>JAREYC010000002.1:83055000-85555000 GCA_030015325.1 Cryptoblepharus egeriae | reverse complement strand
GGGCTTTCTTTTGCGTAGATATAATTAGGATTGTGCTCATAGTCCTAATTTGATGAAACAACGTAACCACCCCAACACCAGCTCAGAGTGTGGTAAATGTGTGATATGGCATGTTTTTTGACTGCTCGTGATCTAGCAGTGCTGGTCTAACAGCCTGCACTAGCCTGCCAAGACAACATCCTGTCCCAGTACTAGCTGGCACAGATAAGATTGCACTGTGGCACAAGTTCTGGGAGTGGATGCCGGAATTAGCATAGTGTTGATAAATATGTGGATCCATAACAACAGATTCCCCCCCCCCCCCCAAAAAAAAAATATAGTACTTACATAGATGCAACTGCTGCTATGCCCTTTGAAATAAGGAATCTTTAGTGTAAGAAAAACAGGGTTTAAATGAATAAAATATTAGAGCTGGGCATCTGCTTGGTCAGTAAAAGCAGAATTAGGACACAATCCAAAGCAAATTCAGCCTGCTCTGACCTAACTGCACTCTCCTAACTATTCTGTATCCAGAGCAGAAAGTTATGCTGAATCCAGAGAGTCAGGAAGCCTGGGCTGCCCTAACTGCTCCAGAGCATGCTAAGTAATTGACACAAGGGGAAGACTTGCTCCTGAGGAGACACCCCTCAGATCACACTGAACAAGGAACAGCTGTGGTGCCTACAGTGGTGAAATGACTCTGCACATCACCTGGTGCGGAAGTCTGTGCGTCATCCCTGGGATGCGCCCCCCCCCCCCCCACCTGGACTGCGCAGTCACCAAAGTTGGCGCCTGCGCAGTTGTTTCTGAAGCCAACTGGCTTCAGAAAGAGTACTGCGCAGGCACCATCTCTGACACCTGCGCAGTACTTTTCTGAAGCCTTTTGGCTTCGGGGGAGACTGTGCAGACGTCAGAGTTGGTGCCTGTGCAGTACTCTTTCTGAAGCCATTCGGCTGCCGCTCCGCCTCCTGAGTGAGGCCGAATGGCTGTGCAGAGGCGCGGACTTTCTCTGCTCTAAGGAAGTCTCCTCTGAAGCTGTTCGGCATGCTCAGTGTGTTTCTGCGCAGTGCACCTCAGATGGCTGTTCAGGCCAGCTCCTCAGACAAGTGGCAGCTTCTGGCTGCTGCTCTGCCTTGGAGCAGGCCTGAATGGGGATGCTGATGCCCGGGGCCTGCCAAAGGACAGTCAAACTCCTCCGGCACATCACCCCATACGGAGCGCATCACCCAATGCAGCCCACACCAGCCGCACCAATCTGGTGACGCCACTGGGTACCTGCCTTATAAGGAGTCCCTGATGAGATGCCAGTACATTCTACAGTGAATACAAGGGGCTTCTTGGAGTGGCCTGCTGTATCCTGAGGTTTGTGGGCAGCCGTAGTTTGTTCCATATCCTGAGGTTGAGAGGCAGGGGTTGCAGCTAGGATGGCCAAGAACTCAGATTTTTGGTCAACACTGCCATTCTTACTCGGGCCTTATCATGGACCCCTGTGGGTCTACTCATTACTATACCTGCTCCTGTGGTGGTATATCTCTGAGGAACTGGAAGAGGCATTTCTGCTTTGGAAACAGGCTTTGGAAACAGAGTAACTGCTCTGCCCTAGGCAATGCTAAACAACTCTGCCCTAGGCAATGCCCTCAACTTGCCTCTCCTGAGCTGCTTAGGCTGCCCCAGTTAGGGCAGAGCAGGTCCACCTCTCTTAGGGCACCCTATCTTGCCTTGCTCTGCCCTAAGCCTCTTCCAGAGTAACTGGGATGGAGCATCTTGCAGTTGCTCCAACCTAGTGTTAGATAGGGCAACCTAAGGGCTCTTATGTGGACAGATTAGTTGCTCTGGATTGAGCTGCCTGTGGGCAAGAACACAAATTTGGGGTAAGCAGACTTTAAAGAAATTTGTTTGGAGTTAAGATACTTGCCTCTCCTCTTTGGCATCTTTTGTCACCAAAACACCCAGTAGTTTTTCACTCTTCTTCTATTCTATCTTCACAGCGAGCCTGCATTGATTTTGCCATCAGTGCTAAACCACTCACCCGGCACATGCCTCAGAACAAGCAGAGCTTTCAGTATCGTATGTGGCAGTTCGTGGTTTCACCACCCTTTGAATACACAATTATGGCCTTGATTGCTCTTAACACCATCGTCTTAATGATGAAAGTAAGTTGGACAAATAAATAAAAACTGGCAATACTTGCTTGGGATCCATAAGGTATAAATGCCAAATATGATGTTTGCCCTTCCAAAATATTGTGAGGCTAGTATGAATATTCCTGAGTTGGCTGAGTTGTTTGGATTTGGACATTATAGTACTAGGATTAGTACAGTACTAGGCTAGGATTGATAGCTTTCAGGATCCTTGAAGCTCCTATCAATCTGATCCCAGTGTTCCAATCCTGACTCTTCTGGGATAGACCTGACAATGAAGTAAGAACAATCCCAATCCCAACCTTCACTTTGGTCCTAAAGGGCTTTACTTCTGCCATCTCAATGCCTTAATCCTAACCTTCTTTATCCTTTAAGAGCAACAGACTTTAAAACATAATTTAAAATATTTTTTCAAGTACTGTATTTAAGCCATGGATTAAAGTTCATGTATGATCTAGTCCAAACATTTTACTTTCAGTTGTTGAAACAGTTGAGATGATACAAATTCTTTGTAACATCTGAAGATGCTTTCTATTGCTAAAAGCAAAACATTAGGACTAGTTACAATATACTTTAATACTTTAATCAAGGCTTATAGACTTGAAAAACATTTCAAATTATGTTTTTAATTCATCTAGCCATGAAAACTTTAGTATGTTTGTAACAGACTTTGCTTTCTCAGTGTCTTCTTCCCTTCCAATAGTTCTATGATGCCTCAGAGATGTACAATGAACTACTAAAGACGTTCAACATGGTCTTCACTGCCCTGTTTTCCTTGGAGTGTATTCTGAAAATCATTGCCTTTGGAGTGTTGGTAAGTGTTGTTTTTGCTAGAGTTCATTAGAAAAAATGAAGGCCTCCACAACAAAGCATGAGATACAAAATGCAGAGAAATAACATGTTGTTATTATTATTAAATTTATTTAAAATTTCTACCCCACCACATGATTCAGCAGAGCTCTCATGGCCCCAAGCCCAAACACCTCAATAGAGGCATAACAAAAAGTCTAGAGCCTCCATCATGAAGTAATGTCTGAAATGTACAGTAATTTTCCACTTAACAGTATGGGGAATAATGAAACATTTGCTAAGGTGTATGGAAAAATAGCTAAGTCGAAGCTTCTCTTGCTACAGAACTAATCAGAACCACAGAACTAATCTCTTCCTACAGAACATTATGGCACCAATCCAAAGCATATATACCTGGGAATAAGTTCAATGTAAATCAATGAGATTTTTCTTCTCAGACATGATAGAGTTGTTCAGTAGGTGTGCATAGAATTGCACTGAATATGTGGCTTCCCTATATAAGAAGCCACATATTCCTCACAAAAATGAAATTCAAAAGTTAAATTCCACCCAAATTAAAATGTGATGTTTCTTGCACTGAGAATTATTCTTTCAAATTCAACACAAAATTTCAACTGGTAGAAGCCAATGACTTGAGAATTCCCAGGTAGTGTTCTGCTTTGTAAAGCAATACAAGTCCTTTTAGTAAGCGAGAGAATAAACCCTTGTACGAAGCAGCCTGGCTGCTAACTTCAGCATTGTAGGTTGAGAACCACTAGGCACAAACAAAGAATAGTGGTTAACACTTTTATTGTTAAGTTCATGGTAAAAATATTGGCTTTCATTTGAAAACCTGTGTGCTTAGATTGAAAGCACAGATTCCATTGAACTCTTAAGGACCCCATTTCCTTATAAGGTAAACAAAAGTATCACAAATTCACATGAGTAACATCAATTGTTACAAACATTACAGTATTGTGAAAGTGCCAGTAAGACATGTCTATAGTCAACAGTTAAGTATGGAACTTTTGAGCAACAAACAAACAAAAGCAAAGATATATAGTTTAGACCCAACGTAAAGGTGAAATACTTCTTCTAGTTTAAGAGTCAGGAACTTAAATTCCTTTGCCATATCCAGACACCTAAGCGTCCCAATCTTTCTAGCATTCTGGTGCTAATCTAGCAGTGCCAATGGGTTGTCCACTGCATCTTGTGGTGGTAGAGCAGCCAGGTGGGAGCATAAGGAGGCATCCTTAAAGTCAGGGAACATTTGTTCCCTTACTTCAGGGCTGCACTGTGGCAGTGTCAGCACTGAAAAGGTGGACAGGATTGGGCCTAAGAGATTTTTCCCCTCCCTCTTTTCCCCAGCTCATGCCCATATGACAAACACAGAAAGGAAAAGTATGAGCAGCATCTGATGCTATTGTACTTGTTCATATGCCAAGATTGAGTTGCTAGCCATCTAGCAAATTAGTTGCTGCAAAGGGCTTTCTGCCCTGAGTCATTCAACTTGAAATAATCTCGTTCATTCATGACCCTTGTTACAACCAGGCAGTTAATTGACATTTTAAGTGAACTAATTAATTTATTAACAGTTCTGCTACCATTGCTTAATCAGACTTGGAGGCAACTAGCTTCCTCTCTTGGAAGAGCCTAGCTGATGAGAGGAACAGTCCACAGGTGCAGTCATATTAGGTTTACAATAAATTGTATTTATTTTTATAGATGTTCATGTAATTGTCCATGCAAATGAATTGGGAAGAGAAAAGCTTATGGTTATTGGCTCTTTGCTTAAGAGTGTGACAGCTCTTGGCTTCACTCATTCCCTCATATGTTCACAGGGATCATCTTTCAAACAGATATTCCTAGTTTGCTGTCTCTCAGTCAGGGGCCAAGTTATGGTCCATGGAGAATATCCACTGAACTCAAGTGTTTGCTGTGGCATGAATTCAAGAGCCAGAAATCAGGCTCCACTTTCCTATTATTAAAAAAAATGTGGTGTGTCAAAGAGAACTCCTTTGCTAGTCATTACAGTTTCTTTTGTAATTCTTATTAAAAGAAGTAAAGGGCAGCAAAAAATAATAATAAACTGGGGCATGCTGAGGGAGATACCCAGGAGGTAGACTTGGAGATTTCTCTGTTCTTGTTGCTGTTGCTTCCGTCGTGATTGAATGTTGTCACCTGTTTGCTGCTGTGTGGCTGTTCCTTTTCGTCCTTTGTTTTGTTCTTTCTTTATAGAATTATTTCCGTGATGCCTGGAATATCTTTGATTTTGTCACAGTTCTGGGTAGCATCACAGACATCTTAGTGACAGAGTTTGGGGTAAGTTCAAAACTATGGTGGGGATGGCATTCTGGGGGAGGGAAGCATTCTGCAGGGAGTGGGAGAAGAAGCTCAAATATGAGGTGTTCACTCATTGAATTGAATCTTTAACCATGATAGAGGCTGGGGAATCCAGAAAGGAGGCAATATAAGGCCCAAGGAGCCTTATAGTTTGGCTAGTGAAGAACACAGGTGCTATTTTCCCTTTCACCAGCACAAGGTTCTTAGATCTGTACTCTTATATGTGTATAAATCCTTTTGCTCAGTGATACAGTTGTAACAATGTAAAGTGAGCTCTTTGTGGTAATGCCCTTATACCAGCAAGTGGTCAGAATATACAAACGAAACAGCTAACATTTGGCTTCAATGAAGCCAAAGTCACTCCAGGGAGATGTTAACACCCAGAATCTTTCCAGGGAGAGGTTTATAAATTCTGAGTCCTTTCATTTTGGAACTGGCCAACAGCCTAGACCTTAAAGCAGCTTGGCAGAAGGCCATTTCACACATTACAGCAAAAGTGAGTACAAGTTAAAGAATTAATATCTACTCAAATAATATCTCAGCTTTGGAGCGGGGATCCACTATTATGCCTCAAGGGAACTGTGATTGTGCAGCAGGTGAAAATTTGTGTCCTATGAGCCCAAAGTATTTTCAACAGGAGAAGCTAGTGATGAAGTATTAATTGCTCAAACCATGCCTCCTTCCAAATCATCCTCTGTCACATCTCTGCATTGGGTATGACTTGAACATTCAATCTGTTCCACTCTCGCGATGCAGCACCATGACCTGCCCTTACAAGAGGCTGCTTGGTGGGTCTGAATAGTTTTAGACATTTCTGCTTCCTTAGGGAAAGCAAGGTAAAAATAAGTGACTCAAGCAAAGATCCAAGGAGTTATTTCCTCTATGAATAAATTACTTCTTACTCATATACTCATTCTTAAATATGGTAAATGTTTTTGACATGTGAATGAAATGTGCCTCTGATTTTAAATCAAAAATATTTATACTTCTACTATCAAATGTTTGGAAACACCTGGTATACTTTTTCTATTTCATAATATCTAAGGTCGGTACACATGACTTTTTTCATCACAGTCATCCATGACATGGAGCTGGGACCAATCATGACAAAGTACAATAAATTTAATATCCATGATATACATGTGGCAGGACTTAAAGCCCTTTTTCTATCCAATGATTTTCAATCTTTTTCTCTCACAGCACTTTGATAAGATGCTAAAATTGCCAGGCACACCATCAGTTTTTATACCATTGACAAGGCTCACCATGCTGGTGGTAGGGAATTCAAATCCCGCAGTTGCCCTATAATACATGATTCTGCCCAAAGTCCCATGGCAGACCTGCAGCCTATCCACAGTCTGGAGCCATGGCACACTGGCTGAAAATAGCTGCTTATGTGTTATAGGGTAGAAGAGTAGGAGCACTGTTAATCTTTAATGTGTAGATGCTTTTGCTGTAATGTCTGGAATACTCCTGAGTGGGGTGTAAAATCACAATCTAGTGCAGTTTTACAAAAGATGTTTATGAAACCATTACCCAGAGTGGATCAAAATCTAAGTAGTTCACAGAACAGAATTGGTCTTTTGAAGCCCCAAAAAGGAGTAATATTGTGTAAGGACTGGCAGACTATATTGAATCCTGGCATACTCCCTGCGGCAGTTGGAATGAACATCTCCCTGAAGAAATCTTCTGAGGGCCCAATCCTATTCAACATCCTAGTGCTGATGCAGCCACAAAGCAGATCTGAAGTAAGGGAAAAAATGTCAACTTAATTTGTGGAGACTTCCATACCTGTCTCCACCCTGCAGGATGTTTCATTGGCTTGGTTGCATCAGAGCTGGAAAGTTGGATTGGTTGGGCCCTAAGTTAATATTTTTTGCTTGTAGCCACCAAGTATAGAACCTAAGCTGCAAAAGGAATGCAATCAACACTATCTTATTCTCTTCCTCCTAACTCCAACCACTTTTCCAACCCACAAAATTTATTGAGTGGGTGGAAGAGAGATTCTTTGGGCGTACGTGCCTTGTGGTTCAAGTACTATAAACAGTGCAAGAAATGAATCATTAAAATTTCCAGGGGCTTAATTGAAATTTCAAGTTGGCCGGAGTGCAGCTCCTCATTTGATCAGGGATGTAGCACTGGCAGAGAAGAAAAGTCATACTTTTTCTCTGTACTGTTTCCCAATCAAAATGGTGCCCTTTCCCCCAAAGCCACTATTGGTCCCACTGGAGGAAAGGGGCAGGAATTTGTTCTGCATGTCTTTTGTCTTTCTGATTGGGAGAATTCAACTGGGAAACAGTGTTGGGGAATTGTTGGACTCAAAAAGTGGCTATTTCCCTACTCAAATTAGCAGCCCTTTTCAGTTGCTTTGTAGTAGCAAAAGATGTTGGGAAATTTGTTATCACAAACTCTTGCATCACCTGTATCTTAGCTACTGACATACAGAGTAAAGGAGCTGAAGGCATTTTATTGAGAAGTCTGAAACAGTTCAGTGCAAGGGAGGCTTTGGATATCCTAAGCCTTTTAGGACAGTAAGATCCACCCTTTCAAGGAATAATGTTTAAATGGAGTGCATACTTCCAGCATGAATGGAATAGTAGCCAGCATCATATCCATATTATCTCTAGGGAAGCTGAGGTATCATGTTTGGAAAGATTTCCACAAGATATATGTAAAAACTGCTTTGTGAACAACTTTTGTTGAAAAAGCAGTGTATAAATATCTTACTAATATTAATACAGTAAAATCAGACATGGAGAAGTTTGCCAGTCATGGAGGTTGCGATGAGTACAAATTTCCTAATCATCTAGGTCAAACTGGATGTAGGTGCTATATAGGTGTGTCTTAAATAATTCTCTTGCTCTAAAAACAGTAATCACAGTACTTTGTAATCCCAGGTGGTAGCATTATGTGTGGGGTAAGGGAACTCTTTCTCCTGTATTATTCTGTGCTCTATTTTCACTCCATATCATTTTCCTAAGGTGGCAATTTGCCCCTTTCTTCTAATACAGTGCTTCCCAAATGTTTTAGCAACATAATCCAATTTTTTAATGAAAACCTTTCATGACTCACAGAGCACACACCATCACTCCAGCTGACTCTCTGTCATTCCCAGGACTCACTACTGACTGTTACCTGAGCCTCAGCTCAGCTGTCTTTGACCCTTCCTAGGCCTCATCTCATCATGTTTTCCATCAGTCAGCAGTGAGAGCCGCAGCCAGCCTTTGTCTTGTGCAATTAAACACAATGTGCTTAGGCCCCAGAGCAGGCTGAAGACACCTAAGCAAAGGCTTGGGTGGCAATGAGAGCAGCAGTCAGTGCTTAGTCTCTTGAGTGATGGTGAGTTGGCCAGAGCAATGAAACAAATGAGGAGTTGGAAATAATGGAAACCTTTCAAGACCCACCAAAATTTGGTTCGTGACACACTGTTTGAGAACCTCTGAACTAACACCTTCTTTGGGCCTGAACAACTTCAGGAGTGCCACCTTCAGTGAGAAAAGAGCATGAGAAGAAAGAGTTGACTTCCTGAACACTGAATTCCTGACTGGGATAGTTCCCTGCATCTGTTTTTGAGAAAGAGAGACATTTAAAGGGTAGAGCATGACTCAGTGTGCATTTGCAAGCATGTCTAGTTTGACACTCAGGCAATTCATACACACAACAAATCAACCACTTGACATGCTCCTAACCACTCCTAGCCACTAAAGTGCTCAGGAAGAGGCAGGATTGTTCCAGAGAAGATGCATGCACAACACTCTACTTCCTTATACAGTAATGTCAAAATACCAACATGCATACTGTAAGAGTACAATTGGTTCTTGTGTATGTTTTGCTTATTTACATGCCCTCACAAGTGATTGGTGTGCTTTTGACTCAGAAGTAGTGATCAAATATGTGGGAAATATATATAGGATGAGTACCATCTTCTCTGCAGGAGTTACAGTTCAAAAATTTTCCCCACTTAGAAATGAGACTGGGTCCATTCCTAACCAATTTAGGCCAGCACAACTCACCCATCTCCCTGTTCCTGTGGTAGTGTGGGAAGGTCAGTACATGTCTGTGCATTGGCCTAATGCCCACCCTAAGATTGGTGCAGAAGTGCCTTAACAGCATTTTTTCGCCACCCCTAGGTTAGCATGGGAATTGTACCAGCCTAACTGGGTCTAGGATTGCAGCCTGTTTCACAAATTTAAAGAACACCTTCTATAGATTTCTTGGTGGGATGTGGTGATTCATTTCTGTAGAACAAAAGAAGTTGTTTAAGTACAACAATAAGATAAGAAAAATATTGTCCAAAGAGGATAGCAGTTACTTAGCTAGATGGTCAGTATGATTGATGAAGAGGTTGCAAATCCTTGGGAGTGTTTTATCTAAAGCAAAATAAAAGCTGCCAAAAAATTTAAGCAGCAGATACCTTAACCTCTATATTCTGTCTTCTGTAGAATACCAAAAGAGAAATTCTTCCCCAATAAAAAGCACAAACACCACAACTGTTGGTAATGAATGAGAACAGGAAGAATTTTCCAAACCTTGTAGAGAGAAAAATTCTATCTTTTCTTATATGGTGAATGTTGTTCACAGTAGAATCCTTTTTTGGATTAAATGCAGCAAAACAATCTTCAAATACATCACTGTTACTGATAGGCTTGTTTCAACTGAGAAAATGGCCAGATCAAGAGCACCAGTGGATTAGTTCTACCAGTGACATAGCTAATGATCATGTAGCCCAATGCAAAGCTCAAAATGTTGTCCTGGAAGTAATATCACAACCAGACATGATGTCATGCCTGGGCTTTAAAAAAACAAAAGTTTTGGGAAAAACTACCTCCTCATGGCACCCACTTTTTCTGTTGTCTCTCCCCAGCAAGTGGCACGGCTTAGGCATCTATCTTCTACCTGGGGTTACAGAAGATATTGTAGTCCCTCCCACAATAAAATCAAATTTACTTATGTAAATAAAGTGTGCCCTTTATTAGATAGAGATACTGTGCTGGAGTAAAGAGGAATGGTTATTCTCTCCCTGCTAAATATAAGAAGTGTACCGCTTGAAAACGTGCCTCTTTACCCAGTTAGCAGAGGCTAGCAGGGTTGCCCAGTTAACACAGGGATAATTGTGAAACATGGAAATGGGACTTGTCTCATATTAACACCTTATTAGTTTCAATCTGTATCATAATTACATCTCAGTCTACATAATCTACATGATTGGCATTCAGAGCAATAAGGGCACAATCCACAGTTAGAGCAGTGAGGAGTGCCCTAGCTGGGCTGCCCCAACTATTCTGAATCCAGAGCAGAGTGTTTTGCTGCATCCAGAGAGTGAGGAAGCCTGGGCTGCACTAACTGCTCCAGAGCATGCTAAGTAGGCACCGTCAGTGACACCTGGGGAGGGCTTGCTCCCAAGGAGACCCCCTCAGATCACACTGAACAAGGAACAGCTGTGGTGCCTGCCTTATAAGGAGTCCCTGGCAACCAGTAACAGTTGCAGCATGAGGTTGCAATACAGTTTACAGTAGATGCAAGGGGCTTGTTGGAGTGTCTTGCTGTATCCACAGGTTAGTGGGCTGCCGTAGTTGTGCCATATCCTGAGATTGAGAGGAAGGGGTTACAGATAGGCTGGCCAAGAACACTGCCATTCTTACTCTGGCTTATCATGGACCCCCATGATTCTACTCATTTCTATACCTGCTCCTGAGGTGGTCTAACTCTGAGGAGCTGGAAGAGGGAATTTCTGCCCTGGAAACAGGCTCTGGATACAGGGTAACTGCTCTGCCCTAGGCAATGCTAAACATGTCCTCAACATGATTTTCCTGAACCTCCTAGGCTGCCCCAGCTAGGGCAGCCCTGGTCCACCAGAAGCCTTTTCCAGAATAACTAATATGGCCCATCTTGCAATTGGGTTAGCCCAGTGATAGGTATGGTAACCCAAGTGTACTTTTGGATTGTGCCCTAAGTCTCATAGGTCAGTTTTGAGTTAAGGAAGTCCACTTTTTGTTTCATAGGCAATGTTTTCAGGTTCTGGTTAATTGGTCATAATGTTCAATATAATACTGATATTCCAAATCAATTTGCTTTATTGAATTATGCATTAAATTTCCTTTCCAATGATTTATAATATGGTGATATAATTCATACATACCAAATTTTTCACAATTTTGGCCACTAGTTGGTGTCCTTGCCAGCTTGATGACCTTGGGGGGCTGTGAAAAACTGAGTACCACCATCTTGGAATCTGGAACTGGGCACTGCTATCTTTGAATGCGGCACTCAGGCTGCTTTTCTGAAAGTCTCATGGAAGACAATGGAACTTACTTTAGAATAGACATGGAGGAAATATGGCATCACAGTTATGGCACTACCTGTTCTGGCTATCACATCACTTCCAGGGCATCCCAGTAAAACTGTCATTCTCAGAAGGGTGTCACACACTGAGATGCTCGAGAACCCCTGCCATACTACAATTGTGTTGTTATTTTTTATACCACGTGGCAGTGGCCAATAGTGTAGCTAAAAGAGTGCAGGGTCTTGCAATTGCAGCAGGCAACAAGTTTTAGGGGGTAAGAAACTGAGCTTGATACTAGTGGCCAAAATTGTGAAAAACAGGGCATGTATGAATAAAACAATCGTACAATAATATAGACAATGTCTCTAATCAATAAGGGACACTCTTTTTATTTATTCTTCTTTGACCCCTGGTTGCAGGTAGAAGTACCTGTGCCACTGTTGGCAGAGCAAATGAGTGGTGAGCTCCTCAGGTGGGGGAGGGAGGAAGGGCAGGCCCTCCATTTTAACTTTTTTAAAAGCCAGGGTGTGATGCCACTTCCAATTGTGACATCACTTCTGGGGCTAAAAGTTTCACTCAGTACCAGGCTACATGATCATTGGCAATAGCATTTATGTCAGCTGGCAATGGCTCTTTGCCAATTGGTGAGGCTTTATGTGTTTATCCAATATGTATGCTCAAAAAGGAAATAAAAGTTATCTGCAAGAAGTGTGAATTACAAAGGTCCTTCCTGTAGCCACAACTCCAGCCTTCCCCTTCATGCCCATGCCTTTGAACATCCAGACCTTTTGCATGTGATATTATTCTGAGAACTTGCCAAACTGAGAGAAGATGCAGAGTGGAGTACTCCATCAGGTACCACTGATGGTAAGGCTAACTTCACCTGACACTCAGTCTCAGAGGTGTTCCTACACAGAATTGTTTTGATGAACTGTAATGGTAAGTAATTTTCATTCCTAATTCTGATACTACCATTCACTTGTGGAAGTCTCTGTTCCAATAAATGCCTCAGTTTCCCTCATTCCATCTTCAAGAGTACAAAGCATTAGTGTCAGTTTTATTTGTGCTGGAAGTCATGCAGACATTTTGGGTAGGAATGTTAAGAATTAGAATGCCATGGTTAAGGTTTCTCTATGTTGCAGGCAAGCAGGAGAAAGATGTGAGAAAAAGATGGGCTAGGCATCTCCCTCCCCAGGGCTATATGTGATATATAATGACGACTGTCTCTTGTCTTCTTTCCATGCTGTCTCTTTATACTATTCTATTTTTGGCGCATCACTCTCTGAAAATGTCATCCAATCAAAATGCACTATGAAAAATCCATCTGTCTATCCATGAACTGGTCTGTGTGTCCATACCAATGAATATTTATGAACATTCCCACCCTGCTCCCTCTCCCATCACAAAAAATGAAACCACTGCCTTCTGCCTTTCTCCGTTGCTGGTTGGGACTGAACATGTGGTATTAAAACACCTACCCTTCCCTGACCTCCTCTGAGCCTCTCCATCTCAACATTTGCGTCTAGAATGTGGTTGGTTTGATTACTTTCTGAAGCATAAGTGCCTTATGTTAATGAATAGCATCTTCTTGGCAGACTGCATGAACTTTTAAGCCAAAGATGCCTGCAATTTACTGGCCAGCCTGCTCTTTCAGTCCCTCCTCTCCCTTCTAGCCCTATTTTCTTATCTTATCCTAATTCACATATTGTTTCCAGTAACTCTGTAGGAAGTTTTGGTTTGATGAAATGAAAGAGAAGGAATACTGCAGCCTCAGTGGTGCTGTTGCCTAAAGAGTTGGCATCACCTTATCTAGATGGAAGGGCCTCGAAAGAGGGAATCACCTTATCTAGGGAAGGCCTTGAAAGAGGTTGCTCAGATAGACAACCTGGAAGTGAACCACTGATAATATGGACGGAATGTGCTGCTATTGGGATCAAATCTCGAGTAACAGTCTTCTTGTCCCTACTCATTATTTGCTCACCAAGAACTCCCGAAACTTTGGTGGCATGGGGTCAAGAGCCAGAGAGCAGCCTGAGATAAAATTCACTTTGCTGATAAGAACAGCACAGGTTTTCCAACATTCCTGAAATTTAATATAGATTAACTGGGGTGTCAGGAGCCTCCCCTTCCTAAACATGGTCAAGATGTACAGAGACATGAGCAAGCTGCAGCATTTTCAAATTTAACCACATTTTCTTCACAAAAATGTAAGCACTTTTCCAATCTTCCTTAAATTTGGACTAAATACAGGTCTACCTTTCCCACATCCCAAAGTTTGATGCAGATCCGCTGCAAAATTAACAGGATATAGCATTTTGAAAATTTCCCCAGGGGAAGCTCTTTCTGTTTGCTTCATAGAAAAGATTAGCAGAAGGGCACCCATCCCCTGTGCCTACATGGAGCCCACATAGGACTGGAAGATTTCAGGTGGCAAGGAAGAGGCAGGAAGAGGTAAATTCTCTCTCTCTCCTTCCTCCACAATCCTATGCATATTTACTCAGAGGTAAGCCGTGCTATGTTGAGTGGGACTTACTACTAGGAAAGTGTGCATAGGACTGCAGCCTTAATTTTGTGTGTGGTATTGTTCACCTGCCTGGCTTTCCCCCCTCTCAGCTAAGCTTCTCATTCCTTCTGTTCTTTAGATGTTGTCTAATAATTCAGGATTCCTTTTCCACTTAACAGCTCCTAACAGCTCCTATCTAATAAGCCCTCTGTGTGCTGTTGCTATCTCTCCTCACAGGCTTTTTAATAATGTTAAATGGGTGGGAGTGACTGTACACAATCCTGAGCTTCTTGATGAGGGAGGAATAAAAATGTAATAAATGAGTGCAGATTAATAAATAGCACTGAGTAGAGTGCATTCTCTCTGTCAGTGCACTCTGAACTTGATTAGTGACAAACATCAGCACCACTTCCCCCTAATTCTGTTTACCATTTGGCAAGGATAGCTCTGATTGTTAGGAGTTAATGGACATTATGAGCACAATCCTAACCATGTCTAGGCCCCATTGTGTTCCATTGCTCTTACTCCAAGGAAAGTGTCTAGGATTGCAGCCTATATTTTATGCATATAAAACAGTTCACAAAAATTGTGTGTGTGATTATGAGTATGAGAGAGAGCGCGCGGCCGAGAGAGTGAGCATGTGATCAGTCTTATCCAACTTTCCAGCACAACTAGCCATTCCAGTGTTCATTCCCTAGCCCTGGGGCAGCAAAGGCACCAAAAAGGATTGGGCCAAGAGTGAGGGGAATACAAAATTTTCAGTTAATCTATAGATCTGATCTTCTTAATCACTATTCTTGTAGTTAAGAATGTTCAGAGGCAGTCTATCTCGAAATACTGAAAACAGGAGAGCTGTTGCATTTACATAAGAGCTTCTCAAGTATTTCTGATTCTTGGAAACAAGATGCTAGAGTAAATCCAGCTGAGTCTTATCCAGCACTATGGTTATAGTTTGACCATGAGGTATTCTGGAGTGCAAATCTTGGGAATAGATTTCAGCAGGCAGAATTTTTTTACAGGCTAATTGAACAAATAAAATCTGAAGTAATGAGCTGAGTAAAACATTGAGGAGAGGGTTATGTCCATGCAAGGGAGAGTTTAGACGACCAAGATCTTACAAACATATAGTCCATGTTAAGTTAACTCCTGTTAAAGATCTGAGTCATGTAGTGGTTCCCATAAATACAAGTGTGATTTTTAGTAATAATGAAATAAAAACACAAAACACAATTTTCTGTACTATGCATTTGTTAAAACAAAACTCAAATTTGAAGGAAAAAAACACCTCTACTCTCAGTTGGTCATTCTCAGCTGGGTAGGGTAGACTGGGAGTGCAAAGTGACTGTGGATGAATCTGCTAATAAAATAACGTTTATATCACCTTCCCTATTAAATTTAAAATGATTATAGTATCACTAGTGAGAAGTGTACCCGCGTTGCAAGGGTAAAATACCCCCGTACACCATTCCCCCACTGTACATCAATCCCCCACACACATCAACACCTCATGTGCATTCTCCCCATGTTCATTCACCCCATGCGGATAACCCCCATGCACAACAGCCCCATGAACATCAACCCCCCATGAGAATCAACACCCCATGCGCATCATTCCCCAATGTGCAACATCCCGAATGTGCCTCAACCCCCACTATGCGCAACATCCCCCCATGCACATCAGTACCCCATGTGTATCAGTCCCCCATGAGCATTAACCCGCATGCACATCATCTCCCCATGCGCATCAAGCCCCCGTGCTCATCAACCACCCCATAAACCATGTTTTATATTGGAAGAATGAATTCAAGGATAGTGGTAGTGAGAACTCAAATACAAAAAATACTTAGATCATTGTCAAATCTGAGAGTTGTTTCCTCAGAGATTGTCCCACAAATTGTCTTACAGGTTTTCCTGTAGAGCAGGGGTGTCCAATCTTTCAACTTCAGGGCTCTTGGACCTTTAACAATTGTATAGAATAGGAAATTTCAGCAGGTGTAGCTTCTGATCTCAGAAGCTGCACCTGCTGAAATTCCCTCCTACTGACAATGCCTGAAAGCCCTTAGATTTTTAGGTCTGAAAGGGATTGGGATTGCATGAATTTAGGGTCCTTGTTTTCTGATGGCATAATTTCTCTTCTGAAGTGAAATACTTTTAAGTGCAGATGTTAAGTACGAGTAAATTAGTTTATTTTGAATACAGCCCTCCTTAAAGCTCACTGTACGAATACAGATTTGCTGCTTCCATTTGTCAATTGGTATGGGAAGGTTTAAGGTTTGCAAGTGAAGAGAGTGAGCTGAGGGAATGAAACATCAATGAAAAATCATCAACATAACTGCAAAAGAGGACAAGCCCCCCCTCCATGTAGGACACCCAAGAAAATTGTAGGACATGACAAATGTACATGACATGACAAAAACTAACAACACATTATAGTATGTTGCTTTCATATGGTTAATTTAAACACTACGGAAGCAATTTGCAAGCTCCCAACTGACCAGTGCAAGGCACTTGTATCAACCAAGTTGTGTCACAAAAAACACCTTTGCGCCACTTGGGAACCACTTAGGACATTTAAGCCTCCCCAAGATAGAGCAGCAGCAGCAGCCTCCAAAATTTGCACGGGATGCAACACAGGCACAACAGCCTGCCTGCTCCAGCACATGTGAGGACTGCACTATTAGAGTTCAATCCTAACCATGTCTACTCAAAAGTAAGCCCCATTGTCTTCAATAGGTCTTACTCCCAGGAAAGTATCTTTAGGATTGCAGCCTCAGTCACTTTTTATAATTTTTAAAGTATTCCATATAATTTACAAAATATAATTTATTACTTACAAGAATGTCACATGCTGCCTGCTCATAAGAAAAAGGAGGACAATGAGAAAAAATTCTGTGACACAAGGCTAAAAAATAAGACAGGGAAAAAGAGTCTCCCTGGACATGACACACACCTGGGTATCAAAGATGAACAAAGTGAAATCCCACCCACTCCTTTGAGCACAGCCAATGAAGCCAATGAAGCAAGCGATGCAGCTCCCTTTGAGTAGGGGCCTGCAGGAAGCAGCAAACCTAAGTCTAGTCTGCAATCCTAAAGACACTTTCCTGGGAGTAAGACCCACTGACTACAATGGCTTACTTTAAAGTTGACATGGTTAGGATTGCACCCTAAGTGTGGAATTTGCTACTAGCTCTCCCTGTGTGTCTTGCACTTCCTGCTTATTTATTTCAAAGGAAAGGGTGAGGTGAAAGGAGCTGGTGGCCTTTTGTACAGTTTCTGGTGGTGGGATTTGCACCCACTTCATGTATAGTATGAATATGTAGTGGGCCTGCTAGTGAAAATGACAGTCGTCTTGCCCCACCCACTACTGAAGGTTTCAGAGAAACACTAGTTAAAAATTCAACAGTGCCAAAAGACCCTTAACAGTTATCTAGGAGGGAGAAAGGAGACAAAGTGGGGTGAGAAATGTTTTGTGATGGAGGTGTGTTTTTGTCCTAGTCTTGCTTCTATCAATTTTTGATGGTATATAAACAAAACATCAGACCAACTTAGGATAAGTCCCACTGAATACAGTACGGTACTCCAACATGGTATGAAGGGGGGAGGACAAGTGAGGTAGCATCACATCCAGCCCATGTTGAAGCAGCATCAATGGTGGTGCCCTAATTTTCAGCCTCCCTCCTTTTGGGGTGCGTGTGTGTGCGCACATGTGTTTGCCTGAAGCAGAAAAGAGGAGGTCAACTACAGTAATTCAAAAGTGTCTTGTTGCCCCTCTTATCTTTATTTCCAACTCCTGTTTGTTCCTGCCCCTTTACTTCTTCAAAGAAACCATCTGCGTGTATCACTTAGGGAGGGGAGTCCTTTTCCATCCCCTTTATACTCTACCCAGCCTATTCATTTGAACATTACTGGACAGGTGAGAAGAAGCAAGCAGCAATGATAAAGGGAAATTTTTTTGCCTCCCATCCAGCCAGGAAAGAGAAACACAAAACAGAACTCTTGTGTTTTGATGCTCTCTCCCATTGCTGTGGCTCCCTGCTATTTCTGCTACACTGCTGTAGCAAAGTCACCTGAGAAAGAACTGAGGACCACTGTCCCTATTTCCTCTTGCTTGCTCTCTGCTAGTCAGAACAGAACTATATTGCATAATGAAGTGAGTGAGGGACAGCACAAGCAGGCTGTCCTATAATAGTGGGTCCAAGCCCTGTCCCCCACAGCCCCACCCTCCCTCACACTGGAATGCCCCCCTCCTCCGCCTCCTCCTCCTCACCCTCCCCAGACCCTGCACTGTCCTGAAAAAGCCAGTGCAACTCACTCACTGGCTGTCGTGGGGTGAAAATTTCAGCACACATCCATGCAACAACTCAACTAGGCCAGGGGTGGTGTAAGCACAGGTGGGCCCAGGCCGGTTTGGACCAGATCCTGGGGACCTGTTGTTCCAATCTGGGGGTATAACCAGGCGGACCGGTTCAGCCACTGCCATGGCAGTGAAAGGCTCCAGCCACCGGCCGGGTATTTTTAAATTTGCTGCGGCAGCCCAAGGCGCCTCGCAAGCCCCAGTGCCGGAGTGTCCTTTCCCCGGCCTCTGGGGCTTGTGGGGCGCCTCGCCGGGCTGCCGCAGCAAATTTAAAAATGCCTGGCTGGCACTGCAGCCTGAGAGCCCAACCTGACTACTCAGAAGTAAGTCCCATGACAGTCAATGGGACTTACTCAATGACAGTCAATGGGACTTACTCCCAGGAAAGTGTGGCTGGCACTGCAGCCTGAGAGCCCAACCTGATTACTCAGAAGTAAGTCCCATGACAGTCAATTTTAATTTTAATTTTTAAAAATTTTTTAATTAAAAACCTCCCCTGACCCCCTGACCTTGGCCTGGCCCCACCCACTTCCAGGGAACTGGTTGTTGTGCCAGGCCGGGCCCACCACTGGCATGTAGGAATATCTTACGGTTCTTTTCCAACAAGTGCATTCTAAGTGCTGGACTAAGTGCATTCTAGGATTGCAGTGAGTGAGTGAGTGAGTGAGTGAGTGAACAAGCAAGTGGGTAAGTGAATGAGCAAGTGGGCTGGTGAGCTGGCAAAAGAGTAGCAGGCCAGCAAGGTGCTCCCCCTCTTATTTTGCTTCCAGCCTACTGTTCCAAAGAGCCACTCCAGCCCATTTCAAAAGAGTAAAAATATTAAACAGGTAACCTATTAATTTTGGTGTTTGGTGCACTGCTACTGAACAAAATAATTTAAAGATCATGGTTGCATTGATGTATTAACTTTTAGGGGGAAAATAACAGCTTATCAGTTTCTACGCACTCACCTCAGTTCAATGGATGTACCACTTATATCACTATGAACCCCTAACACTATGTAAGATGGGGAACAATGCAGAAAATTGTAAGGTCCGCAAATATGACATTTTCTGGATCATTCTTCTCAGAAACTGATACTGATGCTACCTCTGAATACGGAGGTTCTATTTAACACAACTAATAATATATTCCATGAATTTCTGTAATGAATATTCCATTAATTTCTGCAAGGTGTTACTGTATTCTATAGTGGATTAATGGAACTGAATCATTTACTTCGTTTAAACAATCATTTAGACATGTTGTGTTAAATCAGGAATAAACCCATTCTTGTGCATATTTAATAAGATACTGGAGATAAAATTGAGTTTCCTAAAATAAGGGATAAAGTACGTCTCCCTCGTTATCCACTAGAGTTCCATTCCAGAACCTTCTGTGGATTTTTTTAAAAAGTGGATTTAAAAAATGGAAAAACAAATTTAAAGACCCATTTCCAGGATTCTTATTCCTCCATTGTTCCTAATGGAATAAGGTTGTGTCTCAATTTTGATTTGTGGGGAGGGGGGGAGAGATTTGATATGGGGTCTTCTTGCAGATACCAAAAATGTGTTAAATAAAAGCAATTTTTAAAAATAACAATTTGTGTCCCTTTATAATTGTTTAATAACAGCTTTTCTTCCTGTTGTAGAGAGGCATTCAGATTAGAAATGCAACTACCCCCTGGCTTTTCTTGGCTCATCTGAACAATGGAATAATTGTCTGCATGACTGCCTCTCTACAACAGTAGAAAAGCTGTTTTTAAAACTGATTTGCAGTGATCATTCGTGTTGAGTCAAATCTGTGTATAAAAACTGTGTGTGTAACAAGGTTGGACCTATACTGCAGAGGTAAACATTTAACACTATATCCCTTACAACACAACACAGAAAAGGTTTTTCTTTTCTGTGAACACAGAAAACACAATCAGAGATGTTTGCTTTGTAAACTTTTTAAATATTAACTACTGCCACTACACAGGAATTTCAAATATACATTTGAAAAAAAAACCCTTTGGTTTAAGATTCATATTAAGGTGCTTATGATATTCACTTGCATGCTAAAAAGCATGGGAAATGTACAAAACGATCAAGATGCTTTACAACCTTGTATGTTGTGCTCTTTACAAATTGGGATCCATGTTTGATTTGATCTTTTAGCTCAATACTGGGCTGGGAGGAATGTGTTCAGGCAAAAATTCAGCAGCTTCTGAAGATATTCTCAGCCTCTTTCATAAGATATACCTGATAAATGTAGGCCAAATATATCTCTAAAAGCATAATGCTTAATCAAAATGCCATCTACTGTTATGGTAACTGTGAAGCAGAAATTGTACAAGAGTTGTAATTGTACTGCTTCCCCTCCTCAGGCAAACCTGACTTTCCATTCCAAATAATGCAAGAGCCTTTTGGCCCTTGGCCTGATGAAATATCACCAGTTTCCAAATGTTCCTTGGCTTATGCCCTCAATTTCATGGAATATCCTCATCTGCCAATCCAGAATAAAATGATAGGGAATGCCTCCTGATTGTCTCAAATACAGGGTTTAAAAAATTATTAAATTACAGAAATGTACATTTAAAAAATAATGCTGGAAGTAATGTAAAAAAGAAAGACTAGTTGAAGAGGAAGAATAACATAGTGTACTATACCATTATCAAAGGTCAGAGTGGGTATAGCTTTTCCACTGTGAGTGGATATAGTTTCCCTGTTTGTCTCTCTTCCTCCTTGCATGACTACTATTTTGAGCCTTGTATTCTAATGAACTCGTTTTGTCCCACTGTATGCTTTTGTTCAGTCTCTACCACCATTATGCATGTTAAGTGGAATCCCAATTACATGGCCAGCTTTTTGGGTTGGAAAGGATTGTCATATAGCTTCTGGGAATACACATATACACACATACAGGAAGAAAGATGTTGAAAGACAGAACACACTACATGGAGATACATGGAGATTCCTGGCTTCAAGGTCTAAGAGCTTGTAATGTCCATTGTGTAATCTCATGGTAAGTTCTCATCCTTTTATGTAATTCAAAAAGGCACAGGGCTAAATCCTGATACACCCTTGAGCCAGTGCAATTCCTTTGTACCTGCCCAGTAATGTTGCACTTAATATGCACCATCCAGACAGGATGTGTGCAGTGTGATGAACTCCTGGGCCACCAACACCCTGAAGTTCTTGTATTAGGAGGAAACAAGAGCCCCAACTCCCAGCTTCAGCGCAGTCCAGCCTTAACCTGGCTCAGCTACTGACTGCCTAGCCAGTTGTCCCTATCTCTCAATCCACGCTTGAGACTACATAATTGCAGATAACTTAAAGGCGCTGCAGTGGCTTAGTGTTAAAACCACTATGCTTGTCAGTGAAGGTCAGAGGTTTGAGACCTGAGTACCTCAAGACAGAGTGAGTTCCCATCCTTAGTCCAGCTCCTGCCAACCTAGCAGTTTGAAAGCATGCAAATCCAAGTAGATAAATAGGTACCACTTTGGTGGGAAGGCCACATGACCACAGATATGTTTTTGGACAGTGCTGGCTCTTCACCTTTAAAATGGGGATGAGCACCACACCACCGCACCCTACAGTTGGTCACAATTAGCAGTACAACCTGCAGGGGACATATTTGCATTTTAAAGGTTCTAAAGGCAGTCTGGTTGTCTCCCTTATGCATTTTTTAAAAATTAGCTGACATAAGACAAATAGAGAGTCAATCACCAGGTGTAAAGACCTTGTTAAGAACCTTACTATGGATAGCTAGGAACTTAAGTGTTCTGTGCGTAGACTCTTGCTGGGTTCCCATATAAATCAGATTTTAGAGTGTTTTCAGCACTCTTAACAATTGCCAGAATATCTGTTGAGGGTTTTCTTTGCAAGACTTTACTTTTAGACTTAACGTAAATTTTTAAAGGAATCTGAGGATCTCATGGATATACAATAGTTACCAGAGATAAGAACACAAGAAGATATTGTGTCAACCCAGGTACAGTAGCTCAAAAACTCCAGTTCCTATCCCTTCAAAACGTATATTTTGCTCTAAGTAACTAGGCCACTGACTATAGAGCATTACTTCATATAGCAGTCTGGAGATACATAGTCACACCAGAATGTGTTTTCCCAGAAGTTTTTGTGCCAAATACATCTTAGTGAACCCAACAGGAATATATGCTTTTCCTGTCTTGTCAGAAGTAAATATCCTTTTTTAAGCTGCAAATTATGCAGTAGCAACCATTCCTTCAGACCATAAGGATTATGGTTGCACACCTGTTGGGTGCACAAGGCAGATGCATTTTCCATCCAAACTGTTGCAAATCTCCACTCATTGCTTCCCAATTCCTCACTGGCATGTGTGTTGCTTTTCCCTCGCTCCAGATTTGTGCGCACAGAACATGTATGATGTGAGGCCACTCAATAATGTTCTACCTGCTTGCATCAAAAAATATCAGTGCATTTGGTTGTGGTATTTTAATTAAAATGTAGTCCTGAGTTAATGACAAATGTCTGTAATGGATGATTTTCAAAGGGGATGGGTGGCCTTATTATCATGCTCATTATCTTGATGTGGGTGATCCCTCCTTTCTTGCTCTTCAGTCATCCTTACTAATCCTACTAATCACTGAAGTCTTGGTTTGGGTTTGCTTTCTCAGCAATCCCCTGGATTTATATTTCATACATTTCCTCCCTGAACTTTCTTATCCTTCATCTTCCCAGAATAACTTCATCAACCTAAGTTTCCTTAGACTGTTCCGAGCTGCCCGCCTCATTAAGCTGCTTCGACAGGGTTACACCATCCGTATCCTGCTCTGGACCTTTGTCCAATCCTTTAAGGTAATAATAACCTACTTTAGTACTGAATTACTTTCTCTGAGAGGCTTTTGGCTCGCTCTCTCTCTCTCTCTCTCTCTCTCTCTCTCTCTCTCTCTCTCTCTCTCTCTTGTGTCTTCTATATACTGCATTTACTCGAATCTAATGCACCAATGAATCTAATGTGCACACTATACTTATAATCAAAATACCACATTCACTCAAATATAATTAACCATTGAATCTAATATGCATCCTGATTTTGGAGACTGAATTTGGCTGGAAAAGGTGAGCATTAGATTCAAATAAATACAGTATATAAAACTGAAAAGTCACTGACTGACTGACTCATCAATGCCCAGCCAAAACTGCTGCACTAGAAGAGTGAAATTTGGGGAAGGTGTTCCTTCTGTGACGGAGGCATTGACCAAGAACCAGCTTTTGGAAATTCAATCCAGAAGAGGGTGAAAAGGGGCACTATGCATTTTTGACCCTATACTTTACATTGAAGAATTGCTGACTGATGGATGCTGTGCTCTAGCCCCTGGACAGAGAAGCCTGAAATTCGGGGAGAGTATTCCTTCCATGATGTGAGCACTAACTAAGAACTGATTTTGAGAAATTTAACCCCTAAGGGGTGAAGAGGGATGCAACATATTTTTGTCCTATACTTAACATTGAAGACTGATAAAACCCAACCACAAATTCTGCACCTGCCCATTAGGGGTGCCCATGGTCGAGGTGGGATGGTGCACTTTCAAGGGAGGATGGTACACAGGTGGTTTTGCACAGAGGGTGTTGCATGGGTAGTTGCACAGGAGGTGTTCCACCAGGGATGGGTGTTGCATGGGGGTGGATGTAGCTTCTGGGGAATGTTGCATTGGGAAGTTTGCATGGGGTGTGTTTCAAAGAGAGTGG
Source organism: Cryptoblepharus egeriae (assembly GCA_030015325.1). NCBI lineage: Eukaryota > Metazoa > Chordata > Lepidosauria > Squamata > Scincidae > Cryptoblepharus > Cryptoblepharus egeriae. Next base: position 85,530,915 of record JAREYC010000002.1, on the reverse strand, counting down.
GATTGTATGGGGAAGTGTTGCCCTGGGGTGGGTGTTGCACTGGGGGGGTGCACATGGGGCACAGGGGTGGTGCACAGAGATGGTGCATGGTGGGGGGATGCTGCATGGGGGAACACTGCATAGAGAGTTTTAATGGAGGGGTGTGCCCAGGCCCACAAATATTCTTGAAATTTTATTCGTTCAATGGTGGGTAAATTTTGCTAGTTTATAATAAAATAGGTATGTTGGGTTGAAAAGTTGAAGCTTGAAAACAATAACGTTTTTCTTTCTCACACTCCCTATTCCAGGCCCTTCCTTATGTGTGTCTGTTGATTGCAATGCTCTTCTTCATCTATGCCATCATTGGCATGCAAGTAAGTACAGGTGTAGCCTAATTATATGCTTATTATTTATATGCGATTTTGTCTCAAAGTGACTGAAGTTGGATCTTTAAATTGAAAGATAAGCTTCAATCTTAAAACGATAAGATTGAAAGATAAGCTTAGAGCAGTTAATGCCTTAAAGGCAGCCTGATTATCCTGGCAACTCAATTTATTTTACATGTTTGTGACATTTCTTTCTGGGCAGAGCCTCTCCCTGTCCCCAAGTGAATTGCTCTGAACTGAATAGGGGTGTTGTCTGACTGTTGCAACTTGTGCGAAGCGCACCAGGGTGATGTGCCCCTGGGAATGATTGCTGAGTTTGACACTCCCCAGAGCATCTTGGGCCCCAGCACTCCTCAAAGGAGCATTGCAAGCAGCCGCTCCGGAGCTTCCCTCCCTGGGCGCCCCAGATGGAGATTTGTGTGATATTTGCACTTGCACACTGGCTCTCTCCCTGGGTGTTCCCCTGAGGGAAGGGGAACTCCTCCCTCAGCAGATCACCTTGGATGCCACTGCACAGGCACAAAGTTCACGCATGTGAGTGGCATCCCATGGACTGTGCGTGCACCAACTGATACACGCACAGTCCTGGGCAGCAGTACACCTGCAGTGGGTGATGTGCATCCTCACATTACCCGTGGATCTGAAACCCCTTTGCAAACTGCTTACGCTTTGCACAAGCTTGCAAGATTTTTGCAAAAGCTCAGGAGCTTGCAAGAGAAGCTCCCTCCTGTGCATTTAGCTGTTAGCAGCCACTTCAAAGCCACTTGACTTATTGTTGCCTCATTACTATGGTAACTAATTGCCTTTGTACTACTCAAAAACAATTAATTACATTGGTGCCTTCACATTACAAACACCTCACATAAAGTATGTTTCATGTAACAAACAAAAATTTCTCTAGGATTCTGCTTCATGTAACAAACTGTGCTTCACGTAACAAACACACTCATTGGCAGTTGGGGCAGACACGCTGGCCAGCAGCCCTTTTAAAAAGCGTCAGGGCTGCCTAGTGCGCCTGCCCATAGCGAAAGCAACACTTCCGCGCTATTCCTCCTGTGGCTGGGCGTCCACAGGGCAGAGGGAGAGAACAGCAGTGGAGAAGAGGGAAGCAGCTTAGGGCTAGCCAGATGGGAGCAGGGGAGAGAGAGGCTCAGGATGAAGAGAAGGAGAAAGTGGGGAGATGGATTGCAGAAGAAAGTGTCTTTGATTGTAGCCTCCTAACCATGTCTACCCAGAAGTAAGCCCCATTGTGTTGAATGGGTCCTACTCCCAAGAAAGTGTCTTTAGGACTGCAGCCTAAGTAGACATCATAGGATCATGCACATTGAATGCAGGTTTTGAATTCAATTCCAGTGTTTTGTCATGATTCTTACACCCAGTTAATATTTTTATATGCATATTTTTGGGGTTCTGGAACCAATCATCTGAGTTTCCATTATTTCCTATGGGAAAATCCATTTCACGTAAAGAATGTTTCATGTAACAAAATGCCTCCAGAATGAATTAAATTTGTTACATGAGGCGCCACTGTATGTCTTTTAATCAAATGTTGCAAATGGGGAGGTTCAACTGTACCAATTAGTCACCATCTTGTATAAGTGTAGAAGTTTGGTATGTTGGTTCACATGTGGCTGCCAAGCCGCTCTCAAAACAAGTTGCTGGTCTTACCCTCTGTTCTGAGAAAGGTGGAAAGAAATAGAATACTGTTTTATTGATTTACAGCAAGAAAAAGCTAATACTATGTGATAGTTAAGTTCTGTAACACACATAACTACATAAGCATCTACACTCATTTCGACCTGGTCAGAAGTACTGAAATTGTCACATTTAGGCTGAAAGAACAAATGGTGGCAGAATTTTTCCTTCTCTCAGTTGGCAGAAATAAACTGATTGTTATCATCCAGTTGAGTCTGTAAAAAGAATTATGGAGGATCTTCTGGCGCTGCCCCCTTGACATCATCCCTTTATCCTCTTTGAACAGTTTCTCCTGAAATAGACATAAACATCACCTACTCTTTCAGCCTAGTTCTAACTAAACACCTTCACCACTAACTAAACAGCACCCACATGAATGGCACAGACACTACTTTCTATGATGGTAGTGATGAAATGTTTGTCCCTTACCCTGAAGTAGGGTCAGGCAGACATTTTTGGCAGGCGGGCCACATCATCTCTCTGATACAGCTTTGGGCCCAGGATATTAATTTACATTTCAGATTTGAATAAACTTACATAAATGAATACATTAGGGACGTAAGTTCTATGAATGAATGAATTGTACTGAGCTTTATTATAATACACATGAAAACGATAATACAAGCATGTAGAGCTATGAACTACTTGAGAACTTTGAACTGTTTGCCACACTTCTCTTGCATAGTGGAAACATATTGATCTAGCCAGATAAGCCAGAAATACGTGGAGATATAAGTTGTTCAGAGCCATTAGTCTCATCAGCATCATGCAAAGAAGTCTCTGTAAAGAAGCAGATGAAACAGTGCACCACTTAATTGCTGTAAAAAGACCACACAGACTATAAACAAAGGCAGGACAAGGTGGCAGCAGATAAATTAGAACAGTGATTTTTCAACCAGTGTGCTATGGCACACTGGTGTGCCATGGACAGTTCTGAGGAAATTTGGGGATTGACATTCATTAATAGGAAAATTGGGGGATTTGAACAGTTTGGTGTGCCTTGTCAATGGTAAAAACAATTGATGGTGTGCCTTGACAATTTCAGTACCTTTAGTGTGCCAAGAGATGAAAAAGTTGAAAATCACTGCATTAGAACATCTGTAAAAAGTATAAGCAACCTGCACACAAGAAACAGGTGTGACCACAAAATTGAAAAAGTTGTTGTTGAGAATGAAGATGCCAAAATGTTATGGGAGTTTCGACTACAGACATACAAACATCTATTGCATAATACACTAGATATTATGTAGTAGTGAAAATATAATAGATGTCAGGTACAATCCCAACCAACTTTCAAGCACTTTGCCAGTGGGGCATGTGCTGCATCCTACAGTTTGGGGGCAGTCACAGAGGCCTCCATAAGGTTAGGGAATATTTGTTCCCTTACTTCAGAGTTGTATTGCCCTTACTCCCCCCCCCCCCCCCCCGAGCTGGAAAACTGGTTAGGATTGTGCGCGTAATTGAGAAGAAAGAAAAAGAAGTAATACCCTACAATCCCAGAGTAATTACGAGAAGATGTAAGAGGCACTTAGTCTGAATTGCTCTATGCGTTTTCCATAGGTGGCACTGTCACTACGTCAGTGTAAAAGGTCTGTAGTTACTCTGTATTGTAGCCATAAGCATCAATATAGCAATCCCAGGTGGATAGCAGAGTAGAAGAAAAAGAACTGGAAAAAATATAAAGATTTACAAATATAAATCAAAAGGCTCTGGCAGAAAAAGACGAAAGTGATCCCAGTGGTAATTGGTACCCTTGGTGCTGTCCCAAAATACCATGAGAAGCACTTGAAAAGCATCAAACCACAGAAATTATCATCCATCATCTACTCCCCCCCCCCCCAAAAAAAACAGCTTTACTGGGAACAGCTTACATCCTGCTTATATTTATGCTTATAAATAATTTGCTTATACATCCTGCTTATATTTATATATTTAACAGCTTATATTTATGACAGCAAAATAGAATTTAAAAAGGCATCTCAGGACTTTGGGAAATGATTTGATGTCTAGATAGAACAAACCAGTCAACAACATTTATCTATTCGAAAATCAACAACAACAACTACATATATTTATATACTGCCTATCTGGCCATTACATTGGTCGTCTGACTTTCTTCAAAGCAGTTTACATGGGCAAATAAATCTAACCCCCCCCCCCCAAGGGAGTTTTACAATAAACTTTTATAATTTGAGCTGTTTGCCAGCTAAAGTACTTTTTGAATCTGTTCTTTATTGGTGGTATGCGCTGGTCCTTTTCTGTTACATGAATATTACTAGGAAACAAGAATGAGAGAGGAAACAGTCGCCGTCAGCTCTAGTAATGGCTCTCCCACACAATCTGTAAGTTCCCTTGATTTCTCTGCCAAGGCCAAGCAAAAGAAAAGAAAACAGAGACACTTCTCTGGACCTGATTATGTTTCTGCAAAACCTCCTAAGCAGCTGCGTCTGTACGGCTTGCCAGACTGGCTGGATCCCCCAGGTGAGCTTACTAAATCTAATACTACTAACAAGCAAACTTCTTTTCTTAGAGAGAGTGATCAGGAGATCTCTCACTCTCCAACCAACTCATGCTGTGAACCTTCTGGTGATTTTGATCCCAACAAAACTATTCAACAAATTTGTGAAATATGCTTCTTATTGGCTGAAATGCTATTATTAATTCTGGACAGACTAAATGGAATTGAAAACTATCTCCAACTATCCAAATATGCTTCAGGCCTTTTGGAAAATAATACAACAAAATTAAAGGAGAATGATGATATTAAAGACATCAAAGACTACGAACCTGCATGTTCCCTCTAGGCTCTATGTTCCCAGTGAGCCGCCTGAATGCACTAGAAAGGTCAAGAGGGTACTCCAAACAGATCAGACTCTAATAAATCTGCCTAAAGCGGACATATATCTGTGGTCTAATAAATCCAAAATTGCTGCTTCCCTTACCGAACTCCTGAACTACCCTATAAACTCCAGCGAAATAAAGCATTTTCACTTTTTACCAACTGTTATGGATAGGAGAAGGCTTCTGCTTATATGTAGATCTAAATATATAATTACACGCCTCTTTCACTCCCTGCATCGACTGGGTAGATATAATATATTTCCTCAGCGTGTTTTAAGAGACTTTGGGAACGCCTGCCTGCTTAAGAATAAATTGCCTTATTTTCAAAGCCACAGATTGTCCAACGCTTTTGATACCCAGTCACAGACGAGAAGTGCTGTCAATCTTCTTCATACCCTACGACTAATTATGACTGCTAATGCATCTATTCTTTCTCCTCTAAAGTCCCCTCCATCAGGGGGACTGAACCACTTGCAAGATAAGCTGGACAGACTCCTGAAATGAAACAGATACAGGAGATATGGCCAGGATAAGACTGTTTTTGTTTTAGGAAACGAAATCCTGGGGTCAGGACCCACAATTGCTCAGGCTTCTTCCTTGGAATGTCTACCCTCTTGTAGACTATTTGAGGATAACCTGATTGAGCTTGACACTGAACAATCAATTATTCGGCCAGTTGCTATGCTCTCTGGATCCAATTCTAATCTAGATCCCAATTCTGATGCAAAGGTCAACTCAGATGAGCCTGCTTTAACAACTAAGCAGCAAGGGATACTACCTCAGATATCTTTACAACTGATTACCAAAGAATATAATTTTTCTGTACCTTCAAAAGCTTCATTGGACAACAAGGAATGGACTGAAAGAAGACACTTGGACACTGAGGAGCTAGGTTCTCAATCTCCAAATTCCCAACTTGTGGATCTGACTCCCAGATATCATGCCCCTCCATCTGGCTCTGGATGTGTTTTTATGGATAAGGAAGGGGAGCTAAGCCTCACTGAGAAATTAGAATGACTAAATTTACACCAGAATGTCCCCTTGGTTAGATCCAACTCCCTTAGTCTGGACAACGTCATTCAGAATCTTCTCTCTTATATAATCCAAGTACTGTTTTCACTTTTTATTCCATGATGTACAAATTTAGTTTTCATTTTTGAATGTATGATAGGAAAATTCACATGGGTTTCAATATCCCTGAGTTCTGAGTCAGATGGAGAAGATGAGAAGAGAAGATGAGACAGCTTGGAGAAGATGAGACAGCTCGTCTTTTTGTCTTTAAAAGCACCTTTCTTCCCCCAATCTCTTGAGAGTAGGAGAGAAAGACATGAAAGGCGAGGAAGTCACGTCTTTCACATATAGCTGATTACTGGACTTAATGATACAGGAAAGCAATAATTTCAGTAACGTTTGGCAGGAAGTGGCTATCCAGGTGGCACTCAATCAAAAATTACCAGAATATGGAACAGTTTCTCTAAACTTCAGAGATGCCTATAGATAGGCTACTTGAGGGATACTGAGGTATGCAGGAGCAAGACCAAGAAACTTTGGAGAAATTACACACAGATAGAAGGGGAAGGCAATGGTTGTTTTGTGTGGTTCAGGACAAACAGATCCTTTTTTATCAGTTCCTTTGCATTCATCATGGAGTGGTGGTATTCCTGCATTAGTGGTTTAGAGGTGATCCAGCAATTGTGGTGCTGCCACAGGAAGGAGCATGGAGAAGAAGTGGACAGTGAGGAAGAAACAGTCTTGAACCTGGTTCCCAGTGATGCAGAGGAATCATCCTGCCCCGAAGCCATCATCAACTCATCCCAAGCCATGGGTGATGCTGTCAACCTACTGTTGTTTAAACAAACACATCATTCGATCCAGGTAATTCCTATTCTTTGTGGAAAGTACTTTAAGGGAGGAAAAGGTTATCAGTGGGAAGGGGGAAGCTGGAAAGAGAACAAATGACTTTCCTTCCTTCAATCATTGACACCAATAAAGGTCACGCAAGGGAAGGTTGGGGGAGGTAGCCATTCAGTGGGAAAAGGAGATTGGGAATTGAGGATGCAGCTCTCTCTCCTTTTCCAATAACCACAAAAAGTGCTCAGCTAAGTACTGCCCTAGTTAAAATCTGTTCTTCTTTACAGAAATTGAGCAATGTAGACTTCAATGACCAGAATGAGAAAATACAGTATAAGAAGAACAGGCAGAAGCATCAGTCTTGAACTCTCTATGGAGCCATTGTAGGAAAACCAAGAAATAAGTGACAAAGAGAGCATCAACCACCTCCAGGATATAGACCTTCATATAGGACACAGCCAGCCAGGAGAGAGCCTGGACAGTATGACTACTGGGTTGAGACATTGTCACAGCAGTGGTCCTAGGACATCAGGATGCTCGCTGGGGTTGTTGAGGACAATCCGCACATGATGAATGCCTTCATGAAGAGACAGATCACTGATGAAAGCTTTCCTGTCCAGGAATAAATGAGCACAAGCTGAAGAGGAGGTTGAAGCACTTAGAGGTTGCATCTTTGAGGGGCTGCACAACCCCCCTTTCTGTGGACACATTGGCCAACAATGGTGTTGTGTACATTTGTAAATACAGTATCTATGGTTGTAATTACCTGTTGTTACTGTACCAAAGCAACACTTGTTTTAATGTGCAATTGTAAATTACCTATTCTTGTTTGGAGCACAATAAACACACATTTTAAAAATGTATTTCTGAATGTTTCTTAATGGGTATCAGGGTATAATGTTGTATCTGAGGAAAGCAAGGGGGCTAAATGCCTGGGCACCATGGGGGGCAGTGCCCCACTGCTAGCAACTCCTCTCCATCAGTGCATACCACCTAAGGCCTTTCACCCAGAGGTATTTTGAGAGCTGAGGAAGCAGCATCCCTGTGACAGTTGGGGGAGCAAATCACATTATATACCTGAACCAGGAAATTTTCTTCCCTCAGAGGGACAAGTCCTTATGGGAAAATTGCCAAGCCTTTTAGCTAAAAGGTTCTGCTGGTGTACCTGCACACACAGGAAGTCTGATAAAGGACTATAGACGTGTTTATTTCCAGCAAATAAGGATTCACCAGAATTCATAAGATCTAGGATTATAGCCTAAGGGCACAATCCAGACTAACTACGGGAGCATGTAAGAGACATTATGTGCACCTGTAGTTACTGCATCACTTAGTGAAAACATATGGGAAATTCATATTGCAATCCAGAGTAACTAGTTCTTACTCCGGAGCAACGACTCTCCATAGTTACTCTGGATTTCACCCTTAGTCTTACTGATCACAATGGGCTTACTTCTGAGTAAAATAAATAACAGTGGTTTCTAATTGGCAGTGCAGTAAGGAGGACTATTGAATATTTTGCTATAAAGAATACCTTGGATTTCAATGAAATCCTATGGGACAGGGTGATCATATGTCATAACTAAAGCAGGAGGACAAGGCAACCCCAAAATATAGTAAATAAGAAAAATGTAGGACATGACAAAATTAAAGCGAAAACACCCATATACATTGCTTTTAAGTGGTTAATTTATATATAGTATTGTTTATTATTAAATTTAAAAGTATTACATATCATTTATTACGTTAACTTTGTGAACTACAAGCAGGCTACTTGCTCACAAAGAAAAGGAGGACAATGATGTTCTTCCAGGATGCAAAGCTAAAAAAGAGTGCATGTCCTGGAAAAATAGAACATATGGTCACCTTGTGTGTGGAATTACGCATGAATGTCATTCAATTGATGGTAAGGCCTCATCTGGAGTATTGTGTCCAGTCCTGGTCACCATATATTTGAAAGGATATAGTTAAAATGAAAAAGGTGCAGAAGAAAGCAACCAAAATGCTTACTGGACTGGGGTATTTCTCATATGAGGAAAGGCTATGGCGTTGGGGCTCTTCGGTCTAGAAAAGAGGTGTCTGAGAGGGACATGATTGATACATACAAAGTTGTGCAAGGGATGAAAAGAGTGGCTAGGTTCTCTTTTCCCTCTCACACAACACCAAAACCAGAGGACATTTATTTATTTGACAACCACTAAAATTGAGTATTGGGAAAGTTAGAAATTTTTTTTATGACGGGGTAATTTGTGGAACTCATTCCCATGGAATGTGGTGATGACATCCAGCCAAGGGATTTGGACAAATTTTTGGACAAAAGGTCTACCACATGTTATAAGTCATGGTACATATGTGCAATCTCCTTATTTCAGGTGTAGGCAACCTCAGCTGCAGGGCAGGGACAGCTCCAGAATGCAGTTCTCTTGTGTGCTCCCTGAGGCATCTGGTGGGCCTCTGTTAAAATATAGGAAGCTAGACAGTGTGTCTCTTCTTATGTTGTTATCCATTCTGCTGTGAAACATCTGCACATTTGCTATGGGCCTAAATGCCCTTGAGGGTCCCAACCATTTTATTTATTTATTTTTTATTTTGAATAAATCTTTTTATTTATTGATTCTTTGCAGATAAAACAAATGACTTACCTAATCATGCTAATAAATGATTTGGTATCCAGTTCAGCAAGCACTGTCTCTTCCACTCCCTGACCCCACTCAGAGAACTACCATATTTACTCAAATCTAATGTGTCATCGAATCTAATGTGTACCCTATACTTATAATCAAAATACCGTATTGACTCAAATCTAATTAATCATCAAATCTAATGCACCCACTGATAATATTTCCTGAAGGCTTCCACTTGAATCTGTTGTGTTTGAACGGTTGTTTTGTTTTGTGTCTCTACAGGTCTTTGGTAACATTAGCATAGAGAATGAAGACGATGACTTTGCAATCACTGAGCACAACAACTTCCGCACATTCTTTCAAGCTCTCATGCTTCTGTTTAGGTGAGGTTTAGCCCTAACACATCCTTGGGAAGGCCATGTTGGTTCTGCTGTGATCACAAGGGGCCTGACACATTTAAACTAGCCAAGTCTTCCCTATATAAAATTTAGCATGGTCTTCCAGCTATAGGAGAGAAACAGTGCCTCAGTCAAATTGGGTTTATTCCAGTCGTGGACAAGGGATTATAGTATAAGACTTTAAGCTGAAAAAGGAAATGTTTCAACAGATCTCCTCTAATCAGCATTCATGTTTTGCCCCCGAACTATTTCAGTACCAAAGGCCAGACTGAAGGATTATAAGGAATTCAGAAAGCCCCTCCACTTTCTGGATATAACAAGAGTCCTGATCTAGAGCCATGTCTCAACTTTTACCCCCCTCCCAAATAAGTCCAGAAACTATGTGACCAGGTGGGCACTTTTGAGCAAGATTTGTGATTTGGTCCTGATCTGGCATCATCCTGTTCCTTGAGGTGCTGGAGATGCTGGAACAGGCCCACTGATTCTCTGACACCTTAGTCTCCTAAGAGCTCAAGCATTCCTTACTAGCTGTTTTGTGGCTGGTACTTGAATCATCTACAGATACCAGTTCCCTTTCGTACTCAGAGTTCAGGACCAACTGAAGCTAACAGACATCACCAAAAAGCAGGGTTGCCATATGTCCCCACAAACAGGGACAGTCACGATTTTGGGGGATTGTGTTCACATACTTGCAAGTGTGACAGAGGGTCCTGTCCCGATTTTGTGGAAGAGACTTATGGCAACCCTACCAAAAGGTGATTGAATCAATGTACTACATGAAAAGCCCTGTTTTATCAAACTTTGCAAATTGGTTATTAACATGACTTTTGGTAACCAACAGTCATGTTTTGCTCTAGAGGCATCTGTATATCAATACTGTGTGATCCCGCTTCTATGAGTACAAGCATATGGTCCTTTATTTACTACTGTAGCATAGGGTTGCCAGAATTCTCTTCCACAAAATCGGGACAGGACCTTCTGTCCCATTTGCCAGTATGTGAACACAATTCCCCAAAATCAGAATTGTGCCTGTTTTGTGTGACAAATGGCAACTCTACTGTAACATCTCATGAGATGGAGAATCTTCTGTACTGGCCATGATGCATTCCCAGTTCTTATCATTGTTGTGTCCTTTTTGTTCTTCAGGAGTGCCACTGGTGAGGCTTGGCATGAGATCATGCTTGCCTGTCTGAGTGGAAAGCTCTGTGATGAGAAGGCAGAACTGAAAGGCAAAGAATGTGGCAATGAATTTGCATACTTCTATTTTGTTTCCTTCATCTTCCTATGTTCTTTCCTGGTAAGTCAAAGGATATAAGGGGAACTAAAGTCAGGGAAATGGACTACACATTCACAACTCATCAGAGCTGTATATGTCAAGGGCAAGGGTAGAAGCAGAGGGGCTTTTCCAGATGGTAGAGGTTTAAAAAATAGTAATATATACTTCTTATGGAAGGATGTCCCGGTGACTTTCCCAAGGAAGCTCACGTCTTGCAGAAAGATCAGTTTTTTAACACTCATCCCACAACATCATATTACACACACACGCACACTCACACAGGAATTTTTCTTCAAATACTCATGGAATATGAGCTACCATCTGTTATGTGATTTTGTAAACTTTGCGTTCTTTTGCCTATTTTCAAAAAGTTTCTTAAATGATTGTTTATGTAAATGAAATGATATGCAACACCTATTGCCTTGTGGGTCCCTTCTTATTGGCTACCTTAGCACAGACTGTAGGACCCATATGATATTTAGATCTGAGACAAATATGTGACCTGGATCTGAGACAAAATGTATCCAATGTTTTCTCTAGCATACCTGTGTTTATCTCAATTTTTCCTATTTTTGGTAGATGTTGAACCTTTTTGTGGCTGTTATCATGGACAACTTTGAGTACCTGACACGTGACTCCTCCATTTTGGGTCCCCACCATCTGGACGAGTATGTCCGAGTGTGGGCTGAGTATGACCCTGCTGCCTGGTAAGGACATGCCTGCCTTTCTCCTCCCAATGCTAAACTCAGGACCTTTATCCCACCCAAAAGTAAAAGCTTGGAGAAGTGGAACACACTGATCCATATTTGGGGATCAGCCTAACAGAAAAAACTGGAGCATGGGAGAGAGTGAATATGACATCTGGAGATAGAGGCTAGAACCCAAGATTCTTAATACCAAATATAGTAGAAAGGTCAGAGGTATCACTAGGGGAGAGTCATCTGCCCCAGGTAACATGCATAGGGGGTGATGCCCACTGTGTGGGGGTGACATCGCTAGCAAAATTGCTAAAATAACAATTTTTAGGATAATGCCATCATGTTGTATTCCATTTGATGAATAATTTTCAGCAGAATACAATTAAAAAACCAAAGCAAATGTTTCTTTCAAAAGTTACAGCCAATAATCAAGAAAACAAACATGTAACTGTCTTGTGTAACAAAAAGTACATTCATTTAACTCAAAATGGGTCAATGATTCTGAGTGTAGGAAGAGCTAATGAGATACTATTATGACAGAGCATGGAACAATAAGATTAACATGTGATGACAGGGTAAAAGGTGACACCCTCAGGGAGGAGACACCAGTAGTGACCAAAAAAAGCTAAAATTTTGTTTTATAGGAATGATACCATCATATTATATACAATTCGAAGCTTTATTTACAGCAGAATGCAATGCAACAAACCATTTTGAAATATCTCTATACTACCAAAAGGTTTGGCCAAAAACAGGGACAGGGTGATGGTAGATCACCATTCTTACCACCTAAGTTGTTACACTGCCTACTGCATAGGAGGAGGTTCATAACTGGAGCAAAGCGCTGGCCTCCCATAGGGATTATGCAAACCCTAGTGACACCACTAAGGTCAGGTAATCAAGCAAGCTAAAGAACATGAAGGCTCCCTTTTTCACTCTGACACAGGAGGTGCTTTTGGCTGGTAGGAACATCAACTCTTGGGTTCTCACTCTAGTTGTGGAAAGGAAGACGTATTAGGAATGTGTGGGTGGGAATTGAGAGTTTAGTCCCCAGAATTCTGTTCACAGAAGAACAGGAACATTTGCTTGATATGTTCTAACAGAGCAGAGACATTACTTTATCTTTTTAGAGACAGCTATTATCTGTTCTAATGTGAGAGGAAGGCAGAATCCTGCACTGGAGCCACTTCCTCTTTTTGCATACATCTCCCCTGTGGGTCACCTTAACTAAGCTCCAGTCAGTGTGGATGTGTGGCCACTGCCACTATGCCATTCCTACTTCCATTTCTGTTGGCTTATGTCTGTGGGTGTCATCAGAAGCTGGGTTTATCACTAACTAACATTTCCTCTTTTAATTTTAGGTTTTTGCAGCTGGATTCTGTCATGTCCACATAGTTCCTCCCATTACCCCATACAATGAAAAGGGCATAACACATGCCCCCTTGTGCCCAGGGATTTCCCTTGCCATTTCCCTATCCTGCCCTTTAGATTCTTAGCCCCTACAGATGATAAAATGGATTACGTTATTATCACAACATTTGAGCCAGTTAATTATTGCTTTAATGTAGTCCCTGGTGCCAGCTCAGCGTGTTTTGAGCCAAGACTGTAAAATCTGAGCCACATAGTGGTTATTGGGGAACCAGCTGTTCAGCCTGGACCAACCCACAGATTATTATACAGTGCAACAGTACAAGAAATGTGCATAGTAGCTCTTTAGCAATAGATAGTATGCTCAATTATTTAATCTTGGGGATTTGTGTAGATGTGAGTGTGCCCACTAGGGCCTGCCCTTGCATTCTGCTATGCACCTCACTTCTTATACGTTTTCCTGTGGTTTTACTGGAAAGAGAGGAAGATCAGGTACTTCTGCTGTCACAAGCTGGCACAATCAGCAAAGTTGTGATGACTGGTACATAGCAGGTCCACTCAGAATTCTCTTGGTATAATTTCTCATCCCTGTACCCTGTTCAGAATGAATGCCTGTTGTGTCCAGGTTTGATGTGTTGGTTTACACTGTCAGCCCTAACTGGCAAACCCTGCCAAGCCCAGCTGAGGGAGTATCTAAGAGGGAGCCTGTGCCATGTGGGGGCAGGAAATTCAGGTCTGCCCCCACCTGTGCACTGGTTCCTAGGTAGTTATTACTCAGAATCAGTGAAAAGATAGGCTGGAAAATATTGGTATAAATATTAATCCCCTTAGAAGGGATAATGATTTCAAAGAATCTTTATTGTGAACTTTTGGAAAGGAATTGGAATCTGCTGAAAGAAACAACAGGTTAAGATCCAAGATACATAGGTCTAGTCAGCTTTGACTTGACATACAGTCTTAAGTGAATCTCTTCCTCTTGCCTGTGTTTTTTCTCCCCCATATGCAAGTATACATTATGTTGATTCACCTTCCTCTCCACAATGTTGATGCGAAGTATATAGAACTGAAGTTAGACAGAGGCCCCTTTCCTCTTATTTCAACCAATGGGAATTCACAGCTCCTCCATGTATTCTGAGGGAGGTGGTGTGGCTGGACTGAAGGTCTTTAGCCAGACGTCCTGCTATGTTATGTGTTTACATGACACTGTATATGTTTCTCTTGCCCTGTGGCATCTGCACTAACCCCCGTGTATTCTTCTTGCAGTGGCCGAATTCATTATAAGGATATGTACAGTTTATTACGTGTAATATCTCCCCCCCTGGGCTTAGGCAAGAAATGCCCTCATAGGGTTGCTTGCAAGGTTTGACTTACACTAAAACCTGCTAGCATCAACGGAATGAATGTTGCTTATGATTTCTTTAATATATATATTTCATATATATATATATATATATACACATATCTGTACACATATCTATCTATACATTGCACTTTCAAAAGTAATTTAGTAATGTAATTAGCCAACAGAATGCGTGAAATGATGCTGCCACCCAGACCAGCACCGCATGGAGCATATTGGTTACCTTGAGCCATCTTTGCTTGCTGTTAGCTGGAGCTAGGCCTGGAGGGTTCTATGAGTCTCTTTGTGCCCACCTCTACCACCCTCTGTACATTAATTCTTCATTTGGGGAGGACAGAGACTCCATTGACACCTTTGCCATCTCCCCCTTCCCCTCCCAATTCTTTCCTCCCTCCTTTTCTTTCCACTTTCTCTGCCTGCAATCTCCCCACCTCCAACATTGGCAAAAAGGGGCTTTCTCATTTCTGTCTTTTTCTCTTTCTCCCTTCTTTCTGTGGTTCTCCATTACTAAGGAAACTTGGCCCTATTTACTCTTGGGGATTCTGTTATACCTTGTAACCTCATGCTGAGCAAAACAGATGGAGGAGGCATGTGTTTAACGTCATCCCTATTGGATGTGAACACTGGCTTTGAAAGTAGAAAAGTGTGTGCTGCTTAAGCATTTTGCTGGATCACTGCTTAAGCATTTTGTTATAGTTGGAGGAACCAATATCCTTCTACACCCAGTCATCCATGAAGATCAAGCATATTTATAACTGCTGACAAGCAGCGCAGTAATCTTAACATTTTTATCTTCCCTTTTTCTTTTCCAATTGATTTCCAATACTTTTTCTCTTCTTTGCATCTCTCTCTTTTCTATTTTTCCGTGTATTTTTCCTTTTGTTTTTTCCTTTTTTGGTTGCTTTTTGTTTTTAATTTTTTGCTCCCAGGGGCCGGATGACTTTCATGGACATGTATGAGATGCTGAGACATATGTCTCCACCCCTGGGGTTAGGGAAGAAATGTCCTGCCCGTGTTGCTTATAAGGTAGAATAATTTTTAAAGACATAAACAAGAAATAATTCAAGTTAGCTTCATTTTAAACTCTTTTTTTCCAAGAACAAAAGCTATAAATATTTTTTGTACATTTCTTTCTCCCTCCCAATTCAATCTTTTAAGCAGTAATAGTGTGTCCGTTCAGTACCGTTAGTGTTTCATGTTTCAGAGACTCCATTATGGCCAGTAAAAGTGGGGCGGGTAAGAAACTAAACCAAGGTGCATGTCCCTACTCAAAACCCCTTTCAAAGTACCACCAGCCAATCCTGCTGCATCTGGCAGAAACAATATTGCTTTCAGTGTCTTTTGCTTTCCACACCCATTGCCACCCCTCAAGAAAACTAAATAGCTATGATTACTCTATGACAACAAGGAGATCTCAGTTTACCTGGGAATAGCAAAGCCGGAAGGGGAAGAGAGATCAAAACATACTGAATGAAGCTATAGGAATTTTAGATTACTCAATATCTAACCACTTAAGACAAAAAGTCAAAACAAAGCCTGTCAGCATTACCTCCTCCATCATGTCATGCTGTTGAGAAAAGATTCAGGCATCTGAGTGAAGCACTTTCTAAAGTGCATAACACTAAACACATATACTTATATATTAGTTTCTTTATCATTGGACACAATTTATCACAAGACATGGTGAGCTCCTGTCCTTAGCCCAGCTCTGAGACGACAGCTGGATCCAATCGTATTGGCTCTGCCTTTCCATTGGACTAATTCAGTGGCGTGGAGAGGGGGGATTTGCTGCTTGGGTAACAGCCTATCCTCCATAACAATCCAACCCAGGCTTTTGTGCTTCGCATGCAGCGTATGCAGCGCTGAGCACGATACCATAGTCTTTCAAGACTGACGGAGGTCTGCTTTATCATTGGGCACCCTTTGAATCAGATCACATTGTTCTTTAGTAGAACACCTACATCAAAATTGTTAGCCACGTTGTAATAAGATGTTGCAGCAACAGCATAGGAAGTGCGAAACATATAGACAAGTCTTGGTGTCTTGGCATAAGATGTACTGTAGAGAAAACATTATTCCAAGCATATGATGGGGTGTGATACTCTTGGGCCTAGACTTAGCACAAAGCATGTTCCATTGGCACTGGCCGTTTCTTTCCAGTGAAAAATACAGCATGTAACTTAAAATTTGGTCCCCACTAATCTATTCAGACTAATTCCTAACTGAGAGAGAATTGCTATGATTCCCAGCTTTCCTGAATGCATCACACATGTGCAGCGGCATCCATAGATATCACTGCAATCACAGAATAAATAGAATAAATGTGGAATAGGCAAAAGCAGGTTGAATAGTCAGAAGCAGAATAAGGCAGAAGCAGGTTTTTCATTCTCCCCTACTTTGATTTGAAGTTTTACAGGTCCAACCTTGTGACACCTTGTTATATAGACTTTTTTATATACAGATTTGACTCAGCATGTGCACAGCAAATCACAGTTTTAAAAACAGCTTTTTCTATTGTAGAGAAGCAGTCCTTTCCATTCTTCAGCTAAGCCAGGCAAAGACAGGGGATCCTTTGCATTTCTAGTTGCTGTCTACCTCTACAACAAGAAGAAAGCTGTTTTAAACAATAGTAAAAGGATTCATTATTATTTTTAATTGCTTTTATTTAACACATTTTTTGGTGTCAGCAGGGAGACCCAGAATCAAACCCCTGCAGATATTAAGGTACAACTTTATTATTCCATTAGGAGCAATGAAGGAACAAGAAACCTAGAAGCAGGTCTTTAAATCTATTTTTCCATAGTTATTTTATCCATGGATTTTTTTTATCCATGGGAGATTCTGGAAAAGATTCTGGTTAACAAAGGACACCTATTTAATTGTCTTATACCAGATTGAAAGCTTCAATATGAATCCAAACTGTGCATTTACTAATTGTCCCAACAATTAATAGGAAACTAACATGTTTATTCTGTATATATTCCAGAACAGATTAAGGGTGCAATTCCAACCAGTTTAGGCAAGCACAATTTACCCATCTTCCCATTCCCATGGTAGCATGTGGAGGCCGACATATGTCTGTGTAATTGGCCTAACATAACCCCCTCCCCCCAATAGGGACACAGAAGTGCCTCATGGCACTTTTGCAACACTCCCAGGCCAACTTTTGCTGGGACTTGTTTCAGCCTAATCAAGGATTAGGATTACTCTGTCAGTCTGCTTCCAGGAAATGTTTTGTCTCTGATGTGCCACTAGGTATCAGATGCCTATGCCAGATGTTGTCCAGTATTTCAATGCAAGTTTTATCTCTGCACCTCTTTCACTTTTTAATTGGATTTTGAAATGGCAAGAAAATAAGTGAAAATAAGACTTTATGACAAAATAACTTAACAAGCTACTAAAGCTTTTATGGGTGAGTTTCAAACATAAATTGAGATGTTTCTTGAGACTTTAAGCCACAGAAGAATCTCTCTCCATAATAATACATAAGGTGTTGGTTAACATCAAGTGGCATCCAGTTGACTGCTGCTGATTATGCAGTTCAACCATAAAACAAAAATACCATAAAAAGAGAGTTGATCTGATAAATTTAGTACAATAATTCATTTTTATTTTTATTTATTTTGGATAGTGCTCTCCATAGTTAGCCTGCTAATTAACAAGGGGGGCTAAGGATCAATACTGGAATCAATACCATGCTCATGTGACTAACAGTGTTAGTCCTCCACAGAAGTCCTCCATCTGAAAATGCCCAAGAAGAACTGAACATTAAAGAAGAAAAGCAATCTTTGCATTGCTAAGTATTCACTCATTTACCTGGAAATCATTATATTGATTCAAACCCCGGTCACTTTCAGAATTACTTGTGTTAAGCTGGTAGAACAAGTGAGTTTATGTTATGTATGTCTTCACAGAGTCCAGGCTATTTAAAAAGCCCTATTGACTGTTGAAAGATAAAGGTGTCCCTCACAGGTGATACTGCTAGTCGTGACCGACTGTAGGGTGAGGTACTAATCTCTGTTTCTAGAGCCATAGAGCCAGCATTGTCCAATATGTGGCCTGCATGCACACAGAACACTGTTACCTTCCACTGAAGTGGTACCTATTCATCTACTTGCATTTGCATACTTTTGAACTATGAGGTTGGCAGGAGCTGGGCTACGGACAGGAGCTCACCCCATCTTGTAGGACCTGGGTATCAAACCCTGGCCTGCTAGTTAACAGGCACAGTTTCTTAACCACTTGCACCACCACAGCACAATACTGTTGACTGTTACATATCCTTTTATATAGGTAATATTGTCTGGAGTCTAGAAGCAGACTCACAGCACAATCATATGCATGTCTACTCAGAAGTAAATTGCATTGTGTTCAGTGGAGCTTACGCCCAAGAAAGGATTGCAGCCTCATTCTCCATCACACTGACTAATAGCTAACTTAGCTGTGACTTACCTGGTCGCACAGCTAAGTAAAACCCTTTCCATATAAGAGCATGTTAGGCTCTCATTCAGTGTTAGGCTCTCCACATGTTAGCTGACAGGTGGTAGTTGATTTTACTATTAAGGTTGCTCGCTCATGCCCTTCCGGCTGCTATAAAAAGCTAAGGCAAAAATGTTCTTATGGTTCTTTTGGTCTTTTTGAGTAATTTAAAGAGACACCTACATGTTTCAGTTCCCTTCTAGGTCATCGATCTGGCAGGACTCTATCTCATACTGATGTAACTTCCTTCAAAAGAATACAATTTTAAAAGAAGTACTTCAATACTCTAAACCAGTGACAAATTTAACAGCCACTACCCTGTTTCTTTCCCCTTCTCTCTGATACTCCATGCCCCCTTCTCTGTCAATGCAGTTCTTAACCTATCAGAAGCTTTTCCTTCTGACCCTCCATATCTCCCTATTCTAATCCTAATCCCCACACAGATCACTAGCTGATTCATAAATTACACCTTCTTTCTCTTTTTCTTTTCCCATGCCATCCTTTATGATTCAGCATTCCAGAGCTTCACCTGTGACATTTTCCTATGTGTATGTCTTTTACCTTCATCCTTCTCCTCAACCATCACGTTTCTCTTGCTGGTTCATGACACAGCTATTGAAATGTTCAGTCTCCCTGGGCTGAAAATGGCTTTTGGATACTGCAAAACCAACAAAGAGTCTTGTGGGAACCTTAAATATTAACCCATTTTTAGTATAATGTTCATGGATTACAATCTACTTCATCAGATACATGAAGGGAAAACCTAAATAGGCAGGTGTGGTGATAACCTGTGACATAGGTTTGAGTATGGAGAGAAGGAGGATGCTTCTTTCCTTTCTGTTTTGTTGAGACAGATTGAAGCTGTTGTTCAAGTTTCATTGTACTATGGCATTATGCAAGTTATAGGAGCACGTTTAATGGAAACAGCTGGAAGAATTTTGTACAGATCGTATCATCTCAATCTAAACAAAACTTGCAAGATGCTGAGTATTCTTATGATGAGTTTGATTGTGATGGTGATTATGTGCGGATAGTTAGGCTCTTGTATTCTGCTTATGATATTCACTTCCATACATTCATGTTTACACCTGGTTAATTATTTGCATGGCACACATAATATTTATTTATGTGGGATGGGACATATTTCTGGGTAGGAGTCTGGTATGAATTCTAGAATGTCCATCTTGTGGAGATGTTCTAAGAGAGAAATCCTTACTGGCCTTTGTGATGATGGTGTGACAGTAAAGAAACGAGAGTTTCTCAAAATAGTTCCTATACAAAATCTACAGAGAAATTATGCATTGTCCCCTTCAAAGTAACCCCTCCCAGAGTTAATGAACTTCTGCAATCACTTCTGCCACCCACGGAAGCACTTGGCAAAGTCCTCCTCCTTGAGGCCCCTTAGTTCCCTTGTTACAGTGGCCTTGATCTCTTCTACAGAGGTGAAATTGGTTCTTTTGAGCACAGTCTTCAGCCTGGGGAAGAGCCAGAAGTCCCATGGTGCAAGATCTGGAGAATAAGGAGGGTGGTCGAGAACTGCAGTCTGTTTGTTGGCCAAGAACTGTCACACGCTGAGCACATACCTTCCTCATTCCTAGCTCCTGCACCAAGATGGTCCTCACTGACTCCCTGTTCAGGCTCCTCCACTATCATCTGCACCATGAATCTGCGATCTCTCTGCACCAGCTGTTTCACTTTATTAGTGTTCTCAGTTGACTTTGTTGAGGAAGGCCGTCCTGACTTGGGGTCATCTTCCACCTCCTCGCAGCCACTCTTAAAGCATTTGTGCCATTCAAAGGCTCGTGGCTGCAACATCGCATCTTCTCCATAAGCCTCTTGGAGATGTTTGAGACACTTGGTAGGGCTCTTCCGCAACTTAACCAAGAATTTCAGGTTGATTCTCTGCACCTCCAGTTGCGTGACAAGGCGTAACAGCAGTGTTAAACACAACAGCCTGAAACAGAAGCACAAAGTGAGTGAGGTAAACAATATCATATCATAGCAGAATAGTGGTGAGATGTTGCACAACACAGTGACATAAGTGGTTAGCCAATTGGCATTGAGGCATGAATGTAGCTTCCACAGTTGGTTTCTTTATTGTCATACCTCATATACAACAGTGTTGTACATTGTTATGTTGTGATGATGTGAAGGCATGTACAACATTGGCAGCCATTTTGGGGACACCACCATAACTGGCTGCTCTACCCCCAGAGAGTTTGACCTGGCAGGTCAGCCATCAGAAGAGGCAGGCAATGAGCAAGGGGGGAGGTAGTTGTGTGTGGAATAGGGAAACTTCTGGACGATGAGGGGAAAGGGCAGAAGATGAAATGGGGTGGTTTCATAGAAGCATTTGCACCTCATCCTAAGCTCATTTCCTCCTACTCTCCTCAGACCATCTGAAGAGACACATTCAAAGCAGCAAAGACATCCCCCATTGGAATAAGAATAGCTACCTGAGAAGCCCTCCACAATTACCCTTCCACAGTCACAGGATACAGCATATGCTCCACTAGCACTGCTATATTAGTAGGAGGGGAGTTAAGAGTGGGATGTTAGTGCCTGTTTCTCTATAGTTGTGTTTATATGCTATCGTCCCCATTGTTCACATGAATAGTGCGTCAAAAGTATTATTTTGGAAAAAGCAAGACTATAGAACTACTTGTTTCTTTCTCAACAATAATCTATGCATCATGGAATATCCTTTTTAGAACTTCATTAACAAGTATTTTTATTATGAATCAACTGTGCCTCATTAAGAACTGATATTGTAATGGTCCATCAGTCACAGCATCAGATATATGGTAAGTAGATCTGAACTGGATCCAACTGGGACAAGTTAAATATAAAGGATGACTATCACAGTGTGGCAGTTCCTATGAAGTTCTTCCAGATGAAAAATTACACTACTTAAATTTGTCTTATGGTATCTTGACTCAGACAGTAATATAGTTGACCTACATCATACATGAGGGTTTTGTTTCAAGGTTGAAGTGTGAAGCCCAAAGTTGCTTGAAATTGTCCTATATTCACAAAGTATTCTCAAAGTTGCTCTAAACATCTCTGACTTCTGGAGAGAGAGACAGAAAGAGGAAAGCAACAAAACTCTAATATAAAAGAAAATGGCTGGTGAAAGTATTGTTTTGTCAACAAGAAAATGTGAATGTTGATGAGATTTAAAAGAGAAAGATTAGCAATAGGAGAAAAGAATGGGAGAAGTGCAAAATAGCATAGTGGATGGTGGAAGGAGAATGGTAATTATGTTCTTACGAGTCCTAGACATGAATAAAGAAAATATTTAGGAGATCAAATAGTAAATATGGTATAACCAGCTAAAATAGAAGTAGCTATGCTGAACAAGACAGCAGAAGATTGATGATAGTTCATGTCCTTGGCATGTTGGATGATAGTTCACATTCTCTGCATAAAGATAATTAAGATTATTTCATCAATGCTGCAAGATTCCAAAGCCGCCTATGCATGTTAATTCAACACCATCTGTATGATCTGGAATTGTCATCCAAGATCTTCCAATTCTGATGGATAGATAAAGAGTATTCCCAGCTTCATAAGCAGAACCATATACAGCAAGAAATGTTCCTCAAATAAATAGTTGCTGCCTAAGAAAAAAGCAACGACAGCTACAAAATCTACATAATCTAAATAGTTACAAAAATAATGTAGATAAATAATCTACATAATCATATAAAATAATATGATGTAATAAGAATACAAAATATTAGCATAGAAAAGTATTAACCATCTTACAGTTGGATTCATGTCAACTTCTAGTAAACCTCTGCACAAACTTCTGAATGTGGAAGCGTGGGCAACACCTGCCATCTAGCATATGAAACTTGAATCTAATCTCTTTAGAAAATGCATAACATTAAGTCTTGGAATACAATCAGTTAATTCCTGCAGTTCATTATCAACTTCTGACTGAGATAAAAGGAAGGTGACAAATCTTCAGTGCAACAGAGATGCACCTATATTGCCTGCATTTGGAAAATTGAAGACATGCCCTTCAACCAACAAGGTGGAATGTATTGAACACTTGTGGGGAATGCCCCTATGCTGCACAGTTATGGTATGATGAAAGAATGTCTATCAATAAATAGAAATCTCTCCATCTGAGTTAGTGTGACTGTGATGCCTATCAAACATGGAGACATGGAGCACATTCCAATCCATGTCTACTCAGAAGTAAACCCCATTGTATTCAATGAGTCTAACTCCCAGGAAAGTGTGTTTAGGATTGCAGCCATAATGGTGCTACTAGGATATGGTGCTACCAGAATATACAGTACATCATGGTGAGTTGGATCCTTAGCTTCCCGGGAGCACTGCAGATCCTCTGTAGAGGATCACTGTTCAACCCCTTGAGACAATGCTGTAATCTGTGAAGTGAGAGGGTTTCTGGTGAGTTTGCTCCAGGGTGTGCAATAGCTGGGGTCCCAGTTGTTCCTCAGAAGAATGCTCCCTCCTCTTGGGCATGTGGAAGAGTTGGCCAAGTATAATTCTGGCAGGGTCTGTGTTGTTACACCATAGGATAGGACTCCCATCTCAATGCATTGCAAAGTGGGATTCTCTTCCCCCTTTGCTTACCTTTATCAGGTGTATTTTTCTTCCTGCTGGTTGGGTGGTGAGGAGGTGATTCCAGCTAGAGATCTGTTACTGTGTGGAAACCTGCTGGGGCAGAATAGCTACACTGAAAATTCTGGAAGGCCAAGTGTTAACACAATGTCTAGCTACACTTGTGTGGGATGTGAGGTTGTGCAAAAAGCCACTTTGTACACAAGTTCTTTTTCACCACAGTTCCCAACATTAGAATTCCCCTTTATGGGACCAAAAATGTATAGCCCCTTGCCGTCACATGCACTTTGTGATCTGACTTGGGCACTCACTGACAGGAGCTTATATACTGGGTTGGATGCTCTGTTTTTGGCTGCCAGATGTAATTTGTATCCTATGTTCTGTCATGATGGAGTGGCTGATTTAGAGGAGTGAGAGGTGTGCTTTGCTTCTGTTTTTCTCTTCTTTAGTGTACCCAACGGCAGTGGTTCTCAAACTGGAGAGTTATGGCTCACCAGTTTCTGCAAATGTTCCTTTTCTTTAAAAGGCGGAGGAAGGGGAGAGGCAGGCTGGCCACATAACTAGAAATTCCCAGACAGAACCAGAAATGAGGCCCTAGAACTGGAAGTCCAGATTAAGGGCCTCTTTGTCAGGAAATTTGGGGCATTTCCAGCCTTTCCTGAGATTTTAGGCCTTTTAGGGCTGCTGCAAATACTATTGAGCTACTGAGGCTGCTGGTCAAAGGAGTGGGAGGGAGGAAGGAAGGGAAGGGAATTGTAGTTTTTCCCTCCTCCCCATGCTAAAGCTCCTTTCCAAGCCATCAGTGGAAGAACTACATACATGGCACCAGCATGGATGATGTCAGGTTTTGCAGCCTGCTTCCCAGGGGCCTGAGAAGCTCCAGCTGCTGAAAGGCTGGCTGGGAAAATGGCTGTGGCTAGCAGTGAGCTCAGTTCCAGTGTCTGCAGACTTGCCAGAGAAAGAAACTCTGCTTGCTCTAGCTAAGTTTGCTGCAAAGGAAGGAAAGAAGGAAGGAAGGAGGGAGGGAGCTCAGCTGAGGCTGCTGGAGAGCAAAGGAAGGAGGGAGCTTCAGATGCCTTGCAAGTGGGGCTGCTCTGAAACTTTGCAGTGAGTTTAGCTTTGGAGAGGAAGGGGAAGAAGAAATTTTTTTAAAGCAGGTTTGCCAGACCAACCAAGAAACCCCAGACTCCCCTGCTCTTATGCCTTTGTAAAGGGATCCACCAATATTTACTTTGCACAAAAAAGCATGGCTCTCTCTCCCCAGCCCCCCCATGGATATATCTCCCCAGCCCTGGTTCTGGTGCTGGAAACTGCTTGTGGGGGAGGGACTTGGGTATCTTGGTCAGAATCATGACTGCTTTAAGTCTTGCAAAGAGGTTTTCAGTTTTCAGCTTAAAAAGAAGTAATATAGTGTTGTACAGGAATGCAATACAAGTATTTTTATATTTATTTTAACATGTCCTACATTTGTCCAACATTTTTTTTGTGTGTCCTACAATTTCTTTTAACCAGGTAGGAGTTTTGGCTTGGAGGACAGGAATTTTGGCAAACTTGGGGGGATTTTGGGTTCAACATCTGGTCATCCTAAGGAGAGGCAGCTAAGAGGCTGGTTTTACGCAATTGTGCAGGACATTCCAGAAGGTGCGGGCAGCCCCACTTATCCCTCTGCAGGGCTCCCTGATGCTTAGAATGGTCAAAAGACATGATTGCAAAGCACTTCCAGTTTTCAGGAGGTGCTCTGTGATAGTTTCTTTGAAAATAAAAAGACCTTCCCCTACCTCCTCCGGTGTCCTGCATAATTGTGTAGGTAAAAGCATCTCCCCTCACTCCTCCTTAGCAACATGATCTTGGGGATTCCATTGCTATACTCATGCTTCCCTAACAAAGACTTGAGGAGTAAATCTCCCTAAAGGTTTGAGATCCACTGGATTATTCCTATCTGCACCATGTCTGTTTTTAAATACCGGTAGTATTTTCCCAGCATCAGGGACTTGTCTGTTATGTGCAGGGTGCTTTTTTTTAACCTCATTCTCCTCCCCATTTTGGTCTCCCATTGGCAGGATTGTGCCAATGTCCAGTCTGTGTTATGATTGTGTGATTTTTTTCTTGCTGTTGTGCCACCATCCATTTTGCAGATTTTGGTAAAAGTGCTTTTGGAAGGGCCAGCTGGACTGTCACTGCACTGCTGTACCTGTACAGCAAACTGGACAAATAGGATTGGGCTTTTAGATGACTTTCTTGGCTTTGGGAATAAGACCCGTTGTGCTAGGTTAGCATAGATTTACCGGTAGTTAGAAGGATAGATAAAAGGGAGAAGAAACAAGTATATAATGGTTAATGCCTGGAGGCTTGAGTGTTTAACTCCAGGTTTCATTCCTAGCTGTGCCATTTCCATAACTTCATTTTCCTAGCACTTTTGCATAATTGTGTTTTGATTGTAATATCCTGCAAGAACTTTCTCCCACCTTTCCATAGTCTGTTTCTCTGTTTACACTTCCTCATCCTTTCTATCAGCTTTCATTTCCTACACATCCCTAAATTCATTCCTTCATGACATCAACTGTCCAGAAAACCAATGAGATATGTAATATTGGCAATTCCCTTACTACTCTATAGTGGGGATATCAAGGTTTCTGAATGTCTTGTTTATTCCAAGGGAGAATTGCTGCCTGTATCCATCCGTTCTTCCCATTTCCCCATCTTCACTGCCACTGTCTTTTAGTATACACATCTCTCAGATTCCTCTGCTTCAGACAGTCATTCAAGTCTCAATTTTATAGATTTGGGCTCTAGCTGTAATCTAACATTTCCAGATTACAGATGCAACTAACATTTCCCTTCATTTTCCAGTCCATGCTTGCTCAAGTGCATGAATGGAAAATTTAAGCAGTTGTCCCCAAGTCAGCATATTGTGACACTCGTGACATACGAGAAGTAAAACTAAAGTAGAAGTAAAACTCACAAGATTCAGCAAGTGGAAGGCACAAATTCTTTGAGCAGAACTCATATGTGAAGAATAATAATAATTTAACAAATATTTTTATTTCATTTTTATGGGCTTTTTCTTTTGGCAGGTATTGAGATGGTTGTGATCATTACAAGAAAAGCTTTGGGCAACCAGTGGAACCGAACAAATGGGAAAAGATTGGCACAAAATGATATTGAAAGAAGTGGGTGGGGTAGGTAGGGTTGCCATAATTAACTTCCACAAAACTGGGACAGGAGCCCCTGTCAAATTTGCCCGTATGTGAATGCAGTCCCTGAAAACCAGGACAGTCCTGGTTTTCAGGGGACATCCGGCAACCCAAGGGGTTGGGGGAGATGAAGGAATAAAATAATGCACATGCTGTTGCTCTGCTCAGGCCCAGTCCCTCCATTTATGGTAGCAGAAGGCAGTGGATTCATATGAGCAGAAGGCAGTGTGGATTCATATGAGGATAAGCCAATTGAGAATGTGGCACTAGCAGTGTGATTTCTTCCCCTTCCAGACCAACACATAAGGTGCCCAAGGAAGGGCAATGCTGTTTGGGGGGGGGGAAAACCATGTTTCCACTCCTGCCCACAAATCAGTCTTTTCAGATGTTACTGGGAGCTACCATAACATGATAGTTTTCATACCACTTCTGATAAAGATTCACTCTGAGCCTTGGAGACTGCCCAAGTCCAAGAAATCTTATAAGCCCCCCTCCCCCTGCTCAACCCAAGTTTTCCAAGTCCTAGTTTCTGCAGCAAGTGCCAAATTGTAGAACAGCTTCAGATTATCTAGGAAGTTGCTCATTCCCTGAGCATTCACATTAATTCCTATCTGTGCGCATAAAAAGAAGACTTGATTCCGATAAAACTTCTGACAGGTTGGTCATTATGTGGCAGAACAATGATTGACTCATTGACATCTAGTTTGTCAGAGAACAATTGAAAAACTCAAGAAAATACAAGGAACAGGCAGCAATGTTATCAGATATTCAAAGAGGAAGGAATGTTGTGTACCTAAGCACAAATTGCTGGGAAAATCTGGCCTCCAAGATTTACAGGTTTTCTGGACATCACATCAGGTTCCAGGGGATCTTCCTACTGAGTGTGTCATCACTTGTATGTGTGTCTTCCTTTTTATCATTTGTTTTCTTCTCTGTTTTGATTTGATCTCACCTGTTATCATCCTGCCCACCTGTTCAGTGACATCCACTTAATGAACCCAAAAGATCCTGATCGTCTAACCCCCATTTCCATTGGTCCGCAGCCTATCTCAGCTAATGCACTAGCTGGTCAAGCCCCTCCCCCAAGCATCTTGTGTGATCTCCAGTCCCACAGCCTTGGCTCAGAGGAATGGCACATGGCCCATAGTCTGTCAATTTCATTTCTTTCTTTTCTACCTTAAGGATGCACCCATTTTTGCACCAAGAGCCCACAATCTGGATCTCTCTCTTTAAAGCAATCTATACCAGAGCTATGAATGAGTCTCAATGTGTTACCTGTGGATGCATTTGCACTGTGCTGTGCTGTGATGCATGCTGCATGCCTTTTTGCATGGTTTTAGTCTTGCGCACTTGATGAAATCTGCTCTGTTGAATGGTTGCATTGCATTATCCTTGGACCCTTTCCCTTTACCACTGCTGTCTGCTGCTATCTTGGAAAGATGAGATTTTGTTTTGTTTTCCTTTGTTTTGCACTTTTAAATTTAAATATATATATATAATCAGTGAACTCTTTGGGGAGAACTCTGTGGAAATTGGAATAGGGGAATCTTATAAATGAATCATCTGACATTATTTGAAATATGATGGGATTGAGGATTCCTGTTTTTTAGTTAGGGGCCTAGGAGGGAAATAATATTATGAATGTTGGAGTTCTAGCCTGTTCCTATCTCTAAAAGAAGAGTGGAATCCTCTGGGTTAGGAGAGGAAAATGGAACTAACAGCACAATCCAGAGCAACTAATCTGTCCACATAAGAGCCCTTGGGTTGCCCTATCTATCACTAGGGTGGAGCAACTGCAAGATGCTCCAGCCCAGTTACTCTGAAGGAGACTTAGGGCAGAGCAAGGCAAGATAGGGTGCCCTAAGAGAGGTGGACCTGCTCTGCCCTAACTGGGGCAGCCTAAGCAGCTCAGGAGAGGCAAGTTGAGGGCATGTTTAGCATTGCCTAGGGCAGAGCAGTTACTCTGTATCCAGAGCCTGTTTCCAAGGCAGAAATGCCCTCTTCCAGCTCCTCAGAAATATACCACCTCAGGAGCAGGTATAGTAATGAGTAGACCCATAGGGGTCCATGATAAGGCCCGAGTAAGAATGGCAGTGCTGACCAAAAATCTGAGTTCTTGGCCAGCCTAGCTGCAACCCCTTCCTCTCAACCTCAGGATATGGAACAAACTACGGCTGCCCACAAACCTCAGGATACAGCAGGCCACTCCAAGAAGCCCCTTGTATTCACTGTAGAATGTACTGGCATCTCATCAGGGACTCCTTATAAGGCAGGCACCCAGTGGCGTCACTAGACTAGTGCGGCTGGTGTGGCCTGCATTGGGTGATGCGCTCCGTATGGGGTGATGCGCTGGAGGAGTTTGACTGTCCTTTGGCAGGCCCCAGGCATCATCACGCCCATTCAGGCCTGCTCCAAGGCCGAGCAGCAGACAGAAGCTGCCACTTGTCCTCGGAGCTGGCCCAAACAGCCAGCTGAGGTGCATTGCACAGAAACACACTGAGCATTCCAAACAGCTTCAGAGGAGACTTCCTTAGAGCGGAGGAAGTCTGCGCCTCTGCACGGCCATTCGGCCTCACTCAGGAGGCGGAGCGGCAGCCGAATGGCTTCAGAAAGAGTACTGCACAGGCACCAACTCTGACGCCTTTACAGTCTCCTCGAAAATTACTGCACGGGCGTCAGAGATGGTGCCTGCGCAGTACTCTTTCTGAAGCCAGTTGGCTTCAGAAACAACTGCACAGGTGCCAACTTTGGCGACTGCGCAGTCCAGGTGGGGGGGTGCGCACATCCCTGCTAATAGGCACAGACTTCCACACTGGGTGATGCACAGAGTTGTGTTATCACTGTAGGCACCACAGCTGTTCCTTGTTCAGTGTGATCTGAGGGGTGTCTCCTCAGGAGCAAGTCCTCCCCTTGTGTCAATTACTTAGAATGCTATGGAGCAGTTAGGGCAGCCCAGGCTTCCTGACTCTCTGGATTCAGCATAACTTTCTGCTCTGGATACAGAATAGTTAGGAGAGAGCAGTTAGGGCAGAGCAGGCTGAACTTGCTCTGGATTGTGCCCTAAGTCTTGGCCTCTCCTTCCCCACAGTAGCGCAGCAGCAGTCCCAATGCTTGCACTGGATTCAGTGCAGGTAAGGCAGCCTTGTTCCACCACAAGTTTAGGTTGTACTATTACAAAATAGGAGGTACTATTGGAGAGTCATTTAAAGTATAATAATCTCACTGAAGTCATCTCTCTATTGTTAATCTTACAGAGTTATCCTAACCATTTCTACTTGAAATTAAGTCCCATTTTTAAAAGATGGGATTAACTTCCATGCAGTCATGCTTAGGATTCAAAGCTGAATTCCCACACTGATTGTATGGTGTTATTTCCAACCCCTTCTAGTAGCTGATGCAAAATTCATGACACCTGTGTGAAGAAGATAATGGGATGAAAGAAGATGGGACGATGAGTAGAGTGTCCGGCTGTTAATATTATTGCAGCAGGACCTTGGTTGGGTGGGAAGAAATATCAAAACATAGGTGGGAAGAACTTCTTTATGTTCCTAATTTTAGAGTTCTCCTCAGGGTTCTTGTACTCTTAAATGCATGACAACATAGGAAGTGGAAGTTTGTAAGATGACCCTTTTCTGTTTGGATCTCTGCAGAGACTACTTCGTATGGACCTGCCTGTGGCAGACGACAATACTGTCCATTTCAATTCCACCCTAATGGCATTGATCCGGACTGCACTTGACATCAAGATTGCAAAAGGCAAGTGTTGTCCCTAGAACCCAAGCAAATTTTTAAGAACCAATGTATCATCTATTACCCAGATCAATGAGTTATGGAAAATGAAACTGAATATAGAAAGCACATCCTGAACTATATTGTATTTGCTAGTATGAGATATTGTATTGACGGTAAAGCCTCATATATTGTCTGTGGGAGAAACAAAAATTCCCTGGACCAGATATTCTCCAATGAAGAGTGGTGTGGAGCAGGTACTCTGGCTGCTCAAGACTGCAAAACTATTCTAGTACTAGAATCTACTAAAACAAAGCATTAACTACTCACAGACCCTTTTAGAACAGTGGTTCTTGAGCATTTCAGCCTGGGACTCTCTTCTGAGAATGACAATCTCTCCAAGACCCAGAAAGTGACATCATCAACCTGGAAGTGATATCATGGCCGAAAGTGCCATCAAGCAGGAAGTTACATCACGGTAATGCCAGTGCTTCTCCATGTCTACTTGGAAGTAACTCCCATTGTGTTCAGTGAAACTTGCTCCAAGAAGCTATGGATGGAAGCCTGACTGCTTCATTCCAAAATGGCAGAACCCGGTGCCAGATTCCAAGATGGTGGTGGTCAGTTTTTCATGAACCCCCAAAAATTTAGTTGGGACCGCCTACAAGCAGATCCTAACCTCCACTTTGAGAACAATCACCTTAGAACAGTGGTTCCCAACTTTTTCGGCTCCAGGGACTAGTTCTGTAGAAAAGAAAATTTCCAGGGACCAGCCAAAGGATGGGGGGAGTTCTGCCTCTGGCGACCTAGAGGGAGGGCTTCCCCACCTACAGCAAAACACAGCTGCCTCCAGCTGTAAATCCCATTATAATAAATACAGCTATTGCTAGGTTACTGTGGATAGGATTGCAGGTGATCCTCAGCAGGTGATCCACTGCAATTGCAGTGGTCCTCAGACCAGGGGTTGAGAAACCCTGCCTTAGAACATGAGTACTATTGATTTAAAATGAAGGAGATTTTTGATGTAACTCTTAACACAAATCAATGTTTGTCTCATTGTTAAAAGGTTCATGGCCCTGTTTTTCCTTGGCTATGTGCTGCCTGGTTTTTTTTTAACTGAAACAATTTGTATCTATTTTTGTCAAAGTAAGGCCAATACATCAGGTTTTTTGCCTTAGTGACTTTAGAAACTCTACAAATGCTTATCTCCAAAAACATAATCAGATCAGGCCCCACCCTTAACATGTTGTACTTGGGTACCAATAGCTAATTAAATACACAAACTTTTTCAATAAGAAGGGTGTACTGATATAACCTAATTATCAGCTTTTTAATTGGCAGTTTTATCTCAACACAACTGAGGTTGGGCATTTAAATTAAAAGGTAAACGTACCTTTATCTCAGCAGCAGTTAATGGCTTAAAAACAGCCTGCTTAACAAGATAATGCAGAGTGAGACAGATTTCCAAAAGTCTTCATCTTTTTTTTTAGTTTTAGCTGAGACAGAATCTTCCCTTCCTCCCGCCTTCCAGCCCCGTTAATCGAAGGTGATACCGTATTTCCTGGCTTATTACACACACCAGACCATAAGACGCACCAAAGTTTAGAGGAGCAAAACAAGAAAAAAATATTCTGAACCAAATGGTGTACTAATATATTTAATAAAATATAGCAGAATAATATTTCAACCATGTAAAGTCAACAGCGGTATTAAGAACCATTATCACTGTCATTAACAAATGAGGAAAGACTTTAAACTTCAAGCACTCTTCTAATTTTCTGGTAACCCCAAAAACTCATCCCCCCAAATCCAGAGTAACTACGGGAGCACGTAAGAGACTTTATGTGCGCCCGTAGTTACTGCACCACCTAGTGAAAACCTACGGGAAATTCATATTGCAATCCCAAGTAAGTTGTTCTTACACCGGAGCAAGGACTCCCCGTAGTTACTCTGGATTGTGCCCATCATCTCTAGTGTCAGTGATTTGTGACTTTTGCACAAATCTCATTACAAATGGTCCAGGAAGGCAGGTAAGTTGGGGGGCTCTTTTAGGGCTGGGGGGATCCAGGTAGGTAGGGAAAGGTGAGGAGATCTAGATAGATAGGGAAGAGTGAGGAAGGCACAAGCATAGAGCAGCAGGGACCAGGTTTTGTGCATGTCTATTTTGGAGCAAGTCTCAAAGCCAGGGAAGGCTGCTTAGGATTGCAACTGTGTCAGGGTGACCAGATGCCAAACCCAAAATTCCTGAACCCCAAGGCCAAAAGTCCTACCCCCAGGGCAAAATTCCTACCCTCCCCCCAAACCAAAATTCCTACCCACTTAAAAAATTGCCAAAAAATGTATTTTTTTGTTTTTATATTTTTGGTTTTTACCATTTTGGCCATAACTTTTGATAGGAAGGAGACATCTCAAAACTGATTTTTGCATTGGATTCCGCTCTTCAATACGAATCCAACGACATATGACATGATGGGGTAAGGTGCTCCAGGACTGGCCCTATTACTCTATAAGATGCACAGACATTTCCCCCCTTGGGGAGAAAAAAGTGTGCCTTATAAGCCAGGAAATACGGTAATCGCTTCTCAATTGCTTTGCTCAGTTGTTTTCCAATGGGAAGTGTCTGCCTCTGAACTGTTTTAAAAACTGGGAAAGGGAAAATGATTCATATTTGTTTCATTGCAAGCTTTATTACCATGGGAAACAATTGCTTTTGTATAACATAGAAAAGGGTATCCACAGAGTTTCCTGGAATCAAACCTCACAGATGCTGAGGTTCAACCTGTATGTGTACGCCTCTCTGAAATTCTCAGAAGTGGGACCTGACTAGGATTGCCATAATTAGGTTCCACAGGGAACTAGGCTCCACAAGACAAGGAAAGCTGAGACATGCTTTCCTGGGTGGGGGGCAGAGCACAATGCTGTGAAGGTCTACTCAGGATTAATTCCCATTATAGTCTATGGGGCTTACTTTCAATGCACCTCTGTGGGTGCATGGTCTCTCCCTTGGCTGGCACCCTCTAATATTTGGGGGGGGGTCTCCATGCAGAAGCCCAAGTGTCCATTGTGGGCCTTATCCTGGGAGAGGGAAGGATAGATGAGGGGCCCCCTTGGCAGCATCCCCAGGTGCAATGCTGGCTGGGCTACATGACAAATTAACTAATTACTGAACAGTAAAATGAACAAAGGTATATATGGGCAATGACTACTTTATGTATTTGAATGATGGTAATTTACTGAAGAAAGTAGGAAATAATTGAAATAAATAACCTGCAATCCTAATCCCCAATTAGGGTGGCATAAACCCCAGCACAAGTCCCTTGCTGGCCTGGGGATGTCACAAAAGGGCTGTAAAGCTCTTTTGCACCTCTCCTGAGGGAGGGTTAGGCCAGTGTACAGACATGTGCTTGCCTCTCTATCTCTACACGGGAATAAGAAGATCAATGAGTTTACCAGTCTAGGTTAGGATTGCACCCTAAATATCTTTCAGCCTTCATTGTATTAAATTAACTTAGGCATTAGCCTGCATGATACTTATTCTTAAAGGAATATTGTAGTTGATATTCTACCTAATCTGGTCTTGAATCCACACACTTTAGAGTGTGACCTATTTTATATGACTTTCTCACTCAATTCAACCAGGTCCTGTAATTTGAGCTCCTTATGGCTTTTATGGTCAGTCAAACACTTGACATTGTCAGTGAACTCAGGGTTTTGTTTTCTCAAGCTGTCAAAAAACCAGAACCCTACTGATAAAAAACAGACTTCACATTATATTTTTAAACTGTCGAGAGAAAGGATAGTCAAAAAACAAACTGTCAGAAAATGGGGGACACTTGTATATGCAAGAATAGTTAGACTCTGTAAGAATAGTAATGAAGAATTATAATCCAAATGAAAAGGAATAAACATAAAATTCTAATACTTGGCAAGGACATGATAAATACCAGGTGCCAAGGTGTTTGTTACTCATTTCTCATCCTTGGTGTGTGTCTTCTAGGGGGGGCCGACAAACAGCAGATGGATAATGAGCTGAGGAAGGAGATGATGGCAATCTGGCCCAACCTATCCCAGAAAACGCTGGATCTCCTGGTCACTCCTCATAAATGTAAGAGCTACTTGTTTAGCACACTTGCCAAAGATACTTGCTTCTTTGTTTTTTCCTATTACTGTTGCCCTCCCTGCTCTCTAAATTAGCGAACTCTATGCTGTCTAAAGCAGTGGTATTCAAACTTAGGGAGAGATTTATGTATTGCGCCCCTTTTCACCCCCTTCCGGTTTCCAAAAATCTGTTCTTAGTGCGTGCTTACATCACGGAAGGAATAACCTCCCCAAATTTCACGCTTGTAGGTCCAGCAGTTTTGTCTGGGCATTGATCAATCAGTCAGCAACTCTTCAGTTTTATATATATAAATTCTCTCCATGTGTTTGTTGAGCAGTCTATCTTCCATTTTTTAGCCATTTTTAGCTTTTATTCTTCAGAATATCGTATCATCGTTGCCACATCTCCGCTTTCTGTTACCATCATCTTCAGGAAACGCCTTCCAGACCAGCCAGCTACATTGTTCCAATCTTGGTTCTGATGGAATCATACCATTGCCTTTCCATCAAAACCTTTCTGTAAAATAAAGATCAGGCATTCCTGCCCTCAGTCCACTCTGTTTCCAAAGCACTGGGAAAGAGAAGAGTGGTTATGAGCCTGCACCACTGCACTCCTTCTTCTTGGCCAAGAAGGGTAAAAAACCCAAAGGGCAATGTCTAAATCCATGTACGATACTCTCCCTTCTTGGAAAGAATCCTCACCTCAACAGAGCTTTGAAAATGAGGGAATTTTTTGAAGAGCTCATTCTTCATGCTATTTCCTGCTCGCTTAGCAAGGAGAAATTGGCCAAGAAGGAGGCATTCTATGCAAGTGGGAAACTGAGCAATGTGAGCTCTGCCTTCTGATCCTGGAGCAAATTATGGTGAAAAGCAGCAGTTCTTACCATTGCAACCCACTGCAATGTTCACCATTGCAACACATCTCATTGTCCTAGACCTGCCACAACCTGGAAGCTGCAACACAATATCATGCACAATCCGGAAGTTGCTTCTCGATTACACTAGTGCATACCTTCTTTCATTGACTGCACTGGTCACATTTCTCAAACTGTGTCACAACCCACTGTTGTGGGTTTTTTACCAGTTTTTTCTGGTTTTTTGACCAAAAAGCTGCAAGCAGACTGAGGTGTGATGCAGTGTAATGCATCAAATGAAGTGGATCATATTCTGCAGCTTCCTGGTCATGGCAGGCCCACAACCCACCAGAAATTGGGTTGTGACCCACAGTTTGAGAAAGTGGATTAAAGACTAGATAACAGGCAAAGCAAAGAATATACAGATTCTACATAAGTTATTTTCCATTGTTATTATCAGTAGTTCTCAGTTACTACTTCAGGAAAATAGCCCCAAATGGAAATTCAAGCTGAAAGGTGATAAGAATTCATGTTCCATGATTACTCAAAGGGAACTTTCTTTGCTAGTTGATGGTCCCCTGGTAAGTGTTGTCTTGATGTTGCACCTGGCTGAAGGTGTGGTTGCTGGTTTAATAAATTACTTGATACGTTAAAATGCTTCCTTGATGGAATTTTAGCTATGGGGTATATGAAGACATAGAATGTTGAGTTCTTTTGTTTTGCTAAAATTTATTTTTCCCTACAATCAGGACCTAGTAAGAAGTGGTTGTGGTCACATGGTAGTATTTATTGTGTTATCAGTATTTCATTTTAATTTTGGAGCAGGCAAAATCCATACAAGGGAGAGAGTTTGAATACCTCTACTAATAAAAGGTATAGACTGGTTTTGGCTTGTTTATTTGAGACTTCTTACCAACAACCCAAGAAATAGTTACGTTTTTCAACATGTTACTCATTCACACACAGACACATATACACAACTGCACATGTTCCTTATACATACAGTATATAAAAAAGATTAAAAAGACTAGCCAAGCAACATGACCTTTGAACCTAAATCCCAAGGAAAGCCAAAAAGTATCTTTGAACAGGTAAAGCAATTCCTTACTTCCTGCTTTCCTCATTCTGCAGCTACTGATCTCACAGTGGGCAAAATCTATGCAGCCATGATGATCATGGAATATTATCGCCAAAGCAAGGCCAAGAAATTACAGGCGATGCGGGAGGAACAGGTATGTGAAAACCATCAAAACACATCTTTAGAATTCTTGACATTTATTTTTAAATGGATTGTTACTTCTGTATGGTGTGCTTCCACTAACATCTGAGTTCATTTTCAAAATCTTACAAATTAAAAGCTTTCTACAAGTGACATAGTCCACTTATAGTTTAAAAAGCAGGCCTCCGTCAGTCTTGAAAGACTATGGAATCGTGCTCGGCGCTGCATACGCTGCATGCGAAGCACAAAAGCCTGGGTTGGATTGTTATGGAGGATAGGCTGTTACCCAAGCAGCAAATCCCCCCTCTCCATGCCACTGAATTAGTCCAATGGAAAGGCAGAGCCGATACAATTGGATCCAGCTGGCGTCGCAGAGCTGGGCTAAGGACATTAGCTCACCCTGTCTTGTGGGGCCGACCTGGGAATCGAACCCTGGCCTGCTGGTTAACAGGCACAGCATCTTAACCACTTGCGCCACCCACAGCCATAGTTTATAGTGATACATACATTAAAGTTCCAGACCTTTGAATACAATACATACTATACTCAGGGCTGGAGCTATAGCAAATACTATACCCAGAACTGTAGGTAGAGGCAAAACACTTAAGTTTTGCAGGGAACCTCACTCCAGAGTACAAGGAATCTCCTCCCCTTCTGAGCCATTCCAGGAGGAAGAATCATCCTGGAATGACTCAGAGCATCCTGAGCCTGGAATGGCTCTGAGGGGGAGGAGGTCCCTTACACTGAGTCATTCCAGGATGCTTTTCCCTCCTGGAATGGCTCAGAGGGGAGGAGGTCCCTTGCACACTATGGGGAGGATCCCTTCAAAACCAGTGTTTTGCTCCCCACTCTGGCTACAGCCCTTACTATAGCACTTGAATATAATACTTCTTGAACCATGTCAACCATGGGTATCCTTTCTAAGAAGAAAGTTGGATATAAATTGAATACATCACATAGTGCTACATCATTAGCAGAAAGCCTTCATCACATTTTCTCATGAAAATCCACTGCAACCTCATATTCCTCCTTCTGTTATGCTTCTTTATCAATTTTACAATAGCAATGTGACCCTCTGTCTTTACTATGCATTTTATTATTTCTTTCACCTATATGTAATAGATGCAACCCAGGGTTCCAAACCACACAGAAAAACTCCAGTTCAATCCACCAACCTTTGTTGGCATACATACAAGATACATGTGCATCAACCAGCTAGAACAGTGATTTTGAATCACTGTGCCGTGTCACACTGGTATACCGCAGATGGTCTGCAGGTGTGCTGCAAGTCTTTGGGGACAGTCATTTATTAGTAGGCCATTTAGGGGATTTGAGCCCCCTATCAGCAGCATGGTGTGCCTTGTCAATGGTCAAACAACTGATGGTGTGCCTTGACAATTTTAACACCTTGTTGGGGAGCCGTGAGATGAAAAAGGTTGGAAAAGGTTAGTATTGTAAGTTTTTATATACTTTTAGTAATAGTAACTTTAAAATAAGGAAGGAAGAAATATGGCTTAGTACTTTGCTCTTAGGTGATTATTTGGCAGACTAATGGACAGCAACTACATTTTCTTTCACTGGCAGCTTCTCAGTCTAAGCTTTTCCTTGAGGAAAAGAGGATGTTTGATTGCTGTTTGATGTCCTTTCTAAGTTCTCTTCATGTCAGCCTCTGTCTGTTCCATTCTGTGCTCCTCTGTAGAATCGGACACCACTTATGTTCCAGCGCATGGAACCACCATCCCCAACTCAGGAGGGTGGCCAAGGACAGAACGCTCTACCCTCCTCCCAGCTCGATCAAGGTGGTGGAATGTGAGTCTTAGATATGGCTTCCAGATATAAAGGAAACCTTCACAGAAACAGAGAATTCTCTGAACCACAAATGCAACAATCACTATAGTTTAGTAGAATTCCATAGAACCTGCATGCTATTGCTGTATATATAGGATGCTGGAGAATAAACTCTCTCACACAACTCTATTATCTGTTTTATTTTCAAAATGTCAGTTTGAATGGTTAGATTCTGATTTGTGTCCCTTCACCTAGTTACTCACTGGTGCACAACTTAAAGTACACTTGTCGCTAGGACTAGACACCTGGCAATTGCTCATTGCAGCACACTTTGCTGAGTAAAGCTGGATTTAAAATTGTCAGAAGAAATGAAGCTGTTAGTCCTAAGGAAGAATGCATTTTAACCACACAACCCAAGAATGCCTCCCTAAAACCCAATAATGATTCCCTGTGTCATTTAAGACAGTGATTGTGCAACCGCTTGTTAATAATTGATAAACATAATTATATGCCACTTTCAACAAAAATTGATCTGATTTGCATAACAAAATAATTTGCATAGCAAAATAAAATAAATGGAGAGTTCCCTGACTTAGAAAGTTTACAATCCAAACTTGTTTATGTTTACAAACTTGTTTACAACCCAAACTTTTTCTCTCTGTCTTTAGGAGTACGCAGGAAGGGGGAATGAAAGAAAGCGAGTCATGGGTTACGCAGAGAGCACAAGAGATGTTCCAAAAAACAGGAACTTGGAGTCCAGAGCGGGGGCACCCTGAGGACATGCCCAATAGTCGGACGAATTCTCAGGTGGTTTGTGTGCCATCCACTTGTTTGGACTGGCACTTAACTCTCTTCTCTCTCTCTCTCTCTCTCTCTCTCTCTCTCTCTCTCTCTCTCTCTCTCTCTCTCCATACCCTATAAAACCTCTTTTTAAAATCTTTTATGGTACACATTCTATCATTAGATTCAAACGTGATTTCAAAATTACAAGACAGTTCCTTCACATAGCCAATTAACATGACTATGTAGGTGAATTTCAGTGCAATCCTAAGCATGTCTATTCAAAAGTAAGCCCCATTATGTTCAATGGATCTTACTCCCAGGAAAGTGTCTTTAGGATTGCAGCCTATATGGGATTGATTCTCTGGTTGCTGTGAATTATAACCTGATCCTATTGAGTTCCTACAATAGGATTTGTGATCCACTGCCATAAATCTTGGACCAGCACTTTAAAAGCTGTGCTACGGCTGTGCGCTGTAGGACCACTGTAGAGAAATCATATGCAACAATGCTACTCTCCTTTTTTATAGTACTTTTACTTTACTGTTGAATTGAACCAGCATCAGCAGCTGCCAACTGGATGCAGCTAGACATTACCACAATTATCTTATTCTTATGAATAAGAATCTTATGGAGACCTGTATGGATCTAAGTGATCTCAAAAGTATAACAAAGCAATAAAAGCTAGTTCATTCAAGCTTGTTAGACTAACCACTCAATCTGATTGAGGGTTTAAGGCAGTGGAACTCATGATCTGCTGCCATAAGTCCTGGGGCGATGTCATAAAAACACAAATGGCAGGAAGCCCTTTGTGGACACTACCAGCTCATCAAGCCTGCATCAGAGGTAAGAGGAAGTTTGGTAGAAGATTAGGGCAGGGTGTGGACAGAACCAGAAATGTAAATCCTGGCAACAGTGGTTTTCATCAAGATCTTAGCCTCATTTTTATGTCCAACACACCTCCTGAGGCTCCTTGGACTTAAAGCACAACCCTAACCATGTCTACTCGAAGGTAAGCCCAATTGTGTTCAATGGGTTTTACTCCCAGGAAAGTGTCTTTAGGATTGCAACTTGACCAGCTAACTTGCTGCCATAGGTCTGAGGAGACTCATTGGCACTTTGATTGGCCCTCCTATGATGTCCTTAATCAGCAGTACTGAATGCTGTGGGCTGGAAGGGTGATTGGATTGGGCTGCAATTGTCTTGCAATTGTCACTTCCACTTTAGCTGAGTTTGACAGCAAGTTTGGGCTATGTAAGGTTTGCCATAATTCTCATACATAAAACTGGGATAGGATCCCTGTTCAAACTTGCCAGTATTTGAGTTACATATGGCAACCCTATGCTATGTGTGTATGGCTTTCCTTGCACACTCAGGACAAGGAGGAGTTGTACCACAATTTACACATCATGCAATTTAGTCAATCCATACTTCCTATATTGTATTTTTATTTTAGGCTGAAAATCAAATTCCAAAAGCAAGGAGGTGGTGAAAGTCTGTACTTAGAAGAGCACTTTATGGATTAGACATTAGCAAAGGTGTGGAGCCAGAAAACCTAGGCTGTGTTTTTGAGACCCACTGAGGGCCCAATCCTATAACCTCAAAATGCCAGATGTAGGGGAGGTGCCATATGCTCCCTGAGGCATCTGGTGGACCGCTGTGTGATACAGGAAGCTGGAGATGGGCCTTTGGCCTGATCCATTGGATGCTGTTATTATGTTCTTAAGATAAATGAATAAATTTTGCCTTACATGGTGAAAGCTTTTCTTTTTGCCCCTTCACAGCAGGATGCAGCATGTGCTTCATTAGCATGGCTGTATCAGTGATGGAAAACTGAAAAGGATTGGACCTTGGATCTCTTACAGCCCAATCCTAGGAAGAACTGGGCTGCCAGACAGAGAGCTTTTATAACTGACAACAGCAGAAGTGATTTTCACTGTCATAAAATGCCCAGAGATGGCACATGCAAAACTTCAATGGCAGCCATTTTGCAAGCACTTCCACAAGAAGCAACAACAGCACCACTGAACCATATCACATCCAGTAAGACAGCATTGGGATGGGGAAGTGAAAGGAGAGGATGAATCCAGTGGCACATACCAGATCCTATCCTCTCATAGAGAAGCTCTTGTCTCTTTTCTCTCCATGGACATACACCACCGAAAGTGGCAAAGCCAGTGCATACAAGAGGATAAATGTTTCATACTTACGTCCCAGTTGTCCTCACTTCTCTCCTTCCCGCTGAATGCAGTGCATACATTTTTGGTTTGGCTGCATTGTCAGTGGTGGCGGAGGGGATTAGATAAGGACCTTGGTGTTTGGACAGTTTTTCCAGCTCTATTCTAACTCCTCCAGCTGTAGAAAGAGTTTTGTCCTTTTGATTTCTCATATTCTGACCCCATTATTCATCTTGCCTAATGCAGTCTGTAGAGATGCGGGAGATGGCAAAAGATGGCTACTCAGACAGTGACCACTACTTGCCCATGGAAGGACATGGACGTGCTGCCTCTATGCCACGACTGCCTGCTGAAAACCAGGTGAGAGTTTTTTATCCAACTCATAGGTGCTCACTGAAAGCTCTGAAAGAATGTGAACTTTCCCTGCAGTCTCTCTTGCCCTGGGGATAGCAACAATCCTTATTGTCACACACATCGAGCAGGGAAACTGGGCTTGGTAATCTATGTACTGATGCAAAGTGAAATAATGTTTGAACTTCCACTTAAGCTCTAGGATGTATATATCAAGTTAGAATTGAATGCCCTTTTGAGAAAACATTTTCAGCCTCATATAAAGTGCTGAACACAGGATATGAAAAAAATAAATATCCATCTGATCCCAGAAAAAAATGAATGATTCACAAAAAGGCACTAGTGGTTGACAGGAAAAAACGTGGGTCTTCAGTACCCATGTGTCTCCCTATAGCATGCTTTTTGAAAGAGTAGTGCTTGCTTTACTGTCACTTGAAGAAAAATTTCTGACTTCAGTACTCATTCTGTTCCCAATATAAGATCCCTCAACATACTTCAATAATAGACAA
Source organism: Cryptoblepharus egeriae (assembly GCA_030015325.1). Lineage (NCBI taxonomy): Eukaryota > Metazoa > Chordata > Lepidosauria > Squamata > Scincidae > Cryptoblepharus > Cryptoblepharus egeriae. The sequence goes on along the minus strand of JAREYC010000002.1, from coordinate 85,488,665 downwards.
AATATAGCAAAGGCAGAAGTTGCAGAACATATCTCTCCTTTATAGAAATAAGGATGATTTTCAAGGGACTGAGTAACTGAGATCCAAACTCCCACTCAGCCCTTCTTCCTTAGTAAACTGAAAATTTTACTTATTTTACATATTAGACCATTTACATTTTTAGGACTACCTGAATTACCAATTGTTGCAGGAGTAAAATGTAAAGAATATTTGTGGGTACTGGGCATTGGACTCTGACAGACACTGGGAAATAGCAGGCACTGGGCACTGCTGGGCACTGACAGGCACTGGCCAGCAGCGGGCACCGGTGGGCAGTGGGTGGACAACAGCAGGCAGCGGGCAGCAGTGGGCAACACTGGATGGACATCACCAAGCATCCCTAACAATCATCAGGCAGCACCAGCAGGCAGTGGGCAGCAAGCACCAATAGGCACCAGTGGGCAGTGGGCACTACCAGGCACCACACATCCCTCCCAGGTGGTCAGCACCAATGAGCACCGGGCACCACTGGGTAGCTCCAGGCACCACTGGGCATCCCTACTGGACATCAGACTATACCAGGCATCACCTGACACCACCAGGCAGTGGGCATCCCTACCAGGCACCACTGGGCATCCCTGCTGGGCGCCAGACAACACCGGAGAGGAAGAACCACTGGATACCCCTAGGCAACACAGGGCACCACCTAACACAGGGCACCACCGCAGGGTACCACCGGGTAATAAATAAGTTTTTAGTGGGTCCTTACATCACAAAAGGAATATACTCCCCAAATTTCATGCTTCTAGGCTCAGGAGATTGGGCTGGGCATTGAGCCAGGGATTCTTCAGTGTTAAGTATAGGGACAAAAACACATTGTATCCTGTTTCAACCCCTAAGATTTGAATTTCTTAATGCATGCTTCCATCACAGAAGGAATACCCTCCCAAAATTTTACATTTCAAGGTCCAGCAGTTTTGCCTGGACCTAGCATTTTGTCTGGATCAGTACATTATTTTTATTTTATAATCGTGAGATGTTTATTTTTTTCTGGCTTAAAAGCCTTTGGGTGGCTGGGCCTGAAAAAGCTGTTCCAACAGCAAAACGTGTCATATATGTAAGACAGCAGATACCTGCTATTCCAGTTTATTAATATTAATATCCCAGTTATTAATGAGTACTGAGAGTTTCCCAATTAATATCCCAGTTAATATCCCAATTAATATCCCCGTTATTAATGAATACTGAGAGTACAAAGCTTACTCTCAGTGCTCATATTAACATGGCAGAAAGTTTCACAAGACCAGCATCCTGCTCAAGAGACAATCCATTATATTCACATGGCTGCTGCTGTCTGTGGTAGAATTCTTCCGTGGTCCCTTTAAGAAGGGAAGTCCGTGCATACTTTCATAGTTTCCTGAAATTTAACATCAAATTCAAGTCATCATCTTAGTGAAGTTCCTGCTCCATGGCAGGGTCCTGTTAGGTGATTGATGCAACATGAGGAAACCTGGTGGGCCTGTTGCCAGGATGTTGCTTTTCCCACCTGAAGTGGTACCTATTTAACATCTTGCACTTACATGCTTTCGAACAGCTAGATTGGCAGGAGCTGGGATAAGTGATGGGAGCTCACTCCATCATGCAGCACCTGGGTCTCAAACTGTTGACCTGCTGATCTTCAAATCAACAGGACAGTGCCTTTAACCACAGAGCCGCTGCGGTCCCCAACATCAAATTCATATAAGAATACCCCCCCCCAATCTGGGTGGCAGCAAGAAATTGATTTTAATTTTCAAACAAAACTGGTCAATCTGCAGGTTCCTTTGCCTTCTTAGCTGCCACAACACCAACTGAGGACATGGAATTGCACCATTGTTGATGACCTGTGAGCATCAGGTGTTTTATATATGTTGCTTTCAATTTGCATCAGTAACTAGTGCACCTTAAGAAAGACCAGAAGATTGATATGTTAATGCAGCAATTCCAGGAGATATTAATTCCTAATTCCGGGAAATATTATTGTGATCCAAGGAAGAAAAATGGCATCTTTGTGAAAGGTGGGAGTTCCATGTAGACACCTCATACCTAAAATACCCTCTTAGGGCAAGGGACTGGAAATGAGGTTTCTTCAGATTTTGTTCCTGTCTGCAGCTATCCCATTGTAGTCGTACCCATTTGGTACCTCAGGGACAATGGCCTCCTGCTGCCATATAGGTCTCATTGCTTTGAGGCACAGTTTTTCTTAACATGTTTTTTTACTAGGATCGAATTGTATTTTATTGCCCATGAAGGGCTATTTTATTGTGCTAGACATGTCCCCACTTGATGCTTCTCTAATGAGAGATGGGGAAAAGGATAAATGAAATATTACAACTGCTTCTCAAGGGTCTGTTACAGCACAGATGCCATCATAGCAAAGGCCACTTCTCTGTGTAGCTTCTGTGCAGCTAGTAACATGCGCTTCCTGATATGGCATAAAGCATGCTTTGTAGAAGAAGACTCTCAAGGGCGCTGGGATGCTGTTCCACAGCCACTGTTTTGCAAGATGGGAAAGGATGGGCTAAGGGAGATGGGCTAAGATGGGCTAAGGGAGGGGTAGTGCTCTTTGCTAAGCATGTGCCAAGCAGCAGTCGCTCTTAGCATGCTTCGCTGTGTATCAGCATTTATTGCCATACCAACAGGCTAAGCATATACGTGTTTCTGTGTATCTGTGTGCAAGTGAGAGCCTGGGTAAACTTTGTCTTAAAGAAGGTTTTTAAAAATAAACATCTGATCTGCACTTTTCTTTCATCACACCTTCTAGTTCTTCTTTTAAAAAGGCACAAAATCTTTATTCAGTATGGTAATCCCAACTCACAAAGATCTTAGAAGTCACAGCTTGTTGAAAACTCCAACTATGACAACCTAGTTGCAAAATAAGACAGAGATACCTGCATGGACATGAGATCAAGAACCTGCAGATGAGCTACTCAGAAAAGACCATACCCTGCTGCTAATGATCTTTCCTTGCAATGCAGAACTTAAAGGAGTTCTAGTTATGTTCTAGGGAGCACTCTTAGTTCACCCAGCCAGGCCCAACAAGAATATCAAGTATTTTGTGTGAACCTGATGTATACACAGAATTTTCTCTGCAATCCTCAGCAGTAAGCGTGGTTTCATGCTGAAAAGTTCATGTGGAAAGAAAAGTAAACATGGAAAGTTTCCCTGAAATAGTTGCAATGGCATTCCTGGAGAAGGTACCAAAACACAAAGTTTTCTCAAGAGCAGTGATGTATGTGTAAAATGCCCCCTCTATCTTTCCTTCAGAGCCAGTTGAGGCTGTAAAAGCCTTTGCTTTCAAGCCATAACTGATTTAGAAGGATAGAAAAGTGGCGCTTTACACAAGTGTCGCTGCTCCTGAAAACCTTAGTGTCTTTCCCCCTCTCTAGAAATGCCACTGAATTGATATGTACTGCCCCTTGAAAAATATGAGACATGTCATGGAAGGAATTGAAGGAAATAGTTTCAACTTTTGCAGAGGCCTGTGTGAGTGATTCAGTCTATATAATGTCTAGGGACATATCCTAGACCCAGATGGACCATGCTATTTTGCCAGTTTAAGTTTTCCTTCCCTGAGCATTTCCAGTATGTTGGCAATATACATTGGCCAAGTTAATAGAAAATGTCTAGGGTACAATGCTTCTAATACTGAATACTGCTGCTTTGAAAGCATAGGAGGCCAACCTGTGCACAAGCGGCAGGGGTTCATGGTATGAACAAAAGTAGATGGAGGATCCATGGGTCCATATGATGTAGACTCTGGCTTGCCCTCCTGCCTGTCTTTCCCTTGCCGTACTACTGCCTAATTTCTTGTTGGCTAGAGGAAAACTAGTCTTTTTCTGTACGCTAGAGGCATTGGGAGTATTTATTATATACTGCACAGTGCATTTGACAAGGGCTTTGGATTTGATTGTGATGTTATACTTGCCAAGTGTGTTGGCCACCACGGCTTTAAGGCATATTGGGCTTTTCCTCACTCCCAGATACCTGCCTTTCTGCTGTGGCATTGGACTAGTAAGACCAACCAGGCAGTCTTGACAAAATATCAGTGCAACCATTCTTAGGAATAGTATAGGATGTGTTGTTTTCACCACAGCTGTGATAATGAACTATAGTACAGAAAGAGAAGATCTGTTTGTGAGGAAAGAAGTGAATGGCATTGATTCTCCTTTTCTCTTTTGCATGAGCTTTGTGTCTGATGATCAAAACTCAAAGTAACAGGAGGAGTTAAGGGGAGATGAACCTGCTAAATGCTGCACAGCTACAGCCCAAAATAAGGACAGGTGAGGACTTTCTAGGGCCTTCCATCTTTATCCCCATTGCCAACTCTTATGAGAATGGATATGTTGCAAACAGGAGAGGTAATAATGAAAGACCCAGCCCTTAATTATGCAGTACTACCTCAGTTCTTTCCTCTCAGTGCAGCTCTTTTATCTAAATAGGAAACCATTAGTATAAGCTGTTCAACTTACGTCTATAGAATAGGGGCAAGGAAGAGCATTTTAAACTAAAATAATCTAGTACTTTATGATAACTGTCATACTGCCCTGTTGGCGGTTCCTGATGCTGCCATAACACAAACACACACTCCTACATTTTTTGTCACAGTGCTATCATGTTGCCATTTTAAAAATCTGCCAACCCTTCAGTGCACTTTCTCTTGGTGCTGCTTTCTGTTTCAGAATTTCTCTCTGGTCAATATGCCCGGGTGACAGTTTTGTGCACTTTTGCCCTTTCCACCAACCTGTGTTCCTGTTGGGAAGCTATAACAGGAAGATAGGTGGAGATAAAGGGACAAGTCAGCCCTTTTATTCCACCTTGTCCACGACTGTCTGTTTTACTCTGCCTGTCTTGGATAGAGTTGGCAAAGCCAGCACAGAGAAAGCTTAGGAGTCTGACAAGTTAATAATAGCAGATCTGTGTTCTGGGGTCACTGTCCCTGTTTGGGCTGTGCAGTGTTGCAGCTTTTAACAGTGGCTGAGGGTTCCAGTGGCTGGGGCTTGTTGCCGCATGTTTGGGGGACGTTGTGGGGTCTTGCTCTTGTCTCTGCTGCTCTGCTCGGCTATTTCTACTGAGAATTGTCTGTCCTTTTGTGATGTCTCTCCTTGTTAGTCTTGGTTGTAAGTAGCAACCATTTATCTGAGGAAATGAGCTTCCAGCATTGGTCTGAACTGGCCTTGTACTTAAATGACCAACATTAACCTGACTGTTCTCTCCTTACACTCCTCCCCTCAATCCTCTACCACATTCTGGTTCCTTCACCCTTCCCCTTGGCCCTATATCTCTCATTGCCTTTATATTTATTTCCTTCTCTCTCTCTCTTTCCCGTTTCTGTGTGCACCTTCTTGTATGGCTACGACAGAGGAGGAAGGCACGACCACGAGGGAATAATCTCAGTGTATGTACTGCAGCCTGGTCTCCTGGCTCTGCGTGCTCGCTGCCTCCAAGGCCTTCTCCCCTCCCCACCGATATCCTAAGAGCAGCAAGCTGCCAACTCTATCAAGCAATTCTCATACATTTCTCTTTCTCTCTCTCTCTGTCTCTCTCACACACACCTACACACACACACACACACACACACACACAAAAAATGTGTTTTGTTTCACATCCCTTTCAGTTTACTTTTGGTGTATTAAATGCTATGCATTTAAGTCTTTCTCTTCAACCCCATTCCTCTATCATCTTGTCTTCATCATTTTTTTCATTCTCTGTACTATTCTATATTTGTTTTATTTGCTTCCATCCTCTCAACTTCTAATCATGCACTTTCTTTTCCACTGCTATCTCTGTTGTCTGCCATATTACCATATTTTCAAGAGACACTACGTGGTTCTCTAAGCCCTCTAGCCTAGAGACAGGCTCAGTTTTTGGTCATCTTTACTCTGGTGAAGGTCAAAAGAGCCAGATGAAGTTTTGCTTTCATCTGTTTGTGGTGCCTGGTGGGAGAACAGCTCCATGTCATTTGCCAGCACTTATACATTTTAACCATGACTCTGCTCCTTCCTGTATTCTGCTGCTATCTTTTATTTTGTTCTTTAAAAATATGTACCACTTCATATGCGTTTCACAGTAGTGTAAAAAAATAGCAATATTAAAACATCAACAAAGCAACAAAAATAAAACCTGAAGAGCACCAAAAAAGCAACAAATACCACACAGTGGCTTAAGTGATCAGAGGTTTTCTGAAAAAAGGGAATTTGACCTGCCTTCAAAATGACAGAAGGGAAGAATCTGAATGTGTCTTTCTCATAAGGAAATTCCAGAACATGGGTAGTACAACTGACAACATACTGTCCCTCTTGGAGGCTAAGCAAGCCTGTTCTGAATCTGGAGCAGGACCCTATCAGAAGATCTTAAGTGCCTGGAAGGCTTATAGTGGAGGGGGATTTGATCTAAAGCCTTTGAAGGTCAAAGACTTTGAAGATAAAAAATAGCCCTTTAAATTTGGCCTTGAAAAAAAAATGATAGCCTGGGCAAGTGTCTCAAAATAAATACTTTTTAAAAAATTGTAATCCGTGTGTATCAGCAAATGAACAGCCTATTCTACTTGGACACAAACAGAAAAGTGCCATCAACTATTCCCTGAGCCAAGTCTGTCTGGTCATAGGTCACCTTCTGGAGTTTGGTCACCAAATAACTGGTGACCAGTCCTCCCGCCTGTCTGATGATACATCAGTTCTTTCAATCTACTTTTGTTTTCCTGGACTTCTTAACGAACTTCTTAACTTCTTTTCCTGGGCTTCTTAACTAATTATCTCTTCACACAGTCTCCCACCAAAGCCTGAGTTGTTAGGTCCAACTTACTCCACTCTTTCTTCTCCAAAATGATCTACCCAATTTTAGTTTTGAATTGGATGCACACCCACTGCAGCTTTCCAAAAATCATCTCTTCAGTGGCAAACCTTGTTTTATTCTTCTTTGAAATTCAAGGATATTCATTACTCACTGAGTACTCGCAGAAGAGTATTCACTGAGAGCATTACAGTACATAAGAAGCTTCCCTTGGTTCCTAGCAAACGAACTTTAAAAAAATGGGAAACATGATCAACACATCTTGGAGGCACTGAACATGCATACATTGCCAAGACCAAAATAGAAAGCAACTAAAAGAAATTGTTTCTCCAACTATCTTTATATCATGTCTTTGGGTTTAAAAAAAGGCCATGTAGTGTTTCCCTTTTAACACTGAAAACAAAGTTTATATGCATATCCGTTGTTGTTTTTTAAGAATAAACAGTACATAATAATAGATTTCTATTTAAAATATTATTTTAAACAGTTTCTATTATATTGTTCAATCCTCCATTTTATAGATATTGTTGATCATTAAAAGCCCCCCTTTTATATAGGCTTTTATAATAAAAAGCCTCCTTTTTTTAGACAGCTTTAACAAACAAGAAGCCCAATGTTCTTTCATGTGAAAGCTGTTCCTACAACTTATTTTAAAAGGGAGGCCTTTTACATATTTCCAAATAAATTTTTTTTAAATATTTAATGTAATTCTCATTCAATTCAGTAAGAATTCCAAAAAAAGATCTGGGCAGCCCAATCTTGCACATATCCCTGTGCAGCGATATAGGCTTTGCAACAACCTGCATTTTGGAGGTTTCTGCAGGAAAAAGGGACATTACTCTCCACAGTGGGGCAACTTGTCTTGTGCCTGTTAAATTGCTGGTGCAAGTCTGTATTGAATAATATCAGTGAATGAGGTCCAGGAATGGGGATAGGCTGCTTCTTTACACTGGGGATCCTGGCTCCTGACCTGCCCAGTGGTAGGATTGCAGGGTGTTTCCCCCTACTGAGTTTTGTCCCCATCACCATTTGGGGGCTTTTGGAGATCTCGAGAAGCTGTGAAAAGGCATTGGTGGGTGAGGAAAATAGCTTTGCAAGGTGCCAAGACATGGTACCAAGGCATTTGCCTCCCTTAGGAACGACATTGTTTCCTTATGAAAACAGAACCTAAGTATTGGTATATACAGGGGCGTCACTAGGGTTCATGTCATGCAAGTATGTCACCCCCATGTAATGGGTGGAACAAGAACCTGAATGTATGTATGGTTATGTATCATTGCCCTGCCTCCATTGGATTTTTAGCCAGACATTTCAATAGAATAAAGATATTTCATAGTGGTTTCTTTCACTGCATTCTGCTTTAAATTATGGATCCAGAGATCTATAACATGGGATTATTTCTACAAACCATGATTTTAACCGTTTTGGTCACTAGGGGTATCACACCCCCTCAAGGGTACCCCCTTTCTAACACCCCGGTGACATCCCTGATTGGGACCATTTTTGGAAGCCTTGTATTCCCCTGGACTGATCTTCCACACCAGCCAAGGCATGCTTGCCTGCTTACTCACCAGTAAACACAGCTATGCAGTTCACATCTATTTTAAATGCATTTCAATGCAATTATCAGGGACCTCCTTCTGGGGTGATTTGTGAGGGCTGTCTTCACTGGATCAGGACAATTCCTTGAATTTGTCAGTAATCAGTTGCTGGTTCTTTAGGTCTTGCTCAACCAATTTGAGCCATGTCTTTTTCTGAGCTGCTCAATTAACTCTCCAGTGGACAGGTTGCTCTCACCAGAAGAGTTTATGTGGCAGCCGACTGGTTTCCATTCTGTAGAAGTGGCCAGACCATCTCAGTCTACATTTTTGGATTAGTTCTTTGACTGAGGTTTGATGGTCACACATTTCCCATATTATCTCATTATGGTGGCAGTCACAAAGAGAGACACACAGGATCTATCTCAGGCATCACATTGTATGATACTTGGAGAAGCTGGATCATCTTCAATGACACATGCTCATTCTCCAACAACCCCCACTGGGCAGACCAGTGGACACAGTCAAATGCGGATTTAAGGTTGATTAAGGCAATGATGTTTCACTTTCCACACCTGACCTTTTTCTCCACCAGAAAAAGGAGAAAAGAGAATATTTAATCAATGCAACCCCAATGAAGCCTCAGTCCTGCTTGCTCTTCTCAGCTGGTCTGTTCCCAATTTTCCTACAGCCTTAATTGTATGATCTTTGTGAACACCTTGCTGACAATTGAGAGGAGGCTCATGCCACTGTAGTTCTTGCATTCTGGGCTATCGCCTTTCTTTAGAATTGGCACAATGATGATTTTCTTCCATGCTAATGGAATGTGTTCCAAGCTCCAGATGCATGTCAGGAGGACATAGAGCCACTACAAAAGGATATCTCCTCCTGGCTTTGATCATTTCAGCAATGATTTGGACCACTCTGGATGCCTTTCCATTCTATTACAATCTTATCGCACTCCTTGCTTCAGCGATAGTTTCTTGATGATGTCATTGATCAACTTTTTTTTTACCACTCAGCATCCAGTATCCAGTACTCATACCTAGATGCTGCTTCTTCCAAACTGGCTGTAGCACTATTCCAACAAGCTTCTCATTCTGCCTTCATCCTCTTTTTAACATCCTTGTTCAGATACCGCTACTGTTTGAAGTCAATATTTTTGGCTTGTTTCCGTTTGTCCATCAGATCCAGTCACTCATCTAAGTTCCATGGCTGTGTCCATTAGCGGACAGATGGACATAGAGGGGCAGCACATTCCAAAATGGTCTCTGCTGTTTTTCTTCTTTATAAACATCATCCAACAGTTCAAGTATTGCAAATCTGTTGGATATGGCTATTTGGAATTTTTGTCTGCTGGTTCTGTCAGACATGTCCAATTCAATTTGGGTGGAGGTGGTGCCTTGCACTTTGCCAGTTGCAATTGCAGCTGTACTTTGGCACGGATAAAGATAGTGGTCAGATCCACAGTCAAGCCCCCTTATTCAGTGATGGGCTTCAAAGAAATTAAGAACCGGTTCTCTGTCCATCTGGCAGCCACTTTTAAATGGCTATTTTTAAACTTTATATGTCCTATCTCTTGTTAAGAACCGGTTCTATAGAGTAGGTGCGAAGCTGCTGGTGCCCACCACTGCCCTTATTGCACGCACATCTTTGAGTGATGATTGGAATCAGGAAGTTATCAGGATGTAATCCAAGATGGCTGACTGTGCTGGCGATTGTGTGAACCACCAGGTAATCTCATATTGGTTGGATGTCAGTTACACTTCCAGCAGCCTACCTGTTCACCATAAAACCAAACCATCTTCTCATTTTTTACCACCAGAGTAGAATAGCACCATTGTTTCATCAGTCATTGGCGGGTGGAAGGTGAGTGTTCTCGATCCAGTGAGATGTAGTTTGGATACTGTGGCAATTGAGATTTTGCACTTCAGCAGTTCCATAGCAATAATTTCCTTTTGCCCATTGTGGTGTCTAGTTTGCACATTCCACACGGCAATGCGAATTTCCAAATTTGGTTTTTTGGCCAGTAGTCCATTTCTCACCAGCACTCAAGGCCCTTGTGTGGTGCAATGGCTACCTTGGATGCGATAGCATAATTAAAAGCCAAGGAAAGTCACAAGCCCAGCTACAAAAGGAGGAGGGTAGTCACACTGCCGCAGTGACCAGAACTGGGAAACGAGGGAAACAAGGCAAGAAACCACATGGAATTTCAAACAAACTCATTCACTTTTCCTCAAACATAGAAATGTATATGATTTCCAAAAGGTAAGCAATGTGGTCAGTTGGTGGAGTATATATTTGCCCTTCTTCTAAAAAGTGTCTAGATAAATTACAAATCAATTAAAAAAATGAGTTTTTTTGTGAGGCAGGAGGATTATTGCATAATATGCATGTGGCTGATCTTTTTCCAGTATTCAGAACTGTATTCAGAGACATGCACCGGGGGAAAATCACTATTTTGTTCTAAGCATGTTTAGTGGAAAATAGAGGTTTTTGCCTTCCACTGCAATATTATTTTGATTTCCAGATTCTTTATAGGCATATACGAAGGAAGTTTGTTTTGTAAGATGCACAATAGGTTCACAAAAGATATCACATGACAATAGGGCATGTTTCATAGCTGTTTCTGAATATGCTAGGCTTTCTTATTTATATTTGGTTTTTCTGGAGACATCTTGCCTCAGTAGTGTGGTTATTACATACATGCATTGGTTCTGTCAGTGATTATAAGAAACATGACTGTATCATATAGTAGCCTTTCTGAAAGTAATATAGCAAGTCATATACTGATGCATTCTAGCAATTTCTGAAGCATTTCTTCCTGGGATGTAGCCAGTGGTGGGCTTCAGGGGGTTGTCACAAGTTCTATAGAACCCTTTGCTAATGAGCGCCTGGTTCTAAGAACCGGTTCTTAATGGGACATAGAACCTGTTGTTAATTTAAGTCATTAAGACATAGAACCTGTTCTTAATTTAGGATATTAGGATATAGAACCTGTTGTTAATTGATTTGAACCCTACCACTAGCCAATAAACAATTAGATGACAGTGGTGTTTTGGAACACATAGGATCTTCAGTGCAATTATGGAGTAATTTGCATGAGGAGAACACAATTAAGCTAGTAATTCAGAAGCCATGCCTGTAGATTCTTGAGCAGTCCAGAAATAGGGATTAAGCCAGTGGAGCAAGAAGATAGTACATGCTACCACAGGTGGTAGAGCACAGGGATATGTTCTTTTGAGTATTAACACCAATAATAGTATGATCTGCAAGAATATTATTCATACATTATAAATAATCCAGTTCTGATGTAGTTAATGGCTCAATCTTCTGGCCAATTTATGACAGTAGAACATCCTGTGAAAAGGGCAGTGAAAGCCTTGAAGTGCTGGCTGACCTACAGATGGCTTCTCCCCTATAGTTTCAACCCTCTCTCTATCCAAACCTTCGATGTCCCTCTCAATATCCAAACCAACAAAATTTCTCAGAGCCAGTCACAAAGTGAAACTGGTCAGTCTGGAAAGGAAGAAAAGGTTAGCTGTGAATTCCTCTTGGTTACATAAGCACATTACCACAGTAACTGCGAAACATCTGCAATTTATTGGCAGAGAAAACAAAACAAATGATTCTTCCTTTTACGCATAGGTTAGAGTCTAGAATACAATCCCAGCAGTATTTAAAACCCAGCTATACATCAAGGATAATTAACAGCAATATTTATTTAGTATATAGCAAATACATGGACTTGTGATAAATCACATTCCACCCAACCATTCAAGAACCATTCAAGAACATTGAAAAAAATCAGACATTGGGCTGCTGAAAGCTCTCAGTGGACACCTGGACACAATGTGATGAATATTTTGTGGAGGAGCAACATTAAATTAAATTTAGATGTAAAAATCACTTAAACAAGAATAATACAATGTATTATATGCTTGCGTTTTCATCTTTATTATCTTCCAGTTATGTGTGTATTTTACGTCTCCTCTATAAACACATTTTTTATTTTTAAATTGAGATTTAACTTTGTGGACAGTACATAAAATAATTCATATTGTTCAGAAATATCCATGTGGGCATCGGGGGGCTCGAACTTAATCAAAATTGGTTTGATTAAGTCTGCAATCCTAAAGACACTTTCCTGGGAGTAAGACCTATTGAACCAAATGGGGCTTAATTTTGAATAGACTTGGTTAGGATTGTGCTCTAAGCCATAGTTACCTGACTAGAGGAGTGGAACCCAACTGACCATCCCTCTCCACCCCTTTACCTAGATAGTTTAGCTGCCCAATCAATAAGATGTGTGCCAATTTCAGTAGGAGAGTTGGCTACCTTCCATGAAGAAGGATCCATATCAACATTCAGCACATGACTGTTTGGAGATAGCATCTTCAAACAAAAGATAAAGACAACTTCAAAAGCAGGTCCATGCAGCTTTTAAGTGTTTAAGAGCGTAATTCTATCCTTGTCTACTCAGATATAAGTCCCATTGTTATAAATGTGGCTTACAACAAGTAAGATAAGTTAGAATTTCAGCCTAAACCATCACAGAAGCTTAAAGAGGACTTGCGAAAGCGTTCCCACGTTGCGGAAGAAAAATTCCCCATACGACATCCCCCCACTGCGCATCAACTGCCCATGCATAACAACCCCCCATGTGCATCCACCCCATGCACATCAACCTCCCATGCGCAACATCCCCCATGTGCATCAATCCCATGCCCATCAATCCCCCATGCGCATCAAACCCCTATGCACATCAGTCCCCCATGCACATCAATGCCTCAGTTGCATCAACACCCCATGCACATCAACCCCACATGCACAACATCCCCCATGCTCATCAACCCCTTTGCGCATCAACCCCCCATACACAACAACCCCCATGCACATTGTCTCTCCATGCGCCTCAAACCCCCATGCTCATCAATCCCCATGTGCATCATCACCCATGCTCATCAGTCCCCCATGCTTATCAACCCCCATGCGTATCAATAACCCATGCGCATCAGCCCCCCCATGCGCAATGGCCCCCATGCTCATCCTCACCAGTGCAACCCCTCCCTCCAAACAACATCCCCCCCAGTGCACCAGGCACCAAGCACCAAATTGGCTGGAGGTTGGTCAGTCTTCCATGTTAAGTATAGGACAAAAACATGTTGCACCCCTTTTCAGCTCCTTAAGGGTTAAATTTCTCCACATCAGTTCTTGGTGGGTGTTCATGTGACATAAGGAACACCCTTCCTGAATTTCATGCTTTTAGGTCCGGGGGTTGGGGCAGAGCATTCTTCAGTCACCGATTTTTCAATGCAAAATATAGGGAGGAAAACACGTTGCACCCTATTTCACCCACTTCCAGTTGGAATTTCCCAAAACCAGTTCTTAGAGCACCCATCAGACACAGAAGGAACATCCACCCCAAATTTCATGCTTCTTGGCCCAGCTGTTTCGGCTGGGCATTGATGAGTCAGTGAGTGAGTCATTGAGTATTATGTATATAGAAGTTTATATATATATATAGATTAGTGTTCAGAAAAAATGGCCAAAAAGTAAGGGTAAATAAGGAAAAAATCAGGGCATTCATCACACCACATATTTGCAATCAAAATCCAGATTCCCTATGTTGTTATCCAGAAAGCCATGTAAGGCGGTGGGTTAGTACAGATGTGCAAAAAGCAGATAGGAATTTGCTCCTGTTCCTTGTAGTTCCCTGACTCCAACACTGAGGATGCAATCCTAAACAATTTAGGCCAGCACATCTCACCCATTTCCTCATTTCTGTGGTGGTATGGGGAGGCTGGTGCATGTCTGTGCACTGGCCTAACCCACCGCAAAGAGTGGCACAGAAATGCCTTACAGCATATTTGTGTCACCTCCAGGCCAGCATTGGACTTGTACCAACCTAACCAGGGGTTAGGATTTCTCTGTTAGTAAATCACTGTCTTTTTACTGTATCTTAGATTTAACTGTATTTCAAGTTCTGTAATAGAGATATTACATTCTACAGGCTCCTATCATCTGTAGTTGGTGGTGATGTGTATCATTTGATCCACAGAATATTTGTGATGCCTGGGGATGTTAGCTGTTTAGAACAGGCTCTTCTTTTTATACATCATTGTTCCTATGGATATTGGCACAGGGAATGAACAGAGGGATATTAACTTGAGTCTAAGGGCACAATCCAGAGTAACAACAGGAAGTCCTTGCTCCGGTGTAAGAACAATTTGCTCTGGATTGCAATACGAATTTCACATAGGTTTTCATTAGGGGGTACAGTAACTATGGGTACATGTAATGTCTCTTATGTGCTCCCGTAGTTACCCTGAATTGTAGGGCTTTGACTTCAACTTTTAGCCAAAGAGGGAAAATCTAAAGATGAACTGACCAGGATTTTATGAGTCTAATTGCTCACACTATGAATTCTTAAATGGAGAGACAACACCAACACTCTTTCTTCCTATGTTTACTGAGGAGATGCCACAATATGTAATATATATTGCACCATAGGTAATACAAAGGAACTAACTATACAGACATCATTCTTGGATTTAGGGTTGGCTGAGTCTAGACAAAGAAGGCAGTGGAAAAGAAGTCAATAACAGAGTCCCCAAGGGCTCACAAGCCAAACTCTTGACGTAACTCAGAAACCTTTATAGCACTGTTTCCCAACCTGGGGTCATGACCTCCCTTCCAAAGCAAACAGGAAAGCATGTTCTGCCTTAAGGAAAATTTCAACTGGCAGTGACAGTAGGATGGTGATGGCACTTCCAGTTTTGTACTGCTACCACCTTAGTTTAAAAGGATGTTTTAAATTACCTGATGGAAGATGCCACAGAACTCAGATTCTACTACTACGTAAGTCTGAAACTGCCTCTTTTAACGTGGATGGCAGCACAAACCCGGAAGAGCCATTGCCACTGAGTTGCCACTCCTCATAATGGCCCACAAGAGTAGTGGTTACTTTACCTGTAAATAAAAGTTGAAAACCACTACTTTATAGGGATCAGGGAGTACAACCTGATCTGTTCTGGCCTTCTGTGTAAAGAATTTCCTGCTGGTGTGCCTCATTTCCTGTAGTTCCTTCCTTTGGCCAGCACTGGTGACATTTCATATGATGGATCTGTACCTGATATCTGACATTTCTCAAGTCCTCTTATAGAACTTTCAGTCTTAAAATTGTGTCACTATAGGAATCAGAGTAGTCTCTCTCTCTCTCTCTCTCTCTCTCTCTCTCTCTCTCTCTCTCTCTCACACACACACACACATACATACACACACACACACAAAGGCAGGGCTACCCCTCTCAACAGTGTCCTCCTGCCTTCTTTATAAATGCGGCTTGATCTTGGAAAGATTATCTTGGAAAGATATCTTGGAAAGATTATCAGTGAGAAGCTGCATACCCTGTGTGATCTCAGGATCAAAGGTTATAGCAGCTGTTCCAGGACAGGGGATAAAACAGATGTTGTAACCTTTGTCCTTTTTATTTGGGGCTCTGGAATCTGAGTATTTTTGTTCTAATTACAACTGTAGAACCATGTCCAGGTACACGTGCTATTCAAAGATGTCTCAATCCAGTCAAACTCAGGAATTTTAAAACAATAAAAATATTGGGCATTTTGAGATAAAGGATCTCGTTACAATTTTTTTTAATGTGCATCTTGGGAGGGTAAATTATGTATTTCTGTCTATTTTCCAAATGCACTTCTGAATAGCAAACATGTCAACTGGGCTGAGATAAAGCGATTGAGCAAGTGGTGAGCACATAAAGCTCCAAGCCTTTCCCCTGAGGCAGATAAAGGATCACTATTAATACTGCTAACTGCCTCGATGTAAGCGGCATAACTCTGGTTTTGTTAGAATGTAGAAAAAATGGGCCAGGACCTCTGAGAAATGAGAAAATTCCATTTCATCATTCCGGAAGAGACTGGGATGAAGTGCAACTTGATCAGGAAAAAAAGCTCCAAAAAGCTCCAAAAGACAAAATCATGCTTTCTATAAGACCATCAAATGCTGTCAGCAATGAAGTGTTCCGCAGATATTACATATCCTGTTCATGATCTCTAAATGATTTCCTTACATCTCTGAGCTATACATCTCTTTTTATAACAGGGAAAAGAGAATTTGACCAACAGTGCAATTACTAGCATCTCCCATTGTTCCATTCATGCAATGGTACCATTTAAGAGTCAAGTGATATTCAATATAATTTAATAGCATGACAAAATGTTGATGGTAAATGCTGTAGGACAAGCTCTATTCAGCTGAAGTTACTTCTATAAAATGTATACCATCTTAAAACCTTTTTCTTTCACATTTAGAAGAGAAAGGCAGTATGTTCTGAACAAAATCCATATATTTGTTCTTGGATAGATTAAGAAGTGGGGGAGGGAGGGTTAATAGCATGGAAACAGGAACGCAAGTTCACAACTCACAACGTAGATAACCATTGCTAGTTTCATTTACTAAAGACATATTTAATACCTGATAGCATTTCTTATGGGAGGTTAGATCGCATATGCGATAGGCATTTTTGACACAACAGTACTTAATTGAACATTCTAGACCAGATAGCTATTCTTATGGAACTACCCATATCACTAGGGTTGCCATAATTCTCTTCCACAAAACCAGGACAGAATCTCCAGTCAAACTTGCCAGTATGTGAACACAATCCCCCAAAACTGGGACAGTCCTGATTTTCTGGGATGTATGGCAACCCTGCATATCACTCACTCCCAATTTTTTTTCATAAGGTGCCATTTTAACATTATTGTTCTGGTTTATATCCTCTTCCAGACAATCACAGATGCAAGCCCCATGAAACGTTCTGCTTCCATGTTGGGCCACTCCCGCTCCAAAGGCATGCGCTTAGATGACTACTCTCTTGAAAGGGTGATTCCAGAGGAGAACCAGAGGCATCATCGGCGGCGTGAGAGAAGCCATCGAACATCAGAGCGCTCATTAAGCCGATACACAGATGTGGACACAGGTCAGACTGCAAGAAAAGTAAAAATAACTGTGGCCCTTAAGGCCAAACTACCGTATATGTGACACTAAATATGCCAGCATGAACATAGACTTATATGTTAACTCTGGGCGCAATCCAGAGTAACTACAGGGAGTCCTTGCTCCGGAGTAAAAGCACTTTACTATGGATTGCAATATGAATTTCCCATAAGTTTTCATTAGGTGGTGCAGTAGCTACAGATGCACAAAATGTCTCTTACATGCTCCTGTAGTTACTCTGGATTGCAGCTTCTATGTGACAGATGTCTAGAATGCAGGTATTTAACCCTATATTTAACCCTGTTTTCCTATAAGATAAGAGGAATGAGGTATCTGGGATTGCTCCATTGACCCTTCTTTAAAAGTTTCACTTCCTCAAAATTGGAAGGGCTGACAAGGTGACAGCAGCAGCAGTAGGCTTGGCCAGCCCTAATCCCATGTGTTGCTCAGAAACATCTTTGGAGTACATTAGCTAAGGATCTGTTTTTAATTAAGAATTGCTTGGAAATCAGCTCTGATTTTGTAGGAAAAGGAGTTTGGTTTTAGAAAACATAGCAATTGGCAGAAGATCCCATGATCTTCTGCGATTCCATAATCCCATGGAAATTCCACCACCCAACAAGTGTGCTGCTATAAGGACACAGGAGCAAAAGCAGTTAAAATTTCAACAAGAGATACTCACAATTTTTCTACCATACCCATTTTTTCTATCATCTCAGAGGTTGCTATAACTTAAACAGAGAACCATATAATTAGAGATGGGCGAAAACAGTTTTTTTGTTTTTTGTTGGGTTTTTTGGGAGGCGGGACAGGGAGAATTTAAGTGTTTTCCAAAGTTAAAAGTAAATAAGTTAAAAATAACTGTTTTCCAAAGTTAAAAATAAATCACCATAGAAAGCGGTGCATTTCTAGAAATTATACCTTTAAAGTATACTATGCGATGTTGTAGGTAGTATAGTGTCAGCAGATGCAGTCCCATGCATGCAGAGCACTGATAGCGCTGGAACAGGCAGGCTGACGTGCCTGGGCTGTATCCAGCACAAGTTTAGAGGGAGACTGCTATGCTGCCGCTGGGAGGGAGGGGCTCATTCTCTTCCCAGAGATAAGGCTGCTGCAGCCTTTTGAGGTGGCACAAGTTGGATCAGACCAGAGCAGCAATGAAAAGTTCATGTTTGTCCTGGGAGAAGAGTCAGGAACAGACAGAACTTTTGGTTCCTAGCCCCTGTCCCCATTCTCCTTCATCCCACCCTCTGCCCACCACCTGCCTGCCCACCCTTACCCTGCAACACCTTCTCCCCACCACCCTCTTCCCTGCCTTCTTGGATCACTGCACTGGCAGAGGAAGGCCAGTGCAATGACTCTCTTCCGCTTGTCTCTACCAGCAGTGGTAGACTGATGCACCTGGTCCCCAGGTGTCACAACATTTGCAACACACCTGGGCCAACACAAGGGACATGTGTCAGCCCAAGGATTCATCAGGATTGCACCCTGAAAATATATAGCATTGCTATAGAATTTTTTCCTGATTTTGTTTTTTTCTTGTTTTTTTACCAAAGAGAAAAATGCAGAAAGCAGTGTTGTTTGCTTTTTGTTATCATCAAAAAACACCACTTCTACTAATAAGATATTTTCCTTACATTGGTGCTCTTTGGTAATGTCTGATGCACTGAGGACAGAGCTCAACAATATGGTTGTTTCTCCTTCAGAAAGAGAGAGAAGAAAAGAGGGAAATATGTGAAAAGAAGAAAATTCACACACCTCCAACCTACAGGAACCACAAAGATTAGGGAGAGGGTCTCAGGTCATTGAATAACATGCTCCCCACAGAGTCCTGCAAGTAGTGTGGCATCCACATTCCAACAGATTCCCACATGTGTGAGAACTTTTCAGGGCCAAACCTAGCACAATGTAATGATCCATGAATAAGACATGTGATGGGGGATAAGGGTATCATATAAGGATCTCAGTGTTGAAGAAGGCAGGGATTAATTCATTTTCTCATTGGATGTCAAGTTTTGCTATCAAAGTTGCCATTTGTCATATGGGGCAAAACATACTGTAATTATAATACAGGAACCTATATGTTTTGTTTTGTAGGGAAAATTGCAGCGTTGAGATTAACTGTACTGAGGGGAAGAAATTAAAAGATTTTAATCTGGCACTGTGACCCTAAAACTCTTCTTCTTCTGTGACTATTAATGCTTTTTTTAAAACATGAGTGATCCTGTTCATGGATTACAACAACCCAGAGTAGTTGACTGAGACATTGAGAAGACAGGCTGGAGATGTTGCATTTCATTATGGTTCTAACTTGTTGCTTCCAGATAGATGAAGGCTGGAAAGTATTATAAGGTTATAGTGACATATTCAAAATATTTATAATAAATGCATTCATCATTTTTTTCCTCCTTGCTGACAGGGCTGGGAACAGATCTCAGTATGACTACACAGTCAGGTGACCTACCTCCCAAGGAAAGAGACCAAGAGCGAGGAAGGCCAAAAGACCGGAAACATCACCACCACCATCACCACCATCACCACCATCACACATCTTCTGACAAGGAGCGATATTCACAAGACAGACATGAATACAGCCGGCCTCGCTCCAGAGATCGCCGATGGTCTCGCTCACCCAGTGAGGGCCGAGACCACATGCCTCACAGGCAGGTGGGTGTGGCTTTCCATTCCATGCTGCATCCCTAGGGACTGGTACATATGCCTCAGGTGCTAAGAAAGTCTCAGCTCCTAGGGATCAAGCTCCAATTATCCACCCAGTCATCCATTTCTGGATCTTTATGATGAGAATTATAACCCAGGTTATAGCCAAAGTGTAAGTTGGAGGGCATAAATATGCTAACTGCACATATGTAGAAAGTCAAACAATTTACTAACAGTGCTATCTAACCCCTGACAGCAAATGCAGCTATGCCATCAGAGCATGTGCGCTGCATACTGAGAGGGGGCAGTTACAGAAATCTTCTCTAGGTAATAGAACATTTGTTCCCTTGCCATGGGATAAATCTTGTAATTGCCCTAATGAATTTAGTTTGGTCTGTGCCAGTGATTTTGCTGTCACAAATTCAGGTGGTCCCAATCAGGTGATTATCATGTTCCTCCCCCCAATATCATGTGGACTGAGACAGATGGAACATTCGTACAGAGAAACAACTGTGTGGCTTCTTTACAATTAGCACAGTTCAGTTCAGTTATGCTCCAAGATGTTTAACCCATATTCTTGCCATGCCATTTGGGTAGACTGGATCAGTAGTAGATCTTAGAGCCAAAACATACATCATGTTGAATGTATTTGTGTCAGTCTAGGTTTTTCTTCCTTGATTATTTTTAATAGCATAGAAGTAAACATGAGAAATGTGGCAAAACTGAAATGGGAGTAAGGATTTTTAATATTTTGTATCCACAATGATTTTGATCCAGAAATCATCTGCTGTACACTGTTTAGGAAAACACTGAAGCTTGCTTTCAGTTGAAACTATTTTCCTATAGTAGATAGAACATGATGAAGTTCTAAGTTTGCATCAGTACTGTGGTGGGGGGAAAGCATTAAGGCCCCCTCCCCCTGCAGTGTTTGTTGAATGCACAGTGTTTTGCCTGCATAGCACCTGGCATACTATTTTTTACAAAACCAAGGGAAAATAAACTGCATTTAAAGTAATGTGATTTGGCTTTTAGCTAGTCAATAATTGAGAGGAGAGTGCAATTTATGTCTTTGAGGAGAATGTTGCCGATCCGATGTGCTTATCTTGCAGATTTGTAGGAATAGGACGCCAGCTCTTTTGGGTCTTTCTAAAATAAGTCCTTTGGAGGCATCTTTTATAAGGAAATCTCTTTCCCAACAACCAGACCAGGAAGAGGAACAGCAGTTCGTTCCTTTCCCTGGAATTAGGTGCTAACTGCACCAGATTTCATACACCAGGAACATAACCTTTCTAGGTTGTTAACTAAGACGAACATTTGAAGAAAGAAGATTAAAACAAAACATGCTAAGATTTTGGCTATTATGGATAATTTTGGATAATGAAATTTTGAATTAAGATTTTGGATAATAGCTATTTAAGGAATGGACAGAATGCAATTTGTACAGATTGCAGCAAAAAACTGTTTCGAAAGAAATACCATGTATCTGGATAAGCTTCCTAGAAAAGTAATTGTTCAGTGAGACTGATGACAGGTGAAGAATCTCCTCTAAATCAGTACATTACTGTACATTACAGTCTATGAATGTTGATCCAGTAATATGTTATTGGATTTTGCTATTGGAGTTAACTAGTTGACTTTCCAGGGACTCCTGCAGTTCTACACAGTTATGGTCTCCTCATATGTGCAATTTTTAACACAATATTCATTGTGTTTTTAACACAATTTTTAACACAAAGTTCACACTGAACATGTTCATTGCCACATACTATTATCCACATACTATATCCAGGTATCTACTGGATATAGTTTGTAAGGTAATTAGTGAACACTAGCACAACTCTCTCCCCATCTGAATCCCATTCCAAGTTGCTCAGAGGCTGTGGGCTGCTCTGCAGCAATAAATGCAATGCAAGATTTGTTCGTTAAAGAGTGCCCAAGTACTGTACAGTATATCATTTCTGAACCTTTCTAAAGGGTGGTTTTGTTTCTGTTTTAGTCTGACAATGTTTGCGTGCTCCCTTACCATGCAACTGATGTTTTAAAGTGGTAAAACATTAAAGTGGTAAAACAAGGCTTTTTATACCTCAAAGCCAGTGGTGGGCACCAGCAGGTTCGCACCTACTCTATAGAACCAGTTCTTAACAAGAGATAGTACATATAAAGTTTAAAAATAGCCATTTAAAAGTGGCTGCCAGATGGACAGAGAACTGGTTCTTAATTTCTTTGAAGCCCATCACTGCTTAAAGCAGTATGTGGGGTGGGCTAACATCATGCATGTTGCTGAAATAACACATGTGGAAGTATCCTTCAACTGCTGGAATGCATTTCTAGTGATGCATTTCCCCTTTGCTCTATCAAAGGCCTTTTCCATCTGTTCTGCAAGATGTTCAGCTGGACTAAGAAAGGACAATGGACTTAACATCACATTCCATTCCAGATCCCCATCTACAGAACATATTTATATCAATTTAATTGTCATAACTTCCCCACCCCAGTTGATCCTAAAAATAGTCTGATAAGAAAGCTAAGAATTCTGTTAGAGATTCAAAATCTGCACACCCACCTTCACATAATTACAGTGTACAAGTTCACTGGGGAGAAGGAATGACAGTTAAAGTGTTTTAAGTCTGTAATGTTAATATGCCTAGAGAAACAATGTACATTGTGAAGATCCAGAAAATCAAAAGGATGGCTGTGGATAATATTACCCACTTGAGCAATATTTTGATTGTGTTGAAAGGGCTTGATTTCCCATAAATGGTGCAGAGAAATCATTATTAATTTTGCTTCAAATGATTCCCTCCACCTCCACAGATTTCTGTTCATGGATGCCCTCTCCCCACCAGCCCATCTTCTTTCTTATGACTCATGGCAGACAGCTCACACAGCAAGTTTGTTCACTGCCTACTCTTGCCCTCCCGTTACCTTCCATTCTGTTCTGTGTAGACTGATCGGTATTCCCGGATTTGTGATTCCCTTTTATAACATTCCCCAAGATTTTACAAAGAATTGGTGGCTGGAAAATTTCTGCTCATGATACATTTTGGATAGTGCACATATCGTGAATAGCACAAGATTTCAGGACATTTACATTTAGGGAAATTGCAGGAATTTTGGCATTGGAAATATCAAAGACGTGCCCCTCTCTCAACAGATAACAAACATTAGCACAAGCTAACCAGTCATGCACACATGCCCGTAAGGGAAAACTCATATGAGCAACTATTCAATAAGGCAAACCCTACAATCCAGAGTAACTACGGGAGCACGTAAGAGACTTTACGTGTACCCGTAGTTACTGCACCACCTAGTGAAAACCTATGGGAAATTCATATTGCAATCCAGAGCAAATAGTTCTTACACCGGAGCAAGGACTCCCCGTGGTTACTCAGGATTGCGCCCTTATTTTCACAGGAGTCAGTCTGGAATTGCTTTTCTGCAGTTAGCATGTGAGTCCAGGGTTCCTGCTTAGAACTGGGGCAGTGAGTCATTTAATTGGCTTCCACATATATTGATGTCATGTGTTATCCCTATCCACATTCCAAATACTATATTTATTCAGGGCAAGTATTTATTTATTTGGGGCAGTATTATATTAATACTAAGGGGCAAGGAGAACTAAGCCTTTCTAATTCACAATAATGACACATTTCTTATAGCCATTTTAAAACATGAATGTGCCCCTTTAACAGAAGTCCAGTGCCTTGGTTGGAGATCAGTTAATTTACAGCTGAAGCATCTAAGACAGTGATCCAGCTATAGCTTGTATGAGCTCCACTTCATTTTTATTGAGGGATGCTTAATAATGAAATTACAACCAATTGACGAAAACTGTTCTAAGGTCCGTTGTTCCATTATTTTCCATTTAGGCCATCTGTTAACTTATGCAAAGTCACTTTTTGTGTTCCTGTTTGTTTCCTTTGGAAAATTTGGACACTTTACTCAGGGTCTCCTGGCCAATCTGCTTTTATTTATATGTTTATTTCTGTATTCGTTGTGCTTGGCTCTGCTGTCACGGCGAGGGGCGGGCGCAGGTAAGATGGTTGGTGAACAGAGAACAAAACCAAACCAATCCAGCGGATGGCCCTGCCCAGCTCGCTGGCCTCTTTCTCCAGTATCTGTGGTGTGAACCCTTTGTTGTTATTCTGGTGGCACTGAACTCTCTGGGGTTTGTGAATCTGGAAAGTTTGGAATGAAGCTGCATCTAAACAAACAGGCACGCATACAAGCTGTACATGTCCCACTCAAGCAAAGGAAAAACAAACACTCCGTTCACAACTGCACGCATGAATGTGACAAACACATAGAGCATAGGATATCTGGGGAAGTGTACTGCAGTCCAAATTAGATGAGACAAGACCAGTATACTAATATGTTTTCTTGAGTAGCAAACAGCATGGGTTAAAGTGGGTTAAAGTGGAAAAATGGCATCATCATGCACCCAATCCAATCTTTATCCTTCTTCTCTTTCTGTCTTTTTATGAAAGAAGATTTTTTCCACATATTATTTTTTCCTAATTAGTTTTTCTGTACTAGGTAATCCAAATTTTAAAATCATAATATATTATACAGATTTATTATACAGTCTGTATAATATATTATACAGATTTATTATATAGTCTATACAACGTATTATACAGTCTTCAAATGTATTTGATTTTCTGTATTATATTCTGTTTGATATGCAAAACATCCAGTAGTAAACTACAGAGAACAATGCACTGGTGGACACTAGATGAGACCATACATGGGAAAAGGGCTATAGGGAAGTGAAATGGGCTTTTAAGCTATAAAGAGAATGTATATACATTACAGCTAAAGTCCCCTCAATTTTTTTATTTTAAATATTTATATTCTGATTTTTGGACTTTAGCCCAACCAGGCACATAATGTTAAAAAATAATTCATAAAATAATCTATCTACAGTATTTATATACTGTTTTTCAACAAAAAGTTCACAAAGCAGTTTACAAAGAAATGAAAACATTAATGTCTAATGGGTCAAACTATCTAATTAAGCTTAAAAAACATCCACAGCAACTTAGCAGAAAATTTCAGTGGTAAAGAAAGCAGCTTATGCCCAATTCCTAACTAACTTTCCCGCATGGACACAGCTGTGCCAGTGGGGCATTTACTGCATCCTTTGGTTGGGTGGCAATCAGAAGAGGCCTTCTCAAGATAAGAGGGTGCTTATTCCCTTACTCTGGTGCTGCATTGCCTTTAACTTTGTGCTGGAAATTTGGGTTAGGTTTATGCCTTTAGTCTCAAAATGCCCTTAAGTCTCTGTGAAATTTAACTTGAAATTTAACTTGAAGTTCAAATGCTACTAAGGAGGAAATGGAGGAAACTTGCACAGAGGAGCATGTCTAAAATTCTGGTGCAGCTGCAGAAAAGAAAGTGTCCCAGGCAGTCATCGCACTGTTTCAAACACTGAGGAAACTAGAAACAGCATTCTAGTCAGAGAAACAAGGTGATCCTAGAATTACTGTGTTTAAGGCTTTGAGAGTTAACAACAACAGCTTGCTTGTTGAATTTTCAGCAGGTATTGCATCTATGTTTTGAACTTTTTCCTGCAACTTTATGGGGTTCCAACACTTAATCCAGACAAGAAAGATTGAAGACAGGATTTTCATAGAATGATTAATTTTGGTTCTGGAGGTCGGTACTGTTTGCAGTGCAGTTGTAATTTTTGTATATGCCAGTACGCCAACATATTCACACATACACACAATAACAAAATTAGATATAGGGAACAATCCTAACTCATTTTCCAGCTCTGGGAGTAAGGAAAATGCAACTCTGAGGTAAGGGTAGAAACATTCCCTTATGTTCAGAAGGCCTCTATAACTGCAGGATAAGCATATGTCCCATTGCCACCGCTATGCCAGTGCTAGAACGTTGGTTAAGACTGTGCCCATAGACATATAAAGAGTATAGAGACATCACCACAGAGAACATAATGAAAGTAGCAACAACACACAAAGAAATTTAAGAGATGCCTTTAATCCCACCACTCTGATATTTTTAGTAGAAAATCTGTCTAAACACCACAAAATGCAATGCACAAATACAGCATAAATTATAAATAGAGCAGGCCTCCGTCAGTCTTGGAAGACTATGGTATCGTGCTCGGCGCTGCATAGGCTGCATGCAAAGCACGAAAGCCTGGGTTAGATTGTTATGGAGGATAGGCTGCTACCCAAGCAGCAAATCCCCCCTCTCCAAGCCACTGAATTAGTCCACTGGAAAGGCAGAGCCAATACGATTGGATCCAGCTGGTGTCGCAGAGCTGGGCTGAGGACAGGAGCTCACCCTGTCTTGTGGGGACTGACCAGGGTCTCAAACCCTGGCCTGCTGGTTAACAGGCACAGTGTCTTATCCACTTGCACCACCCACAGCACATAAAGGGCTGTGGGTGGCGCAAGCGGTTAAGACACTGTGCCTGTTAACCAGCAGGCCAGGGTTCGAGAGCCGAGTCAGCCCCACAAGACAGGGTGAGCTCCTGTCCTCAGCCCAGCTCTGCGACACCAGCTGGATCCAATCGTATTGGCTCTGCCTTTCCAGTGGACTAATTCAGTGGCGTGGAGAGGGGGGATTTGCTGTGTGGGTAACAGCCTATCCTCCATAACAATCCAACCCAGGCTTTCGTGCTTCGCATGCAGCGTATGCAGCGCCGAGCACGATACTATAGTCTTTCAAGACTGACGGAGGCCTGCTTTAAATTATAAATAAATATGCAGATGTATATGGCACCTGCAGACACAGATATGAATGTGTATACCTATGCCACTCATGAAAGATAAGGAAAAATATATTGAAATATTCATGTGTGAATGACAACAGTGAATTCTATGTATGAGAATATACACACAAAAGGCACTTGATAAATCAATCTATGACCTTATTAACAACCAATAGTCTAGTCTTTAATAAGATACGCTGCTGTTTTTGCTGCTACAGATTAATACAAGCTCTCCATAAACTGTGACACTTTATGTTATGATTATATTATGTTTTTTCCTGCTTTCTTGCTACCTCTTCCTGTTCTCCCCGAGTCTTTGCCTTCCCCTGCTCCTACCTGCAGCTCACTGTTTATCTCCCAAGTTAGTTTTCTCCTAAGGTGCAACAGGTGCACTAAGAAGTGTATAACTCTGAACAATTGTCAATTCACTCTTCTGTAGATCTCAGGAATTCATTTAAAAATTATCAGCAAGCAGAATCATCCTACATTCTCCAGCGGTTGCTCCAATGCAGGGTCAGTCCTGTTGATCTGGCTACTCCACCTCCTCAAGCAGGCAGGTCTGGCTGAAAGACTTCCTGAAGTCACCCACACTGACATTGCCTCATGGCAAAAGAGGCTGGAAGATGTGTCAGCTCTCTTTCAATTTTCCCTTTTGTTGTGTGCTCTTTTTAGGATCAAGGACCTCTTCCTTGATTCTTCCTTGATTCCTGCAATTCTGCAGGAATTGCACATTTTGTGCTTCTTTGGTCTCTCTTCTGGCGAGATGGGGAAGGCTCTGCACCCTTCAGATGCAGCAGCAATTTCTCCCTAGGTACTTTTGTGCACTCAGATAACCCTTTCTCCCCTGCTACAGTTGGAAGTGGTACTTGCTGGAACATTTCCCCTTTTTGCATCAGTTTGTGTCCCAATTCATCCATTAAGCTTAGGGTGAAGCAAGAGGAGTGTCCAAAAACAGTGAGGCAGCTTTGCTCCCTCCATTGCCAATTTCCTTTCCCCCACCTAATGTTACAGCAACCCAAGCAACCACCTTGTTCAGCTTATGTTTAGCCCACCAGACGGATTGTACGCCACCTCCGTCACCTCACTTTCCACCATTTTGAGAGTATGGACAAGCTGGGAACACTCTAGAACATTAAGGCTCCTGCCAATGTAAGCATTGTGCATGTGCTTTTAACCCACCAGAAAGCCTTTTCTCCATCTCCTCTTCATTTGTTGGGCACCATTTCTTCAGAGTGTAATTCAAGCTTTCACTTTTGCTCAAAACTCCTGACTGCTAATTTACATCTTGTTCTGAGATAATCTATCTGGTGCTGTTGCTTTTGCTCCATCCAGCTCCTGCTCCTTCAGGCTGTATAGCCTAGTGGTGAGAATTCCCTGCTGGGGCTTATTTCTTCCTTCAGACAGATGATGACCAATAATAATGGTAATACTGAGGCTTTTCTTCATTGCTCAGAGTTAGGGCTAATGATTGGGCTGAATCACCCAGCATCATCAATGGTTTTGTACAGGCTAATGTCTCTTCTATTCTAGCTGCTGCTTTGGATACTTTTCATCTGTGACAGTAGTAACCTTCCTCTCCAGCCAGACCCTCAGCAAATCCCACTCCCACATCAATCCTCTGGTCCCTCCTCTGACAAGTTTCAGGTTTCCCAGCCCTCTCCTGCAAAGAAGCAGAAGTTCTGAGTCCATCTGCATTTCAAAAGTGGTCAAAGTGATATTGACTCTGTGGACATTGTGGAGGAAGGGGGGACTTCAGTGCCCCTTCAGGGGAGGAAGAGGGATTTCCTGAAGATGATCAGAACCAGGCTCAGAAAGGCACTCATTTGTTTGCCCCAGAGCAATTTCGCAAGCAGATGAAACAAGCTTAAATGGGCACATCTGCAGTCTTTTTGAACCAACAGGAGACAACTCCAGGGTTTCCACTGCCACCTTTTTTCAGACAATTGATAGGATCAACTCTGCTAAAAACCAGGACCCCAGTAGACCTTCCACAAGGATTTACAATCTCATCACTGAGGAAATGCAGCATCTTAAGTTATCACTATTAGATGCACTTGTTGCTACTCTGTCTTAGCTTCTTACCATGCGTGTCTCTTAAAGAACCCTATAGATAAAAAGATTGAGATATAGTGGTCAGACCATCTCTGAAATCCTCTGGCAATTCTCTATGGGCAGCTGTAGCCTCTGAGTTAGGTTCCACTGTATTGATTTTGTAGATACAACAATAGTTATCCAATTCCTCCTAATGTCCACACTGACCTTAGGCCCATGCTGGACTACACAAGATCCTTTGTGGCAAATGAGTGCATGGATGCTATTCAATTTTCTGCTCACTCCATGGTTGCTTGCATGGCAGTTAGGCAGTGACATGGCTCTACCTGGCTACATTAGTGGGATGTCGAGGCTTTCCCCTATAACTAACTTACTTACTTAGCTTACTCTTTCAGTTATGGAAGCTGTTTGCTGACACACTTGAACCTTTTCTGGTGAAGTCCAGGGGGAATAAAAGGGATCAATCCTTGCCAACCAGAGATAGATCGTCCAAGCTTTCTCATAAGTCCCAGATCTTCCTCAGAAGGTGCCTTTAAGAACTAAAGGCAGCCTCATAAACCAGTGTTCAAGTCAAGAGGTTAGCAGTCACAGTGCGTCACTCCAAAGTGCGCCAAGCAACAATTACTGCAAAGCATCCTCACATGGGAATGAAGGAGAGTGACTCCAGCTGTTCTCTGGAGTAGGCCATTACTACCAAAAAGTGGGGTGTGGACATTATCAAGAGGGGTACTGTCTGGAGTTGCACTGTACTGCAAGACAGATTGATTCATATACAGAGACCTCTGCAAACTCAAGAAATTCAAAGACACTCAAGGTTATTCAGCACTTGCTTCAGATCAGCTCATTAGAACCCATACCTCCAGACCAAAAGGGTACAGGAGTGCACCCTGACTTCTTCAAATTGCCCAAAAAATCTGGGGATGCAAGAGCCATTCTGAATCTGAAGTGGCTCAGTTCATAGATGTTGCCTCAAAGTTTCAAAATACAGTACTCTTCATTCTGCTAGCCCTCAGAAGGCACAACACTCTGACCTCTCTGGACCTCAGGGATGCTTACCTACATGTTCCAATTCTATGGTTTCTCCAGTTCTGTTACCAGGACAGTCATTTCCCATTTCATGCTCTCCATCAGAATGGTCACAGATTGGGACCATTGGTGCAAGGACTACAACACTGGCAGTTTGATGACACAATTGTACTATCAACTGTATACCATATAGTAAATTCTGCCACTTCACCTATTGCCCATCCTTCATGTCACTGAGGGAAACTGCTAGTTCTTTTATTCACCCCCTTTGAATCATATGTGATGAGAAAGATTAGGTATACATGTTTTAAAATAAAAAAATCAGATATAATTTCAGAAGATCTGAGCATATTAGTTATTTTCTTGGTCTGCAGCCTGAAAATGTATATTTTTTGACACCCCCAAAGGTCCCAATCCTATCCAACGTTCCAGCACCAGTGCAGCTGCAGTGTAGCACCAAGACAAGAGAGCATCTAGATCAGTGATTTTCAATCAGTGTGCCATGGCACACTAGTGTACTGCAGATAGTCCTCAGGTGTGCTGCAGGAATTTGGGGATTGACATCCATTAATAGGAAAATTGGGGAATGTGAACAGTTTGGTGTGCCTTGTCAATGGTAGAAACAACTGATGGTGTGCCTTGACAATTTCAGTATTTTTTAAGTGTGCCGTGAGATGAAAAAGGTTGAAAATCACTGATGTAGATGTTCTCTTGCCTTGAGGAAACCTCTATGATTGCTTCTCCATCACAGAATACAGCAGAAGCCTCACTGGCACAGCTACATCAACACTAGAAATTGGATAGAATTGGGAACTTAAGACATTTACCCTCTTGTTTCTGACTCTTCTTGTAAAATATTAAGATCATTTTGACACATAGCTTTTAAACTGATTTGTGCTTGTTGGTTTGTATATGAATGTAAAACCTGTACAGTCCCTAGAATGTATTTTTTCTCTTCCGCATTTTCCATACATGAAACAAATAGTATTAAAGTAGTAGGCTCATATATGAAAACAGATCTGAAGCAAATGAAAACAGTCCAGACCTTGAAAAGATAATTTGATGAGAAATGAAATGGATTCTGAAGGTGGCAGCAGTACGTTTTCAGCTTCAGAAGTGGAATCAATCCCTGGGTGTCTATACATCAACAAATGTATACAATCAACAATGTATACTTCAACAATTATGTTTAGAGGCTCTCTGGCCACCAGACTTTTCTTCACATATAATGTAACAGATTGGATGGGGCCTATAAGCAATTAGGCAAAGAGACAGAGTCCTATCCAACTTTCCAGCAATGCTGGAGCCACAACTGCAGCCCTTGGTATTAGAACAAACAATCCCTTTTCTTGAGCAGGCTTCCATCACTGCCTCTCTATCACAGTCCTTGCTAACATGGCTGCATTAATGCTGGAAAGTTGAGTAGAACTGGGCACTCAAGGAGGAAGCAAAAATTCAGTCAGTAAAAAAAAAAAAAGCAGGCCTCCATCAGTCTTGGAAGACTGTGGTATCGTGCTCGGCGCTGCATACACTGCATGCGAAGCACAAAATCCTGGGTTGGATTGTTATGGAGGAGAGGCTGTTACCCAAGCAGCAGATCCCACCTCTCCACGCCACTGAATTAGTCCAGTGGAAAGGCAGAACTAATACGATTGGATCCAGCTGCGTCGCAGAGCTGGGCTAAGGACAGGAGCTCACCCTGTCTTGTGGGGCCGACCCGGGTCTCGAACCATGGCCTGCTGGTTAACAGGCACAGCGTCTTAACCGCTTGCGCCACCTACAGCCTGTACACGTACAGCAGTATGGGCTGTAAAAAGTGGTGTGTACAAACTGGAAAATTCCCTCCGGAACCCACTCTTTAGTTATATCACCACCTGGTTGCTCAGAGTCCTTGGTCAAAGACCAGCACAGGACCAGCTGTGGCATCTTCTCATCCACCCTCTTTGTGTAATAAGTGCTACACTATCACTCACTGGCATGTCAGGGGTCAACCTGGCTGGGTGGGAATGAGCTGATCTCTACTGTTTTTCTGCTTAGCTGGCACAGATTCCTGCTGGGCTTTCAATCTGACTACTTGAAAACCCACCTAGAGACACTAGCATCAGGGTCCACCTCCTTCGGAAACTAGTGAGTGCACTTTGAGGCAGAGTGCACTGCATTTAAGCTGTTAAATCTCTATAGAAAGTGGGAGTCAAAATGGTGGCACTGCCTCTTAACTGGTTCCTCAGGTGAGACTGGCAAATATGTAACACTGCTGGAGACATAGTGGCTGTGTCCAGGCTTCATAGGTACCAGATGTTTCTCCTCCTATTTTACATTTAACACCATGGTGTGCAAAATGGAAATGGTGAATAACCTTGCCCTTTAGCGTGTAAGACTGCAATCCTAACCATACTTTCCTGGGAGTAAGCTTCATTGAATAGGGCTTACTTCTGAGTAAACAGGCCCAGGAGTGGGCTCTAAGACATCTCTACAGACAAGGAATCAGAGGTGACCAGCGTTTCTCAGATATAGGAAAGCAGCACTCTGGCAGCCTCCCTCCAATGGGCTCTGTTCCAAACTTCTCCAGACCCAGTGCTCTCCCTAATCTTTCCTTGCTAGATCCTCACTCCTACACCCACCATTTCCTCAAACCTATCTCTCCCACCCCATCCCTTCTTTTTTCCCAACTTTGGATACTTTTTTTACTGAGTTCCGGCCCTCC
The DNA here is from genome assembly GCA_030015325.1 of Cryptoblepharus egeriae. Lineage (NCBI taxonomy): Eukaryota > Metazoa > Chordata > Lepidosauria > Squamata > Scincidae > Cryptoblepharus > Cryptoblepharus egeriae. The sequence goes on along the minus strand of JAREYC010000002.1, from coordinate 85,456,120 downwards.
CAGTTCACTAATTGACAATATGCAGTCCCACCCATGCTGTGCAAACCTTCCTCCCAACTTACAAACCTTCCTGCCTTCTTACCCTGCTTCCACTTCTTTGTTTTCGATCTTTTTTAATTTCCCCCTTTTTATAAATTTTTTTCTCCTTTTGCTTTCTTTTTGGAATTGTGCAAGTAATTTTGGAAGCTTTTTGCTAATTTTAAAACCCTGAAACTTAACAAAAAACTCCATTTCTCATTTCTTTTTTTGCTTTTGTTTATTTTTTTCTTTCCTATGTTTGCCCTTCTTTGTTGTTTCCCTTCCCTTCCACTTGTCTGGCTGTCGCTTTCGCCTCCTTCTCCCTCCATTCGACCAATCCCTTCGACTCCTTCGCCTGCCTCCCTCCTTCCCTCCCTCGCTTGTGTGTGGCCCCTCCACCTGCCCGCCCGCCTCCTCTTCCTCCTCTGTTTCTTCTTGGTTGAGTTTGCGTGTCTATTTTTCTTTTTGATTTCCTTTGTTTCAATTTTCGTGTAGGGCAGTAGTTCCGTCAGTGGGAGTCCAGTCCTCTCAACGTCTGGCACCAGCACCCCAAGGCGAGGACGCCGCCAGCTCCCGCAGACCCCTTCAACACCCCGGCCTCACATCTCCTACTCCCCTGTGGTCCGTAAGGCTGCCAACACCGGTTCCCATCCGCAGCAACACTCCAGCAGGATGGCCAGCCCAGCTCCACGACGGTACCCCTCACTGCCTGCTGAGCACCACGTCTCTGAGCGCCGCAGCAGGTCCCCTGCTATGGAACGGCACACCGTCCCCCCACGCAACGACTCGCCTCGGGCCTACCGACACGCCAGCAGTCGGTGGTCAGCACCACATGTCTCGGAACCCCCTGCAGGACCCCGCCATGGTGGTGGAGGTGGAGGCAGTGGCTACTACCGGAGTGCGGACTATGCAGGCCCGCCAGGCGAGGAAGCCTTTCCATATGAGACACTCCAGCAGCATGGGAGCAGCTCAGGACGTTCGCCCAGAACTTCCCGGGTGGGTGGCAGCGGCTCGTCCTCTCTCTCCCCCTCCAGGCATGGGCGGCGGCTGCCCAACGGGTACTACCACTCGCATGGACCCGCTAAGGCGGCGCGTGGCACAGGAGCACGCAAAGGACTGCACGAACCTTACAGCGAGACCGATGAGGATGACTGCTGCTAGCCCGCCCACAGGCCGCTCCATGTGCCCGCGGCCGCGCGCCAAAACCTGCTTGACACACACCCAGGAGGGAGCAGGAGAACCACGCCGAACTGCCATGTGGGAGCGGCGTCCCTGAGGAGAAGACAGACAGACCTTTTTATCTTTTGCTGGGGGTGGGGGTGGGAATCGAGGGATTGGGCTGGGCTGGGGGGGAGAAGGGGAAGGAGGGCCGGGAGACCAGAGCATGCTTATCTTCTGCAGATCTAGTTGTGTGTGACGGTGGAGGTTGACCGACGGCAGAAGCTGCACATGGTGTGGGGAAGTCATGTCGCTCGAGAGCCCCACGCTGCAGCCCGCTCTGCTTCCAGATGGGCAGGCGACACAGAAGCCACTTCCCCAGGGGAAGGGACGGGCGGGAGTGCAGGAAGGAGCCTATCTTTCCACCTCAGCAGAGAAAGACATTTGGGAAGGAACAAAAAAACCTTTTCCAAAAAAATCGCAAAATGAAGCAAAAAGACAAAAAAAAAACATTTTTTCTGGGCTTCTATTGATGAGTTTTATCATCTCAATTGACCTGGTAACTTTCCAAAAAAACAACAGTTGAAACAAGTTTGTGGCCTGCCATTTTGAGAGGGACACGCGCACGCAAACACACACACCACATGCACACCCAAGACACATACACACACACAAACCAAGGAGTGCTTGCTGGTTATACCAAACCCTATTATTACTGCCTGCAGAGATAAAAAAGAAATAATAAAACTAAACAGAAAAAAACAAAAAAGGACAAAATAATTGATAAAAAATGAAGCATTTTCTTCTGACATTTTGGTCCTGCTTGAAAAGAAAAAGAAATTCCATCCAAAAATAATAATTCCTCAGCTTCTTTCTTTCTTTTTTCTTACTTTGTTTGACAAAAAAGTTGAAAAAAACCTGTGGGATTGGGACTGTGAAATATTGCATGAAACAAAGTTACAGACAAATGATGAAAAAAAAATTAAAAATTCTCAAAAAAACAAAAATATTAAAAAAAGAATTTTTGATTGACACATACTCTTTGTGACTTCCTCATTTCCTTCTGTTTTGCTCTCTTCCTGTTCCCTCTTCACCCCCTCGACTTCCCCTGCTTTCTGAAGAGTATGAACAAACAGTTCTTAAAGCAGAAGGTGGTCAACTAGAGTCCTTGGATTGTGCGGGGAGCAGGGGTCTTTTTGAGGGGGTACTGAATACCGGCCCCTCTGAGTACTGGCACCTCTGTAGTTCCCCGAGTAGACATGCCTGTGATTACAAATATCATTGTCATGGTGAGTATCTCCATATTATAATATTTTCATAATAACTATCCCACCTTCATTTCTAGGAAAAAAGCAGTGGCAGGAGTTTCCACTGTTTCCAACCACTCATGCAACTTTTCCACCAAACAAGTTCTTTTTATCTCCCATCTATTTTGACAGACATCACACTATTTACTTACCACGTTTAATACCACCCTTTCTTCAAGAAGCTCACCATAACTCATTCCCTCTTTCTGTCCTCACAACAGTCCTGTGAGGTAGGCAAGATTATCTTGCTCAAGATCATCCAGGATCTGATGGTCACCCCACAGGGATCTGAATCCGTCTCTTCCAGGTGAAAGTCCCAACTCCCAAACCACTAGATTAGTGATGGCTAATCTTTTTGTCACCAAGTGCCAACTGACAGTGCCGGTGCCTAGTGTGTGTGTCCAAAACTTTGGGAACATGCATTGGGCCAGGAGCACCCCGAGTCTATTGTACGTGACCTGAGTTCTGGGCATCCACACTGGACACTGGCGCACTCTACTTCGAAGAGCACACTTGTGCCCAGCATGCATATCCAGAACTGGACACTACTGGCCCAATGCACATGCCTCCAATGCACATGCCTGGAGCTCTCGACATGCGTGTTGGGCACTAGCACTGTCAGTTGGGTTCTCCAAAGGCCTCCAATTAGCCATCCTTGGTTTGCTGAAATTATTTTAGATGCAAACACTTTTCATGTTAGCACCTGTAACACATTATATCAAGATACCAGTATTGTTAAGTGCCTTTACTGCAAGATTGTCTTGGGTTCCTGAGGATCAGAGAGATGTCCTCAGTCATGTCCTAACTCAGGGATTTCAGCCTGGGACCCTCTTTCAAATCTGTCTGGGACTCCCTGTCAAACTTACTGGGATGTGACATCACTGTGATGCCAGCACTCCTCCATGTCTACTCAGAAGTAAGTCCTATTGTATTACAATGAGACTTTCAGGAAATCCCAATGCCAGATTCCAAGATGGCAGATCCCATCCACTTGTGACACACCTGACCCAAGGTTGTCATCCCTCCCAGGTGGTTCTGGCCCCCACTTTGAGTTCCACTGTCCTAACTAAAGTAAGTGGTCTTTGTCATAAACTAGAATTAATTGAAAGTGTGTAACTCCTATCTATAGAGCCTGTGTCCTGAGCACACTTGTACTGCAGCAAGTCTTGGACCCTTTATGCACAGCAGGAGAGAAAGCTGAACACCTTCCACATGCGCTGTCTACGATGTATTCTTACCATCACCTGGCATAACAGTTTCAAATGGCAGTTTTGGAGCATGCTGGAATCTATAGCATGTATACACTTTTGAAACAGCGACATCTACGCTGGCTTGGGCATGTTGTGAGAATGGCTGATGGTTGGATTCAGAAAGATCCTTTAGGAGGATTTCCTGCTGCAGGCAGGGGGTTGGATTAGATGACCTGCTGGGTCCTTTCCAACTCGAGGATTCTATGATTCTATGAGATCTCTTGTATGGGGAATTAGTGCAGGGAAAGCACCCTAAAGGGAGACCGCAGCTGCGATATAAGGACATCTGCAAGAGGGATTTAAAGGCCTTGGGACTGGACATCAGCATCTGGGAAACCTTGACCTCTGATCATTCAGCTTGGAGGCAAAAGACGCGGCATGGCCTTCTTCAATTCAAAGAGACACTCGTTCGGCAGGCTGAGCCAAAGAGGCAGTCCCGGAACCAGCAAAATCTGGGGGCTGGGAAGGGGACAGACTTTATCTGCTCTTTGTGTGCAAAGGACTGCCACTCTCGAAATGGTTTTTTAGCCACACTAGATGGTTTTAGGACTTCCATTCAGAGCACAATACCATAGTTTTTCGAGACTGAAGGATGCCAGTGAATGAAATCATAAGTCCCAATTATGCCCAATAAATTAATATCATTCAACTTAAAGGAATACATTTAGCAATAAATGTACAGTGCCTACATCTCTCCTGATACTATATCCATTCCACTAACAGGAAAAGGCTTTGCATTGGGCATGAAACAAATTAGTCCCAGTGGCTATATTATTGCCCCAAAGACCAGAACTTGTGTTTTAATGTCATTGTTTAGTTACTGTTTGTATAAGGTTGTAATTAAGGTTATATATTATGGCAATCATATGATAACTGTTAAGTAGCACTATGAAATTGCTAGCATCTATCTAATCCCCATAGACTACTACCTCCTTATCAGTGCGACATCCAAAATGAGTCTTGGCCACATTCCAAGTAGAAGAGTCAGGGATTGGCTAGGTTGGACTCTGACCAAGGGTTCACATCAGAACACCTACCCGGCTAGAGCAACTCCTGGAAATCTCAATCCTAGTGGTGGTAGTAGTAGCACTCACTATGCTGTCTGGAGGCAAAATGGGACACCACTACAGGGCTTTGCCCCAGGACACACAAGCAATCCACAGGAATTCACCAGAAAGGTAACAGATGCTAGCAAGTTGCATGTTGCAAGTTGCATTCAGCCTGAGAAGAAAAGCACCGCGATGTTTCTTTCCTGGAAAGTACCACCCAATCAGAAATGAAGTACATCTTCTAAAAATTGTCAGGATGAGGCCTCTTAACTCCAACACAAGCTGAGTTGCACACCAGAAACATTGGATGATGTCTTCAAGCGAAAGCAGACGAAGGCATACTACAGAACTGTATGTGTTTCTTTTCTCAGCCATCACCTGGAGTAATCTACATGGAGCATGAGCACTCACAATTTTAAAACATGAAAGCAAATATAAGCTAGCTATGTATATTCCCTCCCCCAGGCCGCCCAAGAGTTCAGTCTAGGTGTTTTGGAGGGGAGGCTGAGTTAGAACAACATTGGCAGGAAAGAGGAGCAGTGTCTGGCACATCAGTGGGTAAGAAGCAGCTCTGGCGCTGCTGCTGCCTCCACAGCTAGGGCAAGGTTATTTTGCACCCTAGGTCAGGGTGAACATATGTCCCCCTTTCTGGGACATGTCCTGGATTTTAGCCTTGTGCCCTGGGAAAAACTTCATTGTCCTCCTTTTCCTTGTGAACAGGCAGCTTCTAGGCTTCTTGCAATTTATGTAATAAACTATAAACATAATAAATTAATATATAATAAACTATATTAAATATTATTAAATTTAAAATTATTATATAATGTTTAAATTAACCACATGAAAGCAATATAGATGAGTGATTTTAGCATTTATATTTTCATGTCTTACAATTTTCTTGAATGTCCTACATTTGGGTGAGACCTTGACCTTTTTAGGGGGGTCATGACATGAGGCCCCCCCTGAGGCCCTAGGCAAGGTTGTCCAGCATTGCAGCCCATGACCCGCTACTGTATTGACAATGACAATTTGTCAGTGCCAGAGCTTCCCCCATGTCTACTCTGAAGTAAGTTCCATTGTGTTAAAGGCAGGTCTACTCTGAAGTAAGTCCCACTGTGTCCAATGAGGCTTACTCCCAGGAAAGTATGGCTTGCAGCCTCAGAGTCCCATCCGAGGCCGGTCTACTCTGAAGTAAGTCCCACTGTGTCCAGTGAGGCTTACTCCCAGGAAAGTATGGCTTGCAGCCTCAGAGTCCCATCCGAGGCCGGTCTACTCTGAAGTAAGTCCCACTGTGTCCAGTGAGGCTTACTCCCAGGAAAGTATGGCTTGCAGCCTGAGTGCCCCATTCCAAGATGGCAGTGGCTGGTGTCAGATTCCAAGATGGCGGCAGTGGCACCCAGCTCGACCCCCACTTTGACAAGCCTAGCGGCAAGTCTACTCGGGAGTAAGTCCCGTTGAGTTCAATGGACTTTAAGACTGCAGCCCCGTACCCAACAAGGCCCGGCCCTGCAGAGGCTCTGCCTGTGAGAGGGGCGCTGCTCCAGAGAACAGGCCGCGCCTCCACCGCCACTCCCTCCAGTCTCCTCTCAGGGAGGCGGCTCTCCTCTGGGTCATGTGAGGGGCGGCCGCTGACAGGAGAGCTCCTGCCGCCGCTGGAAGGCTGTGCGATGGGCTCCTCCGGGCTCCTCCGGCTCCTCTTCGGGGCGGCGATCCTATGGGGAGCCCAGGCCGCCTGCGGCTACCAGGTGAGGGACACCCGGGAGGGAGGTGGAGCTGGGCCTCGGAGGCTGGCCGCAGACTTAGGCTGCTGTACCAGCTACGCTTACCTGGAAGTAAGCTTCATTGACTTGAATGGGACTTACTTCTGAGTAGACATGCATGGGATCCTGCCCTGAGGCTACAGTCCTAGTCACATCTACCTGGGAGTAAGCCACACTGACTTGAATGGGACTTGCTTCTGAGTAGACATGCATGGGATCCTGCCCTGAGGCTACAGTCCTAGTCACATTTACCTGGGAGTAAGCCTCACTGACTTGAATGGGACTTACTTCTGAGTAGACATGCATGGGATCCTGCCCTGAGGCTACAGTCCTAGTCACATCTACCTGGGAGTAAGCCACACTGACTTGAATGGGACTTGCTTCTGAGTAGACATGCATGGGATCCTGCCCTGAGGCTACAGTCCTAGTCACATTTACCTGGGAGTAAGCCTCACTGACTTGAATGGGACTTACTTCTGAGTAGACATGCATGGGATCCTGCCCTGAGGCTACAGTACTAGTCATATTTACCTGGGAGTAAGCCACACTGACTTGAATGGGACTTACCGTACTTCTGAGTAGACATGTATACGCTAAGGTTGTGACTGAGAGAGGCTATGGAACAGTAGGAAGAATCAGTGCTGTCTGAACAACAATGGAGATCCAACAGTGTGGAGAAGCTGGTCACACTGGGAATCCTGGAAACTTTGCATTGGGGCTCCAGTAGGTGCCTGAAGAGGTAGGGTAAGGCCTGCTGATCTACAGAAATGCAGCATTAAGAAATAATTTAAATCAAGGTCTTGTTTTAAGAACTGAGAAGTAGCGTGCTAGCACAGTACAGAAGTACTAGTAGGCTGGTACTAGCAAGCTACTCCTAAATTAACACAGACTATCAGGTTATCTACTTTCTCAGGCTATGATTTCTGATCACCCTCCCTCTGCTATGGCTGTGACTGCATGCCTGCTCCACTGTCTCACACTGTCTCTTAACTCTAGTGGGGATGGTTAGTTCAAACTGCCCCTGCATGTGCAATTTAAATTTTTCATAATCACACAAGGCTGAGCTGACTTGCCACACTGTGTGAGGCATGTGCTGTGCACTCACAATTGTATGAGAGATGGTTGGGAAATGAAAAGTATGGAGGTCTCTATAGCAGGCCTCTGTCAGTCTTGAAAGACTATGGTATCGTGCTTGGCGCTGCATATGCTGCATCCAAACCACGAAAGCCTGGGTTAGATTTGTTATGGAGGATAGGCTGTTACCCAAGCAGCATATCCCCCCTCTCCACGCCACTGAATTAGTCCAATGGAAAGGCAGAGCTGATACGATTGGATCCAGCTGGTGTCGCAGAGCTGAGCTAAGGACGGAGCTCACCCTGTCTTGTGGGGCCAACCCGGGTCTCGAACCCTGGCCTGCTGGTTAATAGGCACAGTGTCTTAGCCACTTGTACCACCCACACATCTCTATGGAGTCATGTGTTTTAGAAAAGGCAATGCAGGCTTTAGAGAGCATTGGTGCTCAAAGTAGGAGTTGGGATCTCTTTGGGGGTCACAACTATATTTCAGGGAGGTTGCAAAAAAAAGCCAAGGATTGGCACCTGACACTGGGAGCCCCCATCTTGGAATGGAGCACTCATGCTGACTGGATGCGAGTCTCATTGAACACAATGGGATTTCAGAATAGATATGGAGGAATTCTGGCATCACAGTAACAACACTCCTTGTCTGATATCACTGTAGGCCATGACACCGCTTTGCGTTTATAATATCATTTCTGGGGGGCCCCAGATAGATTGTCATACTCCGAAGGGGATCAAAAGCTGAAACTCTTGAGAACCATATGTTAGAGTGTGATGACACCTGGATGTAGTTGTACTCTTAGCCTTTATGCTAATTTGTGCAGAATAGCTAGTTCTGATGCACAACCTCTAAGATAAATGAAAAGAACGGGATCAAATTGTGGCTGCCAAATTTGGAAGGCAGACAAAACACAGGAGACTAAAGGAAGAGTAATTTGGGATGTGGGAAGTGGCTGGTTCTCCCTTACTACTTCTTTTCACCACCCCTTTAAGTTTAAACACTCTGAATAAGGAAGGAACAAGAGGAAGGGGTAGCAAAAAGCTCACCACTGGAAGGACAGGACGGACAGCTATGAGCCACTTAGCTTCCTTTGCTCCTTCATTGTGCAGTCCAGCCACAAGAGGAAGAAACTCGGGAAGGAGAAGCAGATCATCAGATTCCTGCTTTTAGCAAGTGGAAAGTTGATCAGTTTGGCCCACATCTATGGCAGGCTGGAGGGCGACAGAGGCAGACTTTGGACAAAAAGTACCCTGAATTTGCTACTCCTTCCACCACCTGCCCTGATGCAAACCACATTCAGCTGACCCTGAGTAGCACTGCCATGGTTTGTTCTCAACATCTCTATTTGGAGATTCAGTGCTTCCGAACAAGGATTCACTTAGTGAAACTATTTTAAAGCCATATATACTACTGTCTGTCACATCTCTTTAGACACTGAACTCTTCAAGTCCACAAGAATCAGTTCTGTTTTACCACAGCTGTTCCCAAAGCCATTTGTGTGGAGCCAGTAAGTTCTTCCCTTCTTCCTAACAATGTGCATTTTCCCAGGGTCTGCATTGGACCTTGATCCCTGCTATGTGCACACTCAGTACTGTGAAGAAGGCTGTGGGTGTGCGTAAATTAGGGAGTCTTAGCAGAGAAAATGTATCTATAAGTTTAGACACTGGTGATTAAAGGTTGCCCTACTAGCTGTGATAAACTCCAAGGGCAGTGCTCATCCCCCTTACAAGGCTGAAGAGCTAACGTTGTCCAAAGACACCTCCAAGGTCATGACTAAATGCCACAGGTAAACAGAACACTGTTACCTTTCCAGTGAAGTGGTACCTATTTATCTTCTTGCACTGAGGCGCTTTCAGACTGCTAGGTTGCAGGAGCTGGGCAAGTAACAGGAGCTCATGATATTGTGCAACACTCAAGTCTCAAACCACCAACAAGCACAGTATTGTTAACCATTGACCCACTAAAGCCATGTTATTAGCGTTGAGGAAACATTGAGATGAACTAATTCTTCATCTTTATCTTTCTTTAATTTGTTTTTCATCTTTAATTTGCTGCTTGGCTTTCTTTTTGCTTATTTGGCCCTGGGTATCCTACAGACTGAAGGTCTGACCAATTTCTCTCCAGATACAAGCTCCTTTCTATCTCTGTTTTCTAACTGAAGGTCAGTCCTTCCTTTTGCTTGTGTTATGGGTAGTGTTATTATATGCATGTGTCTAGTTGTAGCTTCTCTTGAGCTCCTGTATTAGACGCACATCCAGTGGCTATATCCATGGCACCCACTTACGCTTCTCAACTGGAAATGTGATCAAATATCAGTTAAAGGTCAGATTGTTGCGGGGGAAAGTATTCTTACAGTAGCTAAGCAGTGTAGCCCTGATGTAAAGGAAACAAAAGTTACAGAAACTAGAACATTTAGGTACCCAGCGCTTGCTACAATAATCCACTAAATCCTACTGTATGTCTCCCTCTGTTTTCTGTTGAGAGCAAGGAATCCTGGCTTTGAGCTATTGCAAGAAAGTGACTTTTCTTTCTACCATTAGCCTTCCATTGATTTTATACAAATTATTCCTGGACCTCACAAAGGATCTCCCAGCAAATGGTAATTGCCATACACTAAATAAGTAAATAAATTTAATTAGTGTGGTATTAACGAGTAGCCCTGGAGTTTGTAGTATCCTTCCATAAACTGTTGCTAGTATGGGTAGTATTTCTCTAGCATGTGACTCCTGAATCCTTGTGGCAGAATGTGGAGTCTGTGCTTTCATTGTGCCATGCGAATACAGGTTGGGTTTTGGCATCTGTTCCAGCATCCAGTTCTGTTCCTGGAACCTCAATGGCTGCAGATTTTTGCATTGAACAAAAGCAATTAAAAGATTGAGCACCCTTTTAAAATAAGCCTGCCTGCTATGGAAACGTGGGAGGCAGCCAGGAGATCAATCAACCTCCCTCTCTAGGGGCTTCGAAGAATTTCAGACTCCTCCTTTTCCCTTTGGAGAGCAAAAGAATGCAAAGTGATAATCACTTCCCAATAGCTTTGCATTCTGTTCCATGCTCCAGGGGAAGGGAAGGGTCTGCCTCTCAGCTGAGACAAAGATCTTCTAAGCCCCAAAGATGGAGGTTGGTCGATGGCTTGCCTTTCTGCTGCTTTAACATAGTAAGCAGGCTAAAAACCTAAAGGGACGTTTATCTTTTTGATTTAATGGGCCAACTTCATTCATGTTGAGATAAAACTGCAGATGAAAAATCCGCTGATAATTAGGTTGTGTTCCAATTAGGTTGTGTTTTCTTAATTCAGAGATGTGCAGTCTTACTCCCTCCCTTCCCTACTCTTTTTTTTTGCTTCTCTCAGTCCTGTCCTGCCACAAAACCAGGCATGCTGAACATCCATCTTATCCCCCACACACATAATGACTTGGGCTGGCTGAAGACAGTGGACCAGTATTTCTTTGGAGGTAAGCTAGAACTTCATGTCAGACTTCTGGGAGGAAAAATGAGGCTTTCTGTTCTATTGTTTGGGTTTATGAGAGCCCTTTTGTTTGATGTCAGAATCAAAGATTGTCTCTGCTGCCTTACCCCTTGGCTTGTTGACCAGAATGGGCCTGTTTCAGTGGTAGGGCTAGACTTCGTCACCTTCTCCAGAATAGACCATGCCAAGACTAAAGCCCAATATTTCCACTTGCTGTGAATAATAACATCACCTTCTATTTGTGAATCACTGAGGCTGCAATGCTAAGCTCCAATTAGGCTGGTCTAAGCTCCGGCATAAGTCCTGTGCTGACTTGGGGGTATCACAAAAGTTCCATAAGGCACTTCTGGCCACTCCCAGGAGAGGGTTAGGCCAGTGCAAAGACATGCACTTGCCTCCCTACATCACCATGGGACTGGGAAGAGTGATGAGTTGTTCCAGCCTAGGTTAGGATTGCACACTATGTGACGCTTTTGACTGCTCTAGAAGGCACACTGCTGTAATTTTCTGCCAATCACTTATGGTTTTGAGGCTGAGATTATGGCTTATCTTGGTCAGTTTGTGCCTGGATAGTGAACTGATAGCACAGGACTTCTGTAGTTCATAGTCTCGGCTATCAGTCACAGTCAGGCTGCAATCCTAACCCCCGGATAGGTTGGCACAAGTCCTGTGCTGGCCTGGGGGTGTTGCAAAAGTGCCATACAGCACTTCTGTGACCCTCTTTCGGGGGGAGCCGATGTATAGACATGCACCGGCCTCACACCACCATGGGAACAGAAAGACAATTCAATTGTGCTGGCCTAAATTGTTTAGGATTGCACCATCTCCGAGTTATGGTTCTCTTTCAGATTTATTCTCTAGTAACAGGCCAGTTAAGCAAAAGCTTTGAGCAGAATCTGGTAGGCAGGTAACCTTGGCAGTTTCTCTTTCTGGTGATGTACCAGACAGCAGCTTCTTGTTCTGGAGGCAAGGACTGCATGTGTGAATTTTCCATGATGCTGTCCAAGGCCAGAATAAGTCATTAGCAATATCAACCTTCCTACAACATCTGTGTTCTTGAGAGGAGATAGCTTTCAGCCTACTTATGAAATGCTGGTTATTATTGCTCTTTGGCCAAGGATGGGATGTGAGACTCTGGCTTTTGAAGTGTTTTAATTCCCACCCACTTAAAAGCTGAAGGCTTTATGTTTGAGGAGGGGATCGGACTTTCCTCCTCAAAGAAGATCTGGTCTAGAGGGTTGAGCCACTGTTAACTACCCAAAGATAAGATCTGAAGGTTGCCGCTTGACAATACCGGGAAGCCGTGCGCAGAGAGACATTGACGCAGATCTGTGGGAGAGTGTTCAGATAAGAAAGGCAGCCTCAGCTGAGTCTGTCCAGAGGCATAACAGTTAGGCCAGTGAAATGAGATCAAACATTAAAAGAAACACCTAGAATGTAGAAGGTTGTTGAAATGTTAATTGTTAACCCTGTTAATTAACCTCTCTGTTAATTGTAAAACCCTGTTATGGGTTAGAAACCTGCCCTTATAAACCACCTTGAAAATAAAGTCAGAGGAAAAATCCAATTACCTGAAAAGGGGGTATATACTCGTAGATATCTGTTTGTTTCATTTCCCCATATCTTCACTATTTCCTTGCAGTCCGCAATGACATCCAGCATGCTGGGGTGCAGTATATTCTTGATTCTGTCATACCACAGCTATTGGCTGACCCTAGCAAGCGTTTCATCTATGTGGAAGTGGCGTTCTTTGCCCACTGGTGGCAGTTGCAGACTGAAGAGATGCGTCAGGCTGTTCGGCATCTCGTTGATGAGGGTAAGCAAGAGACAGAGTTGCACTTTACTGTGACCCTCAGCCGCTATCCCTGTGCCTTTCATATTAGCCATGCATGTCCATAGGAGGAAGGCCTTTGTCCCTGGGGAAGGAGGAGCTTCCCTCTGGGATTGGTGAGGATACAGTCCCAGAGAGCACTTCAGAAACTTGTGACACTATTACATAAAAACAGTTTGCCATGTTACAACTTGGAGAACTGTAACACAGTGATGTAAAAGGCCAGTGCAGCTTCCACTGCACTGCTCTTTTGGGGGCCTGCTAGTTCTTCAGTCCCCTTCTGTGTGATGGGCAGGAGCTGGGGCTAGAGAAGAAGAGTGGGCTCCTGGAAGAGAGAAGAGGGTTCTCTGGACTGGTTGGACCTGACAGACTTGGTTGTTATTGTGGTAATAACCTAAAATTCTTCCCTTCCTGTACCTACTTGTTTGTGTAGGAAGGGAAGTAGTCCTTCTTGTTCAGTGTCTTTTAGCACACATGCCTCCCTTTCAACATTATGTTCCTGCACTGTGCTTTCTGCCATGAGACTGACCTTAGCAGAGAGGTCAGGCAGCCTACAGGAGGGCTGTAGCTTCCCACTTAGTACATAGCTGCCCTCTTTTGTGGAGCAGAAAAGTGGTCCACATTTACATGGGAATGAAGGCTCCCCTGACTATAATGGGATTTATTTCAGAGTAGGCATGCATAGGATTGGGCCCTGAGGCTGTCAGTCAGCCCCATGTGCGCACAGCTACAGCCAGAGGTCTGGCCTTCTGTTTCTTTCCCCTTCTCCCCTCTTTGGCAGGACGTCTGGAATTTGTGAATGGTGGCTGGAGTATGAATGATGAGGCAACCACACACTACAGTGCTATTATTGATCAGATGAGCCTTGGGCTCCACTTCCTGCAAGAGACATTTGGCGAGTGTGGCAGACCCCGTGTAGCCTGGCACATCGACCCTTTTGGCCACAGCCGGGAGCAGGCCTCACTCTTCGCACAGGTCAGCCAATGTTTCTGGAGTGTGCTTGTGGTACAACCTGCACAAAAGTGGCAGCTACATCCTCTCTCCATTTCAATGAGCCTCCTCTGCCTTTCTCACCCTTTCTTGCTTGTCATTATCTCTCCCAGATGGGTTTTGATGGCTTCTTTGTGGGCCGCATTGACTACCAGGACAAGGCCCAGCGTAGGATTACGCGCACAATGGAACAACTGTGGCGTGCAAGCAGAAATCTGGATGCCCCTGTTGCTGATCTCTTCACTGGTGAGCAAGACTGACATAATAGGCATCTGTCCTTTCCCTACCTTAATACCAGCCAAGCGTTGTAGCACTATTTTCACAGTTAGTGTGTCAGTGGGTTTGTTTTACCATGAAATGTGCCTGTTGGATGTAAAGTTCTCAAATCTTCAAATGAAGCCATACCCCTTATCTGTGGAGATAGGGAAGAGGTTCCAGTTGTCTCTCTCAATACCAGAAACCATGGATAGTAGTGAATGCTAAAAGAGTTCCCTCCCCCATCATTAAGTGACTTATCCATGTCTGACTGCAGCCTTCCTTGTCACTCTCTCCTCTGTCAGGCTGTTTGTGAGATGTCTTCAAAGGCTAACAAAGCAGGAAGTGCTAGTAAGAAGAAGGTTAGAGCCTTTCCCTTTTCTCCTTTCTTGACAGGTGTCCTACCAAATGGCTATGACCCTCCTACAACTCTCTGCTGGGATCAAATCTGTTCAGACAACCCCATTGTGGACGATGACAGTGAAGAGAACAACGTGCAGAGTGTAGTCAGTTATTTTCTGGGGATTGCAGCTGATCAGGTTAGAGAAAGGGAATTGGGACTGGAGACCATGGTGATTGGGATCTGTCTTCAGTCAGGATAGACTATTGCTTGGGAACAGAGTGGGAGGAGGAACACTGAGTTTGTGATGATAGTGATCTTAGAAAATCTGTGGGATTTTTCCAAATGCATTGTGTTCCCCTTCTGTGGTGATACTGCAACATTTTTAGATGGCTATACCATCACCAGATCTGGTAACGAGATACTTCACGAAGAAGGGAGTTAGCTGCTTTCCAATAAGTAGGCACATTTATGATTTCTCCATGTTGTTCCTTTTAGGCCAGAAGCTATCATACCAACCACATTGTCATGACCATGGGATCTGATTTTCAGTATGAGAATGCCAACCTGTGGTACAAGAACTTGGACAAGCTGATCAAGCACGTCAATGCACAGGTACTCTGGGGTAGAATCCTAGAGTTGGAAAGGACCCAGTAGGTCTTCTAGTCCAACCCCCTGCCTGTACCAGGAAATCCTCCTAGAGCAGTGGTTCTCAATCTCCCTAACGCTGTGACCCATTTATAAGTTCCTCATGTTGTGGGGATCCCCAACCATAAAATTATTTTCATTGCTACTTTATAACTGTAATTTTGCTACTGTTATGAATCGTAATGTAAATATCCGATACGCAGGATGTATTTTCATTGTTACAAATGAAATGTGTGTTCTATGCACGCATTGAACACAATGGGATTTATTTCAGAGTAGGCATGCATAGGATTGGGCCCTGATGCTGAAATCCTATCCACATTTACATGGGAATAAAGGCACCCCTGACTATAATGGGATTTATTTCAGAGTAGGCATGCATAGGATTGGGCCCTGAGGCTGTCAGTCAGCCCCGTGCGTGCACAGTTACAGCCAGAGGTCTGGCAAGCCTGACCTGGCCCCCTACACCAGGGGTCTCTAGGCAACCCCCAGGAAAACTCTAGGCAACCCCCAAAGGGGTCCTGACCCCCACTTTGAGAAACACTGTCCTAGAGCATCCCTGACAGGTGCTCGTTGAGCCTCTGTCTGAAGATGCCCAGTGAGGGAGAGTCCACCACCTCCCTTGGCAATCTGTTCCACTGCCAAACCGTCCTCACCGCCAGGAATTTTTTCCAGATATCCAACCGGAATCTCCTTTCTTGCAGATTGTACCCATTGGTTCTAGTTCTACTTTCAGAGGGAGCTAAGAACAAATGAACCCCTTGCTCCCCATGACAGCCCTTCAGGTATCTGAAGAGGGTGATCATGTCTCCTCTCAGCCTTCTCTTCTCCAGGCTGAACCTACCAAGTTCCCCCAACCTTTCCTCATAGGGCTGAGTACAGTACTTAAGATGAAGTCTAACCAATGCAGAATAAAGAGGACTACAGCTTCTCGTGACTTGGAGTATGACATTGTTGCTTGAAGCCATCTTCACACATCCTGGGTCTTATTTTGCTCTCTTGGGGCAGTTATATATATGAGAGAAAGAGAGATTTTTTAAATTGATTCTTTAAAAAGGGAAAACTAAAAGGGAAAAGAGGAACAAGGAACACCTTGGGACAAGTCCACCACATATAAGAAAATGTTCCTTCATGTTTCTTACATTTCCAACACTTATTTGAAATCATCTTACAAATTTTAGCTAATTTAACCAGTGTCAAATACCATCTATACATCGTTTTATAGAAATTATCTTTGATGCTCATGTTTAATGTAAATTTTAATCTTTTAGTTCATAAATCCTCCCGTTGTTTCCTTATCATGTTTCATTTCATGGCCCAGATTTTTCACCCATTGTATCATACAAACTTTAAACTGTTCTTCTGTTTCATATTTTAATAATATGAAATAATAATTTGTAAATCCTGGTAATAACATGTTTTTCTTCTACACATAACTGACTCTAATAAAAACATAGTTTTTAATGGTTTCTTCAAAACCATACACTGGGGATTGACTCTGCAAGGCCCTGATCACACTGTGAAAAACTCAGGATTGACTGGAGTAGAGCTGTGATGGAAGATCAAGGCATGAGTTTTCTTCCATAAGCACTACCTTGCAGGAACAGCATCTAAATTTCAACTGAGACAAAAAAATCTTATGAAATCCTGTAACTGAATAGTGAATACCTTACTATTTGAATAATGTTTATAAATTGGTCAGTGTGTTTTACCCAAAATACCATGTGTGTCATGCTTCCTCCTTTACAGATATGCAGACTCACAGTTCTATGTATACAGATGCAGACAGGCCTGTGCAAGGTTGTGCTCTCTTCATCAGGCACCCTGCCTCGTCTTATCCACCTACCATACTCCAACAGCACTAGCAGCAGCCCCTTTCAAGCTAGAAGTGCATTTGCAATGGGGGGATCTGCTAAGCCTTGCTGTGGTAGGTCTATCAGAAGGCTCATGGTTCACCCTAAGGCCCTTCCTAGTGCCCACCTTGACAAGAAAGCCTGGGTAGCAACAACTATCCAGAACAATTCACAGCAGCTGCTGCAGTTAAGTGCATGTGCTCACCTCATGAACTGCATTCTTGTTGGGGAGGGAGCATGACATAAAAGATAAATGTCCCTTAACCAACAGTTAATGGCTTTAAAATAGCCTGCTTACCATGGTAATGTGACAGGCAATTAATCTTCCACTCTGGGGCTAAGAGAGGCTTCAGAAAGGTTTAGGTTTCAGCCGGGAGGCAGACCTCTCAATTCCCTTCCCAGGGATTGAAGATAATCACTTCCCATTTGCTCTGCATTCAGTTGCTTTGCAGTGAATTTGCAACTTCTTTTCAGCTGAGTGCAGAAGAGAAGCGTCTACCTGAAATGAAGTCCATAGAATCATAGAGTTGAAAGGGACCCAGTGGATCATCTAGTGCCACCCCCTGCCTGTAGCAAGAAAGTTGTTTTAAGCCCCACAAAAAGAAATCAATGCTTTGTCTCCCTGACTTTGATAGAATTCATTAGCTACCATGGTAATAATTGCTTTTGTATAACATGAAAATAGGTATCAACAGAGATTCCTGGAACCAAACCTCACAGTTGCTGAGGTTCAAGCAGTATTATTACAACAGCTGCTTCCAGGCCTACCCGGAGGGTTGCACTTCCTCCTTCCTACTTCCCTGTCTTCCCATACCCTCTTTTTTAAAAATAGCATCCTGGCTGACTCACTTCAGAAGCATGATGTGGGCAATACCAAAAGAAGGTATTGGCCATCTTAGTAGGGGGTAAAGTAGGGGACAAGGAATAAATGGATGTTTTCATAGCAATATGCCCACATTAGTTACATTATCAGTTGATCTCACTGCAGTCCTTCAGTTCCCCAGGCTATGTTTGCCTATTTCCTGTTTTTGTCTTTCAGCAGTCAAATGGAAGCCTCGTCAATGTTCTGTACTCGACCCCAAATTGCTACCTGTGGCAGCTGAACAAGGCCAATTTGTCCTGGTGAGAGTGGAGTCTGGCTGGATAGGCTTCAATGCTATCCTGGTTGCCTCAAGAGCATTTTCTGTGGCTAGTATCCTCCTTGCCTTTCCTAGCTACTGTTTGGTTCCATTATATGATAGCAAACTGGGCCTGGACTCAAAGGAGCAGGGACTGGTTGTTAGAATGGCCGAAGGGATCCTCCACCTGAATATATATTTTTTCCTCTGGTTCCTGTAGGGACCCAAACAATTTGGTGTCCCCTTAGTGAACTGGCAAGGCCTCATCTGCCTCAAACACCGACTAGGTCTTTTGTCTTCTTCTCCCATGCCACTTCCCCATCACTTCTTCCTGGAAGGCGTCCCTCCTATTACCAGAAGAGATGTCGGCTTTAAGTCTTTGGGACAATTTTCCCATTCCTTTCAAAAACTTCTCAGCCTGGAAATTCTGGGCTGTTACCCAGCCAAGTTGCTCACAAGTTCATGACTGGAGGGAGCTCTGCTTTCTCCCCCCAAAATTTGATGAAATAAAATTCAGCCTGAGAGAGGGTCTGAAATTGGTTTATTGCTAATCCAGAAGAGAACACAAAATTTCATAGATAAAATGGTTGTTAATAGCATAATCAATGGCAATGAAGTTGCAGGACATTATGCAGAGCTGCCTGATGTGCTTTGCATTGCGGTTTGGTTTATCTAAAACCAAAATCCTCATACGTGTTGGTGATTTCTATATAACAAATGAGAAATAGAGGCTGAAAGGTACGCAAGGATGCAGGCACTTGCCACTTTGTTCACCTCATCCCCCCCAGCCATGCTCTTTTGACTTGAGTAGCACGGGATGGGGACATGCTAGAGGCCACAGCTGCCTGATCAAACTCTACATTGGGCAGGTCTGTAAAGTATGACGACTTCTTTCCATACGCTGACGGCCCTCACATGTTCTGGACAGGCTACTTCACCAGCCGGCCAGCTCTGAAACGTTACGAGAGACTCAGCAACAACTTTTTGCAGGTTGGTGTGCTCTTTCTCATTCTGGTTTACTGGTAAAGTAGAAAACAAGGATTTTTGGCTTTCCTCCTTTGAGATGGAAGGGAGGCTGTGACCCAAAACTCCTGAGTTCTGGACCAGTGAGTAGCTCTGTGGCAGGAGAGTGCCTGCTTAACTTTAGAAGATTCCAGGTTCAATCTCTGGCATCTCCAAGCAGGCATCTTCCTACATCCAACCTACACCAGTAACACTTGTGGTTCAAGCCCTGTTCCTGTACTCTTGCTTGAAGGTGTGCTGGCAGGTGTTTTTCCCATTCTGATTCTGCTTTTCCATCTTTGCAGGTCTGCAACCAGCTGGAGGTGCTGGCAGGCACACAAGCAAACATGGGACCTTACGGTGTTGCCAACAGTTCTGTGCTACGTATGTGGGACCCTGAGGGACTTGCAAGGGGATTGCACTTGTTCTTCATTTGGGATTAGGACAAGAACACAATAACAAGTGGCAGCAGTTGCAGCCTTTCTCATTTTAGTCAATGACGGATTTCAGTCAGGGCCAGGTTGGATTTATGCATGAACTTGGGGAGGTAGAGAAGGGAATGAATCAATAATAGGATGATGTGAGAAAGTGGCCCTTGGTCAGAAACTTCAGAACTAAGGGGCCATTATTTCAGTGCACAAGCCATTTTTCCAAGAAGTCCCATCTTGATCTGTGACATCCATCTTTTTCTCACAGGCAAGGCCATGGGGATTGCCCAACACCATGACGCAGTGAGTGGCACAGCAAAGCAGCATGTGACAAATGACTATGCAAAACAGTTGTCGATTGGTTGGGATGCATGCCAGGTATGCACTTGAACCAGCACCATGGCAATAGAGTGTGGCTGTGGTAGTGGAAGAGTGTTCTTGTGCATGAGTAAATTTGTATGCCTGAATTAAAAGGAGGAAGTGGCCTTTCAAAAGGGATGCAGGCCTGGCAAAAAGAATGCTGACCAGAGGAGGCACCAACATTGAAGAAACCTCTGCCTTGTGGCAGGACCACTGTGGGGAAGGCTGCCACTTCTGTGCCCAGCAGCAATCCCTAGGAGTTGCAGTCCTTTGAAAACGGTTCCTGCAGCAATATTACTCATAGTAAGAATAACATAATGGTTGAAAAGCCCTGACTATTGTAGTACAAATCATTGCCTTGTGTTGCGACTGTGCTCCTTTGCTGTTTTGTCATGGCAGTCCCTTAAGATGCATTTGTGCCTACTTATGGCTTGAGGGAGGCCTCCACCCTGCCTTGTTCCCAAGAACCCAACATGCCTTATTAACAGCCAATACTGAAATTCCTAGGGAGAGCACTCTTGAGAGTCCAGGTATCCCCTGTATAGCCATCACTTGGTTGTTGGTTTTGCGTGTTCAATGGAATGTAAATTTGCACTTCTCTCTCCACTTTGTATAGTGTATAAAGTTGGTCTGACTTTAGGACTTTCAGAACTTTTCTTGGAGCTCCACTGACTGTACTTCTGTGCCATTCAATGCACTGGGTTGAGGTGAAATGCTCTTACTGTTCACTTTCCTTTCTCTATAGATTGTGATCAGTAATTCTCTGGCTCGTCTGACCGGCCGGAAGGAGAACTTTGTCTATTGCACCTACCTCAACATCAGTGTCTGCCCACTGACTGAAGCTGCCTCAAAGGTAATGGACTTACATTGCTTCCTGGTTCTTCGTCCTGTGCAGGATCTGAAATATGGAGCTTCCAAGTTTTGTTCAAAGACAGTGCTTGGCATGATTTTTTCACCCTGGTTTAAGCACTCCAGACTGTTATAACCTTGTGTGTACTCCAGACATGTCTGCCTCTCACCAATATTCTGTTTACTGCAGTTCCTGGTGATAGTCTACAACCCTCTGGCCCGGCCCGTGAACTGGAACATCCGGCTGCCAGTTAATGGAAGCCTTTACTCAGTTGTTGCTCCAAATGGCCAGGCAGTTCTGAACGAGGTAGGATTTTGTTTCCTGTACAGCAGGGGATACTGAAGCAGCCTGCAGAGTTGAGGCAGGCACCATTTAGTTCTATGTTGAGTTCTATGTCTCAAGGTAGTCAGGGGGGGGGGTTCCTACCAATAAATAAGAATCCAGTACTCTTAACTGTTTAAAACTAAAACTAATAAGGTTTTTAAAAAAGCCAGATTCTCAAATGTTGGTCACTTTTCCTGACCAAAGTACTGGAAGATGAAGTCAAGATTAATTCTCATTGGATAAAGTGGACTAGAAGCTTTTGAATTGAAGCTGAACTTAGCAGAGAAGGGGGCAGGTTTTCGCTTGCTGCTATGAGAAGAAGAGACCATTCAGAGAAGAGACCATTCCTTCCAAATTCTTTACTATGTGAAATCACAAACTGAGCCAATATTCCCATTTCCAGGTGATCCCTGTCTCCAGCTTCACTCGTGCTGTGCGGCATGATCATGGCAGTGCAGTCAATGAACTGGTGTTCCAGGCCTCTATCCCAGCACTGGGCTTTACCTCCTACACCATTTCCAAGCTGTCTGGCAAAGTTCCAAGGACCTCCAAATTGCTGAAGAGGTTACACAATAATCAAGCCAAGTCTAGAAGGAAGTCTCCTTGGACAATTGAGAATGAGGTATGGACTGACTAAATCCTTTCTTCTCTTTCAATAGAAAAAAACCCTTTTTGTTTTTTCTTCTTTGTTTCATGCCCCTTTCCTTTGAGGCATGAGCCACTCTTTAAAAAGCAGAAATGAAGTGTTTGAAGCATGTGCATTGTAGCTCTCATTGGGTTCTTTTTTAGTAGCAACAATCATATTCAGATAGGTACCTTCTTGCTTTTCAGGGAACAGATGGCCCAGGGACAATATGTTATACTTTGAGTAATAGGGGAATGAGAGATTCCTGCTTTCCCTGAGAAGAGATATCTAGACCCTCACCTCCCCGCAAATGAGTAACGACTATTAAAAAAATCCCTTGTCTAAGATTCATCCAAATTTCAATTTCCATATGCTACTTTAAGTGTTAATGTTAAAACGACTGATCATAAATATTTCTTTGTATCCTGCAGAATGAGACAGTTTATAAGTTTAATCGGTAGGAAGGTTACTGCATGTTTTACATTGAGTGAAATATCACTATAACACTAGCTTAGAAACAGACTGGGTTGTTTTGGTATATGCTTGCCATTACTGGAATCTTTTCAGGAAAGTACCACTAATTAGCCAGGGTCCCTTTGAAATGAGCGAGTGATTTTACCTCCCTGTTTTAAAGTAATGTGGTGATTCGTTTTCTGAAAACAGATTTCCCTGGATTAATCTTTCTCTCTTCTTCCCCCTACTCACTTGCTTCCTGCTGCCTACTCTGAGAATTAAAAAAAAAAAAATTTCCTGATGGGATCCCCAGCTGGGTCTCCTCCAACAGTGTCTCCTTTTTCCATCATGTTTCCCCTTTAACTTCTTTCTTCAGCACCTGCGAGTTTTTCTGGACTCCAGAACAGGACTTTTGAGTGAGATTCAGAACTTGGACAAGAACATCTCCTTGCCAGTGTCTCAGAACTTCTTCTGGTGAGTTAAGACTTTCAGTTCTCATTCTGTATCGGAGGTGAAGGAAGGTCATATCCACCTGTTCATTGAATCTTTCAGGTATCGTTCCCACCCTGGAAATGATATGGGTTCCCAGCCATCTGGTGCCTACATTTTCCGTCCCAAAAGCAATCAGCCTCTGCCTGTTGCTCACGAAGCCCGTGTGTATCAAATTAAGGTAAAAAAAAAATGGGTTTCTAGGAACAGTTCAAGCACAAATGCAAAAGCAGCAAGATTATTCAGAAAGCTACTATTGTGGCATCATGGTATGACTTGAACAGCAGCCAGGAAGCTTTCCAACCACCCCTTCCTCAAGTGCCTAGTCATCCATCTTCAGTAGGACTGACTATATCAAAGAAGGCCCCTGGGAGGCTTACACCATAAGCCCCATATTCCATAAGCCCTGGGACATGAACTTCTGCAACCAAAATAAGTTGTTGCAGGTATTTTGCATTATTTGGGTAGCTGTAACTGCATTACCTTCTGATGGAATTTTAAAAGTTTTCATAGGAGGAGCATAAAACAGCAGTTGTGTTGAGCAGGGCAAGGGGAACAGGTAGTGCCGTGCAAGGGTCTCAGAAAAGAAATTTGCAATCCTGCTTTTATGAATGGCAGTTCCAACTGGGGATTGCTTTTAAATCTTAACTGTTTTACCACCTATATCCAGAGGCATTTTGTGAAACTTTTCTGAAACACACATTCTCTTCTCGAAACAAAATAATAATCAGTGGCAATAAGTGGCAAAAATGTGTCTTTTTTTCTTGCTAACTTTCCAGAGAGGACTCTGGGTGAGTCAAGATTAAGAATTCCATAGCCAGTTCTCAAAGATCAAATAGTATCTTTATATCTTCCTCAGGCTCTGCTCTTCTTCAAGCTCTTATTATGCTACAGTTACACATGCATGGGGTAGTCATTGGCTGCCCTATTGCACTTTGGAAGCTAGTGCAGGATAGGGTATCCTGATGTGCTGCAGTTCATGGGGTCACAAAGTCAGACACGACTGAACAACTAAACAACATAGCACTTTACCAATAGCTCCTGTCTATTCTGATGCTGACTTATGCATTCTCCTTCATCTGAACCCGACTGTCCCACACCTGAATGCTCTCAAACTACATTTGTGCCATTTCTGTTGGTCTGTTTCTAATTATCAGAACAGGATACAATCTTTGTCTTTATCTGGCAGACCCAAGTAGTTGAGGAACTGTATCAGGAATTTTCCAGCTGGTGCTCTCAAGTAGTGCGACTCTACGTTGGGCAGCCATTTGTTGAGTTTGAGTGGACAGTAGGACCTATCCCTCTTGGGTGAGCATTTAAAATTGGGCCATTTTGCCTTTAGCCTTTTCTCTGGAGCATGTGTCTGACTTCCGTGTTCTGTTACAGAGATGGAGAAGGCAAGGAGATCATCAGTCACTTTCAGACCAATCTGCAGACAGCCGGGCTTTTCTACACTGACGCCAATGGACGTGAGATCCTAGAGAGAAGGTATGGTCAGCAGGAGCAGGCTGAAGGAACAGTTCTTGCTTGAAACAGAACTTCTGCAAACTGCACTGTGGTCAGGTTCCCTACATGTGTTCCTACTTCAATGGAGAGCAGTGACAGTTGCTAGCTGTGGGTTGGCAGTTCTTCATGGTTCATGTGCTTTGCACTTGCACAGAACTTAAGACTGGAATCTTTTGAAGCTTAGCTCAGTATTCCATCTGCAGGAACTGTGTGTGCTCATATGGGTTTGACCTGCACCTTCCTTCTCAGTAGTTCTACAATTATTACAGCAGTAGCATCATGAGTTTTTCTTGGTTTTGAGTTTATCCTCTTATTAAATTACTTCTTTCTATTGAATTTGTATAATTTTTTCTGTTATGTAAAGCTTGCTACTTGTTTGCTTGGTAACAAACCTATGACATTCAAAGTCATGTAGAATTTTGGACAAACACTTTCACTCACTCTTTCAACAGACCTCTTTCTACCTCTTATGAGTGGATGTCCAATGTCCATACAGGATGATCTTCAATTAGTCTCTAATAGGTGGGGAACCCACCAGTTGATCTATTTGCTACAACATTCAGTACGCTTCCTCCTTTCTAGCATGCCCTCTTTCCTTGATTTTCCTTGAGTTTTGTTCTATATAGCTTGTTATTTCTTACTTATATAGCATTTTTCTTAGTTCTGCACCTAGAGTCTTGTTGGATTCTGGCTCTGCTTCTTTCTGCCTTGTTTGCAGTGACAGGTGGGGTAGGTCTGGACTGCTCAAGCTCTAGCTGGCTGAGGGAAAGCAGAGAGTTGTATTCATGTACAACCTTTACTGTCTCTCTTCTACTTGGTAGACGTGATTACAGGCCCACATGGAACCTGAGTCAGACAGAGCCTGTGGCTGGCAACTACTATCCAGTGAACAGCCGCATCTACATCAAGGTAAAAGTACTCCCTGTGGCTTGGCTTCTTCTCCTGTAGTTTCCCCTGCAAAGATAGCTTGCTGCCCCTACATGGACAAGATACTCACACATTGCAAAGCAGGAATCTCAAAGGTATCCTCAGGCACACTCTTTCCTTTCAGCCTCAGCTGCAATAAAAATATTTACTTACATTAGGAGATTATTTTAAGTATAAACAACAATGTGAAATGCTTTACACACTCAAAAGACCCAATACTAATACTGGAATATTAATACCACTAAGCAGTGCCATGGGAAAGATTGGGTTAAGTGCTATATTTTTCCTTCTTGTGTGTTAGGGCAAAAGCTTAGATGGAGCTAAAGGTTTATTTCAACATGGGGGGAATTGTGGTAGTGTCATGTCTATGTTTTCTCATTGTACTTTCCAGGATGAGAAAGTCCAGCTGACAGTACTAACTGACCGCTCACAGGGAGGCAGCAGCATACAAGATGGCTCTCTTGAGCTTATGGTGAGCACAGCAGGACTTCTGGGTAGAAGGAACAATCTATTGCCTGTAACTGTCTCCATTTTGTATCTATCTTCCATCACACTTCCAAGAACCATGCTCCTCTCTTACACAGTGGGCCCAGAAGGACAGGAAAGTAATCCAGGAGACTGTGGCTTGTGGGAGCTTTAAAAACTGCAGACAGTCCATTTACATAAGAGATTAATAGTCAGCGAAAACGAGGATGGTGCCTATCCCAGGGAGTACTTGTGACATTTTGTCACTACTTGTGCCTTTTTCCAGTGGTGGGAAGCACATCATGTCGTAGTATAAGCCACTGAAAGAAAACACTTTCTGCTGCCTTTATCCTGATGTTCCCTCCTCTTTTCTTTCCTTCCTCCATGTTGGTTACAGGTACATCGACGGCTGCTAGTTGATGACAGCCGGGGTGTAAATGAGCCACTACTTGAACCTGGCCCTTACCATCATGGACTAGTGGTTCGGGGACGTCATCTCATCCTCTTAGACACGACAGAGTCATCAGCTGAGCAACATCGGCTGCAAGCTCAGCAAGAATTTATGGCACCACAGCTGGTGTTGGCACCTGGTGAAGGACCTCCATACCAGCCTGGACAGCCCAGCATCGAGCAGGTGAGGAGAAAGGAAGAGTAACTGAACCACTCCAACTATAGATGGTTGTACTGGTAGAAGCCTTATGCTCAGAGAGTGGCCCCAGCTCAGTCCCAGAGCATATAATTTGGTTTGTAGAAGTTTCTGTGTTCAATCCTAGGTAGCAGGGCTGGGAATGATCCTTGCTGGAGGTGCATGGTCTGTCAAGACAAGACAGAACATAGCCAGATGGACTAGATGGTCTGAATTGTGTCATAAGAGGCAAGGGTGTGGGTGTATAAGCACACAACCTAGGTGTAGCTGAGTTTGAGCAGCAACCATTTCCTACACTGATTCTCTCCAATAGGTTGGCATTAGTTTTAGGCAACAGCCTCTTAGAAAGTGAAACAAAGGCTGCAATCCTAAAGACACTTTCCTGGGAGTAAGACCCATTGAACACAATGGGGCTTACTTTTGAGTAGACATGGTTAGGATTGTTCTCAAAGTCTTTCTAAAAAGAACCACTTCCTTTGTGAGAGGTTTGTAATTTTAAAAGGATGTGGCTGGTTAATATCTGATTGCAAATGTTGGTTATAACATTTCTGAAGAAAAGCTGTCTTCAGCTGGGAAAGTGGCAAATAATGAAACTAAAACTGAGGAAACAAATTTGTTCTTCATCTGCTGCTATGTTGGTAATTGTATGAATGATGCTTTCTCTTTTTCTCTCTCCTTTCCTGCTCCCCTTGCCCCAATAGTTCTCTGCCCTGCATCATTCCCTCCCTTCAAATATCCACTTGCTCACTTTGGCCCAGTGGGAGCCTGACTCCGTCCTGATCCGCCTGGAGCATCAGTTTGAGCAAAAGGAGAGTGTTAATGGCTCTGTGCCAGTGGAAATTAATTTGCTGGTAGGTCACTTCAGTTTTGGTTGGTAGGGCAAGAGAAGGAAATAACAGGACCAATGCTAGAGAAATATTGAACAAAAAAAAAAAGAATATTGCAATACTTAGGAAAAGACCATATAAAATGGTCTGACTAAAAAGACCATATAAAATGTGCTTCATACACATTATCTTCATACCTCTTACAACAAGTTCAGCGTTAATGAAGGACTGAGGTTAAAAACACTGGTGTGTTTAAGGCTGTTCTTTGAATTTATAGCAGAGGCAAGATGAAGCAGAGATTTCCTAACATACATTTCCTTTTAGCCCTATAAGGGTCTATCTTTATGAAACTGTAGTGTGGATAAGGAATAGTATGAGGATATTGGGGGAGCATTGGGGAAAGTAAAAAAAAGCAGCAAAAGAGTCTGATCACACAAGACAGAAACCTTGTGAGGATAGGACTAGTATGCAACTTCCAGCAATTCGACTTCGGGAAAACATTACACAGCATAGTCAGCTTTCTAGAAAGGTCAATGTGCTCTCCCAGTGGAAGTTTTAATGCAGAGGCTGGCTGACCACCTGGTTGGGATGCCATAGCAGTTACCTGAAGCACACAGAGAG
Organism: Cryptoblepharus egeriae; assembly: GCA_030015325.1. NCBI lineage: Eukaryota > Metazoa > Chordata > Lepidosauria > Squamata > Scincidae > Cryptoblepharus > Cryptoblepharus egeriae. The sequence continues at coordinate 85,428,474 of JAREYC010000002.1, read as the reverse complement.
TGAACAAGACAGTGCTCCCTTCCCTTTTATCTACTGTGATTTTAAGTTCCATCCGCTTTTTCTGTCTGTACCAGGATTTGTTTTCTTCTTTTAACATCACTGCCGTTCAAGAGATGAACCTGGCTGCTAACCAGAAATATGAAGACATGAGGAGGCTGACCTGGAAGTCAGATGGGGGTGAGTGATCAACCATGAATAGGCCTGAAGCACAGAGTCCATCAGAGCTTAGTTTGCATCAGCCATTGCTCAGACACAAAGATGGCCAGTGAACGGATGCCACCCTTTCTTTTGCCCCAACATATCCAGTAGATTTTTTTAAAAGTTACTTTGAACAATGGTTCTCAAACTTTTTAGCATCCCTAAAGCAATGATGGTAAATATTTTTGGGGTTGTCCCATCAAAAAATACAGAAAATGCCTCAAAAGAGAAAATCGTTTTAATATTCATGTTTAAAATTTGGGTAGTGCTGTGTATTATTTAAAGAATGTCAATTACAAAAATGAAGTAAGTACAACAAACCTAGTATTTGTCAGGTGTGAATACTGGTATGTTACCCATAATATTATAGCATGTCCCTTTTGATAAGACACAGGTTAGCCACCACAGTGCTAGGGTTTGCTGCCTGATTTATAAATGTTATAGTGTGTGTATCTGTACTGGTGAGTGGATAGGAGTGCTCCCCTCCAAGCAGCAGGTTGTTTATATCCCTTGAGGCCCAGCAGTTTTGCAGACCTATTAAAAATTGGGTCATGGTCCAGAAGTGGGTGCTGGATCTATGGTTTGAGAAGTGCTACCTAGAATTTTAGAAGGGAGCAAATAGGACATGCTTTGGGATTGCTCCATTCCAACATTCTAGGCCTCATCTGAATATTCAAATCCTTGGTTCAAAGATTTCAAGTCCCACATAGGACTGTGCAGCACTTCCTGGAGCCTCTGCAAGTGAAAGTTAAATAAAAGCTTTCCCCTTTAGTGACATGATCCTGAGGATCACCTTGCTGCCCTTGCTTCTCTACCACCACCACCCCCCCCAAGACATAGGGAGTAAATATCCCTTAATGTTTGAGACCATTGGTCTAGGAGCAACCTCAGAAGTAGTTACCTTGATTTAATCAGCTGTACTACATTCCTTGTGTCCTCCACACAGGGTGACCAAATAGAATGGAGGACAGTGTTATTTTACCTTTAACCATTGCATAGAAGAGGGAATTGAAGGCAGGTTTAGTTCATCATAGAAGGTTTTAAAAAGCAGCACCTGCCTCAATTCCCTTTTCTATACAATAGTTAAGGGTAAAATAACACTGTCCTCCATTCTATATGGTCACCCTGCCTCCGCACCTGAACTGTACTAATGTTGGGTCTGTGAAACTCCTTCTCCACAGGAGCAGCAAAATGGCAGAAGGGCAGAAAGCTGGACCCAGCCCATATTCGGTTGCAGCCGATGGAGATCCGGACCTTCTTGGCTCACATTCAGCTCAAATAGAATCCTGGAGCAAAGAACTGAGCAAAGAATGTGGGTTCCTGTCGTCTCTTTGTCTAAAGGGGATTAGACATTGCCTCAAGATGGAGCTCTCCTCAGAGACTATTTCAAATCTAGTCTCTTCAGACATTCCTATCAACTGAAGAGAGGATTTATTGGGCTACTTCAAGCCTTCAGAACTGCTTTTGTCTTGTGATTTCTTTATTTCAGTGAAGGGAATCCTTTCTGCCTGGCCAGCCCACTTCCAGCTACTCTGAGCACAAAATTGTAGTGAGAAGGGGTGGCATAGCTGTGATACTTGAACTACCACAAGTGCAATCATTACCTTTTCAATAATAAACCACTTCTTAAAAGATGTGCTGCACCCACAAAGGAAAACAACTATTGCTTAGCAGGCTTGGCACTACCATGGATGCAGCCACAAATGTAGGCCATCAATCTCCACCTGCCCATCACTGGGCCAGCTGCAGGTAGAATTTTTTGACACTCTTGTCCTATTGCCCATGGGGTCACAACAATAAGTTGGCAGTATCACTACTAATCCAAAAAGATATTAGTCTAAAAGATCTCAAGTAAATGTGGCATTTTCAAAAGTGCAGTTTGGAACTCCATGGAGAACTTAAGTGAAAACCTGCCAATGAAAATACTGGATTTTGGAGGTCATGGGGATGACACAGCCATGAAAATTGATGTTTAGCAGTGGTTTTTGAAGGCAACTTATCCTTGATCTGGAAATCCACATTCTTGCTGAGCTGTATACAGTGAGGCTACAACTTCCTTAAAAAGTTTCTCACCCTCTGCAGGACAGAAGCAAAGCAAGCAGTTGAAACACAGCATAACAGCAATGTTGTTTCCACAAGAATCAAATCACTGTTCCCATTGGTTAAAAGAATTTGAAGTTAAATAAGGATATTTAGCAGACATACTGTTCCTGGCCACTCTACTGCCCCTCCACCTAGGGATGCTGTCCCCAATGCCTCCCCACCCCAGGTGGTTTGAGAGCTAGAAAGGCCATGTTTAGCTTCCCCCAGGCCTCAGAACCAAAGCCTTCAGACTGGCACACAGATATGACTGGCAGCTGACTGAGTGCTGAGCCTGGCACCTGAAGCATTCTTACTCCTTTCCACCTCCAAGTATTTCACTGCAGGTGAAGCAGAATTTTTAGTACTGCCAAATAAAGTTACTAGGTTAGCAACACAAGTTGCCCATTTCTGTGGGAGGTAAGAACAAGGTCAAAGACTACTGATGTAGTAACACCTTCAGACAATCTGCAAGTGGACAGTTCTCTGCAGAGGGGAAGCAGAGAATCATCCTCTTTCCTCAGCAGTATTTGAAGTTCACTACTGTTAAATCAGGCTCCTAGGTTGGATGGCTGAGGCCGTTTTGTGGACCCTGCTGAATAACTGACTACCAATCAAGCATCATAAAAATATACCATTTTATTAATGGCAGGCACATCATAATGGACAGTCATTTACAATAAAGGTAGCACTCCATTAATGTAAAAACTAAGAAAGCATACAAATTACAGCAGATAATCCAAACTTTCATGCCAGTGGTGTTGCCATGTCACTTTGTGTTCTTTCACCTTCCACCTCATGAGAGTAGCGACATTTGTCCCCAAGTGAACAGTTGCCCTGGGAGGAAAAATATCAACCACCTGAATTTAGGCACACAGCTTCTTGCACTCAGACCACAGTGAGCAAGATTAAGACATCACCGGCCATAAAAGATAATTCGACTGCATGATCTTGGGGTCATTAGGAAAGGTATTGAGAATAAAACAGCTAATACTGTATTATAAGGCCATTATACAAATCAATAATTCATATTTGGAGTACTGCATCCAGTTCCGGTCCCCACATGTCAAAAAAGATATAGAAGAAATGGAAATGATTAAGAGGAGAACAAACAAAATGATTAATGGTCTGGAACCCACTCCTATAAGGAAAAGCTACCATATTTAAGGCTCTTCAGTCTAGAAAGATACACTTGAGGGGAGATGTGATTGATGCATACAAAATTGGGAAGAGCAATTCCTTAATTCTCCATCCAGATTGAAAATGGTCATTTTCTGAGTTATGCCATCAGGTTTTAGGCACCCAAACAGGTCACCTAGTTTCTTTACAAGCCTTTCCCATACTTGGCCCCCTTCAAAGCCGCAGCATAGCAGTTTCAGTAACTCACCTGCCGGAACCGTTTGCAAGGGAAATTCTTTAGATGGCTCCCATCGCTCTCTTCTCCGCCTGGCTTCCTCTTGTTCTGGTGCAGCTTTCTCTTTTGCTGCAGAGAAGAAGAAATACCACCCCTGCCCCAACAGACCAGTCAGACTAGAGCTGGGAAGGCTGCAGCCCCGTTTTGGTTTCTACCACCATAACTGGTCATAATGCAAAATTACAGCCAATACCCAGCAAAGGTGTCAATCATCCCAGTGTGATGTGTCAACAGACCCATTTATCTTGCCTCCAGAATAAGAAACATGAGCACTGTTACCCAAGAGGGACATGAGATCACAACCTGACCAGCAGCCATCCCAGCCATGAGAAAGTAGCTCCACCTGTGGCTATTATATGTAAAATATGTCTTACCCAATTGAAGGCAGCACTGGAAAACACAGCTTCCAGGATACCAATAACTATGCAGTTCTCCTTAGCAAACTATCTTTCAAGGACTATGTTTACATTTTTTAGAAGACTAAGAGCACAATCCTAACCATGTCTACTTAAATGTAAGCTCCATTATGTTCAATGGGTCTTACTCCCAGGAAAGTGTCTTTAGGATTGCCGCCTAATTCACGGCTGCAAATAATTCTGGCAGAGTCCTATTTTCCTACTAATCACCCTCAGTTTCCATCCTAGAGCAGAAGAATTTGGGCATTCATGGCTCCTTGTAAGCCTTACCCAGTTTTGGCTCTGGCTTTGGGCCCCCAGTAGGGCTCAGGATTTGTCTGAAATCGCTTGAGGCCTTGCTTTCGGGAGTTTGGATTGGCGTCTGCCCGGACGGTGAAGGATGCTTGCAACCTGTAGAATTCGAACAGCAAGACAGGTGGAGAGAAAGAGACCAGGAATCAAACTCAGAAGGACCATTTAATGAGGCTGCATATCAGAAAGTAGGATAACACCTCACAATTGGACCACTTCTGGCTAAGAACAGTGGAATGCATCTCCAAACACCCCTTCTCCCAGTAGAACATTTCATATTTTTACATTGCAGCTCTGTTTCCTGCTAACAGCCAGCTATGGATCTAGAACTTCACAAGATCCACAATTCCTAATCCATAAGCCTTTTCCTTCTTTGGCCAAAGCCCACATATACTTAAGCAAGACTTGTATTTGGTTATCCCCAGCACCTACTTGGGTTCCACAGAGAGGATATGGGCAGCTGGGCTGCTCTCTGAAAGGCGCTCTCTCTTCACAGGATTGAGTTTCTCCTAAAGGGAGGGGAGACAAGGAAGAAGAGCAAAAGTAGTCTATTTTAAATCGAAGCTGAACCAGTCGGGGGGGGGGGGGGAACCACACATATGTAAGCAAGTTCCAGATGAGATAAGGTTGCTCACTGGTTTTTATCAGACAATGATGTGCACATTTGGAGAGTGTAAGAAATATCTTTATTTCTTTACTACATAAAGGTCTGGCAGTTTACTACAGAACACTTTACTACAGAGGGTACAGGCATCACGGCCATGAGATTAGACTGTGGTATAGACTCATATATTGCCATGCACAGGAGAGTGTTGACAAGCTACTAACTATTCATAGCGAGGAACCTGAGGACTACAACTCCTTCCACCGCCCTCCTGGAGATACCTATAGTGATCCACAAAGTGATCCACAAAGGAAGGATCAACAGCCCTCACTCACCCAGCAGCGCATGATGTCCCAAAGAACAGATGGTGATGCATCTGTCTTAATAGCGTTCTTGCAGGCGTGGGACAGTGACACCCGATAACCAGCATGGAGGAGTGCAGATCTGGAAAGGAAGTGCAGAAAAATGGCACTGGAACTACCACCATCACTCCCACCTCCAGACAAAAAGTGTTCTGACAGAATCTACCACTGATTGGAATTGTCATCAACAAAAAGGATTTTTCTCACCTTTGAATCACACCAGCTAATACAAAAGAGGCTGGCTAATGCTTGGTACATCTTTATTATTTATTTATGGATTTATATCCCACCTTTTCCATGCCAATGCAAATTCCTTACAAAGCTTTAGTTCCTGAGTGACTGGCCCAAGGTCATCCAGGAAGCTTCATGGTGAAGGAGGGATTTGAACCTAGATCTTCCAGATCATCCCTCATCACTATACCACTGTGGCTATTAGAGAATTGAACTGCCGTTTGAACAGGCCAGACTATCTATTCTAAATATCTGGCACTTTTTGATGCTAAAGACTTTCATCAACTTATCTTACTGACTATTCTGGAGCTAGGAAAATGCTGTTCTGTCCACCTCCTGCAAAGAAATCTCAAGCTAGCAGATTCCAGCCCAGAAGCGGCTATGTCTTGAAGCTAGGGGAAACTTCCTCTGCAGCCCGTCAGTTCAAACAATGAGGTCTGTGTCTTCTTGCACTGTGGAGCTGAGCTCCAGCAACCCAGCAGATAATGACTGGCATAATCAAGACTGAACAAAAGATGCAGCAATCACAAGGCACTCAAAGGAAACACAATGCAGGCCCTAAAGCAATACAAACATTACTGAGTACACTTTGAGGCAGCTAAGCAAACAAAACAGAACAAGGAATCAAGACAGAACTATAAAGAGACTTTCAGTTCCCAGCCCTGCCAGTGACCAGAGTGAGTTCCTTTCCATCCCCACACATTATAATCCCTTACTGAATACTTTGTCTTTCAGGCAAGATTGGCTCTTCCAGAACAAGCTCCTCAACTCCTTACCTGAACTGCAGCAGGGAAGGGCTGCTGCAACGGACGGTTTTGCTAAGATTGTCAAGGGTGTAATAGAGAGGGATGTCGTTGAGTTCCTATCATGTAGGAAGAAACAGGTATTTGTTAAGAGGATATTTTTCCAAGTCCTGCAAAAGGTAGTGCAGCACCCATCTTTTATCAAACCTTAGCCAAGCAAGTGGTTTCAATACCTAAACCCTGTCTCAGCACGCTGCAGGGGCCTTTGGCTTTATAACTGACCTTTCATATTTGATCAGCATAAATCAAGATTATGGCCCAACCATAGTCAGGTCTAAGTTCAATATTGTAACTTTTTGGTGTGGCCTTTCTATATAAATCATTCAAAAGCAGGTAGCATAACAATGAAGACCAAACAAAGTACTGCACATTAACACACCCTTGCTAATGTGCATTGAAGAGGAAGGTAGATAGTTGTGAAAGCTCTCTTTCTCCCCATTTAGCCTTCTTTTGAGACATTTCTAGTCTCCCAAAAAACCTGCTTGACAGCTTAGATGCAGAAGCCATTACCCTGGAATGCTACTAGAAGGTTGAACACCCCATTTCTAAAAAGATGTGCCTAGAGCTGTCTTCCATGTTTTGGATGAAGACATCACTCCAAGCCAACTTTCCTGCTGACACTGGCATGTGTCCACTATCTAAAGGAGTGGGATGGTGGAAACCAGTAGTTTTCCCCCCAGATGCTATGACATGATCACATCTGGGCTTCTTAAAGTCAAGTACAAGGAAGCTGAGCGTGTTTTGACAGGTCTGATACTGGAACCAGCTGCTGATTTGCAGAAGGTACATCCATTTTCCACTTCTTTTCACCTAAAGCCATCCTGCAAACTTTCCACGTGGAAAGCACTGTATGCTCTTTGCACTCCCTTCTGGGTTTTTACCAATTTCTGAACCTAATTTTGTCAAGGTCTCCAAGGACCTGGCATTTTTTACCAGCCTGGTCATTGAACTTCTCCTCATACTTTCCCCATTTTTGTTGATATAAAATGCCATAGAAAACTGAATATAATGGTTTTTAAAAAAATAAAATTTAAATGTTTTATTTTGACTCCATGCCAAACGGAACAAAATGCAAGGTTGTCAGACTTCTAGATCTACTAGATCTACAACTGACTACCTGGAACAATGGTAGATATCTACCAATTTATTCCTTCCACAGTGGGCTGTGGGTGGTGCAAACGGTTAAGACGCTGTGCAGGCCAGGGTTCGAGACCCGGGTCGGCCCCACAAGACAGGGTGAGCTCCTGTCCTTAGCCCAGCTCTGCGACGCCAGCTGGATCCAATTGTATTGGCTCTGCCCTTCCATTGGACTAATTCAGTGGCGTGGAGAGGGGGGATTTGCTGCTTGGGTAACAGCCTATCCTCCATAACAATCCAACCCAGGCTTTCATGCTTCACATGCAGTGTATGCAGCGCCGAGCACGATACCATAGTCTTTCAAGACTGACGGAGGCTTGATTTTTTTTTTTATTCCTTCCCCATTCAGCCCATTCACCTCAAATTACCTTTTCTTATTCGGTCTCCAGACATAACAAAGTTTGTTACTTCACATCTTGGCAGGAAGTTGCTTCCATTTGCTAGGATTATCCTGAAGGGGACTCATCCTGTGTGGCAGACAGCCAGCATTTTTATTCGCACAGACAGTCATTCTCACCTCTATTGCCATGCTGAGGATGCCCTGAATCCGCTGACTTGTTTGGAAGCGGCTTGGGTTACTCCCAACTGCTGACAGGACCCGCTGAACAAAATCCACATCATGGAGAGGCTCTGCCCACATGGGACCGCCCAGCTGCCAGAGGAGAGAGCAGAGGTGGAGTTTGCAGATCCCCTCACCAGGAAAATATCATGAACTCAGAGGCAAGACAAGTCTCACCTGGTGGCGCTGCTGGCAGTGTTCACAGGATGGCCCGACAGGTGGACCACAGGCAGCCTTGTAGTTGATACTGTTGAGTTAAAGGCAACAAAAGCAACAGAGTATTGTCAGGCTAGAAGGAAATCAGTTAGCTTTTAGTTTCCTCATTCTTTGCCTCTCTCCATACTTGCTCTCTCACTTTTAACTGCTTTCATTTATAATGTGAAAGATGTTTTAAAGCATCCATCATATTAAAGACTGATTGCTGGTCTGCATTACATTTGGCACTAGAAAAAAGGACATGGGTATAAAAAAATGTAGGGTACAGCATGGCATGTTACAGAGCTAGTGTCTGCACCAGGGAGGAAAAAGTGGTCATTCATTAGGCTGGTGGACCACATAGCCACAGTAGCAAATAAACAGCATCTGAATTAGGCAATATGGTTTGGCCTCCAATTTGCAGAAACACAGTCCTCCTTTGTGAATATTAAAGATCAAGAGGGCTGATAGTGGTGCAAGGTAGGGTTGATCTCCCTGCCTGGCCCCTCCCTGCAATGAGGTTGCTCATGAAGAGATCAGCCCAGGAAATGGATCTCGACCTCATCAGCACAGTAACATCTGGACATGCAGCTATTCCTGGAACCCACTTGTCCAACTGGAGGGAATCCCCAACACCTCCACCACTACCCTCTTTCTTACTTGTTTCCATTGCTGGCCAGCTTGCCAAGTCTCTGGATATGAAATGAGCCACAGCCCACACAGTTATAGACAAAGGCCTGTTTGCTGCCAAAGAAAGAGAATTACCACACAACATGTTTGGACATTCAGGGAGGGGGAACGTAAAACTTCAAAAATATCTATGACCATGGATGAACTCTCCATTACTCCATCTAAGTGGGAGCTCTTTAGAGTGTCACTGGGAGATTCCATTTACCAGCCTACTAAGGATCCACAACAGGGATCCTAACAAAGCAGAATAGGCTGGGGCAGGCTCACCTAGCAGAAGCTTTGACCTTTGCCTGACCAGTAAAGACCCGGACAAAGACACGGATGTAGAAATCAGCACTGACAGACAGTAGTGGGACAATGTAGCGCTGGTAGCAGTTGGCACGCAGATCAAGGCTGTGAAGGATAATCCGTAGGGCCTGAAGGAAGACAAAACCAACATTAAGAGCCTTTTTGTCTTTGGATAGTAATGTTACCTGCTTTTGTTTTGCATGATTCATGACATCTTCAAGCTTCGAGGCATTGTTCACACAGTGCAATACATCTGTATATTCTTACAGATCATTTCCTTAAGGTATAGAGTGGCGCCTCACGTGACAAGTGCCTCATGTAAAGTATGTTCCACATAACAAACAAAAATTTCTCTAGGATTCTGCTTCATGTAACAAACTGTGCCAAACTCATTGGCAGTTGGGGCAGATGCGCTGGCCGGCAGCCCTTTTAAAAAGTGTCAGGGCTGCCTAGCGCACCTGCCCATAGTGAAAGCAACACTTCCATGCTGTTCCTCCTGTGGCTGGGCGTCCACTAGGCGGAGGAAAAGAACAGCAGTGGAGAAGAGAGAAGCAGCTCAGGGCTAGCCAGAAGAGAGCAGGAGAGAGAGGGGGGCTCAGGATGAAGAGAAGGAGAAAGTGGGGAGACACTTTGAAAGTGTCTTGGATTACAGAAGAAAGTGTCTTTGCAGCCTCTTAACCATGTCTTCCCAGAAGTAAGCCCCATTGTGTTAAATGGGGCTTACTCCCAGGAAAGTGACTTTAGGATTGCAGCCTAAGTAGACTTCATAGGATCATGCACATTGAATGCAGGTTTTGAATTCAATTCCAGTGTTTTGTCATCATTTTTACGTATAAATATTTTATATGAGTATTTTTGGCTTGTGGAACCAATCGTCTGAGTTTTCATTATTTCCTATGGGAAAATCTGCTTCACATAAAGAACATTTCATGTAACAACATGTCTCCAGAACTAATTAAATTTGTTATGTGAGGCCCCAGTGCATGTTTTGCTTTCAGTTTTCTTAAGGATACTATCAAATGGGAAAACCTCAACATGGCAGGAAAGCCAAGCTGGGAGCAAGGCAATGTGGAGCAACAGCCTCAGAGCCCAAATCTAAGCATCTAATCTAAGTTAGACCAATGTCTAACTCAGAAGTCCCACCAGCATCAGTGTCCCACAAGCATCAATGGGCTTACTTAACAAAGGAAATTACTGCAGTCTTAGTTGTGTCTAGGGCTGGCCCAGCATGGTCTGAGGCACCCAAGAATACCTCCCTTCCAAACTCACTTGAATTTGAAAAGGGATCAGAAAGTGTAGTGATAGAAGAAGAGTGATAGAAAGTGTAGTGATAGAAAGGGTAGAGTGTCAGAAATACTCTAGTCCACTACTCTGTTTTCCTCCACACTTCTACACATAGTTCCCTGCTTCCTTCTAAAATCCAGTGCGCAGAAGAGGTAGTGGAAGTGGCTTGCCAGATGACCAGAGACTACCGAGCCGCTATCTGAGATATTTGCCTAAATCAGTGTCATGGACTGTGCCAATCAGAACAAGAATACATGCAAGGAGGTGCTTCTTATTACCTTGCTGAGCAATAAACTCATGAGCAGTGTACTCATTTTCTCTTTAGCAGAAAAGGAAATGGCCCAAGGATAGACATATAGCAGTGGGGTATAGGATTGCAAGTGTGGATTCTCCAGCACATCACTCTACTTACCATCTCATGGCAGAACCTGGCCTTGATAGACATGGCCCCATATTTGCTGTAGCAGGTCTCCCCACTGTTCCCAGCCATGACAGCCATGTCAGTGCATGTGACACACAACAGGCCTGCAACAATATTCCCAAAGTGAAGGTCAATCGCGGAACACATAACACAAACTTTCTACCCCACTCCACCCCCTTAACACCAGAGTTGCTAAACCAAGAAACACAGCACTTGAACTCTTGCTGTGCCAGACAGCGTGCACTGATTTGGCATATGTGATGGCTTCAGTTCCTGTCTGTGCTAAGGAATCAATACAACCTTCTGGCAAATGAAGCAAGGAAGGAATATTTTGAACATAAATGCTGAAGTGGCACTTATACAGGATTAAGAGAGTCCTCTTATAGGAGTCTTGTAAGTCATCTTATAGGAGTCATCTTCAGAGAACTCTGGGGATGTATTTACACATCAGTCATGATCAAAGCCAGATACAAACCCCAAGCATAAGTGTTTGTCATGTTTCTCTCCACCATTCCCTGGATAATGCTACAGCACTTGGCAACCTTCAGAAGGAGCAATCCTGCAACACCATTCCCTGCTAAGTCTAGGCACAAAAATACTCTTGAGACCAAGCTGGTTTTGTTTAGTTATTTACAGAAATCTGTTTCTTCCTGTTGGAAAAACAATAATGGAAGCTCTCCAGGCAAAGAAATGCTTGGCACCCAAAATCCAAAACTGGGGCAAAGCCTCAGTTTATTACCAATTAAAATACCCTGTTTGTTATCAATGATAGCAAAATGTAGAGCTGAAGAAAGCAGCGGCCTCACCTCCTTCACTTACAGCCTGCACTGCAGCATCCAGAAACACAGAAGGGCTTCCATATGGATCCAGGTCAATGACATCAAACTGTTCTTTGACTGTCTTGTGCTGGTACATTAGTGTCCTGGTTGAGGGAGAAAGCTATACTCAGATGCACCACACCATGACAGAAAACAGTGTTCTCATGGAGGTGCTAAAAATCTCAGGGATGTACCACTTCAGGCTGCACCTCATGTGACAGAATGCTCTCTCAAACAACAACTAAATCTATCTATTCTGAAAACTAAACGCCAGATAGAGAAGACGTGGTTCTCTTTCTTCTCCCTGGCACTCCAATTCAAAATGCATTTTTTTAATGTGGAGCATCATTCCAACATGCCAGTTCTGTCTGCAGGCAAAAGTGGTATAGTATAGGCACAGGTTTCCCACCTCACTGAGAACTGGGCCAGCAAGAATACTTTTTGAGGCCAGCATCCCAGATTATTTCACTACTGAAGAATAAGGAAGTTTGAGATAGAAGGACTGGAAGCAGGAAACTCCCTTCACTTTGGAGGGAGTGATGGGCTAGACTCAGGAAAAGGGAAAAGCGAAATTAACTCAGCCAGGCCTTTACTCAATTTTTCAGTTTTTATAGCCTTAGGTTGGCTATAAACCCCATCTGCATGTTTCTAGGAATAATGACATTCAGTAGAGAAAGCAGGTCTCTAAATTCAGGCTCTGGACACCAAAGTGTTAAATTCAGTTCCTGTTTTGGAACTTATATTTAAAAAACTGAGCATCCATCTGGGAGGGAAAGCAGAAGAGGCAGAATTTGTGGTTCCAGAATTTGTGGGGTTTTGGGTTATAGGAACTACATCGGGGCTCTCTTTAACAGGAACATTGGAGATTAGCTACTCTCTTTCCACCATTTTATACCTGCCATAAGAGGGCATCCCCTCCAATATAAATCTGTTTTACATTAGTAAGTTCTAATGAATCCTGATATTAGCTCCACACAGAAGGATACAATTCACCAACTACACAACTGAGGGAGCAATCCAGAATAACTACAGGGAGCCCTTGCTCCGGTGTAAGAACAATTTCCTCTGGGTTGCAATATGAATTTCCCATAGGTTTTCATTAGGTGGTGCAGTAACTACGGGTATATGTAATGTCTCCTACGTGCTCCTGTGGTTACTCTGGATTGTAGGGCTAGTCACAGTCTCCACCCAGTGCACTGAAACACTAATTGATTTGGCTGCATACTTGCATAGGTGTCACTACCTGAATGCACTTGGCAGCATAGAAAGAGTGCAGGACCATAAGTTTTCTTCTTCTTTTGTCCTTTGTCACTTCTACTAGCTTACAGAGAGATGAAGTGCCACATTATATACAGTACGCCTCCAACTTAAGAACATTCAACTTGCAAACTTTCACAGATGCAAACAAGGTTATGACTACAAAACTCCCTGACTTAAGAACATTTCAGCTGCAAACTTTCACAGATACGAACAAACCTTTTGTCAAATGTGTATGACATTTGCATCCTTCAGTCTCAAAAGACTATGGTACCATGCTCTGAGTGTCCTCTCCAGAGCATGATGGCCTGGGTGGATTGATATGGAGGATAGGCTGTTACCCAAGCAGCAAATCCCCCTCACTGAAATAGTCCAATGGAACGGCAGAGCCAATACAACTGGTTCCAGCTGCATCACAGGAGTTACCAGAACATGATTGTACAGAGTCATGAACTGCTTCCGAGACTCCAGCTCAGGATTTTGCAGCAAGGTTGACTCCTGAAGCCTTTCCCATAGATGGGTATAGCACAAGGCAGTGGAGGTTTCAGGTGGGAGTTTTCCTTCTCCAGACAACCCACATTCAGTGGGATTTTGGACAGGTTTAGTCTGGCTCCTAAACAAAGGCCTATCTGGCATAGGAGTCCCTATGTAGCTACACTACCGCCAGCATAGCCCTTTGTATCACTGCAGCACACAATCCCACCACCACAAAAAGATACTGTCCATCGGTGGGCAAATGTGTATAAACCTTTTTTTTCAAATGTGTATAAACCTCACTTTATTGGACTTACAAACAAAAGAGACTTAAGAACCATGCTCCCAGAATGTAACTTGTTTGTAAGTTGAAGACTCACTGTGTTTTTTCCATGTTGCAAAAATTTGAATGTAGTTGTAAGGAGAACTAAACCAATTCAGTGGAAAATTTGAATTCCTCTCTTCATTGTCCAAGAATCTCTTTCTGAAACACAGAGCACAATCCTAACCACATCTACTCAAAAGTAAGCCCCACTGTGTTCAATGGGTCTTACTCCCAGGAAAGTGTCTTTAGGATTGCAGCCATAGAACACATTGCTAGGATCTCAAACAAGCCAATCAGCACAATCACATGGCACTATATACTGTAAAAATACAAAACAGCAGTTTCTCACCAATGGGTCCTTTCAGGACTCTAAACTGGGCCATGATTCAAAACTTCTCTCCATCAAAATGTTGCCAATTGCTTTGAGGTGATATCTAACCTGCCTCATCTTTTCTGAAGATATTTCCCCACCTACTAATAGTCCTACTATTTTACATGTCAACCAGAACTTCTATAAAGAAGTTAAGTGGTCACAGAAGAAGCAAGTCAGTCTGAAATGGGAAGCTCTTCACCTACCGGGCATCTGATAAGCTAGGAGTCACCAAGTGTTCGATGTCATTGAGCTGAATGTTTTGGGTTATGAGCTCAACAGCTTTGGAAGAGAAGTCATTAGCAACTACGCTGTGTAGACCAGGCACTTCCTTGGCAAATCGGATGGAGCGCAGTCCAGAAGCTGCCAAAGCCTCAAGCACCCGGAGTCCATCCTTAAATGGAAGAATGATACAGGAAAATCAACGGAGAGCACATTGGAGGACCACATATGCCCTGCTAAAAATAAGACAATAGCTAAAAAAAGAAGTGTGTGTCCATGCCCCAGCCCACATAAAGCCCAGCACTACCAGTGTGATAGGCAGACCTAAAGCAGTCATGAGTTTCCACAAAACATTTTTCTGTGTCTTATATATTGGAACCATCCCACATGTGGAAGTCAATATAAGTTGCAGCAGATTTTTTATGCTGAATAAATCATATGAACACTTTAATATGTATCCAAATCAAGAAATGGCCCACAAATCACAACCACATTCCTTAAGAATGTCTCAGCTCAAGCATTCAAGAGTGGTCAAGCATGAAACATTAAGTCAAGCAAGAGGTCAAGCCCTGGATGGCCAGTTTAAAGTACGAAGATATTTAAGCAGTGAAGGTATTTAAGTATGAAGATATTTACTGGTAAGCAGATTAAAAAGGTATTAAGCATGTACTTTTAAAATACCATAGAACATCCCTAAGGCTGTAAAATGTAGATCCCTACACTTGTAGTATGAGTAATGCTGTTATTTATAAAATCCCATCAGTGAACATGGGTTTTTCAGAGCAGATGCAAGAGGGGGTCCCTTTTCTAAGGTGGACTCCTAGGAACTGAGGCTTGTCTTTTCATTCGTTTGTATCTATTCCAATGAAAAGCACCACATATGTTGATGACATTAGAAATAGGCAAGAGTGATGTACAGATGTAGGGCTCTACAATTTGATTTTAATGCTGGAAGAGACAATAAAGATGAGGCAAGGATAACAAGGGATTTATCCATTTAAAATAATGTTAGCACAATAATAAAACAATCTTCCATCCCACAGGATGTCCACACCAAACTACAAACTATTTAAAAGGACACCGAACCTGGCACACTTCCCCCACTGCAGCAACTTTATGCTCTTCCTGGTCTGGCTGATTCTGAGTAGGTGGCTCTTCTTGATCATCATCTTTGTCATTTTTTGAAAGATCCACCACAACTTTCGAGGCATTTTCCTCCCCAGGGACTGAAACTGTAAAAAGACAACAAAAGATATGAAGCTCATGTCTGGAAGCCTGTTTGAAAATCTATCCTATCTGGTGCCCATTTACGTTCCTAAATTTAGACAAATGTAAAATGGCTTATTATTCAATATTAAGCTGAGCAATGCCAGTGAAATCACTCAAAGTCTGATTCTCAACTTAAAAAGTCTCAGTTTTCCTTTTTACAGCTCAGCTGTTTTCACTAAAGGGATAAGTCTTATTGCTGCATCTCTTCTTTAATTCAGCTGCAAGATGAATGAATTGCATGCATCTCTCCTTCTCCCCCCCCCAAAAAAAAATTTACAACCCAATCTTAATTAATTCCCTGATGTGGCATTATAGCAGTGCCAGAGCAACCACCACTATATCCCATTGTGGAGAATTTTCTACTGGAGGCCTCCGTAGGGTATGGGAACATTACTTTCCTTGCCCTATGTGAGCACCAGCTATCCCTAAATGTCAACTCATATCTGTGCCAGCTTGATTACTAAAGCAAGTCCAAGTTGACTTGGAGAAGCAAAGGTAGATCAGGCCCAGAAAGAGAGTGAGTGCCACAACCAAACCTGACCCTCCACCCCCGGTCTACTCCACCCTATCCTTGCATTTTTGGCCCACCTCATTTATTTCAACCCCCTACTCACCTCCCTGCAACCCCTGCACTAACTTACCTGCACTGGGGGAAATCTATTTTTAAGTGGACACAGCCGCTTCCAGCAGCCATCAACCTTTGTGCACTGGCCTAGCTGCATTTGTGATGGCTGGACATCTGTTTATGCTGATGTAATGTGTGTTCCAGAAGTATAAACGGAGGAAATGTTTGGCTTATCAGCCATTCAGAATCTGAAGAGGCATTAGGGTATCTGGAGAGTTGCATAGTGTGCTCGGAAACCTACAGCCCAATCCTACCTATATTTCCCTGTCCAACAGGATTATGCTGCATCCCATAGAAGAATTTCAGCAGCAGGGAGGTCTCCTCAGGGTCAGAGAACTTTTAAGCCCTGGCCCTACAGAAAGTTCCAACCACAGCTATGGATCAACTCAGACCTTCAGTATCACAGGAACAAGTCCAAGTTGATCCACTTTGGTAGATCACGCCCTGGAAGGGGGAGACTGAATACAGCATTTACTGGCACTGCCTATATCACACCAACAACAACCCTGCTTCCAGGCCGGAGCCACCCATTTCCTGCATCAGACTCACCTGCTCCAATGGGTCTTGTTTGAGCTGCATGTGCCGACAGGAAGGCTCTGGCCTTCTTGCAGATACTACCTATAGTCACACTTGTTGCAAAGAGCTTTACAGTAATTTTGCAACTGTGTGTATCAGCAGAGCATGTATTCCAGTGGCACAAGGTAAGTATAGGAATGGGACACTAGATGTTACATATACTTACTATGTTAGTATGGATTGTTTAAGCAAACTGTCACTTCATTGTTCTTTGCAATTTAAAGCATTATCTAAGCTAAGAGAACTATGCACTAGAACCAGAGTCAATGAAAGAAGGTTTACATCAGGATATCAAACATAAGACACTCAGGCTGAATGCAGCCCCCAGAAGGTTCATCATCAGGCTCTCTCAAATCTTGAAAATATGATTTGCACATTTTCTCTTCTATCTTTTGTAACTATTTTTAGTGCAAGAATAAAGTGCTTATTTCTGTCCATCGTCTGTGTAATGGCATCACTTCTTGCTTCACGATGTCACTTTCTGCTTTTAATGGCCACCATGAATGCTAACTTTGGCCCTATGTATGAAATGAATTTGACACACCTCTGGTCTAGACATTATATACTGCAGGTCTAGGAATTAGATACCAAGCTTTGATGTGTGGTCTAGTTAATCATATGTCAGCTCACCATTAACACTGTAAAATGCTGCCTAAGCAGGAGCCTGGGCAGAGTCTAGCAAGCACAATACACTTTATGCTTTGCATACATATCACACTATTGAAAGCAAGAAGTCCAAAGCAGCAGCACACCCTTTCCTACAACTGTTCTCTATGAAAACAAGAGAAAAATTAAATTTAAGAAAGAAGTAAAAGGTTCCCCATGTCTTTCTTTTAAAAAACCTTGCTTTAAAGGGGATGGAGAAGAGATATTGTAATTATGTTTAGACTGCCAAATAGTGGACATCAGAACAATATCAGCACCCTTAAGAACAAACAATATCAATGACTGTGCCTCTTACATGTTGGCCTATATCCTAAAGTGAAATTAATCCCCTTGCTCCAGAGCAATTAAGATGACTTTCCATAAGATAACACTAGAGGGTGACGAAACTGCATGGACCCGTAACTGCTATGGATTTAGCCCATTATTAGTTTTCCCCAATGGATCTGACATGAAATAAGGGAGACAATATTTTCACTCACGCTGAATTCCTTTGGATGAAAGCTGTAGACGAGCAAATTCTGTAATAACGGCACACCTGTGGATGGAGAAGGAGGGTAAGTCTCAACATATATTAAAATTCAGGTAAGTACAATGTTTCTATACCACAACCAGGAATATAAAAGTACACACACCCTTAAAATTTCAGAGGGATCTATTTTCAAATGTGTAAGCATTTGTTGCTTTTGAAATTCTCACCTCTATTGTAGCCCCTTCACTCACTAGAAGGATACCCCAACTGCTCAGTCACTTCAGATAACAACTAAACAGATGACTGGTCAAAACTGGGTGCTATGTCTTAAGGATGGGTCATTTTCAGTACTGCATTCATCTTCTGGGAACACATTAGAATTATTATGGTCCAGCAGTGGGTTTTTAGTTTACAAAAAAAGGTGTGTGTGTTCAGGCTCTCTAAACACTACATGTAACTAATGTGTTAAGTGATCTTGAGCATGCACTCTTTGAGTAAGCACTGATGGATCAAATCAGGTCTACCTAGTCCAATATTCTTTGCAAAAATCCAAACAGCAAGCAGGTACTAGATGGTCCATCAGTGAGTTCAGTTCACCTTTCTGCCCACTCCAGGGCAGTTATTTTTTTCTAATGTGCACACCTTGAAACTTCCAGCTGCCCATTATTTAGGATGGCTATGAATGCAGCTCTTAGGAATTAAAATGCTCCACAATTTGTTATAAGAAATAAAAGATGTCAAGGCTAATTATTCAATTCTCCACTTTCTCCTAAGCTAGTTTTTGCATTTGAAATGGGCACCATGCCCATTGTAAATAGGAACAGGTCAAACCTAGCATACTCTCATCACTTAGAACTGGCTTACACTAGGAAAATTGGTTAGTAACATAGTTATCACACAAATATGTCACTCATCAATAAATGATCTCACAAGAATATGTATGCCCACTGTTTATTCAGTTATTTAGTCAACAGCCTCACTGCCCCACCACATCTTGCTCTCACCAGGATTCCTCTAAGTGAAATTGATCAGACACGAAATAAGTTAGTAAATAAAATGTCACTTATAAAATGAGCACATGCTTCTCTTCCTCCACACTGTTCAGCTTATGCTAATGGACTGTTACTTGAAATTATAGTCCCTATTAAGCAAAAAGAGTGGCATGACAGAATCAACAATTCACATGGAAAATGATTCCTACCTCAGATTTTAATCTAAATCACACAAATGGGTATTGTAATTATATCTGGTATGTTCCTCAGAACTGCCGGATGATAGAACTGATAGAACTGGCAGGAGATGGTACTGCACCTTCACTGTCAAAAGAATCTGAAAGAACAAGGACCTACATGTTTTGACTTTCCTCTCAATTTGGCATCAAAGGGAGACTAAGCACACCATCATCAATAAAAGGTACAAGGAATAGAAACTTGAATGCACTTTAGCCTTGCTACAAATCCTTGGAATACAATTGCATCCTCCATAAATATCTTTCTGTGAGGACAGGAAACACTCAGAATATGGTTTAAGGCCCAGCATTCTCTTGTCCAAATCCAGATCTTTGAATCGCCAGGGACATAATTCTTTCTGATGGAAAATATAGGCTGCCTCTTTTCTTTATCAATCAAAGGTTGGAGTTGAGCACATAGGATAGCTGCCTTTTTGAACAAAGCTTTGAAATATATATTGTTGCCCCCTCCTTGGATGTGAAACTCACTGATGTCAAAATAACTGGAAGGTGGTTTAATACCCATGGTATTTTTACTGATCATCATAAAGTAATCCAAGGTTGACCTTTAATTTAGCAACTCCATGTCACGACTCCCACACTCTATCTCCTAAAATGAGAGAACAGTTTCTTCTATAGTACATGGGCAGATTCTCTAAAGTTCAATGAAAAACACAATATCTCCACATGCTCTCACTTACGTCAGGTCTCTGTTGAACTCCTGGACAGGGTTGTAGAACACTTCATTGGCACTTGGGAAAATTATTTTTGCTTTCCCTTCTGTGATCAGCGTCTCACCATTTTTACCCGACTCTTTGCAACTGCTGGTATCTGGTATAGATGGTTGAGGCATTATTTGCTTCGGATTAGAGTCCTCCATTTCCACATCTTCTGTCTGATCCCTCTCCATGTTTTTAGTAAAAGAAAAATTTCTTACTTGGTGATCCACAAAAAATAATAGATTCCACTTATTATGACTTGTTGCACTTCTGCGCAGTGATACAGTAAGTTCCAGAAACCTAATCCACAGAAGAGACTTGAATGTCATCAGCTCAGCTTTGGTCAGCTATTTTCTGAAAACACAGTATAAGAAAACCCATTTCTATTGGATTCACTAATGCATGGGCAGCACAATTATATCAATGACAAATAGCATGCAAGTAAAAGTAGTTCTCAAACATTTTAGCACCAAAATCCACATTTTAGAATGACAGTCTACTGGGAACCACCAGAAGTGATGTCATTAATGGAAGTTATATAACGGCTAGAAGTGAAATTATCCAGCTGATATTTTTTTAACATTCCCCATAATATAAAATCAAATCAAATAAGGGCAAAATCCATAGCAGTTACGTCAACCTCTAGTGTTATTTTATGGAAAGTTATCTTAACTGCTCTGGAGCAAAGGGGCTTACTTAGGATATAGGCCTAAGTGACTTAAAATTCTCAATAAGTATAATTAAAAATTTATTTAAAATAAAGAACGCTTAACCTGCCGAAGAGATTAACATCTGATTTTTTAAGTTCACGTATTTGCCATATGCTAAATAAAACAAACTGGCCTAAACAGTGGCTGATCTGTTTTTAAATAATTCCCAGTATCTCAGAGGCTGCAATCCTATCCATACTTATCCAGGAGTAAGCAGCATTGACTAACATTGTTAAAAGTATATACATAGTAGCCTGCTTAAAATACAGATATGTAACAATTCCCCCAAGTTCAGTCACATAACATGGTAACGTCAGGCCGAATAAATTTCTAATTTAAATAAAAAAAATTTCTAATATATTATTTAAAATAAAATGAACTTGAGGGTCCTCGTTCACACTGAAATGAATGAGGACCCTGAAATTGACTCATGTGTGTCATGAGCCATCCTAGCCACACTTTCCTGGGAGTAAGTACTGTAGAACACAATGGGACTTACTTCTGAGTAGAGATGCCTAGGATTGGACTCCTACCCACACTTTCCTGGGAGTAAGCCCCACTGACTATACTGGGACTGACTTCTGAGTAGAGATGCCTAGGACTGGACTCCTACCCACACTTTCCTGGGAGTAAGCCCCACTGACTATACTGGGACTGACTTCTGAGTAGAGATGCCTAGGACTGGACTCCTACCCACACTTTCCTGGGAGTAAGCCCCACTGACTATACTGGGACTGACTTCTGAGTAGAGATGCCTAGGATTGGACTCCTACCCACACTTTCCTGGGAGTAAGCCCCACTGACTATACTGGGACTGACTTCTGAGTAGAGATGCCTAGGACTGGACTCCTACCCACACTTTCCTGGGAGTAAGCCCCACTGACTATACTGGGACTGACTTCTGAGTAGAGATGCCTAGGACTGGACTCCTAGCCACACTTTCCTGGGAGTAAGCCCCACTGACTATGCTGGGACTGACTTCTGAGTAGAGATGCCTAGGATTGGACTCCTACCCACACTTTCCTGGGAGTAAGCCCCACTGACTATACTGGGACTGACTTCTGAGTAGAGATGCCTAGGATTGGACTCCTACCCACACTTTCCTGGGAGTAAGCCCCACTGACTATGCTGGGACTGACTTCTGAGTAGAGATGCCTAGGATTGGACTCCTACCCACACTTTCCTGGGAGTAAGCCCCACTGACTATGCTGGGACTGACTTCTGAGTAGAGATGCCTAGGATTGGACTCCTACCCACACTTTCCTGGGAGTAAGCCCCACTGACTATACTGGGACTGACTTCTGAGTAGAGATGCCTAGGATTGGACTCCTACCCACACTTTCCTGGGAGTAAGCCCCACTGACTATGCTGGGACTGACTTCTGAGTAGAGATGCCTAGGATTGGACTCCTACCCACACTTTCCTGGGAGTAAGCCCCACTGACTATGCTGGGACTGACTTCTGAGTAGAGATGCCTAGGATTGGACTCCTACCCACACTTTCCTGGGAGTAAGCCCCACTGACTATACTGGGACTGACTTCTGAGTAGAGATGCCTAGGACTGGACTCCTACCCACACTTTCCTGGGAGTAAGCCCCACTGACTATACTGGGACTGACTTCTGAGTAGAGATGCCTAGGACTGGACTCCTAGCCACACTTTCCTGGGAGTAAGCCCCACTGACTATGCTGGGACTGACTTCTGAGTAGAGATGCCTAGGATTGGACTGTATGGGCGAATATAACTGTCTCTCTACCGGAGTCAGGGGCAGAAGGTGAGGAGTGGCTGTGCAGCCTCCCAAGTGCTCCTGCAGCCCCCTCCCTCCAGCCCCTGAGAGCCAAGTGACGCCTACCCAGAAACCACAATGCTGGACTCTCTGCCTTCCACGCTTCCCAGCAAGGACTACAATTACGACGCCATGTTGAAAGTGGCTCTCCCACAGATCAGGTGACTGGGTTCTCAGCAATAAAAAAACTGCAGCCTACGGGAAGCCCAGAGAGTCAAAAAGGTCGCGGCTGGGTAAACATACGAAACGCGAATAGAATCCTTGGAACTGTGTGCACAGAACAGCGTCGTCCTTTCAATACCAGACCCTATGCATGTCTACTCAGAAGTAAGTCCCATTATAGTCAGTGGGGCTTACTCCCAGGAAAGTGTGGGTAGGAGTCCAATCCTAGGCATCTCTACTCAGAAGTAAGTTCCCATTATGGTCAGTGGGGCTTACTCCCAGGAAAGTGTGGGTAGGAGTCCAATCCTAGGCATCTCTACTCAGAAGTAAGTTCCCATTATGGTCAGTGGGGCTTACTCCCAGGAAAGTGTGGGTAGGAGTCCAATCCTAGGCATCTCTACTCAGAAGTAAGTCCCATTATGGTCAGTGGGGCTTACTCCCAGGAAAGTGTGGGTAGGAGTCCAATCCTAGGCATCTCTACTCAGAAGTCAGTCCCATTATAGTCAATGGGGCTTACTCCCAGGAAAGTGTGGGTAGGAGTCCAATCCTAGGCATCTCTACTCAGAAGTCAGTCCCATTATAGTCAATGGGGCTTACTCCCAGGAAAGTGTGGGTAGGAGTCCAATCCTAGGAGTCCTAGGAGACTCAGAAGTTCTATTATAGTCAATGGGGCTTATTCTCCTCTAGTAAATGTGGTAGGACTGCAGTCTCAGAGCCCAATCCTAGGCTTGTCTACTCAGATGTAAGTCCCATTATAGTCAATGGGGCTCACTCCCAGGTAAGAGTGGGTAGGGGTGTAGCCTCAGAGCCCAATCCTAGGCATGTCTAGTCAGTCCACCATAATCAATGAGGCTTACTCCCAGGAAAGTGTGGATAAGAGTGTAGCCCATTATGGTGGATGGGGCTTACACTCAGGAAAGTACTGGATAGGATTGAACCTATCATTCCTGAACCTAGAAGTTGCTTATTTGGAATGTCCAGTTAAACATACAAGACATATGCTTGTATGTCTACTTGGAAGTAAAGCCTGTTGTGGTCAATGAGACTTGCAGGCACATGGCTTCTCAGAAGTCCTGTTGTGCTCCATGGCGTCTCTTCTAAGGAAAATATGTACAGAGCTGCCTGCAGTTCCTATAAAATGTGCATAGAACTGCAGCATTCCTATTGGCTTGTTTGTTCCCATGAAATAACTGCAGTGTGATGAGAAAAAAACTATGACAGTATTTCTCATTAAGGTTATGCACATTTTTAGTGTGTTTTTCCCCCTTGGTGTTGATTTCTGTATTAGCAAGGAATGCACTGAACTCTTCAGTATTTGGAAAATAGAATGAATCTCCTTTTTGAAAAATAAAAGCTGCAGGCTACTATGCTATACACTCTTTCCTGGGAGTAAGCTTCATTGACTGTAGTGGGACTTTCTGCTAAACATACATGCATATGACTGGAGTCCAGGGTAAGCAGTTGCTGAACCCAAAATTCCCTGCCAAGCTTGCCAAAATTCCTACCCCCAAGCCAGAATTCCTACCCGCTTAAAAAAATTGTCAGACACCCAAAAAATGTAGAA
Organism: Cryptoblepharus egeriae; assembly: GCA_030015325.1. Taxonomy (NCBI): domain Eukaryota; kingdom Metazoa; phylum Chordata; class Lepidosauria; order Squamata; family Scincidae; genus Cryptoblepharus; species Cryptoblepharus egeriae. The sequence goes on along the minus strand of JAREYC010000002.1, from coordinate 85,404,262 downwards.
CAAATGTAGGACATGTTAAAATAAAGCAAAAATATTCATATTGCTTTCCTGTACTTAATTTCAACACATTTAAAATTTAAAACGTTTTAACATGCATGATTCAGACCCAGACATATAAGACACCCTCAAAGCAGTTTGCAGCAACATCACAAATGCAAGAGGAAGGGATAGGTAAGGAGGGAAGGGGGTGGGGATAGGTAAGTAGGGGGAACGAAGGGGTGGGATAGGTAAGTAGGGGAGGGGAATCTAGATGGGGGTCACTTATATGGGCGGGCTGCAGAGGCGGCGGCTGAGGCACAAGGTCGGCCAGTCAGATGGAGGAACGCAGTGTAGAAGCCATGGAAGTGGTGCACCAGCTGGAAGTAGTGCAGAAACCATCCAGGAAGCCTCAGGAAGGCAGGTGGCCTGGAAATGTCCTCAAATTTCTGGAGAGCGGTTTTTCCCCTCTCTGGATAGCCCCCTTTTCGGGGGGGGGGAGGTTTCAGGCATTTCCAGCCATGTGATCACCCTGCCAGGGTCATTTGAGAGTACTCACTGTTGCAGTCAGTGGGACTTACTTTGGAGTAAATATGACAAGATAGTCTGAAGACTATCTTCAGTGTAACCACAAAGCTTTGTCGTCCTACACCAGGTGATAAATGCACTGCTAAGTTCAAAGGATGGAATTTTCACATTTCTTGAGTAAAGCTGTCCATTTCCTTCTGTCCATATGATCTAGCTGAGCACTTGACTCTTGAAGCATGACAATGAAGAAGACAAGCTTTGTAACATATAATGTGGAGTACAGCAGATCCTCAGTAATATGCAATCATGGCCAAAGAAATTTTAAATATTAACTTTGATGTAGGCAGCTCTCCATAATGTCAAAGTCATAAATTTGGAAACCACAAAACAAATGTCAACTGAAAAACCAGATGTCAAGGAGCACACTTCACAGTCTGATCACCCTCTCTGAGTTTACTCAGAAAAAGTCCCACTGTGTTATATACTCCCAAATGAATATGCACAAGACTGCCGTTGTGAAGGAGTCAGAATTTTATCAGTTATGACTTGTCATTCAAGATATAGAAAACCTGCACTTGCTGAAATGGTACCTCTTAGCACAACTATGGCTGTAATCCTGAACACACTTACCTGGGAGTAAGACCCATTTAACACAATGGGGCTTACTTTTGAGTAGACATGGTTAGGATTGCAGCCCAAGTTACATACAACTAAAATACAGGACAATGTCCTTTACACACAACACACAACTAAAGTACAGGACACTGCCTTCCTTTGCACCTCCAGAATTGCCACTTTTTCAGGTTTTGCTTTGGTGCTTTTAAATGCAGCCTAAGAACTGAACGATTATGGACTATGTGGGTCTTTGGTCTGATGCTATATTATATGCCATTACTGTACCTTGCTATGTTATATTTGGACCCTGCAATCCTAACTATTAATATTTAGTAAGCATTACATGTATTTAATAAATATTAACAATGTTTATTAGGTACCCATGTTACAAAAAGAAAACTTTGCTTTTGGCACAATGCCTTAGGCTTCATTACTATACTCACTTACCATACATTAAATCTGTTGAATTCAAGGGGAATTACTTCTGGGTAGACATACATAGGATTACACAGTTAGGGTCCTATCCAATGTTCCAGTTCCAGCGTAGCATCAATACAGCCCCATGGTAAGAAAACGCAGATTCCAATAGCAAAGGCGGCTCCCGTGATTGCCGCTCTACCACAAGATGTAGTGTACACCCCTTTAAAAAAATACCTATTACCAGTACATTTTTCTGGGATAAAAGGTACCAGTACTCCCCATGAAGATCTGTTTTACAATCCTAGGCATGGCTACTCAGGAGTAAGTCCCTTTGCAGTCCATGGGGTTCACTGCCAGCCTGGCAAGCATGGCTAGAATTACAGTCCCAGCCACCTCCCCCTCCTGCTGTGTGTGCCCGACAACTAGCCTAGCCATCGAGGTCCACTGGAGGAAGAGAAGAAGCAGCAGCAGTGTCCAGTACTGCAGCCAGCACCAACCTCCCATGCTAGCCACAGGCTCCAGGTGGGGGGGATTGGTGGATGGTCCAAGGCTCCCTCTCCGGCCAGGCCTCATTCACTAGGTGCCTTTCATGGGGCGCTGCTGCCCATGCACAGCCATTGTCTGGTGGGCAAAAAGGTGCAGGTACTGCGTACCATTGCATATCCCCAGAAAAAAGCAGTGCTTACCACTAGGGTGCAACCCTAACCTAGGCAGACACAACTCATTGGGCTTCTCATTCCCATGGTGATGTGCATGTTTGCACTGGCCTAAGTCTCCCCAGGAGTGATGCAGAAGTCTCTTTACAGCACTTTTGTGACACCCCCACACCCCTGTGCTGGGATTCAGGTTGGCCTAACTGCTGATTACGATTACAGCCTGCCAGTTATGATTAAACAAACAAAAAAACTAAAAAAACCTCTTTTCAATGTATATTATATCTTTAAAGTTTATCAATTACTATATTTTAGTAATATTAAATAAGCAATAACAATTTTTTAATTTTGTCCTGAAATTATTAATGACCTTGAAAGTACAAGACTGTGGACAAAATCCTAAACATTTTAGGCCAGCACAACTCACCCATCTCTGCATTCCTCGTGGTGGTGTGCGGAGACTGTCGCATGTCTGTGCACTCCCCCCCGCCAAGTGTCACCCCCAGGCCAGCACAAGACTTGTGCCAGCCTAACCAGGAGTTAGGATGGGGGTATCAACCTACTTTACCAACTTTATTTAAGAATTAATAGAGGGCTGGGGTTGGGAAACACAGGTTGAGGGTCCATTTTGTTTAATTGTTGGGAGAATGAGGTGGGAGGGAGCCAAACCATGTACAACTTCTGTGTCTATTTAGGCAATTCTGAGGGAGCTCAGGAAGAGAGTTGTAGAGTCCTCAGAGAGGAAGACTAAGGCTGCAATCCTAAAGACACTTTCCTGGGAGTAAGACCCATTGAATACAATGGGGCTTACTTCTGAGTAGACATGGTTAGGATTGTGTTCTAAGAATCCAATCCTATGAAGTCTACTCAGAAGTAAGTGCCATGAGTCAACGGGCTTACTCCCAGATAAGTGTGGTAGCCTCAGAGCCCATCCTCTGCCTGTCTACTCAGAAGTAAGTGCCATGAGAGTCAGTGGGCTTACTCCCAGGTAAGTGTGGCAGCCTCAGAGCCCATCCTGTGCCTGTCTACTCAGAAGTAAGTGCCATGAGAGTCAACGGGCTTACTCCCAGGTAAGTGTAGCAGCCTCAGAGCCCATCCTGTGCCTGTCTACTCAGAAGTAAGTGCCATGAGAGTCAATGGGGCTTACTCCCAGGTAAGTGTGGCAGCCTCAGAGCCCATCCTGTGCCTGTCTACTCAGAAGTAAGTGCCATGAGAGTCAATGGGGCTTACTCCCAGGTAAGTGTGGCAGCCTCAGAGCCCATCCTGTGCCTGTCTACTCAGAAGTAAGTGCCATGAGAGTCAATGGGGCTTACTCCCAGGTAAGTGTGGCAGCCTCAGAGGCCATCCTGTGCCTGTCTACTCAGAAGTAAGTGCCATGAGAGTCAATGGGCTTACTCCCAGGTAAGTGTGGGAGGGCTGCATCCTTTCTTCCCCTGCAGGGCGCAGAGTTGTAGCCAGCAAGTTCGGAAGGCGACCTGATTTCCAGGGCAGGGCTCGTGGGGGCGGGGCGGGGAGTCCTGCTCGGGGCTCAACTAGCCATGCCTGTGGGAGCCCCTTGCTGAGGAAGGCCTGACTTGGCATCGCGTCGCAGTGGCAGGGAGGAAGGCAGGCGGCTACCACCTCATCGCTAGCTCGGCCATCTGCTGAGCCTGCCTGGGCTGACAATGAATGTCTGCTGCTAGTGCGGCTTGGAGGGCTGGGGGAGCAGAGCCCCTCCGCTGACCGCGATCGCCCCTTCTCTTGACCCAGGTGAGAGCCCGTCCTCCCCTGTCCTCCCCCCCGAGGGCCTCCCCACGGGGCCCCTCCTGCGGTCAAGGCCCCCTCCCCCTCTCCCCTTCCCCACCCTCCTGGCTGCTCAAACTTTCCCCTCCCCCATTCAGCAGCCCCCAAACCTCCCTGGTGGGGCTGGGGGGAGGCATTCCGGTGCCCGGAGGGGCAGCCGAGGCCGGCGCCTGCTCCCCGGGGAGCGGGGGGAGAAGGAAACCAGCCAGCCAGCCAGCCGAGGCCGCCCCCTCCCCACCACCGCATGGGGGCTGCCGCTGCCCCCCTTGGGCCTTCCCAGCCTCGGCCCCCAAGTGGGAGGTGGAGGGAGGGAGAAGCGAGCGGGCGGGCGGCGGAGGCTCTGGGTCGGTCCCCTCTGGCAAGGCCTCCCTGCCGGCCCCGCCACCGAGGACGGGGGCGCCTCCCCTTCTCTCTCTCTCCTTCCCGCCGGCCCACCCTCGGCTTCTCCCCCCCACTCCCCACCGTGCTTGGGTGGCGGGAGGGAAGGGAGGCTGCGGGCTTCGGCTCTCCTCCTCAGGCCTCTTCCAGCAGGCAGGGGCTTTGTCCGGCCTGGCCCGGCCTCCTCAGGCCCACCTCCGCTGGAAAGTTTGAGGGCGCTTCGGGGCCTAGGCCTTGCCGGCGGTTGGCAAGGAAACCGGGGTGGGGGTGGGAGAGGGGGCGCCCCAAGGACCAGCTTCCTCTCCTGGAGGGGCCCTCAGGGGGGAGAAGGGAGCTGGCAACGCAGGGGAAGGAAACTTCCCAGAGTTTGGGCTCTGTGGGAAGAAGGGAAAAGTTCAAGAGGGAGGCTCCCTCGGGAGAGTCAGGGTATGGGCCTGGTAAGGCAGCTATCCTGTCCACACTTACTTAGGAGTAAGCCCCATTGACTATAATGGGTCTCAGTTCTGAGTAGACACACACAGATTAGGCTACCGAACTATGCACACTTACCTGGGAGTGAGCCCCATTGACTATAATGGGTCTCAGTTCTGAGTAGACACACACAGATTTGGCTACAATACTATCCAACTTACTTGAAAGTAAACCCCATTGACTATAATGGGTCTCAGTTCTGAGTAGACACACATAGATTAGGCTACAGAACTATCCACACTTTTCTGGGAGTAAGCCCCATTGACTGTAATGGGTCTCAGTTCTGACTAGACATGCATATGCTTCTTCTTTAAGGACAAATCTTCATCAGTTTTCTAACACTGTCATATGGACAATGCAATTCCCAGGAAAGGGAACAATCATTGCCTTACCTTGAGGAGACCTCCATGACTCCAAACTTAAGGGTGAACATATGCCCAATTGGCACAGCTATGCCACTGGTTGGTTAGGATTGCGCCCTGAGAGCACAATCCTAACCATGTCTACTCAAAAGTAAGCCCCATTGTTTTTAATGGGTCTTACTCCCAGGAAAGTGTCTTTAGGATTGCAGCCTAAGTGTCTGATACATAGCACAATCTGGGCAAGTTTGAAACCTGCAATAGAAATCCCTCAATTTTAGGAGGTGGGAAATTTATCCCAAGTAAGTGACCACAGAGTTGCAGTCTTGGTTTATAACTTTTTCAATGGAATAGAGATAAAGAGAAAACTTCTGGGTGTTTTGGAAGTAGTTGAATTATTGCTGTTTTGCTTAGGTTAATATTTTGTGTGGTATGAGATATAAAAGTTAATACTGTATAATGGATTTGATTTGGGGATAATTTTGTCCTAGAGAACTGTTTGTGGAAGTAATGCCTTAAGTTCATGGTAGCTGTTTGTAATCATATGTTACTGAATAATCACCATTTAAAAAAAAAACTTTCCTCTTGCTGATTTCTTAATTTTTGTCCAACTTCTACACTTATATTCTCTGTAGAGATAATTCCTTGCAAATGTATTGTTTCATAGCAGCAAAGAGCTGTAATATTTTCATGCAAAAAAGTAGAAAAGCATCATCAGAGCCGGGACGATGCCCACATAGTTCAAGAGCAAAGGATGCTATAGAAAATAGGAAGGCTTACATAGAAAATAGAAGAGGAGACTATAATGAGAAACGGGCCCAAAGAAGAAACAAAAGGAACACAAACCCTGAAAAAAGAAAAGGAAGTTTAAGTGAGGGAATAACAGAAATATTTAGCATAAAGCTAAAAACATCAGGATTGGTCTGTTACAGTGGTTCTCAAGCATTTCAGTCCAAGACCTCCTCCTGAGAATGTCTGTCTGTTTATAGCAATGTCTATATCTATATCTACCTACAGTATTTATATACCGCTTTTCAACTAAAAAGTTCACAAAGCATTTACAAAGAAAATGAAAAAAATAATTGCTAATTAATAGCTTATGGGCTCCTGTCCCAAAAAGGCTCACAATCTAAAATGCAGAAGAACACCAGCAGAAGCCACTTGAACAGACATTGCTGGGGTGTGTAGCACCAGTTACTTTCCCCCTGCTGAATAAAGGAGGAACATCCACTTGAAAGAGTGCCTCTTACCCAGTTAGCAAGGGTTAACTGGATGTGTCTGAACACAAATCCCCAGGATGTCATCAACCTGGAAGGGATGTCATGGCTAGAAGAGTCATCAAAGAGGAAGTGACATCACTGTGATGCCAGAACTCAGTGTCTACTTGGAAGTAAATCCCATTGTGTGCAATTAGACTTGCATCCAGGAAAATATGGATTGCAGTCTAAGTTCCACATTTCAAGATGGTTGCACTTAGTGCCAGATTCCAAGATGGCTGTGCTGAGCTTTTCACGACCATCCTGAAATGAAGTTGGGGTCCCAACCTCCACTTTGAGAACTATTAGATACCCACAAGTAGATAAAAGAAAACATTGAACAAGATGCAGAAGGAGTGATTTCCACTTCCCTTGATTACTGAAGACATAGGGCTGATACCTGATATCTCATGGTAGGAGTTTGAAGAACTGAGTCAAATAGAGATAACAAGGGATGGGGTTCTGAGTATATCGAAAAATTAAGAAATTATTGGACAACTTTGATCCAGAATAGAAAATTATTTCATGGGATATACACTAGGAAGAAGAGACTAGATCCAAATAAAAGAACTCAACTGAAAATTGCTGGTTTTCTAACAAAAAATGTCCAGGTATATAACATGTACCTTTAAATTAGCCTATGATTTAAGAAGACTAGAACATAGAAAATGTAACACTAGTATTTTAAAAAGGAATTCAATAAAATTCAGGAATTTAGAAATTGGTCAGCTTAATGTTTGTTATGAGTAAACTGTGGAAAGCATAATTAAAGATTAAATTTATTAAACATATAAAAGAGTGGTCTCTCTAAACTGCAAACAGTTATTCTTGGAGTAAGTTTAGCAATTGTGGAAAAAGGGGAAACAGACCTTTATATAGGTTGTAATCTGTTACAGAACTGCAAGCAGACAGGAATAAATAAGTTTTCATGTTGGGGAAAAAAGTACCGTAGTCTCCCAAGGTTATGGTGCTTTTTAATCGGCTCATAAATAATCTGGAGTTGGGGATAAACAGTAAGGAAACTAATAACACATTCCTAACCATGTTTACTCAAAAGTAAGCCCCATTGTGTTCATTGGGTCTTTCTCCAAGGAAAGTGTCTTTATGATTGCAGCCTAAGTTTACAGATGACACCAAATTATTCAGAGTGATAAAACCCAGTACAGATTGTGAATTGTTCCAAAAGAAGTCTCTAAACTTAGTGAACAATTTCCCAGATGGCTAGTGTAGTTCAGACAAGTGATGCACAAAAAACCCTCCAACTTTACCTATATTCTGATGGGATCAGAGCTGTCAGTGATGAACCAGGAAAGAGAACTTGGGTTCATCATAGATATCTCAGTCAGAACTTTGAATAGTTGTGCAACAGCTATGAAAAAGTCACATTTCATGCTGGTGATCATTAGGAAAGAAAATTAACAGTGTAGTCCTTTATAGGATTTGGGGTAGTGCATTCTAATCAGAAATAAATTGCAATATGGTTTCTATATCTTACTCCCTGGAAAGAGTGTGCAGAATTTAACCCTAAGACGACTAATGTTATAACAACCTAATACAAATTTTTCCACATTTGAAATGTTGGCTACACTCTGGGAAGGATACTGTTGAGCTGGAAAAGGTGCAAAAGAGGACAAAGTTACATAGGGCTGGAGCACCTTTCTTATAAGTCTACTAAGGCTGCAATCCTAAAGACACTTTCCTGGGAGTAAGACCCATTGGACACAATGGGGCTGACATCTGAGTAGACATGGTTAGGATTGTGCTCATAGTCTACAGTGTTTCAAACTTTTTAACATTGTGCATTATGTAGCAAGAGTTTTCTGCCTCTTACAATACCAAAATGAGGGGGTCATCTAATAAAAAAGATGGGCAGGAGATTTAGGAGAGACAAAAAGGTCTCATAGTTACACAGCTCATAGTCTGTGTAAATCATTGCCACATGACATGATGGCCACAAGCTTGGATGGTTTTTTGGGGGGATGAGACAAATTAATGAAAGACTGGTCTATTGATGACTTATTAGTCATGATGGCCATGTTCTACCTCCAGATTCAGCAATTATATGTCCAGAAAAATATGCTTTCCGCTTCTGGTTGCAGGCTTCCCAAGGGCAGCTGGTGGGCCATTCTTTGAGTCAGGATGCTGGACTAAATGCCTTTCATCTAATCCAGTAGTATTTATTATTATGATCTCTTCAAAGTAGTATAGTGGTGATTTGAAGCAAAACTGGCTCTAAAAGTGTGAAGATGATAGGTATATGTCAAATTATGGCAGTTGTCCCATCAATGTCCTATAGCTTATTTTACACTTTTACTTAAAGATTATATTGAAGAAGTCCATGCAAAATCGAAGGCTTGCTTATGGGAAAGATGCTATACGCACATAGATAAGGCACTCTTTGGGGCAGACATTCATTTATCAGTAGTTACAGCTGTGAATTACTACTGGTAGTGTTATGCACAATAAGACTATATAATATTGCCATATTTCAGCAAAAACCCTAGTTTTTTATATGTGCAGACAGATAGCAGAATCATTGCCTGCAAGAGCATGTGCATGTTTGTTTAGAAGTATATCCCACTAAATTTCATGGGATTTGAAGTTAGTGTGGACAAAGTTGCAATTTCAGTTGTAGTTGTTAGGGATGCTGTATTCCATTGTAAAATATTTGGTGGTAACCCTATCTGAATCTCAAGCCCTTTTCTTGTCTTTGGATGTAGCAGAAACAACTTGATGTGAACACTGTTATATAGTACTAGCGAAAGGCGTACCCGCGTTGCGGGTGTAACTTCCCCATACAACATCCTCCACAGCGCATCATCCCCCCCGTGCGCATCATCCCCCCCGTGCGCATCATCCCCCCCGTGCGCATCATCCCCCCCGTGCGCATCATCCCCCCCGTGCGCATCATCCCCCCCGTGCGCATCATCCCCCCCGTGCGCAACTTCCCTCCCATGCGCAACTTCCCCCCCATGCGCAATTTTTCTACATGCGCAACTTCCCCCCAGCGCACCAGGCTCTGAGCATCAAACTGGCTGGATGTGGTTCAGTCTCCCATGTTAAGTATAGGACAGAAACATGTTGCCCCCTTTTCAGCCCCTGAAGGGTTAATTTCTCCAGATGGTTCTTGGTGGGAGTTCAGGTGACAGAAGGAACTCCCAGAATTCCATGCTTCAGGCCCAGCAGTTGGGGAGGAATGTTGATGAGTCAGCAATTCTCAATGCAAAGTATAGGGAGGAAAACGCATTGCGCCCCTTTTCACCCCCTTCCGGTTGGAATTTACAAAAACCGGTTCTTAGTGACTCCCTCCCTCACGGAAGGAACACCCACCCCAAATTTCACGCTTCTAGGCCCACTGGTTTTGGCAGGGCAGTGATGAGTGAGTCAGTCAGTCAGTGAGTGACTTTTCTCTTTTATATATATAGATAAGATACAAATGGAAACAAAATAAATTGTTTATACGCCTGTATCTTAAGTAGCATGTTCAGTTTTTGCAAACCCATCTTAAAGCTGTATAATTGAAAAAGCTGCAAAGATGGACACGGAATACGATGTTCATGTGAAAAGTATGACTGAGACACTTTGAAACTGATAGGCAACACCCTGGTGACTGCGTGACTCATGTATGAAAAATAATGGATAAATGGGAAAAATGGTTTCATATATTATGCTGGTGGTTCCATGACTAATCAACGTACAGCTAGTTTGAACTAAAAAATAATTCAAAATGGTTGACCAGTAATGCTGCCTGTAACTGGAAGCAGATTGTTGTGGTCCTCTTTTGTACTTATTTTGTACTTATTATTCAGTTTGTTAATTATAAGGTGTCTGAAAGTGACTTTATTTCTGAAATTGCCAGTGAGTGAGAAGAGAGCAGTACTCTATTAAGTAACTTGAGCAGTTCTGTTTCCTGTAGTAGCAGATTAGGACACTGCTGTATAATCAGCTATACTCTCGGTTGGCCTAGAGAGCCTTTCAAGATTCTTGATAATATGGGTACCATATAATCATGTGTGTATGCAATTACCATATAATTCTGTTTAAAATACAAGAAAGTAGTGAGGTAAAACATGAGGCATGGAGATGGGTTTTATCCATTACTGTATTTAAAAAGGCAAAGAGAAATATCAAACACGTTCCTTTAGAAAATGATTGAGATTTTTAGGTGACATCTCATGCAGGGAAATTACACATCCCATGTACCCTATAATTATCCATATATGCATGTTTTTAAGGGTGGCATTATTTAGCTAATGCCAGCAGTATGCATTCATTGTATATATTTTTCTGGAGGAAGATGAACTTGAGAATATGAGAAGGATGAAGCTGGCTTTAGGATCTTACACTAAGAATACTGCTGGTTCATAGCCTTGTAGTAACCCTTAGGTTACTACTTGTGTCTCCTTAAGAGCTCATGGTAGATCAGAGAAAGGGCTTCCTCTGCTCTATGAACATGCTGAAAAGGATTTCATTTGCCAGTGTCTGCTGGTTATTTTCCTTGGTCCAGCACTTGTCATACTGGTTTGGTTCCTGTTTCCATCCAAGTCCCACCTACTGCTGATCATTCTTATTGACTTTGCTGGGAAGAGAGGATGGTGGAAGAGTGAAGATTCTCATGCTGGTTCAGTGGGTGAAAGGCAGGGTTGTTCTTGGCATACTCACAAGGTCTGTGCTGTGTACATAGGAAATCTTAGTTTGTTGCTGGGACAGACTTTGGCTTTACACAGAGAAAGAAATCAAACAAAAGGCCAAGAGAGATCCATTACTGGCATCTCTCTTGAGGGTGGTGTCAGTCTTCATTGGGTGAGGAGAAAAAAAATTGACAGGCAGTTTGCACTTTGTCAGTAATAAGAATTACTTTTTAAAATAGTAATGACATTCTGAGGGGTGGGGTGAGAAGGTGGGGGCACAGATTCTCTTTTCTCCGGACACTGCTAAGGTCACTGTCACCATAGTATCAAAGTACACAAAGTTTGCTTGTTTGCACTAGGGTGGTTGATGGTATGTAGGAGGAAAGAGGCCAGTGTGTGTTTCATGCATTCTAAGATCAGATGGGGCCTTGTGGAGCACATGCCAGTGGGTCACACAATAACCCCAATGTTGCTCTGTTAATCTCTGAGGCAATTGGGTTCACTGCTATGTAGTAAGGCAGGGGCCTATGGGGAAACTGTGGCAGCAGCAAGCTGGAGGAAGAAGGTACTGTAGGTCCCAGATATTCTCTGATGCTGCATTGAGAACTAGGTATCCAGGGATGGTTATAATACTAGGGAAAGAGAACAACTTGCTGCCACCACCTGCTCCCCACAGCCTCCAGGCAATCCTCCATATTGGAAAGGCCCCTAGAAAAGCTAACTTGGAAGTGCCATGCAAGAGTTCACCACCATATTAGTGTGTGTGGCAGTCCAAAGAAGATTGCATCACCCTGTTTCTTGGTTCCGCAGTTTTACTATGAAGCACATATAACTGGCACGTGCATTTCCTTTTCAAAACATGAGGGAATACACCATTAAGGGGGCTCTATGGAACACTACCTCCCAAAAGCTACAGCTGTTTCTGACTGTGATTTTTGGTGGAACAACTTGTGGAAAGAGCCTTGAACCTGGTACAAGGTAAGAGTGGCACTGTTTCTCTAAGAAAAATCTAAAAACATTGGATTTGTATATTAAAAAGGATACTTAGTTACTCCATCCATGTAGCCCAGGCTTTTACCTGCCCAATGGCATCTGTTCCCAAATGGAATCACAGAACTTCTAAATAATTGTACATAGGATTGCAATCTTTGGCTCCAGTCCCAAATTTGGTGGATTAGACACACCACCATCTATACCATCATTCATTCTTCAGCAGAAGCTGGCAGGATGCCTCTAGAAAGCTCACAAACCTAGTATGGTAGAGGTAGCCTCCCCCACCCCCTGCATAGCAGTCAGTAACTAAAAGGATGGTGTTGCTAAGTAAGGAATTACTTACTCAGTTTTCACACTTTAGAGTAGCTCTATTCAAGGCAATTCCTTTTGGGAAATAACATGTCCCTGGTAACCCATGAAGGCAGACTCGCTCATCAGATCTTGTGGAATGTAAACAGTTGGCATTTATTTGCAAGGCTGAGCTTCTAGTTATAATTCCAGTGATCAACCTAATCCCAAGTTGCCTCACTTCTTCAGAGTTGTGTGTTATGAAAAGTATCTTATGTCGCTGGAAATAGCCTTTCCAAAAAGTCTGAGTTGGATCCTGCAGTCATTGATTCCATACTGTGAAAGTTGTCATATGAAGGGGTCCTGTGGCCCTCTGAAATAGTCAAGGTATTCAGCTCAATTGTTGTGTTTATAGTGACATTAAGGCAGTTCAACAGTAAAACAAGCTTGTTCTTTTATATGCTTCAAAGTTCCTTGCCATGGAGTTCTTAAAGTATGTGATAAATCTATATGGATCAGTTCACTGACTTTTTCATTTTAATCTATCACTGTCAATTTATTAATTTGCCTTGCTTAGTTGGCCATTTCAGAATGAAAGCAAATCTCTACTTAGAAGGCAGAGTATGAGAATTCACTTTTAAACTTGGCAGGAGTGAACTTGATTTTGTGAGAGCCAGAAGCTGAAACTGATGGGAAACATCTCCCAAGTGTCATAAGGAAATAGGATGTTTTAAAATCTGCTTGGCTGTTATAAAATGATGATTTTCAAAAAACTGGGATTTGGCTCATAATAATCCCAGGTGAATTCAAAAGCTCCTTTGCAAGCTTATTAATACAGGATTGTACTAATACTTGATCCCTAAAATTTGGTAATTTTCTGTTGGGGCCTGCAATAATGTGTCTGCTAAAGTCGAGTTCCTCCAAGACAAGAGTCATGGGCTGAAATCCTAAAGACACTTTCATGGAAGTAAGATTCATTGAACATAATGGGACTTACTTTTGAGTAGACGTGGGTAGGATTGTGCTCATAGTCTCTTATCCACCTTTGTGTATGGTTGCCATACTATAGGCAAAAAGAAATACCTTCACTTTAAGGCTGCTATCCTATATACACTTTCCTGGGAGTAAGTCTCAGTTCCTTACTTTTGCTATGGCACCCCTGGATAGTCTTGCATATTTCCACTGCTGAGTCCAGGACAGTTGACATGCATAGGACTGCACTATAAATCAGTTTGGTTGGTCTGCCACAACTGATTTTTGTCTTTAGTGATTGGTGGAATATTAAGCAGTCTGCTCATCTTATACATGAACTGTAGGGAGGATGCTAAGCAAGGTGAGAGCCAACGAGTTGAGTCACATCTTTGGCTTGAGTCACATCCAAGCTCATTTCCCTTCTTGGCCACAGTGACCACTGGATGACTTTGAGACATAATCATTCTCAATCTAATCTATCTAATTCATCCCACATAATCTTCTTTTTCTTCTTTAGTTTTTAGCTAGCAGTTTTGGGGGGACCATGCTCTAAACCAAATACACTGCTGTAGATACCGCTGGATTTTGTGCATCATTCACAGTGTGCTTCCACTCTTAGCAATTGATGGTGATGTTCAAATTTCCACGCAATTTCTTGCCTCATTTTCCTGGTTTTCCAGGTCTGGTCACCTTGGCAGTGTGACTGCCCTCCTCTTTCAGCCAAGGTTGGGACCATCCTTGGCAGAGATCCCACATAATAATTAAAAGGATAAAAGATGAGCTGGGGATCATATATTCCCTCAATCCCTCAGAACAGCTATTGTGAACCATAGGTATGGTGTAAATAGTACACAGGTGTGCTACAGAAGTTTGGGGGAGGATTAGCAGTGTAGTGCAATGTGCTTGTCAATTGTAAGAAAACTGATGACGTGCCCTGACAAATTTAGTGTTTTGTCAGTGTGCCATGAAATGAAAGAAGTTGAAAATCACTGTCTTAGAAGGAGCAGGTGATAAAAAATGAAATTGTAAACAAACAAAGTTGATCTGTGCAAATTCTGAAGGATGAAGTCCTGATCTTTTAAAGTGAAGTGTCCCATCCCATCCCCCAAGACAGAGGTTTTTGTTAGGCAGGAGTGGAAATGAAAAGCCAAATAACTTATTTGGTTTTTTAGCCACTCCCTGTTCTTGAACACCCAACCCTACCTGTATTTTGTCAGGTTTCCCATCAGGGTTTAATAAACCAGATTGCTCCCTAGCCAGACAAAGCTGCTTCATTTCTGAAAGTAACATCCTCCTAAGACAGTAGTTCTGAAACCAGGGCATTGCAACGCCCCAGCCCAACAACCCTGGCCTCTGGGACTTTACAGCACAGGGGCAGGGGAAGACAGCAACATGGACACAGAGGGGACTTTCCTAAGCATTACACCCTTTAGGAGTTTGTGGGGAGCCCTTCAAGGGGCTCTGCAAGTCTCCTTGCATTGTAAAATGAATGCCAGTTGCAATCACAGTTCACATCCAGTTTTGCATTTACAACCTGAAAATGGGTCATGATCAAGTTTTCCACTCATCCTGCACTGCCTGGAACCCTACAGAGGTCCAACAGGGCTCTCCAGACCATGAGGACCCGGCAAGAGGTAAGGTTAGACAGGAAAACCCCCCTTCACATACAGTTGCATTATCTTAGAGATTGCATCATTGCCTTCCACTGCCCCCCAACAATAAGTTCAAATTCTCCCAGAGAGTTTGAAAACCACTGAGCTAAGAAAGGCATTCCTGCAGTCCTGTTTGATATCTGAGTAGTGTCAGTCATGATGGGCCCCTGATCACACTGGAAGAGAACAAACAGAGGCAGTGATCCATAGGGATTTTCCCTGGCAGTGACAGCCCATTCTTTTGTTCCTTGGTTTTGTCTTGCTTGAGTGCATAAATACTCCCTGGTCCACTTATTCCATTACACCTTCCCTTCTGAAGAACAGGGTATATCATGTGTCTGAGCCAGGTGGCCAGTACAAAAGAATAGAGACTTTCTATGTGACACTGGAACAAAATGTATGTGTGTGAGAGACAGAGAAAGAAATTGAGCCTTCAATCCTAATCCCCAGTTAGGCCAGCATAAGTCCCAGTACAAGTCCTGTGCTGGTCTGGGGTGTCAAAAAAGCCATTCTGCTCCATTTCTGCAGAGTTTAGGCCAGAGCACAAGTTATGCACTTGTCTCACCACACTACCACAGGACTGAGGGGACCAGCAAGTTGTCCCAGCTAAATTTGTTAGGATTTCTGTGCCCTGAAAAAGAGATGGATTTTCCTTATAATTCTGTGCCCTGAAAAAGAGATGGATTTTCATTATATTAGAGAAGTCTATTCTAGGATGTGTTGTGTGTTAGGCCTGCTTGACAGCTGTTGGGTGAGCCCCGGCAGATAGCAAGGTGACCTTTGACTTCCATCTCTTGGGAGATGTGAAATACACACACCATCTTCTCAGTACTGCATGACACCATTTGTCACATTATCTGCAATAAGACCCATGTTTAAGCAAAGGTGAGGAGCTCAGAGCCAACCCAGTGAATTGTGTGACAGCATCTGATGCTCTCTCATCACTGACTTCGTAGCTATAGGTCTGAACAGTACCCTGATTGGAATCTCGTATATGGTGGAAACTGTCCTGGACTCAGGTGTGGGAACAATATGCAAGATTGTCCAGGGGTGCCATAGCAAAAGTAAGAAACTGAAGTTTGATGCTATAAAATTATGTGGGAAATGCAGCGTTAAATTTTTAATAAAGAACCTACATCCACCTCACGTGTTAATCATGTTTTAGAGTGGGGGTAAAAGATAGTATTCATTCAAAATCCATCCAGTGGGATTAACCAACAGAGATAATGATATGGCTGTTTGATGCCATTTAACTCCACTAAAACACTGACTGTTCAGCAGTGAGTGGTGTCTTTATTAATATCTTTTACTCTTCTGAATTATGCTCTGCTTCCAGTTTTTCTTAGATAAATGAAGGTGATGGGTAGCAGTGGAAAGCTGGAGCCTGTCTTCAGTTGGGAACTCCATGATCTGGGGCAGTTCCCTAAGGAGGAGAATGGTCCCTGCTAGGCACTGCAGATGATACTGCTGCAGCACTCTTGTGAAATGTGTCTGCTCATTTTTGCATATCTTTTGGAAATGAGGGATTCCAACAATAAACATTTCCTATCTCTTCTGAGATACTTCTAAAATTTTGCTTGTATCTATTTTATGGTGAGGTATCCTTATTGTCATGTTTGCCGGGGATTTGAAGCTCAGAGTAAATGATCGACCTGGCCCAGGTAACACAAACAATCTACAGCTGAAATAGAATCCTAGTTTCTAGGTCCTAAGCTCTTATAGTCAGTAAGATACTCTAACAGACAGCAAGATCTTAGACAGCAAGATACTGGCCAATCTTATGCCTATCTATCCAGAAGTAAGTTCCTTTATAGTCATTGGAGCTATACACAACTTACGTGTGTATAGGATTCCAGCCTCAGTGATTCAGTTGGACTTGGAGGCAGTGGTGCTGCTTAACCAGCTTGGGCAGGGTACCAAGAATATCAAGGATGTAACAGTGGTGCGTATGCATGCTCTACCCTTTCATGAGCACTTGCATCCTGTGCTCCTTTTGGATACAGATGTTTGGATTTATTGCTGGTTGAGAACAAATTTTAGCTACACTCCTCTTTTGCGGTAGTCCTCGTAGGCCTCCAATATAAAACAGCAACTATCTTAGCCAGAAAATTGTAACAGGCAAAATAGCTGAGTGCCCAGTATGGAAGTTTACATAGAAAGCTGTGTACATCAATAATGTTATTTATTTCCATGGAAAGTGAGAGGGACACATTACCTGAATAAAGAATTTTTTGCAACTATCCTTGTTGCTTCTCCCATCAGTATCTCCAAGAGAGATGTGGTGTAGTACTGATGCCAGAAATGGCATTGTGACTCATTTGGTTACTTTTGTGTCTATCCTTCCAGGGGTCATTCATACACTTTTTTCTCTTGTGAGAGTGGGCTGAATATGGCACAGTCTCAGATCTTTGCCAAGATCACTAAACCATGAGCAGATGGTGGTGGAGAAAAAAAGCACAGTGTTTTTATATACAGCTCAGGAATTGCAAGTCACAGGTGGGTCACCTTATACATACGAGTAGACTGCATACTCAATTGGTTTTCAAAGTATTTTTCCCCTAATCCAATGCTTCCCAAAATGTGTGCCATGGAGAATCACAAGGGTGCTGTGGAATGTCCCTGTTGGCCTTTTCTTCCCAGTTTTCCTTGGTGCCACCATCTTGGATCTGGTAAGATCCAAAGTGCTGACTCACAGGAGAACAAGGAAGAAAAGATTGTTGCAAAAGAAGGGGGCTGACACCATGATAAGTTTGGAAACCACTGTCCTAAATTCATGGCTTCTGTAACGATGTCTCATGATATATTCTCTTTTTGCTTCTGGTTCCTTCTCAGTGATTTGATAATTCCTGTACACTACTTTGAACAATCTGGTAATGTGTCATACTGTTATCAAAGTGAGAGTGTGTTCAGTTCATACCATCTACCTATTGGTATAAATAGAATTCATTTGTTGACATGTGTGCTCTGCTCTCTTTTAATAAGAAACTTAAATGCATCAAAGTCTTGAAATCAAAACGACCCCCTCTGTTAAAATCATAGAGTGTAGTTATAGTGTACTTCAGTACTCATCAAAGGCTTTGCATCACCTGGAACAAAAGCGCACTGCTTCACCCCCACAATGGACCTCCTCCCATACCAGTCCATTTTAAATAAATCATAATATCACATGCACAGGCTACAAGAAGTGGCATCACTAGGGTTGGTGTAATCCCATTAATATGTATGTATTCATATATTGCAGTACAGGTCACCCAACAAATGACTAGCCGGTAATAAAATCATTGGCCAACTTGATGATACTCTCACAACTATTGTGTGAGTGAACTGAATAAAAATTTATAGTATTAACTCTGATATGTAGAAATGAGAGCCCCAGCTGTTGGTTCCCTGCTGTGCCATAATAACACCTCATTGCAGCAGGCCTCCATCAGTCTTGAAAGACTATGGTATCGTGCTCGGCGCTGCATATGCTGCATGCGAAGCATGAAAGCCTGGGTTGGATTGTTATGGAGGAGAGGCTGTTACCCAAGCAGCAGATCCCCCCTCTCCACACCACTGAATTAGTCCAATGGAAAGGCAGAGCCAATACGATTGGATCCAGCTGGCGTCGCAGAGCTGGGCTAAGGACAGGAGCTCACCCTGTCTTGTGGGGCCGACCCGGGTCTCGAACCCTGGCCTGCACAGCGTCTTAACCGCTTGCACCACCCACAGCCTTTGCAACACACCTCAATGGCTCTCAGAATAATCAGTCTTGTTGGACAGTTTTGAGTTAAGATAATCCACTCTTTGTTTCATAAGGCAAGGCTACAAACCTAAACCCCATCATAAGTCCTGTGTTGCCCTGGGAATGTCAGAAAAATGCTGTAAAAGCACTTTTGTGCCACTCCTGGGAATGGGTTAGGCCAGTGTACAGATACACAGTTGCCTCCCTTCATCACCACAGGAACAGGAAGACCAATGAGTTGGGCAGCCTAAGTTAGAATTGCATCCTAACTTTTCTTTTTCCGGTTTTGTGTTTAAATTTTGTTAGACTGCAATGCAGTTTGTTTCTTTGCATTCTGAATTAAATTATCCATTGAAAGATGTATAACACGATAATATAATTTGAAAATACCAAGATTTTCACAGTTTTCATCCCATGAGTCACCTGGTGGAGTTTACATCCCCTAGTGAGGCAACTAGAACAAATCCGTATTTGTTGCTATGACAGGCCTTGTTTGTAGAGGGTCATCATAATAAATAAAATTCATAAAATACTGCAAAAGTCAGGGTGCAATCCAGAGTAACTATGGGGAGTTTTTCTCTGACATAAGAACAATTTAGTCTGGATTGCAATATGAATTTCCCATAGGTTTTCCTTAGGTGATGCCATAACTATGTTGATGTAAATGTCTCTTACATGCTTCCATAGTTGCTCTGGATTTTAGGGTTAGTCAATCTCAGAACCAGTATTTTAACAATATTTCCTGAGATAAATAAATATATAAATAAAATATTTATTGCTTAAAATAGTATCTGCATAATTTTGATTCCTACTGACAGGGAAAAAAACTGCGCAATCCTATGTATTTTTGCTTGGAAGTAAAGGTGTTTTGGATGAGACCCTACATGGTTCAGACATTCTCATTTTATGAATAGGTACTTTTAAATGCTGTTAGGGCAGAATATTTTCCTTTTAGGCTATGCCATATTTAAATCATTGTATTTTAGTGAAACATGATAGCCTTACATTCTGAGCACTTTCAGGCAGACCAGGAACTTGTCTACAGCCAGCAAAGGGAAAAATCTGACACCATAACATTCTTAAGGTATAATCCACGCACACCACTGACACAGGATCACAGAAGGATTCTATAGATCCCTTCCCCCTACCACACATGTGCAATGGCATATGTGCAAGCAGTATAATACGACGTAAGGAGGAATGCATGCCTCCCATATCTTCATTCCATCCACCTTTCTATCCATCCAGCAAAAATATCTTGGAGGATTTTGTATTTTCAAGAAATTGAGTGTTAAGGCCAGTTGTAGACATGGGTCCCCCAGGTTTTTCAGATGATCAAAGTTTAGAAATGTATGAGCATGGAAGACAATGGTTAGCAGTTTATAGATAATCTCCTAATAGAAACTAGAAGAATGCAAAAACATGAAGGGCAACTTCCAGAGAGGTTGCTGTATTTATCTGTTGCAGCAATCGTGTGTTTTAAAGGGAATTACAAGGGTTTGTGGCATTTAAAGGATATTTCAATCAAACATGGTATTAGTATTGTAAACAGACATGTACAGAGAATAAACATGAAGTCCTTATAGAACTTTCCTCCCTTTCCAGAAGGGGTACGGCTCCATGTATTAGAGAATCCTACTGTTTTTCAACAAAAGATAATAATTAAAAGTCTAGGAATTTTTCAGTGCCATTGTGTACTAGTCCGCAATTCCATTCTCCAAAAATTGCTAATACTAATAGTAGGTGAAAACATGGAACATACAGTGGTACCTTGCTTAACAAGTGTCTCACTTAACAAGTGATCCACATAACAAAATTTATGTGGCAAAAATTTTATGAAGAAAAAATTTATCTAGGATTCTGCCTCACATAACAAGTGTTGCTTCACTTAACAAGCACACTCTTTGGCAGTTGGGGCAGATGCACTGACCAGCAGCCCTTTTAAAAAGTGTCAGGGCTTCCTAGCGCGCCTGCCCATAGCAAAAGCAACACTTCTGCACTGTTCCTCCTGTGGCTGGGCATCCACTGGGCAG
This sequence comes from Cryptoblepharus egeriae, assembly GCA_030015325.1. NCBI lineage: Eukaryota > Metazoa > Chordata > Lepidosauria > Squamata > Scincidae > Cryptoblepharus > Cryptoblepharus egeriae. The sequence goes on along the minus strand of JAREYC010000002.1, from coordinate 85,383,531 downwards.
AGGGAGAGAAGAGCAGTGGAGAAGAGGGAAGCAGCTCAGGGCTAGCCAGAAGGGAGCAGGGCAGAGAGAGGCTCAGGATGAAGAGAAGGGAGACACTTTGAAAGCGCCTTGGGTTGCAGAAGAAAGTGTCTTGGATTGCAGCCTCCTAACCATGTCTACCCAGAAGTTAGCCCCATTGTGTTAAATGGGGTTTGCTCCCAGGAAAGTGTCTTTAGAATTGCAGCTTAAGTAGACTTCATAGGATCATGCACATTGAATGCATGTTTTGATGCATTCAATATTCCAGTATTTTGTCATCATTTTTATATCCAGTTAGAGCACAATCCTAACCATGCCTACTCAAAAGTAAGCCCCATTGTCTTAAATGGGTCTTACTCCCAGGAAAGTGTCTGAAGGATTGCAGCCTTAGTATTTTTATATAAATATTTTTGGGGTAGTGGAACCAATCATCTCAGTTTCCATTATTTCCCACGGGAAAATCCGCTTCGCGTAAAGAGCGTTTCACTTAACAAGCATGCTGCTGGAACAAATTAAACTTGTTATGTGAGGCACCACTGTATGTCTCTAATCAATTTAGCAGCCATGCTTTGAGCAACAACTTGGGACAATTCCGTTATAACTTGAATGTAATGACCTTCTGCTCTAACCACTTTCCATATAACATTTCAATCAATGTTTCACATCCTGACCTTTGTGCATAAGTATATGGGGTGTTTAAAAACACCCATTGGAGTGCCTCATCTTTAGAGCCATCACGTGCTGTCTGCTTCCCCAGCCATTTCTGTCAGAGCAGCCTCTCACGCAATCATGCTTTTCAATGTTTTCTTGTCACACACACACGTTTTAAAGCAAACTGTTAGGAAAATATGATGCCTGGCAAGGCACAGTGCCTTCCTTAGTAAAAACTTACATTCATTTTTAGAATTTAACATTCAGCCCAGCATTAACTTGCCTCTACAGTTGGCAAGTGCAAAGCAATAAGAAGCACGTGACTTCTTGGCCTGCTTTTAGCACAAGCTTTCATTTAAATTCATAGTGTTTCTGATCTTGAACACACATGCTGCTTGTCTTATGCAGACAATACCCATGATTCAGAGCCCATGTGCTAAGGAAAGGAAAGATCCATGTGCTCACAGAATTCTATCACTTTGTAGGGCTGATGAAAGCTTTAAGTAGACTTGCAGGCTGGCATTACTCCGTGGTTGCCAATTTGTCACTGATCACCTTGATCGTCTGTATATACCTCTCTCTCACACACACAACACACACATGCATGGGCGCACACAGTTTTCTAGAGTTATGGAGCAATAATTGAATCTTGCAAGTTTTCTACAGCCTCTGCCATGATTGGTAATATTCTGGCATTGGTAGTATTTTACTATAGTATTGGTAGAATTGTACTATATTACAGTATTAACAGTACTAGCAGTATTAACTGTACTATAACAGTATTATATTACACTCTGAGCTTGGAAAATGCATTGCATGTATTATTTGATACAATCCTCCAACAAATTTGTAAAGTCAGCAAGTAGTATTATTTTGTTCCATGTTGGTGCTCAGGAACTGACAGCCCAATCCTTTCCAAACTTTCAGCACTGATGGAAGCCCAAGGTAAGGGAATGAATGTTGACATTGGTTCTGCATTGGTCACTCCATTGATACTTAACCAAATCAGATTGGACTGGCAGTCTCCTATAATGCATGCAACATCTTTTCCTGGTTGGGTGCCCGTTATGTGCCCTGTGTCCACTGATCAGTTATGTGCCCTGTGTCCATTGCGTTGTCATGATTTCCTTTCATTTGTGCCCGCTACAGCTATTTTCTCTTTACTGTATACACAAGTACAATTTTATGCTGCTTTATGGTTCTTGAGTTGACTTGTTCATTTGTTCTGAGGAGGTTTTCCATGCTGTTTTCCATGCGGAATGGAAAAATTAAACAGGATATTGGGGGAATGAAGCCATGGATGTTGTTCTGTATTGTTAAAGGATGTTCCAGTCATTAGAGCCATCTTGGGCATTTGCTTTGACATGGGATAGTTAGGCTCTAAATGAATAATAAATAACATGATTTAACATACTCCTTTACTATATGCAACTTTGGTGTGGCTGACCTTAGTTTCATAACATGGCAGATCTCATAATGTGGGTTTTGAGAGTCATGGCTTGATGTTGGAATCTATGGGCGCAATCCTGAGTAACTACGGGGAGTCTGCTCCAGTGTAAGAACAATTTGCTCTGGATTACAATATGAATTTCCCATAGGTTTTCACTAGGTGGTGCAGTAACTACGGGTGCATGTAAAGCCTCTTATGTGCTCTCGTAGTTACTCTGGATTGTAGGGTAAGTCAGATGACTTTTTGAGTTCTTCCAACAGTTCCATGTGTGGTTTTTCCCATCTCCACCTTCTGTTAGCAACAAAGCTTTGATAATTATGTGTTCTCTAAAGTTTTTATATCCTAGGAATATTTTCAATAGTTTTGTCTCTGTAAGTTTGTAGTAAGCATAACCATAAAATCATATTTGTGCACTGGTCTGTGCTGGTTGTTTCTGTCCTTTGTTCCACTCTTAACAGTCCTCTGTATAGACCAATCCAGTGTTTCTCAAATTGTGGGTCGCAAACTAATTTCAAGTGGTTCCCCATTTATTTCACTGTGTATTTTATTTATTATAGGCTTGATGCTGCAATGGTATGTGACTGCATTTAGAGAGATGTTACAGATCTGTACTTTTAACATGTATATACTTTTAAAAATTATAGTCAATGGAGCTTTACACCTGGATAAGTGTGGATAGGATAGCAGCCATTGGAATGTTGGAGGAATTTTCTTAAAAGATCATCAACTACTTAGGAGGGTTGGGATGGTTTTTTAAATAAATTTTTATCTTTATTAATTTATTTGCATAATTTATTTGGTTTTGTGTTGAATTTTTCTAATTGATGATGTCACTACCAGCCATGACATAATTCCTGCTTAATAATACCCCTTCTAGTGGGTCCTAACAGATTGCCATTCTAAAATGTAGGTGCTGGTGCTAAAACATTTGAGAACCACTAGGCTAATCTGTTTTGTATATTTGGTATAAAGAAGCCCTGCCTAAGTGTAAGTGGTTGAATGTACCTGACATTCTGGCTTCCTTTCTGTTGTTATGATCTTTGGAATCAAAATATTGAAAGTAACTATTTGAAGATTAAGATTTCAAAATGACCTAAATAATCTACCAATAGCTTCCATTGAAACCTCTCTTTGCAGTGTGTACACTTTTGTTTTTTTTCAGCTAAGCTTTCTAAGATGTCAAAATGCCTCTCTTTTCTAGGCAAAATGTCCTCTTGGTTTCAGCTTACATTTCAAATAGTTGTCTGCCAGCTGAAGTGGAAAATTTGCTGCTGCATTCCCCCCCTTATTTTTAATACTTCTAGACCTTTTTTTGTACACATGTGTGCATGCATGCATATACATAGAAATATGTTTTATTGCATGCTTAACTGCTATTCACACATTTCTATGAACCCAAACTAAGCAAGAAATATTCTTGCTTCTGTTTTTTTCTTAACCCTCACACTTGAATTTGTGAATATGCTCCCGCCATCCCACTGTCTCCTCACTTTGTTTTACGTAGGGACTACTTATAGTGTTGTAGTGTTGTAAATGTCCTCTCCGCCCCGCCCCCCCCACACACACAAATCTGGGAATGTGCATGAAGGGTGATCAGATGCTTGAACCCAAAATTCCTTGCCAAGCTCGCCAAAATTCCTACCCACTTAACAAAATTATAGGACACCCCAAAAAATGTAGAACAAATGTAGGACATGTTAAAATAAAACAAAAATAGTCATATTGCTTTCCTGTACTTAGTTTCAACACTTTTAAAATTGAAAACCTTTTAACATGCATGATTCAGACCCAGACATGTAAGACACCCTCAAAGCAATTTGCAGCAACACAACACATGCAAGGGGAAAGGGAGGTGGGATAGGTAAGTAGAAGAGGGGAATCTGGGTGGGGGCACTTATGTGGGTGGGTGAGTGGGTAGCCAGCGGGGCTGCAGAGGTGGCTGCTGGGGCACTAGGCCGGCCAGCCAGATAGGGAGCACAGCAGAGAAGCCATGGAAGTGGCGCACCAGCCAGAAGTGGCACAGAAGCCATCCAGGAAGCCTCAGGAGAAAAAATTTTTAAAGGGCCAGATGGCCTGGAAATACCGTCAAAATTCCAGAGAGGGGGGTTTTCCCCTCTTTCCAGATAGCCCCCCTTTTCCTGGTGAGTTCCAGGCATTTCTGGTCATGTGGTCTGGGGACTGGGGTGGCCAACTGGCTGGCTGGAATACTGTAAGGAAGAAGCTCTCACAGACCAGAGAAAATGGCAAGACAGGCCAGATTTAGCACTCGGTTCTTGTATTTGACACCTGTGCTTTATGCCATGAAAGAAAACAAACCATCAAGGTAGTCAAAGAGAAGTAATTTATGGAACTCCTTGCCACAAGATTTGGTGATAGCATCTCGCCTGGGAATTGGACAAATTTCTAGAGGAAAACTCCATCATATGTTACAAGCCATGATGAGAATATGCAACCTCTGTGTTTTTGATGCTGGGATCTGGATGCAGGTGTCTTGTTGTCCTTTGTGGTCCCTGAGGCATCCCTGTGGTGAGCTAGTCTGAGATACAGGAAGCTGGACTAGAAGATCCTTTGGTTTGATCCAATGGGGCTCTTATGTTCTTAAGTTGCAATCATAGATTCTGATTGTTCACAGTCTCAGTTTCCCAGCAATTAGGATGAACAACAGAAATTTTCCAGCAGTTGTTCACCAGTTACTTTTGTGGGACATACATGTTACAAACCTTCTCTTCCTTTGCTTTCATTTTCTTCTAGCTCTTTTTTTTCTGTTGGCTCTCTTTTGTCCTTCAATCTCTGTTTGTTGATCCCACATACAACCTATCTGATTCTTTAATTTTTTCTAGCACATCCATACAAGTAAGGAGAAGGAGAGGATGGCTCAGATTCTCCAGATGGAGATTCCCAACTTCGGTAACAGTATCCTGGAGTGCCTGAATGAGCAGCGGTTGCAGGGTCTATACTGTGATGTCTCAGTAGTAGTGAAAGGCCATGCTTTCAAGGCCCACCGTGCTGTGCTGGCTGCTAGCAGCTGCTACTTCCGGGACCTTTTCAACAACAGCAAGAGTACGGTGGTGGAGCTTCCTTCTGCTGTGCAGCCACAGTCCTTCCAACAGATCCTCAGCTTCTGCTACACTGGCCGCCTCAGCATGAATGTGGGTGACCAGTTCCTGCTGATGTACACAGCAGGGTTCCTGCAGATCCAGGAGATTATGGAGAAGGGGACTGAGTTCTTCCTGAAGGTCAGCTCACCCAGCTGTGACTCCCAAGGTTTGCACACTGAGGAGGCGCCTTCATCTGAGCCACAGAGCCCTGTAGCACAGACATCCACCTGGCCTTCAGGCAACACACCCCTGCCCCTGGTCTCCCGTGTAAAGACGGAGCAGCAGGAATCGGACTCTGTCCAGTGCACATTTGTGGTTAAGCGGCTCTGGGAAAACAGCCAGAAAGAAGGGGGAGGCGGTGGTGGTAGTAATGGTAGCCGCAAAATGGCCAAGATCTCCTCCCAGCAAGAGCTGAGTGGTGGCAGTCGACAGACCCAGCAGCAGGTCCAGCAGCAGCAGCAACAGGCCCAGCAACAGGGAGCACTCACAGGAGGAGCTGGTGGAGCAGGCGTCGTTAGTGGTCCTAGTACATCAGACCAGACAAGCCCTGGTACTTCCAGTGCCTACACGAGTGATAGCCCAAGTTCATATCACAACGAGGAAGATGAGGAGGAGGATGCCCCTGAGGAAGGCACTGATGAACAATACCGGCAGATCTGCAACATGTATACTATGTACAGCATGATGAATGTAGGACAGTCAGGTGAGTTCAGATTGTTAATAGGTAATAATTCTATTTTCTCTGTCTAAAGAAGCTTGGTATCCATTTTGTCTGCCTATATTTTAATGGAAAAAATCTGTGCGAGGAGATGTAGAGTCTGGGAAATAAGGGTGACAATGAAACATTTGGAATTCAGTCTGCTTAGCCTATTCGAACCTGCCTTTATCACATGTGACAACAGAAGGAAACATGTAGAAAATACCTACTTTGTGTTTACTTCTCCCCTGCAATGCAGAAGTCAGATATACACAGTTGAAACATGCAACAGAGGATTTTAGTTAGTCCTGATTTCCTGGAAGAGTGTGCACAGAGTGTGAAACTAAAATAAGGGGGCAAACTACCTCCCCAAGTTATGAGCTCTGAGTTAAGAAGGCTGTGTAATGCTGCTTTAGCACAGGTGCAGGACATCTTTTGTGGTACTTTTGCACAAAGCGTGGCCCAGTTGTTTTGAGTTAGATCCAGTCCCCCTTCCCTACAGACTTCTACAGTGGAACCAATGCCTTATCATATAGCGGCCTAACATTTTATAGAGTAAAAGTGAATACGTGCTATAGGTAGTAAAATCTGCTTCTTTGCTAATAAGTGAAACAGCCCTGAGAAGTAAACAGTGTCAGTGTTAATCATTACCAGTAAGGTTTTAATTCTGGTTATGCAGCTTCTGAATCGAATTGATTTATCTTTTAAATAAGATGCTTTGTCTGGGCCCACATTAATCTAGGGATGATAGGAGATAAGTCTCCAATGTGCTTCATATACTCGCAATCCCATAAAATGACATAAATAAGATCTCTGTAATGAAAGTGTGACTTGTGGAGAAATGAATGGCCAGGACTTCAAAAACTTCCTCTGAGAGCAAGTGAGGAAAATTGATCTAGGGTGACTGGATTAAATCCACTGGTAATTTTTCCTGGGATCCCACCATATGATGGTGGTGAGACTCTCCCTCACTGGGGGTCTTCAAGCAGAGGCTTGACGAGCACCTGTCGGGGATGATGTAGGAGGATTTCCTGCTGCAGGCAGGGGGTTGGACTAGATGACTTACTAGGTCCCTTTCAACTATAGGATTCTATGATGATCCATGCCTGTGAGAGTATAGGTAACGTTATAATCACTGAGCCATTCTTGACACACTGACATAGCATTGTGGTTAACAGCATAGAGCTCAATTTCCAATTTCAGAGGACTGCCAGTCTTGATTTCTATAATGCACTTTATGTGAGCTGCCCTTGAAGATGGTTCAGAAATTAGTTCAATTCAGAATACTTATCACTGTCTTAGTTTCAAATTCATGTCAAGACCCATTGCATGTTGTTGTTTCAAAACAGCCTGAGTCCTGATCATTTCAGAAAAGATTTCTTTCCATATGACACCAATTCCTCCACCCATCCATGTTTAAGATGTAATACGAAGGCCATACCAAAGTTTTCTGTTATATGAAGACAAGTTCGGCCACTTAGTTGCAGTTCCAATATGTGGGAATGTTTTTCTATAGTGGGTATAAATGGAAGCACCTTAAAACTATCGATTTGCCTTGCTCCGTTTGTCTTGAGTATTAGAATTTCTCTTGATCTACCAAATATGTGTTTGTTGCCAACTAGTTTCAGTGTTATGTGTATTAATTTTTTATGTGCCATGCTGCATTTTGCTCTAAAGTGGAATATAATTTTTTTGAATATACGCTTTGAGCAATGGCATAAATGATCCAAATCATTTGGATCAACCTCAGCTACCCTAATTCAACCTCAGCTACCCTAATTCCAGTCTCTAACAATAGTGGATATTGCAATCACTGATGTTTATCCTGCAAGTTTGTTTTAAGGGTGCTTGAAATAATGTGCTTGAAGCCCTTCTAGAAATAACGTTGTCAGATCCTGAACTTTGAGCTTTTAGTTTTCTAGTCTTTTGAAAAGGTAGAATGGTTATTGCTCTCCCTTTTTAAATGGGAAGTACTGTATTTCTCATAATCTAATCCACATCTTTTTCAGCCAATTTGGGCTTTCAAAACCTGGGTGCACATTAGATTCAAGGGCGCATTAGAATTGATGGACTATGGTAATCCTGTTTCAGATTACGTAATTCCATTAATTCAGCTTGTCCCACAGATGGGAAGAAGCACAACCACCTGGGACAATCACTTCACCGTAGAGACAAAGAGGGGGCCTGTTCAGCATTGCTCCTCCTGCCTGTCAGTGGGGCAAACAGGCTGGCTGGATGGGCCCAACCCCTTCTCTGGGACAACTGCATTGTCTCAGAGAAGGGAAGGGGGGTGGACAGACCCGTCACGCCTGGTATTTGCAGGAGGAGAGGAGCATCTCTCTACCTGTGCAAACCAGGGATGAAGCATGCACCATTTTAATGTAATGTGTACCCTAAAGCTTGAGATACAAAATAGATTGCTGTACATTACAATTCTTTTTTTAATCACAAGTCTCTTAAATCAGGATGCACATTTCATTCGATGTTACACTAGATTAGAAGAAATATGGTGGTCACTCATTCTGTGGACCACAAATGATGAAGGCTTAGAATCTGTATCAGCATTTGACTTAAGAATACTGGCAGGGAGAAGGAGTCACAGATTCAGAAGCTTTATAGTAGAGAGATAATGTCTTCCTGCCTAGATTCCCCTGCTTCAACCTCCATTCTTCCAATGTTTTTCACTTGCCTTTTTCCTGTTTTTATTTCTCTCTCCCCCAGCAGAGAAAGTAGAAGCTCTGCCAGACCAGGTGGCATCAGAGTCTCGCAATCGGATACGGGTGCGGCAAGACTTGGCTTCGCTGCCTGCTGAGCTCATCAACCAGATCGGGAACCGGTGCCATCCCAAGCTGTATGATGAGGGTGATCCAGCTGAGAAGTTAGAACTTGTGACAGGTAAGATCATTGCCTCTCTCTCAGTAATGTCAAATGCATGGGAGACAGATATAGGTTTCATGTTTGCTGCAGCCTGTTTCAGAGCCTTGCAGATAACCATGCTGACTGATCTGGTTGAGTCTGATCAGAGTTGGGCCATGCCTCGCCCAACAACTGGTTCGCCGGAAGTGTGGGCAGGGGGTGGGGCCAGGTCAGGGGGTGGCACGCCACCCACCCCAGCATGCTGCGCGGGACGAGGGGCAGGGCACATGGAGGAGACGTACTGCGCACACGCCGACCTCCACGCTTGCGCAATGCGTCTCCTCCAGTTGGAGGAGACACACTGTGCATGCGCCGACCTCAGCGGTTGCACAGTGCGTCTCCTCCAGGTGGAGGAGACGCATTGTGCGCGCGCCAAGGTCGGCGCGCACGCAGTGCATCTCCTCCCAGTGTGCGAACTGGCATGCTGGGTTTTCTGCCCCCCCCCCCCCCCCACTACTGGTTCGGTAGCGGCGGGGTTTTTGGAACAACCGGTTCGGGCGAACCAGCCTGGGCCCACCACTGAGTCTGATCTTATTGATGAAAGTAGTCATGGTTACACCTACATCAGCTGTTCATCAGGACTAGGCCAATTGTGGTACAAGATGCTAGAATTTAGAAAAAGGTTCTCCTGTTCTTAAAAATCTTCTGAATTAGATCTTATAATACTATCTACTTTAAATGAAGGAAACTCTGCAAGAATGCAGTTCTTGAAATACATGCTTAGAATTAGCAGAGAAGAAGCAATTATTTTAGTTTAAATGCTATTGACAAGACGAACAGAAAACTAGGTTCAAATGAAATAAATTGCTCATAGTTGACTCCCTTACTTGTGAGTGGATTCATCTTTTTCACTGCCATGCTGGAGATTTCAGACTCTACTGATTTTAAGGGGTGCAGAATGGAGAGAAAATGGTTGGTCTTGAAGGCTTGGTTGCTAATGGATATTTGGGGAGATAGGCAGCCCATTTCTAAGCCCTGAAGGTAGAGCTGACTGATGCCCAAAGATTATCTTCAGAAGGTGAATCTGAATGGAGCTCTTTTGGGAGGCAACCAAAGAAGTTAGCTTTGAAGCCTTTGTCTGTCTGGAAGGAAGCAGCCAGAATTTGACCAAACCATGGAAGATCCACCTGGAATGTAGCCATGTTCTTGAAAGATAGAATTCTGTTGATTGTAAAAGCCTCTTCAGAGGCTTAGAGAAGCCTACTTGGAGTGCCAGCTGCCATGGCATCTAAGAGTATCCTGTGTGCAACCAGCAGCCATTAATGGGACTTCGATTGAAGGTTCTCGTCCCCTTCATTTGTGTAAGGGAAGTAACCCTGCAATGGGGTTACTCGATTCTGTGGCAACCCATAGGCTGACAGAATCAAGAGGCTCTGTGTCAGGCCACAATGTTCAACACAGAGGCTCTGGATCCAGCAGAGCGGAGCTGCATCCGTCGTGCCCTCCACACTGCCTCATGCTGACAATTAGCAGCTATCTGACTTTTGAAAAGCCTCAGGGCTTGAGGCAGTTATCTTACTGCATCCCCTCTATTTTCATTTGAGGCTTCTAGAGACCACCAAAAATCAAATCATGACCCACCAGTGGGCCCCAACCCACAGTTTTGGAACTAATAGTCTAATCTCAATGAAATTATGACTTTGATTATCATGGCCTGTTTCAAACGACCAAATTTGATTGCCGCACCCTGTTCCAAGTTCAGATGTATCTTCCAATATTCTTGAGCTACCAAAATGGGCAGCCACAAGAATATTTCCCAATTATCCAAAAATGGGATGTTATCCGCAGTGTTTTAAGGTCACTGATTCAGAGAAGTTAATAATATAATAAATAATAGCTCAAGCTCACTAAAGAAATATCCATTAACTACTGTTAGCCTGCCTCTGGTTCAGCATGAAAATATTTTTGAAAACACTTTTATGCCAGATTTGGAAGCAGACAAAGGATGAGTGAGGATGGACAGATCCTTTTATGGCACCATTGTTTTCTGTCACTTCATAAAAGCATTAGGTACTGTGTATATTTAGTAAGATAGTTTTGATCTCTGTCTAGTTGTTAGATAATCTATTTTCACAACAGGTTTTGTCTCTTTCTCCTGTTTAGGTACCAATGTGTACATCACTCGTGCACAATTGATGAATTGTCACGTCAGTGCTGGGACACGGCACAAAGTGCTTCTCAGGCGGTTGTTAGCATCCTTCTTTGACCGGTGAGTGTGTTTTCCAGTAGTAAGTAGGAAAGCAGGCTGCTTCTTTGTACACATCTCTTGCACCAATTTGTGAGTCCTTTGGGAATAGGGTATCATTTATTGATATATTTGACCATGTAAACCACTTTGTGAACTATTTTTTGTTGAAAAAGTGGTATTTAAATAATTGTAGTAGAAAATTTTTGCTTCAGTCTTTGAAGGCAGAACCCCTGGTCTCAGCAAGGGGGAGGCCAGTTTCTGGGAAACTAGCCAAGGTGGGGTGGAGTCAGTAAAGATGCAGTTCAATGCATTTTAAAATGGCTTTCTCTTTAAACCCTTCATAGGAACACTCTTGCCAACAGTTGTGGGACTGGAATCCGCTCCTCTACCAATGACCCTAGTCGAAAACCCCTTGACAGCAGGGTGCTCCATGCTGTGAAGTGTGAGTATTTATCTGAAGAGGTGTTTTGGGGAAAGTGTAGGAGTAGACCATTGCTCTCATTGAAGGAGGAAGTTAGAAATTTTGCTCAGTACCTTGAGGACAGAGTTCTGTACATAGTTTAATATGTGTAAAAGCTCTGATATGGGTAATTTTCTTCCATTTGATATTGTGGCCTTAAGCTTGGTGAAGCATCAGTTACTGGTACTTCTCAAGGTCTTACAGTCTCAGCAAAGGTGCTGATGTTGGGAATCTAGAGAAGCAAAGAGGAAGCATATCCGTTGATTGAGGCTCACATTCTTTCCTTTTCCTCAGTTTATTGTCAGAACTTTGCCCCCAACTTCAAGGAGAGTGAGATGAATGCTATTGCTGCTGACATGTGCACAAACGCACGACGAGTTGTCCGCAAGAGTTGGATCCCCAAGCTGAAACTACTGATGGCCGAAGGTGACACCTACACAACCTTCATCAACGACACTGGCAAAATGGAGCCAGACATCATGGGTGTGGAGCACAGCTTTGAGACAAGCAGCCATGACGGCGACGCAGGCACCTCCACTGAGGGCCTACAGTAGAACGTGCCCATCTCTCTTTCCAGTTGATGGTTTTTATTTCCTAATTTGATTTTGTAGGACCGTTTTCCACATTTTTCATTTCCTTTTTTCGTTGTTGGTTTGTTTTTGTTTTGGCAGAGGGGATAGAAAGCGTTGTGCCATCTCCTTTAAAACAAAAAATCTTAAAACATGGGCCTTGATCTTTCAGGCACCACAGGTAGTGCAAGCTCAGAGGGGAGGTCCTGCTGCTGTTTTGGCAGTTTTGCTTGGCTCCCCCTCCCCTCTGTCCTCATTGTGCTATTAATTGTTTTTAGATATATATATTTTAGTAGAAAATTTTAAAAAACCAAATCATTTTTGCAATTGGAGGCCATGATCCAGGGAAGTGTTGTCCCAGAACACTGCCCTTTCCTTCATAAGATCTGGTTCTCCCCAGGCAGGTCTGTAACACAGATTGATCATAAAGTTGGGCTGATCATCATTTGGACAAGAATTGAGCAGTGTATTTGGGGTGGGGGGGAAACAGAGGGAGAGGGAGAAACAGATTTCAAAACATTCAAATAAGAAACACTGTGTTTCTTTAAACAAGGAGGTAATCCCTCTTCTTTTGGGGGGCATAGTGTGTTGAACGCATGTGCATTTTTTGTTCACTGTTTCCATTCTCGGTCTGGAAGTAAAAAGTATTGTCATCCATACTGCCCTGCATGGAATGGCCGCGATTCAGTTCTCTAATTGCATATATGTGGTACATTGCGTACGCCAAGAGCAATAACAGCATGAAGAGTAGAATACCAGGTCCTGGGTGGAGCGGCCAGGAGAGGGCTCAAGCTGCACTCTGCTTTAGAGTGCAGCTGGGCACTCTGGGCCAGGGCAGGAGGGTCCTGTGTAGCTCTGGCCATGCACTTGTTCTCCTGTCTCTTCCCCCGCCCCCCGATCTGATCATCATTTGTTCATCTCCATACCAGAGGTCAGAAAAATCCCAAGGCCATATTCATTCAGGGAAGGACTGAATTGCAGTACTGTTGTCATGTCACCCCCCACCTTTGTCAGCCCCCTGCCTTTCCTTCCTCCCCTTTACTTAGGTACGCTCAGGTCTTGCACAGAAAGCAATTCCTCCCTTGCTACCCTTTCCCCACAAAAACAAAGGGTTTTCATGCCCTCTGAACGTATCTGCCTTTTCCTCTCTATGGCAGCCCTTTTGTTGGCCTGCTAGCTTAGACTACCCTGGCCTAAATGGGTGGTCTCTAGGACATATCTATGTAGCAGAGAAGAATTCAGATATTTTGAGCAGCACAGAGCCAGAAGGGTACAAACATTATGTGGTCATGGTCATAACCAAGCCTCACTGTACCCTTATTCACTGACTAAGCGTACAGTAACTGGCATCCTCTAATACAGCTGTAACATAGCTACTGTCAGCTAATACAGCTTTAATATTGCTAGTATCTTCTAGCCTGAGGTGATATAATTTTACAATTTTCAAATCATTCAGATGTCTTCAACCCTGTATACCTGAAATGGTAGTCTCTTGTGCTATCCTGAAGTGCCGCAATTTTGAGGGACAAGCCATGAAAAGCAAATCTGTAATGCAGCATCACTTTCTTGTTCCTAACATTGCCACAAGTTACTCTGCACATGAGGGTTTTGCAGTGCAGCCTCTCAGTCTGAAGATCAAGGAAGAGTTTGTCCTGTTGGACTCTTAAGGCCAATCTTTCTGTCAGTAGCTGTAACTGTGGCCAAGCTCCCCATTCCAACAACAGGTAACTAATCACAACGTGAAACTTTGCCTCTTCCCTCCCCACCTCTTCTCAGTTTTGCATTTATGTGCTTCCAAGTGCTCCTGATGCACAGTGAAGAATCCCCATACTTGAGTTCTGCCTCCATCTTGGCGATGGAAAATAAGCAGAGCAAACCAGGAACATTTGGGTTCTAGTCCGGCTGGATAACAAGACTATACCCAACCTCTTTTCCCTTCTTTTTTATTTCTACTTGTATTATTAAGATGATTACTCTTAGCATGGGGGAACCTCTTGTCTCAAAATTTTTTGACAAATGAACTGGTTATTCTCATTGGAAATAAAAGCCTGTATTTCTCCCCAAAAAACACAAATACCCCAAAAAGATTCTTCACACACTCACATTCACTGTTGCATCCAGTACTTACTTAGCAATCCAATGTGTTCTCCTAGATTGTGAAAGGAGATGGTGAACAGCATTCTTTAACAAAGGATATTAAAATATTTTTAAAGATAGAAATCTTGTCCTTGAATTTCCATGGAAATAAAGTCCAAAATAGCAATTGTATTAAATCTCCAGCAGCAAAAAGACAAACAAATGCTCTAGTACCTTAGAGGTTATTATTTCAAGTCAGGCTGCTGATCCCTGTCAGAGTGGCTCATGTAGGCTATTAACTCCTCTTGAAACAAATCTAATCTGAAAAAGGCTCTTTTCTCTAATGAAGTGTTGGCAGGTGCCAGTCCGGTTGGTGTTTGTAAAAGGGAACTGGTTCTTTTAGAAAACTAGGCCATTACCTCAGTGTGAAATGGCCCTTTTATAATTCTCTAGAAACTATTATAGTGCATAGGACCCATTGCGCTGGGTTGTGTTTCAGTTGGTACTGCAGCATTTAGATTCCGCCCGTTTTGTTAAGGAGCGTGAGTGGAAGCCAAGCAGTGACTGAAAATGATATGTTCTTGTTACAAAATGGGCTCTTTCTTCTCTTCTTAGGCACTGTCAGCTTGTTTCAATATATCAAGAACATACTATTTTCACTTGTCACAGAGAGCCCAGAGAACACTGACTCATTTATTTTTGTGACCCAGAAGGAACATACCTTGCAGAGGCCATTTCACATATTAGTGCAAATCAAGGTTTATTCCTTAATCAACTTTCTTTATATTCCTGAGCTCTGGCAAAATACCTTGAGACATAAATAAGTTGTTCTCAAACTCCACTGGAGTTTTACTCCTATGCACAGTCAAGGTGGTGTGGGAAGCCCTGCAGAGCCCTCCACAGGGTTCACTGAATCTTTGAATGTTCAAAAAAAGTGATTAAAAGCACTTCCTGGTTATGATCACAAGCACCTTGCTATGTTGAGTGATGCAGTCCTGGGGGTTGTGTTGCTGCCTTGGCTGCCTCTTAAACTCTTAAGGAAGTAGTACTCAAAGTGGGAGTTGGGACCCCCTTGAAGTGTTGCAACCTCCGGTCAGGGGAGTTATGAGAGGGAGGGATCCACAATCTTGGAATGAGGCAGTCAAGCGGCTTTCCTGGGAGTATGTAAGTCCCATTGAATACAATGGGACTTACTGCCAGGTAGACATGGAGGAGCTCTGGCGTCACAGTGATGTCATATCCTGGCAACTTTGAAGGGGGTCCCATACAGATTTTTAAATTTGAAAGGGGTTCCAAGCTGAAATGCCCAAGTACCACTGCCTTAAGGGGTGAGAAGCACCATTGGTTTGAGTACAACAGATGATAATGCATTTGGTACTCGAACAGAACTCTCTGTTCACCACCATCCACCTGAATTCACCATTGTTACATAGGAAGCTGCTGTTTACGTAGGCAGTGTCTTGATTCATCTCTCAGGATTGTCTGATCTGATTTGCAGCAGCTCTCCACGGTTTCAGACATATGGCGTAATCCAGAGTAACTACTGGGAGTCTGTGCTCTAATGTAAGAACAATTTACTCTGGATTGCAGTATGAATTTCCCATACGTTTTTACTAGGTGGTGCCGTAACTATGTTTATGTAAATGTCTCTTACTTGCTCCTGTAGTTACTCTGGATTGTAGGAATACTGCCTTTCCTCAGTACTAGCTTGGGATGTAACATCTGGTTTGGGGATTTTAAGTTCAGGCAAACAAGGTGGGATGCAAGGTACCCCCTCATGTCCAGGGCGAAGTACTTGCCATGAATTGTTTCTATTATTAGGGGAAGTGATGATCTTAACATATTATAGTAAAATCTGCATTACACACCCAGTGTAAAAGTTGAGTCTCAGCATAGACTGTGAGGGTTCTGTACCAAGAATTAGGCAGCCTTTCCTTTCTGTTAGGGAGCTAGACTTGAAGTGCAAGAAGGCAAAGTGATGATCACTTCCCAATAACCGCATTTTGTCCAGTGCTCAGAACAGTGGCAGGGGAAAGAAGGGGACTCCCTCCCTGCTAAAATGAAGCTCATTTAAGCCCCTGAGGAGGAGAGGACTGTTGCTTGATTGCCTGACAGCTGCATTAACCCTGGTAAGCCAGAGTGTAGTTTTAATTAAATGGACATTTATCTTTTAATTTAATGGGCCAACCTCATTCACGGTGAGATAAAAACATTGATTATCTGCTTATAATTAGGTTATCCTCGTAATGACTTATATTAGTTTTAATTTTTATGGTGTATCCAAAGAATGCTGAGAACTTTTTTGTGAGGATACAGAGAATTCTTCCTTGGCACTTCACAGAATTATAATTCCAGTGGTTCCCATGGTTAGAACACATAATAAATAGGCTCAGTTAATTTTGCAGTGCAACCAAAGCCATACGTGATTCGGTAATATTTTAGCATTTTGGCATTACACTTGGAGAATTGGATTGCTTTTTTGCCATGATTTGAGTATTGAATTATGTTGTCATTTAACACATTTTAAGGTTAAACACTAAAGTCTTCACTTTCTTCCATGCTAATTTGTCTCTTTCCCAAAATCTTTTCTATAGAACTGTGTTCTGTCTTCAGCTGCAAGTGTGCACAGGCTTTTCTAATGCATAAATAGTGATTTATATAATTAATCCATTCACTTTATTTTTTATTTTTCCCAAAAGAAGTTGAAATTACAGAAAAGTGACTTTTTAATACTTTTTAAAACAAATTTTAAAAATTGTAGAACTTTATTAGTAACCAAATAGGAGTTTGTGTGTGTAGTTCATTATTTTCTTTAGTCATGCTTCCATTAAGAAAAGGGTGACTAGTGCATGGCTTTAAAACAGAAATAAGCTATATATAAGTACAGAACACTGTATATTTCACTCTAATTTTTCTCATCATCTCCAGTAGTTCTAAAAGATAATTCTAATAAGTTTTTGCTGGTTGGCTTTGGTCAAATCAAATATGACCATTCAACGCAGCAGAGCCTTAACTGGATTGCCAAACATTTGTCACCATAATCCAGCAAGAAAAAAATACATACATTGCCCGCATGGACACATATCTTTATTACAGTGATGACTTGAATCCTGTCAAATTGGCTGGATGAGTGCTAATGCAAATGGAGAATACATCCAATTAGTAAGAGCAGCTATTCACACTCATCTACAGTTGCATTGGTCCACCTTCTCACTGTAATGCTATGTCTAGATCTCAGGCTGCATACCTGTATACTTTTAACTGAGCATCCCTGTGTGAGCACATTGGACTTGCTTCTGAGTATGACCCCATTATCGGTAACTCTCCTTAGTACCTCCATTGTTGCACATGCTGAATGATATGCATACTCTTTCTCTTTCCTCCCCACTCCAGCTGAGAACTCCTTCCACTGGGTTGAAAACATTCTGAAAAGGTACAAAGATTCCTCCATCACCTGTAATGCATGAATTGGAATTTGTGAAACAGTAACACTCTGTGCAGCAAAAATATGAAGTGGGAAAAATGAAGGTTTATATTTGGTTTGGAATTTACTGTGAACTTATTAGTGGTAAATGTGGATTTAGCAAGGTTAGAACACTTCAGCATGCCTCCTTATTGCACACATGTGCATAAACTCCTGTCTTACCCCTTCATCTCCAGACCATCTTCAGGAGAATCGCTCTGAATCTACTGTGGCTGGAGTACACTTGTGCCCCATGCAGCATGTTCCATCTAGACACCTTTTCCTAACAAATAATAGACGTTTCAGAGGTGCAAACTAAATCATACAAAAGCTGAAAAACTGAAAAAATAGATGTTTCAGAGGTGTAAACTGAATCATACAAAAGCCAGACAAGATTTAAAATTTCCCATTAAAGGTTTTTGGGTGGGTTCTAAAAAAAATCAAATCATTGCCTAAAGTAATCAAAAATACTTTCAAATTCTCAGTCTTGAGTAGCTTTCTCAACCGGTAGTACTTGAGGTGATGTCTGCTGGTACACGTGGGACCTTCAAATCCCTGCTGCCTGGAAAAAATACCAGCAGTACCATGTGACAGTCTCAGTTGGTGTCTTAGCAGTTGGTGTCTCAGATTGGACGGCAGAGCCTTTCACACACTAAGCCCTCCTATATGCCCTGAACCTTTTACCAGTGTTTGTCACATTATGTCTGGCTTTCCAATTTTGAAATAACTGGCAATGACATCACCAGTTACTTCCACCTTCTTCCAGTAGGTGGACCTTCCAGTAGGTGGACCAAGCAAAGTGGTACTGCAGGGACAAATATTAAGAAAGCTGATTTAGAGGAACTGGTGGATCAGCAATTATTACTCCTCCTAACCAATTGATTCAGCTTCTCAAATGTCGGGCAAATTACACATTTAAATATATCCCTTTAAAATGTAACACGTGTCTGTGACAAGTACTTGATCTTTACCATGTGTTTGATAACAGTACACATACTACTGTGTCAGGATTGACCTTTCCAGCCCTCCACCTTTATATTTAGTGGAAACTATATGTTTGGCCATTGTAATTTAAGAAGCAATCTTATGTTATTGTCTTTGACTGTTTCTACTAGCTTTACTCAATTTCCTCTTTGGTAAGAGCTTTCTGTTCTCCTCCCTCTGTAGTTATACAAAACTAAGGGCACAATCCAGAGTAACTACGGGGAGTCCTTGCTCCGGTGTAAGAACAATTTGCTCTGGATTGCAATATGAATTTCCCATAGATTTTCACTAGGTGGTGAGGTAACTATGGGTACACGTAATGTCTCTTACGTGCTCCCGTAGTTACTCTGGATTGTAGGGTAAGAGAAGCATCAGGCTGTCTCAAAGCATTGTTAGAAAAAGAAGAGTTTCAATCTGGATTGGAAAAAGCTATACGTTCTTTTCTGATTGAAAACTTTTAATACACTATAGCTTTTTTACCTCCCATTTTCACATTGGTTGCAATTGTGTTGCAGTGGTATTTTTATATCATCTGGATGTAGCAAATACAAGAGACTAGATAGTAGAGTTTAGGAGGCAGGGTGTAATTCAAACACCCAAGTCAGCTCAGATTTGGCCAAGTGGTTTGATTCCTCTAAAGAGCCAATACTTTGGTTTCTTAAGAAGTATCTGTGAAGTTGAACTTCACAAACAATACTATTTGCAGCACAAGCCTTTGTATGTTTACTCAGAAGTAAGTCTCTGCAGTGGGGCTTGCTCCCTGGTGTTATGATTGCAACTAAAATCTATTAATAGAATTTTTAAGCATCTGCTGGAGGTATTGAACAAAACATAAGTTTCCTTAAGTATCAGAGTACATTATGCAAAAATCTGACTTCCAGTCCTTTTACCTAAGTTGTCTGTTTTGATTTGAAAGAGTGTATCCAGGCACATCAGAGCTATAGATTTTTGTCCCACCTTAAACATTATTGGTCCCAGCATCTGTTATCTGTGAAAGGCAAAGACGAACTATTTAGTTGATGCAGTTTATGACATGGATTAAAAAGTTGACCCAACCAGCTTTCCCCTGATTATTTTGTTTAACCCACCAGCATTTATTGTTTATTCCTCTAGAAGAACATTTCTGAAAACCTGCTTTGAACTTGGAACAGAAGTGTGCAAAAGACTAGTATTGTTTCAGTGCATCTTTTTGAGTTAAGTTTAGGTAGCCTTATGGTGAACACTGGCTCCTCTTGGCTGATGGGTGAAAAGGAAGGGTGGGATTGTATAAAAATAGTGGCATCTGTGGGGAAAGAACAGCTTTAGTTTCTGATTCTACTGAGATTCTGATGCTGTGTTTGATTTAGACTGCAATATCACACATTTACCTGCATGAGCCCCACTTAACTCAATGGGACCTAATTCTTCTGAGTCTACATGAATATACTTGTGCTGTTATTGTTAAAAGGGGTAAATGAGATTCTTGATCTAAGTGGAGTAATGAGAAGAGGTCACAATACCCCTCTGATATTTTTCTGTGCTAGGAGGCAGTTTATATGGGGCCTGGAGTGCAGTGTCTCTAATGTGGATTAATTTCAATGAGCAGTTCTGTTTACACTGGATCATAGATTAGAAGAGCCTTCCACATTGTGGGTGATAGGGTTTTTCAGCAGATTTAATGGCCTTTGAAATTACACAGATCACAAGGACAAGGCTAGAGTAGGGTACACTGATTTCACTTGGTGAGTTGGCTGCTTTGGAACTTGTTGGAGTATCTATTAGACTTGAAACTGAAATTGATGGGCAGAGAATTTTTTTCCTGATGATTCCTAACCCTTTCATTATATGTCAGAGAGCTGAGATCTCTTCCAAGGCAGAGCTCTGACCTGGGACCTTATCCAAGGCAAGAATGCCAGATCAGAATTTCAAAAACAAAGGGACACTGGAGGGGAAATGTCTGAAATAAGGCCACCTGTTATCTTCTTTGACTGTTATTTCAGTATAAGAAATTTTCCCTTTATAACAAATCCTAGAAGGCTCACCGTGAAGCACCTACAGTGTATTGTCCAGTCCTGTAGATGTTATGTGGCGTAACAACACCCTGGAGTAGAACATGCAAGTGTCTACCCATTAGATCTGCTGTTGACAAACATGATGTCCACATTCAAGACCTAGTTTGGAGTATCACTATAAGTACCACCTGATCCTTCAGCATGGTCTGAGGTTGCTTTCTAAGCCTTCCAATCAGCTGAGAAATTCTCCCAAATGGCAAAATTGTATTTGGATAGACTTTCTTTTTAAGGATGGAAATAACTCCTGGATGAGGGAATAGAGTGAGGCCTTCTTATTCTTTTGTTGTATCCACATTTGTCATTTTCATTGATTTTGTTATTTTCTAAACTAGAAAAAAATTTCATTTTTACATTTTAAAAAATGTACACTGAAAAGCACTAATGAAGCCTGACTATGTAACTTCTGTGCAGATGCAGCATGGACTTTTACTCTTATCCTTTCCAGGCGCTTTGGGTTTACGCAAGCAGCTGCTCCAATATCAGCCTTCCTCCCTTCCCTGCCCCTTGTAAAATCCTTCCAGAGAGAAAAAAAACAAATCCTTTAAAATCAAATAACAAAAGCAACCTCCCCTCTTCCACCCTGTCCGCCCCAGCTCCCTCAGCACTTCCTGCTTTGACCTTGAAACCTACCCCCTCACCTCCCTCGGATAATGCCAGTATTTGTTCTGTGTTATAAGTGCCAAGAAAAATTTTGTGACTCCCTCATCCCTGTGACCTGAGAGTATCAAGAATTGCACATTAACTACTGTAAAGATTAAAAAGGAATTCTGAAATGTTAATAAAAAAAAGTTTGTAACAGTTGCTTGCCTGACCATTTCATTTCAAATCTGAGAAGTCTCTTTAAGCGAGCCATCTTGGAGCGACGTTAGTTTCAGATTGTCACCTGTAAATAAAGGTGGCAATTGGGGTTTCAGGCACGTCCACTTATTGGATGGGTTAGGGTTCATCCAAAAGTGAAAACTGTGGGAAAGTGGAACCCAAATCTTGTCAGGTTGCAAATGCAAAATAGCCACCAAAAACATAAATATCACTTGGAAAGCCAAAATAACACATTTATTAACACATAGCCAAAATACACAGCAAATTACAAAAACAAATTAACAAAGGCATATGTGGACAATGAATATCTTGTGTATTTGAATGATGGTAGTTTACTGAAGAAACTCATAAGGAAATAATTGAAATAAATACTTTTCAGCCTTCACTGAATTAAATAAACTATGGCTTTAGTCTGGATGGTGCTTGTGTTTAGAACAGAGTGACCATGTCTTATAATTAAAAAAGAGGAGCAGCAGTCACCAGGCAGCATCATGCAGTAGGCAGCGGGCACCACCACAAATACTTACCAGGCACCAGTGCAAACTATTTCACTCAAGGTCATTACTCTAGTTTTTCCTGTAATTTCTGCTTACAGGTTCTTTGGTCAGTCACACACATGACATTGTCAATGAACCCTTGGTTTCACTTCTTAAGATGTCAAAAGAACAGACCCTACTGACGAAAAGATTTCAGGATATATTATAAAACTGTTGAGAGAACAGATTGTCAAGAACAGTCAGAAATCAGAGTTGGGTATTGATCATATTGAGGAACATCTATTAGGTGAAAATCTAGGTCCCCCTGAGATGAAATGCATTCGTGACCTAGATTGCATCCAAGATGCATAGAGTTTTCGTTAGACTAGAGTGGATTGTTAACTAAAATGACTACTGAACAGTAAAATAAAATCTGATGAAATCATAAGGACTAGCATCATGCCACTAATCTAGATTCATCATGCCACTAATCTATAGATTCAAGTTGGAGAGAAGAGGACATGTAGACTGAATTGGCCTTAAGAGAATTAGACACAAAGTCACAGAAGAATTGGTTAAATCGTTGTTAGCCCCGACAGCTAAACAGCATCCACAGTCAGAGGTCCAGTGCTGAGGTCCAAATGGATGATGGCTCCAAGTTCCCTTCTTGTCAGCTTCCAGTGGTATCAATGAAAGGCCACCATTGGATCAGACCAATATACATTTAATTCTTGTTTTTGGAAACATGCCCTATCTTTTCAAAGAAAAACAAAACATACCAAAACTAAAGTGTCTATTACATATGGCATAAAGTTTTATTTTCACTTCTTAAAGTTGCTTTAGCATCTTATAGCACTGTACCAGTTAAAGAATGGCTTTTGAGCACATGAATAAAAAAATAAAACGACCTTTCTTGTCCTTGATATCTCTGTGTCACTATGTGTCAGTCTTCAGTCTAGAACTAGCCTCTGTGTCCTAGCAGAGTTTAAAATTTAAGATTCAAGGAAAGACCACTCTATACCCAGTATGGAGATGGGAAGAGAAGATTCAACTATTTCCTATTTGGAATTAGTTTGTATTGTTTTTAGAACTTGGCAGAATCTTAAACATCTGTTAGCACCACTTTTATCCTGAAACACATCTATAGGTTTGGATGAAAAGAGTGCTGGTTCTGCATACAACTTATGGAAGAAGATGGCATTGGACTAAGAAAAGTATTCGTAAACTGCAATACTGCATATTTTTACCTAGTTGTAAACTCCACTGAAATCAATAAGACGTACAGTGGTATCTCACATAACAAGTTTAATTAATTCCGGAAGCATGCTTTTTATGTGAAGCACTCTTTATGTGAAGCTGAATTTCCCATTGGAAATAATGGAAACTCAGACAATTGGTTCCACAAGCTAAAAATATTCATATAAAAATATTAACTGTATGTAAAAATGATGACAAAACACTGTAATTGAAGTCTACTTAGGCTGCAATCCTAAAGAGACTTTCCTGGGAGCAAGATCCATTTAACACAGTGGGACATACTTCTGGGTAGATATGGTTAGGAGGCTGCAATCAAAGACACTTTCCTCGGAGACTTACCTGGGCTGCTGCTGGAGGTTCAAGGTGGCTGGTGGGGCAGTTAGGGGCAGCTGCCTCTGGTGCCCCCAGGCAACTGCCCCCAAATTGGGAGCAGTTACAGGCAGCAGCGCTGACTGGTAGCCCTTTTAAACAGCCTCCGCACGGAGCGTCAGGGCTGCATAGCATGCGTGCCCATAGTGCACATGCTTGTTATGTGAAGCAGGATTCCTTGGAAACTTAAACTTGTTATGTGGAACATAATTTATGTGAGGTGCTTGTTAAGAGAGGTACCACTGTGTTTCTGAGTAAACGTGCATAAGATTACACTAAAACTTCTTAGTTTTAGTTCCAGTTTCAAGAAACAAAACCAGTCTCTTACAACTTTAGTGCTTTGGATTACCCTCAATCCTCATTACTGCACCATTAAAATGTGGGATCTTCATACCGCCTGAGCCAATTCCCAACTGGCATCAGTTTTGCCAATGGTGTTTAATCAGCAAACACATTTAACATAGAACAAGCTTGTTCCTCCAAGGAGGTGAAGGAACAAGAACAGGGATATTTAATTGCAATAAGGGTCTGAAGCTGGAGCTACGATGTCCTATCTCTTAAAAATGAGAGGAAAAGGCACATAAAAGAAGCTTGTGCTGGAGCTGATACTTGGCACATGAGGTTTGTGTTGCCGATATTGCAGCATGGTCTCCTTATGAGCAAGCTTAGACTTAAACGTGTAAACTTGACCCATTGCTTGAGCATATATGTCAAAAAGATATGCCGTATGTTCCTTGGATAAAGCTACAAACATTCAGAATCCAGTCCTTCTTTTACCAGATCTACAGCCCAAAATGGGAGCAGTTTGGTAGACCAGCCCAGCTGAAAATAGTCATCCTGTGAGGCTTCTCCACTCTTGCTCAGGATACAGAATTGTCCATGGTGGTTCTCGGCATTCCACTCAACTAGCGTGACTGACACTGCCACTTCGATCCATGTCCTTTCTGCCCTTTGATTAGAGAGCAAAGAGGAGAACCACCACCACCACCAGGACAACTACCAATAGGCAGATGATGCACCACTGACGCCGATCTGATGAGGCAAAGCACAGAGGAAGAGCAAGTAAATAAAGGAGTCCAAACCCAGTCAAACAATCCTAGGGTGAGTATGACTCTTGCTCTAGGAATTAATAAGCAAGGGAAATAAGCATAGAAGGTGAGAAGGGTGGCCTAAAATGAAACTAGAAGTGGAGGATATGAGGAGCCACAAACTGGACCAGATTTTGAAAATTCCCAAACTTTTGAGTCATTTGCCACACTACTTTAGCGTGTACACAAACACTGATCCAGAAGCATCTTGAAGCAAACACTGATCCAGAAGCACTGATCCAGAGACATCTTGATGTAATGCACCTTAAAGATGTTGTGCTGTAAGAATAACTGCACTTCTGATTGGCATTTCTTCAATATTCACAACTGAACATGTGGGCCTGGTCTACTGCCATATAAGAAACAGCTACTGTGTTACAAAAATTTTTCACATCTATGGGACATTCTATAAGGAGCCTATTGGAGAGGATAGGACAGCAGAGCTGAAACTGTTGAGCCATGGCCTATGGGGCTGGTTAAGCAATACCTAGCCTAACTGACCTGCTCAGGTTCTACAAGTACTAGTGTTTGTGGTTCCTTTGGACAGGACAAGCATTATGGGCCTGGTAATGATATAGGGTTACGCCTGCTGTCTTACCCATGATGTACAATTTCCTACTCTCTGTGGATTAAAGACCACCAACACTATGGATCAAGGGCTGTGTGTTGCATACGCTAGATGGCACTATTGAATACTTATTCTTGTGACATGATTCCCAGAAATGTTGGTTACCACTGAGGACTTGACCTCATTGTGAAAATGAAAGAGAGTGTTAACTATCAAAGCAAATGCCACAGATGCCAAACCAAAATCTTCAGGATTTATTGCATAGTACAATTCTGTTGCTCTCTGGTTCCTCATCCCATCACCTGTGGTGATGATGATGGTGGTGTCTGATACAATTGGAAGAAAGGCAGGTGAAAGGTATATGAATGGCAGTGCTGTCTCCTTGCATCTTTTTCTTTGAAGATGGGAGTGAGACAACAAAAACAAAACTACACAACTGCTCAGCCCAGCTCATCTGCATTGTTCCACCTCCTTTAAGCACACTTGGTTTATCTGTGATATACTAAGCATGCTGCATTTTAAGCCCTGAAACACATTTTACAAGAACTTAATATAAAATAGCAATAGAAATCTGACCTTGCAGCAAGGAAACAGAAAAAACTAGAACCAAAATGAACAGCAGTCTAGCCATAACAACCTTTCGGGTCCCCAAAACCCATTTGAATAGATAAGTTTTCACAGTGTACTAAAGGGAGAGCAGCAACTGAGCCTGAAAAGTCTGTCTTATGAACCAATCTATGTAGCAGCAGTAATGGAGAAAACTGAGAAGAAAAGCCAAAGCTGGAAAAAAGTGGGAGGGAAGAAGCAGATGGATGGGCAGAATTACCATCTGGCTGTGCTGAACACCTGGAGTGTACTTTTTTAGAAAACCAGAACAGCCAAATCAAAAGAAGAGTCATGGAGTTGAGGGATTCAGGTTTACCATTTGTTCAGGATAGTACACAAGCATCCTGGAGCCTAGAAGCATCTCCTAATCCTAGATTACTTATCCTAGATTACTTACCCTTACAAGCATCTCCTAATCCTATCTGACTTACCCTGCCCAAAGCTAATAAAAAATAAAGGTGGTTTTGAATTCAGAAGGCTAAGGAACTTGAAGTGCTCAAAACTCCCTTGTGCTACTATGATTCTGAAATGGAATTACCCAGTTGAGTAGAAGAAGAGATAGAAAGCAGGACTTCTACTTTCACCCCAGTGCTTAGGCTTGCAGGGGTGAATCGGAGAAGTTTCCCTTACCAGTAGTCATGTGGGAGACTCTGGCCATCTTTTTGAGCACCCCATCCATGCGGCTGTGAGTGTTGTCCATCTCATGGGCAAAGTCTTCCAGCATCCTGAGAAGTCAGTAGAGGCACAATCAGCTCAAGTGGTAGCTGTCCCCAGAGAGCCCTCTCCCATTCAGAGCCTCAAGCTTAGTTTTGTCTTGCCATCCATCAATTGTCCATCAAAGGTTCTTCTCAAATGTACAGCTTCACAAAGCATGGGATAGCCAGATGAGTATGATGGCAAAATGCACCATATTGCAGGAAGATTTTATTGTGGTGGAATTAGTACAGCTTGAACTCCAATATTGAAGACAATATTTAAATTAGGGCTAGGCAACTGGTGATCCAGTGTGACCCTCATATGGCTTCCCATTTAGTCCCCAAAATTGTTCTTGATCTCAAGAACCCCACCTTAATAAAGAGTAAGATCAGTGATGGGCTTCAAAGAAATTAAGAACCGGTTCTCTTCCCATCTGGCAGCCACTTTTAAATGGCTATTTTTAAACTTTATATGTCCTATCTCTTGTTAACAACCGGTTCTATAGAGTAGGTGCGAACCTGCTGGTGCCCACCACTGAGTAAGATACATAATAAATAATTTCCAGCAACTGTCTCAAGTTTTAGTGGAAATTACCTTTGGTTTCTGTTTCACCTCACATATGTGGGAGTTACACAAAAAAATTAATTATCAAGTACAATTCTAAATAAGACAAATATAGTAACTCATGGTTCTTGTCCTCTGGTCCAGCCTATAGAAATTAGGAGAATGAACCAGGTTCACCAGGTACACTCCTTGTGCACATTGGTTATCATCTCTATCCACTGGATCCAGCTTCCCTGTCCAACCCCCTCATGACTCCTTTGCATTGTTCCCACACTGTGAGAGTCACCCATGCTGCCTGCACTCACACAGCCTGTTCATCCAGCTCCTCTCCAACCCGCCCTGACATGTGTTTCAGCACCCGAATGCTCCCAGAGACCAGCTCCAGCTGCTCATCTTGCTCATCAAGGATCAGCTGTCAAGAGGGAGAAAGAGAAACACCAGAGAAGTCTGTAGAAAGCATTCTAAGTGATCAGATTCATAAAGGAGCCAAGATCCATAACAATGATGTACCCAGCCTGAAATTTAATTGGGCTCTGGCTTTCAGGAAACAACTTAGCTGGAGCAATTCTAAGATTGGTGCAGTACTATTAATGATGCTGAGGTTCCCAACTGGAAAAGCACTTCCACCAATGAGATCATGAGCAAGCTGCAATGAATCCACAGTTGTAGGTAACAAATCAACAAAATGACATGTTGACCCATCACATTACTCTGGGAAATCGCCACTTCAAGAGCAGTGGGGGGGGGGGGCTTTTCCCCATCAATCCACCAGAAAAAGGCCGCTAATCACTTGTTCAATATGTTAAAACAGGGAGGTCAATGAGCCATGTTTGCAATAGAAGTTAGAATCCAAGATTTCTTTTAGGGAAGGTGTCCAACTAGAAGATACCCTTTTGTCTCTGTGAAAGGGGTAGTGAAAGAAACAAGGGACTCTTCTTAGACTCAGGATGGAGTAGTGGTTAGGGTGTTAGACTGAAATCTGGAAGATTCAGGTTCAAATTCCCACTTAGCCATGATGCTTCCTGGCTGACATTATGCCAGTCACCAGCCTCATTTATATTTCACATGGTTGTGGTGAGGATAAAAGCTTTGTAAGCCACGGGCATTTTCCTTGGTATGGAAAGGCAGGTATGAATCTAATAAATCATATTGGTCCACCGCTTCTGATATGGAGAGGGTAGACCCCATCTAATCTCACCTTCTGGTGCAATTGCTGCTCTTCCAAAGTGCGTAAGTTGGCTGTTGACAAGTTTCCTGCATCTAACAACCCATAATGTTCTCTGCTTCCCACCAGCACCTGCAAAGCATGAAGGAAAAATCTCTGAGGAAGCCAGGATTCAAAGCATTCAAGAAGAGCTGCAAGGAACAAGAAAAAGGCCTAGAAAATAATGGTGAATGGGATGGAATGCAGAGTCCTTTTCCAACTCCATTCATGAGAAATCGTCCTTCCTAGAGAGTATATTTTCACTGCAATCACTGTAAGTAATTTAGGGTGCAATCCTAACAAATTTAGGCTGGCCTAACTCACCTGGCATATCTTCCTGTGATGGTGTGGGGATGTTGGCATATGCCTGTGCACAGGCCTAACCCCCACAGGAGTGGGGCAGAAGTGCCTGACGACACCTTTGTGATACCACCTGGTCAGCACAGGGACTTATGTCAGGGCTTATGCCGGCCTAAGGCCTATGTCCTAAACTTCCTAAAGTGAAATTAAGCTCCTTGCTCTGGAGCAGTTAAGATGACTTTCCATAAAATAACACTAGAGGGTGACTTAACTGCGTGGACCCGTAACTGCTATGGATTTTGCCCTAAGTGGGGGTTAGCATTTCTCATTTAAACCAAGCTTAAACCAAGTTTCTCATTTAAACCAAGGAATGAGATCCAAGTCTGCAATATGCAGGAGGCATTGGCTTTTAGGTGAATTTATTTTTTGAGGAGAAATCAGCAAGTATGATGTTGCTTTTTTATTTAAGAAGGCTGAGCCACAACCTATGCATGCCACAAGGACAGCGATCTGAAAGCAAGCCTACAAACATTTCACTTGGTAGAGATCAGAATATATAGTTTAGTGAAAAGAGATGCAGATGGAGAAGGTTTTTCCTTATCTCTGGCTACTGAACCAGTTCCAGTTCCTTTGTGGCAAAGAAGTTCAGGCAACCAGGGATATAGAGACACAGTGCCATTTCCAAATGCAACACTTTCTAGATTGAGATCTCCAAATATTTCAACCAAAGTCTGCAACAAATGCCTTGCATGGTGTCAAGGGGAAAGGGAAAAATGTAAATACAAAATTTAAATGAATATATTAAAGATGGAACATGAATGAGGGCACAATCCTCACCAATTTATGCCAGTGCAACTCACTCGTCTCCCTGTTCCCACTGTGGTGGGGGAAGACTGGCACTTTTATGTCAGTCTTTAGATGTCCCCAGGTGAACACTTTTCCTGGGGTGGGATTCGTGCTGGCCTAAACTTTGGTTAGGATTGCACAATGAATGAATCACGATTTCTGCAAGGACTGTCACACATTACAGCAATAAAACACATACTCAAATGAGTCCTCATTCTCCCACCTCCCAAGTACCTTCTCCATTCAGAGGGCATAGAAAGTTACTTCTGGCTTTTGGAGAAACCAGGAAGTGATTTTTTATGTCTTCAGAATACCCTCCGGACATGACCAGAGCACAGCTCAGATCATGGATTGTGTTTGGACAAGTGAGCCAAATGCATGCAGGAGACAAGAGGCTGGTGTGGGCCACATCTGGCCCCAAACGGGTTTGGAGGCCCATGTCCTAGGTGATCATTCCCATCTCAGATAATAAATGCTAAGTTCAGCATAGACAGGATGACCAGATGACTGGAAAAACCCAGATTTGTCCGGATTTTTAGCCTCCTGTCCGGGTATCCTACATTTTAGCATCATTGTCCTACATTTTGGCTTCATTTTGAAACTTCGTGATAGTGCACAGTACCCCACCATGTCATATGTTGTTGGATTCGTATTGAAGAGCAGAATCCAATGCAAAAATCAGTTTGGAGATATGTACTTCCTATCAAATGTTATGGTCAAAAACAGAAAAATAAAAACAAAAGCAACACATTTTTTGGCAATTTTTTTCAGTGGGTAGGAATTTTGGCCTGGGATTAGGAATTCTGGCCTTGGGCTTCAGGAGTTTTGGGTTTGGCATCTGGTCACCCTGAGCATAGAGGTACATGAAAGAGGGACTATAGAATGGGATTACCTCTCTGTTTTTCTTCTCTACAAAAGCCTGTGCTTCTTGGCTTGATATATGATCCCGCATTTCCTAAAGACAAGAATGGAAATCAATAAGCGTGCCTATATAAAAATAACAAACAATGATGCATTTTTTCTAAGAGTTCTTTAAACACATAACTTCTCATAATTAGGATTCTTAGCATAAGCTAAAGGTGTGTAGTCTATTCTAAGACTCCAAGGTAAATGAATATCTAAGGAACCAAATGAAACTAAAGAGAGAGGCTTCATTACAACTCACTGACTGGTGTAGAAATGAATGCCCAGGGATTTCATATGAAATCCTGTCCTATCCCAGCTTTAATTATTTAACCTAATTTCTTTATCAAGATTGGGAAAATTCTCATTTTCCATTCACCTGTCATGCAATCCCAGTAAGAACTGGTTTGAATCCAGAAAACCTACTCCAGAATCATTTATGCAACAAGACTATTAGTATGTTTACTATTCAAAGAATTATATAATTCCTAACACCTCTTTAAAAAGTTGCATCTAATTTCAGATATAGTATGTGTAAATTCCTCCAAATCTTCTCTCGGATATTTCATTGTCAGAACAGCAACCATACTATCACTACCAGTGAGTCTTTTATTGTGCGCATGCCACAATGCCAGAGGTGTGGAAATGGATGGACTTGGGGAGGACTCACCTTGATTGATGCCTGCATCTCTGTGACAAAGGAACGCCGTGCTGCAATCTCGCTGGGCTCAATTTTGAACTTGCGAGAGTTGGACTCCACAATGCGTGAGCTTGGTTAAGTGCAAAAACTTTGAGCGATTAAGCTTTGATGGAGAGAGATTGGCTACCAATACCCAGTTTACTTAGACTATTTTCCTTACTACGAGTTTTACCTGTGGCAACTGCTTCCTATTTGTTACCCTTTCAGTAATAAATAAAGGCAATAATAAAGGCAAAAGTAATAAATAAAGGGCAATTCCATGCTACTCCAGTATGTAGTATGTAGGTAGAATTTAGAAAACACATTACCTGGACCAGTGGTGTAGCTAATGATCATGTACTCCAGTGCAAAGCTCAAAATGTTGCCCCAGAAGTGATGTCAAACCGAAAGAGATGTTATTTGGATATTTTTAAAAAGGAAATTGAGGAAAACCTGCCTTCTCAGCAATTCACTACCCATTTGCTCTGCTAGCCAAAGCACACCTAAGTGCTATATGGGGTCAAAGAATATTTGTTCCTCCCAACCCACAACAACAAAATCTAATTTAATTAAGTTTAAAAATGAAAGTTGTGTCTTGTTTTGGTTAAAGATATTGTGCTGGGGCAAAGAGGAACAGCTATTCTTTCTCTGCTAAATATAAGAGAAGCACCAATAGAAGTGCCTCTTTATCCAGTTAGCAGGGGTAACTATGATATATGTACAGTGGCGTCTCATGTAACAAGTTAATTCGTTCCGGAAGCATGCTTGTTACGTGAAACGCTCTTTATGTGAAGCGGATTTTCCCATAGGAAATAATGGAAACTCAGACGATTGGTTCCAAAACCCAAAAAAAATTCATATAAAAATATTAACGGTTTATAAAAATGATTACAAAACACTGTAACATAACAGTACAAAACACTGTAATATACAGCAACACACAACACTGCAATGAAGAAAATACTGTACAGTACTGTACCTTTGAAAACCTTCATGGCTGGTGTGAGGGTTACAGAGAGGGGGATGACTTTGGCTGCAATCCTAAAGACACTTTCCTGGGAGTAAGACCCATTGGACATAATGGGGCTTATGTCTGAGTAGACATGGTTAGGATTG
The DNA here is from genome assembly GCA_030015325.1 of Cryptoblepharus egeriae. Taxonomy (NCBI): domain Eukaryota; kingdom Metazoa; phylum Chordata; class Lepidosauria; order Squamata; family Scincidae; genus Cryptoblepharus; species Cryptoblepharus egeriae. Next base: position 85,351,419 of record JAREYC010000002.1, on the reverse strand, counting down.
TGGTCTTTCACAATAACTAATGGTTATTGTGATAACTGCTATCCATTGGCTCGATGGAATCCATTGGCTCGATGGAATCTTTTGTCTTTTTGTGCAACTTTAACATTCCCCTGCTGCTGATGGGGAGCAGCACTAGAACATTGATAAGGCACACCTTCCACACTGCCACACCCAGATCCCACATACACACCTGGCTCAGGCTGCTCCCCCCGGACCCTCCAAGAGTTCCCTGGCCGTGGAAGCCTATTCCAAACTTTGTCCAGGGCCCCACTGTAGCTCAAGCTAGTCCACTCATCCTGCCTGTCGTTCCCTTGCCATGGAAGCCTTTTCCAAACTTCCTCAAAAGTGTTCTTTACTCAAGACGGTGCTTTTTATGCAAGTCAAAATTTTTGAGGAAAATTTTGCTCTTTACCAAAGTCGCTCTTTATTCAAGGTACCACTGTATATAGAAATGAGAGCTGATTCATATTAACACCTGATTATTTCCATACAACATCAAAATTACACCTTATCGGCTCTCAAAGCAATCAGTACCATGGGAATGTTTGAGTTTTAAAAATCCACTTTTTATTCCAGAGGCTTTTGTGTTTTCATTTTCTGGTTAATCGGCCATAATGTTTGATAGTATATAGATATTCCAATGCAGTTTATTTCATTGCATTCTGCGTTAAATTACCTTTACAACAATGTATAACATGATGGTTCTACCATTCATTTATACCCATTTTTTCATAATTTTAGCCAGCACTGTCAAGCTCAGCTTATAGCACCCCTAAAGCTTGTAGCCAGGTGCTACTGCACCCCACCCTTATGGAGAGACAACACACACCTCACTATCCCTTTCAATAGGTCATCTGAGTCCTCAAAAGGATATAAATTGTTTCCTCCAGGTCCTCCAAGTCCCATTCAATGCTGCGTAAGCTGTTACGGAGTTCATTTGTAGTCCAGTCAAATTCCTCTTTGGTGACAACAGGCGTCTCCTGGAGCAGTTGGCACCAGCGCTGATAGAGCCCACGTGCTGTGTTCACTGCTTTCTGAACTTCTCTATAGGGTGCAAAGAAGAGATGGGGATGGGACATGAATCGGGGAGCTGGGACAGGAAGCAAGCATGTATGGCAAAACAAACCACAAACCTTACACTGTGTCTTGACCACAGTTTGACAGCCTCTCTGGTTATGAATTTGCAGGAAGCAATTTAAACTTCCATTTGTAACTGTCTCTGGGACAGATAACAGGCCTGGCTGAGAACAATGTGGACCCTGGCATGATCCCTCTATCCAGCCCTTGGGCAAACCTTGTAACCCACTCCAATACATTTTTATATGTAAACTAGCTAAATGTGCCCAGGTTGCAGGAATAAAATACCCCCTGTACACCATCCCCCCATTGCATACAACACCCTCTTGCGCATCAACCCCCCCATACGCATCAACCCATTGCACCTCTTTGCACCCAGTGGGGCACTGATGAGTCCGTGAGTCAGTCAGTGTGTGAATCAGTGACTTTTCAGTTATATATATATAGATTACATTTAAAATTTGAATACATTTACATTAATGTCAGAGAGACAATGTGGCCGTCCTGCCAAAAACTTTGGAGGCTCCTCCTCCAGAGAGCTCAGGGTGGTAATACATAAGTCCTCCCTCCCTATCTCTCTCTCTATATAAACTGAAGTCACTGACTAACTGACTCATCAACACCCTGCCAAAACCGCTGGGCCTAGAAGTGTGAAATTTGGGGAGGATGTTCATTCTGTGATGGAGGCACCCACCAAGAACCAGTTTTCAGAAATTCCCACCAGAAAGGGGTGAAAAGGGGCACAACACATTTTCCTCCCTGTACTTTCCATTGAGAATCCCTGACTGATCACTGCCCTGTCTCAACCCCAGGACCTCAAAGCATGAAATTTGGGGTTAAGTTTGATCAACCTTGCATGAAACCCAGAGAGGCTGCCCCAGTATTCTGATTCCAGGCCAAGGATTTTGCACTTTAAGGGGGTCACTGAAAAACAAGGAAAAACATCATCCTTCAGTTTCAGTTTCAGCAACCTTTATTGGCATATATCATCCTTGAGTCTTTAGAAAAACAATAGGAATTCTGGCCACCAGAATCTCCCAGCCTTTTTTATTTCAATTATGGTAGCTAATCCTTTCCCCCAGGGTCCATTCCTAGGAAAGTAGGAAAACTTACATTCACAAGCTCCACTTTAAAAAATAAAGATCATTTTATTTTATTTTATAGAATATAAGACAACAAGCACTTTAGGCACTGTCAGTTTCAGATATACAAAATCAATAAAGCTAACTTGCTATTCTAGACATTGTTTACAAACACATAACAGATTTACCTTCTCCATAGCTGAAAAAGGCTGCAATCCTAAAGACACTTTTCTGGGAGTAAAACCCATTGAACACAACGGGGCTTACTTTTGAGTAGACATGGTGAGGATTGTGCTCTAAGTCTGGCCTTCTACAGCAAGTCAATACTTAGGTTGGCTAAAGGCACAGTACTACAGCTCAATACATTAGGTCCAAGACATGATGTCTCAACTCACACAAAGCATAATTTCCACCCACACCAACCCTGGGGTGTTGGCTCCCTCTCCTTTTATAGGTCCGGCTCCAGATATTACCCATGGAAACGCAAGATCCAATAGTGATTTAGAAGACCCTTGGTTCTGCCTGGCAAGTTGCTCTGATCTCAGCTGTATTAAATCATCCCAATTAACCACTCTCTTGAATGCAGGTGTTGGTAGTTTGTTTAGCAAGTCTTGGAAGATAATGCTGGCCAGTCATTATCTCCAAGGCCATGAAGTCAATCTTCAGCTGAATCCAATTATTTCTCAGGCTTGAGCCTGTGACTCCCTCTAAATTCTCACTGCACAGAGAAAGCAATTGGCAATCCCAGTATAGTTTGACACGGTCACTCACAGTTCAAACTTTGGTTCAGGAAGATGTTAGGCTCCCATGTATCTTACAGAGGCACCCACCAAGAACCAGTTTTTGGAAATTCCCTCCCCCAAACTTACCTGCCTCCCTGGCCCATTTGCAATGAGATTTATGCAAAATGTTGGTGTCTGGTCATGTGCAAAGAGATCTGTGCAAAAGTCACAAATTATTGATGAGTTCTTGGGGTTTCCAGAAAATTAGAAGAGTGCTTGAATCTTAAAACCTCATTTTTTTAATGACAGTAATGATGGTTCTTAATACCTCTCTTGACTTTATATGGTTGTAATATGATTCTGCTATATTTTATTAAATATATTAGTACACCATTTGGTTCAGAATATTTTTTTTTGCTTTGCTCCTCTAAAGTTTGGTGTATCTTATGGATAGGTGTGTCTTATAAGCTGAAAAATATGGTAATTATTTGTAAAGCTGGGTGATGGCCCTAACCTCTTCTCCTCTAGCCAAGTCCTCTTTTCTTATCCTCTCTATGGGGGTTTGAAGTCTGTTTTTATTTTTTTAATCAATATCCTCTTTTTCCAGGACATTTATTCTTTTTTAGCTTTGTGTCCTGGAAAAAAATATTCATTTTCTTCCTTTTCCTTTTGAGCAGGCACCATGTAGTGTGCTTGTAATTCATAAATTATAGGTAATAAATTATGTTTAATATTTTTAAATTCAACAGTAATCAATATAATGTTTAAATTAACCTCTTGAAAGCTGTATATATGTATGTTTGTATGTACGTATGCATGTGTGTATTTAACCCACATTTGAGCCCTTGTAATGCCCCAGATATTTTGGGGGTGTCATGTACTCTTTTTGGGTTATGACATATGGTCAGTCTGACTATAGCCTGCTTGGAATTCATAAATTATGTGAAATATTTTTAAATATAATATTCAGTAATGTAAGGCAAAATCCAAAGAAAGTACAGTAAGTCCTTGCTGTGGTGTAAGAACAACTTACTCTGGATTCCAATATGAATTTTCCATAGGTTTTCACTAGGTGGTGCACTAACTATGGGTGCACATAAAGTCTCTTACATGGTCCCGTAGTTACTCTGGATTTGGGGGGCCAGCTGCAATCCTAACCACACAGTGCTGGTACTCTTGAACTCAATGGGACTTACTTTTGAGTAGACATGCATAGGATTGCACAGAGCACAATCCTAACCATGTCTACTCAAAAGTAAGCCCTATTGTGTTCAATGGGTCTTACTCCCAGGGAAATGTCTTTAGGATTGCAGCTTTAGTCTTTAAGCATATGGAAGCAATATACATGAGGGTTTTGAGCTTTTATTTTGTAATTATCTACACTTTTCTTGGGTGTCCTACATTGGGAGGACTTCTCTGTCCAATTATGACATTTGGTCATAACATACGGTCAAAAATCTTACTGAATTTTTTTGTGATGGTGGGGGTTGAAGTTATTCACTTGATTTAGTTTAATGCATTTACATGTATTTGGAGGGATTTCCATTTGCACGATTTACTTTAATGCATTTACATATATTTGCATTTACCATCAGGAGGGAGCTCAGGGGAGGGAAAGCCGGCTGGGAGTGCTGCCACTATTAGTAGAGTGACGGGTCATGGAAGATATGGTGGGAGGGGTCGTGCAGGCCGTAACAGGAGAAGGAGGGTCAGTCATAGACAGACTGTCCCTCTTTCTGGCCCTCCCCTCAACCCTCTGACCTTAGGCAGCCTGAACAGCAGCCCTCTGAGTCTGAACCTGCTGCTTCTCAATGCCAGGTAAGTAAACAATAAGACCTGCCTGGTCCAGGATTTGATCCTGGACCAGAAAGTTGACCTGGCCTGCATTACGGAGATCTGGCTGGATGAGGCTGGAGGTGTAGGCCTCTCTCAGATCTGTCCGCCAGGTTTCTGAGTGCTGCAGCAGCCAAGACTTCAGGGGCGGGGAGGTGGGGTTGCGATAGTCTATCGTGATTCTATCTCACCAGGTCCCCTGTCCAGCAGTTCACAGGATTTGAGTGCCTCCGTGTAGTGTTGGAGGGGCGAGACAGAATAGGGATTCTGTTGGTGTACCGCCCAACAGTCTCCAACCGCCCAACAGGGATTCTGTTGGTGCTGCCCAACAGTCTCCCTGCCTGAGCTGACTGGGGTGGTCTCGAGCGTGGTGTTGGAGTGCCTTCGCCTTTTAGTGCCATGGACTTCAGTGTCCATGCCGAGGAACCCCAAACATCTGCAGCTCAGGATTTCATGGCTTCCATGGCAACCATGGGTCTGTCTCAAAGAATATCTGCCCCGACTCATGATGCGGGACACATGCTGGACCTTGTGTTCACTGCTGGGCGGGTTGATGGTGATCTGGATGTGAAGGACATCTCCATCACTCCGTTGCCATGGTCAGATCACTACCTGGTGGGATTTAGGCTTATCGCAGCCGGTAGCCTCTGCACAGGCGGGGGACCGCATTCTATGGTCCGCCCCCAGAGACTGATGGATCCAGATGCTTTCCTGAGGCTCTGGGGGATTTTCCTGCTGCCAGAGCTGGTGACTCACCCAGTTCCTTCGTCAATCTCTGGAACACAGAGATGACCAGGGCCCTGGATGAGATAACTCCTGAGCGACCTCGGCCCTGCTGTAGATCAAAAGCAGCTCCTTGGTTTTCTGGGGAGCTGCGAGCTTTGAAATAGCAAGGTCGACGTTTTGAGTGACGATGGCGAAAGACGTGTGTCGTTTCTGATTGGGCAGAGGCCAGGGCTCACTGGTGAGCCTACTCTGTGGCAGTGGTGGCGGCTAAAAAGGTATACTTCGCTACCACCATCGCATCCACAGAGAACCATCCAGGAGAGCTCTTCCCTGTGGTCTGGGGCCTACTCCATCTGGCCCCCCTCACTCTCGTGGTAGAGCACATGGAGGTTCGCTGTGGTGAGTTCACCCAACACTTTGCGGACAAGGTCGATCAGATGCGGCATGACTTGGACGCCACTTTAACAACATCCAACGATGTCCCTAGGGCACCTGTCCTGTCCATCTTTTGGGATTCTTTTCAGCTTATAGAACCTGAGGATGTGGACAGGATTCTCTGTAGTGTGAGACCATCTGCTTGCCCGCTGGACCCTTGTCCAGCCTGGCTAATCAGATTGGCCTGGGATGGACTGGCCGAATGGACAGGGAGGGTGGTGAACTCCTCTCTGAGGGAGGGGGTGTTGCGTTCTGCATTAAAGCAGGCAGTGGTTCGCCCTCTCCTGAAGAAACCCTCCCTGGACCCTAAAAAAACAACTATCAGCCAGTCTCAAACATCCCGTTTCTGTACAAAGTGGTTGAGCGGGTGGTGGCGTCCCAGCTTCAGAGGGTCCTGGGTGAAGCTGATTATCTGGATCCCTTCCAATCTGGTTTCAGGCTGGGGTTTGGGACAGAGACTGCCTTAGTCGCCTTGGTGGATGACCTACGCCGGGGAATGGACAGGGGGAGTGCGTCCCTGTTGGTCCTGCTGGACCTCTCAGCGGCCTTCGACACCATCGATCATGGTGTCCTTCTTGGTCAGTTGGCTGGGTTGGGGATTGGAGGCACTGTTTTACAATGGTTCCGCTCCTTCCTGGCTGACCAATCCCAGAAGGTGGTGCTGGGGGATGCTTGTTCGGCACCCTGGCCTCTTTGGTATGGGGTGCCACAAGGTTCCATTCTATCCCCCATGCTATTTAACATCTACATGAAGCCACTGGGAGAGGTCATCCGGAGGTTTGGAGTGAGGTGTCATCAGTATGCTGATGACACCCAGCTCTAACTCTCCTTTCCTCCTGAGTCCAAGGAGGCAGTTGAAGTCCTGAATTGTTGTCTGGAGGCAGTGGGGGACTGGATGAGGGTGAACAAGCTGAGATTAAATCCTGACAAGACAGAGGTTCTCCTAGTTCAGAAGGCCTTGACTCGGGTATTGGAATATCATCCTGTTCTAGATGGAGTTGCACTCCCTCTGAAGGAGCAGTTCACAGCTTGGGGGTTCTCCTGGATTCGCAGCTGCTCCTGGAGTCCCAGGTGGCGGCTGTGGCCAGGGGAGCCTTTGCTCAGCTTCGGCTGATCCGCCAGCTGTAACCATACCTGAGTCGCTCGGATCTGGCCATGGTGACCGATGCCCTAGTGACATCAAGATTGGATTACTGTAACGCACTCTATGTGGGGCTGCCTCTGAAGACTATCCAGAAGCATCAACTAGTTCAGAATGCAGTGGCCCATGTGGTTGCTGGGGCTTGTTGGTTTGACTCTGTCGGACCACTGCTTCAACAACTACACTGGCTGCCCATTCGTTTCTGGGCTGAATTCAAAGTGCTGATCCTGACCTTTAAAGCCCTAAACGGCTCAGGTTTATCTGAGGGACCGCCTTATCTCGGGTATCTGAGGGACCGCCTTCTTCTGTACAATCCGACTCGTCACCTAAGGTCATCTGAGGGGGCCCTACTGACTATGCCGCCACTAAGGGATGTGAGAGGTGTGGCGGCCAGAGATAGGGCCTTCTTGGTGGTGGCACCCCGGCTTTGGAACTCCCTCCCCTTAGAACTGAGGAAAGCTCCCTCACTACAGAGCTTCAGGTGGAGCCTTAAAACCTTTTATTTTAAAAAAGCTTTTTAATGGGGGCAGAGGTTGGGGGGCTTTTGTTTTTATCATTTTTTTGTTTTATCTTTTTCGTCTATGTTTTTAGCTTTAATCTAATTGTATTTTAACTACATTTTAATGTGTTTTAATCTCTATTTATTACCGTATCTAATTTTAGTGGTATTTTATTGTTTTTTAATTGTTGTTTGGCTGCCTTGAGTTCCCCCTTGTGGGGGAAGAAAGGCGGGATAGAAATTGTTTAAATAAATAAATAAATAAATAAATAAATAAATAAATAAATAAATAAATAAATAAATATTTGCTTGGTGATGTCACTTCCAGCCATGACATGTGCCTCTAAAGAGACTGTGTGCCTTTTTAGAGACTGTGCCTCTAAAAAGTGGGTCCCACACTGGAAGGTTTGAGACCCTGCGATAAGTTGTTAGAAAGGTGGCACCCTTGAGGGGGTGACACCACTAGTGACCAAAATGGCTAAAAATCATGGCTTTCAGGAATAATCCCATCGTGTTACATACCATTTACAGCAGAATGTAATGGAACAAACCACTTTGAAATATATATATTCTATTAAAATATGTGGCCAAAAACAAATGGAGGTGGAGCAATGGCACATAACCATGCCCACCACCCAGGTTGTTGCCCCACCCACTGCATGGGGGTAACACGCTGGCCTCCCACACCGGGAGACACAAACCCTCATGACACCCCTGAGCCTACGGATCCAAAAGTGGACTTTCTTAACTCTACTTTTCCATGACACTGAATACTCTGAGAGCCAATGAGATGTAATTCTGATACTGTATGTTGATGTGAATCAGCTCCCAGGACATATATCTCATACAGTACAGATGTCATAAAACATTAACCCATGCTAACTGGGGACTTCTAAGTGGTGCTACTCTTATATTCAGCTGGGAAAGAATAACCATTCATCTTTGCCCCTGTAGTTTTCCTAACCAATAAGGGACACAATTTTCATTTCTTTACTTAGGGCACAATCCAGAGTGAGGGCAGTGAGGAAAGCCATGCTGGGCTGCCCCAACTATTTTGAATCCAGAGCAGAAAGTTTTGCTGCATCCAGAGAGTCAGGAAGCTTGGGCATGCTCAGTAGGAACCAAGTCAGTGACACCTGGGGAGGGCTTGCTCCCAAGGAGACCCCCTCAAATCACACTGAACAAGGAACAGCTGTGGTGCCTGCCTTATAAGGAAGCCCAGGTGATCCTGACAACTGCAGCAATACCTCTAGTGGAGGGTGGATGCAAGAGGATTGCTTGGAGTGGCCCATCTTGCACTTGGGTCAGCCCAGTGATGGATAGGGTAACCCAAGTGCACTTCTGGATTGTGCTCTTAATTAAATTTGATTTTGTTGTTGTGGGTCAGGGAGGCAACAAAATCTTCTCCTGATAGCAAATAGGTGCTTTTGCTATGCCCCTAGCAGAGCAAATGGATGGCGAACTGCTGAGGAGGAGGAGGCAGCAGTTTTTTCCCCAATTTTCTTTTTTAAAATACCCGGGGATGACATCACTTCCATGGCAATGTTTTGAGCTTTGCACCAGGCTACACAATCATTAGCTATGCCACTGGTGCTGTTAAATAACTTATCCTTTCTTTCAACCTCTATTATTTATTCCTTTTCCACAAAGTGGAAAGATTATTGTGGCAGTGAATGAAAGGATTGCAGTATACCTTCTGCACTATTAAAACCGCTTAAAAGAGGAGTGAGTGGAAAGTTGAGTGAGTGGAAGAGAGGCATAGGCTTGGAAAATATTCAGACCAAGGGCAGTGGATTCAAGGAGAGGGCAAAAAACGGCACTGAGGATCTCATCTTTCAACCTAGGAACAAATGGGTAGGAGATCAGAAGACAGCGTTGTGATCACAGGTGGGCAGAAGCCGGATCGCAGGGGTCCCCATGGACCGTTTCTTGAAATTGCCCTGCCGCTAGTGATCCGGCAGCTGTGGGGGGCAGTGATAACCAGCCATACCGGTTCGGCCGCTGCAGTGGCAGGGGCAGCTGGCAGGGCACCTTTAAATTTCCCAAGGCAGCCCTGAGAGGCGCCCCCAAGCCCCAGCGCTGGAGCATCCTTTTCGGGCTGTGGAGGGAAATTTAAAGGTGCCCCTGCCGCTCCAGCAGCAATGGGGCTTACTCCCAGGTAAGAGTGGCTGGGACTGCAGCCTGAGAACCATATCCTAAGCATGACTACTCAAAAGTAAGCCCTATTGTGCTCAATGGATCTTACTCCCAGGAAACTATCATTATGTTTCCCTCCCCCTTTCCAGGATAGAGCCTATTTCTGGTGACTACAATCCTAAGCATGACTACTCAAAAGCAAGCCCTATTGTGCTCAATGGGTCTTACTCCCAGGAAACTATCGTTAGGTTTCCCTCCTCCTTTCCAGGATAGATCCTATTTCTGGTGACTACAATCCTAACCATGTCTACTCAAAAGTAAGCCCTATTGTGCTCAATGGGTGTGAGGCTTTACAGCCTCACAGCTCATCCTCTGCATGTCTACTGAGAAGTAAACACCATGATCGTCAATGGGGCTTACTCCCAGGTCAGTGTGGATATGATTTCAGCCTGAGAGCACCATCCTATGTGTGTCTACTCAGAAGTAAGCACCATGATAGTCAATGGGGCTTACTCCTAGGTCAGTGTGGGTATGATTTCAGCCTGAGTGCCCCATCCTAAGCGTGTCTACTCAGAAGTAAGTCCCATGACAGTCAATGGGACTTACTCCCAGGCCAGTGTGGAGAGATAACTCCACAGCCTCAGAGCCCCATCCTAAGACTGCAGCCTCAGAGCCCCAATCTATGGAGGTCTACTCAGAAGTCCCATGACAGTCAATGGGACTTACTCCCAGGCCAGTGTGGAGAGGACTGCAGCCTGAGAGAGCAATCCTATGCTGACTGTTCTGAAGTAAGTCCCATGACAGTCAATGGGACTTACTCCCAGGAAACTGTGGTTAAGGTTGCTGGGGGGGCACTAACAAAAACTTAGATTTTTTTTAAAAAAGTTAATTTTTTTATATTTTTATATTTTAAAAAATTCCCCTTTAAATTCTCCCTGGCCCCACCCCCTGACCCTGGCCACACCCCCTGACCCCAGCCTGGCACTGCCCACTTCCGGGGAACCGGTTCTTGGGCTAGGCTGGGCCCATCACTTGTGATCCATTATGATTACACTCATAATGTAATAGTCTGTTCATGATAAAACATGGAGTTCAAAAACAAGTGAAAGATTTTTTTCCCCAGAAAACATTTATTTACTCATATTCACAGTTCCACAATGATGAACGGTCCATAAAAATATGGACATGCAGCAAACTGAAAGAGAATGATAGGGAATTATGACATTGGTATGCTGGGCTGTGTTATGATGCTGTGAGAGTATGACCTTTTTTTTGCCCATAAGGATGCATAAACAGCAAGTTGCCTTGTGAGAGCACAATCCTAACCATGCCTACTCAAAAGTAAGCCCCATTGTGCTTAATAGGTCTTCCTCCCAGGAAAGTGTCTTTAGGATTGCACCCCCTTAACAACAACAAAGATCTCTATTAGGACCAACTTTAAAAGGGTTTGTATTAAACATGAAGCTGCCTGAAGCCAATGCATAAGTTTTCTAGACTCCACAACTACTCACTGCACAATCCTATGCATAGCCACTCTGAAGCAAACCCACTATGGGTGCAATCCTAAGCATGTCTACTCAAATGTAAGTCCCATGGGACTGACTCTCAGGAAAGTGTGTATAGGATTGTAGTCTATGTTCAGTAGGGTTTACCCCTAGGAAAGTGTGCATAAGATTGCAGTGTCAGGGAGTCAGCTTTCCTGGGAGTAAGCTCCAGTGACTCTAATGGGGCTGACTTCTGAGTAGACAAGCATAGGATGGGGCTCTGAGTGGTGCAGCTTTCCTTGGCTACAGTGTTGCCCCGTCGGAGGCTGATGTGATACTGTGGGGCTGTCACTCACCCTCTCACCACGAAGAAGGGGTCCTCCAGGGACATGGCTCAGCTATGGGGCCGCCTGCAAGGATCCTCCCCTGGAAGTCCAGGAGGGAAGGAAGCGTCTCTCCAGCCAGCCCTCCCAGTCCGAGCTGAAGCCGTCCAGCAGCCAAGCTTACTCAGGGCGGCAGCAGCAGCTCCTCCTCCAAGGGAGGGAAAACCCTTGGACTGAATGGTGGGTGGAGAAGAAGTGAAGCATTCCTGGAACTTCTGCCTTATGACTTCTTTTTCCTCCACCCGCCCTCCCTTTTCGACTTCCTGAGGTCGAAAAATGCGTCACTCATGCAAAAAAAAAAAAAATCAATGACCCAAAATAGCAGTGGAGGCACCCTCTGGGAATCCTGATTTCCACGTTATAAAACCCCATCATGTTGGAAATCCTGGATTCCACTCCTAAATCCACGTGGCTCCTCGTCCCCCTACTTTTAGCTTCACAACAACCCTGTGAGGTAGGCTAGGCTACAGCTGGAGGAAAGGGGCTGGCTGGCTGAAACTTCAGAGCTGAACAGGGATTTGAAACTGGTCAATCAGGATGACCATATGGTATAACAAAAAAAGAGGACAAGCCCCCCAAAAATGTAGGACACTCAAGAAAAATTGAGGACATGACCAAATAAAACCTAAAAACACTCATATGCTGTATATTGCTTTCATGTGGTTAATTTATTGCCTATTGATTATTAAATATCAAATTTTATATATTATATATAATTACATATTTTATGTATATATAATTATATATAATATATAATTGATATATAATTTATCAATTACAAGAAGCGATCTGCAGCATTTTCACAAGGAAAAAGAGGACAATGAAGATTTTTTCCCCCTTTTTATCGGACTTTTTTCTTTTTTATATTTTTTTCTTTTTATATGATTTTTATAAGGCAAGACCATTAAAAAGGACATGTCCTAGAAAAGGAGGACATATGGTCACCCCATTCAAGGACCTATGCATATCCATCCTATCCAATGCATACCTATTCAGAAGCAAGTCTCAAGTCCACTGAGCCTTACTGCCCCAGCAAGAAAGTAAGGATAGAATTGCAGCCTTGTTTCAAACACTCAAACCACTACATAAAATGATGGTCCGATCCAGCTAGATCGATAAACATACTTTCCTGGGAGTAGGCTCCATTGGATTTGCAGCTCATTGTCTACTCAGAAGTAATGCAAGTCCCATTATAGTCAATGGGGCTTACTCCCAGGTAAGTGTGACTAGGATTATAGCCATGAGCAAATTGCAATTTACACTTACACTGAGTATGCATTACATTGAGTAACGATACATGGAAGGTAATGGGATTTACTTCTAAGTAGACCTCTTGATCACGAACATAGCAGGCATGTTGTAATCCGTGGCTTGGTGCTCAACTGTTTGTTTTTAATTATATATTTAGTTCACGTAGGAGATAAGTGATAACCATTTATTAGACAGCGCCAGGAAAGCAGCCAGAAGGAAGGGCATGTTGTGAGTTAGTTTGGTAATATAAGACTGAGGAAAGGCTTGCATCATGAGCAGGACACCAAACGTGGCCAGGCAACAAACAAAAAGGACAAGCCCCCCCCAATGTAGGACACCTAAGAAAAATGTAGGACATGACAAAATAAAAACTAAAAAAATTATACAGTAAATATTCCTTTCATGTGGTTAATTTGCAATCCTAAAGACACTTTCCTAGGGCTTACTGAACATTGAACACACTAGGGCTTAACATTTGAGGAGGCATGGTTAGGTTTGAGCTCTGTAGCTGCAATCCTATACGTACTTTTCTGAGAGTTTGGGCACAATCCTAAACATGTCTACTCAGAAGTAAGCCCCATTGTGTTCAGTGGGTCTTACCCCCAGGAAAGTGTCTCTAGGATTGCAGTCTAGGTGCAACAGAACAGAATGGGACTTACTTCAGAGTAGACATCCTTAGGATTGCACCCTTTATTACTGATTATTACATTTAAAACTATTATATATTAGTTATGAGTTACCAAACAAAGCGACATGCTGCTCAGAAGAAAAAGGAGAGTGAATTTTTTTTAATTTACAGAATACAAAGTTTAAAAATTGGGACAAGTTCTGGAAAAAAGAGGACATATGATCACCCTGGAATGGATACATTTATTTTATGCAAGAGTTTGCGTATGTGTAGTAAAAGATAAATTCCTTTTATACAAGAGAGAGAGAGAGAGAGAGAGAGAGAGAGAGAGAGAGAGAGAGAGAGTGTGTGTGTACAAATACACACACAACCAGAGGGTGTGCTGTGCTGCTGCTGCTAGGGGCTCCGCGTGGCAAGAAGCTGTGCAAACAGATGGAGGCCAGCCTTGGCCAGGCTCCCGGAAACTCAATCTCTGCTCCGTCCTTGGGTGCCCATGTATGGAAAGAGGAAGCCACTGCTCCGGCAACGTCAGCACTTGCAGGCCGGTGGAAGTGCGCCTGCCTCTCCTCCTCCTTCAAGCGTCATCAGCCAGTAATACAAGCAGGGAAGCTGTAATCAAGACTGCTGGAGGGGTCCTGCTTGGAGGAAGAGAAAGCCCTGGGGAGCCACCAGTTCTCCTGGGGATGGGAGAGTTATTATTATTGCTATTATTTACTGAGTTTATATCCCAGCTTTCTCCTCTAAGGGAACCCAAGGCAGCTAACAGCAATAAAATACACGTTCAGCACCAATGATATCAAACATTTACAAACAATTAACTATCCTGACTTACAATAAATATTTTTAAAAGAAAGACATATAAAATCATATTTTATTTATCGTTCCTACTCATCGTAGTAAGCTGAGCATTGAGGAGACATCAGCACGCTTTGCCGTCAAAGCAGTGCAACTTTGCTGTGGTCTCGTTTTATGTAAATTGTGAGGTGTGCAAATGATGTCATATTATTCCAGTGGGGTGTGTGACACAGTCTGGATGCTGCTGTGCAGTGTACCCGTGAATGGGAACCATTTGGTGGTTTAGGTTCAGTCTTCAGCTCAGCTGGACCATGAATTCCAAACTAAAAAAAGCAGGCCTCCGTCAGTCTTGGAAGACTATGGTATTGTGCTCGGCGCTGCATACGCTGCGTGTGAAGCACAAAAGCCTGGGTTGGATTGTTATGGAGGATAGGCTGTTACCCAAGCAGCAGATCCCCCTCTCCAAGCCACTGAATTAGTCCAATGGAAAGGCAGAGCCGATACAATTGAATTCCAAACTGCCATGCAGAAATTTGGGCATCGTGAGGCCACAATTTTTTGGAGAGGGCACCCCATTGACTAGAAAGGGACTGCTGAGTATCAAGCATAGGACTGACTCTGGCAGAGGCATGCTAATCTTATGCACTCCTATTCAGAAGCCAGTCCCATTTCAGTCAATGGGGTTTACTCCCAGGTTGCATGTGGGTAGGATTGCAACCTGCATTTCAAAACTCCTCCACTCCTCTCTATCTACTCCCATTAGCAAATAAACCACATATTCATGTGTGGGTCTCATTGAAACTGCAAGTACTGCATTCATAAGTGTTGCCACAGTTACCTTCAGTTCCCTTTGCTAGCGTAGAGGAAGTTTTGTACACCTAATTTACTAGTAGGGGGAATGCTGTTCTATTAATCCTCCATGGTGCTGAAAGAAGTCACTTGGTAGAAGAAACTCAAGAACATAAGCTGATGCTTGCCTACTCCTGTGGTCTTCCATGAAACTTACTCTCAGGAAAGTGTGCAAAGGATTGCAGCCTGAAGCAGAGGTATGGCTTAAAGAAGTAAGGTTTGAATGAGAAGTAATCATTTCAAGATTGCATCCAGCTGCAGCTACAGAGGCCCACAAAGAGCCAGCCTGAGCTTCTCCATTTGCAACCTTCTTCCCAGAGTCTCCACATTCTTTGTTTTTGTTTAGAAACCTCTGAGGGAGGAGGAGCCATTTTACCCTTAGGCTTCCTCTTGCACCACAGGGAATAACAGCCCTTGAGCCCTAGATACATAGGGCCTCTCCCTTTCTCTGCTCTCTTTCAAGTCTCTTCCAAATATGTTCAGTCTCTTCCACTCCTCTGCCCTCCCTTCCCCGACTCTGCCAGGAGGTGGAAACAACCACCAGCTGTGAAGGAAAAGGGAAGGAAATAAAACTCCCTCCCCCACAAACAGATACTACTACTGAGGAGAGAAGGAAAGCGTGACTACTACAGTACTCTCTCTTCTCTTTGGTTAAGCAGGGTGGTAAATCAGGAAAAACCACTGCCTCTGGCTCATCCTCCCACTCATGCTTTTGCTGGCCCCACCAGGCCCTACTACTGGGTTGACTAAGTGAGTCTTCTGCAGCGCTGAGCACCCTGAATGGTATATTTTGTACAAAAGTGCACAGGGTCTTGATGGGCTCTAGCAGGTTTGCACCTACTCTATAGAACCGGTTAACGGGAGATAGGACATTGAGAAATAGTTTTAAAATAGCCATTTAAAAGTGGCTGCCAGATGAGCGTAGAACCGGTTGTTAATTTCTTTGAATTCCCTCACTGGTCTTGACTTGTACAGAGGCTTTTACTTCTTTCACATGTGCTATATCTGGAAGCCCTGATATAGAGCCATATCAACAATGGGATCTTGTGGCTAGTCAGTTGGTGTCATGCTTACCAAATTGGATTTTGACAGAAGAAAGTCTGCATGCAGAGTTAGGCTTCTTGATAGGGTCAGCCATCAGACAGATCTGAACGAGTACAGGTGCAGTTTCCTCATACATTGAGAAATCAATGTTGTGTTTGACCTGGGAGTCAGCAAACACTCTGAAATTCAATTTACTGTGTCATGTCTTTGAAGGCAAGGCTGAAAAGTGTCATGGTATTTGGTGCTTGGCCCAAATATAGATTCTGCACTCATAACCTCTAAGTTACTTACAGGTACAAGAGTTGGGGATATTAGAAGGTGTACCTTGCTCACCATGTATTACTATTATACCCATTAGTAGATTTTGAATTGCTTTAGTTTGGAAGTTACAGGGCCCTTTTCCACTGACTTCCATTTTACAGCTAGCCTTGTTTTGAATATTTCAGGCTGTAGTCCTAACTCCCAGTTAGGTTGGCATAAGTCCCAGCACAAGTCTTGTGTTGTGTGGGGGGTGTCACAAAAGTGCCATCAGGTTCTCCATTCCTGTGGAGGTTAGGCCTGTGCAAGGATATGCGCCAGCCTCCCAACCCACCACAGGAATGGTGAGACAGGTGAGATTTGCCAGTCTAAATTGGTTAGGACTGCATCTTCAATCTCTCAACAGCAGTTCTAATTCATTTTTGTATGTGTTTGCCATAGCCAGAAGGGCAGTCAGTTTTGCATAGAAAAGAAAAGGATTGCAAGCACTAACTTGCAACTACAAGACAGTACAGTCAAAGATCTTTGTCAAAGATCCAGCTAATAAGGAAATTTAAAACTGCTTCAATGCAGTTAAACTGGTGAAGTCATATACAGTACTTTCATATGCAAATGAAGAATGCTGGTTGCATTTGTTTTAGCTATAACTCAAGTCTGCATAAAAATAAATAAAAATAAACCTAGAATAAATACAGTCCATAACTGTAGTGAGTTTTCAGGGCAAGTGCTTCATAGCTGTGATGTGTAAACAACAACAAAAATTTGGACTGACCTCTCCTGCTTCAGATGGCCCATACGTAGTGGGGATTCCCAAAAGAAGGTCACTCCCAGGAAACACAAAACTAGGGAGTTGTTCAATTTATTCCATGGACATAACAGTTATAACAATGAAGGCATTTTCATTTCCCTTTTAAAAAAATCTCAACTGAAATAGTCACTGTACAGTAACTAATTTCTTAACCTAAAAAGAACTGGGCTGCCCCTTGCTTAGGGGGGCAAATCAAAGAAATTGCTTCAGGAAACGGGCGCACACTTTCAAAGGAAGATCAGGGTGGCAGCAGCCCTATACAACTCTTCCAGACCTGCTGCTATCACAGGAGTAGCACTGAAGAAAGCTGTTAGGACTCTGTAATCCTGTTCTGATTGCCTTTCTAGTGATCAAAACAGGATTGTAGTAACCTCCCTCTATATGACAGCTGACACCACCTGCTTTCTCTGCAACCACCTACCTGTTTCTCCTGAGCAGAGGCCACTAGGAGTGGAAAGAATTCTCCAAGCCTACCTGTTTTAATGACAGGCAGAGGTGGTGAAGAAGGAAGTGATAGTAAGGGGGGGACTAAACACTTTGAATAAAGTGAGTTGAAACTTTGGGCTTCTTGTTACCTCTAGGATGATGTAATTTAGAAAGCTAAAGAGGAGCATTGAAACATCTACATTCTGACTTTAATATTACAGCATTCTGGCTGTAAACCCTACATATAGGGTTTAAAAATAAATCTTATGCAAAAAAAAGTATACCTATTTAGGTATACTGAAATGTAAGTCCCATTGAATCCAACAAGATTCACTGTCCTATAAGCTTGCATAGAACTGCAGCCTCAAACTGATGGCAATTTCTTGCACACTTAATTCCAAATGTTTTATATACACTTAAGAGCTCAATCCTAACCATGTTTACTCAAAAGTAAGCCCCATTGTGTTCAATGTTTCTTACTCCCAGGAAAGTGTCTTTAGGACTGAAGCCAATAGCTGCAATTGCTGTACTTTTGACCATATTTCATGCAGATTATGTTCCTATGATTATTTTATTGCATGTACGCACATACACCATCCCACACACCTTTATGGGCAAGTTTTTTATTCAACTGATTGCTGCACCATTTAGCAAAGATTTGCATAGCCACAAATGGGCCTTTCTATACAGAAATTTTATATGACCCTCAAATGCAACAATTTCCAGAGGAGTCCAGTAATTGACTTGTGAATATGATTATCAGGCATGCCTTAACATGTTGCAATTCCTAGGCTTTTCAAGTGCAAGCCTATTCAGGTCTACTTAGAAGTCAGTTCAAGGGGACTTACAGACCAAATCCTTATTAGTAGAAGTTCAAGGGGACTTGCAGACCAATCCCATAACATGTCTACACAGAAGTAAGCCCCATTGTGTTCAAATAAGTCTTACTCCCAGGAAAGTATGAATGTGCAGTTATGTACACTTTCCTAATTTATCATTAAGGGGCCTACTTCTATACAGGCATTCCTAAGAGTGTGTTGTTGCAATCCAATGCACACTTTCCTGGGAGTTAGTCCATTGGACTAAATGGCACTTACTTCTGAGAAGAAATCATAGAATAGAAATCATAGAGTTGGAAGGGACACAGTGGATCATCTAGTCCTACTCCCTGCCTGTAGCAGGAAATCCTCGTCTTGTGGGGACCCGGGTCTCAAACTCTGGCCTGCTAGTTAACAGGCACAGTGTCTTAACCACTTGTGCCACCAGACAGTAGACGTGCCTAGGCGTGCCTATGGCTGTTAGACCATAAACCTATGCAAGTCTCCACAGATGTACAGTAGGTCCCATTACAATAAATGGTGCTTAGTCCCAGTTTAGTGTGGATATGATTGCAGCCTTACTGCAGGATGAGTGTGTGTGGGATTGCAGCCTTTCAACACTGCCTGCCCCCCAGTTCAGCTAAACCTAAATGCAGCACATTTGCTTCTAATTCTAGTGGATCAAAGAGCTCTTCTCTGTCATGGATGTGCTGAGGAATTCACAGCACCCTGCTCTGTTCTGCATTATCTCCCAATATTCCCAGAATCTGCATTTTTCTACCGACCAGTGCAGGAGCAAGCAGAGCCCAATATATGCAAGTCTAGTCTGAGCTGAGTCCTTTTATATTCAGAGAGGCTTATTCCCAGGAAAGTGAGGATAGGATTGCATGCCTACTGGTCAGTAGGAAGTCCTTTTAGGCTGCTTAGTCCAATTTTGGCTGTGTTTCAATTCTGTGCACACTTTCCTGGGAGTAAGCCCCGTTGATTCTAATATGACTTATTTCTGAGTAAACATGCAAAAGACTGGGCTCTTAGGCTGCAATCCTATGCATTTCCCTGGCAGGGCATAAGCCCTATTGAACACAGTGCGTCTTACTGATAGGATTATTTACACATAGGATTGGGCTCTTAGGCTGCAATTCTATGCACACTTTCCAGGGACTAAGCACCACTGACTATCATGGGACTTACTTCTGAGTAGACACGCATAGAATTGGGCTCTAATTCTGCAACCCTATGCACACTTTCCAGGGGGAAGCACCACTGACTACAATTCGACCTACTACTGAGTAGAAAGGCATAGTAGACATTTCTTCTCATGAGGCTGGAATCCTATTGACACCTTCTTGGGAATAACCCCTGTTGACTAACATGGGACTTACTTCAGAGTAGACCGGCATAGAGTGGGGTGTGAGGCTGCTGTTCTCTGCACACTTTCCTGGGAGTAAGCCCCATTGACTCTAATGGGACTTACTTCAGAGTAGACCTGCAGAGTGGTGTGTGAGGTTGCCGTCCTTTGCACACTTTCCTGGGAGTAAGCCCCATTGACTCTAATGGGACTTACTTCAGAGTAGACCTGCATAGAGTGGGGTGTGAGGCTGCTGTCCTTTGCACACTTTCCTGGGAGTAAACCCCATTGACTCTAATGGGACTTACTTCAGAGTAGACCTGCATAGAGTGGGGTGTGAGTTGCCGTCCCTTGCACACTTTCCTGGGAGTAAGCCCTTTGAGTCTAATGGGACTTCCTGACTGAGCACTCAGGGACAGAACGGGGCTGCCAGCCAATGTGCAGGGCCTTTGTGGTGGGCGTCTTTCCCCTCAGCGGCGGCGCCCTGGAGGGCTGAAGGCCTGGGCCTTCCCCTCCCCCACCATTTCCGCCTCCCTTCCCCCTCTCTCTCCCGAGTGGCGCGCTGAGCTGCGCAGCGAAGGCCGGATGCGGCTGCGGTGGGCGGAGGAGGAGGCCCGGGCGGGCGGTGAGATCACCGGCGGTATAAAAGGAGGCTGGTTGGGCGCGGCCGGGTTCAGTGCGGGCGCGGGAGCTGAGGAAGGCGGCTTTTCTGTGCCGGAGGAAGAGAGTCCCGCAGGAGCTCGAGATGGAGGTGCAGAAGGAGGCGCAGCGGATCATGACCATGTCGGTGTGGAAGATGTACCACTCCCGGATGCAGCGCGGGGGTCTCCGTCTCCACCGCAGCCTGCAGCTGTCCCTCGTCATGCGCAACGCCCGGGACCTCTACCTCTCTGCCAAGCTGGAGGAGGAGGACGAAATGGCCGCCAACAGCCCCGGCCAGGACTCCCAGGCACCGCCGACGCCCGCGCCCTGCGCCGACCCTGAGCCCATGGAGACCCAGGAGGAGTGCCGAGCTTCGTCCCCGGCCCCCTGGAGCCCCCCTCCGGGCCCCGCCGCCAAGCCCAGTCGCAAGCGCCGCAGCAGCAGCCTGGACAAGCTGGGAGCCGCAGAAGCCGGTCTGGTGCCCAGCAAGAAGGCCAGGCTAGCTGAGGAGGAGGAGGGCGGGCGGCAGCCGCAGCGCCAGGAAGGACCCTTCCCGAGCCTGGCCCGCGTCCTGCAGAACCGGTTCTCGGGGCTCATCCTGCAAGGCGCCGACGAGCCCCGGGGCGGCGGCAGCGGCAGCAGCTGCGGGCAGGGCGAGGGGGTGCTGAGCATCACGGTCAGAGCGGTGGTGGCGGCTTTCTAGGGCGCCCTCCCTGGACGGCGCGGACTCTGGCTGGAGACCTCTGAGGAGGAGCAGAGCGGAGAGGAGCCTCTCCTGGGCGGAGAGGAGCCCAACGACGCCCCCGCCGGCGGGCCCGGCCTAGCGGCGCCTCCGCAACCTCGGTGGCGGGCCCGGGGCTGGCTGGCTAGGGAGGCGGTGACGGACTGGACGGGACTACTCGGGTGGGGCCTTCCTCCCGCTGGCCCCCCTCGGGGCTTCGACACGCTGTGGTGGCGGGGGAAGGAGAGACACAAAGGCGGCGGGCTGGAGACCCCGAGGCGGCTCTGGTGCGGGGAAAGGACTGGTCGCCCCGCCCGCCAGGAGTGAACGATTCCGGTCAAAACCAGCACCTGGACTCTGGGGGAGATGAATGGACACTGGAGACCCTCCTCTGGACTGGGTGGTTTCTTACTGGTGCTAGTCACAATGGCCATCTGTCTGTACACCCTGCCTTCTCTTCCCTCACTAAATGGTTGCCAGTTCTGGGTGAACTGTGGGTGTATGTCCCTCCCCTCATTACTTCCCCCTTACTTTCCCCTCCCTCCTCCCCCATAGGTTTCCCTTCTCTCACTCCCCTCCTCACTTCCCCTTATCTTCCTCCCCACCACCATACTTTACCCTTATGCTCCCTCGCTTTACCCTTATCTTAACCCCCTTGCTTTACTCTTCCTCCCCTCCTCTTATTTTACCCTTATCTTACCCCTCACTTTACCCATAACTTACTGTTTTCACTTATCCCCTTCCCCATATTTACCTTTTTCTTCCTCCCCCCTTTTTTCCTTATTTCCTTCCCCTCACTTTTTCCTTATCCCCTTCCCCCATTTACACATTCCTTCCTCTCCCTCACTTTTCCCTTACCTTACCCTTCCCCCATATCTTACCTTTATCTTTCCCCCCTGCCCTACTTTCCCTTTATTCCCTCCCCCTTAATTCCCCACATACTTTCCCCTCATTTCCCCAGATTTTCTTTTTACATGGAAATAGAGGGGACTTAGAGAGGCCACTTCAGGATTGTGAGGCAGCTGAAGGGATTTCCCCTAAAGGGTTAAAAAGCCCTGCTGTGAGAGCTGGGGAAGAAAAGCAGCTTTTGTCAGTCCCACTCCTAGGGGTGGTGGTGGTGGTAGTGTGGGAGATCTACCCAGCATTCTTCTCCTCAGGGCCATTCCTTTTCCTTACCTAGTAATTAAGGCTGATGAAGTGGGCTGTTTTGTATGTGTGTGTGCAAGAGATCTGAACCAGATTAGTCTTGCTAGTGTGTGAATGGAGAGAGCAGGAACCAGAAGCAGAGGGAAGAGGAGGAGGGGAAAAAAACCCAACCAGTCATACTAGTTATGACACATCTCTCATATGACTAGTATTTGCATTACACTGGGTCCAAGAGTGCTGGGGATTTCCTGCTCACGTTGCCTTAGCATTGTGTGTGGCTGCTTTTTTTCAGGTGTGGGTGGAACCTTGAATGACTTGAAAGTGGGGGAGGAAGTTTTGTGGGTTTTTTTTTTTAAACTGAAGATGTCATCTTGGAGGCTTACTGATGATTTTCCTAGATGACTGGAGCCATTTCAGAGACATTGAACAGAGATGAGCAATGCTGTGTTTACATCCAGAAAACATTTTTGTTTCCACTCTCATCCAGCTTGGATTTTTTCCTCACTCAAATGAAGAGAATATGGGCAATAAAACCTTTATTCTAGTGTTTTCTGCTCTGTCTTCTGTCTTTAAAAGCTAGCATGTTCTATGGGATTCCAAGATGCCCTTCTTGCCTTTGTTCATGAACAAAGATTCTTCCACCTGTGTTAAATAGCTCCTATTGTCCTGATTTTTTTGTTTAAAAACCTAGTGTGTGTAATGCCAGTAAAAACCAAGTATGTGTGTGCAGTACTTAGAGTTGGGAACAGACCTATGGCGACATATTCATGAAAGGCTGACTTTCAAAACTGGCAATAGACCAGCCACTGTTGAGGTACTTTGTATTGCTAATTGTAATTTTGCATTTATCTTCTTTTGCCTTGAAAGAGGAAAAACAGGCTGCTTTTGGTTCCTGTTTTTACCTTCATGATGTTAATAATTTTTGGTCACTGAAATAAAGACCATTTTGACTTTTCTAAACTCATGTGGTGTTTGGTTCTTTGGCAGAATGAAACAAAAGAGTTTGGTTTTGGAAGTGTTGGAGTGGGGAGAAGGCTCTTTATGTCAATATTTCAAAAGATAAGGAAAGGAAACCAAACAGAGAAGACATATGTTGTTAACTCCATCAGCAGCATTTCCAAGCTGACTGTTGTCCATCCCCTCATCCCCTGGTTTTTTCTGATGACACCTTTTGTAATTATTGTTATAAGGAATTACCACTGTTTACCAAAAACTAGTCCAGAAGCCAGTGTGACTTAGCATGGTGTATTTGAGCCCATGTGTTTAGCATGGTGTATTTAGTTTACATGGGGTAAAATTTACTGTTATGGTCTGAGAGAAGAGGGAGGGGGAAGAGTCACTAAAGTAAACCCTGCCTGGTTGTTCAGCCCTGTTTGGTGCTTCCACTTTTAAGGATTGCCTTTCAGCTCTTTCCCTGCCATGTAGCTTAAAGGCAAACTACTGAGTTGCTTAATGGTGTGTGGCTTCAGGATGGGTGTGAAAGCATGGGAAGCTTATTTTAGAACTCCAGTAACAGCTTGTAAACTTGTTTATGATTAACAAAAATAGCCTTTTCATAAACATGGGCAAGTAGCCAGCCCAGCAGCATTAGCAGCCAGGAGTGGGATGTGTGTGCATTTTGTAAAACATTAACAGCTGCAGTGTCTCAAAGGTAATCCCAAAGGGAGCATCTTTGGATCATGTAATGGAGACCTTATCATCAAGATTTGTTGGCACAATGTAGGTTGTCAAAACTGGACACCCAGGGTTTTACTACCATTGCAAAACTGCAGTTGTATAATCCCCAGCAATGGAAACTTGACAGGGAAATATGCATATACTTTTTAGCTGGGAAAGGGAAGGCTGAATTTGATGGCTCAATGGAGTAAGATGTGAGTACTATTTGCTTTCCATTTATCAAGTGACAAGCAGTTATAGAAGGCAGCATATTTGGCTGTAGGATGCAAATGTATTCACTGCAACAGGCTAACAGTACAGCCCTCTGCAAAGTTTTACTTTCATATGCAGGAAGGATGAATTTAAGGATAAGGTATATTGGGAGAACAAGGGCATTCAGTTTTTTAATGTTGGTAGTATAATGAATGTAAGTAAGCCTTCCTCACTAATTCACTATCTTAAGGACTCATCTAGCACTAACCCAAGTCCTAACATTTTACTTTTCTGTAGTTAAAAAAAGGCTTGGGGCAATGCACCCAGGGTTCATTTTCTAAGCACTTCCCATGGACACTTCTAGTTTCAGTAGATGTTGTGTGAGACTGCTGAGCAAGCAGGCAGGGTGAGATCAATGGTGATTGGGCCTTGGGGGCTAAAGGAGCTGCTGTGATTCAGGGCTGAGGAATTTAGTCCTTGTAATTTGAGCTGCTACCAGACAGAGGCCATAACCTGGTAATTTTCCTCTACAACAATCTGGTTAGTTCATGCTCCAGTGCTTTGTATACATCAGTTTCTCAGCTGATGTAAAAATGCTCATGTTTTCCAGTAGTGGAATAACGGACACTACTTAAGCTTATATTTTTGTTTATTATAACACTTAAGGTGTCACTGGTTGGAGAACCATGTTTCTCACTGTGGGTGAATCTGTGTCTGGGCTGGGCTATACTACTGAGGGAAAATTGCATGACTGAATGTGAAGGCTGGTTTTCTGTGTGCAGAAAATTTGTCCTAAAGAAGGGTACTAGCTTAGCCTTCCTCCTGACACTAGTTTTTTTGTATGTGAAAATAAAATACACGAAGGAGCATTCCGTCAAATGTGTCCCACTAGCAAACTGCAGCAGTACAGATGAGTTTACCATCTCGGTGAGAATTAGGCCTTGAGTTCAGCCCAACCCTAGACCTTCCCACACACATCCACTCCACCCTTGTCAATGAGTCAGCTGGAAAGTCAGTCTCTGTTACAGCTTGGTTGCTCTACCACTATTCACAAATGCAAGAGTGGCTTGGTGTGGTATTTCATATAGGACCATGACCTACTTTTCTATTATGGACATTCCTTACAATAATAAGGGCAAGATGCTTACCCAACTAGAGGGCTTCTACCAACCTGGTTATATTCTTTGTCTTCTCCAAAAACTAGGACTGGCAGTACCAAAGAGTCTTCAAATATTAAAATCATGGCTTAACAGCACAACCCTTTGCTTTTAGAAATTCTCGTTTCAATCCCTGACAACTGTGCTGAGAAGACGAAGACTATTCAATTAGGTAAATTGGGTTTGAGCCTATTTCCTAAGTTGTGTATACTACTTAAAGTTTGGCTAGAGTCACTACTAGACTATGATACTCCCACTTAGATGTTGATTGCTCATGTTGCTTTTTATGAGATGTCTTTGTGGAAGAGTTAAATTCTCTTGAACACATTTGCTGTAACTTCATAGAGCCAAGGCAAGGTGGAATATTGGTTCTGGACAAGTCAGGGCAGAGTTTCAAAGTCAGTCTTACATATCTTTCAAAATAGGAAAATACCAAAAATAGGGGGAAGGGGAATACCAAAACAGGAAAAAGGAGAAACAACAGTTTAGAAGAGAAACACCGGTCTGGAAGAATCCTTAAATTTGTCTTTAGAAATTTTATATCTCCTTTGTCAAGAGATTTGAAATCACTTATTTTTTTTGTTGTTGAAATGGAATGGCTGTGATCTGCCTGATCTAAAAGTCCATTATTAAGTAGGTAACCCGGAACACTGCATATTTACATAAATTAGTCTTACAAATTGGGGTACTCAGAACTGTGGCAGCAAAATTGTTGGCAGAGGGTTTTGCTGGAGAGGGATTAGGATCTTGCCCAGGTTGCCGAGGTTGTATCCACTCCCTTTCCAGCTTGGTCTTTGAAGATTCAAATAAGGATAGAGAAACTGAAAACAAGTATCTTGCTCAAGCTCAGGGATGTTCAGGCCTACAGACAGCTAAATTTAAGAAGCCTGACTATATATGTTGCTTTATCTACTATTCTTCCACTCTTGTTCTGGGTGGCTTGGAAATTCCTTTGGATGGGTGAGGTGGACAGTGGTACTTTGCAACCTTCATACGGTAATTTATAATAAGCTTACACTTTGGGGGTAGCTGAGATTTTAAAATGCATTATTGAAAACACTTTCAATCTGCTGTCCAGGCTCCCAGTAGCAATAACAAGAGAATGGAACCAGAATCAAGGGTAAACAGATATTTTGTGTATGCAGATTTCATAGTTGCCTGATACTTTGGAGAACTGAAAGTTTGCCAAACAGAACTGGCACTTGTAGTCTAAATGGGCTAGTGATCTGCCTCAGGCAAAGGCTTGCTCCATGAGCAATGGAAGGTAGTCTCTGCTACAGTATATCTCTTATCAAAGTTCTCTGTTTACTATGTGATTATAGCCACAACATAGCACCAGCCCATTTCCCATAAAGTAACTTGAGGTCTAAAAAGGTACTTTAAAAAAAGAATCTTTCAATACAGCATTATACTAGTTCTGCTTCTTAAAAATGTGTGTGAATTCCAAGTTTCTTGCCTTTGCCCTGTTGCTTTGTGCAGAGCCCAGACTAGTCTGCACTGCACCTAGGCCTGGGGGCCCTGTCACGCCATTGCCTGTGCAAGGCACTCCCCCTGTGAATAGACAGAAGGGTCTTTGATAACGCCCCGAGCACATCTCCAGCAGAACAAAGGCAGCATAGCTAATGGCTCCCACTCACAGTGTGACTCTAGGCCAGGAATCTGAACTCTTCTCCCCCTCCCACCTCCACAGGCTGAAAGACTGGGGAAAAAATGTCTAAGCCAGGATACAGGGTTGCAGAGCAAGGAAGGCCTCGCTCACCAAATGCAGTCAGGTTGATTTCCTGTGCATTGGCTACCCCTGGAGACAGGATACCAAACCGGACGGCCAGTTCCGTTCCAAAGCTGAAGGTTTTTCGTATCCGGCACCTGCTGAAGTTCCTGTGTTCTCATGGGAAGAAAGGAGGGGGCAGCACCTTGGGACTATTTGTGTACCTTCAGTTGGAAGAGATCCTTGGACTGTTAGCCTCAATTTTCCTCCTAGTCCCCCATCTGAAAAAAATGCATATGAGAAATTCTAAATTTTTCTGGTCTCACCCAATTTCCCTTTGTCATTTTAAATATACGTTAGAAGTAATTTACAAGTGTTCCTAATTGCTGGATATATATGGTTTGAAGACCTGCACTCAGAGCACAAATACCATAGTCTTTCAAGACTGCAGAATGCCAATGTGGATGAACAAGGCAAACTCCTGGAACATGCAGAGAACAGAATAAGTAACCCTCTTATTCTGGGACAAAACATATAGGAATGATATGCATCTATCCCTACAATCCACAGTAACTACGGGAGCACGTAAGAGACATTATGTGCACCCAAAGTTACTGCACCACCTAGTGAAAACTTATGGGAAATTCATATTGCAATCCAGAGCAAATTGTTCTTACACCAGAGCAAGGACTCACCGTAGTTACTCTGGATTGCGCCCTGTTTCCTACTGTTCATTCATACTAAACATGCTGCACATACTTAGACATTTGCTAGTATCAATCCAGGTTTTTTTTCCTAGAGGTGAGGTGGAGGGATTATATTTCTGGTTTTGGAGAATTTGGTTTGTTTAGGTTTCAGATGTGAGCTACAAGAGAGCTTGTATCTCAAGGCAACAGCAATAAGAACCAAAATTTACCACCCCTTTCTCTGTCCATTTTTGTCAACAGGCTTAATGCAGGACAAGTTTGGCCTTGCAAGTCTGTTCTGATCTTTTGGATTCTTTTCTCTCTGACCTCAGACTAGAACTGACTGCAGTGTGCATCTCTGCCTTTGCTACAATCTCGGCTACTTGTGACACAGATGCTGGAAACATACATGAGAAGCAACCCTTGAAGTTACTTGTTTTTATGCAGAGCTGATTTGCTCTCCATAGGTTCTTGTAACACGTGCATGCTGTGAATGGTCCACCCTCATTATTCTTCTTGCGCCCTGCTGTGTTGCTGGGGCAGGCTGAGATCCCACAATTACAACACTCCTCAGCATGTGGAATTACTATTGGATATTATCCTAGGCAGGGAGCAGCCAGACAGCCTCATTAAAGTGCTCCAACTTGTGCAATTATGGACCACACCTCAGAATAATTGGCACCTATGGGAAACTGCTTTGTAGACAGGCTGCATAAACTAGTAGCTAGAGCAGGTTATGCTGGAGATCAGAACTCCTTCAGTTCCATCCCCCCCACACACATGAAAAACAGAAACAAACAACATGTGATGGGTTGGAATGGAGAAAGGTTGGAAGTCTGCTTAGATGTACAGTGACTTCTGAACCTTAGGCCCTAAACCTTCAACTATAGAAGATGTGTATGCATGGCTAAATTTTCAGGATAAACAATACCTCCCATATTTTTTGCAGTTGAAGATCTCAAATATTTTTAAAAGAACATATAGTAAAAACCAACTGAAAAAAGTGGTTTAAACTAGTCTGTCTATGTAAATCACTTTTAATGCAATCTAAAAATTGAGAAAAGCAGTATATAAATATGCATGTATAACAAAACAGCAGCAATTGTATCACATTTAGTTTTTCCACATTCTATGTTGTATGAGTAGTAGAAGATAATTATGTAAATAACAAAAATTTGGTGGATATCATAGCCTCCTGTATGAGGTGAGGTACCAGTAACTAGTGCACTTGATTATTTAGGAACACAGAAACACTGTGCTTGCACTGTGCAAAACTATAGTGACTTAAAACACCTTTGCAATATTTTGTGCATATAACTATTTCTACTTTTATCATGAAACAGAAAATCTGTTGCAATTCCATATTCTTCTCTACTTAATTTTACTGCTCCTTTGAATCTAGCTGAGGAACTATAAATAAGACTGTACTTGGACCTGGATGATCTTATAATTGATGAAATCTATTTGCCATCAGTAAACTGTGTTCTAGAAAGATAACCTGGAATTTATTTAATTCCTGCCTTCTAAATGCATATTTTGGCTTTCAAAGATTCAAGATAGCTCACAACATAAATTTAAAAATACAATAGTGAAGCAACAATAGCACACAAACAAAAACCAATCAGTATCTAAAAAGAGCGATAAAAGATCGCTGCACTCAAAATAATTGGGGGGAGGAGTCTTTATGTTATGAGATAAGATAGAAATCTAGTAGTAAATCGGGATATGGAGTGTTATCTTTCTCTTCTGGTTGTTGTTTGTAAAGTTATCAAGACAATAGATTCTTTTCTCACCTATGTCATAATGTATGGGAAACTGGGATTCTACCCTTTTGTATCTTGTCATTTACCCCATGGTGATATAAAAATGTGAGGAACAAGAGGGCTGTTGCTTCCCATTTGATAGTTTGCATTTTGAAATGCACTGTACAATATGCTTGTTTTCTAAAAATATAAAGGCAGCCATATAGTTGATCAAATAACATGGGAGGAATCTATACCTACTTTGGAACGATGTGGGGAGTTGAAAACAGCTCTTCATTTCCTCCTGCCAAGAAATAATTCTCTTACTAATTGCATCCCTTATAAGTAGACATGGCAGAAAGTGATCAGATTGGACTGATCACCTTCCAGCCTGGGCAATAACGCTCCTGATGCCTCAACTACTCAGTCCATCTCATTGTGAAACTCTACCATCCCCTTTTCACACTGTCTGCAGATGCCAGGTGCTTGCAGGTGCAGAGCTTTGGGAATGTGTTGACTCTTCTTTGTCCCTCAGCCTTGCAGGGCAGTACTTGTACAGTTCAGCATACATGGGCATACTGCCAGACACGTTGAAACAACCAACTGACTGGCTGGCAGGAGTCTTGGCCCTTGCTAACAGCCAGGGGAGGAGAGGTGAATGGGATCATTAGAGCTAGTGCTGTTTTGAAAGTCAAAGGGAGCTTCCAGTCAAACCCACACACACATACATACAGAATGTTGTGAGCTGTACTTAGTTTTTCCACTCCCCAGCCTCCTTTAGAACATATTCCAAGTGCTTCTTCTTACAGTCTTTGTCCTGTCTGACACGTTTGCAGAGATTTAGACATGGAAGCCAGCAGTCAAAATACCAGGCATCTTCTCCTCCCTCTGTCAATTACCCCAAACCATCTCACTTCAGAAAAGGTATCATATAGTAAACACCAGAACAATATTCTCACAGCTGCCATACCAAATACAACAGCTGGAGCCTTTTACATGTAATCCTAAAATCCCTTTTTACATGTAGTCCCCATGTTCTCCTTCACCCACCTTCCCTTTGCACTACATGTGCAAAATGAAACTTAATTCAGGTGTATAAATGATCAGCTGGTTCTTTCATGCCTACAGTACTACAAGGATCTGCATATACTATGTCTTTGAGTGCCAATCAGAAAGTTCAATGCTGCCTTTTTCATCAGGATAAATTTGAATAGTGCCCCAAAAGTGGTGCTTGTATATGCATGTATGAATAGTGTAGGAGTATGCTATTCTCAGCCTCAGGGCCACTGAGTCATACCTGTTCTCCACTAACAGGCATTTGCAAAATCTGGACGACATGGGGAGAAGGAAGGCTGGTAACCTGAGAAGATGGAATTTGGCCCTCCATAGCTTGATCTTGACTAGTGGTGGAAAGAAAAGAATGCACATGCACAGTACAATAGGGGAATATGCATAGCCAAGTATGTTTGAGGATGATTTTCTTTCAGTGAAAAGTGTGAATGTGAGGTATGTATCATATATATGTAGGGATATGTATTACACTAAGTGTAGAGAGTGAGGTAGCAATTGGGAGTCTGGCATTACAATCCCTAATCTCCAGTTAGGCCAGCATAAGGCCTGGTAAAAGTCCTGTGTTGACCTGGAGGTGTCACAGAAGTGCCATAAGGTCTGAGGGATATTAGACCAGTGCAAGGGCATATGCAGGCTTCCCCACACTACCAGAGAAGATAGGCCACTTCAGTTAGGCTAGCCTGGCCTGAATTGGTTAGGTTTGCACTCTGAATGTGTGAACAGTAAATAAAACAGAGGCAGCATTAGACCTGAGGGTGAGCACTCCTAAAGGGCCCATCCTTACCAAATGGCCACATTAACCTCTGGACTCACTGACAGTGCCTGTGAGTTGCCAGATACTGGCAGTGCCATAGTGTCTGGCACCTGCATCCCCAAATGGGAATGTTCCCCAAAGGCCCCTGCCTTATCACAGGTCCTTTAAGAAATGCAGCCACTGGCCAACACCAAACTCAACACCCCCCACTTGCTCTTAAAAAGGACAGGAGGACTCATTGCCTGCTGTCACCACTAAAGTTAGAGGGGTCTGGGTAGGGATCCTGTGCAGGGTTTTGCCCAAGAACTCCACACAACCTGGTGCCAGAGGCCACGAGTGTATGTTTGCATAACTCCATATAGCTGGTACTACCCATTCTGTCAGGAGATGAGAAGAGGGGAAAGCAGCAGTTATAGGGTGGAGCAGCCTTCCTTCCTGCACAAAAGCAGTAGCTGTTTCCTCCAAGCCTTCAGCAGTCACTTCTTTTCTTCCTGTGCAGCCAGAATCACCCACCCTTGACGCTTGCCCTCTGTATGTTAGGAAACACAAGGGGTGGGGGAGAAGCTGATAGTAAATCAGCAGGAGTCCCATGCTGATAACACTTTTCTTTGTTCCTTAAATATGAGACGGACAGAAAAACACCTCAAATGTATGCTGTTTGTTGCTCCCCTCCTCCAGCATATTTCACTGCACTCCAACCACCCACTTAATGGATTCCATTTTCCGGGTTCCCTGTTTAGTTCCAGTGGCTAACCATTCCCTCTGCTCACTTGCACCACCACTCAGTGGTGCAGTCATCAAACTGCTCTCCTGCCTTCCAAGAAAAGATGATTTATCCTGATGATTTATGTGAGGGTTGGCCCAGGAGTTTCTCTGCTCCCAGGCCAAATAATCTAGTATGTACCTCCCTTGAAAAAGGGAGGGAAACAAGGGCTCTTTAATAGCTCTAACAGCTCTCTCTCTGTGGCGGGAAACAGATTTCTTGAGGCCAGGGGTCGTTTGACCTTTACTTTGCAAAATGTTTTAAAGTCAGGGTTCCACCACACAAGTACAGTACAGTATGTGAAATAAGCAACAGAGTCTTTGAGAATGCACAGAATGCCCTCCTTTTATCTCTGACCATAAGTGTATGGCTTCCAACTGAGGCTGCAATCCTTATCCACACTTTCCTGGGTGTAAGCCCCATTGATTAAAAGGAGGCTTACTCTCAAGTCGACATGCATAGGATTGGGTTCTATAGCTACAATCCTATCTGCACTTTCCTGGGAGTAAGTCCCATTGATTATAAGGGGACTGACTCCTTAGTAGACATGCAAGGATTGGGCTCTTGGATCCAGTTCTCAAGCAGGGAGAAGCACCCGGTGGTGTGACATCCAGAGGGGAGAAACTGACCCACTAAATGGGGAAGGGAGGGTGAAACTGCAGAGGTGCCATATGTCCTTTTTCTAGGAAAGTCCTCTTTTTTACAGGTATGTCCTGAGAAAAAACTTTATTGTCCTCCTTTTCCTTGGGAGCAGGCAGCATGTAGCCTTCTTGTAGTTAAAAATAGTTTTTGTTAGTATGTTTGTGATGTCCTGTGACTGGATATGCCATGAGAGTGAAGACAGACACAGTGTAGATTAACTATTTACTGTATTTACAAGTTTAGTCTAACACAATCATACAGGGTCATACAGATGAATTAAGTCCTTCAGTCTAATTCTCCTCAGAGCTAACCAGCTTCTGTTCTGATGAACAGCTGAGTTCCAACTGCCAAATTTTTATCCAACTGTCACTAACCAACTGGCAGATATTCAAATCTGAACATTATATTCAGCTTAGCTTACCCGAACCAACGGTTAGATTCATAATTCTAACAGTTCTAATAGTAATAGTTTTTAAATTTAGTAATTAGTGATCTAGGCTACAGTCCTAACCAGTTCCCTGGGACTAAGTACTATTGGACACAATGGGACTTAATCCTGAGCAATGTTCGGGACTGCACTGACAGTGTTTAAATCAAGCACATGAAAGCATGACATAGGAGTGTTTTTGGCTTTTAATGTGTGGTGTCCTACATTTGGGGGGTGCTTGTCCTGTTATGACACCAAGTGACCTGGTCCCCCATCCCCTTCCAAGCAGGGCATGCAAGGGGGCGTCCAGGAAAGCCCTGGGAATGTAGGTCAGGGCGGGGAAGGCAGCAGAGCAGGGCCTGGACTGCCAAGGGCCTGCTGCAGCCCGCCTTGCCCTTCCCTTCCCTTCCCCTCCTCCCCCGCCGGCTGCTGCATTCCACGCAGATTGCGCTGTCTCCCGCCTGCGACTGTGGAAGCGGGAATTTCCTGGCACCACCTGCGGAACAGGAAGGCGGAAATGAGAGCAGCGCCAGCCAAAATAGACTGCGGTGAGGGGGGCAGGGAAGGCTCTCCTCAAGGCTCAGGAGACCAGGGGGGCTCGGCCCTACAGCCCAAGCCTATGCATGTCTACTCCGAAGTAAGTCCCACTAGAGTCAATGGGCTTACTCTGAGGAAAGTGTGGAGAGGACTGCAGCCTCAGAGCCCATCCCTGTGCATGTCTTCTCAGAAGTAAGTCCCACTAGAGTCAATGGGCTTACTCTGAGGAAAGTGTGAAGAGCACTGCAGCCTCAGAGCCCAACCTGTGCCTGTCTACTCAGAAGGAAGTCCCACTAGAATCCATGGGGCTTACTCTGAGGAAAGTGTGAAGAGCACTGCAGCCTCAGAGCCCAACCTGTGCCTGTC
Source organism: Cryptoblepharus egeriae (assembly GCA_030015325.1). NCBI lineage: Eukaryota > Metazoa > Chordata > Lepidosauria > Squamata > Scincidae > Cryptoblepharus > Cryptoblepharus egeriae. The sequence continues at coordinate 85,317,445 of JAREYC010000002.1, read as the reverse complement.
TAATCAGAAGTAAGTCCCACTAGAGTCCATGGGGCTTACTCTGAGGAAAATGTGGAGAGGACTGCAGCATCAGAGCCCAACCTGTGCATTTCTACTCAGAAGAAAGTCCCACTAGAGTCAATGGGCTTACTCCCAGTAAAGTCTGGAGAGGACTGCAGCCTCAGAACCCAACCCTTCTGAGCCCAACTCTGAAGTCCCGTCATAAGTTAATGGGGCTTGCACCTAGATAAGTGTGGTTTAGGACTGCATCAGTGGTTTCCCTAGGGTTAGTTTTGGAGGCCACCACATCACTTCATGCACATCACTCCCATGGAGTGGACAAGACAGCACCCCAGGAATGAGTATGGCAATGCATCACCACCCCGCTCTGATGGTTTTTAAGCTATAATTATGGATATAATTGAGATATTTCCATGGGGGTTGTTTCACTGGATTCTGGTGCAAATTACATATTGATATATAACATGATGGCATAATTCCTAAAAACTGATTTTGGGCAGCAAAGGTGTCACTCCTTGTGTGCTTCACACTCCTGTGATACAGTCCTCACTCTCCTAACAACACCATCCACCCACTCTGATATAGCTTGGAAGAACTGAGGACTAAAGTTTCAAACCTACACAACTAAATTGGGTGAAGGAAAACAAGCTGGCCTCAGTTACCTTAACAGCCTGCTATTTTTGACTCAGCTGCCATTCCATGAATCCATAGGCACACCCTATGTGTGAGAGCTGTGACTCCACCTAGACATGTGCTCCAGAAGGGTGGTGGAGGTGGAGAATCCCTTACTATGGAGTTGGCTACACTAGGTTTACTACCCTTTGTTCCTTAAAGCAGCAGCAACAAGTCAGAAGAAAGTGTAAGTGAAGTTTTTCCATCCCTTTTATCCTACCTACTAGAAAACATCACCTGTTTAATTTCTGCCTGTCAGAGTGCTTCTAAAAGTTCACCAGTAGAGGCAGATAAACAGGTGGCAAACTAAAGCTATCCATATTTTATGAAAGACAGAACCCATGAACAGGAATCTTGCCCTGACATGTTTAGCCTGGGGCTTGCATTGCGAATGCGTCAATGCAAAATTCCCCAGGATCTCATCCAACAGCTACAGGTTGCAGCCTCTGAATCTTCCCCCTATAGTCCCAGTAGTCCCATTTGGTCCACCTCCAAATCACACATGATGTGCCTCAGTCCTCCTGGTCTATAGTTCCCCCATTCATATTTAATTTCTGCCACTCCCCTGACCAACCCAGCTTTCTCATAAGGATTTATGCAGGAGGAGGAGGATTTGTCTGAAGCCAGAAAATGGGGAGGGTGAGGGGACAGGCATGAATCAACAGCTGCATTCCAGTCCTTGGAATTCAGCCAAATAACACTTGCCTTAAAGGCCAAATGCTTCAAGTCATTCACTGATATTTGATCACTCTTGTTTGGGTAAAGAGTGTTGCCAACACAAAATCTTTAAATTAATTTAGAGTAACTGCAACACCCACACAAGCATCAGATAGAAACAGAGCACAATCCTAACCACGTCTACTCAAATGTTAGCCCCGTTGTGTTCAATGGGTCTTACTCTCAGGAAAGTGTCTTTAGGATTGCAGCCATCATCTTTTTACCACTTTTTAGTCAAGTTGGTAATAGATACAAAAAGATATACAGAACAGATCAGGGGCAACTAATGTGTACTGTCTTTAGGATATGCATCATTCTGTTTTTGCTCCCTAGTTCACTGAAGGAGTGCATTCCTAGTATCCAGGTTTCCCATACAATATATACTTATACTTGAAATATACTTGTATTTACTGGAATCTAATGCGCCATCAAATCTAATGCACGCCCTGATTTTAAAAGGTTTGAGATTTAAAAAAAAGTTTACTGGTGATTGCAGTGCGCAGCTGCAAAATTTAATTTTACTGCATTAAACAATGAGTTATATGACAATAATAATAATGAGTTTATGTTATAATTTTAACCTTGCACTACTTTATACAACAATGGGATATTGGCTGCAATCCTAAAGACACTTTCCTGGGAGTAAGAGCCACTGAACAGAATGGGGTTGACTTTTGAGTAGACACAGGATTGTGCTCTATGTTACATTTTTAATTACAATAAACTGTTCAACTAAATACTGACCTATGCTTATAATCAAAATACTGTTACTCAAATATAATGCACACCCCAATTTGAAGACTAAATTTGGCTGAAAAAGGTGAGCATTGGATTCAGATAAATATGGTAATTGTCTCCTATTTGCCTCCAGCAAAAAACAAGTTGGATGTTGTCCGATTACATGCCTCTACAGCCTTCTTGCTCTGACTATTTGCTAAGGCAGTTAACTTCCATACTCTGGAAAAGGAACAGCTTCAAAGAAATTTCCCAAGGTCTCATTACCACTGTGCACTAATTGAATATAATAGGTGATATAGAAGGTAGATGTATTCTTTAGATACTGGGTGAAGGTTGTCATTGAACAAGATGTTTTCCCTTTTCAATGCTATAACCAAGCTTGAAATGCTGCTTGTTAAGAGATCATTGTAGTATTTTCTTGGCTGAGAGTTATCACTGAAAACAATAAGGCACTTCTGACTAAGCAGAGAGGAATGCACTGTAAGACAATTTGGTATTATATCCAAAGCAACTTTAATAACCATCACTTTAATGACACAAAAAAACGAATACTCCCAAATTTTGCAACAATTCACTTGTGCAAATGATTTTCTACTGCCTGAGAAAACTGCCTTCTCTTCCCAGCAGGAATTGTGCCTCTGCCTTTATAAGAGGTGCTCCAGAGAAAGGAATATTTCTTTTACCAAGGAGGAGACATGGGCTGGGGATTTTGCAGATAAGACATCACCACAGCAGAGATAGATAACCTGGAAAAAGGAGGGAAGAAACAATTAGAACAGGGCTGCAATGCTAAGAGCACTTTCCTGGGAGTAAGTCCCATTTATCTCAATACAACTTCTGAGTAGACACAAATAGGATTGCACTGCAAAGCTGTCATAATATAATAGTAATAAAAGTCTAAAACTCTACTCAAAAGTAAGCCCCATTGCGTTCAATGGGTCTTACCCCCAGGAAAGTGTCATTAGGATTGCAGCTGAAGTATCTGCAGAATGAAATCCAAATAATACTAACAGGAATGCTAATCAAGGCAGCCAGAACTTACTTTATCTGAAGAATTTATATCTTGCTTGTCCCATGTTATAACCATGGTGAATTATGGTATAAAGTTCCATAATAAAATGTACAATGTATACCAACAATGAGTAAACAAAACCATTGGAGTAACAACTATTTGGTCCAGAAAGAGGCAGCAGAACCAATACGCTATTACAGAGGCACAGAAGATAAAACCTTAACCCACCATGCAAATGCCAGTTGAAAAAGAAACATTTAATATAATTATATCATGTTTCCATACTTATCAGCATATACCAGTGTACCTCAATGACCTGCTTAACAACAAACCACATATACAATGGTGGTCAAAACACAATAAAGAGGCTCTTAAGGAGGCAGTCAGATTTTCCACAGTGGGCAGCAGTATTATGTACAATGGTACCTTGGTTTACCAGCATAATTCGTTCCAGAAGCATGCTTGTAATCCAAAGCCATTGCTTCCATACATAGGAGTGAGTCCCACTGATTATAGTAGGGTTTACTGAAGAGTATGCATGTAAGGCAAGGTCTCTCAGGGTCCTTTTCATAGCCTCCCTTACATAAGGGTGAACACTACTGACTGCAATAGGCTTACTTCAGAGTATATATACACGGGAGATATGCAAAGTAGGTATGTCTCTCTGGAGAAGCTGAGTAGGTGCTTGGGCTCTGCGGTATCCCTGCTGGGACTATTTGTTTTTTTCTTGTATTACAAGACAAAATTTATTAGAAATGTTTGCCTGTCTTGCAAAATGCTCTTAATCAAAAAACGCTCTCAATCCAAGGTTTTACTGTATTTGTTTACACAGAAGAGGCTCTAAATGCAAATCAAAGACAATCTCCTGTAGCCTGTGCAAGCAGCTAGTATCTGGCAGGGAGTATCTGTTTACACATCAAAGGCATTAGAGTAGGCTGAATGTTTGCTTAATGATCTAACTACATAACAGTGGGGATTGGAGACTGTATTCCATAGTTTAGTGGTGCACACCTAAACCCAAACCCAATAAAAAGCTATCTTCCAGGCTTCAATTGTTTGGAGCTCATCCGTTTTTGCATGTGGGCACTTTCCTGGAGGCAAATTCAGTGTGAACAAGAGGTAACAGCATCAATAAGGCCCCAAGGTGGTTAGAGTTGGCCATTTCTTTCAAGTGTAGTGTTAGCAGAATGGGTTCCTATAAGATGAGAAGCTGACAACAAAACACATGAAAGACCAAGCTATCCATGTTAGTATAGTATGATGTACACTGAAGGAAGTGGAAACGAACAACACTCTGCAATCAGGACATAGTTGCACAACATGGAAGATACAGCACGCTTTGTACTGTAACTGCATTGTATGTGCCTTTTGTTGTTGGAGCTTGAAAAGGGGGTATTTGGGCTGGCTGCCAACTGGACATTGCATTCTACATGACTGGCATGCTTTGAACATCTTTCGGTTTTTATGGAAGTGTTAGAAGAGAAGTAACCACCCACCCAATAAAAGACTGATAGAACTAAAAAAAGAAAAGTAAACCATGACTCACATGAAACTGCTCATCATCTGTTTAGTGTCTTCTGAACTCCTGGAGTTAGCGAAGCTGATGAATGAACAGTAGACAGCAATCCAGGCACACCATTTTAACTGCAAACATAATGAAGTAATGTGGTGTGAAGTCTCAATTTTCTCTCAAGGGTACTATTCAGGTTAGTCTCTCTAAAACCATTATAGACACTTAGCTTTGCTCTTTTTGTGAATTCAGAAACTGTTCCCAGATTTAAAGGAGTGATTTGGCTAAACAAAAACAATGATTTGAACGTGCAAGCCACTTTATATGTTGTATCTTGATGTTGACTTTATAAGAATCCTATATGGTAACTATTATTTCTCCCATTTTGCAGCTGAGAGAGAGAGAGAGAGTGAGAGAGAGAGTGATTTGTTAAAGACTATCTAGATTTATGGTGAAAGAAAAATTTGGACTTGGAGAAATCTAAGTTTTACAGCTCCATCTCTTTACCACTATACAATGTCCATAATGTTGACTATACTCGGGAAATTGGTAGAACTGTTCAGGAGTTACATCATAATGAGCAGCTGGTATACTTTAGTACAAGGGTCAGCAACCTTTCAGCAGTGTGGTGCCAAACCTATGTTACAATGTTATTCCACTTGCTGACATGTTTCTAAACATGAATTGTATATAATACACCATAATATAAAATATATAATTATAACAAATGATAAATAATATATAAACCACAGAGACCACCTCCTGGGGTTTTTCTGCCCTCCAGCCAGCACATGACTGCCTTTGCCCTCTCCCAAGGAACTTCTCCATTCAGCTGCTGTGAAAGCTAGAGATGCTGAAGAAAAGCCTGATCCTATCCTTGGTAAGCCTCTTGCAAAGGGGCTTATTTCTGAGTAGAGAGGTGTAGGATAGGGTTCTAAGTATGGACTCTTCTCCATCCCTTCCATTCTGATGGTGGCAGGGCAGGGTGAGGGTGGGGAGAAATTGTGCTGTTCTGGGCACTGGCAATGGGGATTGGCAGCTGCCTGCTGGCTATTGGGACAGCAGCAGCAGTGGTACATCCTGGTTGTGGCTGACAGGGGTGCATTGGCCAAGCTCAGCACTTGTGCTAGTGGTTGTTTATCCTTTAGTATTTCAGGGTAGCTCAGTCAATATTAAGTCAGAGGTCCAGGTTTCCAGCTCTTACCTTAAGCATCAAACCACACATACTGAAAATCATTCCCAACAAATTCATGTAATCTGGTGTGGGATCTTCCAAGGTAGGATTATTCTCTGTGGATGGAGGCTTGTACCTAGAAATGAAATAGTTCATTATAGTGGAAAGAAAAAATATAACAGTATGTTTGAAAATAAAATATTAGCTCTATTTACAGCAATATTAAATCAAGGAGCAAGACACAAATAATATTTTTTGTCCTAATCATCCTTCATGCAGGTTTGAATCAAAATTCACAGTGCTACTGCTCTAGTCCCTAACTGAGAAGAAACGGAGCCAGCATCTTCAGCCAAATTCATAAAACATCTCCCCATTACAAAAATGATTCTTGTAACTTGGCCATTTCAGACTTTTAAAAGGTCTTGCTTTTGACCTAAAATCTGTAAATTCAGTTTTTTCAAGAGGTTGCAAAGCTAATCAAATTTCCCAGCCAGGTGAAGTACACGTGTTAGATTTAAAGGTGTACCTTGGATTAAATTATTGTAAATACCCATGTTTTGAAACACTGATAATTATCTCTATGTATGAGCCACATGTATATACCGGTAAATCTAATACAAACCAGGTGACTCAAACGTAAAGGTGGCAGCTACCCAGAGATCAAAACACATACTCCTCACTTTTCTATCTGACTCAAGTTCTAACAAAATTAGATTTTTAAAAGCACAACCCTAACCATATTTACTCAAAAGTAAGCCCTATTGTATTCAATAGGTCTCACTCCCAGGAAAGTGTTTAGGATTGCAGCCTTAGTAAAAGAAGCACATGTAACAACACAAAATCCTCTCTATACCTTTTCAATACAGCTTTGAAATTATATTGAACAGGTTTTAATTAAATTACACAGATAGGTGTCTTTCAGAAAGGGATTTGTGAAAGAATCCAGGTCTTCATGAAAGAGTTCGTGCTTTTTCTTCACTTATACCACTGGCCTATTGAAAATTTGCAGCTCTAACCTGGGAGAAGAAAAAAGATTCTCCAACCTAGGAGCAAGGCAAAAGGTGAAGTTATAATTAAGCAGTTAGCTGAAGAGTAGCTTGCTCATTTATACCACAGCATACTGATTTTATTTATTTCAGCTTCCGTAGCTTTTATCCTTTTGTTTGCAAAAGAACTATGTGAGCTCGGTAATTGTTCTATAGATAGCTCGTAGATGGGATTCCAGATGGAATCCTTCCTGGCATTGTCATCACATCTGGCATTGGGGAATGCCTTCTAAGATTTAAGCAGGAGCAATTTCAGGGAGGTGAAGCTGCAAATAATGACTCCATCTGGCTCTGTTGTCTCATGACACCCTTATCAGCTTTTTGATTTTCCATTCAAAATTAAACCCAGTCAGTTCCTCCAGTCTTCAGAGAGCTTCAGAAAGGAGAAATGCAATTGAGAGGATGATTTCTGCTTACACTGTTGAATGAGTCTGCAGTTGGTCAGTAGAACTTCCACAGGATGTGGTGATGGCATGTAGCATCAATGCTTTTAAGAAGGGATTGGACCATCACAGGTTACAAGCCATGAGGGATGTGTGTAGAGGTGGACAACCTCAAAATGGCAGATACATGGGGGCATATGTGCTTCCTGAAGCATACGGTGCTTCCTATGTCATATGTGCTTCCTGAAGCATATGGTGGGCTTCTGTGTCATACAGGAAGCTGGACTAGATGGTTCTTTGGTCTGATCCAGTAGAGGCTCTTCTTATGTAAGTCAGCTTACTATCCCACACATATAGTTCTATTGCTCCATTTAGCATCTCTCCACTGAGAACATGACTGTTAGCAGGCTATATCTGTCTTAAGATGCAACTTGATTCATTTATTTCCTGTTTGTTATTTCCCAGACTGCAAGCCATCCTTGTTAGTATTTTCTATTTATCATTACAATGGCTTCACATATGCACAATGCACATTGATTGCTTATTTGGCAATGTACAAACAGCCATGACATTTCCAAAACTACCTATAAGATTAAACTTGTTCATCATGTGAATTTCAAGAACACACCAGGGCCCTGAACAACAGACAGTTACATCTTAGTCCTAGAATCATCAAGTTGGAAGGGCACAATCCAGAGTGAGGGCACTAAGGAGTACCCTAGCTGGGCTGCCCCAACTATTCTGAATCCAGATCAGAAAGTTATGCTGCATCCAAAGTTAGAAAACTTGGGCTACCCTAGCTGCTCCAGAGCATGCTAAGTAGGCACCAAGTCAGTGAGACCTGGGGAGGGCTTGCTCCTAAGAAGACCTCCCTCAGAACAGCTGTGGTGCCTGCATTATAAGGAAGCCCAGAAGTTCCTGACAACCAGTAATAGCTGCATCATGAGAATGCAGTACAGCAGTACCCCTAGTGGAGGGTGGATGCAAGGAGATTGCTTGGAGTGGCCTGCTGTATCCACAGGTTAGTAGTGCTATATCCTGAAGTTGAAGAGGCAGAAGTTGCAGCTAGGCTGGCCAAGAACTCAGATTTTTGGTCAACAATGCCATTCTTACTCTTGCCTTATCATGGACCCCTATGGGTCTAACTCATTGTTATACCTGCTCTGAGGTAGTATAACTTTGAGGAGCTGGAAGAGGGAATTTTCTGCCCTGGAAACAGGGTAACATGACATGCTAAACATGCCCTCAACATGCCTCTCCTGAACTGCCTAGGCTGCCCCATGCAGGGTCCACCAGTCTTGGGGGAGCCTATGTTGCCTTAGTGCCCCAAAACTTTTCCAGAATAACTAGGGTGGAGCATCTTGCAGTTTGGTCAGCCCAGTGATAGATAGCCAAGTGTACTTTTGGATTGTGCCCTTAATAGGTCACCTAGTCCAACCCCCTGCCTGATTCTAGAGCATCTCTGACATCTTGTCAAGCCTCTGCTTGAAGATCTCCAGTGAAGGAGAGTCTACCTCCCTTAACAATCTACTTCACTGCCAAACTATCAAGAATTTTTTCCCCTGATATTAAAAAAAATCCTGTTTTTATGCTGAAATAGGATTTTCTTTTGGAATGCTAAAAACAATGGCACTTAAATATGGTAAGTTGTGAGTCAGGACTGCTTGATTTCCCTCAGCCTGCCTCCCTCACAGGGCTGTGGTGGGGCAAAGTCTCCCTGACTGCCACCCATCCTTTCCTTTGGGGCTGGTTACACTTCACTGACCCCATGAAGGCCTCCACCTGGAGCAATGCTCCTCCCCATAAGCAGACACCACAGCACGCTCTTGACTGCAAGTGGGGCACACACACCAGGTGAACAGAGCCTCCCCCTCCCACCAGCCCCCAGAGCTCCTGCAGCATCCCCACTGCTGCACCTGGTACCCAGAGAGGGCCTCCGTTGCCATGACGACCTAGCATCCCCTTTCGAATCTTGCCGCCTGGCTGTAGCCAATCAGATGCCTCCATCCCCTCTGGGTCGTCGCCATGGCGACCCCCTTCCGGCCCCAGCGCGCGCGCTCCTCACATAGACCCCCCTCCCACCGCTCACCTGAGCACGCGGTTGGGCCGCCGCGGGTCAGCCATGTTGTTGCTGGACATCGCACCCCTCCCCGCCGGCCCCCTCCGCCGCCAGACTTCCCCGCTTCCGCTTCCTGTCACTGCGCCGGGGGGCAGCTAAGGATGTGACGCCGCACAACTAGGGACTTCCAGTTCCGGGCTGTGTGAGTTCCGGGCCACGCTGGGCTCTTGACTGAGGGGCTTCCTTCTCCAGGGCTGAGAGTCCCATCGGCAGCGCTGCAGGGGGCAGGACAAGGAACACGGTGCCTGCACCTCTGGGAAGGGGTGGGGTGGGACTCCCTTATGACACACCTCTGGGACCAGTCCCTCCCTCTCAGCCTGCCTCCCTCTCTCACAGGGCTGTCCTGGGGGCAGCAGGAGGGGAGGGAGACCTTGGCCAGTCCCTCCCTCTCAGGCTGCCTCCTTCACAGGGATGTGGTGAGGGCAGCAGGAGGGGAGGGAGACCTTGGCCAGTCCCTCCCTCTCAGGCTGCCTCCTTCACAGGGCTGTGGTGAGGGCAGCAGGAGGGGAGGGAGACCTTGGCCAGTCCCTCCCTCTCAGCCTGCCTCCCTCACAGGGCTGTTGTGGGGCAGCAGGAGGGGAGGGAGACCTTGGCCAGTCCCTCCCTCTCAGCCTGCCTCCCTCTCTCACAGGGCTGTCCTGGGGGCAGCAGGAGGGGAGGGAGACCTTGGCCAGTCCCTCCCTCTCAGGCTGCCTCCTTCACAGGGCTGTGGTGAGGGCAGCAGGAGGGGAGGGAGACCTTGGCCAGTCCCTCCCTCTCAGGCTGCCTCCTTCACAGGGCTGTGGTGAGGGCAGCAGGAGGGGAGGGAGACCTTGGCCAGTCCCTCCCTCTCAGCCTGCCTCCCTCACAGGGCTGTTGTGGGGCAGCAGGAGGGGAGGGAGACCTTGGCTAGTCCCTCACTCTTAGCCTGTGTTTGCTAATTAACCTCTGTATAGGAATTGTCTCTAGGTCTGTCCACCAAGGTGAATAAATTAAAATATAACTGGGGATTGATTGTGGTCTTTCTATTTCAATATTAGGTAGTTGTTGCTGCAAGAGGAAAAGATTCCCATAGCACATGAATTATCCTGGGACTGTTCTTGGTGCTTGTGACTTTGCTGCAAACAGCACTGTATTATAGGACCTTCATCACTCCTGGCACACTTGTGCTTATCTCCATCATGGCCTTTCCTGAGCCAAAACCCAAGAAACCTGAGCTGCCAAAGAAATTGCTGTGTACGCTAGAATGTAAGCAGGGAGCTGTCAGGGCAGTGAGGTTCAATGGTGAGTACATCCTTGGGCCTACAAGGTGGGAAACTGATGTTTTACTATTAGAGCTTTGGCACAAAGAAGCAGATATACTGTGTTCTTTATTTTCTGGTTGAGAAATAAAGTGGGCTGCAGTTTAGTGTTACATTAGATTTTTTTAAAAAAAATTATAATAGCTAAGAAAAGGTGCCTGGACAGAGTGCTTACTTGCTGAGTGAAAACTTTTGTAATTGCATGAGGCATAATGGAATATGTAGAGTGCAAGATATATCTCAGGTACACCACTGGAATGTGCCAGACTGGGTAATATTTAGTAATTTGGAGCTGTTCCTTTTTCTCTTACAGTGGATGGGAATTACAGCCTCACTTGTGGTAGTGACAAATCACTCAAGCTTTGGAACCCTTACAAAGCAACTCTTCTCAAGACATATAGTGGTCATGGCTATGAGGTGTTGGATGCAGCAGGGTAAGAGCTAGAGGGATCTGGTTCTCTTCAAAGAAAAAGGGAGCAAACACAGTAATGGGAAATGCACTTTAGCAAATTTAAGATGTTAGTCTAGACAAGGGAGGTGGAATAAAATATTTGTACAGTATTTTATACTCACTATTATTCTTTGGAAAGTAAAAATGTTGCTCTGCAAAAATATGAATTCTTCAATAAATTTTACAAATTTGCATGTGTATTTTTGCTTTGGAGGGGAAACATTTAGGAAAACAAAGTTATGAATGACACTTTTGGGCAAAATCATAAAATCAATTTAGGCCAGCATAATTCCCATGGCATATCTTCCCATGGTGGTTTGGGTAGATCAGCATATGCCTGTGCACTGGCCTACCCTCCCCTCAGGAGTGAGGCTGAAGTGCCTTACAGCACTTTTGTGACACCCCAGCATCAGCATAGGACTCATCACAGAGTTTATGCAAGCCTAACTGGAGATTAGGATCCCATTTCCCCACCTCATTACTCTGATCACAGGAAATCCCACTCACGTCTCATCCCAGATTTTGAGGCTTGCCTCAAATTTTCAAACCTATCTTCAATGTCCTAAAACCAGAAACTTCCTTTTAAAAAAAATCAGAGATTCTCAAAATGAATAATAGTGAATTACTCTTGCAGTGCCAGTGAGAAATTGCAGATACAACCCAAAGTAGGAACTAATGACTCTGAGAGGAAGAGATCTGGGAGCCAGGAAATGTGGTTTTTTCTCCATCTCAACCTTTGTCTGTGTTTCTTCTCTCACAGGTCATTTGATAATAGCCAGCTATGCTCATGTGGAGCAGATAAGACAGTAGTGCTGTGGGATGTTGCCACGGGGCAGGTGATTCGCAAGTTCCGTGGTCATGCAGGGGTAAGACTTGGTTCTGCCCTTTTTCTTTCCCTGAATAACAGGAGGATTCATGCCTTCACCTTTATGCATAAGAACTTTTACCAGGAGATAATAACTGTATGTGCTGTCTCATAGGCACTTGACAATACTGCATCTACAGTTTGCCTGTTTGGCAGTTAGAACCCCATTTTGGTTAAGAAGAGGGAGACAGAAATGAAGGGAAAGTGTCGAAGTATGACATGCTGGCCATTCACTGTTGGTCTTGTACTGCTGGGAGTGTTAATGGATACAGAAATCTATAGGAATTTCAGGACCTGAAAGGGGTGAGATATAAAAAAGGGGAGGAGAAAGAGTATGCACACACACACACGTATGCACACACGAAAGATTGTTATTTTATATACATGAAACTATTCCACTGATTCCCAGCCTTTGGTCTCAGGAAAAAAATAAACTTCAATCAATTCCGGTATCTCACCAAGTGAGCACTCTCCCAATGACCACCTACAGCTAGCACAAAAGCAGCAACTGACAAATCTTTATAAAGAATAAATCTAATACATTTTCTTTAATGTATTTGTGGAACCATCATGGACCACATGTACCTCTTCCACACTCCCTAGCACACAAAAATTACAAATAAATTGTGTTACAATTTATTTGTAATTTTTGTGTGCTAGTGAGTGTGGAAGAGGTACATGTGGTCCATGATGGTTCCACAAATTTTGCCTCTGTTGGTCTTTTCCCAGCATAGGGATGATTGATTTAGCTGGGGATGGGGGTGGAGAACGGGGCAGTTGGTATTCTGATTTTCTCCTTTGTGTTGCCTGCAGAAGGTAAACTGTGTCCAATTCAATGAAGAAGCAACTGTGATCCTGTCAGGTATGGAATGATTAAAGCAGCAGGAATGATTACCTTTTCACCAATTCCTGTTGCCAGGTGACAAGTTTTCCAAAAGTATTTCAGGGCCTGCTTCTTTGCTTTCTTATAGGTTCCATTGACTCCAGTGTCCGCTGTTGGGATTGTCGCTCACGCAGACCAGATCCCATCCAGATCCTAGATGAGGCCAAAGATGGCATCTCAAGTCTGAAGGTGTCAGACTATGAAATCCTTACTGGGTAAGGAAGATTGGAATGGGGGTGAAGAATCAGTATCAGGAGAAGGCAACCTCCCTGATTTACTAGGTCCAAGCCTCTTGGGATCTGCTAACTGCAATCTTTGATACTATCTCCTTTCCTACACAAAAATGAACCCTTTTGAAAAATTTCCAATTTGTGTGCAGAAAGTATTACTCCCCATCTAAGAATTTGAATTTTGTGGTATAATAACCACAAAAACCAGATGTCTGGTATAACTGGATGTCTTACACATACAATTTAAGGCTCCTCTCCCCTACTCACAGATTAATGTACTTCGTGTGTATCATACTAATGCCCAATTTGATTTATTAATATTTGTCAGCTCAGTAGATGGCCGTGTTCGGCGGTATGACCTACGTGCTGGAGAGCTCTATTCGGATTACATTGGAAGTGAGTACTGCCTACCAATCTGTATTCAATGAAAGCAGTTTTGTTTGTGGGATACATTTCCTTTCCCTCTCTTTGCTAGAGAAAAAAAGCACCATTTTTTCCTTTCTTTGTTCAAACTGAAGGTCTACAACACGGTCACAGCTTGCATTTTCAGTCATACACATTTCAGGTAGCAATGAAATGCAGCTTACTTGATCTGTTCAAGCTTCTGCACCTTTTTTTCTTCCTTCAGGCATCTTGGCTTTGAACAAATGGTTAGAACAGTGCTAAGAATAGATTTTGAAGAATATCACTAAGCCTCAGCTTCCTACATTATTATGTTGTTTGATACAAATGTGTCCAGCACTGCCATTTTGTCATTTTTAGGTCCCATCACATGTGTATGTTTCAGCAAAGATGGACAATGTACTCTGGCTGCTAGCCTGGATTCAACACTGCGCTTGCTGGATAAGGATACAGGCGAGCTACTAGGAGAGTAAGCAGTATACTATTTCATTTCTGTCTACCACAATGTACCAATGGTGATAGAGGGTTTCTTATGCATTTATTCTTGTCAGCATAGTCTCAAAAATTGGATCTTTAGTTCCAATCCTATAGCCTAGTATTAAGAATACATTCAGGTTCTCTCGGTCTCTCCTGAACATAGTAATTGGAAAAGGTAGCTGTTTTTCAGTGGCTTCCAGGCTGTATCCAACTGCAAAAAACCTTTAATTTAATGGACCTTGATTTAACAGATTTCAGAAGCAATAGGCATTTTCTGCTTCATTAAAAACCAGTAATATATTTTGCTTGTGCGCATCTCAATTGATGTGGATGCATTTAGGTTTTTGGCATTAATACCCCTTCTCCCCAAATTCATTATATTATTTGGGCTGCAATCTTGAGGATATTTTCCTGGGAGTAAGAGCCACTGAACACAATGGGGTTTATTTTTGAGTAGACATGGTTAGGCTTGTGCTGTTTGTTGGGTAACACTTAGATGACCAACCGGATTTTTTGTCTGGCAGTTATAATTTATGCAAATTAGGCTTTTTTAAAATGTGAGTTCTTATATGGAAGACATCAAAATGAAAGACTAGTACTACATGGATCTTTTAAAATATTTTGTCTTTAAAGATATCTCATGGATGTGAATCATAGTCATTCTGACATTATCTTATGTGTACCTTTTTATTTGGTCAGGAACTGATAACATCTATCAGTGGTCTAGATCAAGAGTCTCAAACTCATTTGATGACTGCTGAGTGATGTCATCAAACAGGTCATGACTAGAAATAAACACTTTTTCTCACTTAGGAACAGATAAGGCCAGATAACAAGCTTTTGCAGGCTGTATGTGGCCTGCAGGCCTTATGTTTGACACCACTGGTCTAAATTAATGGGGGACACTGGATAATAAAAGAGGAAGAAACATCTTCATTGCATTTCCTTGAATATCCTTAGATACACTGGCCATAAGAATACCACCTACAAGATGGACTGCTGTCTGAGTGAGAGAGACACACATGTTGGGAGCTGCTCTGAGGATGGGAAAGTGTACTTTTGGGATCTGGTTGAGGTGAGTAGAATTGCCCAAGAAGTTGAGAGAGTCTTTCTTGGATCACTATCAGTGCCTCAGTTGTGATGAACTGTGGAGAAGAAAAGTAGGCAGGGGGAGGACAATGGCTTGGGAAAACAGTAGCCTTTTGCTTAGCAGCCTGGCCATGAACAGGAACAAATTTGTTTTACTTGGTTGCTTAAATGAGGCTGATAACAGAATGAGCTTCAAAATGTTTGGAAGAGTAAAACAACTTTTGCAATAGTGATTGATGTAATAAGGTTAGAGTGTTACCTGAAGCTTGTTGGTAAAACATAATCTCTTAGGTGTGGTATTTTTATTTGTCATATTTTTATTGTTTATTCATTGGCTAGTGAGGCAAATGGACAGCATGCATACTTCCCACTGTTTGATATTTCTGTCCTTTCCACTTGATGTATCAAACTTGAGCTTTAAGACATTGCTTATCCAGCAGCCCCTACTCTGCTGTCCTCATTCTATAGCCATGGGTAGAGAAGACGGAAGCTAGTCTGTTCTAACTGATCTTGTTGTCCCTGGTTGGAAGTGGTCTCTAAGTTTCCTCAGATTTCATAACATCCTACTTAGGTTAATGCCAATGTCACGACAATAGTTGGTTATGGTCATCTGTTTTCTACCACTCAGTAGCTGGATTTACCATAACTTTGTAGTGTCTCTACTTGTTCCCAAGTAGTGGTTGCTGCAATGCAAGTAGGGCTCTGAATGGATGCCCAGGTGTATGTGCCTGCATATAGGACAGTATGGAATCTGTCCCTCCTATGGGTTTTGTCTTCCTTCTGGCTATAGTGTGATGTCTCTTCACAGGGATCCCTTGCACTGAGTCTACCTGTGAGCAAGAGTGCAGTCCAGTCTCTGTCCTTCCATCCAGCAGAGCCTTGCATGCTAACTGCAGCAGAAGGCCATGTGCAGCTCTGGAGAGAAGAATCTTATGTTGCTGAAGGGGGAGCACCTCCATGACCACTGTCACTCTGGCTTAGAACTTCAGAAGCAGAAAACCTTCTGACAGACCCCACCTCAGAACCATGGTGCTGTGATGGCTGCCTTCAGGAAGGAGTACAATATCCGCCTGAGAATAAGCATACCTTGGTCTGAGTGCCTTCTGTAAGACTAGCCTGAGGTTCACGTTTGCAAGACAGAAGGGCCTCGCTTTCTCATCACTGAGCTTCTAGAACCTAAAAACATAGTGAGGGGATTTATGCTCAGAAGATGCTGAGATTTATGCTCAGAAGATGCTGTAAAGGAATAAATGAGATGGAGTCAAGCTGGAATAGAAATGTTCACTGTGTGACTGCAATTAAAATGTCATGTATCTATCCCATCAATTCTGTGACTCTTGGATGTTCATGATTTTGGTCTGTTCAAGAATGCAAGTAGGGACCTAAATTAGGGCAGCTGCTTCTTAATATTCCCCCAAAAAAGAGGCAGTCTTGGAAATAAATGGTATTATTTGGAGCTGTGAGGTCAAACTACTTCCTAAGCATGACATTGTAAAGATGTTTTCATAAGAGTGCAGGATGCTGGTCAGAGCTGTTTGACTGATTTAAGAAGCAAACCAATTTAATAGGAAGGCTGGGAAAATCCAAAACCAAACCCGCAAGATCTCTTCATTGTGGGCATATATGTATGGCCTGGCACAGTAAAGTTGGCCAATTGATTAGGAATGGTTGGGAGGATCCAATCTGAGCCACTGCAACAGTTTTGGTGGAACAGTGAGAATAAGCAGCAGAGTTGAGGCTACAATTCAACAGATCCCACACCCAACTATCTCCAAATTCTGATGTAGAACAGGCAAGAACAGAAAGTAATAAAAAGCTTCTCTTGAGAGGCTCCTGAAAGAACTAGGATTTCAAGAGGAAGGGGAGAAGATAACTTTATGAAAAGAGGAAGGGATGTAGTAACAGGAGCAACATGGGGGAGGTACAATCAGCTGCTGTCAAAATTCAAAGAACCATTAAAGGTTACACTGCAATGAGCAGGTTAGTCAGTGAACTTCATGGCAAAGTCAGGATTTGTATCTGCTCAATCCCACACTGTAGCTGCTGCACACCACTAGAATTCATGAGAACCTAACCTACACTTTGGTGAAAGACAGGGTTGGAATGTGGCCAGAGGTCATACCGCAGGTAGGAGCTGTTGCACAGCATTATTTGAACTGGCTTTTCAAGTTGAGGAAACCAAGACTGTTTTGGTGCCTCACTGTCTGATTTCAATAGGAAAAATAAACTTTTTGTTGGTAAGCAAGGCAGTAGTGCAGTTGGCCTTGGTACCGAATATAAGCTTTCAAGTAATTAGTAACGTTTACGTGACTACTAAAGAGCATGTGGCACATCTCTACCAGAAAAGGCTTTTGCCTTTCATGCCAATGGCTGGAAAAGGGTGGTGGTGAGGTAGTGGGCTTAAGCCAGGGAACAGAGGGGAGATGGTAGAAATTAGCACATGATGAATGTCCTATGGTAGGGAACCTAGTATGATTGGCAGAGTTTAGGACTCAAAAGAATTCCCAGCTAGGAAATGTTAGGAATTCTCTCTTAATTGGTGTGTTTCCATAAGTCAGAGAAGCAAACTGCTAGTGCTTATGCAACAGCTAGTAGCCTGTGGCAAGATGGGTATCTGACTGAATACTGAAGAATTATTAATCCACCCCCAGTAGATACTATTTTTATACTGGGTGACATTTTGTTATGTAAAGAGCAAAAGATTCAAAGGAATCCAAAGACAAAGGACAGTGGAAGGTTTTTTGATTATAGAAAACCAGATGGCAGATACTGCTGGCAAGGAAGGAATGTCCTGGCTTCTGGGGCCACCCACAGGTAAGTAAACTCACTTCACCTATGAGCTTGTTGAAGACAAAAGTAAAAAAAGTTACAGGTGGGCAGGAGCTTCACTCCATCCTCTCAAGGGGAGTGACTAAATCTGTCCCTACACAGCTAGGACAACAGCTAGACTTGGCCCTGACCTCCAAACTCAGGAAATACAAGCAAACATATCAGGCCAGATTAGACATAAACTAAAAAAAGACCAACATTGTTCTCAATTTTCCAGCTTTTGATACACTGTATGAACATCTTAAGGAAAAAAATCAGATGAGGACAGGAGTCAGGCTTATTGATCCTAACTCTATATAAAACTGAAAAATCTCTCACTCATCAACCCCCAGCCAAAACCGCTGGGCCTAGAAACATGAAATTTGGGGATGGTGTTCCTTCCGTGACGGAGGGATCCACTAAGAACCGGTTTTTGGAAATTCCAACCAGAAGGAAGTGAAAAGAGGCGCAACACGTTTTCCTCCCTATTCACTGAAGAATCCTGGACTGAGGGACACTACCCCAACCCCTGGACCTGGAAGCATGAAATTTAGGGGAGTGTATTACTTCTGTGGCAGGAACACCCACCATGAACCAATTTCTAGAAGTTTAACCCCTAAAGGTCTGAAAAGGAGTGCATTGCATTTTTGGCCTGTACTTAACATTGAAGACTGACTGATGAACATCCAGCTGATACACTGGAGTGCACAGAGCATGATGGTGTGCATGGGAGGGTGCTGCACATGGGTTGGTGCACATGAGGATAGTGGTTCACATGGGGGTTGCTGCATATGGGGGATGATACACAGTGGGGGGTTGTTGATGCGCATGGGGGGATGATGCGCAGTGGGGGGTGTTGATGCGCATGGGGGGTTGATGTGCAGTGGGAGGATGGCATATTGGGGAAATTTACTCCTGCAATGCGGGTACGTTTTTGCTAGTTGTATATAAATTTCAGACTGAAAGCAGGACCAGAAAAAAAAACTCAGGCTGATCTCTTAGGAGAAACTGAGGCTTGAATTAAGTATAAAGTGGGAGATTAAAACATATTGTTTGTGCGGATGATACAAAATGTATCATGTGTAGCCTGCCATTAATGATGCAGTGGGAGACTTCTAACTTCATCTATGTTAGAATTCTCAATCTAACAGTTGGTTACAGGTAAGCTGAGATGTTTAGAATGTTCAGATTTGAATATCTGCCAGTTGGTTGGTGACAGTTGGAGAACGGTTTGGCAGTTGGAGCTCAGCTGTTCATTAGAGCAGAAGCATACTGGTTAATTCATGTGTATGACCCGGATTGTATTAGACTACTCTAAACTTGTAAATACAGTAAATAGTTAATCTACACCACTGTGTCTGTCTTTACTCTTGTGGCACCTAAATAGTCACAGGACACATATATCAGTCAACATCCTGACAAACAACATCTCCAGAATCTGCAAGAGAGGCATGATTGAAGATATACTGTAGTTCAAAAAGATACTAAGGGCGCAATCCAGAGTAATTATGTGGAGTCCTTGCTCTGGTGTAAGAACAATTTGCTCTGGATTGCAATATGAATTTCTCATAGGTTTTCATGAGGTGGTGCAGTAACTACGGGTGCACGTAATGTCTCTTACGTGCTCCCGTAGTTACTCAGGATTGTAGGGTTAATCAATAAACTGCTTAATCCAACTCCGAACACATCAGGCTCTTTTGGATCAACCAAAGGCATTTTTGCTTTCACTAGCAATTATACCTGTACCTTAACAACTGCATGCAGATGGGTGTTCTTTGAGTTGCTACATGGTATAGAATTCCTCTTCTCATAAGATTCCTCTCACAGCTATTCTAGATGTATGACATTTCAACAGCTTGACTCTTAAGATTTAATGCACTTTTTGGTTGGTTTAATTGTACTTTGTATCCTGAATGGGTGGTTTTCAGATTTCAATGAAAGGCTTGGAACATGGTCAGACCTAAGAATCTAATCTTAAAATCAAATAAAGGAGAATAATTTTTGATCTGCTTTAAGTCAAATAATTTAAAAGCATATATCACGACACATATATGTTGTCACCTGAGAGCTCTTGGATAGGGATGGCAAGCCAGCAAGCCACGTGGCTTTGTCTCTTTGGATCTCATTCTAAATATATTACACACTTTTCAAAATAACTTGTATCCAAATAAAAGAATTAAGAGCACAGGCTCAAGCTCCTCAATATGGTATGAGCTTTGAGAAACTCCTGTCCAAGAGAAATTGACAAGACATCACAGCTGATCTGCCACGATGGGAGAACTTTAATTAAACTGTAAACATGGATCAGGATATGGGCAGCTAGAGGGTCATTCCATATTGATTATAACCTCTAGCCTCCACTATGACCACAATAACTGTTCCTTAAGCTGACATTCTGAAAGCCTCTCTTACCCACTCACCACTATGCAAGTCAATGTCAGCTGTTCCTCTGTGCTAAGTGTGGCAGATTTGGAAATGATAAAAGCAGAAGAGAGTGGCATATATGCAAGTACACCTATGATAAAATGAAAATGATCAACAAACAGGGAGGATGGCTTGAATGTGCAGTAGTGCACTAATCTTTTTGCAAGCCTAAGATGAACAGGCTGAAGTTTCAACCCCACCCCACCCCTGTCCTCACAGCTCCAAGGAGCATACAAATAAAACCAACTACTTAACGGGCACTGAGACTGGCCTCTGAGGGGAGATTATCCAAGGCACATGACTTGGAACCCCTATTGTTGCATATGTGGACCATCAGCTGACTCATCAGCACACGCCAAGTCTCCAGACCTCCAAGGAGAAACCACCTGAGGCAGCCACGGCCATGTTCCCTTCAACACTGATCTGCAACGAGAAAAGAGCCAGTGTGCTGGGGTGAAATTAGCCATCACATTGAGCAATCTTCACAAAAACCAGAAGCAAACCTCAGCAGGTAGCCAACATAGCAAAGGCAAAATTTTATTCCTTCCCCATATCAATTGTTAATATAGCTGCTTCAATGTGTTACATGCATTTTACATTTTTATTATTTTACAATCATCTGTTTCTTATACTGTATATGTATTTTAATGTGTTGTAAGCCACCTTGGGTGTCCATTTGGGATAAAGGCAGGATATAAATCAAATGAACGAACAAATTAATCTTTCACTGTGACAAATACAAAGTGACTAAAATATCAAACCATTCACATACATGCATCACTTACCCCATTGAGAACACAGTTGTGGGTCCGTGTACAGATAACCTTTGGTGGATCTGTTGGAACATGAATCTGGGAAAAGAAATCAAGGAGATTTGGGCCTAAAACCTGAAGTCTTCAAGAAAAAAAATTGATTTGCAGTACTCACATACAAAGCAGAAGAAACAGCCTGTGGGACAAAGTACAATGGTACCTTAGTTTAAGAGTGACTTGGATTAACAGTGTTTTGGGTTAAGAGCAAAATTTTCTCAGAAATTTTGACTTGGTTTAAGAGCACTGACTTGGAAAAAGAGAACTTCGGAGGAAGTTTGGAAGAGGTTTCCATGGCCAGGGAACTTGGGGGGACGGGACTGGGGAGGAGGGATGGAGCCTGGGCAAAGTCTGGAACATACTTCCATGGCCAGGGAGTTCACCGGGGGGGGGGGGGGGGACACAGCCTGGCCCCGTGAGTAGCAGTGTGGAAGATGTGCTTTATCAATGTGACAAGGCTGCTCCCTATCAGCAGCATGGAAATGTTAAAGTTGCATGAAAAGACAAAGATTCCACTGAGGCAATGGATAGCAGTGATTCTGTTAGTGATAGTGAAAGTAATCCTCGAAAATTCCTCCTCTCATCTCCCTCACACCAGCCATGAGGGTTTTCAAAGGTACAGTACAGTTCAGTACTGTACAGTATTTTCTTTATTATAGCATTTTGTAATCATTTTTATATACAGTGCATATTTTTACATACATATTTTTGGTTTGTGGACTAAATAGTCTGCGTTTCCATGATTTCCTATGGGAAAATATGCTTTGGATTGCAAGCATTTTGGATTACAAGCATGCTTTTGGAAAGAATTATGCTCATAAACTAAGGCACCACTGTACATGGCCAGTACTACCAGATACATGCAACAGTGCAACCAACCTAACACAGTCCATCTCCAACATTCCCAATCCAGATGAAGAAGACAGTTCTTGGTGAAGTCATGGAACCAGGTGCAAAGAGTTTTTATGAAACCAGTCTTTATTTACCTTTCCTGTTCTAAGGCACTAGTTCTCCCACAGCTGGTAACAAAACTCAAGCGTTTTGGCTCGTTTAGATGGGACTTTAGCTGGCTGCTGTATCTGACAAAGAATATCATTCCTCCTTTGGTGTCTGCACACATAGGAAACCCTGTCAACTTGATCTGCCTATGGTTTTCAAGCCTGTAATTTAAATATCACTACAACTTACACGCAGTGTCTTGTCCGTGGAAGTTGTGTACAGTGTGCCCAACGAGTGATGAACTCCAGTGATTTGGGAGTTATGGCCCACATCAAAGTACTGTGGAGAGAAGCAATGTGAAGATTTAATTAAGTCATAGAAGTCAGTGCAAGCAAATTTACTGTTTGTAGTTGTATTTTTATGGTTGAGTATCAGCCATTTATATGCCAGTTCAGTGGAAGATACCGTCCAAACAGAAACCAAGAATGGCCCCAAATTATCATAGCTCATGTGATTTCTAACATGAATCCCAGCAGCATTAGAGTTATCTCCACAAGCTAAACTCCACGAGATAAACTACTACAAGCAGCAACTTATGCTATGCTGTTTGAAGTACAACTTATTTTGTGGGTGGAGATGAGAGAAGTACCATATTTCTCTGCCTCTGCGTGATCCAACTTCTCCCAGCATACCCGGATGTTCTGGAAGCTCCCTCCTTTGTTCTGAAAGACATATAGCCGCCCAAGATTGTCACCAGCCCATAGTTGAGCACCCTGGTAAGACATGGAGAGGAGGTAGGAATCCAGCTGGAGAAGAAATGGAATAAGTATCACTAGCAATTATAGGAAATAAAGCATAACAAAATGTGCCTATAGGTAATGAACAATTATAATCCTCAAAGCAAGTAAACTTAGATGTGCTGCACAGGGACTGACAAAAGTCACCCAGAGCCACTTCCCTATAAAATTGGGCAGAACTCCTGGCCAGAACAACTGAACGTAAACACTAACATTTTGACTGCATCCCTACATGGACTTGATTCAGGATGATTAAGATCCAGGTTGGATAACCGGCAGTGTTAGGTAAGACCAGATACAGAGTCTGAGTAAATTCAAGTCTCTCCAACCCAGGATCAAAGACAGGGCCTTTTCAGTTGTGGCCCAGATAGGAACACTTTTTCCAGGTGTCCCAATGTGCCTTTGGCACCAGGTGAGAACATTTCATTTGCTCAGAATATAAAAAAGACTGCATTTTTATGACTGTTATAAACTGACTTTTGCCCTCTTTGCTATTTTTGTTTTATTTTGAATTTTGATAAATACAAAACTTATCCATGGTGGTTCCATTCCTGGAACCATTCCATAATTCCTGAACCATTCCATATTCATTCCATAAACATAAAGCATCCATGGTGGTTCCATTCCTGGAACCAACACGGATGCAGAGACCTAGAGATAACAAAACCAATAGATCAGGGCACCTGGGCCTCTGAATGTGGCAGGAACTATGCTCTGATCATGTCCAGAGGGTGCTCCGAGGCCCAGAGCCTCCACAAGTCTCAGAAAGCAGCCTAGAGACATTTTTTAAACAGAAAACTGAAATGCACTTTAAAAACCTTGAGACAGGCTTTCAGAAACCCATAGAAGGTATGCACAGTCTTGTTCAGGAGGCTCAGTGAGTTCTCAACTTAAAGTATGGGATCCATGATGGATCAAATCTGCAGGTTCCTAATCTGTGGCTAAAGAAGCCACAGATTGTTTGATTTAATTTTAAATTTCAAACCACCTATTGTTTGATTTAAATTTAAATTAGCTGCTCTCACCAAAACAGCAAGCTAGAAACCCTCTAAAACAGCATTTCCCAAACTGTGCAACCTGATATGCTATGGGTTACAGCTCAATGCTCAGTGGATTGCCCACAAATCCCTTCTGTGAGCTTCTGAATGCTGCTTCTAGGTCCCACTGTCCCCACAACACATTTCTACTTGTCTTTACCGGCCCTAGAACGTTTCCTGGAAGTGAATGGAAGCAACTTCTGATTTAATTCTGGTTTGTGTCTGCAACTTCTGGAAGGCAATTTAGGGCCAGTAGTGGCAAATGGAGTGGGTTGCAGGTCCCGCAAAACCTGGAAGCAGTGCCCAAGAAATCCCAGATAGGCTTTGTGAGTGAAGTATTGAGCATTAGGTTGCAGCCTGCTGTGGAAGACAAAGTCAATCATGGTGCTCAAGAGGCAACCACTTGGTGTTAAGTGGGAAATAGTCAAACCATTATCACATCCATATTGATGTCCTGTACCTCAAAGTGCCAAATCAAGCATTAAATATCAAAATGCACACTTGTACTACATGGGACACAACAGATACAAAGGTTTGATTTATAGAATCAATCCAGAAGCAGCCAGCCAACCTGTGCCAATCTAGAAGTAGCCAGCAAGTAAAATTACCAAAGAAAGGCAGGAGGTGCTTATATAAAATTCAAGAATAAACATTCACACATTCCAGTTCTCTTGGCTTTTTTCCACAGTATTTCTAACTAGGAAAAGGAAACTCAAAAATTCTGTGACTCACACGTAGTTTCTGGAGGACACTGTTTGCCCGCCTGTCAAAACACACCAGCGTTCGATCCTCACTGGCAGAGAGGATGAAGTGCTCATCAGCTGCAAGGGATAAGACAGCACTGGAATGAAGCTTGCGGCTCTTCACTAGGGCTTGTGCAGCTGCGGAAAAAGGAGCAAAAGATGTATCACAGGAGTCCAGTCACCAGTGCAAGGAACTAACAGAACAGGTGGCTCAATTAGTTGACACATCACACATATGCTTTCTTCCCCTTATGGTGACAATTCTACAACTGAAGTCTCTTCCTTCCTATGGACCAGAACTAAACAGCAGGAAAGAAAGAGCCTCTTTGATTGTCTCTGGATAACTTCTCCCATTTGCAAATTCCTGACTAGGAGCAGGGCTTGATTTTCCAGGTATTAGTTATGGGAAATAAATAAGGTTGTTCCTTCTCCCCCACATCAGTTGACTTTTTAAAAAGCAGTGCTTCTAACAGAAACCATGACTTCACTACACTAAAATCTCTAGAAGACAGTCTGGAGAGGCTGAATAGTAATTGCTTAGGGACGTCAGACAAAATGCTTATCACAGGGGTACCCCTTTATCCTTTGGGGCTGTTTGCACAGCCAAAAAACAAAGATTTCTATCTTACTAAGAAGAAAAAGATGCCCTTACGGTTCAGAATATACTGTTTGGAAAATATGGAACAGAAAGGACAGTGAATGCACAGTACAGATGGCAATACAGAGCAGCTTCCCAAGGTTGAAGGCTCAAGGGGTTGGAGGCTCAAGGATCATGCATATAGAAAATAACTGACACAAACCTCGTGGATCATAGACAGTTACTTTTTTATCATAGGTCCCTGTCACCAGGATGTCAGGCAAATAAGAGAGGCACAGCACAGCTGCTTTCCCTCTAGGACAAGAATGAGAACATCAAATGAGAAGCAAAACACGCAGTTCAGATTCACACAACCATTATTTCTAGAAAGACATGGTTCAGAAAAGGAACTAGCTGCCTCTCATTTTCCTGCCTTAGAGGGCCTGTAGGATGATTAGTATAAGTTTAGCATGTTCAGTAATCATCAACGCTGCATGTTAACGTGTCAGCTGGCTCTTACCCCTTATGCTTACCTCCTCCTACTCGGAATTTTTTGTTTTTGTATATGTAATACACTTTCCTATTAATTTATCTTTTCTCCTTTCATTGGTTTCTCTTTCCTCCTCCTTTCATTGGTTCTATAGTGAATCCTAAGCAGAATCACCAATTTTGGTTCACCAAACAAGTATTTGTGGTCACCAGACTCCATTCCAAAAGGGAGCATTTCATCCTCTATCTCATGCTTCACTTTTAAAATGCAGTGCAAAGTTAGAGACAACTCCCACTTTCAGCCTGTGTGGCCTTCGTTCCCAATCTTCTCTAGCTTACAGCTGGAAACGGATCAGGAACTTATCATTTGACTGTTGCACTTGCTAGGTCTTCTTTGCAACACAATGGCCAAAGCAAGCCCTGTACTTCCTCCATCTAACTTCCTACAAAGGGGCAGAGTAGTAATACACAGACCATAGTATGAGGTCACATTACCTGATTTCTCCAAATTGCTGCCCATCAGCTGCTATGTCCCAGAGCTTCACTGTGCTGTCCCAGGAACCTGAGCACACTCGGTCATCCCTTGCAGCCAGTGACCATACCCATCCCTAGATAGTAAAAAGGAGGAGTTAAAATATTTTTGTAGCCCTTGCTAACTCTTAAGAAATCATGTAATATCATTCCTATTTTTAAAAAATACACAGTGAGTCCAGCCCAAGAACGGAATCAAAATAACTGTCCTGTAGCAGAAATCAGCCCTATAAACAATGAACAGGTGCAAATAACCAATTTATAATATGCAGAATTTATTCTACACAGCATAATTCATTTTTCATTTGTTTATCCTCTGGGTTTTTCCAGTATTCACAATTAGCATGGAAAAGGGAAAACTCTGGGCTTTTTCCTTTAAAGGAAAGCCATTACCATGTCATCCTCAATTTAGTATGAGAAACAAGAATGAGACTGCATCGGAAATAGGTTTTCCTATATCCAGTGACCGGTCCAGTCCTGGATCACATAATTCAGTAAGCCATAAAATAACCCACATATCATTTTAAGTCTGGAAATGGGGCAATGTTTCTCATCTACTTTCTACTTAATCGTAAGAGAGCAAGGACTCTAACTGATATCTTCTTCCTGGGCAGGGTAGTCCAGCATCCTGCCAGGAGAGATTAGTGGCTTATCCAGATCTCCTCCCTTTCATACTGATTAATGGCTCTATGGCTAGTTGCAGAAGAGAAATTGCCATTTGGGGAGGCAACTGAATTGGGTTCCTATTATATTTTAATAAGTATTTTAGATTGATGTGGTATACTTTGTAAAGAGGATAAGGAAAGCTGGAGACAATTATGAAAGAAAAGAGGATAAGTGTCAGGGGTGAGAAGGAAAGATTATTACAGCAATCTGAAATGTCCTTTTGGCGGAATGTTACTCCCTGCAACACACTTCCCTTTATAAAGGGGAGTAATTTGGAAGATTTGGGTATTTGAATCAAGGGGTGACTGGAAGTTTTACTTACATTAGCAGAAATTTCATAATTATTGTCTTATTAATCTACATTTTAATTAAATTATTTAGAATATTTGTAGACTGATTTTTAACCAAAAAAGCTCTCAAAGTGGTTTACACAGCAAAACAAAGGTCCCAGGTCTTACTAGTAATATCAAAACATTTTGGATATTTTATTTTCCCATGGTATGATTATTGTAAAAATAATGTCAAATCCCAATCAATTGGTTCAGGCACTGATTTTTAGTTACCCTGTGTGTGCCATTGCGTTCTGACCCCAATGCCTTCACCAACACTTTTTCTGGTGCTTCACTCAACTGCCTCAGGTCCCACAAGTTGACATTTCGGTCTCGAGAACCTGACACACAGAGTTCCCCACCCTGGACAATGAAAAAAAATACAACTGATATTAGTTATGGTACAGTAGCTAGAATGCTGGATTGGGACCTGTGCAACCAGATTCAAATTCCCACTCAGCTGTGAGGCTCACTATGTGAACACATTCACAGTCATTCCAAGCTAAGCCATCCTACCTGACAGGATTATTGTTAAGATAAAAGGAAGGGTGAGAACTGTACACCCCTTTGAACTCTTGAGAAGGGTGGAAGTACAAAAAACACATACGTTAAACAGATTAATTCCTCCCTAAGACAATAATACCAACGGTGATATTTCAAAAACCAAAACTAAGCATACCCTTGCACATATCATTCTGGAAATCTTTTGGCTAGGACTTGGATGGAATCACAGGCACAGTATTGGCAAAACACCTGTTTTTGCTTAGCCCAACGTGAACATGATAGACGTCAACCATATAGCTATGGTTGATGTCTATCATGTTCACATTGGGCTAACCAAAAACAGGTGTTTTGCCAATACTATGCCTGTGATTCCATCTGAGTGCAGTTTGGACACTGTAGTTTGGACACAAGTTCCAAAACTGCAATCTAGCTAGGATAATTGATAGCCAACATTCTACAGTGGCGCCTTCACGTAACAAACACCTCATGTAAAGTATGTTCCATGTAACAAACAAAAATTTATCTAGGAAATTATCTCTGCTTATTTATTTATTTAAGTAATTTTTATCCCGCCTTTCTTCCCCTACAGGGGGGAACTCAAGGCAGCCAAACAATTAAAAAACAATAAAACACCACTAAAATTACAGATGGTAATAAATAGAGATAAAAACACATTAAAATGTAATTAAAATACAATTAGATTAAAGCTAAAAACGTAGACTAAAAATGATAAAACAGAAAAGATAAAAAAGATAAAAGCCCCCCAACCTCTGCCCCCATTTAAAAAGCTTTTTTAAAATAAAAGGTTTTAAGGCTCCACCTGAAGCTCTGTAGTGAGGGAGCTTTCCTCAGTTCTAAGGGGAGGGAGTTCCAAAGCCGGGGTGCCACCACCGAGAAGGCCCTATCTCTGGCCACCACACCTCTCACCTATCTTAGTGGCGGCACAGTCAGAAGGGCCCCCTCACATGACCTTAGGTGACGGGTCGGATTGTACGGAAGAAGGCGGTCCCTCAGATACCCTGGACCCAGGCCGTTTAGGGCTTTAAAGGTCAGGACTAGCACTTTGAATTCAGCCCGGAAACGAATGGGCAGCCAGTGTAGTCGCTGAAGCGGTGTCCCGACAGAGTTGAACCGACGAGCCCCAGCAACCACACGGGCCGCCGCATTCTGGACTAGTTGAAGTTTCCGAACCGTCTTCAGAGGCAGCCCCACGTAGAGCGCGTTGCAATAATCTAGTCTCAATGTCACTAGGGCATGGGTCACCGTGGCCAGATCCAAGCGACTCAGGTATGGTTGCAGCTGGCGGATCAGCCGAAGCTGAGCAAAAGCTCCCCTGGCCACAGCCGCCACCTGGGACTCCAGGAGCAGCTGCGAATCCAGGAAAACCCCCAAGCTGTGAACCTGCTTGTTCAGAGGGAGTGCAACCCCATCCAGAACGGGATGATATTCCAATACCCAAGTCGAGGACTTCTGGACAAAGTCGAGGACTTTGCTTCACGTAACAAACTGTGCTTCACGTAACAAACACACTCATTGGCAGTTGGGGCAGATGCGCTGACCGGCAGCCCTTTTAAAAAGCGTCAGGGCTGCCTGGCGCGCCTGCCCATAGCGAAAGCAACATTTCCATGCTGTTCCTCCTGTGGCAGGGCATCTACTGGGCAGAGGGAGAGAACAGCAGTGGAGAAGAGGGAAGCAGCTCAGGACTAGCCAGAAGGGAACAA
This sequence comes from Cryptoblepharus egeriae, assembly GCA_030015325.1. NCBI lineage: Eukaryota > Metazoa > Chordata > Lepidosauria > Squamata > Scincidae > Cryptoblepharus > Cryptoblepharus egeriae. The sequence goes on along the minus strand of JAREYC010000002.1, from coordinate 85,288,023 downwards.
GGGAGAGAGAGGCTCAGGTTGAAGAGAAGGAGAAAGTGGGGAGACACTTTGAAAGTACCTTGGATTACAGAAGAAAGTGTCTTTGATTGCAGCCTCCTAACCATATCTTCCCAGAAGTAAGCCCCATTGTGTTCAGTGGGGCGTACACCCAGGAAAGTGTCTTTAGGACTGCAGCCTAAGTAGACATCATAGGATCATGCACATTGAATGCATGTTTTGAATTCAATTCCAGTGTTTTGTCATCATTTTTACATACAGTTAATATTTTTATATGAATATTTTTTGGGTTCTGGAAACAATTGTCCGAGTTTCCATTATTTCCTATGGGAAAATCTGCTTCGTGTAAAGAACGTTTCACATAACAAACATGACTCCGGAATGAATTAAATTTGTTACGTGAGGTGCCACTGTACATAGCACTAGCCTTCCATTCTAAGAACTCCCCCAAAAAGGAATGATGTAAGAACAGGAACCTCCATTTGCAGGTGGAGGTGAATTTGGCTGGAAGCACTGGGGGCACCCTTTCTACAGTGCTGCTAAATGACGCCTCAGCAGAAGTGAGGCTGCTGAAAGGGCAGCCTATATGATAAGGCTCTCCTACATCTTCAAAATATGCTCCAGATTTGCATACAGTATTTTCTCTTGTACCAGTGTTTCATGCAGGGTCTCTTTCCTAGGCCTGCATGGAGATGCTACCTAGCATCAGCTATCTTTTGAATTCATCTACCAGGGATTGAATTCGGCACATAGCTTGACTCCACCATTGCAGAACATTCCCCCCCCCACCCCCCGCACCTTGTACAAATAAAATTAGCACAAAGAATGGAATTTACCTGAAGGAGCAGTACCGAATCAATTGAGGCAAAATGTCCATCAGCAAGGGAAAAATATTCTGTGTTCTTTCCATTCTCTGCCCATTGCTGGAGGTGCTCCTCTAATTCAATGCAGGCAGTCGGCCAGTTAAATTCAGCATCTGTCAAGACAAAGGGATATGTTCATCCTTCAGGCTGTACAGATCAACCTCCAACAGCATACTTTTTGTTCATTCACTATCTATCTATCTATCTATCTATCTATCTATCTATCTATCTATCTATCTATCTATCTATCTATATTACAATATATATGTTACTTTATACTATACAGTGGCGCCTCACGTAATGTGTTCTTTACGTGAAGCACTTTCCTTATGTGAAGCAGAATCCTAGAGAAAATTTTCTGTTACGTGAAACATACTTTATGTGAGGCGCCACTGTGTGTATGTGTATATATATTTACACACACATATATATACATACATATATATATATATACACACACACATATATATACATACACACACAGGCATCCTTCAGTCTCAAAAGACTATGGTATCATGCTCTGAGTGTCCTCTCCAGAGCACGATTGCCTGGGTAGATTAATATGGAGGATAGACTCTTATCCAAGGAGCAAATCCCCCCCTCCATGCCAATGAAATAGTCCAATGGAATGGCAGGGCTGATACGATTTGTTCCAGATGCGTTGCAGGAGTTACCAAAACGTTATTGTACATAGTCACGAACTGCTTCCAGGACTCCAGCTCTGGATTTTGCCTCAAGGTTGACTCCTGGAGCCTTTCCTATACAAAGGCAGTGGAATATATACATAGGTGTGGTTTTTAAAAATATCAACACAATTAAAATATCATAAAAATATTAACTATGAAGCATATACAGGGAAACGAAAGCAGCAGTTGTTACTACACAAAAGAGAGTTGTGATCAATTGTGATTGAAAGGATGTGATCTTTAAGTTATTTGATTTTGAAAAAAAGTTATTTGATTTTTCTCTGTAAACTATTTTGCGAACTTTTTGAAGAGTGGTACATAATATTGATGAAACTATAGATTTTATAATGACTATAGATTTTTGCACTGTCAGGTACAAGTTGATGACTGGTTTGCTTTATCAAGACGTAGCATCTTTCCCAACGACCTGAGATGCCTGGTGTTTATTCTATTTTGATGTTATAAATAATTGCATGCTGTAAGCAATTCCCAGTAAATCTGCTTTAATTATTATTATTTATTATTATTATTCTTTCAGGGTGTGTGCTCAGTAGTGTAAGAAATTCTGAGCTTAGCTACTTTTTGAAAATGAAAGGCACAGCACTGTAACACAGGAGAAAGTACAGCACAAATGTATAAAGACTAAGATGGCCCAAGAATTACAGAATCAGAGAAAGAACAGACCAGTAGTAGCTTCCAATCATATCACCTGTTGCCTTTAAAGTATAGCGATACCTCGAATTGTGAGTGACCTGGATTGTGAGTGTTTTGCAAGACAAGCAAACATTTCTAAGAAATTCTGTCTTGGTTAATGAGCAATGTCTTGTAATACGAGCAGGACAGGCACTTCCTCAGGAGTGCCTATCCTCCCTCTCTTTGCCCTCCAAGAAGTGCCAAAGGGTGAAAACTTGCCCTCCCCCTCCTATTCTTTGTCTTACCCTACAATCCAGAGTAATTACGAGAAAACATAAGAGGCACTTAACTCTGGATTTTTCTATTAATTTCACATCAGTTTCCCATAGGTGCCTCTGTAACTATGTTGGTGTAAAAGGTCCCATAGTTATTCTGGATTGTAATCTCAGTCTGTTCCCACCTCTCCCCGAGTCCTGCCAGCAATCAGCCCCCAGAAACGCCTACCTCCTCCGGAGAGGCGCCCTGCGAGTAGCACTTGCTCCACCTGGATCACATCCAGGTAGGGAGCCGTCTAGCCATACTAGATGCTGTTTTAGGACTTCCATTCAGAGCACAATACTATAGTTTTTGGAGACTGAAGGATGCTAATGATGATGTATTGGTTGCTCTGTCCAGATGATTTTCAGCTTCTTCCCTGCATCCCTTTTTCTTAAGTGGAAAGCACAGGTTTGTGGTTTCCCAGGATTAGATTTCAGGTAGTTGTTGTCATAATACTTATTCTGTTTAGAGCAATCATGATTGTCTTCTCTATTTCCTCAAAGGTGTAGCCTTGACCATCTGCATATATGAAGGTTTTAGTATTTGGGTTAATCGGCTGTTCGTTTGTATAGATATTATAAATTAAGTGGGCCAAGACTGTAATTTGGGTGAACTGTCCTTGAACTCCATTTCTAGGGACAATCTAGGAAATGTCTGCACTCACACTGTGGGAGCCCATTTTTGGGGGTTCTCTGGTGGCCATTTTTTGGGTTCTCTGGGTTTTTTTTTGTTCTGAAGGGTAACAAAGAAGCATCTGTTTAACAAGCAATTAATTTAACAAGCAATTGTTTAATTGTTCTTAGTTTTTAAAAATTTAATTGTGTTTTAATTCTATTTTAATCTCTATTTATGATCATTTTAATGGTGCTTTATTCTGATCGATGTTAGCCACCTTGAGCTCCCTCTTGCAGGTGAGAAAAGGCGGGATAAATATTAAATAAATAAATAAACCTGTTTTGGAGTAGGCAACAAATAAACTGTGTTAATCAGTGATCCTTTCTTATTACATTTATTTTTCTTATGAGCTTTCTATGATTTACTGTATCATAGGCTGCCGTAAGGTCAATAAGGGTCACTCCCATTTGTCCTTTCAAATCCATCTTCTATGTGTTGAGTAAGATTAAGAATTTGTCCACAACATGATCTTTCTGTGTGAAAATTTGACTGTTCCTTGATAAGCAGTTCATATACTTGTTCAGAGATGCGGCTTAAAATCATCCTTCCTAGGGCTTTAAAAAGGTGACAAAGAAGTGAGATAGGCTGAAAATGTTTAAGGTCTCTTAGGTCTTTCCCAGGCTTTGGCAGAGCTATAATTTTAGATTTCTGCCAGATCTTAGGTATCTGGTTTTTGACGATAGTTATTCATAAGTTCTAAGACCCATTTTTTAGAAATTGGCCCAAATCTTTTTTATTTGTTCTGTTCTTAAGTCCTGCTGCTTTATTATTTTTCATTGACATAATAACATTTTCTAATTCTTCCATGGTGAAGAGTATATGGAGATAATTGTTTTCTCCCTTACTTTTGGGAAGAGATCTGTGGCATTGTTTTTCTATGCCTTTTATCAGGTTTCCTGTTCAGTAACAATTGGTGAGCTACCTGGTCTGGAGTTACTTTTGTCAGGTCTGGGAGAGCAGCTATAGGATCGTTATTGAGGTTCTTGAGTAACTTCCAGGCACAGCAACTACTCTGCTTCATATCTATTCCTGTCACAAGGTTGCTATGGTTTAGAGGAGGGTTTCCCGTTTGAATTGTCTTCTCCGAGAAGGTGTCTCTTTCATATAGTTGTTGATATTCCTCCAACAGAACACCTTTGAGTCCGTATCTAATCCAGGAATATAATTTGTTCTGCAATCGCTAGGGATGTGTCTGCATGAAACCTTTTTTTAAAACTAAGTTTAATGAAGTCATCATATTTTTCTGGGGGTGGATTCAATACTATCAACTTCTTTGTCAAGGTCTTCAGAAAACTTATCCCATTGAGCTTCTTTGAAATTAGTGTTTCTTAAAGTGAGTGCTCTCTAGCTTAACAGCAGCTTCTATTATATGATAGCTCGGTGTTGTTTTCATGGAATTCAGTCTATGACATTTTTTGCTTGGCAGGCAATAACTTCACTTACTAAAATATTATCTGGGTTATATCCTTGATTCCATCTGCTCCTGTTGGAGGGGGGAAGCTTTGGATCATGTATTAAGCGCAGACCTGTCCATTCTGCCCATTCCTCCAGCTTTTCCCCGATCTGTTTCTCTGAAGCCCCAGAATGTACTAAAAACTGCCCATAACCAATTTTAAGCATTGTGAACAGAAATTAGCCAAAAAGTCAGAGGCCCAAACGACCAAAGGCCGAAAATATATGGAATGAATTTAACAACTGAAAGACCAGACACTCAAAATGGCAGTGCAATATTTACTAAACCAGATTTGATTATTTCATCTACAGATCTAACTTTTGAAAGTGATATAGAAATTTTAACAACTGAAGTCATCCATAGTGACATCCATATACATAAACTACCAAATGTTGATTTTAGTTTTAAAGAATCAGCTAATTTCTGTTCACAAACCAAGGTGTTACTGTCTTTTAGTTCTCTTCTATTTTAAGATTCTTGACCAGTGCTTCCCACCAGGTCTCCTTTTTAAAGCAATAATCTATAGCAACTTACATAGCTTTACTAGACAAAAATGAGAGCTATCTAGAAATAAATTTAATTAATAAATTATTACTTAATAATTGGGATCTTGTGCTTCTCAGGCTGCTAAAGACTTTACATATAGTTATGTGAGTGCAGACACTTCTTAGACTGTCCCTAGAAATGGAGTTCAAGGACAGTTCACCCAAATTACAGTCTTTCCAGGATACTCAAAAGGATGAACTTGAGAGCAAGATGTGCAGTAAGGGACTTCCAGATCAGAAAAAGGGCTGAAACTAGGTTCACATATGACATATGATGTAACAATTACTAGAGACAGAAGGAAAAATGGGGAGTATACTGTATCATTCCAGCAGCAAGACTAATCTCTCGATCTGGATTGCCCATTGCAATTTTTTCCTGCAAACTGGCAAGGGTGCTTTTGCAAAGTTTAAAAACTATTCAGAAATTTGTCATTAACCCACCAAAAATCAGTTCATAACCCACTGATATGTCCTGACCCACAATTTGGGAAATTACCCTTTTAACCTTCCCAAGAGACAAAAACTTTTAGCAAAAGCTGCAGAAGAAGAGTTAAACGTAGCTGGATTAACAAGACACAAATCACTAGACAGAAAGGGAGCCCACCTTCCACAACTGGGTAGCAGCCTCCAATTCTCTTCTGCAAGCGAATTCTCCAAATGATTTCATCCTGCACAATGTCCCTCAGTGTCCGGCAGACCAAAGGAAGGACACCCAGAACAAACCTGGCCTGCAGGTAGGAACATATCTCCAAGATTAGCTCCAGAGGAAGAGACAACAACCGTGAATCAGTTTCATCACTAATTGGAGACTTTTTTAGCTCTAGGGGAGGAGACCTGTGCTCTGATGTTTGGGTCCTACTATTTATTGAAAGAGTCTCAGGGGGCAGGCACTGGGGATCCATACAGGACGGCTGTGAACCAAGAACACGTTCAATGTACTCCTGGGCCTGAACATCTGGATCGCCTTTGCACTCTGCGTCAGAATCATTGTCAGAGCCTTGGTTTTCAGTAGAAAAATCAGGACTGGCATCCATGACTCTACGTGGAATAAAAAGAGAGTAAAGGCGAGGAGCTATGAAACTGGAATTGTGATGCACAGTTTTGATAAGCAGTATTATATAATTTTACACCAAGGATACAATAGTTGTTCAACATAGCAAGAGCATGTTTCTGAAAATTATAATACATTTTTACATGTAACTTCTCTGCTTTAACTCAAAAATTCTTCAAAATTTACTACCTAAGGACAGCAACAGAGCTGGACACAGAGAGGCCTATGTGGACAAAAGCATAAAGAACTCAAATCTATGGCCATTTACTTCATTTTATCTTTCAGAATAAAGTTCAGCTTCAAAGTATTAGGAATAGCAAGATTGCAGCACTGCTGAGCATCACAAGCAGAAACCTATGCACTTGCAGTTCTGCACAGTGCTGGATGGTGACAGACTGGTCATTGTATTTGAGAAGGAAAAGCAAATGGTTGTCATTGCTGCTGTGTAGGCCTAGCTCTTTCCTTAGGCCTTATTTCTTTTTGGTAGGCCAGCTTGGCTTGGTGAATACTAGTGGGGGGGAGCTGCTGGACTGATAGGTCTGGCTGTCAGATTCCTGTCAGAGAAAGACTACACAAGGCATGCTCTTGGCCAGGAGAACGTAAAGCTAACATGAGGGGCAGGTTCTTATGGGAGGCTAATATGGTGGGTAAGGTTTAAGAGGTTGGGGAGAACCCGGCTGTCCTGGTTGGTGATGGCTCTGGGCAGCAGGGTGCCAACAAGAGAGTAAGGGTGCAATCCTAACCTAGGCTGGCACAACTCATGTCCGTGCACTGGCCTAACCCCCCCCCCCCAGGAGTGGCACAGAAGTGCCTTATAGTACTTTTGTGACAACCCCAGGCTAGCACGGATCTTGTAACAGGGCTTAGGCTGGCCTAACTGGGGCTTAGGATTGCAGCCTAAGATAACCAGACATTCACCGGCATTCCAGAATAGGGTGCAATGGCGACAAGCTGAGCCATAGCAGTGATGGTAGGAACCAGACCAGATGCCAACTACAGGAAGAAGTAGGTGCTGCTTCTGTGCCTGCTTGTGCCACTTACCCAGCCAGGCAGGTACTACAGTGGCTTCCCAGAAAGAAACTCAGCTCTGGAAAGAGGTCAAGGAGGCACCCAGCTAACAACCTGCAGTCTGCCCCCACCCACCATGCCTCGGAGCAGTTCCTGGCAGAAAGTCAAGCCAAACCCAACCATGGAGGAACCCAGCCAAACCAGGCTCACCTTCCCAATACTACTGTTGGCTGAAAAATTGAACTGAGGGTAGAGAGGGGGCTTAAAACCCAAATGCTGGCCAGGCCTGTACTGTACCTACTCACCTGGGTGTGATCAGGAACTTGATGTCCTTGATCACACTGGAACTTAAAAGCATGTAAGTTCTGTTCTAATTTTAAAAGGAATATGTGAAAGCAGCAGGCATAGCAGCACACTTGAGTAGGCTTCAGTTCAGAAAGCGAAACCTTTCAATATTTTTCATTGCATGCCATGCTGACAAGGGGATGAAATTGTCCACCTTTTTTGCCAATTGACAAAGCACACCAAGATGCTGGTGGGGGGCTCATAAATCCCAATGGCCCCACCAATAAGCGACCCTATCCCAAATTCCCATGGCATACTTGTGGACCACTCATAGCGCACAGGCGTACAACCCGCAGCACGCTGGTTGAAAATTACAAGGCTAAACCTTCAAGGGAATGACAGGTTGCAGGGAAAGCAGACTCAGAGCCCAATTCTACATGTGCCTACTCATTGCAGTCAATGGGGCTTACACCCAGCGAAGTGTGGAAAAGACTGGATCTTTAGAACCTAATCCTATGCATGTTTACTCAGAAGTCCCATTGCAGTCAATGGGGCTTACACCCAGGAAAATGTGGAGAGGAGTGGATCCTTAGAGTCCAACTCTGTGCCTTTCTACTCAGAAGTTAAATCTCATTGTAGCCAAGGGAGCTTACTCTGAGGAAAATGTGGATGAGACTGCAGCCTAAGGGCCCAATCCTATGTGCTTCTACTCAGAAGTCAATGGGGCTTTCTCTCCAGAAACTGTGCAAAGGATTGCAGTCTAGCACAATCCTTGAGTGTCTACTCAGAAGTAAGTCCCATTATAGTCAATGGGGCTGACTCCCAGGTAAGAGTGGATAGGATTGCAGCCTCATTCCACTCCCATAGGGGCCTCTGACTCACCTGCAGCCTCCGACGCCCACAGCAAGCCAAGCCTTATTCCCAGCCCAGCTCAGCAGGGGCGTGCCTGCGAGGGAAGCATCCCCTCCAAATCAAGGAGCCCGGCATGGGGGAGACTGTTTCCTCCCGTCCCCCACCAGGCCCACTTCCGGGGAGCCCCACACCAGGCCCGCCACAGCTCTGTCACGGCTCCTCCCGCCTCCATCCTCCCTTAGGCCCGGCCGGGCCCAGCCCAGCCTCCCTCCCTCCCTCCCTCTAGTATCCCCGGCCCCGTCAACCTCCAAGCGCGTCTTGTCTCCACGAAGAAGCCGCTGCCTGGGGAGGGGGAGGGAGGAGGAAGGCGTCCCAGGTAGCCGCAGAGTGGCTGGGCTTAAAGGGAAAGGGCTTCCAAGGGTGGCACTGCTGAAGGCCACCTCTGGGATGAGGAGGGGGCTGGCTGTAACCCTAGGCACTTTCCTGGGAGTAAGCCTCATGGAAGTCAATGGAGCCTGCTTCTGAGGAGACATGAACAGGATGGGGCTAGAGCTCTGCAGGGGTTGGGAAGGGTGTGCTCTTTTTCCTCGCACAGCACTAACACCTCTCAGCATTGAATGGTGGGAGAGCACAATCCTCACCATGTCTACTCAAAAGTAAGCCTCATTGTGTTCAATGGGTCTTACTCCCAGGAAAGAGTCTTTAGGATTGCAGCCTAAGCATATAGTTAGCCTGTGGAACTCCTTGCCACAGATGAAAGTGGGGAAGGCACCTGTCCCAGATGCCTTCTTTTTGTGGGACAAAATATTTAAGCAATGCTTTTCTTAGGGTGGGGGGCGGGCAAGGTGCTGGTACTCACCACAGGTCATCCCCTTATGACTAATTATTAATTAGCTACTGGGGGTGCAGGTGGAAAAAAGTGCCAGTATCAAGGGCCAGTGGGTACCCCCAGAAAAAAACCCTTGGGTATGTAATGCACCTTTCTATTAACACAGTATATAACTATTCATAATAAAACAAGCTCAGATTGGCTTGCTTTAAATAAAGCACACAGGAATGCATAAATCTAATATTGTGTGACCCATTTTTTTCATCTCATGCTACACTGACAGGGTACTAAAATGGTCAAAGACACCATCAGTTGACTAGGAACTTCTCAACAGTTGACTAGGAACACCGTGCTGCTAGCAGGATGCTCACATCAATGGGTCTACTTATAAATGACTCCACTGAACTTCTGTGGCACACCTGTGGACCAGCCATGGCAGTTTTTGAAAATCATGGCCATAAAAAGGTGTCTATAATTATGATGACAATTAAAAACCCACTGAAGTCAAGGAAGTCACAACCAGTCAAAGTGGGTTTGAGGGTGCAGCTCGCTCTCCCGTGATGCTAGACATATAACAGGAAAGGCTAGCGGAAAGATGAGTAAAAGATGTTTCAAATTTGAGAATAACTGAGGATCCCTTTAAGCCAGTGGTTCGCAATCTTCCTAACGCCGTGACCCCCTTATAAGTTCCTCATGTTGTGGGGACCCCCAACCTTAAATTATAAAATTGGTACTTTATAACTGTAATTTTGCTATTGTTATGAATCGTAATATAAATATACGATATGAGGGATGTATTTTCATTGTTACAAATGAAATGTGTGTTCTATGCACACATTTATTTCAGACTAGGCATGCATAGGATTGGGCCCTGAGGCTGCAATCCTATCCACATTTATATGGGAATAAAGGCCCCCTGACTATAATGGGATTTATTTCAGAGTAGGCATGCATAGGATTGGGCCCTGAGGCTGTCAGTCAGCCCCAGTGCACGCACAGCTACAGCTGGAGGTCTGGCAAGCCTGACCTGGCTTCCTGCACCTGGGGTCTTTAGGCGACCCCCAGGAAAGCTCTAGGCGACCCCCAAAGGGGTCCTGACCTCCACTTTGAGAAACGCTGCTTTAAGCTGATATTGTTTTGTATTGATCCCTTTAGGCTTCTTGTTATTCAGAACCATTGTACTGGAATATTTTTTTTCAAAATTCACTTATGACAAAACACAATACCCAGAAACATGGAAACTGGAGTCACAAGAAAAAATTTTAGTTGACAAAAAATTATACATAAAATGAGAAAAATCTCATTTGCGCAAGGTGCAAGCAGCTGCTTCAACACTAGGTACACTGCAGTTCCACCATTGGAAACATTACGGCACATTTACAAATATACAAATCCAGGATTAACGAACAGGAGGCAATACTAGAAGCACTTGTACAAAAAAGACAAATTCCATTTCAAGAGGCAGTCAGGTCAAGTAGCTTAAACTTCACTGGACAAATGAAGAGTTCACAACCATCTTTCTTTATTCCTGGGCATGTATATTCAGAAGCACAAGCCAGGACACAAACTGCCATCCGTGCACATTTCTTGCCCATGCATTTAAAAACAAACTGCTGCTCAAATAGAACCCTCAGCTTTTTCCCTCAGGACAGAGGAAGGTGAGAATGAGGCACAAGAGGGAATACTTATATAATAATAAAACCATTAAAATGCAAAGAGCTAGCTGATTGCTTCCAGAGACCTGCTCGAGTTCCACACTATTAAAAAGACAAATTGAGGAATGCATTCGCAAGTTTACTACCATTGCTTTGAACCAGCTATCCAAGAGAAGTGCAGGGGTGACCCCTATCCCACCTCCATCAGATCCAAAGACCAGGAGAAAGTTCTCACTTGGGTGCAGTGTCCAAACTAAGGATTTCAGGCCCCCCAGCCTGTACAATAATGCCCCAGCATGTTCTAAGACAACGTTCCAAGAACTGCAAGTACGGTTAACATACAGGACAGAAACCTAGGATGGTAAGGAAAATGGGGAAGGGAGCATCAGTGAAGTTTAAGTTACTGAGCAATTTCACAAATACTTTCAATATTTCACCCCACAGTTTCCAGAGTGTTGCTGTCACAAAAGATCTTCTTGTCCCCAAAGAGGGGCATCCATCCTCTGTCAATCATCTTTAGTGTCTTAAGTCCACCACAGTGTTTACCACCACTGGAGCAATGCAGGATATGAGGCACAGTTCAACCCAGTTGTCTGGCTGTCATTCCTGATGCTGCCAAAGATTCCACTGGGATCTGTTCTGAAGAAAGCTGAGGATGTGGCTCAGTTCACTGCTCTCAGTAGCATGCTGCCTGCTGGCAAACTCCTTCTTGCACAGTCTCAGTTCCTATTGACACTGTAGAATATTCCTGATGACTATTTTCTTCCTAGTGCTCCCCCAGAAGTTCTTAACAGGTGAAACAGTACCCTGCTTTCCCCCATATCCTAGCTGCCCTTGGGAAAACAGGCTTGCTTCCTCTTTTATGTTCTCCTTTTAATAATAAAAAGCTATGGCTTTACTAAGTCAAATGTGTTCAGCAAACCCCAGATTCTATTTCTAGGGACTATAAACTGATTTGGGTATAATGAGAATTCCTTAAGACAACCTCACTAAGCATGCAGCAAAAGCTATAAGCTTCCACTGGCCATGCATGGAGGGCTCCATCTTATTAATTCCTCAACACTTTGTTAAGCTTACTGCCCCTCTTTTGTAAACCAAAGTGGTAAATGTAGCATAGAACTCTCTTAAGACAGAAAGTATAAGTTACCATTAAAACATCACTCTGGCCACAAGAGCGCAGTTCAACAGATTATGTGCCATACAAGTTTCATCAAGTGCACATTGGTTTCTGCCGGCCTTTGGCCCATGGACAATCATTCTCAGTCCCTGATGGAATTCAGTTTCCTCAGTTTCCCTTCCTTGCTCTCTCCTGCCTCCTACAGCTGAAGTAATGCAATAGCAGTGTCACAAAGTTAACAGCTGAACAACAGGGTAACAGATTCATTGCACTGTGGCATCTTTTTAAAAAATAAAGACATGCTTCTCCAACAGTATTTCTTATGATAAGGACTGCTCCCTAGATGGCCGGCAGGTCCCCACAAGGTCAGAGGTTGTCCTTACTCTGAGCATCACATCCACCACATAGTGCCATGGCAACTATGGCAGAAAGGGTTTGTGGGTTTCCTTAAGATTCCTAGATGAAAATGCTTTACACTTAGTCATTATGGGCTACTCACAGGTTCGCTAATCTACGTCTTGGTCACCATGCAGTCTTGAAAAAGGTGAATAGCTGATCTCTTAACACCGGTGACTGGAAATATACAGTAGTATAACCCCCTTGGATTGAGCTTTAACTCGTCCCTCTTCATCAGCTAAGTTTTAAACCATTAGAGCTTTTAATCCCATTTTAACATCTTAAACCCTATCCTTTATTATTATTACCTAGTCCTTTATGATGGCCCCTAGTTAGATCCCCTTCTCAAGAGTGTTGCAGTTTAAGATTTCTCCCTTTTCTCAGCCCAGGGCTGAGTCCCACCCCACCAATGATAGCCTCTGAATAGAGAGACCTTTCCTCTTCTGCCAGTGAGATACCCTGATTTTTGTTTAAATTGGTCACGGAGGCCCACCCTCCCCCCACAACTTTGTAAATTTCAGGAGATGGGGAGCGAAGTCATTTTATGTCCCACAATGCTCTTCCCGTCCTCCCTAACCCCCCATTAACAGGGATCTGCAACACCGGGTTGTGGACGAGTTCCCAGGATCCCTCCCAGCGCATACAGGAACCTGAGGAAAAAAACAAGTATTAATATTAACAGAAGCAAAAGTAGTCAATCATAAACACTCATGACTACAGGTGTTTAAAATTGTGTTATTTACCTTACTCAGAAGAAAACCCATTGTGTTTTGTAAGATCTGGGCATATACACAAGAAAATACTTCTACTTATGATACACCCAACATAGACCAGCTTGTCCAAGTCATCTGGTCAAGCTCATTCAAACCAGTAATATGTCCAAGGGGGATTGTGATTATGCTATTCAAACATACTACAGCATAGCCAAGAGTAAGCAAAGCTCATTTAGCAATCTTCAAGGAAGCTCAAACCCTTTCTGTCATTAGTTGTCACTAGTATGCTCTGCGCAATGGCAACCTCTGATCTTCTGGGACATGCTTACCATGTAGGAATGAACAAGTCCTCAGCCCCACAGAGACCAAGGTCATGGGACAAGATGTATTTTTTAAGCAATACTGCTGCAGTACCGTCATCCATAATAGCAGTGTGAGTGCTGAACTCTGAATGTCAGGATGAGTGAAGTTATTCCCCACCATGTGGCACAGCAAAAGGCTCCCTTTAGCAACACTTCTTGAGCAATGTTATAGGTAGTCATATGATCTTTATGCAGGTAACCTATTCTGCAATGTTCACATTTTGCTGTGTGAGCCAAAGCTCAGCATCATAGATACTCTGCGTCATTCATCACAGATTCTACAGTTTGTCACAATCTACCTCTTTCCCTGCTTCAGTAATTCCCATAGTTCCCATCCCACACTTTGATCCCTTTCTCCAGTGGCTACATCCCCTTCTCAGAAACTTACATTATCATATTGCTTGCTCTCCTCATGCCCTCCATACCATCAATTTTTGGGATGTAATGTTACTCTGTTACATGTCTGAGACTCACCGAATACGGTTTGCTGCTTCATTTAGACCCCGTAGAATGCAGCTAGTCGCTCCTTCAGAAGTGGAGGAAATTGCTCTGAGAACTGCTGCCAGTTCTCCTCACCCACTTGATCTTTGAAGCCATGGAGAATCTGAGGAAAGGAGGAGACTATCATAAGTGCAAGGGATGAAAGGCACAATGTTAACACTTCCCATCCACTTACAGTCAATTATCTACTAGCGCAGTGGTATTCAGGCACTTCATTCCTGGACCCCCTGTTAAGCTTACTGGGATGCTCCTGAATGTCTACTTGAAAGTAAGTCTCATTGTGTTCAATGTGTCCTACTCCCAGGAAAGCTCAGTGCCAGATTCCAAGATGGTGGATTCTCCCCCCCTCTCGCTACCCCCTTGACATGAGGTCATGATCCCCAAGGGGGTCCTAATCCCCACATTGAAGACTTCTGCACTACTGGTAGGTACCTGAAAAATCTAGTGAGTATGGAAACTGCAGTGACCAAAGCATAAATCCAATGAGATTAGGTTCCTGTGGGCCCTCTATGTTATACGTTATACAGTTCAGGTAGAAAACACAGTATACCTATATAAGAACAAAAAAGGTTGTGCTGGATCAGGCCATAAGCCCATCTAGTCCAGCTTCTTGTGTCACACAGTGGCCAACCAGAAGCTTTGGGGAACACATATGGCACCTGTATCCTGGTGCCCTCCCCTGAATCTGGCATAAATACAGGTATAAAATACATGTTTGACAAATGCATTCTGTGTTTGAGCAAAACCTCTTCCTCTCAGTTTCCAATTTAACTACAGAATACTTTATGAAGAGATATTCCAATTTTAACTGTAGAAACATGTTTAATAATTTTAACATTTATTAGCAGAATAGAGTATTCTGGAGCATTGCTGGGCTGCTGCTAGGCATTCTGAGATCTGCTAATACTTCACTGGATGGAGAATACAGGCGTTTCTAAATGGCTTCAAAATGGCTGCCACAAATTCAAAATGGCAGCCACAGATCCAAATAGCTCCAATACAGCCTCAGCATGCTTTAAAGAGGCTGCAGAGAGCCAAAGGCAGCAGATGGCAAGATGTAACACTATTGTTACTCATGCTAGAAATAAACAAATCAATGGGAACGGAGCGTACAGATAGGAAAATTGACTTTACTTGGCTATTTACATTGCTATAGGTTCAGAATGAGCCCAAAAGCCTTGATTCTAGCCACTAGTCCAAGAGCGGACCAATTTTTTTCATCCTGATGAAGACAGCAATTAAACCCTAAACAAGTGTTTCCAGCAAACTGCCTCCCTCCCATTTCTTTTTCCACTCAACTCGTAATAGAGGGAACAGGAAAAAGCTAATTTCTCAGTTCAAACCTACCGTATATATCCTATATGAAACAAAACAAAGTCCAACTCAATACATAAGTGCATATATTACTATTTCCCCAGTGTTCTTCATATTTCCCCAAAGTAAAAGGATAACTGTGTGAGAATCTTTAACACATGCCTTACTTGGATACACAGAGATCATCTCTTTTCTTCCAATATTTCTCCATCCATCACAATACAGGCCATTTCTAATATATATTCCCCAGAGCATTGCTTTCCCCTTCTGTATTGTGCAAGGCAGAAATTAAGTGGTGAAAGGGTTGGGCTTATCTTCCTCACACTAACGAACCACATTATATTATTCAAAAGAAGTGGAGAACTCATGTTGCGCCAACATTAGATCCTGTATATATGAACTTCGCTGACAATTCATCAAAGAAGCATAGTACTACCTCTTTATATTAGAAAATGCTGATCATGCATAAGGTCTATCCCTAAATATTTGTAGTCATGTGTCCTGTTTTGCCATATAAAATGGTCAGCTAATTATTTTTGGTAACCACTTTTTAAGTGGAAAAACTCAAAAGTACAGTGGCACCTCATGTAACAAATTGAATCCGTTCTAGAGGCATGTTTGTTATGTGAAACATTCTTTATATGAAGCAGATTTTCCCATAGGAAATAATGGAAACTCATTATTTGTTGGATTGGTTTCACAACCCAAAAATATTCATATAAAAATATTAACTGTATGTAAAAATGATGACAAAACACTGGAATAGAATTCAAAACATGCATTCAATGTGCAGGATCCTATGAAGTCTACTTAGGCTGCAATCCTAAAGGCACAATCCTAAAGACACTTAGGAGGATGCAATCCTTAAGACACTTTCCGGGGAGTAAGACTTATTAAAGACAATGGAGCTTACTTCTGAGTAGGCATGGTTAGGAATCAGCAATCCTAGACACTTTCCTGGGAGTAAGACCTGTTGAACACAATGGGGCTTACTTCTGAGTAGGCATGGTTAGAAATTAGCAATCCTAGACCCTTTCCTGTGAGTAAGACCTGTTGAACACAATGGGGCTTACTTCTGAATACTCATGGTTAGGAATCTGCAATTCTAGACACTTTCCTGTGAGTAAGTCCCTTTGGGAGGACTGGGGGTCTTCTGGGGGGTGGGTGGAAGGGTGTTTGGAGACAGTGGAGGGGGGAATTCAGGCAGCTGGGAGTAGCGGCTGCCACTTTAAAAGCCTGGCTCCCTGCAGAGCAGGCTGGAGGGAGGAGCATCCCCTGGCCTGCTCTCCAGCCTCTTCAAAAGCTCCGCAGGGAGCCTGGGGTTGGAATGCAGGCTTTGAAAGTGGCAGCCACTATTCCTGGCTGCCTATATCTCCCCCCCCACTGTCCCCAAACACCCTCCCACACCCCCAGAAGACCTCCCCAGTCCCTCCAAGCACCTTCCCACCCCCCTCCCAGAGGAATGGACCTGCATTACCTGACCTGTTCATTCAGGTAACAAGTGCAGACTGGCAGCTCTTTAAACTTTAAAGAGCTGCCAGCTGGCCTTCTTTACCCAAAGCAGCTTCTCAACCCAAGTCGGAAGCCCAGGGGAACAGTATGCTCTTTACCTGGAACATACTTTACCCAGGGCATTCTTTACCCAAGTTACCACTGTATAAGATTTAAGAAAGTGCCTTTTTTACATCCATATTCTTAGTCTTAAAATCCAATTGGGCAACTTTCACCAATTCATCTTAAATCTGTATATTTTTAATTTGCCAAATCCCTCAATATTCCTCTCTATATAGAGTTGGGAGAAGTCTCTGAAACTCTCGATCGACAGTCCTGGACACTTCTATCCAGAACCAACCAAAACCATTCTGATGTATGTTAATCTACTGTACCAACCCATACTGTTCCATACCATACAAATAAATCTAGGATAGACACAGTACTAGGGAATGTGCTATTGGAATACTTTAAAACTATATACAGGTGTCCCTTGTTATATACTAGGGTTCTATTCTGGAAATTCCCATGGATAAAAAATTCAGTGTATAAAGAAAAATTCTGTTTACAAAGAAAACCATGGAAAAAATAGGTTTAAAGTCCTAATTCCAAGTTTCTTGCTCATCTATTGCACCTCATGGAATAAGGAAGTGTGGTAATATCTTCAGGGGTTTGAAACTGGGTCTGAAAAATGGAATGCTTGCATGCCTGCCTCTCAACAACATTAGAAAAGCCGCTTTTAGAACTGTAATTTGCAGTGGCCATTTGTGTTGAG
This sequence comes from Cryptoblepharus egeriae, assembly GCA_030015325.1. Classification (NCBI taxonomy): domain Eukaryota; kingdom Metazoa; phylum Chordata; class Lepidosauria; order Squamata; family Scincidae; genus Cryptoblepharus; species Cryptoblepharus egeriae. Next base: position 85,270,504 of record JAREYC010000002.1, on the reverse strand, counting down.
TCAAATTTGTACATAGAAAATCCGTGGATCAGGTTGGACCTGTACACTGCATAAATATTAACAAAGCTTTCTGTTCCCACTTCAAAGCTTTCTACATTAGGATTCATTCTGCTAAACATGTATCCACTGTTATTTCAAACTGAACTACCCTTACCCAGTTCCACTATTCACATAAGTTTAGAACCAGCGAAACTCTAGAGTGATAAACCAACTTCTCTATTATCCATTATTAAAATCCCCCAATTGCTGTTTTTGCATGCATATAAGAAATACCCATGTACACGAAACACTGATTTCTGACAGCTGAACTCCACTAATCTATATATATAAAAGAGAAAAGTCATTGACTGACTGACTGACTCATCACCGCCCTGCCAAAACCACTGGGCCTAGAAACGTGAAAATTGGAGTGGGTGTTCCTTCCGTGAGGGAGGGGTGCACTAAGAACTGGTTTTCGGAAATTCCAACCGGAAGGGGGTGAAAAGGGGTGCAACGTGTTTTCCTCCCTATACTTTGCATTGAAAATTGCTGACTCAGCAACGTTCTGCCCCAACTGCTGGGCCTGAAGCATGGAATTCTGGGAGTTCCTTCTGTCACCTGAACACCCACCAAGAACCATCTGGAGAAATTTAACCCTTCAGGGGCTGAAAAAGGGGCAACGTGTTTTTGTCCTATACTTAACATTCCCATGTTAATAACATCCAGCCAGTTTGGTGCTGAATAACATCCAGCCAGTTTGGTGCTCAGTGCCTGGTGCACTGGGGGGACGTTGTTAGGAGGAAGAGGTTGCACTGGAGAGGATGCTGCGCATGGGAGAAGTTGCGCATGGGGGGATGGTGCGCATGTAGGAAAGGTGCGCACGGAGGGGAAGTTGCGCACGGAGGGGAAGTTGCACACGGAGTTGTACGTGGGGAGATGATGTGCATGGGGGAAGTTGCGCACAGGGGAATGTTGTATATGGGGTAGGCTGCGCATGGGTTGTTGATGTGCCGTGGGGGATGTTGTATGGGGAAGATACTCCCGCAACGCGGGTACGCTTTTTGCTAGTAAAGGATAAATATGCAAATAGAAAAATACCTGAAATTTCAATCTGTGTTAGAGAGCAATAGAAGTGTATGTAACAAAATGCCATCATCAAGCTAGGTTAACAAGTTCCTCACTGACAACAGCCCTTTTCTTGTCTGTTGCAAACAAACCTCGTTGTGGTCACATACCTTATAAAACATGTCCCTCAGATCATCCTTTGGGCTTACCCAAGAAGCAACAGCATCACAGAAGAAAATAAAATCCTACAAAGAAAAGTGTAACTTAATACAAATCCAAATGCACCAGAAACCAGTAAAGGAAACAAACTGCTAGTAGGTGAAGTTAAAAGAAAGATGAAAGATGAATTATAAAAATACTAGATTAGACCTTGAACATCAAAGTATAACATCATGAAGCAGGCAGGTCAAGAAAATGAGTGGAATCTTCTAGGTCAGGTTCTCTCAAAGCCTTTACTAATTCTAAGTCACCTTTTGAGCAATTGGGAGGAGAGTAACCCACTCTTAATATCCCCTCCACCAACAGAGAATTCAGGCACAGGATTAGTAGGCCATGAGGGAATATGGGAGGGGTGAAATTTCTGTTTCAGCTCAGTGAGTAAGAAACCAACACTATAAGCAACTGTATTCTACATAATCAGAAAATAAGTTCAGTGAGCCTGTAAGAAACAGGATGTCAAAACTGGGCATAATGATACAGGTCAAGTGTCCATCTCAGCAATATCTCCCTGTAGCCAAGAGAGATCTTTAAAGAAGTCTGTAAACCATAATACTGCATAAAAATGGCCACCTCCTTTATTTGTGTACTTAGGAATAGAAGCCCAGAATATTATTAGTTCTTGTGGCTGTAATGGTTAATCCATTCTATACCCATCTAAAATTTTCAGCATCAACCATCATTCGGTGTCTATTTCACATATTTGAAGTACCGTATTTCCCAGCTTATAAGATGCACTTTTTTCTCCCCAAAGGGGGGGAAAATATCTGTGCGACTTATAGAGTGATAGGGCCAATTCTGGAGCACCTTACCCCATCATGTCGTTGGATTCGTATTGAAGAGCAGAATCCAATGCAAAAATCAGTTTTGAGATATCTCCTTCCTATCAAAAGTTATGGCCAAAAAAGAAAAATCAAAAATATAAAAAACAAAAAGAAAATACATTTTTTGGCTTTTTTTAGCAGGTAGGAATTTTGGCCTTGGGGTTCAGGAATTTTGGGTTTGGCATCTGGTCACCCTGGCACAGTTGCAATCCTAAGCAGCCTTCCCTGGCTTGGAGACTTGCTCCAAAGTAAACATGCACAAGACCTGGTCCCTGCTGCTCCATGCCTGTGCCTCCCTCACTCTTCCTTATCTATCTAGATCCCCTCACCTTTCCCTACCTACCTGGAGCCCCCACCCCTAAAAGAACCCCCCAACTTACCTGCCTTCCTGGACCATTTGCAATGAGATTTATGCAAAATGTTGGTGTCTGATCATTTGCAATGATATTTGTGCAAAAGTCAAAAATCACTGACAATAGAGATGAGTTTTTGGGATTACCAGAAAATTAGAAGAGTGCTTGAAGCTTGAAGTCTTTCCTCATTTGTTAATGACAGTGATAATGGTTCTTAATACCACTGTTGACTTTACATGGTTGAAATATTATTCTGCTATATTTTATTAAATATATTAGTACACCATTTGGTTCAGAATTTTTTTTCTTGTTTTGCTCCTCTAAACTTTGGTGCATCTCATGGTCCGGTGCGTGTAATAAGCCGGGAAATACGGTAATTTTTTTCAACACCTGCTATCTGTCAATTTCAGCAACAAATTTTACTGTTATCAAAGGTGTCCACACAAGTCAATAAAACCACATTTCTTATTTCAGTTGTGCTCTAACCCATTGTAAAAAGGCTTAAATGAAAGACTTTCCTAAGAATTTTTTCTGCCAACCTTTTATACTAGTACTACATCCTTTTTAGGGTGAAGCAACTGGGCAGCACAAAATATCCCAATTATGGGTACAGACACTATAACGTCTGGGTAGAAACTGCAAGAAAGGAGATTCCGGCTGGAAATCCGGAAAAAATTCCTGACGGTGAGGGCGGTTCGGCAGTGGAACAGATTGCCAAGGGAGGTGGTGGACTCTCCCGCACTGGGGATCTTCAAGCAGATGCTCGATGAGCACCTGTTGGAGATGCTCTACGGGGAATTCCTGCTGCAGGCAGGGGGTTGGACTAGATGACCTACTAGGTCCCTTCCAACTCTATGATTCTATGACCTTATGGTATACAAAAATTGCATTGCGTGTTCTACTGTTTTCTAAATGCCTTTTTGTTTTGTTATGGTCTTAAATGGTATCCTCTCTTGATTGGGATAAGACGATTCTAGAATGAGATGCGTATACAAGTACTGCCCCCCAAACCTCATAATAACTATTACCTGAACAACACCACCAGGATTTACCCCAATCATCATACAGATGCCACGGAAGGCAGAATCCTTCTCTTCATTGTCTCGTATATTCCTTAGAGATGTACACCTGTAAGCCAGAGCATATATGTCACTGCACTAACTTACCCTTTTAAGGTGAACTACAAAATGCACAAGGAGTATGGGGAAGATGGAATTTATTCAAGAGCAAATTTTAGATTATTACTCCAATAACCCTTGTCTAATGTGTGCTTTCCCCTAACTGCACTATTACATGCCACTACCAACTTTGAGCATTCCATTTGTTGGTATACACTTCACGATCAGATTTTGGAATTGGGATGCAAATCCATCCCCCTTTCAATAGCTGAAACACACACTTAGATCCCAGAGAGGAAACAAAATTAAATGTCCCCAGTTATTTTTAGCATCTTCCCATATATGACAATGAATATACCTCAAGAGCACTTTCACCAATTTCTTCTGTAAAATACTGATGAATGAGAACTCTATGCTCTGGTAGCACAGTGGAAAAACATGTAGCTATTCAAAAAATAGTAAAGTATGGAATGAAGCTGAAGGAGGCAGTGTGGACAAGAGCCAAGATGTGTGAAGAGATTTGTGCATTTTTATTACCAGTCAAATAATGGCTAGCAATCACCCAACTTGGGAAATCACATTCACTATGAGCACAATCCTAACCATATCTACTCCAAAGAAAGCCCCATTGTGTTCAGTGGGTCTTACTCACAGGAAAATGTCTTTAGGATTGCAGCCTAAGTCAAACAGCACACAGCAATGGATGTGCTATCTGCACCACATTCTTTCATACATACAAAATACTGTAGATTGCTAAGAAAATGTGGTAATCTTTCAATGCAAGTACAACCCTGAGTGATGCCATATGGAGACAAATATGCATCTACTGAACAAAAAAAAATACTGGGCAGATATGTTTTAAGATGCATGTTCCACTTGATCTAGCTTGAAATTTAAGTGTCAGACAACATGGGAGTGGCCTTAATATGTGCAACAAAATGTACTACAGTCATGTTTTTCTCAGCTTAACACTAACCAAGGTCTGATAAACTGCTGCAGCATTGGTGCCACCTCTTGAGGACAGACGTAACCCAAGCGTCCAATCGTGATAGCTAGAAAAGGGAAAGAAATGAGCTTGTCACAACTTCACATAGCAGACTGCCTTCGTGATTCTCTAACAACAACAGACTGGCAGGAAATATGGATGAAGACATATAGCATTAGACACCATTGTAACCAAAGGCAGTGAGGTCGGTGGAAAATGGCTTAGCACACACATCACCATGAAACATGTTAATACAACTTGTTGACTCCTGTATATAAGAGATATCAGAAGAGGCTTCCAAGAAGCAACTTAGTTATGTGATCCTGCAATATATCTTTATAAGCTCTCAGTAATGGAAACATTTCAGTTGATTTCTAGAACTTGACTGTAATTAGTCACCCCATGTTAGCAGAGAAATAGCCACCTAGGCTTGGAATTTGAACTCACTGATACGTTATTTGAAATATCTACAGTTCAGTAGAACATTTAATTCACATGCAGAATATTCTAAGTTCAGTCTTTGACATCTCCAGGTATACCTAGGCAAAACCTGTCAGAAACTTAGACGCTGCTAGTCAGTGTTGATAATACTTAGCAATATCCAATGTGGACAGTTGGTCTAAGTTAGGAAGTTTCATGTGCTCCAGTTTAAATAAGGCCAGCTTTTATTACTAAAGCAGATAAATGATAGGGTAAGTGATAACTGAACCATGACCATAAGCCCACCTGTGTTTTCCAGGAGGGTTTTGGGTGTATTTGGCCGGTTGATGATCTCCACAAGGTTGTTCAGGACCATCTGGACGTAGGGTTGCATCTCAGCCCCTGGTAACAAGAAATTGGTCAGCTCAATTTCTACCCACAAATTCCCTAAACCCTTCCATATATACCTATCTGAACAAAACAGGGCTCTGTCTTGATGGTTCAAAACCCAGCACAAGTAAAAAAAAAAACCTGTGCTAGCCATCAGAGTAGCACAAAGCAGTAGTCCAACACAAAGTAAAAAAAAAATCACCTCTCTTCAAGGCAAATTGCACTGGTAGGCCTATTTACTAAAGTAGTTGGTGGTTGTGACAATTTCATTAAGAATTAATCTGGGAATAGAGAACAGCAAAGACCTGATTAGGAGAGTGATAGGAACAATTTAATGGTATTTGCAGCTTAAGAGTATCTGCATTACAGCCACATGAGGTAGAATCTCTTAAGCAGACAAAATGCTGCCAATTCTAACATACTGAAGAAATGTGAAGAACAGTGGCATAGCTAGAATGTAAAAGGGGTGCAATTGCACTGGGCTACAAGCTTGAAGGGGGCTATAAGCTGAGCTTGACACCAGTGACTAAAATTGTGAAAAAAACAGAATATGTATGAATGTTAGTATCATGTTAAATATCAATGTAGAGGTAATTTTATGCAGAATGGAATGAAACAAACAGCATTGAATAAACTACATTGAATATCTACGTTCTATCAAATGTTATGGTCAATTAAACAGAAAACAAAAACACAAAAGCCTATGGAACAAAAATGGATTTTCTTAACTTCAACTTTCCCAAGATTCTGATTGATCTGAGAGCCAACAAGATGTAATTCAGATACTATATGAAACTAATAAGGTGTTAATATGAATCAGCTCTCTCTCTCTCTATATATATACACACACACACACACACACACATACATCCACATCCACACAACACCCACAGAATATTTATTCAAATGTAGTGCGCCATCGAATGAATGGACACTCCATTTTGAGAGGCTTGAGATTTAAAAACTAGTTTGCTGGCAATTAAAATGTGCAGCCTGTTAAAATGGGATGTGCATTATATTGATGGCAGGATCCTTGAAGTGGGGGGGGGGGAGGAAGGTGTTGCCGCTGCCGCCCACCGCCCCTCCTCCCCCCGACCCACCACCCGCACCCCCAAAAAGAGGAGGGCTGTCTCTGGGGTGCTCTTTCCTGACCCCCGCCCTAGACTACTGCTCCCTGGAGGGCTCTGCCCAGTTCCCTGCATAGCCTCCCAGCCTCATCTCTATCCAACTGGCAGCCTCACTCCGGCCCTGATGGCACCTGCTGGAGCTCCGTTGACTAGGCAACAAAAGCAGAGGGGCACAGAGACCAGCTGCCCCTTCTCCAAGTGCCCTGCATCTGACCAGACTCTCCCTGGCTCCCTCCCATCCAGGCTGAGCAGGGGGAACCCTGAACTTGAGCCACTTTAAGGGTTGCACATATAACAGAGCTCCGGCAGGGCGCCCGATCATGGATAGAGGTGGGGCTGGGGGGCAGTGCACAGACAGGGACAGAGCCCTCCAGGGAGCAGTGGCCCAGGGAGAGTCAGGGAAGAGCACTCCCAGGCCAGCCCACCGGTGTCAGCAGCATCAACCCCCTTGCAAGCCTGGCTGGAGGAGGAGCAGGAGGGCAGTAGGCAGCAGAGGTGGCACCTTCTCCCCACCACTTCAAGGATGGCCAATTATATTCGCCTATGTCCGTGAATATAGTACACACCCCCTTTTTCAGCCTGGAATTTGGCAGAAAAAGCTGCGCACTGTATTTTAGTAAATACAGTATATGTATCGTATATCGTACATATATCACAGAGTAAGTAGTGCTTCTTTTATATTGAGCAGAGAAATAACCATTCCTTTTTCCCCCAGCAGTTTCACTAACCAATAAAATGACACAATTTTTCATTTTTTTACACTTAAATTTGATTTTGTTGTTGCGAGGCAGGGGGACACAAAATCTTCAACTCCAGATAGCAAAGAGGTACTTTAGCTATGCCAGTAACAGAGAAAATGGTGGTGAAGTGCTGTGGAGAAGGAGGAGGCAGGTTTTTTGCCCAATTTTTTTAAAAAATACCTGGTCATGACATCATTTCTGGGACAATGTGTTGAGCTTTGCACCGGGCTACATTATCTTTAGCTATGCCACTGGTGAAGAATATTAGAAGAGCCAGGAAGGCTATAACAACAAATGGCACAGTAGTACAAGGGTAGCTACTGGTGTCACTGTGAGCTCCTGGTACACTTACCCATTTGCATGCAGATTTCTCCGATAGCCCAGGTGGCATTATTGCACACAGAAATGAACTCTGGATTCAAGTTGGTCCCAAGGATGGGCATAAATTCAGCTGACGAGAAAAAAGCATTCAGTTAGCAATGACTATCAAGAAACTGAAGACTAGAACAAATCTTTTATTACCACGTTGCTGGTCTCCATGTGATTAAGGCATTTATTCCAGAACTGTGAGCTAGCGGCAGAAAACAGCCAGGGGGTGCTGCAGAAACATTGCAGAAACCTGTCACCTTATACACTGCCCTAAATACGGAGCTGAGATCCATTAGAAGACCCACTAAAAAAGTTTGGAAACACTGGACTAAGACATTACAGAAGTGTGTTAGCTATAGGCAAAGAGCACAATCCTAACCACATCATTGTAAGCCCCACTGTGTTCAATGGGTCTTACTCCCAGGAAGGTGTCTTTAGGATCGCAGCCAAAGAGAAATAGCAACACTTTCAGTCTCAAAGTTATACAGATAACCTCGAGGATTAAAAAAGGAAGTAATAAAAAACTTGACAGTCTAATTCCTAAAAAATTAAAGTACACAACTGCACCAGTACTGGACAATTGGGAAGGTTTGGGTCCTTGGTTTAGGCTGTCTAGGGAAAGTGAGATGAGATGAAAATGTGCCCTCCACTGTGAAAGAAATAATTCAACTCTTATTTTAAGAGAGCCACAGTCCTAAGCTGCAAGAGAATGCTTTAGAACATGACAAGGTGAACCAAAGAACTCAAAACCAGAGCACAAAAGGTAACGAACACATCAGACTCACATCCCTCAACTGCTTCAGAAGCAGCAAGGTGACACCTCACACAATCAAGTTACACATGAGCCTCTTAGTTAAGTGACTGGGCAAGTCATGGTAATTTCTTGTCCAATGTTATAGTGACAAGAGCCATGTATCAGTGTCAACCTGTCTCAAAAAACTGGAACAAGTAATGTATAAGGTTACACTAGTAAGCCACTAAAAGCAAGCCATCTGGATGCCTTTCTCACCCATCCACTCTTAGGACTGAAATATAGTATGAATAAAGGTCGTACGTCTAGCACAGTGATTTTCAACCAGTGTGCCGTGGACAGTCCTTGGTGTGCAACAGGAATTTGGGGATTGACATTAATAGGAAAATTGGGGGATCTGAACAGCGTGGTGGGCCTTGTCAATGGTAAAAACAACTGATGGTGTGCCTTGAAAATTTCATTGCCTTTTTAGTGTGCCGTGAGATGAAAAAGATTGAAAATCATTGGTCTAGCATGACAAGAAGCAAGAAGGCATAGGGACGCAATAGGCACTTACCAATGCATGGCTTGACATGCATGAAACAGGCTTTGGTAAGGTCTCCTAGGAGTGCAAAAGAGCTCTGCCGAACCTCTGGCATGGTGTCCTACAAGGGGAGGAAGAACGGTTAGCAAGACCAGTGTTGTGTGTGCTGTCTTTTGTCCATGGGGTTTGGCACTAAAGCCAACAGCCAGTCTCTTAATTGGCAGAAGGACAACATATACAAGAGCTAGTATGTTGAAAAAAAAATGTTGAAAAATGCTAGTATGTTGAAAAATGGGCTGAGGGTGGCGCAAGTGGCTAAGACTGTGCTTGTTAACCAGCAGGCCAGGGTTTGATTCCCAGGTCGGCCCCACAAGACAGGGTGAGCTCCTGTCCTTAGCCCAGCTCTGCGACGCCAGCTGGATCCAATCGTATTGGCTCTGCCTTTCCATTGGACTAATTCAGTGGCGTGGAGAGGGGGGATTTGCTGGTTGGGTAACAGCCTATCCTCCATAACAATCCAACTCAGGCTTTCGTGCTTCGCATGCAGCGTATGCAGCGCTGAGCACGATACTATAGTCTTTCAAGACTGACAGAGGCCTGCTTTAGTATGTTGAAGAAGGCATGCATATGAACCTGGCTCTTACAGTGCTGTGAATGGAGAAATTAAGATTTTTTTCCACTTGTTAATTTCCTTTAGTTTTTTTTAATATTACGAACCCATTTGGAATAGGGAAATTTAATTATTTTTTCACAGCAAGCCAACTTATTAAAGATTGTTTAGATATTCTACTATTAACTAAAAATGAACTATTAACAACTGAATTTTTTATCCACAATCTATTGGCTTCCTATCAGAGATGAGTAGCACCCTTTTCTGTTACATTGAAACCTTGAACAAACATTGGGAATCAACCCAATTATTAATGAAGGAGTTCCTCTCACAACACTGGGAACTACTCACAACACTGGGAACTACTCACAACACTGGGAACTACTCACAACACTGGGAACTACTCTGCTAACTTCACATTCTGGCCATGGTCCCAAGACAGTAAAAAGCTAACTTTTAAACCAAGGAACTCACTTCCTCTGTCCATTAAAAATATTTCACAGACTAGTTTTGGTGGGAATATTCAATTTGGTAGGAATTATTTATTTTTGTATTAATAGATCAAATCTCCCACTTCCATTGTATAACATCTCTGATGTTCCGTCAATAATTGATTTGAATATATCTCACATACACAAAAATAAATGAATTCTTCTCTCTTTCAAAGTCCTTATGTACTAAAATTATTTCCCAACCTCAGCAATATTACTTATTATGGGGTCTTGTACCCTGACTTTCTCAGGCCAACACTAATGCTCAAGGCAGCTTATAAAACTTTAGTTCCACACCTGCCCTCACAACTGTTCCCAGAACAACCCTGTATGGAGGGCGAGGCTAAGAGTGAGAGATCACCCAAGATCACCCAGGAAGCTTCATGACCAATGAGTAATTTGAATATGGATCCTGCAGGTTTAACTCTAACCAGGTCTAACCATTCTGGATTTGAAGATATAAAATATGTTTCTGTACTATATACAGAACTCCAGCTATACTCCAGTTTTCGTTTCTCGTGTGAAATACTTCTCTGCCCTTATAAGTTTCTGGTTTTTGGCCCATTTTCTTATGTTCACAAGGATAATTTTACATTTAAAAAGATTGTAAACACTGTATTTTGTCAGTTATAGTTTTTCATAAGTTGCTTCCACTTCTATTTGTAATTCATTCATTACCAAGGAATGATAAAATGTAAGATTACCCATTAGTATGTTTCCTTCCTATGGACATAAATGCACTGTTTATACAGTGCTTTTATAAGTCAACTGATTTAACAGTCCAATCCTGAGCTGCCCATGGCAGGAGGACTTCCGCCATGGAGTGCCTGAATGGCTACTGTAGGAGCCTGTAGGCAAGCAATGGGCTATTTATTTCTGCACCAGATCTTGCATCATTTCTGGTCTCATCTTCCTCCCCTGGTATGCCTCCTGCCCCCAGCTCCAAAATGTCTCCTCCTTGCTTCCCCCTCTTCACAAGGACCACATAGCAGTGGAGAATGGTCCAGTCCCCAGTACTAGCACAGTGGCTCTCTATTCTGTGCTAACTCTAGTGCTAGCCCAGAGGTGGGGCTTTCAGGTGTGCTTTACACCAAGTTTCTGACATCCAGCTGCCATTGCAGTTCCACACACAACCCTCAGGATTTCTAAGTTACGTTAGTGCCTCTGGTCTTCCTTCAGCCTACATAGTATGCTATCTCATTAAAAACTTTACCAACATTAAAAACATAATACTCAAAAGCTCTTAAGTTAAATTTGCAACATCTATACTAACCTCAAGTTTAAGGGGGTTTGTAAAGTGTTTTATATAAAATGTTGAAGTCTGAAGCCTACATTTGGCTAACAGCAAAAGTCTCAGAAGTTGTGAGAAGCAGCTGCACAGCCAGTGTTAGAACTCTCACACTCACCTGCATACATTGAAAAAGCAGAGTCATGATATTGCTCCGGGCCACAAGCTGCTCCACATGACATCCAAGACCTTCAGCTAAGCCGCTCAACAGGTCAAGAGCAACAATCATGAAGTCCTTATCAGGAGCTTCATATTGGTCTGGATGCTGACTGTACATCTATAAATTGGAGAATGGAAAACAAACAGGCTGAACAAAATGGTTGCATCATTTAAGCAGTGCACAAAAGAAGTAAAGGATCAATTGCTGAGGTCATCAAAGATTCCACATGACTTTCTTCTGTTCATACGTATTCCCATTTGTGGTTGCGTTATCCACATCCAATTCCCAACATGAACCAAAGTTTCCTGGCACTGTAAATACGAATGCAAGCATACTTCTTGTTAGCACCAACATATCATACCATGGCTTGGGCAAGTGTCTTCTGCACTAGAGTCACACAGCGCTGGTAGACAGGTTCACAGTATGGGAGGAAGCCACTCTGGAGAGCAGTTGCCACAGATGACAAGCACTAAAGAAAAAAAAGACAGCGACTCAAAGGGATCTCCATGACTGCATCTGGCTCACATCACATCTCATTATACTTATTTTTGAAGCCATTCTCTGTTATTCAACAAAGAATAACAGAATATTAAAAATATTTCTTTCAGTTAGCTACAGCCCTGAACCATCAATTTGTGACCTGCCAGGGAAAAGGACCCATGCAGCTGAAGGACTCTATCATACTGCACCTGTGATGCTTTAGCTCCGGGGTCAGCAACCTTTCAGTGGTGTTGTGCCGAACCTATGTTTCAATGTTATTCCATGTGCCGACATGATATATATACACACTTGCTGAACACACTAGCTGAACTGACCTGTTGTTGTGGGAATAAAATGTAAATAATGTTTTTAGGCATTGGGCACGGCTGGGCACTGACGGCCACCAGTAGGCACCAAGCACCAGTGGCACTGACTTACCTGCATTGCTTCTGCCTCCCCTCCCTGCTCATTCCAGGACCTGGGTGGGCAGCCTGGATACCTCCAGGAACACTTCAGCCCAGGACAGTGAAGGGGGCAGAGAAAAAGTCACTTCTCAGCTCCCTCCACTCACTAGGAATGGAGATATCCCTGCAGGGCTCCCATGCTTCTCACCCAAGTCTTTGTAAAGTGTTTTATATAAAATGTTGATGTCTGAAGCTTACATTTGTAAGCTACAAATGACTACATTTGTAAACTACATTACATGAGTGCTGCTGAAAATTGGGTGGGTGCTGTTCTCAACACCCATACCAGAGGTTGCTGACCCCTCCTTTAGTTTATTCTTAATGTATATATTCAAGTCATTTCAAGCAATAGAAAACCATCACTTTGGACTCAGGTCTATACCTTATGCTTGGTACTAACTCAACGAACATGTTAAGATCATCCAAATTAAAAATGATTGTGGACTCACTTCAAGGAGGGGGAAAAGATCTTTGTCCTCATCCTTTAGCTCATTCCACTTCTGGATGAGTGGGGGCATCAGTTTTTGGATGTATTCCTGGAGAACGGAAAGGAGAGGAAATCAGCTACAAATACATTTTATTTTTATAACTGCAACCAGTACTACAATCCTTGGCCAAAAACATTCAGATGGAAAGAAACTCAACACATTGCTTCAGGATTCGAATGTCTTGTATTTTCCATTGGTCATCATAGTTTCTGGCCTTAATGATTTAATTTACTTTGAGCTAACATTAGGCAGCCTTCTGGATGAAGCATACAGAAACTTCTGAATGTTTCCAACCAGTCATTAGTTCATTACCACGACAAACAGCTGTACACTTTTAATTGTTCAAAACACAACATATATATTGCCTGTAAATCTTTTCAACACACTTTAAGACAAATATCTTCCCATAATACAAATGCTTAGGTTGATGTTGAGAGGAAGTAGCTTGACCAGAGACATTCAAAGAGCAGGATCCCTGCTGAGCTGTGCAGTTCAAACCATGGCAACCCAGAAATCAGCAATGACATGTAGCATCACTACAGACTGTCTGGAGTCTACATAGACAGTCACAGTAAAGTGCAATTATTTAAAACTAAAATATTGTTTCCACATTCAAGCAACACAAGGTAAAAAGAGGTTACAAAACAGTCATGGTGACTAAATGTTAACAATACCAATAGGACATAAGCACATACCGGCTGGTTTAGATGGTGCCCAACAGAATCAGCTAGGGTGCCAATTGCGTCATACAAGATGAGCAGGTTCTTGTGCTGATATTTTCCAAAGGCAAAAACCAAAGTATCCAGGATAAAGCTAAGATATGGAACCAGTTCAGTGCAGGCCTCCTCTTCCAGGGTGGCAAATGCGCTGAAAAAGTAAGAAAGTAAAAATCACTTATCAAACTGAGAACAGCAATAGAGAATAGAAGATGGGTAGCGACAGCAACCTGACTAGTTCTGTCTTCCTGGAAGATTTTGACAGCAGTTTCATCACACAGTACCACCTTTAGTCTGATGTATGAGGGCATTCTTTGGATCAGACAGTATGAATACATAACCCATCATTGGACAGGTCAGACTTCAAGTTCTTCATCACATCCAAAGAAGTGGGGGAGAAAAGAATGTGTATAAGGACAGATACGCCACTCTGATTTTGAATTATTAACCTGATTCCAGATTTAAAATAGTGGATCAGGTTTATACACATACATCCTAAAGATGGTCTTAACACTTTCCTAGATTATGTATATACTGCACATACACATTATGAGGAGCCGGGATTTTCCAAAAGCAACAGCCATCTAAGCCTTCAAAAACTATGAAATTCATGTTTGTTAAGAAGCACATCAACTGAAATTAGGCTTGTGAGCAAGTTACCTGCAAGCGGCCTCCTGCACTCGCTTGTTGCTGTCGAGAATCCGTTTGAGTAATTCTGTCATCAGAGGTTTCAGATACATATCTGGAGGTTGGCTTACAACCCAGTGGGCATAGCGGCTCAAAGTCCAGCAGGCAATAGAACGCACTAAGGCCTTCTTATCAGAGAGACACTGGATCAGATGTGGAATCAGCTCAGGAAGATAGGGAACCATGCCCTGCATACAGCCTAGAAATGCAGAAAGTGTCAGCTGCAGCCCTAAATGCAGCATTTGGAAAATAATTACCACTGAACACAGCAGCTCTTAAGTAAACATGCATAGAATTACACTGAAACACTTAATTTCATTTACATTAATTAATTTCATTATATTAATCATTTAGATTAATTAATTACATTAATTTACATTACATTTCATTACATCACTACTACCAAATGCCTTTACATTCCACAGCTGGCAAAGGCAAATCTCTTGTTAAACCAAAAAAAGGTAGGTCTTACCTTCAGCAATGGCTCCAAGGACAAGAATCCCAGACTCCTTGATGACCCACTCTGGGTGGAAGAGTAACCCTTTGAGCAGTGGAAGCAGGTGTGGAAGAAGCTCCTCTCTGAAAACATTGGCCAAAACATCAAGGGCTGCTGCAGAACACTTCCCTGTAAAAAATGTGAGACTGTGTGGTAGATGCTATACTGAGCAATAGCAATACCAGACTTAAGGAAAAAGATGGCAAAGATAATCCCACAGATCAGGATGGTAGAAGCTCTGGTGTTGGTACTGAGATTAACAAATCCAACACCTTCTTTCAACCACAACTACCTTTTCAACAACATAACAGGCCGCTGAGTAAAGCTCATGTTCTTCTAAAAAGTTCTGGTAAATGAAGGTTCAAGCAAAGGACAAATGAGCCAGTGGCCCAGTCAGCTAGCATTCATTTCCCACAGTAGCATTTGGGATGTTCCCAAACTTCCCACCACAGCTTCCCTGGCAATTGGTATTAAGAGGTACAGAACTCCTCAGCCCAGAAGTATAGCCATCATTGACTAGCAGCAATTGATATACAGTATTTCTACTCTCCACTCACACTCTGATTCTGAGAACTAACTGAAACAGGATGGGCAGAAATAATCACAATATTTTCACAGGAATAAGAACATTTCTTTCCTAAAGCGCATATATGAAAACAATGCAAAAGCTTCTAGTTAAAAAAACTTTGTAACAACTTCATAGAAATGGAGCTTCAAGTTATGCTGACCAGAGGCTACTGCAACAGACCAGGTACAGGACTGTCAATCTGTCTCTGACCTTTGAAATGGAAAGGCCTACTGCCCAACTTGCCTTGTTGCTAACACTCTTATACTTGGTTCTAATTCATATAATTTTAAGAGAATGATCTTTATTATGTCTACGCACTCAGGTTCCAGTCAGATAGTGTATCATCATCATCATCCTCATCTTCACCATCCTCATCATCCTGTAACCGTTCCTCTTCATGTTGCAGTGTAACTGTACGTGACTTATGAAAACGAGGCTTGATATCCTGTTCACTGTCAGGAATAGCTTCATCTTCTTCTACATCACCCTGCAGATGAGGAAAGTCAATGTGTAATGTCTAATTATATGGAAGAGTTGCACTTTAACAGGGAAGGAAATGGATCAATGAATAGCAGTTCATTGATCCTCTGATTATTACTCTGAGCAAGTATAACTGTATTCAAAAGGCCACAGCACTCAGCTCTCATAGACCAAACAGCTATTTCTGTAGTACACTACAGTTCAAATATTAAATGGTAAAGAGATAGCAAACTTAGCCTTTTCTTCCAGAAAAAGTAAGAGAGCTTCTCTCTAGACCAGTTCTCAAACTCTGAGGGAGAGTTTGACCCACTGTTAAGTTCTTTCAGGAGAGGGGGTAAGGCAACAATGTGATCACTAGGATCACATTGCTATGGAAGGGAACACAGGCTTCCCTCTACTCACCACAGCCTGCAGCATTCTCCCACAGCCTAGACTCCACAGAGCTTCCCAAACAGCATAGAGAGTGAAAGCTGCAATTGTGGCTTGCAATAGCAGCTTTCACTTTCTTTGCAATGTAATGTGCTCTGAGGAGGCCGGGTGCCCAACCCCGAGAAGCTGCTGGAGGCTGGGATGGAAGCAGGGAAGCACCTGCACCCCTCCAAAGTGGCGCAATCCTAGTGATCACATCACTGCCTTCCCCCCTCCGAGCTCCTTAAGGAGGCATGCACAGGGCTCTCTGGCTAGCAAATCACAATGTCCCAGATTGAGAACTACTGCCCTAGATCCTTTGTCTCCTGCCTCCAGGGATCAGACAGTATGAATACAACAACCCATCATTGTTGTCAGGTTGAAGGTTATGCATCACTTCCTTGAAGGCAGAAATTTGGTCATTTGAATGGCATGCACACACAAAGACACCATGGAACAGTCTATCTTTATCTTCAGGGAAAGAAGAACTATAAATTACTAAATCCTGATTGGTAAACTGTTGGGTAGGAAAAGTAATTAGATGTTCTATGACAGTCACAAAACAGAGCAGAAAAAAGCTGAAAAAGTAGACATCTGAACTTGACTAACAATTTGAAGCACACTTTTCTTATGAAACAGTGCAGCTCAGCCAGCTCATGTGTTAGATCATTATGGAAAATGGAACACAACAGCCTAGTTCTAGCCCACATATCTGGATGATCTCAGTAAAAAACATAACAATTATAAAATACCCTGCAAATACATGAATTAATGAACAAATAGACTTGGATAGCTATTTGATATGCTCACGTTTGTGAAATCGGGTAGGGAATAGTCATTAGGGAATTAACAGCTGCACAGGTTGATTCTCCTCAGATGAAGATGGACAATTACTAACTTGTCCAGAAGAGGTTATAGTTGGCTGTAGAGACTTGCCAACCATTCTTCCAAGTATGGTGCCAGCAAAGAGTGAGCATATCACTCAGTACTACCAAGGTCAAAATTTTCCCAAGATGCTTCAACCGCAATCCAATACCAGTAGAACTATTTTCATTTGTTATCCCAGTATACATGCTGCAGGCAAAAACTACAGACTTAGGTGAAGACCCTATAAGTCCTGGGGTATTTGACTCCCATTTTGCTATGAATCTTAATTCCAAGATTCAAAACAAAATGGCAATCAAATAAACTCTAGGACTTCCAAGCTATATGGCTGGCCAGAAAAGTACCTTTAGCAATATGATGTCTATTTCTGAATATTTCATTCCATTCACCAAAATTGGAATCAATCTGTCAAGAAAAGGGAGAGAAAAAAATAGTTCAGTGTAGCCTTTAAAGAAAATCACTCAAGTCTGGTGGTGCAGCCAGCCATTACCCAATGGGAGCAAAAATGTAAAGGTAGCATTTAAACAAATTCTGACCAGTCAGATACACCCTCTCCACACCCAAAAAAACACAACACCTCCTTACAGCAAGCAAACATATATGTACTACTTAGCACTGGAATCTTTGTTACCAGACAGGTTCAACAGTAAACTATAACTGTATTCAAGCTCAAAACAAGAAGGCTGTAGCCAACATGAAAAGCTAAACATTTTGCTGTTTAAGTCAGGCACCGATCATATGCTCACAACCTGCATTCTGGAACAAGGACAGTGCTAGTACTGCAGAAGCTAAGCTACTCACTGCACCAGATGTGAAGACAGCACCTCCTTGCAGATGGGTTGCTCAGCCAGTGTAAGCCAGAATTCACATGCCTCCAAGGCTACATTCTCATCACTGTCCTGGGTCCTCTGCAGCATGTACTAGGAAAAAAATAAGAACCCAACATAAAACCTTGACTCACAGCTACTGTTTTTCTCCAGTACTGTACCATTCATCTCAAAGAAATGCTGGAAAAAGTAGTTTACAATAAAAACGCAGAAATTCTATGGTGCCATTTTCCATGTCAGCAGCAGCAGTCAGTGGGAGTGAACTTTATGATAAGCTAGCTTAAAAGCTGCACTCTGTATGGACTTTTAAGCCATCTCCAGCTTAGAAAACAGCAATTATGAAGAAATAACTTTGAATTCCTCAATTCAGTCCATGGAACTTCAAAATCTCACAGTAGGTTTTGTCAGTTATTTTCAGATTTGAATTTTTACTGTTCCCTCCTCATCCAGACACAAATTGCAATGCTGGATGTTATATTATGTCTATGTAGAGCAACTTTAAACTCAACATAAATTAAAAACTTTTAAAATAAAAAATTTTGGCTGTTAAAATAAAATGTGTATGGGGGTTGGGATTGAATTGTCTGTGGGGGAAAGAGTGTGGGTTAGGTTGTGTGTGTTTTGTGTTGGGTTTTGTGCATGTTTGTGGAGTGAGGGGGTTGAGATATGTTGTGTGTGAGTGTGGAGTTGTGTTGTGTGTGGGGGTTGGGCTATGTTGTGCGTGTGTGAAAGAGTGATTTAGCATGCATGTGCAGCGTGGAGTTGTGGTGTGTGAGTGTGTGTGTGTGTTGAGTTGTGTGGGGGGTTGGGCTATGTTGTGTGTGTGTGTGTGTGTGTGTGTGAAAGAGTGGGTTAGATTGTGTTGTGTGTGGAATGTGGGGTTGGGGAGTTTGTTGTGTTTGTGGAATGTGGGGTTGCGTGTGGAGTTCTGTGTTGTGTGTGGAGATGCGTGTTGGGGTTTAGGACATGTATGGAATTGTGTTGTGTGTGGAGTGTGGGGTTGGGTTGTGTGTGAGGGTCAATCCTGAGATCATCCCAATTCCAAAAATGTATAATATGTCTAAGTAAAGCAGGTGTGAATGGAGCTAGAGAGGTTTAGGATGTATGTGGAGTTGTGTTGTCTGTGTGTGGGTGTGGACTGAAGAGTTGGGTTGTGTGTGAGGGGTCAATCCCTGATCATCTTGATTCAAAAAAAAATGTCAATGCAGAGTCAAAAATATGTCAGTGTAGGTGTGGGCAGAGCTAGAGGGGTTCCAGATGGAACTGTGCATATCCTGCATATCTTCCCAGACAAGAGAAATTTTTTCCCCACAGAACTGGGCCGTAGTCCTCAGAACATTTAGGACCACTGATATAGATAATGTGCAACACTTCCCACTAAATCAGCTACACCATGGAATCATATCAGTAATGTCAAGCCATCACCTTCAGCCAAATCTTATTGAAATTCTAGACATGTACTCCTAGAAGTGGAAACAAATCAAGATAGCCAACACTGGGACAGAGATCTTGATTATGAGGTTGCCAAGAGAGAAAGTAAAAGCTAGAAAAACCTATAAAGCAGAGCAAGCCTCTTATAAATTTCATATAATCCTAGTCTGTATCACAGGCTTTAGCGAATTCAGACCAAGATCTCATAGCGTTCAATCCATGTCACAAAATAGTACTCACCTGGATGATACTATGCATGTGAGGAATCAGTCTATCAATCCGTACTTCTAGGAGCATCACCAACGCTCGGCAAACATTCTTTCGAACCTCAGGATCTTCATCTACAGCCAGAGCAAATAGGTGCTGCCAAGAATATAAATTATTCACAAAAAATCCTTAAGTCAAGAATTCACTATTAATACCATTAGTTAGTCCAAACCAGTACCCCTCACAGCATAGCTGGTTCTTCTATAGTTTTTTGCAACTGGGCCAGAGAAATTCCATTCTGATATAATGAAACATTATATCCAAGATGGTTTGTCAAATTTAAGAATGTGTTTAGCATACAAACATTCAACTGCTCTGCAAAATTCAGTACTTGTGGCAAGAAGAGGTGTGGTGAACCTGGTACAGTTAACTGAGGGACAACTAAAGGGCCTAATGGAGCACAGCATAAGTCTGAAGATAGCCAGACAGCTGTATGAGGCCTTCAAGCACAATCTATGAACACTTCAGCTTTCCAGAAGTAGCTTGAAAATTTTCAAGTGTAGAGACGCTACACAACAGATACACTGGTCTCAGAAATGAATTTAGGGACATACCATGTATATCCTAGGCCTGACACAAATATAAGAACCAAATACTCTTCTGTCTGTAATGAGCCCTCTATTTCCAAGGCTGCCTCAGGCTATGGATGTGTTAATGAAGCAAAAAAGGCTACAGAAAGCCAATGATACCAGCGCTAAAAATCCACACACTTGTCAGCAGAGCTGACTAAGCAACAGTCAGAAGCCTCAACAGCCAGCATTCTCAGCAATTTCAAGAACAGACATGCTTTAGATTTGGAGAATTCTGCACAAAAGACATCAGAAAGTAACTGTTGAGATTACTGAATTAGTCTAAAAGTGAGCAACAGAATCCCTGAATCTCCTTCCAGCATATCAAAGGCTCTCCACTGAAAGTTAAGTGATGACACAGAAGTGTGTCTACAAGATAGCTTGCCCAACCATTAAGAACCTTCCCTTGCCATCTAAAGGGGAACAGCATGTGATTTAAAAACATGATCTCAATATGCAAGTTCCCACTGCTGCCCAATAGGTTAGGCCACTACTATGGCTCAACACCCCAGGGGTGGGCAAACTGGACCATTCTAGAGCTCCTGGACATATAACAAGGTAATCTGTGAAATGACAAGCTGTACCTGCTGAAATTAGTTGTTGCCCATGCTCACCCCCAGAATATGATCCATCATCTGTTCTGATGGTCAAAGCTTCCATACCCAAAGCTCAGAAATTCCTTGCAGACCAGATGTGGAAGCACTCCCTAGAAGTATAGTTTGAAAACCATTTCCCTAAACTGCAGACTTCAATGCCTTCATTTTCAAGAATGATTGGTACAATGACCTTCCTCTCAGCTCACCTCAATGAATGTGTCTATGTTATCCATTAAAGCTTGAGCCCTGTCCATGATGAACTGGTTGACACAGGCAATGGCATGAGACCTAATGAGGAGAAGGGGGGGAAACGCTGAATACAGCCATTCATAATGCACTTTGTCAGTTTATGTAAAATTATTCCAGCTGACTTGGATGCTCAGGTTAAATTGATTTTAAAATTCTCACTCTTGTTCCAAACACAAAAATCTCATTCATGTGAATTTTTAAATATAATCAGTTAGTATAATCTTCAACTGGGAACTCCCAAGAAGAGAAGATGCCACATTTGGGAAAACAGCATTTTTGAAATGTTAAAAGTAGATCCATACCATGAAAAATATGTAAAGATTTTTGATAAAATTTCATTAATTTCTAGGTATTTTGCATTACACATGTGTTAAACCTAGGAAACATTAAATTTTACATCTCCACTCTTAAGACAGCAGTAGCCAAACTCACAACCACAGTGCAATGAAAATATTTGTAAAGTAGGAATTAGTAGTAAAGCAATTATGTACCTGATCTTGGGGCTGCAGTGCTTGAAAAACTGAAGAAACTTTGGAATCATGATGTTAAGAGGTCGATTGAGAGCATCACTATCCAAAAGTTCAGATGAATCTTCACAAATCTTCTGTAAGGCACCAAAAGCCCCCTGAAAACATGACAAAAGTTATCACCACACATCTGAGACTGGGAAGCAGGCAAAGGGCAGTTCAATTTCATTCAAAACCCTAAAAATCTAGCTCGGCTTTGATACTCAAATTGCCATTCTGGCATGAGCGGAATT
Source organism: Cryptoblepharus egeriae (assembly GCA_030015325.1). Lineage (NCBI taxonomy): Eukaryota > Metazoa > Chordata > Lepidosauria > Squamata > Scincidae > Cryptoblepharus > Cryptoblepharus egeriae. Next base: position 85,248,724 of record JAREYC010000002.1, on the reverse strand, counting down.
CACTTTTGAGGAAGGCTGTGCCAAGGGAAAGCCATTTAAATAACAAGCTGCCAGTTTGAAAGAACGTGCTGTCCTCCTACCCTCAGCCAGACTTCCCACGCAACAGTCTGAAATGTGCCAACTAATTGCCTAAATAGCTAGAGTTGCTGGGAGAGAAGAAGCAACAGGATTGTTTATAAAAGTAATAACTAATTTCAGCAGAAAATATCTGTATTCCTGAAACATCTATCTTCAGAGTGGGAAGCTTCAAGTTCAGAAGACAAACTACATTAGATTAGTATGTTGACCTTCCATCTACAACATGACCCAAACCAGTTTTATTCTTCCATCTACAACATGACCCAAACAAAGTTCATATTTCTTTCCGTATTGGTAAAATAAATTGAGCTATGTAAATACCAATGAAGTCCCACTTGACTAGTATGACTAGCATTATACCATGAACAGTGACCTTGTTTTTAACTCCTTTCAGCATCTTCAGCTGTGTTAATAAGCTACTGTCCGACAACCAAATATGCTCAAGGAATTTAGAAAATACTAAATACCAAGTACATTGTAGCTTCTTTTTATACATAAGACTTCCAAAAGCTCATTTCACACTAAATGCTGCTAATTTTACGGCACAAGCGGTAAAGAAGCTGTGCCTATTAACCAGCAGGCCAGGGTTTGAGACCCGGGTCAGCCCCATAAGACAGGGTGAGCTCCTATCCTTAGCCCAGCTCTGCGACGCCAGCTGGATCCAATCGTATCGGCTCTGCCTTTCCATTGGACTAATTCAGTGGCATGGAGAGGGGGGATTTGCTGCTTGGGGAACAGCCTATCCTCCATAACAATCTAACCCAGCTTTTGTGCTTCGCATGCAGCGTATGCAGCGCTGAGCACGATACCATAGTCTTTCAAGACTGACGGAGGCCTGCTTTATCCTGGAGTAAGAATGCCTTCATTTAAACCAATGCAGTGTCTCACTCACCTCACAGGTGTTATAGTCCTCAGAGTTGAGTAAGTTGCAGAGCTGGGGCAGGAGCTCTGGCCACATCTGCAGCTCCCCTTTAGAAGCAATGGTTGTTATAAGAATCCCTGCAACAAAAATAACAGGATGTAGTTCAATATTAGATCACAAGCACATTTTTATTTTATACTCATGAATCCAACGATTAATTTTAGAATGTTTATTCCAAATTTATAGTACATGCCTACTCCATGGGTAAAGAACAGTCTGTTAACTGGTGAAGCAATAGTTTGAAGTTTTATGCACCTCCCCTTAAAAGGACTTCATGCATCATGATTGCCAAAGACACGAGCTTGAATTCTTGAAAAGACTTTGCTAATTAGAAATAACAATACTGTACTGGGATAGAAAGATTAATAGCCTCATTGTATATAAAGTGGCTTCACATAAATGTTGTACATATAAAAGAAAACAGACGCTCCCTACAGACACATTCTAAATTGGGGATCTGAATTATTTTCTCAAGGTAAACGTTCTATTTCTGATTCAAGTGCACATTTTAACATTAGCTATTTAAAAATAATTTCCTCTCATTTGGAAAAGATTTTCACATGACTTATCAAGACATTTTCACATAACTAATCTTAAGGGACAACCATATCATTGACACTCACCAACCTATATACGTTCACAAGCTTTACCAAAATTAAGAGTACGTCTAATGCTACTCAATGAGTTTTACTTGATCAAACGCACTCCCTTCCCTCTTAAAAACTCTCCTTCGGCACTCACCAATGGTAGCTCTGATAAGAGAGGAAGCATCTCCTATGTTGTTAAGACATTCCTGCTTAATGAACTCAGCAACAGGTTGAGGGAAACTCTGGTAATGAGCCTTCACATTGTTCTTCAGGATTAGTCCACTCAGAGAACGAGTTGGTTCATCTGTTCAGAGAAATAGTCTGAATGAAAATTTTCAAGTCTCACAGTGTTTTATAGAGGGAAGGAGGGAGATCAAAGATACATGGCCAAGTCAGAGAAATTAAATTATTACCACTGAAAATTCCTTGACTGGTATGAACTAATTAACTCATATTCTTCACTGACATTTTAAAACCCCAAACTGGTGGCCCTCCTTATCTGCAGGCTCAGCATCCCCAGATTTGAGCATCTGAGGAAGCACTGTGAGGGGACCTTTCAGACACAACCAAACAGCTTCTGGTCATGCTCAGAGGTGGTCTGAAAGAAACTGTCTCATCCAAGAAAACTTCTAAGGCCACATGCGACCTCCAGAGGCCCAGGCACAGCCCCCAAGAAAGTTACTGCAGCACCACACACCATCCCATGGATTTAATATTGGTATTCCTAAGGGATTGTGGAACTGATACTCCATGGCAGTATAATGAAATATAGTTTTATTAAATGAATCTCTTACACAACAATCTAATATACTGGATTCGTGAGTTATTGGCACTTTCACGGAGACAATAGTCCACATTTTGTGGTGCTTTCACAAAGCTGCAATAACTCTGAGCCAGCAAGAGCCCCATTTTGACCTATGTATGTTCTGACTCCTAGAACAGAATCCACATTATGTTGAAAAATTGGTGTATAAACGGGTCTTTAAATTTATTTTCCACTGTTTTTTATCAATGGATTTTTTATGCATGTGAGGTTCTGGAACCTCCCTAGTGTATAATGAGGGATACATGTAAACTGAAGATTTCTTGTTCCTCCATTGCTCCTAATGGAATAAGGTTGTGCCTAGATATCTGCAGGGGTTTTATTCTGGGACCCCTTGCTGATACCAAAAAAATGTGTTAAATAAAAGCAGTTAAAAAAATAAAAAGTGTATTCCTTTATAGTTGTGAGACTACTGATCTAAGGGACAATAAGATGCAATTATGGTAATGTACGGAACTAATAAAATGTTGATACATTGTTCCCATTAACATATATCATAATGCATTTACTCCTGGTAACTGAGTAAAAAGGCACTTAGAAGTGCCACTCCTATCGTATTGATCAGACAGAGAATAACCATCCCTTTCTGCCCCAGCAGTGTCTCTAATCAATAAGGGGAACAATTTTTATTTATATACATAAATAAATTTGATTTTGTTTTCAAGGGGGACTACAAAATCTTCAACTCCACATAGCAGATATCTTTTTAGCAGATATAAAAAGCTGGGGCGGGGGGAAGGCAGCAGAACAAACAGGTGGCAAAATGTTATGGAGAGGAGGTAGGTTTAACCCAAGATTACGTTTTCTAGAAACCTGGTCATGACATCACTTCCAGGGCAACATTTTGACCTTTGCGTTGGGCTACATGATCATTAGCTACACCACCAAATTACAGTGTTCTTTTTTTGGACATGAACATCTACTGCTTTCTTGGACTGTAAGAGTCCAAAAATCTCTTCTATTGAACCAACTTCTGTTGCATGCAAGACCTCAACTACACAGAATTGTCAAGAGGAGAAATAAAAATATATTTATTGGCAAGAAGACAGAATACAAATATAGTAAATAAATTTCTCAGCCAGAGTACAACTTGTGCAACAAATTGTGCTATTTGTCCAATCCAATAACTTAATAAAGTCCTAAACCAAATGCCAATGAAGAAGAGTAACTGTTTTGTTAGAAGCTACTGCAATGATCCAAACTATTTTTTTCCCAGGAAGGATGAACAAAAAGTAATTGCTAAAAATATTTGGTCATCATACGTCTTTATCAGTAAGTTCCCTTGCTTATTTGTGTTTTGTCAATTTTTACAGTGGACTGATCATTACATACACCCATTCATTAGGCACATGCACTATTACCTCTCCAACCAAGTTAACATACTTGCTGACCCAAAAAAGCAGGAAATCTCCATTTTACTAAATGCAAACATCATAAGCAACATCTAGGAAAAAAATAGTAGAGGTGCTGGCCTAAATTTATCCAGTTTTCACCAATTTTGCCAGCCATCATTGGTGTTTAACACAGATCTACTTTTCCATAGCAAACAAACCTAATTAGTTCAGCACCAGAAAAAGGGATGAGAACCATTGCCTTCAAACAGTAAAACCAGGCAATATTCTCCGTTGGTTTCAGGACCAATGTCTGCCAAAAATCTTAGGCAAAAAATCTGTTCTTAACCAGAGTTACTACAATTCAAAGCAATCTTTATTTTGCATAATTTGGATAGCCATTCATAATTAGCAGCCATTTTCTAATATTAGATAAGGAAAGAAAAATGCTCATCTCCCAAAAGGAAAATCAACCCCTTTTCTCATGGTTCCGTTTAACAGACGTACCTTCAGATTTCAGTCGCGTCAACACAAATATCAAGTAGTTATTGAAGTCAGGGAACTGGTTGAGTTGTTTCAGTTTCTGTAACATTTGTTAAGAAGAAATTCTAAACAAGTGCTCTTCTAACATTTTTCCTTCAAAAATGTTGTGCCAAAATACCACCTATGTCTAACACTCAGTTAAATTTCTTAGAGCACAATCCTAACCATGTCTACTCAAAAGTAAGCCCCAGTGCACTCAATGGGTCTTAATCCCAGGACAGTGTCTTTAGGATTGCAGCCTAAGTGACTGCTCAAAACACCAGATGCGACACTCTAGTTAGTACTTCATATCACAGTAATTTAATCCCAACTCTCTCCCTCATCCCAGAATAACTTATTCTTCCTCAAATCAAGCACTTGCTGAGCAACACTGATTATTCTAAGGATACATCTTGTACAATACGCTGGGTTGCTGTGTTTGGAGATTGGGAGTCTTTGAGCAACTGAAGTACTTGCTGGAGGCCTTGTTCATCCGGCTGCCAGTCCATGATGGCAAGCTACCTGTCTGTAAAATAAAACAGAACAGAACTGACTATAACTTCAGTTTGACTACAACTTCAGCATTTCAGATATCACCCACTTAGGAAGAACTACATACTCTGTACATATGTATGCAATATGTTAAATCAAAATAAAGTAACCCAGGCAAACAGTTCATTGCCTTGCTTTACTCCTTACTATCTTGTACCCACAAAAGAGAGATTTAAGATCCACAAACTCAGAGGCTTTATTAACTGAGCACAGATTGGCTTTATTATTTTATAAGAAACTCAAGAGTGTCACTTTAGCCTTTGTTCAGTGTGGTAGATTAGGGTGAGCAATAGTGACTCATGCAAGGCTAATGAGACCCTAATGAGAAAATGTTGGATTTTCTATATACAAGGAAAATACGTGCCTTTGCACAAGCTTCACATGCAAAAGATTTTGTATTTTCCCCAAAGGCAACAAATGTACACAGTGGCATAAATTAAACAATTTTATGATAAAAAAATTCTCCAAACAAAAGGAACCAGAAACAGAATGCTAGAAAAGCCAATTGTGGCAGGACAGTCAAGATCCATGTATGACTCATCTTCGAAAATCCAGTCATAGGGGAACTCAGAGGTGGCTCCTACTTACAGAATTATATTGTAGAGGTAAAGAAATTACCTTGAACACATGGAGTACTGTATATTTTATCTACAGTAAGCAAAGGAAGCTGATCTTAAGTGTAGATAGCAAAGTAAATAGCAGAGAGATAAAAGTACTTTCTATATTTTAAGAAATTTTACTTCCCGCTTCAGTTCCAGGCATGAGAAATATATCCTTTGCTTATTCAAACATCATCCTTACTGCTTTACGTATCTAAGTTACTGGTATATTGTCTACTGTCATCGTATTGGTGGCTCTGAAGTTATTCACTGCAGAATAAATTAACTAATAGAGCAATAAAGTAGTCTTTACCTCAGTGTTTGTATGTAAACATATGCATATGCACATGAACAATATATAGTTGTTAGCCGTTTGTTGCCAAGGACATACTTCCTTGGAGTTTTGGGGTTACAATTACTTTCCAAACTGTAGTATAGATAATCTATATTATGTGCTTGATATAATATTCTCTCAGATATTGCAGTAACTCTTGACGTTTTGTTTCTTTCATTGAATGTTCTCTTGATACCCATGTTCCACTAGAAGCTGAACTATTATATCAGCTGCAGGAGTGATCACCTTTTCAAAACATGAAAGCAGCACCATAAAGACAGCCCAGTTCACCCACAACAACATCCCACAATTTTGCAAACATTTTTGCTTGCCTGTTCAACCCTGAAGTTATAACACTCTTATAAAATTAAGAGTTAACAGCAGCACAGTAATGCTACTTCCTTCCTATGTTATCCAAGCTAGGTATCTTGCAACTGTCTAAACAAGCACACACTATAGCAGCATTACAGTGTTCTCCACTGTAACCTTTCACAAGTACCATCAATCTAAAGTACCACCATTAAGTAACTGGCTATAATTTCACTAGGTTTGGAAGCCAGATATAATATGACAAACACCAGTAGGAGGATCGGAATGGAAAGAAGGGTTTTTCAAACACAGTGAATCATGCTTTGGAGCGCTATATGTCGAGCCGAGTACTGCTGTTTGGTGTTTCTGCTCTTGCTGTCAGGAGGCAAGGGCTCAGGGTCCTGCAATTACTACCAGCCACCATCTCCAGTGGACTGTACCACTGGTTGAGAAGCCTGCACTACTGTATAGTGAAAGACAAAGGAAAGAAATGTCAATTTAGAGACTGCATCTGATCTACAGGTCAGACTTGAGCCTTCTTTAACAAAGTAACCACCAAAGGAGAAGAAGAAACCCTGTAGACAGAACTACTATAAATGGACAGTGGCCCCATCAACCATTACTACCTGTGAAAACTAAGGCTGCAATCCTAAAGACACTTTCCTGGGAGTAAGACCCATTGGACACAATGGGACTTACATCTGAGTAGACATGGTTAGGATTGTGCTCTAACTCAATGATCACTTGCTACGTAGCTGATGCTGACAGGGTAGGGTGAGGAAGGAAGGGCTTCATGCCTGTCTTGAGGCTTTCCAAGGGTCCTTCCAGTCCATAAAGAGCATAAGAGGCCTGCTGGATAAGGCCAAAAGCATCCCTATCCCGCTTCCTGTATTTCAATGTGGCCTAACAAATACTTTGTACACACCCAACATGGCTTGCAAGATGTGATGGACTTTTCCTCCAGAAATTTGTCCAACCCCTCCTATAGGCATCTAGGCTAGACGCTATCACTATATCCCATAGCGAGGAGTTCAGACCACCCCCTTAAAGGGATTTAGGCTAGATGCTATCACCATATCCTGTAGCAAGGAGTTCCACAGACCTTCCCTCCCACAGTATCCTATGCTAGACACTATCACTATATCCCACAGCGAGGAGTTCAGACCACCCCCTTAAAGGGATTTGGGCTAGATGCTATCACCATATCCTGTAGCAAGGAGCTCCACAGCCCTCTCATTAAAGGATGTAGGTTAGAGACTATTACCACATCCTGTGGCAAGGAGTTCCACAGTCTCGTCACCCAGTGGGTAAAGAAGTATTATTTTTTCCTGTCCCAACTGCACAGACATTAAGTTTTCGTGTAAGTCTGGTAGTTCCCAGGCAGGGTGTGGGGAGGAAGCAGCGGGAAGACGGGGGTCCGGAGGCTGGCTGTCCGGGAGGGCTCCTGAAGCGTGGGTCCTCCCGTAGAGTGGCAGGAGGAGCCTCAGCTGCTGGAACGGGGGCGACTCAGGCCCACAGGAAGCCCTTCAGCCCCCCAAGCCGCGCCCCCCAGGCAAGCCGGCTCACTCCACGCGGCCTCCGCCGGCCGGCCGGCCGTCACACACCCCGCTGCGGCCAGCTCGGCCCCATCGCCTCCCGAGCGCCGCAACCACCAGCCTCCAAGCCAGCCCCAGCCCGGCTCCCGGAGGCTCCCAACGCCTGCCTAGGCCGGAGTCCCGCACCGTCCCCTCAGAGGCGCCCGCAGACAAGCAGAAGCGGCCGCCCTCCATCCCAGACAGTACCTGCCCGGGTTCCGCGTGCCCCAAGCTCAGGCCGCGGCGTCCGCTCGGGAGGGAGGGGAAAAAAAGGAGGGGGCGGCAGCACGAAGCGAACGCAACACGCGGACAATGAGCCGGGCCGGCCGCCGTCTCTGCCGCTCACGTGACGGAAAGGGCGGGGGCAGGACACACGCGCACGTCGATTGAAGAAAGAATGTCACGTGGCCCACTGAAAGGGCGGTAGCCACGCCCACCCCTTCTCACACAGCAAGCGCGCGCCGCGGCCCCAGAAACACGTCACGTGACCACCACTGACAGACCGAGAGAGGAGACTCCTCCTCGCAGCCCTTTCCTTTCCTGGGAGTAAATCCCGTTGAACACAATGGGGCTTGCTTCTGAGTAGACACACGTGGCTTACCTGGGCTGCTGCTGGAGGTTCAAGGTGGTGGGTGGGGGCAGCTGCAGGCAGCAGCGCTGGCCGGCAGCCCTTTTAAAGAGCCTCCATGCGGAGCGTCAGGACGGCATAGCACGCTTGCTTGTTAAGTGAAGCGGAACTTGTTATGTGAAGCAAGAATTCTTGGAAATTTTTGCTTGTTATGTGAAACGCTTGTTAAGCGAGGCGCCACTGTACGTGCCATTTTACGAGGTCTCAATCTCTACACTGAGGGCTTCCGATCGAGATGCTGGCCCTAACTTCTGGGACCCAGTGGAAGCTGTAGAGCTGAAGCAACAATACTAACCGTGTCTACTCAGAAGTGTTTAATGGGTCTTCTTCCCAGGAAAGTGTCTTTAGGATTGCAGCCTAAGACTGCAATCCTAAAGACACTTTCCTGGGAGGAAGACCCCTTAAACACAATGGGGCTTACTTCTGAGTAGACATGGTTAGGATTGCAGCCTGAACAAAACAATCAGTAGCAAAACTGGATTGAGTATGGCTGTTCCAGATACAAAAAAAGCAAGCTTAAAGTTTAAGATTGTTTATTTTGAATAAAGGTTACACACAGAAGACTAACAGAGATACATCTATAAAACACCAGCAAGAAGCATACCCGCGTTGCAGGACTAAAATTCCCCTATATGCCATCCCCCCACACACATCAGTGTATCAACCATCAGTGTATCAACCACCCCCCACACACATCAGTGTATCAACCACCTGCACATCAATCCCCATACACAACATCCCCCATGCGCAACATCCCCTCGTGTGCATCAGTCCCCTATGCTCATCATCTCACTATGCACATCATCTCCCCATGTGCAACATGCCCCATCCACAACAAACCCCCATGTGCAGAAACCCCCAATGCGCAACATCCACGTGTGCATCAACTCCCCATGCACATCAACCCCCATGTGCAACATTCCCTCATGTGCAACATCCCCCACACACCAACCCCCTATCCAGGCATCCTCAAACATTTTAAACTGGGCTCCCAATTCACTGTCCCTCAGATACTGTTGGGGGGCCTGGACTATAGCTTCCTCCCAGTGAGCCACGCCCCGTGCCTGTGAGGCATTCCTACACTGAAGTAAATCCCATGATAGTCAATGGGCTTACTCCCAGGAAAGTGTGGCAGGATTGCAGCCTCAGAGCCCCATCCTAAGCATTCTTACACAGAAGTAAATCCCATGATAGTAAATGGGCTTACTTCGAGGAGAGTGTGACTAGCATTGCAGCATCAGAACCCCATCCTAAGCTCTGTGCTCTGCTCTGAATCTTGGTGCTTGTGCGGTGCTTGCCCTGAAGTGGGCGCCTGCTTCAGAGCAGGCACAGCACAAGTGCCAATGTTGGCGCTTGCGCAGTGGGTGGGCGCAAAAAAATGGCGGCTGGCCCGAACCGGTCCGCTATGTTTTTGTGTTTCCCCGTCGCTGGCAGTTCGCCAGCGGCAGGGAAATGGGAAGATACGGCTCGGGTGAGTAGGCCCGAACCGGCATCTGCCCACCTGTGATCATCTCCCCCATCCGCAACACCCCCTATGCGCAACCCCCCATGCACAGCATCCTCCCCAGTGCAACCCCTCCAAACAACATCCCCCACACTGCACCAGGCACCGAGCACCAAATTGGCTGGAGTTTGGTCTGTCTTCCATGTTAAGTATAGGACAAAAACACGTTGCACCCCTTTTTAGCCCCTTAAGGGTTAAGTTTCTCCACACTGGTTCTTGGCAGGTGTTCATGTGACAGAAGGAACTCCCTCCCAGAATTTCATGCTTCTAGGTCTGGGGGTTGGGGTGGAATGTTGATGAGTCATCAATTCTCCAATGCAAAGTATAGTGAGGAAAATGCATTGCGCCCCTTTTCACCCCCTTCCGGTTGGAATTTCCAAAAATTGGTTCTTAGTGCACCCCTCGGTCACGGAAGGAACACCCACCCCAAATGTCACGCTTCTAGGCACAGCGGTTTTGGCTCTGCGTTGATGAGTCAGTCAGTGAGTGAGTGAGTCAGTGACTTTTCCATATATACACAGCATATAAGATCAGATCAGATAAGAAGAAGAAAAGCTATTTTAAGACTAATTTACTTAAGACCACTCTACCTCTCTGAATAATCAAGGTGATGAGTGACTAAAACTGCCTCCCCAACTAGGTATCTTTATACCCCTAGATCGGGGATCACCAATTTTTTTTGCAGGGGGGGGCCACATCATCTGTTTGACGCTGTCAGAAGCCAGAAAACTAACTACATTTCAAATCTGAATAAATTTACATATAAGAATGTAATGGAGTGGATTGCAAGGCTTGCCCAAGGGCCAGAGAGGTGTCTTACTGGGAGGGGCACATTTAGGCCCCTGGGATGGAGCTTGGAGACTAATGGATCAGCCAATCTGGACATGGTGATGTAATGACCAGGAAGGTCTACAGGAAGGCCAAACCACTTAGCTCAAGTGGGAGATTGTTGGCTAAACTGACTTTTCTAGATTCCATGACCTCACACACTTAGCTAGATGGAACAACTACCTTAGATGTAACCTTTTTTGTTTATAGTATCCTTGCACTTCATAGAATCATAGAGTTGGAAGGGACCTAGTAGGTCATCTAGTCCAACCCCCTGCCTGCAGCAGGAATTCCCCCTAGAGCATCTCCAATAGGTGCTCATCGAGCCTCTGCTTGAAGATCCCCAGTGAGGGAGAGTCCACCACCTCCCTTGGCAATCTGTTCCCTTGACCTCCTTGCACTTCTACACTTCAACAATTCAACTTTTATTCACAAAATGGAGGCCACTCCACAAAATGGAGTCCAACCAAGGCCTAACCATCATTGGTTTTTTACAACATTCCCGTGGTAATGTATGGAGGCAAGCGCATGTCTGTTCACTGGCCTAATCCTCCTCCAGGCAGAAGTGCCATACAGTACTTTTGTGACACCTCCAGCTCAGCATGGGAGTTATGCCACGGCGTAGGCTGGGCTAACTGGGGATTGCAGATTAGTGTAGCAAGTGTGGGCTAAAGCCTTGATGGAAAGTTTTTAAGAAGGCATGTGAAGGACCTAGGTGAGAAAATGTGGAACAAGTGTTGTGGGAGGCAATTTCAAACCTGGAGTTGTCCGGATTTTTAGCCTCCTGTCCGGGTGTCCTACATTTTGGCTTAATCGTCCTACCTTTTGGCTTCATTTTAAAACTTCACAATAGTGCACAGTACCCCATTATGCCATATGTCATTGGATTCATATTGAAGAGCAGAATCCAATGCAAAAATCAATTTTGAGATATGTCCTTCCTATCAAAATTTACGGTCAAAAAACAGAAAAACAAAAACAAGAAAAATACATTTTTTGGCAATTTTTTTTTCCAGCAGGTAGGAATTTTGGCCTGGGATTTGGAATTTTAGCTTTGGGGGTCAGGAATTTTGGGTTTGGCATCTGGTCACCCTGCCCATTATTTGGGCTGTGAGCTTATTTCAGGCGGGTACTCATTCTTTTTATTTTTCTGATATGTACTGTATTAGACTTGATGCTAACAGACACATCACTTAAGAGCTTAACTTGCTAATTTTCTGTCACTTCTGGTTGATGCTCAGTCCCACCAATTATTAAATTTTTTATGTCCTGTTTTCTGCATAAAATTCAAGAAGCATAATTTGAGCCACTGTATTGTGTCTGAAATTAATATTAGTATTGATGTGCTGCTTTTCAACTAAAAAGTTCACGAAGTGGTTTGCAGAAAATAAAAAACGAAATAACTAAAGGCCCCAAAAGGATCACATTCTTTTTATAAAAATAAAAAAGCAAAGCTATCCTGTTTTTGCCTATTTTCATCTTTGAAGATGGAAATCCACACCCAGGTAAGGGAAGATAGGACTACTGCCTTAAGTGTCCCCAAACCTATGCAGGCCTATTAGAAGTAAACTATCCGTGTCAATAGGCTTACTCTGAGGAAAGTGTGGACAGCGCTGCAGCCTCAGAGCCCATCCCTGTGCATGTCTACTCAGAAGTAAGTCCCACTAGAGTCAATGGGGCTTACTCTGAGGAAAGTGTGGAGAGGGCTGCAGCCTCAGAGCCCAACCTGTGCCTGTCTACTCAGAAGTAAGTCCCACTAGAGTCCATGGGCTTACTCTGAGGAAAGTGTGGAGAGGGCTGCAGCCTCAGAGCCCAACCTATGCATGTCTACTCAGAAGTAAGTCCCACTAGAGTCCATGGGGCTTACTCTGAGGAAAGTGTGGAGAGGGCTGCAGCCTCAGAGCCCAACCTGTGCCTGTCTACTCAGAAGTAAGTCCCACTAGAGTCCATGGGGCTTACTCTGAGGAAAGTGTGGAGAGGGCTGCAGCCTCAGAGCCCAACCTGTGCCAGTCTACTCAGAAGTAAGTCCCACTAGAGTCCATGGGCTTACTGTGAGGAAAGTGTGGTGAGGGCTGCAGCCTCCATGTGTATGTCTACTCAGAAGTTAACCCTATTGGAGTCAAAGGGGCTTACTCCCAGGAAAGTGACTAGAATGGGCTGTGGTTCCTGCAGAGGGTATTACTGCAGGCTTCTTGTCCCGAAACCCCCCGCCCCCCCCAAACAGGGAGCAGGGATGCTTGGAGTGCGCAGCACCGCAGAGTCCTGAGTGAGGACCACAACTCCCGACAGGACCCGCGAGCTTCTCTCCTGCCCTCCCCCTTCCGAAGCTGGCGGAGGGAGGTTGCCCCGGCCGGACCCGGCGGCTGCGGCTGCGGTCTCTAGCTGGCTCTCGGGAGGGCGACTGGGGAGGCAGGGCATGGGGGGCTGCCTTTCCTCGCAGGCGGCCGATGACCTCTCGCTGCTGAACGACTCCACGGGGGATGGGGCGAGCCTGGGGCCTGGGGACCCCCCGCCGCCGCCCCCCTCGGCCTCTCCGCCCCCCTACCAGGTACCGACCCCCAGGCAGGGGAATTGCCCGGAGCTCTGGGGTTGACTGTGGAGCTGGGCCGGGCTTGGCTCCGGGGCGGGCAGGCAGGGCACACTGGCTGACATATGGGGTTGGAAACCTGAGAGCAGGCAGGGCAGGAGCAGCGTCGCCTCCTCTGTGGCACTGCCAGTCGGACCAGCAGGAAAGAGGCGGCAGTTGGCCACGCAGAAGCTGGCTTGGACCGCACACGGGTTTCTTGGAAGCCTCTGAACCCCAGTACAGGGTGCAAGGCTGGGGCCCACGCAGTCCATCCACTTCATCCTCCAGCCACTGCCAGTGTGCTGACTTCAGGAGTGGAGGTACAGGGTGCTTTGATAGGAACAGGACAGGCACCCCAAGCCTATGCATGCCTACTCAAAAGTAAGCCCTGTTATAGTAAATGGGGCTTACTCTGAGGAAAAGTGTAGCCAGACTACCCACTCCTATGCATGCCTACTCAAAAGTAAGCCCTGTTATAGTAAATGGGGCTTACTCTGAGGTAAAGTGTAGCCAGACTACCCACTCCTATGCATGCCTACTCAAAAGTAAGCCCTGTTATAGTAAATGGGGCTTACTCTGAGGTAAAGTGTAGCCAGACTACCCATTCCTATGCATGCCTACTCAAAAGTAAGCCCTGTTATAGTAAATGGGCTTACTCTGAGGTAAAGTGTAGCCACACTACCCACTCCTATGCATGCCTACTCAAAAGTAAGCCCTGTTATAGTAAATGGGGCTTACTCTGAGGAAAAGTGTAGCCAGACTACCCACTCCTATGCATGCCTACTCAAAAGTAAGCCCTGTTATAGTAAATGGAGCTTACTCTGAGGAAAAGTGTAGCCAGACTACCCACTCCTATGCATGCCTACTCAAAAGTAAGCCCTGTTATAGTAAATGGAGGTTACTCTGAGGAAAAGTGTAGCCAGACTACCTACTCCTATGCATGCCTACTCAAAAGTAAGCCCTGTTATAGTAAATGGGGCTTACTCTGAGGTAAAGTGTAGCCAGACTACCCACTCCTATGCATGCCTACTCAAAAGTAAGCCCTGTTATAGTAAATGGGGCTTACTCTGAGGTAAAGTGTAGCCAGACTACCCACTCCTATGCATGCCTACTCAAAAGTAAGCCCTGTTATAGTAAATGGAGCTTACTCTGAGGAAAAGTGTAGCCACACTACCCATTCCTATGCAGGTCTACTCAAAAGTAAGCCATGTTATAGTAAATGGAGCTAACTCTGAGGAAAAGTGTAGCTCAGGGGTGTCCAACCTTTTAGCTTCCCTGGGCTGCATTGGAAGAAGACGAGTTGGTTTGGGCCGCACATAAACACTAAACTTTTTTAAAAAAGTAGGAAAAAATGTAGGATGTCCTATATTTTGTCCTACATTTTTAAACCTTGGAATAAGTCTCATTGATTTTAATGACATGATGCATAGGCTGGGCAGCGATCCTCCAAGCTAAACCTTGGAGTCAGTCTCATCTTCTTCTTCTTCTTCTATATATATAAAAGAGAAAAGTCACTCACTGACTGACTCACTGACTGACTGACTCACTCACTCATCACCGCCCTGCCAAAACCGGTGGGCCTAGAAGCGTGAAATTTGGGGTGGGTGTTCCTTCCGTGAGGGAGGGGTGCACTAAGAACCGGTTTTCGGAAATTCTAACAGGAAGGAGGTGAAAAGGGGCGCAACCCGTTTCCCTCCCTATACTTTGCATTGGAGAATTGCTGACTCATCAACATTCTGCCCCAACTGCTGGGCCTGAAGCATGGAATTCTGGGAGTTCCTTCTGTCACCTGAACACCCACCAAGAACCATCTGGAGAAATTAACCCTTCAGGGGCTGGAAAGGGGGCAGCGTGTTTCTGTCCTATACTTAACGTGGGAGACTGAATAACATCCAGCCAATATGGTGCTCAGACCCTGGTGCACTGGGGGACATTGTTCGGAGGAAGAGGTTGCGCTGGCGAGGATGCTGCGCATGAGGGGAAATTGCACATGAGGGGAAATTGTGCATGGGGGAAGTTGCGCATGTAGGAAAGTTGCGCAGGGGGGAAGTTGCGCATGGGAGGAAAGTTGCGCATGGGAGGAAAGTTGCACACGGGGGGGAAAGTTGCACACGGGGGGAAAGTTGCACACGGGGGGAAAGTTGCGCATGGGGGAAAGTTGCGCATGGGGGGAAGTTGCGCATGGGGGGAAGTTGCGCATGGGGAAAATTGCACATGAGAGGAAGATGCACACAGAGGAAAGTTGCGCACGGGGGAAGTTGCGCACCGGGGAAGTTGCGCACCGGGGAAGTTGCGCATGGGAGGAAAGTTGCGCATGGGAGGAAAGTTGCGCATGCGGGAAGTTGCGCATGGGGGAAGTTGCGCATGGGGATGATGCGCACGGGGGGAAGTTGCGCACGGGGGGAAAGTTGCGCACGGGGGAAGTTGAGCACAGAGGAAAGTTGCGCACAGGGGGATGATGCACACGGAGGAAGTTGCGCACGGAGGAAGTTGCGCATGGGAGGAAGTTGCGCATATGGGAAGTTGCGCATGGGGATGATGCACATGGAGGAAAGTTGCGCATGGGAGGAAAGTTGCACATGGGGAGAAGTTGCACATGGGGAAAGTTGTGCATGGGGTTTGATGCATATGGGGGAAGTTGTGCATGGGGGGGTTGATGCGCATGGGGAAGTTGTGCATGGGGGGTTGATGTGCATGGGGGGAAGTTGCGCATGGGGTAACTTGTGCATGCTGGGTTGATGTGCATGGGTGAAGTTGCGCTTGGGGGGGTTGATGTGTATGGGGGAAGTTGCGCATGGGGGGTTGTTACGCCTGGGGGAAAGTTATCCATGGGGGGTTGATGATTATGGGGGAATGGCATACGGGGGAATTTTACTCCCGCAACGCGGGTACGCCTTTCGCTAGTTGATAATAATGGGGTTTTCTGCTCAGTAGCCATGCATAGGATTGGGCTCTCAGACTGCAACTTGGGAGTAAGCCTCATTGACTTTAGTGGGGCTTACTTCTGAGTAGGCATGATGCATAGGATGGGCAGCTATCTTCTCCAAGCTTAACCTTGGAGTAAGTCTCATTGATTCTAATGGGGTTTTCTGCTCAGTAGCCATGCATAGGATTGGGCTCTCAGATTGCAACTTGGGAGTAAGTCTCATTGACTTTAGTGGGGCTTGCTTCTGAAGAGGCATAATGCATAGGATGGGCTGTGATCCTCTCCAAGCTTAACCTTGGAGATATGCTGCAATCCTGAACACACTTTCCTGGGAGTAAGACCCAGTGGGTACAATGGGCCTTCTGAGTAGATATGGTTAGGGTTGCAGCATATCTCCAAGGTTAAGCTTGGAGAGGATCACAGCCCATCCTATGCATCATTGGGCTCTCAGACTGCAACTTGGGAGTACGCCTCATTGACTTTAACAGAGCTTACTTCTGAGTAGGTCTCAAGGGCAGCAGTCAGCAACTGGGATAGAGGCTGGGATAGAGATATAAGCCCCGTTATATTAAATGGAGCTTACTCTGAGGGAAACGTGGCTAGGAGTGTAGCCAGACTACCCACTCGTATGGGTGTCTACTTGGAAGGAAGTTCTGTTATAGTAAATGATGTTGCTCCTTGAACCTTAAGTCTGTGGTGGGTCTGCTATCTGCTCCAACTTGGCACAGTATGGGAAAAACCATTCGATGTGACTTGAGGAACTAAGATAGAGATGATGCGATGCATTTAATTTTGGATATATGTTTGCCATACCTATAATGCCATACTTCTTAGAGATCTGGGTCAGCTGTGGAAGATGCCATTGCATGCCAAGGCCTGAGAAACAGATGTGAAAGTTATTTGCCTGGTTTACCAAACAGACCACTGAACTTGGGCAAATGACACTGATTAAGCTGACAGCTGATTCCCACTTTTTAAAAAGGTGTTTTAAGTGTACATTTAAAAATGTAAAATAATTGTGATGAATGCATGCTTGTAAGCATGTCTATTACCATGTTTATCCATGAGCTGTTGAATGTACAGTGGGCAAAACGTGTGACATGGGCCTCACTGAAAAACCTTGGACAAGCTGCAATCTATTATCTACTAGGTTGCTTGTGAAGACATGGACAGCTGAAAACTTTTCTTCAGAAGAAGGGCAGGGGTCCAACAAAGTAAATACAAATAATTAGACATGTGCATATGAGGAGAAATGTAAAAGTATGATATATGATAACTGTCATTTAATTTCTGTACCAGAGGCTACATTAGCTCTCTCTACTATGGTGTGTGTGGTTAAAAAGGGACCACTCAAGGAGGTCTATATGAGGGTGCTATATGTTTGGAGCCTCAACTGCAGGGAAAAGTGATAAGGTTAAGTTTGCAGTATAAATAATTGTAAATTCATAAAAAATTAAGAGCATGTATATATTTACTTTTTTCTAATAACATTTTGTCAGCCAGCATTGTATTTCTAATGTCTCTGATCTGCTCTATATTGGTGTGCTGTGTGTCAGAGAGCAAAGATTTACGCATCTCTGTGGAGCAATTTGAAGCTTGTTAACTTAAGCAAAATCAAACAATGTGTGGATGACACTGGGGCATGATCTTTGTATGGAATAATATATTGTTGGACCACTGCCTCACAACAAATATTTACCTACATGCACCCCTATTTCAGGGACTGAGAGATGGAACTGATTTTGAAGAAAATTAATTGCTCCAGTGAGGATCCTAACACCTGGGCATGTAGAAATTGGTAGGCTTCTGCAAATAACATTGTGTGGGACGGCAGTTCAGAACTCCTAAAAAAGGTCCCAGGGTCAAATCTTCAGAAGTCCCTGTCTGAATCTCTGGAGAGCAATTACTATTCAGTGTAACTAATAATGACACCAGATGAACTGACCAATGGTCTGATAGTGTAAAGAGACATGATGCTGAGTCCCTTGGAATAGCTTGAAACATCAGTTCGAAACAGATGACAATACTATGAATTAGCCCAATTGGTGGTAATCAAGAGTAGATCACTATTTCAGCCTCCTTGCTAAGTAGCTGGGAGCGCAGGAGCTTTCAAGGCTATTTCTCTTGTTGCCTTTGTAGTGACTGTGTGTGTGAGTGAGAGATATATACCGGTATATATACATACTGTATATATTTGCATTTGATTGCTGGCTTTCTACAAGCATGACAAGTGCTCAGCTGCTCACTCTTACTTTCTAGGAACATGCACCGATTCCAGTATATCACCCAACTCCCAGCCAGGCACGCCTCGCCACCCAACTAACGGAAGAGGAGCAGATCCGAATAGCACAGCGGATTGGACTGATTCAACACCTTCCTAAAGGAATCTTTGATCCGGGCTCAGAGCCATCAGAAAAGAAAATCAAAGAGTATGTTCTTTATTTCAGTTATTTGTACTTATTATGTTAGTTCAGGTTGTTTCTTGCATGCTCCTATCAATGCATTAAAAGTCCTTATTCCTCGCCCATTATGCCAAACTATAGCTGACATTAAGAGTGCAATCCTATCCAATTTAGGCCGTCCTAACTAAGCTGGCATAACTTCCTGTGGTAGTGTGGGGAGGCCAATGCATTCCTGTGCACTGACCTAAACCCCTACCCCCAGGAGTGGGGCAGAATTGCCTTAAGGCATGTTTGTGAAATCTCCAGGCCAGCACAGGACTTATGCCGGCCTAACTTGATTAGGATTGCAGCCTAAATGCATGGTTTGGTCATGTGTATTTGATTTTTAGAATTAAGCCGCTGTTGCAGGAGGGCACAGTTGAAATCAAGGCTGTGCTGTACAGAGATTGGGAGGTTTTCCTGCTTTTCCCCCCATGAAAATCATACTCTAAGACTGCAATCCTAAAGACACTTTCCTGGGTGTAAGACGCACTGAACACAATGGGGCTTTCTTTTGAGTAGACATGGTTAGGATTGTGCTCTAAAGCTGCTATTGGTCCCATGAGGGAAGCCTTCAGAGGTGCTTTAAATTGGCTACATATTCCCTTTCTATCATCACAGTCCCATTCAATCCCAATCTTTTCCCCCAAATTGCTGCAGTTTGATGTTCAGTAATGTGTCTTTTAAAGTGCTGTGGGAGTATGGCCCTGGCATAAAATCTACTTGTCCTGAATGAGAACTGTATTTGCTATGTGAAAGCAATATTATTCTGTGTTGATTTGGCTAGGATATAAAGCACATGCAAACTTATTTCCCTTATGTGGTGCTGTATACCCTTGAGTAGGCTGGCCCCACATTTTTAGCTTTCTTAAATCTCTTTTGAAATTTAAATCAGATCAAATTAATTTGATTAATTAAATTGCTGATTTAAATCAGCAGTGACCAGTGAGGAAAGTTGACCATTGGCTGTGATCACCTAGTAATATGGGAGTATCATCAGGCCTCAGTAGCCATGAGAGTTTGATCCCTTGCTTGCCTCACAGTGATTTTAAAATGTCAAAATAAGTCAGAAAATGGCCTTTCCTTCATCAGTGCTGCAAAATTGCTCCATCTTTGATCTGGGCTCAGTAGTGATTCAGAAGCCACTTCCAGTTTGCACAGAGTACTGTGCAAGTTAACATATGGCAGAATTTTGGCTGGTATAGGGGATAGCTAAGGTAAAAGAGCAATTGAGTAGATTTGATGTCCTTTCAGTCTTTGACTTGGAAGATAGTAATGAACAACTTAGGATGCTTAGATCTCTTAGATCTAGACAACTTAGATCTCAAATTGGCTTGCATTTTTTTCAGTACAGCAGTTAGATAGTTTTGGTCATTGTAAGAAATGGGGAGGAGTATTTGGTGGATGGTCTTTCTGACAGTTACTGCATTGCTTTTTAAGAGGAAGCTTTCCAAGGGCACATTCCAAGGCAAATACTGAGGGGAAAACACCAAATGGCAATGTTTTGGCCTCTAACTTGCAGTGTGAATTGATCTTATAAAGGAGGGACCTCAGAATCCATGGATTTGGCATCCACAGATTTGACTTGTTACCAGGGTACACTTTTAAATTTTGTGTAACATGGAAACAAGCAGAAAAATACAATTTCTTTGGGCTGTTAAATATACAGTAATTTCATTCCATTAGATGCCATTATTCATATAGATGCATTCATCTAGTGGTTGAATGCAGTATAGTGTATATCCAAGGGAGGGCAAACTCTAGTCTAGTGGCCATTTGCAGCCCCGAGATCTCCACAGTTTGTCCAGCAGGTAGGCAGGTAGCCCTAAATCTTCAATGAGTCTCTGACCCACTGGAGACTGGTTGGAGCTCACACTGGCCTGCAGGTGTTACTTTAACTCCCCATTGCCCTTCAGGCTTATTGTATCTCAATATGTATCTCAAATCTCACTGGTTTGGTCCAGTGGTGTAGCTAATGATCATGTAGTCTGGTACAAAGCTCAAAATGTTGCCCCAGAGGTGATATCATGTCCAGGTTTTTAAAAAAATAAAATTGGGGGAACCTTGCCTCTTCCTCCCCAGTAGTTCACCACCAAGTAGTTCACCCAGTAATTCACCACCACTAGTGCCAAGCTCTGCTAGTGGCATAGCCAAGACATCTCTTTGCTATCTGGAACTGAAGAAGATTTTGTTGCTTCCCTGCCCCCCAGCAACAGCAAAATCAAATTTAAGTAAAAAAAGAAAAGAAAATTTTGTCTCTTATTGGTTAGGGAAACTGTGCTGAAGCAAAGAGAAATGGTTATTCTTTCTGAAAAATATAAAAGGCACACCAATTAGAAGTGCCTGCATATCTAGTTAGAACAGATATTATCATTCATACATACCCCATTTTTCACAATTTTAGCCACTAGTGTCAAGCTTGGTGTGTTGTTCCCCCAATGCAACTGCACCCCCTACCTATGCCATTGGTTTGGTCTGTGTGTTTTTACTATGCAAGAGGTGTGAGGCAAACAGTTTATGTGTGGTTTAGATGCCTGTATTATTATTCTCATTTGTATTATAAATAAATTAAGTAAAATTCATTCCTGTAAGTTCCATCTCTGATATCTTCATTAATGTACCGGTAAATTTATTGAAATTTGAAATGTAAATTATTTTTTCTTGGCCCCCCAAAAAGTCAGATCCTGTGGCCCTCCTGCCAAAATGTTTGCCCACCCCTTGCCCACTAAGGGTGGGCAAGCTGGACCACTTTATGACTTGTATTCTTGTCATTTAATATGAATATGAGGAATTCTGATACCAATATCAAGGACCCTAGAGCAGTGATTTTCAACCAGTGTGCCATGGCACACTGGTGTACTATGGATAGTTCTCAGGTGTGCTGCAGGAATCTGGGGAGTGTCATTTTATTAACAGGAAAATTGGGGGTTTGAATAGCCTGATGTGCCTTGTCAATGGTAAAAACAACTGATAGTGTGCCTTGAACAATTTCAGTGCCTTGTTAGTGTGTCATGAGATGAGAAAGGTTGAAAATCACTGCCCTAGAGAAGATATACCTCCCTTGATAGCTTTTGCCAGAAGGAATATTGTACACTTTGACATGTATTACAAAGATACTTTCATATGTGTCAATTCAATAACTTCTGAACCTGATCTTGTGATGTTTAAAAACACTGAACACCACAGAGGATGGTAAGCAGGTAGCTTTTATTTATTTTCTGGCCTAAATGATGAGGCAAAATGGATAAACCAAGTGCTGGAGGCCAGTCTTATAGCCTTGCTTTTTCTTTCTTCCTGTCTCCAGGTGTGTGATCTGTATGCTGGATTTTGTATATGGAGACCCCATCCGGTTCCTGCCCTGTCTGCATATCTACCATGTACACTGCATTGATGACTGGCTGATGCGATCATTCACATGTCCCTCTTGCATGGAGCCAGTTGATGCTGCTCTATTGTCCTCCTATGAAACCAACTGAGGTGGCTCCAGTGCCCTGCTCTTGTTAATGCTTCCAAGCCGGGGCTGTGTGGGAGGCTGTAGGGGCTGGGATGTGGCACGCTCTTTTATTTGCACACTTCTTGGAGACACCAAAGAATCCTGTGGCAAAAACCCTTGTTCCCAGAGCCCAAGGACAAGACACAGCCATTGTGACTTGGCTAGCTGTGCTAAAGATTGACTGGTGCCATAGCTGAGCATTTTTATCTAGACTTGGTGGGAAAGGGGAAAGAGGGAATGACAAAGCTGGGGATGGCCTTTCACTCCAACCAGAAATGAATTGTTCAGAAAAGCAGGACTATGCTTGAAACTACTTCACATCCCTCTTAATTCCCCACTGAGAGAAAGTACAGTTCTCCTAGGATGCTGTGTGAAAAGGCATGGGGTAGTAACTGTTTTGTGAGGAGTTTAAAATTGATGTTGGTGACAAAAGTCTTTCACCTTCAAATCTAGAAAGAAATTTTAGAGGCTTTTGTTGGTTTGCAGTGAAATGGAGGAGGGTAACCATCTGTTTTGTTTAGCACTCCCGCTTTCATCCCACCAATAGAATGCTGATTCATTTATCTGGGTCGCAACTACAACGGTGTCTAATATTGGCCAACATTGACAGCTCACCCGGTAGTACACATGCTGCAATGCAGAAAGCAAGCCTAAAGAGCTTATCTTTTCCCTTTGTGATGCAGCTTTGGGCAGGCATTACAGGAGCAAAAGTTGATTCTTTAGTGGTGAGTTGAAGGCAGAGCACTTCTTTGTGAAGGCTGGAATCTCAGCAAATAAGTGGCCGCGGGGACAGTGTTCCTTTGCTCTTTTAAAGGATTTCCCGCCCCCCCCCTTATCAAGAGGGAAGTTTTTATCCATTCTGAAGAGATATATCTTGGTATCTCTGAAGCTTTTGTGGGGCAGGCACTTGTCTTCTGTGAATGTTCTCAAGTTTTATAGGAAAATAGAATTAAACAGGGTCAAGAGGGAAATATTTTTTCTTGTCACATGGATAGATCAGACTTTGAGAAGCAAACTGAGTATTATACACAATTCTCAATTGGGTGCAGTTGATGGAATTTTGAGGGGTAGGTATAGATGTTTCTCATGATTCAAGATTTCTCCCTTTCCCTGAAACTCTGATAAAAACAGTATTGACACTTTTAGACAATTTGTTCGCATGCTTCTAAGATGAGAGAAGTAGAAATGTTATTTGTAAATTTTTATAGTAGGTTGCCGATATGGTCCAGTGAAAACCTAGAAACTAGCTATGGATTAAGTCATTTAAGTGCACTATTATAAAAGGGTGAAGAATTTCTGCTTGTTTGTTGCCCAACATTTACTGTTTGCCTTACACAAATCTAAGCAAAGACTATTGTCCCCTAGGAAACTGCTAGCGCAGCCCCTTGGCTAGTGCCATGCAGCAAGCCCACCATTTGGAAAGGTTTCCCTTAGTCATGTTCTGTTTATTGACTTGCAAGTAGAGAGGCGTGAAAGTGCTTTTCTGATTATGTATGTCCTTAACAAGGATTTAGCACTTGAAAGTAAAACTGATGTACATTGCAATGAAATAAAATAGATTGCTTATAATCCCTTATAAAGATGCTTCATTTTGAGCTGGGTAGATACATTGATCCCTTCACCTTTCTCTTCCAATCATGTTTTGTAAATAAACAAAATTAGAGTAGAAAATTTTCTACTCTATCAGCCATGAGTGATATGCCCTACTTTTTGTTCCCCCAATAAGACTAGTGACCTGTTAAAGCTGTTGGTACTAGGTATAACTTGAATATAGGTTTCCTACTGAAGCCAATTTGTTTTTCTAACTGGACTGAGGAAGGAGCAGATACTGCAGTTAAGTTTTCTTCCATTAGTGTGAATCCAAGGATGGTGGAGGCAGTTGTAGGCCAAAATAGTCTTATTGTCTTGATGGAGCACCAAAGAATAACAAGGTCCAGCTCAGTGTATAGAATTTGTTGTCATAGGAGGCAGGTGAAAAGTGACAAACAAGACTCAAACACGAAAAAATAAGTTGCTGTTGGTTGACAGACTGAATCTTATCCCTGAAACCCTCCTTTCCTGGAATTGTAACATAGAATGCGATATACAGCTGGTGCACAAAAAAATTCACATTCCCTTGAAATAAGAATTGCCCTTGCTATCTCCAGTAGTATCAAAACAAACAGGAGTGTTCAAAAACAATTTGCTTCACTGCTGGGGTAGAAAGAAGTGGAAAGCAAAAGGGGGAAAATAGACCCTGGTACGTAAAAATTACAATACAGTAACAGTAAATTAATAAAGCCCTAAAGCAGATGCTACACTTCCGTTATGGAAAACAGACATAATACCTAAGATTCAATCCCCAGTTTTCCAAAGATGCCAGGTACAAAACGTCAGACTCTGGGAAGCCACTATCATAGTATTGAGCGAGATAGAGCGATGGTCTTGTGCAGTAATATTATATATAGAGTAAATTTTTTTTAAAAAGATATTGGAGTAAAAAATAGGAAATGCAGATTTGGGGTGAGTACCCCCAAAATCCCAGTTAGCTAATGCTAGATTAAAGCTGCAATCTTAAACAGATTCCCAAGGTATATAGTGGGACTGACTTCTGAGTAAATATATTAGGATTGTACTTTGTCTGCTGTGAAAAATGCCTGAAGAACAAAATCAGATCATTCAATTGAAATTTGGGTGTGCAAACTGAAAAAGTACATGTAGTGACAGGATGGTGTTATAGAGAGGAACAGCAGGCAGGCAGCAGGCACAAAAACATCTAGAAAACAGACATTACCTGTAACAGACATGGAACTGTATTATAATTTTCATGATTCTATCAGGCCTTACGCTAAACTCTTTTTTAGCAATAGGCCAAAAGGACAATGTGAGAAACCTATATTCTCCAGTAGTTCCAGATAGGATCAGCAGTACATGTGGAAAGGTCTTCCCTCTCAGGAAAGCAGGTCAAATGACAGAAATGTTCATGAGAAGGAGGAGTGGTTCCAGGAAAACCCAGTTTGAACTTATAGTCAATATCAGATCTTCTTCTGTTCTGTTGAACAATGGATCAAACAAAGAAATTTGAATTTTAAAAAATTTCTTCTCCAGAGTCTTAAAGCCTCAGAGGATCAGAGCTTCATTCATATATGCTGGTAGGTAGGCATATGCTACTAACAGTAGGAATTATTCAACAGCAAAAGTCAATTACCTCTTCAAAACTCTCTATCAGAAGAGCAAAACGCATTACAAACCCATTCACAGAGGGTCAAAGGTAGCATTTATAACTGCCTACTGAGAGCTAGAAGTGACATCATTAAGCAGAAAGATATTGTTAAGTAGATAATGACCAGAAATAAGAACTCTGTTCTCAAATAGTAATTCAATAGCAAATGACAGAAGAGTGTGTAAATTTTGTTCATTTATTCAAGGTATGAGAGAACCCAATTATTAAGCTGGGAGAGTCCAATTATAATCATTGTCTAGGTTTGGCTTAGTGTCACAAGTAATCAGTTCCCACTGTTTAATATCCCTGGTGTGGTATACTTTATTTTGTGACAACTGAGGTCCTCTTGCTCTTTTAAGCTTTTGTATTTCCCTTAAATATCATCACCAGATGGTCAGATCATTTTGTGTATTTCAAGATTTCTTCATATAGTTTTCCCAGGTCCATGTCAGCACTCTTGCTGGAATTGGCATGTGCCAGATAATTGGGCATTCAAACACACATGATGAGGGCAGAGGCCAGGTAGGAATGCTCAAGTGCTTATAAACATCTAATATAAGCACATCTAATAACAGTGGGTCTCAAACTATTAGGAAGCTTTATTCCCTAAGTCAGTCTTTGCATGGGAGGGGCTGGAGCAGCCACAAAATTCCCAGGATTGTGTTGCTCTGGAAGGGGATGCTTTCACTTATGTAGGGCTACAACAGGCACCAGACGGTGCAGAGAGCCCTGCACAGCCCTCCTCAGTGTTCCAAGCGCTTTGGAACATTGGCATATGAGCATTCCAAGGCACTTGGCTGCCCATGGCTTTCTACAGGCTCTTGGAGCCTGCTGCAGCCCTACAAAAGTGAAAGCACCCCTTTCAGAACACAATCATGGAGACTTTTTTGCTGCCTTCACCTGCTGTGTTGCTGCTGACCAGGAATTTTTACACAAACTGGGAAGTTATAATCACCCAGTTTGAGTACCACTGTAATAAATATGATCAAACCCAGTATTAACATCAAGCCCAAAGATACTTGTGTGTGGTTTTGGCTTGGCTTCCTCAAAGAATGCAGCTTTGAGTAGTCACTAAGAACTTTTATTTACACAGAGGATAAATCTGTGGAAATCTTTGTCATAGCATCTGTTAAAGGGGATTGGAGGAAAAATCCACCTCAAGTTATAAGCCATGCTGGGTACATGCAATTTTCTGGTTTTCAAATCAGACTACTTTAGAAGGCCAGATACAAAGAAGCTGTAAGCAGATGCAGTTATTATCTTGTGGGCTCCCTGACGCATCTGGTAGACCTCTGAAGTACAGGAAGCTAGTCTACAGGCCTTTGATTTGATTCAGCAGGGCTCATATTACAGTATGTTCATTGTACTCTCAGGACGGGTGCTCTTGTGATCTCGTAAAGAGATAGTTAGTAGTACATATAGTTTGTGCTTTCCCCTTTGCCAACATGGTACATCCTTGTTTTAACACTTCCACTACTGATCACTCCAGGAGGCTCTGTGCCTGATTTCTTAGCAGAAAGAATTGGCAGGTACAGCCTGTAGGGAAGAGTTTGGAGGTCCCTGAGTTTAGTAAAGAGGCAATTCTGATATTTATTTCTTAAAATAAGGAAAAAAACTTCAGATGTTCTACTCATAGCTCTTTTAAACAACTGTATGTAATTGCTTTGTAAGTATCAGTAAGTATACCTTATTGATGAAGATAATATATATAGGAAACAAGATCAGGACAGATAATGCTGACAAGTCAGTATTCACAACAGAATTTTATTTTAAAAAGCTACTATTAAGAATGATTATTGGGTGTTCTAAGCCAGGCTGTGGAAGTCAAAAGCAAGAGAGATTTGGATCA
Organism: Cryptoblepharus egeriae; assembly: GCA_030015325.1. Taxonomy (NCBI): domain Eukaryota; kingdom Metazoa; phylum Chordata; class Lepidosauria; order Squamata; family Scincidae; genus Cryptoblepharus; species Cryptoblepharus egeriae. Next base: position 85,221,656 of record JAREYC010000002.1, on the reverse strand, counting down.
AGTGTAAAAGGAGGCAAACAACCACTACTTCATAGCAGGTTGATAACCAGATAGCAATGAAATGTTTAAACCTTTACAATTGCTGAAGATTTTGAATAGCAGCCTCTCATGTATGACAGAATTAGGTTGGTTAAACTTCCAGCAAATGTATCTAACATTAAACAAGAGTATTATTTTCTCCTCCGTAAGGGTCTTTACATGTCCTATGCAAGTGCCAAAGCCAGTCTGACTGGTTGAAAGCAGCAACTTTAAGAGAAAAAGTATTTATAGACAATAACCTGTTTTATGCACACTCATTAAACATTCAGGCAGGCCTTCTCCAAATTGTGATTTAACACCTCAACTGGTTTATCTTTTAATGTACAACTCTTTCCCTGTGAGAATCATGTTTTGAACTGCTCATACGTTTTCCTCAATCCTTCCCAAAACAGGCACATGTTTGATTAAAAGGACACAGTCCAAATGGATAAGCTTTAAAAGCATGCCCTGGCTGCACCTCAGTACAAAATTAGGAGAGATGCCCAAGAATAAAAGGATCCATTAGTAGTTGTATTTCTTGACAATTCAATTGTTAGGAATGTACCAGAGGTCTTTCCATGAAGTTGTCATGTCCAACCACTCTCATGGATAAGTCAAATTCACATCACTTGAAACAAGGCTTTTAAGCTCTTAACACACAACCTTGGAGCAAGTGTAAGAAAACAATTGGCAACACTAAAAATGAAAAAGACACACCATACAATTCCCATGCAAACACTGCCAAACCAAGTCACCAACCTCTATTCTAAGTCTGTACTTGTAGCCCAGAACTGGGACATGCAGGTTGGTTAAAGGCTAGAACCATGATGCCTTGAGTTCCATTTGTGCTAGGTGAGTTGTCATGGCTAATTTTTCTCCAATATGTTAATTTATGACCAAACCAAATTTAGCTACCTTTTAAGCTAGCAATCAGGCACAGTGTAATCCCCAATGCTGGATTGGAACATAGAATTAGCAGCAACTGTAATTTAAAAAAAAAATCACGTAACTCACTGCAATAGTACAGTGAAACAGGGAGAGAAGAAACAAGGGCACAAACGCAGTCACAAAACTGTTAATTGTGTTGCTAAGCATAACAAAAAATCCAGCACCATCATCTACAGAGAATAACTTAAAATGCTCCAGGGTTATTACTGCCTGCACTGCAGTATGTTTTTATTGTGACTGCACTTAAGTTCACCTTAAATAGCAAGAGATAATGAATTTGGCAAAGAGGGAGCCATGTGGCTTATCTACTGGTGGAAACTTCAGGTGTAATAGAAAAATTAAGCAAAGCCTCAGTACTTAAAGACTGAGAGCAAGTTATGTTGCCGGGTGATTCACGGAAAGACACATCAGACCAATTCCACTATTTCAGGGATTACAAATAAAAAAGTCTTGCAACTAAGTCAAAGTTCTTAGTTCTCAGAAGAAACAAAAGGAAACAATAAATGAACCAATGAAGGAGGCTTTAAATTCCCAGATATAAAAGTATGGCAAGTCACTTGCCATGGTAGCATTCAGTCTGTGGGGGAGATCTACACTCCTTCGATGTTTTAAATAATTTTGTACATTGGAGTCAGTCCAGGCTGGGGCTGAAAATTATTTCACCAAAGGGCGGGTTTTATCATCATCACTGCACTGGTGGGCTTTGTACTTTTTCACTTCAGCCATATACTTGGCCCATGCATCTCCTTTACTTGACAAAACCTACAAAAGAAAAAGGAGAAAAAAACAAAAGGTTACACATCTAGAATTCTTGCACTTAGGTGCCTACTATATTAAGATCAGACAATAAAACAAGATGTATAAGACATCAATCTAAGATCATCAGTAAGTTGTAGCATACAAATTATTCTTCAATCAGAAGACACTGCTTCAAAACCTTAAACCACCATGAATCTTGCGTCGTGATATTAACTCTTAAAGCAGGGGTCAGCAATCTTTCAGTGGCGCAGTATTGAACTAATGTTATTCTGCATGTAGACATGGTTCTAAAGTTATATAAGCACAAGCAGAGACCACCTCCCAGAGCTTTTCTGTCATCCAACCAGCACATGGCTTTCTCTGCACCCCTCTCAAGGGGCTTCTCTATCCCTGCGCTGCTGTGGGAGCTGGAGATGCTGAAGAACAGCTGGATCCTATCCTTGTCATGCAAAGGGGTTTACTTCTGGGTAAAGAAGCAGAGGAAAGGGCGAGCCTGCTTGGGGCAGAGCAGTGAGGCATTCCTGCACACAGTGCTCTAGGTGCTGGGGTGGCAGGAAGGACCCCATGCTGCCCTTCCAGCCTCCCTGGCACCTAGTGGCATTGTCCACCTGCCTGGCCTTGGTGCCTCCAGGCCTGCTACTTAGCTGGTTGTGGGAGGGCTGCCAAGGGAGTCACTGCAGGGAATGAGGATGGCTCCTCGGTGCTGTTCCCCCAGCTTGACTATATCCAAGCTGCACACCTCCTCTCCTGCAGAAGGCTCCAGAGGGTGCAGGGTCTCTGTCTCAGGGCCTTCCATTCTGATGGCAGTAGGGCAGGCAAGGGGAGATGTTGCCATTCCGGTGATAAGCAACTGCCTGGTGACAACTGGGACAGTGGCAGCACTTCTGGCTGTGTCTGCCAGGGTTGCCTTGGTGTGCCAATAAGCACTGTTCCGCAGGCTGAGCTTGGAACCCATGCTGGGGGTTGCCTATCCCTATCTTAGATTAACCTATTGCACAGGCTTGACAATAGAAACATCCACCTTGCATTTCTTTGGAGATAAAGGCTGAATAAAAGTGTGGCAAGTAGATATACACGTTATAAACTACTTGCTCTTTCCCTAAGTTAAGGAAGACAAAGTTAAGAAGTTAACAAGTAACGGAAGACAAAAGCCTAAGTATTTGTCTTATTACTCCAAAAGATTTGTATAGCAGTTTTCCACTGCTAAGGCCTCTGCCTTGAGAATTCAGAAAGAGACCAAAGTGAATTTCAATATAAGTACTGTTTGCAAACCCATATCAAATACAGATTAAGGATTACAACCCTCACAGAAGGTTGCAACAATTTGATAAATATCTCATGTACCGATAGCTGACTACCTCCAATATCACAAGACTCATCCTGTCTTACCTCATCCTCTGTCTTTTGTTTCTTGGCTACCACTCCTGTCTTCAGGGCTAGCTTGCTGCCCCCTCTCCGCTTGCCCACCTGGGTGAAGGGATAGAAGACTGCAACCGTTATACGAGCCCTGGAAGCTGCAAGGGGAATGTTGCCCACTATATAACGGTATGTCCTTCAATTAGATCATCTTAACTCGCCATCACACCTGTCAGTCAGTACAGAGCTGCCGAGCGTTACCTACACCGTTGCGCTAGGAGGGTAAAAGGGTACCTTAGCAGGGTTCAACAATATATCTGTACAGTTAAGCCCAAACATAAAAAGACACGACATGTAACAAGAAAGGGAAGTATAAGACATTATTTCTAAGTTCACTTCTAAGAAATAAGTCATCACTGAAATTATTCTAACTTCCAATGCCATGCTCTAGAACACATACAAAATTTGATTTCCTCATGCATCAGTGACAGTAACGTAGGGTGTTTTTTTATGACATTACCATGAACAAGCATTTTTCTAGGTCTGAAAATGACAATTATCTTCTCACACAGGACCATGAAATTGAAGGTCAGGTTGAAAATTACTAAAAACACAAAATTTCTAACAGCCCCTATTCATTTAAAGGTTTATGGATTCCAATAACAGAGTCACAAGATAGTTCTTAATAAAGAACAGTTTGATTCAACAGTTTAGGATTCAAATTTTCTGCTTTCATGTGGAAAAATAAATTTCCACCTCAGTTAGAAAAAAGTTCTTGAAAATATAGGGACTGTCTACACCAAAGCCTAAATTATAAGAGTGGGGCTCCCAACAGTCACAACAAATGCCATAGTGACCTAAAATACCTGCAATATTTGGCCCCTATAGCCCTACCTATTTCTTTAGCACTGCCATATGCATTATAAATCCAGTTTGTCATCTATTGACAATCAAATAACGTCAGGAATTTTGTTTTTAAAAGTATTCCATTAAAAAAGGGACTGAGTTTTCCACATCTCCAGTAATGGTATTCAAGCTTGACCAGGAACATATAACCACATTTACACTTTTCCTGGGATAATGTAAACAGAATGGTGACAATTTATTTTAGAATTATCAACCCTAACAAAAATAATGAGAAAAGATAATTTCTACTCAAAGAGCCATACTGAGGACTTACAAACTGTTTAGATAAATAGTGCAATCCAAATCTATTCAGAAATCATGTGTTCAGAACGGCTTCTTTCACTGTAATGTGTTCAGACTGCCTTCTTTCCAAACATGCAGGACTACGCTGTATGTTATTTAGCTCTTCTTGGGAGTTTAGAGCAAATAAAAGCTCATAGTTCACGTTAAGAATATTTCCATTTCGTTAAACAGTACCTAAACAGCACCTTATAACTGAAACCAGTTTCTTAATGTAGTATAATCCCTTTAACAGTATTTTTGCAAGTGTCCACATCAGTCCGACAATTATTCAAAGCAAGGAGTTATGTTGCACTTAGATCAATATAATCCTTTCCAACAGAAGTTAACTTGCAGATGACAAAGTGTCATCACGTATGTATTAACGTGTTTAATGAATGTCATGAGAAAATTTTTGAGTCTAAAATTTCAGAATACCATTTGCCACTTTTTTATTTTACACCTTCCAATTCCTCTTTAACTCTTAAGTTGTCATAACTATCCACCCCATAGTAGAGTCCAATACATAACGTAAAGGAGCAATATTGTGATTTTGGAAATCTTCAGCTTCAGTAACTGAAAAGGCTTTTTTGAAAACAAGTATCAGCAGACACTTCTAGTGTGAAAATGTTTTACTTTGGACTACAAAGCACCAAAAAAACCCCATCCAAATAGCATAATCTTATGCATACCTACTTAGAATTAAAAAGACCTATTGCCAGACAAGCAAGTATAGGATTGGTCTCAATGTGCCAATGTGAGGGATTGGTCTCAATGTGGCCTCCAGCAAGACTCCTCTGTTCAGCCCTTAAGCAAGCCTTGTAATCCACTCCAATACATTCTTAAATGTAAATTTGTTCAATTTTAAAATATAAATTAGTTTTCTGGTCCCCAACACTGTCAGAGAGATAATGTGGCCCTCTTGACAAAAATTTTGTAGACCCCTGTCTAGTGCTACAACCTAAAGCTCATTCACTTGTAAGTTAATCACACTGAATCAACAACGTGATAGAACATATTTAAAATCAATAATGAACACAGGCTTTAAAGTGCGCTTTAGGGTCTCAAACCCCAGAACTAATGAAATAGGTGGTACTGAGAATGCATACCTGTCTTCTTATCTGGGATAATACTGACAGCAGCACCTAAGCTCTCAGGCCCGTGATCAATCAGCCACCACTGCCAGTCACATGAATTTGCATATGAGTTGCTGCTGTGCACATCACCACCTTTTTAACATGTGTGTTTGTTTAGAAAGCCTAGCTGTGCAAGTTGTATTCTAAGTTTAATTGGTGTGAATATATAGTAGTGATTCTTGACCTAGTACCAGTTTTTTCGTGGGTATCATAGGCAGATGGTGAAGTCAAAACAGAGAACCTATCTATTTTACGGGGACACGGAGACGACAGTGAGTTATTTCACTTTCTCTGTAAGCCGCTTTATTAACTTTTTTGCAAGGCAGTGTGGAACTACTGCTGATGGAGTGACAGGGGGAGAAAAAAAGAAAGCCCAAACCTCCTGTGGATTAAAAAAATCTGTGCATAACAAGGTTGGACCTGTACTTACTAGGAGTAGGTAATTTTGTAAGTGGTGCTTACTCCCAGGTAAGTGCGGATAGGAGTTCAGCCTTAGAACCCAATGCCTGCCTGCCTACTCAGTATGCCTGCCTACTCACAAGTAAACTGAGAAGAAATGAAAGCGTTTAGCCAGAGTTCTGTAACGGGGAATTGACATGGGAAGAGCGACCAAACTCAGTGTTTCAGTGGGGGGGCGGGGAAGCAGCATCAGAGGGGCAGAGAGGCAGGGGAGCACCTGGGGAGGCTGCACTTGTTGAGCTCCTGCCACCGAGAGCTCAGAGGATGGGGTAGGGGGGAGAAGGAGGGCAGCTGCAGGGCCTCCAGCCTCCCGTCCTGCACTGAAAGGCGCCTGTAGGAGAGGCGGGGGGAAGGGGGAAGGGGGAGGTGAGGCCCGGATCCCTTACGAAGCTGAGGGCGGTCCCGCTCCGCTTCTTTCCCGGCGGCTCCTGCTCCCCGGGAGGCTCCGGCCGCTGCTCCGTCTTTTTCTGTTTTTCGGTCCCCGCCGCCCCCGCAGCCGCCTGTTCCATGCGCCGCTTGAAGAGCTCCAGAAAGGAACCGTCGTTGGCGAAGACGTTCACCCCGCCCGGCCCCGAAGCCGCCGTCGACGACTCGGAGCCCGGCCCGCCGCCACCACCCTGCTCCGCCGCCATCTTGAGCCCTTCCTTCCCTTCCGAGCACGACGGGAGAGCGAGAACGTCAACGACGGTCGCCGCCGCAAGGCACGGCGGGATACCTTAGGGGAGGAGCCAACAGTCCCTACGTTCGTTTGCGAATCCTCCGCGAGACTATAGACAAAAAGAATGCGCATGCGCACCAAGGTGGCGGCAGCCAATCAGAAATGCCCATTTCTGTCGCGTGACGAGCTTTAAAGGGAAGAGTGCGCACGCGCGCCAATCTCGCGGCAGCCAATCAGAAACGATTATTTACGTCGCGTGACCGTCAACCATCGGCCCTTTTGACTCCTAACGACCAATCAGGGCGCGAAACCAGTGACGTCACGCCTGGGCGTAATGACGTGTATTTGGATGCACGGTTGACTCGTCACGTGCTCCGCGAGCTCTTGGCATGACGGGAGATGTAGGGGCATAAGCAAGAAAAGCAGGTAGAAGGCGGAAGTGGGAGTGCCTGCGCATGCGCTCTTGCTGCCTGTCTCCGCGCGTCGGAGTGGGGGTGGGACGTCCGTTGAAGATGGTGTAGTCCGGCGGTTCTCACGTGACCGGGGTCCAAGATGGCGGCCACGGCGCCTGGGGTGGCGGCGGCGGCTGAGGCGGAGGAGTTCGAGGACGCCCCCGACGTGGAGCCGCTGGAGCCCACCCTCAGCAACATCATCGAGCAGCGCAGCCTCAAGTGGATCTTCGTCGGAGGGAAGGGCGGCGTCGGAAAGACCACCTGCAGGTGACCGCTGGGGGGCCTCCCCCTCCTCCTCTCCCTCACTGGGCCTCCTTTCCTCCCTCCTCAGGGGCAGCCGCTGAGCAGCCTCCGGGGAGCCACAGGCCCTGAGGGCTCCTGCCTGGGCCAAGCAGTCTCCTCACCCTCTCCTCTCTGTGTGCCCCACTTTCTGGCCGTCTTGCTCTTTCAACACCTTCATTACACCCATGATTCGCTCATTCGACTCATGCTTCACTCTTTCAACCTATGTTTTATATATAAGTGAGTTTTTCTATATACAGGGGTACCCTGGTTCCATTTTTATATATATATATACTGTAAGTGTTTTTCTATAGATCCCTTGGTTTACAAGCACAATCCATTCCAGAAACATGATTGTAATCCAAAACGTTCACGCATACTTGCAAGCCAAGGTACTACTTTATATGCATATTGTATGCATATAGTCTACGTGTGTCTCTATACGTATACTGAATTTGTATATACTCACAAACATACACACAGAAAAAAATATGTACGTGCAGTGAGGTATATTTTCTGTATTCGTGTGCGTGTATATATACACACTCTTATTTAAATGTCTTGCATGTCTCAGAAGATTTCAACTCATTTAAATGGGCAGCTACGCCAAAGGCTGAAACTTTCAGCTCAAGCAGAATGCAGCAGTTCCCCTTTTTGAGAAACTGGCAGAGCAAGGATTGCTGCAGCTGAAGTACATGTGGTCTCCTACACACAGTTTCTAAATACTAGTTTGCATTTAAAGCCCCACATATTTTAAATTCCCATACCTTACATCCACCCTTCTCAGATGTCCCATCACAGTCTTTAGCACCACCAACAATGCTAAAAAAAAAGTTGGGGTTTGGGCAGCTTTATGACTGCAGTGACTCCTGAAGGTGTATAGTGAAAATAAATGAGCTGGTGATTGCTGATAATTGGCTATCTTCTGGTATTATACTGTAATTTGAAAATATTAATATGTTTATTACATTGAGACTTTAATTGTACTAGGCGATGCTAAAATTATTTCTTATTACATTGTAATTATCTATGGGGCAGATTAGATATCTTAAGCCGCAGTTCTGGGCAAACTTATTTAAAGATTTTCACTAAAGTTAAAATAGGCTTTTAGTCTGTTTTATAATAGACTTTACTGTTCTAGTCAAGATGCTTGAGATTGAGTCACTGCATAAAATACCTGGAAATAAAGGGATCTTGTGAGTTAAAGGGGTAGAGTGCTCTGCAGATAATCATGCAGAAAAGGTTTTGCAGGAAGTCATAGTTTGTGTATTTTTTGTCTGGTTGTGTATGCAGGGAGTTGTGAACAGAAAAGATAGTTTTTGGTGAACTTGCCAGTATTTGCAAAGTTGAACTAGAGATAAATGAAACTACAGTGTATACAGCATGCTTTCTCAGCTTATTGTAACCTTCCTTTCCACATCATATTTGCTAAATAGCCATATAAACTTGGCACTAGTTCTGTAATCATAACTTTTCAGTAGGTAGATATCCAAAGTGACTATTTGGGACTGTAGTAGTTATAAACTTTGTGATGTTTCTTTTCTCTTGCTTCCACATGCTACCATGTGATATTAACAATTGCTTGTTGCTTCACTTTTCTGGACTCAGCTGCAGCCTAGCAGTGCAACTCTCCAAAGTGCGAGAGAGTGTCCTCATCATCTCCACTGATCCAGCTCACAACATCTCAGATGCCTTTGATCAGAAATTTTCCAAAGTTCCAACCAAAGTAAAAGGCTATGACAACCTTTTTGCTATGGTAAGAGTTCTGCTAATGGGACTGGGCAGTCAAAACAAAAAACTTATATTGTATATCTCCACAGTTGCTTGAAAGGTGACTATAGCTGCAATCCTAAAGGCACTTTCCTGGGAGTAAGACCCATTGACTTACAATGGGGCTTACTTTTGAGTAGACGTGGTTAGGATTGTGCTCGTTGTCTGAAAGAGCATCATAGAGGATTCATGGACTATAAGGCAGTAACTGTCCAAAATGTACTGCTCTCATTGACTGAAGTAGCTGTCAGTCAATTCAGGGTGAAGACTACTGTAAGAAAAGAGTGTTGAAAGAACTGGATTATCAAATTTACTGCAGTTTTTCGCAAACATTTTTAAGCATTGAGACCCACTTTAAAAAAAAAATCAGCTATGATACTCTAGCCTCTAAGGACCAGAAGCATTAATTTTTTATTAAGTAGAATTTAGGCGCCATTTGAATTAAGAAATAACTCAAAGTTTAAACTCTTTTCTCTCTTCGATTGTGGATATCTGAAGAGCTCAAGGCACAGATTAGTCTATCATTTGTGTCAGTCCTCCTAGGGAAATAAACATAACATCAAATCTAGTCAAAGAATTTTCCTTTTAGTAATTATTCTGGTCACAGAAACTTTCTACATTAGTCATTTAAAGTAAGATAAGCAAATTGAAAGAAATGGGGAAAAGATCATAAGGGAAAAGACACAACATGCAAAATAAGTTCTACCATGTCTAACTTTCTTGTATTTAAGCTTGTAAAGTTGGTTCCATATGAAAATGATCTTTAGTTATTAAATGGGTGAGCAGTAGCAATATAAGATTGGGAACCCCAGTGATGATGTAGTCCTTTGGACCCAGTATAACATGGTCTCTAAATTCAAATGTCTTGCTCACTTAAAGGGGTATAAAATTTTATAGGAGTCCTCTTACAGTAACAAGGGAATACAGGGGAATATTTACTGCATATTTAGCTCAGAAACACCCAGATTATTCAAAAAGTCAACAAAGGGAGTTAATCTGGTAAGGGAGTAAAATTTGGTACGTGGACTATAGACTGCTGTTTTGAGATGCATTTCAACACAAACCATGGCACAAATGGTATGTAATGTTGGGCTCTGCAAGGTGAATTCATTTAAATTTGTACCTGATCACAAGAAGAAACTACTCCATGTGGTTATTTAAATTTTGAGTCCTGTGCAATAAATGGGTGAGTTTTGAAATATCGCCAAAATATTTTTTAGTTATTTCTGCAAACCAGGTATTTTAGTACTTTTTTTTCTTAGTATCATTTGTTTTCCGTTTAATGACTTTATCCCTGTTTGTATGTGGCACAGACTGTTTTGCTGTTGCATGTTCCTTCTCAGGAGATTGATCCTAGCCTAGGTGTGGCTGAACTTCCAGATGAGTTCTTTGAGGAGGATAACATGTTGAGTATGGGCAAGAAGATGATGCAAGAGGCAATGAGTGCCTTTCCTGGTATTGATGAGGCCATGAGCTATGCTGAAGTAATGAGGTAAGAGTTGTAATTTTCTACACTTTTTCTGTCCTATCTTTTGAGGCTTGTACTGGGAAGCAGGTGGGATAAAGGATTTTGTTTTGTATAGTATTATGAGATAGGAGTTAGCGGAGTTAGCAGAGCTGAAAAGTAACCTACTAAACAGATCATACATACTCCTATTTTACATCAGTATAGAGGGTCAAAGAGTTCCATATTGTGCACTTTTAATAAGTGCTACAGACTAGACTGATTTGTGCTACTTCTGTGCTAGCACTACAGCTTTGTAACAAATGTTCCATGCTTAATCTGAGAAAGCACCAGTGTTCACCGAACATTCGAAGGTATAAATGTGCTGAGAGGGCATAAATTTAAACCTTTAAGTGTGCTGCTTATTACCTTTTGCGTTGACTTCAGAAATTGAGCGCTTGGATTCTCACAATTATGCCTATAGTTGCTCGCTACTCATAAATAAAAGAGTCCTCATAAGAATCAAAAGTTTTAGAGTTGCAGCTGTAGCTACACATGAATCAGATTCTAGGAATCTCAGATTCTGGCTACTCTGAACAACAATATCCCTATGTAAGTTCACATGATATTGTGAGTCACCAACACTTACTGTTAAACAGAATTGCAAGCGTATTTCAGGTATATGCGCTTAAGTTTTCTTGGAAGGCTGACAAGGGTCCATATAAGCAGAACATAAGAGAAATAAGATCATCTCTAATGAGATGTAGTGTTACCCTCTCAGACTGCTGATGGTTCTCTCTCTGGCCTGCACAGGTTGGTGAAAGGAATGAATTTCTCTGTGGTGGTGTTTGACACAGCCCCCACTGGGCACACGTTACGGCTCCTCAATTTCCCCACTATCGTGGAGCGGGGTCTGGGCCGCCTGATGCAAATAAAGAACCAGATCAGTCCCTTCATATCACAGGTAAAAGGGAGGGCAGGAGAAGCAGCACAATGTTTACCTGTTGACTAGATTATTTAAAAGATTTTAAAACCACTTTTCCAACATTCAAAGCAGGGTACGGGCTTAATGCAGTAAAAACACACAGGACATAACAGCGATAAAATATAATACAATACACAGGGCCTATAATATTCCTTTGTGCTGCTGAAAGGATGGAAGAAATATGTATGCCATCCTGAGTTCCTCAGAGAAAAGAGGAAAATAAGTACCGCTGTGTAGCACTATTGTTCCTATGTTGGCCCATATAAGTATTTTTTTGCCCAGATCAGAATCAATGGGTAATGATCAATTGTTTGGGTCTGTGAAATTACTTGTAAGATACAAAAGGCCTGATACCGCTTAATCCTTATTAGCCACAGCTTGCTAACCTGAGGCTTTGTTAGTCTAGCTTGAGCTAATGGCTTGATTTGGGTCCCCATCCCACTCCATCTGCTTGCAGTACTGCTCTGGGGATGCAATGTGGATGTGCTGTCTGTTGGTAGAAGCCCTTCACTGTAGTTCTTTTTCTGTCTTTTACTAGATGTGCAATATGCTTGGCCTGGGTGATATGAATGCTGACCAGCTGGCCTCCAAGCTGGAGGAGACCTTACCTGTTATCCGTTCAGTCAGTGAGCAGTTCAAGGATCCGGCAAGTATTTTGCAAAGGTGGGGTGTTGAGGGAAGTGTTCTCAGAGTATTAGATATAGTATAATGAAGGAACCTAGTGTTGTGTCTGATGCCACAATGGCAAACTCCAAATAAAAATCCACTGTGGTCTTGTTTTGGTAGTTTGTGATTGAATACTGCGTTTGGAATCCCTTTTAGAGCAGATACTGTGCTCAGATTCAACTGATAAGGTCCCCAAGCTGTTAGGCCATTTAAGTACTTGCTGTTTTTTTCATTAATGTGTATGTAGTACTATGCAGAGTCCTACAAATAGAGTAGAAATGAAGACTTGCTTGGTTCATTTCCCAAGGGATTTAATAACTAAATGCTGAATATAGAAGGGAATGGTAGAGAAGAGGCAAAAATAACAGTGGGTTTATATGTAGATTATTTTACATGTACTCTCCTCCAGAATTGTGATGAGATGGTATACTTTATTAACCTAACCCTACAATCCAGAGTAACTACGGGACCACGTAAGAGACTTTACGTGCACCTGTAGTTACTGCACTACCTAGTGAAAACCTATGGGAAATTCATATTGCAATCCAGAGTAAATTGTTCTTACACCGGAGCAAGGACTCTCCATAGTTACTCTGGATTGTGCCCTAAGTGGCCTTTCCCATTCCTAGTAGCCTTTCTGACAATGGGTGCAATCCAGAGTAACTACAGGGAATCCTTGCTCCAATGTAAAACAGTTTACTCTGGATTGCAATATGAATTTCCCATAGATTTTCACTAGGTGGTGCCATAACTACGTCGACGTAAATGTCTCTTACGTGCTCCTGTAGTTATTCAGGATTGTAGGGTAAGTCTGAAAACTGTCTGGGAACATTTTTACAATGTTCAGGGTTCAGCACTGACCTCCAGCTTCCTAGGCCAGTCTTTCTGAAGTGTGTCATCTGCTTTGTTGATGTCAGTAAGGTCCTCGAAGCTAAGCACTCTGAGAATTCCAACCTATCTGATCCATGTGGGGTGTCTTTGTTTTTTAGCTAAGTATTCTTTAATTATTGGATAAAGGCAGCAACCTTGGGAATGGAAGGGCTATTTAGAGAGAGAGGGAAGCATATACCTCTTTATGTTCAACTTTTAAATATCAGCTACTGGGAACTGTTAATACCCTTACTGCTCTGGTTCTCATATGATTGTTGCTAACCAAAATTTGTAGGCTTCCTGTCATTCCTGATATCAGGATAGGAAAGCACATTTTAAATTGCAGATCTCTTGGCTCTTTGAGCTGTCCTAAAAAATACAATGGGTCAGGATAGACAGGAGTGGTCTGTAATGTTGTTAACCTTCAGGAAGATTTATTTTTAAATCTCAACTCTGCGTTTCCCCAACTTTGTCTTCATATGGACATTGGACATGTGTCTTTCTGCCTGTGTGGGTGGTAAGGAAAGGGGTAGAGGAATTTGAATGCTGTAGAAGGTTACGGGGAGCAGAACATGTCTGTGTGGAAAGAAACTGTCCCCTGTAGTTTAATTTGCATTGCTGGATTAATGGTACACTTTGCTCTACATTGTCATTATTACAGGAACAAACAACCTTCATCTGCGTTTGTATTGCTGAATTCTTGTCGCTGTACGAAACAGAACGGCTCATCCAGGAGTTGGCCAAGTGCAAGATTGACACTCACAATATCATAGTCAATCAGTTGGTCTTCCCTGACCCAGAGAAGCCCTGCAAGATGTGTGAGGCACGGCACAAAATCCAGTCCAAATACCTTGACCAGGTATGGCCAGAAGTAATGCACAGCATCTCAGTGTTGTGGCAGGAGGATGTAAATCTGCTTCATGTTTCCATTCTTGGCTTGTGACCCTCCCCTCTTTGGTACAATAACTTTGCTCTTAATTTCACATGTTTTGCCTTCAGCATCAGTATCTCTGTCTTATAACATTCCTGAATTCTTAAGCTAACAATTGAATAAGACTTTCTTCAATTAAGGGCAAATCACGGTGTTCAGTAATCACTGGTGTCTTACAAAAGGAGGCTAAGTAATTGAGTTACTAAAAAAGGTAGGAAGCAGGTGTCTCCTCTTCCCACATGAGCTAGCATTTCTAGGACCACTTCCGCTTTCATTTGATGAGACAGTACCCAGCGATGGGGATGGAAAGAACAGAACGCAATAGCAAGAACATTCCTCTTTCACTCCCTCCCTTCATACTGTCTTCTAAATTTGCATCTCTTGCTTTTGTGTTTCCATGGTGAGCCTGGAAGTGTGTACTCTTTAATTTAGAAAGATTTGTAATATCCATTTGGGGTTTTGTAGTTAAGCTGGCAAAGATAATTCAAAGCATGTACTCAGCCTCTGTTGACCTGTCTATGTGAAAGTTTGATCTAGTGTATTATATCACAAAATTTACACTTGTGAGATAAAATAGTTAACAGTTTTGATAACAGTGAATTGGTAATATACCACCGTAACTAGTTTCCGAGGCTTCAAAGGGAATATGATAGTGTAAAAGATTTTTGGGAAACTACCGTAGAACCTCTAAAGTTGACCACCTCTCTATATTGATCACCTTTTCTGTAATAAAAGCTTTAAAATATTATAAGTGTAGTATTGCATATTTTTCTGTATGTTGATCATCTCCCTATGTTGACCATTTCCTCCCTTGGGTGGTCAACTTAAAGAGGTTCTACTGTAGTTTAAGATCATGTGTATTAACCATTCAATTTGGGCTCTGGAAAAGGTGCTATGTTTAGTTGTGATTGTGCTAATGTGATGGTTTAGTTGTGTAAATGGGTTTTTTTCAGAGTGCAAATGGTGCAGTTTCTGGCCAACAGTGGCAAAGTGAAGGCAGAAATGTTAATGTCATTCCTCTTATCTTGATTTCCAATTTTATTGGTAGTCTGTCAGATGCTACTTAACTGTTACTTTCTCCTCTAGATGGAAGATCTCTATGAAGACTTTCACATAGTAAAGCTACCATTGCTGCCCCATGAAGTGCGAGGAGCTGACAAAGTCAACACGTTCTCAAGTCTGCTTCTGGAGCCCTATAAGCCACCCAGTGGAAAATGAAGCCCTATGGACTGGCTCCCTCAGATTTCCCCTTTACCATTCCATGTCTACCTTTCCCTAGTCCTTTCCTACTGGAACACCTCCCCTTTCAGTGGCTTATCTTTTAGATTGTGTGATTGACAAGCCTTTGGTTGAAGAGGTGGAATTTGGAACTTTTACTTGTTTTTTTCCCCTCGTGGCAATACTTTATTCCTTGGAATACCCCAAAGCTACCCCTTCCCCTCACTGACCAGCTAGCTATTCTTAAGTTAAACCTGGATCTTGTTTTGTTTTATCTCACTTGGCTTTTCCCTGGTTCATGTCTTCTAGGGCTGATACCAATTTGTCTGAGGCCCTTGTTGGATAACACCGAGACTGTCAATCCATTTAAACTATCATTGTTAATGAAAAGTATGTAAATAAAACAGTAAGGGAAATGAATTTGCTTCTGTTGTTTGGTTTCTCTTTATGATGGGAATTAGCAGGAGAAATGCTGGGGGTTCTGCAAGGGATGGTGTAGATGTCACTATTGAAAGTTGATAGGTGAGAAAACTTCTGAAAAAAGTTACTTAGGTTTATAAAGAAGTTGCCTCCCTGGTCAGTTTTTGAAGGCACTAGAACAGAGGGGTGAGATTTGAAATGTTTAGCTCATTTTGTATGTACTTTTTTCTCCCAAAAGTGGCCTAGAGAGCCATAAAGAATCACATTTAAAATGATAATGCACAGTATAAACATTAAAATAGCCTTAAAACATATCATAAACCAGCAGAGTATCTCTTAATAAAAGTCTATAAAATCCAATCAACATAAAACCCACGGATGTCCAGTATTGAAAACCATGGATGCAAAGTTTAATCTGAAATGAGACATCTTTAGGCCCTGATTTAAACTATCTAAAGATGAAACTGAGAGGGAGTTCTATAAAAATGGTGGTAGTGCTGCAGCTGAGAAGGCCCTATTTCTTGCAGCTATCATTTCTTGCCTCCATAGGTGATAACACCTGTAATAAAGCATTCCTTATAGAAAAGGAAATAGCCTGACCCCAAACCATATGGACCCTATTATGTTCATGTCCTACCCTAGAACTTAAGACAGCATGCATATTCTTAGACAATTGGACACTACATGGATCTTGACCTGCTTCTCTTCAGCAAAGTGGTAATATCACATTATTTATTTAAAAGATTTATATCCCACCTTTATAAAACAACAGATGCCCAAGGCGCCATACAATAGTCAAATAAAAACATATAATAAAAACACTGATTTTAAAACAAAGATTAGCAGAATAAAAATTATTTGGAGGAGGGAAAAAACTTGGAGTTACTTAAAAAGTACAGGAGGAACAGGTAAAATCTTAGGAGATACAGGAAGCAGCAACTCATCACCCAAACATAGGACCTAAGTTCCCTGGAACTGTTGACCAAGAATTTTCGAATCCCTTAGAGCAGCATCAACTTTATCCATTGTAGTAACTGAAGGAAACTGGTGCCTACAGTCTGAAGCATCTGTGAATATGTGCTCAATGGCCTCCAAAGCTTGTAAAAAACACATGCTCTGAGATGACTGTTTATTTTGAGTTGCAAAGGTTTATTTTGAGTTGCAAAGCTTGCTACTGCTTGCTGGGTTGAATTACAAAGGTGAAAGCTAAATATTTAACTTAAAATTTGTAGTTGAGTGTTCATGGTATTCAGTGAGTTTTGTAGGTTCAAGTGGTTGTAAAAATCTTGAGAAATTAAGTTTATTCTGAGGCAAAGGTGATGACTGAAAAATTCCAAGGGATATTTCATAGCAATACAAGATGAAATATGGAACTCTTCAGTAGACCCTCTACTGTAAGGAGGATTTTAAATCCTGGCTAGGATATTCCATTTTGTATTTTATTGTTTTTTAATGGTATCTTATTCTATATGTTAACTGCCATGGTTTTCCTTTTTAAGGAAGAAAGGCGGGATATAAATCAAATGTGCAAATACAAATATTTTTTGCTAGGTATGCCCTTTGCATACATTCCCATCACACCCTGGGTTTGTGCCCTTATTAACATGATTAAATTATCAGTCAGTTGATAGACAATGTTTTCTTTGCACCTCAACAAAGTTTAGAACTCTAAGACAGTCTCTTTTGTAGGAATCCACAGGCTGTCTTGATATCGCAGTCTTTTGTGGAAATGACAGGTAGTTATTGAGTCTGTCCCTGATGAGCACTAATGATTTTTTTCAAAGGCAAGGAAATTCAGGAGTCTGGTGTTTGTTTTGGTTATCATGGTATCTAGTTTGATCTCTGCTTATGTTTCTCAAGTATTCCATTGCATGTTGCTCTCGTACCAGCTCTGATCTCTTTCATATGTGCGTATTCAGACAGTGGCATAATGAGATGGGAAGATCTAAAGACTCCTCATTTTCCCACAAGACCAGACCAGCACCATATTCATTCTGCTTTTTTCCCTTTCCTTTTTTTTCTTTTGCCCTCTGGCAGGGACATGAGTGGGGTGTATTTATTTCCAAATGTCCCAGGTTTCTAATTGCAGAAGTTGTAGAACAAACACACTTATTGCATAACTGTTACATGGGAAGACCTATCACTGTAGAATCACAGTTATTAAATAATCCCATTAAAACAGGTGACTCCTCAGCAACAAAACACAGTTCTAAGTACAGTTACCATGAAGGTTCTGCCTACAGCTTATGGGATCTGCAGTAATTCAATCTCTCAACCATGTCTTGAATCACTGACAATTCTGCAAAGTACTTGAAGGCTGAATCACATTTGTTTTTTCTGATAAGACTATTGGGATGTAGAGAGTGAAAAGGATACAAAATGTGATAATTGTACATACTCTTTTTCTACTGATAGGTAGAGGAAACAAGTGTGCCTCCAGAAAATAAAATTTCCATAAGCAGAGTTGTGTACAATTGCATCAGAATGAATGTCTATGGAATATTTTCTAGAATAGATTGCTTTTCCTCAAAATAGGTTATGGCAAAAATACTGTACAATACATCTTTTTAAGTTGCAGAAGAAACATCAGCAAAAAGCTTCTATAAAAGGTTCTCTGGTAAGAGGCTACTGCTCTTCCCCGTGTCTCATATACTGACTTGCAAAATATAAGGAACAGGCCAGTAAGGGAAGCATCAGTTATGGATCATTCTGTGTCACACAATTGTACGGTAGTTAAACAGTAGGATGTAAGTAGAGACCATTATTAAAAACACAATCAGATATGAAAAGCAGCTCCCCTTGGCTTATCTAGAGCAGAGACATACACCTTCCTAATTCAATTGTATCTTAAACTAAAGGCAGGTATGAGTTGCGTTAAAACCTACAAGTTACGGTTTGCATGAAAGCATTGGATGCCATGCTAAAATATGGAAAGAAGAAAAAAACCAGCTTGCTTATAGGGCCGGACAACCACACTTGCTTAATGTAAGAGCCACCTACAGTAAAACTTCTGAAGTTGGAGTGCTACACTATTTCAGAGGCATATAATTTAAGTCTATTTACTCAGTACAAACATTAAACTTGCATTTTATCCAATTGACTTTTGACTTGTTCCTGGTAAGTAATTGTAAATCTTGAACATATTTGTTTATTCTATGAATTGTGGTGCAGAAAGGAGCTCAGCTTGCATTTCTGTGAGCTGCACATTATAGGACAAAAAGATGCATGTGGGTTTTAAAATGTTCTTTGGCCACCCTGTATTGGAGACATATAGTTTTTAAAGACATTGTGAAATGCATCTGTCCCTCTAATGCTGTGCATCTCTTCCAGCGCAACTCTCAGTGATGTGACATCATCGCTGAACAACTAGGTTGCTGAACTCTAATGTGCAGAGCTGAGCTTGGAGGAGGCACACTGGTCTGATGGTTCAGCGAGTGATGAGTCTTCTGTAAATTAGCTCTCCTGTTGAAACTATAAGTCTTCCACAATAAGCAATGCAAAATTTCTGGTGTAAATCTATGCTAAAAAGCTGTCTTATGCAAGTCAGAAGTCCTACTATGTCCAAGGAGATTTCATCCAGGCAAGCATGCATAGGATTCGATTGATTTGTGCTCCTTATTCACTCCCCATGTGGAATGACTAGTTATTTGTCAGTTAACGTGTTCATGAGGTAGGTATGGACCATTCCAGTTGAGAAAGTAGAGAACAGAAATGGGATTATTTCGGGCCAGGATATCTGTGCCACATTTTTTTTAAAGACATCATCCAGGCAACATTTGTTCCAACTGAATCTGGCTGGGGCTCACAGCCAAAAGGAAATGCTCAGTAAAAGTGGGATGATATCCAAGGACTTGGTTTCACACTAAGCAAAATGGATTTTCAGGCAAGAGTGAGTCTCTTTCTTATATGGGCCAGGATGGTTCTCTAGAGGCCACCCCGTAACACCATAAGGGGGGAAAAGGGTAGACTTTTGCTCAGAGTTTGGTCATGATACCTGCAAGTGGCAGCTTAAAGGAGGACTTGCATTTATTTACTGGCAGTTTCTTGTATGCTTTATGGGCATTTCCAAAGTATGAGTGTGGGAATATAGCAATGGGGACCCATGTAAGGCTTTTGCTCCAAGGCTTCCCAAAACATGGAGCTACCACAGGATTGGGCTGTTGTTTCTGAGTTGGGGCAACTTTTCTTCCTGAGTTATGTACAGAATTTTGCTTTCCGTTTCTTACAATAACACATTTTTCCTAGGATTGAGGCTATGGTTGCAGTCCTGCCTGTAAGTCCTAAAGGTATAAAACTGCACTATAAATTTGTAACCTCTACATATAGTAGTTGGAAGCACCTTTTTATGCATTTTGAAGGACATTTTAATGAAAAGTATGCATAAGAAGGCCCCCTACTGTGCTGAGAATGACAAGTGAAGGTGTCTGCAATTGACTGGGGGAGGCTTCGGCTGCTTTCCAAGCTGCTTTATCTGGCCCTTTGCTACTCCCCTAAATAACTTAAAGCAACTGCACCTATTTTTAGCTTGGAAATGCTGGAAGATAAGCAAAGGCAGATGAGCAAAGAAGTTTTTTGCATAGTTTTTAAACTTTTAGGTATAGGGTCAACCTTTCTCTGTTAAATCTAGGGCAACCTCTGAAATTTGTCAACAGTGATCATAATTTTGTCTTCCTCTTTGTACTATGGACCAGTCTAGACCTGCACTTCTCAGTCTCCCAGAACTGGCTGATGTTAGCCTATGACTAAAACGATTATGAAACACAGCCACCTTGCATAGGGGTGTGTGGCTGTGTATGTATATCGTTCAGCTCAGACAGCCGCCCAGGGGTGGCGGTGTCAACAGCATTATGTAAGCTGCTTTTTGGCGCTGTCTGGAACTCGTGTCTGCCCCAGCAAGAGGCTGGGAAGCTCATTAGTCCCAGTTGTTTAGTCAAGCATCCTAAACTAGCACAGCATGAATACAGGACCCAGCTGTATTCCTTAAAGGGAAAATGCCATCCTCCATCAATCCAAACCGCTCCAAATTTTTGTTAGTAACAAAGTTCAGGAGCAAGCGGCACACAAACATGTTGACTCCTAAACCAGAGGTTCTGAATCCCTGTACTGCTTCTGGTTTTTTTTAATTAAGTTTTGATATATACAAATAGCTATATGAATGTAACCTATATGAATGTACTGGGCTGTGGGTGGCGCAAGTGGTTAAGATGCTGTGCCTGTTAACCAGCAGGTCAGGGTTCAAGACCTGGGTTGGCCCCACAAGACAGGGTGAGCTCCTGTCTTTAGTCCAGCTCTGCAACACCAGCTGGATCCAATCGTATTGGCTCTGCCTTTCCATTCAGTGGTGTGGAGAGGGGGGATTTGCTGCTTGGGTAACAGCATATCCTCCATAACAATCCAACCCAGGCTTTCGTGCTTCGCATGCAGCGTATGCAGTGCTGAGCACGATACCATAGTCTTTCAAGACTGATGGAGGCCTGCTTATATGAATGCATTTTTTTACCCATAACTTCTGCACCTAACTGAAAAAAATAAAAATAAAAAATAGGGAAGCATGACAAAATTTCAATACCCAGCCCAAACCACTGGACCTAGAACAATAAAATTTGGGGAGCATATTCCTCCTGTGATGTAAGGACCCACTAAGAACTGATTTGGTGCCCTGTGGTGCCTGGTAGGGATGCCCACAGGTGCCCAAGGATGTCTACTACCACATGGTGATGCATGGTGCCTGGTGGTATCTGGTGCCTGGCAGGGATGCCCAATGTCTGGTGGTGCCTGCTGCCCTCTGGTGCCAGTTGTTTGGTGGTGCCCACTGCCCAGTAAGGATGCTAGCTGATACAGCCCACCTGTGCCCCCAAACTGGTTCCCAGTGGTTCCCACTGCCTTAGTGGTGTCTGCTGCCTTGTATTGCCTCATGGTGCCTGCTGGTGACCATCAGTGCCCAGGGCCTACAAATTATTGAAATTTTACTTCCACAACGAGTACATTCAGCTAGTAAAAAATAAATTCAACATTTATAGCTCGTAAAACTCTCATCTAATTTTTGTTTGTTTTTAATCCAGGTGTAACTTGTTGATTTTGACATCATAGTGGTAAACCCAGAAACTGAAAGCTAGAGCTGAGAGTTTGGAATTTTTATCAACAGATGCTGTTTTAAATGTGCCAATTCTAAATGCTTGGGTTGAAATAATATGCAAAGAGGGGAGGCACTATCACCTGTATTGTTATTCTCACAGCTCATAGTACCTGAGCCATTGCCCAAAGTTAATTGATTCAGCCTGATCCTAAATGTGTTCAGATGTATGGTAATGTTACCTGTAGGTGCCTTTATCTCTGGTTGTTCAAGATGCTTAAAGTATTTGTTTAATGCAAAAGATGTGCTGTTAGATAATATACAGAACATAGAAATCAGATAACATTTGCCCACTAATGAGGCATCAGTGTGGGCATTTGAAGCACCCAAAGAACATTTGGAGGAAGCATGTTGGGGGTATTTTCTTAAAGAGAAAAGGGAAAAAAAAAAACCACAAAACTGTGCAAAGTAAGAAACAAAGAAGGGCCAAGGATATCAAATACAGTACTATTGTATAGAACCATGTCTTTTTGTTAGACTTGTGTCCTGGCAAAAAAAATATTCATTGTCCTCCTTTTTCTTGTGAGCAGACAGCATATAGCCTTTTTGTCTATGCTAACTGACTCATCAATGCCCAGGCCAAACCCCGAGATCTAGAAGCATGAAATTTGGGGAGGATATTCCTTCCATGAAGCAGATACCCACTAAGAACCGATTTATGGAAATTCGAACTGGAAAGGGAGGAAAAGGGTGCAACATGTTTTTTGTTCCCTCTACAGTACATTGAAGAATCCCAGACTCATCAAGCCACAGCCCAAACCCCTGGGGCTAAAAGCATGAAATATGGGGATGGTATCCCTTCTGCACCCACTATGAAATGATTTTAGAAATCCAAATCCTAAAATGGATTCAATGTGTTTTTGTCCCTATTCTTAACATTGAAGACTGACTGATTCTCTGAATGATCAGTGCCCAGCCCGAACCCCTGGACACATTGGTTAAGTAATTTAAGGCTTACTGAGTAAGAAATATTGGATACAAAATATTAATGTATCAATTAATAGACAAAAATGTGTATTAAATATTAAGCTGAAATTTTTTTATAAAATGATGTAAGATACTATTTGACACCACTCTGAATTGCACCCTAAGAGCATGAGAACTATGCCCGATCCATAATCCTTAAAGGTTAGTAATCTGTCTGAGGGTTGCCAAGCTGGACATTTCACATCCAGTAAAAAACATAGATACTTACAGAATGTTCCATATGCTTAAAAACATACACACCCATATGTGCACACGTAACTGATATGTTGAGATGTCTCCGGATTCCAAGCCCAAGGACAAAACACACGAGAATTTAAACAGAGGAGATAAGGGAGTATAGCATCATATTGTGAAATGCAAAGCCAGTTAGTTCTTGGCCTTTAATTAGTGACTGCCGCTGGGTAATGTTTTGCTCCGGAAGATTGAGTGGACTGACAAGTAGGGCAGCAAGTCAGGGACCAGGACTGTGGGGTTCAGTTATGAACTTTGGTTGAGAAGGCATGCCAGATTGGAGTCCATCTTATCCCATTTTCTGAGCCCAGAGGTTATACAGGTCAAGCCATAAAGGTGTATTGTTGTGGATTTTGCCAGACAAACAGGATTCACTTCATGTGGTTCACTGGCAAGAAGTGCAGCTGACATGTGAAACACCACCCACTGCAATCTCCGTTCTCACAGGCACACTGACTGAGTCTTAATCCAGATGTTAATACCAATGACAAGAAAAGCAGGTACATTTGGGTCTCTAGCAGGGCTGGTTTGACTCACCAGGGATAAGCCTGGGTATTGTTTGCTTTTCTTTGCAACCCCTCAGTAGGTTTGCTTCTAGCACAATTCTAACTCCCATGGATTGGAGAGGTTTGCGAAATATGGCAGTGGGTTGGAGATGTTTATGATACAGTATATGGAAGTGGAAGCACCTCTAGATACAACAATTCTATCCAAAATAATATTTTAAAAAACATAACCTAGTATATGGTTATGTTTTTTAAAATATTATTTTGCATAGAATTGTTGCATCCAGATGTGCTTTACCATATTCTAGGTTATGTTTTATTCTAGGTAATGGTTATTCATGATCCAGCCTCCAAATCAAAAGGCTGCTGTGTTAGCACAATCACACAGAACACTGATCTGGAGTTTGTATTCACTCACAGCTTGGGTTGGGCTTTAACAGTGCAATCCTAACCATGCCTACTCAGAAGTAAGTCCCAGAAGCTATTCAATAATATCTCCCATGAAAGTGTGGTTAGAATTGCAGCCTAATCTGCCCAATCACCCAGTTTGTGCATGTTCTAACAACATTCAAATTCAATGCAGAAGTCACTTCATCTGAAGGAGTTGCTGTAAGATTTGGCTTGCAGCCTGGGCATACTTTGGGTATTAAAGGGCTGGGGGGAGCCAGCGGGGTCAGGACTTACTCTTTGCTATTGTTTAGATGGACAGGACATGGAAATTTTCCAGCTCTCCTCTGAAATGCTAGTGATGCTCAAGATGATGACACTGCTTTGCCAAGTACAGAATGGACCCTACTTGGTGAGGTCCAATGGTAAGAGGACTTAGTTGGGATGGTCTGAGATATATGATCTGAGTGAACCACTCCCATTAGGCCTCAGTTCCCTATTGAAACTAGAGTAACAGTGCCATAACAGCAAATGATGCAAAGGAATAAGGATTTTGTGATTCCCACTTTCCTAGATGTCCTTATACAGTGCCTAACAATGGCAAACACTTATTTAATTATTAAATTAATAAGTGATTGAAGGAGTCTTTGTAGCTTCTGAGATCACTGGCATATCTGACTCAGCACCATCCCCACTGACTGGCAGTGGCTCCCCAGTGTTGCAGATAGGGACTTTTCCAGACTTATCTGGAAATGGTAGGGATTGAACCCAGGGACCTTCTGCACGAAAAGCATGTGTGAACTATATTATGGGATGAGAAGAGAACTATATTAGAACCATAAGAACTATATTATGGGATGAGAAGAGAAAATTCTCCAGCAGTTAATTTTTAAATCAATTCCTTAAAGTGGTTCAAACCTCCAGGAAGATTTATATGCATTTTTAAGCAGTTCCCTGGAATGATTGAAATGTGGATTGTTTGTCTTATCTAGACAGGGAATAACCATTTTCTAGGACAGTAGTGGAGAATCTATGGCACACATGCCAAGGAGGGCACTCAGAGCCCTCTCGGCTGGCACACAGCCATAGCACTGCCACATGCCACCAGTCCAAATGCAATAGCCCCCTCAGTTTGGCTCAACTCTGAAGAGATACTCCTCTTTGGAGCCAAGCTGAACTGACAGGGCGAGTGCCCACTGCAAATGCTCAGGGCTCTGGGGATGCAGGGCACCTTTGGGCCAGGTATACAAATGCTGCAGCGACTTGGCTCCGTAGACGCTTCTTCCAGAGTTTGGGATGGATGAGGAAATGGCATCATTCTCCAGGTTCATTCCGATTAGAAAGTTCTCCACCCTCCACTGCACTTCT
This sequence comes from Cryptoblepharus egeriae, assembly GCA_030015325.1. Classification (NCBI taxonomy): domain Eukaryota; kingdom Metazoa; phylum Chordata; class Lepidosauria; order Squamata; family Scincidae; genus Cryptoblepharus; species Cryptoblepharus egeriae. Next base: position 85,196,487 of record JAREYC010000002.1, on the reverse strand, counting down.
TAGGAAACTTGTGGGCGGTATGGTGAGCTGTCAGTTTATTAACTGAATATTGTATGTGGCTTGCTTGCTTTACAGACACTTCATGAGCACTAAACAGGAAGGGCAAAGCAGCTACAAGCAGAGAGGAACGATAGTTCACACAGAAGAATTAACACTCATTAGCCTCTGCAGCAGCCTAGGAGGTGGTCTGAGGGAAACCAGGAGCCCTTCATTTCAGCTTGTTAGTACTCAGATTCCTCGACAGCCTCACATATTCACGCAGAATGGAGAGTGATTTCTCCCTGGCAAGTTTGTATGTCTGTGGCAGAAAGAAATGGAATCCTTTTGCTTTCTACCCTTTCTTTCACCTCTAAACTCATTTCCTCTGCACTTGGGCTGCTAATGTATTTGTTTGGTTGATTCATCTCTGTTCCAGAAACCAACCTCTGAGGCTATTGACTTGTCAAACATGGGAAAACAAAATGCCCAAAGGGGAGAACGTTTTCATCAGATTTATAGATGAGAGGGGATTAGGAATGCTTATGCGAGCCAACAATTGGCAGGTTAGAGTAGATCGTAAGACTTGCAGTTAAAAAAGAAAAATAGGACTGGAAGTCAGGTGCCCTCAAAGATTGGGTCAAGGTATCACAGAATAAGGGACCCAATTTCTATGTGTCGGATGTGTTCTATGTGTTCACGTACACAACCCACCACAAGCTAGCACATTCCAAACGGAGTCTAAAATTGTCAAAACCATTTTATGATATTTTGTCAGCATTTCAAAATTGTAGGTTTTGTGTTCGAAATCCCAATAATCAGACCCACAACTTCCATCCTAACTACCAGCTTCCCTTCTTCAGCTGCATTCTGGCCTCTGCAGATTCCATTTATATACAGGAAACCTTTATATAATCTGTCTGGGAAACAGAACTTGACATCTAGACCCTGGTTCTTGGAATGAAATTCCACAGTCATATTTGTAACTCAATCTTCTTGCGTCTCCCCCAACACAGACAAATAAACCCATTCTCCTCTGGGATGAGGGTAGTTATGATTCCTGTGAAGGAAGGCTCCTTCTCTCTATCCTATTTAGAACTCCCACTCCTGTCCTTGCTATCTTCCACTTATGTACTAATTTTTCCTGCCTTTCCATGATTTCCACCACTTTCTGGGGGTATCACAACACACATCTAATGGGTTCTCATCACAACCCACATCGAATGGGATTTTCATTCAGATTTCTTCTCTGACAACCTGATGATGCACCTTCCTTCCCACCTTGTGCCTGCAAGCTTTTCTTTCCAGCCTCTCACTCCTCCCATCTCAATCCTCCTTTCAGATTCTGGTGCCAGGTAATCAGAGAGCCTATATTTGGAAGAAGTGGAAAAGGCCAAGACAGGCTGCGGAGGGCTAGGCTGAGGTGTTGAAAAACCTGCAAGGGCTGCCTGAGGTGCTCTTCGCACCTTATCTAAGAATTGCATCCCGGGTGGAATGCTGAGAATTGGGAATAATTGCCAAGGGGGTTGGTGCTCTTTGGACCTCTCCACTCCTGCAGTTTTCCTCACTGAGGGTGAAGCTGAAGCACCTGATAACCTCCTTTACAGGTTAGTATCAATCTGTTCAACTTTTTCCTTTTGGGCTTATTGTACCACAAGGAGTCAGGCATTCTCTCACTAATGCTGCCTGTGCAATGTTGCTTCCAGGAGTACAGTTGCAAAACTGTGGCTTCTTTAACTGTTAGCATGTTCCAGCAAAGTAATTTTGATAAAAAGTGATTTTCTGGAATGTGCCTTATGGTGTGGTTTCTTTTTGTGCAGGTTTGGAACCGAAAGATGCAAATAATTCTGCACAGCTCTTATAGCGTATTGCTGTCTTCTTTATTTTTTTTAGTAATGATCAAATAACATGACAAAGCCAGAAGTGATTGGTCTCTGTTTAAATCTTTCAGTTGTCTGCTGTATTTGCCAATACAACTCTGATGAATAAAATTTTGGATTTCATTTAGATTAAAATCTGAACAGTAGCCTTGCTGGACAGTCTTGGATAACAGGATTTGTCAGCCTCACATTTGCTATCTGAAAAAATTGACACTTGATGGGACATTATGGTAACTGCAATAAGAAAAAAAGTTGATATTCATTTTAAGGACAGCTTATTGTCTCAATAATCTTACACACACACTCTCTCTCTCTCTCTTAATGCCAGTCAATAATAATGGGGAGTATTAAAGAGGTTTTACTATACAACCTAATTCAATACATATTTACCTATATGTAAACTTTAGAAAACTGTTATTTCTTCTTCTTAATAAGCATTTTTTTAAAAAAAGAACTGCAGCTTTATGCTGCCATCCTATGTACACTTTCATGGAAGTAAGCTGAACAGACATGCATAGGATTGGACTCTCAATTAAATTAAATTCTAGTTTTTGGACTGTGCTTGAAGCTATCATATTGGGCAGTTACAAAAAGAGAAGACTATTTCTAATGCAGATGGTATCTGTGAAGTTCTATGCACCTGTTTGTGGAGACATAAGGGAACAGAAAAGGGAGAAAACCATTCCTTTCAAGATATCTAAAAAGTAGCTATCCCTAACTATCCCTACAATCCAGAGTAACTACGGGTGCACGTAAGAGACATTACGTGTACCCGTAGTTACTGCACCACCTAGTGAAAACTTATGGGAAATTCATTTTGCAATCCAGAGCAAATTGTTCTTACACCGGAGCAAGGACTTCCCATAGTTACTCTGGATTGTACCCTATGGGTTTCTTTTACACACTGTGAGCCTTGGATAACCAATCAAAGAAGTGCTTTTCCTATATTACCAATAAATGAAAACATGGGAGGGAAGAAGGATCAAATGTGTCATTCCCATGCCTTATCTCCATACTTTCAGCTCTAATGTGTGCAAAGATTGTTTGTCGTGTTCATCCATCATTTTTGAAGAGAACCTCGACATCTAACATGTGCCAGTTGTGGACCGTCTACGATATGTCCGCAGGTGACTGATAAGGCCGATGTGGTCATGGAATATACTGCCACACGGATGTACTTTCCAATTGATAGGCAATCCAGGATGGCAACTCGCAGAAAGTGAACATATGTCCTGGCTTTTCTAGAACATGTCCTGGATTTTAGCCTTGTATTCTGTAAAAAAATCTTCATGTCCTTTTTATTGTGCACAGGCAACATGTAACCTTCTTGTAATTCATAAATTATATGCAATAAATTATATATACCGTAGTTTTAAATTTAATAATAAGCAATATAGTTTAAATTAACCACGTGAAAACAAAGGTGTTTTAGCTTTTATATTATAATGTCCTACATTTTTCATTTTGGGGCAAATTTGTCGCCTTTTTTGGTCATGACATATGACACCCTATGCTCACATGAAATTAGCTCTGCACATATACAACTAAAAAAAAAAATATGTGCTTGACATAGGATGCAGGAGGAAAAGCATGTACAATCTTGAATCAATGGATTGAGTTTTCAAGCAGATAAAAAGTGTTCAGTTCTTGCATTCAATGCAACATACTGAGCTGTTAACTGCTGCTCTCTCTCATGGACATTTTTGTTTGATCAGTACTCCTAGAAGCACCTGGAATCTCTGATTCTGAGAAAATTATTGTATTTTCTCAAATGTAATGCTCACCTTTTCCTGCCGAATATAGTCTCCAAAATCAGGGTGGACATTAGATTTGATGGTTAATTAGATTTGAGTGAATGTGGTATTTTAATTATAAGTATAAGGTGTGTGATAGATTTGATGGTGCATTTGATTCAAATGCGGTAAATTCTGGGACTCTAGTATGACTACCTGAAAAACAAGCCTCTTGATCAGGATGCTATGTCAGTTCTAGGACTAAGCAATTGAAAGTTCAGGTCAGGGCCAGCTTGTAGAAAAGTAGTGTTTGGACCAGATACATCCATCCCCCTTTACTGCCCTCTTCACCCCCATGGTTACATTCATTCTTCTTTACCTGGTAGTTTCTCTGGAAGGAAAAACAAACATGATTTGGAGAGTTATCAACAGGGTGGTCGGCAGAGACAAAAGCCAGCTTTAGATGGGGGAAAGATGGGCTTCCAGCATTACTCATTAATGAAATAACTCATTTCGGTCAGTGGGAATAAGCCTCCTTCAAAGGCTCTGCTTAGCATTATGACATCAAGAGACTCTGCAGTCTGTGCAGCTGGGGGTTTGATTTCTCAATTCAATTCGGAAAAACAAGCAAGAGAAAAATCTCAATGGAATGTACCAACTGAAAAAGTGTTATCCAGCCATTGGTCTGCCGTGGAGGAGGCAGGGGGTGGATGATTCATCCTCTGATCCATCAAATTGTATATGTGGTAGGAAATTCTCTTAATAGTGAATTGTGTAAAGAAAGGATTGTTGTGCAAATTGAGGATAGGCTCTCCAAGCTGTGGTTTGCAAACTATGGGCTCTGGAAACTACCAGAGGGTCATGACCAAATTATTTAGTTTGCAAAATTAACAGGACAGATTACGATATATATCTCGTACATCAAAGATTATGCTGGCACTTGAGAATTTGGCTATAATTATAGCCAGATCCTTAGACTTTTATAAATCAGGCAACTTTATGGCTTCTAAAAAGTTTCAGAAGCACTGCTAGTAAGGAATGACTAGACAAATGGTTTTTAAACCTTTGACTAACCTGACACACTTTGTAAGTCGTGAGGGTTGCATGACACCCCTTGCAGCTTTCACACTAGTGAGGTGAGATTTCACCTTATTGAGGGTGGGGAGCAGTGATGGGATTCAAGGAAATCAACAACTGGTTCTATGCCCATCTAGCAGCCACTTTTAAATGGCTATTTTTAAACTTTATATGTCCTCTCTCTCATTAACCACCAGTTCTATAGAGTAGGTGCAAACCTGCTGGAGCCACCCACTGGTGGGGATGCATTCTGGGGAGCAATGAAGCTAATTAGGTGCATTGCATGCAGACACTACCTGGAAGTCACAAAGCAGTCTGGCCCCATGGTTTGCCTGAAATCGGGTTGCAACCCACTTGGGAGTTGAAACTGCATGATTAATCTGTCCAGATCAAAACAGTCAAAAAGGGCACACCCTTAACATAACGTCTTTCTGAAAATATTTAGGAAAACTTTCACTTTACCACACAAAATATATCATTTGCCTCTAATTGACTACATTATAGGATCCAAATGTTAGCACGAGGTGATCTCTTTTTTTGACAGCAGCAGCTTACATAATCAAATGTAGCATAATTGCTCGTAAAAGCTTATGCCATAATAAGTTAGTCAAGATACTTCTAGAGCAAAGCTTTCAGGTGGGAGGGTTGAGTACATGAGTCAAGCACCCATAAAACAAATCCTCAGTCTCCAGAAAGCCAAAAAAAAGCCAAGGTCACAACAGTCCAAAGAGGCTGGGTTGTATGTAGAATCTCACAACTGCTTGTCCCTTTTTTGTTTCCTACTGTTTCCTACTGTTTTAGTTCAGCAGAAAACTATATTACTGGGTACTGTATGTGGAAAGATTCTGAACGTACCTAAAGCCTCTAAGCTGCCATTATATCCTCTGACATTTGGCTACATTTTGAGCAGAGCAGTCCTGTTATGTTTTTGGAATTAGTACATTCCCACTTTAAATGGCTCAGAATATTATGCACAGATGTACATGATTCAATGACAGTGTTTGCTACTTAGTATTACTATGGGATAGAATCATATGTAACTGAATATCTTATTACAGGACAAATATACTTATCATGCCACTTCTGTATTGCACAGAAGATGGCCGGGACTGGATAGTTCCTGGAACTACTTTCAGGGCCTCCTCAATAGTTGTCCATCTATACATTCTGAGCTATTCTTCCAGTTTCATATGGATGACTCTGAAATTGTGTTCATTATTGACCCTCAGTTTGAGTATACTGTATAGAGTAGAGGTGGGCAAAGTTCTTGGCAGGAAGACCACACCATCTCTCTGACACTGTTTGGGGGGTTGGGGAAAAAGAATTAATTTACATTTCAAATTTCAATAAATTGACATAAATGAATACATTAGGGACGGAACGTATATGAATGAATTTTATTGAGTCTATTTATAATAAACATGAAAAACACAGGTGTGTAGAACCACATGAGAACTATGAGCTGTTTGCCACACAAGTCTTGCATAGTGAAAACATACAGACCATGCCAGAAACACACGGAGACATAAATTGCTGAGGCAATGGGGGGATTAAAGTAATGCCAAGGGAAGAACAGAACACCGACAAAAGGAAACATGAACTTAGGACATTTATGGATGGTGCAACGAGATGTTGCAGACCAGCAGCAACTCAGACACTCCTTGGAGACTGGGAACTCCCTGAGGGCCAAACTGGGGGTCCTTTTGGGCCACAAATAGCCCATTGGTTTGCCCACCCCAATATAGTCATTTGCTTCCTTTGGGAAGTGCCATGCTACTTCCTTGATTTTACTCTGACACCTCCTCTACCCTTTCATTTTTATATTTCCATGGAGGAAGTTCAAGCATTTTTTTAATGGCACGGACACATGGGGAGACAGAGCATCCTAACTGGGGCCCTTTGAAATGTGGCGCCACATTTTGCATGGGTTGAGAGTGCAAGAGTACCTTACACTGATGCAGCAGCAGCAGTTCTTTCTGAAGGGCTTCTGCGGGAAGACTCTGACGCATGCCTTGCCTTTAACAGCAGTGGTGCTTTCTGAAGGGCTCTGGTGGTGAGGCTCTGCCTCATCTGCCTGCCCATAATGCATGCCCTTATGATACACTTGGGCTTTTCCAGTGCTCAGTTGGTATGGATGTAGCAATCTGTGTGCTAGTATGAATGCATCTGAACACAATCCTAACCATATCTACTCAGAAGTAAGGCCCATTGTGTTCAATGAAACCTACTCTCAGGAAAGTGTGTTTAGGATTGCAGCCAGAAATAATGCTAGTATTTGCTGTTCTCCAGATATCTGTGTACAGTATTGTTTTGTGCATATTTGTTGCCAGTGGTTGCTCTGGAATGGATCACACCTTTGCTCATTTGGATTAATTTATGTTGTGTCTAGTTCTGTGACACACCTATTTGTAACCTTTTGATGTTTTGGCTTCACTTGGCCTTAAAATCAACCCACTTTTCTGCTTTTCTTTCTGGATTCAGGAGTACAATATTTAATTATACAGAGAACAATAAAAATTCTCCTTTTCAGACTGAGCATTAAAGGAGGGCCAATGACAATTACTCTTTCCATTATCAAGCAGCTTCCTTACAATGGAAAGAATTGGGAAGTCCAATTCCTTTCATCTCTAGATAGTGGTATTGTGCAAGGCTGAGATCTTTGGGATCCAGTAGACTTTGCTACAATTTATTCTGTAGACCTGTAGCAAATAATACAATGTAACCACTTCCAAACAAAAATCCCCTATTTGCATTCACGGAACTGCTCCCCAAAAATGACGTCATTATTTCCTACTGAGCAGCAATTTCCAAGTTACGTCTTCTCCACAGTGTAGTATTGACAACTGTTGAGGCAGCAGTAATGGAGTCATTCCACCTGTTCCTGATTGCAAAGTCTGGGTATTTCCATAGCTGTGTTCGCCTTCATCTCATGAAGGAGCATTGCAAGAAGAGGAAGCTCATCATTTTGACCCAAGTCTCTCAAAGGTGCTGTTGGTATCAGAGCAGGAGCGTTGTTGAAACATAAAGAAGTTTTCTCTGCTGCTTAGTTGTTGTCAGGATGTTGTGAGAAGATGCTGCTGATGACAGATGATTGCATTTGTTAAGACTGAGCCCTGCTTCTTCTTGAACTCCAGATCTGCCAACTCTCCAGATTTGCCATGACCGTCACTTACACAGCCCGTGTAGCCAATGCCCGCTTTGGAGGCTTCTACAAGCTGCTGCTGCTCTGGCGTGGAAGTATCTACAAGTTGCTCTACAAGGAGTTCCTGGTCTTCTCTGTTACCTATCTTGGACTCAGCCTCACTTACCGGTAAGTGGCAACTTGGAGATGTATGTCCAAGGTCAAGATCTGGCAAATGCTTGTGAAAATATCTTACTCTCATCCAAACATATGAGAAGGATGGACCTGCTGGTTGTCAACTTCTACATTCAAATCAACTTTCTAACTCTGTGAAACATGGAATTTCTTTCTTTCTTTCTTTCTTTCTTTCTTTCTTTCTTTCTTTCTTTCGAAAATTTGTATCCCGTCTTTCTTGGGTCATAGACCGACTCAAGGTGGCTCACATTAAGACATGATTAAAAACATTAAAATAGAACTTTCAACTAAAAACAATTAAAACATAGAAGCTAAAAACAATACAAACAGTAACCCCCCAACTCTGCCCCCAAAAAATGCTTTTTTAAAAGAAAAGGTTTTTAGGCTCCACCTGAAACTCTGTATTGAGGGAGCTTTCCTAAGTTCTAAGGGGAAGGAGTTCCAAAGCCAGGATGCCGCCACCAAGAAGGCCCTATCTCTGGCTACCACACCTCTTGTTAGATATATTTTTGGGGGTTACCTATCCTTTGGATCATCACAGCTGGCAGGTTGTTCTTCCAAGAAGAGAGACACAGCTGTAGATTGAGTTGCATCATCTTTCTTTTATTGTCAGCACAGCACAGGATACAACAAGGCCCTTCATACAATTTGGAATCCAATTCTCTTCACTATTCTTAAACCCATCCTATATATACTGTGGTACCCTAAAAAACCATTTATTCCTGGTCCCTCATTGGCTCTCAGCTCATGACCACCTGAGCACGTGATCAGCTCATGATCAGTCCATGGCTCGTGGCTCATAGCTTATGTTGGTGGTCATGACCATGCTCATAATCAGCCTACAACCATGCTCATGGGCATCTTTTCATTGACCATCCCGGGACCACATCCTGTTGATATCTGGTCATCTTAAACTTACTGTTCTTGGTTCTTTCACCCATATGAATACTTCATTGTTTAACATAAAGTGAAGAAAGCCATAATCCCTGGCTTTCCTCCCACCATCCCTTCAGATGCCAAAAAGTCAACATGACACTTGGAGGTACTTTCCTTGCTGTAAGTTTTCCTTGCTGTAGCCTTCATTGCCACGCATGCAGTTTTGCTAACCAGGTCTCAACTTCCAGCCTCAGTTATGGAAATTCACATTTTTCTCCATCACTCTCATATCCCTTAGTGGCAGCACAGTCAGCAGGGCCCCCTCAGATGACCTTAGGTGACAGGTCGAATTGTACAGAAGAAGGCAGTCCCTCAGATACCCTGGACCTGAGCTGTTTAGGGCTTTAAAGGTCAGGACCAGCACTTTGAATTCAGCCCAGAAATGAATGGGGAACCAGTGTAGTCGCTGAAGCAGTGGCCCAGCAGAGTCATACCGATGAGCCCCAGCAATCACATGGGCCACCGCATCCTGGGCTTGTTGAAGCTTCACACAAGCCCCATCTTCAGAGGTAGCCCCATGTAGAGCACGTTACAGTAGTCCAGTCATGATGTCACTAGGGTATGGGTCACCATGGCCAGATCCAAGAGACTCAGGTATGGTTGCAGCTGGTGAATCAGCCAAAGCTGAGCAAAGCTCCTCTGGCCACAGCCACCACCTGGGACTCCAGGAACAGCTGCAAATCCAGGAGAACCCCCATGCTGCGGACCTGCTCCTTCAGATGCCTGTGCCTCCCCCACACTGCCTGTGTGTATTAAACTTGGATACATTTTGGTCAAGATATTTCCACTCAGTCCTTTTCAAAACCTGGATCCAACCAGTCGGTCACACAAGGATATGTACAAATATGGCACTGAGCAGCGGGCCAGTTCCATTCTTTTTCACAGTCAAGCGATTATATTGCTTCTGATTCATCCACATCCTATTTTATAGCCCAATCCTATCTATGATTTCCTGGGAGTAAACCCCATGGACTCTAATGGGATTTACTTCTGAGTAGACATGCATAGGTTTAACCAGCAGGCGAGGGTTCAAGAACCAGGTCCCCACAAGACAAGGATTTCCTGCTACAGATGGGGTTGGACTAGATGATCCACTTGGTCCCTTCCAACTCTATGATTCTATGAGAGACACCATTTGGTATATCACTTTGGTATGTCAGATGTTGGGAGATCTGGGGTTGAGACCTCAGGAGAAGCAATTTGCATGCATAGGTCCTCCTGCTTCCCATTTAATTGTTTTGTTTCAACTTGGATCTGCTGTGTATAAGTAAAGAGGAAATATGAAAGAACCCTCAATCCACTGGGTTGTAAAGTTTGTTGCCTAACTATCGGCGTTAACCCAGCGTTCAGTATTATAGCGAATGGCTCAGTATTTCTTGAGAATCTGACTTAGTTTTGAACATTTGGCTGTTGTTCTAACTAGGGCAACCATTGTGTGACTGGCAGATCTGGAGCAGCGTCAGATGTCTGGCAGACATATTTTCATGCTTACTGCTTTCTTTTCACAGAAATATGTGTGGGATACACACCCAGTCCTCTGTGCAGTCTAGATCTTTGCATATGTGTGTGAGTCCTGGCATTTGCCTGTTTTAGCTCTCTTGTCCATAGGTTGTCCCAATATTTCCAGCTGGTTCCACCCTAATGTTTTAAAACAACAGTTACTTCCAGGTTTCCATTAACAGCCTGTGCTTGCCCTTCAGGCTAGGTGGAGCTTGGCAAGTCTGTCCCTGCCTTTACATGTGGGTGTGAGCAACCCATCACATGTACACACCCTTCTTAATCCTTTTCTTGGTGTTGTTCCCACCTACAGCTATGTCTTAGATGAGCATCAGAAACGGAACTTTGAAAAACTGGTCATTTACTGCGACAACTCTGCCAATCTCATCCCTGTATCCTTTGTTCTGGGTGAGTCCTTGCTGTGTTCCTCCTCGTTTATGCATGAGCCCATCCCAGCCTCTATGTGCTGAAGCAGGTCTTCCCTCCTTTTGTTTGCCCTTGGCCTGCTGCAAAAAGAATGGACAAAATAGGGTAAAGCTGTCACTTTTGAATTAACACGACAGGTTAAGTTGACCATGTGAGGGTATAATTCAGGTCCTTCATTTACTATTGTGTAACAACTTTTCAGGACTATGACTTGGATCAGAACCACAGTGGAGGTAGGCATGGGTTCCAGATCCTCTGCTGCAGCTGACAGTGGAAGAGAGGGAACCTCAGCCTTGAATACAACTGCCATGCCTCTGGGGGTGGGGTGGGAGCCTCACTCTGCCCCTAAACCTGATTCCACAGACATAAAAGAAGGTTGATTCTTTTATACACTTGGGAAGCCAAGTGTATCTGACAATAGAACCGAGGTCCTCATTGGAGAAACTTACTATTCCTGAGCTCTGGAGATTTTAATGTGCTGTTGCTGCCCTTCCTCAACCCTGTTTTGCTCCTTCCCACCCCCATTCCATCTACACCCATTTTGCCCAAACTAGGTGACACTAGTCGTTGTGATGCCATCACTGGCATGGCAGAGGATGTTGTGGGCTCCAGTCGCTTTTCCTGGAAACTGGGTAGGGCATGAGTGATTCATATACAAGTGATTCATATACATTTTAGAATGATAATGTCTAACTTATAAGATAGGTGCTGGGTTTCAGAAGGATGTGAACCATGTTTTCCAGAGAATTTATACTCCATCTCCTGTAAAACATACAGGACAGATGCTGGGGTTCACATCCTCCTGAAAACAAGGAAAATGAATCAAATGAAGAAGCTTGATCTCCTTAATCCTGAATATGAATGTGGTAACTCAGTGATGAGCTGATGTTCAGAACAGGTTCTGATTATGAGCTACAATTCAAATTAATTTTGAGTTTCATGTTAACTGAAAATGAGCCTGTGTGTGTGTGCACGCTTGTGAAAGAGAGTGTGAGTATTAAAGTAACTTTCCCCATCTTCTGGGTTAATTCAGGTTTCTATGTGACTCTGGTGGTGAACCGTTGGTGGAGCCAGTATACCTGTATGCCTATGCCAGATCGCCTGATGTGTGCCATCTCTGGGAATGTGCATGGCGCAGACGAAAGAGGACGGCTGTACAGGCGAACTCTCATGCGGTACTGCAGCCTTTCAGCCGTGTTGATCTTGCGCTCTGTCAGCACTGCTGCGTTCAAGCGTTTCCCCACCATTGACCATGTAGTGGAGGCAGGTGAGCGTAACATTGGAGACTTTTCTTTTCATGTGACTAATATGATTCTCAAGACAAGCATGTTGGGGGAAAGGCAGCAAGCCAAGAACTGTGGGTGCCTCTCCTTGTTAGAATAAGCTAAGGGCCCCCAGCTGAAACCTTAGACAGCTGCTGCCAGTCAGAGCATGCAATACCAAGCTAGACAATCAGCTGATGCAGAAGAAGGCAGTTTCCAGTGTTTTTTCACCTGCACTGAGTTGTTTTGTGAATATCCATTATGTTGGATTTAAAAAGTGGAAGAGAATGGAAGAGTACCCTGAATGCAGATTCTGATTAAAGTATTGTCCAATTAAATTTCAATTAAAGTATTGTCCAATTAAATTCCAATTACAGATGCAGAAAATGCAGAGAGGGATATAAATGTCACTAATCAAATAGGCCAAGAAAAACTAGTTGTGATGGAGCAGGACTGAGTAAAAATGCTACCCTTTCAGAATCTATGGCTGCAATCCTAACCACACTTTGTGGGAGTAAGTACTATTGAACACAACGGGACTTACTCCTGAGTAGACATGAGTAGACATTGCACTGCAACTAGAAGGTGTTCTCTAATCTAGAAAATGCTGCACAGTCAACCTCCCTGCTTCTGTGTCCTCACGGAATGCATTCTCACTGCCACCATGAATACCTGAAATCACGGATAAAGGCAAACCCCACTCACTGTGTTGCTGTAATTCTGGGGCATGACTGGAAGCTGCAAGGCACTCTAGTATTGTTTTCATTGTTGCTTTGCCTGGATCCTCTTGCTGTCAGTCTTTGTTGGCAGCCCTTCAAACCTTCTACCAGGAAATAGGTTCGAGGGCTGTCAACAAAGTTGGACAGTGATGACCCAGGCAGCACAGGAGACAGCAACAGGAAGGCTTCAGAGGGGGACAAAGTAACTAAGAACAGTGAGTTATGAGTGTGACAGGTTGATGGGGACACAACGAGAGAAATTCATGAACCATGATAACGAAAACCACAAAACTGAGTCTACAGTTATAGGGGACTACTGTATTTTACATTTAGATACAAGGGGAACAATCCAGCCTAGCAAAAGTTTGGCAAGTTTAAATTTATCCTTTGACTTTAATAGGAAAGTTACACACATTTACCCATGTGAAATGACAAGTGGAAATGACAAGTGCTTTATTTTGGCTGGGTTGCGTCTGATGAATTTGAATATTTTTTCAGTTTATTCATACAGACATTTTTCATAACTTCTGGTACTTTGTAGGTAGAGTTGAACGTTTTGCTCCTACCTTACATTAACTCCACCCTACCATATTGAGTGAACAAAGTGAGACTATAGGACTGAACCTACTCAACAGATGCTGCTGGAGATTATAAAGTCTGTATATTTCTAACTATCAACTCTCTGTAACTTCTTCCAGGGTTCATGACCCGAGAGGAGCGCAAGAAATATGAGAACCTTAACTCTTCCTATAACAAATACTGGATCCCCTGTGTTTGGTTTACCAACTTAGCTGCGCAGGCACGCAAAGAGGGTCGTATACGTGATAATAATGCTCTCAAACTGCTCACAGAGGTGAGATTGGGAATCCTGGTGCTTTGATTATGGGCATATATAATACATTAATTTACAGTGTAATCTCCTGTCCAAGAAGCACCAGCATTGCTGCTATGTCAGTACAGCTTTCCAAGCAACTTCTGTCATAGCTTAAGCTTCCTCCCAGTACCATCAGCATCTATGGAAACCACCACCAACCAATCAGGAAAGTGTCAACAGGGTGAACTGAGCAGTGAATAGTAGCAAGCACATGTTTAATAAGGTGCCACTGCATCTTACCTTTGCATGATTGATAAGAAACATTCATGGGAAAGATATGGGATATGGGTATTGAACTCCCACTAGTTAGCCTACAAGCTGCTCTCTAATCATTCAGCCATGGGAGGGGACACATGAAGAGCACTTCATCGGGCGTTTAGTTTCCTGCCGCAGCACCAAGAACTGGCACACTTGGGTGGAAGGCTATAGCATGCAGGCTGATCAAAGGGAGCTCTGCATAGGCCAATAACTGGAGTTGCATATGCACATGGCCCCTATTACAGCAGCTCACCTATTTAACCTCACAAACATACTGTTCTCTTTGCATCATTGCTGGTACAGAAATGAGCAGCACTCCTGGCATTCCTGACATCATGCTGCACTTGCCTCTCATCCTCATTTGCCTGCCTTATACTGCACAGAAGCAGAAAATAAATGGTTCTTCCCCGCCCCACTTAGCGTCCAAGGAGTCAAGAGAATGAGGGTTGCTGCAGACCCCGAGTCCTGCTAGCAGAGATGCTACTCCTTCCTCCTCTGCAGAGCGCAACCTTTAGGCCAGCTGAAGTAAGATACACTAATATGGGGAGAAGGAATCCCTGTCTGCTAACAAAGAGATTGCAAGGATGATCAAGTTGAAGTCTTTGTTGAACAGTCTCCGAGATAAAGCAACATGAAAAGAGACACAGAATCAGGGTTGCCAACCACCTCATCCCAGTAGGGCTCTTGTGTCTTTGTAAATTATCTGAAATATAGTCAAGCAGCAGGTATCAGTGGGGTCTTGCCACTGACTTTATCCTACCAGTTACGGTAGTTCACAGTTTGTCATGGAGGATGCAAAGCAAACAGGACCCATCCAGACCAAGTAGGTCACCATGCCCCATAGAGAAACAGCTGGGGTCACATTGATCATCTCTGCCAGCAGAGCTGGTGCCAGGCTATTTTGCAGATTAGGTAAGGCTATTTGCCTGCACCCCGAATCTTTATAATTAATTCTATTCAACCTTGCTATTGTGATATTTATCTCAAAATTTTTTAAAAATATACATAAATTTTCCATTGCATTTTTATGGGTTAAAAATTAATCTGTATAAAAACTGCGCCCCTCAAAGATCAGTTCAGCACATTGTATTGATGTGTTCCTGATGCCCCCTAATGATGGAATTGACCGAAGATGGTGAGACTTTGTCACTGCCCCTACAGTGCATTGGTCGGGCCAAGGGCATACTCCATACTTCATGCCACTCAGAACATGTTTCTGAGATACTGTAAACTGTTCGTCTGATGTATGCTAAATGTCCCAAAATCTCAGTGCCTTCACCAAATTCTCCAATTCATAGGAGAATGAGAATGCCCTGTCACTCAAACTGGTATAAGATCCAATATAAAGCTGTAGTATAGCTACATTGTGTGAATTTAAGACTAAACAAGGACATCATATATCCATTGAAAGCTGCCTTTTCTCAGTATGCATATCTTATATGGAATGAAGCAAGTACCCTTACTCTTGGGCCTTATTCAGGATACCTTCCACAGTCCAGAGCATGTTGAGAACTGTGGTGAGGACAGTCTGACTAAAGTTTAAACTAAAGTTTAAACCGGGCAGAGCTTTTCAGTGCTTCCCATTAATTATGGCTCTTTCCACAGGAGCTGAACCTCTTTCGAGGCAACTGCAGCATGCTCTACCACTATGACTGGATCAGCGTACCACTGGTCTACACACAGGTAAATTATGGAAACTACTACCTTTGCCCACCAGACAATGGGATTGTTTGTACTGTATGTATGTATGTATGTATGTATGTATGTATGTATGTATGTATGGGATACATGAGAATCTGTGCTAAACTATATTGTTCACACATCTCTCATCTGTCAAGACTTCCAAAGGCAGGACAACACAATATCTCAGTAAATATGCATTCCCAAAGGTCTGTTTGCTGAGGTAATTCTGCAGGGGGGACATGAGAAGCAAGAACTGCTTATCCCCCTGCCCACAAATTCTCCCCTTGCAAATGTCCCCAAAGGTACCACATCACCCCTCACTAGTTGGGACTGCTTCAGATTTCTGAACACATCAAGGGTGAAAAATAAATGGCCCAGGATATAGGGAAGAATCAACTGCTGGGGGAAGATGATGTACTCTTCTGTACCTAATGATTATGCTCCCACCCCTGAAAAATTAATGGTTACTGTAACAAAGAAGCCTTTTGAAATCATTCTTAAACTGGTTTTATCTCCTTCATTTTTGTTTTTATTATGGTGTGAGCAGTTTTATATTGTTTTGAAAACTAGTTCTGTGAACTCTCCCATGTTGTAGGGCAGGGTACAAATTCATTGCCTAAATAATAAAAAATAAAAACCAGAGTGGAACCTCATTCCTATTCTGATTATTTTTACTACTCTGACAGGTAGTTACCATCGCTGTGTACAGCTTCTTTGTAGCTTGTCTCATAGGTCGGCAGTTCCTTGACCCGGACCAGGGCTACAAAGGGCATGATCTGGACCTGCGGGTCCCTGTTTTCACCCTGTTGCAGTTCTTCTTCTATGTTGGCTGGCTTAAGGTATGTCAGGCTGGAGGTAGGTTAAGATGTGCTGATCTATTTAGGGGCATCATCTTTGGGCGAGGAAGTGATTAGGGATGGAAGCTAAGAAAAGGGCTGGCAGATATTGTTTTGCTTTGGCATATCTCTTATAATTCCAGGCCATGACTATATGGGTGGATTGGGCAGACAGCCTGACATGCAAGCCTTCCTATGTTTATTGTGGATCTATGTACACTCCAGGTGGCTGAGCAGCTCATCAATCCTTTTGGGGAAGATGATGATGACTTTGAAACCAACCTTCTGATTGACAGGAATTTGCAGGTAACCCTACCCTCTGCTCTTGTTTAGGACTGGACAAAGCAACACTTGTGAAATGGACCAGTTCTGCTCTTGTTTAAATGGTGGATAATCTTCATTGTCCGATAGTTGCAAATCCAAGACTAGGGTCCCAGTTCCATTTTGGAAGATCTCCCCAGGATATATCAAGAGTACTAGTTTTCAGGCCTCCTCTAGGTTTAAGTTCCTAGACCAGCACTGTCCTGGAAGTGACTTCCTTTCCCTGTCCTCACAGGTCTCCATGATGGCTGTGGATGAAATGTATGAGGACATACCTCTCCTGGAGAAGGACCGCTACTGGGATGCATCAAACCCTCGAGCCCCATACACTGCAGCCACTGTTTTCTTGCTGCATCAGCCAAATTTCCAAGGCTCCACTTTTGACATGACGTAAGTTATTTCTTTCTATTTGTCACTACAGAGTGATGGCTTTAAGTGTGAGAGGTATCTCACAAGGGCAGTTTTCACAGATTAAAACTGATTTTCAGTTAATTTTTACTTTCTTCCTGAATGTGAGCTTTGCATTAAATACACAAAGTTCCCTAGTGGCAAAGTTGATACTCAGATCCCTACTCCCAATTACAGAATTGTCTTTCCATAGCAGTGGAAAGTGGAAAAGAGTGTGGTAATTTGTGTTGAGCTGCTCTCTTGAATGTATCTTCCTTGATTTTCAGCCTGGCCAAGGAAGACATGCAGTTTCAGCCTCCTCAAGAGATTGCAGAGCACCTGGAGCACAGCCGCCATGTACCTGCACACCTCTTGAACCGCTTGCTTTCTACAGCTCCTGCACCTGGTGGTTTTGGTCGCCGGTTGTCACTGCTGAGGCGCAAGAACAGCTGTGTCTCTGAAGCATCTACCACCTATAGCTGCCTGTGTCAGGACACGCAGACTACAGACTGCACTTGCGGGCCTCCTGGCCAGACTTCACTCATCAACAGCGTTCATTTCAGTACTGAGACAGGAGAACCTGGCCCTGATGCTCCTGGCCTTGGCACAGATACACATGCTGACATCCCTGAAGCTGATGGTGATGGATTGAGTGACCCAACTCAGAGTATGCCAGACCATGAGAGTGCAGTAGCTAATTCTCAAGATGCAGTCCCCCTGGTAGATACATCTGTTTCAGCACCAGATACTGCTATGTCTCAGCCTCTTCTAGACCATGGCTCTTCAGATGCTTCCTTCTTTCACAACACAAAAGAGACTCACAGCAAGAGTCTTTCCACAGCCACCTACCCCCCCTGGCTACAGAGCCCCATTGAAGAGGAAAATGTGGCGTAAACTTGAACTTCAGTCTCTATAGACTGAAGTGAAACTATTGCAATGAGTGGCCCATCACAGGGTACTGCTAATGTCAGGCTTTGGCGACAGGAATCAGAAGAGTGCGGGTGAATTTGTAGAGGATGTCACCGATAAACTTAAATTTGCTACCTTTTAAATATGTCACTCTCAGTACTGCCCTTTGGCAAAGTGGCTTGGAAAACACATCCATGGGCACCTGATCTTTGTCATGATATGGGGTGGAAGAGGAGGAACCTTTTCCTGACTCCATTGAAATACTGTAAATACCAAACATTTCCATTTCCCCACTAATGATATACTTCACTTGCTTATGACTAATATCTATAGCTAGTATATGTGGAAAAGAAGGACAACCCCAGAAATCAGCTAACAACCAATAGCCTAACCCACGGGCAATACTGATAAACGTTATTTCATCTTTCCTTTAGTCATTAATTAGTTAGCTTAATGAAGAAAATGGAGGAAAAGTATGGTAAATACTTAAAGAAGTTTCTGTCCAAGCCCTCTATACAACTCTAATTTGTTTTAAAACCTAACTTTTGTATATTTAAAATTATTTGTCTAGAGTATCAATTTTCAACTATTGTGCCATGCATTCTGGTGTGCCATGAATGGACTGAAGGTATGCCTCAGAACTTTATGGAAGGTAACTGAGGGCAATCCTGACCTAGACTGCCACAACTCATCAGTCTTCCATTCCCCTTGGTGATTTAGGGAGGCAAGCGCAAGAGTGGCACAGAAGTGTCTTACGGCATTTTTGTGACACGCCCAGGTCAGCACAGGCGTTACGTTGGGGCTTAGACTAGCCTAACTGTAGGTAAGGACTGCAGCCTGAGTAGGGAAATTAGAAGCTTCCCCCCAAATCCATAGTAACTACGGGAGCATGTAAGAGACTTTACGTGCTCCAGTATTTATTGCACCACTTAGTGAAAACCTATGGGAAATTCATATTGGAATCCAGAGAAAGTTGTTCTTACACCGGAGCAAGAACTCCCCATAGTTGCTCTGGATTTTGCCCTTTGAGTCCCTAACCAGCAGCTTAGGTATACCTTGTCAATTGTGGAAAAAAAAACTGATGGTGTGCCTTGACAATTTTATTGCCGTATTAGTATGCTGAGAAGAAAAAGGTTGAAAATCATTGATCTGGAGCAATATTTTGTGAGGCTTTTATATTGGCACTGTACTTACCCAACCTCATATCCTGCCAAAAGGTTCTGCTGTCGCTTACACAAAGGCATCACATTAAACATCCAGCCTCCTGATCCAGCGGAAGCTCTTATGTTCTAACTTGCTTTTTTGTTGCAATTTGTCATTAACTGAAAATGTTTTATTTTAATTACAAGACTGTTAATATCTGTTAAATCTATTCTATGTTTCAAAACATTGTTTGTACTGGTTGCTCTTTTTTCCTAGCAATTGGGAAACTTCCCAAAAGGTTTGCGGGCTACAGGCCAAAAGTCAAAGAAAGATAAACCACCACCTATTTATGCCTAATACAGTCTGATGAATATGACCCTGGTTTCTAGATTCAGTTAAGGCATGCACAATGCTAAGTTAAAGCACTCAGACGAAATGCCTGTAATTGATTGAGACAACATATGTCCGAATACTGCAGGTCTGAAAGGAGCATCTTTGCATTAGACATCCAGATCTAAGTCCTGCACTAGGCCTTGGATAGATAATTCTTTGCTGTGACCTTAGTTTTTTTAAAGCTACAGTTCCTTACACATTGTTGTTGGAATGGAAAGCTGAATCTCCCTAGGTCAGGGTCAACAACCCATGGCACACGACTGATTTTCAATGGTCGTCCAGGATCTGGGCGAGCAGCAGGGAGCCTCTGCAGTGCCCTGAAGAATGGAGAAGGCTGAGAAGAAGCTTCATGAGGCTCCCAGGGTGCATTCTCTGGTCCTTGAATGAGCGGGGAGGGGTAGAAGCAGTCTAGGGAAGCTGACATGCAGTCCAAGACAGGAGGGTCTTGGGCAGCTGTAGCTTTGCAGGCTGACAGGTAGGAGGTGCTGAGTAACTCAGGGTGGGTGAACAATCAGCAGTCAGAGGACAGGTGAATTTAAAAAATTTTAAATCAAATGCCCGGCTCAATTATATATGAAGAAATTATTTATATAAATACAAATTGTTAAGGATATGAAATGTATTTTTACATGTGCTACTACTAGTTGAGCTGGAGTAGACATGCATAGGATTGGGCTTTTAGTTCTGAGTAGATCTGCAAATTATTTTAGCCATTGTGCTTTACAGAAGAATAAAGCTTCCTGATGCTTTCTGTGGAGGAATCCCCAGTCAAGACTGGGCCTAGCAGGTGCTTCCCTGAAGCCTGGGGGTGGGTGGGAAAAGGTGGTCCAGCCCTGTTCCCCCCTTCTCAGCCAAAATACTGTAAGATAATGCAGCTGATGAAGTTACCAAATTCAGGGGGTGTTGGGAGAGAAGTCCCACTTCAAAAGCAACAAAAGGTCATAACTTCACCTTTTCTGTCAATGTTCAAATACTATGGCAAGGAAATATTAGCATTACTATCTTAGAACAAAAGCATAACCAGAAAAATGAAAAGCAACAGGAAATATATTTTCACTTTTATTTGTAGTGTAAAGGTTCTATTGACAGGTAGGTACTCCCATACCACTGTATGTCAGTTTTCAGCCCAATAGAAAAATAAAGAGGCAGATATATCTGCCTGGATGAAGATAGCTTTACAAAATGTATTAATTTACAGCATTAAAACTATGATCTTTACTAAAAATCAAAACTTTAAAAGAACATATTTTTTAAAAGATACTGCATCTTCTGCTTCCTTCCAGGTTGGGAATTTGATCCAAAAGAAGATGGCATACTAACAGAGGAAAAACCACACAGAGATAGGGCAACACTTAACACATCAGACTCTAAATATTGTTGAGCAAACAGTACAAGTTACAGGTATGCAAACAAACTCTGAATAGACAAGACTGCAAGCTCTCCCCACTTCCCAGCTCATTCCCTTCCCAGAAGGGAGCCATAAGCCACTAAGCAAAGCTGTGCTGGATATTCCTCAAGTAATATAATGGGTGTTGGGAACAGAGTAGTGATGAAGAGAATGCTAATTTGCTCAGGAATAACTAGTATCATCTTTGAAGGAGTCAGGCTCGATCAAGGGACTAAGATCACAGCAGACATTGCACCTTTATACATTCATCACCAATATTGGCAGTATTGCTTCAATGGCACCCTTACTGCTCCAGAGGAGAAAAGATCTGAATTGCAGAAAATAAAGGACATTCTTTCCAAGTAGTGAGAAAAGGAGATCCTAGGGGAAAGAGTGTTTAAGTATGGGATCTGGATTTGAACAGGGCTGTTCAGAGGATCTTAACATGAGAGATGGATGAAGAATGGTAGTAAAAAGGTGCCTCCCAAAGGCACTGTCTTTCCAACCATTGTCTAGCTATGTGGGAGAAGGGTTAGCTAGGCCTGCTAAAGAACTCTTTGCTGTCCAAAATTCCCCTCGTTCCAGAAATAAAAGCCACCACAACTTATGGCATGGAGGGAAGCTTGAGCAGCAGAATGTCATTCCAAAAACAGGGATACAGAAGTCAAGTTCCCAAAGACATTTCATTTGCTTGGAGATGAAGAGTCTCAGAGCACACTCTTTGAACACTGCACCCAAAGAAGCACTCACTATAAGATGCACAGGACAGCTTCACCCAATCAGGACAACTAGGTAGGCTTGTCTGCACCACTGTATCGAAGTAGGAAGGGCTGAGCTCGGCTCAGGTGGCCCCGTCGTGCATTGGTGGCCAATCTCTGCTGAGCCAAGAAGGACTGAACTGTTGTTGTGGCAACTGATCGCTCCTCTGTGGCTCGCTGCTGCAAAGCCAAGCCCTGCAATGGAAAGCAAGGGGAAGCAGGGAAGAGAGCTCTTTAAGATACAACATCAAAATGTTAAACCAAAGTTCTCCAACATTCCTCCTCCCCAGGGCAATGTGCACTCAGTCTCCACATTCTACATAAAAAGGCCAAGTTCTGTGACTCAGAAATGAGGATGTGTATATTAAATATTTATACATCCCATTCTGTGCCATTTATATGCAGTACCCCCAAAACGCAAATTTAAACAACTGTGTGCTTGTGGTATGCACGTAAGACAGACAAGGCAATGTATCACCCACACACCCGATTCTTTCTTGAGCAGAGGACATTCTGTGAGACTCCTTTGATGTCACTGAACATGGCCTCTCTTCAAAGCCATAAAAGCAAAACATAAAATTCTAGATGTCAAATGCTGTACATGATAGCAAACTCCACCCAGTTACTGCAAGGTCTGTTTTAAAGCAGTGTGCCAGGATTTCTCCTCATCAAGTCTTCGGTATGTCATATCCAGCCCAGACTCACCATATTATACCAAGCAGAAATGATGAGCTTTTCTTCCTGATCCTGCTGAGATTTTGACTTCTCAAAATCAGACTAAAGTGATGGAACAAATACAGAGTATTTATTACACAGAAAGTATAACAAGTCAGTAAAGGTTAAACAAGAATTGCACTAAGTTCCCAAGGAAGTTGGGTGCCTATGGAGTCCCTAAATTCATGGTGCACTTGCTTCTCCCTTTGCTGAAAAATGCCTTCACCATCTCAAGCTCAGCCAGAAGTGGAAGCAAGAAATATGCCTCTTGTCATCTCCCAAATAAAAGGCAAGGAGATAATACAAGATGCCTACATCTATGTTTCTACATCTCTTTGTAGAAGAGAACAAATCTGTAACCAGGAGAGAGAAGACCAAGAACAGGTAAATCAGATGTGGCAGCAAGGCCTCTGCAGTGCTCAACCACAGTGGCTCAAAGACATTGCCCATTAGGTGGAGGGCAGGGCCCTGGCTGGTAATGTTACTGGGCACCACCACCACCATCATAGTAGCCTTTGCACCGCAAGCGTGGGCAAGACAGCATCTGCAACATCTCCAAGCGTATCCAACCATCAATCAAACCATTCATTTTTCTCTAGCTTTGTAAAGCCAAAAAGCAACTTGGGGTACAATCCTATCAAATTTAGTTGGCAGTAACTCACCCACTTCCTGATACCATGGTGAAGTGGGGAGGCTGGCACATGTCTGTGCACTAGCCTAACCCCACCCCCAGGAGTGGCACAGAAATGCCTTATAGTGCTTTTGTGACACTCCCAGGCCAGCAAGGGACTTGTGCTGGCCTAACTGGGGGGGTTAGATCTCAATTCTAGCCAGTAGTCGTTGCTGTGTTGTGAGATTTAGGCTACAAAAAAAGTTACAGTTAAACCAGTGAAATGGTATCAGTCTTCTCATTTGCCAGACCTTCCAGCCACTTCAGACATAACTGGTAGCATGCTTCATTCAGGACCCAAGCTAAAAGAGGCTGTAACCCTTGTCCCTAAAAGAAAGAGAGGTTCACCTCCAGGTGGCTTATCCTCTTATCTTTTTCCTGAAGCTGATTTTTCAAAGCCTGTATCTCAAGGGGAACTATGTGAGGCTGCTGCTTGGGATCCAATTTCTTGATGACCTATGAAAGAATTGATGACATCCTAAGAGAAACAGATTTTTTGCCAGACAGTTCAGATCTCTACAAGGTCCAAAACATCTTCAAATGAATCATACTGACCACATGTATGACTGAGCTATAAAGCCATCCTGCAAAATCACCACTGCATTCCCTCACCTAGAGGCTGTCACTTACTGTGCAGGCCTTGTCCATGTAGCGCTTGTATCTCTCCTCCATCGCTCTCATGTCCTCATCTTTCTTCTTCAATGACTGCTGCAGCTCATCAATTTTCCTGGCAGCTGTTTAGAAAGGCAGGAACATCAGTGTCACCAGATCCCAAAGTTTATGGGAAGAATGCAGGATTACAAGAATGAACCATAGGAGATTTAGAATGTCAAAGTTACCCACAAAGTACCCACAGGTATAATTCTACTCAAACACCAGACCACTGTCATCTCTTGCTTAAACAAGAAATGGCTGTGTAGTGATGTACAACAAAAAACAATCTCAAGCTTCTAAACCAAGGATTCTTACATCCAGCTACTTACTAGTGCTGTCTACTTTGGGTTCTAGATCATCCAGGCATTTCTTCTTCTTTTGAAGCTCTGCATGGGCCTCATGTAATTTTTCTCTGGCCAGGAGACAGAAACAAACAAGGCATGTGGCTTGCACTGGTGTCAAAAGGGACAAAAGCCCAAAGAATGAAGAGCCAAGGTTATGCTGTATCTATGGCAGAATCAACATGATAAACATAGTGTAGCTATGATTTCTAAGACACTGAAACATACATTTGGATAAATGTAACAAGTCAGTCCCTTGACCTTTACAAGTTATCACCACCACCGCACCTCCATTTCAACCTTATCCCAAAGACTTTATCCCTTATCCCAGATCAAGCCACTTACAGGTGTTCCTCCAGCTTCTTCTGCAGCAAAGAGGACTAAAAAGCAAAAAAAGCAATTGTTAGGTTAGATTTATATAACTGGTTAACCAATTTTCTTGCTACCTTACCAAATGGAACAGCAAGGAAAAACCTGTTGTGTGGCGCTTGGTCACTGAAGCAAACCACTGCTATATTCAGTAAGTGAATTTTTAAAAATAAAACAGTGCAGTGTCTGCTGTGGGTGGTGCAAGTGGTTAAGACACTGTGCCTGTTAACCAGCAAGCCAGGGTTCGAGACCCGGGTCGGTCCTGACAAGACAGGGTGAGCTCCTGTCCTTAGCCTAGCTCTGCGACGCAACTGGAACCAATCGTATTGGCCTAGCCTTTCCATTGGACTATTTCAGTGGTGTGGAGAGGGGGGATTTGCTGCTTGGGTAACAGCCTCTCATCCATATCAATCTAACCCAGGCTTTCGTGCTTCGCATGCAGTGTATGCAGCGCCGAGCACGATACCATAGTCTCTCAAGACTGATGGATGCCTGCTGCATATATGCAGGCCTATTAAGAGCATAAGGGTACAATTGCAACCAACTTTCAGGGACAAGCATAGCTGTCACATAGAGGCATATGCTGCATATAGGGGCAGTCATTGAGGCCACCTCAAGGCAACACAGTATCGGCTCACTATCCTGAGTTGCACTGCCCTTAAGCTAGAGCTGGAAAATTGGTTAGGACTGCAAGAGATGTTTGCACAACTGTTTGTACTTTTCTGTTTCCATGCATTGATGCACCTCAAGCTGCACCCCACTTTGGAAACAGTATATGAGGGTTATAATTTGTACATGAGAGAACCTGTGTCTTCTCACCTGAAGGATTTCAGAGCATGTGCAATGTCGACTTGCACCAATAAAGAATCAAAGTGAGATTTTCCTCATCAAAACAGCAGTGTACAATTTAGAACAGAAGTCAAGGCAGCAACCATGATTCTTTGCCTCAGGCTTCAGCACCAGTAAAACTACACTTATGCTCCTCTTAGCCTTCAGAATACTCAGGCCCCTGCATAACTCTCGGCACATGAACCAGAGAAGGCAAGCTGCCTTGATGGGCAGAGATGCTACAGTGAAATAAGTTCCATGCTGTAAGATCAGATGGTGCAAATAACACAGAATTTGCAAGTACTTACAATGGCCTGAAGAAGACAGGTCAGTCAGCAAGAAGGAAAGAGAGGGCTGTTAGCGTAGTGAGGGGGGACAGGTTATAATTAGAAAATCATGGAGAGTTTCAAGAAAGGGCTAAGGGGAGGAACACAAGATACTTGATTCTAGCTCTGACACATTCTGAGGGACCTTTGCCTTCTTGATTCCAACTGGCAATAAGCCTTCTCGTCCTACACAGAAAAGTCTCCAGGTGAACAATAATGTCAGACCAGTAGACCCCTTTGTATAGCATGGCTGCTCCAAGTTTCAACTTAGGGGTGTCCAAGTACAGCTTCACACACTGCCATTCATGCTGTCAGCTCTAGCAAGCTGAATAACCTCTATGTGAAGTGGCATGTACTGTATATGGATGACATTCTAAATGAAACTGTCTTTGCTATTCCGTATTACAACTTCCCTGACAAGTGGCACTCACAGACTGAGGCTTAATTTCATTTTATTTTTTTGCTGAGTTGAGCCCCCCAAAATTGGAGAAGTAAAGCAGGGAACAGAATAACAGTGTTTAACCTTACACACAATCCTAGATAAGAATTGTACCATGCAGATATTACACATCTCAAAACACAGATTTATATCATCATATTGCATAAGTGGCATGGGGTCAACCCCACTTATGCCACTGACAGAAATTCAGTAGTTGGACAGTAAGAAGGTATATTTGCCCTCTGAAGTTCTCTTATAATCCCTCTTCACCCGCCAAAGACTGAAAAGATCTCAAACGCATCCTTCAGACGACTCACATCCTCTGCTTTGTTTCCTTGTTCCTGGAGGGCTCGCTGCAGCTCTTCCACTTGTGCTTTTAGCTCAGAAATCTGTTGCTGGCTCAGTCTAGATGGAGAAAGCAAATCATTACAAAGAAAAAGACCAGCAATAAGCAGTGACAATAACCATAGGGTTGTGAATACAAATTATTGAAAATTCCTACACCACAATCCTTGCTTTGATGAAGAGCAGAGGAGCAGTCCTACTCATCATCTTCTGTACAACAAGCAGACTTTCCCATGATCAGGCTTCAGGCGTAATTAATTACCCAAATGTAAGGCATGTCATGTGTACCAAAGTATAAAATGAATTTCAACAAACTATTATTTGAACTCTACACAATATTCCTGAGGAGAAAGTGTATTTTAAAATGCCAGGGAAGAATATCAATAACAAACTCAGATTAAATCAGGAATGGATGGATTGCCTGGACTCAAATCCCCTTGCTAAGATTTAGAGCAGAAAGGAGAGGTCTCCAGTGATGAGTTCTTACAAACAACAGATGGGGTAATCAAGCCATAAACTTTCCAGACTGATGAAATACCTTTGCTGTGCCTCCAGCTGGTACTTTGTACGATTAGATTCCTCCAACAGTTCCTGCAGTTCAGTCTGCTGCAGCCGGTAGGATGCCTCCTGTGCACACAGCATCTTGTTCTCATGCTGCAGCTGCACAATAGTCTCCCTGAGCACCAAGAAACAAAAAAGTTGAGTGGCAATGAGGAAAAGTGTTATCTAATGGGAGGGACCCAGAAAAAAACTGCCCCACAAAGCACTTTGTCTCCCTACACACAGCGAGCAGTTCTGAGGTATTACAGAATGTACTAAATACTTGTTCAGTGTGGGACAAAGGAATACGTATTGGAACAGACAGAAAAGAACATCCACAGTATGTTTTAGACTTGGACAAGAACATTCTTGGACAAGAACATTCAAGTGAACCCAATTCTAGAAAATCAGTTTCCTATTGCTGAGGTGCAGGAAATGGCTGAGCTCCAAGCTCTACACTTGCTCAGACTAAAAGATCAGTAAAAATAAACCCAAAATAACTCCTCACCCCCTTCTCTGCAACACAAAGGGCACCAGAGTGGTGCTATGTCAATTGCTTTGCAATCCTCTTAGCTTGATCTTCGGGTTTCACCAACTTCAACATATAAAAAATGCTATATACAGCAATGAAGGATAGTATATGTTGCTGGTCAGGGGTCAGTCCTACAGTCTCTTTGCCCTCCCAGTCTTGAAAAGAGGAGCCTCAAGAAATGAACTTTACTTGAGTTCTGCTGGCATAATCTCAGCCGCCAAGTTGTCCACAGGAGAAGCAATCCTCTCTAGAAGAGTATCTGCAAACGTGGGGAGAAGTGAAGAGGGTTGTTTTTAGTCACCTTACCCAAAGTGATTCTCAATAAATACTGAACAACATCAAAATGTTGCATTACATTTAGAAACAGATCAATTAGTTTCAAACAGATTACTGTATATACTTGAGTATAAGCCTAGTTTTTCAGCACATTATTAATGCTGAAAAAGCCCCCCCTCGGCTTATACTCAGGTCAGTTTATACTTGTCATAAGATTGGCAAAGAAGTGGATTTCTGCACAAACAGCTCAGCTTAGGACAGCCTTTTTAAAAAACAGGAAAGGCTGCTTTGCTTCCTACTTTTAAGTCAGCAGATTGATCCCTCTCTTCCCTGCAAGTAGGAGCTTCATGGCTCACTACATTGGCTGTTTTCTCCTCATTAAAACAGCAGTAGCTGCTGCATTTCTCACCCTAGGCTTATACTCAAGTCAAAAAGTTTCCCCCGGTTTTTTTGTGGTAAAATTAGGTGCCTCGGCTTATACTCAGGTCGGCTTATACTTGAGTATATACAGTACTTTTGCCAAGGCAATGGTGTTTAAATAAAACAGTACGATATCACCGAATGCTGCCTTGCCAGAAGTACAATCAACGAAAAGATAGCACCAAACAAGATTTTCATGTCACCCTAACAAGCACCAAATTATGGCTAGGTAGCTCATCAATATCCATAGAAGTCAGCGTAGTATGGTCATGTTGTCTTGCAACATTTAACTAGGATATGTTAACACTGATGTTATGCCAAACACAAGCAATTAGACAGGACAAAAATAAGCTGCTCAGTGTCAAATGCATAATTTGGGGCCTTGCATCATGCAATGATACATAAAGGAGGGTCTTCTCTATCAGTTATTTCAGACACATTTGAAAAGAGACATAAATATAATCTGAAGGCAGCAAAGCCTTCTGCAAAGCTGTAATTCTTAACCGTTTAAAATTGTGCCTTTTAGGCCAAATTGTGCGTAAGCCTGCTAGAAATAAAGGCCCTTTAGACTGCTGCCCCCGTATACTGTAACTATAAAGAAAAGGGGGATAGATTTGATTGTGGCTTTTTGCATGTTAATAATTACTAACCAGTGTTCATCTAGTTTTTGTTCCATTACCAGTATAATTCTCATCTTGATAAGCATCCGTTTAGAAAAGCAAGATTGACACACATAGACAAAAACTTGTGCCTTGAAATTACTCACTTAAGAAAGTTGAATCTACACACAGTACCTTTGCACACTTAATGAAAAAACATCTTGACAAGCAACTACAATCAATGGGAAACTGGAGGAACCAAACCCATCCCACACTAATGCAACTGGAACTCTTCCTTGTCACTGGGCGCAATCCAGAGTAACTACGGGGAGTCCTTGTTCTGGTGTAAGAACAATTTTCTCTGGATTGCATTATGAATTTCCCATAGGTTTTCACTAGCTGGTGCAGTAAGTATGGATGCATGTAATGTCTCTTACGTGCTCCCGTAGTTACTCTGGATTGTAGGGATTGTCTGAATGTGCAATACATAGCCTCAACTGCTTTGCATGTTCCTACCATATATTTTAGTACCTCTCTGCCCCTCTTTCTCGCTTTTCTCTTAATTTTGCTACCAAGGCCTGGCTTATCACATGCATTGCCCCCATTGCTTTTTTAAAAAAATGTCACTCCTTTCTGTCCAGTCCACCTGTATTCACCAAATATTGCCTATTTCTCTTTTTAAGAAAACTCTTTTTCTTTGAACAAGTTTTGGTCTCCTGACTAGTCTTTGTCTTGAGGTAATTATAGCAATGGTCTGCTACTGACACCAACAGTCCAAAGTTACACATTCTCCTTTTGTTGCTTTGGCATTTGGAATTGGAGCCAACTCTGTGGATAGTTGCCTGCTTTCCCAGCTGGTTAGAATTTAGTGCAGAAGGAAAAGGTTCCCTAGCATCTGAATACTTCCCTCAGAAATGATTTGGTGTCCCTGCCCTCAAAACAGAAATCATAGAAGTGCATGAGTAAATGCATGTGTTGATGCACACACTATTATTTCATTGTAATTTAATTTAATGTCAACATATTGACATGTCTTCCTGTGCCCCATCTTATGCAAATCACTGAAATCTTCCCCAGCATAAACACCAGTGGAGGAATCCACTGCTTACCAGCTTGGTTTAGGAATTTTTGCTGCACCTGAGCACATCGCAGCTCTTCGTTGGCCTCCCGGAGTGAGTCTCGCTCTTCAATCAGCCTCTGTGAAAAGTCAAGCATAGCTACAGGACTGCTTGGATACTTGCCCCTAATAGCTTCTCTGAACCCAAGGAAGTAACAAAATAGGCAAGCCCTGGCTCCTACTATCAGACCTTCATCCTCAAGCCCTGAAAATCTCCCATCATGAGGACCAACCATATATTACCTCTTTTTCTTTTACAAGCGCCTCAAACTTCTCCTTCAGGTTCTTGAATTCAAACTGCCATTTCTCTGCCTTCATTGCCTCCTCGGCATGTTTGCTGTGGAGATCTTGCACCTGGATGGAAGGAAAGAGAGTGGGTTTTTCAGGGCAGCTGTGTCTCCTGCAACACTTTCCCCCACAGATCCTATGTCTATTTTTTAGTGCTGCCAAGCAAAACATTCCTGGAGGCCAAAATTTGTTCAAGCCAAGAAGAGACTGTTCAAGAAGACTACATCACAAAAGATACAGTTGCCAATTTATCTCTTGTGAGGTGGCTTTTAACTCTGCAGGTGACAGACAAGGCTGGATGGTTTTGTAAACCAGCATCAAAGGGTATTCCAACTTCCCCTTTGGACACTTCCATGGACCTGTCTCCCCTTCCTATTGCCTAAGTATGACCTCCATCACCACCTCACCTGTCTTTTATGTGCCTCCAGTTGCACACGCACAGCACTGGCACGTCGCAACTCTTCCTCCAGTCCACATGTACGCTGCATATAGACAGTGTTTCGTTCCTCAAGCAACCGAACCTGCCGGCGCAGATCACCCAAGTCTTCCAGCTTCTTCTTGTAGGAGTCCACCATGGCCTCCAGCCGTCCCACTTTGTCTGAGGAGTGGCTGCAGTTGAACAAGGGGAAAAAAGACAACAAAAACACCACCAAAAGGTATAAACATTTCACAACACAAGACTTCACATTTGACACATTTCCCAATTTTTTAAAAAATCCAAATAAAACTAGAGGTGCCACACCAATAACCACTTATTCATCTTAGAACAAGCACCAGATGTGCCAGATCTTGAATCAGGGTTACCAGGAACTTTCACTGATCAAATAAGCACCTTGCTCATAGAAGAGCTATCATTTGCATCTAACTGCAATCTAAACCAATTTAGGCAAGATTAATTTACCTGGTATATGATGTGGCGGGGGGGGGGGGGGGGTCAGCATATGCCTATGCATTGGCCTAACCCAGGAGTGGGACAGAGTGCCTCACAGCACTTTGTGACACCCACAGGTCAGCAAGGGACATATGTGGGAGCTTGTGACAGCCTAACTGGAAGTTAGGTTTGCAGCCCAAGTAAAAATTGACCAACTTGTTTATGGTCCCATCAGCCATGAAAGGTTGAAAACCACCTCAAGAACTATATGTTTAAAAAAGGCTCCTCAGATTTAGAATACACAGCTAATGTAGCAGCCTGTTGGACACTGGAAGGCTAAAAAAATACAGACGTAGCAGGATGTTAACACTGGCAAAAGTCATTCCAATTCTGAGGTACACTCCCATTCATAGCACAATCCTAACTTGTGCAGGAATTGGCAGGCTGGAAAACCTGTGTTGTATTCAGCAGATGTTATGGGGCTGCTGCCATGCTACTGCAGGGAAAAGAACAAGCCTCCCCTTCCTCAAAGTATGGCTATAGCAACCACCAAAGGGCCTACTTAGACTTAGGTTACCTGTAGAGGTGGTCTAACTCTGAACAGGTGGGAGCAGACAGAGGCAGGCAAACCCAGCCTCCCACTCTCCTCCCTGTGCCAGAACGTTCCTCTCCCATCTTCTGCCTGTCCTCTCCCTATCTCCTCCCAGACCCTGGTCTCCTAATCTGCTGGTACACGGAGGCTATTTAAGACTAAGACTATTAGAATACACAGCTCACTTGCACAGCTCACATGTGCAAGGAACAGACTGCCAAGGGAGGTGGTGGACTCTCCCTCACTGGGGATCTTCAAGCAGAGGCTCGACAAGCACCTGTTGGGGATGCTCTATGACAGGGGTCCTCAAACTACGGCCTGGGGGCCGGATACGACCCGCCAGGGCCCTCAATCTGGCCCACCGAGGCTTGCTGGCCGCCACTGGGAAAAGAGGCTTGGTGGCGGCTGTCATTTTAAATTTGGCACGCTGCTGTGTGTGCTATGCTGTCCTGAGGGCACAGCTCCTCCCCCTCCCTGCCTCGCTGTTGCTGAGTGGCTGCCAGGCGAGAGCAGGCAAGGAGGG
This sequence comes from Cryptoblepharus egeriae, assembly GCA_030015325.1. Taxonomy (NCBI): domain Eukaryota; kingdom Metazoa; phylum Chordata; class Lepidosauria; order Squamata; family Scincidae; genus Cryptoblepharus; species Cryptoblepharus egeriae. The sequence goes on along the minus strand of JAREYC010000002.1, from coordinate 85,164,272 downwards.
GGAAGAGCCATCCCCTCACAACAGCGCCGGGGTGGGTGCCCACCCTGGCAAGGGGCTGCCTGTCTGTTTGCTTGCCCGCCCACCTGCTCGCCCAGTGGAAGAACTTGACTTGGATGGGGGGCTGCACAGCTGAAGCGCCCCATCCACAGCTTCCTTGCCCAGCCAGGGGGCTTTGATGGGGGACCGTGCAGCTGCAGCGCCTAATCCATAGCTAGCCTGGCCAGCCAGGGGGCTTGGATGGTGGCCACAGAGCTCCCCAGGTAAGTGCCTCCCTTTCTTCCCCCGATCCCCATCAGCCTTCCAGTAACCCCACCCCCCAGAAATCCCCCATTGGCCCTGCCAGTAACCCCCACCCCCCAGAACCCCCACCAGCCCTGCCAGTAACCCCCACCCCCAAGAAACCCCCCCACTAGCCCTGCCAGTAACCCCCACCCCCCAGAACCCCCACCAGCCCTGCCAGTAACCCCCACCCCCCAGAAACCCCCCCACTAGCCCTGCCAGTACCCACCATGCCCATAACCCCCACCAGCCATGCCAGTAACCCCCACAGCCCAGAACCCCCACCAGCCCTGCCAGTACCCCCACCCCCAGAAACTCCCCCACTAGCCCTGCCAGTACCCCCACCCCCAGAACCCCCACCAGCCCTGCCAGCACCCACCATCCCCGAGAAACCCCCACCAGCCCTGACAGTACCCCTCCACCCCCCAGAAACCCCCCACCATCCCTGACAGGCCTTCACCCCCCCCAAAATCCCCCACTACCCCTGACTGTACCCACCACCCTCCAGAATCCCACTAGCCCTGCCAGTACCCCCACCCCCCAGAAACCCCCACCAGCCCTGCCAGTACCCACCCCTCCCGAAACCCCCCCACCAGCCCTGCCAGTAACCCCCACCCCCAAGAAACCCCCCCACTAGCCCTGCCAGTAACCCCCACCCCCAGAACCCCCCCCATTGTCCGGCCCCCGACAGTATCTGAGGGACAGTGAACTGGCCCCCTGTTTAAAAAGTTTGAGGACCCCTGCTCTAGGAGGATTTCCTGCTGCAGGCAGGGGGTTGGACTAGATGACCTACTAGGTCCCTTCCAACTCTATGATTCTATTAGTGTTCAAACACATCAAATTTGATATACAACAGGTCAAGGCTGGTTTCATGGATCTCTCCCAAGCCCCCAGTAACACCTTTTACTTTTATACTTATTTTTGCAGCGTAACAACTGGGAGATACTCACCGCAGTACATCCATTTCATCTTTGAGTGCTTGTGCTTCCTCTGCTAGGCTGGTCAACTCCTCATTGCGGTGTTGCAGGTCCTGCACCTCTCTCTCCAGATCTTCACACCGTACCCGGAAATCGTCTCTCCCACTCTCCAGTCTGGCCAAAGACCTCTAGTTAGTTAAATGAACTGGATCCCACTACCTTTTGCAATCAGCCTAGAGCAGCAGTGTCAAATATAAGGCCCACAGGCTGGATGTAGTCCAAGAAACTTCTTTATCCAGTCCACGTGATAATTGGGCTCTTTTCGAGTTGCAATTTTAGCAGTGCTACTTCTGCTGAGGTTCTATGATAGAGACATAAGGTTCTACGATAGAGACATGAGGTTCTACGATAGAGACATGAAGGAGGCTTCAAAAGGTAAGGATCACTCTACAGAAGGGGCTGACCATGAGGGATGGCAAAGAGATGGTTCCAGAGTGCTACAAGAGCTAGACTAAAACATAGGCCACCTTTTCAGCAGCGGTTCTTCAGCCAAGGTGTCACTTCTGCCAAGGCCTCTCTTGGCTGCTTAGCAGGCTGAGAGATGCCTTGTGAAGCGGCACCACTGAAAGAATGGACCAAGTGGCAGTTGAACTCTTGTATCCTGAAAATATTATCAAGACCTACATATTTTCTCTTCTGTAGTTAATAAATTCCTCTGTAAAAAAGGCATAAATTTCTAGCAATAATCTATGCCACTTCCTGCTTAATGATATCACTTCCACCTCTCAGCAGGCACCATGAATGCTATCCAGCCAAAAACATGAAACAAATTTGACATCCCTGGCTTAGAGGATCTATTCCCCAGTATTTGTCATACCGAAAGTTCTCCTCTTGTAGCTGCTCAATCTGAGTCTGAAGCAGAAGCAACTTCTTGCCAGTGAGCCCAGCAGCATCCAACTCCAGAGAACGTTTCTGCTCACGCAGGGTCTTGTTCTCTAAAACCAAGGCATTCTTTTCCTCCACCAGGATGGAAATCTTGGCAGAGGGTGAGGAAAGAGAGAGCTAGAATCAGACTGATTGCTTTAGTTATGAAAATCTTAGCAAAATGCTTGGGAGATTCTTTGCAAGCCTACAATCCCCTGCAGATGAATTTCATTTTGTAAGTTCACTGAGAAGCAGAAGGCAAGAATAGGGCAGAATGCTACTTTTTACTTTCTGGCCTCTCCCCCTTTCCTTGCTTTCCTTAAGTAAACTAAGGCTGCAATTCTAAGGACACTTTCCTGGGAGTAAGACCCATTGATCACAATAGGGCTTACTTTTGAGTAGACAAGGTCAGGACTGTGCTCTAAGACTGCAATCTTATGTGCACATAGCTGGGTGTAAGGCCTTCTAAACTGAATGAGCTGTCCAAGTACATTAGAATACATAGGATTGTGCAGCAAATCCATCTACAGAAGCCCTGCCTTTAATGCTGCCTCACAACACTTCAAAAGTACCTGCCAACACTCCAAGTACCTGCCTGCTGCTCTACATTTGTCTATAGATTGCTGAATCCCTGAATTAAGAGAACCAGGAAGAGGAGCCTTTACGATACTGCTATGCCTAGCCCATTCACTGTCTGCTGCAGTTCAAAAAATGCAGTAAAGACAAATCCTGCCACAACACCAGAATGCATTAAAATATACGAGTATCTCCTAATAATTGCAAGGTATGCTAGAATCCTCCTATGCAAGAGAAAAGGTGCACTTGACTTTGTATTAGTACAGAATATGAAGAGACCTTATCTACCCTGTGTCAGAAACACTGGCCCTGAACAAGCAATCCCTTCAGTATTCTCAAGCAGCTGTTAACTTGTCAGCTGGATGCATGCTCATGCAAGGTTAGGTTGGCCCCATCAGGCAGGGGGCTTCACAGCTGGGTAAGTGGCTTTATCATAGGCAAGAGCTTGGGGAAAGGGAAGACACTCACCTTCTTGAAGGGGGCTGCATCTACATGGTACACTTTAGCACCTTGGAGGAGTAAAGGGGGTTTTAAGGGAGAGATCAGTCTATCCCTTTACAGACCCGTAACCACCCATTCAGTCTCCATTACTATCCTCAGTATCCTCAGTCTCAATGGTCATACCATGTTCATCTGAAGATTCATATGGTTCATATGAGTCCATTTGTATGACACTAGTAAGATGCCCCTTACTTGTAAAGGAAATGGGAGCACAAAGTGATTTACCAACAGTACCCAGTGCAGGTCCAGAATTATCTTGCTCTCCAGAAGAACAAATAAGCACTGGAAGGAGGGAAAGTACCTACACACCACACTACAGCCAAGCCCAGCTGGTTTCATGCAGCCCAGCAAGCCCACACTATATACAAAGAACATTATTCCTCCACCACCTCAACACAAATTGCATGGCATTGGTGGGGAGGAAGACAGAGCCTTGCTTTGTCTTTCCCAAAGGACAGAGAAACATTTGAATGCTTGGATCAGAGTTAGTCCAATACCTCTCTCAACTAAACAAATACTAAGCTAAGCAATATAAAGGAAATGGCAACTAAACTTCAGGTTTTGGAGATGGCATGTCTAGCAGGATAGGCCACCTGTCAAAGTCCAGCCCATGATGGCCACTCTCAGAAGTCAGCAATCATCCTCCAAACCCATCAGGCCAAGCTTGACAAGAAAAAAAATAAGCCAGATGACAATCCAGGCTGTATTTTCCCCTTTTCCCTTTGACTAAGAATTGAAGAGCTTATATGGAGAGCTTCCATTTGCCATCACCTGATGTGCACTGAAGAGCTGCCTTCAAAGGGCATGGCAAGCAAAGCTGGCCTCCACCTATATGACCCCTTCTCATTGCCAAAGAAGCACTCACCTGCTGTTCCAATTCATGATACCGTTGGCGCATGTCATCTGACTCTTCTTGATCATCGCTAAGGAAATAGTACTTCCGGGACTGTAAAGTAAGATAGTTCACAAATGAATATGAATTGCAGGATGAAGTCAGTTTGTAAGTTAAAGATACTGACCAATGCAAACAACTCAGAGCAATTTAGCCTTTCTTTCCCCTATAACCCTTTGCTATATATAACACTATATATATAAAACGCTATACAGTGTGTAGATAATATATATTAAAAGAAAAACGTATTTTTCTTATACTATAAGAAAAAAGGAGTCCCTAAGGTACATCAGGCTCTCCCTTCCTGCACAAAGTCCACTTTATTTGGACCATTAGTATTTATTACCACATACCTGGCTGTCAAAATTTCCGTAGGTGTCCGAGCTCAGTGTATCTGATGGATCTTTGATCAACAGCTGCAAAAGAGGAAAAGTTTAATACCTCCTTCTACTGTTCTGGGAAGCAAGCACAGATCAACTAAAATACATTAAAATAATTTTCTGAGCTGTCACCAGACTGGAAGGAAAGGAAAGCATTATTAACTTCCAACCAACACAGGAGCGGAGCCAATAACAAACAGACAAAACTATAGATTGAGAATGCTGGGCACTTTCTGACTAAACTAGAAAGACCTTTAAAGTGCCAAGCAAGCATCCAATTCTAAAGCATCACATCAATAGCACCACATCAGGCTTTACTCCACAGCAGGCTCACCTCCTGTATTGCAGTCATAACAACATGCTGCACAGACTCTTCTAAGGTCATGATCTGCTGGATGTGATCTGCAAAGAGATGAGGGTAGGACCTCAAGGTATTGTCAGACTACTTCTTTCCTCCTCTGTTCGGTCCTTCAGCTTCCTTTCCACTGAATCATGCTCTAAGAGGATTGGGGAAGTACAGCCTTCAGGAGTGGGCTAGAGTATCAGAATGCTGGATGTTACCACACAAAAACAATTCCACTGCTTAGAAAATTTGAAATGGTTATCACGCTGGATGACAGGAGTGAAGAGATCAACATAAGGAGGCCTACATAGCCTTATGAATTAGATGAGAATCAGCCAAGTTAACAGAACTGGTGAAATGAATTCCAAATTTCTGCAAGAACAGCAGCACCTGGACAGTCCTCCCAGTTATTTTCTTAGGACGCACACATGTAGATGTCCTAGCACAGTCCCATAGTTACATCCCTGGACCAAAGTACTAATTTGTGTATACATACCTTGCTTCTTCTCACAGCCAATGGCACAACCCAGCACAAGCTGCAGTAGCTTGCCCAGCTCAGCAGTGTCAGCGAGCTCTCCAACCAAGGCAACATCAGGGAGTAGCTGCTCTGGGACCTGGTGGCCCAGTATCTGAGACAAGTAGAGGAGACAGAAGCAGAACTCCTAAAAGCTTGAGAACATTAACATTTCTCCTACAACTACTGGCTCTAAGACATCTGTTGGTACTTAGGCACATGCCAGGCAGAATGCACAGTATAGTAGGTGAAAAGATAATTCTCAGTATTTTTAACTTAGGCTTAAGAACAGCCAGTCATCGAGCAGCCTATGATAAGTAGAAATTGACTTATCCAGACTAAGTAGGGAAATTTTTTAAAGCTGCAAGACAATTAGAATTCCTTTTAGGCTAACTAAGTTTATTCATTTATACATAAACACACATTCTTGAAGGTTAGTAATATTGGTGAACTTGATTGCAAGGCTGCCTCTGCTAATGAGCACCCAATACTACTGCATTCTGATAACCATTCTCCAAAGCATTTGGGATCATGCATAAGATTCTCCCTCATCTCATTATTTATCTTACAAATGCTCCATAAGGTAGATCAGGTTGAGAAATAGTGACTGGCCCATTATCATTCAAGGAGCTTTGTGATTAAACAGGGATTTGAACCCAGATCTACCAAGTCGAGGCAATACATCACATTGGCTCTTGATTGGATCCAGAGTTTTATTCAGAAAGAGAGGGTGCGTATGGGTCCACAAGATCAACAGTATACTTACCTCAAATGGGGCAGAGTTATTTTAGATAGACAAGAAGCAAGGAATTTTGACTTGAGCCATGATATCTGAATCTGATAACCATTTAATACAGGCTGCAGCATGGCCAAGATGAACAAAATGATAGCCAGGATGGTTCTGTTGCTGGACTTCAATCTGGAAGATCCAGGTTCAAATCCCCATTCAGCTACGAAGTCAGGATTTCCTGGATGACCTTGCATCACTCACTATCTCTCAACCCAACCTGCCTCACAGGTTTATTGCACTGACAAAAAGAGGGAAGGAAGCACGTACTAAACTCCTAGGAGGAAGGGTGGTATCAAAATGTGAAAAATTAAATCATTCACCCATTTTGTTTCCTAATTAGCAACACTCTTAGCTTTTAGATAAGGCTTGTATCACTCCCAGAAGTGCAAAAATCCATCTCTCCATGCCAGCAAACCCAGTCCTGGTAAGATACTTACATCATGGGAGTATTCAATCACACTCTGCAGGATCTTCTTCAGGTTGCTCACCTGGGGGTGAGACACAGGAACATATGTACATATATAATTATGTCAGCACATTGGAGGTTTTCAATAGCCCTGATTCCTCCAAGGCTAAATAGATTCTCAATTAGAACATGCCAGGCATCCATTACAAAGCACTTAGCATTTCCTATGACCTATGCTATGCAAGGTGGTTCAGTATATTGCTGTTTGGTAGACTTCAAAACTGTCTGGCAAGAGAGAACCCTTATGCTCCAACAGACAACTGAACCCAGCACTGATGCACATATTTGGCAATGCATATATTTGGCAATGCTGCCCAGAAGGCCTTTCTGCTAAATTCCACCCTGCCTGTAAGTCAGAGCTGGCTGATCAAAGGTGAACTAGGGCAAGCCAGCCAGTACAACCCACAGGAAAATCCTGTCTCAAATCTAAAAACTGCTTAACACTGAAAATTGCACAGCTCTACTTTCAAGATACTGATAAGCCAGAATGTCATGACTTCTGGTACGTGCCTCCTGGTAGTATCTGGGACAGCAAACATCTTGATCTTTGGGACATTAACTCGCCCTGTTCCCACTTTATACCTTCAGTCTCCAGTTGTCACCAGTGTCCTCTTTAATCCGTAGGAGCCATGTTTCATTGAACCAAGAGGGGTCTCTGAAAAGAAAATTATAATACAGTAGTGCCTCACATAAAGAGCTTAATTTGTTCCGGAGGCATGCTTTTTAAGTGAAACGGTCTTTAAGTGAAGCAGATTTTCCCATAGGACATAATGGAAACTCAGATGATTGGTTCCACAACCCACAAAATATTCATATAAAAATATTAACTGGATGTAAAAATGATGACAAAACACTGTAATTGAATTCAAAACATGCATTCAATGTGCATGATCCTATGAAGTCTACGTAGGCTGCAATCCTAAAGACACTTTCGTGGGAGTAAGCCCCATTTAACACAAAGGGGCTTTCTTCTGAGTAGACACGGTTAGGAGGCTTGCAATCAAAGACACTTTCCTGGGAGGCTTACTGGGGCTGCTGCTGGAGGTTCAAGGTGGCCTGTGGGAACACGTGGGGGCAGATAAGGGGCAGCTGCCTCTGGCACCCTCAGGCAACTGCCCCCGGCACCCTCAAGCAACTGCCCCTGGCACCCTCAGGCAACTGCCCCCATGTTGGGGGCAGTTAGAGGCAGTAATGGTGGCTGGCAGCCCTTTTAAAGAGCATTCACATGTAGCATCAGGGCTGCATAGCACACTTGCCCATAGCGTGCTTGCTTGTTAAGTGAAGTGGAACTTGTTATATGAAGCAAGATTTCTTGGAAATTTTTACTAGCTATGTGAAACGCTTGTTATGTGTGGCGCTTGTTATGAGAGGTACCACTGTACTGTTGCCCTCAGTAGGATTTCTCTTCCTGCAGATTTCAAGTTTTGAATACCCAGGATGCCCTGCTAGAGTTCCAGGTGAGAGACACTATACAATGGACATCAAGCAGTGTCAATCTGCCTGCTCTGTCTCACTTTCAAGCGCTCTCTTTTCCATCAAGCTGTCATCTCTCTTTCTCCTCTGTCCTAGCACCAAGCTGTCCACCTAAAATGTAGTCGTGGTGGGGGATGGGAAGAAGAAATTAAATCTCAGGCAGCACACGTTTAGATTGTAAATTTGCTGACTGAACTATGGTGGGGGTGGGGGGACAACAGGGAGAGATTCTGAAGTAGACAGAGGGATCTTCTGCCAGCCTATCCTCGATTAGCCTTTAAGAAGTACTCTGGTAACATGATTTAGTAAATTGAGAAGTTTAGTCCTACTGATTCAACAGCCTTACTTCAAGTTAAATACGGTATGTTCAGGATTGCAGTCTAAATTACCTCTACCCTGAGCTAAAATTCACAGCTTCCACAACACTCACATCTTGTGTAGCACCTGGGCAATGGCGACCCCGCTGGCCAAATCTTGCTCCTTGGCACAAGGTGACGGTACGTGAAACGTCTCCAGCTAGAAAACACAAATCAAATTTTTAAGTGACAATTTGTACCCCATGAGAGAAAATTCTTGCATTTTGATAAAAAACAAAATGAGAGAACCCCCATTTTGAAACAGGAGCACAGCCCTGGCCTACAGTGTAGCCTGCAAAATGGCACACATTTAAATCTCTGTCATCTAGCCTGACTCTTTATTGCAGAATTTTTGGAGGCAGTGTTGATTTTAGATTAAGATATACATCTTTCTCTGTATAGCTTTTACCTAGAGGAGTACATACATAAGCATGCCCAATTTTGGAGCAACAGAGAACATTATCTCTCCCTAATTATAGCAGAAATCCTTTGTAGTGTTAGAGGCGCTAAGCCCATTAATTAATGTTTAAGATCTATTAGCTGGCTTGAAAATGCAGAGACTTTGGAAGTCTATGCCAACTGATATATCTGCAGCAAGACAACAGTGCCACACACATTAAAGGAGCTCAACATGAATACGCCCACATGCTGCATGACACAATGAATCACTAAGCAGAGGCAGCCCAGCTGTCACGCTCACAGCTAGGGCACAATTGATTATAATTGCGCAGAAGTAAACTTCACCAGCCACCTCCTACCAGATGAAGAGAATAGCCAAAGGGGAATTACAAAATGTTTACACCTGGGGAATTCTGGACCAAGAAGGAACACCAAGTACGGAACTTGAAAAGGATCCTTCCAGTTTCTTAGTGCTATACAGGTTTATCAGGAATCTTGGCGCTCTCTCCTGCAATATACATGCATATTACCTCCTGTTTGTTTTCCTTGACTTCACTATATCACGCTTACAACTAAATTTTTAACATGCCCCATACCTGAAAAAAATGACATTATTTTAAATGAATTTTTACCCTGTCTTTCTCCCAGGAAAGGGACCCTGCTGAAGCTCTGTAAAGAGGGAGCAGCTCTTAACTCCAGGGGAAGGAAATTCCACAATTAGGGAGTGGCCACTGAAAACGGCCACTAGCCACTAGCATCACAACTCTGACCTCTCCTGGTGGTGGCACTGTCAGTAGGGCCCTCCCCCCAAAATGATCTTATGTTATGGGTTGGATTGTATGGGTGGAGGCAGTTCCTCAGCATAGTCACCGAGCTGAACCGACGAGTCCCAGCAACCACATGAGGCAACGCATTTGGTATTAGTTGGGGTTTCCATATCATCTTTAGAAGCAGCCACACACAGAGCGTGTTACAGTAGTCCAATCTAGACGTCACAGTGGCCAGATTCTGAACGACTCAGATATGGCTGGAACTGGCAGATCAGCCAAAGCTGAGCAAAGGCTCCCCTGGCCACAGCCAACACCTGGGACTCCAAGAGCAGCTGCAGATCCAGGAGAACCTCCAAGTCGCAAACTTGCTCCTTCAGAGGGAGTGCAACCCCGATCAGATCAGGATGATATTCCAATACACAAGTTGTGGTTTCTGAACCAGGAGAACCTCTGTCTTATCAGGATTTAATTTCAGGTTCTTTGCCCTTATCCAGCTCCACACTGCCTCCCAACAGCGATTCAGGACATCAACTGCCTCCTCAGAAGAGAGAGATAAAGAGCTGGGTGTCATCAGCATACTGACGGCACCCCACTCCAAACCTCTGGAAGACCTCTCCCAATGGCTTCATGTAGATGTTGAATAGCATAGGGATATAATGGAACATTGTGGACCCCACACCAAAGTAGCTAGGGTGCCGAACAAGCACCACCTTGTTCCACCCCCAGCACCACCTTCTGAGATCTGTCAGCCAGGAAGGAGTGGAACCACTGTAGCATGGTGCCTCCAATCCCCAAAGCAGCCAACTGACCCAGAAGGTCACTATGGTTGATAGTGTCAAAGGCTGCTGAGGTCCAGCAGGACCAACAGGGTCACACTCCTCCTGTCCATTCCGGCATATGTTATCTATAGTAGTAACGGGCTGTGGGTGGCACAAGCAGTTAAGACGCTGTGCCTATTAACCAGCAGGCCAGGGTTTGAGACCCAGGTCAGCCCTACAAGACAGGGTGAGCACCTATCCTTAGCCCAGCTCTGTGACACCAGCTGGATCCAATCGTATTGGCTCTGCCTTTCCATTGGACTAATTCAGTGTCATGGAGAGGGGGGATTTGCTGCTTGGGTAACAGCCTATCCTCCATAACAATCCAACCCAGGTTTTTGTGCTTCGCATGCAGCGCCGAGCATGATACCACAGTCTTTCAAGACTGACGGAGGCCTGCTTTTTTATCCACCAAGGCACTCTTCATTCTGAACCCACCAGAAGCCAGATTGAAAAGGATCCAGATAATCAGCTTCATCCAGGACCCTCTGAAGCTGGGACAACATTACCTACTCAATCACTTAGCCCAGAAACAGGATATTTGACACTGGCTGATACTTATTCAAATTATTAGGATCCAGGGAGGATTTCTTCAGAAGGAGAACCACTGGCTATTTCAAATGCAGGCGGCAGCACCCCCTCTCTCAGAGATTAGTTTGCCACCCTTTCTGTCCATTCTGCCAGTCCACGCCAGGCTGATCTAATTAGCCATGCTGGTCACAAATCAAGCGGGCAAGAAGGCGATCTCAGATTACAGAGAATCCTGTCCACATCCTCAGGTTCTACAAGCCAAATAGAATCCCAGAAGATGGATTTGACGGGTACCCCGGGGACATCACTGGATGCTGTTAAAATAGCATCCAATTTATGACAGATTTGATCAACCTTGTCCATGAAGTGTTGGGCAAATGCATCATAGTGAGCACCTGTGTGTTCCACCACATCAGTTGGGGGGCAGATAGATAGGCCCTGGACCATATGAAAGAGCTCCACCTGACGATTCTCCACAGATGCGATGGTGGCAGAGAAGTATAGCCTCTTGGCTGCCACTACTGCCACAGAGTAGGATTGCCAGTGAATCCTGGCCTCTGCATGATCAGAAACATCGTCCCTCTAAACCAGCATTTCTCAAAGTGGGAGTTGGGACCCCTTTGGGGGTCGCCTAGAGCTTTCCTGGGGGTCGCCTAAAGACCCCTGGTGCAGGGGGCCAGGTCAGGCTTATCAGATCTCCGGCTGTAGCTGCGCACGCACTGGGGCTGACTGAGTGGGGGGGGGCTTCCCCCAAGTGCGCGTGCTACCTGCCTAGATTCTGTGGGGAGCTTCCCTGCAGGCACGTGTGCCGCCTGCCCAGATCGCGCGGGAGGGGACCTCCCTGCAGGTGCACGGGGGGCTTCCCTGCAGGCGCACACGCACAGCCCACCCAGATCACATGGAAGAGGGCTTGGGGAGCTTCCCTCCAGGTGCGCATGTGCTGCCAGCCCAGATCACACGGGATGGGGCTTCCCTCCAGGAGTGCACGCTGCCCCCTGCCTGCCAGCCAGCCTGCCCGTTGCCCGCCAGCCACTGCCTGCCAGCTGCCAACTTGCTTGTAGTTAAATTTCAAGGTAAACTGTTGCTGGCTTGCAGCCTGAGAGGCCAATCCTATGCATGCCTACTCAGAAGTCAGTCCCATGATAGTGAATGGGGCTACTCCCAGGAAAGTGCTAGGATTGCAGCCTTAGAGCCAGTTCTATGCATGTGTACTCAGAAGTCATTCCCACTGAGTTCAGTGAGGTTTACTCCCAGGAAAGTGTGCATAGCACTGGAGCAGTAGAGCCCAATCCTATGCATGTGCACTCAGAAGTCAATTCAGTTCAGTGGGACTGCCTCCAAGGAAAGTACTTAAGATTGCAGCCTTGGAGCCCAATCCTATATTTGCCTACTCTGAAATAAATCACATTATAGTCAGTCAGGGGGCCTTTACTCCCATGTAAATGTGGATAGGATTGCAGCCTCAGGGTCCAATCCTATGCATACCTACTCTGAAATAAATCCCATTGTGTTCAATGTGTGCATAGAGCACACATTTCATTTGTAACAATGAAAATACATCCTGCATATTGGATATTTACATTACGATTCATAACAGTAGCAAAATTACAGTTATAAAGTAGCAACGAAAATAATTTTATGGTTGGGGGGTTCCCACAACATGAAGAACTTCTAAAGGGGTCACGGTATTAGGAAGATCGAGAACCACTGCTCTAAACAGTAATGATACTAAGCAGTAATGATATAATGCAGGTCTCCATCAGTCTTGAAAGACTATGGTATCGTGCTCGGCGCTGCATACGCTGCATGCGAAGCATGAAAGCCTGGGTTGGATTGTTATGGAGGCTAGGCTGTTACCCCAGCAGCAAATCCCCCCTTTCCACGCCACTTAATTAGTCCAATGGAAAGGCAGAGCCAATACAATTGGATCCAGCAGGCGTCGCAGAGCTGGGCTAAGGACAGGTGCTCACCCTGTCTTGTGGTGCCGACCCAGGTCTTGAACCCTGGCCTGCTGGTTAACAGGCACATAATAATGGATACTGCCATTATTAATTGTATAAAATAATTTTCTAGTTCTCAAGCATTCCCACTTACCTATTTGCACTGCAATATTTTAACTATATTAATTTCCAGTCATGCTTGATGATACATCCTTCTGAGTTACAAACTTTCCTATCGTGCAAAAATCAGACAGTAATATGCCCCTTATTTGCTTGATTCACCACATCAAGATTTGCAAATTTATATCACGGGAAATAACATAACCTGCTCTACATTCATCTTTCCTAACCATTACTCCGAATAGATTTCCAGGATCCTTCTTTATGCTGGAAAGCATCTGCTCTTTTACTGTGTCCCTGCTTTCCAAGACCTGAAACTACAAAGCTCAGTTCTCAACACCAGACTTCAATATGCCTAGGACCAGAAAGGTCTTTCCAGGTGGGGGCAGTATGAACACATCTTACCTGGTGAAAGCATCAGAGAATATTGTAAACTGGCCCAAGATAATATTGCTAATAACACCCCAACCCTTTTGCTTAGAACTAGCTGAGGCTGTCTGTAGTAGGCATCACATCTAGCTCTTCTCACACACCGTCCATACCATCAGATGTCCAGCTCTCACTATAGAAATTAGCTGGGAGACCACAGTTCTATTCCAAGGCTATTTCCTGCATACACCAAGTTCCATATACAGGAAACCTTTTCTTGTTAACATGGAGTTTTTTCACAACATTTTCTAACCAAATCATAAGGGAAGAAATAAAGTGAACTACTGGCTCTAGATAGGGTTGCTAGTTTTTCTGTAGTTTAAGACTCCTCTACCTTTAAGAGAAGAAAAGTGACAGGTGCAGCTTCCTACATTGGTGAGGAAAGATGCTCATATCGAAATCCTTCCTCCTACCCAGCTGCCCAATACTGAATCTAGAAACAAATACTCCAGTATCATCTGCCTTGGGGTGAGCACAGGAACAGTTGTTATCTTTGACAAACACTACATGGTGGGCAGGGAGGAAGGAGAGAAAAAGAGCAAATTGACCTCTTCAGTTCTATTGGTGATTAAAAGGGGAAAATAAGAGTCAAGAGTTGTCATAAAGAGAACATTTTTCAGAGAAGGCTGCTCTTCTGAAAGTGGCCACCATTTCTAAAGTTAAACATGAGGTGGTTGTTCAACTAGTTTTTCATGCTTCATCTTGCCAAGAAAAATATATAAAAATTTAAAAAGCATATAAACCTCCTACCTCCATGATTATAAAAACACAACCAGAGACATTCTAAACACACCGGGGAAAAGATGCATCCTATTTTGCTTCGTAAAACACCACAAACGTGAATAGTGTTGACAAAAAATTAATTTATATAAATTTTCATTTGATTCTGTAGCAGAAAAAGCATTTTACGAGCACTCAGCAAGATGTTCCTATATTCTGAAGTACTATATTAAGCAAATAGCCAAGATCCATTTATTTCTTATTATGAAATTAAAACAGGGATCTCTAATACACCTGTTACACAGTAACATAAGCATTTATTGACTCTTCTAATCATTTTATTTTATGGGTATAAAATTTTAGTTAAATTCCATTCAAGAGCTAAGAATTAATAATCTTAATAAGAATCAAATCCACAGAGAAACTTAATATGACCTTTGGAAAATTGAATAGAAGCAATGGATCAAAAAATTTTATCACTTAAGTGATCATTTGAAGGCTCTGTTGTTCAGTCTGGTAATGCTTCCATCTTTAGATTTATGTCAAAATCTTTACACCAAAAGTAATCAGGAATCTACATTATGTGATATTACAGAAAAAGCAACAATAAATGCAAAATGTGCCTTTGTTTTTGGATGGTGTGAAAAATAAACCAAGTACTGGCCATCATGGAAAAATTTAAGAACATTCTATTGCCATTTTAGTTGTTTACCCAGGGATTAGAGCTCTCTCATATAAAATGATTTGTTTTCAGAAATCTTCAAATTACCACAAATTCTGCCCCATTCTCCTGAGCATCTTTGTGCTTCTTGCATCAATAGCAAGGGTGGCTGTGTGATACTTTAAGCAGGACTAGATGGGCCTTTGGCCTGATCCAGTGGAGGCTCTTATGTTTTAGCTCAGCACTGTACAGCGGTGCCTCACATAATGAGCTTAATTCGTTCCTGAGCCATGCTCTTTGAGTGAAACACTCTTTAAGTGAAGCAGATTTTTCCATAGGAAATAATGGAAACTCAGATGACTGATTCCACAACCCCCAAAATATTCATATAATATTAACTGGATGTAAAAATGATGACAAAACACTGGAATTGAATTCAAAAGATGCATTCAATATGCATGATCCTATGAAGTCTACTTAGGCTGCAACCCTAAAGACACTTTCCTGGGAATAAGCACCATTTAGCACAATGGGGCTTACTTCTGGGTAGACATGGTTAAGAGGCTGCAATCAAAGACATCTTCTGGGGAGTAAGCCCCATTTAACACAATGGGGCTTACTACTGAATAGACATACTTAGGAGACTGCAATCAAAGACACTTTCCTGGGAGGCTTACCTGGGCTGCTGCTGGCGGTTCAAGGTGGTCAGTGGAGGCACTTGGGAGCAACTAGGGGCAGCTGCCTCTGGCACCTCCGGGCTACTGCCCCCAAATTGGGGGCAGTTAGAGGCAGCAGCACTGGCCGGCAGCCCTTTTAAAGAGCCTCCATGTGGAGCCTCAGGGCTGCATAGCATATATGCCCATAGCGCACTTGCTTGTTAAGTGAAGCGGAATCTGTTATGTGATGCAAGATTTCTTGAACTTTTGCTTGTTATGTGAAACGCTTGTTAAGTGAGGTACCACTGTACAATAACATTTTTTTAAAGGAAGGTGAACAAGATTCCTCTCTCCAAAATTATATACTCCTTATGTGGTTGTTTGCCTAATGAAGAAGGGATTTCACAAGAAAGACATACTGATGACGGTCCAAGCATAGTCACAGTATGCTACGGGAAGCCAACAAAAATAGCCGGAAGAGGCTTTAATGATGCAGTGGTCTGGGAGTTAGAAGACCTGTAATATTTAGTTATTTCATTTCCTCTGTTAACTGCTTTGTGAACTTTTTGTTGAAAAGCAGTATATAAATACTGTTGACTTATTGATTGATTGATTAAAAAAAAAGCAGGCCTCTGTCAGTCTTGAAAGACTATGGTATCGTGCTTGGCACTACATACGCTGCATGCGAAGCACAAAAGCCTGGGTTGGATTGTTATGGAGGATAGGCTGTTACCCAAGCAGCAAATCCCCCTTCTCCACGCCACTGAATTAGTCCAATGGAAAGGCAGAGCTGATATGATTGGAACCAGCTGGCGTTGCAGACCTGGGCTAAGGATAGGAGCTCACCCTGTCTTATGGGGCCAACTTGGGAATCGAACTCTGGCCTGCTGGTTAACAGGCACAGCGTCTTTACCGCCTGCACCACCCACAGCCCTGATTGATTTATTATCCACATTCAAAAAAATCCACCCTTGCCAAGTAGCTATCTGGGTGACTATGGGCCAGTCAGTCACTCTCAGCCTCACCTACCTCACAGGGCAGTTGTGAAGACAGCAGGAAGGAAAGAAGTAAAGCTTCGTAAGCTGTCATGGATATATGAATTAGCATGGGAAAAGTGGGGTATACAATAAGTAAATAAGTATGTAAAATAACTTAGAGCACAATCCTAACCATGTCTACTCAAAAGTAAGCCCCATTGATGGGTCTTACTCCCAGAAAAGTGTCTTTTAGGATTGCAGCCTCAGGCTTAGTTAGGGATACTGTATCTCACTGAGCAGGTGTTCTTCAGTGAGCTAGTGCTATATGTGCTAAAAAAGCTAGAAAAAGATGAATGCAGAAGTAAAATCATTCGAAACGAACACCATCACTGCAGACAACAAAGAGGCTCTAATTTATTTATAAAAGAAAATACCAAAGGAGAAGGTCCATAAAACTAGACAAAATACAAGTAAGTACAGAGTCATGCCACTCCATGGGAAGCAGTCAAATATAGCCGAAGGAGGCTTTAATGCAGACTTGTGGCCTGGCAGGGAAAGAGGATTTTCAAGAGGCTTTGGAGAAAATAGCAAAGGACTGAGTTTAACCAGGCGATGGACATTGTTTTCCTTCTTTAGGGATGGAGGCTGTTTTCCTTTTATAGCAGGGGTGTCCAAACCCTGGTGCCAAACGCGGCCCTCAGCAAGCCTCAGTGTGGCCCTTGGCATTACCCCTCTATCGGCCATAGGCAAACCTTGTAATGTCTCTAATATAATCTTATATGTAAAATGATTCAAATTTGAAATGTAAATCACTTTCCTGGACCCTGACAGAAAGAGATGATGTGGCTCTCGTGCCAAGAACTTTGGACACCCTTGTTCTATAGGGCTGGAGGCTGTTTTCCTTCTACAGGTTATTTCCCTTATTGTTGTTCTATAGGGACAGAGGCTGTTTCCCTTCTATAGGTTATTTCCCTTCTATAGGGACGGAGGCTGTTTCCCTTCTGTAGGTTATTTCCCTTCTATAGGGACGGAGGCTGTTTCCCTTCTGTAGGTTATTTCCCTTCTATAGGGACGGAGGCTGTTTCCCTTCTGTAGGTTATTTCCCTTCTATAGGGACGGAGGCTGTTTCACTTCTGTAGGTTATTTCCCTTCTATAGGGACGGAGGCTGTTTCCCTTCTGTAGGTTATTTCCCTTCTATAGGGACGGAGGCTGTTTCCCTTCTGTAGGTTATTTCCCTTCTATAGGGACAGAGGCTGTTTCCCTTCTATAGAAACATCTATAGGGGAAGAAACCTCTGCACAGGTTAAAGGTCTGCAGAAGCAGAGCTTGACCACCATTTTTTGTGCTGTCTGAACAGGTGGTTCTTGGAAAGCTTTCTTCAGAGGCAGGTCTTTCCCCCTACAGCCTGCCTTTCTCAGATGGGGGGACTTAGTCCCCCCCCTCCCACGGGGACATATAGATATGTATAGGCACGAAGGAGGACTCTCTGCCTGTCCAGACCACGAAGGGAGGGCACAGGTGTGTGGGGAGGTGTACAGGTGTGGGGAGTGTCCACAGCCTGGCTTGGCATGGAGAGGGCAACTTATGGCGGGGGGGAAGGGAGGGGGAGAAGCCTCCATGAGTAGCCGTTGGAGGTAACGGCTGCCCCCGACGACGGTTAACTGTCCATCTCTGAGGGGGAGGCAGTTGGGGGGAGGGGAAGGCGGCGGACGGCTCCGGCAGCGCGCCTCGAGGGCTCTCCCCGACCCCGCAGGCTTCAGCGAGCCCGGCTTACCCAAGTGAGAAGCGCCCCGCATCGCTCAACCGGGCCCGTCTCGGCCATGGCTCCCCAGCCGAGTCAGAGGTAGCGGCGGTGGTGGTCGGAGTGCTACGCCCCCTACCGTCCTGGAGCGGCCCTGCGTGACGTCACCGCCCCCTCGCCGCCATTTGTGGCCTGGGCGGAACGGAGGCGCCCCGCCTGCCTTGCTGGAGACGCTCCGGTGACTGTCATGACTGTATAAGGCCAAGAAGAGGTTCTCGAGGAGTGCTTCGCGGGGGCCTCCAAGCGCCTGCCCCTGGAAGCCCCACACAGCCTCCCAGGCAGCCATCTGCCTTGCTGCTCTCCCACCCTCACTGCGGGGGTTCCTCAGCTACTCAGGCGCTCTGCACATACTCAGAGGCACGATTAGTTCCCACGCATGGATGGGGGCGCAGGATGCACACCTAGCCACACTTACCTGGGAGTAACCTCCATTGACTATCATGGTCTTACTCCTGAGTAGACATGCATAGCTGAGGCTGTAGTCCTATCCACACTTACCTGGGAGTAACCTCCATTGACTATCATGGTCTTACTCCTGAGTAGACATGCATAGCTGAGGCTGTAGTCCTATCCACACTTACCTGGGAGTAACCTCCATTGACTATCATGGTCTTACTCCTGAGTAGACATGCATAGCTGAGGCTGTAGTCCTATCCACACTTACCTGGGAGTAAGCTCCATTGACTATAATGGTCTTACTCCTGAGTAGACATGTATAGCTTAGGCTGTATCCTATCCACACTTACCTGGGAGTAAGCTCCATTGACTATAATGGTCTTAATTCTGAGTAGACATGTATAGCTTAGGCTGTATCCTATCCACACTTACCTGGGAGTAAGCTCCATTCACTACAGTGTGACTTACTTGACACTGCATGGGATTGGGCTCAGCACTGTGCTAGGAAATAAAGGAACAACAGAAATAAATCCAATACAGTATTTGTTATGGTAGATACGAAGATTGGAGTGGCCCAGAAGGTTTGTGTCAGAGCAGTGCAAAGGAAACTTTCTGTTTTCCATTATGTATCCAGATATTCCCAATAGAACAAATACTTGACAAATACTAGAACAAATACTATTCCCAATAGAACAAATACTGAAATGCAAACAAGTGGAGCGCTTCTAAGAGGAAGCAAGTGTTTATACTCCAGATTGTGCAAGAATATGAGCCACCACCAGGGGTCAGCAATGTGCCTTGTTGATCTGGGCTTCTTCCAGGAGAAGAAATCAGAGGCAGTATTAAAGGCTGAACACAATCATAACCATGTCTACTCAAAAGTAAGCCCCATTGTGTTCAGTGGGTCTTACGGGAAAGTATGTTTATGATTGCAGCCTAAGTCTGCAATCCTAAACACACTTTCTTGGGAGTAAGATCCATTGAACCCCATAGGACTTATTTCCGAGTAGATATGGTTGGTATGGTGCTCTAAGGCTGCATCTTATCCACACTTATATGGGAGTACAGCCCATTCACTACAGTGGGATGCACCTCAAAAAAGACATGCATAGGATTAGGTTATAACACATTTATTTCAGCTTATGATTTTTGTGGTCTATAGTCTGCTTCATCTGATGCATTATGTTGTCTGCAAACAGATGTGTTCTTATCCTTCACAATTTTAAATTTGTAGCAGATGTTTCCTTGTTTAGTTTTGTTTAATTCACTCTGCTTAATATACCTAGCTGTGTAGATATATTAAAACAGCTGCGTGAGTTAGCAAAAGGAGTGTATAGCTGTCTATAAGGATTTATTAGGATTTATTAACAAAAGGAAATAAGACAAGTGTAGATCTCTAACAGATTAAAATTATGCAGGATAAACACAGTGATATGTCACAGTTAGTGATAATGACCCCATCACAGAGCTAAGGTGATCCTAAGCAGGTCCTAAGCAGGTCTACCCATTGTATTCTATAGGACTTACTCCCAGGAGGCTGCAGTCCTAAGGCTGCAATCCTAAAGACACTTTCCTGGAAGTAAGACCCATTGGACACAATGGGGCTTACTTTTGAGTAGACATGGTTAGGATTGTGCCCTAAGTCATTTAACTCATATGTAATATGAAGCCTGACTTGCAATTCAGACCTCATTTTGTGAGGGTGCCAAAGTTCATTTGAAATTCAGTTCAGCTGTCTAGGAAAAGAAAATGTTAATCTTTCACATCAAGTCTCAATACATGCATTAAGGAAATGACATTCAAACTTTAGTCAAGGTTCAAATCTGATGCAGTATGAAGGCAGAGAAGCATTGCCAACTCTTTATCTTAGTTACGGAGGCTGCCAGACTAGGGAAGTGATTTTCAAGTTGCAGATGGTACTCAGGTGTGCTGCTCAGGTGTGCTGCAGGGGTATTTATTATTATATGGGGCAAATCATTTATTAGTAGGATAATTTGGGGTTGGGGGAGTTGAGCCCCTTACCAACAGCATGGTGTGGCTTGTTATTGTAAAAAAATGATGGTGTGCCGTGACAATTTCTAGTTTATCATTTCCAGTGTGCAATGAGATGAAAAAGGTAGTTCCCTCAGATTCATGTTGCAGTTCCCTGCTATCCAAGTTCTTCTGCTGATCCTGTTCACTCCCAATCCACAGACAAGACCAGCATCAGGGGTCAGCATTTGAGAACCTATTGAGCCTTACACCTCAGCAGCAGTCCAGTGCAGACCCCAAGGATCCCAAGCAAGCAGACCTGTGTTTGCTACTCCTTGTTGTCACTGCCTGTTTACCTGCTGCTCAAAGCATGCAAACAGAGATGAGAGAGCTTCAATTTATTTCATCTTTTACCTCTGTGTGGTGATATAAAGTGAGTCCAAACGGAAGGAGGCAAGCAAATGGGTAGTGGGTGCAGTGGCAAAAAGTTGAGGCAGCTCACAGAGTAAGGGTTATGTGGCTCACTTTGGCTGTCTTTGCCAAGGATTTCCCACAAACTTGCAATGATGCCTTCAAAGTTTGAGGCTGAAATTTCATACACACTAATTCAGGAACAAATCCCCTTGCATTCAGTTTGCCTAACTCCTGCATAGGACTGGGCTGAGCAGTACTTTCAACAGTGTAGTGATCTAGAACATATGGTAACAAAACACTGGCTCTCCAGTTCCCAGGCTTTGAATATGTCTTTCCATGTTTCATTCCTATACCAACAAAGTCAGTGATCTTAAGCATGTTCTGTATTTATTGGTCATATAGGCGTATTGCTTTTTCTCCAAACTGCTCATGATGGTGTTTCAGCCTCACAACAACCATGTGAGGTAGGATAGGCTGCCAAGGGGAAGTGACTTGCTCAAGGCCGCCCAGGGAGTTTCAAAGTAAAGTAATAATTAGAATCTGCCTTTCTTACATTTAAGCCAACACTCTATCTATTGTGTTAACATTGCCTGTTGACCAGTGTAGAACCACTATATGTCTTAACAGGAGAGCCTTGTATTTTATTCTCCTCCTCCTCCTCCTCCTCCTCCTCCCCACCCCCACAACCACTGAGATGGAAAACAAACTCCATGTGGGAAAGTTCCCAGCCGGGTTATTTTGGCTGCCTTGGGTGGAAATAGTGTTATCGGCCTCTGTGACTCAGGAGCCACTCAGACACTGTCTGCTCCCAGCTTCCCTTCCTGGGATGGTCTAGTATTAACCCTTATAGTGCTCGCAGAATGTCTGTTCTTCACTGGGCTTCTTCCAAGGTGGTGACAAAGGCACATGGATTATTTTAGTCCATTTCCTGCCTCCACTGATCTTTGTGATGGCTTTCAGGCCTAACCTCTTTCTCCTGTTATTCTGGCTCCTACCTCCCTTGCAGTAGCAAAGACGACAGTTGGTGTGGCATTGCCAAACAGCTCTCGTTCAAAATCTGCTTCCAATGTTAGGCAAAATACTCTTTTCTTAGCTTTCTATCTATCAGGTGCACAAACGTTTGGGCAGGAGGGCCATGTCAGCTTTCTGACAATGTGTCATGTGCCAAGAAAAAAAGATTAATTTACATTTCAAATTTAATTAATCCAAGAATTAATTTTCATTTCAGATTTGAATAAATTTACATAAATAAATATATTAGAGACAGAACATATATGAGTGAATGAATGAATTCCAATTGATTTGTAAACACTTTAGCACAGAGAGAGGAGATGGTCTTCAAACCAGTTCAAAATTCTTTCAAAGAAAGAGGAAAGGGGTGTGCATAGCCTCCACTGCCCTCAGAACCTCCTTTGGAGGTGAGGATTATAGGGCTTGCCCATGGGCCAGGGTGGCTTGTTACAGCCTGCATGGAAACTCACTGGGCCATATTTGGCCCATGGGAACTGTTTAGGCACCTCCAATCTACAACATAGGGATTATAAGAATAAGATTTGAGTTGTACAGCTTAATATGTTTGAAGCTCTTTGAATCCTTTGAGAGAATTGTTATCCACTGTTATAAATTTATCTCTCACAGCAGGACATTAACGCCATTCCTTCAACTCTCCTGATGTATTCAGTCTCAAATCTTGGCCATGTCCTTTCAGTATAGTTGTCACCTGGCTAACTGTTTTTATTACCATTCACAGTATTTGCTTTTATATCATGCATTTCATAGAAATATTTTTAATGGTGGTTTTGAATCCTATTCTGCCTCTTGCTTTACTTCAGTGTTGTACTGCCTACACTTAGGTAGTATTACAAGGAAGCAGTTTAAGCCAAGCTTGCTGCTCTCTAGAGCTTCACGTCCCTGAGCAAATTTGTCTTATCCACATACTGAAAATCTAGAATGGGATTTTCCTGGCAGTAGTAGTAGGCAGAGAAGGTGGCAATGAATGCCCTATTCAGGTTTGCAATTCTGCCTACTGGAGTTACTAGTCCACTTGTCCATGCTTACCTATACTGTATTAGTAATTTGTATCCTAAAAGAAATACGGTAGCTTTTGCAAATCTCCCTCAACTGGTTGCCTGGAAGCAGTTCTTACTCATCACAAGACAAATGGCTCTTTACAAGTTGGCCCAAGATAAAATTATGCTTGTCCTTTTTCCAACGTTCTTCACGTTCTTTGTATGTTCTCGCTTGTGCCAGTCTTTTTGAGCTGACTCTTATTCACAAACCAGGTACTATATACACATGTGCTTACTTCATAACAGCTCTTTATATACACATGTTTTGCAGCACTCTATACATACACAAACTCAGGCAATATTCATTAAAATTCCTTCAGCTTTCAGTGTCAGCTGCTTGAGAGGCACATCTACTCTCCATGAGTTTTCACAACAGAAGCAAAACATAATCAACACCCTCTTCAAACACACAGTATACGCCAAACACACACCACACAGTGTTTCATGCATTCTATTCATCACCCCCCTCCCACATGCTTTAGTTAGTACATCCCTACACACTCCCACTTACCCTCTGCATACTTAGACAATTCATCCTGTCACAACACTCACACAACATACATCCACCCTCTCTATGCACATACACATACACCCTGTCTCTGGCGAGCTGTTCCTTGGCAGCTGTTCTGCTCTAGGCACATTCTACTAGGAGAAGACGCCCACAGTTAAAAACAGATGATTTAATAAAAAAGCAAATAGGAGAGAAAAGAGGAATATTTAGGAATGGAAGACAGGTCTGGAACAGGATCTTTGGCTTCTCCCAAATCAATTAAGCCTGGTTTCCCCTGTATTGTGGTAAATTGTGGTAATCCATCTTGTTAAGGGGTATTCACCGGGAATTAGTGGCTGGATGTGTGCTGGGTTATATAATACGTTATACCCTATTTAGGACTGGCATACTGTTGCCTCTAAAGTCAGGTGTATTACCCAGTCTGACTACATGGAACAACACCCAGGTCTAGAGCAGGAAATGATTAATCCCTTGAAAAGCAACCAGGGCATTTTAGGGACCAGGAAGAATGGAAATAGCTGGACTGGCGAGCAGCCAGAATGCTGGGGTTCATGCCCCAGCTCCTGCCAAACACGTTTAACTGAAGCACATTTTTAGGGCCTTGGGGTTATGTGGCTTTTGAGAAGCAGAGTCCTGCACTTCCTAGTGCCACACTTGGAAGTTTGGGTGAATGCTGACTCCACTTGGGTGAAGTGGAGAAAACCTCTGCAAGCCACTTCTTGTCCTGTGCCCACTCATGGGGCCTTTGAAGTCGGGGGCCAACCTTCACTCCTTTCAGCCTGATGGACTTACTCAATCCCTTCTTCCCTCTCAAGCGTCATTTGTGCCCTCCAGTCTCTGCTTAGTGGTGGTATCCCAGCAGCTGGCAAAGCTGTAAACAGGCAGGTAGAAAAGCCAACACCCCAAAGCTGAGGTCAGCCTGTTCCTACCTGTTTATTAACTCTCAGTTTGTTAATGACCTTTAATAGCTACTAATTACAGCTTGGGCCAGGGAGGGACGTGGCCAGATGCCCGTGTCCAGAGGAGCTCTGAAAGGAAACTGTTTAAGCGTTGAGATGTGCTATAGCATTTTCAGAGGGGAGACGTGGAAAATGAAGTGGAGTCTAAGACGATGTGGGGAGACACTACAAAGCACTAGTTTAGGAAGCAGCTGTCCCAGAAGTCAAGTGAATGAACCTAACACAGATTGTGCTTTTAGATTTTGTGTGGATCAGAGCAGTGGCATCACTAGGGTGGTGTGCTCCGCAGCAGGTGATGCACCCAAGGGGGGTGATGTGCACTGGGGGACCTAAAAATTGCAACTTTGTGATGGTGTATCATATACCATTGGATTCATATTGAAGAGCAGAATCGAATGCAAAAGTCCATTTTAAAGTAGCACCTTCCTATCAAAAGTTATGGCCAAAAAACAAAAACCTAAAATATGCATTGAACTCTACAAAAAGTGAAAGTGATCCATATTGCAGCTTCACTTGTGAGTAGGAAAACGTGCCATAGTTCATTGGAAGGGGTAGGCTGAGAGGAATCTAGGGACACCAGAACTGTCTTGATCCAATGAACGCAGCCCCCACAAATGACCCCAGAAGGAGATCCGTGATGATTGCATTGAAATTCATTGAAAATGGATGTGAACGGCTCAGCTGTGTTTACTGGCGAGTAAGCAAGCATGCCTTGGCTGGAGTGGAAGGTCAGTCCAGGAGAGCACAAGACTTCCAAACTGGTCCAAATCAGGGACGTTACTAGGGCACCCTAGTAAGGAGGCACTCTTGAATGGGGCGGCAGTGCTTATGACCTAAATGGTCATGTTTTGTAGAAATAATCCCATCATGTTATACACCTTTGAATGTGTGATTTACAGCAGAATGCAGTGAAACAAACAACTTTGAAATATTTTTATTCTATTAAAATGTATGGCTAAAAAAATTAGTGGAGGCAGAGCAATGGCATATAACCACACCCTCCATTCATATTGTTGCCCCACCCAATGTATGTGGGTGATGTGCTGTCCTCCCGCACTGGGAGATGCGAACCCTAGTGACGCCCCTGGCTCCAAATAAAGATATGGCACCCCAAATGTGAAAATAGCTGTGGAATATTCATGTTTCACATTTTTATACCATCCTTTCTCCAACATAGTCCCTCTTCTCCTTTTGTCCTCAAAACAATCAGGTGAGGTGAGGCTAAGCTTCATGATTGAGCTGAAATTTGAACCTGGTCCTGGAACCAGGTTTAAGTCCAACTCCCAAATCACTACATCACATAGCTATGAAGAAAAAAGAATGCAACTTTTTGTTTCATACACAGTTGTGGCTACATATATACAAATATAAATAAAATATACACATATGTGTTCTAGGCATGGTGTTTGCACTTCTGGACCATTTGGTGTCCCTTTAGGTTGAAAAGGAAATGTGTTGGTATGCCCCACACAGGGTGGCCCTATGTCCTGTTTTTCTAGGTCATGTCCTGTGTTTTAGTCTCCTGTCCTTAGAAAAAAGTCATTGTTCTTCTTTTCCTTGTGAGCAGGCAGCATATATAAACTTCTTGAAATTAATAAATTATATGTAATACATCATAAGCACAATCCTAACCATGTCTACTCAAAAGTAAGCCCCATTGTGTTCAATGGCTCTTAATCCCAGAAACGTGTTTTTAGGATTGCAGCTTACATGCAACAGTTGTAAATGTAATAAGAAGTAATATAGTGTTTAAATTAAGCACATGAAAGCAATATATATAAGTGTTTCTGGTTTTTATTTTGTCATGTACTACATTTTTCTTGAATGTCCTACATTTTGGGGGCCATGTCCTCTTTTTTCTGGTTATGGCATGTGGTCACCCAGGACCCATATGGCTGTTGCTCCTTACATAGAGCCAGAAATTCAGATTTATTTGTTTTCTGGCCACTATGAAGTGAGGGGTGCATTGGCAGTGAAAACAATTTCAAGGGAGAGACTGCATATAATGTTCTCAGAGTGTCATAAAAGGTAAGAGTGTGGTCTCTCTCTCTCTCTGTATGTGTGTGTGTGTGTGTATGTGGGGGAGGGCTGAGTGCACACACACATCTCTTCCCTCCTTCCCACACACATTCCCACTGGCCTGCTAGCTCAACAGCTGTTCTCACCAGAGACCCCTCTTCCACCCTTGCCAGTGGCCACTTCAGAGCAGCCACGGGGTTGACCCCAGTAAGCATGCTGAGCTTTTCCCGGCAGGCAAGTGGCTGAGCCCAGGCCCTGCTGGGAAGGGAAGTCTGCTCTCTGTGACTCATATGCTGGGCGAGGCAATCCCCCCTCCCTTTGACCGCAGCCACCACCAGGCTTTAGTCCAGATAACAGCGGGGAGGGAGCTGCAACACATAAAATTGTTCAACTTAACACCCCCTCCACTACACAAGGGGTGACTCTTGTGGAATTGGGGGGGGGGATTCTGGAAGCCTTGTGTGAATGAGGGTGTTTCGATATGCCCTGGTGCAACATCTAATATGGGAAACTTTTGAATGCATTGTAATGCTTGTAATGTGGCAAGCAGTGTGCATCTTTTGTCCCTGTATGCAGAGCATATACAGTAAAGTGGTACCTCACTTAACAAATGCCTTTCTTAACAAATGATCCACATAACAAGCAAAAATTTCTCTGTGATTCTGCCTCACATAACAAGTATTGCTTCACTTAACAAGCACACTTGTTGGCAGTTGGGGCAGACGCGCTGGCCGGCAGCCCTTTTAAAAAGCATCAGGGCTGCCTAGTGCACCTGCCCATAGCACTTCCATGCTGTTCCTCCTGTGGCAGTGGAGAAGAAGGAAGCAGCTCAGGGCTAGCCAGAAGGGAGCAGGGGAGAGAGATGCTCAGGATGGAGAGAAGGAGAAAGTGGGGAGACATTTTGAAAGTGTCTAGGATTGCAGAAGAAAGTGTCTTGGATTGCTGCCTCCTAACCATGTCCACCCAGAAGTAAGCCCCATTGTATTCTCTAGGATTGCAGCCTGAGTAGACTTCATAGGATCATGCACATTGAATGCATGTTTTGAATTCAATTCCAGTGTTTTGTCATCATTTTTACATCTAGTTAATATTTTTATATGAATATTTTTTTGGGTTCTGGAAACAATTGTCTGAGTTTCCATTATTTCCTATGGGAAAATCTGCTTCACATAAAGAGCGTTTCACATAACAATCATGCTTCTCGAATGAATTAAACTTGTTATGTGAGGCCCCACTGTATATATCTTGAGATTATAATTGGTAATATACTGCTATATATAGTGAATTTGGGCTCCTATGTTGTTGAACAGGGGCTGTGAAGGCCTGTCTACTTTATCA
Organism: Cryptoblepharus egeriae; assembly: GCA_030015325.1. Lineage (NCBI taxonomy): Eukaryota > Metazoa > Chordata > Lepidosauria > Squamata > Scincidae > Cryptoblepharus > Cryptoblepharus egeriae. Next base: position 85,136,361 of record JAREYC010000002.1, on the reverse strand, counting down.
TTGCACTGTGCTACCTATTGGATGTTGCTATCCAGTGCAAGAACGGGGATGAGCACCACTGCCTAGAGTTGGCAGTCCAACCTGCAGGGGACACCTTTACTGTTACCTGCTAGCTATATGGTGCTCCAGTCATAATGTGCCACATATGATATGTGTCGGTGGCTACAATCCTAACTTCCAGTTAGGCTGACATAAACTGTGGCGTAAGTCCTTTGCTGATCTGGGAATGTCAACAAAGTGCCATAAGACACTTCTGCCCCACTCCCTGGGGTGTTAGGCCAGTGTACAGGCATATGTCAACATCCCCACACCACCATGGGAAGATATGCCTGGTGAGTTGTGCGGCCCTAAATTGGTTAGGATTGCGCCTTCAGTCTCTTCTGGGAAATGTTGTTTTGTGTGGCTGTCTTGCAAGGTGAATCTGGGACTTCACTGCAGGTAAAGGCAGGTAGTGAACCCTATGACCCTATTCTCTTCACCTCTTGCTGTGGAGTGCTAGGGGAAGCAGTCAGGACTTGCAATGGGAGGAGATCAAGGAGAACAGCCCAGGCAACACAGATTCCTGTTCCCTTGACAGCAAGAAGACTGTGAATTGGGACATATCCCCACACCCCATTATGGCGCAAGGTTTGCTTATGTCCTGCGTCACTGCCATGGTAGCATCTGCTTCCTGTATTGTCTGGCAGATCCTGGGGCATAACAATGAACTTCCTGTCATAGGATGGAAGGTGCATCCCTCATTGGGGATGAAGGGAGGGGGCAGAGTTTGGTGCTAAAGCAGCATGTCTGCCTGGAGGGCATTGGGTTCAGGCAGCCACCATAAACCAAATGCCAGACAAGATCCGCCAGCCCCACTCCCAGCATACCCACCCCCAGAATCACAATAGCAGGTCACATAAGCTCACAACATCCTGTTCTTGGTAACCCCTTCTTCATTCTGCCAACACAATGCGATCTGGTCTAGGCAATTTAATGTCCTCAAGAGTGTTGTATTCTCCAGTGCTTTTGATAGTCTAACACTGTTAATTTATTTATTTAATTTATATCCCGCCTTTCCTCACCTGCAAGAAGGAGCTCAAAGCGGCTGACATCAGAAAGATAAAACACCATTACAATAGACTTCTAAATATAGATTAAAACATACTTAAAATACAATTAAAATACAATGAGATTAAAACTGAGCACAGTTAAAACAGACTAAAAAATTTGTTAAAAACAATAAAATAGAACAATAAAAACTGCCCCCCCCAACCTCTGCCCCATTTAAAAAGCTTAAGCATCCAGTCCAGCCCTTTCTGTCTTAAAGATTTTCTTACTACAGGGGACAGGCCTGGTGCCAGTGTGGGACTTGATATTTGAGAACACCCCCAGCTTTCTTCCCTTCCCTGGGCTTGGTCTAGCACAGCTGCTGGGAAAGGGAGCGGAGCAAGCTGACGCAGAGATGGGGTGTGGGGAGCAGCTTCCAGGCTTTGGAGTGCAGCCCAATTTAAGTTAACTCTTCCCTGGGCATCGATACAGGATGTGCCAATCTGTGGGGGAGGCAGCACATCCTTCCAGTGCTGTGTGCAAATGGCAGTGATTCACACAGGATTCAGCTACCCACAAGGATCCCCAGCTGTATAGCATCAAGGAGTGGAGCAGGGGTGAGCCACAGGGGGGCAGAAGAACAAGCAAAGACAAGTACATTATGTAGAAAAAAGCTAACCTTAAAAAAAGGCAGTGGTGGGCTCCAGCAGGTTCGCACCTACTTTCTAGAACCGGTTGTTAACAAGAGATAGGACATAAAAAGTTTAAAAATAGCCATTTAAAAGTGGCTGCCAGATGGGCATAGAACCGGTTAATTTCTTTAAATCCCACCACTGAAAAAAGTCACTATTGATGCTCCCCTAAACAGAAAAGCCCCATCTATGATTGCAGTCCTAATCTCCATTTAGGCCAGCCTAAGTCCTGTGCTGACCTGGCTTTGTCACAAGGCACTTATGTCCCACCTATGTTAGGCATAGGCATACACTGACCTCCTTACACCACTGAAAGATAGACCATGTGAGTTAGGCTGGCCTAAATGTGTTAGGATTGTGCCCTGTGTCTCTTTCCAGATGTTCTAGGCATAGACAACAACGGATATGGATGTACTCTAACTTAGAGGAGAAGGGTCTTGGATCACACACATCACACACAGAGCCAATTTCTCTGGCTATAGTAGATCAGAATCTGTGTGCACAGGAAAAAGAACACCCCTTATTGCCCCAGCATTCTGTATCAGAAACTCAACAGATATCCTCTCCAAACAAACAAAAAACAAATACATTTGCTACCCCATCCATTTTCTCACCCTTGAACGGACATGGTCAGTTATTACTAAACCAGAATAACAGTTGCACTACTTCCCTTAGATAAGGAAAGCAAAAATTTAAACTTCCAATGAGCCAAATTGCCATTTCCAGCAAAGTCCAAAAGTGCCAGTCCTTTCCCAATTATCTGTGCATTTCAAGACATCCAAGCAAGATTGGCGTTACCACAAAATGACCCACACATACAAATACTCCATAGTGCTATTTACAGAGAGTTTGCACATGAAGATGGAGTTGCCCACTCAAAAGTTTCTTTCTCCTCACCCCATGTCATTTATTCTTTTCTGTGCTGTCAGAGGATCTGGATCTTTTTTCATTCTGGATCTGGATCTTCCATTCTGTGGCAGAAATTTCACATTTTCCTCACACTCAAACTGTGTTTGTCACTTGGAAAATATGATTCTCCATCATGTCCCACCTTCCCAACTAGCCACTGTGTTTGTGAGTGGTGTTTGAGATACACTGCTATATTTTTGTATTTCTGAGCATGGCACACATTGTATTTGAAACATGCAGTATTCCTAAAGACCAAGAGGCTGAAGATATTTTGAAGAATTTCCAAGCCTGGGCACTAAAATGCACAAGGCCCTGTCCTCTATGCTCCCCAACCAAACCACAGTCAATGTTGGTATATACCATGTAGTATTCTTGGAAGATCTTACTGGTAGTAACATTCATCTGGAAGTGGAGAGCCTCAAAGTTCTTTGCAAGTTTTGAAGGTACCTACTTAATTTGTCCGAATGTGTACATAATGGCATCTCTGGTTTTCTCTCTTTGGTCTTTGTTTTTAAACAAACTTGTAAAGCCTTAGCAAGGTGACTTCATTTTCAGTAAGACATGGGTCAGCCGTTTCATGGACCTTTATTTTTTTATTTACTTTTTTTACTACACTTTTGTTCTTGGAATCATATGCTCCAGTATTAGAGATTAATTCACCACTTTTTAAAGTCATGAATAGGAGGATCCTATTTATTTCTCATCTCTTATGTAGGGGCAAAATACTGAGTTCCCTATTTCTTCTAGTGCAGGTACAACTCTTAAGGTCACAAATATTACCCTAGGGTCTTTAAGAAATTTATTGATGCTACCGAATTGCAAAACTTACTTCTGAGGAATCATTAACAGGACAAGGCTGCATTTTAAAGCAATCCTCCATGAAGGCTGTAAATCCCATTTATAACCCCTTTCTCCTCAACTCATCGGTTTACAGCTGGGGGAGGGGGCCAAATGGGTGCTGGTGCCAAAAAGCTTCCCACTGTCTGAGTCAGCAAAGAGCTTTTTTACCTTACCATATTCCCACCAGGCTTGCTACCCAATCAGAAAAAAATGTATGTGGCCTGGCTGAATTTTTTTGCTTTCAAACCACTTGCCAGAAAAGCAGGCACAGAATAAAGTCTTAGCCCAAAGTCATGTTTGTTAAGCTGTAAACCTTCAGGGATCTGACCATTTTCAACCACTGCAATGGTGCATTGGTATCCTGCAAATGATCTGCCAATATTCGGGGGGGGGGGGTCATTTGTTAAAGGGCAATATGAACCCCCTGTGCACTTTGCCTTGTCAGTGTGCCATGCAAAGAAAAAGATTGAAAATTGCCAGATTATACAGACTTAAAGTATAAAGATTATACACCTAGAAACAGCTAAAAAGACATGAGGTTCCAGTACTAGAATCATTCTGTGTTCTTGGGAAACATTTTTTATGTCTAAAGTTGGTAAAATCTTTATTTTCTACATCCATGTGAAGCAACATATAAAAATCTGCAGATATTCAAGTGAATAATCCTAAATCATGTCAATCATCAGGTACCTTCAAGAATAAAAGTTTGGTAACAACTATGTGATGCAGCCCTAACCAGAAACAATTGCTGTCATTTTACTTTACTGCAGACATTTTACTTTATTTTACTACTATATCACATTCTTGCACACATCAGTAATTATGTAATAGAAATTACTACCTCTCCAGGTTCTGCACTTTCCATCACTGCATTCTCAGAGCATTGTTGTCATTCTGCCTCTAAATGTGAGCTGGAATGGTAGAAAAGGGAATGCTCTTTTACTACTTTTAAGCTGTATCCCTGATTGTAAGGACACAATATTCCTACAGGATAGGAAAATAGGGGATTAATAATTCCCACCATATGTGAACTTTATTATGTATTGTACAACACTTTCCACAAAACAGTTCTACACAGAATGAATGCATGGAGTTAGGAAGCAGGTTTACATTTGGTCATTCCCCATCAGACTTCCATTCATTAATATGACGGTCAGAACAGGGACTGCATACACAAACAACTTTCATAAACATACGCTCAGCGTTTGTGAGTGGAAACCCATAATCATTTTGAAGAGTGTTCAGTATGCAACCAAGCATGTACGTAAGTTGTACATATGTAAACTCTGTTCCTATGAACACGTCATGGTTGGAAGTTTTCTGATCTTCACAAATGGCTGCACGATGGTGTTACATGCATATATGCCATTCGATATACATGTGACAGAAAGTCATTGGCAATCCTGATGCATGTATTTTTTAATAATACATGCATTAGTCATATACAAAGAGTGTATTTGAAGTCTACATATTTTTTACTGTGTTGCATGAAGACGTTCTAACAGAGCAGATCTAAATTTTATGAGTGGGCAAAGAAAGTGGCTGTGGACTGGTACAGAAGAAAAAGCTTTGCAGCCAGCTGATCCAGCTTTATGTGCCCCATCCAACTCCATCTGGCTCAGCCTGCACCTCCCTGCAGGGCCCCCTCCTCCACCCTTTGCAGCTGCAGTGCCTCCGGCTTGAAGCCATGTGGATTTTGCTAACTAAGCAAGGTCAGACCAGGGGAAAATATGGAAGCGACAGCCCTAAGGAAAAACTAGGCTGTTGCGAGGGCACTCCTTTTGGCGTCAGAGTCTTCTCTGTCATGTCATTCCAATGCCAGAAGGCTCTATGATTATTGGGGTCATGATGCTGCTGTGTCTTTTGTAATAGTAAGGTTGGTCGAAGCCGCTTTCCCTTTTGTAAGCAATACGCCTCCAATTGACTCCTGTGGGAATGGGGTGAGGATAGCCCGGAATGGCAACTATTCCTTGGAATAATTTGAATGTCTTCTTAACTTCCTTTCCTAAATTGCCCAACAGGACTGTTGTGTGGCAATTAAACAACCAACTGTTCTCCACACCAGAGGCAGCTGCGCTGCAGTGCCTGAATGATCAACAGTTGCCCGTACTCCAGAGAACTGGAGCTCTGCCTTAGGTGAGGCATCATGGTTTCACACAAGAAAACCCTTTAATATCTTTTGAGGCGAATGATGTCAGAGATACTGTTTTGTTCCTGTTTATGCTAATTGGACTGAGATCCATCCACTTGGGGAAAACCCTAAATTGTCCCAGAATTTATTTACTTAGGGTCAGCACAATCCTAATTTGTGCTGGAACAGGCAGGTTGGCATACCTGTGCTGTATCTAATGCAAGCATTGGGACGGCTGCCACACTTCTGTAGGGGAGGGGAGGCTTGCCCCCTTCCCCACAATAAGGCTACAGCAGCCCTAATGGGTCTACTTAAACTCTAGAGATGGCCTACGTCTGGGTAGACAGAAGCAGCTAGAGGCTGATCCTGGCTGCCCAGAAGGCAAGGTTTGGATCTGCCATAACTGCAGAATTGATGGGCCTCTGAAATTAGTTTGTACTTAGTGGTGTCCAAACCCTGGCCCTGGGGCCGAATGTGGCCCTTGGCAAGACTCCTCTGTCGGGCCTCAGGGAAGCCTTGTTAATGTCTCTAATACAATCTTATATGTGATGTAAATTTATTCAAATTTGAAATGAAAATCATTTTTCTAGCCCCCAACTCAGTGTCAGAGAGATGATGTGGTCCTCCTGCCAAAAAGTTTGGACATCTCTGTTCTAACTCCATTCCTCATATTTCTGTCTGATGCCTCGGAGATTTTCCTTTTGTAAATACATTGGAAAAGAATTGGATATACTTCTACAGCATGAAAAATTAAAATGCTATATGTTTTTAGCTTTGTTTGCTTGTCATATGTTTAGTTAACAAATTAAAGAAGGCCTTGTGAATTTTACATGACCTAAATATCTCCACTGCTTTTCCAGTAGCATTTGAGCGAAAGTTTTTTTATTAAGAAAAAAAAGAAACGTGTTGTGTGATTTACAGTACATTCCTAATCTCCAGTTAGGCCAGCATAAGTCGTGGCACAAGTCCTGAACCCTTCTTGGGGAGGTTAGGTCAGTGCACAGACATGCCTTCCCCACACCACCATGAGAATGGAGAGATCAGTGAGTTATGCCAACCTAAACTGGTTAGGATTGTGCCCTTAATGTGCCAAATTAGATCACAATTGATTTATAGAACTGGAATTTTTTTTCAGAAATGGAGAGCCAAGCAGCATGGCCTATGTCCTCTTCTTCCAGGACATGCCGTCCTTTTGAATTTTATCACAACTTACAGCCCAATCCAGAGCAACTAATCTGTCCACATAAGAGCCCTTAGGTTGCCCTATCTAACACTAGGTTGGAGCAACTGCAAGATGCTCCAGCCCAGTTACTCTGAAGGAGGCTTAGGGCAGAGCAAGGCAAGATAGGGTGCCCTAAGAGAGGTGGACCTGCTCTGCCCTAACTGGGGCAGCCTAAGCAGCTCAGGAGAGGCAAGTTGAGGGCATGTTTAGCATTGCCTAGGGCAGAGCAGTTACTCTGTATCCAAAGCCTGTTTCCAAGGCAGAAATGCCCTCTTCCAGCCCTCAGAGTTATACCACCTCAGGAGCAGGTATAGTAATGAGTAGACCCATAGGGGTCCATGATAAGGCCTGAGTAAGAATGGCAGTGCTGACCAAAAATCTGAGTTCTTGGCCAGCCTAGCTGCAACCCCTGCCTCTCAACCTCAGGATATGGAATATATATGGCTGCCCACAAACCTCAGGATACAGCAGGCCACTCCAAGAAGCCCCTTGTATTCACTGTAGAATGTACTGGCATCTCATCAGGGACTCCTTATAAGGCAGGCACCCAGTGGCGTCATCAGACTGGTGCGGCTGGTGTGGGCTGCATTGGGTGATGCGCTCCGTATGGGGTGATGTGCCGGAGGAGTTTGACTGTCCTTTGGCAGGCCCCGGGCGTCAGGACCCCCATTCAGGCCTGCTCCAAGGCGGAGCAGCATCCAGAAGCTGCCACTTGTCTGAGGAGCAGGCCTGAACGGCCATCTGAGGTGCACTGCGCAGAAACAGACTGAGCATGCCGAACAGCTTCAGATGAGACTTCCTTAGAGCAGAGAAAGTCCGCACCTCTGCACAGCCATTCGGCCTCACTCAGGAGGCGGAGCGGCAGCCGAATGGCTTCAGAAAGAGTACTGCACAGGCACCAACTCTGACGCCTGCACAGTCTCCCCCAAAGCCAAAAGGCTTCAGAAAAGTACTGCGCAGGTGTCAGAGATGGTGCCTGCGCAGTACTCTTTCTGAAGCCAGTTGGCTTCAGAAACAACTGCGCAGGTGCCAACTTTGGTGACTGCGCAGTCCAGGTAGGGGGGGCACGCATCCCAGGGATGACGCACAGACTTCCGCACCAGGTGATGTGCAGAGTCATGTCACAACTGTAGGCACCACAGCGGTTCCTTGTTCAGTGTGATCTGAGGGGTGTCTCCTCAGGAGCAAGTCTTCCCCTTGTGTCAATTACTTAGCATGCTCTGGAGCAGTTAGGGCAACCCAGGCTTCCTGACTCTCTGGATTCAGCATAACTTTCTGCTCTGGATACAGAATAGTTAGGAGAGTGCAGTTAGGTCAGAGCAGGCTGAATTTGCTCTGGATTGCAGCCTTAGTATCACAACTAAGTATCACAACTTAGTATCACAACTCTTCATGGAAAAAAATCTTCATTGTCTGTCTTTTCCTTGTGAGCAAGCAGGCAGCCTTTTGAATTAATAAATTATAAGCAGTATAATAAATTATATACAACATTTTAAAATTTCAAGCTTTTTTTTCTTATAATTATCCAGTACTATGATTCTTTCTGCTTCAGTTCTATATATCCCTTACATATTTGGTTGCTATTCCCTTTGTTGTGACTGTCAGATTCCACCACCACATAAAAATGCATTATGTTTCTTTTGAACATGCTCTGTAGTAAAGTACATCTCGTAATCATATTTCACATACCCTCTCCCATCCAAGAAAGATTTTGGCTTTTGTCATGTGAAGCAAAGAAGGAATTTGGGTCAAATTCCAAATGGGACATAAAGACATGCTACAGTCTCCATCCAAGTCCATTTACTACAGAGTGGATTTACTGGATGGAGTTAGAGCAGTATTTCTCAAAGTGGGGGTCGGGACCCCTTTGGGGTTCACCTAGAGCATTCCTGGGGGTCGCCTAAAGACCCCTGGTGCAGAGGGCCAGGTCAGGCTTGCCAGACCTCCGGCTGTAGCTGCGCGCGCACTGGGGCTAACTGACAACCTCAGGGCCCAATCCTATGCATGCCTACTCTGAAATAAATCCCATTGTGTTCAATGCGTGCATAGAACACACATTTCATTTGTAACAATGAAAATACATCCTGCATATCGGATATTTACATTATGATTCATAACGGTAGCAAAATTACCGTTATAAAGTAGCAACGAAAATAATTTTATGGTTGGGGGTCCCCACAACATGAGGAACTTATAAAGGGGTCATAGCATTAGGAAGATTGAGAACCACTGAGTCAGAGCATTCTGGAATGTCACTGTTCAACTAGGACTTCACTGACAGTGTTTAGAAAGAAACTTAGAACTACAATCAACTTGGAATCTGTGAGCTCTGTTTTTCTCTCCTTTTTCTGCTTTATCAGGTCAGATCCCAATTCTAACAAGTATAAAAGTTAAATACTGTTCTAGTTACTGTGGAAATATATGAATGTATATATAGAGTTATTTGAATTATAGGCATGGGAAATGTAAATACTAATGTGTGACAATGCCCTTTAATAGCAATTTATGATGCAGATTTTTCTGAACATTTATTTTTCATATTTTTATACCGCCCTTCCTCTAAGGAGCTCAGGGTGATATCCTGAACATAGTGCCTTTCCTTCTTTTGTCCTCACAGCAAGTTGGTGAGGCTATGAGACATTGACTTGGCCCAAGGTCACTGAAGAAGCATCATGGCTGAATGGGGATTTGAACCCAGATCTTCCAAGTCTAAGTTCAGCTCTTGAACCACTACAGCATCCTGGCTTTAGCGTGACTAGCACTGCAATCCTAACCTCCATTTAGAATGGACTAAGCCCAAGAATAAATCCTGTGTTGACTTGGAGGTGTAATAAAAGTGCCATGAGACACTTCTGCACCACTCTTGGGGACATGCACTTGCCACCCTACACTTGCCACCCTACATCACCCTGGGAATGGGACGACCAATGAATTGTGCCAGCCTGGGTAGGATTGGACCCTTAGGCCCATATCCTAAAGTCAAATTAAGCCCTTTGCTCCGGAGCAGTTAAGGTGACTTTCCGTAAGATAACACTAGAGGGTGACATAACTGCGTAGACCCGTAACTGCTCTGGATTTTGCCTTTAGTATCACAACTTGAAAAGAGGACAAGATCCCAAAAATAGGATACCCAAGGAAAATGTAGAACTGGACAAAATAAAAGCTAAAAATGCTCTTGCATATTGCTTTCATGTGGTCAATTTAAACACTATATTACATACTAAACTTAAAACTTAACATACAATGTAATACAAGTAATTTATTAATTATAGAAACCTATGTTGCCTGCTCTTAGAAAAGGGGACATTTAAGTTTATCCAGGACACAGGCAAAAAAGAGGACATGTCTGGCAAAAAAGGACATATGGTTACCCTGCCTAGCAGGATGTGACATCATCAAGCAGAAAAACTTTTAGCAAGCCGAGGCGCACTTATCCAGGAATAGGCTTGAAGTCTCATTTACTGTCTTTGTTAAAAGCATATAAATACCACTGTAAAAAGTACAGATCTAGAACATTTCTCCCAAAAGCAGATACCACGGTAGCATCAAGTCTAATATATTTAAAATAAAATATTGAAATGAATGGGGCCCACTAGTGGGTCTTGACCCACAATTTGAGAAACACTGCTCTAGTCCAGTTCTCAAAGTGGGGGTTGGGACAAGTTGCAAACTTGTGTGGAGGGGTTTGCAAGATGGTGGGATCTGCCATTTTGGAATCTGGCACTGAGCTTTCCTGGGAGTAAGTCTGATTGAACACAATGGGACTTAATTCCAAGTAGACATGGAGGAGCTCTAGCTAGCATGTCACATCCAGGTAAGGCTACAATCCAGAGTATCCATGGGAAATTGTACACCAATGTAGTTACGGTGCCACCTATGGGAAACCTATAGAAAATGCAGAGCAATCCAGAGTAAGCGCCTCTTACGTCTTCCTGTAGTTACTCTGGATTGTAGGGTTAGTTTGACAGGAGGTCCTGGACAGATTTTTAAGTTTGAAAGGAGGTCCAGGGTTGATGTGCTTGAGTACCACTGGTCCAGTCTGGCACAGGGGAACATTTACTTTTGTTTATAGCAAAGAAAGGAACCCTGACTGCTGTGATGCTCACCATATGTTTTGTGAAGGACACACATGTATAGAAGCGACCCTATATAGATGTGATCCTCTGTACCTGCCATTGGAGACCTACGTGTGTCTACTCAGGAGTAAGTCCCATTGTGTTTAATGGAACTGAACCCTGACTGGTGTGATGCTCATGTTCTGTGAAGGACGCACATGCATAGATGCGACCCTATATAGAAGTGATCCTCTGTAGCCTGCCATTGGAAGCCTATGTGGGTCTACTCAGGAGCAAGTCCCATTGTGTTTAATGGGGCTTTCTCCCAAGATGGGCCACATTTTCTTGAGGGAGCCTCACTGAATGCATGTCTCCCGTTTCCTATGGAGCGGAAGAGTCACACCCCAGACACTGACGTGCTTGGAAATCACATGTTTCTGTCAGGAAAGCCTGCGTGTGTCGTGACTGCTGCGGGAGGGAGGCCCTCTGCACGTGCTCAGAGGCACTGGTGGCGCAGCTAGAGGGGGCGGAGGAGCCCGTCCTGGGGGTATGTTGAGGCCTCCCTCCGCTCCGCCTAGTACTGAGTCAGCCGATGCCTGCGGGGGAGGGAAGAGAAGATGGCGGCTCCATGGGGGAGTCCTGCTTGCCGGGCAGAGGCCAAGAGCAGCGCCCTGGATGCTGACTCGGAACTCTCCAGCCCCCGCCAAGGGCAGCGGGTTCACCCGGCCTGCGTGCGCCTCACCCGTCCCTTCCCCTCCCTTTCCCTCCAGGATATGAGCAGGGCTGCCGGAATGAGGTTGAACTCGTCGGGCTGGTCCCTGCCTCCAGGCCCCGGAACCTCATTCTCCGGCGCTGAGCAGGCCGGACCCAGGAGCCACACACCGCCGCTTTCCTCGGGGACTTGCCCCGGGCCAGCCTCGCCACAGGCCCCGCTGTGGGCTTCGTTAGCTGTGTGAAGAGCGGTGGCGTAGCTAGAGGGGGGCGCAGCAGTCAGTCTTCCCCCCCTCATAAAGATGTGATCCTCTCTTGCCTGACAGTGGAAACCCATGCGGATCTACTCGGGAGTAAGTCCCATTGTGTTTAATGGGACTCCCCTCCTCCTCAGAGCCCCCTTTCATGCTATGGGGAGGCTCCCCCCCAGACTGACTTCTCAACCCCCCTTTAGCTACGCCACTGGCAAAGAACTGGGGTGATGGGAAGGGTCAGCCCTCCTCACACAGGTGTCAACTGGAAAGGAGGACAAGGTCCCACAAAATGGAGGACACCCAAGAAGAATGTAGGACATGAAAAACACTCAGATCTATTGCTTTCTTGTGGTTAATTTGAACACTCATTAAATTTAAAACTATGGCATAGAATTTATTAATTACCAGAAGGCTACGTGCTGCCTGCTCACAAGGAAAAGGAGGACAATCAGGATTTTTCCAGGACACAAGGCTTTAAAAAGAGGACATGTCCTGGAAAAGGGGGACAAGAAAGATTTCCTCGCCCAGGACACAAAGCTAAAAAGAGGAAAAAGAGGACATATGGGGTGCGGTCCAGAGTAACTACAGGGAGTATTTACTCTGGGGTAAGAACAATTTACTCTGGATTGCAATATGAATTTCCCATAGGTTTTCACTAGGCGGTGCCGTAACTATGGGTACACATAATGTCTCTCCCGTAGTTACTCGGGATTGTAGGGATGGTCTCCCCACCTCTCAATTGACTCCCACCTCATCTGTATTTAGTGAGGTGTATTCACTTGTCAAGAATTAGTGGATCAGGCACATGATGTGGTTGGTGCTGGAGAGATCCTTTCTTTCATGCCCCCTGTGCTTCACATCCTCCTTTTGCCACTGCCTTCCTGCCACAGCCCAGTACAAAAGTACTGCTTACTGTAATTCCGTGGCGCAGAAGAGGAACTGAGGCTAGGAAGTCATTCCATGCTGTGAATGTGTGTTGCGTTGCCACAGCAAATCTCTTTGCTGGTGCCTGGTTGTCCCAAAGAACTGATGAAGTGACAAGCAAATCCGTACCTGGACAAGTATCAATCAATCAGTTGTATTTTTATATACTGCTTTTCAAGAAAAAGGTCACAAAGCAGTTTAGAGAGAAAATGAAATAACTAATGGCTCTCTTTGGAGTGCAAGTAGGAACTCCCTCAGGGGACTGCTCACTCACAGAATTACTATTGGCATATGTTACGTTATAAACATATGTACATTTGTAAGTCCGCATGAGATTTCATGTGAATGGTTGTACATGCGTTAAAAGGCCACACCAAAGTTGGAACCCTCAAAGTACAGATTATGTATACAGTACTCCTTTACCTCAATGTGAACAGACATGTATACAAATTGTGCACATGCTGAACATACTATGTAAAGAAGACTTAAAAGGAGATATTAGGCTGCAATGCTTCCTTCTTTCATACTAGCAGGAATCTCTTGGTCATAAGGTCATAAGCCTCTGCCCTTTGTCATCTCAAATACCATCCAGGTAAAGTTCTCATATGAGAATTAATACTCATGAATTTATGCTGTGTCAGGGAGTCAATTCTAACTCCTTGGCAAGTGTATATGTGTAGTAAAAAGCATTTGTAAATGTAGGTTTGTTTGATTCATACCTCAAGTTTTTTGCTTATGCACATGAAATGTTTCATTCATGCACCTGAACTTGTGAAATGGCCGTCAATTAATCTGTGACTTGGGATACCTTTGTTTCGCAAGACAAGAATTCAATACATTCTCTGCCGGTGCTTATATTCAACTACAGTGTGTATGTTCTGAAGTTAAAATAATGAGATGGGGAACAGCAAGCTTAGGAGGAGCATTGCTGATCTATTGATTGATGATTGGTATCCTTCAGTCTCGAAAGGCTATGGTATCATGCTCTGAGTGCACAATGGCCTGGGTAGATTAATATGGAGGATAGACTGTTACCCAAGCAGCAAATCCATGTCACTGAAATAGTCCAATGGAACAGCAGAGCCAATATGATTGGTTCCAGCTGTGTTGCAGGAGTTACCAGAACATGATTGTACACAGTCAAGAACTACTTCCAGGACTCTGGCTCTGGATTTTGCCTGGAGGTTGATTCCTGAAGCCTTTCCCATGGATGGGTATTGCTACAAGGTTTGAGGTGGGAGTTTTCCTTCTCCAAACAACCCACGTTCAGGTGATCTATTAGGGTTGAATTAAACAAGCAATTCTGATATCTGAAACAAAAAAATCCTGAAGAACATGTTCAGTGGTCTCAGAGACAGTGTTTCAGAATGAAAGAACTAACTAAAATATGGGGCATTCCCCTCATCAAAGGGACATCTGGCACTTTGAATCCCCATTCTGTGCCCCAGTCCCCAGGGGCAACACTGGCAGAGGCAGAAGAGGAGGGCAGACTAGTCCAGGGAGTTTTGGGGAAACAGCCTCTGTTGCTGACATCAGAAGCTTCCTCTCACTCAACCACTTCCTATCTGCATGTTGTACTCTGCTGGTTGACTGAAGAGGAAAGACGAGGGAAAAGAAAACAAGAAAAAAATCTTGCAGGCACATGGCATGGTGGGTTAGTGTTGCCACATATCCTAGCCCTTCTACAGTGAAAAACAGAACCATAAGGACCAAAACTTCTGTTTTTCCTGTCCTAACTATTAAACATTGCTTCCCTTATAGCGTTTAGGATTGTGTTACATAGCATTTTAATTTCAGCATTTCCCTTTGCTGTCTGCCATCCAGGCACTCAGATCAAGACTGTTGGGAAGGCCATCCAATCTCTGCCACTGACTCCCTTGCGTTTCTTGGGAAAATCCCTGCCACGCCCTGACAGTCTTTCCCCATTAGTGCAATCCAAATGCGTACAACCATCCACCCTCCCTCTGACATGTTTAGGGTACGAAGTTTTTAACAGTTTTACATTCAAATCAGTAATGAATATAACAGTATTCTGGTTTTTAAGTTAAAAGTCCAGAGATAGTGAAATCCACATGAAACGTGATATCCACATGAATGTAAACTGCTTTGAGGGGAAAATAATGTACAGTATGTTAAAATGATCTTGAGTACTGGAGTCTCTTGGGGATATTTGTCACAGTAGGAACATGATACCCACAATTGTTAATACGTACAACCTACGCTTTCCTAAAAGGGTGCTAAGATTCATGGCTATCTAGAAATCATGCCATCTCCCATTCTGATTTCAGAATCTGTAAGGCTGATGGGGCTTCAGTGCTATTGCTGTTGGGTTGCCACTAGCAGGTATTTGATTTCTGGAACAGACACTGGAAGACAGTGATTGAGACTCTCTGGGGGATGGGGAATTACTGAGGAAAAATCATTCTTTGTGGCTGGCTGTGACTCACCCTGGTTGGAAGCTTCTCGCAGAGCTGACCTAGACCAAATATGAAAATCCTCTTCTTCTACCTGGAGTGGATTTTCTGAATCTCTTGAACCTGTCAACTTGCTCTCATATAACCTGTCTGGTCCTGTGGCTTGTCAAGTTCTAACAGCTTTCCCATGCCCATCAAGTATCTGAAACATGTCTCCTTTTCACACTCTCCTTGATTCTAACCATGTGTGTCTGTTTTCCACTTGTCTAGTAGGTTGTAGTAGCCAGTAACTATGAGTGAAACTCCTTCAGACACTGCAAGCTACTTTGCTCAGCCTTAGCAGAATCTATGGACCTCAATGGATTAATTAGAATCTATCAACAAGAGGTATAAGAGCTTAAGTAATGCAGTGGCTCAAGAGACTGAGTTGCAAATCTGGTCTCTCCTTGTTCAGATTACGCTTCTGACAGGAACTTATTAGATGGCTTTGGGCAAGCTTTTCCCGCTCCAATCTGGAATATGGGAATATTAATACTAAATTTACCTTTATGGACTTGCTTTATGGGAATATGTCACGATAATACACGTAAAGTATGTTTTAAGTCTAAGGGCGCAATCCAGAGTAATTACGGGGAGTCCTTGCTCCGGTGTAAGAACAATTTGCTCTGGATTGCAGTATGAATTTCCCATAGGTTTTCATTAAGTAGTGCAGTAACTACGGGTGCACGTAATGTCTCTTACGTGCACCCATAGTTACTCTGGATTGTGGGGTAAGAAGACAATCCAATGCATGTCTACTCAGAAGTACATCCAGTGGTGAGATTCAAATTAATTAACAACAGGTTCTATGTCCTAATAACCTAAATTAACAGCAGGGTCTATGTCCATAGAATAACATAGTTCTATGTCCAGTGATGGGATTCAAAGAAATTAACAACCGGTTCTATGCCCATATGGCAGCCACTTTTAAATGGCTATTTTTAAACTTTATATTTCCTATCTCTCATATAGAGTAGGTGT
Organism: Cryptoblepharus egeriae; assembly: GCA_030015325.1. Classification (NCBI taxonomy): domain Eukaryota; kingdom Metazoa; phylum Chordata; class Lepidosauria; order Squamata; family Scincidae; genus Cryptoblepharus; species Cryptoblepharus egeriae. The sequence continues at coordinate 85,120,163 of JAREYC010000002.1, read as the reverse complement.
GAACCTGCTGGAGCCCACCACTGTTATGTCCTGTTAGAAACTGGTTCTCAGAACCAGGCGCTCATTAGCAAAGGGTTCTATGGAACCTGTGATAACCCCCTGAAGCCCACCACTGAGTACTGCCCATGATAGTAAGTGGGGCTAACTGCCAGGAAATTGTGGATAGGATTGCGCTCTCAAAAAGCTATACAAATGTGAAGTATTATTATGCTTTATACTGTGTAAGACCACTGGTCCATGTAGGTCATGCCTGCACTGATTGGAACCTTTTGAATGCAGATCATCTACCATGATCTGTATGCTGTAGCCCCTTCCCTTGTTAAGAAATGTAATAATCGTGCCCCATCGGACACATTATTCAGTTCCACTGGCAAAAGCTATAGCCCCTCAATTTTCCGAAAAGAATAACTCCTGATTACATACCAAGATCTACCGGTACATCTCTTTATATTGCTACATTAGGTTGCCAATTGTGTATACAGAGCACAATCCTAAACATGTCTACTCAAAAGTAAGCCCCATTGTGTACTTTTAGGAAAGTATCTTTAGGATTGCAGCAATAATCTGCAAGTGGTAAATGTGTACCTCAATCTATATTAGTTCCATGAATGATGAATGAGGAAATTCCAACACACTGAGAGCCCAATCCTATGCGTGTCAACTCAGAAGTAGGTGTAATTATAGTCAATAGGACTCGCTCCCAGGAAAGTGAGGATAGCCTTAGTCCTTCCAATACAGATTATTATCTATTCCATAATGTCATGTACACTGAGCATGCAATTCAGTGAAAGCTTCCAAATCCAGAATCAGCCAAAGAAGTTACTTTGTTCAAAATAAAATGTCCATTGGGTTTGGATGAAATTTCCCCACTGAGATTATGCTCTCAATAGGATATCTAAATTCGCAAGGAGTTACAGTTAGCTGTATCTTCACAATTGAAGATGTTCAATACATCTTCTGAACCATGAGATCAAAGTAACGAGGTACTGTCAAAAAGATTTACTGAACAGAGGATTGGGATTTTGACCTACAAAACTAGAATGTTATTGGGACCATTTAGGTTCCTTGAGGAGAGGAAGTTGTTGACTTTTGGTTCCCCATATATAATCCCCATCAAGTACCACAGCTGAAGGTAGAACCTAGGAATTCAACTCATCTGGCCTACTTGATCCAATGTTTTTGGTTTTTCCTTCTTGCTGTTAACTCCATGTTTGCTGGAGGGCTTTAGGATGGAATGATTCCTGCTATGCTCAGATTAGCTGCCCTCTTTAAGATAAGAGAGGCACCCACAAAGAGTACTACCAAGTTGCTTTTTCCATCCCAGACTGTGTCATCCTACGCAGCTCTCTCCCTGCTGTGTCAGAGAGTACATTTATAGGAAGGAGAAGTTGAGCAGCCCTTACAGCCCCTAAAATTCATACGTTTTGGTCAAGTGTGGGAGGAGAGAAAACAAGAGGAAAAGAATTCAAAGTCAAGAACCTCTTCTACTTCATAAACCTAGTTGCAGCTGCCAGGATCCTACCTTATACCATTTGCTTGCTGGCAATGCAGGCAAAAGATCATCATCAACTCAGGATAATTTCATCTGAATAACTACCATTTCTTCAATCCTTAAATATAAATATAGTCTTTATATTATAGTCTCATATTCACTAAAAGCATGAATTGTACCCACTCTGTAAACTTCGGAATTTTTTTACGTAAACAGTGCTTTGAGGGGAAAATAAGGTAGGTTAAAATGTTCTTGAGTACTGGAGTCTCTTGGGGATATTTGTCCTAGTAGGAACAGGATTCCCACAGTTCTTAATACAACCTGTGCTTTCCTAAAAAGGTGCTAAGATTCATGCCTATCTAGAAATCATGCCATCTCCCATTCTGATTTCAGACATCTAGTATCTAGTTTTGGTTGTAGTTACAGTGCAGAAGGTTTTCTACTGTATTATTATATGTTCTGAAGCTGAAACTCTGCATTGAAACAGGTTTTCAGGCTCTTTTCTAATGAACCTTGTATTAGCTGACATCCCATGCACATCTCTTCACACAATATGGGCTGGTTAAAGCTATGGTGCTACATGCATGTGAAAACGTTTTCCATTTAAATAAGCGTAGAGACGGTTTAAAGGCCAAATCAAAGAAGAAAGGCAAATTTATGGAAGAGAAATGAAGCCTTCAATTATTAAAAAAACAATTTGGGGCACTTTTAAAATACAGGGTCCTGGGCTCTGAGCAGCACAGAATGGCATGGTATACCTGTGATTAAAGCTCTCAAGCATTGCAGTCATGATTTGGTATTATTTATGATGGAGGTTTGGAGAGGGGTACTTAGGGTTGAAAGAGAGATTGGTTGTGGTATTATGCTAGTTGTGGTATTATTGCTACAAAAGCAATAATGTAGTAACATGTGGAGATCTGAAATATTTAAAAACACTTTTTTATTTTTAGGATCTGTACTACATACTCATATGTAGTACAATAGTAGGATACGGTTGGTCCTAGTTAGATGGCTTGCTTTCCTTCATCTCTTCCCCATTAACAGCTCATCTGTAGGCCCTTTGGGCTGATCTTTAACAACTTAACATTTAGAAAGCTAATTACCGATTTATGACACTGAACAAACTCATTGAGTAGATTACTTTCTCTGACCTTCATGCTTTTGTGACATCAGTGCAGCTCAGTCAGTGGTTACATAGGTCTCCAAGATGATGACCTGCTTTCACCTTTATTTTGATTTTTTTGCTTTCCCCACATCCTTGAAACTTTGGCAATTTCTTTCTGTCAATGAATGCACTGTACTTACATTTAGATTGCTCATTCATCTTATACAATCATGGTTTTGTGCCTAAAATGGTGCCTAAAACTCCCCATGTGTTGTGTGTTGGAAGTAGATATTGTTGTGATCTTGGCTATTTTGATTAGTGTGAATGTGTTTGATTAGTGTGAATGTGCCTGTTATATGTTTTACTGTGGATGATTGAGGCTACAATCCAGAGTAACTATGGGACTTTTTACACTGACGTAGTTACAGTGCCACCTATGGGAAACCAATGGGAAATGCATAGAGCAATCCAGAGTAAGTGCCTCTTACATCTTCCCGTAGTTACTCTGGATTGTAGGGTGAGTGATGCTATAACCCTAACGCATAGTTAGGCAGCACAAATCCTGTACTGGTCTGGAGATGATCTGTGCCACTCCTGGGGGTTAGGCCACTGCACAGACATGCGCAAGTCTCCCCATACCAGAAAGCGAACAGGGAGATGGTTGAATTGCACTGGCCTTAATTGGTTAGGGTTGTGCTCTGCATTACAAAAAAAATGTTCATAATATCTGGTTAGGGTCCTGGAAAACCAGGACTGTCCTAGTTTTTGGGGATTGCATTCACATACTGACAAGTTTGACAGGGGGTCCTGTCCTGGTTTTGTGGAAGAGAATTATGACAACACTACCTGGAATATCTTTTTTTCAACCTTGGAATGTGACACATCTCAGAATGGTGTGGGAAGGTCAGATAAATTACTCATTTCCAGTTTGTATTTCAGCAAAGACTGAGAAAATGAGGAACGTTAAGGTTGTTTGGACTGGAATAGTCTGGGAGTGGAGGGGGCCAAGCTATGGATTTAGAGACTTTGGTGTAGGTAGGATCAGGGATTTTGCTTCTTGCTGCAGAAGACTATTCATATGCTCATGTGTATTTCTAAATTACAGATCCTACCAGGACTATGTTAGTCTCAAATATAGCAATTTGCAACCTTTTCCATCTTATGGAACATTGACAAGGTATTAAAATTGTCCAGGTACATCAGTTTTTTGCTCATTGAAAAGACATACCATGATGCTGACCAGGGGCTCATATCCCTCAGCAGCCCTATTGATAATTGGTCCTCCCCATGGCACACTTGTGGATTATCCATAGCATACCCATGTGCTGCAGCACAGTTGTTGAACATTGCTGTCATATATCCCTCATCCAAAGGAAACTAAATGCTGCTGTACCCTGTACCCCTATACTTCTCACTGCTCAGGTAAGTGAGGAGCACATCCCAAAATAATGTGAAGGAATCCCATAGTTAAGATCTTAGGAAGCTCTCAGTTAGGGCTGAAGGGTAAGGCTTGGGTTTCAGTTCAGGCTTGAGGGGTGCCTTTTATATTGTACTTGCTATAATTAGCCAACTGTTCTGGTGTATTTGGAAAGCTCCAGGTGTGGCCAGTTAAAGGGTTTTAAATGCTGACTCAGGCTTTGCCACCCCTCCCCCTTTCTGTCCTTAGGATGCACTGGTCCAGCCAGTCTGTGTGCCAGGCCTCCTATTGTAGCAAAGCTTGGAGGCGACGCCAAGCTGGCGCCGTGCTCTGCCCAGCCCTGGCTGGCAGGGAGGTGTCTCTGGCCCAGATGCTCCTGCAGGGGCAAGTTTCTCCAGGGTGGAATTTGCCTGTGTGAAGTGAGGCTAGGCTTGTGACCTGATGGGATGGATTCACCTCCAGGGAAATATTTTACATACCCGCTGGCTTTTGGGCCCCTTGATAGAGTGAGGAACCTCCCAGTGAATAAGCAGCAGAGACTAGTTCCTTCCAGTCTTGACCAGAAGCCCTAAGCTATGTTCTCTGTGAACTTTGCTGGCTCCACCAGCAGTTCCTCAGTCCTGCTCTGCAGCTTGTGTGCCATCCCAGTTTGGCAGAAATCCTGTGTCTTGAACATCTGCATGTCATGCATACAAGCGGTGACCACTTTCTTCACTGCTTGATTGCATCTACTGAATTTCTATCCATTATGACACAGATAAAAGAATAATGTTTTATGAAAATGATGGAAACTGTGTACATTTGTGTGTCCCAATGACTGTTCCCATATAACACTTTCTCATGTCAGTGTAGGGTTGACACTGCTACTTCTGGTGACTGGCAGGGCTCCTGCATTGTTGCATGAAAGGTAGAAATTATTGAACCGAAAAGATAGCAAGTTTTTGTGAACATGTCAGGATCTGAATTGTCAGAACCAGCTCAAATTCTGAAATATATGATTATGGGAAGCACTTATATAACCACTGTTCAACAACAACAACAACAAAATTCCACGGCAATTTAAATAGAAAAAATAAGACAGCTATTTAGTAGAACCTAAATCAGGTTAAAAAACTTTAAAAAATAAAATAAAAAAGAGGAGACCCTGTCAACAGTTATTGTCTCGGAGTCTATCCCTACAATCCAGAGTAACTACGGGAACATGTAAAAGGCCTTTACTCTGGATTGCTCTGTGCATTTTCCATAGGTGGCACCGTAACTACGCTGGCAGAAAAAATCCCGTTGTTACTCTGGATTGTGCCCTACGTTGGAATGAATAGGGAGTAGTTACTGTCCCTAAGCTAATCATAGGCAGTTAGCAGGGATGACAGAATTCATGGGACACTGCAATCTAAAGATGCAATTTCTATTACACTGCTCTATGGGTGCAACCTTAACCAACTATGCCAGTGAGGGCATGTGCTGCATCCTGAAGTTGGTGGCAGTCATGCTAGCTTCCTCAAGTAAGCAGTGTTTGTTCTTGAACAGACATTGCTGGGGTGTGTAGAGCCAGTTATTATTTCTCCCCCTGCTAAATAATAGAGGAACACTCACTTGAAAGAGTGCCTCTTGCTCAGTTAGCAGGGGTGCTAACTGTGCTAACCTCAGTGCGAAAAAGTTGGTTGGGATTGTACCCTAAGATATGATAGGTTTGAAGGGTTGAGAGATAGGTAGGAATGGCTTCTACAGCATAAAATAATGTCCCTGCCTCCCAATGGGGCAAAGCCATAATCGTATTAATATACAGTACTAGTGAACTTTACCCACCATTGTGGAGAAAGGTTTCAAGAATATTTGTGGATCTGGGCACAGCTGAGCACTGCTGGACACAACTTGGCACTGGGCGACAGGCAGTGGGCACCACTGCACACCAACAGGCACTGGGCATCAGGGGGTATTAGGGGAAAGTGGTGGGCAGCAGTGAACACTGAACATTCCAACTGGACGCTCCCCTGTGCAACACACCTTTCTGTGCAAAATCCCTGTGTACTACCCCCCATGCACTACCCCCTGTGAATACTCCCACAACACCCCTCCCCTTGTGCACCATCACCCTTCCAATACAACTCCCCCATGTACCATCTCCCATGTTCCACCTCTCTCACCTGTGCTGGGTTTGGCGCTGGGTTTTATTGGTCTTCAATGTTAAGTATAGGACAGAAATGTGTTGTGCCTCTTCTCACCCTCTTAAGGGTTAAATTTCTAAAAATTGGATCTTGGTGGGTGCTCGCATCATGAAAGGAATACCCTCCCCAAATTTCCTGCTTCTAGGTCCAGGGGTTGGGGCTGAGTGTTGATCAGTTAATGATTCTTCAATGTAAATTACAGGGATGAAAACGCATTGCGCCCCTTTTCACCCCCTTCTGGTTTGAATTTCCAAAAATCAGTTCTTGGTGCCTACGTCATGGAAGGAACACCCTCTTCAAATTTCACTGTTCTAGGTCTGGCGGTTTTGGCTGGGCATTGATGAGTTAGTCAGTAAGTCAGTCAGTGACTTTTCAGTTAGATAGATAGATAGATAGATAGATAGATAGATAGATAGATAGATAGATAGATAGAATCATAAAATCATAGAATCATAGACTTGGGAGGGACCTGGTAGGTCATCTAGTCCAACCCCTTGCCTGTAGCAGGAAATCCTCCTAGAGCATCTCCGACAGGTGCTAATCGAGCCTCTGCTTGAAGATCCCCACTGAGGGAGAGTCCACCACCTCCCTTGGCAATCTGTTCCACTGCCAAACTGTCCTCACCGTCAGGAATTTTTTCCCGATATCCAACTGGAATCTCCTTTCTTGCAGTTTGTACGCATTGGTTCTAGTTCTGCTTTCAGAGGCAGCCAAGAACAAATGAGCTCCTTCCTCCATATGACAGCCCTTCAGGTATCTGAAGATGGTGATCAGGTCTCCTCTCAGCCTTCTCTTCTCCAGGCTGAACATCCCAAGTTCCCCCAACTTTTCCTTGTAGGGTTTCCCTTCCATCCCACTGATCATTTTTGTCACTCTCCTCTGGACTTGCTCCAGTTTGGCTGCATCTTTCTTAAAGTGAGGTGCCCAGAACTGAACACAGTACTCAAGGTGAGGTCTCACCAATGCTGAATAAAGAGGAACTAGAACTTCTCGCAACTTGGAAGCTACCGTCCTCTTAATGCAGCCTAAAATTGCATTTGCCTTCTTCGCAGACGCATCACAATGCTGACTCATGTTCAGCTTGTGATCCACAGCGACTCCAAGATCCCGCTCACATGTTGTGCTGCCAAGCCAAGTATCCCCCATTTTATACCTGTGTCTTTGGTTTTTAAGTGCAGAACCTTGCACTTCTCCCTGTTGAAATTCATTCTATTTGTTACAGCCCAGTACTGTATTCCAGTTTATCCAATCCTCCTGGAGGTTTTTCCTGTCATCTGTTGTTGTATTTGCTACTCCTCCCAGCTTGGTGTCATCTGCAAATTTGATCAGGCTCTCCTGTATCCCTTCATCCAAGTCATTGATGAAGATATTAAAGAGACAGAGCCCTGGGGCACCTCACTTGCAACTGACATCCAGGTTGATGCAGAACCGTTTACTAAAACCCTTTGAGTGCGGCCGTCGAGCCAGTTGCAGATTCACATAATGACTGCCTTGTCTAGCCCATATTTTTCCAACTTCCCAATTAAGATGTCATACAGGACCTTGTCAAATGCTTTGCTGAAGTCAAGATAAATGACATCCACAGCATTGCCACTGTCCAGTAAGCTTGTAACCTGATCAAAAATGGAGATCAGATTTGTCGGGCAAGATTTATTCTTGGTAAATCCATGCTGGGTTCTTTTGATCACTGAGTACTTGTCTAGAAGTGCACAAATTGTGAGTTTTATGACTTTTTTCTAATATCTTCCCCGGGATTGAAGTCAAACTGACTGGTCTATAGTATTCCAGGTCTTCTTTTTTCCCCTTTTAAAAGATTGTGACTACCCCTACAATCCAGAGTAACTACAGGAGCATGTAAGAGATGTTATGAGCACCCGTAGTTACTGCACCACCTAGTGAAAACCTATGGGAAATTCATATTGCAATCCAGAGTAAATTGTTCTTACACCGGGGAAAGGACTCCCCGTAGTTACTCTGGATTAGGCCCTACATTCAGTCCAGTGGCACTTCTCCACTCCTCAAGGATTTCTCAAAGATGATCGACAGAGGCTCTGCAAGAACACCTGCAAGTTCCCTAAGAACTCTAGAATGCAGCTCATGTGGTCCAAATGACTTGAATTCATTTAGGCCAGTTAAGTGGTTTCGAACTAGTTATCTGTCAGTTTTAATCTGCTGTTCTGCACCATCCACTTTCCATAACCTCTTTGGGGATGCAAGCATATCCCCCTGTCAGCCAACAATCCTGCACCCCCATTTGCACAGCTCTCCTTCCGAGAATAGATGGACGCAAAGTAGGTGTTGAGCAGCTCCACCTTCTCTTGGTTTCTCCTCCTGTTTCTCCTCCTGTTTCTTTGGGCATATCTAAAGAAGCTTTTTGTTATCCTTGACTCCCCTGGCCAGCCTCAGCTCATACTGAGCTTTAGCATCCCTGACCCCCTCCCTACAGGACCAAACTATCTGCCTGTACTCCTCCTGGTAATCTTTCCAGTCTTCCATTGCCTTCCATCTCTTTCTTTAACTTCAGCTTATCCCCAAGTTGCTTGTGGAGCCATCCTGGTTTCTTCAGGTTTTTTTTTCTCCTTTTCATAGGAATTGTTTCTGACTGTGCTTGCAGAAGCTGCTTCTTAAGGAGCTCCCACCCAGCGGGCCCCTTTTTCCATTAGATCATCAACCAGTGGGACCTGCCTATGATTCATCTAAGCCTGTTGAAATCAGCCTTCCTGAAATCCAATATATAGGTTTCACTGTGCACTCTTTTTATTTCCCATAATATTCTAAATTCCAGCAGTTCATGATCGCTTTCTCTTAAAGTTTCCACTACGTTGACCTGGTCAATCAGTTCTTCATGATTTGTTAAGATCAGGTCAAGGATGGCTCCTCCCCTCATTGCTTCCTCCACTTTCTGGACCATGAAGTTATCTTCCAGGCCCATCGGGAATTTATTGGAGCTTCCATACTTGGCTGAGTTTGTCTCCCAACAAATGTCTGGATATGTTTTGTTTTCCCCCTAACCTTTACCCAAACGCACTCCACGGGAATATCTGGACCAGTTTGTTGGATTTCAGAGCAGGTATATATGTTCTTGACATATAATGCTACTCCACCTCCTCTTTTGCCACTTCTGTTCCTCCTGAACAGTTGATAGCCCTCCATTTGTGCGTTCTATTCTTGGGAGTCATCCCACCAAGTTTCAGTTATTCCTATCAAATCAAACTTCCCTTCACTTGCTAGAAGTTCAAGTTCATCTTGTTTATTTCCCAGGCTCTGAGCATTTGTGTAAATGCAACATAAGCCCTGGACATTGCAACTCAATGTATGTTCCCCTGTTTTTTAAGACTGGGCCCCTCAAAGAATTCCCCAGTTACAGTAGTGCCCTGATATTCCCATCGAGAGCATTTTCTTGATTCCTAGTTTTCCTTTTGACATATCCCACCCCCTTCTTATTTAGTTTAAAGTCCTCCTGATCAGGTTTGCCATGTTCTGTCTGAAGACACTCTTCTCCCAACCAGAAAGATGTAGTCCATCCTCTGCCAGGAGTCCATCTTCTAGGAAGCTCAGTCTGTGATCACATAAGTCAAATCCTCAACAACACAATTTTTGAAGCCAGATATTGACTTGGAAAATCTTGCTGTCTCTCTGAGGACCTTTGCCTATTACTGGGAGGGTCGATGAGAATACCACTTGGGTATTCCCTAGATCCTTAATCTTCTTCCCAAGAGCTTCATAGTTCTCAATAATCTTCTGGTAGGTTTGCCTAGCGGTATCATTTGTGGATGAGTTAGAATGGGTAGTGAACAGCAGGCATGATCATCCTTGGTAGCCTCTCTGTGAGATCCCATATCCTGGCACCAGGAAGCTAGCACACCTCATTGGAAAATAGATCTGGTTGGCACACAGCTTCAATGCCCCGCAAGAGGGAATCTCCAATTACCACCACTTTCCTCCATGTTCTCTTCTTATGTCAAGATTCCCCCACACTTACTGGTTTTGGTAGCTGTTGGGGTCTAGCAAGAGGAACTTCTGCCAGTGTGCTGGGATCTGAGAGATACTGGAAATGGTTGTTTAGGTCCAGTGGTTCTGCCCTTTCTTCTCCTGACTGTCACGTGCCTCCATGAAGAGCCATCATTGCTGGAGTTTCCACTGATGTCATTTCCACTCGTGGTGTCTTCCGATAGTTCCCTCTGGAGAAGTTCCATGTGTGTTGCATCGGAACTCCTCAGATGCCTTAATTTGACAAAGCGTGGATACTTCTCCCTCCAGTACTCTCACCTTCTCCTCCTACAGTGCAACCAGTTTGCACTTGTAGCATTGATAATCCCTGAGTCTTTGGGCAAGAAGACAAACATGGCACACGTGCTGCATCTCACAACAACTGTGGTCTCATCTTCCATTTCCTGTACAGTTAACCCAAGCTTCGTGCAGTGGTCTTGACAGGACCTAGTGAGGCCTCCAACTGTTGTCTGTCTATAGAGTAAAATTGACTGGGGGGAATAGAATGATGAGCTTCTGCCCTCTGATTAAGTCCTCTTTGTTCACAGGCCCATGCCAAGGCTTGCACCTCAGGCCCTGATGCGACTGAAACCTCCTCCCACCAGACAATCAGCCAATAAGCAGCTAGTAGTCATTAGCCCCCAAGGTAACAAGCCCCTCCTTCTCCTCTTACCTGTGACCATGTGCTCCCTCTCAGCTGCTCCACAAAAAGTGAAGTAGTAGTAGTAGTAGTAGTAAAAAGCAGGCCTCTGTCAGTCTTGGAAGACTATGGTATCGTGCTTGGTGCTGCATACGATGTATGCGAAGCATGAAAGCCTGGGTTGGATTGTTATGGAGGATAGGCTGTTACCCAAGCAGCAAATCCCCCTTCTCCACGCCACTGAATTAGTCCAATGGAATGGCAGAACCAATACGATTGGATCCAGCTGCATCGCAGAGCTGGGCTAAGGACAGGAGCTCACCCTGTCTTGTGGGGCCGACCCGGGTCTCGAACCCTGGCCTGCTGATTAACAGGCACAGCGCCTTAACCACTTGCGCCACCCACAGCGCCACAGTAGTAGTAGTAGTAGTAGTAGTAGTAGTGGTAGTAGTAGTTGTTGTTTTGTTGTTATAGGACATCTTCGTCTGTTCACAATTCAGACTGTTCTATCTCAGTATTGATTTTATACTGATGATTGGCAGAAGTCCCCCCCCCCAGGATGCAGTTGCAGGACTTTTCCAGACTTATCTGGAGATACAAAGGATTGAACCTGGGACTACTTGGATGTAGCACATGTACCCAGGTCTCATCCGTGGGGCTGAATTGTAAATACCATCTATGTGTTTCCTTAATATTGTATTGAGAATCTGTAAGCAACACTCTTCTCCATTACCTCTATGCGTATGTGTGTATGTGTACCTTTGGTCTGTATGTGTGTGAGACACACATTCCCAGCTGTGTGTATGTGGGTAAGGGTGAAATAGAATCTGACATGATTGAGGTGACAAGACTGGATTTTATCATCCAGGTTCTGTTGGTGTTTGCAATATATGTACTTTTTGACAGAATCTTACATAGAAAGAATCTTAGAGTAACAAGATTATGACCTGGAGTCTTAACTCTCAAGAATGGAGGTAGAAATGTGCCGATTTCCCCCTTGCAGTTGCCGAACTGGGGTAAAGAAGATGGAGAGCTACGTTCAATGGCTGCAGTTGCTTTATCTTTTAAAACAGTTTAATTTTGTAGGGATATTTTTCCTAGCCACTATGAGAGCTTTCAGCAGAGAGATGTTCCATACACTTGCACACCAATAGGGCAGATATTCCAGCTGTTTAATCAAGAAGAGATTTCACCATACTGTGTATGCAAATACCATGATGTGGGGAACGGTGAGCAGAGCTTCCATTCTGGCCACTGTGACTACAATTTTAACATTTCCAGGCTCTATCCTGCATACTGAGATGAGGATGGGAAGATGAAGAGACATAGCAGGAAGGAAGGAAGATATTCTCAATTTGACTTTGGAAGAAGGGCTTCCAATGAACAGGTTCCCGTTTTTTGCACCTCCAAAATCTCCCTTCCGTTTTTAGGGGAAGGGCAAAGCTTGCATTGCTATGTGGGGTGAGTAGGAGGCAGCAGGGCACAGCCCTGGGATGGGCAGAGACACGACGTGCCAGGATTGGAAACTCCCTGCCCTCAGCACTAATCCCTAACCGCTCAGAACTCTGTAGCTTGGCCAAGCCCATTCCCCCTCTCCTGGCAGATGTATTTCTGCAGAGAAGTGGCACCCAACTTGAGTAGGTGGGGAAAGTAGTTTATGTATCGGGTAGTGGTGCTTAGTGATTAGGGGAAGAATAGCAGGTAGGCATCCTTTGGCCACTCCTGGCCTCAGCTCTGTGGTTTGGTTTTGAGGGAATCTGAGCCATGCCAGTATCTGCTTTCCAGATTTCCTGCTGCCTGGCAACATACTGGGAGGACACTGGATGGGATCTGCTGAGATCGGGACTGAAAGAACATTTTTGAGACTCTGCTCCCTGTGGCCGAGCTTGCTGCTGCCTCTCCCCTGATAACGGCCCTGCCCAGTCTCTGGTTTTTATGACTGTCTGGATTTTAGTTCAGACTAGGTTTGTTTATCTCCATTTGAGACTGTTTCCCTTTGAATCTTCATGTGCATGTCCTATTTAGAGAGGGCAACTCAGGGCTAGTGGACCTGCAGCATGTGGTTTTGCACAGTTAACCACATGATCCTCTTATGGAACATTCATCCATGTACATTGCTGTTGCTCGCCATACCTCCCACATTTGGGAAACTCCTCAAATGTAGGTTGCTATATTCTTCACTCCCTCTGACAGTATGTGTGCAGACGGAGTTTTATGAGGTTAAACTCCAGCACAACATACATAAGACCACACCTTTCCTCTCTGGGTCAATTTTTATGGGAGAACTGCCACACCCTAGTACTGTTTTTTTCCCCAAGCTGGGGTACTGGGTATGTGTTTGCTGTGCTGTGAGTAGATGTCCCCGCCTGTGACTACAAATTGCTGCTTTGAAGCTATTAGTTGTCTGGACACCTAGTCCAACCTTCACTAAAGAAGATTAGAACTTCCTCTTCACCCATACAATCACAGTGAAGAGTAGTAACAAATCTGCTTTTTTGACTATTCAGTGTGTGATTTAAAATGTCAGTTATGATCAGGATTCCTGATCAGGTGATCTTATGTGTGCATTGTAGAATAAACTGCCTGATTAAGAGCACAATCCTAACCATGTCTACTCAAAAGTAAGCCCTATTGAGTTCAATGGGTCTTACTTCCAGGAAAGTGTCTTTAGGATTGCAGCCTTAGGCTGCAGTCCTATGCGTATTTTCCTGGGAGTAGGTCCCATTGAATACAGTGAGATTTGCTTTTGAGTAGACATGCATAGGACTGGGCTATAAATTAGCTGCTCATTATGTAAAGCAGGAATGGACAAACTTTCCACTTTAGGAATCGTGGACCTTTAACAACTGAGTAGGAGAGAGAATTTTAGCATGTACACCCTTTTTTAATTGTTAAAGATCCATGGTATCTAAAATTGACAGTTTGCCCACTTTTGATGTAGAGGCACAGAGGAAAGGTCTCTTCTTCAAGGGATGTCCAAACTTTTAACTTTAGAGCTCCTAGACCTTTAAAAAATTAAAGAAGAGGAAATTTCAGCAGGTGCATCTTGTGTAATGAAAAGCTGCACCTGCTGAACTTCCCTCCTCTGCTCATTTGTTAAAGATCCAGGAGCCCTAACGTTGAAAGTTTGGGCATCCCAGGCTTAGACCTTCGCAGAAAAGATGTGTTCTGGTGGACATTTAAATACAGGGGAAATCCATGGACGCACTTGCTGGAGTTTCACCCATGCACATCAATAATGGATGGATCTTAGAATGGATATTTGGTAGCGGTATTTGTGCAGAGTGATTTGTGCAGAAATTCATCCCCTATAAAATTGGAGAAGTAGATAGAGAGTGATTTCTGCAGTAATCAATCTTACAAGTCCAATGTTTTAAACCTGAAATGATTCTCTCAAAATGTACGAAAATTCATTGAAAATTCAGTGTCGTCTTTTGTTTGAAATCTTAATTTTAACTACAGAATAAAAATTGTTTTCTAATTTTTCCTTTCTCAGGATGTGGTCAAAGTATCTGAGTTTCAGCTTCAGTTATGTGTCCTTTCAATGAGCAATCAGGGAGGATTTCCTATAGGATGGACTGGTTGATCTCCTTGCAGTCCAAGGGACTCGACACCATAACTCAAAGGCATCAGTGCTCAGCCTTCCCTATGGTCCAGCACTCACAGCCATAGCATTACTACTGGGAAAACCATAGCTTTAACTGTACAAACCTTTATTGGCAAGGTGATGTCTCGACTTTTAATTAAGTTGTCCAGGCTTGCCATAGCTTTTCTCCCAAGAAGCAAGCGTATTTTAATTTCTTGGCTGCAGTAAGCTTGTATTTGGTGAGAAATTCACTAGCAGGGCAAGGTTTCCTTTTTTGTTGTGACTGAGAATCATATTTACAGGGTATTGATTTTTTTAAAAAAAATTTCTTATTGTAAAATAAAAGTTTTTATTCCTCTCTCTCTCTCTCTCTCCCCCCCTCTCTCTCTCTGCGTGTGTGTGTGTGTGTGTGTACATTTGTCACACTGAAGAATCAGAATACATATTTGGTATTCAATATTCAGGTCCTGAGCTCTAGTTATAGAAGATAGTCACTGATCTGGCCTTATAATGAATCACTGGTCTGGGGAGAGGGCATGGCTCAGCTGTAGACAACATGTTTTTAGTGTGGAAGTTCCCATGTTCAACGCAGGCTGCTCAAGCAATTTTGATGTGAGGAGATCATTGGTCCCACCTTGCTCAATATTGTCTATGTTTTCTGGCAGTGGCTCTTCATGCATGTTCCCTAGTCCCACCTAGAGATGGCAAAGATTGAACATGGGACCTTTTGTTTACAAAGTTTAGGCACTATCCCTGAGCTAAGGGATTTTTCCAGGAGAGAGAAAAAGAGACCTTTCTGTAAACACTGTAGACTTCTTGGCATGGAAGTGTCAGCTGTCAGATAACAAGTCTGTAAGGAATTTATAGTGAAGAAAGACAGACGTTGAATGAATATGAAATGCTGAACATATATTGATCAAACCATAATTAGTGAAACAAATAATTCAGAGAAGCCCATGTTCACATATGGTCAAATATTAATACAAACCTGAATATTAGAAGTAAGCTATCAAATATGATCACCTGTCAAACATTGAATGCTCTTGTTGCCAGCAATGTTACCTGGCAGTATCATCAAGGAATGTGTACTTCAGGGCAGTTTGACGATTCAGAGTGCAATCTTAACCTCTGGTTTGGTTGGTTCAAGTCCCTTGCAATAGCTTGGGGTGTTGCAAAAGTGCTCAAGGAACTTCCTTGCCATGTCTGAGGTGGCTTAGGCTGGTGCATGGATGTGTGCTAGCCTACCGGCACCACTGAAGGAACAGGTTGAGTGGTGACTTGTATTGGCTGTTCCCGGGAGGATGAAGAGGAGGCAGGAGGGGGATTGGGGGCAGGTAGAGAATGGGACCGTGGGCAGGCAGGCAGGAAGTAAGGGCCTCTGTCTCTGGCTGCTCCCATCTGCTAGGCAATCTCCAGAGGTGGCCTAGTTGCAAGTAGACCCATTGGGGCTGTGCCAGCCCTAACCCTAGCGCAGCAGCAGCACCAATCCTTGCACTGGATTCAGCAAAGGCCGAGCCAGCCTGCCTGGTCTAGCTCGTTAGGATAGCACTGCCATTCTGTAAAGATAGGAGTGGCATTGGCTGAACTGGGACAAGTAGTGGTGTCATTAGGGTTTGCATCATCTGGTACAGGAGGCCAGTGCATCACTGCCATGATAGATGCCATCCAGTGGTGGGCTCCAGCAGGTTCGCACCTACTCTATAGAACCGGTTCTTAACAAGCGATAGGACATATAAAGTTTAAAAATAGTCATTTAAAAGTGGCTGCCAGATGGGCAGAGAACCGGTTCTTAAATTTTTTGAAGCCCATCACTGATGCCATCCCATGCAGCGTGCATGAAAACACCCCCGGAGGTGGGTGTGATAATGTACTATTGCCCCTTCCCCACTGTTTTTTGAGTTGTAACTTTTGATAGAATAGAGATATTTCAACAGGGTTTGTTTCATTGAATTCTGCTGTAAGTCATGCACCAATTTATATGTAATGATGATATTTATAAAAACAGTGATTTTACACTTATGGCCAGTAATGGTGTCACACACACCAAGTTTGCACATCACCCAGTGTGGGGCAGCACCCCCCCCCCCCCCAGCAATGTTACAAGATTTATTTCTTGTACAACAGGACAAGATTTATGTCTACGTAAAAGTACAGCATATTAATGTACTTTCCTAATATTTCTTACTTAATATTTCTTTCACAGAAAAATAAATAGCAAAACTATAGAGCCAAATACATGTTTACAGCAGTTACCAAGATTCTTCTGTACGATATTTCTTTATGTAGAGCAGAGATTTTTAGCCAGTGTGCAGTGAGTGATCTGCAGTTATTACCACAAGAGGAGCATTTATTTGTAAGCCCCCCACTCCAGTGTGGAGTGTATTGTCAACTGTAAAAAAAGATGATGGTGCGTCTTGACACTTTTAGTGCCTTGTCATTGTGCCATGAAATGAAAAAGGTTGGAAATAATGGATTCAGAGGACTGCTGAAGGTGTAAATAATGCACCTGCTGTCCCTGTCCTGATTATTTCCCTTATCTTTAATGGAGAATTCAGTAGGGGTAGACGTGGGTGTTATATGTAGTGCTTCCTATCTAGTGATCCCAAAAGGCTATCCACAAATGGGGAAGCAGAGGCCTCAGTGGGCAAGTGACTCACTCAGCTTTGCATGCTGAATCAGAAATAGACCCAAGAATAGAACCCAAGAAGCTGGACACCAGGCTATCCTTAACCCTAGGTGGAGTCAGATACTGTATAGTCCATGAGGAATCCAATCTTATGCGTGTTATTGTTTGCAGAATAAATGGGGCTTACTATCAAGAGCATATTAAGGGAGTGCCTAAGGCTACAATCCTAAAGACACTTTCCTGGGAGTAAGACCCATTGAACACAATGGGGCTTTCTTTTGAGTAGACATGGATAGGATTGTGCTCTAACAGCACAATCCTAAAGGCAATGGTGTCACTGGGTACAGTAGCACCAAAACAGCTATTGCCATGTCCTGCGGCACTACAGAAGGTCTGAAATGGAGTTTAGGATCTGGACCCCTGCACTGGTTTATCCCCTCATTCCACTAGGTTCTTTCCCCCGCCACCAACCCCATAAAACCTCCTTCTTCCCACAAAGCCCTCATTGCTGCCCTGATTTCTTAGCTAAGTCCAGGCAGCATCCAGCCCACACTGGCCTCAGCATCAACTGGCTTTGGGCTGGCACCAGCAGTGACTTGGCACAGTATGTCGTGGGCATGCCTTACGGCACATTTGCAGCATCCAACACCAAGACTGGCCAAGTTCCTGATTGGGCCTTATGCACACATATTTGGCAGTAGGCCCAGATGAACACAGTGATAAGTGCAGGATAAATTTGCAAAAACTATAATCCTCCACAGAAAGTCCAGTGTTTAAAGTACTGTGGGCTGAAAGATACAAAAAAATTAATGGAATATTGGCTCACTTTATTTTATCCTGATTACACCACATTTAGGATTGGAACTGGTATAAAGAACACATAGGCTGCAATCCTAAAGACACTTTCCTGGGAGTAAGATCCACTGAACCTAATGGGGCTTACTTTTGAGTAGACATGGTTAGGATTGTGCTCATAATGTTTTTATTGGGAAATAAATTGTATTGTTAAGGCCTACTTCTCCCATACCCATTGGGGATCCAGTTGAAAGAATGAAACTCTGACGATCTTAGTTTCTTTTTTTCTTCCTGTTTAAAAACTAAGGTTATTTATACAATGCAGGTTGCTAGGTGATTCAAAAAGTGAAAAACAAAAACTTGAACGAGGTGGAAGACATACCCTACAATCCAGTGTAACTACAGGAGCATGTAAGAGACATTACGTGCACCCTAGTTACTGAACCACCTAGTGAAAACCTATGGAAAATTCATATTGCAATCCAGAGCAAATTGTTCTTACGCTGGAGCAAGGACTCCCCGTAGTTACTCTGGACTGATCCCGTTGTGCACTTGAATTACGGATGGGATTCACATGGGAGCAAGTGCATCTTGGACATACCATTTAGGGTTTAAAGGTCACGGCCATCCCTTTAAATTGTGTCACCGTGGCCTAGGGACAATTGTACAGTACTGGAGACCACAACTGTTTAACCAAGACAAAGCTTGAGTTTAATATATTAGAAAATCAGCTAAAGGTAATCAGAGCTGCATGGAGCCATGAAGTTGGATAGAAACTGTAAAGTAAACCAATACTGAATTGTTTCTTTGTGAAAAGTTAGTCACCCAACAGAATAATTCACTCTTTAGCAGATAAAACAGCTAATCAATAGTTCTCTGTTCATGTGTGTGTACATGCATGTGTGCACACATGTACGCACATACAATTAGCAAGTTAGTTGGGCTATCAGAAGTGCACTTAAGAGTAAATTGCATGGATTGGAATGTGTCTGGCTTGAAGCCCTAATGAAGAGTATTTCAGCAATGTAATGAATACTGAATACCAGTTTACCACAGAAATGAAGTTAAATGGTAACAATTGTGTTCAGTCACTTGCTGGAAAAGTTAAACAAAACGTTTGCCTTCTACACACAGGATGCCATCCAGCTTTGTTAAAAGCAAAGCATGTTTTTCCATTGACTTCAATAGAAGAGGAATTGGGCCTTTTATCTGGGAAGCTCAGAAGATCTGTGAGCTTCCAACAAGGATATAATAGTACAAAAGTGTGGGTTTGGTAGTTGATTCAGTTCAAACATTCATTACAGTCCTAATAATTGCCAAGAAATACAGAACTAAATAGGTTGCTTCTGAGAATTGCACTTTTGAAAACTTAAGAGGAAACCAGAAGAAAAACCCAGGTTGCCTGGAAATCCGCTTCAGACCATGTCTTCAGCTTTACACTGCTTCTCAGCCATCTACAATTTGTCACAAATCCCTTGCGCCCCATTGATAGTTTATTCAGACTTGTAGCAAATTCATGTGAAAAATTGAGATAGTTTTAAATAAGAATTATTCATTGCAAATCTGATGAAGTCTGCAAAGGTGGATTGTCCATCTACGTCAGGGACCCAGTCATGCAGATAATACAACTTTTCACTCTCCTGCAGTTGTTCTTTATGATACGATTTCCCAGTATATGCCTAAAGTGAAGTCTCCAAGTCTCCAAGTGGCTGGGATCTAGTCTGAGGAGCTGTCCAGGATTGCAAGTGCTCAAGCCTGGAAATAGAGGAGAATCCCTAATACAGTTTCTTTGATAGACAATAATTGAGAAGTCTCAAGTGAACTATCCAAGCCAGCTATAAATAGTAGTCCATAACCCCCCACCCCCCTCTCACCAGAGCTTCCACTCATCCATCCTTGACTAACTCATCCTTGGCTTCCATCCTCTTGGCTCTTCCAAAATGTCGACTTCTACTGCCTTACCCTACAATCCAGAGTAACTACGGGAGCACGTAAGAGACATTACGTGTACCCGTAGTTACTGCACTACCTAGTGAAAACCTATGGGAAATTCATATTGCAATCCAGAGCAAATTGTTCTTTCACCGGAGCAAAGACTCCACGTAGTTACTCTGGATTGCGCCCTATGCCTCTGTTCTTGATCCATATGCTTAATTCCGTCTTCTTCTGAAGCTGTCTAATATTGTCTTCTTGGTTATGAGCTGTGTTTTGGCCAGAAACTCTGCCTGCCCTATGGGTTTTCAGAACTTTTTTTCCCTCATTCTGACCTGGCTGCTTATACATTTTCTTCTGTCAGTCTTGTAGTGCAGCGCAAACTAGCTGCTGAGCAGGCATGGCCTTTCCTGCCCTGGCTCCATAAAGAAAGCCTTCTTTACCTTATCCAAATCTCCACCTCATCTAAACCTTCCCAGATTTGCACCAGCAATGTAACTGGCATGAATTCAAGAAAACTCAAAGGAGTCGCTGGGACTTTTCTCAGAGTAAGGGAAAATATATACCCTTACCCCAAGGCAGCAATTTTCAACCAGTGTGCCATGGCACAGAGTTTACACGGCACACCTGAGGAGGTACATTTATTAGTAAGACAACTGCAGGATTTGAGCACCTTACCAAAAACATGGTGTGTCTTGTCAGTGGTAAAAAGATTGATGGTGTGCCTTGACAATTTTAGCACCTTGTCAGTGTGCCATGAGATGAAGAAAATTGAAAATTGCTCCCCTAAGGAGAGGCAGCACAGGCTGTACGGCCTGGTTGTGTGGTACAGTTTAGGACTGGGCTGTTACTTACCAGTATTTAACACACATTTCCTCACATTTATATTCCACCCTTCATCCAAGGAGCTCAAGGCAGTGTACATAGTTCCCCCCACATTTATCCTCAAAATAGACAGGAACAGAGTGACAGGCCCAAACTCATTCAGTGAGCTTTAGACCCAAGCAAAGCTTTAAACTGTAAGGTCACAGCCATCCCAAGCAAAGATTGGAACAAGCAAAGAAAGGTACTGTATCCTACTGTATTCGGGCTGCAGTTGGCTTAGAGGTTAAAGGTGTTGTGCCTGTCAATCTGAAGATCAGCCAGTCAATGTTTCGAGACTCAAATACTGCAAAATGGAGTGAGCTCCCATCCTTACCCAGCTCCTGCCAACCTAGCAGTTCAAAAGCATGCAAATACAAGTAAATAGGTATCACCTCAGTGGGAAGGAAACAGCATTCTGTGCACATGTGGGCCACATATCCATGGTGGTGTCTTTGGACAATGCTGGCTCTATGGCTAGAAACAGGATGACCACCATAAACAGTTGATCACGACAAGCAAGACAACCAGTGGGGGGACGCCTTTATCCTTTTTCCTGTATCTGATGCTCTATGATCACTATGCCATATTGATCCTTGAATATCAGTGTTAAAATATAAAGCAATTTGACTTTACAACTGTCAGTGCAATCCTAACCTACACTGGAACACGAAGGCCACTTGGCCTGAGCTGTATCCAGTGCATGATTGGAGCTGTTGCTGCTGTGCCACTGTGTGGCAAGGACAAAGTTTTCTCCTAACCCCAGGTAAAGCAGCAGCAGCAGCCCCAATGGGTTTACTTGGATCTGCTCAACTGCAGAGCCAAGCAGGTCAGAGCAGCCAGGGGGATGGAGCTTGGATCTGGAACAAATAGCGGGTCCTTGGTATACCACCTGCTCCCTGTTCATCCACCCACCCCAATTCACCTCCTGCCCACCTCCTCCCCACTTTCCCCCTAACCCCTCCCTGGATTGGCCAAGATTGACCAGAGCAATTTGCCAGCCTATGGTGCCCACAAAAGGTTCAGGGAGGCCATTTCAATTCCCTTCAATGGCTACACCACTCTCCTCACAGGTGTGTTTTCTGCCACATTTGTGACACCATCGGCAATTGCAAGTGACTTGCGTTGGCCCAAGTAGGCAGTTTGGATTGTGGTGTGCATTGTTTACAAAATAATGGAGAGGAAAATAGTATTTTTGCATGTATGAATGGCTGCAGTCTGGTGTCTAATGAGGGAGTAATAGTCTTTTAAAATGGTTTGGAATTATGAACAATATTGCAAAGCTAAATAAGCCATGCATTATAGCTCCCTGCTGCAAAAAATGACAATGTTCGCTGCCCTGATGCAGCGTCACTGACCGGATATCGCTGTACTTTGTTGCTCAGCTGCTGTGGCTGACAGAAGTTTCTTTGCAGGCATCCCATGCTCCTGTCTCTTTTCCCTGCCCCCACTATGCCAGCTCCTCAAGGCTGGGTACCTTTTAGATGCTTGCCATGCAAGGGCGTGTTGCCTGCCGCACCCTAACCTTCACCCTCCTGCATGATGCCTGGCTTAAGCAGGCAAACAAAGGCAGCGATTAAAGGGCAACGCCAGAGGCTGGCACTTCCTGCTTTGGTGCCTCAGAGGAGAGCAAAATCCAGGACTGACCCTTCTTCCAGACCAATGGAGCCAGTCAATTATGTTGCCCATTCTGGAAGAGACCCTATCAGGACTTCCTTTTTCATCGTTCTACATTTCTTCACTGCTTATGTATCATTATTCTCAGAATCACAGTGTCTACCCATGGCATTATAGTGTTTCCAACTCTATTTCCTTAGTCCCACAGAGCTTTCCCCCCTTTACTTCAATAGCCTATACCCCAGTAGTACTTTGGTTGGGATCGGGACTTCCTTTGGGGGAGAGTCACAATCTCAGGTCAGAAGGACCGCGAGATGCTGAGATCCACAATCTTGGTAATCAGGCACTGGGCTTCACTGGGAGTAAATCTCAATGAACACAATGGTACTTACTTCTGGGAAGACAACCAGGAGCTCTGGCATCACAGTGATGTCACATCCCAGTAAGTTTGACAAGGGATCCTGGACAGATTTTTAAGTTTGAAAGTGGGTCCCGGTTTGAAATGCCTGAGAACCACTGCTCTACACATATGGCAGGATTATTATTATCAGTAACAGTATTTATATACCACTTATCAACAAAAAAAAGTTCCCAAAGGAAAGGAAACTTCCTCCACTTTCCCTTTTTCCCTTTAAGCCAGTATATAGGGCCTTAGACGGCATTAGTTTCTGCATAAACCAGAAGTGACTTTTTAGGCCTTGTAGGGCTACCGGGGTTCAGCAGGACACATGTGGCCTCTTTGGCTCTCAGAAGACCTAAAAACATCATTTCTGGTTTTTAGGCTGTCAAGCTGCATGGGAGGGTGTGCAGCATTTTGTGGTTCTGGCCCTAGGTGGCAAAGCCCTAGGTGGCAAAGGGGCTATAAACACTTTCCTGAGAGTAAGCCGCACTGAACATAAATAAATAAATAAATAAATAAATAATGTTGCCTTCATTTTGTCCAAATCACATTAGAGGAGACTCATTCATAGTACAATCTTTCTTTGCGCTAGAAAATCCCATATGCATTCTGTGTATGAGAATTTCTTGTCCAGCAGACTATAGCTATTGAAAGCCGAAGAGAGTTATCATGGTTTTTTTTTGAGAGAGAGGTCTTATTTTTATAAAGGATTGTTTTATGTTAGACAAAACTATTGATCATGCACCATTCGCATTACTGAGAGTGCAGTCCTCTGCATGCTTATTTGAAATTAAGATCCATTGACGTCAATTGAGCATAATATGTCAGCATGCTAATAACACATGTTGGGTATAAGAAGGGGTCACTCTGTATCAAAAGGCATTCACTGTTGCCATGGAAAAGTACCATTAACTGATTAATGGGGTGCACATATTCATGTGTGCAGGATGAATATTCATCTTTTTACCTCTATAGAATAATTGCATGAAGATTGCTTTTGTTTACGACCCTAAGCTGATGTAGCGATACCACTTCTAATCCCCATGACATGACTTATAAAGTTATGGTTGTTGGGTATTTCTTGGCTGTAATGAGTAAACTGATTTCATGTTTCAGTTCAATCATTTTGAAATGTTCTTGTGAAGCTCGGCTATCACTAATAATATATGCAGTCCTACTTGGGGAGTTGATGTTCATTTTGTTGGATATGACAAACTAGGTGCAAGAATTTGAGAAATGAAGGGTCTTCCAAATGCCTATGTCATGTAGAGGCTAGAATGCTGGGTGTGTATATGTACGTGTGTACACAGCAGGGTTGGAGAAAACTATTCTGTATGCAAAATGAATGCATGTTTGTAGAAAGAGACTGACCCACCCAAACCATGGCCAGTGGTTTTGATAATTACCTTGCACTTTGTACTTCTAACTGTGGATGTACAGGTTGAATCAGGGTAGGTATATCTCTGCCCCAGTGGTGGGATAAATAAATTAACAACAGGTTCTATGTCCTAATAACCAAAGTTAACAACAGGTTCTATGTTCCATTAGTAACCAGTACTCGGAACCAGGAGCTCATTAGCAAAGGGTTCTATAAAACCTGTGAGAACCCCCCTGAAGCCCAACACTGCTCTGCCCCTTCCTAAAAAATCCTGCGCTCTCCTTCACCTTCTGGAGCAGCCTTGACCATAACTTCTTAATTTTCACTACCAGCTTTTACCAAACAGAAATGTACATTCATCTGTTGCTATTCTTGCCTCTCCTCTTCCAATTTTTTATACTCCAGTTTGGTAGGTTAGAATGACACTTATTCTGCCCAGGTGGCCACATGGAGTTAGGGACATGTGCACTCACAACATGAACACATTACAGCTCTTCCCCTTGCTTTGGGAATAATTTAATTGCATAAGAGGCAAACATTTTTCTATAATGTGTATAAAGAAGCTATTTGGATGAAATGTCACCCCTCCCATAATTTAAAAAATTAACCCAGACATGAAGAGACGGATTGGGATGTACCCATACTGGAATGTGTTCATCCATAACGGCAAGGGGCTGAATGAACATGATATGTATCTTCCAAATGTGCCTGTTTCAAAATTGGAAGTTCCTTGGAGACAGGGCTCTGACCTTTTTTCCTTTGAAACTTTGTAAGTGCCATGTACATGTATGTGCTGTATAAATGGGGACAGGAACACATGATATAATAGTAATATCATGTACTGTATCCACAATAAACACATTCTGAATAAAAGTTCAAATATTTTGCAAAAGGTGTATTTTTCTTTCTTCTTTGGGATTTGAATGTGGTATTCAAGTCCTTCTAAGTTTGTGTGTACGTGTTTCATTTTGAACATGACAGCATGTACCTCTGTGTTAAATGTGGCTTTTAAATTTGTATAAATCTGTATTTGAGATTTGATTATTCTGTACAGTTGTAGCTATGCATTGGTCTGTATTGGGATGTTCATTTATATCTAAATGCTGGTTTGATCTGTGCGTTTGCTGTTTAAGTTATAGCTTATAAGTTGTGTGTCCAGAGACTGCAGAGCTGTATATGTTGCTAGAGCCCTCCTAGAGTGCTTCACATTATAATATTTCTCTTGTTTAAAAACTAACACACACCTGTGTTGTTATTTTAATTATAACAGTACAGTGACTTTTTCTCAGAGATTTGATAGTATGGGAAATTTCTTCTACTTCTGCAGAATCGGATGGGGCATTTAGTGACTGGGGTGTAAAAGTGGTATGCATCTAAATGTTTTCATGCATCTAAATGTCATATTTGCATCCCACCTTTTCACCAGTGAACTCTGGTTGGTTTATAGGCTACAATTCAGAGTAACTATGGGAGCACGTAAGAGATATTACATGCACCTGTATTACCGCACCACCTAGTGAAAACCTATGAGGAATTCCTATTGCAATCCAGAGTAACTTGTTCTTACTCCAGAGCAAGGACTCCCCATAGTTACTCTGGATTGCGCCCAGAGTGTTCGTTTATCCTCATTCACAACAAGCCAGTAGAGCATGACTTGCCAAAGAACTTCTATGACCTTTGAGGCTGTGATGGATTGCTGGTTTTTTCAAAGAATTCAACTTCCACCCATATAGGGTGACCACATGTTCTGTTTTTTTTGGGACATGTTCTCTCCCTTTAGTCTTGTGTCCTGGAAAAAAATCTTCATTGTCATCCTGTTCCTTGTTAGCAAGCAGCATATAAAATTATGCAGGATGTAGTAAATTATATGTAATAGTTTTAAATACTTTTAAATTTAATGATAAGTAA
Source organism: Cryptoblepharus egeriae (assembly GCA_030015325.1). NCBI lineage: Eukaryota > Metazoa > Chordata > Lepidosauria > Squamata > Scincidae > Cryptoblepharus > Cryptoblepharus egeriae. The sequence goes on along the minus strand of JAREYC010000002.1, from coordinate 85,094,251 downwards.
CATAGTGTTAAATCAACCACCTAAAAGCAATATGAATTAGTGTTTTATTTTGTTATGTCCTACATCATGGAGTGGGGGGTCCTCTTGTCCTCTTTTTGCAGTTATGACATATGGTCACCCTGCATCCACCCGACAGAGCAGTGTTCGTCAACCAGTCGTATGGGTAGAACTAGGGGTGCTTGAAGTGGTGTCTGGTGGTACTCATACTGGTTCCCTTCCACTCAGCAGGAAGACCAGGAACGCAAGCCAACATACAGAAGTGGAAACTGGGCTCAGTTGGCAGAGCTCCAAAGCATGTCCCAAAAAAACCTTCTGTCCACCCTGAGCCTGGTGTTTGTTGTGCCGCATGTGGCCTCCCAACACTGGAGTAACTTTGATGTCATCACCAGTTACTTCTGGTCATTCTTCAGTTAGGTGGAGCATGTGAAGCAACACATTGGGAAACACTGATTTAGACCCACTGGCCTCCCAGAAGCAGGGGTGGGAGCTGCAGTGTTTCAGCAGCTGGGCTAGACTCCAGGATGATCTGATCCATGCAGCGTATATAGCTGACTGTAGTAGCTGATTGCTCTGTGCCTCCCTGTGCTACATGCAGTGGTGTAGCTACAGGGGTGTGGAGCTGTCAGCCTTGGGTGTGTGTGTGTGTGTGTGTGTGTGTGTGTGTGCGCGCGTGCTCAAGGGACCACCATCCTACAGCTCTGTTTTGCTCCCCCTCCCTGGAATGGCTCTGAAGAGGAGGGTCCAGGGTGACCATCTGTCCTCTTTTTCCAGGACATGTCCTGAATTTTAGCCTTGTGTCTTGTGAGAAAAAAAACTTCATTGTCCTTCTTTTCCTTGTCAGCAGGGATCACATAGCCTTCTTGAAATTAATAAATGACAATAAATGACAAGTAATATATATTACAAGTTATATATGTGTGTGTGTGTGTAATAGATAGATAGCTATAAATATAGATATAGATAGTAAAATATATATGGACATATGACATATATATAGTATACATATATAGTATACATATATATATATATATGTCATATGTCATATGTTCATATATATATAGTATTTTTAGCTTTGATACTATCAAGTCCTATATTTTTCCTGGGAGTCCTGGGTCTTGTCCTTTTATTGCTGTGATGTTCACCTGGAAGAGTGAGTGCTGCGCCCCCCTCTAGCTACGCCACCGACTGCAGCTGCCCCCTGAGACTGTGCGTGCGTGCGTGCTCCCTCCCCCTCCTCCCTCGCAGCCCCGCCCCTCCCCTCCGCTCTGACGCGCGCGCCTTACAACTCCCCCTCCCACTGGCTGTTTACGGGGCCACGAGCTGCCGGGCAATGAGCTCAGTTCCCTGTTCTCGTGCGCCGTGGTGGGCGTGGCTTCTGCGGCTTCTCAGCCAATAGCAGGGCGCTTCCGCCAGAGCTGCTCGGACGAACCCTATAAAAGGACGCGGGAAGCACGCGCTACAGTTCAGATAACACAATCGGCGCCGGAGGCTCGTCGGTGTCTCTCCGCCTTTCTGTCTGTCGGCCGGTACGGTACCCGCTGCTTTTGACTGTGGGGAGGGCCGAGACCCCGCACGCTCGCTCACTCGCTCGCTCGCTGGCTGACAGATCGGACCCTCCTTTCGCGGGGGAGAGACGCGGAGAAGAGCTTGAGCAGGGCGGGTGGCGGAGAAGCGGCCGCCCAGGAGAGACAGAAGACGGGCTTTGAGATCTGGAAGCGGCGCTCGGGGGGGAGGCGGAAGGAAGGAAGGAAGCGCGCCTGGCCTGCCTCGCCCTCTCCGGGAGAAGCTCGCTCGCTAGCCGGACTCGGGGAGAGAGGCGGGCGTCTGTGTGTTCGGGGCGAGGGCGCAGTCCCATGTGCACGAAGATGGAGCAGCCCTTCTACCCTGACTCCTTCCTCAGCGGCTCCTGGCGGGAGAAGGCGGCGGGCATGGCTTTGAACCTGTCGGCGGAGCCCTTCCAGAGCCTCAAGGCCCAGCTCCCCCATCACCTCCGCGGGCAGGACGAGGGTCCCGCCGGATACTTCGCCAACTCCCTCCAGCGGCAGCAGCAACAGCAGCCAGCGGAGCCCAGCAACGCTTCCCTGAAACTGGCGGCGCCGGAGCTGGAGCGGCTCATCGTGCAGAACAGCAACGGAGTCATCACCACCACTCCGACTCCCGCAGGCCAGTATTACTACCCTCGGGGGGCCACCGAGGAGCAGGAGGGCTTCGCGGACGGCTTCGTCAGAGCGCTGGACGACCTGCACAAGATGAACCACATGCCGCCCCCAAACGTCTCCATCGGGGCGGCGGTGGCGGCGGCTTCCTCGGCCAGCAGCGGCTACGGAGCTTCCTCCCTCCCGCAGGAGCAGTCCCCCGTCTACACCACCCTCACCCGCTACGCCCCCGGCGGCGGCTCCCTGAGCGGCTCCTCGTCGGGCTTCCCCAGCGCCAACCTCAGCTACCTGCCTTCGCCCCACGAAGCCTTGACCATGCATCACTCGCACCCGGTGCGCGGCTTCAAGGAGGAGCCCCAGACGGTCCCGGAGGTGCAGAGCCCGCCCGTGTCGCCCATCAACATGGAAGACCAGGAGCGCATCAAGGTGGAGAGGAAGCGGCTGCGCAACCGCCTGGCCGCCACCAAGTGCCGCAAGAGGAAGCTGGAGCGCATCGCCCGGCTGGAGGAGAAGGTGAAGACCTTGAAGAGCGAGAACGCGGGACTCTCCACCACCGCCAGCGCCCTGCGGGACCAGGTGGCGCAGCTCAAGCAGAAGGTCATGAACCACGTCAACAACGGCTGCCAGCTCCTCCTCACGACCAAGATGCAGCAGGCCTTCTGATCCCCGGGAAAGGACACGCTCCCCCACAAAAGTTTACAGGAACCGCACTCCGCGCCAGTCCCGCCCGACGCTTCTCTCTCTCTGTGACTCTCGCTCTGGTGGATCCAGAACTTCGCTCTGTGCTGAGTGTGGAAGACTTTTTTTAAAGTGTGCGTGTGTATTTAAGAAGGCACCTTTCCTTTCCTTCCTTTCCGCTGCTGCTGCGTCGCTGGATGGTGCAGCGGCACTGAGCGGCTGGCTGGCTGCAGGTACTCTGGACAGAGCCTCCCGCTGGCGCCTGCTTAATTTATAATGGGAACAAAAGGGACTGGACAGAGACGGACTTGGCCCTCTCCTCCAGCAGGCCCGTCCGGGGACCAGGGGAGAAGGGCTCCTTTGTTTGTTTACTACTTGTGCTCTGATTAACCTCTTTTTTGAGTCCTCCAATTCAGTTGTGTCTGTTTGTTTTTTCAAAGATTGTATTTGTGTTTTTGACATTTTATTGAGATTATTTAAGTAAACCTGTTCCAAGTACTGCAGCTGTGTGCCTTCTCTTTCTCTGCACCGTCCTTAGGGTCCCCATTCCACCCCGACCCTGGGAAGCGCCCCCTGGGATGAGTAGCCCCAAATGGGATGGGGCTCTGGGAGAGGCGCCTGCCAGTTCCTGCTGCCTCTGCCTTCCTGGGCGTGCGAGCGAGCGAGCGAGCGAAGCGCCGGCTCATTAACTGAGTGCGAGGCAGGCTAATTAGGGGCACGTCATGTAACACCCCTAATTGGGTCTCTTCCTCCGCTTCCCCTAATCAAAGCTCTGCTCCGATGCCTCCTGGCCCGGCGTCGTCATCCTCCTCCCGGGGTTGGTGGAGTTGAGCAGCTCCGCTTTGATGCAGGCGCTCCGCTCGCACAGCTTGCTCAGCTCACCCCAGAACTGGAAAGGGGGCAGGGAAGCAGGGGGCGCGAGCTCACCGTCCCCGGGGCCTCCCTCTCCCCCCTGCCGCGCTTCCTCGAACGCACCAGCTCTGACTTCAGTCCGGGTGGGCGGAGCCTCCGGGGCAGAAAGGGGGGGCTCCGGCGCTGACGCAGAGGAAGATGTCCATATATGGGCAGTTTCTGCTCGATGACGTCGCTTCGGGTCGGGCTCCGTTCCGGGAACCCCCGCCCACGTTGCCAAGCAAAGGGGCCTCGGAGCAGCTCCTGTAACAGCCAAAGAAGGAAGCCAGGAAGGAGAGGGACGCGCTCTGCGGGCGGCTGGGAATCTCCCCGGGCGGCTCGGGCGGGGCTCGCAGGGACACGCGGCCCTTGCCTTTCCCATCACCGCCCCACTGCCCGGAACCCTCCACCGCAGCAGGGTACAAGCACCTAGGAAGGGGCTCCCCCAACGCAGAAGTTAATAAACTTCATTTCCTTCCATAGAACTTTATTAACTGTTGTAACTTCTATTCTTCTGTAGAAGTTTATTAACTTCTATAACTTTTAGTAAGTTTCCATTGGAGTTAATAAAAGTTGGTCATCCTGCTTTCCCCTCAAAGGCAGATGGAATGGGCAAACTAGACCAGTGTTTCTCAACCAGTACCACCAGCGGGACTTCAGGTGGTGATCCCTGGCCACACACCGGCCAGTAGCGAGAGCAGCAACATGGCACATCCACAGCAGTAGGAGGTTTGGCAGGCAGCTCTCCAAAGCTCTCCTGTCCACCCTCAACTCCTTACTGGTATGTCTTGTCAGAGCTGGCCTGCTAACCCTAAAGGAACTGAGGACAATGATGTCAGCACCAGTTACTTCCAATGGGACTTTGAATTGGTGGACTATGTGAACTGGTACCACCAAGGACAAATGATGAAAAACACTTAAGGCCATGCTCTTAACCAGTTTACACCAGTATAACCCACCCATCTCCCATTCCTGCACTGGTATAGGGAGGCTGGTGCATGTCTGTGATCTATCTTCCCCAGGAGTGGTACAGATGCCACTTTCCCAACACCCCTTGGCCAGCACAGGACTTGTGCCAGCCTCATCAAGGGTTAAGATGTCACTGTGAGTTAGACCATCACTCAGTGAGCCCGCCAAACAACAGGGACTTGTGGCACATTAAAATCTTGACATTTAAACTTTAACATAGGTTTACACATAAGGGCACAATTCTAACCCTGTCTACTCAAAAGTAAGCCCCATTATGTTCAATGGCTCTTACTCCCAGGAAGGTATCTTTAGGATTGCAGCCATAGTCTCAACACCCAAGACATGTCTGCTCTCACAAAGTGTCTCCTTTTTAAGAAGACCTTCCCTAAAGAAAATGCCTTTTGCTGAAGGTGGATAGCTTCATAAGTGTTGCTGCAACTCACCCAACATGACTACTTCTTTGCTCCATGAAGGCTCATTTGGCCATGCAGCATGAAAAGGAGACAAAATAAGTTTCCATAAACTGTTGCATGGGTAAATGAAAATTATTCAGGAAATGAACAGATCTTTTCTGTTGGTTAAAAGAATTTTTATTGCTTTAATGAACGAGTTAATTTGAACTGCTGTACTCCTCCAGGTCCACTTCCTTGCTGGATTGAAGGGCAAGTCTTCTCTAGAAATGGAAGACTTGGTCAAAGGTTCCATAGGCTGCACTTTGATGACCGTGTGACTTTTTTTCAGAAGAAGTAGATGTGGGTTAATGAGGCCATGCTGGTAACAGTACGTAGTAAGTGTGTGTTGGGTGGGTGTGTGAACAGTTTCTCTCAAGGGGCTTTCACAAAGCGGTGTTTTTTCTGCACATTTCTTAATGTATGGGGAAAACAAGGAGATTGAACAGAACCATGTGAGGCAGTTCTGCTGCTTATGAAACAAATCTAGTCCTTATCTTGTTATCCCCATGATTTCCTGTGCCACTGCTTGCTCTTAAGTCAAGGTTCCTGAACAGCAGCCTTTTCAGTCATGGTCTTTCAAGAGACTCACTTCAACCAGCAGCCTTGTGATTATTTGGAAAATCCTCTGTTTCACTAAATCAACAAGTTCTAATCTCTGTCGATAACAGTACTTGCTGCCCCAGAGCAGGAGTGGTGGCGGTGGAAAGAGATTATTTCATGCTGCAAGTATCCCTTTCACTTGGTCTCATCAAACTGATGTTCTATGCCGGACATTTAGTATCATCAGTACGCCAAACTGATGATGGAAGATGCTGTGTGATGTATGAAAATGATTACCCAGATCCCAGAATTTTGCCTTTAATGACAGCTGATGGCAATGGAGCCATCATGTATGGACATCAAAGCTTCAAACATCCTGTACAACCATTATGACCTTGCAAAGGATTTGGTAGAAGGTGCATATTTGATACGTATGCATGAAGTTGAAGGCAAACTTCAATGAGGGAGCTTGTAGTGGGAACAAAATTTGGGATTCAAATTTACTTCCCCTCTGGCTATCAACTGGTCAGCCACAGATCAAAAAGTAAAAGGCAAAAAACCGTAAAAAGGATATGGTACCTTATGGGACATTTAGAGATCTTAGTGACAAGGACAGTGTTGAACTTACCCACTTCTTTGGATTTTATTATAAAACTAATTTTGGGGCACATTTCATCCAGTATCGGGCCAACAGTGATAGGGCCAACATCCCCACATTAGCCCAGTGGCTTCAGCTGTACTACAAGGCACATATAGTTTCTCTGATTGTTGGTGATACCACTGAGAAAAGGAGAACTGACAGCCAGTGTTCTCAGTTGTTACATTTAGTTTCTGTGCAGGTGTGAAATGCAAGTTTCTGTGAAAAATGCAGAAGGGAGCGAAACATACTTTATAGAATCATTTAAAGAATTCTTTGGGGAAAACATCTCAATAGTGTGACACACACTATAGGATACACAGCACTGGGAGTTAAAATGCTGAGGAAAACATTGTTTAAATAGCATTTTTAAAGCATATTTCATATCTTTTTCTTTTTTAATTTTTGAAGATCTTAGATCTATTTTAGAACTTTGAGTTTATAAGATAAGATACCAGCATTCTGGCCACTCCAATAGGCAAGGAGAAGAGGTAACTGGTATAGTTAGGTGATGGGGACATTGGGCCTTTTAAAATATTTGAGTTTTTATTGAGCAGTCAAAAGGCTTGTAGGGTCCCTTTGATTGGGAATGGCAAGGAATTGTATGTCCTGACCATTTCTGAGATGGAGGAATGAACCATAGTGATGTTGGGGGGGTAGTTTGTGGGGTCTGTGGGTGGCGCAAGTGGCTAAGACACTGCCTGTTAACCAGCAGGCCAGGGTTCGAGACCCGAATCGGCCTCACAAGACAGGGTGAGTTCCTGTCCTTAGCCCAGCTCTGTGATGCCAGCTGGATCCAATCGTATTGGCTCTGCCTTTCCATTGGACTAATTCAGTGGCGTGGAGAGGGGGATTTGCTGCTTGGGTAACAGCCTATCCTCCATAACATTCCAACCCAGACTTTCGTGCTTTGCATGCAGCATATGCAGCGCCGAGCACGATACCATAGTCTTCCAAGACTGACGGAGGCCTGCTGTGTTTTTGTCCCCAGCCTACAGGATCACTGCTGGTGCAACTGCAAAGATATTTTAAAGGAGGTAGAGAGATAGAGATGTCCAGTTTGGTGGGAGATGGGGGATTAGCATTCAGGCTTCCTGGATTCTGTTTTCAAGACAATCCAGACAGCAGACTGCAGTCTGGCTGAGATCTTACAAGGAAGCTTGGGATCTGGAGTACCACTGAGTCATTTATTTTTATTTTCCGTTTTCCCTCTACGCTGTTTTGCCATGTGCCTAACCTGAATGAGACTGGCTGTTGGAGCATCCTTGAGTTGGGGGCGGGGCAGGTTTCTTGCAGAACCAGCCTGAGATTATTGTCAACAACCTCCTGCCACTGTCCTTGGAAGCACGAGAGACTGATGAGGAATGGAATGTGGCCCTAGGTGCATGTCACAACTGTAGACCTCAGCAGGGCATGTGAGGTGTGAGGCACAGTCAGCAACCTGGCCTCCTGTCATACCTTGGGGCAAAATAGGGGAAGGGTGAATGGATGTTGTGTCATCCTCATCCAAGTTCATGTCTAGGTTGCTGAAACTGGATGGGATGCTGGAGGGGTGGGAAGAGGTACAGAAGATCTTTTTACCAGTGTGATATCATAAGTGAAATTCTACAGAAGCACATAGGAAAGACCAATGACTGAGAACACCTACAGCATATAGTGGGACTAAGCCAGAAAAGAAAATTCCCAAATCAGGTTGTGGTTAGCTAAAGATATGAGAAACAACAGGAATTAGATTAGATCTAACAGGGTTAGACTGATATTGGTCGCAGAATCCAAGCAAGAGAGGCACTGGATTTGAATGAGGAAGATTGAGAGATTGTCAAAAGAAGGCAAAATTACTCAATGTGTATTCCTGTTTCAGTTTTTACAAAGACGGAAACTGATGACACATTTAAGTGCTGACAAACCAAGGATGGGGAAAGGTCAAAGGCTGGGATGACAAAAGTACATGTTCAAAATATCTGGATAATCTGAGTTAATTCATATTGGTGTGTCCTGGTTTGATATTCACTTAACGTTCTTGAAGGAATTAGCTGGACAAATCTTTGATTTGTTTAGGTACTGCTATCTTATTTATTTGATAAAATGGATGTGATTCCTGAAATGTATTCTAGTATGTTTCCTGTTCAAATGCTCAGTGTAGGGAACAAGTTAATTTTTTATCCCATAAAATATCAATGCCTATTAGTTCTGGCTGTTAAATGCCAGTGTAGACCAATGTGGAAATTTTATAATTTTTCTAGAAAACCTGCACGTTGGTAGACTTTTGGGGGAAAACATTTCCATAATTGTAGGAACTATGTAGTTGTCGTTGAGAATTCTTTTCTGTGTTTCCTTGCTCAAACTCAGTATATGGTCAGTTGATACAGTTAAGATACCTTCAGGAGCTCTTAACATTGTTTCAGTATTATAAAGAACAGAAGGCAATCTCTGAGATGCATAATAAAACTGAACAAATTTCAGAACAATCTGGGACAGGGGTTTTTCAAAAAGTGTGTCAAATAATATTCATGGTGCAAATGCTTACCGGAAAATAGTTACTGTGGTCTTGCCTAGGGACTCATTAGTTGGAAATGACAAAAATAATGCAAATTTTGATCCTACGGGAGAGCCCAGTTATAATGCAGGCTGCCCTTTCAGCAGTGCTGCTTCAGCCAAGACAATAGCAGCTTAGAGGTACTCTATAAAATGATGCATGGGCAGAAGCAACACTGCTGAAAAAGCAGCCTGTTACATAAGAACATAAGACACCCACTGGATCAGGCAAAAGGCCCATCTAGACCAGCTTCCTGTATCACACAGCGGCCCACCAGATGCCTGGGGAAGCACATATGATACCTGCATCCAGGTGCCCTCCTTGCATCTGGCCTTTGAGGTTGCCCACATCTACACCTATCCCTCATGGCTTGTAACCAGTGGTGGGCTCTAGCAGGTACGCACCTACTCTATAAAACCGGTTCTTAACAAGAGATAGCAAGAGATATAAAGTTTAAAGATAGCCATTTAAAAGTGGCTGCCAGATGGGCAGAGAACCGGTTCTTAAATTTTTTGAAGCCCATCACTGCTTGTAACCTGTGATTTCCTATAGGACTTTGTTCAATCCCTTATTAAAAGCATTGAGGATAGATGCCATCACCACATCCTGTGGCAGGGAGTTCCACAGACCAACTACACACTGGGTAAAGAAATAATTTTGGGGGGTCTGTCCTGACTCTTCTAACATTCAATTTTAGTGGATGTCCCCTAGTTCTGGTGTTATGTGAAAAGGAAAAGAGCATATCTCTATCCATCCCCTGCTTAATTTTGTATGTCTCAGTCCTGTCCCCCTCAAGCGCCTCTTTTCCACACTGAAGAGCCCCAAATGCTGTAGCCTTTTCTCATTGGAAGGTGTCCCAGACCATCAATCATTTTGGTTGCTCTCCTCTGAACCTCCTCCATTTCCCCATATCCTTTTTGAGATGTGGCGACCAGAACAGGACACATTACTCCAAAATTATGTGGCCTCACAATGGCATCATAATATAATACTGTACTGATAATTTCAGTATTCAGAAAGATATTAAAGCAAACCAGTAAAATTCAGGTCTAAGATTAAAAGTGATCAACTGAACACTCAAAATGCCTTATTGTTAACAATGCTATTGATCTGGTTTCCTTATTTAATGTAAGGCAGCAAGTATAATCCTATACTCAAGCAGCACCATTCAAAGTGCTATAGGATATGAGCTGCAAAATCACTGTGTTGACAAACCCTCACCACTGGTGCAATTGCATAAGCCCCCAAAACGAGTGCTAATGTGGAAAGGACATGGGTGCAACACAGCTGAGCTGATGTATGCCATATCTTAAACCCCTTCCAGATGATGGACACGATGCCCCAAAAGTCAGCAAAATGCTACTTCAGTTTCATAGCTGAGGCAGGCACAAAAATATATACCATAGAAGTGGGAGAAAATTGTTTTATTTTTTCATAGATTTTGGTGTTTTCCAAAGGTAGAAGTACAGTTTTTTGGTTATTGTTTTCTCCCGCTTCTACCCATAGAATATAATGGGAAGGGGAAAACCACAAAAGCATTTGTCACCTGCCATACCCCCATTCTGTTCACTTGCCTACTGAAAAGCATAGGATATAGCCACAGCCAGTCACAACATCAGTTCATAAATCTCTGGCAGGAAGACTAGATCTCAGGTGGCAAGTCATTTAGCATTAGCCTATACAGTATACCTCTTTGACCTTACCAGACATTGTTTAACAATAACATGTGCTTTGGAACTGTAATGATTATGAGGAGAGGGTACTTTGTATGAACAACCTGCTGACCATCTGTGGCAAGATACTTGGTTAACTCATGTCTTTGCAGAATGCTTTTTGAATGCCCTCTGCCCCAGGAGGATTCCACACAAAAACATCTACGTGGAATATCCACCCCAGCACCTGGCAGAAAGAATAGTGACAATTTGCGAACACAGGTAAGCAGGGGTGGAAATCTGATGTATGCCATATGGAATATCAATGTGGCATTTATGTTTCATCTTTCTACATTCCCTGTTTGGTATTACCAAACACCCCTGAGCTAAACAATATGTTTTGTACCATTCTTACCAGTCTAAAAGCAGTAAGTGTCTGCTCTCTTATGGTGAAAGTCAGGTATTCCAACTGCTGGAGAAACAATCAGAACCCTTTTGGTTTTTTGAAGTGTAGCATTACCACCAAATGGAGCAGTACTCACATATATCTACTATCCTTTTCCCAAATGGGAGGAAAACAATGCTTCAGATACCATGATGTTCTCCCAGTATGGCACTGTTGTATGGCACACCCAGCTAGCATTACTCTTGCAAACACCAAATCTGTAACTCAGTTTAGAAACCATGTGTTGCCAGTACTGTTTTCTATGACTTGCCAGTGCCAAACTGTTTCTCTTTGTTCTCTGCAAGCTGCTATCCAAAAAGGACACAGGACCCGCCACAGGATCTGTCACGCAGGCCACAAGGGAAGTACTGTACTGTGCTGTACCTGACATAGCATGCGTGGCAAGAATGACCAGTATAATCTCAGCTATTTGTCTGTCAGGTTGCTGATCTACTTGTTCCACACAGTCCCTGTCACTTTGCAAACCTAATGACATGCGTTGATATAACCTGGTGCAGTGAGACCTCATTGACCCCTGCTGCCCATTGGACAACTTGCAAACTCACAAGAGACTTGTGCAAATGAGGTACTGTAGTTGGTAACCCCATGTGGTGTTTCTCTTTCCATCTTTGATACTGTGCAGTGAAATCTTTGACTTGATCACACTTTTCCATTTGTTAGCAGATAGGGATCTCTTTTTTCACCCCTCATTGTTTCTTATCTCAGCTGGCTTTAGGTAGGGAGAATGGGCTTCTCTGCTATCAGGACTCAGGTTTGCAGTCTTCTCTGAGGGTTCTGGGGGAGGAAGATCCTCATTTGTCTCAGTCCACATCTGCTGCCAAGATGGATAAGGCAGACAATGGGGGAAGAGAGGGAGAGCAACAGAATGGTAGCAATGGTGAGGCTATTGTGCAACGTGTATCAGCAATTATGCAAATAGCATGGAGTATATATGGTTAAATGGATGGGCTTCTGCAGTAGGTACTTATGTCCCCCTCCCCATAGGCTTGGAACATGACATATGTCGCTTCATTGTCTGAAGCAATGATGCATGGTTTGGCCCTGTCAAAAAGCCTAAAAAGTATTTCCCTATAGAAATGCACAAAGTGGAAGACCATATGAAACAGATGAGGAGAGACAGAGACCACATACAATCCCAACTTGTATTCCCAGGTCCAGAGCTATACCATGAAGAAGCACCTGCAATAAAGAGGCTGGAATTTCATTATCAGTTCTGTCATGCATGACAAATCATGTCCTTCTCCTCTTTCTGCTTTCACCTTCGTTGTAGAGTTTTCAGCAACATCTTATTTTGATGTGATACATGCTGGGGCAGCGTTCACAATGGTCGAAAATTTGCAATGCAGCGTCAGAGTCTCACAACTGACCCATTCATCCTTGTTCTAGAAAGCAAATTCCTGGATGGAGAATCCAGTCCAGCATGTATACTCAGAAGTCTCTACAGTCAAGTGTATAAATTAAGGCGGCAATCCTAAAGATACTTTCCTGGGAGTAAGACCCATTGAATACAATGGGACTTACTTTTGAGTAGACATAGTTAGGATTGTGCTATATGTGTAGTTAGGATTGTTAGACTTTGGGTTTAAAACATCTTCTCAATTTGAGAGCTGTCCAATGGTGCTCCCTGCTGGCACTCCCATTAACTTTTCTCTTTACATATTATTTATTAGTGTGTTGTTTTTCTCTGCCAAGTTTTTTTCAGAAGAACCCAGTCAGTATCCACCACAGTAGATCAAAAATAGACAAACATGTTGGTCTATTTACCACAGCCAAGAAAAAAGTATTTTTTAGGCTCAGTTTATATTTGCAATGACCATTACAACTCCAACTCCTTTTCTCCATGCTAATGGATGGGCTGGGCCGTTAATGATTGGAGGTATCTGAAAATCTGGAAACAACTTTCTGAAAATAGAAGGACAGAGGTAGATTTGAGAGGTAAGGAGAGAACATTGGAGAAGAGGAGTGAGTGAGAACTCCTACTATAGACTAGGAGATTCAAATCTTTCTCTGAATTCTGTTGACTTGCCAGGAAGAAGGTCCTGATTAAGTTTGCAGAAATGAAAGATATCTCACCAGTTGCTTTAGAAATTGAACAAGCAGTACTAGATAGTGGTGCAGACATGACTACATGTTCAAGTAGAACAGATTAATGAGTGGAGTAAGAAGGGGAAAGGCAAATTAAGGTGTGTCGTACCCACTGCAGTGTTGAGGAAGAGCACTACTATTCAGAACCAAGGTCTGGCCAGGAAGAATACTTGCTACTCTTCTACATTGAAAGGTTTCTTGTGCAAGAAGGTTTTTACACAGTTTGAGTGAATTACCCATTTGTGCCCTATTTCTGCAAGTGCTGAGAAGCAAGAAGTTCCAAAGGGTGCTTCACTCCAAAGTGCCCGTTTCCTTGAAAGGAGAAATCACTGGAGACATACCATGTCTTTGTAGTATTCACTTTATTTACAGGTACACAAGTTGAGCATTGGGTGGAATCATTTAGCAGCACACTCCAGCTGCAACATCAGTTTTATAGGCATTGCTGTAATGCACAGTGTTGTAGGCCCTTGCTTGCTCTCACTCGCTTTCCCCATTTTAGTCTGACAATTCAGGAGAGGAAATTTTGGGGGGGGGGAATCATTATTCTTCTTTCAGGTACTGACCACTTTGATACCAGTTCAGATACTGAACTACTTTGTGCTTTCTGAATGATTGGCCAATGACTTGGTTAACCCATTTTTGCTCAGCCCACAGATCTACACATTTGATCCCTGTTGTGTACAGTAAATGCAAGGTACATCCTTGGGCTCTTTGTTCTATTTATGTTTTTAATTATGTGTTATGTCAGCTGCCTTGAGTCAGGCTAATTTGCCTGAGAAAGGCAAGATATAAGTTTTTAAAAATAAATAAACAAACAAACTCTAGGGAGAGTTGCTCATCTCTGTTTTAAACCAGAGAACCAGCATTGTCCGAAGACACCTCCATGGTCATGTGGCCTACATGACTAAATGCCAAAGCACATGGAGCGGTACCTAATGTATTTATCACATTTTTATGATTTCAAACTGCTGGCTTGACAGGAGCTGGGCAAGGGAAGGGATGGGAGCTCACTGTCACCTTTGGTTTGTGGGTTAAACACATCGAGATTAAATAATCTGTAGCCTGCCTGCATACACCTTTTCTATGCCAATACTGGCAGATGAAAAAGGTCTGAGTTAAACTGCCACAATTTGGCTATGCATAGTGGCACCTTGCTAATCCAATGCTGCATCTTGGTTGCAGTAAGGATTTGGTATGAAGAGCATGCATCATGTGAATCAGTGGGAGCCAGCTCATGAGGCTATACCATCCTCTAGTGGCAGAGTGTAGAAATATCTATGATCGGCATGAACGTGGCTGAATTTGGAATCAATCAGATTAGGATCCAGTAGAAAATGTCAAAGAAATTGCAACAAAAAGCAGTGTATTTTTTCAGAAAGTATCCTAACTTCACCAAAATCAAAGTACAGGAAAACTTTTATCTGGGCATAGCATCATTGAAAGAGGGAAGAGCCCTCTAGACCTGCTGGTCTCCAGTAAAAAGGATGCTTAATTTAAATGCATTCATCTTTCTGTCTGCAGAAGTGTAAAAAATTGTTTAAAAATCCAAGGCAAAAACCACTAGAGACCAGTGGTACACAGCCACTTCATCAACAAGAAGATGCTGTTTTCTTGACTCTATACTGTTCCATACTGCAACACGTACGCAGAATTCTGGATTTTCAATGATTTCACATCATTTCATAACAAGAGGCTATAATGCAAGGAGAGGGGGAACCTATGGATAGTGTGATTAAGAAGATTGGCTGTTTTAAAGGTAGGAACAGCCTGGCTTCCTAAAATAATAATATACTTTATTTATATCCTGCCTTTTTTCCTGGGGGACAAGGGCAGCTTACAGAATCAAGAAATCCATAAAACACCAACAACAATTAAAGTGTATTAATATCAATCACAACAATATTAAGATTCATCATAAAAACAGTAAACAATAAAATATTCACATTAAAAACTACTGTTAAAAGCCTATTAAAAAGATTGTCACAGTAGATGTGGCAGGGGCCACAGCATCTTTAAAAAACAAGTATCAACATTTTAAAAGGCTAAAAGCTCAGAAGGCATTATAAAAAAATGTATTAAAATTATTTAAAAAATGTTTTAATAAACACAGAAAAATGTCAAGGGAGGGAGCAGTTTTTAAATTGAGAGGGAAGGAATTCCAAAGAGGTGGTGCCACTATTGAGAAGGTCCTATTTCTTGCCATCTCCCCATGTACCTCCCTGTGTGGCAGTACTTGTAAAAGGGCCTTCTTTAATGACAAGAGGGAACAAGCCGGATTGTATGATTGACGGTCTCCATCAAATGATTTCTGACAGTCTGGCCTCAAGCTGTACAGGGCTTTATAAGTCAAGACTAGCACCTTAAATTGGGCCCCGAAACAAATGGGCAGCCAGTGCAGTTGCTGGAGAAGCAGCCCAACAGTTGAATTATCTAGCTCCAGCAACAACACAGGCCACTGCTTTTTGAACTAATTGTAGTTTTTGAACTGCAGTTTCCAAACTGTTTAAAGACAGCCTCATGCAGGGCGCATTGCCGTAGTCTAGTCTGGATTTCACTGTGGCAAAGACCACTGTGGACCATGGACTCACAATCCAGGTACGGCCTCAACTGATGCACCAACCAGTTGCAACCCCAACAATTGAAACTACTGAGTACAAGAAAAGGCTGCTACAGTTCTAGGACAAACAATTTTTCAATCCAAATTTGTATGGAGCAAGTTGCACACACTTTGTCTGGAATCCTTGATTGATCCCCAGGCCTCAAAGAAAGGGGTTCAGAGGAAGAAGTAATTTTCATTGTTGCTGGAGTTCTTGCTAGGTCAAGAGTGCATTTACATGAACTTAGAAAGAAGGCTCCAGACTACTCCCCAAACCAGTTAAAATGAGAACTGTTCAAAGAGCATTTAGCAGAGTGAAGTAGAAAGGAACCAGAGGTCAAGTACTATACTGTATATCTTTCATAATCTGCAGCATTGATACTTCTGCTTGAAGTCTCCTAGTGGCTGGAGATTGATATCTGCTTTTTTCAAGTACTCAAAGAATCAAGAATAGAGCCAAAGGGGTATCTGGATCACAAGATCTTACTTGTAAAGGAGAAACATGTTTGGAAAAATTGAGCAGATTATCTTTCTAGGGTGCTTGAAGTGGGGGCGGGGAAATGAGTCATGTTCAATTGATTGTCTAGCAAAGACATGTGGCACCAAAATGGGTCTTTGAAGGCAAGGTTTGGGAACTTGTGGTTAATTACACTTGCCAGAACCAATGCAAAGAATTTGTATACTGGCTTCCCAGAATATTACCACCATTTAACTAACATAGATCAGGATAGAATCTGACTGAGCTAATCTAAGGACTTCTCTGGACAACACACCACAGCACAAATCTGTGTAAACTCAAAGTAAATTCCCATAACTGACACTGCTTTGGCTCAGGTACAAGCAGGAATGGCCAGAAGAAAACATCTGACTGGGCACAGAGATGGCACCCTTAACAGTTTTCTTTTAATGCTCACATATACCACTAGCATGCCTGCTGCCATCACTTCCTTTAGGAAAACAGCAAGGCAAAAACAGCCCCCTTATCTTCCATTACAGCACCACCTCCTTGAAATCCTGTTTAAAATAGCACACATTGCCATTTGCAACCAGCCTGCACTGCTTATTTGCAACAGTAAGGCAATAGCAGCATCAAAGCAGAAGGTACGAGTGAGCTCTGGATGGCCATGTTGCACCTTCCCTTACCCACCCGATTTCTTGCACAGCTGGGTGGTAAGGGCTTTTCCATCTTCCTCCTGCAGCACTGCTGAAGAAAAATGTGGGCTGTAACTGCCACACTCTTCCTGTTAAAGAGGATCAGAGGACCAGCTTGGGGACAGAAAGATACAAGCACTCCTACCTGTTTGCTGCCCCCATTGCCACCTGAAGCAAGCAATTCAACCTCATTGCTATGTTGGTCCTGGCATGAGATGGATACTGGCTGGTAAATAAAGGTTTGTTCTGCAGCTCAGAGATCATGTCTACCTTACAGGAAGCCCAGTGTAGTAGAGGAAGTACAACTGGGACAAATAGTGACTGCACAGGTCAGATTGCCTAGTGTAACAAAGGCTGCAATCCTAAAGACACTTTCCTGGGTGTAAGACCCATTGAACACAGTGGGGCTTACTTTTGAGTAGACATGGTTAGAATTGTGCTCTAAGTCTTGCGAGAACCTAGCAGAGCATGCACATGTGCCACAAGTCATTAAGTTGGACTTCTTGCTTATTGATTCTAGCTATGGAAGGACTGTTGACAATGAGCACCTGTTGGGGATACTCTAGGGGGATTTCCTGCTGCAGGCAGGGGGTTGGACTAGATGACCTACTAGGTCCCTTCCAACTCTTTGATTTTGACCATGTAGGCACCCAAGATACTGAGATTGCCATGTTTGTGAGAGATAGCTAGGATCTTTGCCCAGAAAAATAAGCTTCCCCCCACCACCCTTCATAATCCAGAGAAGTCCTACAACATTAAAAGGTTAGCTTACTCTTATGTTTAGAACAAGGGAGCACAAATGTTTCTGGTAAGGTGTGTTTCCTAATTTTCACTAACTTTCTCAGCTAAAATCAACACACCTGGATGAAACACCTGGTTTTTTTATAACATGAACTTGAGTAACTACAGTAACTTCAGATGGGAGCTGCAGTACTTACCTCACTCTACTGGAGAACCAAATCAGTATTAACTTTCTGATTAGGGAACCCCTAGTACTGTAGGACTGAGCTATGAGCAACATTCCCACTCATGCATATCTAGTGAAAAAACCACACCACTTTCTTTCTGCACTTGGAAGCGTGGAACGTCATCAGTGCTTGTTGCAGAGTACTATAGAGTTGCCCCTGTGCAGCCACACGGTGTGTATCCTGTGTAGTGTTCACGGGCATGCCCAGGGGTCAAAATGGGGGAATACTGGCAATGGGCCAAGCATGCCCATGGACTGGTTCTCTCCCACTTCTGTTTTACATACACCCATCTCTCTGCACACCAATCCAATAACCTTTTGGGAGTCTCCAACGTGTTCCTGAATATATTCCAAAGGACTGTAGATCAGTTTAACCACAACTTTATTGAGGTGTTACCAGATTCCTTATACAAACATTCAACCTAATTCTAAGAATTACTCAAGGGAGATTCAAGTATAGCCCAACTCGAAGAGCTCTTCTAGATGGAGAGGAACTGGAGTGGAAAAAATCTCTTCATATGAGAACATATTCCTTCAAGCAGCCATGAAGGACAGGAAACCTACTGCTGCTTGGCAAAGAAAGCCTTGCTGTCTTTCACTGTTGGCTTGATGGTGTCTCCACCAGGCTGCCAGCCAGCTGGGCACACTGTGCAAAAAAACAAACAAACCCAGTGTTAGTACAAGTGAAGCAACAAAATCTAGGGACACCAAGACACAAGGTATGGACAGACAGTATGAAGGCAACCAAAGTTGGGAATACAAAAAGTACAGTTCTGTTAGATTTATATCTTAGGAATATCCTTCACAAGTAGTACTTGAAATGTCATGTACACCATCAGTTCTATATGGGGCATCCAGTGTATTGGCAGAATTCTAGGAGGCAGCATCCAAGGACCTCAGGGTCTTGGTTGGAGAGATGTAGTAGCTTTTCTCCAAAAGAGACAGACCTAAAACGTCTGACCATTTTGGCCAGCCCTATTTATTCTTGCACAAGAGCAGACACCAATTCACACTTGAGATTGTCTCTTTGACTAGTAGTGGTTTTGGATCACAGATGAAAAGCAACTGAGGCCTCACCTCACTGCTGCAATGTAGCATACAGATACTCTCAGGAGCAGCTTGAGGCTTGCCAGCTATAGCACTTGGGTGAGGCCAACTAATGATAAATGCTTCCTTGCTTTGGGACCCATTTCTCCCTAGTATGTCTCACCATCTTGGAACACAATGCTTTCTGGCTCCTACTAATTGGTGCCTGTATTCACAACAGGCAAATCTTGTCAGAGGAAAATGCATTAAATCAGCTGCACAAAGACAACAAACAGGTATGATAGAACTGAGGAACCAAGACCCAAGTATTCTACAAAACAGTATCTTCATTGAACTATATTGAACTCTGCTTTTGTACAGAATCTGCAGTCTAAAGTTGTTGCCCAAATTAAAGGGTATAATTTAGGACCTTGTTCTATTTAACCTTTTAAATTCCAATTCATTTTTCCTACATATTGCTGTACTGAATCCAGTCAAGGCTGCCATGAGCAATGGAAGATCACCAGTTGTTCACCTGGCTGGCTTTAGAACAAGGTGACCATATATCATAACCACAAAAGAGGACAAGACTCCCAAAAATGTAGGACACACAATAATAGTTTAGGACACAAAAACTAAAAAATTCATATTGCTTTCATGTAGTTAAACATGTAGGAAAATGAAGATTTTTTTCTAGAACACAAAGTTAAACACAGGACATGTCCTGGAAAAAGAGGACATATGGTCACCCTGCGAGTCCAGAAGAACATTGTTTTAATACTGCAGTCAGCCAGATGAGAAGGTGAAGATAGCTTCCTAAGTAAAGCATGTTGAGTTACCCAATGCCTTTTGCTACAAAAATTTTGGAAGTTGTCCACAAGCAAGGCCAAACCCTAACTGATGCAACTAGGACTCAAAATAGATTAATATTCCCAGAATATCTGGGCATAGTAATTGTGTTAACGTCATTATTCAAGACATGTGGAGAGATTCTACCCCTTACCTTCACCATGCTGGTCTGTAAACTGGAAGGCTTGCACCAGACGCAATGTCTCATCCACAGAGCGCCCCACAGGCAAGTCATTCACTGTGATCTGCCGCAGGATGCCTTTGTCATCAATGATAAATAGACCTCTGAAAACAGGGGAAAAGAAAAAGATAATTCTCAAAAGGTACAAACATGAAATGTGACAGACCCAAACTCTAAGAGAAGTCTTACCTTGCACTGAAACCAGGAGTCATTAATATAACCAGCTGCTATTGATGAAAATGAAATGCACAAGATTTGAGGAAATGGTGTGGGTCAACAGTGGCTCCTTAGGCAGGCAATTATGTGGTTAACACCAGGGGTTTAAATTGCAATGTGTGCTGCATAGCCACAGGCACTTGGTGGCAACAAGGATCTCAGGTATAAATGCAGCACCTGAAGGAAAAGGGTGTAGGTGTAGGAACTTGGAAGAGACTGGACTGATTGTTTATTGGCCTGAGCGACTGACTTGACAGACTACTGAACATGCTTGTAGACTACTGGTTGATTAACTCATGTATAAGCAAAAGGACCTCTGAAGATTGCTGGAACTAGGACTACTAGAGGCTCTGGAGTGTGCTGGTGGCTCCCAAAACTTGGAGTTACTGAGAACTAAGTTGTCACTGCAGTAGGGCCAGAAAAACTGTTGACAAGAAGGAGGGAATGACAACATCTGGCAGACTAAACAGACTAGCTACCATGGAGGCAGGGTCCAGCAGTGCTGCAGTATAGAAAATGGGCCACTGTTGAGGAAAGAAGGAAATTAATTAGCTTAAAGTTCTCTAAAAAGTCTGGGCATAAGTTCGCTTAAGTTCACTTTACTTGGACATAACGCTTGCTCTGGGAAACTGGCAAAACACAGGCCAAAATTAGATTTGACAATTCTACATCCATAGATATATGAAATAAACTGTGAAGACGGGACAACAAGTGAATACAGCAACTCAAATAGGTTGTTGCAACCACAGAAAGGTGCTTCCAGTTTTTGTTCAGGACTAATGGCAACATCCATACACACCCCAAAGAAAGAAACAGTGGCACCTCACGTAACAAGCGCCTCACATAAAGTATGTTTCACGTAACAACTCTTAAATTTCCAAGGAATCCTGCTTGGTATAACAAATCTGCTTCACATGACAAGCAAACCCCTCTGGCGCCTAATGGGCACACATGCTATGCAGCCCTGATGCTCCACACGGAGGCTGTTTAAGAGGGCTGCCAGCCAGCACTGCTGCCTCTAACTGCTCCCAACTTGGGGGCAGTTGCCTGGGGGTACCTGGGGGTGTCAGAGGCAGCTGCCCCTAACTGCCCCCATTGACCATCTTGAACCTCCAGCAGCAGCCCAGGTAAGCCTCCCAGGAAAGTGTCTTTTGACTGCAGCCTCCTAACCATGTCCACCCAGAAGTAAGTCCCATTGTGTTCTTACTCTCAGGAAAGTGTATTTAGGATTGCAGCCTAAGTAGACCTCGGTTACAGTGTTTTGTCATCATTTTAACATACAGTTAATATTTTTATATGAATATTTGAGTTGTGGAATCAATTGTCTGAGTTTTCATTATTTCCTATGGGAAAATCCACTTCAGTAAAGAACGTTTCATGTATCAACCATGCCTCCAAAATGAATTAAACTTGTTATGTGAGGTGCCACTATATTCTCATTAGGGCTGTACACTTTTCACCTGGTTATGTTTAGTATTTGAATTATATAGGCCTGCTGATTGGTCAAGATGAACACAAGATCCATCATGGATGAATAAAACCTTCAAAAAGTTATAGGAGCACAGAAGCCTTGCAGCACTAGAGCTATGTGCCAAAACTTAAGACTTGCAAAAGGGAGATGCTAGAACAGCAGCTGCTATCGGCTACAGCCCAGACGTGTATCTAGAAAAACTAGATAAGGCTTCCATACCTGTACGAGATGCCATCCTCTGCCTTGAGCACACCATACTCTTTGGAAAGTTTGTGGTTAACATCTGACACTAGGGGGATATTTATGGAGCCCAAGCCCCCCTCCTTTCTTGGGGTATTCATCCTGCAAAGAAATCACAATAGTAAAAAAAAACTGGGCAACACTTTTGGCATCCTCTCCTTTGGCTCCAGTCATATTTGAAAGTTATGCGGCCAAATACAATTTAGTGACAATTTAGTGAAAGTGGCCAAATATAATTTAGTGACAGCTCCAACATAAAAATTAGAATCAAACTATAGGGAATACTAGTTCAGATTTTGAGACAATTCCATTTGTCGTGTTAGTGGGTACCTGTAGGTACCTTGTAGGTACCTGTGCAAGCTTATCTTTCTCAATGGAAAACTGAATCACTTGGATCAGATTTTTATATTACTGTAATTTTAGCCCATTGTTTCTCAACCAGATGCATCTGGTGGTACTCACAGGATCCCCCATAGGCATCTGCTGATTGGTCCACTTCACGTAAAGAACGTGTTAGGAAGCTTGGCAGGCAAAACTCCAAAGCATGCACTGCAAGGGCTCAAAAAAGCCTTTCCATCCACTCTGAGCATCTTAATAATGTTGTGTGCATCTTGGCTCGTCTCCCAACTCAGTACTAAATGGCAATGATGTCTTCACCAGTCACTTCTAGTCTAGTGATACTTCCAATTGGTGGACCATGCAAAGTGGTATAGCAGGGGACTAACATTGGAAAATGCTATTCTAGCCCATTTCTGACTCAGGTGAATTGCACTCCACACCAATTTATGCATACATTCTTAGAAGTAATTCTTACTGGACAGAATGGGACTTCTGAGTAAACTTATAGTTGGGCCAAGTTGCTCCATCCATGGTTGCCAGCAACTCATGTCAAGTAAGAGCTGATAATATTCTACCAACCATCAGACTTTGATAGATAAGGGCGAAGGTCCCTAGCAGTCTTTAGACTGTTAAACTTGTGCCTAGGTCCCTCCCAGTGGAACAGAGTCATTATCTGTGTTGCACAAGAATAAGAGTTTATTATTATTATTATTATTATTATTATTATTATTATTATTATTATTATTATTATTATTATTATTATTATTATTATTATTATTATTATTATTATTATTATTATTATTATTATTATTATTATTATTATTATTATTATTATTATTATTATTATTATTATTATTATTATTATTATTATTATTATTATTATTATTATTATTATTATTATTATTATTATTATTATTATTATTATTATTATTATTATTATTATTATTATTATTATTATTATTATTATTATTATTATTATTATTATTATTATTATTATTATTATTATTATTATTATTATTATTATTATTATTATTATTATTATTATTATTATTATTATTATTATTATTATTATTATTATTATTATTATTATTATTATTATTATTATTATTATTATTATTATTATTATTATTATTATTATTATTAAACACCAGGAATATTTTTAGAGACTATTTACAAAAGGATTTGACTCAAAGATATGTGAAAAAAATATTCTTGAAAATTCCTAACTAGCAAGAATCCTAGTAGCAAGCTTGGTCAAGGCAATCCACTTGGACTAAACCTTACTAAATTGCACAAGGCAAGAGCAGTGAGGAAGTTAAGAGATTGTGCTGAATCCCATAGGACTATACTAAGCCATTAAGTACATGTTATCTGTACCAGCGAACCTTTCTAATGGCACTACTACTAAGATGTGCAATCAAGAGTGGCCCTGGACAAGACTCCCAACATCTTATTCAGAACTACAGTGCAATTCATATCCATTTGCTTTTAACTCAATCTAGCCAAGCAGAGATAGACAATTTGTGGAATAATTATGCTAGTACATAAAGGACGAGCAAAAGCACATGGATTCTTTATTTTCTCAAGATAGCAAGTGATTCCATGTGCATCCTTCTGTTGGTCAGTAAAGCAGTGCCAAATCTTCCATCAGGCATGTTCCAGCTATCCAGATGGTGCTCAAAACTGTCCCAGTATTAGGGTCACAAAGGATCACTCTAAGCAACTGCAGAGAACTTTAGAAGTGCTCCATTCATCCATGAATGGAGGTTATGCTTGGCTATTAGTCATAACAGCTATATATTATTTCCAGGATCAGATATAGTAAAGTGCAACTGAACACCAGCTGCAGAGGGACAGTGGTAGAGAGATATGCCTTTCTCCTCTGCTTGCTTCCTAGACACAATTGGTAGCTCACAGGGTGAGTCCTCTGGTCTGACCCAGAAAGGTTCTTGTATTGTCATCTAGTGTGGAAAAAGCAGTTAGATTTCTGTGAAACATCAAGACTAAGTCACAGCCTGCTTTTCAGGAACTTTAAGCACCTGCCTTTAATCCTTTTCCACCATTCCAGTCAGGCTTTAGCCTGACTAACCAGTATTGCTTTCAACAACAGCACCATGTTGAATAGTGTAATACTCACCAGGCCAAGTGGGTGAACTGTGAGTCAACAGAGGCAGCAATAACCTCACAGTTGGTCTTGCGGAATTCTCCAGCTCTTTCACTGAAAGCTATGATCTCCGTGGGACAGACAAAGGTGAAATCCAGTGGATAGAAGAACAGAACTACGTATTTGCCTGCATGACAAGGAAAGACAGGGTAAGAGCTGCAGGTACCTACTCCATATGTCTCATTAGAACAGGTCTGCAATCACTGGAACATAATATTTAAGCATCATCTCATCACCATGAGAGCTTTACACCTTTTTTCTAGGGTGAAGCAACCCCATTGCCTTTTGTCTGGGTACCCTAATGGCCTATTGCATTAAGCAATGTATATTCCACATCCACAGGAAATCTATTTCCTAGGTTCAATGCATGACAGTGACTAAATCTCTTCATGCAGACGTTCCAAGTACAAGACGTTCCTTTTGTCCTCAATTTCTCCTACTGTGATGGGGAAGGAAGAAAAGTTCCGCTACAAACTCAGCTTCCAACGCAATATCCAGGAAACAACTTATATAGAAACAAGCCAAATTAACAATCAAGTTTTTTTTCAACTTTTCTAAGTTACGGACATGCTTGGTCATATGCTAAGCCCATAAGTGGCATTAATATCCATTCCCAAACATTCCTCATCTACAGTAATTCCAGCCAGCCCTATCAGCCTACTTTTCAAGGCAAGGCCATACAATAGAGTACTTTGTCACATTTTTCATTTTTGTTATCAACAGTAGCAATATTGGACTTGGAAACAGAACTCTGGAACCTAATACAGAAGCTCTCTTGCTTTTCTTTTTGTTCTACAACATCAAGGCAGCTTCCAGTATTAAGTATTAAGAACTGCTATTAAAGTTCAACAGGTGAGAGCAACAGCAATTTCTTACCTCTGTAGTCTGATAACTTTATTTCCTTGAAAGATCCATCTACTACTGCTGTGACATGGAAGTCTGGAGCTGGCTTCCCAATATAAGCATTACCAGAGGCCATTTTCTGAAATGAGATCAGTGCAAATCTTAAGAAATCAACCATCAATCTGGGGTGAAGACCCCAGAATAAAAATCCAAAGTCATTTTGTGCTGTGCTAGAAAATATTTACTGTAGGTCTTTTCTGAAGATTTAATGAAGGCACATGATTTTGGCTTGCATCACCCAGCAATCAAAAGCTGTTGCTTGTGGAAGAGGAATCTTCCTACTCTGCATAGTGGTATACAGATCGCCACTGTAGTCACATGTGTCACCCCAACATGTGCTATAGAATGCCACACTTCTACTGAAGACCATCTGAACTCAAGGAGATTGCCATGCACTGCCATTCCTATGAAAGAAGTTTCCTAGTACTAAAGGTCTCCTACCTAGACATAAAATAAAACTGTACCGCTTGTTTGGAATTGGTCATCAATATCTTCACTCCCACTACTGCTGGATGTAATTTATCCTAATGCAATTTCAACTCCCAACACCACCTTTTTTAAGTTATATAACTGAAACGCCTTAGCATTAATGCATATCAAATGCTCACCTATATATAGCAGTATTCTCAGGCATATTGTTGGTATATTTCAGTTTAGATAAGAAATACCACCTTAGGAATGGTTATGATGCACTCAGTTTCTCCAGGTGAAGAAGTTTACTACTTGGAGTCAGTCACTTCCATTTTTAGGCAGGAAAGGCCTAGCTTCTTGGGACCCACCTCCATTTTCAGCTCAATGCCTTACTAACATAGGCTCACCAGCATCTTGTTGGTGAGCTTCCCTGCAAGGCTTCCCTGTCTTTTTGGCACAAACTAAACATTACATGCACATGCCTATCCATGCAGATCTACAGAGTTAAACCTGAACTCTTTCCAAGCAGTAGCATATCCTGAAAACGTAATACCAAGAATAACGTGATAGAATTGAAGCAGCCTACAACAAGCATGGGCCTGACTCTTGACATATCCAAATTCAAAGCATCAATGTTGGATGAGCCCTGATCCAAAACGAGTAGAAATCTCTGGAAAAACCAGAGGTTCCCAAACTGAGATGTGAAAACCAGCCAGGGGAGCCACAGTATCCTCGCAAAAAATCCACCACCCATCCAATCCTATGCATATATATAAACACATAGGATTGGAGCCAAGGCCAGTAGGTCAGGGTGCTGCTAGTTTTAAAAGTTTGGGAACTACAGAGACTATAGAATAAAATAGAAGGACTAGATGACCTACTAGGTTCCTTCCAACTCTATGATTCTATAAATGTAGTTTTCTCCAACACCAACTTAAGAGAGCAGCTATATGCTTAAAATGCTTTGGAAGTTAATCTTAGCTGAGAGGCAGGCTAAAAATTATACAGTTCTTGTGTATTAATTTTTTACTACGCTGTTTAGGTAAGTGCCCAAGGGGCAGACCAAAACCAAATTCTCATTGACTGGTAAATTTGTATGTTTAGGAAAACAGCATACACAGCACATTGTGGACAACAGCAGAATTTGAAAGGCAAATACTTGAGTGACCCCATTAGTTTAGCAGTTAGTTTGACTTTCACAGGAGTTTGTCTCAAATACATCCAAAATAAAAGTAAGGTGAAGTTGGAGGTTTGGTGAAATCAAGTTTTGCTTTGGAAACCAAGATTCAGATGCTGAAGAACTGCCTGTTTGTTTTGAGAAAATCTGAACCGTTATATATGAACACCATTTGCTCTCAAAAAGCTATCTACCAGTAGTTTTTTGTGGGGTTGTTTTTTTTTTTTTTTTTGGAAGAGCCAAGAGGTTTTATCACAGTTCTTCAGAAACCAAGAAAGGGGCGTTACAGAGAGGATAGCCTACCTTGAACAAGGAGATTAACCCTACAATCCAGAGTAACTACGGGAGCACGTAAGAGACATTACGTGTACCCGTAGTTACTGCACCACCTAGTAAAAATATATGGGAAATTCATATTGCAATCCAGAGCAAATTGTTCTTACACCGGAGCAAGGACTCCCCGTAGTTACTCTGGATTGCGCCCTAAGTCCCTTCTGAACCAGCACAGGCAAACAGTATGTATGCCAGATGGGACAAAGGAAGGCTTTGTTTGCTTGCTCAGGGTCTTTGGTTACTAGTACATCCAATTAGCACAAAGACCAGCAAATCTTTTGAAAGCATCTCAGTTTTCCCATACAATTCAGTTTTCCCATACAATTCTAAACGGGAGAGCTGGAGCTTAAACTTGTCATTCCTCATCCTACCTGTTTGAGGATTCACATTTTTTTTCTTGTAGATTGCAGATTGTTCACCCAGGCAATAAGGTTGTTGAGAAGCAAGGTCCCTACACAATGTGTTAAGCTGTAGTAGGAAATGGGCATGAGGGCTGGGGAAGGAACAGCATTGGTTCAGGTGTGTGGGAACTGCTATTAATAACTGATTTATAATCTTACAATAACTGATTTTTTTAAAAAACAATAAAGGTAAGGTTAATTCATTCCTGCCCAGCCCGCATTTGGTCCCCATTGTGTGTACAGGTGTCCCATACTATCCACCAAGGTTCCCTTCCAGATCCTCCTAGTGGAAAAATAGATTTAAGCTAGTTTCTTGATCCTCCATTGTTCCTAATGGAATAAGGTCATGCCTTAATATCTGCAGTTTGATACTAAAAAAAATGTGTTAAATATAAATAATTAAAAAAATTAAAAGTGCATCCCTTTACAATTGTTATACCTAATGTTTCATTAGTGTTCCATTTTTTGCAATTCAAAAAATTGCAACCTCAGACATAAAATGGGTTAAAAACAAGCTTTTCTTTCTATTATGAGAGAGGCAGTCCATAATCAGAATTGCAAAGGATTCTCTGCCTTTGCCTGGCTCATTTTAAGAATGGAATGATTGCTGCATGACTGCCTCTTTACAACAGTAAAAAAAAGCAGTTTCAAAAAGTTATTTGTAGTATTTTCAAAAAGTTATTTGTCAACATTTTGTGTTTAGTCAAATCCATTTACCGTAGTTAAAAAAAATCCATGCATAACAATGGTGGACCTGTATATGCAACCTTGGGCAGAAATGGTTTTAAAACACCAAAAAGGAAGTATTTAAAAAGCTTGGTTTAAAAACCACTGTCTTTTTGGTGTTTTTTTTCTAAAGAACTTTTCCAGAAATCAAGATAAGATTACTTTTGCAGGTAGAAATACTGCAGCCATATCTGCAGACACTATATCATCATTTCAGAATAGTTTTATTAAAATGCACCCTTGCAATAAGAGCATTACAATTGAGTTTTGGGATCATTTCAAAGCTCACACCCC
Source organism: Cryptoblepharus egeriae (assembly GCA_030015325.1). Lineage (NCBI taxonomy): Eukaryota > Metazoa > Chordata > Lepidosauria > Squamata > Scincidae > Cryptoblepharus > Cryptoblepharus egeriae. The sequence goes on along the minus strand of JAREYC010000002.1, from coordinate 85,065,740 downwards.
TGATCATGAAGCACCCTGTTGGAAACCTTGTGCTACTACCTCCTGCCTCTCTCTAATGGAGAAACAGCTTGTTCATCTAATTCTCCAGGGGAATTTTTTTTCAGGTGAACATGTCATGACCAGAAAACAGGACAAAGTCTCCTGAAATGTAGGACACCCAAAAAACATAGGACATGAAAGTTTTAAAAAACTCATGTGCTGTATATATATTTTACTTTTATGTCCTACACTTTTCTTGTACGTCCTGTATTTCCGGAGAGCTTGTTATGTATACATATCTATGCATGTACAGGGAATGCAAAAGTAGAAATTCAGTTATTTCTGTAGTCATGCAAGCATCATTTCATTCTTGCACTGAGCCCGGCAAAGGCAGGGAGTCCTTTGCATTTCTGATTGCCGACCTCCTCTCTTAACAGAAACACAGTTAAGAACGTGTAAATGCTGAAGGCTGCAAAATTTAGATTTAAGAAAGCATAAATAATGCATCGTGCAAAAATATAGTTTTTATTATAAAAGCATCATCATCATAAGGATGACTTACAAAATTGCAGTCAAGTACAATTTAAGCACTTAAGAGATTGTACTTGACTGCAATTTGCAAATATCATTATTATACTTTTAAAAATAAAAACTATATTTTTGCACCCCTCTGTATATGCATGTGTGTGAGAATGTGTAAAACTGTATACTTTTGTATATCTGTATATCTACTCTATATATAATCTGCATATATACAATATATGCATGTGTGTGTAATCTTTCATGTGGTTGATTTAAACATTATATTACTTATCATTAAATTTAAAAGTATGACATCCAACCTATTAGTGACTGTATGGTTCATTGCTGCCTGCTCTCAAGAAAATGTAGGACAATGAAGAATATTTTCCAGGACAAGGCTGAAAAAAGAGGAGGTGTCCTGGAAAAAGAGGCTGAATGGATTCCTAGTGGAGTGGAGTGGGTGAGTGGAGTGTATGAGACCAGGGAGGCTTGAGCTTTCAGGAGTTGGGGGGAGAAAGAGGCAGCAGAGCAGAGGGCCAGAGCTACAGTGCTGCTTGCTCCTTCCTTCCTTCCCTCCCTCTCTTCTTCTCCCGCGCAGCAGCGCCTGCAACACAAAGGGGGCCAAGCAGAGACAATGGGCAGCATTGAGTGCGCCTGGCAGGGGCAGGAGCAGGAGCAGGAGGGAGCCCTTGCAAGGCAAAGGGAAGCTTGGAGGGGAGGCCCAGGGGCTGCACCAGCCCTGCCTGCCTGCCTTCCCTCCCTCCCCAGTTTGCAGCCCCCAAGGCAAGCAGAGGTGCTGCAGAGCAAGAGACAGCCAGCCTAGCACCCCCATAGCCCAGCCCTACCTGCTTCTTCTCAGCCTCTGCAGCCTTCCAGTCCCAGGCACAGCACAGCACAGCGTGCACAGCTGCAGACGCAGAGTTTTATACTGTAGCTTGCAGGCTGCAAGCAGGGGGCGGGCTGCAGAGCAGCGTCATTCCGGACCCCTCCCCGCCCGCAGGGGGTGTGGAGGGGCAGAGACAGCCAAGCACGCCCCCTCGCCTCCCCTGGAGGTAGCAGCACTTGTCCTCTCCTCCAGGACCACTCCTCCTTTGCTCTATTCATTGTCCTCCTTTTCTTTGTGAGCAGGCAGCCTTCTTGCAATTCATAAATCAGATGCATGTCTTGGCATGTCTACTCAGAAGTAAGCCCTACCAACACAATGAGGCTTACACCTAGGTAAGTGCTTCAGTATCAACTCAGAGCAGGGTGACCACATGTCCTCTTTTCCAAGACGCGTCCTCTTTTTCAGTCTTGTGTCCTGGGAAAAAAAAAAATTCATTATCCTTTTTTTCCCAGTCAGCAGGCAGCATGCAGCCTTCTTGCAATAAATAAATCACATGCAATAGTTTTTAATTTAATATAATAAGAAACTACAATCCTAACTATGTGTACTCAGAAGAAAGCCCCATTGTGTTCATTTTACTCCCAGGAAAGTGTCTTTAGGATTGCAGCCATAGTGTTTAAATTAAGCACATGAAAACATCATACATACAACCCCCACTTATTGGAGATCAAGGTTTCCACCATTTCCCTCCCACCTAATGGAACTTTTCTACAACAGTAGAAAAGCAGATTTTAAAACTGATTTGCAGTGGTTATTTGTGTTGAGTCAAATCCATACATAACAAGGTTGGGCCTGTATAGGCAACTTAGGGGCACAGAACCTACTCCTGCATTTGGTTCTGCCATGCCCTGTGTTCACTTAGATGACCTGCAAGAGCTTAGATCCCAAGCCTTGGCATGTTGACTCAGAAGTCAGCCCTAAGACAATGAAGCTTGCACTTAGGAAAGTGCTTCAGTATCAACTCAGAGCCAGGCTTTGGATACAAAAGATTGCAAATTCCATTCCATCTTCAGCTGAAAGGTTCTCTGGTGTTATGTTTTGACTGTTGCTCTCCTGGGAGTAGACACCATTGACTATAGTGAGGTTACTTCTGAGTAGGCATGCATACAATTGGGCTCCTAGGATGCAGTCTTAGCCTCATTTTCTTGGGAGTAGGCTCCATTGACTATAGTGGGGCTTACTTCTGGGTAGATAGGCCTGGGTTTGGACTTTGGGATATGCAGGCATCAAGAATAGGTATGACTCAAAAGGATGTGATTCAACAAACCATTTATTGATTTATTAATTCCCATGTACCATATACTGATTTATTACGGGTAATTCTGCCACATAAACTACTTAGTAGTTAACTCCTTTGGCTGGAAATTAGTCATAGGCTGCAATCCTAAAGACACTTTCCTGGGAGTAAGACCTATTGAACATAATAGGGCTTACTTTTGAGTAGACATGGTTAGGATTGTGCTCTTAGGCTGCAATCCTCTCTGTCTTTACCTGGGCATGGATGCTTCTTGTAATTAATTAGGGCTGCAATCTTAAGAGCACTTTCCTGGGTGTAAGCCCCATTGAACTCAATGGAACTCACTTCTGAGTAGACACAAATAGCATTGCGTGTGTATGTAATGAATTATATATAAAAGTTTTAAATTTAAAAATTAGAAATAAAATAACTACATAAATTTAATAATAATTGAAAAATAATAAAAAGTAATACAGTGTACTGTGTTTAAATTAAGTGCATTACTTAAATTTAGTGTTTAAATTAAGCACATGAAAGCAACATGCATGAGTGATTTCAGCTTTTATTTGGTGATGTCCTCCATTTTTCTTGGGTGTCCTACTTTTTGTCCTCTTTTGCAGTGATGAGAACAACAGGTGTAGGTGACCCTGTTGCTGTGCTCATCCCTTGCACAGGATGCAGCAGGAGCGCTGGAGGAGTTGGTGGGTCTCCCTGCAGAAAGGACTACAGTACCCAGGAGGCCCTGCGGCCGAAGCCTCCTCCATCCATCCAGCCTGCTGGTTTCCTGGGCTGAGTCCCCGCAGCGCGCGCAAGATGGACCTGAGCGCCTTCGAGAGGAACAACTCCGACAACTGCTTGCTGGGCTCTGCAGTCCCTGCAGCATGCCGCTCCCAGCCCTGCACCCTGGGCATAGACGAGGCAGGCAGGGGACCGGTCTTGGGTAAGGGACGGCTTCTCCTGGACACACAGACACAGACAGATGCTGCTCTTGCCACTCTTGTGCCTCTCTACTCTGGAGTAAGTCCCATTATACTCAGTGCAGCTTACTCCCAAGAAAGGGTGCACAGGATGACACCTCCTTAGAGCCAAGCCTATGGCTGTCTACTCTGGAGTAAGTCCCATTATACTCAATGCAGCTTACTCCCAAGAAAGTGTATGACACCTCCTTAGAGCCAAGCCTATGGCTGTCTGCTCTGGAGTAAGTCCCATTATACTCAATGCAGCTTACTCCCAAGAAAGTGTGCATAGGATGACACCTCCTTAGAGCCAAGCCTATGGCTGTCTGCTCTGGAGTAAGTCCCATTATACTCAATGCAGCTTACTCCCAAGAAAGTGTATGACACCTCCTTAGAGCCAAGCCTATGGCTGTCTTCTCTGGAGTAAGTCTCATAATCAGTGCAGCTTACTCTCAAGCAAGTGTGCATAGGATGGCAGACCCTTAGAGCCAAGCCTATGGTTGTCTACTTAGGAGTAAGTCCAATTATAATCAATGCAGCTTACTCCCAAGAAAGTGTGCATAGGATGACACTTCCTTAGAGCCAAGCCTATGGCTGTCTACTCTGGAGTAAGTCTCATTATAATCAGTGCAGCTTACTCCCAAGCAAGTGTGCATAGGATGGCAAACCCTTAGAGGCCAATCCTATGCCTGTCTTCTCAAAGTCCCATTACAGTTAGTGGAACTTTATCTCAGATAAGTACGTGTGCATATGATTGCAGACTTACTCTACAATACAGAGTAACTACGGGAGCACATAAGAGACACTACATGCACCCATAGTTACTGCACCACCTAGTGAAAACCTATGGGAAATTCATATTGCAGTCCAGAGTAAATTGTTCTTACTCCACAGCAAGGACTCCCCGTAGTTACTCTGGATTGCGCCCTTAGTAGTCTTACTATAGTCAGTGAATGGTACTCCCAGAAGTGTGCGTACCTTACCTGTTCACCCTTACCTGGGATTAAGCACAACTGACTGTGGTAGAACATACTCCTGTGTAGACTTGGGTTTGGAATCTGACTCAAAGAAGTCACCAGCCTGGGCATTAAATGAAAAATACCCGCAGAGAAATCTCATGTCTTGTCTGTCTCCCACTGTGAAGTTGTATCCACTTCCACAGGGATAGCAGTCAGGCTCATTTACTGCAGCCAGAAACAACCTTCACCTTCAAGTCTATAAATTGCTAAATGCAAAATGTTTTGGAGGAGCGTATGAGTTTCTTGGGTGTTCTTAGGCATTTTCACACATGGGTGCCTAATCCTATGGTAGTTCCATAATGGGTCTAATATGCCTTAAGGCCCATGTGCAAAACCCAGAGAGCTGTTTAGCACAAACCCTGTGGGCAGGGAGCCCTGAACCAAACTGATGCAACCTGGAGCATGGGAAGACCCTGAGGTCATGGTGAGAACGTAAGGGGAAGTTTGGATGGGAGAGAGGTTTGACAGGAAAGACCTGCTCTGCCATATCCTATCGTCCATGTTCAAGAGAGTGACTTGTGTTGCATTCCCTTTTTTCCACAGGTCCCATGGTCTATGGTATCTGTTACTGTCCTGTGGCACAACAGGGTGACCTGGAGGCACTGAAAGTAGCAGGTAAAGAAGGGAGCACCTGAGCAGAATTGTAGTGTGACAGTGACAAAGTTTATGTAGTATAAAGTGCAATCTTGATGTCAAGAGGAACTAATGTATCTTTCTTTCAATTCACAGTCATTTTCTACCTTTCTAAGGGCTCATCTTTCTGTTTTTTTCTTTGGTTCCCTCCTTCCAGATTCCAAGACATTAACAGAAGCCCAGCGGGAACAGCTCTTTGAGAAGCTGGATGCAGCCAAAGATTTCATAGGTTGGGCCTTACACATCCTCTCGCCCAATTTCATCTCAACCAGCATGCAAAGGCGGTGAGTGGGAGGGGATAAGGCATTCTGACCATTGGGTGGATTAAGGAGCCATTACAAGAATAGATTTGAAAGGGAGAGTGGAATTTTGAATCATTGTGGAGTATTACCATCACCTCCAGTATCTCTGCAGGCAATCAGAAACTGATGATTAATCCAGAGGAAGGGAGAGTAAAGTTGAGTTCTCATCATATCTTGGAGATTATCAGAATCGAGGGATTGGTTTCAAGCCTGGATCTTAAAAAAAGGGAAGAGCAACTCCTTCCCATAAGCTCCTTCCCTTCTCGATGTGTCTCCATTCTTAAGATTCTGGCTTATTGTTGTATCATCTCTTACCCAGTTCAGGAAAGCAATAAACAACCACACCCCAACACCATTTCTAGAGCAGTGGTCTCCAAACTGGAGACCACTGGGTGGCAAAAAAAGCCCTCCCCATTCCATGCAATGTTTATCATTCTGCCATGCTGCTGCATGTCTTTCCGCCCGATCTAGACAAAGCAACATGCAGGGTAGTTAGTTGCATTGGTTGCCCATCAGCACAGCATCTTTTGCCGCAGGATTTTTGGGCAGACTTGACTGAAAGTATTCTAGTGGAGGTGACTTTCAGTTTACTGGCCATTAACAGTTATAGATAAAAAAGCACACAGTCTTTTAATTCTGACACCTTTCCCAACCAGCCTTTTTTTGGTGTTACCATTCACAAACATTGTGCTTTACATTGCAGAGTGAAGTACAATCTGAATGCACTTTCACATGACACTGCCATTGGCCTGATCCAGCATGCATTGGACTTGGGAGTTCAGGTTGCACGGGTGAGCCAGCTCAATACTACACACCAGAAACAAATAGCAAGAACCCATCTACTAAATCTTTCATGCTTCCTTCTTCAGGTCTTTGTGGATACAGTGGGGCCAGCTGAGAAGTACCAAGAGAAGCTAAAGCAAAGGTTCCCAGAGTTGGAGGTCACAGTGAAGCCCAAGGCAGACTCCCTCTTCCCTATTGTCAGTGCAGCTAGTATCTGTGCCAAGGTGAATACCAGGATTAGGCTCTTTTTATCTCCAGCTCATTAAATGTTCTGCTACCTGAAGGGGTGCACATTCAAATTTCATCTAAATGGATGCCTCTGATTGTGAAAAAACACAGGGAAGGTTGTCATTCAATAAATTGCTGCTATCTTGATGCTCTCAGGGTAGTTTCTCTCAGGGTAGTCGTGGTTGAAGGCAGAATGGTCAAGTGGATGGACCCAATGTTGTCCAAAGAAAGAAGACAGATCCTATGTTCTTATGTTCTGCAGGTGGCAAGGGATCAAGCTGTAAAGAATTGGAAGTTTGTGGAGGATCTGGAAAATGTGAATTTGGATTATGGCTCTGGCTATCCCAATGGTAAATTTCAGTCTTTTCTGCTTAGCTTGGGCATGGGAGTGGCAGCACAAAGACTCGGTGTGCAGTTATTAATTCAGGCTAATAATCTAAGTTTTTGCCTTGGCAATGACTATTGCTGCAGTCCTAAAGACACTCTCCTGGGAGTAAGACCATTGAACATAATGGGGCTTACTTTTGAGTAGACATGGTTAGGATTGTGCTCCCTGTCTTGTTACATTTTTCACTCTTGTCCATGGATTTCAGAGCTTGTTTATTTAGAATACAGGGTTTTCCCTCACCAACTGCCAGATATTCAGCTGCTAGATATTCTCTGCTCTTATTAGTAGTAACAGGATAGATTGAAGGATGGCTATACTCCTAAGAGATTGCTCTATTTCAGCAGATAATAATAAATACTGTAATAAATTTTATTTCTATCCTGCTTTTTCTCCCAGAGGGACTCGAAGTGGCTTACAAACAATGCATAAAAACATCACTGAAAGACTACGGGCAAAATCCAGAGTAACTATGGGGAGTCCTTGCTCCAGTGTAAGAACAACTTACTCTGGATTCCAATATGAATTTTCTATAGGTTTTCACTAGGTGATGGAGTAACTACTGGTGCACGTAAAGTCTCTTATGTGCTCCCATAGTTACTCTGGATTTGGGGGTACATTTCCAATCCTTGATGCTCAGATGTGGCCAGACTAGAAAATGGCATTTACGCAGACAGCAGAAACAGGAACTAAGGCAGAATTTAAGAGAATTTCCCATAATATCATTTATGCTACAATCTCTATTCCTCTTCAATAGCTAGTAGAGGAATCTGAGAGTGAAAGCTTTCTAGAAAGAAGGGACAACATGGAGTTCTAATACTGCAGGATTCTTTTCATCTTTTTTCCCCAGATCCTAAGACTAAGGAGTGGCTTGTACAGAATCTTGACCCTATCTTTGGCTACCCGCAATTTGTAAGATTCAGCTGGAGTACGGCTCAGATCATCCTGGAAAACAAGGCTGTCCCTGTTTGCTGGTAGGTGGGAAGGAGAAACTGTTAGGTTTGGGAATGTAGCTTGTGTGGGAAGCACTTCTGTTAAGGGTTTCCTTCTGACGTGGACATGGCCTGGCTTTTAGGAATAGCTTTGCGGGCCCAGAAGGGAGCAGTAATGAAGTGGTCAGGAAATATGAGGTACAGCAAGTGTATAAAGAGGCAAGATGAGTGAAAAAATGATGGAGCTCAAACTATCAAGTACTACTCGCAAGTGGTAACCCCAAACTGAGCAGCACAGTTATGATTGTTCAAAGATGGCTGATTTGAACTGGGTGGATCTGCCAGGGGTCTGTTTAGTGGCACTAACTTCTAGGTAAATATATGTTATATATATATAACTGTTCTACATAGACATATTACGGTATATCTTTTTGGAATCTGGATGATCCCGTGATTAACCCCACACGCAAACCAACCCCACACTAAACATACACAACACAACTCCACATATGTCTTCTAGCTCCACCCATACTTGCTCTGCATAGACATATTATAACATCCATCATTGGGATTTGTGTCCGGATGAGGAGGGAACAGTTAAAAATTCAAATTTGAAAATAACTGACAAAACCTTCAGTGAGGTTTTGAAGTTTCATGGACTGAATTGAGGAATTCAAAGTTATTTCTTCAAAATTGCTGTTTTTTTAAGCTGGACCAGGCATCCCTTTAGTTTTGGGCCGAAGGTCCAAAACGCCCTCTGCAGGAGCTGGTCTAAAAGTCCGCATGGAGTGCAGCTTTGAAGTTGGTTATACCATAAATCCAACTTAAAGAAGCTGGAGTCAGAGTGAAATTGTAGTCTGATACTCATTGTAGTCTGATACAAGCAGAATGTGTAAGGCTACATTCTACATTACATTCTACATTACTACACCCAAATACCTTATTTCTCTACCTTTTTTGCCTCCTAACAGGGATGATGGTGAAGATGATTCATCTCAGAAAAATACACCATCTGTCCTGAATTATTTTGCCCGGCAAGAAACTCCCATCAAGCGCCCTTCCCACCGCTTCTTTTATGAACGCAAGCTTGAGACAGTGACCAGTCTGTGAGAGGCAGCAGCCTTCACTTCTTGCGGAGTTCATCTTGCTTTTGAGAATAGGACTGGTTGTGTCTCTCTTGAAGGCCTTTGTACTTCTGTTTTTCACTTATTTTTAATGACTGTATATTTTTTTTATTAAATTGGAACGTGGAGTTTAAGCAGTTTAAGCCCTTTCCACCGCTTCTTTTATGAAAGCAAGCTTGAGACAGTGACCGGTCTGTAAGAGGCAGCAGTCTTCACTTTTTGCTGAGTTCATCTTGCTTTTGAGTATATAAGAAGTGTTTTTAAAGATGTAACTCTTTCAACAAACATGCAGAATCTGTCAGAGAAAATAACTGATTGTGTTTCTCTTGAAGGCCTTTGTACTTCTGTTTTTTACTTATTTTAGTGACTATGTATATTTTTTATTAAATTGGAAAGTGTTCATTGTTGCTGTGTGTAATCTAATTTGTGGCACTGTACAATAACGGGGCAAAAAGGAACAGCGGTGCCTCAGTGCAAGGACAGTTTAAGCAGAGGACAATTATTTTAGTGAGTCAGCCATGGAAGTTTGAATTGTGGGGTGTCCTATCTCTCCTGGGGCAAAATACTGCCCTCCCATCCTATCCTGGACTTCTACCTGAAGAATTTAAAGCACCCTAGAACTTCTAACGATTGTTGAGACTAAGATGAAGAACATGGAGAACATTTCTTGTAATATCTAGTCCCTCCTTTGTCATTTCCTTAGTTCTGCACCTCCTTTCCCTCTGTCAGCTCTCCCACCTTCCTCTCTAATTCAGCTTCAGTTGTTAAGCCACTTTTCTTGTAGTTCAAACATTTCCTCAGGATCTGCTTCTTTAACTAATCTTTATTTCTTGACCAGTCCAGCTTTCCCTTCTCTGGACCTCCATAATGTCAGCTTCACTATTAATCTGTCAAACAATGAACTCCCCTTCTTGCCCTTTGCTCAAATGCCATGACACTCTTGCAACATCAACTGACCATATCATGATGATTTTTGTTAATCACGAGAAGGCTGTTAGGCATGCTAGCAATAAAATCCCAAGCAAGGGAGGGGGAATGGGCAAAAAGGTATTCAACAGAATAGAGTCTAAAGATGTCTTGACTAGGCAAACTAGAGGCTCTTAACGATCACAAATATGCAGTGTAAGATCAGGTAAATAGTATGTCTTTGACAGATTCTGAAACACAGAATGGTCTTGAAGATTCCAGAACCAGACTTTGTGTCAGTAAGATGCTTACACTTATGTGGACTATTGGAAACACCTGTGTAATGCAGAGTACTTGTTAAAGCACAGCTATACCTACTTAGTTATTTGGGATCTGATTGGGTATCAGTGAAATATATTCAAGTGTAAAGGGTATAGCAGTGTGGGTTGTGAAGGAGTGGTTGTACAGTGTGGAAAGGTGTGTTGGTATAAATAAAAGTCTGTTAAAGATCCTGTCTTGTGGCCTTTGTTCCTGGATGCTGACTAGGAAGTGGTGGTGCAAAGCTACTCTGCTGGTAGGACTGACATCCATCAGACCCAGAGCAATCTGCTGTCCCATGACAGTCTTAACATCAGCTTCCAAACTGAAAGTACAGGCTTTATTTACATTTGTCTCTTAAGGCTTTTCCCTTTTCTTTTTTTATTGTTTAATTCTACCTAGAAAGAGACTATTCTGGCCAGAGCTTCTGTTTTTGTCTTCTTGCTGACAGAATAGCTCAAGGCTCTTCAGACTTTGGCCCATGGCCTGGATCGGATACCCTGCCCAATCCTTTCCCCTTCACTTTTCTATAGGGGAACCTCCTGTTAGTGCTGCCACTCATCCCTGAACTATGCTATGGCCAGCTGTTTCCACATTCTGTCACCGCAGCAGTCATAACCAACTTTCTAGGCAGACAAGGCTCTTGGAGAAACTGGTATAGTGAGTAAGAATGGTGAGACAACAATGGCACAATCCCTGGCAGAATAGTAAGCACTGTTTGTGGCAGGACCCTCTTTCCTGGTGCACTATGGTCTTGTAGGCTGCAATCCTAAAGACACTTTCCTGGGAGTAAGACCCATTGGATACAATGGGGCTTACATCTGAGTAGACATGGTTAGGATTGTGCTCATAGTCTGCAAGAGTAGCTTATAAAATAATCCATTCCTACCCAGATTACCTTACAAAGTAATGCACACAAGTGTGTGTATATGTATTTAACTAGCAAAATGTATCTGTCCTTTGTGGGAGTAAAAAACCTGTGCACCTCCCCCTGTACACCACCACCTCCCCATGCAACATGCTCCCTGTGCAACATCACACTCCGTGCATTACCTCCCTTCATGCATCATCTCCCTCTATGCAACATTTCCATCACAACTGTGCACCATCCCCTCCTGGGCAGGTGCAGGATTGAGGCTGGGTATTGGTCAGACTTCAGTGTTAAGTATAAGTTGAAAATGCATTTTACCCCCTTTCAGCCCCTTAGGGGCTAAATTTATACAAACTGGTTCTTTGTGGGTGCTCATGGCACATAAATAAAACACTCCCTGAATTTCATGCTTCCAGGTCCAGGAGTTAGGGCAGGGTTTTGGATCAGTCACCAGTTCTTCAATATAAAGTATAGAGAGGAAAATGCATTCCACCCTTGTATCCCATTCCAGTCTGAATTTCCAAAAACTGGTTCTTCCTATATCACAGAAGGAACACCCTCTGCAAATTTCTGGCAATTTTGGCATGGCATTGATTAGTCAGTCAGTGACTTTTCAGATTTATTTATATAGATTTTTCACCTTTGCAACATATTGATAGATTTAAGTATCTGTTATATGTGCAGTTTGCAACACAACTAAGGGTGAACAAGTGAAAGAGTGACAGATAAAGCAGGGTGGATATGTTTTAGGAGAAAGTAGATGGTATTCCAAAAGGAATTTACATTCGGTGCTTATGCTTCCATCTAGGCAAAGGCTGAGCTGACATAATCAAGGATTGCTGCCTAAAGATGAGAGATCTTGGGCCTCCCTCTACAATATTAGCTGCTTTGTTTCAGACTATTCCAGACTGCTTTATTTCAAACTACATGGCATGGACTACATTTAATTGGATACTATGCGTTTTAAATGGAGTTCTTAAAACCTTCTTTACCCTGACAAACATTGCACTATAAAATGGCATTATAAAATTGTAACACACTTAGCTCCATCCACCCCAGGTGTACAATTTCCTCACCACGTTGTGGGTGGATTAATAAACACTACAACTAGTACTAAACATGAACATACCCCCAAATCCAGAGTAAGTACGGGAGCATGTAAAAGACTTTACGTGCACCCGTAGTTACTGCACCACCTAGTGAAAACCTATGGGAAATTTGTATTGCAATCCAGAGTAAATTGTTCTTACACCGGAGCAAGGACTCCCTGTAGTTACTCTGGATTTTGCCATAATTTTAGTGCAAGGGCTTTCAGTCCTCTTAATACCTGCTAGCGGGCCTGATACTGTTAAAGCAAGCCATGCAGCTCTGACCCCACCTTACTGCTGGTGGTTTTCCTATTGCTTATTACCACCATGTTGAGTCCCATCATAAAGGCTTTCCATTTTGGCTTGTCTTACAAACAGTATCTGAAACTTTATAAACAGTTGGGCACAATTCCTCTTTTCCAATACGGAATATTTCATTCCTTTTTCAGGCAACACAGTGCCTCACAATCTCAATCCTGTTTCTTCTTAGGAGCCTTTCTTGGACTTCCTTTGCATCCCCTTCTATGGTGGAGGAGAAAAACTGGGGACTACTTGGACCAGCTTTTAAAACAAAGTGAGACAATAGATAGGGGAATTCTAGTGCCAGGAGTGAAGGTGTGCCCCATTAATGACTCTCTTACCCCACTGTTATAGCTGTACACAATGGAAAAAGTTGGAGAATACAGAAGCTGTTGGCAGGTTTACAGGAAGAGAATGTCCTTTGGGGCTAATCTCTATTTCTATGGACTCATCTCTGTTTCTATGGACTCAGAGCCCTGCTAAGGGTGCCAGTTCTGCTTCCTAGGCCATGACCACACCAAGTTGCACAGAACTATACAAGATGGCAAGAAGCTGGTAATGAGACATGACAGACTTGCATAGATCACAAGCGATCCCCCCAACCCCCAGTCACAGGGGAGGGAGTTATTTTCCCCTGGAAGGGTAGCTGTATTGGATCAGAACCCACTCCCACTCCCTTCCACATCTTCCATGAAGACTGAACGCTTCTGCATGTTCCTTTTCAGGCGTTGAAGCAGTAGGTTGCCTGTGCAGGGCTGTTTAGGATTGATGTGACTGTCTCTTTTGCTGCCTTCTTTTGCAGTGTCAAGCTCCTCAATGCTTTCGTTTTCATCAGGCTGAGCATAGGAAGTTGTGAAGGCAGGGCTGGAGGAGGTCAGTGTCAGGCAGTCACAGGGATCAGCACTGACTGTGAAAGAGTCATCCCAAATGGTTTCGCAGAGCTCCTTCCCATCCCGGTACATCTGAAAGAGAAAACGTTGGTATCAGAATGCTAAAGACTCAATCATAGGGGGCAAAGCTCAGATCCATTCTGAGGGAGGGGGGCTGCAGGCAGGAAACTCATAGAAGCACCCATGCCACAGAATATGGGTGTAAAAATCAATATGGTCTGTTAATTTGGATAATTTTTTCTAAATCCAGACTACTTCCCCATTCCTGGCACCCATTCCCATAGATACTATCCAACATTTCACTATTTACTATTTAAATTTCATTTCACTAAACTACATTTTACTAAGATGCACTATTTAAAATGTTTCTTAGAAAGTATAATTGTAGAATATGGTGGTACTTAACCAGTGATGGGCATCAAAAAAGTTAAGAACCGGTTCTCTGCCCATCTGGCAGCCACTTTTAAATGGCTATTTTTAAACTTTATATGTCCTATCTCCTGTTAAGAACCGGTTCTATAGAGTAGGTGCGAACCTGCTAGAGCCCACCACTGTACTTAACAGAAAACTGCAATTTAAACACATTCAGCAACATTGACTCTCTTGATTAGTGGTTTTCAAACTGGTGGGTTATTACCCATCAAACTAAGAACCCCTGCCCTTTACGGTGGCTGGGGTGGAAGGTAGCTGTTCTTTATGTTACTTGCTGCCAGGGTCCAGAGAGTGTGGGAGACATGAGAAGCATTCTGCAAGGCTCCTTCTGGCTTGAAGAACGACAAAAAATGATTGCAGCCAACTTTTGGTTTAACAATTACAGCTGGGAGATGGATTGCAGTAGGTTTTTTAACATTCTATAAACCATGGGGAGCACTGCACCCCCCTCAAAACTGACAGCAAATATTAAAAAAAACCCTTATCCCCCATTGTGGTGTGATCCTGGGGATAGCACATCTGCTTTTCTCCCACCTGCCCTTGTAAAGCTTTTGTGGTTGGAAGACCCTACACAAGACTTTGAGAACCACAGCTCTAGATAAGTCACTGTGGGTGCAAACTTAATGTAGGTTAGCCTAACTCATTGGTCTTTCCATTCCTATGGTGATGTAGGGAGGCAGGAGCTGTGGGTGGTGCAAGTGGTTAAGACACTGTGCCTGTTAACCAGCAGGCCAGGGTTCGAGACCCGGGTCGGTCCCACAAGATAGGGTGAGCTCCTGTCCTTAGCCCAGCTCTGCAACGCCAGCTGATCCAATCGTATTGGCTCTGCCTTTCTATTGGACTAATTCAGTGGTGTGGAGAGGGGGGATTTGCTGCTTGGGTAACAGCCTATCCTCCATAACAATCTAACCCAGGCTTTCATGCTTCACATGCAGTGTATGCAGCACTGAGCATCACCGAGCACAATACCATAGTCTTTCAAGACTGACGGAGGCCTGTAGGGAGGCAAGCGCATGTCTCTGCATAGAACCTAACCCTCCCCGAGCAGTGGCATAGAAGTGCATTACAGTGTTTTGGTGACACCCCCAGGTGTCAGCATTGTTCTGGGGCTTAGGCTGGCCTAACTGGGGATTACGATTGCAGCCTACAAGAGTTGTAAAGGCATTTTATGGTAACTGCATCTGAATTAACACATGGAGCAGATCAGGATTAGAACTAGAAACTCCACCCAACTTCTTATCTCCCCCAGCCCTCCTTTCTCTTCCTCAACATTCTTCCACCCCCTCTCAATACTATGTGCCTCTTTCCTTTTCTCCTCAGTGCCAGTAGAACCTATATTCAAAAAAATTTTGTCTTGAATTCTGTAATTAAAATTGTAAAGTATGGGCATGCAAATGTATCCGATTGTTAAATTTTGATATATTATTGACCTGGGAAGGCCTTAACATCATATTATAGGAGCTTCTGTAAGTGGAGCCAAATACATTGATGGATTGCTAGCCTTTCTTGAGTGGATTAATAATCTGCTCAAATTCAAACCAGCTGGCATGAGAAGAAAAATAAAGGGGGAAATAGGCTAGTCCAACGTTCTACAGAGGCCAAGGAAAGACATCTGTGGCTTGAACCCTCCTGATCAAGTAACCTTCAATGCAGAATCCAAACCACCTTCCCTCTCTGAATGAGGATGCACTCTCCAAAAAGTATGGGCATGAATCTCTTAGGTCATGCAGCTTGGGAGTTTTAAGTTCTCAACTCTCTCTGGAGAACCAGGTAATAGCAGTTGCTAGAAGTGAATTCACCCAGCTTACGTAGGTGCACCAACTTAAGACCATATTGGCCCAAAGTTTCAACAGCTGCACTGGCTGCCTATTCATTTCTGATCCCAATTCAAGATGCTAGATCTAAACTATAAGGCCCTCCATTATCTGAGTCTGAGCTATCTGAAAGTTTGCCTCCTTCCATACATCCCTGCTCACTCTCTTAGGTCATATGAAGGGGCTTTCCTTACAAGTGGCATCTTTGTCTAAGTAAAAGGGGTGGCAACTCTTGGATAGACTGTAGTAGCACCACAACTCTGGAATTCCCTCCTAAGGGAATTGAGAATTGCTGCCTTTTATGGCTTTTTGGCAAGGCCTCAAAACATACCTGTTTCATCTAGTGTTTAACTGCTGAATGGAAAATTACTCTCCTTGCCTTCTAATAATACCTGTGTAACTTAATCACTCCCTGGTCTTAGTTCATTGATAGTTTATACCTTATTCTGGCTACATTCCACTTTGTGATGTAAAATATTTCATTGCTGTTAATGCCTGACTTTGAGGTTTTGTTGTTGTTAAAAGTACTTGTACTGTTTAAAATAAGCTTTGTTAGCTGCCTTTGGCATTTTATTCAACATAAATGCAGGATATAAGGGTGGGATATAAATTTCCTAATTAAATATATCTACAGAAAAGTTTTGACCTTTGCAAGGGGTGTCTGCATATTCCCTGTCAATCAAGCAAGCTGAGGGTTCTATTCCCCTGTGTCTCTGGGACAGAGAAGGCTGAGAAGAACTGTCCACATTCCATTCACATTTCTAACTGTCTCTAGGACAGATAACAGGCCAGGCGGAGAGTGGGTGAGGAGAGCCATTGAGGGGAGAGGAGTCAAAAGTGCAGGAGACACTTTTGTGGAAAGGGGGGAGAGGGGAGAGGTTTTTTTTATTGCTGAATGTTGTTATATTGGACCTCCATAAGTTATAGCTGCAGGCTGTTACTTGTAATAAATAGGTCAATAAATGGATAGGTCATTGACCACCAATGACTTTCAGTAATCCTGTCTGTCATTTGTGATGGAATAATTTTGGGAAGATGTAAAACTGCATTGACATGGTCATGCTTTCAGCTACAGTATGTACCGCCTATGTTTTCTGACAGGCTCCCAGCCAAATGTTGCTCACTGCCTGCTTGCATCTCTATTTGAGGACACTAAGGCTGCAATCCTAAAGACACTTTCCTGGGAGTAAAACCTATTGAACACAATGGGGCTTACTTTTGAGTAGACATGGTTAGGATTGTGCTCTAACTCAGCTGGTTGCATGCCCCAAAGATAGGCCACCATCATTCAATAGGAATTAACTTTGCATCTAGTGACAGAGGCTAAAGCTTGTCATGTGGAGTTAATGCTAGGAGAGATTCCATCTCTCTTGACCCTGGAGGCAGCACACTAGGCAAACTGCAACTGGCTTTGCTTGAGGTTTCTTTGATAAGACAGGAAAACCAGTAGCGGCTCCATGAACTAAACAGAGATCCTCAAGGCTGCCAATAGTCTCAGGATGAAATAAAATGGAAACTTTAACAGAAATCACAGCAGGTTTTTAATCTGCAGTGTAATCCTGCCTTTGGAATTTACTAGAGGCAACAATCACAGCAAATTTAGCATTAATTCAGATGCCTCTCTTGTTTCCACACACAGCTTCATTTGCATTGTCACTTTAAAAAAAGAAAAATGTTTTATATTTGGAGATCAAGTGGCAGATTTATTTATTTTTAATCCAACAAACATTTTTAAAAGTTTACCCGCAGTGCTGCAGGGATTGGGTTACTGATTGGGTTATAAGTAGTAAATTCTTATAAATGAAACAATGCTATTCACAGCTGACCATCATTCAAACTAATCACTCTGAAAATGCTATAATACAAGAATTTTAACAGCTCATCTAGGATTGCTTCTGGGATAGTGCTGACTCCTCCAAGGGAGCATAAACTGGGTAATGACCCCAGCCATGAATCAAGTCTTGATCAATCAAGCCATGAATCTGGTCTTGATCCATGATCTATCTTATCCCAACCAACAACAGGGACAAAAGATGAGCCAAGATCATCCACATTGTCCCAAGTGGCAGGAGATGGATGTCCAGCTGAATGCAATGGACTATGTCCCTTCCCTAAGCTCAGGTGTAAGAACAGAGACCACAGGGTGTCTATGCAACTCCTGGGCAGCAAAGAGGTATTTGCAGCTACTGCTGAAGGGACTGCTGGCAAGGCTCATAACATTAATGGCACCCTTGAAGCTGCTCCAGTAGGCAGCTGGCATACAGTCCTAGGCACACGGGCTTAGCTGTGTAGGGCCTCTTGAGGCCCTATATCAGTATAAAAGGCACGCCAGTGATGAGTCAGGGCAGAGTACCCTCATATGGAGGAAAGAGGAGTTCTTGTTCCAGTGAAACACCTTATCCTGCTCAGTGTGGAAGAGGAACAGGGTGATGCTAATCTCCTCCCCTTAACAAGTTGTGTTACAGTACATGCATAGTTTGGCCTGCATGTTTTTCAGTTAAATAGCAGTCATGGTGGGGAGAGATAATGACTGAGGCAATGATACATGATGGGTGGAGTACTTAAACCCTTTTGTGCCACAGTCCTGTCAAAAATCATGTCCTCAAAGCTATTATTTGACTCAGCAAGGAAGTTTCACAGGTGCCAATAGAAGCTTCCAGAGTTGAAAAGTTCAGTTTTCACTGGGCACAGTCAATTACCACTATCCCCACACAAACACTATGGCCCCCTGACCTTGATTTCCTTCCTTCCCACCACATTCAGGTGGTATTTAACCAGGAAAACAAAACACACAAGGCAAACTGTGTTGATCATAACATGTTGCCTTTGAAAAGCCTCTTGATAACACTGTGCATATGCACAATTCCCCCACCTGCTCCCAAATATGGCTTTTATGCCTGAAGACTAGAGAAAAGCATGAGGGTAGCATACTAACTACAAGAGAAATGTAGAAATCTGTCATGATTGCAATAGGAAAAAAAATTCCCCTTGCCCTTTCCATAGAGTGAAACAGTTCCTCCATTATATGAATGGAAATAGAGAAAAAAGTAAAGAAAAATGAAACCTCTCACAAAAAAGTCAGGTGTGTAGAAAGAAAGTTGTGACAGCCACGGTAAACCTCACGGTGCAATCGTTACCAATTTAAGCTGGCACAACTCACCTGCTTGCTGTTCCCATGATGAACTGGGGAAGTTGGTACATGTCTGTGCACTGGCCTAACCCTCCCAGGAGTGGCACAAAGTGCCTTATGGCACATTGGTGACACCCCTCAAGCCATTACAGGACTTATGCCAGCCTAACTGGGGATTAGGATTGCAGCCTCAATGAGCCATTGCAGGCCCTAATTTGAATAACAGCCAAGGATGTGCTCAGTGCACATAGCTATGAGAACTTAGCTTTTTGACACTTGGCAAGAGGAGCAGTATCTAGATAAGGTTGGCCAGCTAACCCTACAATCCAGAGTAATTATGGAAGCACGAAATAGACATTACGTGTACCCGTAGTTACTGCACCACCTAGTGAAAACCCATGGGAAATTCATTTTGCAATCCTGAGCAAATTGTTCTAATACCGGAGCAAGGACTTCCCATAGTTACTCTGGATTGCACCCTAAGTCTCTTTGAAGATGTTGTTTTCTCAGATGGCTTAATGGGCCCAAGTAATCCCACAGTGGACTACTGATACCTGTGTGAGTCAGGAATCGAAAGGGCCTGGCAAGAGTGAGAATTGCGATCACCTGAGAATGGCTGGCAGGACCATATTCTCACTGGAGGAGAGAGTATAAGACTCCCTCTTGAGTTGAGGCTACAATCCAGAGTAACTATGGGACATTTTACACCAATGTAGTTACGATGCCACCTATGGGAAATGCATAGAGCAATCCAGAGTAAGTGCCTCTTATTTAATCCCGTAGTTAGTCTGGATTGTAGGTCTCTCTGGGCTTACTCCTGGTAAGATGACTATGCTTTGACTATGGAGGTTGGATGCCTGTTCTGAGCCATGGAGGGCTAAGTGTCTTGGAAGAATGTTCTGCCTTGCTCTTGGAGAGTAATAAAGAATGCGTAGATTCAGGTTAGACATATTCTATTGTTGTTCCTGTATTAAGAACTTAAGAAGAGCCTCCACTGGATCAGGCCAAAGGCCCATCTAGACCAGCTTCCTGTATCACACAGTGGTCCACCAGATGCCTCAGGGAACACATATGAAATCTGCATCCAGATCCCCACCCCTGCATCTGGCATTTGGAGGTTGTCCACATCTACACACACATCTCATGGATTGTAACCTGTGATGGTCCTTTCCTCTAGGAATTTGTCCAGTCCCTTGGAAAATGAAAACACAAAAGCCTATGGAACAAGAAGTGGATTTTTAAAACTCAGACTCTCCCCGAGTATTGCTCTGAAATGTAATGAGATGTAATTATAATACATCATGGAACTAATAAGGTGTTAATTTGAGTCCCTCTCATTTCCATAAACAGTGGCGCCTCACATAACAAATGCCTCATGTAAAGTATGTTCCACATAACAAAAATTTCTCTAGGAGTCTGCTTCCCATTTGTACTTCACGTAACAAACACACGCATTGGCAGTTGGAGCAGACGTTGGCAGTTGTTTCCTCCACAACCTGGAAACAGCCCTACCCAGTTCTAGCATAGCTAAATTTGGCTACAGTTTCTGTGATTTTATCTGCAGTCCTAAAGACACTTTTCTGGGAGTAAGACCCACTGAACCCAATGGGGCTTACTTTTGAATAGACATGGTTAGGATTGTGCTCTTCCATAACATCTCTTCTTTAGGAGGAGTTCATAGCTCAGTCGTACAGTGCAGGTTTTGCATGCAAAAGATCCTAGGCTTAATCCCTGCTATCTCCAGGTAGGGCTAGAAGACTCTTGTCTGAAACCCTGGACAGCTGCCAATCAATTCTGAGATATCATGAGCCAGACCATTGGTCCTCCTAAGGCAGTCTTAGAAGGCTGTTTGGGCTGGTTTTGTACCTCCTGGGAAAGTGTTAATTCCTTTTCCTCACATGATTGCCCCTCCTAAATGTGGCTGCCTACAAAACCAAATGCATAGACAGCAGTTTTATACCACTTTTGATCCTGGAGCCAAAGAGAAAACCTACCCACCCTGTGGTTAACTGTGATCTTTAGTGCCCTCACCTGGCCATAAGGAAGACACTCCTGGCTGCAGTTATTTCCATCAGGTCCCCAGTGCCAATCAGTAAGCCAGTTGCGAGCACAAGTCAGATCTTCCTTGCAAGCATCATACCTGAAGGGAAGAAGAGATGGGAGAGGAAAGAGAATGGTTGGATTTTTCCTGAAAAATAAGATCCAGCATTTGGACTAGGCTATTTTTGTGGAAAAATCAATTTATGTTTTTCACTGCTTTCCTCCAGTTGCCAAGACTGAGTCTCAAACTGCAAACACTTGCAAACAGTAGCATACCAATCTGTTTGAACCAAAATAGCTATTTCTAGAGGATGCGAGAAGAGAAGCCAAAGTCTATGCCTTCAGTGACTATTGAGCAGAGGGACTCATGAAATGTTCGTTCTTTAAATTTCTAGCCTCCCTTTTTTGCTGAATAAATAGAATATTAAGATGGTGTACTAAATGAGAGAGAGAAAACAACAGTAAAATGCAATTGTGGACAGAAGTACTGTACTGTGTATGGTGCAGTAATATAAAAGTAATAAAAATACTAGTTTTTTAGTCTGGCTACTCTTACTGCACAACTTACTGTTTTAATCAGTTTTCAGTCAGCTAATCAGTTTAATCAGTTTTTAATGTAGATGTTTTTATTTATTGTTTTAAGATGATTGTTTTAGCTGTTTTAATGGATTTTATTATGGGTGTTTTATGCTTTGTTTGTAAGCCAACTTGAGTCCCTCTGGGAGAAAGGTGGGATAGAAATAAAGTTTATTATTTGTAGCAGTAGTACTAGAAAAACCCAATTTTACATGTTTTTAATGTCTCAGTAGCTTCTATGATGCTTCAGAACCCCAAGTCATCCAGTTGCAGTTCCTATTGTTCTTTGTTGTTGTTTAAGTAAAACATACAGTAATCGTTTAAATTTAAATATTTTAAAACATTTAAAACTTTTGGGCTGTGGGTGGTGCAAGTGGTTAAGACACTGTGCCTATTAACCAGAAGGCCAGGGTTCGAGACCCTGGTAGGTCCCCACAAGACAGGGGGAGCTTCTGTCCTTAGCCCAGCTCTGCAACACAGCTGGAACCAATCCTATCAGCTCTGCTGTTCCATTGGACTATTTCAGTGGTGTGGAGAGGGGGGATTTGCTGCTTGGGTAACAGCCTATCCTCCATATTAATCTACCCAGGCCTTCGTGCTTTGCATGCAGCATCAAGCACGATACCATAGTCTTTCAAGACTGATAGATGCCAAGTTTAAAAAATATAATATTTAAAAATATTTTAAATATTTATTGAAATTTAATATTTATCATGTAAACCTTATTATTTATCTTTGTAAGGGATTTAGGAAGTATCTAATATTTCACAGGGGGCTCATCCAGTGATGGGATTCAAAGAAATTAACAACCGGTTCTATGCCCATCTGGCAGCCACTTTTAAATGGCTATTTTTAAACTTTATATGTCCTATCACTCATTAACAACTGGTTCTATAGACTAGGTGCAAACCTGCTGGAGCCCACCAATGGGGTCATCCACTCACCTTGCTGTAACTGTGAATTAAGTCCCTGGAATGAGTGGTGTAGCTAATGATCATGTAGCCTGGTGCAAAGCTCAAAATGTTGCCCTGGAAGTGATGTAACAACCAGAAGTGACATCATCCCCAGCCCCCTAAAGCTTGTAGCCCGTGCAACTGCACCCCCTGTACATCCTAGCTATGCCACTGCCAGGAATACTATCACAAGTGTAGGGATATTACACAGTTAAGTCACATCAGTGTTTTTGAATTATTGGCTGCATGCCTGTTAACATCTTGGTTTTTCTTTTCCTTTTTATCCTTAGTTAGTTTATAAGTACCTGGTTTTTATCTTTTGTATTTTCCCCTTCACTGCTATAATTGTTCAGCCTTTAAATACACTTTTAGTATTTTTACAGTTTAGCCTTCTGATTCCAGTTCATTTGAGAGGGACTGGCTTGTTCCATCAGCAAGACCACTCTCATTCTGCTACAGCTAATCCAATATTTTGGATTCTGGGACTCTGATAATCTAGAAGAGAGGCTTTTGCAAGACTGGACTTTATTTCTGGGTGATGGCAGCTAAGAGTACCATTCCCAGTCCTAGTCCAACTTAGTCAAAAGAATGACTCAGACAAGTTAGTACCATTGCTAACACCAAGGCACAGCGCTTGTTTTGCCTTTCAACTTTCTTTACATGGCTGTTTGCTGACATTAATTCTTTTCAACCCTTCCCAAGAGATCAGGCTCATTCCATATTTCTTTACATCCCACACAAGGCTAGCCTCCAGACAAGGCAAATAGAACTCACCACTGGTCACAGAAACTCTGGCAAAGGGGCACAGCCTGTACAGCTGTAGGTCGTTGTGGATGAGGCCACTGGGCAGCAATGGGGGAGCAGCGGTAGAAGCACTCTAGGTGTTGCAGATACTCCTCACACCTACAAGAGAGAAGGAAACACAGTGGCATCAGGAAGGCGATCAGGGACCTCTCCATTACAGTGCAGCACTTTGGAGAGTAGATCTCCACTGAAAAGTGAAGCACAGAGAAAATAAGGCTGATAATGGTACCAAGACCAGCCTTCTCCCTTTCTCAGACAAGGCAAACAGATTACTTGCAGGTTATTTGCAAACCTCCAAGACTACTGATATCCAACCTATATGTTACACAGGATGAGGCAATCAACTGCAGTGGTAATATTTGGAACCATTCTACTTCAGCCTTTCCTGTGTATACCAGGAAAGATTTAGCTTAGACCTCTCTCTTATTTGCTAGTTTATTACTTGTATAACTCTTTTTTAAACATGGGGAGGATTCAGAATGATGCCTCCCTACCTGCAGTCTGAAGTGGAACAGTCCAGAATTCTATCCCTCTCCCCACTTACCACTTCACCCTGCAAATGTGTAGATTTTGTCTCAGGACCTCACCACTCAGCAACAAGGCTTATGGGGAAGCCAGCAGTGGCATGATTGCTGACATTTGGGGAGTGGGATGTGAGTGACAACAGCAAGCAAGTTTCTTTGTCCTTTGGCAACAGGGACTGTGCCTGACCTGCTGCTGAGGCTTCCACAGCGATTCCAGTAGATATCATTGGCTTTAGAAAGAACCTGGACAACTTCTGATGAGCAGCAGGCATCTGTGGAAAGAACCACCTATTAGTCCTTCCCTTATCTTATATGAGATTATCATTGATGGGTCATTTACATTCTGGTCACCTTACATGTTAATTTTATTAATTAGGCAAGTTTATTGATTAAGATGTACAAAACTGGCCATTATCAGTCAGGATCCTGCTCTTTTTTTTCTTCAGATCCTTCCTTACTACCCACCTTTTCTACGAAGACTTTGGCAAAATAGCCTTATACTGTAGTCTCATTGCTGTGTCATTGTCTTACTTGCAGCTAGGCCAGATGGTCAAGTCTTACACCTGTGATATGTCAATCAGAGTGGTGTAAACCATGGTATACGTCCATGAACACCACTGCAAGGGTGTCCAAACTTTCAACTTCAGGGCTACTGAACCTTTAACAATTATATAAAGGAGCAAATTTTAGATCCTTCCAATCTGAATGGATCAGCATTTTCAGAACCACATTGGGTTGACAGTCACTCTGCATAAAACCACAAGACAAGGTTGGCCACCCCTTATCTCAATACAGGTTTCTTGAATATGCTCTAATGAGCAGTTCTACCTGAGTCTTCCCTGAGCTATAAGCAATCAACATCACAACATAGTTGCTTGTGACTTTAGGCAGGGTCGTACACTTCAAGATCTCAACTTTGGCTCTGGCTCAGGTTAACCTTTCTGTGATTTCCAGAACAACTCCACTGGCAGGTAGGCTAAAAGAGAGCAAATACATGGTTGGGAAATGGGTATGTTGAGGAGGAGTCAACATACAGTGTAACTTAACTCTTCTTAACTTGGTGTATCTTAACTTAATATGAGTTAAGAAACCCTGTCTGTTGACTTCCCCTCAATTTATATCTTATGACTGTATCTTATGTGTCCTTCAGATCTTTCATGGCAGAAAATAATAAGTCAACAACAGGGCTGGCATAAGAAAACCCATAAAAATATAACGAGGGGAAAAACACTAGAAAATCTGATCCAACTACTGTGTGGAACATGGAAAGTTGTACTATCAACCTCTACATTCTTCAACCCTCATTGCTTCCCCTATTACATCATGCCCCCAAATGCTTATACTTACTCTCAGCGTAAAGTTGACAGACACCCAGCTGTCCTTCTGGGCTTGGGCTGGCTTTGTGCTTCCCTCCAGGCAAGCAACGACCCTCCATGCTCTTAACACCTGCCCACAGCACTGTTAATGTCCAAATGATGGCCATTATCCAAACCGTTTTGCTGCTGCGGCTTCCACTCATGGCTATGTGAGAAGAAGAGTAACAATTACCAAATTAGTTGGGACAGGAAAGTTCCATGTCTACCTTCTCAGCATGCCAACCAGATTAAGCAAGAGGGATTCTTCATAGTCCTAGTTCCCCCCCATTGGTTTAGTCCAGAGCAGGCTTTGCATTCATTTCTGTCTCATGCAAAAATTCCCCCAAACTATCCCCCCTTTTTACTCTTTCTTGATAAGCACTTGAGGGCTTTTATTGTTCATTGTTTGACTTCAGAAGGAAAAAAAATCTCCGCACAACAGCTGTGTTAACTCCCTGAAGGTATTTCAAGGCTTCAACCCCCAACTTTGGGTCTGACCTGGGTTTCATGAGAACCTTTTCTCATCTTTGTTTAAAGAACCACTATAGGTTTTGTTAGAACAGCTGAACAGCTCACTATACAGTATTACCCATTACATAAGAGTAGACACATATAGGCAAATCATCTCCTCTATGTGATTTGTAGTTTGTGGCAGGCTACCAGCAGGCAAGATTTATAATTTTAGGGATGCTGACTTCAACTTGTTTCTGTAGCCGTGCCTTTACCAGACTATACAAATCTGTGCTGCTGAAGCATGCTTTCAATAGAAAACAGTTTCATGGAGCAGTAGTCCGTCAGGATCATTCCCACTCCCCCCAAAACTAAATCATTCCTTGAATCAGGTATTTGCTACATTTTCATTTTGGAATAAAGTGTTACTTCAGTGATTTTCAGGATAACAACAGTTCAACTTTCCTCTCAGTTCTGACTAAAATTTCCATTCCTTGTGGTTGTTTGTATTTTGGAAAAAAGGTACAGTATTTTCTGTTGAAAACACCTCATAACAGCATATGTTTTTATATTTGTGTATTTTGATCCTAATGGTGACTCAGCCTGTAAAATATTGAGAAAAAAATATAATGTTAAGAAATATCAAGAAAAATGTTACCTGGGCTGATGCTATATATAGTCATATGTAGCTGATGCTACATATAGTCATGATAAAAGCATAGCTGAAACATTGGTTTTCCCACATAATATAGTAGTTTTTCCTGCTCTTCCATAACAAACTAGACCTTTCAATTTTCAAACAAGGAATTATGTGAGACTCAAATGTCTGCATCATCATAAACAAAGTGTGCAAAGTCTCAGGAAGAAAATTGCCTTGGCTTTGATCATTTCCTGTGTGATCCCACACGGGCCACCAGAAAGGGCAGAGAACAACTGCCCATAGCTACACAAATCTTCACAAATCTTCACTATAAATATCTAATGATATCTATTACTAATTTAATTTTTTGTGCGAATTACATGTAGGGCCTGTAAAATGGGTACAGATGGGTAATTTGTACTGTACCTTGGTCCAAGATCAATAGGGGAGCCTTGGAGGCAAAAGGGCCCTCCCAGACTTTCCTATCTCACTTTTACTCACTCTCTGTGTGGGATGGCTGCTGCCACTACCGAAAGCCAAGTGTGCTGGGCCAAGGAATGCATATCTGACACTCCCTAAGACAGTGTCAAATTTGGAAGGAAACTAGTGCTCTTTGGCTTGTGAAGCTGCTTACCATGAAAGAGTGTATCAAGGACACAACTGTGGAATTACAGATGCTGTAGACCAGTGGTACTTGGGCATTTCAGCCCAGGACCTCCTTTCAAACATAAAAATCTGTCGGGGAGCCCCATCAAACTTACTGGGATATGACATCACTATGATGTCAGCACTCCTCCATGTCAACTCAAAAGCAAGTTCCATTATGATCAGTGAGACTTAGGGCGCAATCCAGAGTAACTACGTGGAGTACTTGCTCCGGTGTAAGAACAATTTGCTCTGGATTGCAATATGAATTTCCCATAGGTTTTCATTAGGTGGTGCAGTAACTACGGGTGCACGTAATGTCTCTTACGTGCTCCCACAGTTACTCTGGATTGTAGGGTTACTCCCAGGAAAGTCCAGTGCTAGATTCCAAGTTGGCAGATCCCACCCTCTCGTGATCTCCCTGACCTAAGGTTGCAAGCCCATCCCAACTCCCACTTTGAATACCACTGCTGTAGAAGTATGTTTTGGTAACACAGAACACTTTCCATTCTAGTGTGATCCACCTAATTTTCTTCAATGATTTTTATATTTTAAAATTTTTAAAGAATTAGGAATGTTTGGTCTTCTGTTTTATCTAGCTGCTGACACAGGACAGACAAGTAGACCTGGTCTCCATACTGGGAAGCACAGCAGACGAGAGCTCCAAAGACACTTCCTGCTGTCGCAGCAACCCCTGTCCTATTCTGCCCCTTCCCACTCCTGTTGCCACCCTCCCCGTTTGTTTCACCCCTTTTCCTCCCCCTTTTTTACTAAAAGAAAAAAAATTCCTGGAAAAAATACCACTTGTAGGCCTGGATTGCAGGTGGCTCATGCCAATTTCACAGGCTCCTAAAAGTTGGGATCTACTTTCCCGAATCAACAAATGGGACTGGCCCCAGGAGTAGTGGGTCAAATATGATGCATTTCTGATGGGGGGGGAGAGGCCCACCCTACTGCAGCCCCCCCCCCCAACAGCCACAGCACCATATTGACCATATTGCACAGCACCCAAGAGACCATATTGATCTCAGGGCTCTGCTAAACAGTGGCATATCTTGGTCATTTGCCGCCCAGGGCCCACAAATATTTTGACAGCCCCATACATCAAAATTATTTAATTATTCTCTGTATTAAGTTAAACAATTAGTTAGATGTTAATCAATATTTTTAAAAAATCATTTTACCAATTAAGCCTCTGTTTTATTCTTTTTTGGGAGGGGTGAAGCAATTATCAGGGACTTCTTTCTGGGTTGAATTGTGGGAGCTGTGTTAATTTGATCCGGACCATTCTAAAGGCTGAGGATTCCTCTTAGTCTGCCCTTTCCAACAGACTAAAGCATGTTTGCCTACTTATGAGTAAAGGCACCATACAGCTCACTTTCACTTTTCATAGGGCTTCATGCATTTTTAAAAAGTTTTTTGGCCGTAACTTTTGATAGGAAAGAGATATTCCTAAGTTTTTTTGCCTTGGATTCTTGCTGGAAGATACACATCCATCAGAATAAGACTTGAGTGATATTACTTGAGTTATTTTGAATAACTTATTCTGAACCATTTTAGCTATTTTAGCGATTTAGCAATTTTAGTGAACCAGCATACAGACTCCCCCCACCCTCCAAGGGACACTACTGCTGCTAGATATGGCTTCCAGCACAAGACTGTATGCTTTCACAAATCCCTTACACACGTTTTACAATCTGAGCATTGTAAAAGGAAGCAAGACTAAAAGGAAGCAAGACTTCTAAAAGGAAGCAAGACTTCTTTAAAGAGTTATGGAACAAGTTATTTTTCCTGTTATTTTCTGAAAGTGCAGCAAACAAGGGGATACTGGAGAATAAGAAACATCTGATCCATCCTCATTGCTGCTTACAACTGTGTCTTTGAGCAAAATGTGCCAGAGGGCAAAATCTCACCAAAGCAAATCCAAGGTGATCCCATCCTTACCTTTGCTGTGTCAAATTTCAGGGAAATGGCATAATTTGCAACAACATGTGGGGACTGTAGGTACCACCAACTCCCTAGGAAGGGGATCACCTTGGATTTTGGGATAAAGACTACTGAGGGGACGTTCACAGCAGGCCTTCCTTTCAAAATCATTCTAGGGCAATCAATAAAACAGAGCTCCTGAACGCAACCAGTTTGGCCCAATTAGAAAATGCATGGCATCACTTTGAACATTACGGCTGCAATCCTAATTTCCAGTTAGGCTGGTCACAAAAAATGCACTTTGCCACACTCTGGCCACTGCAGAGGCATATGCTGACCTCCCCACACCACCACAGAAAGATATGTCAGGTGATTTAGGCTGGCCTAACTTGGTTGGGATTGCACCCTATGTAAGATATTGAAGGGATGGAGAACCCTACATTCAATTACATCCACAAATCTAATAATAGGTAGTGTTTGTACTGCACTTTTGAATATACAAAGTCCTTCATATGCATTATTTTTTCTAATTCTTACAACAACCTTGTAAGTTAAATGAATATATTATCCCTGTACTGCTGGTTAACAGCCCGGTCCAAACTAACACATAAAAGACCTAAAGTTTTGCTGTCCTCAAATGGCCATATGGTAATGGCCATATGGTAACTAGCCCTCCTCACCGCAGCACAGTGTCTCTAACCAATGAAGGAAACAGCTTGTATTTGTTGATTACTGATTGATTGGTTGATTACTGATTTGTTGGGTGACTTGTGCCATATATATTAAAAAAATAAAGTTAATGGGGGTTACACAATCCTAATGATGCCACTCCATATAGGTAGCGACCTGCAAAAGTCAAGGTTATTTTTCCTGACAAAGGGGTGTTATCCTTTGTTAGAAAAAAGAACCTTGCCTTTTGCAGGTCCCTATGTATATATTGATAAATGGAATGATATTGTAATTTATTCTGTATGGTCAGATACAAGAGGCGATCCATCATGCGGTGATGCAGTAAGCTCCCAAACCAGGTGACACAAACCCTGCCTCTGGAAAGGAGTGCTTACTTTGAACCAGAACAGAGTTTCAAAACTAGTTTTAATGTTAGAGTACAGTCCTGGGTCATGTAAAGTAACAGTAATATGGCAGAAGAACCAGGTGCTTCATACTTCCCTGCAGTAAGTTTGATTAATCCATATGCATTAAAATTGACTTTCAGATTGAGATTTAGGACTGTGTTTTGGATCTTTCTCTCTTCTCCCTTGTTTTCCAGCATAATAGAACAGTGTGTTTATAAGGTGAATATTCCTCCCTTGCAGAAAATTTCCACAGGTTATCATGTTTTTTTTAATACCACACTTCCTTCAAAGTGCTCAGTGGGGCTCATGGTTCCTTTTATCTCAACAAACCTGTGAGGCAGTGTCTGGCTCAAGGTCACCAAGGAAGCTTCTTGGCTGAGCGGCAATTTGAACCTGGATCTTCCAGGTCTAATTCCTGAACTACAATCCAGTCTAAAGATAATGTGTAAGTATTTGAGCCCTCAGAGAACCAACACTGGCTGAGTAAAAGTACATGCAGAATTAACTTAAAGATTGCACACCCCTTCACAAAATAGTAGTTGGTCATCCAGAAAAAAGAATCCCTTTCTTTGTTTCTTTCTAATTCTTTGGGGTCAAACTGTCCAACACAGTTAACCTTATACAAACATTCCCCAATCATAGTTAATGGGACTCACTCCCAGGAAAAGTGTGCATATGATTGCTATCAGGAGTTTTTTTGTTGACCCCCCTCAAAAAAGCTCCCCTTCTTCTCTCAAATTCATATACTGCAGAAACATTTAAAACCACCTGTCTTTTTTCAAACTTCTCCTAGAAACACTAAGGAGAGTTTGGGAGAGTAAAATTAACATAACAATTTGAAAATGGATGCACCCATTGCACAACAGTTAGGAAAAAGTGCACACTTACTGACCTGTCTACACAGTTGGATGCATTTTATGGTCGGGCCATCACCTAATTAAATAAATCTTAATTGATTAATCAATTTAAATCTGTATACATTTGTATATGAAGTATACAAATATGTTTCATATGAAACATATGTATATGTTTCAGAGTAAAAATCACGTTTCTCTATTTCCAAATGATGCACACACGTTGAGACATTAAAAAAGAGGTGTTCCTGCGCACCAGGATGGGTGTATTCAGGGAAAAAATAGAAAGCATTGATAATTATTTGGATGAACCAAAATGATGCAATTCAATGTCAATGCAAAGTCCCAACTCACAATTTTTTTTTTTCATTTTGGAAACCCTAATAACCATATTACTCAACTGTGATTTTTGGACTGCTGCAGATGTTTGGGAGAAGGAATAATACTGGTTGTAGGATATCTCCAGTCATCCAGATCATTAGGAAATTCTTACATTTAAACCAAACAACAACAACAAAATTCAGAGCCTGATTGACTGGGGGTATTTTCTTGGTTAATCAATTAATCTAATTAACGGACGAAATGTTGCCCAGAGTTTATATTTAGATAACTGTATTAAACAAGTCACCAGCCTGAGGCATGTCCCCGCCAGGACACGCAGTCAGAAACCATCATGTGCTACAACACTCACACATTACTAAGAGTGTTGGTGTCTCTGCTGAGTGGAAAAAAACCTTTATGCTCATGGGCTCCTTCCCACCCAAGATTGAAATTACCAACAAGACCAGTTCTTGCAGATTCTTCTCCATGCAGCTCATTAAATGAAAACAAGCTCTTCTGAAGGCTGCAATCTTATCTACACTTACTTGGGAGTAAGCGCCATTGCTCTAATGGGGCTTACTTTTATGCATAGGATTTGGGTTTCTTTGCAAAGTAGAGCAAAGAATGTCACCTCTCAGGTGGACACCCACGCCGGACTTTTTCATGCATTCATTTTGGAGACCTTTTGAGCTCCAAAGGTGCCAAATTCATGAACTTCATGATAGTTTCCTGAGCAGGCTGACCAGATGCAGGGTGACAAAGTGCAGAATTCTTTTTTTTCTCTTCATGTTTTAACTTTATCCAGTTTTAAATTGTATATTATTTCTGTTGTATGTTTAAATTATTGAAAGCTGCCTTGGGTTTCCTTTTAGGGAAGAAAGGTGGGGTATAAATTTAATCAATCAATCAATCAATAAATCAACCATATGTCATAACCAAAAAAAGAGGACAGGCCCCTTCAAAATGTAGGATGCCCAAGAAAAATGTCGGGCATGACAATATAAAAGATAAAAGCATTCATATATATAGCTTTTATGTGGTTAAAGTAAATTCTTTATTCGTTATTAGTAAATTTAAAACTATTAAATGTCATTTATTACATATAATTTATGAATTACAAGCATGCTGTCTGCTCATAAGGAAATGGGGGACAGGGGAGATTTTTTTCTAGGACACAAGGCTAAAATCCAGGACATGTCCTGGGTACAGAGAGCAGATGGTCAGATGTTATTACCAAAAAAGAGGGACAAGATGAACCCCAAAATGTATGACAACCAAAAAAAAAAAAAATGCTGGACACAACCAAATATAATTTTAAAACAGTCATATGTATTGCTTTCATGTGGTTAATTTAAACATTTTGTTACTTATTACCTATAGAGCACAATCCTAACCATGTCTACTCAAAAGTAAGTCCCATTTGATGAATGTGATGCAGCCTTAGAGCACAATCCTAGCCATGTCTACTCAAAAGTAAGCTCCATTGTGTTCAATGAGGCTTACTCCCAGGAAAGTGTCTTTAGGATTGCACCCTAAGACTGCATTCCTAAAGACACTTTCCTGGGAGTAAGACCCATTGAACACACTGGGGCTTACTTTTGAGTAGACATGGTCAGGATTGTGCTCTTAGAGATTGTGCATGCGTCCTCAGAAGCAAGAATGGGATTGCGATGAAAGGGATCCTGAGAGCACAATCCAACCCACACTTTCCTGGGTTGAGTAAGCCCCATTGCCTATCATGGGGCTTGATTCCGAGTAGACTCCTGTGGCTTACCTGCAAGGTGCAGCGTTGGGGCGATGAGCCTTCCTGTGCCCCCTTCTTAGCCTGGCTGGGCTCACCCTCCCTACAGCTCCACGGCAGCCCTGCTTGCCTCCTCTGCTGGCTGCAGCTGGAGCGCCTGGACTTGCAAGCTCCGGAGCACCCTGGACAGCAGCAGCAGCAGCAGCAGCAGCAGCGCCTCCTCCCTGCCCACCTTTATGGATTGATTGCGCCACCTGCACGTGCAGGCGCAGCAGAGCCAGTGGAGCAAGACCAGACCAGACAGACCACACCAGACCACACCAGCTGTCCTCTTTTCCCAGGACACGTCCTCTTTTGCAGCCTTCCAGGCAGCAGACAGCACGTTCATTAACTTCTTGCAATTAATAAATTTGTGACTCATACTTTTAAATGTAACCACAATAAAAGTTGTTAAAATAAAATAGTATCTTCATATACAGATATATTCTATATTCTATTTTGTAATATATTCTATATTCTTATATTCTATTTTAATTCTATAATATCCAGTGCAATCCTAAACTTGTCTACCCAGAAGTGAATCCTATTGTGGAGTATTGGGATGCGCTCCCAGGAAAGTGTGTCCCAATGGAGTGTATTCCCAGGGAAGTGTGTGTAGGATTGCAGCCATCATATAATATATAATTATTATGTTATAAATGAATTATAATTTAGTACTAAATAAATTAATACAATTTATATAATAATCTAAAAATATAACATAGGCTGCAATCCTAAAGACACTTTCCTGGGAGGAAGACCCACTGAACACAATGGGGATTACTTCTGAGTAGACATGGATAGGATTGCACCCTAAATATGAAAAATATAAATAATTATGTAAAAACGTAATATTGCTTTATACAGCAAAACTGTATATATGAGTGTTTTAAGCTTTAATTTGGTCATCTCCTACATTTTCCTTGGGGTGTCCTACATTTTCAGTTGGCCTTGTCCTCTTTTCTGGTTATTACATAAGGTCACCTTGGCTTTGCCATTGATTGTGCCCTCTTTAGACTCAGGTGCCTGAGTAGGCAGAGCAGGGACTACTCCTAGCCAGCACCAGCATCACAAGGAGTTGCTGTAGTGGTGCAGATCCTGGCTCACAGGACAGTCCCTCCCTTGCTATACAAACAGGCAGCGACTTTATCAGCCCAATCTTATGCATTCCCAGAAGTAAGTTCCATTATAGTCAATGGGGCTTACTCCCAGGACTGTGTAGCTAGGGCTGCAGTCTTAGCCTACTGGGGCTCCTGGAACCCTATAATGTACAGTACATGTCTTCTCAGACATGTAAACCCCATTATATTGAATAGGGATACTTACACCCAGGGAGGTGTGGATAGGATTTCAGCCTGGACCAGGTCAATGTCCCATTTCGGGTGCAATCCTAAAGACACTTTCCTGGGAGTAAGACCCCTTGAACACAATGGGGCTTACTTTTGAGTAGACCTGGTTAGGATTGTGCTCTTAGAGCCCAGTTGTATGCAGAAATAAGCCCCATTAGACTTGCTTCTTGTATTAGAGTCAATGGGGCTTACTCCCAGGTAAGTGTGGATAGGATGGCAGCTTCAGTCCAGTGTTTTATTTTCCATTCCGAAAGATGCTCCAGAGAAGCTCCAAAGCAGGTCAGACTCTCTGAGTCTGGATTCACCATCTGATACACAGCACTGTACCCCTTTTGAATACCAAATAGCCATTGATCTCTAATATCCTTGAATTTAATTTTGTTTAATCATGAGTTGCCATTGCAGCTTCTGGTTATGATTCCATAATGCAAGCCTTTCTTACGTGAAAAGCACCCCCCACTTTGCTTCTCCTGTAGCTGCTGCCACTGGAAAATTCCATAGGAAGGAAGGCAGGAAACATGATGCTGTTCTGCTCTGGGCAGGTAGAGTTGCAGATTGGATTTTTCCTCAGCTTGAATAAGGAGAGGAAGATGGAGAAACCTGAGGGGGTCGGGAAGAAAAAGGGGGAAAGGTTCTGGTAGTTCAGAAAGCTTACTGTGGGAGGCCGTTATCTGTGGCCTGCCTGGGAGGCTACATGCAAGGGAGAGCCTAGAAACAGGCTGTGAGCGCATGTCACCTACTTGCAATGTGGTGGGGGAGCATGTCTCCACCATCAAATAAGAGCTCTTGACAGATAAAACCTCCAAAGGAGATTGCAACAGGCAAGCGGGTTTCTCCCTCTTTGGAGTGTTTTCTGGATCAGACAAGGGAATTTGTTTCGAGGAAAGAATGCCCGAGGCCTATCTTTGTACAAAAAGCAGCAACAGACTTTTTACGCATGAAGCACTTGCAGAAAAGAGAGAAATTCTGGTGCCAGAATTTGCCCCACTTTCTAAATGATGTGCCAGCTTCTGCTGCTCCTTCCACCTACCAGTGTTCTAGCTTAGGGGTGGGCAAACCCCAATCCGGGGTCAGGTTGACCAGATGTCCACACTTCAAAAGGAGGAAAGGATTCCTCTCAGCCTGGCCTTTCTGGCGGATAATGGCACATTTGCCTACTCACAAGTAAAGCCGCTATATTGGGCACTTTGACTTTTCCATAGAGCTCAATGCATATTTTTTATTTTTAGTTTTTTGGCCATAACTTTTGATAGGAAGGAGGTATTTCAAAACCAATTTTTGCATTGGATTCTGCTTTTCAATACGGATCCAACAACATATGACATGAGGGGGTACTGCACACCATTGCATAGTTCCAAAATGAAACCAGAATAGAAAACAATGAAGCCCTTTTGGAGGACAAGAGGCTTAAAGAGAGGCAAATCCGGAAATTTCTGGTCATATGGTCACCCTGCCCAGGGGCCATTGGCTGTTCCCAGGAACACCAAATGTGACCCTCAGGGAACCACCAATCTAATTTAAAGCGCCTCTGGCCTATTTTGAGCCGCATTGGATCATGGCATTATTTTAACCACCTCTCCCCACAACGGCATAGCTAATGATCATGTAGACTGGTGCACATCTCAAAATATTGCCCCAGAAGTGATGACATCCCCAGGTGACTATATACTCGAGTATAAGTCTAGTTTTTCAGCACATTCTTTAATGCTGAAAAAGCCCCCCTCAGCTTATACTCGGGTCAGCTTATACTTGTCATAAGATGGGCAAAGAAGTGGATTTCTGCACAAGCAGCTCAGCTTATGTCAGTCTTTTTAAAAGGCAGGAAAGGCTGCTTTGCTTCCTTCTTTTAAGTCAGCAGATTGATTGCTCTCCTTCCTGCATGTGGGAGCTTGATGGCTAACCACATTGGCTGTTTTCTCCTCATTAAAACAGAAGTAGCTGCTGCATTTCCCACCCTAGGCTAATACTCGAGTCAATAAGTTTTCCCAGTTTTTTGTGGTAAAATTAGGTGTCTCAGCTTATACTTGGGTCAGCTTATACTCAAGTATATACGGGTATTTAAAAAATAAAATTGAGAAAAATGCTGCCTCCTCTTCCTGAGCAGTTCACCACCCATTTACTCTACTAGTGGCAGAGCTAAAACACCTATTTGTTATCTGGAGTTGAAGAAGATTTTTTTCTTCCGCCCCCCACCCGCAATAACAAAATCAATTTTAATTAAATAAAAAAATGAAAACTGTGTCCGTTCTTGGTTAGGGAAACTGTGCAGGGGCAAAGAGGAATGCTGATTCTCTTCCTGGTAAATATAGAAGGAACACCTCTTAGAAGTGCCTGTATTCGCGTTTAGCAAGGGTAATTGTATTATGATATATATGTATATGGAAATGAGGGCTGATTAATATTAACACCTTATCAGCTCCATACAGTATCAGATTTACATCTCATTGGTTCTCAGAGCAATCAGTATCATGGGAAAGTTAAGAAAATCTACCTTATGTTCAGCTTATGTGTTTTCATTTTCTGGTCAACTTGTCACAACATTTGATAGAGTAAAGATATTACAATGCAGTGCCTTTAATTGCATTCTGCATTAAAATACTTTTCCAACAATCTATAACATGATGGTATTATCATTCACTCATACCCATTACTCACAATTTTAGCCACTAGTGTCAAGCTCAGCTTATTGCCCCCCTAAAGCTTGTTGCCCAGTTCAACTGCACCCCTTGCAAACTAGCTATGCCTCTGCTCCCTCCCTTTGCCTTTGAACAACTTACATCTCTATGTGTTTCTGGCTTGTCTGGCTGGATCTCTATGTTTTCACTGTGCAAGAAGTTTGTGGCAAATAGTTCATAGTACTCATGTGTATTATAAATAAGCTCAATAATATTCATACATTCATATATGTTCCATCTCTAATGTATTCACTTATGTATATTTATTCAACGTTGACATGTACCTCTCATTAGGTCCACATCCTTCATTTGCTTGCTATAAATAGAGTGAAAGCCCTGCTGTCTCCTGCTCTGTTTTTCCAGGGTGCTCAGTGTCTTGCAGCCGCCGCCACCTTCCCGGCCCAAAGGACAGCATTGTACTGCTTTTGAGTTTGAGTTGCACACAAAGTATCCCTGGGTTCAAGTAACTAGTCAAAACAATGGCATCACAATGTGAGCAGACTCTTCCATCCTCCACGCCTTGTGCAAAAGACGTTTTGCCTTCAGCCAAATCAAGCAGACTTCTAAAAATAACAATTGCATACAGCATAATGGACGGTTTCTCATTACACTCTTGAACATGGAGATAAAAGGGCAGGAATTTCATGTGTCTAGAATGCTGTGCAGAAGGGTGGAATGGAATGCAAGAACCATATATTTCTCCCCATGAGCTGTGTGGGGAACAGGTTATAATTGAGGGATGCCAGTTAATTCAGGATTTCATTATTTGTCCAAAAAAAAATAAAAGCCGGCTTCCGTCAGTCTTGAAAGACTATGGTATCGTGCTTGGTGCTGCATATGCTGCATGCAAAGCACAAAAGCCTGGGTTGGATTGTTATGGAGGATATGCTGTTACCCAAGCAGCAAATCCCCCCCCCTCCACGCCACTGAATGAGTCCAATGGAAAGGCAGAGCCAATACGATTGGATCCAGCTGGCATTGCAGAGCTGGGCTAAGGACAGGAACTCACCCTGTCTTGTGGGGCTGACCTGGGTCTCAAACCCTGGCCTGCTGGTTAACAGGAACAGCGTCTTAACTTTTAAAAGTCAATTTTGTATGGTCTCCCACAACCTCCTATTAAACTGAAACAATCAAAGATTTGGGGTTCTCAGGAATCAAGAATCTTTCTAGATCGGAAGTCAGCAACCATTCAGCGGTATTGTGCCAAACTTATGTTTCAATGTTATTCCAAGCTCAGCACTCATGCCAATTTGCTGACCCTGTCTTAGATGATTAGTTCATGGCGCAACAAATGTGAGGCAACAATTACCTCTTTATTGTGTGGGTTCAGACTTTTTTTGCAGTTGCAGTTACCTTTTCTCAATACGCTAAAGAGCTTGGTTCCAAGATTATTTACTCTTAGTGGAAGCCACTAGCAACAGGTGACATAATCTAAGCTTGTGTCAACAAGCCAAAAAGGTGACAACAGCTATTGGGGTCAGAGCATGCTCAAAGCACCAGAATTAGCTTAGAACACAGGATTTGCTCTATAATCCAGTCAACGGCATAATCAAACTGATGTTTACTCAGACACAATTAGTGGAGATATATATGGGACCTCATCATATACAAAGGTATTTCGTGGTATTTTATTGGCAGGATGAATAATACAGGTTTAATGGAAATATCCTGTTCAGGTATCTACTAGAAATTTGACCTTGATCATCCGAAATATTTAGAGACATATTTGGTTGTAGTTTTGTGTCCACTAAATAGTCTAGTTCATTCCTGGTAACGATGATCCTCAGAACATTCTCTCTTTGTGTTTGCTTTTTCTAGAGAGGAAGGAACATTGTTTCTTTCCTTTGCTATTTGACATGTTAATGTTATGAGTATTTCTGATAGGGCTGAGAAAGCATCTTTCCTCTGTTGGACATCAGAGCAGAAAGTTCCTGATTCCGACTCTTCCATCATATTATGATGTTTACAATGCTTTAAATAGCTAACCAGGCCAGAGAACAAGCAAGCTTGTTAGCTGCAGGCCTAGCTAATCCCCACGATGTCAGCTATGTTGGTCTCTCTCACTGACACTCCTTTGCCTTCTCTAATAATCACAGAGAGGAATTTTCTGAAAAAAGAAGCTGCTGCATTCCCATCTTGGGGGAAGTTGGGGTCAGAGTAACATGAAATGCTGAGGATGCAGAATCCTTTATTTGGCATTCTCTCCAGTTATTGTAGCTGAATCCAGATTCTACACTAGAAGTATAAAAGGGCTCAGACGTATTGGGACATAGTGCTGGCGCTGAACTCCAGCAGGAGCACTGGGCGTCATTAATGTGCTGTATTGCATGCTTACTGCACTGCAAGAGGAGGATGCACCAGTAATGGGTCAATGTCAGTAGGACACTGCTTGGAGAGTAAAAGGTGGCAGAAAAGGAACCAGCTCAGGAGAAGAGTGGTTCCTTTTGTCCATCTTTGGCTGAAAAGAGCTGCCCTAGTCTGGAGCTTTTCTATAGACTTTGCTGGCAAAATAGCCTGTGTGGATTTGAGGAAACTCATTTTAGATCCTGGGAATGTCAATGTCCCCTTCTCCAAAGGTGACCTCCAGTGGCTTCCTGGCACACATAAAATACAGTATTGCCATTTTGGTGCCACTGTTCCTCTAGGCTTAGGATTGGGCTCTAAGGGTGCCATCCTAACTTAGGCTGGCACGACTCATCAGTTTTTCCGTTCCTGGGGGATGCAGGGGGGCAAGCAAATTGTGCAACTGGCCTAACCCTCCCCCAGGAGGGGTATAATAGTATCTTATGACACTTTTGTGACACCCCAGGTCAGAACAGGACTTGTGCTGGGGTTTAGGCCAACCTAACTGGGGATTAGGATTGCAGCCTAAGTGACCTTAAATGCACAATGGTATAGTGCAGTTGTTTGCATCAGTGTCTCTATGTCGCCAATAATGTATTAGAGATAAAAATTGAAAATGTTGTAAACACACATTCTTATATCTGTGTTCATCATTAAGAGCACCAGAACAATCTTTAGAGAGCTGAACCAC
This sequence comes from Cryptoblepharus egeriae, assembly GCA_030015325.1. Lineage (NCBI taxonomy): Eukaryota > Metazoa > Chordata > Lepidosauria > Squamata > Scincidae > Cryptoblepharus > Cryptoblepharus egeriae. The sequence continues at coordinate 85,026,003 of JAREYC010000002.1, read as the reverse complement.
CAAGAAAACTCCTTTATAGACAATACATTTTTTCCTGCACACTAGTATTAAGTAGTCATGATATTAGATGAACACCAGTATTGCTGAAAATTGGATAAACCAGTTCTTCCCTCCTTTGAATCTGATTTATTAAATGATCATTTTATTTAGCCTTCAAGGTGAGGAGGGGAAGGAATGATAATAGGCTAGCCGATTTTAATTATTTTCTGAACAATTAAAATCCTAGATCCTGATAACAGAACATCTACATTTCAACAGCTGAGTTAAACACTCTTAGATGTGGCTTGTTGACAGAAATCCTATATACCTTGCTTAATGTCTTTATGAATTTCCCTAAACATATCTTATAGTACTTATCCTACTGATTTAGTGGGATGGCCTTCTTCTGATGATTGATTAACTGCTTACTTAAAAATCAATCCTTTTAATCAAAGGAATTTACAGTGGTACCTTGGTTTACAAACAGAATTTATTCCAGAAGAATACTTGTAATCCAAAATGCTTATACTGTATATCAAAGCAAATTTTTCCATAAGAAATCATGGAAACTCAGACAATTCAGTCCACAACCCAAAAATATTCATAAAAAATTATTATAATACTGTAATAGAATACCAAATAAGAAAGAAAATACAAAATATAAAGAAAAATAAATTAACCTGCACCCACAGTGCAATCCTAAGCATGAATACTTAATAGTACTTCCAGGAAAGTGTGGTTAGGATTGCGGCCTAAGGTGGATCAAAAGACTGCATAAACAGCAGCAGAATACAGGTATAAGGTACTAGATGCCACCATACACCAATATTGGGAATAAAAATTTTAGGTTTAGACTAGAGAACAGGAGGTCAAGCTGCAGTACTGTAGTAGTCCCAAGCACCTTAAAAGCTAATTTTAAAAAGGACAAATTGTCCACTGGGAGAAACTGGAGAAGGGGTAGGAAGCAAAAGGGCTGAGTTGCCAAGCAGATTTGCAGCCTGATCCTTGCTTGCTTACTTAACAATAAATCCTAAGAGCTCAGTGGAAAACATTTCTTGGCAAGTACTGTATACTACAGCCTGAAGTTTCAGAATACAGTGGTGCCTCACATAACAATTCATTGCGGAGGCATGCTTGTTACGTGAAACGCTCTTTACGTGAAGTGGATTTTCCCATAGGAAATAATGGAAACTCAGACGATTGGTTCCACAACCCAAAAAATATTCATATAAAAATATTGTTTATAAAAATGATTACAAAACACTGTAATATAACACAGTACAAAACACTGTAATATACAGTAACACACAACACTGCAATAAAGGAAATACTCTACAGTACTGAACTGTACTGTACCTTTGAAAACCTTCATGGCTAGTGTGAGGGTTACAAAGTGGGGATGACTTTCACAATCACTAATAAAGTCACTGCTATCCATTGTCTCAATGGAATCTATTGTCTTTTTGTGCAACTTTAACATTCCCTAGCTGCTAACGGGAGCAGCGCTAGAACATTGATAAGGCACACCTTCCACGCTGCCACACACAGATCCCACATACAGACCTGACTCACGTTGCTCCCCCCGGACGTCCCATGAGTTCCCTGGCAATGGAAGCCTATTCCAAACTTTGCCCAGGGCCCCACTGTAGCTCAAGCTAGTCCCCTTGTCCTGCCTGTGAGTTCCCTTGCCATGGAAGCCTGTTCCAAACTTCCTCAGAAGTGTTATTTATTCAAGACAGTGCCCTTTAAGCAAGTCAAAATTTCTGAGAAAATTTTGCTCTTTATTCAAGTTGCTCTTTACTCAAGGTACTGAGCAGGGAACTGATGATAACTTTTCTAATGGGGTTATACAGCACAATCCAATTCATATGTCTTATGACTACAAATATCTATAAAACTTCAATAGAAGAGCCAAGAAGGTGATTTACATAATTTCCTGTACCAAAAGAATGCACAGTCTTAAAAATCTATATACTGTATTTGAAAAGAGACAGTGAAGGGACTGCAGTGGCTTAAGGGTTAATGTGCTGTGCCTATCAACATGATGATTGGCAGGTCAGTGATTTGGGACCCAAGTGTGTGGGAGGGTGATAAAAAGGTGGTCAGAATGGGGAGGAGAGGAACAAAGAGCAAGGGGTGGTGGCAACAGCTGGAAAAGTCTTTGCAACCCAGGTTTACATACCTGTGAAGCATTGGCAGCCAGCTATACTTATATGGAAAAACAAATACACTACTAAGGCTGCAATCCTAAAGACACTTTCCTGGGAGTAAGTCCCATTGGACACAATGGGGCTTACATCTGATTAGACATGGTTAGGATTGTGCTCTAAGTCTTTCTAAAAATCTTTTAAATAGGGAAAACCATGGCAGAAAAGTAGTATCTGCATACTCTCTCTCTCTCTCTCTATACACACACACACACACACAGAGATATATTCATCTATATATACAAACACACATATATACACATACACAAACACACACACAAGTATATATACACACAGAGATATATTCCTATATATAAACACACACAAATATACACATACACAAACACACACATATATACACACACAAACACACACATATATATACACATATATACACACGTATATATACACACGCAAACATATATACACATACACAAATACACACATATATATACACACATATACACACGCACACATATATACACATACACAAATACACACATAAATATATACACACACAGAAACACATATATATACACACACAAACACACACACATATATACACAAACACACACACATACACACACATATATATATACACACAAACACACACACATATGTATACACACACACATTATATATAAACACACACATACACACACATATATACACACACATATATACACACACAAACACACACATACACACACATATACACACACACAAACACACACACACATTATATATATACACACACACACAAACACACACATACACAGATATATACACACAAACACACACACATACACACATAAATATTTTTTCATGTGGGTAATTTAAACTCTATATTCCTTAAGCTCTATAAAAATTTATTTTTGAGAAATTCTGAACTGGAAGGAAAAAAGTGCTAATTTATTGTCATGATTTGCTTAATGACATCATTTCCTGCTTAATGACGTCACTTCTGAGTCTCCACCTGCTGCACTCTGCATGCTATTTGGGCTTCTGCATGAAACAGCTTCCACACCCTGTCCTTCCTCCCTTAACACGGCAAGCACCAGGACCGCGCGATTTCACCCTGGGCTGGAGCTGCTCATCACCTCTCCCTCCCTGAGAGTGTCCGCGTCGCTGATTGGCCGGGAAGCTTCAAGTCCTGGGAAAAGATTGGCGCGTGACACCATCCGTGGTCGTTGCCTGCAGAGCATTGCTTTGGCTGTTCGGTGGTGAGCACGCTTCTGAGAATCTGATCGCTGATTGGTCCAGCGGGTGAAAGGGGAAGTGACGTAGCATCAGGAAGGTACTGAGGTGCTGGGGAGACAGCAGGAGTGCTGCTGCTGTCTGAGGGTCTGTGGGAGTCAAGTGGGGGAAAGGTGGGGAGGGGTGACAGTCCTTCTCCTGGGGAGGGGAGTGTGCTGTGTTGTGCCCTCCTGGCATAGAAGGCTTGGAAGGCTGCTGGGGTGCTGTGTGTCCCTTGCACTGACACTGACAGTGGAGGGTGCAGAGGAGAGCCTTAGTTCCTGACTGTGTGTCTGGGGAACCTCCTGCCTCAGCTGTCTCAGCTGCAGGGCCCCTCTGGGTTATAACTCAAGGGGAGGGCAACAGCCTGCAGGCTCCTGGTGGGCCACAGGAGGCTGCACTACATGGGCCTGATCCAGCATGGCTAACCTTATGTTCCTACAAGGATAGCCTGTGGAACTCCTTGCCATTGGATTGGTGATGGCACCAGGATACAGGTCTCTTGTGACAATGTGCTCCCTGAAGCACTGGTGGGTCACTGTGAGGTACAGGAAGCTGGACTAGACAGGCCTTGAGCTTGACCCAGTGGGGCTAACACTATGTTCCTACAAGAATAGTCTGTGGAACTCCTTGCCACTGGATTTAGTGATGGCACTAGGATACAGGTCTCTTGTGACAATGTGCTATTGTTTGTCAACAAAAGTTTATTGGTCTGATTTGCTTTGGGTTTAAGAGGCCTGTGACGTAACTTCCATAACCCATGTCCTAAGAAAAAGTCAGGATTTTTAGACATATTGGAGGAAGGGCCGTGGGTAATTGATAATCTCAAATTGTGTTGCTTGTATCTCCAAGTAAAGGAAAATCGGAAAGGAGGGCTGACCCATTGTCCAGGGCTAAACTGGTCTGATGTAGTCAGTTAAGCATTTCATAATGTCTTCCATGGCCAAAGTTGTCAGTTGCCTGTTATGCTTCTACTAAAGAAGGGGTGGGTAAACTCCAGTTCGGGGGGGTCATTTGAGATATTTTGTCTCTCCGTTTTAAAGATTTAAGGATATTGGTGTGATATGTAATTTTTCTTTTTTTCCAGACAGATTACTTACCTAGCTAAACTCAGCATGGAGTCAGAAAATGCTGTACCTGAAAAATTAATTGAAGATTTGAAACTCTCTGAAGAGCAAAATGGCCCTTTGCTTAACCGAGACAGTAATGTGGGTACTGCCGCAATTGCCAAAGGAGGAGGCGATCAGTTACCTGAGTCAGAGGCCAAAGAAGAGGATGACCTCTTCCATGACTGTAATGATTCTTTTCAATCTGGTGTGGTTGAAAAGAATGATAGCAGTGAGGCTATCGCTGGGGAAGAGGCAGCTCCTTCAGAGAATCAAACAGAGCCTGACGAAAAATACTTATTAGAACTGGAGAAAGATATGCCTGAGGAAGAAAAACAGGTATACTTTAACAAAACTATACATTTCTTTGAATATGCTGGGTAGGAGTCCAACTGCGCCTGTATTTACTTGCAAATTTGTTGAAAGGAGTGATGTCTCCTCTTTTCCTTCAACTTTTTTTAAATAACAGGACCTGCTCCATAGATCTTTTGGATCCATAACCTATGCATCCCTGTGCAACCTTACTATAATTAAGCCTAAGGATTTTTTATTGAAAATTGCATATTCTTTTCCTGTTAATCTGTTTCCATCTTTTTCACCTCTGTTTTCTCTGTCTTGTCCTAACTTAGATTTGTGAGCTTCTGGGGGCAAGCTTCCTTGTAGAGCACCATGTATGTAGATATTACTGTATAGCTCCCCAGGATCCATGTGGTTCCTTCCAGCAGTACACAGACATCTTTGATTTGAGCATCCATGTCATGCATTCCAGCACTACATGGACATCCTTGATTATATCATCCATGTGGTCCTTTCCTAGAAATACTCTAGAGCTCCTGCAGAATCAAGTAGCACCGTTGTGGAGCTGCTCTTCTTACTTGGGGGAAGGGGACAAATGTCCCTTCCTCCTGAGTGGCTGCTGCCAGTAGCCTGCAGCACTCAGTATAGCATCACAGTCATTTTGATGCTGCAGTAGTCCTGATGCTCCAGGGCCCGTAGGATTGTACTGTTGCATTCTTAAAAAAAAAACAAGAACACCAGGAATTGCCATGAGAAACAATTTTGTGTTGGAATTAATAGGAGCAACTCTTTCTCAGCTAACTGTAACAGGGTAATCTCTTATCTGAGAATTAGAGTTCTAAGGGAGGAACAAAGGCATTCCTGAGATCTGGGATGGCATTATCTAGGAGACATTACTTGGTCACCAAAGTAACCAAGGACACCTCTCTGAGTGATGTCCCTTCCTCAGAGGAGTTCTTATTCTTAGGAACTGGACTCTGCCTGCTTCATTGCTGTGCAGCTTTCAGGAGATTAGCTTGGGCATGCAAAAGGAATTCTCCCCTCTTCCCCCTTTTTTCTTTTGACCTAGTTGCTGCCACTTCTGTTGGTGCCTATGTAACCCTTGAGAGGCTTCAGAACTCCACAGGGGGAGGGAGATTTTGTGGATTGCTGCAGCAATTCCTTGTCAAGTGCCCAGCTGCATGAGCTGCTTTTCTAACTATAAAGCAGCTATTACTTTAAAAGGTGATGCTTTAGACATTTGGCAAGGGTTATTAATGATGCTTTAAGTGTTTCTGGTTATATTCCAGCAATTGGTTTTTTAAATCTGTTGGCATGGCATGATTCATAGATAAAGGTAAGTTGGAATGGATGATGGACAAGCACTTTCAATGTAGACCAGCCTGGTAAAGTGTGCTTAATATAAAAAGTTTTTTGTAAAGAAATACATCAGACTGTTTCTATGGAAAATTGCTGAGTAAGTGGGCTCTGGATAGTGCTCTTGCTATTGGTTGACTTCTTAATGATGTCATAGGGCTCTTGCGGTCTGGGAAGCAGAGTTGGAAATGGGCTCAGGCAGACAAGGATCCTGGCTATAATGGATGGGGTATGGAAGGGGTAAAAGAGGGGTGTGGAGGAGGACTGAAACTTGGGGGACTGAGATGACTAAGTGAAACAGGGCCATTGAGGACTGTGGGAAAGGAGTGGAAAAGCAGGGCTGAGGGCAGTGGAAAAAAATAATAAAAGAGGCACTGGATAATCCTGGCTGCCCATCTTTCCCTGTCCCTCAGGATACTAGCTGTTACATATTGTCCAGGACACAGTTATGATATCATAAAAGGACACCGTTACTATATTGTCATTTGGAGTATGAAAGCAGGTCTTGAGGGTAGAAAAACATGTGGTGATATTGATAAGATAATTGATCCATTGTTGATAAACTGAAGGGAATATGTTTCTGTAGTTCTATCTTTCTACAAACTCGGATTTTTTCCCATCTTGTCAAAATAACAAATTATATTTGTCAGTATTGCTGAATCTGTGAAGGAAAAAATGTTACTGTTAACATGTTTTCTCATGTACCTAAAGCATAATTTGGTTCATATTTGTATTTATGACCAGTCTCACACTTTCCTGGCTCACTGCTTTCCCAACGAGTCAGAAATGCATGTTTCTTAATTAGTTATTGTGGATTGTTCCATCTCAAAAGTATTAACACGTCATGAGCAAACCTTGGTTCCCGTACAGTTAAGCCAAACACTGAATACAAATTTTATTTCATCTGACTGGCCAAACGTATGAAACAGGTGGGTGTACAAGTCCTCTGGACAAACTGCCCTGTTGTAGCTTCCACTTCCCATTTCTAAACAACTAGTTCAGCCAAGGAGAAGATATAATCTTACAGGAAATTTGCCAGCTGATGCAAGTTCTAATGTCTCCAAACTCCAGAGACTCAAGCCTCAAAATTCTTGTTCATTCCACAAGCAGACTGAATAGCCTAGGTTGGACTTAGGTGAACCTAGATTCTTTGTACTCGCAAATACACAAATGGTTTGTTTGTTTGTTTGTTTATTTATTTAGGTGGCTATGACCAGCAAGTGGTAATTCCAATTTCTGTTTGTGACGGCATCAAACTTAACCATTATACTCATTTGTCTAAGATAAATATATGTTTGTGTTTTGCAGAAGAGAAGAAATGAGAGCACAAAATTAAAAGAGGAAGGAAATGTACAGTTTAAGAAAGGAGGTGGGCTAACTACTTATTTGAGCATTATACTGTTTGAGTATTATATTATTACACTTATAAGATTTGTCATTTCCGTTTCTTGCCATAAAATTTGTCTTTAGACTGGCATTATGTTATCAAGCAATCGTCAGGTGAGTTTACATGCTCTTGCTGTAGAGCATGTAGAGCATTTTTGGAATATAACAATATGTCCCACAAATTGTCTCATTTTAGACCATTCAGTTATATTTACAGACTTATTCGAAGGGGTTCTGAATCTGAATTAAGAATCTGGAGCAGCAGCCTTATTTAACACTTACAGTGGTGCCATGTAAGGGCACAATCCAGAGTAACTACGGGAGCACGTAAGAGACATTACATGCACCTGTAGTTACTGCTCCACCTAATGAAAACCTATGGGAAATTCATATTGCAATCCAGAGTAACTTGTTCTTACTCCGGAGCAAGGACTCCCTGTAGTTACTCTGGATTTCACCCTATGACAAACTTAATTCGTTCCAGAAGCATGTTTGTCGCACAAAGCGTTCTTCTTACAAAGTGGATTTTTCCATTGGAAATAATGGAAATTCGGACGATTAGTTCCACAACCCAAAAATACTCATATAAAAATATAACTGTATGTAAAAATGATGTAACACTGTAATCGAATTCAAAACACTGTAATATAATACAGAATACAATTACTGTAATTGAACACTGTAATATACTGTACAGTAAATTAGAAAAGAAAAACCATTATGGCCAAGGATGACTAACTTTCACTAAAATTTTCACTGGTGTCTTACTGGATAGTTACTATATTTCACCCTGAGGTCCTTACAGGAGCTAAGAGAATGTTTTGAATATTGGGTAATGCTAAACAGGATGAAGTGAACATGTAGTTCAGACTCCTTTATTAGAAAGAGCCATGCCAAGCCTGTTCAAAGCCTTGCCCACAAACGTTTCACTCTTATTTTTTGGAAAATTTCAGGGCGCAATCCTAACCAATTTAGGCCAGCCCATCTTGCCAATTTCCCTGTTCCTGCAGTGATGTGGGGAGGCTGGCCTAACTCTCCCAGAAGTGGTGCAGGAGTAGTGCAGAAGTACCTTACAACACTTTTCCAACACCTCCAAACCATCATGCGACATGTGCTGGGTCTTGTGCCAACCTAATTAGGGGCTAGGATTGCAGCCATAGTTTTCCATAGTTAGAGAGAGTCAGAACCATTCACTGGTTCAAGTGCTGCCCCTCTTAATCAAAGAAATAAATGGTGGAAGAAAGCTATAAATAAACTTATATGGAGTACATATAAGTACTCAGCTTTTAACTTACATATTTTCTTTTGATGGTCTGAACATATGTCTGAGCAAAAAAATAGACACTTGTGTTGACAAGTAACTTGTAATGGTTCAAAAGTTGAGAAGCATCTGCCTCAGAAGTCCACAATAATCCCATCAGTAGGAAGTTAACTGGTTTTCTAGGGAATATGTTCCAGTTTTTAACTAGAACTGTGTTCTGTAAGCCACAGAGCAATCCATTGTAGCAAATTTGTCTCCAGCTTAAAGCTAACTTGTGAGTATAGAGACAATAGGGTCTTTGACAACTACTGCATTTTAGCCTTGGTGTCCTGGAAACGTTTCAGACAAGATTGTGCTGGATTTTAGATCAGAGTGAGGCTATTCAAGCCAGAAGATCACATGAGTCTTAATATCAAATACAGTTGTCCGTCATTATCCACTAGAGATCCATCCTGGAACTTCTCATGGATAAAAAAAATCCATATATAAAGAAAACAATGAAAAAAACAAGTTTAAATACCTATTTCCAGATTTCTTTCTCCTCTCTTGCACCTAATGGAATAAGGTAGTGCCTCAGTATATGCAGGGGTTTATTTTAAGACTGAAAAATGGGGTGATTGCTTGCATAACTACTTATAACTTGATTATTTTCCATTTCAATTTTCTTTCAAACTTCAGACTTCAAAGAAGCTGAAGACTCGTATGGAAAAGCTTTACAGATTTGTCCAGCTTGTTACAAAACAGAGAGATCAGTTTTGTACTCAAACAGAGCTGCAGCAAGAATGAAACAGGTAAATTCCATTTAAGGTGTTTGTGCAGTGGTAAGCATTGATGTGATGTATGTCACATTTTTTTCTTAGCTTTGGTATAGCTGTATTTTTCAACTCATGGCATTCCTTTTATTTTGTTTCATTGGATTTATCTGACATGGGAGATGGTAAATTGAGAAAAAGACAACTAGGTTTTTTTCTTTTTGAGGCTCATTGTAGACAGAAAACAATAATACTAAATATGTCTGAATCTTTATAAGTGTTGGAGAACTAATATTTGATGTAATTGTTGCCTCTTCTTTTTAGGATAAGAAAGACGTTGCCATAACTGACTGCAGCATAGGTACCATTTTCTTTTGCTTTTTATGCTTTTTCTTGGTTAGATGGCTACTAAAGCATTTTTTTTGAAGTTACTATCTGTTGGGGAAAATATGGAGCAACTGGCAAGCTAATCTGAAAGTGGGACAGGGTTGGTATTGAAATTACAAAGCAAGTGATTTTTTGGGCTACTGACAGAATATTTGGAGGTACAGTTCAAGTTGGAGTAGCTTAGCTACTGTTATCCTTCTGACTGCAGAGCCAATTGAATGTGGATTAAATTGCTCAGAAACTCTTAAACTGTTGCCATTCTAAGAAGTACTTTAATGAGCATCCATGGGAGATTCGTTTATGTCAGCAATTGGAATGGGCTGTAATAGAAATCCATGGACTATTCCATCACAAGGCAAACTGACCTTGGATCAAGACCTGAAATATTTCAATTCAAACTAGCAATTTCAAAACGGTCAGCTGATGCTTCATTTATTTAAAAAAGAAATGTGTATGCTTATTGGCTAGCATTCTAAATGTTAATTTCAAATAATATTTACTTGAAGTACACAGAATCCTTTGCAGTGTGCTGCGTAGAGAAATATGTTTACATGATAGGGATAGAACTAAAATTACTGTAAAGATGCAATATGAGTCCATTTGGGTACAGTTATTTACATGGTTTCTTTCAAGGAAGGGCCAAATGAAACAGGAATCTTAGAGATGCTCTGGAATATAGTAACATACTCTGCCTTAGTGTTATCATTGTTTTCTTTTCTTATCTAGCCCTTGAATTAAATCCAAACTACATCAAAGCACTACTGAGAAGAGCAGAATTGTATGAAAAAACAGAAAAGCTAGATGAAGCCTTGGAAGACTACAAAAATGTGCTGGAAAAAGATCCTTCAATTCATCTAGCAAGAGAAGCTTGTATGGTAAGTGGTTTTCTAATAAATTGCCTTCTTACACTTATATAAAAAAGAAATGCTGTGATATGATACCCCCTGTGAAAATGTTGGGCAAGAGACTTAAGGCTTTATAAACATGAATCTTTGACATCAGTGTTCTTGGTTCAGTTTTCTTTTAGTAAACGATGCTTCTGTCCATTTTAGAGATATAGGCTAGAGGGCCGAACTGGTTGTTCAGGCTGCTAGCATGGGAGGGCTCGATGGTGAGGAAAAACCAGCATCATTTCTGGAATGCTCTTTTTCAAAGATGTTACCATTCAAAGTTGGATAGCTTATTTTTAAACATAACATTTTTAATTGAAGATATAATTTTCCCATGCAGCTACATTGACTTGTTGCACCAGCTGGTGGAAAAATGGTGAAACAACTATGTGGTAACTGGTCTGAAAGATTTTTCCACTGCTGTGGCTTTCAACATACCATTTCATGTGGTTGATGGGTTCCTGCAGGGCTTGGACTTGGTTTGAAAGAGTCTGTGTTCTTTTGTAGCATCGCTCCCCATAGGTTCCGCTTTCGTTTGTACAAAGGATTTTAGCAAAACTTCTTCATCCTCCCTCTCCCCAATTTTTAAAAAAGCTGGAAGAAGGGAGGCATCATAAAAATAAGGATTCTCTTTGAAGAAAATTCCCAGTAATCCTCATTCTTTCGTAGTGTGTTTAATATTTCATTTTTAGTTTCTTTAGAAGTATCTTTGAAGCTTTCTTATCCTGTTAATAAATGGAATATTGGAGGGAAACCTCTTTTGTAGTAGTAGTTAAAGACAAGAAAAAATTAGAAAAAATTTATAGTTGTTAAATTGATTGAAGACAAAATCCGAGAGGAAAGCATGGACATGATCCATTCCCACAGAACTCTGTGAACTCCCTCTGCCTCTCTTCAGCAGGGCGTGTAATGCTGAACATAGTGCTTTCAAGTATCCCCTGCTTTCTGATGGTTTGTTTTCTAACAGTCTGCTCTTTCTTCACCTTGCAGTTATACCCAGAAGTCATTCATTCAACGTGTGTTCTGCTCTCTCAACCCCTCTCTGCTGTTTCAGAGGCTAAAAATTTCCCTCCCCCATGTTGATTTGCCTAAGACATAGTGATTCAAACTGTTTTGGTACATTAGTTCCTGATCTGTTCCAACTCTGGAAGGAGTTCATGAGAATCTGTTTGCAGAAATCTTTGTGTGACAGCAGGAATTTGCAATATTAAAAAGTCATTTGTAGTTTGCTAGCTGAAAAAGCATCAGCAACAAAAAAAGACCAGGTTCTGCTTTTCAACCGTTTCTGCATTTCACCACAGCTCCGTTCTCTAACACAAGGGATAAGCAAGGGATACCTATACTTAAAATGCTCTTGAAATGCTGTTCAACTAGTTACAGTGGAGCAGTGCTGCTGAATTGGTGGGTGGCATGCACATGTTTAGGTGGCTCATCAGAGTGCCATTTAATATTTCATTTAGTTACTGAAATGTGGTATGCCTAGCTAAATGTGAGTGGCAGCCTCCCCCTTGGCAATCAGCGGACAAGGATCAGGACTGGGTGGGTTGAAAAACACAGAACTGGAAGCAAAAAGGGGAGAGATGCCAGGTAAGGAGGAGAGAGAAGCAGCAAGCAGATAGAAGTGGTGTAAAGAGGTAGCAATAAAAGTAGGGAGCAAAAGGAAGAGGGAATACAGGGGAAGATGACCATGAGAGGGAGTTGCTACCACTAGGAAAGGCATGGAGAGAATAGGGAAGGAATAGACATGAGGGGACTGAAAAGCCAAGAGAAAAGGAGACAAGAAGAAAGCACGATGATAGGTAATAGCTTTTGGGATTAGACCAGGAGATACAACATGGCAACAGCTATTTTGGCCTTTAGAGACAAATTTTAAAATGACCATGTGTTGAATGAATGAGTTCTGAATATAGAATCATAGAATCATAGAGCTGGAAGGGACCTAGTAGGTCATCTAGTCCAACCCCCTGCCTGCAGCAGGAATTCCCCCTAGAGCATCTCCAACAGGTGCTCATCGAGCCTCTGCTTGAAGATCCCCAGTGAGGGAGAGTCCACCACCTCCCTTGGCAATCTGTTCCACTGCCGAACTGACCTCACCGTCAGGAATTTTTTCCGGATTTCCAGCCGGAATCTCCTTTCTTGCAGTTTGTATCCATTGGTTCTAGTTCTGCTTTCAGAAGCAGCTATGAACAAATTGGCCCCTTCCTCCCTATGATAGCCCTTCAGGTATCTGAAGAGGGTAATCATGTCTCCCCTCAGCTTCTCTTCTCCAGGCTGAACATCCCAAGTTCCCCCAACCTTTCCTCGTAGGGCTTCCCTTCCATCCCACTGATCATTCTTGTCGCTCTCCTCTGGACTTGCTCCAGTTTGGCTGCATCTTTCTTAAAGTGAGGTGCCCAGAACTGAACACAGTACTCAAGGTGAGGTCTCACCAATGCAGAATAAAGAGGAACTAGAACTTCTCGTGACTTGGAAGCTACAGTCCTCTTAATGCAACCTAAAATGGCATTTGCCTTCTTTGCAGACACATCACACTGCGGACTCATGTTCAGCTTGTGATCCACAGCGACTCCTAGATCCCGTTCACATGTTGTGCTGCCAAGCCAAGTATCCCCCATTTTGTACCTATGTTTTTGGTTTTTATTGCCCAAGTGCAGAACTTTGCACTTCTCCCTGTTGAAATTCATTCTGTTTGTTACAGCCCATGATTCCAGTTTATCCAGATCCTCCTGGAGGTTTCTCCTGTCTTCTGATGTGTTTGCTACTCCTCCCAGTTTGGTGTCATCTGCAAATTTGATCAGGCTCCCCCGTATCCCTTCCTCCAAGTCATTGATGAAAATGTTAAAGAGAACCGGTCCCAAGACAGAGCCTTGGGGTACCCCACTAGAAACTGACCTCCAGGTTGACACAGAACCATTTACTAAAACCCTTTGAGTGCGGCCATCGAGCCAGTTGCAGATCCACCTAACAATTGCCCTGTCTAGCCCATATTTTTCCAACTTCCTAATTAAAATGTCATGTGGGACTTTGTCAAATGCTTTGCTGAAGTCAAGATAAATGACATCCACAGCATTGCCACTGTCCAGTAAGCTCGTAACCCGATCAAAAAAGGAGATCAGATTTGTCTGGCAAGATTTATTCTTGGTAAATCCATGATGGGTTGTTTTGATCACCGAGTACTTGTCTAGATGTGCACAAATTGTGTGTTTTATGATTTGCTCTAATACCTTGCCCGGGACTGAAGTCAAACTGACTGGTCTATAATTTCCTGGGTCTTCTTTTTTCCCCTTCTTAAAAATTGGGACTACATTTTATAATTGAAAGGTTTTGAAAAAGCGGATTGTCAGAAAACGAATCATCAGAAAGTGGGGGATACCTGCATAGGATTAAAAGAATTTGAGAAAATAACTTCTAGGCTTGATAATGTGTCCTACTCTTTGCCCACCATTGTGGACTCCCATTCTTCTTTGAACAAGGGAGAGGGGAGTGACAGTGTTCACAGTCATTTCAGGTAACATCTGCATGTTGGTACCTCATGTGCTAAGCTGGGCATAAGCAAAGGTTGTGCTCTCTGAATTTTCTTCTTAACTGGTTTTATGCCCTATAATTGGTTACAAGTATAAATTCACAGGTTACAAGCTATGAAGTATGTGAGTAGACATGGACAAACTCAAAATACCAGATGCAGGAGGGGCACCTGGGTGCAGGTGTCCCTGAGGCATCTGGTGGGCCACAGTGTTATACAGGAAGCTGGACTGAATGGGCCTTTGGCCTGATCCAGTGGAGGCTCTTCTTATTTTCTTAAATGGCTATTTAAAAAGATACTGCTACTAAAAACCACCTTCATAAACCTGATCTTCTGTTTGCTCTCTTAGCGACTGCCAAGACAAATAGAAGAACGTAATGAAAAACTTAAGACGGAGATGCTAGGTGAGTAGCTTTGGTACCCAGCTTGTGTGATGGTTTCTAAATAGCGATATAAACCAGAATGACTTTTCTACAAAGATTTTTTGCAGGGCAGAACATGATTTCTTGTACTATGTTACTAGATTTAATTTGAACTTATTCTGTCTTTATAGTAGGTCCTCATATTTCATGGTTTTTCACTAAGAGCTTACATATTCCACAAACCTCAAGTTTGTGTATTTAGCTGTATTTACTCATATCTAATTAACCATTGAATCTAATGCACATCCTGATTTTGGAGACTGAATTTTGCTGGAAAAAGTGAGCTTTAGATTTGAGTAAATACTGTATTTTTAAGCTGTTGGGAGTCAAATTGATCAGAGAATCTTCCAGTGTTAGTGTATGGGTGTCATACAAATGGAAAGTTGGCAATTTGATAGATTCACTCCAGTCTAGAGATCAGTGGGAGAAATTTTGTGGCTTCCCATTTTTAGCCCTGTTTCTACAGATTTAAACTTCTAAGGAGAAAGTGGCTCAAAATGATGAGAGCAAAAAGGTAGCAGGAGCTGTTGTTGATATGAGCATCTTTCTCCAAAGCACATAGCTCAGGAGTAGATAGAAAATGTCACCCATGCCCTTTATGTTGCTGGAGATAATGGGCAATCCCCCCCTCCCAAAAATATTGGATTCAGGATTTTGGTTCTCATGTGGACTCAACATCTGTCCGAGCACCACCAGGTTGTCATGATCCCTTTTTTAATAAAATGCTGTTGTAGCATCAGTATTTATCTAAGTTATGTCTGGTAGTCACCCTGATTTTACTACAAAGATGGATCTGTTAGGGACTGAAGGCAGATACTTGTGTTGTAAGGTTAAAGATAAGCAGAAATGCTTCTCCAAAAATCTTGCCTGTGCTTCAGGTTCTGCAATACATCGGTATAAGTAAACTCAATATTGTGCCCTCAATCACCATTACCTTTTTTGGCTTCTGCAAATAATTCTGAGCAGTATAAAGAGGATTGTGGGTTCAGAACACCATGAAACAGCAGCTGAAGAATATGTTGGGGAGGTCTTCTAAGGTGCTGGGAGGCCATGCATGACCTCCCCATTTCAGAAGAAAGGTCAGACCGCAGGTTTCATTATCCCTCGTTTTCAGCACCTTATATAGGGATTCCAAGACAGAATCCCAGCAAATGCTGTCCAACAACACACACACATCCCTAGTATGCAGTGCCTGTAACTGTATTGTAAAAGAAGTTAAAATTCTTTGGCAAGCATTGATGAGGCTGGCATTTGAAGCTGCCTTGTTTTAGAGTCAACTCTTGTGTTTTGTTCTTTTGAACAGCCAGGCCTAAAAGTTTCTGTATCAATAGTTACAGCTGTTTCAAACCAATCAAGCCACTGGATTTCACCTAGTGTTGATTTTGGTTTATGCAAACATGACTCCTTTTCTTCTACAGAGCCAGGTATGCTTATCCAACACACATTGCCTTCTTATCTTTCACCCAAATGCTTGGCCTTGTTCTGATACTTCATAGGCAAAGTTTATCTGGTTTCAATTCTCTACTTATAGCTAAGAACACCTTTAAAACGGAACAGTCATTCTGCCAAGCGCTTTTAGTCGTACAGTAAATACATAGAGGTTTGGGGGTAAGTCCATTAGTTATAATTAAAGCATTGTTCTCTAAAACAAATTAACCTCTGCAGACACAACACAGTCGTGTGCTAAAATTATTCAAAAAAATTGTCTTTTTCTGTGTGTGTTTGAAACAGCATAAAGCTCTTCAAAACATTCTAACATCTAGTTAAAACAACTTGTTATACAAGATGACTAATGAGATTTCAAATATGTGTATTATCTTTTCTGTAGAATCTTACTACCAAATCATCAACCACCCACTACTTTTTAGTACGGTACAGAATATTACCATGCTTGTCTGAGTACTCTTGAAACAGAAGAGTACTTAGAACTATACAAGTATTTATTTGGGACAATTTATGGTCAGGAGTTAAAGCCATACCCATCACTGTGCTCTTGTGCATATACATATTAGGAAGTATATTTTCTTATTATTGCATTGCAGGCAAACTGAAAGACCTAGGCAACTTGGTTCTTCGCCCTTTTGGCCTGTCAACAGATAACTTCCAGGTGAAGCAAGATTCATCTTCCGGCTCTTACTCTATCAACTTTGTTCAGAATCCAAGTAACAACAACCGATAACATAAGCCCAGGCCAGTTCCAGTAAAAATTTGACTTTGAAGCTTAGTGATGGTGTGTTCCTCATGAAGGCAAACTGGCTGAATAAATATTCAAAGCATAACAACTTTGTTCAAATATAAACATTCAAAAATATTTCTATGCATTTCTTCTTAATGTGAGGTTCTCTTTAAGAGGTGTGGACAATAGAAGAAAATCTTATTTTTGCAGTGATCCTACCATATGCACATTATTTGGACAACTCATTGTCCTCCCACGTAAGGACATTGGGGTGATTGGCTTGCTAAATGGAAGAATCCTAGTATTTCCATGCCTGTAACCAAAGTATAGCCATTTCATCTTTTGTGAAGTTTGCAAATCTTGGTAGCAGTCCATTTGTGTGTTTGACAGCATGTGCTGGACCTCAGACATCTCTATTGAGAGAGGACATTTTAAAATCTTCATTGTAATAAACATTAATGGTTTGGTCAGCTGCATTTAGTTGCCTCTCTTTATCCAAAACAACTTATTAAATTTGTAATGTTCTGTAAGAGCCCTTGTTCTCTATTTTGTACTTCCAGTAAACAAATTGTAGTGCCACTGTATCAGCCTACTTGCCCTACAATCCAGAGTAACTACGGGAGCACGTAAGAGACATTACGTGTACCCGTAGTTACTGCACCATCTAATGAAAACCTATGGGAAATTCATACTGCAATCCACAGCAAATTGCTCTTACACCGGAGCAAGGACTCCCCGTAGTTACTCTGGATTGTGCCCTTAGGCAGGTGTGGTGCGTCTTTGTCTATAGCTGCAATCCTAACCACTTACACTTTCCTGGGAGTAAGTACTATTGAACACTATAGGTCTTCTGAGTAGACATGCTTAGGACTGTGCTGTAAATTTCAGTAAGGCTCTTGATCAAGTTTATATTCAAGTCTTCATACCATAAACAGGAGTTGCTTAGTTTTCTGTACAACAAGCAGCAAATTGACTGGGGAAAGAGCAATCTTACCATCCTATCAATTTCAATTTTTTTTTGCTTCAATCTATGAACAGCTGTTATGCTTGACTTAACCATCACATGATAATTCTAAACCTTACTTCCCATTAGTAAGAAGGAAGTCATGTTGTACTGTACACTATTACAAATGCGGTGCTCCTTTTAAGTTGACAGTTTGGCCTTATCCTGATGGTTGTTGGATCATGAAACTGAAATGCTAGTATCTGACAAGGAAAAGGTATTGAGTGCTGTAGAAAGTAAAATTGACCTGCAGGTTTGTTTACTTGTAAATAAGCAATCATGCTTCAGTCCACTTTAAAGGGCATGCTGAGAAGAATCCAGTACAACCAGACTGGTCCTGATCTGTTGAACGATGGCCCAAATCAACAGATGGCCCAAATCAACAAGAAGGAAACCCTCGCCCAACTGACAAGGAAAATGTATTGAGCCCTACAGAAAAAAAATGGAGGACTGTTTATTTCTGAATAGGCAAATAAGACTAGACTCCTATCAAAGGCCAGGTGAAGGGAACTGAAAGCCACTGAAATAGTCTAGATCTGATTAATAAGGTAAAGCTGGAACAATGGTACTCAAATGGGGGGGTTGATCCCCTGGTTTTTTTAAAATCCCCAGTCTACAGGGTGGGGGAAGAAACAAGGGCACCAACACCATGCCCAGGATCACAGCTCTAAAGGGGGAATGCAGGAGGGCTCTTTCACTACTTCTCTGAAGTAGAGCTGCAGGAGGTGCAGGCTCCAGCCTTGTGCAGCAGTCCCTGAACAGACACTCCCTTTCAAGATTCCAAGCCTCTGGAAGCTTCTGGCTGCACCCATCATCAGTAAAATGAAAGCACCCCTTAGCAATGTGATCTGTTGTTTTTCTTGCCCCTCAATCACAAAGACTTAAGGCATAAATCTCCCTAAAAGCTTGAGAGAGGCTATGCTAGTGTAGTTTTAAGAAGTGGGTTCTTCTATTAAATTTTGGGAACCACAGGAGTTAAATTTTTTAAATTTCCAACAAGTTTTCAAGGTGACCAATAGTGATCAAAATAATTAGTCCACAACTAGTACTGTAAAAGTTGCAATAGCTGGAGTCTCCAGGCTCCAGATATTGAAGCTATCTCATTTTTATGTGGGAGATGTCAATTTTCCGTAAGTTAACAACATTGACTCTGTATTAAAGGTTTGAGGCTGGTGAACGCATTGAACTGCTTAATAGAATAGTCTGGCTCATCATGTGACAAATATTGCCATTTTTCCTATAGTGAAAGCAATGAACATAATGAAACAATATCTGTTGAAGTTGAATCTACTGCTGAAGGGTCATGAAGCAACTGGCTGATGAGGAGGCAAAAAACTGCTTGATACCACATTTTTAAAAGTGCAAAGAAAAAAATCAAGGCTTTATTTCAATGGATGTTACACAACGTTCTTGAACACTTAATTTCAAGCAAACCTTAACAGGTGTCTTTTTCCTCATTCAAGTCTACCAAATGAAGGAGGCATAGTGACATAATATACAGACAAAAGGTAGCATGTAGCAAAGCTTAAATATTAAGCAACTAAAGCAAAAAGATGAAAAGCAATACTTTACTTCTACCACTAAAATTTCCCTGACAATAGTTCAAAGTGGGGAAAAAATGGCTGCATTACAACTCAATTCTTCATGAGCAACTTGAAACTAGCCACCTTTCCCAAACTTATCCTCCTGTTACTTCACCCATAAGGTAGAAACCTACAGCTCTCCCGTATCATACAGTGTTGTGGATACAAATGGGCAGTGTCAGTGCTCTTTCAGGAATAAGAGCACTGGCTAAAAGTAAGATGTCTGTGCAGGCACTACTGGCTCTACCCATTATCAATCCAAATATGTACCTTAATAGTACAGCTCAACACCATTTTCCTGAGTAGAAACTATCACTTTGTGCCATGTTACTCCCAAGATGTGTGTACCTTCTCCAGTGAAGCCCTGCTTCTCTTTTCAAAGGATGCTACAGAGCAGCATATTGTCTCTAGAGGCAGGACTTACTGCAGATTTTTTTGCTTTTCCCAAAACAAGGTTCTAATAACCATTACTGAATGACGGCTTGTGGGAAAGCACCACACCATTCACCTTTCTTTGACTACATGGGGAAAAGTACTACAAAGTAATTGCTTGTGATCTTTAAAAGTCACTGCACTTTTGAAAAGTGGCACAGTTGAACCTACCATTTAAAAATCATGTAGGTGATTTTTAGTAGGTGCTATAGACTCCTTGTTTATAAATAAATTTAAATTTTTTTATGATTATTAAACTTTTTATATAGAATTGCATTGTAATATACTTATATAATTAATACATCTTTCTCATGTTTAGAATGCTATTTAAAAATATAAATCTATCGCCAAATAAAGCCAAAGGGAAATTGTTTCATTACATCACCACATATGGAAATTAGGAAGTTAAAATTCCAATGTGTATTTTCTGGGATGGGTGACTTTAGAAAAATTGTATTTTCTTTTAACCTTGAAACACTTACCTTTATGCTATACAAGACTGATAAGAAGTCTGTGTTTAGAAGGCATCATTTTATTTTCTTGGAAACTTGATATTTGTACTTTTAATCATGCTTCAGTTTATGCATACATTTGACTTGTCACCATTTTTCAGGCTAGTTAGTGAATCTTTGAGGGAATTAAATAGAAGTCAAGGAGGTGTGTACACTGTGAGAACACATCAAAAAGTTTAAAAACTGTAGCAGTGGCTATTTTGATAGCAGGTATAAATCGGTGGTAGGTGGGACAGGACCTTATTCCCATTGAAATAAATGGAACCAAATTGCAGTTAAATTCTCAAATTTTGTTGATTAAAAAACACTTTATCCAGAGGAGAAGTCCATGTAAACCAACTACCCTAAAAAGCATTAAACCTCCAATGTAAGTGAAGTTCACTATGAGTAAGTCCCAGTTCCATTGCTTTCAGTGGGATTTGGTCATGATAAACTTTAGCTGCATGGGTGCCTAGTCTACTGTCTACCTAGGTGCAATATATCCATGTACTGGAAAAAAGGAAACCTTTGGATACTAGTTACCACTCAATCTGAAAGAGCCTCCTTTTGTGGAGGATACTATTAGAGACAGAAAAGCATCTGTCTGAGAGCTATCAGGAACACAAGCTTCTCCCAATTCATTAAAAAAAATCCTCAATTCTCATCTCATTATCAAAAACCAATTTTCAAAGGACTTTTAAAACCATAATTGCTCAAGAGATCCATGGAGTTTGCTGTTGCTGCTCTTATTACCATCTCTCTGGGAAACCTTGGTCGCAAAAGAGGACTGTCAATACTTGACACCACAGCTGAATTTGGACATGCTTCCAGTAATAGGTTACAGTTCAGCTAACACCTGCACTACAGACTAAAGTTTAAGATGTAAAATATAAACACACGCTAAGAACAGAAGTAAGTGTTCAGAAGTTTACAGCCAACTTTCCAGATGTCTTGACTCCATTGCTGGGGCCTATTCAGACTATCACATTTGAAGAGTAAGAGTACACTTTGTGATTCTTCATACTAGTCATTCAAGTGGTTCCTTGCATGTTCATTTTGAACAGGCTCCTTGGCTCATGCCTTATTTATTGCAAAAACAGTTTATAAAATATTTTTGAACACTTTCCAAATTCCAAAGAAAATTTACAGTAAGTACAGGTGTCTTGGAAAAAGGGATTGTGGATCCTTTCTTTTAGGGGAAAAAAACCAAGTTCTCTCCCAGCATACACCATGATGTAAATTTCAGAGGAAAATGACATTTCAGTGGTATGCCATTCCTGGTTATTGGATCCTCTTCATGCAGTGTAGGCAGGTCCCATAAAAACAGCAGATGACTAATGTCTCTGAGCTGGAGGGGAGAAGGGGGGAAAAGGCAAGAGTTAGACTTTTCACTGTTTTCTTCATTTTTATATTACCTTGGAGAACCTCAGTATATCAGTACTTTCAGCAGGCATAAACATTTTCTTCAAGTAGCAGAGAACATCTTACATAAAAAAAGATAACTAAAAGGTAACTAACACACACAGAGAATCTTTATTGGTACAGTATTCCAAATCTGAAAACCTTTAGGTGTTGTGATTCTCCCAGGATACTATAGGTATTGCCTCTACATTGTAGATGTGGGGTTGTGGTTGAAAGAAAGTGGATTGCCTACGTGTCTTGTGTCTAAACTTAAGTTTAACACTCATTACCACCTCTGACTAAGAGCAAAATCCTAACCATGTCTATTCAAAAGTAAGCCCCATTGTGTTCAATGACCCTTACTCTCAGGAAAGTGTCTTTAAGATTTCAACAGATGTATGCCATTTGACATTCTGGCCACAGCCCAACAGTTACACAGACTTTAGCCTGGATAATTTCATTAGGATATAGTGGCGTATAATTTCATTAGGATATAAGGTGTGCTACCAATTTTGACAAACTATTCAGTGATCCAAATTGACATTTAATGGTGCAAAGTGAATTCAGAAGTCCTGGTTTTTTATCTGGCATAGTGTTTCAACACATAATAAAGCTAGCAGTCATAATGAAGGAGAAAGTTTCCCAAAGCTTCACATGTACATATCAATGAAAATATGAATCAACGTCCTCAATCGAACTCCCTGCCAACAAGACTAGGATCCAAAAGGAATCCAAGCAAGTCAGAAACAGGAAGAAAAAACAAATGGCTGCAGAATACTGAACTAAGATCCAAACAGGTTAAACATGTAAAAATGGTACAGTACTTTTGAAAGCCCCTTCTGCTATCCCCTAACTACTGGAAAAATAAAACTTTGGGGGAAATCCAGAGTAACTATGGGGAGTCCTTGCTCCGGAGTAAGAACAAGTTACTCTGGATTGCAATATGAATTTCCCATAGGTTTTCATTAGATGGTGCAGTAATTACGGGTGCATGTAATGTCTCTTACGTGCTCCCATAGTTACTCTGGATTGTGCCCTAAGTGAGAAAAAGTATAGCATAACCATGTTTTCTAGAGCCCCATTTCTGCCTGCTAGGGTTTGAGACCAACAACCTACCTAACATCAAATGGGTCCAAAGAAGAACTCTCAGAGAAAGGTAGCATCACTTCAATACAGGAGAAAAGAATATGCTTAGAAGACACCCATCATTATACATTAAGGGTGCAGTCCTGACCTAGGCTGGCCTAACTCACTGGTCTTGCTGTTCCTGTGATGATGCACTGGCCTAATCCTCCCCCAGGAGTGGCACAGAAGTGTCTTACAGCACTTTTGTGACAGCTGTAGGTCAGCACAGGACTTATTCCCGGATTGCACCCTTAGGGACATATCCAAATTTTCAGAGCTGGTGCAGTCATGCCAATGAGGCATGCACTGCATCTGCAGTGGGGGCAGTCACAGAGGGGTCCTTCAGGTAAGGGAGCATTTGTTTCCTCAGATTACCCTGGCATTGGAAAGTTGGATAGATTTTGGCCCTTACTCGCTTAATTTAGTGCAAGAATTTCTTCTTTCGGTGTTACTTTCTGTGTTTATGCATACATTTGACTTATGCATACATATGACTCTGTAATATGATGTCATGCTTTACGGACTGTGGGTGGCACAAGCAGTTAAGACGCTGTGCCTGTTAACCAGCAGGCCAGGGTTCGAGACCCAGTCGGCCCCACAAGACAGGGTGAGCTCCTGTTCTCAGCCCAGCTCTGCGACACCAGCTGGATCCAATCGTATCGGCTCTGCCTTTCCATTGGACTAATTCAGTGGCATGGAGAGGGGGGATTTGCAGCTTGGGTAACAGCCTACCCTCCATAACAATCCAACCCAGGCTTTCATGCTACATATGCAATGTATGCAGTGCTGAGCACGATACCATAGTCTTTCAAGACTGACGGAGGCCTGCTTTTTTATGGACAACAATGGGGTTTACATCCTACCCTAACAACTTCAGTGCTGATAAAGCAAGTCTTGGAATGAAGAAATTAGTAGTCCTGGAATGAACAGCACTTTCCAGGCCTTGAAGTCATGCAGTGTGAAGCAGTAAGATTTCATAACACTGCACTCTGCGAGAGCCATAACAACTCATCATCTTAAACAGCACTGGCAGGCCAGGCAAAGAAGGTGGGAAACTGAAACAGATTCACACCGCAAGACAACTTCCACAACTCTCATTCCATGGGGACAACAGGCATTAGAATTCCGTGTAAAAACTCTATATATTATGGCCAAAGGCAAATTAATGAGGATCCTTTAGCAGCTGTAGCATTGCAAGCACAACACAGGAGCCGCTCTATTTACTTTGCTCCCCATGAACCTCAGGTTCAGAAACTTCTATATCTTGAGAGTGTGTTGTGCAGTTACCTGGAGAAACAGACAGACAACTTGGGACCCTGAAGGGAGACGTGGAAAGAGCTCTGAATTCCAAATGCATCACAAATTCACACTCATCCCTCCTGGAGCACCACAGTTCAAATGGGCTCAAGAGAAGCAAGTCATGGAAATGAGGAAAACCTAGCTGACAAACAGGGCATTATTACGCCAGCCCATGTGATGTAAGCAATCCTAAAACAAGCTAGAATTGAGCAGACACTTTCCATCACACTTGAAGATGAAAAATGGTTTCCAAGTGGGGAAAAGGCATCTAACTCCTTAAGATTGCTTTACAGTGCAATCCTAAACCAGACTATTCAGAAGTAAGTCCTAATGTATTCAATGGGGCCAACTCCCAGGAAAGTGTGTTTAGGATTGCACTTATTGTCCACCATTCAATCTCTGTGGCTCTAGTATTCTTACAACCAGCCTTCAGTCTAATTCATATATATCCTAATCTCAGTCTGGATTAAGTCCCATTTAATTTAACTAGCTTAATTTAAAAATATTATGATCTATATACAAAATTGAAAATTCACTGACTGACTCATCAACACCCTGCCGAAACCACTGGGCCTAGAAGTGTGAAATTTGGGAAGGGTGTTCCTTCTGTGATGGAGGCACCCATTAAGAACCAGTTTTTGGAAATTCCATCTGGGAGGAGTTGAAAAGGGGTGCAACGTGTTTTCCTCCCTATATACATTGAAGAACTCCTGAGGGACACTTTTCCCCAACAACTGGACCTAGAAGCTTTAAATTTGGGGACGGTTTTCCTTCTGTTACATCAACACCAGTAATGGGATTCAAAGAAATTAACAACCAGTTCTATGCCTGTCTGGCAGCCACTTTTAAATGGCTATTTTTAAACTTTATATGTCCTATCTCTCGTTAACAACCGGTTCTATAGAGTAGGTGCGAATCTGCTGGAGCCCACCACTCATCAACACCCACTCATTAACACCCACCAAGTGCAGAATTTTGAAAAGCCAAAATAAAACAAAATGTATGTACAAGAATCCGATTAATGCCATATAAAGTAATTGTGCTGCAGGGCACACAAACAGATAAATTTTAACAAAACATACTCTCAGCACCTAAAGTTGAGTAGTAGTAGATATAAAAAAATATTTGTGGCTTTCACCAAAAGTTCTCTCTCATGATGGATATGCAGAGAGATGGTATGTATACTGCTTGGACCTCGGAAGGAAATGGTATGTAAGACCCATGCAGAATCTCTCACAATGAGGGCCAGGCTGTCCGGCATCAGAGATGGAATGTGGATTTTTCCCTTTTCACAGCTTCATTCCCAACTATTCTCATTTGCATTTCCTTATGTGTGAACATCAAGTGTTCAGACATATCAGGAGTTCAACTGGGAGCACAAAGCTGAATACCCCAGCCATGATGAAGAACCAAGTCTTCATTTGTCCAGTTATTTCATCTAGTCCCTGCTCCATCATGCTAGATTAGTAAGGAATGTTTCATCTAATCCACATATATTTTGAAGAATGTTTCATCTAATCCACATATATTTTGAATGACCAAATGATTCCTGAGCCTCAAACTCAGCATGTTTGGAACATCCTTCCTGTAATGATCACTGGCTAAATGGGTCATTCACTTTATCAATGGAGGCTTTTACCTTCTATTACAAATCCAAATTTGCATTTAAATTTTCTCCCACTAAAGCTTTTGTGACATTCCCTGTTTGGCATGCTTAAATAGCCATGCTAATTCAGCAGCCAGGACATCTAATAACCCATAAACAACTTCCTGAATTAGGCCAAATCCTGTGCACACTCCACTTTTTTCTCTAATCCAGCAATGCCCAATAATTTCACAGCAACTAATATCAAATGCAGTAGTAAATTCATCCCAGCTTTCACCCTTCCTCAGTAGGGGCAAAACCTCAGTACTTTGCAATTTCTTCTTGTATTGCTGCGTCCTGCTTTTCAGCTGCACAGGAGTATCTTTTGTCTCCTTACTCCTTACAGAGACACCGTTTAATGTCTTTTCAGCATGCGGCTTTCAAGATAATAAGGGGGCTGCAAAGGTTTTCCACTTTTTCAGGATAATGACAAAGTGTTCACTTCAGCTGGAGCAGCCTGTACTTTGCAAATACATGCACTTGACCTTTCTTAAATATACCTTTTGGCCTTTCTTAAGTATACCAGCTTGGAAGAAGACTTGGCTACAGAGATGATTACATAAATCAAAAGATGTTATTTTAAATTTTTAGCCAAATCTTCTATGGGCAAATTACTATAACTATAATTCAGGAGAGCTTACAGTTTACATTATATTATTTTAATGCAAAGATGTATCACAGTGCTCACCTAAAAAAGAACTGTAATATTTAATTGCTGCATCATTGAGAACATTTTGATAAACTAAAAAGATCGCTTTAAACAGATAGCAATTTTTAAAAGTAACTGTATTATAGTTTCAGTACAAGTACTCAAAGCTTTATCATTGGATAGGATGCTTTCCTTCTTTTGTGAGACAGGGAACTGACCTTCCTCAGATGCTACAAGTATGCCATTCTTAAGCAGAACTTTCTAATGCAAATTCAAATCATCTGCCAGTAACTCAGGTGATTAACACAAATCTTGATCTGGTTACAGCTTTACTTAAAACCAGTTGTAACCTGTAACTCTACAATCCCTCTGAAAACAGTTGCGAAGAATAATTAGATTCTTGCAATTAGATTCTTGCAATTCTTGCAAATCTAGTCTAGATTAGATGTAGACTAGAGTGAACTTTTTAGTTGAGAAGCGCTATATAAATACTGTAGATTGGAAGAGTGATGCAACTAGCTGCAAGTGCTCCACTACCACTGTTTTCCTTTTGTAACATGGCATATTTCCTATCACTAATTCCATTCTGAATATCTCACAAAGCTTTTGTATTTAAAGGCCAACTGTGGCTTAAAATTCTTCTACAACTTTAAGAGTTGATTCAATGTTCTTTCCACAACAAAAACAGCCCACTGAAATAGAGCTAAACTGCTCAAAATGCTTTGCCCAAGATAATATAGAAATCAAAGGGCTGCACAGAAATTTCAGTGTTTGATTTCAAAATATTCAAATTTGTATTTTATTCAAGTCATTTGGATAACCAAGTGTTTCTGCTTAAACAGCAGGATCTTTGGATCCAAGCCAACATTTATTTTGAAGTAGTTTGGTGACTGTTTTCAAGCAGCCAAATCAGCCTGTTTGAAAACAATAGCCAATCCAATGTCTCAAAGCAAATAATTACTTTTGTTGCATGTGCAACATCTGTGTGCTTTAGAAAAATCATCCAACACAGGTCAATGAAGCCATTAAGACTCCACACAGTGCAAAGGAAAACGGAAGTCACCAATGTCAAAGAACTCCAAATCACCAATGAAAAACAGCAAGTCTTTCCAAAAGTCCACTAAACCATTTTGTGGGGGAAAAAATAAAAACTTTTTTAAGTTGGAACTATCCTTATGTAGCATGAGTATGTTATGTGTGGCTTTGTCAGATTGTAATCTATGGGCTTGCAATATTTTTAATACATTTATAGCCTGTCTTCCATTTTGGTGCTTAAGGTGACATATATGGGGCTCCAAGTTAATCATAGGTACAGATTTGGATCTGCTTAGCTTCAGCAAAGGGAACATGCACTGGGACCCAGAATTTACAATGCTGTAGTGAACATTATTTTGGGGCAGCCAGTTTAACATCCTAGAATGGAAGTGCATCTATTAAAAAGGGTAAGATAACCCCATAACCTAAGGAGTACATCATCAAAGTTTCAGGGCTGTTTCATGCACTATGAGATTATCCAATAAGACCCATGTGTTCTCCAATTTTCTGATATTTACAGTGGCCTTGAGTAGTATTTCATTTTCTAATGTGCCAAGAACTGCTAGCTATATTCTTTGCATATATTCTTTTAAAAATTCTGAGAAGTCTGTCTTCTAAAAAAGGTTTTAAAAACCTACGTTTTTGGTCATTTTGTTGAATACTGTATTTGTTTCTGTTTGCAGGAAAGAATACACAATACAGGAGCGAAACAGATTGCATGCTGTTACGGAATTAATTTTGTGTGTTTTCCAATTTCAAAAAGCATTGACTATATGCAAGTTTCTTTGTCAACCTGGAAATTTAAGACTACCTAGCATTATCACAAAGACCTCTTCAAGAAAGCTGACAAACTAGTTTGAGCAGATTTCAAAACAATATATTTTATTGGAGTAACCAGGTTAGAACTTAATATTTTGGAATAAAATTTATGAGTCTCAGTATTTTTTTAAAAAACATATCTTAACATCAAACTGTAACAAGAGTCTTTGACTATTAACTACTTAGACTGCATCTAAATCTTGAATTTGCTTTAGAATTCCTTTCCTCCCTTTATGAAGTGCCTACTCATGTAAAAATAGCTTTGTGGATTTCATGGAAATGGAAGCAGGCACTTTCCACAACTGTATAAATCCAGAGCAAGTACAAACTAGCCAAATCCATCAGAACGTGTTGTGTCTATGAGCAAGAAAACAAACTGCATACAAATGCCCGGCACAGAGCATGAGACATGCAGAAGTGAACAATGGGATTAAATAATACTGAATGGTGGAAAAAAACCTCACTGTAAAAGATACTACTTTATTTTCTTTGTAGAACATTTGACAAGGATTTACTCATGGGAATCAAGCTGCTGAAATTTATCAAATCTTAGAACCTTATTTATGTTTCTGTAAACCACCAATATATATATCCTTGTTAGTGAAGTTAATTTTAAAGAGTGCTGATCAAGGAAGAATTCATTCAGTTTTAAAATGTCTAATAGTGTAAACAGAAAACAGCATTGTTTCCTGAATGTTTTTCAAAGCTTTTTGAGAAACACACACAAATAATTAAGATTTAGTCAATTTTATTTACAGATTTTTGTACAATTCAGAGCATTACACAATTACATTTTCCATATTTTCTGACCTGCAAACAGATACCTTAAATGGAAATATTTAAAAAAAATATGCAGTTCGGTACATCCAAATGCAACAATTACACATCTGACAGTCCACAAAGTGTAATTTACTAGGACGTATCCTAAGAATTTAAGAACAAGTAGTCAGGAAAAAAATCTGACCAATTATTTATACAACACAAAATCCCTCAAGCTAAACCTGCTCTGGACAATTGTCCTAGGAGCTGCCCTCCCCCTCCCATTTTAGGAAGTTATGATTCACACCTATGCAGCATTAACAGCCCTTGATCCCAAACACTGGGGGAGTTTCCAGACCTGCCTGAGCCACTGGCTTCCTCTTGCCAAAACCTGAAGTTTGCTCTTGAATCCTTGGGTGCATAGTACAGACTGTATGTTTGGAAAAAGCTGATCACCAAGATCTGTTTAAATGATTCCACATCTAACAAGACTTTAGCCTGAATTAGTTTTGAAGATTTTAAACAGCCAGCATGAATGAACATGTTTAAGCATAGGCTGAACTCACTGAGCCCACTCACCATTCGTTTGGGGTAAAAATACTGAAATGAAGTTAAAAGGCTTGGTCAGGGCCTACGATTCTGCATTCAAGGTCATGCCTATAACTTCCATTTCTTGAGTTTACCACCCCCTCCCTTCCCCCTCCCTTTTCCACACACTGACATGGTATATATAGTGGGTAGAAACTAGTAAAAATTCCCTGCAAATAAACTGCTTTTCAGCTGAGGTTATGGCTCCTGTGCATGGGGTGGTCAGAGGAATTTTAACTTTTACAAAACAATTTTAAGAGTCCTCTTGAAAAATACTGAGATCTCACTTTAGGTTAATTTGATTGCATGTACAATTTGTTAACTAACTTTCAGTCAAGACATCACTATAAATGGAAATTTCCGTATAAAAAAGCAGCCAACCGAGTGCAATTTGTGTTTTTAATTGGCCAAGTCCTTCATGGTATTTAACTAGGCTATACATTTCATGGACCTCCATGTTTCTCGCCTACCTTACTTTTCAAGTTCATGTTTCAAACTGAGTCAGCAGGGCCCGAACTTCAGGAGTTAGCTGCTTAGCAGCTTTGGCTGCTTCTGTAATGGCCTTGCGGTAAAGACCTTTTCTCTTCTTATTAAATCGTGCCTGAAAGTTTTCTAAAAAGGGGGAGAGCTGTGAAAGAGCAAGGAAAGATGTTGTTGGGGACCCAAACCATGAAATACGAGCTTCCTGTCGGACTAAAAGGCCATTATCTTTCCGACTCACAGTAATAGTAAGAATACGGGCTGGCCACCAGGGGAAGCCATATATCTTGGCCCAAACAATGTCTCCTACACATATGGTCCTGCCATCTGGTGTGACACACTTAGAGACATTTTTTGAAAAGACTTTCAAGGAATTACTGAGCTTTTTCTCTTCCTTCGAGGAGGAGGAGGAGGAGGAAGAAGGTGCATGCATGCTGCCTGGAGGAAAATCAAAGCTTTCAGTAGAACTACACTCAGAGTTGGTGGACTTCAAGTCATCTGTGCTATCACTACTACACACTGATGCACTGGAAGAGTCAGATTTCTTTTTAAGGGTCATGTAAACCGTTATATTGCTTTTGCTGCCTCTTTTGCCCAGTGTCTGCTGTTCATCCTGATCAATAGGTACATGCACTTCATTTGTGTCCTGAACCTCACCGCTGGCCTCTTCAGGGCCTTCTGAGGAGCTCTGATTTTCTGAAGGGGCCTCACCTGCTGAGCGGGTAGAGGAGCAACGAGACTGGGGCTTAGCTGCCATCTTGCCACTCCGCAATTTCTCAAGCCCTGTCTTGAGAGAAGAGTCGTTTTCTTCATTTCGGTATCTTTGTGGCTTTAGACGCAATCGTGGAGGCAGAGAACCTGAGCTGGTGTTCTGAAGA
This sequence comes from Cryptoblepharus egeriae, assembly GCA_030015325.1. Lineage (NCBI taxonomy): Eukaryota > Metazoa > Chordata > Lepidosauria > Squamata > Scincidae > Cryptoblepharus > Cryptoblepharus egeriae. Next base: position 84,994,838 of record JAREYC010000002.1, on the reverse strand, counting down.
CGCCGTGTGAAGTGGACCTTTGAATGTGCATTTTTGGAAGTCGAGGTTGCACTCTGTTTCTTTTGTGCCTTCTCTTTGGCTATTTTCAAAACTTCCCGAGCTTTTGCATGATCCATGTTTTTGCTCTGGAGAACCTTTTTAGTATTTAACTGTGTCTTTGACGTATTTGCTTGAGTGGGAACTTTGACTACTCTGCTTCTGCTGTGGGCTATATTTGTAACTTTTACCACGGAATTCCTTTTCTGGCTTTCATTTTGGCTTTTACCATCAACTTTATGATCAGTTTTAATTTTTTTATTCACAGTAGTTACACTCTCATTTCTTCGTTTTCTAGTGTCCTCATATCTTGAAGAATCATTTGCATTGCTGCCCTTTTTAATTTCTTTCTTTTCTGCAACAATACTGTTCTTACATTTGTCACACAAGACCTGTCTAGGTCGTAGTTTGATAGCATTCATAATAGAAGTGGGTTCCTCCCTGTACATTTTCCGCTTGGGCCGTTTAATTTTCCGAGGCGGAGGCTGAGGTATTGACTGGTTATATGTGTCCCTGATAAACAAAGGAGGAGGATACGGTGCTCCCTCATGGAAAAGGGGAGGTGGTTTGGAAGTCCATAGGGTTTTAGCCAGACTAGGTTCTGTTGGCTGGATTGGAGAAGAGTCCGTGACTACACCATTTGCTTCACATTTCACTTGTGTCTCATCCTGGAATGATTTACTTTGGAGCTGCATTGCTTCAGGTTTATCCTTATATTCCCTTTTGGGAAATATGGTCACAGGGATTCCATGGGGTCCAAACCTTAAAGAGATAGAAACATATACAGAATTAACAACATATCTACTTAACTCACCTTTAAACAGCCCATATGAGGACATTAATGAATATCATAATTAGCTAACATTTCATAGTCCACGATGGAGTAATTTTCTAGTACAATTCACAATTACCATCCCAAATAAATGTCCTGACCAGAACATCTCCTTAAAACGTCTAGTAGGATAGGTATTATTGGCAAAAATAACAGTTCAATTTCCCTCCATTTTGCTGCTTGTCTACATTCAGAATTTCTCTACTAGTTAGAGCATTTGAAAACTTACCACACTAACTTGGAATTTTGCACTGGAGATATGGACACTGGCTTGGCCTATTGAGACTTACACACCCAGCCTAAGTTGAGAGGAACACTTGAAAACAGTTGTGGTAGGAAAGCTAAGAAAAGCCTGTGCATCATGACTGGGGTGAAATCCTAACCAATTTAGGCTAGCACAACTCTTCCTTCTCCTTGTTCCTGTGGGGAGGCTGGTGCATGTCTGTATACTGGCCTGACCCCCCAGAAGTGGTACAGAAGTGCCTTGTGCCACTTTTGTGACACCACCAAGCCAGCACAGGACTTGTGCTGGTATTTATGCCACCCTAACTGGAGATTGGGATTGCACTGTGAGAAACTAAGAAACTCCCTAGGTTTCCTGGCTCTAAAGATGACAAGCACATGGAATGGATCTGGGCACCAAACAGATATATTTCCACATGCAATCACTATTGAGAATCATGCCAGTATCTACCTGGAAACTTACCTGCCTAGTTCCACAAAGATGAGAAACAGCATTCCCACCTCAAAGTTCACCAGGCAATGAATTTGGAAAGGACTAATTTAACCTAACTGGCAAACCCTCTCCACTCAAAATTATCTGGCATGCACAAAGAAGTTATCAAGCACTCAAGTTTTGCTACTTTTGAAGGGAAAAAACTTTTCTAGTCTCTAACTGGTCGCACAATCAAGGATTTAGGTCAACTGAATAATCCTTAAAACAAAAACTATAAAATTCAAAAAGTTAATTAATTCCAATCACTGGATCATGTCCAGTAACAAGCAGTTGTGTTAGTGTTGAACGTATTCTATGCAATCACAATGAACAGAAAAGAGTTTATTCTGCAATAGTGGGATCTTCAGATTGGCCATTATGTCTCTGGTGGCAAGTGTTTTGGGAATCCCTGAGTGTCTAACTGGTCTCCAGCCCAAGGTTTGCACGCTCCTGGCCTAAATCATGCTCTCCAAATTAAAAATCCAGCAGATTTCCAGCCAACACAACCCATTAATTACATTTTCCACCTAAGAAATACTGTTCACCTTAGACAGAAATTCACACAACTACTGCCCTCACAATGCTTAAATATACAGGGTATCCTGAAGATTCTGGCTTGTCTCTTTGCCAGTGAAAGAAAGTTCATGTAAGTCCACTTCCGCACCCCCTCCTCAGTACAATGTCCATTGGAAATCTGGTCATGCAGTTTGAGAATGCCCTACTGAACATAATTTTGCTCTGAGCAAAAGGAGAGATAAATAAAATAGCCTCCAGGATGTTGAGTGGGAAAAAAGGAAGTGCCTTCTGTTTGCAAAGGGAGTTTGGCTATATAATTCACAGCTTTTCATAATATAAGAACACATCCCAACAATTAAATGCAATCCAAACTTCACACATATCACCTTCCACCCTACAGGAAAAAAACATAATGCCTGGATGCTGCACTACCTACATTACCTAAAGTGCTTTGTGAATATTTTGTTGAAAAACGGTATATAAATACTGTTGATTGATGATTATACAGTATCATCTTTAAAGTGCACAAGCTTGGTCCATTACACAATCAACTCCATATATACCAATTCATAACCCAATTCATTGCAAGATGAGGATAGCTTTATTATGATAGAAGTTTGGACTCTACTCCCTTGTACAGCCAATCTACAGGAACAAAAGAGGCTTGTGACCAAACAGGGCTTAGTGTAATCTTAATACTTTTTTAAAATCCTGACAGTTTCAGGCTATAAGCAACAGATTTCCAAATAGCGCATTTGCTGCCCTTACAACTCATAAAACTTGATTAGAACCGAAACATTCATATACATTATACCTTTACTGATCACTAATGTTTAGAATCCTTTGCTAAAAATTAACAAGGGAGTGACATTTAGGGAATGAATAATCTAGTCATATTTGTACTAGAGAATGAGAAACATGGCAACATGGGAACCTACCAATGACAAAATCCTTCCACCACTAGAAAAACTCTGGATATGCAATAAAGATCCAGGAGGAGGAGTTTTTAGAACCCCTGGCAAAAGCCATTTTTATGGGCTCTATTCTTCAAACAAAAAGTACAGTGGTATCTTGATTTACTATCATAATTCGTTCCAGAAGCATGCTTGTAAGTCAAAATGCTTGTAATTCAAAGTGGATTTTCCCATACGATATAATGGAAAGTCAAGACAATTTGTTTCACAACCCAAAAATATTTATATAAAAATTAACTGTATATAAAAATGATTATAGAACACTGTAATAAAAAATACTGTACAGTACTGAACCTCTGAAAACCATTCGTGGCCGGTGTGACTGCTATCCACTGGCTCAATGGAATCTTTGCCCTTTTGTGCAGCTTTAACATTCTCCTGCTGCTAATGGGGAGCAGCACTGGAACATTGATAAGGCACCACCTTCCACACTGCCACACACAGATCCCACATACGCACACCTGCCTCAGGCAGCATCTCCCTTGAGTATATTTGTGTATTACTGCTGTATTCTATCAAAAAATTCAACTATTTAATTTAAAACCACCATGAGATTATTCTACCTGCAATAACATACCAGATTTCAACAGATCTATTTTCAGAGGAAATGAGTTTCTGGATGGGTGATGCTATCCCCTTGAGAATGACTTGCCCAAGGCCTACCCAGCAGCACAATTAAGCATTATTTCAAACCTGTGTTTTCCACATACAGCCAAAACACCAAACTGGTTCATACTCATCTATATACAGTATATAAAACTGAAGTCACCAACTCATTCTGACTCATTAACACCCTGCCAAAACCACTGAGCCTAGAATAGTGAAATTTGGGGAGGGTGTTCATTCTGTGATGGAGGCACCCACTAAGAACCGGTTTTTGGAAATTCCAACCGGAAGGGGGTGAAATGGGGTGCAATGCATTTTCCTACCTATAGTTTACATTGAAGAATCCCTGACTGAGGGACTCCAACCCCCAGACCTACATGCATTAAATGTGGGGAGTGTATTCCTTCCATGATTGGAGCTCCCACCAAGTACCGATTTCTAGAAATTTAACCCCTAAAGAGCTGGAAATGGGTGCAACACATTTTCAGCCTAGAGTTAATATTGAAGACTGATCAACACTCAGCCCCAGATCCTTTCCCTGACTGATATGGGTGCCCACAGTTCTGAGGGGGGATGGCATACAGGAAGAACTTTACTCCTGCAATGTGGGTACATTTCGTTAGGTGAAAATAAGCTGATGAAGCTGAGATTTAAGAAAAAGAGTGGCAAATACCTAGGTTGCAATCCTAAAGACACTTTCCTGGGAGTAAGACCCATTGGACCAATGGGACTTACTCTTGAATAGACATGGTTAGGTTTGTGTTTCTAAAGGAGCTTTCACAAGTAACACCTTTTGGTCGAGAATGTGTGATTTCTGATCAAGGTTAAAACATAACAGCTTTTGGAAAAGAGCTTTCCCAAAAAATTAGGAGTCATACTTCAGTCACAATGGCTTTCTGAATTAATGAGAAAAACCAATTTAGTATTACATCAAATGGCACAAAGGGCCACAGTCCTATTCTGGGGACAGAATTGCTCAATTTTGCACCATACTGCAATGTTTTGATTTGTTCCTGTATTGTGACCTTCAGCTAAGTTATCTCAGAAGGTTCAAACACACTTTGGTGACCACCTGCCATCACCTGTAAAGATTGATACCTGTTTGAGACTTGTAGCATCAGCAGGTCTGATTAAAAACTTCCAATATCTACTAATTACATTTTCCCCTAAGTTCCTATTGATTTTGCCATCTGATCAGACCAAACACTAAGAGTTGCACCCCAATTTAATGCTGCCACTGACAGGAATTTCTTGCTCATATAGAGTAGGGGTCTCCAAACTTTCAACCTCAGGGCTCCTGGACCTTTAACAGTTGTGCAGGAGAGGAATTTCAGCAGATGAAGCTTTTTAATTCACAGGTTACAAGATGCACCTGTTGAAATTCCCTCCTCTACACAGTTGTTAAAGGCCCAGAAGATTTAGAAATTAGAAAGTTTGGAGACCCCCGAGGGCCCCCCAACTCTTGTTGGGATGCTTCCCTTAAAGGTGTCCCCTGAGCTGCCAACCTTCAGGTCAATAGGCACAATGCCTTTAACCACTGAGCCACTGCAATCCTGATGCTACCCTACTTAGATAATTTTAAATCTCTAAAGCTAAATTATGTTAAGGAGGGTAGTCAAGTCTCATGAAGAACTAATATATGTTACACAACATGTTTGCGCACAAAAAAATATTCCATCAATCTGCAAGGCCACTGACTGGGAAATATGGGATACTTACCAGAGTGGGTTTTGCCACCACTACTCTCAAGTACAGCTCTTGATGTATTTCTAAGAAATGAATGACAGTCGTACTAAAAGAGTACATCCAAAGACCATCAGATAGTCACATTTTGCCCAGATGAACCCACGTTATGACTTTTTCCACCTAATCTGTGTCTATATGTTACAGTCCATTAACTTTCTCCCACAGACATTGCTGCAGCAACACAGTAAGAGGGGATTCATCTGGCTGCTCCTTAAACTTAAGCCTAAGCACCTGATTACTCCAAGAACAGAAGCTCAGTTTGCCATATTTGTTATTCCTGCCTTTAAATCACCATTCTACAAAGTACTAAAGGATAGCCACGTAGAAACCAAAAGGAGAGTGCTGAGGCACTGTAAAGACTAAAATGTACTACAGAATAAGACTACAGGAGTCCACAATAACGTTAGTGAAGATACTATAATACCTTTTGTTGTTGTTCCCCAAAACTATAAAGACTGTAAGGACTATTCACAAAAGTGGCTGAACAGATTTATACACATTAAAAATAGGTCAAATTGTGCTGTGGGAAGAGATCTTCCTGATCTAGTACCTTTCTCTATGCAGTACTATGAGGGAGGACTCTACACCTACTCTTTTCCACTCCCCAAAAAGATAGCCTTGCCAGGAATTCTCAGGTTATCATGATGTTGAGAGAAGCAAGACTAATGTGTAGTCCAAGGAAAACATCTCCCTCCCCTCCTCCCAACAAGCCTGAAGAACCAATTTAGTCCTAGCCTTAGGAACCATTCCTTCATCTTCCCTTCATGTTTCTGTATAGCAGAAGTCATTTGAGTTTCTATCAAATTGACCTTACAAAAGAATGTTTCAGAATTTTTTGCCAATATATTTCTGAAGCATCAGTGCCCAAGTCTATATTTCATCTATATTTCTAACCAACTAAATAGAAGTGCTCAAAGACATGTCTATAGTAGCCTTGCATCACATGTACTATATGAGATAGTAGTATGAATACCTCACATGAGGTCACTAACCATATAGCAAAATTCTATGCATGTCAGAAAAAAGTCCTTATAGACTCTCAGGAAAGTGGATATAAGATTGCAGCCTAAGCCAAGAATCATATTTTGGTTCAGTTGCTAAACTTTTTATGAAACCACAAAACTAGAAATCAGTAGTTGGCACATAACACTTCACCTAGGCCACTAAGAAAAGTTTAGAAGGCAGCACCTCAAGCTATAACACAAACACTTAAGCCAATATGATTACTAGTTGGGGATTATTGCCAGAAGTCAAACAAAATACTTTTGAGATAAAGGTAATGGTGTTCCCCGCAGGTTATACTGCTAGTTGTGACCAACTGTAGGCTGCGATGCTCATCCCCTTTTCTAGATCCATAGAGCTAGAATTGCCCAACATGTGGCTCACATTCGCACAGGATTCTGTTACCTTCCCAAATCAGTGGTACCTATTTCTCTACTTTCATTTGCATGATTTCAAACTGCTAGGTTGGCAGAAGCTGGGCTAAGGACAGGAGCTCAAATTCATAACAGTTCTACAATTTGAAAAAGTTCTTTTTTGCCAAATTTAGTCTGATCTGCTGATTTTCAAAGAATGTTTTCTTTATCCTACCATTCATAGCTATTATGATGATCAACTGCAGTTTTTCAGTAGAGAACAAGAGCTATAAGAAACATTCACAGTGGAGAACGTTTTATCTCCTTAGCACCTTAAAGCTTGTAGAGGTTGCCAACCTTATTTATTTAAAAGGGCTGTACATTTGGCAGTCACGTCTTATTACAGCTTTTGCACTGCTTTCTAAAGTAGCCAGTGGAAGCTTTTGGAAGCTTCTACCTCCCAACCAGCTTTCTACATGCTGGACAAGTAATGATGGAGCTACTCATCCATGCTCCCAGAACACAATGTCTTGGATGGCAGGCAAAGCTTCCCAAGTCAAGCTCTACATTGGCCAGACTTCAATTGTTGGGCTGGATTTCACCATGGGCTGAAGACTGCAGATTCTGTTTTTTAATTATTTTTGTTGCAGTTTCAGCCGTATATGATCCTTACTGTTGTCCTGAAGAAGCCTTCTGACCGAAGCCTAAACTGACTGCTAGACAGTAACACGAAAAGGAGAGAAAAAGTGAATGTACCCATTGGTGCCAAACAGCCCCAAGATACTGATCAGCAGCCCAAGATAACCTCAGAAAGATGAGTGTTAATTTTTGAAATCCTTGATTTCTTAATAGAGCTCAAACAGAAACATGCGAAACCGTTCTAATACTGATGTCTCCCATGATGAAGCAACCACATCACCATTATTAAACTTCAATAGAGGTGTACATAAATGGCAAATCTTTAAATTCACTACTTAAAGCAAAATATACACATTGGTATATTTTGGTACAAGTTTTTTAAATTGTGTTATCTTAGAAGTTTGTAAACCTATTTTACTCACTAAAAACACTTAATGCTGCTATTTCATAGATGTCAAGGAAACAAATTCAGAAAGCTTTTCTATTAATGTCTGACTAGGAAAATTATGTCTTCTTACAGAATTGTTTCTTTTTATGGTTCTATGAAACCATAAGACTAGAACCATAAGACTAAGGTTATGAAACCATAACCTACAATTAGGTTTCCTGCAATTTTATTTTCCACAGAATATTCTATCTACTATCTATCTACAGTATTTATATACCGCTTTTCAACTAACAAGTTCACAAAGCGGTTTACAAAGAAAATGGAAAAATAATTATAGCTAATGGGTCCCTGTCCCAAAAGGGCTCACAATCTAAAATGCAAAAAAAGAACACCAGCAGAACCCACTTGAACAGACACTGCTGGGTTGTGTAGGGCCAGTTACTTTCCCCCTGCTAAATAAAAAGAGGAACACCCACTTGAAAGAGTGCCTCTTGCTTGGTTAGCAGGGAGAGTTGCATTCTCTCCATGCAATTGAAACATTATTTCTTCATTAATATTCTGGAAATTTATGGCCATAAGGGAAGGCAACAGCAAGAGTAATAGTACCTATTCATAATCCACTGCAAATGACTTAAGTCACTTCAAGATGAGGACACACATGAAGTTTTCTGCTCTTCATTGAAAGAGTAAAGAAAATAAGTATTGCAGCTGCAGAATGTACTAGAAGAGATAATCTGGCAATACAACACTGTATGAACTTAGTATACAACATGCTCAGTGGACAATATTTCTGAAAAAGAACATTGGCTTAATCTCATCTCATTGCTTTTATGGGCTTGAGTTTTGCTTTTTCCAAATAAGCTGAGAACACTGATGTTTCTTTGTTCTCAGCCCTATAAGAGTCCTTCTGCATAGCTGGACTTCATACCTGTAAAAGAGAACGTAAAGTAAAACACTTAACCGTATCCCTAAAGGGTGTAAATAATTTTTTAAAATTATTCAGTCTTGGAAGAAGGCCACCTCTGAACTACTTACACTGAGAAAATTACCTATATCAAACTTGATAAAGATGAACCATAAGCATCCTGTTCTGAGCTCTGTTTGGCAAGGCCATTTTTTTTAACTCCAGGAACTATTGAAAATTGAGGGAATACACATCTCATAGGACTCAAGGCCAAATACTATAGGTTATCAGCCCTCCATATTATTCCTTGTGTCCCAGGCAGCTAAAAGCAGTCTTTTACTCAAGAGGTAAGCAGCAAGACACTGCACTTACCAAGTCTTTTACTATTTATCAGAGACCTTCGTACAGGCACGGTTGTATCTGCAGTTCCTGTTATCTGTGGTTTCGCTTGCCTGTGGATGTGGAAGAGCTCCCACGCTCTCTGGAACTGAGGGGCATTATGCATCCCAGGTACTCCTAATGCCTTTTAAACGCATAAAAACATCACTTCTAATTTTCACACACAAAAAGTAGTAATTTTATTGCCTAAACTGATATTTTGAGGAATGTTCTTGCCATTGGCACATGTGCATAGCCTCCATGGTGTTCAGAAGACCTTCTGAAGGTGAGAGGTGCATAGCTGCAAAGGGTGTGGGAGGCACCCCAAGTATCCATAGATTCAGCTCACTCCAGGGAAGGAGGGTTCCAGAACAGATCTCCTGCTGATATCCATTTGCATTTTTTTGATAGCAGCCACAGCAGCAGCAGAGCCTATTCTAAGCACACAGAGTAACAGGTTCAATCTCTTACCATTCTAGGTAAAGCTGGTATGATCATATCTTATATGATCCATATGATATAGTGTAATATGTTATATGAAACTGTACCAGTAACTCTTTGCATCTAATGGTGACACCTCAAAGCCATCAAACTACAAGGTCTAGAGTTAATTTGTTTTAAAGTACAGGCCAGAATATTAACCTTTACTTTTAAAACACAAAGGCTGTAATCCTATCCACACTTACACACAATTGGAAGTAAGCTCCACCAAAATAGAACTTACTTCTGAGTACATATGCATAGGATTGAGATCAAAGAATGAGAATGATATAAGGAAACAGGCTCAAAACACTCCTCCGAAGTGATGCTCCGAAGTGATGCCATAGAAGGATTCAGTGTCACACTCTGCAATTATACTCTTACACAGCAATAAGTAGCATTAAACATTCTTCCAATGCCAAGGTCAGCTACAAGGATTTCAAGGGATCTGGAAGAACCCTTTCTAATAACTAGCGCACTTCCCCTATTCCAAAATTGGCACAATGGAAAATACAGCCACACCATTTTACCCTAAAATGGTTCTCAAAAAGAACACCAAAGATTTCCCAAGCTTGGTTCAGACTTTTGACAGAGGAAATCCAAGTGCATTCCTACATATTCTCCCTCCTCATACTGGAACCCTATCTATGCACTGTTCAGTGACAATTCATTTAAGAAGGGGGTTTCCCCTTGGTGAATAAACTGCTCCCAGGCATTTTTATTTACTACAGTTTCTCCTTTGAGCTTTAGGGCAGACTATCAGCTCCAGAAGCCTTGCTCTGTCCACAAAGGATTTAATATACGAAGATGCCCATCACATATATATAGCCCCTTACAGAGGACACCTAGGTAAAAAGGCAAGAATGCTCACTCTTAGACCTATGTGACCCACGTGCAATTCTAATGTAGGCCAGCACAACTCACTGTCTTCCCATTCCTGTGATGTAGGGAGGCAAACATACATCTGCATACATAGGACCACAGCCAAAGTTCTTAAAAGTGCCATTACAAGCCACAGAATCATCCTACAACAGAGCACATGGAAGGGATGATTTCTGCAGGCATGTTGCTTTCCTCTCCATATGCTGCTTTTCTTTTGGCTCTACCACACAGCTGTTTATTCAAGCATACACCATGGACGGGGGGGGGGGAGAGCTGCTTTTCATTTTTTTTAACTTACAGGTGCATAGCAACACATTGCAGGGCTCAGAGTCACACCTGCATACAGAAAACCATGAGAAAGGTGTGTTGAGTATGTGTAGAAAACCACTTCTATACAAACCTTTCTGCTTAGGACTGCTTCAGACTGCATTTTATCCCCTCAAAGAAATTTCTTTAGAGAAAAGAGTGTTATGACCTATAAATGATGGGATTAATATTTTTCATCCAATGTGTATGTACTGGGAAGCCAATACGTATGGCAACCTTCCAGCACGTAGACCTGTGTACAAAAGAGACATACCTTGTGAACAATCTTGCCATGATTATTGTATGTCCAGTCTCATTTCAGAAACAATACTATGCAAAGCACTCCAGTTCTGTGGTTCTTTAGCATTACAGCCTGGGCCTTCCCTTCTTAGAAGGGCAATCTCTCCAGGACCCCCCTGGAAGTGATGTCACTCCCAGAACAGGAAGTGTCATCATTGTGATGACTGAGATGCTCCATGTCTACTTGGAAGTAAATCCCAATGGGCAAAATGAAACTTACTCCTATGAAAGCAGCCTGAATGCCCCATTCCAAGATGGTTGCACCCAGCAACAGATTCTAAGATGGTGGTATCCAGTTTCTTGTGACCCCCACTTTGAGAACCACTGCTCCACCCAGTGAAAAGATCAAGTTGACTCTAAAACATTAGGATTCTGTATCTATACCACTGGTACTGAGAATGACACTCTGGGGACCCCAGGGACTGACGTCATGGCTGGAAGTGATATTATAGATACCCAGGGCCAGATTCCAAGATGGCTGCGCCCAGCTCTTCACAAACCCCGTGAAATGTTGAATCCCCCCTCACGGGAGTCCCGACCTCCATTTTGAAAACCACTGAGCTATAGGATCCTGCATTCCCTTTTAATAAGGCAACCTACACTAGTCTATGTACAACTACCCAGCAAGAAGGCATCTTTTGCTACCAAAAGATGGTGTTGCTCTACTTTTTGGGATCCTGTGAGAAATTTAACCAGTTGGGGGTGTTTTTAAGGACCTGATCCTATCTAACTTTCCGGCTCTGGTATAGCCACAGGGCAGCCCTGTGGTAAGGGAACCCATGTTCCCACACCTTGAAGAGCCCCCAGAGACTGCCCCTCACACCCCATTGCCACAACTAAACGCTTTGGTAAATTAGATAGGATTGGGCCCCAAGGCTGCACTCCTATCCACACTTTCCTAGGTGTAAGAGCCACTGATTCTAATGGGATTTCTGAGTGGACATGCATAGGAGTGGCCCTGAGGCTGCCATCTCATCCACACTTTCCTGGGAGTAAGCCTCACTGGGCACAAGGGGGCTTACTCCTGAGTAGCCATGCCTAGGATTGTGCTGCAGGCCCAGTCCCGCCCTCTGGTTTGGGGCAGAAGAGGGAGAGATGGAGGGTGCAGGGAGGTGGGAAGGAGCTCGCCCTTCCATGGATCGGGAAGGGAGGGAGGAAACGAGGCTGGAGGGCACAGTCGCCCTCTGGGTGGAGCCACCGACCTCGTGGCGCGCCCACCATCCTCTGCTGCTGCCGGGCCACGCAGGAGCCGAGCGGGGCAGCGCTTCCAGAGCCGGGCGTGGGACGAGAGAGAGACGGGGGATCTGTGGAGTGGGCGGTGGGGCGAGGCGGGCTCCCTGTGGCCTTGAGGGGCCTGGGGCGGGCGGGGGCCGCAGGGACTCTCACCTTTTCGAGAGGTCCATGAGGACCCCGGAGAAGAGCTTCTCTCCCAGCCGGAACGACACCACCAGGGCGTCCTCGATGATGTGATCCAGGGTGACCAGCACCTCCGAGCCCGGCAGCAGCAGCGGCACCTCCACCTCCTCTCCGGCGGCCACGGGCGGCTCCACAGTCCCCGAAACCTCAGCCTGCTTGGCGGCGGCGGAGGCAGCATCCGGCTCCTCCTCCTCCGGCCGGGGCGGCTCCTCCCCGGGCTCCGGCCCCGCGGGGCCCCCGGCTGCAGGCGGCGGCGGCAGGCTGGGCTGCTCCTCCTCCGGCTCCTCCTCGGGCAGCTCAGAGAGCCCCGCGGCGGGCGGGCGGCACTGCGGCGACTCTGCCTCGGGGCTGGGCTGGGCCTGCGGCGGGTCTAGCGTCCCCGCGGGGCTCTTGGGTGGCGGCGGTGGCGGCTCCTCGGCCTCCCCGCCGGGCGCCGGCTCGGGCTCCTCCCTGGCCTCCAGCACCGCCGACTCCACCGCGGCCTGAGTGCCGGCCGGGAGCGGGTCTGCGCCGGCCTCGCTGCCCGGAATGGGCTCGGCCTCGCCGGCTCCCCCATCACCCGGCACCGCCGCAGTTGCAGCCACGGCCGCCATTTTCTCTGCTGTCGCTTCCTCCTCCCTCGACCAGCAGCGGGATCGATAACCACGGCCTTCTTCGCCGCCCGGGGAGGGGAGGGCAGCGCTGCCTAGAATTCCCCTCTCCTATTGGACGAGAGGGACGTCCGTCAAGCTCGAGAGGAACTTCCCATTGGCCGCCAGAGGAAACGTTGGTCTGAAAAGGGGCGGGGAGAAAAAGGGGGCGGGGCGAACTCGTCTTCGTGTCGACACAGATCAAAAGGGCCAGGTTAAGGAGCAGCTCTGACGCTATTGGTGGAGAAAAAAATTTAGGCCCGCCCCCTTCCTGAAGTTGGACCTGTTCGAACGTTCGAAGCGTTGGTTTGGGTGTGAGGCGGCAGCAGGCCTGAGGGGGCGCTGGTGGGCATGGGGCGCCTCAAGGCTGTGCAGGTGGCAGGGCTGCAGGAGCACAAGGAACCCACAAATGGAGGACCTCTGGAGAAATGGAGGACCTGACAGAATAAAAGCTGAAAACACTCATACTTAATGTCTTCATGTACTTAATTAAAACTATATATGTATATACATACATACACATATCTATCTATATATATACACACACACATATGTATATAGGTATATAGGTATATGAATATATATATGCACATACATACATGCACGCACACACATATACCCCTTTATATCTCAAAAGCTCTATATATAACTGAATGTATGTGTATGTATCTATCTGTATCTATCTATATCTATATCTATCTATTTATATATCTATCTATCTATCTATCTATCTATCTATCTATCTATCTATCTATCTATCTATCTATCTATCTATCTATCTATCTATATCCTAAGCACTTCTACTCAGAAGTTAGTCCCAATGTGTTCACTACTTACTCCCAGGAAAGTGGTTAAGATTGCAGCCATATATATGGATATTATTTATGTTTAATATGATATTCTGTTATTCCGATAATGATTACTATATACAATATATTAGCACTATATTGACAACACTTATAACTATATTATTTTTGACATAATTGATTCATTTTAATCATGGGCCTGCACAGCCCACTCAGGGAAAAGGAGGACATAGGGCGCAATCCTTACCATGTCAACTTAAAAGTAAGCCCCATTGTGTTCAATGCATCTTAGAGCACAATTCTTACCATGTCTACTCAGAAGTAAGCCCCACTAAGGTCAGTGGGACTTACTCACAGGGAAGTGTGTTTAGGAATGCAGCCTTAATCCCAGGAAAGTGTCTTTAGGATTGCAGCCTTTTACAGGACACAAGGTGATAAAAGGAGGACATGTCCTTGAAAGAAAAAGTGTGTCTGGTCACTTGCTCCTAACCCTGGAGCTTGATGAGACTTGGGTGGAAAACAGGAAAGAAAGCTTCCTCCGTCTTAAGCAAAACCCACCTGGAGGTTCCCATTTCAATGGGACAAATATCTTGTGAAGCAAAAAAGGAGGACTGCTGCTGCATGAACCCACAGTGTTCAGAGACCCAGGAAACATCTCAACCAGTAATTCCCAAACTTTTTAGCAACCCATTTTTTAAAACACCATTCTATCAGGACCCACCTAAATAAAGGATTTACAATTAAATATTTTGTTAGTTTGTAGATAGTAATAATCAGAAAAGACTAGTAATTTCTTTTGATGAGCTGCTGTTTGATTTTTGAAGAACTTCAGAGCTGGAGACAATGTTATTCTGATATTTCCATCACCCTTATGGGACCCACCTATAATTAGTTCCCAACTGATCAATAGATCAAAAATCAGTTGAACCACTGATCTATTCTAAACCCATAAAATGAGGAATTTGTGCCTTCATTTTTGGTAGCAACAAAGAGCAAACCAACAAGTGGAAAAGCTCTTTACATGTTACAGATACTTTCTTGAGTATCTTTATTGATTGAGGAGACAAACTGCTCATCCCTTCTTAGGATGGATAAGTCAGATGTAAGGGAATGGAAGTACAGCTGCAGTATGATCCTATGCACAGCTAAGACACTGAAGAGAGATTCTTGAACGCAAAGCATGTGTAACAGCAGGCTGTTCCAGCTGTTGTAGGAAAGATTAAGGATGTGGTCTCCTTTCATGGCCAATCCCATGATGGCTGCTGAGAGCCAGAAGTGATGTAATTAAGCAGGAAATGATTTCATTAACCAGCTCATGACCACAAATAAGCACTTTTTCCTCATTTAGGAACTCTTTAGCTGCAAATAACAGAAAATAAAATATGCAAATCTTGATTATATCTTCCAGCTACGGGAGAGCCTAATTATCCTGCAGGCTGCCCTTTTAGCAATGCTATTTCAGCAGAAATCAGCAGCAGAGAATCACTGATGGTTGTGCTGGTGAAGAAAGAGCCAGACAGTGAGCCTTATGTTTTACACCACTGGAATAGAACGTAAAGAATGTTGGAAACCCCAAATGAGAGAAATACATAATTATCCAGCTGTTTTATCGACTTTAAATATATGCTATATGGCATATATGCTATGCTATATGGCATATATGGTTTAGTCCATGACAACCAGTAACAGCTGCAGCATGAGACCGCACTACAGTTTACAGTAGATGCAAGGGGCTTCTTGGAATGGCCTGCTATACCCCAGGGTAGTGGGCTGCGGTAGTTGTGCCATATCCTGAGGTTGAGAGGCAGGGGTTGCAGCTAGGCTGGCCAAGAACTCAGATTTTTTTTGGTCAACACTACCATTCTTACTCTGCCTTATCATAGACCCCATGTATCTACTCATGACTGTACCTGCTCCTGAGGTGATCTAACTCTCAGCTGGAAGAGGGCATTTCTGCCCAGGAAACAGGCTCTGGATCAGTGATCCAGATCTGGATCATCTCTGCCCATCTGGCAGCCACTTTTAAATGGCTATTTTTAAACTTTGTGTGTCCTATCTCTTGTTAACAACCGGTTCTATAGAGTAGGTGCGAACCTGCTGGAGCCCACCACTGCTCTGGATACACCATCTGCCCTAGGCAATGCTAAACATGCCCTCAACATGTCTCTCATGAACTGCCTAGGCTTACCCAGTTATGGCAACCCAGATCCATCTGTCTTGAGGCAGCCTATTCATTTCTGGCATAACTGGTATAACTGGGCTGCCCCATCTTGGACTCTGGCCAAGTGATAGATAGACAGGGCAGCCCAAGTGCACTTCTGGATTGCAGCCTATATGAGTCTCTGAAGAAGACAAATCTTTATGTTTAACATAAGTTACTGCAATATGGTTCCTCTTATCCTACACTATGGAGTAATAAGAATTGTATAGATATGACAAAAACACTGGTCTACAAAGCACTATGAATCATAAGCCACAACAACTTCTGGCATGTGGAACATCATCAACATTTATTACAGATAATGGTTTAAATAAGAAGTGCTCTGTCTATGCATGGGCATCAAGCTATAAAGTGGTTGGTAAACTAAAAAAGTGAAGGAGAAGTAAATACAAATAGAATTGCTCTGGCAGCAGCTGCTAAAAATAGCTTGTTCTTTGGGCCTAAATCAAGCTTGAGACCATGACATGGACAGAAATTGTGTGGTAAATTAGGCTGCAAAACTAACCTCCACTTAGACCAGCATGTGCTGATCTGTGGGTGTCACAAATGTGCCACAAGACACTTGTGCCACAGACAAGAGTTTGCCACCCTCCATCACCACAGGAATAGGAAGATTGATGAGTTGGGTCAGCCTAGATTAGGATTGCATTATTAGTCCCTGAAAATGGTGCCCAATTTTGTATTCAGGAATGATGTTGCTCAGAAGCCAAACCCTTTTGGTGTTCTCTGATCTTGATGTGACATTTACTAATATTTTTCCTTTGTTACTTTTGGCTTCCTACTCTCATCCCACAAATCTGTTTTCTCGCATATCAATTTCTAGAAGATATATACGTTCCTTTAATTTAACTTTTTCTTATGTGATCCTGTTAAGCACTATGCAAATTCTGTAGGTTGTAAAGAGAGACAAAAAGAGAGAAGGGGTATACTAAGGTTATCATCAGATACCTGGTTGTGTCCAGTGGTGTGTGGTGGCTGGCGGTGCTGAATGGTGCCTGGTGCTGCCTGTTAGTGCCCACTGCCTCGTGCCAAGTGCCCAGTAGAGATACATGATACTCAGTGGTGCCGTTTGGGGAGAAAGGTGGAGTACAAATCCAATAAATAAAATACAGAGTGGGACAGAGTGCCTTCCTTTACTGTACAGAAGCGGTAACTTTGGCAGGTGCCACTTTTTTAAAATTTCCATGCTAAGATCAGGGTGACCATATAGAATGGAGGACAGAGTTCCTGTATCTTTAACCATTGCACAGAAGAGGGAATATAGGCAGGTTTAGCTCAAGACAGGAGGGTTTAAAAAGCAGCCTTCTGTCAGGCAACAGGCATTCTGTCTTCCTTTCTATGTGGTCATCCTGGCTGAGATGCCCCTGTGACCTGCCAAAATGCCCTCTTCTATACTATGGTTAAAGGTACAGGCAGCTGTCCCACTTTGTATCTATAACTCTGGATGTACCAGCAAAAACCATAAAAAGGACCCTTATCACTAATCACTAGCAACCACTGTAGTAAAGTCAGTATAAAGGAATATTAAATTTAAAAACTCTGTATGATTAATTAAATCCAAACAACTGGGATGAAAACTCCATATGAAGTGCTATAGGCTAGTAGAGGGTTCTCTTTAAAAGAGAGTGCAGAGCTCCCACAGTGCTCAGCCTCTTAAAGACCATGAACTTTTGGTAATCCATGTCAAGCAGTCTCAAAATAGATTAACACATCAGAAGCATTGCCCTTTGAGAATATAGTTCTTACACCATAGCATTTCCAGAACAGCATTATCTCATGAGATGACACATCTCAAGCAGTCTGAGGCCAGACCCACCACATAACAACAAATGTGATTAGGTGTTGAAGGGTCATAGTCATTAAATAATATTCCTTCATTGAAAGGATATAGGGAGGATTACCCATACCCAAGAGTGTCCAACCCCTGGCCCGGGGACCCAGATGTGGCCTGAGGCAAGTCTCCCCATTTGGCCCACAGGCAAGCCTTGTCATCCTCCAGAGTCCAGATCTGTCTCTAATGCACTCTTATAGGTAAATTTATGGAAATTTATTCAAATTTGAAATGTATATCATTTTTCTACCTCCCAACACAGTGTCAGAGAGATGATGTGGCCTGCTTGCCAAAACACTGGAATTGAATTCAAAACATGCATTCAATGTACATGATCTATGAAGTCTTCTTAGGCTGCAATCCTAAAGACACTTTCCTGGGAGTAAGCCCCATTTAACACAATGGGGGTTACTTCTGGGTAGACATGGTTAGGAGGCTGCAATCAAAGATACTTTCTTGGAAGGCTTACCTGGGCTGCTGCTGGAGGTTCAAGGTTGTCGGTGGGGGCACTTGGGGGCAGTTAGGGGCAGCTGCCTCTGGCACCCCCAAGGCAACTGTCCCGAAGTTGGGGGCAGTTAGAGGCAGCAGCGCTGGCTGGCAGCCCTTTTAAAGAGCCTCCATGCAGAGCATCAGGGCTGCATAGCATGTGTGCCCAGAACACGTTTGCTTGTTAAGTGAAGCAGAACTTGTTGTGTGAAGCAAGATTTCTTGGAAATTTTGCTTGTTATGGGAAACGCTTGTTAAGCGATGCGCTTGTTAAGCGAGGTACCACTGTACATATATGTATATGTATATTTATATATGTATATGAATATTATATGTATATGAATATTTTTGTGTATATGAATATTAAATGTATATGAATATTTTTTTGGTTGTGGAACCAATCGTCTGAGTTTTCATTATTTCCTATGGGAAAATCCACTTCACATAAAGCGTGTTTCACATAACAAGCATGCTTCCGGAATGAATTAAACTTGTTATGTGAGGCACCACTGTACATAGAAGTTTGATGCACATGGGGGCTTGATGCACATGGGCAGATGTTGCGCAATGGGGATGTTATACACGGGGGACGTTACGCAGGGGGGATGATGTGCATGGAATTCTGGGTTGTGGCATGTGGGGATACTTTAGTCCTGCAACGCAGGTACATTTCACTAGTATTCCCATAAAAATGAAGGCAGGATGCACATATATATTATATTGTATATTGGCATCCTTCAGTCTCGAAAGACTATGGTATCGTGCTCTGACTGGAGGTCCTGAAACAACATCTAGTGTGGCTAAAAAGGCCAATTCAAGAGTGTCCATCCCTTCCACACTGAGGACAAATAAATTCCGTCCCCTGCCCAGGTCCCAGGTTTCGCTGCTTTCGGGTCTGTCTCTTTGCTTCAGCCTGCCGAACAAGTGTCTCTTCCAGTTGGAGAAGGCCATGCTGGGTCTTTTGCCTCCACGCTGAACGGTCAGAGGTCAAGGTTTCCCAGCTGTTGCTGTCCATTCCCAAGGCCTTTAGATCCCTCTTGCAGATGTCCTTGTATCGCAGCTGTGGTCTCCTTCTTGGGCGCTTTCCCTGCACTAATTCTCCATATAGGAGATCTTTTGGAATCCGACCATCAGCCATTCTCACGACATGCCCAATCCAGCGTAGACGCCGCTGTTTCAGAAGTGTGAACATGCTAGAGATTCCAGCACGTTCCAATACTGTGTCATTTGAGACTTTGTCATGCCAGGTGATTCCAAGAATACGTCGGAGACAGCGCATATGGAAGGTGTTCAGCTTCCTCTCCTGCCATGCATAAAGGGTCCAAGACTCACTGCAGTACAAGAGTGTGCTCAGGACGCAAGCTCTATAGACCTGGATCTTTGTATGTTCCGTCAGCTTCTTATTAAGCCATACTCTCTTTGTAAGCCTGGAGAATGTAGTAGCCGCTTTACCAATGCGTTTATTCAGCTCAGAGCAGTGGTGCTTAGAGGGTTGTTCCAAGAACCTGCTAAGAACAACCATCCATTTTGAGTTTACAAGAACCTGTCAGAAAGCGCCACTGCTTGGCTACTGAGCTGATGAATGACACTGAGCTAAAGCTTTGCTCAGATTCTGAGCTAACGTTCTGAGCTTTGCTCAGCATGTTTCCTTTTTTAATACTTTTTGTTAAGGGATGAGTGTTAAAATTAAACTTCATCTCTTAAAAGTCTGTCAGGTATATGTATTCTTATTATTAATGGACCCAAAATATTTTGTTAACATAAATATCACTATTGCAAGCTGCAAAAATTACCTATTTTACTATGAATGAAGTCCTTTAAATTCCAATGGAGGCAGGGCCAATTCTTTTCAGTTACTGCCTGTAGTCACAATGAAAAGATTTTAACTGAATGCCAATGACCCATAGACCCAGATGGAATACCCGCATTTAGCATAACAACTGCTGTAGCCTCAGTATTTTGTGTTTGGGGAAGAGTAATTGAGCTGAGCCTCTGTAAATATGACAATATGTCAATATGACATGGAAGAGGCTAACACATATCAAGAGCTTGATAGGTTTTGGTATGGTTCGACGACACATTACTTAGTTTTGCATGGCATCTAAATGTTGTCCCTCAGGGTTGCTCTTCAGTTGGGGGAAAATAACATATTTTATCACTGATAAAAATGCTCCTCCCATTTCTAAGGAAAGTTATTTACAGCAGTGAATAGTATTTGCAATGTGTCTAGACTTCTGAGTGAAACACTCATTTATTGGACAGTGTCTGCAAATTCATTTGTGATGAGTAACACAAACGCTTTCTATCACAACACACATTTCATAACATTGTTATGAACATAACATTCAATCACAATCCACATATTCATCACATTTTTCTCCTTTTTAAGTCTAATCCTTCAAATTCTGTTAGTATTGTTTCTAGTTACCACCAATGTGTAGACTACCATCCTTTATAAAAACAAGAGCAGTGAAAAATATTTGTTACTATTTCTGAACGAAATTTTATCACATATTTATGAGATCCTGCCCTTCTTAATGCCCAAGGCCAATCAAACTTCATGGTTGAGCTTCATGGTTGGAAGGAGAGAGGATTTCAGGGCTCCTGATTCCAAATCCTATACTCCATGCCACAGAAGCCAGACCAGTGATTTTCAACCACTGTACTGTGTTTGGGCGGGATATACCATAATTTATTAATAGGGTCATTGGGAATGTGAGCCCACTGCCAGCAGTGTAGTATGCCATGTCAATTATCAGAAAACTAATGGTGAACCCTGATGGTTAGCATCTTGTCTGGGTACCATAAGGTGAAAAAGGTTGAAAATCAGAAGCTAGAATACTGTATAATTCATATATATAATAATGCTGTACCCAAACATTAGAAAATATAAAATATTGCACTGCTAGCACTGAATTAAGGGTAGAATGGTAGCCAAATCCTAACTTGCGCTGGAACAGGCAGGCCAAGTTACCCATGTGTATCCAGTGCAGCTTAGAAGGTGGTTTGGAGGGCAACTTGGAGTAAACCTCACTTAGCCACTCCACAGGGCTACATGGATCTGTACCAGGAAATTTGATGGCAGCCCATTTTAGTTAGGTTGCAGGGCCCAGGAGTGGAAGAAAATAGTGTGGACTGCCATAGCCACTCCTTTCCCACTTTGAGACCCAGTCTACCTCCACTGTTCCAAAAGTCCCCTCTGAAATCCTCCTGAAACACCCTCCTGAACTCCTTCCCCCACTATGCTGGCCTGCCAAGCCAATTCTAGAATACTGTAGTTGTGAACCATTTGTGACACTCTTAGCTTTGGCCTGTGTGTGGGGGGTGGTGGTGGGGTGGAATCTGTGCTGCCCCAGCACAACTTTTGGATTATGCTCAGAGAATTAAACGAGTAGGGTTAGTCTAGATCAGGGCTGGGCAAACCCCAGCCTGGGGGCTACTTGCAACTCTTGGGGTTGCCGAGTTTGGCTCTTAGGGAGTCCCCAGTCTCCAGTGAGCCTCTGGTCCATCAGAGACTGTTGGAATCCACACTGCCAGTCTCAACATCCATCATTATCCCAATTGCATCAGTTCATGTCTCCATATATTTTCTCCCTGAGCATTATTTTAACACTCCCACCCCACCAATGGCTTCTAAAGAACTTATATCTCTCAGTTTCTGGCTTGGTCTGAATGTTTTCACTGTGCAAGAGTTATGTAGCAAACAGTTCATAGTTCTCATGTGATTGGATGTGCCAGTATTATAGTTCTCATATGTATTATACATAAGCTCAGTAAAATTCATTCATTTATGTTCTATGTACATTTATTCAAATTGGAAATCTACATTAATTTTTTTTCTTCATGTCTCCCAACAGCATCAAAGAGATGATGTGGCCCTCTTGCCATTCCTTATCTAGATTCTAGATTTTTCTCTCTAGTGTCCTAAAATAGGGGCAGTGCATGAATTTACCTCACATTACCAGCATGGATACTTATTGGAGATCTTTGGTGATTTTAAACAGATTTAAAAGGGTTTGGTTTTTGCGTTTTTCTTTTACATCTTAATTAGATTGCTATTAATCAGCCATTTCTCCACATGGGTAGCAAATACAAAAGTGATTTTAAAAACATATTTGCAACATTTGTATGTACTGTAGATATCACAATTAATCTGAAAAGCAAAAGCTCAATAGGCATGCTGTGGCCAATTGAAACATGTACCCATTTTCACATGCTGAAGGAGGTCCTGGGCTTCTGCTTTTCTCAGACTGTGGTCATCCATGTTAGACCACATTTGAAATTATGGGTGCAATTCAGAGTAACTATGGGGAGTCCTTGCTCCGGAGTAAGAACAAATTACTCTGGATTGCAATATGAATTTCCCATAGGTTTTCACTAGGTGGTGCAGTAACTATGGGTGCACATAATGTCTCTTATGTGCGCCTGTAGTTACTCTGGATTGTGCCCTATGTCATGATTCAAAAGCAACTTATAATATGGCATAAGTGTCCTGTGGCTGAAAAATGAAAAATAAAGAAATAGTAGTTTCTTAAGTTCTTTTACAGTTGAATAAGCTTTGTTAACATAACAAAGATAATACGACCTTTTTAAACTAATCTCCCCATCCCTCTGCAGTTTTCTATTCCATCTTCCCCAAAATGTGTTCCTGAGGTAGGTGTGTGAGTCATTTTAAGCTCTTTTGAATCTTAGCCTGACAAGGTTTAAAGAGAGTTGTGATCCGTGTTTCATATCCAGCTATATATCCAATATGGATTAAAATTCCTTATTTACTCCTTACAGTCACAGATAATTTAGGATAAAAAAGAATAAGCATGCAGAGCTGATGATC
This sequence comes from Cryptoblepharus egeriae, assembly GCA_030015325.1. NCBI lineage: Eukaryota > Metazoa > Chordata > Lepidosauria > Squamata > Scincidae > Cryptoblepharus > Cryptoblepharus egeriae. The sequence goes on along the minus strand of JAREYC010000002.1, from coordinate 84,971,561 downwards.
TTATTCTGTTTTGTACTATAGGCATCCGCCACTTCTTGGTCAGGTTAGGGACTGGAGCACTGTCCAAAGTAAAAACTATTGAAAAGTGGAAGCTAATCTTTCTTAGTTTATGATCTAGCTGAATTAATCTGTCTCTGAGGGAGTAACTTTTCAAGAATATTTGTGACCCTTGGAGACTGGTGGGCACTAGTGGGCCCCACTGGGCAGCAGGCACCAATGAGCACTGGGCACGAATAGGCACCAGGCACTGGAGGGTACCAGGGAGCAGTGGGGGGCTGCAACAGACACTAGGCACCACCATGCACTAGCATGCATCGGACACCGGACACTGGGCATCAGAGGGCAGAGGTTACCAGCAGTTAGCAAGCACCAATGGGCAGTGGGTACCAGTCATCCCTACCAAGCACTTGGCATCAGTGATGGGCTTCAAATAAATTAACAACCGGTTCTCTGCCCATCTGGCAGCCACTTTTAAATGGATATTTTTAAACTTTATATTGCCTATCTCTCGTTAACAACCGGTTCTATAGAGTAGGTGCGAACCTGCTGGAGCCCACCACTGCTTGGCATCCTTACTGGGCACCACTGGGCATTGGGCACCTTCAGGCACAACCGGGCATGATTGCTCAGTGAGAAGTGGGCATCCCCAGGCATTTGACACCATTGGGCACTAGGCGTCCCTAACAGGTACCAACACACAGCAGACAGCACCAGGCATGAGCATGTTGTAGGCACCATAGACACTGGGCACCACCAGACTCCTACAGACACTTGGTACCACAGAGCATCACCAGGCAGCAGACACCACCAGGCGTAACTGGCAGCAGGCATTGGGTACTACCAGGCACCAGGCATTCCCACCACACAGCACTAGGCACAGGGCATCCCTTCTTGGCACCAAACACCAGCTGCAGGGCACCACCAGGCACCTCACATCCCTACCAGGCACTGGGTAAAATAGCGAGCACCAGCAAGCACCACCAGGCACCAGTGGGCTGCAGGCATCAATGGGCTCCAGTGGACAGTGGGCACTAGACACCCTGACTGAGTACCAGGCATCCCTACCAGTCGCCAGGCAGGGTGTATCATCAGTCAGTCAATCAGTCAGTGATTTTTCTGTATATATCAAGATGTTTGTTCCAATGCTTTTTTTGGCTAGCAAATTGCAACTGCCTCTTTTATCTTACTAATTCCTGCTGCCACACAAAGATTTCTGCAAATGGATTCTCATTCAAACTCCTTCCAGAATGGAAATAGACCAGGAGCTACAACGTGGGGAAGGGCAATTTTGGCCTTTAAGACAGCAGAGAGAGGTTGAAAGGGGAGAATAGACATTGGATGAATTAGTTCTGCATATAATTGAAAGGTGTTGAAAGAGTGGATCATCTGAAAACCCATGGTTCAGCCTGGGTCTGACTTCCTCTCCTTGGGCAAAAATCCACCTATCTTGATTTAAAAACACATAAATTGTCCAATTTGCTATTGTCCAAAATGTGATTCCTATGATACATAAATCATTGAATGGTGGCTATCACATTGATCGTTTTTCATAATCCAAGGCCTCAGGACTCCATCCCACTCAGCCAGAAGCTTCCTGGGTGGCCTTGGGCCTGTTACTATCTCACAGAAGTATTTTGAGGACAAAGGTTGTGAAGGAACCGTGTGTACTCAACCCTGATCTCCTTGGAGGAAGGGTGACACAAAAATGTGATACATAACTGCCCCCCCCCCAATACTATATAGGTGGAATCTCTTTTTCAAAGTGCTGAATATATATGATGCCAATTAAAGAGCCTGGAGATCTCTGTTTTATAACATGCTCAGGAATCTGTCATTGATGGGTCATGGAAAATGGTGAGATAACAAATAGAACACACCCTCCTGTTTCTGAGTTAATCCTGAGGCTAACAGCTGGCAAATACTTTCAGAAATGTACATGATCTGATTTCCTTGCAAATGTGCTTTGGTGCTTTTCTGGCCTATTTGGATGCAAAAAGTATTGAAACTGTTGGCCACTGTAGCTCTGCTTTTGATAGCAGGCATTAACAGGTCATACTGCACACCCCATTGACCATGCACACCCCACACCCTATGGTCATGTTCTGTTTTTCCTTCTTCTTCAGCCTTGTGTCTTGGAAAAAAAATCTTCATTGTCTTTCTTTTCCTTGCAAGCAGGCAGAATGTAGAATTCTTGTAATTAATAAATTACATGGAATCAATTATATGTAATACAGTAGAGCCTCACATAAAGAGCTTAATTCGTTCCAGAGGCATGCTCTTTAAGTGAAACACTCTTTAAGTGAAGCAGATTTTCCCATAGGAAATAATGGAAACTCAGATGATTGGTGCCACAACCCCCAAAATATTCATATAAAATGTTAACTGGATGTAAAAATGATGACAAAACACTGGAATTGAATTCAAAACATGCATTCAGTATGCATGATCCTATGAAGTCTACTTAGGCTGCAATCCTAAAGACACTTTCCTGGGAGTAAGCCCCAGTTAACACAATGGGGCTTACTTCTGAGAAGACATAGGAGACTGCAATCAAAGACACTTTCCTGGAAGGCTTACTTGGGCTGCTGCTGGAGGTTCAAGGTGGTTGGTGGGGGCACTTGGGAGCAGTTTGGGGCAGCTGCCTCTGGCACCTCCAGGCAACTGTCCCCAAGTTGGGGGCAGTTAGAGGCAGCAATGCTGGCTGGCAGCCCTTTTAAAGAGCCTCCATGTGGAGCATCAGGGCTGCATAGCACACATGCCCATAGGGCACTTGCTTGTTAAGTGAAGCGGAACTTGTTATGTGAAACAAGATTTCTTTGACATTTGTGCTTGTTATGTGAAATGCTTTTTAAGCGAGGTGCCACCGTAGTTTTAAATTTAATCATAGGTAATACAGTGTTTAAATTAACCCCATGAAAGCAATGTGTGTGTGTGTGTGTGTGTGTGTGTGTGTGTGTGTGTGTAAAATGTGCGTTTTTAGGCCAGGAATGGTCCTTTTTAACATTCCACCTATAGAAAAGAATAGTGGATGGGACAACTAGAAACTGAGGCCAGGAGCCTTCAAATGCTGATTTATGCATTTGAATTAACCCAGAATACAGCTTAGCTGACATCCAGACATGGTGACTTTGAGAGCCTGCTCAAGGTAAGATTATAGACACAGTGTGTGAAATCCACACGTCCAAAGCACATTAAAATTATGAAACAATCATAATGCCCAGTTCCTAATGCGCAGTGCATGAGTAGAAAAGGGCTGGAGAGATACTGAGGCAGTCCAGAAATATGAATTCAGAGTGCCATGGGGAGGAAATGGCTGAAGAACGATTTGTTTGTCAAGTCCTTGATTCTGGGTGGATGTGTGCCCTTTAGGGAAATGTGAGTGGCAGTCCTGTCCCTGTGTAGCATTGGACTAGCAGGTGATTTTTTCACATAGTACAGTGCACTTTGAACCATTTTCCTATACAAGTGCCAGGGGTGAACCAGATAAACAGCAAAGCAAATCTTTTTTCTGTCCCGAAGCTACTGATTGTGTGAAACATGGATTTTGCAGTGATCTGAACATAACTCTCCATGATTAAGGAGGGGTGAAATGCACAAAATCATTTCCCATAACTTTTGATAGCATTGCATTTCACTTTCTTGTGTTTCAATTGTTCCCTCATTATCTCATTGTGGTTAAAAGCAGTATTATGTCTTGAGGAAGCACAGAGCACAACCCCATTTGAAGAGGGCACTGCTGGCTACTTAAAGTTTTATATCTGATGCTGAAGACATCCTAGCATGGATGGAGTAGGAGCAGGACATAAAAAAGAAACATGACTGCTCTGCTGTTCAGGGAAGGGTTCAGAGGCAGAAATCAATAGGACAGTGATCTTAAGGGACACCATGTGGGATCCTTAGGAAAGGGATATGTGTAAATCCCCCCCTCCCAGCAAAAAAGGATGTGAGCCTCTTTGGCAGCCATGGTGATGTTAACCAATCCCTAACTTAGTCTTTTATTTTGCAAATATCCTGTTCTTAAGGCTGGTCCTGTTTCCTCTCTGCTAATTGCTGAGTAATGTAGTGCTGGCAAGAAGTGTCAGACTGACAGTGGGAATTGAGCTTCTCTATTTATATTCACAAAACAGGCAGGGAGGAGAGAGAATGAATGTGCTGCTCTCTCTCTCTCTCTCTCTCTCTCTCTCTCACACACACACACACACACATGTGAACATGCACATCCAACACATACACACACACACACAAAGAATTTCTGGGGACCAATATTTCAAGGGGCAAATGTAGTTTTGTCTACTGTTTGCATCAAGTATTGCAGAATAAAGCATTTCAAATGTGAGGCTCCATTTGACGTTCCCACCCAAGCTGGTCAGGCCTTGGTTTTTATGCAGACCATCATTAGCAAGTATTCTGTGAACGCAGCAACTTTTGCCCAAGCTGGAGATGGAAGGAAATTTCCTGTCTCAGTAGTGACCAACTCGAGCTAGAACAGTGATACTGTTAGGACCCCCTTGGGAGACCGCAACATTGGGTCAGGGAAGGGGTGCCAGAGGGTGGGATCTACCATCTTGGAATCTGGCACTGTGCTTTCCTGGGAGTAACACCCAAATCCAGAGTAACAACGGGAGCACGTAAGAGACTTTAAATGAACCCATAGTTACTGCACCACCTAGTGAAAACCTATGGGAAATTCATATTGGAATCCAGAGTAAGTTGTTCTTACACCAGAGCAAGGACTCCCCGTAGTTACTCTGGATTTTGCCCTGAGTCTCATTGAACATAATGGAACATACTTCTGAGTTGACATGGAGGAGCTTTGGCATCACAGTAATGTCAGTCTGACAGGGGGTCGTGGACAAATTTTTGTTTGAAAGTGGGTCCTGGGCTGAAATGCTTGAGATGAAGGAAGGATGGAGGCCCTGAGGCGGATGTAATGTTAGAAATTCAACCAGCTGAAGTTGGTTCTTAGATTCCCATGCTTATTTGGCAGAAAGATGCAGAAGCAGCCTGAATTGGGGGTGCAGGAATTTGCTAACTTGTTTGTTCTTCGTTTGTTTGTTTAAGGGATTTATACCCTGCCTTTAAAATGCCCAAGGTGGCTTACATAGCTTTTTATCCTTTTTTGTCCTCACAACAACCCTGTGAGGTAGGTAATTATTCTAAGGGCAGCCTGTAGAAATCTTCTCTTCCAGATAAGAACATCAGAAGAGACTCAGCTGGATCAGGCCAAAGGCCCATCCAGTCCAGCTTTTTGTATTTCCCATTGGCTGACCAGATGCCTCAGGGAGCACAAAAGACAACAAGACACATGTATCCAGGTACCCTCCTGGACCTGTTCCCTACATCCATTTACACACTTAGGGCGCAATCCAGAGTAACTACGGGGAGTCCTTGCTCTGGTGTAAGAACAATTTGCTCTGGATTGCAATATGAATTTCCCATAGGTTTACACTTGGTGCTGCAGTAACTACGGGTACACGTAATATCTCTTATGTGCTCCTGTAGTAACTCTGGATTGTAGGGATACACACAAATATCTCTGGAAATTTGTGGGTATGCTGTTTTCCGTCATCATGCAGTTGTTTTTCAAGCTGATTATACCTATTACATGAATTTGAGATTAGAATAGATCCTGTGTTCATTCTTAAGACATAATTGCCATAATTTGCCCTTTCTGAATCTTCTAACATTGGTTGTTTCTTTTATTAGAGTTGCTTTATTTAAATTAATTAGAAATTTGCTACAAGTACTAAGGACAAATCATTGTAAAAAACAAAAACAAGGATTAAGCTACCTTGTTGCTTATTAATGGTTTGATACATTCTATTTTCAGATTTTGTTCCTCTGTGGTACAGCAGATGCAGCCCTAAATAGAATTACCGGTACTTCTATTCTTCCACACAGCTCAGCTACTACCTAGGTAGCCTTAAATAGAATGAAGAGAAAATTATTCCACATTGAAATCCTTGTGGACAACGTTTTTCAGTAGTTCTCAAGCTGGGTCTCACCTGTGGCTTCAGACCTGGCCTCAAAATATGCAATGGCAGCCACCATATTAAGGGGAATGACATTTGTTCTTTTATCCTCTTTCCTGCATGTAGTATACCTAGGGCCTGATATGCCCAAGAATTATATAGTATTATTCTCTAACAGAAGGACAGAAATGTAATAAATAAACACATTTCTTATTCTGGTTCCATAAAACTCCAAGACTTATATGACACTGGTGTATATGATATGATAACAAATGGCTTGGTAGCTGCATTAATTCTCTCTGGGGTTTGTATTTAAATGCCATATTTTAAATAATTATTTGTATCTGTCCATTCCTTTTTAATGCCTTTTTTGCATGTTTTGTTTTATAGGCAGAAGTGTGATCTTCAGTTTTGTCTGCCTGAATGACTACAACAGCAACAAAGTTTGTGCCGACCTGTGCTCCCAGGAAAACATCTGCTGGAAGTGTTTAATTTTTCTAACCTCTGCATATTTTTACTGACATTTTTACTGACAAAAAGCTGACATTTTTTGCCTCATGAATTCTCATAGGAGAAACGAAAAAGGAAGCACTAAATTCCAGCACCAGTGATGTGCTATGAAAAATTAAGAGGAAAAAGAGAGGTTAGCTTGGATTATCCAAGTATTTAGGTCACAGTGACTCGAAGCAAAGCAGACCAGCATATCCAAGCAAAACCTTTTGCTGAGCTTCCACAAAACTCAGGTGTACATTTTAACACACAACAGTGAATGTGTGTTATCAGAAGCATTGCATTCCTGTTACTGTTCTATTTGTATGCCTTTTTCATTTGAGATGGGAGAGTTTCAAGAGGAAGAATGAATCACGGAAATCATGGGCACATTTTGTTAGCTAGACACATCCGCAGTCTCAGAAAGCCGAACCCATTCTCTGGCACCAATGCAGCCGCTGTTTTGTGATACAATAGTAGGACAGTTCACCCCCTGTGTGAGACAAGGCAATGAGTCAGGCTAGCAACTGAAAACTCTTAAGATTGATGATGAAATCATGACTGTTGAAAGTTCTTTGTTTGTGGATTTCAGGAAGACTGCTTAGACCTCAGGTCTTAGCTGTTCCTGGCCCAGCCTCCTCCATCACAAAATACCCTCATTCATCAAATGCACAGGGAGCTTGACGCTGTATACAAAAGCTCCTCTTCCTGGCTTCCTAAGCTTGGCTGCTCTCCATATTACAAAACCCAGCTCAAGCTGTCCTCTGTGGTGGTAGGAAGAAAATATTTCAGAAGAAGCTCCAGCTGCACTCTGTATATGTATATGTATCATCATTCAGTCTTTATAGAAGAGTCTGCTTGTGCAGAGAAAGGCAGGATACAAATCCAATAAATAAATCAATATATGATTATCCTTTGTCCACTCTTTTTGGATGCCATTCAGTAGTCATAATCTCTGGCTTCTCTAGTAAGACAGAAAGTTCCACTACTATACTTGTGGTTTATCAGAGACTTTTTGATGTTAATAAATCCCTGCTGGCTGCTGCACCAGTTGTGTGATCATCTAAAAGTCTCTTCTTTCATATATATATATATATCAACTCAGTTCAGCTGAAATGGAAGTCTGTCCAAATGCCAAATAGATAAGATAGAGAATGGAGAACTCTTCCATCCTAGCTGACCAGCTAGCTACAGTACTTACCGGTATTTTCCTCATAGAGTGGAGGCAAAGAGAGCAGAAAAGGACAGTACAGTAGTCAAGTATGCTGTTTGTGTAGGTAGAAAAAGGCAAAGAATCAACTAAGGGGATTTATTAGGAGAAGAATGGCAATCTGGACAAGGAGTAAGAAAAAAGAATTAAATCACAGTTTGTCAGTTTTGGTTCAGCTGTTGTGTAGAAAGATTCAAGAGCCCATTATGCACAGTGCTAATCGTGTCTACTCAAAAATAAGCCCCATTGTGTTCAGTGGGTCTGACTCCCAGGAAAGCGTCTTTAAGATTGCAGCTATAGTTGGTGATTTTTGTAGCCAGGGAACACAAATAATATAGGCAGTAGGCACAACGCCATCAGATTTCCACCACCAAAAGGACTCCAGAGAGACTGATGTATTGTGGTGATCCAAGTATTTTTGTTTTATTGCTGCAGGTGCTTTTTTCCTTATTTTATTTTATTTTATTTCCTTGTATTTTATTTCCTAGAACAGGGGTCTCCAAACTCCAGCCTGGGGCCAGATGTGATTCTTGGTGAGCCTCAATCTGACCCTCAGCAAGCCTTCTCCATCCAGCCCTCTCCATCAAGCCCTGTAATTATCCAGAGATGAGGGGAGGTCTGATCTCCAAACCTTGTGAGGGTGTTTTGAGGACTGGGGAGGTTGCTCACTTCTCCTGTCTCTGTGTATGAAAGTGCTTACAAACTGGTTTGAAGATCACCCTGTGTGTGTGTGCTGAAAAATAATTATGAACTGATTTGAATTCATTCATTCATTCATTCCTAAGTTCTGTGACTAATATATTCATTTTTGTAAATTTATTCATTTTTTTCCCCTTCCAGCCCCTGACACAGTATCAGAAAGACGATGTGGCTCTCCTGCTGAAAAGTTTAGAGGCCCCTGTCCTAGAAGGTGAACACATGCCTGGCACTGAGATTGTGGTCAATGCTTGGACATTGCTTACAAGGACTATTGCCTTGCTATTATAGCAGAATATTGGAAAGAGTGCTTCAGAAGTGGTACTGTTGGGTAGAGGGGCCTCAGGGGAAATGCATTTCATGTTTATTTTGCATCAAATTGAGATACTTTTATAATTGCGGATATAAACAGGTATGATTCTTCTGGACAGTTTTTAAGCTGACTTTGGTGGAAGTTCCAGGAGTGTGAAAAATTGGCAGTAAAGAAGAGAAATTACATATACAGGCATCTGCTTTTGTCATATTTTATGCATGGTTATGAATGCACACACAAACCCATGCATGGCATGCTTAAAATTGGCAGTTTGGCTCCATCCAGTAAAATGGTTCCTGTCTGCAATCTGATATATGTCCAAACAGGCATACTACATTAAGACCAGATTCTCCTTTCTATTGTTTGCTCTTGGCATCAAATGTAGATGACTTCTGAGTGGCTCATATGTGAAATTCAGGTGTGTCACTTGCTAAATAATTTGTGAGTAAAGCCACCATAGGCACAGTACAGCCTTAATCCTGAACATAATTGCTTGTTTTTCTGTAACCCACTTCCACATGTTTTTAAAGACAGCACTTGAGAAACTCACAGTTCAGTTGTTGGCCTTTCCCACATGGTGGCAGTGTTTCATATTGTACCTCTTCATATACCATTTATTTTAATTGCTAAATAAATACATTTACTTTGAAGTATACTATTAATTTTCATCATTTACCAAAATCCAGTGAAATAGCTACATATATCTGCAAAGCATTCACAGATCAGCTCCAGGAAGAAATCACCAGCAGCTGTTAACTCCAAGCAAAGTTGTTTAATTGTTCAGTCATGTCTGACTCTTCATGACTGCAGACTGCAGCAAGCCAGGTGGCCCTCCATCCTCCAACAGCTTCTGAAGTCTGTCCAAATACAGTATATGTTCATTGCCTTGGTTCCACCTCATCCTCTGCCATCCCCGTCTCCTTTTGCCTTCACTTTTTTCCAAGTATCAGGCTCTTTTCTAAGTTGTCCTCCCTTCTCATGATGTGGTCAAAATATTTGAGGTTCAGCTTCAGCATCTATCCTTCCAGTGAACAGTCAGGGTTGATTTCCTAGAGGACGGACTGATGTCCTTGATCTCTTTGCAGTCCAAGGGACTCGTTAGAGCCTTCTCCAGCACCATAATTCAAAGGCATATATTCTTTGGTGGCCAGCCTTCTTTATAGTCCAGCACTCAGTCATACATTGCCACAGGGAAAACCATAGCTTTAACTAGAAGACAGATCTTTGTTGGCAAGATGTAGGCAAGCAAAGATATTCATCCATTCTCTTGACTCATTTTCAGAAAGTGAGGGCAACATCAGAACTGACATTGCCAGAGTGAAGTACCAGTATATCATATCTATCAAGAGGGGGTTCCTATAAAGGGCAGACTGGCATAGAAGTGTTGCACAAAGCCATTATACAGCTTCAAAATTGGGAGAGGGAAGCTTAGGTGAGGAGACAGACTTGAGACAACTTCATAAGCAGCATCTTGCAGCCATTTTGATCATTGGAGGGAGAGTTGTGCTTAATATAGTGGGAAAAGCTTTCATAATGCACTTGCAGCTGAACAGGCTGCTTAGCAGAATGAATCTGTTTTTGTTGCATCACTCAAAATGGCATTTTTGCTGCAATCCTAACCACACTTTCATGGGAGTAAGTACTATTGAACATAATTGGACTTACTTCTGAGTAGACATGATTAGGATTGCACTGTTTGTCTGCAAAATGTAACCTCTGCACCAGTGCTTTTACACATCTCTGTGGTATCCAGAAGGACAGTACCCTCTGGGAAGAAGACAGTGGAAGATCTAAATAAGGAAGATAAAGAATAAGGAGGATTTAATAATACAATACAGAGAAATCAACCTGAACACATTTTCCTTAGGAGTGTAGAAGGCATAAACATGCTTGCCATATGTATCTATACAGTCCACAAAATCAACGATTGCAAAGGAAATAGACTTTGTTCGAGTGGAGAAAGGGAAATGTGCTTTGCAAAATGTATAGGTAGTTGCTGATGAGCAGTACTTCATCTTGTATTTTACCAGCGGAAAATTGGTCTGGAAGCAATTTTATTCTCCTTGCAGTAATGCTGTTATTTTGAAGCAGTACCCCTTTCATCCTGGCTTTTCAGGGCAGCAAAAGACTAGTCAGCTCCAACAAGACAGCTGTCTGCCCTGATTGACCCCTTCTTCAAGTGAACTATAGGGGGTAAGGGTAGTGAACCATCTAGAAAAGAGGGAAGGAAGAGGCTATGGGAAGTGCAATGTGTGAACAACAGAGCTTTTATAGACATATGAACTGATCCCAGAACAGCAATCAATTTCTGCCATAGTGAGACTTGGCTATCTACAGTAGTTGTCATCCTTTGTTAAGATGATACAACCAAGTGAAGGAGAAGCTGCTTTATTAAAACCTGCATTTAAATATAGATGGAAATGAGTGACTCTTCACTTTTGACTGAAACTGAATGATGCCATTGAGTCAAGTAATATAACAAATATGTTGCTGAAGCTATAAAAATAAAAGTATCATGGCCAGTTGTGCAGACCACACCATGATTTGAATCAGTAACCTATATGATCCAGCTGATTTTCTTAATATGAGTACTGACATAAGTGTTCCACACTAGTCACAGTTGCAAACACCTTCGCAGACACTGATAGACTTGTGCAACCAGACTACACTGACAGCTGCTACTCTGCATTCCATCGGTCAACTTGCAAAGGCATAAGAGCACTTTGAAGTGGTTGGCAACCCCAACCATGGCAATCTCATGTTTGCGTCTCTTTCAGCTGCTGCTCCATCTCTGAGACTTTGTAATACTGCATAGATCTTGATCATCTTTTGTCTGATTTGGTGAGTGCCTGTGTATTGTTTCTGCTGCAAGGAATGGCTGCCATAGAGAGTGGGAAGTGTCACTTATACAGCACAGTTGTGCTATCTGCAGTATTTACTGTACTATTTTGCTTCCTCTCTCTGTTCTATGCTATTGGTTGGATAATAAAAGATCCATTAAATAGTCTTTGTGTATCTCTCCTGCTATGGCTGTGTTGCCTGACTGCAGCTTTGTGGACCGGTTAGTGTGATGTACCCTCACCTCCTCTTTTGTCCATGCCTCCTGGTGTTTATGGGTAATCCTGGTGTTTATGGGGAAAATGGTGTTTATGGGTTATGCAAAAGTTGAGAGGTGGTTATGACAACCCCTTCGGCTCAGATCAAAGGGGTTGTCATAACCAGCCTTCCCATGCTCCTGGTAGATCTCTGTTAGGTGAGCTATTGGCAGCTAAGATAGAGCTTCAGCTCCCGGCAGAGTTTTGCTTTTAAAAAAACTTCAGGAAAAACAGAGGACTAGTTTCCATCTGTTGTCTTTACCATTTCACATTTTGGTTTCTCAGGCTGCAATTCTACATACTGTATATAATGGAAATAAGCCCCACTGAATTCAGTGAGACTTCTGATTAGACAGGTTTAGGTTTGCACTATCATACGAAGGGTTGGACACGATGAACAACTAAACAACAACAACATATTATCATCTTACATTGCAAAGAAGATCCATTACTAAGGAGGGGGCGACACCTGCAAGATGTCCAGAGACTGTGGGGAAGTCATTCTTATTCTTTGGGACTTCCTTTCAGAACCTTTCAATGGCTCTCCTTTGAATACCTGTCAGCTGATACAGCAGCACTATGAGCAGGGTTATCAGAGACAGATGAAAAATCCAAGTGGAACAATAGATTACTATTTCATTTGCCAATTTCTAGGCAAAGAGCAGCAGCCAAGGTCAGTTGCAAGGTTAGTTCCATAATCAACTTGCTGTGCTATGCTTTGAACAGACAGGCAGGAGGCCAAATACTGTACTCTAGAGACCAAGAAAGGTGACCCTGAATGGTCAGCCTGGGTGTGCTTGGCAGCACTCTGCCACCAATGATCTGAGATCGGCAGAGAAAATCAGTTGCTTAGATTGTTCCACCTGGAAAACTACAGATCTCACTGAGATCTCACTGAGACCAAGATTTTATTTACTGTTGTCTATCCGTTAAAAAGCAACAGGAGAAGACTCAGAACAATACTACTGTACTCAACTTCCAAAATAACTCCTATTTTTGCTTTTAACTGCACCAGTATCATTTTAATTGCTTTAATTGGTTTATTTAATTTTTTATTAATTGTACTTTATCTGCATTTTTATTGTTGTATATTGCTTTGAGCATGGAAAATTTTATTTATTTAAGGGATTTATATATGGCCTTTCTCATGCTAATGCAAATGCCCTGGGTGGCTTACACAGCTTTTTATCCTTTTTTGTCCTCACAACTCCTCTGTGGTAGGTAACTGTTCTACCGACAACAGGTATAACTCTTCTGATGGAATTCTTCACAGCATGGTCAACGCATCAGGCATCAAGGAATGCCTTCAATGCAGGGTGGCCATATAGAATGGAGGACATAGTAACTGTACCTTTAACTCTTGCATAGAAGAGGAAATTGATGCAGGTTTAGCTCATCACAGAAAGGTTTAAAAAGCAGCACCTGCCTAAATTCCCTCTTCTTTGCAATGGTTAAAGGTACAGGCACTCTTTTCTCCATTCTACTGTATATGTTTCAGTGCTTCCAGAAGGAGAATTTTCAGGTTGGCCACAATGTGAACTGTGACAGTTCTGGCTCTGTTGTCTCATGTCAGCTTTATCAGCTTCCAGTCTCCCATTCAAAATTTATTCAAGTCTTTTCCTGCTTAGCAGTTTTCTGGCAGCCCTCTCTCTGTTCATCCACCAGATAATGCATGCTGCCTAACACTATAAGCACCTCACAGAAGGCTGTAGAAAAGAGACTAACCCTACAATTCAGAGTAACTACAGGAGCACATAAAAACGTTACGTGCACCCGTAGTTTCTGCACCACCTATTGAAAAACTATGGGAAATTCATATTGCAATCCAGAATAAATTGTTCTTACACCGGAACAAGGACTCCCCATAGTTGAAAAGCGGTATATAAATACTGTAGATAGATGGTTACTCTGGATTGCACCCTGAGCTAGATAACCCTGAAAAGTAGCAGGAGAAAAGATTTGTTTCTTTACAGATGACATACCAATATCATCTATCAAGACTGTCAAGTTTCCCATGGAGGTTGGTCCTCCTTTCTTCACCTTCATTAGAAAGGAGTGCTGTGGCCTGAAAGAAAGCAAAGTGGGCAAATTGGGCTAGTACTATCTGTTGAACAAACAGACTAGTTTATTGCTGTAACTTCTTTGTTCTTTGATGGAAAAACTTCCCTGACAATCCCAAAGCCTTATCTCACAAAGAGTTCAATATGGAGAAGATTATTATGGAGATTAAAGTTTCATTCATATGCATGAGAAAATTAAATCATGAAGAGATGATCAAGTTATAAAATAATCATCTTGATCATAATTAAAAAGGGAACGATAGTTATAATTTCTAATTTATGACAGAAAGGGAATTTACAATCTTTTATTGGAAGGAACATTAGCCAATTTTCCTCCATTGCTGTTAATTTTTAACATTGTTTTAAGATATTCTTTAGAATGGGTTAAGGATGGTTCATCATAACCCAAAGAATTTTACTTTTTTCCTTTGAGTTATAATAACTCATTTTAAAAGCACATCTGCTGACTGACTCCTATCAACTCCTGTTTTGACTTGTCAGTAGCACATGTCTTTAGCACATCTTAGTTGAAATTTAGAAGACAGGCAAATGGCTCCATAAAGCAATTGTTTTCAAACTACTGGTACATACTGAGGAATCTGTAGAGTGGTTGGGGAAACCATGAAGGGTAGTTCCAGAAGGTCAGTAAAAGCAGATCAGTTTTCCTGAAATTCATCATATCCATCTCCATTGCTCTTTTCCTCAAGGTACAATATCAACAAAATGGTGTGCTCTTGAACCAAGAGTATTGGTGCACACTTGGTTCTTGTGGGGGAATGGTGAGACCCAGCGCACCAGGTTTGCGCCTAGTCATCAACGTTTCACACATACCCATGCTGCTACTCTGTGGCGTGCACATTTGTGTTTGGGTCATCTGGGAGTTCCTGATGTGGTTTGTGATGATATCATCACTGGTGTCATAGAGTTATGAAGACTAATAGGGACTGGGACAGCCAGCCGATAGGATAGGGTGGTCCTGAACATCCTAAGATGGCAAGCAAGAGGAAGCAAGGCAAGGGGCTTACAAAGGAAGCAAGGCAAGGGGCTTATGTGGGGTCTGGATGATGCAAGGTAAAAGGGTCAGAGGAAGTAATGAAACAAGGAAGAGTGTAAAAAGGAAAAGTTGTGACTGGAAGATGGAAGAACAAGGGAAGTGTTGGGGTGAAGAAGCAAGGACTACAGGAAGCAGATAGGAGGAAGCCCAGAGGAAAGAAGAAGGAATGGAGACAAGGTGGCTGAAGGAAGAGAACAACCCTGAGTGAAAAAATGAAGCTGGCTCAACACTTGGCTCATCTGTGAAATGTCTGCTTCTGCTAACCCTTAAGACTTAGAGATGGCGAGCACTGCAGATGCCTATTAAAAGAGTGGACTTGGGAGGGCACCTGAATGCAGGTGCCATTTGTGCTCCCCAAGGCACGTGGTGGGCTGCTGTGTGATACAGGAAGCTGGACTAGATGGGCCTTTCTTCTTATGTTCTTATGACTCTATCCAATCCAAGCTAACTGGTATTCCTTGATGAGCAGATCTTAATTAGACCATCCCTTGGTCCTGACGTGGAGATGATTCTGGTAACCTACTCATTAAGGCCCCTCCCAAAGGAAACCAGGTGCAATGAAGGCAAATACAGTTTTAGCCTCTATGAGTAGAACCCTAGTTTGTAAGAAGTATGGTTCTGCTTTACCCTGCTTTGGACTACTGAGTCCAATTCTGAGCGTTTCACTTTAGAAAAGATGCAGTCAAACTGGAGCACATCAGGAGAAGAGCGACAAGGACGTTCAGAGAATGTAGAACAAGACCTGAGGAAATAACTTATTGGGTGCTGCCTACAAAGATAGATAGATAGATAGATAGATAGATAGATAGATAGATAGATAGATAGATAGATAGATAGATAGATAGATAGATGAAGGGAGGGATAGAGGGAGAGGGGAGAGAGAGAAGAAGGGAAATATAGATAGAGAGGGAGAAAGAGAGGAAGGGAGAAATAGAGAGAGAGGAGGGGGAGGGAGGGGAAAGAGTGGAGGGGGCACCTGGGGACTCCTTCAGCCAGCTGAAGGAGTCCCTCAGAAATGGAGGCAGGGAGGGGAAAATTTTTGGCAGGATGGCCGCATTATCTCTCTGACACTGTGTTGGGGGCCAGAAAAAAAGAAATAATTTACATTTCAAATTTACAGAAACTGAGACAGAACTTACATAAATGAATGAATTCAAACCAATTTATAAACACTTTCACAAACAGATAACTTGTGCCAGTATAAGTTGTAATAGTAGTTTTGTTGGTTTGGAATCAATGGGGCATGCACAAGTTAAAATGGGCTGCAAATCCACATATTCTAAACTCAAACATGTTCCCCGTGACCCCGTCTTCATAATGATTCAAGTACTATAAAATTGAAAATATGTGAAATTATGGTCTGAGTTCAAGCACTCATTATTAAATGTGTAACAAGCATGCTGATAGGAGAAAATGATGACTGCCGAACCAGTCACCATGAGAGCGATGCACAAAGTGCACCACCCACTATATCATTCTTAGAAGTTCAGAAGCAAACAGTGAGCTTGTCTTCACCTGCCAAATGAGATGATAACTTCCAAGGTCGTTGGCATCATTAGTAGTAAAACAAGGACACAAGTTCAGAACAAATTAAAAAATATCATAGTTGGGAGTTCATTCACCTCTTTTATCAGTGGTTGGAAGTTAAATTTTTCATCTAGATCCAAGCTCTTTAGGCAAGAGACCCACATTTAGCCCTATATTGCAATGTGGGGCCACTTTAATTTGATTGTAACAATAAATATTAATGATTCTCTCTCTTTTTAGAATGAGCAGATGCAAAGGCAATTAGACATTAACGCTGCAATCCTAAATACACTTTCCTGAGTGTAAGTTCCATAGAACACAGTGAAACTTCTGAGTAGACATGCATAGGATTGCACCCTAAGACCCGTAGGCCACATCTGGCCTACTGGAGCTCTTTATCTGCCCTCCTGGGATAACTGAGCTCTCCCAGCACCAGTCAGCTGCTCCCAACGGCTGAGCTTTGAAGTGGCACATCAGCAGAAGTGGCACTGCTGAAATGGTGGCACAGAGATCAAGCAGGTCATCCTTTTAGCTGCACCATTTCAGCTGAGACCCTGGGAGAGTGGCAAGGAGGCATGAGAAGGGTACCAAAATAACAGGGAAGACAGGGATCAAGAAGAGTTAGAAAGGGAGTTCTCCTAGGGTACCGGGAGAACAAATTATCATACGGTTCTCATATATCATACCCTTGCAGCAACACCACGTCTGTGGAGGTATCACTTTGCTGAACACTTGTCAGCTGCTGAGTTGCAATGTGACACTTTTGGAGACGCAGTGCTGCTTCAAGGGGCAGCATGTGTGAATCAAACACTTCCATGTCTTGAAAATATGATTCAGATTTGCATATTTTGTCTTCTTTCATTTACAGCTAATGAGTTTCTAACTAAGAAAATACTGCTAATTTTTAGTCACCACCTGCTTAATGACGTCACTCCCAGCCCTCAAACAGTGCCTTGATTGCTACTGTAATTACCCGAATTTAATGTGCCATCAAATCTAATGCGCACCCCTATTTTAAAAGGCTCGAGATTTTTTAAAAAGTTTACTGCTGATTGTAATGCGCAGCTGTAAAGCAGGTACAAAATTTAATTTTACTGCATATAATAATGAGTTATCTATATAGATATAATTGAAAAGTCACTCACTAACTGACTGACTCAGTCAATTCACTCACTTACTCATCAATGCCAAGCCAAAACCACCAGTCCTAGAAGCGTGAAATTTGGGATGGGTGTTCCTTCCAAGAGGGAGGGATCCAATAAGAACAGGTTTTCAGAAATTCCAATCAGAAGGGGGTGAAAAGGGGCGCAACGCATTTTCCGTTGAAGCATGAAATTTGAGGAGGGTGTTCCTTCTGTGACATCAACACCCACCAAGAACCGATGTTGAGAAATTTCACCCTTAAGGGACTGAAAAGGGGTGCTACATGTTTCTGTCCTATATTTAAACGTGGAAGACTGACCAACATCCAGCCAATTTGGTGCTCGGTGCCTGGTGCCCTGGGGGTGTTGTTCAGGGAGAGGGCTGTTGCGCATAGGGAAATGTTGCACATAGGGAGTGATGCGCATGGGGATGTTGTGCATGGGGGTGGATTCACATGGGGGGTTGATTCGCATGGGGGGTTTTGTACATGGGGGATGTTGCGCATGGGGATTGATGCCAATGGGGGGTGATGTGCATGGAGGGTGATGTGCAGTGGGGGGAATGGCATTTACACACAGGGGAATTTTACTCCCCCAACGTGGGTACATTTTTGCTAGTATGATAATAAAATGACAATGTATTTATGTAATGATTTTTAACTAAGTGCACTACTTTATACAACAGTGGGTTTATGTTACATTTTTATAAAAACCTGCATTTACTCGAATCTAATGCTCCATTGAATCTAACGCACAGCTCAACTTTGGAGACTTATTTCGGCTGAAAAATGTGAGCATTATGTTTGAGTAAATAGGTTATTTAGCCTGCTGCATGAAATTGGTTTGACAGCTCTTGTATATATTCAAGATACATGCATACAGTATGGATGAGTTTTACTCCATAAAAGAGAATTTTGGCATCTTCAGCTTGTCACGTAGGGATGAAAAGCTGCACCCACCAAATGTCTTTTGTAAAATTGTTAAAATAGAAAATAACAATAGTATTTTTTCTTTCTTGTGATCACCTTTTCTGTTTCTCTTCAAAAATACACCCACACACAAGACCAAAGTGAGTGATATATCTTCCCTCATCCAAACATTACATGGAAGGGAGTAAATGCACACCTTTATTGCTTACCCACTCAGTGTGCTGGCCCCTCTGCACATTCAGATTGGGAGTGTTCAAAGACCACCTATACAGGTACATGAAAAATTGAATATATGTAGGCCAAAGCAAGGATAAACAAGGAAGGAATAATCATTTACTTCTGGTACATGCATTTGTGCTTAGTTACAACAGGGTATGGAGACCAAATATTTCAGAGAAGTTGCTGAGAGCTGCATGAAATAATTATGAGATGATTTCATAAATTATTTAAATACTTATCCTAAATTTCTGGCTCATTCTGTGAAGTAAAAAGGCTGTAGTTGCACTAAAAAAATAACAGCTTTTGTTAATTCTAGTTTTGAAATGACATTTAGTAAAGGTAAAAGGTATCCCCCACAAGTTATCCTGCTAGTTGTGACTCACTCTAAGAAGAGGTACTCATCCCCATTTCTTAAGCCATAGAGCCAGCATCATCTGAAGATGGATCCGTGGTCATGTGGTCCCCTTGTCTAAATGCCAAAGCATACAGAACATTGTTACCCTCCCACTGACATGGTACCTATTTATCTACTTGCATGCATGCTTTCAGACTGTTAGGTCGGCAGGGGTTGGACAGAAGCTTGCTCTGTCTTGTAGCACCCAGGTCTCGAACCAAAGCCCGCCTGGCACCAGGCATGGTGTCTTAATCATTGAGTCACTGCAGCCCAAGTGAACAGCCCTAGTAGTGGTTGATAACAAAGAACTCCACCTGAGGCCTGATGATTCCCTTTAAAGCGGGAGAAATGATGAGATAATTCAAAATGCAGCATGATGCTTCACCCAAATTGTTTTTTAAACCTGTTTTTAACTATCTACTTTAATTGCAGTTAATGCTTACATGTATTTTGATATTCCTACTTGTTGCTGTATTTTGTACTTGTTTTATAAGTTTTGTTAGCTGCCTGGGGCAATTGCTTTGGCATGAATGAGGGAATTAATTAATTAATTAATTAATTAATTAATTAATTAATTAATTAATTAATTAATTTGAATGAAGGAGTAATTTCTAGATTGAAACCCAACCAAGGAGAGGGGGGAAGGAAGAGAAGACTCATCTCCCCCTTTCTACCTTCAGACGCTGCACTTCAAATCACTCCCTTACTGTACCACTTTCAAAGCAGCAGCAGACTCAGATCTGCGCATACAAGTCCAACCTTATTATACACGGATACTTTTTATACATGGATTTGACTCAACACAAATGGTCACTGCAGTCTAGGCATTCCATTTTTCAGTCCCAGATCAAACTACTGCAGGTGTGGCACAAGTGATTGACACTGTGCCTATTAACCAGCAGGCAAGGGTTTGAGACCCGGGTCCCCACACGATGAGGATTCCTGCTACAGGCAGGGGGTTGGACTAGATGATCCACTGGGTCCCTTCCAATTCTATGATTCTATGTCTATGTCTAGATATTGAGGCACTACCTTATTTAATTAGATGCAACAGAGGAGGAAGAAACCTGGAAGAGGAGTCTTCAAACCTGTTTTTCCATTGTTTATACACAGACTTTTTATCCATGGGAGGTTCAGGAACAGAACCCGAGTGGATAATGAGTGACACATTATCAATCTGTCCATGATGAATCCTTGATTAAGAACAACACTGAAAGCTGCCTCAGTCCTTTGAAACTGATAGACAGGCTTTCCCATGATGAAAAAGCAATTGTTATAGTGTTTCAAATTGCAGTATCTCCTCATGTCATATAAAATTGGCTTTTTAAAGCTTTAAGGAAGCAAAGTTTTAAAAACTCACTTTGTGACACGAAGGAGGAAGACTGGAGTTTGAGGACAGCGTTCAAAATGATGCTGCACGTAACACCCTCAGATCCCACTTTCAGAGATAAGAACGTGAAACCATTCCTATAAATAGCCATGATCACAAAACAGTTACTGTTCTTTGTTAAGTGAGATATATTTCTGTCTTTTCAAAGTTAAAAACAAGGAAAATCACCCAAATTTTCCCATATCACCTTTAAAATGTCCAGGCCGTTCTAAAAATTTAAGACATTGTTATAGAGATGTTGGTTAGGGTCAATAACATCAGTGTTACTGATCTGTGCAAAGTGGTGTACATGTTGTAAAAAATCATTTCCTCATTAGGGGGTGTGGTAAAAAGGGCGATGTGTTTCAGGTGGATCACCTGAACTAAGAAAGGCTTATAAAGAAGGTCCTTTTAGCTTCTGAGGACAGCCTTGTCTTGTATCTACCCACAGTAGTCTTTCTGTGCAAGTCTCCTCTGTGACAAAAGGCAGCATGGCTTTCAGTGGCAAATATGAATTAGAAAGTGAGGAAAACTATGATAGTTTCATGAAATGCATTGGTACGTATACATTTCTCTTTCATTACTTAGACAAAATTCTTTGGATTTTCAGTACTTTTAAAAATATAAACCAGATTTTTCATTTTGAGAGGGAGGATCGCAAAAAGAAGGTGATACTACTGTATTAATTGGGATAAACTTACGCAGGAGCTTCTGCAGACAGATTAAAGGCAGGGAATTCAGGCATAATCCAGTGAATTCTAACTCATAGTTACCTTATCTTGTCTCTTTTTGATTACTTGTTAAGATAAATTAAAGAGATGGCTTCTGCTTGTTACCCATTCAAAACTGTAAACCAAAGCTAATGATTGCAACTACAAATTAGGGGTGACTCAAATTATAAAAATCTGCAATAATGAAACATCATATTCTTCCTCCTCCCAATCAGATGTTTTTATCATTGTCTCCCAATGTTTGAAAGGTGATGCCTCATTGACATTTTCATTCATCTTTTTCTTATCTTACCTTACCTGTAGCTACCTAGGAAAAAGCACAAATGCACAATACGCTGACATTTGAGAAGCAAATAGTATGGATACTGACAAAAACAAAATTTTATTTCTCTTGGGCTAGGTGTTCCTGCTGATATAATTGAAAAGGGAAGAAATTCCAAGGTTGTTACTGAAGTGGTACAGAATGGAGATGAATTCACATGGATCCAGACTTATCCAGGAGGAAAGTCCATGACAAATAAGTTCGTCATTGGCAAGGAATCAGACATGGAGATATTAGGTGGCAAAAAATTCAAGGTAAATAACTATACAGTAGTGACCTTCAAAGCACGTTGACTTATGGACCAGGGTCCATAGAACTACTGTTGGCACATTCAGGGGCTTGGGCATGTGAGTGAGGTTTTTGACTTTTAATCTTTGAACTTCTCTCTCACACACTCCAATCCCCCTCCCCTGAAAATCCTGCTATGTGGTGAACGGGCAGTGATGTTGCTGTTAAGAAACATAATTTCTCAGGCCTATATAACTATACATATTTTTGCTCCTAGAACTGGTTATTCTGAGCTTTCTGCTGACCTTATTTGTAATGCTCTCCTCCCCCCCCCCCCCCCAGTGCTCCCAGGTTAGCTTGCAAGGGGTTAAGTTCTTATATTCATAGTTCATTCCAGCAATTCACGACAGCAAATGGGGTCCTCGAAATAAGAACCTAGGGGCGTTTGAATTTGTTACATCCATTCCTGATCCAGCAACAGTCCTCAGAAGTAGACCTTTTACAGGAAGGATTTTTCAGAGTTCTTCAGGCATGCAGCATGCTCACTTCCATTTCTTTTGTGGTGTAAACTTTGTTGAAGAGGACTATAGAGAATCTTAATAGGTATTTTGTATTGCAGGTGATGCAGTTCTGTACTCTGATATCATAGCCATTGCTGTGTGAGATACAGAAGCGTTGTGGATGCCAGTTGTGTTTTGCTTGCCACACAAACACAAATGCAATGCAAATGCACAAACACAATGCAACAGCAACACAAATGGGATATTTAGTATTTGAGGGGCTCTGTGTTCCTTTGTACAATTCCAAGTAGTGGTAATTATCAGAAATGCTCCCCCCATAATAGTGTTTCATAGTATGTGAATGTTTTCTGTCTGTAAAAAGGTAAAGGCACAATCCAGCTCTCCCAAACTCAGTCAATCCATTTTTCAGCAGAAAAGAGTAAGACCATGTGCAGTATGTGTGTGGACCCATGCTGTGAGATTGGATCTGGGAAGTTGATTGGGATTTGGTGATGGTTGTTGCTGTTGAATCCACCCCCTCCCTGGATCTGATCAGGCCCCATCATTGCCCCTTATTTAGCCATGTCCTTCCTCCCATGCTGGCATACCTTGGGTTCATAAGCATCTAACAAAGGACTGGCCTCTCTGCTGGTGCTCCTGCCACACAGGAATTTGCATCCTTCCAGAGCTGTTTTTATGACTGCCATGAGGCAATTGCTGCTGTAAGAACAAATATTATTTTGCGGGATAGGATTGGGCTGTTATTTTTGGTTAGGTGGTTTGTTCTCTCCCAATGTCTTTCCTACAATTCCCACCAATTCAGCATTGTATGTTGCTCAAGTATTGTGCTATTTTCTTGGTTACAAAACTGGGGAATTGCAAGCAAATACCAAAATGTGATTGACAGGTTGCCTAGATGTGATTGACAGGTTGCCTAGATAAGTACTCCTTGATTTCTTCCTCCCTTTAGTTGTCGAATTTTTTACTTATTTTCTAGATTGTAAGCCTGCAAGCACTTTCTGGAAAGTAAATCTTGCAATTTACTTTCAAATTAGCATAGGATTTTCCCCAATGACTGATTTGTTATAGTAACTGCCATCATGCTCTTCAGCCAATATGACAACTAATACATGCCAATTTCTTACAGGCAACAATTAAAATGGAAGGTGGAAAAGTGGTTGCTAGCTTTCCAAACTATTGCCACACTGCAGAGATTGTCGGAGGCAAACTAGTGGAGGTAACTGCTGAAAGTATGATTTGAGAGGTGGAATATGACATCCAAATTATCTAGTAAAAAAGTCATCCATCCATTTCATGTGGGTTGAAGGGGAAATGTTAAACCCATATTGGTAGTAAAATCTCAGAAGGAAGGCATGTTATTTGGCCCATTCAAAATACAAAACTATTACAGGCAATGTTGAATATGCAAGCATTAAATGGGATAGCCATAACTCTGCAAACATCATGCTTGTATATGGAAGGCTTATGGATCAATTCCTGGTATATCCAATTCAAGGAATTACAGGTTATAAGGCCATGAAAGAGAACCTTTCTTGAGAACCTTGAACCCCTGGTTGATACTGGACCAAAGGTCAAATTCCATTAAGGGCAGTTTGTTCAATCAGGTAAAGCTCTTCATTTACATGTGCAGTTTCATGTGTAAACAATAATGCCCTTTGTGTGTGAAGAAAAGCTTAAAATTCTTACCTGGAATTACTAGCATATAGTGAAACTAATAAGGAACCAGGAATTAAAAATTTGTGGCACCTGAGGCTGTGCACCAAATGCTGTTCCCATCTGGTGGTGCATTGTATGCACAGCTGATAATGCTCATCCCACTCATGAAATTCAAAAAAACAATTTGGGATGCAATGCAATGGAAAAGAGGAAGTGTGGAGGAGAGTAGCAGGGTTGCATGTGTCAAGTCGTCTTCCTTTCGAGTCCATCAAGTGGGAGAAGTGGCATGCAGAAATGAATGGAAGGTAGCACCGCCAAACACTGCCTTAGCCAACCACCTTAGCAGTCTCTTTGAGGGCTTGGCTCTGCATAACATATTCAAAACTTTATTCTACTTTTAAAATGTTGCAACATTACAAATTCTTGACCAGAAGAAGCCCCTTTTAAAATCTTATGATGAGGTGGTATGCATGAGAACTTGGGAATTATGTTGCTTCCCAATTCGGTTTGCATGTTGCTAAGAGGCAAAGCAGGCCTCCGTCAGTCTTGAAAGACTATGGTATCGTGCTCGGCGCTGCATACACTGCATGCAAAGCACGAAAGCCTGGGTTGGATTGTTATGGAGGATAGGCTGTTACCCAAGCAGCAAATCCCCCCTCTCCACGCCACTGAATTAGTCCAATGGAAAGGCAGAGCCGATACGATTGGATCCAGCTGGCGTGGCAGAGCTGGGCTAAGGACAGGAGCTCACCCTGTCTTGTGAGGCCGACCCGGGTCTCGAACCCTGGCCTGCTGGTTAACAGGCACAGTGTCTTAGCCACTTGCACCACCCACAGCCCTAAAGCCTGTTAAAGAGGCACTTCAGCAAGATTCTCCTTCTGTCTGTCTTGAATTCAGCTATTCATTCAATTCCAGAAACCTGCTCCAAAAATAATATTTTTTGGCTTATCTGTTGACAGATTTCTACTGGTGGGAACATAACCTTCAAGAGAATCAGCAAGAGGTTGGCATGAAACTTTTTTGCAGAAAGAATAACCCTGACATGAGCCACACTTGAAAATAATAAAAACTTATAAACAACATACTAAGAGTATTTTTGCAAGCAAAATTAACAATTTCACTCACTCATCCTGCCTCACCTATTTTCTTCTCTTCAAATTTTCCTATTTTCTCTCTTTTCCTTGATTTTATTTTTACTGCTTTTCAGGCAGTAATCAAGCCAAAACAGACAACAACTAGATTATGGCAAAAAGCCAGAAGCAAGGAATTTTAAAAGGGTTCCCTCACACATTAAGAAATCAGCAGTACACTGTGGAAATACAGTGAAGTGTGCGAGTGAAATGTGCAAATCCACTACACTAAAAATAAATTAATATTCAGGTTTCTGTGTTAATGTTCATGCATATTAGAAAAGGTATGTGCCACTTACATACTGGGGCAGTGTTTTTCAACATTTGTCCTCCACTGTACCACTTAACTCAGTCCACCTATTTGAAGTGCCATTGGAAGTGACTGGCAATTATACCGCCACTTACTTCTGGGTTGGGAGGCACAGTGTGACATGACAAATACCAATAAGAGGCTCAGTGTGGATGGGGAGGCTTTTTTGAGAGCAAAAAATCACTGGCACTTTGCCTGCTGACACAAGGCTCTGACCGTTGTATGTGTTTCATTTCTGGTCTTGCTGCCAGGTGGTAAATGACTAGGAGTCCTACGAGCATCACTGGACATTAAGAACCACACCATCACCAGACACTGCATTAAGTACGACTGGTTAAGAACCACTGTGTTAGCGTAAATCATAGTATATAAGTGTATTCCTAAGACTTTTATAACATTCAAAATAGCATGGGAAGCTGCTATCCAGAGCATAAAGTTAGGAATCAACATATTAAAAACATTTGTTGCTAAATATCTTTACTCCCTAAAGCTATGTTTGTCCTGATCTACAAGGTACTTTAGTCCTTGTTTAGTCCTTTAGCAGGAAGTTTGTTCATGCAAGACAAATTGTTCAGTGTGCACCAACTTGCACTTGATCCCACAAGGGAAGTGATTTATTTGTGGCTGCATCTATGCAACTGAGTCAATCAATCCATGTGCTTGCCTCCCAAATTTCCATTTGAAAGAGAAAAGATAGTGTGGACAATAGCCTTGATTAAAATGTTAGTCCTACAGGTTGATCCATTTCTCTCTCCAGATTCCACCATCAGTATTTGAAAGAGCTGATGGAATTAGGGGTTGTGCCCGATTCTATTGCATTGTTTGAACTTCCATATCACAGAGGGGGGGGGGGAGAGAAACAGGTTTCTTAACCCAGAAAAAGCAAAATCACCTTCAGTTGGCTTCTTGTAATAAGGACTTTGGACCCAGGGCTCCTGCAGAAAGGGAAGTGGATCAGCACTCACCGTTATGCTTTCATTGTGCATGTGCTGAGTTATTCAGCTTGGAAGACGTTTCAAGCCTGAAAAAGCAACTCTACAGAAAATGTTATTACTATGGAATATCTGACAATAATCTACTTTGCTCTGTTTTTCTTCTGAAATCAGGAAGTCAATGGAATAGATTTTCAGGCGCACTCTTTTCTGTTACAGGAAAGCCATGCGTAGGGGCTCTCTCCTGCACTATCACTTAGCAACCAAACCTGAACATGTGTTCCAAGTCATGGCTCACAGTGCACAAATCCTTTATGGCTCCAGCTTGCTGTCTGATGGGAGATGCTGTCGGGGTTTCATCTTAAATGGGGGTTTAAATCCCATCCCACAGCACTAAGCACAGACATTTCCTCGGTTGCACCTTTAAACAGCTGCTGCTGCATGCTCCCCTATTTGCCCTTCAGTGGAGGTGGCACTGAATTTCAGACAAGAAATAACTGCTTTGTCTGGCACTCGCTGTCTAGACATGATCTACCACCAGGGAAGCTCCTCGGAGTGCAATACAAAAGCAATAATCCATTGAAGGGCATAGAGACAAATGTATTCAAATCAGTTGATCTCTTTTTTAAAACCAACTGATGTACACTGAAACGTTTCGTTTTACTTTAAAAAAAATTTGGATAAATTTATCTCTGTACACTTTTACTATGTGTGATTCTATTACACTCATTGGCAAGTCAAAATTAAAAGCTTGCTTCAGTTTACCGTGTTTAATCTGGATTCATATTCGCTGCTTCCTGGCATTGGGAGGCAATAGAGGATGAAATTATTTAAATGTATTTCTGTAGCTTAAAGAAAAAGTGGATTTTAAACCCAAGGTTTGCTTGTGCTTGTCAGTGAATCCTTCACTAACAAGGATTCATGAATAATTTGAAAGCCAAAGGAGAGAACATATATTCAAATGACATAGACTTGGTTCTAACCAAGGTGGTCAGCAATGTTAATTCCTCATCAGGGCATTTTAGTGACATTTATAAATAAGCTTTGGATTCTGTTAAATGGCAAAAATTATAAGTTGGGGGATGCCCTTCCAGCTTGGATCTGGATCATGTATCTGGCTAGAAAGGTTATTTCATCACATTGAGACAAACTGCTTCAGAAATTTCACTGGTCAAGAGAAGTTTGTGTAATGAAAGGAATGATATGTTGTCACTACATCTATGTTTTATCTCATTTGATAATCACAATGTTAGGTTTGACCAACAGATACTATCTCCAGGAAGAGGGGTATATTTAAAACACTTTGTGCCCCACGCTTTTCATCAGAGCAACCAGAAAGTTGCTCAAAAAAATCATGAATACAGACAGACAGACAGACAGACCACACCGAACCCAGGGCAACATCACAAAAGAAACACCATTCCAAAGGGCAGTAACAAGCAGCAGCCATACAAAAAAACACGTCACAGCGTTGGTTCAATTCCAAAAGCCACAACTGAAAAGATACATTTTAATTTGCTTCCTGAAGTACCACAACACAGAAATCATATTGGAGGCCTGTCCACCAAGAGGGCATTTCACAAAGTTGGTGCAAAACACGCACACACAAAAAACCCAGTTCTGAGTGAATGTGGCAATACTTGTGACAATAAAGGAACCTAAAACAGATTTTTAAGATGATCATAGGAGTATGAGGACAGGCACAAATGGGAGAAGGTTGCCCTTTAGGTACCAAACCATTTCTCTTTTCCATTACTTAGTTTCATATTGTCTTTTCTCCTGGCAACCACAATGAGAGCAAAGTGGAGAAGGGCAATTGTAGCATGAGAATTATTTTGTAACTGCCATTCAAAAGTCAGAACTCACAAAAATTGACGTAAGTTCTCCCGTTTTGGTGCAGCTAATCAGATATATGAGACTGTGCAATTTGAGCTGAGAGGACATAAGGTTTCTAAGCAACCTCCTGAGCATACGGCGGTAAACCATCTCAAAGGATCCCAGGATCCTTACTGTTTTTTTAAGCTTCCCTTCATATTTACCGTACATTTTGGAGAAAGAACGATGTTCTATCACCAAACCCAAAATCCAAATTGAACCTATTCTCTTTGCTGCACTCTTAACCCTTGGTTAGGATAGCATAAGGGTTAGGGGAGTTGTAAAAGTGACGAAAGGCACTTTTGTGTCACTCCTGACCATGCACTGGCATGCCCACACCACCACAGGAACAGGGAGAAAGGTGAACTGTTGGTTAGGGCTGTGCTAACAGTATGTCTTGTTGCTCTGTCTTAAAGCAATGTGTTTGAATGTGAACTCATGGCAAAACCAAAACTATGCAATTAGACGTAACTGATGTTTTGCCCCCATCACTGGTACGCTAGAAACTCTTAGTATCTACTCCAATAATTCAGAAGATTCAGAGTACCAACTCTTTAATTCTTTGCTCATGGACTTTGCATCCATCAGTCTTGAAAGACTATGGTATTGTGCTGACGCTGCATGCGAAGCATGAAGGCCTGGGTAGATTTGATATGGAGGCTAGGCTGTTACCCAAGCAGCAAATCCCTCCTCTCCATGCCACTGAAATAGTCCAATGGAACAGCAGAGCTGATACGATTGGTTCCAGCTGCGTCGCAGAGCTGGGCTAAGGACAGGAGCTCACCCTGTTTTGTGGAGACCTGGGTCTCGAACCCTGGCCTACTGATTAACAGGCACAGTGTCTTAACCACTTGCGCCACCCACAGCCACCAAGATCCCTTCCAACATTCTGTGATTATAAGTACTCTGATTAATGGAATTGTGAACACCTGAAATAAAAGGCACATTTTGGAGGAATAAATAGCAGAGTTGGCAAAGTCTTTTCTGGAATAGTACAAAAGGAAAAGAGATTATCACATTCAGGTTTTGTATTATTTATTGAATAATCTTTAAAGATAAAATATTACTTCAGAATGGGAAGAAAAAGGCTTCTTTTTTGGAGCTTAATAAAATGACAATACAGGGTTACACAGCCAGAACTTCCCCACTGTTAAGTTTATACAAATTAGGTGGCTGACATCTGTTTAACACACACAGTCTTGTTGATAGCAAGTTACATATAAAATACTAAAAAGGTGTAAAAACACATTACTGCAGATGCCACAATTTGACAGAACACATGTATTTAAAAGTTGTAACAGAAAACCCACTCTTCACTTCGTGTTTTGCTATATATATATGGTGTGTGTGTGTGTGTCTATATATACAGACACAAACACACAGTTAACTTTAAAAAGTATGACGTCTCGGTTCATTTGCCCAAAAGGCAAATATACTTTAGACACACCAGCAGTCTCTTGAACAACAGACCATCTGAAAAAGGAAACATTTTTGCCCCACCCTCTTAAAAACTATTTTGTCTTCTAAACAAATATATAACTTAAATCAGACTGACCGACATGTAACCATCATATACACTAGATAAAATAAAAGCATATTGCACATAGTCTGTATTACAGACCTGAGAATCCTTCACAGAAACAAGACTGGCTTTCAGTGACTACTATAGGACAATTAATAGCTGCATATCAAGTGAGCACCACACACTCTAGCAGTCTTCAAAGTCTTGTAAGCAATTGGACCCACACAAATGCTTTGTGAGTTTATTTTACCAAAACTGTTTGGCCATGATCCTAAAGCATACTTATGTGGAAGTAAAGGCAAAAGAGATGCAAACACATTGTTTGTTTCAAACACATTGTTATGTTAGCAGGCAAACAGCAGCTGTGGAGGAAACTGTTCTAGTCCTGATCTAAGCTGGAGACAAAGGATTAAATCCCTCCACATGATATTTTGCAGGTATTTAATATTAAATATACCAGTGTTTAACATCTGTGGGGGGATATGCAGATATCCCCCACATGATATTAAATCTGCAGATATTTAACAATGACCAAAACAAGAAACACCATTACTTAGTGACTTATTTAAAATCAAGTCTAGTTTGGCCTTAAGATCACTGATTCAATGTAATCCAGTCCTGAACAACAAGCTTCCTGGGCAAACAAAGGCTGTTTTCAAATCCTTATTAGCTGAGCTAATAGAAAGGAAGGTGGCAAAGGCTCTGGTAAGGGAGAACAGACAGATTACAGGGGTACTTCATTTCTCCACACATCTATGGATTTTTTACTGCAAATGCCACTCCAAGGTGTCTTTCTTCAAGCAGATTATTTTTCCTTTTGGAGTTCAGCTAAGGAAAACACCAGCACAGAATGAAAGCTTGAATTTAAGCTTTGACTTAAATAGAAGTAGCCCCTTCCCTATTGAATCTTCCCTTGCAAGCTGCCCTTCTCTACATTTGCTTTATAAGGAAAACATAAGAAAATGTGCAAACTCAACTATTACTTGTACCTAATGTGTTTGGAATAGGAGTATGGAAGACAAAAGCCTTTGGCTACACAACAGTAGAAATGGCCTCTCTTCCTATTAAGTGACCATAACACTCAAAGCTTACCAGTAGGATTTGCTATATTTTGTGGTGCTTAATATCATTTTGCATTGTCATCACTGGCTATAACTCAGATTACAAGATCTAACTTCACTAACTCAGACTACAAGATCTAACATACTACACTAAAAAGCAATGATTTCCTCAGTAAAAATATTTTCAATGAATCATTTTCAAGTAAACATCAGTCCCTGATATATTGTAAACCACATTTTTTTCAAACAAATGATATTTTGTTGCTTAAGGCAGCAGCATCTTAAACATTCAGAGGTAATTTATGATTGCGTTTTCAGATAATATCCTATAAAAACAGGAGGCCCAAGTGATGGTGTGTTTATTAATGCCTCACCAACATTAGAGTAGTAGTTTTAAGGCTAAAGTGGTTGATTATTCTTTGTGCTTGAATCAAAATTTAATGCCCTGATGTGAAAACGTTCTGTCAAAAGAAGGCACAAAACATTCTTTGTGAAGTCTTCACAGATCTGGAGATGGTTCAAGAGGTATCGAACAAGTACATGCCTTATCCATGTCAACAAAAGGTTCCAGTGTCAAGAACTTCTACTGTAAACATGTTCCATGGGGGGGAAACTTGCAACAACAATCAATGACAAGAACCATTTCCAGCTCTCCTTAATTCAAAATAGCTTTCATAAAATCACATTATTGTCAAGTTCATTTGAACCTCTTGAACGGAGGAAAAATGAGGGAGAGAGATGTAGTCGTACTCCAGCCCCCCCCAAAACACCACTACCATTTTTCCAAGAAGCTGCTTCTGAGGTATATAGTTGCTTCCCCCTACTCCATAAAAGCCTTGATTCTGTTTTCACTCATGCAGGAAAGGCACTCCCTATATTTTAAAACCAGAAACTTTCATTGATTGTTTTGACCAAGTTTTTTTCCTGTTGCTTCATGGAGTTCCCCTCACCTTCTGTTCCAGTGACAGGTGCAATTTAGTTTACACAACACTGCTGTTTTGTTTTCTGTTATGTACCAAATCTTCTCTTGCTGCCTTTCTTTGCAGGTAGTCACCCATTGAAACAACCGGCTGTATAAGAATGATGCCCACTGAAATAGCTACTGCCATAAGTCAAGGAGAGGCAGTGCCTAGGCTCGGATGAAATAGCTACCTGCATAGTGACAGGCCCTTGAACAGAAACGGTTTGTAAGACGGGCTGGAAACTGGTCTGAAGGGTGGAGTAGGAAGGGAAGGAATCATCACTACTCCCTGAGGTAAGGCGAGGTCGAGGAGCTTGCAAAGAGTCCCGGTAGGCAGAGCACAGGTCCTGTATTGGTGTGTGGAACTGTGAAAAGACAGCTGAATGCTGAGCCAGAGGATGATACCTAGACTGCTGAAAGAGAACTTGAGCTGGCGTTTGGAGGGTTAAGCTTTCCACCACTTGCTGCTGCTGTAGCAAGGCGACGTGATCCTTCTCCTTATTGGCTTCTTTAATGTCCTTATCATGAGCTCTGTGACACAGAAAGAAAACATTACAGAGTGTTAATAGCAGTAATTTTACTATGGTCATCAACCAGCACATACAAAGATGGAGAACAAACACAGAATTCCCTCTGTGTCCACTTGCATAAACATTAAATAAAGTTAGAATATTTTAACTTAATAAAAGATCCTGATTGTTAAAAATTATAGCTATTTTTTAGCTACTTAAAATATTACCTAGTTAAAATACCCTGCTCAAAAAAACCTACACTGTGCGGGAAGATTGACAAACACAAGCAAGGAGCTTAGGCTGCAATTCTAAAGACACTTTCCAGGGAGTAAGACCCATTGTACACAATGGGGCTTACATTTGGGTAGATATGGTTAGGATTGTGCCCTTTGTCTGATGTCTAGGTGTGAAAATATGCACTTTTCTAAGTTTATTTT
Source organism: Cryptoblepharus egeriae (assembly GCA_030015325.1). Taxonomy (NCBI): domain Eukaryota; kingdom Metazoa; phylum Chordata; class Lepidosauria; order Squamata; family Scincidae; genus Cryptoblepharus; species Cryptoblepharus egeriae. Next base: position 84,938,894 of record JAREYC010000002.1, on the reverse strand, counting down.
AATAAGTATTTGTGTGATATTACATTGTGTACTATTTGTGTAATATTACATGAATTCTGTCCCACACCACCCAGCCAACGCTGGCAAACTTCCTAATTTTTTGGAATGAATTATTTCAGAATTAACGCAGATGGGGTGCAGAACTCTGGGACCTTGCTGGCCCAAACTTTTCCTATGTTGTTGTGCTGTCTCTGGGCTTCAGAAGATCTATCTTTGCCCCTTCTGCTAACGCCATTTGTGTTCACAGTCTGCTTTGCAGTGAACAGCAATCTTAAAATTCCAACCTTGCAGCTCCAGCCTCTTAAAGAGGGCAAATTAATGCAATTTGGACAAAACCCAGTAATTTCTACAGTTATTTTACATATTAATTTAAAATATTGATGCGCACACCAGCACTACTAAATGTTTATTAAGGACTAGTAGAATGAACCCACTGTTATGGGATTAAAATTTCAAGAATATTTGTGGGCACTGGGGGGTTAGGCACCAGCAGGCTCTGGAGACTTCTGGACACTGACTGGTACCAGAGAGTAGCAGGGGACAGTAGCAGGCAGCAGTAGGCAGTGGCAGGGACCAGGCATCCCTAATGAGCACCACTGAGCAGTGGACACCATTATACAGTGAGCAGCAGTGAACACCACTAGCCAGCAGGCACCAGTAATGGGCAGTGGGCACCACTGTGCAATGGGCAGCAGGCATCAGTGGGCACCACAAGGCATCCCTACTGAGTAATGGGTATCTTTACATGGCACCACTGTGCAGCGGGCACCAGCGGGCAGCACTGGGAAGCAGCAGGCGCAGCGGGCACCACAGGGGACCCCTACTGAGCATCGGACATCCCCGCCAGGCACCACACAACCCAACCAGGCACCTGACACCATTGGGCAACACGAGGCAGCAGCACTGGGCACCAAAAGGCACCAAATTGGTTCTTAGTGGGTCCTTACATCACAAAAGGAATATGCTCCCAAAATTTCATGCTTTAAGGTACAGGGGTTGGGGCTGGGGGTTGATCAGTCTTCAGTGTTGAGTACAGGGACAAAAACACATTGCACCCCTTATGTGTTAAATTTCTCAAAATTGGTTCTTAGTGGGTGCTCATGTCACAGAAAGAATACCCTCCCCAAATTTCATGCTTCTAGGTCTGGCGGTTTGGAAATTTATATCACTGGGAGCAGCACTTTGGGCCTAGATAAGCAGACAACATTTAAATTTTAACACAAAATATATCAGTTTGTTTTTGTTCAAGACTTACATAAGCATAAGTTGAATGCATGGAGCAACATGCTCCCAAGAGTAACATGTCAACAGCTGGAACTGTGTAGGCCAAAACGGAGATATGTCGAGGCAAATACGTGAGGCACCTACACAAGCAGCAGCTACCAGAGAAGGTCGAAAGGAGAGAAAAACATGATCTAGAAAAAAAAATTACAGATTTAGAACAAACCAGTATTAGGGTATTTATGTTCTGTAAGATGACTAACTGTACCTGCTGAAATTTCCTCTTTTATACAATTGTTTTAATACAATTTATACCTCTTTTATACAATTTTTATACAATTGATAAAGGTCCAGGAGGGTAAAGTAGACCAGTTTACCCACCCTGCTTTAAATGATTCCTATTAATGTTTCCCACCATTACAGCATACTGTTGACTTATATCCTAATAAGTGAATTAGTTTTTCCTTTTCCTCCGCTCAGTAAAATGGTAACATCCAGAGTTTGGAAACATTTTCTCAGTGCAATTTCTGCTGAGAGCAAGAGTTGCAATTTGCAAGTATAGGGACAAGAAATATTCTTTTCCAAATGCTGTAAGAATGACAAAATACATTTTTGCATGCCCGAAGCATCTTAAAGACATTAAACAATACATTATAGAAATAAATGATGAAGACCATAATGAAAATTATTAAAACTTTAAAAAGAAAGGTTAGTTTATTGAATAAGCTGTACTTTTATGTCTAGCTTAATACTTTGATATATGCTGCATTTCTCATTCATAATTGTACATTTACAAATCGACTTTCAATTTGTAAAACTTAGTTTCAATTTTTCCAAAAGTTTCCATTAAAAAAACCCCCAAGAAAAATATTTTTTCCTCATAGTTTCACAATTTTACACTTCTTGGTTTCTGGAAATTTTACACCTCTTCTCCCAGCTCCTCAGTCTGCATTCTTGATAGTATGCCATTTCTAAATGGAACACACCCCTTAGTGGTATTTTCAGTGCACATGTCATTTTCCAAAGTAAGCAATCATCCCAAAGGAAGGCAAGCCCAAAGCAGGAGTGCTTAGGAGCTGCTTGAGAATTGCCTTCTTTCAGTGCCTGGATCAACTAACCTTGCAGTGAGATTTCAAGGAAATAGTGGGTGTACTTCTCCATGAAATCTCTGACTTTAGTCACGGATGTGATCGGCCAGCCATTGTGTAGGTCACTTTCATTAACAGAGGCAAACAGGTAGTAGTCAATGTAGTGTGCTGGGGTTGGAAGACACAGGTTCCAGTCAAAGCTTTCCAAAAGCAGCAGCTCCATCTTCAGCAGGTCTTTTTTTGTTAGCACCATGTTGAGGTCGCACGTGTATGCAAAGCTGTTCAACTGCTCCAGCTTTGGCACTCGGTCTTCCTTTTCTTCAAATTTGCCTATTGAGAGGGAAGAAAGTCTGAATTCAAATTGTGGCATTGCCATTTACTACACCCATGTTACTACTATTGATTGGTATTTTGCTAAAAATTGATGCTGACAAATACAGAATTTTATGTCACTGAGCCATTGCTACTGCTGCGACGATGCATACAATGAGGGAGGGCACCAAAAAAATCATTAGAGAGTTCTTGCAAAAAATAAAAATAAAAAATTTAGTCAGCTTTCATCACTCATTCAGTATGGAAGTATTGTAAATCCATTCTGAATTGTGCTGTCTGGGAAGCCTGCCACGAACAATTTAGGAGGTAAACTTGAGAGGGTCTTCAGGCAAAAACATTTGAAGGAATTGAAAATAAGCAAGATTTCTAAGGAGGGAGAGAAATCTCTTAATTGTGAATGGTTTAATCATGGTACCAGCAGATAGCAAGTATTGAAGGAAATTGTAATGATATGTAGTGGCATTCTGAGAGAGAGGGAAAACCACTCAGTTTTTCAGATGCAGAGACATTTGTGTTTAGCACCCGCTTGCCTTCAGTGTGAGTTCACAACTGCAAAAGCCTTTGCTTTCAAGGGCTGCAATTCTAAAGACACTTTCCTGGGAGTAAGACTCACTGAACACAATGGGGTTTACTTTTGAGTAGACATGGTTAGGATTGTGCTCAAAGCCACATCTGGCTCTAAACGCATGGGGGAGGCATGTTTTACTTGTAGGCATCACTGTTCTGAAAAAAACTTATAGTGTTTTGCCCCTTCTCCAGGAACACCATCGATGATAGTAAGCTAGAGAACAGTTCTGTCCAACTCAGAAGATTGCTACTTTTAATACAATAAAATAGTTAATACAATAAAATACAAATAAAAATATGGAATTTGAAACGTCTTCAAGATTGTTGGTTATGTTAAATGCCAGGGCACATTATTTGTGAGGGAAAATCTATCATATTGATCTTGTTTTGCTCAAGGGAAAAATACAGAAGAATAAATCCTGAGGTACACTGACTGCAGAGGACAAAGGATTCACCAAGTAACTTAACTAGATGATGTAAATATTCATAAATGTAGAATTATGCATAATAAATATGTTGACACTGCTGTGTATGCAAATTGTAGCATCTATGTTGATGCAATTTTTCTTCTACAAGTCTTTTAATAGCAGAGAAAACAGTTATGACATCCTAGTCCAAACCAATCACATATTTTAAAAATAAGAAACCAGTTCATGTTCAAACAATCTGTGTACCAAGCTACAACAGCATCTAGCCTTCGTTGCTCACCAAGATCTGAGCTGTTAAACCACCTGTTTTTGCAGCTATGTTTAAATAATAATCCACAATCCGTGATCAGCAACTGTGATGAATCTACTCAGCATCTATGCTAAGCACAGAAGTATATGCTAGAATGTAAGAGCATTTTAATACATACAAAGAACTTTCCACATCATATTCTGCTGCAATGTATTTTGGCTAAAAGAAAGTTTCACTGTGAGACGTTCAGAAAACGTTCAGAAAACAACGGAGGCTGCCGTTAAGACAGTTGAACTTTTATTTCACCTAAAGACCAAATTTGAGTTCTTTAGTGCAGGCAGTACAAGTGTGTCGCTGATGCTGGGTGTCTGTCAAAAAGTATGATTATGGCACTCTCCACATAGGGACCTCTGGCACTGGTCCAGCCAGTTGGCACAGAGACCAGTGCTGGAAGGATGCCAACCAGAGAAGGAAGAGTTGGAGGGGACAATTAGATATGTCAGGGCATGGGGGAGATCATCTGGTGTGGTAGAAGGCAGAGAACTGTGTAAAGGAGACGGAACGAGTGGATCCCAGATTCACCAGATCCCATTTTTATATTAGGTTGACAAATCCAACTGTGAGATCCTTCAGTATGCGCCAGCAAAACAGCTGGTCCAGACTCCCGGAGACCCATTGTTGGACTTTGCACTCATAACTGGGGAATGGGCCAAATGTCCCCTTCACCTGAGGAGATTCTGGCACCTCCTATTGCACCCATAGGATGCAGCAGTAGCCATTTTGGCACCACTGCTGATCTTAGACCTCTACTGATAACAAATTTAACAGGGCACAATGCTAACCGATTTAGGCCAGCACAACTCATTTACTCCTTGTTCCTGTAGTGGTGTGGAGATGCCAGCATAAATCTGTGCACTGGCCTAACTCACCCAGGAGTGGTGCAGAAGTTTCTTATGGCACTTTTGTGGCACACCCAGGCCAGAATGGGATTTATGCTAGCCTAACTGGGGATTAGGATTGCAGCCACAGATACTTACTTATTTTCCAACTTCCTAAAATTCCTTCAAATGTTTTTGCCTTAATCCCTCTGTAGCTTACCTCCTAAGTCGTTCTTGGCAGCTTTCCCACACAGCACAGCTATATTAAACACTACTGGTAGTGCAATATTAATATCAGGGGTTATCAGGTATGATGACGTAATTTAATATCAGTTGAAATGGCGGAGGTGACAGGAAGGATGTTGTGGTGTTTTTTCACCTATCTGACTATTCTGAAGCTCTGGAGAAGTAGTAGGTGAACATGGGCTGCCCCCTGGGCTTCAGAAAGCTCTTTGGAGGGGACCAGAGTGCAGCTCTGATCCTCTTCAGAAGCCTCAGGGGGACCCACATTCAGCCAGTTCTGCAGATGTATAATCCATAGATAAATGGGCTCCACATATATAGAGTTAAGCCAACTTTAGAGTTCTGTTTAACAGGCCTGAATTGATCTAAATACAAGTCCTCTGCCTCCATCAGTATGTGTAACTGAATTTATTCAGTTCAGTATGTACATACTGAACATTCAAATGTGGAACGTTTCACACTTTGAAATACAAAGCATTAGTCATTTAATTTGTAGCTCTATCAAGTACACCTGTGTTTTTTTATATGTGGAAAAATTAATGTCTTATCTTCTTACCTATCCACCCACAGCAATTACTTTTATCACTGGATTGTTTGTTCAGATGCCATTTAATAAAAACCATGTGCTAAAATAGGAACATTGATTACATATAGTTTTACATCCAAAGTACAAAATGTACTTAAATAAACATGGAAATTAAGCTATATTACACCCCACACTTGAAAGGAGGAAAGTAAAACATAGCTAATTAGTCTAGTTCACTGGAGAGAAAATGTTTCCCTTTAGCACTTTGCTCACTGATAAATGCAATTCAACACCCACCATTTAAGTTGGAGGAAAACAGTTTAACTACAGCTCAATAGCCAAAATTATAGATCATTGATTCGGATTCTTCCCAGTTTTTTCATCCAGTTCATAAAGTCTCTTTTGTTTCCTATTAAGATTTTTTTTAGGCTTGCAGGATTTGAATTTAACATGTAGCGAATCCTTGTTTCCAAGAGCACAACACAAAAGGGCAGATAATGGATTGAGGAAGGATGGGAGACATGGCACACTGAACCATTTCTATTGCTTTTGTTGTTTTATGAGGAGCATTTACTTATCTCCTTTCTATATTGCTCCTTGGAATCTAGCTGTGCCTGAAACCATTATGTCTACCCTCATCAAGGCCTTAACCAACCCATTTCTGAAAGTATTTTTTAAGTACGATAACAGATCCCCAAGGAGATACAACACTAACACTTAAAAAGCCAGACAAATTCTATGTCAAGCAGCTTTGGACAAGACTACTCAACAGGTGGTAGGATATGGAACACAATCTTAAGCTGCTAACCCATTACCTGGTAAAGTAGTAAAAAGTAGATTCTGTCTACAGAGTTGCCTGGCCAGGTATATTAACCTATCATTTTGCTACCCACATTACTGCTAAAAACTTAAGGCTGCTTTCAAAGGATATAGGGATTGATTCTGATGTTACCAAAGAGTATTTTCACCTCGAGGTGAAGACTTTTTGTATTTGAGGGATTATTTCCTTTAGTTCTATGCTTCTGTATTCCCAAACTGGCTCAAACGTCTCTTAAAGCTGCTGGGTACATAGCTGGGGATCAAGAGGCAAGTACAAGGAATAGGTCACGGCCCAAGAATCAACAAATATAGCTGCCACTTTTTATGGGATTCAGAATATCACACTGTAGGGGCTAAAGGTGGTCTTCAAAACGTTATAGGGCAGTGATGTAAATACATCCCACATTTAATAACTCACGTGAATTGCCTCATTCACAAAGTTATGGGACTTTTACTGTGACCCTAACAGAAAGGATGGACCATCTGAGAAGCAGTTGCTGATGCATAAAATTGTATTTGAAGGGCTCCAAGGACCTAAAATGCTCTTTAAGTGGAATCCTAGGTATTCCCTTTCAACAGAATGCAGGTTGCAAGTAGTGGTGGGCTCCAGCAGGTTCACACCTACTCTACAGAACTGGTTGTTAATGAGAGATAGGACATATAAAGTTTAAAAATATCTGTTTAAAAGTGGCTGCCAGATGGGCATAGAACCGGTTGTTAATTTCTTTGAATCCCGTCACTGGTATGGGACAATTCTGATAGTTGCAAGTTGCAAGTATCAGAATTGTCCCATACACATACAAGCTGAGCACATTACCACGCAAAAGTCGAGTGTCGATTTAATAAAAGAGAAGCCTGTTCAGTTAAGACACACATCATGCACAAAAGATGCCATCTGCTTTCAAACTACATTCAACAGATAACAGCCACAATATTTATGAGTCAATAAGCAAATTTGCTTACTTGCAAGGAGAAGGCAAGCAATTGAGACGACATATAGTTGCTTCACAGAGACATCATAGCGGTCCATGAAAAGGTCCATCAAGTAGACAGCGAGGTGGCGGGCAGTGGGGCAAAGTTGGCAGCGGTTGCTGAGGATTGCCAAGAAGTCAGCAAAATAACGTCGCATCCTAATTTGTGGAGAATGGGCCTTGTATGTGTGCAGGTTCAGCTCCTATGGTGACACAAGAGAGGGAGGGAGAAAGAAGCGGTTTTAAAATGAATATCCATTGCAGTAGCCAGAACACCCTGTTCAGCAACCACCACCTATTCTGGAAAATGCTTAGTAACAAAAGCAATGAAGTTATCCAACACTTTCCATATGAAAATGAAGCATGTTTTGAAGTATCACTAAAGGTTTTTCAGTCATAACCTAGAGCAGTGATTTTCAACCTTTTTCATCTCATGGCACACTCAACAAGGCACTGAAATTGTCAAGGCACACCATCAATTGTTTTTACCATTGACAAGGCCCACCAGGCTGTTCAAATCCCCCACTTTTCCTATTAATGAATGTCAATACCCAAATTCCCGCGGCACCACCTGAGGACCATCCATGGCACACTGGTTGAAAATCACTGACCTTGAGAGTTGAACTGTCTGCAACACAATTCTAGTCACGTTTTCAACAATATGAAAAAGCTGGTTAGAGGAAGTTGGTTTACATCCGAGTCTCTGGAGACATTCTTAGGGCCAACTTTAATTATTTTCAGCAACTACAGAACAAAAGGCTTAGATGGAAAGGCTAGGTAGCAGTTGAGCTTGAAAAAAGCAGTTTAACCTTGGAGAGGTTTTAGTGATTGGGCCACTTTTTAAAGCATTGGCATGTTCAATCTGAACAAATTAACTTTAAACAAAGAAACACATACAAGGCGCAAACAAATAGACAAGTTAATCCCTGAAAAACATCAGATTTACAGTTTTGGACCTGAAAAATTTATATCGACGGGGCAGATCGTGTATAAGGAGAGGTTTCTGAATAAGGTGGAAACCAATTCATGATGTACCCCTCAAATGACTTCAAGATAAAACCTCTTAAATAAAGACTTTAATGTAAATGGTGTTTACATTATGGTTCAAAAGTGTTCACTTCCTCAGGTAAGCACACTTATCTACCCATCTAGACAGTAGATGCATTTGCAAAGTAACATGGTAAACAGATGGCACCATCCAGTCTTGGTTCTGGGAGACAATAACATTTCATGTGATTTCTGCTGCCTCCTTCAACAGGATTTTTAAGACAAATAATAACTATGTGCCAGTCCAAAATAAAATCCTCTGTTAGGTCAAAACTTTAAATTCTGGAAAAAAAGTCAGCAATGGTGCCACAGCATTCCACATATCTTAAGAACACAGTCACTCTCTTTATGGAGAAGTGCACCACAATCTAGAATTGACATTATTTTATTATCTGAGTTATATACAAAAGCAGGAGAGAAATTACAATATGTATTCTGAGCTAATTTACAGAAGGAAGGACACAACAGTGCCAAATTGCTTTTCCTCTGCAAATTTCACTTTGAACAGGATGGCATATTCCTATTGCGGCCACTAGCACATCAAACAATGGAAAAATACAAGACAAAGAATGTGGCAGGGAAGGGTGAGTAATATATGGCTTGCAGCCATATGCCATTTCCAAGGCATATCTGTGGTGGAGGTTTTTAAAATACAAACACACTCAAGTAGATTTCTAAACCTGCTTGAAAACATGACTGTGATATTTAAAATGTCAACTAATTTTTTTTAAATATGCCAAAATATTTTTTCCTTATCTTTAGACTTGAAAAAGAGGGGGACCATAGCTCAGTCAAGTATGCAGGATCCAGATCCAATATAAGGCATTTACAGTGAAAAATCAATGATTCCCTTTCTGAGAACAACAAACTGACATCCAAGAGTGCCACTGGATGTCACCAGTGGCCTCTTCTTACCAGCTCTCCTGCTGCTACCATCTTCAATTGTATGATTCTCACATTATGCAAGTGGTGTTACTACTGCAATGGTGCATTGTGACTATGGGAACCATTAGTTAAAAGGATCAGGTGATAGGAAAAATCTCTATCCAATAGGTCTTAAGAACTGACGCCAGATAAAATTTAGGAGATTTATATCCTGCCTTTCCTATGCTGAAGCTAACACCCAAAGCAGCTAACAAAGATTAATATTTGTGACATTAATATTTAGCTGGGTGGATCAAGAGACCACATTATATGTTCATATGACTTTGGAAAGCATAGCAGTTCTCATTGCGTCAGATGAATAGGATAATCCTCCTAATACTGAAACCAACCAGGTCTTCCAAAGTGCCAGGAACAATCCTGGAATATCTATCTACAGTATTTATATACCGCTTTTCAACTAAAAGTTCAAGGCGGTTTATGAGCAAATGAAAAAATTAATAGCTAATTAATAGGTAATGGGTCCCTGTCCCAAAAGGGCTCACAGTCTAAAATGCTAGCACACCAACACAGACTCCAGGCTCACATGCTATAATGATATAGTTGGAATGCCAAATTTATTAAAGAAACCCTATAGGACTTCTTTGCTCAAGAATGCAAATTATAGACAAGATAATATGTAATACAGCAATTACAAAAAGAATGAAAAACAACACAAAACTAGAAAGATAAATTTGCCATGAAAGAGACCAGAGACCACTTAACAACTATTCTACAAAGATCTAAACACAAATTTAAAAATTACTTTACAGAACATTACTAGAATGTTGTTGTTCACATAAGAGAAGTGGAAAATTGTGAAATTTTTTCCCTTCACAGTTGTGGAAATTTTTTTCCTTCACAGTTCCTTCACTCACTTTTCTGGGTGAGTCTCAGACCAGTGTTTGAATGCTGCTGAAAGTACTTAAACTTGTTACAAGTTCAGTTTTTGTTTATTTCTTCTTTATTTCTTCACCCAGCTGTTTTTCAACTTTTTTCATCCTATATTTATATGGGGTTGGGGAATATAGACTACTCTCCAGAGTTTTCCCATGTACACCTCACTGCCTGAAGATGTGCACTACATAAACTCCACCTATGCCATGGGAACAGGTTCCCCAAGCACGGAACAGGGCAGAAAATGTATTTCACTAGGGAAACACACAAGGCACATGCAAACAGAACACTAATGTTGGGAATGGATGACAGAACTACTAAGTGTAGGGAATGGATGACAAAGAGAATGGCTTGTTCAGGTAAAGACAAGAGTACCATGGCAAACATCAGATAGGCTCAGGTTGCCAAAAACACTCATGAAAAACCAGTTCAAATGAATCCAGTTTGCTTCCTTAGATAAACGATTTACCAAGAGCCAATTACCTGTGTCCCCAACTTCCTGCCTCAAAGCCCTTCACTGAACCAGTTGGCACAATAATCAAGGGGATGCTTGGCTCCTTATTAATTTTAATGATCTAGCACTGTTGTGATGGAGCAACATCCCATCATATCAGTTTTACTCTACCCCCTATTGCTTTTCAACAACTAAAAATATAATGTATGTATTTTCTGCTTTTTAAAAGTTCAGTTCACTTACTACAAAACACCAGGAGCTCATATGTACACCAAATAACAAAGTCAGCACTTTCTCAACACATTGACACATCTGCAAAGAAATGCATCTTCCATGCATATCTTTCTCAGCACAAACATGCCCAGTGTGGTAATGGGAGAGGTTGCTTTTCATACAGTCCTTTCCCTTTCACGTTAGTCCTCACCATAAAAGTATGTCATGGATTGCAGGCTATTCCAAAATATACTTTGGCTGCAATCCAATCCTCTAGTTAATCAAGTAGGAGCATAATAATTCTTATTTTATGAATGGGAATGTATTTAAATGCTAATTTTGGCTGCAATCCTATACAGTTTCCTGAGAATCCCACAGAACAGAATGGGACTTCTGAGTAGACATGCTTAGGATTGCACCCTCTTGTCACTTTCACTCCCTTCAATGTTATCATGTGAATTTTGCCTTGTTTGTCTTCTTATATTGTGATTGTATGCTTAACAACAAAACAAGACATTCAAGAGAAAGAGCTAATTCAATCCAACCTTTAGTCTCAAAGTCCAATGAATTTCTGCAGCAAGGTCCCCTCTCCACCATGGCTCTTCCATCCTTATACTTCCCATCCAAAAATAATAGGATGTAGGAAAAAAGGCAATGCCTGTAGGGGGAAAAAGACACATAAAATTAACTAAGAGAAACATGTTTAATGTTAATTGGTGCTTCTGTTTTTGCTTATTTCTAAATCAATGTTTAGGACTAGACCTTAACAGCTGGATCTCACAACGGTTGAGATACAGCTAAGCCAGAGGTCCAAAATATTTGGCAGAGGGCCAAATCACCTCTCCAACCCTGTGTTGGGGGCTGGAAAAATTATTTACATTTCAAATGTGAACACATTTACATAAATTTAAATATGGTTGGTATTTTTTAAAGAGAGAAAATGCAACAGCATAATTACATGACTTGTTTCCCTAGCCAACAATCAGACCAATCAACTTGTCTCCCAAACATTTGAAAGCACCATTCCCATAACAGATTTTGATAAGGGGCACAATCACCAGCCAGAAGCAATCTCTTTCCCAGTGTGCCTGTCCCAGTCTACAACCTTTATCTTGGAACACATTTACCTTGGAGCGAGCTCCCTTGGACCACAGTGGGATTTACTCCTGAGCAGGTCGGCATAAGATGAAGCTATCAGAACATTGCTTTTCAACAGGAGAAAATACATGATTCCCAGCCTGTGATTCCAAGCCCAAACCTATGTAGATCTACTCAGGAGTAAATTCCACTGTGATCAATGGGACTTGCTCCAACTCAGAAGCAAGTGGGGCTAGGACTGCAGTTTCAGAGACCAGTCCAAAATAAAAGCTAAAAACACTCATATACCGTGTGTGTGTGTGTGTGTGTGTGTGTGTGTGTGTGTGTGTGTGTGTGTAAATAGTCAATCAACAAAGTGTGTGTGTATGTATGTATGTTAGGACCTCTACTTCTGAGCATGATACCATAGTCTTTCGAGACTGAAGGATGTCAATGAATGTATGTATGTATATACATATACGTACATATGTGTGTGTGTGTGTGTGTGTAGAGAGAGAGAGAGCTTTTCAACAAAAAGATTCACGATGTGATTTACAGAAAAAAATGACTTAACTAATGAAATAAATTATATAGATTTTCTAGATAGATATATTTTCTAGACAGACAGATAGATATATGTTAATTTAAACACTACAGCTGCAATCCTAAGAGCACTTTCCTAGGAGTAAGCCCCATTGAACTCAATGGAACTTCCTCTGAGCAGACACAACTGAGATTGGATGTTAGTATGTTACTTGTTAGGTTAATTTAAACTTACTACATCTAACAGATTAATTCCAAGCTGCCTGCAAAGGAGGACAATGACAATATATATATATATATATACACACACACACACACACAGTGTCCAGGACGCCCAAGTCTCAAAAAGAGTGGAGGTCCTGGAGAAAGAGTGCCTAAGCCCTGGACTCCCCCCTGCCGACTGTGGGAGCCACTCACCCGGAGCGCTGCAGCGGCTGCAACAGTTGCCTGGAGTGTATCGAGCTGCGCTGCCTGCAACACTTTGTATCCAGCGGGACAGGCGCGAGGCTCTGCTTACCTTGGAATAGGAGCTCGCGCTGCCTTTGTCTTCCCCGGGCAGGCTCTGTCTGTCTGTCTATCCCTCTGCCCTTTGTCTGTCTGTCTGTCTGTCTGTGGCTGAGCCCTGCAGCAGCTTCTAGGGCTGGGGGCAGGAGGGGAGGAGGCGCATCCTGGAGGGTGCTCTGCTGGTGCTCAGTATCACCCCCTCCCACTGCCACCTTTCCCCCACTCCCTGCCTGATATGAATGAAAGGAAGCTACTCCCATTCATTCCAGGGGACTGCAGGCACGCCGGCTTCATACCGCGCAGGCGCCAGCCCCGCCGCCCTCTGGGTAATGTAGTTCTTCGCTCCCTCTTGCAGCCTTCTTCCCCCCTCCTGGAGACTGAATCAAAGGGTTTCCCGCCAGACCTGGAAAGAGGCTCCGCCCCGCCTGCCAAGGCTATGCATGGGATAAGTACTAAGCATGGTTGCTCCACTGAGTAACACTGGAGGAAGTGTAAGGCTAACTTTTACTCCATTGCAATGGACTAAATGTGGGTGAGAGCATGTGCAAGCCCCATCATGGTCAGTGGGGTTACACTATTGAGTAACACTGGAGTAAGTTTAAGAGCTACCTTTACTACTCCATGACAATGGTTCCAACTGAGTGAATGGGTTAGTAGGGCTAAAGCCTATGCATGTCCTTACTCCTAAGCAAGCCCTGGGGTTTGCTTGCTTACTCCTTGCTTACTCTTAAGCAAGCTATGGTCAATAGTGTTACTCCATTGAGTAACACTGGAGTAAGTGTAAGGCTTACCCTTACTCCACCGCAATTCAAAATGGTTCTAGCTGAGTAAATGCGAGTTAGTTAGCCTATGCATGTTTTAACTCCTATGCAAGCCCCATCATGGTCAAGTTACTCCACTGAGTAACTTTCACTTACCTTTACTCCATTACAGTGGTTGTAGTGAAGTAAATGTGGGTTAATAAACACTAAGAAAATCAATGGGTTTAAAGCCTATGCATGTGTTTACACCTAAGCAAGCCCCATCATAGTGCTGCTGTACATCACTGTCCACTGCTGCCCAGTGTCCACTGGTGCCCACCAGTGCCTACCCAGAGCCACACCTAAGACCTATAAATATTCCTGAAATTTTTAATTCCACAATAACAGGTAAATTCTGCTAGTTTCATAATGATGGGGGGGGGGAAGGTTTCTTGACCATGGCCACTCTCTGTTGAGTTTGCATGTTCTCTATCTGTCTGCATGGGATTTCTCTGACCCAGAAAACTCACATTTATTTCATTGTTAAATATTAGAAGTGTTTGGGGTCAAAGTTTGATAATGTTTTAGGAATAGTTTTAGGAAATGTTTTAGGAATAGTATTATCTAGAAACATAACCCTAGTTTACATATACAGTATCAATTAGTTATAAAATGGATTTCATTATTTTGCCTAAACTTTAGTATGCTTGCAGTTTCCAAGTTCCTTCCAAGTTCTCCAGAGTAACTATGGGAAGACAGAAGAGGCACTTACTCTGGACTGCTCTATGCATTTCCCATAGGTTATCCATAGGTGGCACTGTAACTATGTCTGTGTAAAAGGTTCTGTAGTTACTCTGGATTGTAGCCTAAGAGTGCAATCCTAACTTATTTAGGCCACTGCAACTCGCCCATCTCCCCATTCCTGTGGTGGTGTGCAGAGGCTAGTGCATGTCTGTGCAGTGGCCTGTTTCTCCCGAGGCGTGGTGTAGAAGTGACAGGACTTGTACCATGACTTATGCCTGCCTAATTTGGGGGTTAGGATGCAGATTTAGGGTGCAATCCTAATCTAGGCTGGCACAACTCATCAGTCTTCCCATTCCCATGGTGATAAAGGAGGTAAGCACATGTCTGTGCATTAGCCTAAACCCCCAGGAGTGTTGCAGAAGTGTCTTCCAGCACTTTTGTAACACTCCAGGTCAGCGCAGGACTTATGCCAGGGTTCAGGCTGGCCTAACTGGAGGTTAGGATTGCAGTCTCAAACTGCAATCCTAAACACACTTTCCTGGGAGTAAGAACAATTGAATATACTGGGGCTTACTTTTGAGTAGACATGGTTGGGATTGTGCTCTATGTCTTCCAAAGATGGTAGGGTAAAATCATGCTGAATTTGATTTTAATATTCTGTTGTTCTGTTGGTCAATCTGAATTGCTTACAGTTTTTACACTCAAGGACACGGGCAAAGGAAATGATTTTAGGCTTAGCAGACTGTGGACTTGCTCTGGCCTGGACTCCCACCTCACATTAGACACAGAAAAGTGTTGCCAATGACTCCACTTTCTAAAACTGCACAATCTCATCAAATCCAGATCATGCTAAATAAGGGCCATTCATTGGAAAGGAAGGCTGCAGCACTGCAGGGCATCTGTCACCCTTTCCTATTGTCTTGCAGATTCAGACTCCCCACCTTGACATAAAACCCAAACATGTGCCTTCCTGAATAATAAATTAATCTTGATCTTAATCAGCTGGACCATCTTTCTCACACTAAGATATTATTAACATTATAGCCCACACCCTGCCATATCTTTTGTCTCTTCAGGAGCCTGAAATTCAGGCTCTGTGCCCTTCTGAAAAGAATCATTTTAACTCAATCAAGCCCAGGAAACAACTGGATGGATATCTTGATCAGGCCAGAGGTCCATCTCCCAGGTCACAAGACATTCCAGATACCCATTCTGATACCCAGAAGACATTCCAGATGGGAAAAGGAGTGTCTCTCTGTTATTCAGATTGATATTTAATCCTGTTCTTGAAGAGGAGTTTTTGACATTTCTCCCACCCCCACTTCATTAGCGTGAAGTTACTGAAGGGAGATAACAGTATAGACTGAGGTATACAAATGCCAGCCAGCATTTGGTGAGCTTTTTGGTTGACAAAAATGCCCCTCTCAAAGGCATAATGGTATGCTTCTCAAGTAATTTTGTTGTGGGGAGCATCTATCATTTGGCAAAATCCCACTTACACTCCAGCCACTGACAGATTGAGGAAGTAAAAGAGTATGAACTGATGGGATATTGCAGAATAAGTGGAGAACAGGACATATTTCAAAGGATGATTAGAAATTTGCAGCGCCCCTCATAGTGAGGGTGACTTGAAGGATTCAGTCACAAAGAGGTGCCCAGGCCCACAGAACATGATTATGAGCACAATCCTAAACATGTCTACTCAAAAGTAAGCCCCATTGTATTCAATGGTTCTTACTCAGGAAAGTGTCTTTAGGATTGCAGCCAATGTTGCTGAGAACTAACAGAATCACAGAGGTAAATATTGGATCAAACACATTCACTAAAAAAAAGCAGGCCTCCGTCAGTCTTGGAAGACTATGGTATCGTGCTCAGCGCTGCAAACGCATGGTGCGAAGCACGAAAGCCTGGGTTAGATTGTTATGGAGGATAGGCTGTTACCCAAGCAGCAAATCCCCCCTCTCCACACCACTGAATGAGTCCAGTGGAAAGGCAGAACCAAAACGATTGGATCCAGCTGGTGTCGCAGAGCTGGGTTAAGGACAGGAGCTCACCCTGTCTTGTGGGGCTGACCCGGATCTCGAACCCTGGCCTGCTGGTTAACAAGCACAGTGTCTTAGCCACTTGCACCACCCACAGCCCTCTAGACATTAACTGTGTAACATGGAATAGACATGGAAAACATTCAAGGCCCAAATCATAACCAACTTTCTGTACTGATACAGCTGTACCAAAGGGGCATGAGTTGGATTCTGTTATTGGGTGAGAATCACAGAGGCCTCTCCTCAAACTAAGATAATGTTTGTTCCCTTACACTGGAGTTGTAGTGCCCTTACATCAATGCTGTAAAGTTGGTTAGGATTGTGCTTTAATATGTTCACAGTTGGATACATAACTTATTTAATTCTTTGCCTCCTGGCTTTTACCTATGCCAAGGAAGCCTAGACAGAAAAAAAAATTGTTTCTAATTTTTCTTACCAAAGTTTTTAAAAAAAAACTTATTCAGATTTCATACTTGATAAGTTAGTTATAAAATTTAGTTAAAGCAAATATTCTTATCTTTCAAGTATCAGCAACTGAGCATTGGAACCTTACAAAAATTCTCCCACAGCATCAAATTTTTTGTTATATTTGGAGGAATCTGTGCTTTGTAAGTGAAAAAAGCAGCACTACTTATAAAATGTACAGATATCCTCTGCCTCTTTGCAATCACAATGCCACACATTAAGACAAGTCTCTGAAATGAGACACTGAAATCCAAAATCCCAGTTAGGCCAGCCTAAGCCCCGGCATAAGTCCTGTGCTGACCTGGGGGTGTCATAAAAATGCCGTTAAGACACATCTTTGCCTCTCCTGGGGGAGGGTTAGGTCAGTGCACAGACGTGCATTTGCCTTTCTACATCACCAGGGGAATGGGAAGACTGATGAGTTAGGCTGGCCTAGATTATGGTTGCACTCTCATGCCTGTTTTGAACAGTGATGGAAAAACAAGAGTGACAAGTGGATTGGTTTAGAGTAGTACAGAAAAATGAAACATCCTTATTTTGTATTCATGCATGCACATAACAAATGAACCATTGGAACATACAAATTTCTCTCATTCATTTATGTCCTGTGACAGTTGTAGCCACTTTCTACAGGGATTCCTCCTTGTCTCATGCTCTTCACTTTCTGTAGCTGGTAATGTGGAAGTGGAATAATTGTATTCTCATTCTCAGAGCATCACAAGGGCATCCCTAGTGAAGGGCGTAGCATTTAGTTTACAAAGTGTGCAGAAATGGATAACACTTGTAAAATAGTTTGTTCAGATTCATGCCCAAACAAAGAGTCACAATATAAACATGTGAAAATTTGGGGAAGGGGGAATTAATAGACTTTTATTTTTGATTTTCTGTCCACTCTAACTACTATTTACGCCTGCACATAAATAAGACATCATCACTAAGCTTTCATCAAACACTAATGTGCTGCATGGCACACCTAACAGACCACTGAAGTAGGAACAATCTCTTTGGCCTGTTATGGACAACTGTTTGGGAAGAAAATGGTGCATGTCTGTTTCCAGATCTCCATCAACATCCAATTACTCTAGCTAGAAGATGGAAAGAGGGAACTAATTAAATTGCTTTAGGCTTATCTTCCAAATATTTGCTCACCCCACCCCATCATCTCTGGCTGATTGATTATTGTTTCTATCTCTTTCAGGACAGGCACATCAATGAGGCCTACTTAGTAAAATGATTTGTTCACATTCATTCCCAAGCTTACGAGTTGCAGTCTAATCCAAGTGAGAATTGGGGGAACAGTTGCCTCAGGCAACAGACTGGTGGGGCACCCTAGCGCCTGCCAACTTACCTCCACTATTTCTCCTCCCACTCCCTTTACTGGAAAAGGGAATCATGTGGAGGGCAGCGTTGACTTAGAGCATGTGGTGGCTGAAAGGGGCAGAGACTTTCATGGGGTTTGGGGAGCAGAATTTGTCATAGTACCTCAGGTGTCAGAAGGTCTCAGGTCAGCCCTGATCACTGGAGACATCTTCCACTGACTCACAACAGCTTTTGCAGACTTCTACAACAACTTGCTTCCAGAGGTGATTTCTCTGCAATTTTGTTGGAATTATAAGTAGTGATCATATAAGCTATCTCTAAGTAGGCCATACGTTTACTGGGGAAAGAGAATGATATAAATAGTTACCAAATATAGGAGATCTCTAAAGAGGACAAACTTCTTTTCTTTTCTAAGTCTCCAAGAGCTCCTGACAACTGCCCAACTGTCAAAACAACAGAATCTTGGAACACCCAGTACAAGTGGCTTAAAGGTATGCCATCACCAGGTCACGCTGACTCCAAGCTCCGATGTAAGTGATTGCCCAGGTTATTTCCTGAAATAATCCAATACACCTGGAGAATGTATAAAGCAGAATAAGGGGCATGAAAAAGAAGAAAATAGCTTTCCTCATTTGCTAAGAAGGCTTATGAAACTGAGACATGAACACATAGATCTTTTCTTAGGAATTTTAAGGCCCAATTCTGAAGTAACTTTCCAGTGCTGATACAGCTTTGCCAATGGGGTATTTGCTGCAGATTGGTGATAGTCATGGAGGCCTCCTTAATGTAAGGGAATAGTCATTCCCTTACCTCAGAGCTGCATTTCCCTTACCTTGGTGCTGGAAAATTTATTAGTCCTGCACCCTAAGTGTCTTTCAAGGAACAGTGGAACAACGGCCTTGATGATGGAAGCTTTTAAAAGGGGATTCAACAAATTTCTGGAGGAAAACTCCATTATGGGTTTCAAGTGGTAATGAAATAAACCAATTTCTTTTTGGGATTTATACTCCAACTTTCCCATACCAAAACAAATGTCCAAGGCAGCTTACAAAACTTAATTCCTCCCCTCCTGCTATCTTTACAACAATCCTGTGTGTCAGGTGCGGCTATGGCTGCAATCCTAGCCACACTTTCCTGGAAGTAAATACTGTTTAACACCTGTTTAATACAGGTGGCAATGAACATAACAGCAAGAGTGATAGCTGTCTTTTTCTGTGATCATGTACCACACTAGCTATAATTTGTGAACACTTTTATGAAAGAAGGCTGCTGAACTGGGGAAAAGGTTACACGCTTAGCCATAGTTAACATTGATTTAACTTGTTTTATTTATTGGTTTATATAATTTTTGAGGGGTTATGTATACCATTTCTTTGAATTTCTTTGTTGAAAGGCTGCACATAAATATTCTCAACAATAATATTACTAAAAACAACTACAAATTTAGAGCACAATCCTAACCATGTCTACTCAAAAGCAGCACCTGCCTAAATTCTCTCTTTTATGCAATGCTTAAAGGTAGAGGCAGTCTGTCCTCCATTCTATATGGTCACCCTGCTTACAGTTCAGAACCAAATGATTAGGAGTCCCACAGAAAAAGTTTATAATCTCTTGGTATTAATAATTTGGATGAGGAAAAATGATTTATTTTTTCATTTCAGTGCATGATTGCTGAAAGAGTTACAGGTTGCATTCCTATCCACATTTTCCTGGAAGTAAGTCCTATCCTACAATGGGATTTACTTCTGAGTAGACACAGAAGATTGGACCCACAATCTTCTAACTCAAACTAGCAGTTCTGACCACATAAAATTTTTAACTGAATTAATCTAGATTAATCTGATCTTTTTATGCCTCAAAGTAAAAAGAAAATTCACTATTCTGGGATAATTTATGTGTTAGTACAGCACAAGCATGTTAGTAACACTTAACAATAGCACCAATAGTTTAAAAAAAAAACATATGATTTAGCACATGTGCCTTTGCACATGTTGCTCATCTGCACAGTTTGAGAGAACCTCTAACAACTTTCCCTTCACTTTGAGTGGAGACATAACACTTGGCTGTGTAAATAAGGAAATCCATGATCAAACTTCCTTTTGGAAGTTTTGGACAATCAAGCACTTTCATGAAACTTGCAATGAGAAGTTCATGCAATGAGAAGTTCATGCAATGAGAAGTTCACTGCACAATCACTATCCAGCGACTACATATATAAAAACAGCTTTAAAATTGGCTTTCTCAATATACGTTGACTTGGAAGCCAAACAGTAATTGTACTAGCTAGATCTTGTCCTAGAGTGACTGAAAATATCACAATATAATGGGGCTGGATGCATGAAGAAACTCTTAATTGTCTTGTATTGGTAGCCTACAAAATGATAGGACATCAGAGATAGCACCATCAGCAAGCAAGGAAAGTGTTCAAGAGAGCTTATAGGCAGCAGGAGCTCTGATTTCTTTATATCCGTAAATCTGTATAGGCACCTGGTTCTGTCTCCTGAGATGGTTTGCACAGCACAAAAAAATGTTGTTCTGTGATGCCCTAAAATAGTCACAAATAATCTGAGAGTAGCCTTCAGTACTTCAGTTGTCCAACACTGACACATACAACCATTTTTCCTTTGAAATTTAGGATTGTCTTGATTTGATAAACATTTACTCTTCATTCTTCTCCTCTTCCCTTTGCATACTACTAACTGTTTATTAACAAGAACTATTCTTCCAGAGGCTATTTTTTCACAATTTTTGCACAGACTATTTTTTCTATTACTATTGTAGCAGTAGCGTTGGACCAGAGACCACGTTAGGTCTGGTCCTGTAGAGATTGGGTTGTTTCCCAGAGCCATGGATACACTTGTTTTCTTTTTGGTTTGTGGATGATAGACTCCTCTTATATTTCATTGAGATAATCCTGATCAGCATATATCAGAAAGCCAGTAAAAAGACTGTCAGTCCAGTAGGGATCATAAAAGAGTCCATTCTGTTCTGAGTAGAATATCTGCAGCCAGACCTCGTCCTCTTGCTTTAGGGAAAGAATAGTTGAACCAGAAGCAACATCATGGTTACCGGTGTTGGCGTCAAACGTTTTTATCCTGTACTGCCCATTGTGCACCAGCCCAATTGCCAAGTGCTTATTGGCCAAAGTGATATCGTAGGTGAAGTAGTAAACACCAGGGATGCTGCACATAAATTTCCCACTGGAAGAATTGTAATGTCCACCTTCATTCATGAGGATCTTGTCAAATTTGATGGGCAGCCTCTCTCTTGGATAGCTTTTGGTCACTGCAACAGAAAAAGCAGATTTGGCTTTCTTGGCCCCGCAACTGCAAGGACCTGGCATTCCAGGTTCACCATGTATTCCTTTAGGGCCTTTTTTTCCTGGGCCTCCACTTTTTCCAGGGTTTCCCTTCAGGCCCTTTAGCCCACGAGGACCAGCTTTGCCAGTGGCTCCTTCCTTTCCTTTCGGCCCTGCTTTGCCTGGATTTCCCGTTCTGCCTTCTGGACCTGGGAGACAAACCAGTTTCAGTTAGTATTCAAACAAGCAATTGGATGTTGAGGGACTACTATAGTGTGCCTCGCTATGAGAAATGAAGGCATGCCAAGAGGTGTTCCCCCCAAAGTGTAGTATGTATTAGGTTGGTTTTACAGTTGCTACAAGCCTAGTTTTCATGTGATGGGAGGGCCCAGCACTGCTCATGCTAACTGAGGTAAAAAATCAATATACAGTACATCAGAATCCAGGCCTAGTCAGATGCGGACTTATATCACACATGTAGGTCTGATGGGAGGGTTGTTTAAAGCCCTCCAAGGTTTTAGTAGTTAGCCTCCACCACAGTTTTGAACCTTATTTCCTTCTCAGCTTGCTAAGTGTAACTTTTAGGGCACAATCCTTAATTGGAGTTGGGCTGGTGACTTGTGCAAGTCCAATATCATCAAAAATGTGATGCATTTTTGCACTGACACAAGTGTAGACAGGCTGACACGTGAACATGCGCTGGCCTCCCTGAGCTGATGCGATTCCCTGGAATGGTATGTTTGTACTGGCTGAGCTCCTGCTGGTACAGGTATCTGAGGAGGGTGTACGGAGTGGGTGGTGAAGAGGTGGGAGGGAGGTTTCTGGGATGGGAGAAGACAAACAGAAGGCATACTCGGGGAGGGGGTAGGTGGATGAGGAGTGGGAGGTGGGACCAGGACCCACCAGTTATATTGGATTCTAGTCAGGGCCAGATTTAGGTTTGATGAGACCCTAAGCTATTGAAGATAATGGAGCCCTTTATATGAGCAAACCAGTGATATTTTAGGGAGCAGGCTAGCAGACAGGACCTGTTACTTATAGGCACCTACACAATACAAAACACTGTTGCTGTATGTAGGTTTTATTTTATTTGTTTTTTATCTTATATTTTGGAAATGTTCATAAATTTTTTCCTTAAAATTTTTTGGGGTCCCCCAAGAAAGCGGGGCCGTAAGCTATAGCTTTTTTAGCTTATACGTAAATCCGGCACTGATCCTACTCCTGTTCCCAAGTAATGTAGAACGTTACTATTTTACTCAGGTCTATTTTACTCAGATCTCTGCCACATTATGACCACCGTGGCTCTTCACAGAGTAAGGGGGAAAGTTTCCCCTTGCCTGAGCCACAGTTATTACCAAACTAGCACTTGATATCCACAGGCATGCCAATCCAACAATTAAGTAATATATGCTCTTAAAGAAAAAAGAAGTCTCACAACTGGGGCCAGAATACCAATATGATTGCTCAATATTGAAAGCATATTTCAATCCTTCTTGGCTTAATTTGTGAGGTTATCTACTGTATCAGAAATAGCAAATCAGCTCACAGTTTCAAGTGGAAGGTCTTTTTAGATGTATAGTTGCAAGGTAACAAATTTTAGATGACGTGTTCTTGTAAGCCAACTAGTCCAACCACCTTGTTCCAAGAAATATAGCATGTTCAACAGATGGTTTGAAGATCTTCAGAGAGGAAAAGCTCTGGTAAGAAATGTCCTAATTTTCAGGTAAAAACTGCCCTCCTAGAACTAAAATCATTGAGATCCTTATTGTGCCCTCTGGGGCAAGAGAATAAATCTCTGTGTGAGAGATGATTAGGTATTTTAAGAGTGCTACCAAGCCATGTGTCTGTGTCACCCCTTGAGTAGTTATGATGAGGGAAGATGATCATGTCTAACTTAGGATACAGCTCTATTTCTTACTAAATTTTCCTCTGCGGTGAAAATGATCCGGTAGATTATTTTCCTGCTCTTTGCAGATTTTTACTCTGATGAACATAATTCTAAAATATAAGTGCCGCTTACCTTCTTCACCTTTCTCTCCTTTATCTCCATCATTTCCATCCCGTCCATCTTTTCCTGGGAAACCCATCCTTCCTACAGTCCCAGAGGAACCAGGAGGTCCAGGAGCACCTGGAGGGCCTTGTGGTCCTGGAAGACTACATACAAGTTGCTTGGAGCCCTTCTGAAGTTCTGCTTTTACAAAGCTACTGAGAAGCTGGCTAGCTATGCAAGGCACAGTCCAGATAAAGAGAACCAGAAAAATCATGATGAAACCTGTAAAAAATAAAGAGAGACAGCTACAGATATCTATTGCTACCAATATATACAGATGTCCCCCACTTTCTGTTGGTTCGTTTTCTGATGGTTCCACTTTTTCAATACCTTTCAATTATACCCAAGACTCATTCATTCAACACATGCTCCACTCTTTCAACCTCTCTCTTAGTCTAAAGCCTAAAATTGTCTTCCTTAATGTTAATTTACATGTAATATGGTGACAAAAACTGTTTTTGGCATTTTCTTACGACTTTCTTCAGTAAATAACCATTTAAATACATTAGATATTCACTGCATACACATGCCTTTGTTCATTCTGCTGTAATTTGTTATGTTTTTTGGCTATGTGTTAAAAATATGTGTTATTTAGGCTTTTGCAAGTGATATTTGTCTTTCTTGGTGGCCAGTTGGCATCTGCAAGCTGAAAAAGACTACTTGCTCATAAATCCTGAGGCTATTTGCATCGACACAGCTATGGCATCTTCCATAAGTTAATACTAGAGGGTGCTATAGC
This sequence comes from Cryptoblepharus egeriae, assembly GCA_030015325.1. NCBI lineage: Eukaryota > Metazoa > Chordata > Lepidosauria > Squamata > Scincidae > Cryptoblepharus > Cryptoblepharus egeriae. The sequence continues at coordinate 84,914,516 of JAREYC010000002.1, read as the reverse complement.
TGTGTCGACGCATCTGGCCTCATGATTTATGTATAGGTACCACTTTTCAACTGTTCACTTTTGGATGGTGCTCCCATCCTTAATCTGTCCAGTAGGTGCGGAGCCTGTACATGAATTTCACCAACTTAGAGGAGAATTGCAGGAATGAGGCTTTCTTCCTGCCTCCACCTTTAGAAGGGTCAAATATTCAATTTACCATAAAACACATGCCTTTTTCTATCTTGCTCACCCTTGTAGGTCACAAGGAGCTTATACCAGATCTTCTACTGAAATGTTGATCAACCTAACTCAATACAGCAGCAACTCTTCAGGGTTCCAGACAGGAACATTATTTTTTATCTCATCTGGAGATGTCAGGGACTGAAGCTGGGGCCTTCTGCATGCTAGGCATATGTTTGACCTCTGAACTTCTGCCATCGATAATAGTAATTTTGAGAAACATTTATATACCATTTTAGCATTAAAAAAATCTTATCAAAATGGTGTATGTAGCAAAGGAATGAGAGATGCTTCTTTGTTCAAAAGTAGAAAGGGGAATATGAAAAGGGAATTTGAAAAGCCAAATAAGAACACCAACAACACCTAATTGGGAGGCTGTCTCACAACAGCGCAGTTGTTCTCATTTTGCAAAATGTAATGTAACTTTTGAAAGATGTCTGCTTTTCCTGCTGCCAGAGCTGGCGACTCACCCGGCTCCTTGGTCAATCTCTGGAACACAGAGATGACCAGGGCCCTGGATGAGATCGCTCCTGAGCGACCTCGGCCCTGCCGTAGATCAAACGCAGCTCCTTGGTTTTCTGGGGAGCTGCGGGCTTTGAAACAGCAAGGTCAACGTTTAGAGCGACGGTGGCGAAAAACTCGTGTCGTTTCTGATCGGGCAGAATGCCAGGGCTCACTGGCGAGCCTACTCTGCGGCGGTGGTGGTGGCTAAAAAGATGTATTTTGCTACCACCATCGCATCCACAGAGAACCACCCAGCAGAGCTCTTCCGTGTGGTCCGGGGCCTATTCCATCTGGCCCCCCGTACGGATGTGGTACAGCACACGGTGGCTCGCTGTGGCAAGTTCACCCAACATTTCGCAGACAAGGTCGATCAGATTCGGCATGACTTGGACGCCACTTTAACAACATCCAACGATGTCCCTGGGGCACCTGTCTTGTCCATCTTTTGGGATTCTTTTCAGCTTGTAGAACCTGAGGATGTGGACAGGATTCTCTGTAGTGTGAGACCATCTGCTTGCCCGCTGGACCCTTGCCCAGCCTGGCTAATCAGACTGGCCCGGGATGGACTGGCCGAATGGACAGGGTGATGAGGGTGAACGCCTCTCTGAGGGAGGGGGTGTTGCCACCTGCATTAAAGCAGGCGGTGGTTCGCCCCCTCCTAAAGAAACCCTCCCTGGACCCTAAAAACTTAAACAACTATCGGCCAGTCTCAAACATCCCATTTCTGGGCAAAGTTTGTCGAGCGGGTGGTGGCGTCCCAGCTTCAGAGGGTCCTGGATGAAGCTGATTATCTGGATCCCTTCCAATCTGGCTTCAGGCCGGGGTTTGGGACAGAGACTGCCTTGGTCGCCTTGGTGGATGACCTACGCCGGGGAATGGACAGGGGGAGTGCGTCCCTGTTGGTCCTGCTGGACCTCTCAGCGGCCTTCGACACCATCGACCATGGTGTCCTTCTGGGTTGGCTGGCCGGGTTGGGGATTGGAGGCACTGTTTTGCAGTGGTTCCGCTCCTTCCTGGCTGACCGGTCCCAGAAGGTGGTGCTGGGGGATGCTTGCTCGGCACCCTGGCCTCTTCGGTGCGGGGTGCCACAAGGTTCCATTCTATCCCCCATGCTATTCAACATATACATGAAGCCACTGGGAGAGGTCATCCGGAGGTTTGGAGTGAGGTGTCATCAGTGCGCTGATGACACCCAGCTCTATCCTTTCCTCCTGAGTCCAAGGAGGCAGTTGAAGTCCTGAATCGTTGTCTGGAGGCAGTGGGGGACTGGATGAGGGTGAACAAGCTGAGATTAAATCCTGATAAGACAGAGGTTCTTCTGGTCCGGAAGTCCTCGACTCGGGTATTGGAATATCATCCTGTTCTGGATGGGGTTGCACTCAGTGGTGGGCACCAGCAGGTTCGCACCTACTCTATAGAACCGGTTCTTAACAAGAGATAGTACATATAAAGTTTAAAAATAGCCATTTAAAAGTGGCTGCCAGATGGACAGAGAACCGGTTCTTAATTTCTTTGAAGCCCATCACTGGTTGCACTCCCTCTGAAGGAGCAGGTTCGCAGCTTGGGGGTTCTCCTGGATTCGCAGCTTCTCCTGGAGTCCCTTTGCTCAGCTTCGGCTGATCCGCCAGCTGCAATCATACCTGAGTCGTTCAGATCTGGCCATGGTAAACTATGCCCTAGTGACATCTAGATTATTGCAACGCGTTCTACGTGGGGCTGCCTCTGAAGACGGTCCGGAAGCTGCAATTAGGCCAGAATGTGGCAGACCGTGTGGTTGCTGGGGCTCGTCGGTTCGACTCTGTCAGGCCACTGCTTCAGCGACTACACTGGCTGCCCATTCGTTTCCGGTCTGAATTCAAAGTGCTGGTCCTGACCTTTAAAGCCCTAAACAGCTCAGGTCCTGGGTATCTGAGGGACCGCCTTCTTCTGTACAATCCGACCCGTCACCTAAGGTCATCTGAGGGGGCCCTACTGACTATGCCGCCACTAAGGGATGTGAGAGGTGTGGCGGCCAGAGATAGGGCCTTCTCGGTGGTGGCACCCCGGCTTTGGAACTCCCTCCCCTTAGAACTGAGGAAAGCTCCCTCACTACAGAGCTTCAGGCGGAGCCTTAAAACCTTTTATTTTAAAAAAGCGTTTTAAACGGGGCAGAGGGTGGGGGGCAGTGCGTTAGTGTTGTATTTTATTGTTTTAACAAATGTTTTTAGCTTGTTTTTAATTGTTCCTAGTTTTATAATTCTAATTGTATTTTAATTGTATTTTAATGATGTTTTAATTTGTATTTATTAGAAATTTTAATGATGTTTTATTCTTTAATGTTAGCTGCCTTGGGCTCCCCCTTATGGGGGAGGAAAGGCGGGGTATAAATTGAGTAAATCAATCAATCAATCAGATAGCACAGGCAGCTTTGGTTTAATCCTTTTCTCATTCTGATCCAGATCCTCTAACATTTGCTGGACAGACACGTATATTCTAGTTTGAGATGACAACAAATAAGCATGCTTTCAGCCCATTAACTACTTTACATTAAGGGAGTTCATAGTTCATTGGTGCTAAAGTGGCATTATCTTTTGTGCTTCTTCAGATCAAGATAGCTACATAGAAAGAGAGATGGTTCTTCAGTTCTAAAAAAAATGTCTGCCAAAGTCACCTGCAAAAGTGAAATTTTTGGAAAGCAATGCAAGGCTCTTTGGATTTAATGGCTGACTAGTATGGGAATAGATATGAGATTCAGTCCATGCAGAGTTGGCCTAAAAGCATCCACAAGTCTGAGCTGTTGATATTCTTCAGTGGCCACATGCCAACAGCCCTGGTGGGACTTATTACAATGCAAATGCTGTTTAATGACACTTTGCCAGGTAGTTTTTTGTTCAATCCCTTTTCAGTGTCCAATTGCGGGGGTTAGATCTCTCTTGTGACACATGGTTCACAGGAAAGAGTTGGCTTTGGAAAGCTTTGAACATGAGTAGGAAGTGCTTTCTGAATTGTTATGGATGGTGTTAGATCTGAACTAAGCAGAAAAGCATAGACCAAATTGCCTTTAGCGAGTCATAGCTGTAGCGGCTGCCAGTTGAAGCTGTGAGCCCAACGCTGAGTTGAGCTCTTTATTCCGTTCTGAGACTGCCAGATTTTTGGGCTGATTTTCTTTGTGTTGCATTGTTTGCTGACAAACCAACTCTCCTCTGTTATGAGCCCAATAGATAGCCCTGAGGCATCTGCAATTTTGGGATCAATGAGGTGCATTTTGAGAAGTGTCTTTGGGCACCCTTCTGTGTTAAACATGAAGCATGATTTGTTCCTCTTCTTCATGTTTTCAGTACAAAGGGTGAGGGTGGAGGTTGGTGCCACCATTGATAAGGTACAGCAGCACAATGGGGGCCCTTTATTCAAGGAATGGTAGAGTGGTTAAGAGGACCTGGCAAACCAAGCAAAGAAAAAGGGAGCGAGATGCAGAATCCAACGTCCTTCATGATACTAATAGTGCAATCCTAAGCATGTCTACTCAGAAGCAAGTCCCATTGTGTTCAATAGTACTTACTTTCAAGAAAGTGTGGTTAAGATTGCAGCCTAAATGATTTTTCTCTATTCTTGTGACAATAGCCTTGAACAGCCACCATATCATTTGGACAAATACTGCCAGGGTGACCATATGTCCTCTTTTTCCAGGCCATGTCCTCAAGTCTTGGAAAAAAACAGAAATGTCCTTTTCCCTGTGAGCAGGCTGCATATAGCCTGCTCTTGTTAACTAATAAATTATACATAATTATTTTAAAGTTAATAAGTAATAGAGTGTTTAAATTAACCACATGAATCAGCTTTTTTGGTTTTAGCGTTTATTTTTCATGTCCTACTTTTTTTTGGGGGGGGGGAGTTGTCCTCTTTTGTGGGTATGACCTCTTGTCACCCTGAACACCACATGCCTTTAACATCTGCCTAAAAGATGGAGCACAACATTTATCAAGTCTGTCTTTCCACAATGACTGACAAAAGCGTCACTTGTTGATCTCTGGCTTGTGGGCAGTTTTTAAAGATTTGAACGCCATGCTATGTATTTTGTGTCAAATCTTGTTTGTGCCTCAACTTTTGATTTTCTTTCTTAAGAGAGTTTTGTAATCTGGAAATGTGAGAACTCCCTGGACTGGGAAATTCAAGACTGAGTTAGGGGGGGTTGATATACTGTGCGCTTTTTTTTTTAGCATTTTAAGAGAAATCCATCTATTATTTCCTGCTCTGACCTGTAGGAGAAGGAAACACTGTCAAATTAATCCCCACTATCATCACTTTCCAACCTGCACTGATCTGGGGAAATGGGGAACGGAAGAAATGGTGTGTGTGTTTGGCGGATTGGGTGCGGAGGACTGGGATTATGCACACATTGCATCATTTGCTGTGGAGTTTCTCTCTCATCTCAGAACCATCACTAGGGAAATGTGTTACAAATTATTACTACTTAGAGGTCCCAAACATTTAAGACCAATGTATAATTAAGACCATGTGAAAGGAGTGGAAAAGGATTTGAATCTCTGAAAAATATCAGTATTTGCATATATCTCCTCTATCCTGAGGCTTTTAAAATATTGATGAAATACATGGCTACCTGATCCCAAACTGGAGATTATTTAGTAGTCATCGCATGTTATGCATTTTCAAAGGTGGATGTTCCCATTCATATAAACCTCAGCAACGTCATGCATATTTCTTGCTAATCAGAAGGCTTTATGTGGGCCAGGCTCAAAACTGGCCTCAACTGAATTTCAGAACTAGGACCTGAAAGGTTTGTAATGGAATAAGAGGAGCATCATGGTGGGAGGTGGGAGAGGGGCAGGCAGGGCTCAGAACTGGCATTTAGGCTGGATCCATGCCTCTTCTCTAGAGCAGTGTGGATCAGCCTGAGGCTGAGTAGACCTACTGGGAATGCTGCACCCCTACTGCAGGGAAGGTGACAAGCCTCCCTTTCCCTGTGGTAGCAGAGCAGCAATCCCAATACTTGCACTGAATACAGTGCAGACAAGCCAGCCTGCCTGTTCCAGCACAAGTTAGGATTGCGCTGCTCTTTGCCTACACTCTCACCTGAACTTGTGGCCTCATATTTTCTGCTAGGAGTCTTTTGTGCTAGTACAAAGTAACACCAATTTAGACAGTGTTAGGTGTATATATGTTGATATATCAATGGCCTATTTATTTTGGCTTTTTTCTTTGGTAATACGGTGCATTATATGCATCGTTACCGTACATTGTTAGTTATCATTCACAGCAAGTCAGAACTTAATCCAGGTTTCCACTGGAATTTGTGAATGGGCAGGGGGCAGTTTTCCATTACATACACAGGCTGAGCTGGGTTGGGAAGAAAGTGCCTCTGAACATGCACAGAGACTGTTTCCTACTATTAAAATATCCCTGGTTTCATTTTGAATTGCATTTTGAATTGTTCTCACAAGTTATTTCTATGTTTATGGGTGCAATTCTACGAAATTTCAGACTGGCCAAAGTCACCTGGCTTATTATTCAGTGATGGTGTGGGGAGATCGGTGTATGCCTGTGCATTGACCTAACTCCCATAGGAGTGGGGCAGAAGTGTCTTTCTGCACTTTTGTAACACCCCGATGTCAGCATAGGACTTATGCCGGGGCTTAGGCCAGCCTACGTGGAGGTTAGGATTGCAACCTAAGCGTCCTATAGTCATATGTCCTTGTAGAAAATTGTGCCAATACACCAGTATATGATTTGCAGAAATGAGAATGAGGACTTCCATTGTTTACAACTGAAATATGGAAACAGTTTTAAAAGCAGCTGAGAAAAGCACCACAGCCTTTCAGATTTTGTTTAGCACGTAAAAAAGCAGGCCTCCCGTCAGTCTTGAAAGACTATGGTATCGTGCTCAGCGCTGCATACGCTGTATGTGAAGCACAAAAGCCTGGGTTAGACTATTATGGAGGATAGGCTGTTACCCAAGCAGCAAATCCCCCCTGTCCATGCCACTGAATTAGTCCAATGGAAAGGCAGAGCCGATACGATTGGATCCAGCTGGCGTCGCAGAGTGGGCTTAGGACAGGAGCTCACCCTGTGTTGTGGGGCCGACCCGGGTCTCAAACCCTAGCCTGCTGGTTAACAGGCACAGTGTCTTAACCATTTGCATGTACCTTTAGTACATTCAGCAGCTAGCTTGTGAGACTTGGATATGTGCTGTGTGGAAATGTCAGCAAGATCTATCGGCAACAAGAGATTGAGACAGCTTCAGCATGAGATGTCACAAACCATATTCAATCAGTGTGTTTTCATTCTTTGAAACTGTGCAGCACCCATATTAGCTCTGTGCCAATTCCCAATGGTCTGCATGGCATCCAGAGCAGTGCAGATGAGAGTTCACACACTATACATCAAACTTGTTCAAAATTCAATGTGGTGCAAAATACCATCTTTAAAAAAACATAAAAGTTAAACAATGAGATAAAGGAAAATAAAAAGCCACGGTTGACTCAGTTTCTAGAACTGAAGCTATCTGTTTATGCTAGCATTTTTGGATTTTAGAGCCAAGCTGTCACAAAATCATGTGTCCCCATTTCAATGGTGCATCTGATGACTGCTACTACAAGACTATTTGGGCTCAGCCATTGGTAATCATGCTAGAAGACCAACTTGTGGTATAACCACCACTTAGAAACAGTTATCTGAATTATCTATCTATCTTGCACAATAATGGCCCTGCAAAATCAAGAGTGTGTGTTGCTGACTGCTCAGGTAAATTTGTTATCAACAGTATTTTTATATCACTTTTCAATTAAAAGTTCACATAGCAGTTTATAAAGAAAATCAATAACTAGTAGCTCCTTTTCCCATAAAGGGTCATAATCTAAAAAGATGCAAAAGAACACCAACAGCCAGCTGGTAGAGAAGACACTGCTAGGGTGAGAAGACCCAGACTGTAATCCTAAACTCCAGTTAAGCTGGCCTAAGACCTGGCATGAAATTTAGGGAGGTTGTTCCTTCCGTGATGGAGGCTAAGAACTGGTTTTTGGAAATTCCAACAGGAAGGGAGTGAAAAGGGGTGCAATGCATTTTCCTCCCTATACATTGCAGAATCCCTGACTGATCACTGCCCTGCCCCAACCCCTGGACCTAGAAGCATGAAATTTGGGGAGGGTGTTTCTTCTGTGACATCAATACCCACCAAGAACCAATGTTGAGAAATTTAACCCTTAAGGAGTGAAAAGGGGTACAATGTGTTTATGTCCTAAACTGAACATTGAAGACTGATCCACATCCAGCCAATTTGGTGCCTAGGGCCAGATGCACTGGAAGGAATGTTGTGCATGGGAGGCATTGTGCATGGGGGAATGTTGCATGCACGGGTGGGGTGCTGCGTGCATGGGTATTTTACTCCTGCAATGTGGGTACATTTTGCTAGTAATACATAAAAGCAGGCCTCCGTCAGTCTTGAAAGACTGTGGTATCGTGCTCAGCGCTGCATACACTGCATGCGAAGCACGAAAGCCTGGTTAGATTGTTATGGAGGATAGGCTGTTAGCCAGGCAGCAAATCCCGCCTCTCCACGCCACTGAATTAGTCCAATGGAAAGGCAGAGCCAATACGATTGGATCCAGTTGGCGTCGCAGAGCTGGGCTAAGGACAGGAGCTCACCCTGTCTTGTGAGGCCGACCCGGGTCTTGAACCCTGGCCTGCTGGTTAACACAGTGTTTTAACCACTCGCACCAAGCAGACAAAACAAATGTAGAAGTAGTTTTAGAAGGTTTGGGAAAGATTTCAGCTGGGGTCAAAACAACATTATAGTATGCACCATGTGAGACTCCTCTAGGTGGAAATACATGTTGTAGAATGGTGTAGAAAGCCCTCTATCTTGAAGGCAACTCAATGCTACTGCAGACTGATGTGGGAGGAAGTGATCCGTCAAGCAGTATCTTGGGCTTTAAAGGCAAATGCCTTCAGTTTGGCTGAGAAATGGACGAGAAACCAATGGGGATGTTTCAACAGTGTTGCAACATGGTCCTAAGGCCTGATCCGAAATAACAGCTGTATTTTAAACTATTTCTGAACAGTCTTCAAAGACAATTCTGCAAGAAAGGAGAGTCTAATTGGATGTCAGGGAAAAAATTCCTGATGGTTAGGGCAGTTCGGCAGTGGAACAGATTGCCAAGGGAGGTGGTGGACTCTCCTTCACTGGGGATCTTCAAGCAGAGGCTCAACAAGCACCTGTCAGAGATGCTCTAGGAGAATTTCCTGCTACAGGCAGGGGGTTGGACTAGATGACCTACTGGGTCTCTTCCAACTCTATGATTCCATGAATTCCATATACAGTGATCTCAAATTAGATCTCTCCTCCTATAATGATGGCTTTCTTCTAGACTAAATTTATCCTCCTCTCTAATAAAAATAGCGAGGGCTTGACCTTTTTGATCAAAAGGGTAGGAGACAAGACATATCCATTCACCAGATGAGCTATTAATAGTGACATGCAGGCTTCAACTACACAAAGGAAGTCATTGTCTGCTGACATTCAGCAAGAGATTACAAAAAGTGATACCAGGAATGAATTAGGCCTCTTTTTGCATTTTCCAGTTTAAATCTTGGAGCTCCGTAAAGAGTCTCGACTCCTTGCCATTGAGCCAGCAGGAATTTTTTTGCATCATTTCAAAGTTTCTTTGGATCAACTTAGCAGTGCTGCTTTGCAAAGGTTGCACAGGCAGCAGTGGATCCCCCTGTTGCATTGTTTCTGTTCACTTGCCCTTGATCCTACTAAGAATGACCCTACAGGCTTATAAGTGCAGAGCAGATCAACTGAATGCAAATTTACTTAGGTGTAAGACCCGTTGAACTCAGTGGGACTTGCTGCCAAATCAAATAGCACAAGATCGGGCTGTAAGCCCAAATGCAAATTTACTTGCATTTCTGTGTCTGAAAAATATTTTAATGAACTTGAAAAATAAGAGACAATGATACTCACGAACAGAAATCTCTTCAATGAGATCCTGACATTCAGGAGGAAAGCTGCTGAATCTTAAACAGATGTTTCACTGAAGAACACGGTTGTCCCGTTTGGTGGGATTCCTAGTTATTGTTGCAAAGCACTTCCTTTAAATGAAGGGACTGAAATTTTGCGTTCGCGGATGTCACAGGACGTCAGTAAAAGTGGTTCCTTTCATTTGCATTCCCAGTTCCTTGCTGCAGTTCATAGGAGTGTTTTTTTTTCTTGGCCCAGCTTTGCCAGAGGCATATTTTGATTATTGTGTAATGTATTGAGCTTCTGCCTCATGTCACGTGAGACAGGGAAGAAAACTTCACACACATGTGGCTGAATGCTTGGAAAGCTCCAGATAACTTGAGAAAATTCCTCCCACCCTTTTTCCTGTTGCAGCTGAAAGGGATCAGGAACGTCCAATCTTTCATGAGCAGAGTATAGCACTTAGATCAAGTTTGAACTGAGACTGAGTTCACTCATGGGGATCATGAACAGGAGGTGGTCCACAAACACATTTTATAGGGCCCTTGATAATCCTTTCAAATGTTCTTATTTTAAAAATTTTTAAAAATGAAATCAACAAGCACAATCAAAGTACACCCACCCATATACAATTGTGCACCCCCCCACCTTTGGAATATCAGCTCGTATATTTAGAGGTACATTTTTAAATTTATCTTTCTTTTACTCTTACCTTTCATCTCCTAGGTGATGAACCTGTATAAACCCCCATTCCCAATAATAATAATAATAATAATAATAATAATAATAATAATAATAATAATAATAAATTAATAGTAATAATTATTATCTATATATATAAAAGAGAAAAGTCACTGACTGACTGACTCATCAACGCCCTTCCAAAACCACTGGGCCTAGACGTGTGAAATTTGGGGTGGAGGTTCCTTCCGTGATGGAGGGTTGCACTAAGAACCGGTTTTTGGAAATTCCAACCGGAAGGGGGTGAAAAGGGGCACAACACATTTTCCTCCCTATACTTTGCATTGGAGAATTGCTGACTCATCCACATTCCGCCCCAACTGCTGGGCCTGAAGCATGGAATTCTGGGAGTTCTTTCTGTCACCTGAACACCCACCAAGAACCATCTGGAGAAATTAACCCTTCAGGGGCTGAAAAGGGGCCAACGTGTTTCTCTCCTATACTTAACATGGGAGACTGGCCAACATCCAGCCAATTTGGTGCTTGGACCCTGGTGCACTGAGGGGATGTTGTTAGGAGGAATAGGTTGCACTGTGGAGGATGCTGCGCATGGGGGGTTGATGCGCATGGGTGGAAGTTGCGCATGGGGAAGTTGCGCATGGGGTTGATGAGCATAGGGGGGTTGATGCTCATGGGGAAGTTGCACACGGGGGAGGTTGCACATGGGGGAAGTTGCGCATGGAGGAAGTTGCGCATGGGGGGTTGATGCGCATGGGGAAGTTGCGCATGGAGGTTGATGCACCTGGGGAAAGTAGCGCATGGGGGAAGTTGCGCATGGGGAAGTTGCGCATGGGGGGTTGATGCGCATGGGGGAAGTTGCGCATGGGGGGCTCATGCGTATGGGGGAAGTTGCGCATGGGGGGTTGATGCGCATGGGAGGATGGCATACGGGGGAATTTTAGTCCCACAACATGGGTACGCTTTTCGCTAGTTATATAATAATAATTTTTGTTAAATCTCCCCAACTTAAACGTACTGTATCACCAAAACAATTTAGTAAAGCAATTTTAGGGTTCGCTTTCAGAGTTCAACAATTTCATTAATTTATTTAAACACCTCTTCCCATTTTCCTTTCACCTCTTTATAGTTCCACTGTATGTGAAAATCCGTTCCGAAAATCCTCTTTAAATTTCCAACATTAACCCTACCAAATGTTAAGCAGAATTTGACAGAAAGTTTGCTCATCATAAGAATGTTTAAGTTTACTCATATAAATTTCTCACTTAGATTTTATATAATGTGCCTCAGCTATAGCTCAGTGCATGTGCTTCATCATTCTAATTACACTAAAACAGCCCCCCCCCCAAGATAAATGAAGTACACTGTATTTACCAGCAAATCCCAAATTTCTATACTCATTCTTAGGTTACTCATTACTGAAGTCATGAATATGGATGACTTTTTTCTTAAGGCTGCAATCCTAACCACACTTTCCTGAGAGTGAGACTCATTGAACACAGTGGGGCTTACTTCTGAATAAACATGATTAGGATTGTGCTCTTTGTGTTGCATGTGCCTTGATGGTTGAGGCCTAGCCAGAAAACCTTGACATGCAAACATAAAGGTAAAACCCAATCCTATGCATGTTTTCTCAGAAGTAAATCGCATAGGATGAGTTCAGTGGGTCTTACTCCAGGAAAGTGTGGGTAGAATGGCAGCCTCTTTCTTATCTACTGTCACTCTGCTGGATATAGAATCAGGATTTTTGAAAAGAAAACATCTGCATCGGTTTGGTCTGACAACCTCTCTGATTGATGTGTGTCTGGTTTTGGCACATCACGTATTGTTTGGTTTCATTGCTCTCAGAAGAGTTACTTTTTCATGCATGCATGGACTAGACTTTTCTAAACGATGGGTGCAATCCTAGCCTAGGCCAGCATAACTTACCGGTCTTCCTGTTCCCATGATGATATCGAGAGGCAAGTCTGTGCACTGATCTAATCCTATCCTAGGAGTGGTGCAGAAGTGCTTTAAGGCACTTTTGTGGCATTCCTAGGTCAGCATGAGACTTCTGCTGAGGCTTAGGGCACAATCCAGAGTAACTACGGGGAGTCCTTGCTCCGGTGTAAGAACAATTTGCTCTGGATTGCAATATGAATTTCCCATAGGTTTTCATTAGGTGGTGCAGTAACTACGGGTGCACGTAATGTCTCTTACGTGCTCCCGTAGTTACTCTGGATTGTAGGGTTAGGCTGGCCTAACTGGGGATTAAGATTGCAGCCGTAGTTTCTGGTTTTGCTCTTCCGATGTGCCCATTTCAAATATGGCTTGCTTCTTATGCTTAATTGTATTTTAAAATGCAAATCAGCTATCTTGAATTTCTTTGTAAAGGATGTGGCTGCATATTACAAGTCATTTAAAATGAATGTACTAGTGAACTGAGCCCACTTCCAGCACAAAATTATGACACTGCAAGGTTCTAGGTAGACTGGAAAGAGCCTTTGAACTCTCCCTGCTGGACAGAAAAGTGCTTTTGTACCTTAAAAGGCTCCCTGGTTTCTTTTGCCTTGAGTTTCCCCAGGAAATCCTAAGTTTGTGAAATGGATTAGGAAAGCAGACACATGTACATTGCTTTGAAATAATGCAAAAGTCTCAGTATAAAAGATGTCCTCTTGCCTAAAAGGCAATATTATTGATACCATGTTTTAGTTTTAATTTGAACTTTCATTTTCAGTACGGTGATATTCTTTGGCAAAGGAGAAATAATGGTTGGAAGAATCTTGATGTTATTGCTTTGCATCTGGACCTTCCCCCTCTGATGCCATTTTCTGAAGTCCTTATAAATATGGATGACTTTCCTCCGTAGCTTTGCATGCATCTTTATAGCTTGCAGACTGTGACACTGATCCTGGCTGCCTCTGTTTTCCTCTATTGCTGTTTTCCTCTGTGCTGACAACTGTACTTCTTTTACTGGGTGAATGGCTCTTTGCCTTTTTCTCAATTCCTGCTATGACCCAACAGGGACATTCATCATCCAGTTCAAAAGGGCCATGTTCCTGCCACTCATTTGCCTTTCCCCAGAACCCATAAACCTCATGTGCAACATAAATTTTTGTTATTGAAATATTGTACATTCTGTCCTGTCCTTGTTTTTCGTGCCATACACAACCCTAGAGACTGCATCCCCAGGGTGAATATACTGCAAACTATTTATATGAGTAAAATAAAAGGGTAAGCTTAGCCTACATTTCGTTTGGTCAGGGAAGCCAAACATTTGGATATTACGACCCATGAAAGTCAGACATGAAGTAGAGCGAACAGGAAGTTAAAGCAACAGCAGCCAAGTCTATAAAAAGAACTTAGATCATGCAAAGTCCAATATCATTTGAAGAAAGATGCTAGAGCAAAAATAGCATATTTTTCTAGAGGCTGCTGATTTTCCAGCAAGGTTATATAACATATGATGGGAAGAAGTCTGCACTGTAACCTACGTAGACTGTATCAGGAAGATTAAGTACTTTAAGGGATATTCATGGACAGAGAAACATTTACCGTGCAATCCTATTTCTGTGCTAGGTTGCCCCCCATGTCATGAAGATGCCATAAAGCATATTCGTGATACCATGCCAGTAGGCAATGGTCTTGGGACAGACTGTGGCAGCTTATGAACACTGGATTCAAGCCCTTGGCCTCTGGCAGAAGTATCATGCTGCACAGCATAGGAGTTGAGGAGGAGGATGGGAGGGTATTTTGGAGGCAGAGAGGGCATGTTTCTGGGCAGATTAGGCTGGGAGAGTTGAATTGGCATAGACCTCCACTGCTGTATCCTATCCTCTGTCCTGAGCAAGGTAGCCTTACAAAGTAAAACTTGGACATTTGCAAGCTATAGAGTTGGTGGAGATCAGAGCAGCCCTATAGTGCAGGCTAGGATTTTACTGATGTTAAGGGGAAAATATCTCCTTATCCCAGAGACCTTCAGCAACTTCCTAACTTGCATTGGGTAAAATCAGAGCATGATGTTTGGCTGTTCCTGTGCAGTTAGGATTAGACTTTTAAGCCTGTTTTTTCTAGGCGTTAAGCATCACACTGCACCAGCTTTGCTGGGGAAACTTGGACCCTGTTCTTTCATTACACTATACAAGTAACTTTTTATATCAGGAAGCAGAATGATTACAAGATATATTTTTGTTTGCCTAATCACAGTGTGGATATTTGGGGGGGGGGGGGGAGGAAAGGGGGGAACACTTGATTAAGAAACAAATTTGATGATAAATTTATTTGTTCAAGGCTTAATCAAGACCAGAAATTTGTCTCCTACTGGAGATTTTGGAACACCAAAGGTTAGGAAGAGTACATGCAGGTGATATGAATGGGTCACTGATTTTCTGCTGAACATTTTGAATTTTGCACAGATCTGTCACTGAAGTTGCTTTTTCTATATGAAAATGTATACCACAGAATGGGTCTGGAGTTGTTAAAAGGTGCAAAAGTCTCTTTGGCCATGTTGTGATTTTGAGCCTATCAAAAACATAAGGAATAGAAACCCAATTTTAGTAAAATATTCTCAAGATTCTTACATGTATGTTCTCTTAGGAGCACAGCTGACAACTTGACATATACAATACAGCCTCCTGCCAGTCCTATTAAATCCACTGAGAGAACAGGATGTTTTTCAAGAAGGAATACAGAAGCCACTAATATAATAGTCTGGAGCTGGGCCCCAGAAATCATAAGAGAGGAAAACAAATCTGAAGATATCTGATACAACACTCAATGCATGTTTTTGGAATATAACAGACACATATTAAAACAATGTTCATTAAAGACACAGAAGACTTAGGGCACAATGCTGTTTGGCTCTCATTGTGCATATACAATTTTGTATAGGGGTTGGGGGGAGAAGAGAAGACAGTAGTTCAGAAATTGCCCCTTGCTTATACTGGTAAACAGACAGGATTGAAACAGAGGACAAGATGAAGGAAGGACTGGATCATTGCCACTATAATACCAGGTTTCTGAGAAAGGATATAAATATAACATAGTATATAGTCTAATGAAAACAGAACTCTCTGAACCACTCAAGATGTTTAAAATGTTAAATTCAATTCTGAAGAAAAGCATTAATTTCTAAACTATAATTGTTTCTTAGTATCCAATGACAGGTTTCAGAATACCAGAATTCTGTTTACATTTGCCAAGAATAACATTACTCCATTCAACAGTTTTAAAAATATTTACATTAAATAAAATCTAAACTTCATTATACAATTCTGCATTAGCTAGTTGAAATCACCATTCTGCTGCTTTCTATGACGCATACTGTCAATTCTTTTTTAAATAAGATAGCTGTTGGCTCTTGAATGAGCTGGGAGTAGTCCCCCCATTTATAAATGTACTGTACTTGGCACTCTTATTTACAGCAAGGTGTATAGCAGACCTAACTCAATCCATTGGCTGACAATATAAAAATTCTTTACAAAAGAAACACCCACGCTGCCAATTTTCTATTTGGTACATTCTTTCTTCAAGACAACCATTGCCTTATACGGGCAGAATCTGTTGAGTTGGTCACCAAGGATAAATATATCATTCTAATCCCATTATCTTATTAGTTTTCTTTATACAGAAATGTCATTGTCCTAGGAAAGAGGCCATAGGATCATCAGGTCGCTGCCGCTTCATTTGATAAGCCTCCATTTCCTCTTCTGTTGGCTCCCGGCTTTCGTACATGCTATTATACGGCCTCTTTCTCTCATCTAGTTGCATGATTTCTTTCACATGAAAGAGACGAGCTTCTTCTGCATTTAGTGCCTGAAGTAAAAACACAAGCCATTTGAATGTTATGATAGAGCACAGAAATACAACGCTTGTTCATAGCAGTCACTGTTGACAGAACCAATAGAAATAAAGATGTAGAGCACAATCCAGAAGTGCACTTGGGGTACCCTATCTCTCACTGGGCTGACCCAACTGCAAGATGCTCCATCCTAGCGACTCTGGAAAGGGCTTGGGGCAGCATAAGGCAACATAGGCTGCCCCAAGACAGATGGACCTGGGCTGCCCTAACTAGGACAGCCTAGGTAGTTCAGGAGAGGCATGTTGAGGGCATGTTTAACATTGCCTAGGGCAGAGCAGTTACTCTGTATCCAGAGCCTGTTTCCAGGGCAGAAATGCCCTCTTCTAGCTCCTCAGTTATACCGCCTCAGGAGCAGGTATAGTAATGAGTAGACCCATAGGGGTCCATGATAAGGAAGTAAGAATTGCAGTGTTGACCAAAAATCTGAGCTCTTGGCCAGCCTATCTGCAACCCCTGCCTCTCAACCTCAGGATAGGGAGCAACTATGGCAGCCCACTAATCTGGGGATACAGCAGGCCACTCCAAACATCCACCCTCCACTGGAGGTACTGCTGTATTGCATTCTCATGCACAGCAGTTACTGGTTGTCAGGAACTTCTGGGCTTCCTTATAAGGCAAGCACCACAGCTGTTCCTTGTTCAATGTGAACTGAGGAGGGTCTCCTCAGGAACAAGCCCTCCCCAGGCGTCTCTTACTTGATGTCTACTTAGCATGCTCTGGATCAGTTAGGGCAGCCCAGGCTTCCTGACTCTCTGGATGCAGCATAACTTTCTGCTCTGGGGAATAGCTGGGGAAGCCCACCTAGGGCTCTCCTCACTGCCCTCACTCTGGATTGTCTCCTTACTGAAATAGGGTAAAAGGGTGAATGTGATTTGTCTTAGATGTTTGAGTGGCTCTTTATTGGCTGAATTTGACCTGCTGGTCCACCAAACCACAAATAACCACTCACAAAAAGTCACTGACAGAGACAAAATAGAATTCTTTATTATCTTGCAAACCTCATGAAGTTATTGTGTATGGGAGAATTTCTCCAAGTTTCTGAAATACAAGCGCCCTCCTAACTTATGCTACCTTCTTGGGGGAGGGGTATGCAAACCCAGCAGCAATAATCTGCCTTGCAACTGAACATGAAAACTCTGGTGCATATAGCCTATTATTCATGCATATAGCCTATTACTGTATGTGAGAATTGTGAATTAGGGCACAATCTCACACTAGAATCAGAAGTAGGACAGCTGAGACAGCAAAGCTGTTTCAATCTCCCATTTAACCAGAATTTAAATAAGAATTTCATTTTCATTAAAAAAAATTCTATCCTGCCTATTTTTCCAAAGGGCATAACAAGACTGCCTAAAGCCATGCACTGGAAAACATACACAGTAATAACTCTTTTCAAATTCCCTCCCTATTAAAAGTATGTTGGGAATAAGGGAGTATCGATCTAATCAATCAATCAATCTGTCTATCTACAGTATTTATATACCACTTTTCAACTAACAAGTTCACAAAGCAGTTATCACTGCTGGAAGAATGTCCTATATGCATCTTTAATTCCTATGCCTTCCTGTAAATGTATGTCCTCCTTCCAAGTGGCCCACACATGCTATGTTGATAGTCTGAGTCAAATATAGCTGAGAAATGAGTTGTTTGAGATATACCTTTTTTAGTTTTTCTTGTTTCTTCCTCTCTTCTCCTTCACTGTCAGAACTTCCACTCTTTTTATGCTTCTTCTTCTTCTTTTTCTTGTTCTCTTTCTGTTTTTCTTGGTGTATCTACCGACAGAGTGAAAGAGCAACAGTTTAAAATAGATACAGTAGTAGAGGAAGATGTGTACTAACACTCAGGATCCTTGCATACAGGGAGCTGTAATGATCACATGAAGTTTCCAACATGCCCAAGGGTGTCCTAATTTGCTGCCAAAGCTGATCAATTTTCCTCACACATGGGATAGCACTGGGAGTTAGCTCAAAGCTCTCAGAGTGCACTGAACTTTCTGTAGAAACTGTGATTTCTGGACAAACCACAAAAAAGGAAATTAAGGGATAAGTGCAATGGTGAAACATTACGAAGAAAGGAAATAACTGATTATGAAAATTAGTGGAATTTGCTTTTATACACATTGTCTTGTAGCTGCTACTTAGCATTTAAGAGTATTGGATACTTGTGAATACTGAGAAGTAAAATAAGTCTATGAAATATCCAAACTGTATTTTAAAAAGCCATACTGTGCATGCACAAGTGATCGTAACTACTTCCTTGTAATGCTACAACAGATTCTTTCCTTTAAAAAGGAAAGCAGACAAAAGCATGTTACCTCCATGAGAGTTTTGGGTTTAGTTATATTCTCCTCATCGTTCAGTTCTCCACTGGGAAATTCTTCATCATCATTCTGCACATGGGAGCAACAAGAGAGAATTAGGTTTCCAAAGAAGAGAACAAAATTAGCCTACTTTTAAAAAAGTAGAAGTTTGTATTTCTAATAGACAAGAAAATTCTTACAGCAATTTCTTTGCCAGCTTCACCAGTGCAATAGGAAAACTTGACAAATGAATGGCAGCATTTATATCCCCATTTGCCTTCTTTCCAAAAGGAACCCCAAATACACTGCAGAGGGAAACAGAAAAGAGTTACCACAAAGCTTGAGATGATAAGTTGGATCATGTTATACAACCTGTTCAGGAGTTTTGATTTTGACTGGTTTCTTGAGTCAGATACATACTGTGTGATTGTTGATCGTAACGTCTTCCTCGTATTTAGAGCGAGCAACAGCCTTTTCTTGGCCCTTAATAACTGTTCCATGCCTAGAATATTCCACGTAATCTTCTGTTTGAGCAAGAAGTAACTCAGCTGGTGGGGCATCCAGATGTTCTTGTCCACCATACTACAGGAAAAGAACAGTCCAACTATCTTTAGAAAAGGATTATTTTTATATTAACCATGTAAGAATTCTTCTAACATGCACCACAGGAAAGAGTTCAAAGTCATTAGCACAGTCATGTTTACGGTCCTCAACTCAGTGTCCCTTTTAAAAATTATACTTGTGTCTCACAAAAGTGAAGAATGCTTCCAAGACCATCAAATGAATTCTTGTAGTTTTAAAATTTCTCAAGTTTTAAAAAGCAGAAGCACAGCAAGATTAAGCTGTATACAAATGAATCCACTTTCAAAATCAAACTGACCAAAAAACTTTTTCCTTTACTGGGCAAGGAATTATTTCAATGGACTTTTAAAACATACAGTTGGGCTTTTTTATCCATGGATTCAGGACTTGTGAATTTGACTATCCATTGATCTGGAACCTAGACTATCCCTGATCCAGCCTGGACCTTCCAGAAGCAACCAGATCACAGAATGAGAGCACAGTCTCCACAGGACACAGAAAACCTTAAAGGCCTAAAATGTCACTTCTAGACAGCATCCCCCCACCAAAAAACAAACAAACAGAAAATCTAGGAGTGACTTTATGTGGAGATCACATGTGACCTCCACACATGTGAACACCATTCAGAGGTGACCATAGCACATCTCTTCTGGTTACCTCTGGACAGTTAAAGGTGCTGAGCAGAGGAAGAACTGCTCCTGCCTGAGAATCCAGAGGCACTTGGCTCACTGCAGCTGAGATCGGAATGGTGAACTACAGGTCATAATTAGATCCTGCATGTCAAAACAATGGGTGAATGATGAACAGGTGAATGATAATAATGATGTCACAAGCACAAACAGTGGATGATGGATGGAGAAGGTTAAAAAACCTTCAGCAACGGAGTGATGTCTTGGTTGGAGTAAGTTTCTGTTGCGTCAAAGGCTGGGAACAGAACCTGGGAACAGAACCTCCACAAATGTGGAAGCACTACTGTATATTCTAATGAATATTTTTAAGATAACCAACTGAATGATATATGTTTTCTCTGTAAGGTATGTCAGTTAAGATGGCATCAGGTTCTTTTCTAAACTTTTAATATATTTTACTTCACAATGAAATTTATAGTATTGTTATGTTATATACAAATTTCCTCATTTAAAAAAATATATAATTGGATTTTTTAAAAAAATTAAACAGATATTTACCTTCTCTAGGATGCTCTCTTTCTGTTGATCTTTAAAGTCTTCTTTTTTTACTTTGAAGGATTTATACAAGAGTTCAAGTTTTGTAGGGTCTGCCTGAAGGTGAACTTCAGAGCCTTTTTCATAGGCCTCCCAAGCAAATACTTCAGAAATGAAAAAAGAGATTTCAGTGTAGTGATTATTCTTATAAAAATAAATTTTAACTACAGTATTAGAGCACAATCCTAACCATGTCTACTCAAAAGTAAGCCCCTCTGTGTTCAATGGGTCTTACTCCCAGGAAAGTGTCTTTAGGATTGCAGCCTTAGTCTGCTATATCCAAGAAAAGACCATTACTGTAATGAGGAAGTGGTTTTAAATCTTCCTTTTGCACACACCATTAATCCCCCATGTTATCACCAATGCTCTTCAGCTCTGTATAGCAAGTTCTAGAGAGACCTACCACTGGTCCTTCCCAGCTTGACTTCATATAGCTATTTCAGTGACAGCACTGCTTCTTCTCTTATGCCCAAGCTGGGCACTTCAAGCAAAGGTCTTGGAGAAGGGCTCATATAGGGGCAAGAAAGATTTTCTTACAGTATATACTTTATCCAAGAAAAGGTCCTGCTTATGATCCTTTAAAATTTGGAGGGTTGGTCTTCCTTCTATTCTAATGATTATGGAGGAGAGAGAAAACTGAGCTTTGAGTCCAAGTATCTTTAAAGCCTCTCTTTTAGCCTCAGTTGATATACCAAGCAGGGTTCCTTATAAGCTAAGTGGGAGACAGCACAGAGCTGGGCAACATGTAACATACCTTCACCGAGTGTCCAGAGACCACATCACAACACAGTTGTGATACCATAAAAAGAGAGAAGGGAATATAGATACAAAGCTCAAAGGAAAGTCTTTGTTCTCCTTTAGAGACCAACTCCTATCCTCAGATACCTGATAGCTCACAACTTCCCTTTGTTGCCCATGTTCTTGTATGAGAGCACCACACATGTACATTCCAGATCCTAGGAGTTGCAGGGAGGGAAAGGTATGTGGAGGATTCTTTTGGAAATAAATGATTTTGGATCTTCTATATTCTACCTTCTAGTAGACACCCACTCTTGCCATCTCCTTCTCTGCCAATGGACACTGCGCTATTTAATAGTATTTAGGATGCTTGAAATGATTTTGATCTGCTGATTCTTCTACTTTTATCCTTATGGTTTTATTATTGTTGATTTGGGGTTGTTCATATTTCATTTTTTTGTTAACCGATTCTTTAAGCTGCCTTGAGGGCACTTGCATTGAAAGGTGGAATAAAAGTATTGTAAATATAAGATGAAATCCCATTGCAATAATATTTTTTAAAAATTCCTAAATTTACAGTGCAATCCTGTGTATATTTACTCAGAAATCCCACTGCTCAATTGAGTTTACTCCCAAGCACTCATGACATTAAATAATAGCACCATCAATCTAACAGATTTAGTACTTACACTGAGTTTGTGCCATTGATATGGTATCACCAGTGTAACGCACGAAGTTGTCACCTGCATAACTGACCCTGTTAAAAACAAAAAATTACACTTGAACTTGTTAAATGACCATACTATAGCTATTAAACTCCTCTGTGAAGAAATTTTAAGACTAGTTTCCTTAAGGTAAGACATTACAGTAAACTGTTTCCTGTTTATGAATGACTTATCACTGATTTCTGTGATAAATTTGACCCAGAAGGTTGTCCATGTATACAAATGTTTGTGAATATTTGCTTTAAAAAACAAGCGACTGACCGTTCCACCGACCTGAATAACACAGTACTATTTAATTAATTTCAGACTTACTCATCTGGATTCTTTCCTGCGTTGGCATATGGATTCTCTCTCATTGCTCTTGTTTTGGGATCATAGTAGGCAGAGTTTGGATCAAGATTCCGCAAGTACTAAAGAGACAAAAGAATACTAAACTTGAAACCCCAGGTTTCAACTAATAGAGCTAATGTAATCCACTGGTTGTTTTCTGAATCTTAAAACGTACCTTAGCTGCTGCTGGGATCAGGGATGGGTGTTGGGAGCCCCTAGAAGCCCTCAGCAGGGCTCCTTGCAGGAAGTGAAATCCACTTCTGGATTGTGATCACAAAACTGGAAGTGGGTTGTGATAGCTATTTTTGCTCTTTGGAAACCACAGCAGCACTGCAGAGGGCTCCATGGGGCATTTCACACATCCCCAAGACCCTTTCAGCAAATAAGGTAGGTTTTTAAAAGGCCCCTGTTCCTGCAGCAGTGCATTCCCGGGGACTGTGCTGCTGTCTTCCCTGCCCCAAGGGAGCAGCGATTGCGGACCTTAGTCTGGGGCATTGTGATGCCCCAGTTTTAGAACCATTACTTTAAAGTAAGGATTCCTTAAGAGACTGCCAAACTGGCTTTCAGAATACATTGTTATTCTTCCCATTATGTGGAAAATTATCACTTCTCTCAAGCTTACTCAGCTCACTCAAGTGGGAATACATGCTGGTACCTACCTACCATTCATCCCTTTAACACCACTTGTCCCATCCATTTACTTTTAGAGATATGCCATGATTCCAGAAAAGGAAGGCCATTCTGTCCTCCAGCTTCCCCAAAAAGAACACTTCTATTTGCTTAAATACAGCAACAAGCACACACAGTTATCTTAACCTAGAACATCTCCATTAAAAAAACTAGGCAGAAGTATTATGACTGTTTGTGCACCATTCCTATTTCCCTGGAAGTCACACCACAAACTAATAAACTTAGCAAATGAAATAATCTCTTTTTCTTTCACAATCCTGCCATATGCAAGGATGAGAACACGAGAGAGAAGGCAAATTGCCATTCCCAACCTCTTTAAATATTTTGAACTAAACACTGTGGGTTCCTCAGACACAGACATTTGCGTTATAAGGCCTGTAGTTACAATTCCATGTTTCAAGTCTGGAAATCTAAAAGGGTAGCTTAGTGGCTGCAAAAGTTATTAGAATATGGAATAAAGCAAAGAAAAATACTGTGGCCCCTTTTTAATCCACTAGAAGAAGTTGGAGAAGGGTAGCTAGACAATTATCACTGTATATCTTCTTACTTTGGCAATATCCTCTCGAATACGTAGATTTCGGACTGTAATGCGCCTTTTAGAATCAAAGTTCTGCCCTGGCATATCAATGTCATCTGCGTATTTATCTTCATCTTCATCTTCACTGTTATGATCTCTCTCCTGAAAACATAATATGAAAATTATAGTATTGCTATATTTTCTTATAGTAAAACACTATAAGGCAAAGACATGCTAGCAAGGTAATGCTCAAAATCCTAACAGCTTTGTTTCAGTAGCATGTGAATCGCAAAAGTACAAGCAAAAGTACAAGCTGGTTTCCGAAAAAAGCAGAGGAATAAGAGATCAAATTGCCAGTATTTACAGGATTATGGAGAAAGCAAGGGAGTTCCAGAAAAACACCCACTTCTGTTTCATTGACTATGCCTTTGATTGTGTGGATCACAACAAATTGTGGCAAGTTCTTAAAGCCCAAGCCCAATCCTGACATTCCCTTGAGCCCATGGAGGCCATTTTATGCTGGCTCCCGAGAGTCATAAATGTGCCATCAGGCACACTTGTGCCCACTCGGAAAAGCACACAAGTTCAGGAGGGACAGATCCAGAACTGCTTCAGGAGAGACAGATCCAGGAGGGACAGATCCAGGACACCCAGACTCTTGATGGCCAGAGTAAGCTTGTAATGGATAGGCTGGGTAGAGGGTATTTTTGGCATGATAAGTGCAGATTGGGCCCAGGAGGGGGATAGGATCAGAAGGGACAATGAACACTGGATTCTAACCGCCACTCCTGGTTCTTGAAGCCTTAAACAGGCTGCTCAGATTTATGAAAAGGAAAAATAAATAAAATCTTATAATGCATTAAGATACCCAACACTCATGTGTTTTGATTAGTGGTAGATTGATCATCTTTAATATTTTCTTACTAAACAAATAAAAGTGAAGAGCCTCAGTACATTATACATTTATGTAAAAATTTTCATTTATCCAAAGATGATCCTGGGTTTGCCAAGGACCCATTAGTCCTATATAATTACAAAATTTTGCAGCCAGATGAAAAATGTATCTTCTCATGTCAGTACTCAATCTACTGACACACACCAGCTGAAAAGGCCGCAGATTAAAGAAATGTCTGTGCAAAAAAATGCCAATTTTAGTAATCTCTTAGAAAACAAAGTTTTGCTGGTATATCATCTATATCCTATAGACTGTATGTTTACAAAACATGTTTTGAAATGTCTTACTGTGTGTGAATTTGGTTCCTCTTCTCCCCACTGATGCCTTGGAGAATTCTGCAACAACAAAAATTTTTATCAGTGCAATACATAGAATGATTGAGCAAAACTTTGAGAATAACACAAAAGTAGTTTGAGACAAATCTAAGGAACAGCTTACTCTAAGTAGGAATCTGAGGAGAAGATAACAAGATTTTGGAAACCCAAATGTTAGATCCACAATACACTGTTTGAGGGTATGCCAATGTATATCTACAAACACAGAAATAAGATCCACTGTGTCTGATGGTACTGTATGTGTTTCCAGATAAGTATGTATTACATTATGGCCTTAATTTTGTAAGATATTCCAGGGGACTTCCTGCCATTTGTTGATCACGGAATCTCCCTAGATATTTGGAAACGTAACTGACTGGCTTCATCCCATGTTACATGCCATTATTAAAATGATGCTTAGAAGAAGCTTTCACTGTGTGCGGTTTGGTAGGAGTCCAGTTTGAAGAGAAGTGATCCATTAAGTATTGACTAATCAGACACTTCACTGAAACTTAAAGTGAAGGTTGTTCAAGATGGTTTCTATCTCACACACAAGAGTTTATCAGTAATCAACCTGACAGCTTTCAACTCCCTTTACACATGAAGTACAAATAATGTCTTTCAAGGAGAAAGATAATTTTCGAAAGAATTAATACTACAGAGACAAATAGTTAAAGTAGATGTAATTTAAATTAGCATTTTGTACAGTAGTTTTGAATGGGTGTTTATAATTTTTGATGCTGCAATATAGCCTATATATTCTATTTTGTATTGTTCTAGTTTTTAAATTTCAAAATAATTTTTAAAAAGGACTCCTGTTGTAGAAGGATATATTTGAAGGAATAAAATAATTATTCCACCTTGAAATGGTTATAGTTCAATCCCAGGGATGCTCCAGTATTACAGGCAGAGTTTACACTGCCATCTAGTGAAGAAATTTATAGTTTTCAGTCTACTTACTGACTGCTCTGTCAGTTTCCCAGAAGCCAACTCCTCCTGCAGTTTCTGGGCTTTCAATGTGCGTTTAGCCTAAATGTTAAAGGAATGCAAGATTATTACTCATATTTTACTAAATAATTTCATAACATTTGACTGGTTTTATTGCAGAGTACAATAAATTTAACACCAACAAATCTATGATTGATCAACCATTAGGAAAAAGAATGTTTGGTTTGGTAATTGCTTGTTTCCATTGGTCTCCACTGGTCTCTTTAAGTTATTTTCCCTTTCCTATTTGAACATAATACAGGTTGTCCCTTATTATTCCCTAGGGTTCCATTCTGGGATGTCCTGTGGATAATTTAGTTGACTGAAAGCTAAGAGTACTTACTAAGTCAACCTTGGCATATTCCTCTACAATCTTCATATGCTCTTCTGGATTGTAGCCATTCCAACGGTCTCTTTTGCCATCATAGTCAAATTTCAGTTGAGGCTGCATGTGCTCATCTGGTGCAATGCTAGTTCCTGTGAACTTTGCTCCAACTTTTCTAGGTCTCTGCAATAAAGAAAACACAAGCTCTCCATCATTTTCACCCATTGAACAATCACAGGGTAAGTCACTTTTCTGACTTTGTCCCTCTTGTTTATACTTGCTGAATGGAAGCATTTCTTGCTTAATTGAAAAACCAAACTAGTAGGCAAGCAGCTTGCACTCTAGAGAAAGAAGACTGAATGTTAACTGTAAGCAGGATAGTTTCTGCCTCCTAATAACATTCAGTTAGTCTTCCTCTATCATGCAGGCTGGTTGAGGCTGCCATCCTAACCCCTAGTTAGGTTGGCACAAGTCCCATACTGGCTTGGAGATGTCACAAAAGTGCCATAAGTCACCTCTGCTCCACCCCTTAGGGAGTTAGGCCAGTGGACAGACATGTGCTGGCCTCTCCACACCACAATGGGAATGAGGAGACAGGTGAGCTGTGCCCATCTAAATTGATTAGGATTGTTGCACCCTGAGTTTTTCAGTTAAGAAAAAATGTTAAGCAGCCAGAAAAGTGATGACACCAGAAAGGAAACATCTCGAGACAGAAAGATTCTACACATTAATAGAAAAATATTGTAAAGACACTAGGGTCTAGGATAGCCTGTCTATGGAAAGCATATATTAACTACATTGAGAGAAAGGTGGCAAACAAATAAGCAAGCAATGTGATCCACATCAATGACTTTCCTGGAAAGTTACAACTCTTCTGAGCACCCTAAAGAAACTATAATTACAGATTCAAAAAATAAATATCTGTGTTTATAAACTATAAATATTGGTTCAAGAAATTAAAAGAAAATGCATTATAATTGTAACAAAGGGGGCAGTGGTTAGTGTGGTCCAGTCCTTTTCCTCAAGTTCATTCAATTTCAGTTTTACTGACACATCTCTTCTAATTAAACTATTTTTATACATATACCTATATTTACCTCTAGACAATCTTTCTTCTTGTGTGTCAACGCACCACAATTTTCACAGGCGCCTTTGCGATATTTAGTTGCAACAGCATTCTAAATAAAAAAATGATAATCAGTAGCATTCCTCCCTTTCTCCCTTACATCAGACCTACTCTGAATCCAGAAAAACAGGTATGCAATACTTTCCCAATGATTCTCAAGTGCCAACTGCAAGTAATTTTATTCTTTACTTCAAATATAATCCCCACCTTTCTATATACTTCAATTAAGAAAGCAAATGTACCAGTTATCCAATTTAGACTTTTGCATGTCAATAATAATTTAGAAAGCACAGTAAACTTCTCGGAATGCTGATATTGTAGAGTGCCTGTCATGTACACATGTTTACCTACCTCTTTGACTCCTCGCTTGTACCATTCCCCCAGTGCTGTGAATTCTTCTTGTTTTTCTGGCTGGGGTCTTTGATGCTTTAGTGTTGGCCTTTTAGAAGGATCTATATACCATGGCACCGAGGAAATGTACTGAGGAATATGAGGGTTGATGTCTCTGTAATGAATGGAAAAAGCTGCTTAAAATTTGCTATGAAATGGGGGAAAGGAGAGTGGTAGGGGTGCCCATTCTTTGAAAAAACACTGAATAAAAGGTAACTTATAGCACAACTAGGTGCATTATTATTCACATATCCTACTGACTTAAATACAAACTTTCTCTCTAATACAGTGGTTCTCCTTAGATGCCCATCTAAAAATAGCCTAATTTGCATAAATTTGAATTTCCGGACTCTGGATCCGGATGGTCATCTAAGGGTTACGAATAACAGTCTATACAGGACCCTGTCAACAGTCTGTGATGTGACCCCCCCACCATGTCTACTCAGAAGTAAGTTCCATTGTATTCAATGAGACTCCCAGGAAAGAGAGTTCGCTGGAGGACCCATGGAAGCTGCCCTGTGAGTCCTTCAATGAACTGAGTGGCTGTTCATTGATGGGTGGCAATATTATATTTACACATCATACACAAGACTTACTTTCCCTCTTCATCCACTTCAGCTGGTGCATTGCCCAATTTTCTCTGTTCTTCTAATTCCTTTTTTTTCCTCCAGTCTTCCCTTGTCATTTTTTTAGGCTCTTCTAAGCCACCTGCCCCTCCAGAAGGGTTCGAAGCTATTGCTTCCATGCTCCCGGACTCCATTGTCTCTTTTCCTGTTGACACACAGAAATTGATACATCAACCACTATATACAACTCTAATACTGCAAAATATAATGATTTCCAAACTATGAGTCAACAGCACTGAATATTCTGTATCCATTGTCTCCCCTATTTTTTAATGTAATCAATCTCTCAATAAGAATAAATAAGCTCTTTTGTTACAATGAGTTAAAAAACATCAAAATTATGCTATGGGCCTATTATGCTATCAAAATTATGCTTTGGATAGGGCCCAAAGACAATGATAGAATATAAACTTACTATACACAAAGTCTCACAATCAATCGCCGTTATCTTCAATTAGGACTTTAAGGCAGCAATGCTGTGAAAGACCTCTGGTCACACCGTAGAGAGGATCTGCCACTCAGAAGTTTCTATGCATACTGGTAGCTGCACTGCATTTAAAACAAAACACACCAATTCCCTCTTATTCAAAGCAAACGTAAAATAAAACCAGCTCCCTTTCATAACTATCACCTAGTTTACAACCCTCTTATGTTACACTAAAGCTGCATTTCTAGGTGAACAAGACTTACTTCCAAGTACATATTAATAGGATTGTACTGCAAAGCACAACCAAAGGAAACCAGGGCTAAGGAGGGGGGGTGACCTGCAGGCAAAACTTCTTCTAAAAGCAGCATTGTCAAAAGTTGTTTAATAAAGTGAGCCGAATAGTATTCATGAAGTCCGTTCAGGGTCAAAAGGAATAACATAAAAAAGAAATGTCATTAAACAGGTCAAGAACAGAAATAAACATTTTTTTTCTTGATCTTATTAAATTTTAAAGTTGCAAATGACAAGAGAAAACACACAAAGCTTGATCATATTTCAGAGATTTTGCTCAGCAGCTGATGGTGGTGCTGGAGAGCCTGAGGGTTTATATAGAGCTCCTGGGGTTTGCTTTCAGCCCACAGGCCTGCCTTCCAGCATTCAGCTCTCACAAGAAGCAAGAACAATAGACCCTGCTGGTCAAGAAAGGGGAAAGGCAGTGAAATGCAAGGCAAGTCAGGAACAAAATAACAACTCAGATGGAGATTGTGGAAATGGAAAAGGTGCAAGAGTGACCAAAATGATTCCTGGGCTGGGATACCTTCCTTATAAGAAAAGTATTTTGGGCTTTTCAGTCTAGAATGGGATGGGCAAGCCTTCACCCGTGGGCCATTTGTGGACCTTGATGACCCTCAGTTTGGTCTGAAGGAAGCCCCCAGTCTCCAGTGACCCTTTGGCCCATTGGAAACTGTTAGAGCCTGTGCTAAATGTTTCATCAGTTCATGCTTTTCCCTAGGAATTATTTTAACCTCATCCCACACTTGCCTCTGACCAACTTGTGTCTCCTTGAGTTTCTGGCTTGGTCTGTATGTTTTCAATGTGCAAGTGGTGTGTGGCATACAGTTCATAGTACTAAAGTGGTTCTACATGCCTGTTTTATAGTTCTCATATGTATTATAAATAAGCTCAGTACATTCACTTGTTCATATAGTTCTGTATCCAATGTATTCCTTTATGAAAATCTATTATAATTCAAAATGTAATTTACAGCACAATCTTGAGCTTGTCTACTCAGAAGTAAGTCATATTGCATTCACTGGGCCTTACAGGAAAATATATTTAGGATTGCAGTCTTAAATCCTTTTATTTCCAGCCCCAGGATCAGAGAAACGATGCAACCCTCCTACCAAATATTTGCCCACTTCTGTTCTTGAAAATTAAAATTTTAAACACCACTAAAATTGAGAGAAGGAAGAGTTAGGTCAGATAAAAGAAAACACTTCTTTACCCAGCCATTAGCCTGTGGAACTTCTTGCCACAGGATTTGGTGACGACACCAGGATAAAGGTCTCTTGTGACAATGTGCTCCTTGAGGCACTTGTAGGTCACTGTGAGGTGCAGGAGGCTGGACTAGACAGGCCTTGGGCCTGACCCAGTGGGGCTATATTCCTCCAAGAATAGCCTGTGGAACTCCTTGCCACTGGATTGGTGATGGTACCAGGATACAGATCTCTTGTTGTCTTTGTGCTTCCTAAAGAGCCACTGTGAGAGGCAGGAGGCTGGCCTGGATGGGCCTTAGGCCTGACCCAGTGGGGCTGATCCTATATTCCTCCAAGAATAGCCTGTGGAACTCCTTGCCACTGGATTTGGTGATGACACCAGGATACAGGTCTCTTGTGACAACGTGTTCCCTGGAGGGCCACTGTGATGGAGGAGGCTGGCCTGGATGTTCCAGGGGCTGACCCAGCAGCTATTCCTCCATTTCTAAGTGAATAGCCTGTGGAACTCCTTGCCACAGGATTGGTCTGCAGGGCTCTAGTTGTCTTGTGTGGCCCCTGAGACGGAGGAGCTCTGCTTGTGTCTCAACCCCATCCTCTCAGAGGCCCATCCCAACCTGTCTACTCAGAAGTAAGCCCCACTGCAATCAATGGGCCTTACTCCCATGAAAGCCAGGCTAGGGCTGGGAGCGGCCCTGCCCGCACCGGCGCCTCCAGGGAGGGAACCTCCAACCCGCCCCCTGGCAGGAGGGACCCCAAGACTCACCCAAGCTCCTGCGCCACTCCGGGAGAGGCTCCGTAGGCCTCTCTTCCGCTTCCCATCATGCCCCGCGCGGAGCTCCTTAAAGGGCCAGCACTCTGCTTCCAAAGGACAACACACAGCCCAAACCCAGCCACCTCTACTCAGAAGTAAGTCCCATGATAATCAGTGGGGCTTACTCCCAGGAAAGTGGCTAGGACTGCAGCCTAGGAGCCCAATCCTCTGCATGTCTACTCAGAAGTAAGTCCCATGATAATCAGTGGGGCTTACTCCCAGGAAAGTGGCTAGGACTGCAGCCTAGGAGCCCAGTCCTCTGCATGAGTACTCAGAAGTAAGTGCCATGATAGTGAATAAGTTAATAAGGCTTACTCCTAAGGAAGTGTGCATGGGATTGTTGTAGCTCCTATGAGTCCAGTCCTTTACATGTCTACTCAAAAGTAAGTCCCATTATAGTCAATGGGTCTTACTCCGAGGAAAGTGTCTTTAAGTTTGAAGCCTTAATTATCACGTTCTGCAAATCATAGATTTTTTCCCCACTAATTGCTTTCTATGGACAGTTTTCCTTTTCAGGAGAAACAAAATAAATCTTTCTATACAAGCCCGGAAACTCCCATTGCAGACCGTGAGATGCGTCACTCTTGCATTTTCTTATCTCTGCGAAAACAAACTTCTACAAACTTCTATGCTTTTTCTCTTCTGCCATTGGTCGAGCGAAGCAGCCAATCGGAACCTTCAGCGTCCCACGCGGGGAGCAACAGCAGCCAATCAGCGACGAGATCGTTTGTTTAAAACTGCCCTGCAAAGGTTGTCCAGTAATGCTTGCTGTTGGCTGAGTCTGGGTGAGTACAGAAGAGGCAGGGAAGACACAGGTCCTCTTTTCCAGGACTTTGTCCTCCTTTTTATCCATGTGTCCTGGGAAAAAAATCTTTATTTTCTTTGTGACTCTATGTCCTCTTATACCTCTTTTTTAAACCTTGTTTCCTGGGAAAGTTTTTTTATCCTCTTTTTTTCCTTGTGAGTAGGCAGGATGTAAACTCCTTGTAATGAATATCACATAAATATGTAATAAATTGTATATAAGAGTTTTAATTTTAATAGTATGAATATATTTAACAAAACACTGAATATATAGTATTTAAATTAAGCACCCAAAAGTAACACTCTGTATGTGTGTATATGAGTGTTTTTAGCTTTTACTTTGTCATGCCTTACATTTTTCTTGGGTGTCCTACATTTTGTGGGTGCCTTGTCCTCTTTTTTGGATTATGACCTATTGTTAGTTTAAGTATACAGAAAAGTGCAGGATTGCAGTGGGTGGCGAAGAGTGTATTCTCTTTAACCCGCTTCCTGAATGCCTCCCAGTGCTGTCTAGAGCAGTGTTTCTCAAAGTGGGGGTTGGGACCCCTTTGGGGGTCGCCTAGAGCTTTCCTGGGGGTTGCTTAAAGACCCCTGGTGCAGGGGGCCAGGTCAGGCTTGCCAGACCTCCGGCTGTAGCTGCACGCGCACTGGGGCTGACTGACAGCCTCCGGGCCCAATCCTATGCATGCCTACTCTGAAATAAATATATAGTCAGGGGGGCCTTTATTCCCATGTAAATGTCAATAAGAGTGCAGCCTCAGGGCCCAATCATATGCATGCATGTTATTTTCAATAACAATGAAAATACATCCTGCATATCGGATATTTACATTATGATTCATAACAGTAGCAAAGTTACAGTTATAAAGTAGCAACAAAAATAACTTTATGGTTGGGGGCCCCCACAACATGAGGAACATATAAAGGGGTTACGGCAGTAGGAAGATTGAGAACCACTGGTCTAGAGTTTAACTATACTTTCCCCCAAATCCAGAGTAACAACAGGAGCACGTAAGAGACTTTACGTGCACCCGTAGTTACTGCACCACCTGGTGAAAACCTATGGGAAATTCATATTGGAATCCAGAGTAAGTTGTTATTACACTGGAGCAAGGACTCCCCGTAGTTACTCTGGATTTTGCCCTTAGACTTATTAGACTTATTGTGTATGGCTACAATCCAGAGTAACTACGGGACCTTTTACACCAACGTAGTTACGGTGCCACCTATGGGAAATGCATACAGCAATCCAGAGTAAGTGCCTCTTATGCTTCCCGCAGTTAATCTGGATTGTAGGGTATGTTAACTACACTCATTGAGTATATTATTTGGCTATACTTATTGCTATACTTACATTGAGGTGGCTGTACTTATTGAGGACAATAAGGGGAGGGTTTGTCTTATTAGAAGAGTCTCTATTTTTTTTACTTCCTTTCTGTGGATGGCTCCAGTTAGTAATTTGCAAAATTCTTACAAGTTAAAGCTTTAAGTGCTGGTTTAAGCTTGCTGGGTGACCTTGGGCTAGTCACTGACTCAAAGCCTCATCTACTTCACGCAGCTATGAACAAATACTTTGAAGCAGCTATGAACAAATGAGCCCCTTCCTCCATATGGCAGTCCTTCAGGTATCTGAAGAGGGCAATCATGTCTCCCCTCAGCCTCCTCTTCTCCAGGCTGAACATCCCAAGTTCCCCCAACCTTTCCTTGTAGGGCTTCCCTTCCATCCCACTGATCATTCTTGTCGCTCTACTCTGGACTTGCTCCAGTTTGGCTGCATCTTTCTTAAAGTGAGGTGCCCAGAACTGAACACAGTATTCAAGGTGAGGTCTCACCAGTGCAGAAGAGGAACTGTAACTTCTCGCAACTTGGAAGCTACAGTCTTCTTAATACAGCCTAGAATTGCATTTGCCTTTTCACAGTGAAGGAAGCTTCAGAATATCAAATGTGTAAAACGTCAGTCACTTAGAATGCAGACAAATAAAAAAGTAATGCTCCTGACAACTGTAGCTATTTTGTCCCCCCAACATACTTGCTTTAGCAAGTTGCTTCTGTCTGGATTGTAGATGACAGGTGTAGACTGCATCTACTCCTTGTTTAAAAGATAGGGAAAAAACAGTACAAGTTCTCCATATAAATGATTGTGGTACAAGAGATTTCCTTACGTGTGTTGCGGGAGCATCTAGGGGACATTCTACAACAGTAAAGAACTGTAATAGAAAGATGCTTCTGGTGCTCCTCTACTGATTGATTAGTCTTGAGAATAATACTTAATTTTTTTTCTGTCCTAGTGATTCTTTGCTACTAAGAAATGGCAACACACATCTTTGTAGACAAAGAGAACAGTGAAACTGGTACTGCTGTCAAAGATTGGCTGGGACGGCTGTCTGCACCTTGTGAGTCTGCAGTGATATGAGCTAAGATGCCTATTGACAGGGTGATCGGATTTTTCCTGATTTGTCCTCTTTTAGCTGTCTGTCCGGATGTCCTCCAAAAGGGCTTCATTGTCTTCTATCTTGGCTTCATTTTTAGAAGTTTGCAATGGTGTGTTGTACCGCATCGTGTCATATGTCGTTGGATTCGTATTGAAGGGCAGAATCAATGCAAAAATCAGTTTTGAAATGTCTCCTTCCTATCAAAAGTTATGGCCAAAAAACTAAAAATAAAAAATATGCATTGAGTTCTATGGGAAAGTGAAAGTGCCCAATATCGTGGCTTTCCTCTGGAGTAGGCAAACATACCATTGTCTGCCAGAAAGGCCAGGCTGGGAGGAATCCAAGACCTTGTCCTCCTCTTTAGTTTCTGGCAAGCAGATTAGGTAGGATATTGATACTGAGGCTGTGTAAGTGACCTTTGGCTCTCTTTGCTGCCTGTGTAGAGAGATCCCACAGTGACATCGGAGGAAACCTTGTGATCCCACAGTGACATAGGAGGAAAAGCATCAAGGTGAAAGGAAGGATAGATGCATTTATTTTATCTCATGAAAAATTTGAAATCAGAGCCAAGTGATTTTTCAGTCTTTTCATCTCATGGCACTCTAACAAGGCACTAAAATTGTCAAGGCACACATATCAGTCAGGACACTTCATACTGCTGGTGGGAGATTCACATCTCTCAGTTGTCCTGTTAATAAACGATATTAATTTAATATATTACCAAACTCCCATGGCACATTGGTTGAAAATTGCTGGAATAGCCTTTTGGTTCATCTGAGTTAAAGGGTAGTTGTACATTTTTGTATAATTTGTTTTAAAAATGTATACCCTGCTTCTCCTCCTGAAAATGATGCTTCTGATGCAGCATATAGTAAGAACTCATGTCTTCAGTAATTCAGTTATGCTGCTGTTTCGCTTGGTGGTTAGATTACAGAGTTTGCACCAATGCCTATGTAGGCATGTGCTGGAACAGCATTACTGAAACTGTGCTTGCCAGACTGCTTGAATGAGGAAAACTGTAGAATATGCTGGGTATCTTTTTGTGCTACATTGGCAGAGCTGGTGTCTGCAGTACTATAGAGTTAAATAAAGAGGTTTTGATTCTCTGGATCTCAGGCATGTTGAATAATTTGGTTTATTCTACAGCAAAGGTCTTTGAAAAGTCTCACCCCAAAACTCCACTTGTTGGGAGGACAGCAAATGTAAAGCCACCAGCATTAAATTCATCCAGGAAGGCCTTGGGAAATGTGAATAGACCTCTAACTGCAACAAAGAATCAAATCCCAAAAGGAAAGAAGGCAGCATCTGCAAAAAAGGTTGGTGAGCCAATATTCAGCTGTGTAAATGGGAGCACGTGGCATTTGCTTTCCCTTTGAAGCATTGGATTAAAAGGGATTATTGGACTACTTCCATAGTTTAATCTTGGATAAAGGTTGTTTAGAAAGCAAACAATGTACCAGTAACTTGCTCATTACTTCACCCCATCCAGCAATTTTTCATCTGTGTTTTAAAACTGTTTCAAACAGAGCAGACAATTGGGGAGGAGTGCTGAAGACTGATTTTCCTCTTAGTACTCTTGCATACATTCTTTTTCTAGGGAGAAGTGTTGAATAGTTCGTACTATTTTGGGGGAATGTCATTTAATATGAACAATGTGATCAAGCTTGTTCTTACAGAATGGGTGTTTAATTTCCTTTAGGAAGGGGGTGTCCAAACCATGGCCCTGGGGCCCTGTGGCCGTTGGCAAGCCTTAATGTGGCCTGCAGAAAGGCTCCTCCAGCTGGCCCATGGGCAAGCTTTGAATGTCTCTAATACACTCTTATATGTAAATTTATTCAAATTTGAAACATAAATCATTTTTCCTACCCTTGACACAATGTGAGATGATGTGGCTCTTCTGCCAAAAATGTTTGAATACCCCTGCTTTCGAGCATTGTGGGAAGAAGTTTGGGAAAGGGAAAAAGTTTGGGAAAGGGAGTATTCCATATTTTAGCAGAATTCATTGAACTTTGAGATGGCTATTGGAGCAAAATCTTCTGGTTATTCTCATTCAAGACTGCTGAAA
Organism: Cryptoblepharus egeriae; assembly: GCA_030015325.1. Taxonomy (NCBI): domain Eukaryota; kingdom Metazoa; phylum Chordata; class Lepidosauria; order Squamata; family Scincidae; genus Cryptoblepharus; species Cryptoblepharus egeriae. Next base: position 84,878,437 of record JAREYC010000002.1, on the reverse strand, counting down.
ATAAAACTGGAGTTGAACATTGCAACATGATTGAAGAATATCAAGAAAAGGAGAATCTCTTTTCCTATAATCCTCTAGGTAATTAACATAATTTTGATTCTCTTGGTAACAATAAGGCAATACTTACTCAATTGATGAACTTTAAGCACTGTTTGGATAATATTGAGAGTACTGGTGTGTGAGTCTCAAATATGACTTCTAAGTTTGAATTTTGCTGGGTTGGTGTTGCTGGGTTGGTGTTACTTGAAGAGAGAAAAAGGATTTTAATGCAGTCTTATGTAGATCTTGCCATATATGTTGAAGGTTTGATAGCATAGGGTTTGAGGCCCTATGCTATTGAAGGTAATGGGGCCCTTTGTATGTCCAGCTGTTCTTTGTCAACAACAAATTGTCACTGTTTTGTGTTGAATATGTGGGATATGGTAATTTATGGACTTAATGGTTATCTAAAGCCATTTGCACATAACAAAATATGTATGTCTGTCTTTTGTTTTTTATCTTATATTTGGGAAATGTACATCCAGTTTTTTTCTCCTTTAAATTTTTTTGGGGCCCTAAAGAGTGTGGGTCCCTGAGCTATATAGCTTGTTAGCTTATACGTAAATCCGGCACTGATGCTGAAGTATAAACTGATCCAGTAGATAAATCAAGTCAAATGCAGGCTGGGAGCCAAAAAGCCAGACACTCTGTATGATCCATGAGTAAGTTGGTTTTTTGGGGGGTGGGGGTTATTGCCTTGTAGAGACAAGTTCAGCAGGCTGCTTGATGTTGCAGCAATAGAATCAAAAGTTCTGCATAGGCTTCCTTTCCTCAACTGATGCCAGGCTGGTGTTGTGTACAGATCAGAAAATGTAGGTGGGTAAATTCTAAGGTTCTCTTTTAGGGGCCTCCTTGCCTCTGCATTGCTAAGAGCAAGCTTCTTACCAGAATTACTGTAGTAAATCAACCTAGGTTTCTAGGATCAATTTTCAGACCTAAGTGTATTGAGCTATGCAAAAATATACAGCACTTGAAATTATGGCCTACTGTGTTCAGTAGGACTTGCTTCCAAAGTATTGTGTGTAGATAGGGTTACAGTCTGTATGTTATAGACTGAACATAACCTGATCACTGTCTTGTGATCATCTAAGATAAAACGAAATCAATAATAAAAGATGCCTCACTTCTCTGAATAGATGATGAAAACTTTGACGTTCCTGAGGAGCACAAACTCAGCCATATGTCGCTGACTGGCATTCCTCTTATGGTATTTGAAAATGTGCCTGACCGATTTGCCAGCACAATTCCTGCACCTGTGAAACCACCTTCAATTGCATGGGACTATGGTAAGTCAAAGATAGAACTGCATTCATTAAAATAGGCGGCTGTAACACCCTGCTGCAAGGGCACGTGGCTAGTCTGAGTGAAGGAAATACTCATCCAGAGTCCAAAAGTACTTGGATGTGCTGTGGCTTGTAATGGATCCCTTTTACAGCTTCATCAACTTTGAATAACTAAACTGAATACTCCATGCTAAAACCAAGATGAAATGTTAACTTGAACTGATTTTTAAATTTCAGATACTCTGCTGTCAACTGAAGACTTCCTGGATACTTTGGATGAAATAATTATTGATCTTCCCCCTCCTTGTAACATGTAAGCACTTGTATTTTGTCTGGATTCTAAACATGTAAACTACTTTTAAAGTTTCATAATAAAGTTCAAAATATTCTTGCATTTCTGACTGAATATCTGTATGATAAATTATGAAAAGCTGCTGTTGGCAAAAAAGCACCCAGGATCCTTTCTAAGAGTTCATTTTCTGATCTTCTAACACGGTGATTTTCAATCAGTGTGCCATGGCATAGTCCCCAGATGTACTGTGAGAATTTGGGAAAGGTCATTAATAGAAAAATTGGAGGATTTTAACACCCTGGTATGCCCTGTCAATAGTAAAAACAACTGATGGTGTGTCCCTTGACAATTTCAGTGCCTTGTTAGTGTGTCGTGATATGAAAAAGGTTGAAAATCACTGCTCTAACACATTTCAGTGGGCTGTGGGTGGTGCAAGTGGTTAAGACACTGTGCCTTAACCAGCAGGCCAGGATTCGAGATCCAGGTCCCCACAAGAGGGTGAGCTGCTGTCCTTAGCCCAGCTCTGCAATGCAGCTGGAACCAATCATATTGGCTCTGCCGTTCCATTGGATGTGGAGAGGGAGGATTTGCTGCTTATCAAACTACCTAGGCCTTCATGCTTCACATGCAGCGTCGAGCATGATACCATAGTCTTTCAAGACTGATGGATGCCAAGAAGAACATTTCAGTTATACCCAGATCTCATTCATTCAACACAAGCTCTTCTCTTTCAACCTCTCTGCTTGTTTAAAGGAGAAAATTGCCTGCCAATGATCAAAATTGTTGATTTGCATGACATGGTGATTCAGACTGTTTTGGTATGTGTGTCTGAGATGGCATGCATACACCTGTGTTAGCACTGGGTCTATTCCCATTCACAAAGGTTTTAAGAGTCCCTTTGTAGAAATCTTTGTTACAATAGGAATTTGCAAGATAAAAAAATTTGCAGTTTGCTGGCTAAAAACATTGTAAACAAAACCAACATCAGTTTCTGCTGATCAACAATTTCACTTTTTAGCAATGTTCCAGGAACTAACCTGTTGAAAGTGGGGGACATCCGTAGCTCAGAACCCATGTGCATTCGTATTTAGCTAGTAGCACTCTTTTCCATTTTACACTTGGAATAGATAGCGGACTGGGATATGGAACTATTCATTTAGCTACTAGCGAAATGTACCCGCGTTGCAGAAGTAAAACTCCCCCACTGTGCTTCCCCCCCCGGCTATGCACTGACTCCCCCCACGGTGCATCATCCTCCCTCCGAACAGCTCCCCCCGCATGCACCAGACACCGAGCACCAAATTGGCTGGCTATTGGTCAGTCTTAAGTATAGGACAAAAACACGTATAGGACAAAAAAGACATGTTAAGTATAGGACAAAAACACGTTGCACCCCTTTTCAGCCCTTTAAGGCTTAAATTTTTCCACATTGGTTCTTGGTGGGTGTTGATGTCACAGAAGGAACACCCTCCCCAAATTTCATGCTTCTAGGCCCACAGGTTTTGACTGGGTGTTGATAAGTGAGTCAGGCAGTGACTTTTATATCTATATATAGATGAACAAATTTAGGAAACGACTTTTTGTTATATACCTATTAATAAGTAATGGCTACTATTATTCAGAACTAGGAAATCCCAAGAGGTGCCTGCCTTGAGATAGCCTCCCTAAATAAATAGCATAGAGCCACTTAAAACAAAGATGGTGGCTTGCAAGATGGAACAAACCAACTTCTTCCGAAGTGAACTGAGGTCAAATAATAGGAAGTTTATTCTTAAAAGCTAATGTTATAAAAGAAATTAAATGAAAAAGCATGTTCAATAGATGGGTAACATGGGCAGTACAATGAAACAGGTTCATAAAAAAGTTAAAGGTGAATGGAAACCAAAACACTGCTGCAGCTTACTGGGTGCTTTCTGAAGAAATAATGCTAGCTCACAGTCTTGGTCCTTAAATGTAGGCAATCCTCATGGCAAAATCCAAAAATAACCTCAGGTTGGTCTTTGAGTCAGGAATGTGTTGGTGTTCTGCACTGAGTGCTGTAGCATCATTTCAAGGTCACTATTCTAATTGCTCCCTAAGGACGTATTCAGTGAATAGTCTACATTTGACATAATGTTGTAAAAGAGCAATATATATGCTGATTAGTTAAAAGCAATTTCAATTAAAGTATCTCATATGCTGTGTTCACTAGCAGAAAATCCTATGAAATTATATCTAGAAACCCAGGTGCTAATGATGGCATGATTATAGGGGTGATGACAAAGGAAGTGGATAAAATTTAACATACCATTTAACAGAATTTAGCTTTGGGACCATTAAGTTAATTTACTGTTATATATGTTGTCAGAAGACTTAGAAAGTCTTCAATCAGTTTCTTACCAAATGTAAAGATTTGGAAGATTTGGCTTTGAGGGTAAACCCATTATGTTTTATATATGATGATGATCTTAATAAGGCAACTGTCCTGCAGGGTCATGGATTATTTCTGAAGTAATAAGGCTACAATCCTAAAGATACTTTCCTGGGAGTAAGGCTCATTGAAAGCAGTAGGTCTTACTTTTGAGTAGACATGGTTAGGATTGTGCTGTAAGATTTCTAAGTATAAAATAACTGGTGGAAAATAGGGTGAGATAGTAGGCAAGAAAATGTTTTTAGGAAAGTAGATTATAATTTCGCATGCTGTTTGAGTTGTTTCTATCGGGCTTTCTGTAAAGGTTGGGTGATATCATTGCACTAGGTTTCTTCACAGTAGTAAACGAAGCAGAACAATTGTGCAGTATTATTGAGAGATCAGAGGACAATGAGGGTTCAGAGTCAGATGAGACATCCGGGTCCTCTGAGTTAGATGAATGCTGATGATTGAGACCCATACAACAGCTGCTTTAGAATGTAAGAAGAGCCCTGCTGGATCAGGCCAAAGGACCATCTAATCCAGCTCCTGAATCTCATAGAGACCCATCAAATGCTTCAGGGAGCGCATAAGACAACAAGAGACTTGAATCCTAGTGCCTTCCCCTCATCTGGTATTCTGATGAATATTCTGATGGTATTCTGGTATTCTACACCTGAAACAGTTGGTTGCACATACTCATCACCTACAATAGACTTTTCCTCCAGAAATTTGTCCAGTCCCTTCTTAAAGGTATTGAGATTAGATGCCATCACCAGATCCTATGGCAAGGAGTTTCACAGACTGATTACGCAGGGTAAAGAAGTATTTTTTGTCTGTCCTAAATCTCACAACACTCAATTTCTAGTGTTGCTTACTTAAATGTTAACTGTTGGGGAGTGGGGATTACCATATATACTTGCGTATAAGCCTAGTTTTTCAGCACACTTTTTATGCTGAAAAAGCCCCCCTCAGCTTATACTCGGATTGGCTTATACTTGTCATAAGGTGGGCAAAAGTGGATTTCTGCACAAGCAGCTCAGCTTAGGTCAGCCTTTTTAAAAAGCAGGAAAGGCTGCTTTGCTTCTTTCTTTTAAAAAAAAAAATCAGCAGATTGATCGCTCTCCTCCCTGCATGTAGGAGCTTGATGGCTCACCACATTGGCTGTTTTCTCCTTATTAAAACAGCAGTAGCTGCTTCATTTCCCACCCTATGCTTATACTCAGTAAGTTTTCCCAGTTATTTGTGGTAAAATTAGGTGCCTCGGCTTATACTTGGGACAGCTTATACTCGAGTATATACGGTATTTTGATAGTTTTGAGAAGAAAAATGTTGATTTGAGAAATGGTTGTCTCTTTTTTTGTCTCCTCTTTTTCTTGCCACTCTTGCTTCTGTTTTCTGCTGAGTCATACAGCGGGTTAGTCAGTTGCCCCATCCAATCTAGTAGCATTATATGTGAAGGTTTCTCTATTCTGGCTTGCTTAGTTTTGGTGATAAGACTCCTTGATATCAGTTTCCCGGGAACTCCAGTTTGAAGAGTAAAGAGAAGTCTGTCACTGCTAGTTTTGCATCTGTTTTGTTCTGCTGCCTCTTTTCACTCTGAACATATTATTTGGGAGATGAGCATCAGATTCATCCAACTGTTTTTTTTTAAATAAGGCACAATTATATAACTTTTTCACAAGGAAACAATATCAAAATGCTCTACTGGTAACAGTGTTTTAGAAAAGCTATGCATTAATTGCTTATCTGCAAAGACAAACACATAGAGCCTGTGTTGACATTTGGGAGAATAAAACTGTCATTTAGAACGGGGACTAAAGGTTCCCAATCTCTAGGAGCCCATGAACCACTAAGGAAAAAATCTGTGTAGACCACATGCAACCAGGACCACCAAGAGAAATTTTATGTTCCTTTTGGGCCCCTTCCCCAGGGTGGAAGGAATGAAATAGAGAAGAGGAGAGAGGTGACCGGTGGGCAGAACACAGATGGGGAGGGAGCAAAAAGATTTATTATAGTGATGTTTTGTGAATTGCTGATTTATGTTGTTGGCTTTGGTCAGTTCCTTCTCCATCTTCTGTGGGGGTGCACATGGAAGAAATTGTTATCTTTTCCCCCTAAGACTTGACAAACCACTTCTCAAGGTCTCTTAGACCACATGTCAGGAATCGGTGGACTAGAAGAAAATGTTAGAGAGCAGACCTTTCTGACGCACTGGACTGTTGCATAGCCCCTGGCAAAACCCTAGCTGCAATGTGATGAACATCAAAAGCCTAAGAGTTCAGATGTCCCTGTAATGCTAACCCATAGGCTCATGCACAGCACACCCAACAATTTGATTCCACTCTAACAAAGTACAGTTAGAACAAGCTATTGATCCCGGAGTTTGCAGGTAACAGGGAGCTGTAATTGGTTGTAAAAGCAAAGCCTGCCAAGTCAAGCGCTGACTATGCAGAGACATTTTCAATGTGATTTAGAACCCTGTTCAACCAGGACAACCATTGCTCATTTGTCTTTTTAGACAGGCACTGAATGCATGAACCCTGTACCTAGCTGGTATTGCAGTATGGGGATTCTCACTTACCTCCCTCCATTCATTCAAGTGTAATACCTGGGTTAGAGTACAACCATAATGTGGTAACATAAATGTGCTGGATAAAAGCTATAGTGAGTGATTTCCTGTAATTTTCTGCTCCTTCCCCCAAGAGAACAGCTGGGTGGTTAATTCTGGTGGAAAAAAGCCAACTGCAACTGAAAAGAAGCCCCCTTTTCCCTGACCCTCAGTATTGTTCCTTTTCTTTAGTGTGCAGTTTGCATTGCTGTATTTTAGAAAATTAAAAAGCTAAGCACAACTGAGCACCATATTTTCAATTATGCTAGCTCTTGCAGAGAGAAATGTGGTATAAAAAACAAATAAATACATATAGTGTGGTCATTAGGAGTTGCATTTTTTCAGTTAAGTGCTGGTAAAGCAAGCATATATGAAGGAAGTCTGGAGATCTAGAAGAAAAATTTTTGAGTGTAAAATATGGGTATGATTTAGAAGGCAATGCAGGTATGCTGATAGTGCAGGAGAGTTGCATTCCCTCATTAGCTGGCAGTGTGTCAAGACACTGACAGAAAGTAGAAAATGATGAAGTCTGGCCTATGGATCTCCAAAAGGGAAAAAATACACACTGAATTTTTCAAGTAAAAGAAAGCTCTTTGTCATTTTTTTTTGTTCTGGTTGAAAAATACACATATAATTGAAGTCTTCTATAATGGAGAAAAATAATTTCCAAATTTTTTCCCAATTTTTGTGATCAGAGTCTCTGAATCAGGCAAAATGGACACAAGTATAAATTTTGTGTGCTATTCTCATTTCATATCTTAACAAAATGATTTGTGGTTTTGTGGAAGAAAAAGCATTTGGAAAACAGAACTGAGTGCAAAACAGAAAGATGGGAAAAGGTCAATCATAGATGGGGTCATGGTGCAAGCCAGAGGATCAGGTAACCGTCCATAGGTAAGATGTTAATGCTGTTTTGGGGCTTTCTCTCATTTTCAACTGACCCTTGAACAATTTGTTGCATTCTAAGTTATAAGAGCTGGGTTTTTTTCTTTAAAGTTGAAATGATCCTAATTCTGGCCATCCTTCTAGTTACCTCAGCTTAGTTTATAATGAAACCTGATGCAACTGCTCAACAGAGATGTATCCTACCTCCTTTCTGGGCAATTCTTTAGCTTCTAGCACAGTGCCATATGGTAAAGCAGTGGTTTATATACTGTACTTACTTTGGTGGATGTTATCATCATCATACATATGCTGCATAACACCCTGGTTCCCAACTTGGGGCACCTGCCCCAGATGGGGGTAATTTCATTTTTAAGGGGGCAATTTGAGAATTATATAGCTTTGTGATGATATGGGAACTAAATACCCAAATTCAACAAACTTTGCAAGAAAACTATTACCATTCCCCTTTTCATATTTAGCTGACTGTAGCTTTAGTGCTGTAAATGATTTGCTACTGAAGAAAAAAAATCAACTGGATATCACTAAACAAGGAGACTTGAAATTGAAGGTGACTAAATTGGTGCCTAATATAAAATTTCTCTGCAGCAGGCATGAAGTACAAGGATCTCACTATGGTATCAAATTGTATTTTGAACTTATTAGAAACCTTTATTTTATTGTATAGTAATTAAATTGATCAAAGTATTACAGAAAAAGCTTCCATTAAAATTATTTTATACTTATGCATATCTGTTCTCTATTATATGTTTTGAGACTATTTACTATTATTTATATCACTTCGTATTATTTTAACAATTTTTAATGATTTTCTTCCTCAGTACTTCAACTTTCATTCTTTAATTTTTTCTCTTTCATGGTAGCCATGTTCTTTGGACCCAGTTAATGGCGTTTTAGGCTTTCTCCAAGCAGTGGCATAGCTTGGGGGTGCAGTTGCACCGGGCTATAAGTTTTAGGGAGGCAACAAGCTGACTTTGACACTAACGGCTAAAATGGTGTAGGGTCTGTATGAATAATAATACCATCATGTTATATATTATTGGAAAGCTACCGTAATTTTATGCAGAATGCATTACAAAAAACTGCATTGGAATATCGATATTCTATCAAACGTTGTGGCCAATTAAGCAGAAAATGAAAACACAAAAGCCTATGGAACAAAAAGTGGATTTTTGTAAGTCAAGCTTTTCCATGATACAATTGCTCTGAAAGCCAATGAGATGTAATTCTGATACTGTATGGAACTAATAAGGTGTCAGTATGAATCAGCTCTCATTTCCATATATATATACACTATAATATAATTACTCATGCTAACTGGGTATATGAGCACTTCTAAGAGGTGCTCTTCTAATAGTTAGCAGGGAAAGAATAATAATTCTTCTTTGCCCCAGTACACCAATAAGGGACACAATTTTCATTTTTTTACTTAGGGCACAATCCAGAGTAACTACGGGAGCACGTAAGAGACATTACATGCACCTGTAGTTACTGCTCCACCTAGTGAAAATCTATGGGAAATTCATACTGCAATCTAGAGTCACTTATTCTTACTCAGGAGCAAGGACTCCCCGTAGTTTCTCTGGATTTCACCCTTAATAAAATTTGATTTATATTGTTTGGGGGGGGGGAACCAACACAATCTTTTCGGCTCCACATAGAAAGTAGGTGCTTTAGCTATGCCACTAGCAGACAAATGAGTGGTGAACTGCTAAGGAGGCGGTGGTAGGTTTTCCTCCAATTTTCTTGTTACTTATACCCAGGGATGACCACTTCTGGTTGTGACATCACTTCCGGGGCAAGACTGAGCTTTGCACCCAGCTACATGATGATTAGCTACGCCACTGCTTCCATGTAAATAGAGTTCACTTTTTGAATAATAAGAATTACAAGGCATGGGAGGGCATCAGGATTTTAGAGATGCTTAGGTGGGGCATGGCCTCCCAAAATTGGGAACCACTGGTCTAACAGTACCAATTCAATTTAAATGTGTTTAGTGGTCCTAAGAGACCTTTTACATTGCAGTACTCTTGTTTCAGACTTCAGTGGATTAATCCCATCTTTATAGATTTAAGACACCTGATCAGACTTCAGAGGAATTTGCTTGTCTTCCAAGATGCTTTTTTGAGCAGTATATTTAATCAGTTAATTTTATGTGCACATGTTCACTTAAAAGAAAAGGAAATACTAGGAAAAGAAAAGGAAATAATGGGAAAGTCAATATCTCTTAAGGCCATCCTTTCTGTCCTCCTACTTTTTCTGTTTCCTTTTGAAAAAATAGTCTTTGTTTAGTGCACACCTGCAAAAGGCGGATATCTAGCAACTGGAAGACTGAAAAGGAAACAGCAGAAGGATAAGCATGATTATGGGCTGTGGGAGATAAAAGCACAAAGACACCCTGATCTTTGTCAAGAAACCCCATGGCTTTTACAGGGCTTTGGTCATGCAGGTGCATCTGGTGGACATGGAACAGAATGAAACTTAGGGCACAATCCAGAGTAACTACAGGAGCACGTAAGAGACATTCTGTTCACCCATAGTTACTGCACCACCTAGTGAAAACCTATGGGAAATTCCTATTGCAATCCAGAGTAACTTGTTCTTACTCCGGAGCAAGGACTCCCCGTAATTACTCTGGATTTCACCCTAAGGAGAGCATTGGAAAGAAAATTGATTGGTACAGTTACACCCTTGATTTCAACTGAAGAAACAATAAAAAGGTTTCTGAAAACAGATACGAAGAATATGCTTACAGTATTTTTGGACAGAGGAAACATTTGGTTAAGAAGCAGGGACCCAAGGACACAGTGTTCTTGGACAGTGAAATATTTCAGAGAATCAGGTTTTTCATAAAGTGCAGTTAATAGTGACTTTGCCTTCTGTTGCATGAATAGAATACCCAATGCCTTCTCTTTATTTGGTTGTGCAGTGACAGAATATTCTGGGTCATTGCCCAATGATGAAAACTATTATTTTCTCTGAAATGACATTTGTGATCTTTTGAAGTTATGTGCTGATTACTTGATTGAAAAGTTTCAAACTCCCAGTCTATTTCCAGAGTTCTTTGGGATATTGAAGCTGTTCTGGTGAATATGACTGCAAACACAATTATTATTTCTGCATTGTACTTCAAAAGGAAAAATAAAGTCAGTAACGGGTAATCTAAGGAAATCTTGAACAAATACGTTGCTGTATAACACTTTAAAATGATGTATTGATCCCTTTGAGTGGTTTTTGCTCTGGAAAGGTGAAGGCTGCTGAGTTTCTTATTCTCAGAGGTCTTGCTAAATCGGTTTAAGGGGTTTATTTAAAGTGTGGAGGAAAGATTTGGGGCCCCTGCACTCCTGATTTGATAAAAATAGATCTTAAAACACATATGTCCAGAGAGAGTTCAGGCTACAGAAGAGCTTGGAAAGATCAAGGACTACTAGACCATTCAACTTAGGTCACCAGTGGTTGGAAGAGGAAAATAGCTCGCAAGGTCTTTGGAGCTAAGAATACCGCTGCTGGACCTGTTTTGATGGTATGTCTGGAACTTTCAATGGTTTGGTGCTACATGGCTAGTTAGCTCTGATTCTGTGGACTCCCACTCTTTATGAAATGAAAACAGGTTCAAGTAGGGTAAAAGAGAAACTGGAAGCAAAGCAGGATGCTGAGGCAGAGGCATATGAGAATATGAGAAAGTTGGTGTTGCTTCAGTGGACATTTATAAGGAGTGGCAAGGAGTCATTGTGAAGAAGGAAAAGAGGTTTGTAACCCTGGCACCCAGAAATGTAGATGTGAAGATTTTTGGGGTTGGTGATGCAATGAGAATGTGTGATGCAGCATAGAAGGGTCCATTCTGGAATAAACCAAGCTTAGGAAGAAGAATAAACCATTTGGGAGTTTGCAACCCACGATGATGGTTTGGCCATAGAATCTTTTATACTAGATGGGGTGTCTCACTAACCATCAAAGAGCATCAACGTGACTAACCTATTATTACAGGATGCTTTTTGATGGTTTCAGTTGCCCAAATGGGTTTCCGTTGTATCACACTTAGGGAAAGATTTGTGTAGGTGTTTTTGATTGCTCATGGGATCTGAAATCAGCATTGGGCTTTGACTGAATTGACAGTAGGGTTGATGAGGAAAAGCCAGAAGCTACTTTCTCTTCTGACCTAAATGGTTCTATTTGCCTCACTGATATTAAGGCTACAATCTTAACTATTCTACACTTTTCCATTGACTTCTGAATTACTTCTGAACAGATAGGCATAGGATTGGGCTCCAAGTTCCCAAGACTGTGGGATTGCTTTGCAGTTTGAAAAGGATGCCAGGGTGCGATCTTGCTACTCACTATTCTAGAAGCTTTCCTGGGCAAAGGATGGTGGGTGACCACTGGAATCAGTCAAAGAATCAAAGTTTTGTCTCTTAAAATAAGATTGGGGTCATATCTGCCTCTGGTCAAGAACAAAGTAAGTCCTGCATGGGTCAAATATCCACTTCGTGTACACTTATTGATCCTGTACAGAGACCTATGTGTATACCATAAAACAGCTCCTCTGTTGAAATAAATCAAGAGATAGGGGTTTGTGAAGACAACAGCAAATATCTGCTCCTGCTGTTTTTATTTTTAAGTGTTTGATTATTTAATGTGTTGTTTATGCCATGAGCTTCTGACTGAAAAATAGAATATGGAATTTCTCAATTAGTGGTGTCCAAACCCTGGCTCAGGGGTTGAATGAGGCCCTCGGCAAGACCCCTTCATCTAGCCCAGTGATTTTCAACCAGTGTGCTGTGGCACACTGGTGTGCCGTGGATAGTCCTCAGGTGTGCCATGGGAATTTTGGGATTGACATTCGTTAATAGGAAAATTGGGGAATTTGAGCAGTCTAGTGTGCCTTGTCAATGGTAAAAGTAATTGATGGTGCACCTTGACAATTTCAGTGCCTAGTGAAGTGTGCCTTGAGATGAAAAAGGTTGAAAATAACTGATCTAGCCTGTGGGCAAATCTGTAATCCTCCAGAGGTAATGGGAGCTTTGCTTCCTGAACTTCCAGAGAATATTCTGTTGGCTGCAGAGGCTGCAAACAGCTCCTACCTCTCTCTGTATAACAGTACTTGTGAATGTTTGAAGATCACACCCTCTCTTTGTTTCAGAGTTTATCATTCATTTATTCATTAACTCATTCATACATACAAGTTCTGCCTCTAATATATTCATTTATGTAAATAAATTACTTTGTCTGGTCCCGGACACAGTGTTGGAGAGATGATGTGGCCCTCCTCCCCAAAAGTTTGGGTACCCCTGTATTAACTGAACAAGAGGGTCCCAGTTTAAACTTTGATTCCTCTTGAGACCAGCTCATAGACCTTTTTATTCCTTGTTCAAAGCTTTAGAATCAGCACTAATTATGCAAACGGCTCCCAGAATAACCTTTGATGAATAATTTTCTAAAATAAGTAACTAGTTGTAGTTCTAGGAAACTATGAAACATTTGTTTAAAAGATCTCAGCTCCATTATTTATAAATGAAAATCAGAAGTGCTTGCTTAGTTACAAAGGAACCGCAAACCTTTTGAAAATCTGCCCAATGCGATGATTTTAATCTGAGACTAATTTTTTATAATCTACTGTGCACTTACTTTCCATAATCTGCTAGAATTTATTCAAAACAGATACTCCTGGCAGCATGATGTTGATATTCTAGAGAAACACCTGTCAATCATTTTGCCCTTTCAGTGATGGTTCCTCCTGCAAATCCAGCAAACTCAGCCTCTTCATTGTTGCTGCAGCATCCAGTGGGAGCTTTGCTAACCACAGAAGGATGGAAGGCAGTGACTTTTTGAACCTCTAGAGGGCAGAAGCATTACAGCAAATAGCCAGTAAATTGTAAACAGGTTTTAGTCTAGTTAAACATTACCTAATGCACAGAAAAAATAGTTTTTTACCCATCTTGATATGGGCTGTAGTGGCTCAGTGAGTAAGATGCCATGCCCGTCGGCCAGCAGGCTGTGATTTGAGACCCACGTGCTGCAAGATGGAGTGAGCTCCCATCCCTTGCCCAGTTCCTGCCAACCTAACAGTTTGAAAGCATGTAAATGCAAATAGATAAATAAGTATCATCTTAGTGGGCTGTGGGTGGCGCAAGCGGTTAAGACGCTATGCCTGTTAACCAGCAGGCCAAGATTTGAGACCTGAGTCGGCCCCACAAGACATGGTGAGCTCCTGTCCTTTGCCCAGCTCTGCAACACCAGCTGGATCCAATCGTATTGGCTCTGCCTTTCCATTGGACTAATTCAGTGGCGTGGAGAGGGGGGATTTGCTGCTTGGGTAACAGCCTATCCTCCATAACAATCCAACCCAGGCTTTTGTGCTTTGCATGCAGCGTATGCAGCGCTGAGCATGATACCATAATCTTTCAAGACTGACGGAGGCCTGCTTTTATCACCTTAGTGGGAAGGTAACAGTGTTTCTTCTGCCTTGGCATGTAGACTTGCCAGCCACATGAGCATGGAGATGTCTACTGAGATTGCTGGCTCTTTGGCTTAGAAACAGGGATGAGCACCGCACACTACAGTTGGCCATAAATAGCAGTATAAACTGTGGGGAAAATCACCTTTTCCCTTACCCTCTTAATAACCCCACAAGGTAAATAAATATCATGATATTGCTGAAAATAAAAAATGGTACATCTAAAGCCATAGAATTGGCTACAGTGTTTTTTGTTTTTTTTTTGGGGGGGGGGGGCTAAGAAACTGAAAATTTGTTTCACTACCATTTAAACCTGAACATATAAACTGCTTTGAACATCTTGTTTTGAAAAGTGATATACTGTATAAATATTCCTAGTAATAATGTCATGGATAATCCAAACATTTACTACAAAATAGTGGGAAATTGAGGACTTTTGTAGATAGTATAACTATGTGACTTGGGCTACAATCCAGAGTAACTATGGGAGCACGTAAGAGACATTATGTACACCTGTAGTTACTGTACCACCTAGAGAAAACCTATGGAAAATTCATTTGCAATCCAGAGTAACATGTTCTTACTCCGGAGCAAGGACTCCCCGTAGTTACTCTGGATTGTGCCCTTAAGCTAAATCTACTATAAGAGCATAAGAAAGCGTTACTTTATCAGGCTAAGGGCCCATCTAATCCAGCTGCCTAATCACAGTGGCCCACCAGATACTTTAGGAAGCATGCACAATTCCAATTTGTCCAGGTATCCTTCCACAAACATGTGTGACACAAGAGACTTGATTGAAAACAGTCATGATTTATTGAATTATGAAGCTGAGCAGCAATAGGTGCAATGCAACTGGTGCGCCTATACTCCACCCCTATGTTGTGGGCACCTAACTGGGAGATGACAGTTACCTGTCTGCACCTTCCCTTGGGTGAACAACATTGGCTCAGATCCTGACCTTGCCAAGGGCTCCTCTAGGTTCTTCTCCAATCCCTGGAAATGGGGTTGGCAGCTGAATTGTTCTGCCTTCCCTGACCCGTGTAACAATGAAGGTGGGCATCCCCATTTTCCATTCCAGGTTCAAGCCAGGCTGACCCTGATCTTGGCTCCTTATGGGTACGGCACTGGCCTTAACCTGGCCTGCTGCTCATCTAAAGGCAGACACGTGCTCCCTATTTCTCCTGTATTGCATTATCCTGCTATATGGGGAGGGGGATAGCCCACGATAACAAACCTAAGGCCTTTAAAAAAATAAAAATCTTTCCCAAAATGTGAAACATGTGGAAAGGTTTCCAGGAAGGGAGTCATTCTTAATTTCACAAACAGGGAGCCACCATTGAGAAGGCCCTATTTATTTACACCCTCATCACTGCTGTTGGTGGCAGTTAGAAAGACCCCCTCTAATGACAGGCAGAATTATATGGAAGGAGGCAGTTCTTGCAATATCCTGCTGTTTACCATTTTACAGCTTGGTAACTATTTTTGACTGGGCTTTAAGAAAATAAAAAAGTCTGACTTTGGACTTCTGGACCTACTCTGTCTATTGTACAAGTTTTTACCTATAGTGAAACAGAGCTCCAAAAATATAAATAATCATAAATGGGTTGCTCTAGTGAAAAGATATCACTATCTGACAAGTTCTGTTGATCAATGGTAGAGAGAAGAAAAATGTTTTAGCATGTATAAGGGATCCTTTCCATTCCTGCTGCTGTGACTACTATCTTCCATAGCCATGCAGCTGTACGGGGACTCAGGATGCCCTCTAGCCTTTGCTGCAACATTGTCATGCTCTCACTTCCTCAGATGGTAATAGAAATCTGCCACTAGTGGCATCTTTGGTATTGCAGATGGGCTACTTTCCAAGAGAACAGATGTGCTACCTACATTCAATGTTCATTTTCCAAGCAACACTTTTTTGTGAGTGACCTTGGTAGAGTTGTCACCTGGCCGGTTTTGAACTGGGTCATTAATGGTGTTCTTTTCAACAGGATAGGAAGAATACAGTAGGTAGGCTGGACTGGACTGAAGACACAAGACTTGCTGAAATAAGATCTTGTGTAATGCAAGAAACATTTCATCTAGGAGTGTCACATTAAACTCTTGCCAACTTCACAATCCAATTTGCATGTAGTAGGTTGGGGTTTGTCATTTGTGTCTGAAATTTACAGTGGGGAGGGAAAATAAAACTTGCACTGGAGTTGAGTGATAGGCACCACAGTGGCTGCAATTTCACCCCAGTACACTTGCAGAAAAAATTTTTCTACAGAGCAGCATTCCTCTGACAAGATCTTCTGAACCAAAATGAAAATATATAATATTTTGGAATGCCATTAAAAAATTTTAGAAGTAAATTTTACATTATCACATTGCATTGTTTCAGGGAAGTTCTGAGGAAATATGGCAGTCACCAGTTGCTGGAAAATTAAAGAGTTGGAAGGGACCAATTGGGCTGAGTCCAACCCCCTGCTTGTAACCCACAGTGAATTATGTGCAGGGGGTTGGACTAGATGATCCACTGGGTCCCTTCCAACTCTATGATTCTATGTACCCCACCAGATCTCTCCTCTAAATTGCTCTTCCACACACTTGAATTCTCTGGTGAAAAATATCATAATAGCCCTGTCCTAACTCAATTTCTACTTACACAGGTGATGTAGGGCACCTAGTAAACTCTGAAACATCCTGCAGGGGAATTTCGGCTGCTGTAGGTTTCCTCAGAGAAAGGGAAATCTGTTCTCTGGTCCCAAGCTAAGGGGACAACCCTTAGCAGCCACAGTGAATCAGTTTATATTTCTAGGAACTATAGAATGCTAAGCGTGTCAGTTGACAAAAGAACAAAAGTGAAAATTGGCCTATCTGAGGATTTTATAGTACCCTTGTACAAAAATTATTGTTGTAAAGGTATAAGAACATTTTCTCTTCTTTAACTTGAAAAACAGTTACAAGTTTAGAACAGTTTGGAAACTTCACAAAACTGGCTCAGTAAAAAAAGCAGTTTAGTACATCTTCATTAGGCTGAGCATCACACAAAATGTGCATTTTGAGACTAAGTGTTCCCTGTTCACTATACAGTGATGCCTCATGTAACCAATTGAATTCATTCTGGATGCATGTTTGTTACATGAAACATTCTTTACGTGAAGTGGATTTTCCCATAGGAAATAATGGAAACTCTGACGATTGGTTCCACAACCCCAAAAATATTCATATAAAAATATTAACTGGATGTAAAACTGATGACAGAACACTGGGATTGAATTCAAAACATGTGTTCAATGTGCATGATCTTATGAAGTCTACTTAGGCTGCAGTCCTAAAGACACTTTCCTGGGAGTAAGCCCCATTTAACACTGTGGGGCTTACCTCTGGGTAGACATGGTTAGGAGGCTGCAATCCAAGACACCTTCAAAATGTCTCCCCACTTTCTTCTCCTCTCCATCCTGAGCCTCTCTCTCCCCTGCTCCCTTCTAGTTAGCCCTGAGCTGCTTCCCTCTTCTCCACTGCTCTTCTCTCCCTCTGCCCAGCAGACACCCAGCCACAGGAGGAACAGCGCGGAAGTGTTGCTTTCACTATGGGCAGGTGCACTAGGCGGCCTTGACGCTTTTTAAACAGGCTGCTGGCCAGCGCGTCTGCCCCAACTGCCAACGAATGTGTTCTTTATGTGAAGCACAGTTTGTTACGTGAAGCAGAATCCTAGAGAAATTTTTGTTTGTTACGTGGAACATACTTTACGTGAGGCGCCACTGTATTGGGAGTGGTGGTTTTTCAATAGTAGGACAGAAAGGTTACCTTTTCCTTTTCTATAGATTCCCTGCACCCCACTATATAATAGTAATTACTTACATCCTCTAGCCAGCCCTGAGCCTTGTTGCAACTGGGATGGGAATACATAGCAACATTTTGTTGCTGTTTACCATTTCTTTGCTATTTAATGTAAACCTACATGGGAACCCATAAGCATAAGATTCTCAATTAATTAAAATTAAAAATTTGTTTTTTGCTTGCCTGGAATTTAGAAATAACAGGGTAAATACCCAAGCTGTAAAAGCAAGAACATGTATGTGTGTGTCCAGTAAATACACATGGAAATAAATGCACAGTGATGTAACTTTTATCACATTGGTTATAACTGCTATTGCTGGGGTTTATTTTAACAGGACAGCATCCATGGCTGTTCTGTTCCTGTGGACTGCTAAAACAGCAACCCTATAACAAAATCAAGAGACCTTTGAGGACTTCTTAGCTCTGTAATGAGATGCAGGACCTCTTGCCTCTAGTGTGCTGATGCCAGTTGAGCCCCCATGAGATGGATTAGTAGGAATTAATTATCGAGTGGTGTCTTGCAGCTTGCAATGGAAGTTATAGGATTTGCAACGGGCATCAAGCAAACAAAACACAGCATACCAATGCAACACTTTTCTCTGGGGAACTGATGTTACCATGACACTGGATATAGAGAAAGATGTACTTCTTTCCTGAAGGAGTGATGGAAGAGAAGGAGTCATGTGCATGTTCTTTTCCTTTTTCTGTCAGCAGATAATTAGAGCACTTTAGTACTGAGGGCTGTCCGTCCAGTTCTTTCTATTCTCATTTAAGAAAAAAGGGAATAGCAAAGGAGGCTGATAAGTGTAAATGTAGTATTAAAAAACTATTCAGCAAGGCATTAATAAACAACATTTTCTGTGGAAGTCCTAGATTCTCTGAGGGCACAATCCTAACCAATTTAGGCCAGTAGAACTTACTCTTCTGCAATAGTGTGAGGAGGTAGCGTAGTATCTCATCCCTGTTCCTGTGGTAGTGTGGGTTCAACAGCACATGTCTGTGCACTGGCCTAACCTGCCAGGAGTGGTGCAGAAGTGCTGTATGGCACTTTAGCTATACCCTCAAGCCAGCATCAAACTTGTTCTGGCCTAATTGGGGATTAGGATTGTAGACAGAGAGGGGATGTACCGCAAAAAGGCAGTGTAGGAAGATCCAAATTACTGGATTTTCTTGAATCTAATGCACCATTGAATCCAATATGCACCAAATACCAGGATTACCAGATACTGAACCCAAAATTCCTCCACAAGTTCCTCAAAATTCCTGTTCCCCAAGCCAAAATTCCTACCTAGTTAAAAAAATGTAGGACATCCCCCCAAAATTGCAAGCATTGCATAGAAGAGGGAATTGTGGCAGGTGCTTGCTGCTTTTTAAACCCTTCTATGATGAGTTACACATCTGCCTCAATTCCCTCTTCTATGCAATGGTTAAAGGTAAAGGCACTCTGTCCATTCTATATAGTTACTCAAAAGTAAGCCCCACTGTGTTCAATGGGTCTCACTCCCAGGAAAGTGTCTTTAGGATTGCAGCTGTGCAGGTTAATTTGTTTTATTTTTCTTTATACTTTTGTATTCTTATTTCTTATGGAAAAATTTGCTTTGATATAAAAGCGTTTTGGATTACAAGCATGCTTCCAGAATGAATTATGCTCGTAAAGTAAAGTACCACTGTACATTTTATGTTAGGATCCTGTTTGCACATAACACTATCAGGTTCAAGAGGGGAACTGTCTGTGAATGCATGGTGATCCAGGACAAAAGCTCTTAGTGGTTAGCATGTGCTCTCCTTTCCTTCCCGTGCTTGGGAATGAAGTTTACAGGGCAAAAGCTTTAGTATACTGAATCAGCTGCCACCAGCCTAGGAGATCAGGCTAGCCAGTTGGGCAACCTGGGCAGAAACCCTTCCTAGAAAATGCTAGCCAAATTACTCTCACAGCCTGCATAGTGAGATGTGTTAATTCACTGTACTGTACTTCCCATGCCAGGGACTCAAGGTTTTATTAACTGAGGCCCTAGCTCAAATAGAAAACTTATTAAAAGTCTAACGAAAAATGGGAATAACAAAATTAAATGAACAAGAAAAAAGGGTAAGGAAACTTGACTTTGGCTTAATCACTGGCAGTAATACTGGCCACCAGCAGATGGTGGTGATATATTGCAGAATCTGACACATGCGGTTTAACTTAGGTTTGCCGCTGCTGCCAAGTTCAATTTCTCTATAACACATTTGGGTTTTATGACCTAGATAGAAGAGACAACAACATAAAATGTTAACAATTTGCTGCTTATACTGATCCTACCTGGGTGATGGAAACACCAACCCTTGCTTTCTCTTTTGTGAGTTCAAGGTGAGTGGCCCTCTTCTGGACGGCTAAAGGAAGAGATGAGAAAGTTTCTGGCTAGAAAACTGTTTTCCCTGGAATGATTTCAACTGTCTCTCTGATTGGAGGAGGGAGACATCTGGCCACTTCATCCCATCCCCTGGAAACTGGTAGAACCAGTTTGTTTGGCTAGTCCTAGCTGCTTTAAAGGAGAAAGATGATACGTAAATATAGAAATAATTCGAAGCAGGCCTCCGTCAGTCTTGAAAGATTATGGTATCATGCTCGGCGCTGCATATGCTGCATGCGAAGCACGAAAGCTAGGCATCATGGATGAGTCAGCCCTGACTGTAGGCTACTGTAGTGATTCAAAAATTTGTTTTACCAGAGACTTGGACAAAATAATGCGCTTGCCATAAGAAATAACCCTGCTATTTGCTCTATTAATGTGGTTCTTCTATCAATATAGGTTATTCATATTGTATAGATTTATATTGTAAAGTCTTGGAGTGGTCAACTTATGAAGGAGTAGGCTCTTCCTTGTTTGGGTTTTTCCAGCAAAGACTGGATTGCCACTTGCTATGGATATTGTAGTAGTTGACTGTACTATGTAATGGTTTGAATTAAATGACCTCCAAGATTCATTCCAAACCTAACATTCTGTGATTCTATTCAGGGGTCTGTACATATTTTTGAACTTTGTTGTGTTCCTTAAAAAAAGATAGCACTCCATCCCTCACAGGTAGAATTCAGGTTGAGCATTGTGCTGCATACAGGTTGAATGAAATGTGTAAACATGGCCTGTGCCAGATTTTGGGACATGCCAGAGCAGTCTGCCTTAAGTTGCACATAATACAGTCTGGGTTAATTATAATTTTTCTCATTATTCAATCCATTATGACGTTTCTTGACTGTTAATGATTGCAGTCTCTTTTCTACCATTTTCTACCAGCAAAATTAACACACTGAAATATCCTTTTCAGCCTTCTGCCATTTCAAATGGTTGCATACAGCTGGAAATAATATCACGTAGAGATGATGTAGGATTGGTAGCATATCAAGTTTTCCTTTGACAATAGTGACTTGCAAGGATGTTAATAAGGATGTGTTAGTCTTGTCCTGCAAAAGCCAGTGCTAAAACATGCCACTGCATCCTGAGAGACTTGTAAAGTCTGAGTCTCAGGAGATAATTTATGACTATTATACCAAAGGAAAGGAATGTATCTGGTAGACAAACTGCCTGTATGACTGATCTAAACAAACAGTAGTACTTTTCTTGACCTGAAATTGCTTATGGTTAAAATTCTTCAGTACAAATGTGACACCCCATAACAAAGCCCAATGCTTTCCCGAATAGCTATTGTCAGGATATTGCTGTTCCATAGCACTTGAAGAGCCCCACAGGCTATAAATGCTTACAACCACACTGTTCTTCTAACAGACTTGTGAGAGAGGTTATTCGGTCCTTATTATTCCAGTTTTTCAGGAGGGAAATGAAGTTGAGGACCTCAGTGAATGGAAGCTAATTTCTGTGTGGATAATGCTGCTTTCCTTTAGTATTTTATTAAGACTAGCAATATCATCCGCATAATGGAAGGCAGCCTGGCTCATCCTGCTGGTTAGAACAAACCTTGCTGCTGGGACTGCAGTGTGACTAAGGTGCATTCCTATCTATACTGGCTCAACTCATTGGTCTTCCCAGGCCGTTGTGCAGTAGGGAGGCAAGTGCATGTCTGAGCATTGGCCTAACCGCCTCCAGAAGTGGTGAAGAAATGTCTTGCGGCATGTTTGTGACACCCTCAGGTCAGCACAGGGCTTAGGCCAGCCTAACTGGAGCTTAGGATTGCAGCCTAAATGGTTAAAGTTGCTGTGCTTATCAACCTGAAGGTCAGCAGTTTGAGTCCCTTGCTGCAAGATGGAGCTCCCACCTCTTGCCTACCTCCTGCTAGGTGTTTGAAAGCATGTAAATGCAAGTAGATAAACAGGTAACAGCATTCCATGCGCTCTGGTGATTAGTCATGTTGTCCACATGATCACGAAGGTGTCTTTAGACAATACTGGCTCTCTGGCTTTGTGACGGGGATGAGCACTGCTCCCTAGGGTTGGTCACAACTAGCGGGACAACCTGGCCTTGAATGCGAGGTGGTATCAGAAAGTTACTGTTAAAGACCTTGGTTATATTGGAACTTGATCTCCCTGATTTATTTTGCATATTGATTGCAAAAGAATTGTTTACAAAAGAAGAAATGCATTTATAGTGAGAAATGGTCTAGCATCACTTAAGTACTGCATTCTTTTGCTGTATTCCAGCTGAAGCTGGGAAGTATCCAAAGGGTTTATATTTTCACAATAATGGTAAGCTTAGAATTCAATTCATCTAGTGCTTGGTGATCCAGCTTTAATTCCAGGGGAATCAATTAGCATTTTAAAAAAGTGGATATTGGAGGTAAAGACATGATGATGTCGTATAGTTATCTGTGACCAGCAGCCAACATTTTTACACTAATTGTATATGTACACCTGAGGACTAGGGCTGCAGGGTCATTGGAAACAGAACATAACATTGGGGTCATTGATAGAGATGACAGAAGTGACACCAGCATGGTCCTTCTTCTTCTCTGTGTCAGTGCAAACAGGTTTGTACAATCTGTCTTACGTTTTAAGCCAGGCTTTAACATTCTCATCCACTACATAGCAAAAGTTCAAAGATGGGCAGCAATCCTTTTAAACAAACTATATTAAATTACTAATGTTTTAACAAGAGGTAATTCTACTCATTCACTGTGTTAAGAACTAGGCAATGCACAACCCATCATGGAGACCAAAAAATGGCATCCCTGTAGTGTGCTTTCCGTATTGCAACATGTGTAAGCACTGACCTTGTGAGAGTAACGTGAAGTGGGGTTTGGGAAATCCTCATGATGTTTTTGAATGTTGCAGTTGTAGAAAGGGAAGAATTCCTTACATTACACTCTTTGGGGTGCATTCTTTTGATGGATATAATGTGTATGTTATTTCCAGTATATATAGTAGGATGAAACCCATAAATGAAACCCATCAACAGTTTTGATGCAAGAGACTGCTAGATACTACTTTTTGGTATGCCACTCATGTTAACAGACCTATGTGAGTTTCTGCTTTTGTACACTTGAACAAAATTATGGAAAGAGACCAATTTGTTGGATTTCAATGCCTGTCTGTCTGTCTGTCTGTCTATCTATCTATCTATCTATCTATCTATCTATCTATCTATCTATCTATCTATCTATCTATCTATCTATCTATCTATCTATAAAATTGAAAAGTCACTCACTCACTGATCAATGCCAGCCAAAACCGCCAGGCCTAGAAGTGTGAAATTTGGGGAGGGTGTTTCTTCTGTGATGGAGGCACCCACTAAGAACCTTCCATGCACATGGGGGATTGATGCGCATGGAGGGATGTTGTGCATGGGGGGGTTGATGTCTATGGGAGGTGTTGCGCATGGCGGGGGATGATGCACATTTGTGGATGATGTGCATGGGGGGTTGATGCACATGGGGGATGATGCACATGGGGGGGTTGATGCAGATGGGGGGTGGATGTGCCTGTGGGGGTGGACGTGCATGGGGGAATGTTGCACATTTGTGGATGATGTGCAGTGGGGGGACAGTGTCCGGGGAATTTTACTCCCGCAATGCAGGTGCCTTTTCCCTAGTCTTAATTAAAAGCTTTTACCAATTTGGTTTTCACTTTTTGTGGATTCATATCTCTTTCATCACGGAGCAATCATTTATTTAGCTGCTCGTTCCCTGCCAAGTTAAAAAAAAGTAGTTGAAGCAGAATTAAAGCAATGTATGACTATGCAATTATGCTTAAATTTAGACTTGCACTATGGAAATTTTATCCTGCAGAAATGCTTAAATAAAGCACGTGGAAAATATTGTGCAAGTATGATTCTAAAGGAAAATAGCAACATGTAAAGAGGGGTAACTATGATATAATTTAGGGGAGCATTTTGCATACCACTATAATTGAGGAGAGATAGGAATGATTTAATAATAGAGTGCCTTACAATTAATTTAGGACTGGGACTGACTGAAAATAGAGAATTCAATGGCTCCCCTTAAACCCCTGAATCCCGTGATTGCACAATCAATTGACTGACTGAGCTGATAAACCTGTCTTTTATCATGGTTTGTGAGCTTATCAAGGAACGTTTTTTCCACTGGGAATGCAAATAGATGAAAGCAGTAATTTTCCCCCTCTAAAGATGAGTTCACGAATGCACTGTTATATTCATGAAATATCAAACTCAGAAGTTTATATTGCCCCACATTAAATTGCACCCAGTCTTTTTCAATGGTGGTAGACTGCGTGTTCATCTCCAAGTCTTCCAGTGATGAAATACAGAATAATACGGTAAGTTACGGAAATATTATACATGTGCATGTGTAATTTCTCAGAGCTGCAGGACCAAAATACAAATAAGCATGTGATGTGACCTGTTGTTATGCACTCAGTGCTGGTATGGGACGTTTGGACACCTTGATCTGGTGCTTAGGACTAGCTCTTCCCTCATAGCTTCTTCAACAGCAGTTTATGAATATCTTGGAAATTGAGGAAAAGGTGTGGAAATTGCAATGGCTTCTTTATATATAAAGTTTTTATTTGTTTGTTTGTGCCCCCATTTTACTAAGGAAGACCAAATGTGTCTCATATTTTGTCTTGTCTTACATTTTTCTTGAGTGTCCTACATTTTGGAGGGCATTGTCCTCTTCTGCAATTATGACATCAAGCCATCCTGTGCTCTACATCAATTTTATTATCCTGATGGACCTCTCAGTGCTCATAAAGTGCTGCTTTTGATCCCAGACATGTTTATCTGTGATATTAACTACAGCACAAGCATACCAAGAGTGGTATAATTGCTGTGAAATATTAGTAATTCACTTTTTTTTAAAAAAAGAAGAAAGGACGGAGAGGGAAAGCTGAACTTCACAGAGAGATTAGTTAAAATGCTACAGAACAGTAAATCAAAATAAAACATGGGATTAATGGGATTGTTGACATCTAAAACACTCCCTTGTTTCTTAAATAAATAATTTAATTTAATTATTCAGTGTGTTACAATTCTTGGTGCTGTCAGCATAGCAAAGTATGGAATTTTTTACCCAGCAGTTAAACACTGAACGCAAGGCTGTGTTTCTTTTCAAATAGCTTGTCTGCCACCACAGTTTTAGCCGCAGCTGCTCCCTTTTGCATTCAAAGTCCCCTCTTTACATTCTGCTTGCACCTGAAATACTTGCTACCTCCTCTGACCCCAATTTTCTTGCTCGGCTTCCTATATCCCCATTTTAATTAAGAACAGGAAGAAATTTGGTGTTCATCCTTCCTTGACCCTCCAGTTCCCTTCTCGAATATCTGCATTCTGTAGAGCTGGACTGATTGGTGTTGCGAGAGAGGGTGGGTGTAGAAACGTACAGTTCAGAGCCCTGTAATCTGGCGATGCAATGGAAATGATTCACCTGGGGGAAAAGAACATATTGCTTTGTATAGGATTAAATTCTTTGGTCCATGTTTTGCAGTAGGTCAGTTAATGAAATTTGTCCCTTTTGGCTTCAAAATACACGACTCAATCTAGTTACAAGATGTTTGCTTTTAAAAACCGCTCTGGCCACTGCCTTCCATATGTTTTGGAATTGTCCTCTTGCCCTTCTTTTCTAGCTGCAGGTTGCCTACTCAATTGGTATAGTTCCGGCAAAATCCCTCGGGGTGCCTACCACATTCAATTTCAGCTTTCTGCCTCAGCCGTGCAACAGGACGTTGCGAGAAGAGTCGGCAGTAGGATGATGCTGATGAGATGCAGGAGGAACTTGGCAGATAATGAATGATTCTGCTGCAATGCAGACTGCTTGCTGGCTGCTGGTATGAGTGTGGGGTTCTCATAATGAGTGTGCAAGGGTTTCATGTGACTGCATTGTAAGACACCCAAGTGGCAAGGTTTGCGTGATCAAAGACATGGGCCTTCTGCTGTCATGGTTTGGAGCTTGGGTAACAGATAGTTGCGTATAGATGGTCTATTGGTGAAATAATTTGATGGCTCACACACAAGTCCATCACAACCAGGCAATATAGAATGGAGGCCAGAGTGTCTCTACCTTTAACCAATGCAATAAAGAGAGGATTCAGGCAGGTGTTGCTTTTTGGGGGACTCAGAGCAGGGTTTTGCCCCAAAGCATCCAGCAACCTGTTGCCTGCACTATCCCCAAATGGAGCAGACTCCCAAAAGAGAACATAGCACATTGAGAAAGAGGAGTTCTAGCTCCACGTTTTGCGTGCTGTGCTGGTTCTGCCTTTGCAGGACCTTTTGATACAGGGAGAATTCAAAATGTGATTTTCCATCCACAGGCTGAAGTGGTGATGTGCTTCCTCCTGGATGTGCTACTGCCTCATTCTGCTGTCTGGATAGGTGAGGCTTAGCTACAACTTGCTGAGCCCTCAGTCATGCTATTCTGTGATATTTGGGGTATCTTGAAAAACACCTTGGCATTGCTCGGAGGACACCAGAGAGAAATTGGCTTACATAGCAGGAAAGACCTTTATTCTATTCTGTATTTTTGTTGTTCTCATTTGCCTTTCCCAATGCAGAGCCAGAGGCAATATTGATACCTATTCTCAAATGCAGGGCCCGTTCCAAGGTGAAGCCAGTGCATTTCAGGATGCTACTTGAGGCACTGATTGTGTTGATCCCTGAGTTCATTGATGTGCACAGCACTGAAACGAGCTGAGCACTTTCCTGGATGAATCCTGTCAGAGACGTGGGAAGGTAGTCCCTAAAGACAATGATCAGTCATGCACAGCCAGACTTTCTCAAAGCCCTTTACTTTACCCTTGCAGAGCAATCTGTTACACTGAGATTTGGCCTGCATCAGCATTTCCATTAGAAACCTTTTTTTGAGGAACTTCTGGCTAGAGATTTTTCAGGACTGAAGGTGTCCTTACGAGTTCTTTGCCCTGGAGGTGAAGGATGATTCACGTACTTAAGACAAGGAAAAGGGAAAGAATAGGTTTGCCATAATTCTGTTCCACACACAAAACCAGGCTACCCCAAACCTCATTCCCATGGATGTACCTGCCCCTTCTTCCTATTCCCCAAGTGCTCCTTGGTCCCCAAGAGTGTCTCCCCCACCTCCATGCCAGGCACTGGGATGGCCCCTTGACTGCTCCAGGTGTGCCCCACCTAGCCATGGGGCTGGCTGGCTGTCGTCGCACCCGTTGGGCTGCCTCTGAGTTCTCTGCTCTTTTCCTGATCATCTTTCAAGTACATCTACTGATTCTAAGCAAAGCAAAACCAGTGGCTTATATCCAAAAGAAGCTAATCATGACTAAACACCACTGAAATAGATGAGAAAAATTCGTCATGATTAATCTGAGTCCTGTTAATTAAGACCAAGTGTGTTTTTCACTGTGTGTAAAGTGCCACAAGCATGAATAGCATTATTCAAATTAATAATAAGATAATATTGCTGTTTTTGGTAGTCTGATACTGTAAACATCATCAAGACTTTTTGTTCTGTTTGCAGATAATGGAATGAATATAAAAGCTGAACTACATACCATTCCCAGTATCTGTTATTTTCCTGCCACTGAGCCTGGTGAGCTAATTTTGTGGTACAAAGAAAATTTCACTGGACTATTAATCCTTGTAATATATGACAGTAAGCAAAGGGAAGAGAAATATGCAGGTTTCATTTAATGAAGAATAATGGGAATAGTTCTTATGTCGCTTAGCTTTTAACAAGCATTTTATAACAAAAATATTTTACGTTTGAGATTAAACTACTGAAGATGCATTAAATTTTACAAAGCTGGAATTTGAGATGGAAGCCTGCTCATCCTCGTCTCCCTCCCAATAAACACAAACCTCTCCTTCCTTCCTTCTTAGGGCTGTCACATTTTCCTGTCAGAAAAATGAATGCTAGTTAAAATTTGCAAATGTGAATGAATGCAAATATTTGCATTTATGATTGCAATCCTAACCACACTTTCCTGGGAGTAAGTGCTAATGAACACAGGGTTACCAGACGCCAAACTGGAAATTCCTGCACAGCAACCCCAAAATTCCTGATTTAAGGCCAAAATTCCTCTCAGTCCAGCCAAAATTCCTGAGAAAATTCCTGTAATTAAAAAAATTGTCCAAAAATGTAGGACGAAATGTAGGACATGTTAAAATAAGCTTAAAATACTGGTATTACTTTCCTGTACTTAATTCCAACACTATATTACCTTTTTAAGGTAATAGACTCACATACCCTGAGGGGGAGGAGCAGTGGGTGCATTCAGGGGTGGCTGGTGGAGGGTTTCTCTGGGGTGGGGAATGTAGGTGAGTGGGAGGTTTCTGGGGGGAGGGGGTGAATGTAGGGCTGGTGGGGGTTTTCTTTGGGGGTACTGGGCACAGGCAGGGCCAGCGGAGTTGGTGGGGGTGGCTACAGGATAGTGGGTGCTACAGGCAGCAGGGGAGGCTGGTGGGGGCTTACTCTTGAGTAGGAATGGTCAGGATTGTTTTCTAAGGCTGCCAGTATGAAGATCCCTCCCTGGGAGTAAGACCCATTAACTGCAGAGGGGCTTACTTTTGAGTAGACATGGCCAGGAGTGTTTTTTAGGGCTGCAATCCTGAAGATCCCTCTCTGGGAGTAAGACCCATTAACTGCAGAGGGGCTTACTTTTGAGTAGACATGGTCAGGAGTGTTTTCTAAGGCTGCAATCCTGAAGATCCCTCTCTGGGAGTAAGACCCATTAACAGCAGAGGGGCTTACTTTTGAGTAGACATGGTCAGGAGTGTTTTCTAAGGCTGGAATCAGTAGGGAAGAGGCAGAGTGGCAGCATCCAGGAGGCAGTGAGGACTGGAGATGCTGATCCAGAGGGAGGCAGTGAGGGGGAGGAGCGTCCTTCTCCCGCTCACTCTTTCTCCGGATCAGCACCAGACACAGCTGGGGCCGCAGGCACAGTGAAGAGAAGCAGCCACAGCTGCAGCGCGCCAAATTTAAATGGCCGCTGGCAGCAGGAGCCTCTTTTTCCGGAGCCCGGAGGTGGAGCTTGCTGGTCCGGAGGCGGAGCTTGTTTTCAGGAGGGCTCCTAGGAATTCCGGGGATATGGCAACCCTGAATGAACACAATGGGACTTATTTCTGAGTAGACATTCTTATAATTGCACTTATACGTGTGCAAATCAAAAGTTTCTTCTTAACTGCAGTAGTTGAGGAGGGAAGAAAGTAATGGCAAGAGTTAAAAACAATGTCAAGCTGATTTTAATCTCAAGAAAATTAGTGCCACACAATGCTTTGGCTTAGAATGAGGTACACTTGGAAGTTTCTCTGGAAACTATTTTCCTGTACCTCTTGGGTTGCAATCCTAACCACACCTACCCAGGGGTAAGCCCCATTGAACACAGGATTGGGCTCTTACTACCATTCTGTTTTCAGTGCCTGACCATGAATATTTTACAACAGTGGTTCTTAAGGATAACAGTCCTGGACCCCTTTCTGAGAATGACAGTCTGTCCAGGAACCACTGGAAGTGATGTTATGGTCGACATCACTGTGATGTCAGAGCTCCTTCATGTCTACTTGGAAGTAAGTCCTATTCTGCAGGGTAATCATATAGAATGGATGACAGAATGCCTCCAACTTTAACCTTTGCATAGAAGAGGGAAGTTCATCATAGAGGGGTTTAAAAAGCCTCACTTGCCAAAATTCCCTTTTCTATGCAATGGTTAAAGGTAGAGGCACTCTGTCCTCCATTTTATATGGTCACCCTATATTGTGTTCAATGAGACTTATTGCCAGAAAAGTATGGATTGCAGCCTGTGTGCCTCATTCCAAAGTGATGGTGTCCAATGCCAGATTCCAGGATAATGGTGCCCCATGAAATGTGGTCCTGATCCCCACTTGAGAACCACTTTTCTAGGCCAAAGGCCAATCCCAGACTTTCAGGTATTTTATGGAAGAAAGCAGGGATGCTCTTGACTAAAGGTGAAATAGGGAAGTCAGCCTAAGGAGTTAGCCTTTGTTATGTTAAATTCTTGAGCTCCTGTCCTTAGCCCAGCTCTGCGACGCCAGCTGGATCCAATCGTATTGGCTCTGCCTTTCCATTGGACTAATTCAGTGGCGGGGAGAGGGGGGATTTGCTGCTTGGGTAACAGCCTATCCTCCATAACAATCCAACCCAGGCTTTCGTTCTTCATATGCAGTGCTGAACATGATACCATAGTCTTTCAATACTGACGGAGGCCTGCAGGGAACATGCAAGTATAGAGCAGCTGTGCAATCACACTTTCTGGCTTGCAGACTGGACTGGATAAACCAGTGAGAAGTCAACTGAACATCTCATGTCTATACATTTCTTTAGCCAATTCTTAGATAACTTGGAGTTAAAGTCTTAATTGCAAATACAATGTGAAGGAAGCACAGTCTTTAGTGCCAGGAATCTAATCTCCCTCTTGGGGAGGAAAGAAGTCTATTTGAAATAGCAATTTCCTATATTGCTTTTACATCAGCGTTGTCTTAATGCTTCATTTGTCTTGCTGCGAGATCTGAACGAATGCAGAACAAACATTGACACACTTTTAAATTTTTTATTAGGCAATTAATGTGTAGTGAATGGGAAATTTATAATAATAAACATTAAATGTTAAGACAGCCTTAGTGCCTCTTAGTTGCTGTGTGAATTAACTTGGCATTGTTTTGTGTCCTTGACTGCAGTCTTAAGCACACTTACTGGGAAGGAAATACTGTTGATATTGGTAGTGGGTACTTTTTCCATGTTTGGCTAATGAGTGGGTTGAGGATGGAATGAGTGGTAGCAGAGGCTGAAGGGTTCCCCCACTGCTGGCTTGAGCTGGAAAATGCTCTATTTATTCTCAGAGATCTTTCTGCTGTTTACAGTAGTGGAAAGTTTCAGTCCACGTAGGGCTGGTTTTTGTGGTTATATTGTGGTGATCAATATAATGTGATCAATAATCTCATATCTGTAGATTAATTGCTTTATAGGTTTCAACGTGACTGTCAATAGCCTTGACTGAACATGCACCCTAGTACATGTCGCACTGGGCAGACTCACAGAAGCTCTTTGGCTGATGAATTGGTTTGTAAAAGATCCCTCTGAAGGAAGAACAACTGAAAATCAGTGTTGTGCTATGTACTTGTTCCAATGCTGTATTTTGCTTGATTCCTTCCCCTCCCATTTTCCCCTCTGCTTACGCAATGCTTTTTTGTTGCTGTTGATTTCATTGCCCAGATAGGAAAACCTCATTGTGCCCACCCTTCTCTCATCCCAGTTTCTGTCCATGGATGCAATTCCGATAAAAATGAATCACAATTCATAGTGATACATATCATTGCCAGAATGTATTGTGTGGTTGTTAGGGATGCCAGTTGTTTAAAAAAGCTTTCAGCAAGGTTCCTATACCTTTTGCAGCTCCATGTTGGGTAGTTGTCGCCTTTAATGTGGCATGGTAATTTGAAAAGCTTCATCTGATAGTCTTCATTCACAGATGATGGACGCACAGAATCCTAGCTAGGAAAAAAAATATTCATGTCAGAGGCCTCCCCATTCTAGTTTTACAACTAAACCCCCCTTATTAGGATGTAAAGCTCAATGAGCTCAGTGGGATTGACTGAGTAATGGTGCTGCCCAATAGCATAGCTAGGGGAGTTCAGGGGGTGCAGTTGCACCAGGAAACAAGCTTTAAGGGGGGGGGGGTAACAAGCTGAATTTGACACTAGCAGCTAAAATTGTGAAAATAGGGTATGTATGAAAGATAATCCCATCATGTTATATATAATTGGAAAGGTAATTTCATGCATAATGCAATAAAAAACTGCACTGGAATATCTATATTCTATCAAAAGTTATGGCCAATTAACCAATGAAAACACAAAAGCCTATGGAACAAAAAGTGGATTTTCTTAACTCAAAACTTTCCCATGATACTGATTTTTCAGCGAGCCGGGTGGCGCAAGCAGTTAAGACGCTGTGCCTCTTAACTAGCAGGCCAGGTTTCAAGACCCAGGTCGGCCCCACAAGACAGGATGAGCTCCTGTCCTTAGCCCAGCTCTGCGACGCCAGCTGGATCCAATCTTATTGCCTCTGCCTTTCCATTGGACTAATTCAGTGGGGTGGAGAGGGGGGATTTGCTGCTTGGGTAACAGCCTATCCTCCATAACAATCCAACCCAGGCTTTCGTGCTTCGCATGCAGTGTATGCAGCGCCGAGCACGATACCATAGTCTTTCAAGACTGATGGAGGCCTGATTTTAATGAGATATAATTCTGATATTGTATGAATCTAATAAGGTGTTAATATGAATCAGCTCTCACTTCCATATATATATGGATATATATATATACCATAATATCCTAGCATTCACCAGGAAACAGGGCCCAGAACTCACTTCCTTGACCACAACATGTGCTCAAATCAGAGGCAACCCAGAGAAATCTCCTCCCCCTAGCAACCACCAGCAGATAATATCCCTGCTGAAGTTCTGAGGTGCTGTAGAGGGACCATTTCCACTGAACTGTACAAGATATTCTGCCTTTGTTGGAGGGAAGGTGGAGTACCACAGGACATGAAGGACGCTAATATCGTCACACTGTACAAGAACAAAGGCGACAGGGGTGACTGCAACAACTACCGTGGCATCTCTCTTCTTAGTGTTGTAGGGAAGCTGCTTGCCCGTGTCATACTGAAGAGGCTTCAGGTGCTTGCAGAGAGAATCTATCCTGAATCACAGTGTGGATTTCGAGCCAACAGGTCCACCACTGATATGGTATTTTCCCTTCAACAGTTGCAACAGAAATATAGGGAACAAAGACAGCCACTCTTTGTAGCCTTCATAGATTTTACAAAAGCTTTTGATTTGGTTAGTAGGGATGGCCTTTTCAAAATCGCCCCCAAGATTGGATGCCCACCTAAGCTCCTCAACATCATCAGATCTTTTCACGAGGACATGAAGGGCACTGTAGTTTTTGATGGCTTAACATCAGACTCCTTTCACATCCGAAGTGGAGTGAAGCAGGGCTGCGTCCTTGCACCAACTTTATTTGGGATCTTTTTTGCAGTCATGCTGTAGCATGCTTTTGGAAATGCAACAGAGGGAATCTATCTCCAAACCAGATCAGATGGAAAACTCTACAATCCTTCCAGACTAAGAGCAAAGTCCACAGTCCAGCTGAAATGCTTGCGGGAGTTCCTCTTCGCCAATGATGCTGCTGTTACTGCTCACTCTGCTGAAGACCTTCAACAACTTATGGACCGTTTTAGCAAAGCCTGCCAAGACTTTGGACTAACAATCAGCTTGAAGAAAACACAAGTCATGGGTCAGGGTGTGGATCCACCTCCCTGTATCACAATCTCTGAACATGAACTGGAGGTTGTCCATGACTTTGTGTACCTTGGCTCAACTATCTCTGACACTCTCTCCTTAGATACTGAGCTGAATAAACATATTGGTAAAGCGGCTACCACGTTTTGCAGGCTTACAAAGAGAGTATGGCTTAATAAGAAGCTGACGGAACATACAAAGATCCAGGTCTATAGAGCTTGCGTCCTGAGCACACTCTTGTACTGCAGCGAGTCTTGGACCCTTTATGCATGGCAGGAGAGAAAGCTGAACACCTTCCATATGCGCTGTCTCTGATGTATTCTTGGCATCACCTGGTGTGACAAAGCCTCAAATGACACAGTCTTGGAATGTGCTGGAATCTCTAGCATGTTCACACTTCTGAAACAGCGGCATCTATGCTGGCTTGGGCATGTAGTGAGAATGGCTGATGGTCGGATTCCAAAAGATCTCCTATGTGGAGAATTAGTGCAGGGAGAGCGCCCTAGAGGGAGACCACAGCTGCGATACAAAGACATCTGCAGGAGGGATCTAAAGGCCTTGGGAATGGACATCAACAGCTGGGAAAACCTGACCCCCGATCGTTCAGCGTGGAGGCAAAAGACCCAGCATGGCCTTCTCCAACTGGAAGAGACACTTGTTCGACAGGCTGAAGCAAAGAGACAGACCCGAAAGCAGCGAAACCTGGAGCCTGGGCAGGGGACGGAATTTATTTGTGCTCAGTGTGGAAGGGATGGACACTCTTGAATTGGCCTTTTTAGCCACACTAGATGTTGTTTCAGGACCTCCAATCAGAGCACGATACCATAGTCTTTCGAGACTGAAGGATGCCAATGTTATGTTAATACCCTAGCTGGGTACATAGGGACTTCTAAGTGGTGCTCCTCTTATATTTAGCAGGGAAAGAATAACCATTCCTCTTTGCCCCAGCACAGTTTTCCTAACCAATAAGGGACACAATTTACATTTCTTTTTACTTAATTAAATTTGATTTTGTGGTTGCAGGAGGAAAATGTCAAAATTTTCTTTTTAAAAACACCCCAGAATGACATCACTTCTGGGACAACATTTTGAACTTCGCACTGGGCTACATTAGCTACACCACTGGTGCTGCCTGTGTTTTGAAGTGGCGTTCTTGTTTCTTGTGCAATGTGTAGAACCAGACTGGCAGGAAAACTGCAGAGTGCCTCTATAGCTGAAGACTGTATGCGGACTGTTCAGGGGTTATTTGGACAGGATTCCCATGCTGTGCCAACTCATGGATGCTGCAGCCACTCAAAGCAAGCAAACACTGTAATTGAATGGCTCCCTCATGCTAATCTGCTTGACCCAATTCACTGTGGGTTCTGTGCAAAAATGCCTTTTGTTAAGGAGGATTCCTCTCCCCCACATATCCTCTGCTGCTTTTTGTTTGACGGAGCCTTTGGTGGGAGAGGAGCACAACTCGCATGTTACATATTGAGTTTAAATATTTCAGAATTGTTAAAGAGGGGGGCAGTAATTAGAAATACGGGGAAAGTCCATGGTCCAGACATCTGCTGAACCAGGCCATCTGCTGCCGTAATCTCCAGAGCTGCTTACTTGTCCGTCCCAGAACCTGCTAAGTCTCCAGGCTGAAGGCTGCCTTCAGCATTTCTTGCCTGGTAACAGAAAAGCACGGAAAGAGGGTGGGGGGCCCTGGAATTTATTTATATGACTTTTGATTTCTGTACAAATCTTATCCTCAAAGTGCACAGCTGCCACAATATTTGTCCACATCAGCAAGCGATTATGTAAAGATGGTCCATTTGACTGTCTTGTCATAGACACAGGAGGCCAGTAGGTGGACCACTCGGCCTGCGGATCTGAGTGACAACTGCTTGGGAATGCAGAATGATCCCAAATTCCTTAAGCATGTTGCTTTCCCTAATAATAGAATGAGAATATATATAGGGAAAAAATTAGCCAAAGGGGGAAAAGAGCCTCCTCTTTGTTGAATTGTCAGTTTAATTTATTCCTCAGCACGACGTACCTGAGGAATGCGAAGAAACAACTTTGATATCATTCTAAATAAATAAAGAGGTTATGTAACCTAATCTCTCCGGTTCCTGGAGACGGTTTCTGTTTATCCAATCTTCACTTAACCACTGCAGTAGTCACAGAATGGGGGAAAATAGGAACTCTCTTGACTGACATGAATTCCTCAATGGGGGAAGGCAAGGTGGAACGCACAGCATAGACTTGCAGCTGGTCCTTCAAGCCCAGCATTTTCCAAGACTTTCCATTGATATGACAGATGTGCATGCCATGAAAGGGACTATTGTCACAAGCTGTCAGTTCTGGCCCTCTTGCCAGGTTTCAGGTGGGTCCTTGCAAAGGCACATCTGCTGCACTCTGATGTTCCAGGGGATGAAAGGAATTGCAGTGGGAAAGCGGTTCAGAGGATTAAGAACTTTGTCCAAAACAATGACTTTATTCCAAATTCAGAAAATCCATCATGTTCGTCCCAGCCCCCAAATGTAATCCTGAAGATTTTCAGAACATTTAGCATAGTTCTGCCTCTGCCTACTGATCACAAGGTGGCAGAAGGTGTGATGTTTGGATTCTGATTAGATTTCTGATGAGTATGTTAAAAAAATTAATATACTTCACCATACTGGGCCTTACATAGACCATTTCTTTTACATGATGTCCATTCAGTCCAGTATCTTGTTTCTGACAGTGGTCAACCTGATTCTTCTAAGAAGGTCATGAGGGTGGCAGCTGTTTTTATCACCCTTTCTTACAGCCCTTTCAGTGGCTGTATTCAGAGGCAGAGCCTCAAATTTGGAAGAAGCACCCAGCCAGCATCCTGTGATACCAGTGACCACTGACAGAACTCTCCTCCATAAAGTGGCTTAATGTTTACAATGTTGCTAAACTAGGGCTGTGGGTGGCGCAAGCGGTTAAGATGCTGTGCCTGTTAACCAGCAGGCCAGGGTTCGAGACCTGGGTTGGCCCCACAAGACAGGTCGGCCCCACAAGGCCCCTGTCCTTAGCCCAGCTCTGCAACGCAGCTGAATCCAATCGTATTGGCTCTGCCTTTCCATTGGACTAATTCAGTGGCGTGGAGAGGGGGGATTTGCTGCTTGGGTAACAGCCTATCCTCCATAACAATCCAACCCAGGCTTTCGTGCTTCGCATGCAGCATATGCAGCACTGAGCACGATACCATAGTCTTTCAAGACTGATGGAGGCCTGCGGCTAAACTAGTGGACATTGCCTTATTTTGTGTTAGTGAATTCCATACATTGATTATGCCTTCAGTGATAAGCCTACAGTTCTTTCCCTTTTCAGTATTTTTCTTGTAGATACTTCTGGACATTAGTTCTTTTTTGTTTTTGAGCCCTTTATAAACCAGACTGGCTGGTATGATTATGGCTGATTTGATAACTGTAACCTTTGCTGTGCTTTAATTGGGCAGCAAAGTAAACTGGCTTTCACAAATGTATCCTGCATTCCTCTGCAGGTTTACTTGAATCATGTCTTATTGAGTTGAATGGGTTTACTCCAGCATGTCTCTAGGACCGTAGCCTCAGAACGTAGTTTCTAATGCAGTTTAAAAATCCATACGCAATGCCACAACTCTGCATAATAATATCACCTCTAGAGAGCTTCCTTTCTCACAGAATAATAAAGTACATGATAAAAGAGATTACTCTGTAACACTTCGAGGGAAATTCTCATAAATCCTTTTTGTTATTCTGATTTTAGCAATTAGTTAAATACTGTAAATTGATGCAAATTTCCCCCATCTTTTCATATGTTTGATTTTAAAAACAGCACTGCATACAAATCTCAAATATTACTGTATGACCAAATAAAATGATAGATTATGAGCACAATCCTAACCATGTCTACTCAAATGTAAGTGCCATTGTGTTCAATAGGTCTTATTCCCAGAAAAGTGTCTTTAGGATCGCAGCCTATGGCTACAATCCTAAAGACACTTTCCTGGGACTAAGACCCATTGAACACAGTGGGGCTTACTTTAGAGTAGACATGGTTAGGTTTGTGTTCTTAAGGTGCAGTTCTAACCTAGGCCAGCACAACTCATAGGTCTTCCCATTCTGTGGTGATGTACGGAGGCAAGTAATGTGTACTGGCTTACCCCCTCCCCCAGGAGTGGCGTAGAAGTGTCTTATGGCACTTTTGTGATATCCCCAGGTCAGCACAGGACTTATGCTGGATCTTAGGCTGGCCTAACTGGAGATTAGGATTGCAGCCATAGTCTTTCTTTTAGGACCTTAAAATATGTTTACTGAATACACTGAAATAAATTGAATCCTTCTGGTCTTCTATCAACACTGAAACACTTTTGATTGTTAACAGTCTGAGTGAAATCATATCTGATAAAAGAGTGAATGGTAAACTGTGGTATCTTATAGTGAAAAACAAAAGGTAAAGCATGGTGGCCAACACTGACCAAAGCTGCTATTTGGATATATACAGTAAATTTTCTTCCAACAGAAAGTAAGATCATTA
Organism: Cryptoblepharus egeriae; assembly: GCA_030015325.1. NCBI lineage: Eukaryota > Metazoa > Chordata > Lepidosauria > Squamata > Scincidae > Cryptoblepharus > Cryptoblepharus egeriae. The sequence goes on along the minus strand of JAREYC010000002.1, from coordinate 84,840,438 downwards.
AGCCCAAGTGGTTCTTGTTAATATCTTCCTGGATACTCCAGGCCAATCCTGGTCCTGATAATTGATGATCCTACAATGAAGGAAATGAAGATAACATGAGAACAGACAAAAGGAAATCTTTACCTAGTGTATAATTAATATGTGAAACTCCTTGCCACAGGACATTGTGATGGCACTTGGCCTAGATGCCTTCAGAAGGGTTTCAGACAGATTTATGGAGAAAACATTCAAAGTTTACAGTCATGGTGAGATTGGGCAGCACCTGGTTTTTAGAGGTAGCTTATATCTGAGTAAGTGATAGCTTATCTCTGAATAAGGCTACCTCTGCAAGGGAGAGTCAACAGGATACAAGTATGTTATATAGGGTGGTCATATAGAATGGAGGACAGAGTGCCTCTATAATCTTTGCATAGAAGAGATAGGTGCTACTTTTTAAAGTGATGAGCTAAACCTGCCCAATTTCCTCTTCTATGCAATGATAAAGGCACTCTGTCCTCCATTCTATATGGTCACCTTGCATGTTATATAGTCCAAAAGGCTTCTGGTGGGTCACTGAGATAAAGGGAACTGGACTTGATGACCCTCGGCTGATCTAGCAGGCTCTTATGTAGCCATTCTGCAACAGTGAGATATTTTGTGCTATGGTTAAAAGGTAGAATTTATATTCTCTGGCTGGCTTGACTAAGTAGGAAGAGTTCCCAAGTGTGTTTCAGGTGTTGCTAATTATGGGGCTGATTTTGCTGGCAAAGTTGACAGCAAGCTTTTTGGATAACAGCAAGTTCTGAAATAAAAAAGATAACTGAATCTACATTTCACATTTGTGGGTGGCAAAATGAAAAGCCCTTTGGCACTTTGAATATCTCTAAAACTATACACTACCAGCAAGCAGTTAGGGACTATTGTAATATAAGAAGTGGGACACATTTAATTGGGGGACGGAAGGAAATGGGACATAGGATATGTGAGTTCAGATTTTGCGCTTGCCAAAGAGATGGCCAGAAGGGGAAAGACAGGGTTTGTAAATCTCAGGATGAATAAGAAGTGGTTTGCTCCCCAAGGGTGGAAGGCGCTTTTAATAAATGGCTTGTATTCCAGTCAGTCCCAAAGGGCATTCTGTTCCATGGGCTGGGGATGGAGGGACATAAAATTCTGACCTGTGGCTTATTCTTAAGGGAGCTGGTGTTAATATTGCAGGTGCATGCTTGGCCTAAAACCATTGCCCAACAGTTTCCCCTTAATAATTAGTTCAGTTTTTGAAAAGGTAAGCTATGTTTTTTGGTTTCATCAAAGTGAGACTGGCAATTTCCCAATGATCCTTTTCTAGGACAACACATGCAGAGTTATTGCTCATTACTGAGTGTTCTCCTAGTGAGCCAAGTTCTTCTGAGAAGTAGATCATAGAATCATAGAGTTGGAAGGAACCCAGTGGATCGTCTAGTCCAACCCCCTGCCTGTAGCAGGAGATCCTCGTCTTGTGGGAACCCAGGTTTCGAACCCTGGCCTGCTGGTTAACAGGCACAGTGTCTTATCCACTTGCACCACCAGAAGACAAGAAAGGAAAGGTTTGCCCTCTTGGCCCCACTTAATGGATTCCTTGAATCCAGGGCCACCTAAGGAATTAGGGTTCTGCCCTAGAGATGAACCTTTTCTCTGACACAGTAGGAATCACCTTGTGTTTTTGCATGTGATGAAGCAGTCTGTTGCCTTTGGAGGTGTGTACCATGATAGAAGTTGTTAGTCTTTAAACTGCTGCAGAGATGTTGCTTTGTTTAATCTAGCCCTACAATCCAGAGTAACTACAGGAGTTACATAGTAACTACGAGAAATTACATGGACCCGTAGTTACTGCACCACCTAGTGAAAACCTATGGGAAATTCATATTGCAATCCAGAGTAACTTGTTCTTACACTGGAGCAAGGACTCCCCGTAGTTACTCTGGATTGCGCCCTGAGTCTCTTTTCTTCTGTTAGCTTCCTCTTGTCATGTCTCAGTAGACATGTAGAAAATTAAAGGTCCTTTCTGGATCTTTCCAAGTTCATGAGCCCAGAAAGGGAGGGCCATTGGTACCACCAGAATGGATTTATTCATTTGATTTATACCTTACCTTTCTACCTCAAAAGGGTACCCAAGGTGGGTATGGATGAAGATTTACTATCATTTTTGGCAAACTCTGGGTCCTGAGAGATGGAAAATAGATGACAGCTTGCCTGGCTCTTGGCTTCTCAAAGTTATATGAATCTTTTGCCTGCTTTCCATCTCTGGAGGCTCAGAGCTTGCCAAGAACCATAGCAAGACTTTGTCCCCCTCAGCAGAAAAGGGGCATAAAAATGGAACTCCACTAATATTTAAGTAAAACAAGTGCTTGCAAATTGTGTATTAAAGTGATGAAAAAGCTGCCAGTGTGAAACTAGAGAAGTTAATTTACTGCCATGTAATATCTCCCACTGGTATGCAGTATACAGGGCTGCCAACACAGTGGCTTCTGTACCTTGTGCACTGGCAAGGAACCAGGCAACCCAGGAAAGGTAAGGAATAAAAAAAATTACCTCCCTGGCTTCTGCCTGGTCCTCTAGGAATCTGAGATCCATCCCAGCTCTTTTGCTGGCTTAGATCTGAGGAGTCTGCTGGAGGCCTATCAGGCCTGGGATGGGATTTGGATACAAGGACACTTAGTGCAACCGACTTCCAACCCATCACTGGAATCCTATCCTTGTGGAAAAACCCTATGGCAGCTGGATCATGCTGCACTGTTAGCAGTATTCAGCATCCCAGCCTTTGGACTGGCATACCACAAGGATAGGGGCTCTGGGGCTGTAATCCTATGCACACTTAATAGGAATGAACTCAGTGGGACTAATGTGTAACTATGACTGCAGTATGCTATTATTTACCTGGGGAAGTTCAGGCACTGGCTTGTCTTAGCTTTGAACTTGAATGTTTTTCCTGAACCAATAGACATTTCATAGAGAATGGACCCCCTGCCCTTGGCATGACTGAAGGACTCCATGCATGGCAAATCCCAGGGATGATTGAAAAATGTGGCGGTTGCTTTAAAATGATTGAGAGACTTGCAACGCTATCTTCTGTTTGCTATCTCAAGGGACTCAGAGCTTGCTGAAGTTCATTTTGAGGCTGCGTTCCCTCCGGTGGGAACAATGCAGAAAAGGATAGCTTTCAATTAGTAGTTAAAACTGAATGTTTGCAAATTGTATATTAGAATGAGGTGGGGGGGGGCTGCAAAGAAGAATGGAGAGCTGTTTTACTGTATCAGCCACAAGCATTTGCCTGTCTTAGATCTGGATGTGAACGTTCTGTGCTTATCATTCAAGATGGTGTAGGAGATAAAGATAGAGACCCTCAGACTTGTCGTTGTAGAATGTAGTACATTTTCCGTCTCTAGAGTCCCAGAAACATCTCAAAAATGCCTAGTAAGCCTTCAGTAATGCTACCCAGAGCCAAAATTTGAGGCCCTGATTTCTGGAACAGATCTGCAAATTGTTCTGTTCTTCTCCTTTCATAATCATATTTCTGTCAGACTCTACATCCTTGGCTCTTTAGTCTTCGTTACTTTTCAGTTCAGTGCAGATTTCTGAAGAGGGAAGCTTTCCCAAATCTGGCCTATTTGCAAGTCCTGCATCACTGTCAGCTGCAGACTACCTGGAAACTTCAAGGAGCTCGGTGGAAGGGCTGACAGTGGCAAGGGACTTGCGATGTGGCTTTTAGGTCCTGCTTTAGGCAGGCTTAGCACTCTGCATTGTCCACCTGAATCACATGCCACATGCCAAAAAAGGAGCAGGGAGCCATCCAGGCCATGCCAAAGCCATCCTTCCCCTCATCTGTCATGTGGAGGGAAAATCAGTCCATAGGCTTTGCATTGGGGCTTGGCTGTGGTGCTCAATCCACATTTTGAGCTGGGCATCTGGCAAAGCACAGAGGTGTCCAGTGAATAATTATTCACTGACTGTTTCAGATCATTCATTGTAATGGAACATTTATAATCATCTGCAAATATATCTTGACATTAACAATTCCAGAGTTGCGTTCGAACAGCATTAGTAAATCAATTCCTTATTACCGTTGGAGTATTTTTCAGAAAAAATATGAACCGGACAGAGCTATGGAGAAAGAAAACTGGAAGAGGAGTATGAAAAGGCAGAAAACATTTACGTGGATTTGGACGGTGTATTAAATTCTCTGAAGGACACTCAGCAAGTGGCGTGTAGCTGCATGTAAGCTGGAACTTTGCTGTGGGTGGCACAAGTGGCTAAGACACTGTGCTTGTTAACCAGCAGACCAGGGTTCGAGACCCGGGTTGGCCCCACAAGACAGGGTGAGCTCCTGTCCTTAGCCCAGCTCTGCGACGCCAGCTGGATCCAATCATATCGGCTCTGCCTTTCCATTGGACTAATTCAGTAGCGTGGAGAGCGTGGAGAGGGGGGAATTTGCTGCTTGGGTAACAGCCTATACTCCATAACAATCTAACCCAGGCTTTCGTGCTTCACATGCAGCGTATGCAGTGCCGAGCACGATACCATAGTCTTTCAAGACTGATGGAGGCCTGTTGAAGGTGCTGTAGTGTCAACACTTGATTGATAGCTGTCCATCAGAGTAAGTCCAGATGGGTAGTGTTTGTTCCAGCTGTTACTAATAATCACTGAAGTTGCTGCCAGTTTCCCCTGTTCACATGCTTTCCAATGCAGAAGGGAAAGTCTGACAGGACTTTTGCCTCAGAAACCTTCCAAAATTTTGGCCGAGTCTGGACTTGGTCTGTGGTATTTTCTAGAATTCACAGAGGGTTTCTGTGGTGGCATCTAAAGCCTTTACAAAGTGTGTCTCTCATAGTCCATCATCAAATTCCGAAATTAATAGGTGAGGAAACATTTACATTGGAATGCAGAATTATTCATGTTCCTGTTTATCTAAAATCTCGGAAAGAAAGTCTAAGCATAAATATTTACAGTGTTTCAATTACTGTCGGCATAGCAGCTGGCAGCCATGACACTTGCATCTACAAATCAATATTTATGAGCTTCTGAATGTTTAGATTACACCTGGCCATTAGTCTGAATTGACTGGTTTATTGTCTTAACGCTCTTTAGAACAATGATAAACATCTTTAAACAACACTTTGCAAGAAGATATCTTGATTATAGCCTTGGATTGAGCACTTGCAAAGAGGCTGGCAGCTGTCTAAACTATTCCGGTTTAGAAAGAACCACATTATGCTGATGCTCAATAGAAGAGCCTGTAAGATGGCTGGTGATGGTGATGTCACGTATGAGCAGAAGGGGAAGGACACCATGCGAGATTTATGGGAAAGGTCGACATCCAGGTCGATCCTTGAAGAGCAACACATTCCTTTTAATTGGATTGAAAATGAAAACACCTTTAGTTTCAAATTGTTTTCTTGAAGGTTGCAGATTCCACACCTTCTTCTAGCAGTGCTGGAGGGAGAAGGACGAGAGGGATAAAGCTGCCACAGCTCCAAATTGCTTCACCCAAAGGTGCTGGAGTCAGAAGGAGGGAGGCTACTCCTGCTGCTCCTGTGAACCTCTTCCCACTAATTGTCTATTAGGAGGCCCAATGAAGATGGTGGCAGATATATGGGGGGAGAATCCTTGTCTGCTTACCACTTCTCTGAGCGGGCTTCCAAGAGTCACATCACTGCATGGCAAGGCTGATCCTACATTCAAGTACTGTCTGATCCTGATGAAATGCTGTTTGCCTGGGAACCATTTCCCAGATGCCCAGAGGGTTTTATTTTATTTTACTCCAGAAATGCACTTAGGCTGTTCTGTCTATCACTGGGGTGGCCCAATTCCAAGATGGGGCAGCCCAGTTATGCCAGAAAAGGCTTGGGGCAGCCTAAGACAATGTAGGCTGATTCAAGACAGATGGATCTGGGCTGCCCTAGCAGTGCCAGCCTCGGCAGTTTAGGAGAGGCATGTTGAGGGCATGTTCAGCATTGACTGGAAAAGAGCAGTTTACTATATCCACTGCCTGTTTCAAGGGGAAAAATGCCCTCTTCCAGCTCCTCAGAGTTATACCACCTCAGGAGTAGGCAGTGTTGACCAAAAAACTGAGTTCTTGGCCAGCATATCTGCAACCTCTCCTTTCAGCTTCAGGATACAGCACAACTACGGCAGCCCACTAACCCTGGGATACAGCAGGCCACTCCAACAAGCCCCTTGCATCTACTGTAAACTGTAGTGCAGTCTCATGCCGCAGCTGTTACTGGTTGACAGTGACTCCTTCTACGCAGGCACCACAGCTGTTCCTTGTTCAGTGTGATCTGAGAGGGTTTCCTCGGGAGCAAGCCCTCCCCAGATGCCACTTGCTTGGTACCTACTGAGCATGCTCTGGAGCAGTTAGGGCAGCCCAGGCTTCCTGACTCTCTGGATTCAGCTTAACTTTCTGTTGTGGATACAGCCTATTTGGGGCACTGCTCTTTTCACTGCCCTAAGTCTGGATTGCTCCGTTACTTAATTTAGGCTGTAATCCTAACCTCAAGTTAGACTGACCGAAGACCTGACATTAGTCCTGTGCTGACCTGGGGGGTGTTATCAAAGTGCCGTAAGACATTTCTGTTCCACGTCTGTTCATGCGCTTGCTTCCCTACATCATCAGGGAAACCTGAGTTGTGCTGGCCTAGAACTGCACGCTATCTTATTTGCCTAATGTATATATATCCTACCTCTCTCTCTAGAGACCCAAAGGCAGTCCCTAGACATGCCTCTCTCTGCATTCTTTTGTATATGTGAATTTTTAATTGTTTGTGTGAAAGATTGGCATAAAGAATCAAACAAGCATTCTGGCCTTCTACAGTCTTATATTTCTTTCAGAACCAGTTGAAGCAAGGACCACTTTCACCTAAAGCTTGCAAGTATTTCCTCCTTCTTCCACTTCAAGGCTTTACAATCCGTCGATCAGATGAACTGAAATTGACAAGCCCACGTTCAGAAACATGTTTTTTCTTGTTCTTTTCCCAAACGCCCACCCTGAGGAACAGTACAGTACAGTGTAACGCAAAGACTTGCATACTACATTTTAAGGCTAGCAGTCTGAAAAAAAGATGTTATTTCTTTTGTTCTGTTACTACTGTGCTGATGGCCCAGTATAACTTCCACTATTTTGATTTCGCTTGTGATCTTTCCCTGTGACACAGATATCACTAGGTGGCAGTATTACACATCTCCTCCTTTTTACGCACTAGTTGGATTTTGGGGGAATGTGTCTGACACTGGAATCAATTTTCTCTTTTGACTACAGACTACCTGTCAAGCAGCGTTGTTCCCTGTTGGGCTGAGATTTCTCCGTTCTCTTAATATTTCCCCTTCTGTTAATTAATCATTATGATAAAATTTTAGCACTTTTATGGTCTTTATCTCCTGCAGCCTCAGAACCATGACCCACCAGTGAGATATGTAATTAAATCCACATTTTACAGAAGGGGAACTGAAGGTGAGTAACCATGAACAAATTTTTGTGTGTATGAGAGATCTGAAGGTACATATGGATCTCTTCTGTGGGGTTTTGGTGTCCTTTTAATAGTGGAAATTGTTGGTATGAATGCTATTCCATGTGATCATTGGATCACTCACAGGATCTGAACTCAAGAATGTCACTTGCCAACAGTTGTTCACTCAAGTATTGGCTGAGGTGAGATTTGATCAAAGCAATGCTCAACAGCTTCCGATGAACCACATTCAATAGAAATTTAATTTTAAAATTACCATAGATTTCTTTAAAAATACAAAATACAATTTCCTCCCATTCAACAGAGTAATAATTCTATGTCTTTTGAGCATATTTTAGGGCTTTTTTACCCAGTGCAGAAAAGATAAAACTCCTCTGTTGATGCACCTCTGAGAAGATAAGGCAAAGAAATGGTTGATGCAGCTTTGAGAAGATAGGCAAAGATGGACACAGATGCCTTGATCTGTTGTTGATCATATATTGATCAAGTGTTCAGATCAGAAAGAAATCATCTTTCCACATGTTACAAATGTAGTCTTGTCTTTCCCATGATGTTTGAAGCTGCCCTAAATGATATCTGATCAGTGACACCAGCGCTTTCCTCTTCCGGTCTCAGGATAGCTTGGGTAGAAGTCTACTTTCCAAGATGGAAATGTGCCTGGATTGATGAGAAACGCAAGAGAAGCAGAACAAGCCTGGCAACCTCTATTTTAGCACTGTATATTATGACAAGATATTTCTTCCCCTTGCTTCAAAGAAAAGGTGTTTAAAAGAACCACATGGCAAACACTAAAAGCCTCATAGTCAATCTTCTTCCTTTGGCGACTTAGGAGGTGGGTCTTAATAAGTCAAATGTAAAAAACAAATTTGAAAAAAAGGCAAAGTTCCAGGTCAACTTTGTCTAATGGCACTGAGATGAGTTGATGCAACCAGCAGGCACAGAAATGGACCAAGAGTTGCCTAATACCCATAAACACCAACTTTCTATTCCAGTGATTTTCAACCTTTTTCATCTCATGGCACACAGACTTAGCAATAAAGTAATCACAATTAGGGTTGTGGGTTTTTTTGTTTATTTTACCATTGACAAAGGCATATCATGCTGCTGGTAGATGGCTCAAGTCCCTCAAGTCCTGTGGCACACCTGCAGACCATCTGCATACCTGCACAGTGGTTGAAAATCAGTGCTCAATTTCATCCTGACATCACTGAACCTTTTCCTTTGAGCTCATTCAGCACCACAGGGAGTCCTCTTCAAAAGCACCCCCCCCCCCCCGGTCACTGTGGAAAGTGCTTTCTCAAGATTTTTAAGCTGAGCAAAAAAGGAAAAGAACGCTGCAAAACTCAAAATAAAAAGAGAGAACGTACAGGATCCTGGTTCCAATCAATCAACAGTATTTATAAACTTCTTTTCAATAAAAAGTTCACAAAGTTGTTTACAAAGAAAATGAGAGAACTAATGGCTCTCTGTCCCAAAAGGGCTCACAACCTAAAAAGATGTCAAAGAATACCAGCAGAAGCCACTTGAGAAGACACAGCTGGAGTGTAAAAAAAAACTCTCTGGGGTGTTCCAATTATTTCCATTCTCTAACATCTTACTTCAATATTCAAGTATTGTTTGGTGCTTAGACATGTCCAAGATTGTGCTGTTAATTAAATACAGCTTCTTGTAAGGTAGTTCTATTGGAATCATTGTGTTTATACTTGGTGGAAGCATCTGGAATTAGGGTGCTGCCTATAAAACTCTCCCTCCCTTGTATGTCTGTTTAATAAATTAGAAGTTGCCATATACTGTATATAAGAATAATTTACTGTACATTTATATTAAAAAACTTTTTTAAAAACCTTGACACAGTTTTAAATGCTGAATTGCAAATTTTCTAGACTAATGAGCTCAGTGCAAAGGCTTCATTCATTCTGGTTCCTTTTGTACAATGTCACAATTTGAAGATAACTCATTTTTTTCAAGACTAGCAGAGAAATTGATTACAATAGTATTACAGCTATATATCTGCCACAGGGTAGAGACTCAGGGTGATAATTGGCATATTTTGGATCAGAGTTAGGAAAAAGAAGTGACTCATTATTGGAAGAAAAAGAAAATTGTCAGCTGCAGGAGATATTGCCGGTCTCCAAGCCAAAAATGCATTTCACATTGATTAGGTGTTTATGTAATATTTTTCCACTCTTTTTCTTAGTGTAAGTATATATGTATAAGCCAGAGCTATGTCACATTGTAAAGTCAGAATACATTGTCCCACTATGCTGGAAATACTGGCAGAAGGCATTCCTGTTTATAATAAATAGAAATTCTATTTTCCTTCTGCTACCTTCTCTCAGTAGGGCTGTGGTAGTGCAAATGGTTAAGACTGACGGTTAACCAGCAGGCCAGGGTTTGAAACCTGGGTCCGACAAGACAGGGTGAGCTCCCGTCCTTAGTCCAGCTCCTGCCACCCTAGCAGTTTGAAAGCATGCAAATGCAAGTAGATAAAAAGGTAAATATCTTCACTTTGGTGGGAAGGTAAAACATCATTCCATGTGCCTTTGGCAGTCTTGCCAGCCCGACGAGCACGGACATTTTAAGGCTTAGAAACAGGGATGAGCACCACACCTTACAGCTGGTCATAACTAGCTGTATAACTTGTGGGGGACACCTTTACTTTTTTACCTTCTCTCAAGGTGTGCAAGGCATACTGGGAATGTTCCAAAAAAAGTTCCTTTTATGTGAAACTTAGACTGTTTTAGAGAGTCACAGCACTCACAGACCTCCGATGGCTACTTCGAATAGAGCTTTCACCACTACTTGCTAGAAGGCCTGAGAAGGGTTTTGCAGCTGTACATTGTCCAGAAGAGTTTTCTGCTGAAAGGAAACTGGCAGCCATAGCCTCTTCCTGTTTGCTGTAGTTATTGTTTTCTTTATTCAACATCCATTCTCCATGTGTATCTTGCTCTAGAGAGCAGAATCCCTGTGGACCACTATTACTTCCAGAGAGTGTACTGCCTGTGCCTAAATTACTAGGTGTTGATATGCCCATGTTTGGAATGACCTGGTCAGGTTCACCATTGTGGACTGCTGTATCTGTGGGTATGTGGTGTTCCCTTGATTTCCATTTTTGAATTTCAAGGTCCTGTTGTTCCTTAGAGAGCTGATCCAGTTGTTGTGCTTTCAGAATGGGAGATACTTGGAAGGTTCCTTGAAGAGTCATGATAAGATACCTTAGAAAAAAGAAAAAAATTAATCAAAACCAGTCTTTACTCTTTCATCTTCAACTGTGCTGCAAATGTCTGATGAGGATGTATATCCTCATCAGTTCATTTATGCACGTATGAACTAGGTGTATTAAATAGGTCATCTTTGCATAATATCTATAATCATACATATTATATATGAAAGTGATCCTCCCCCACTTCTCCAGGCCCTGTCTCCCTGCCGCCACACTGGGACACACTCTGTGGTCCAATGGTGACTCCCCCTGGAAGCTGGCAAGGCTGGGGGAACTCCAAATGCTCCGGTGGGGGGGGGGCTATGAGGCACCCGCCAGTCACATGCAATTGTGCTGAGGCTCCACTGGTCTTGGGGGGGAGCAAGCTGGAAGGAGAAAGAGATAGGGTGCAGGAGGGAGAGAGCAAAGCAGGGGAGAGGAAAGAAGAAAGAATAGAAGAAAAAAGGAGGAGATGGGGAGTAGGAGCTCTCCTGACTACGTCCAGACGCCAGCGAGGCTGGACAAGACGGGGGGAGGGCTGTGCTGCCCTCCCAGGGAGAAGCTTTGACTATGTTTGGTCTCCTGATGGTGGGAGGGCAGCACCCATGCTGTTGAGAGCACCCTCCTTTCCTCCTACAGAGAACAGGAAAGTCCTGTTTCAGGACTTCTAGAAGCTTATCTTTCATGCACCTGTCAGGTGAGCAGTGAGTGGGGAAGCAGAGAAAGATGCAATACTTAGGAAAGGAAGGTTCATAATTGCAAGCTGGATGATGGACACCTATGGATGCAAATGCTGGAATGGCTTCTGTGTGTATCATCTGCTTGCCTGTCAGAAGGCCAGCAAGGACATGGACTCAATTGTCAGAGACAGATCTGAAGATATACAGCAATCAACTTGAAAAAGGATGAGGCTGCAAAGCACATACAGCAGCAAAGATGTTTTGGGGCTACTCTGTATTCACCTGCTGACTAACAAAGCACAGCATACTGAATGGGAGAGGGAAAGGCTCATGGTCCATATATAAGTTGTACCTCCCTAAATCTACAATGTCTGAGGATAGAGACTAACCATGTGAGGAAAGCTGGTTGGTAACTGGTTCAGCAGAGCCCTTTTACTAGGAGGTGGAGGTTAATTTTTAAAAAAGCTTTTTTCATGGAGTGCACAGCAGGGAAAGGTTCAGCTTGTCTCAACCCCTAGATAGGATATACCTTTAGGATAAACCAAAATTATACAAAGCTGTGAGTAGCAATTTTTGAACTCTGAAACTTTTATATGTGTTCGGCTGTAACTCAAAATGAAAAAAGAAAACAACTAAGGGTAACAGGTTAAGAAGGAAGCATCAACCATTAGCCTCCTCTAAGCTTCAGCTCCGGGCCATGTTTACAAATCATTCTGCAGTGCTTATGAAGTCTTATGAACTTATTTTCAGCACAGATTGACCTGGCCTATGGATATTGCAAAACTCTCTTTGAAATGTAACATCATCTACTTAGGCATACAGGGCTAGCTGATCTGTGTATAAATCAATTCAGAAGAGTGCTACCAGATTCTGTTCTGTCATGTCTAAAACTCCCTGTGGAAAAGAATTTAATACCCTCTGCTTTCAAAGTTTCTGGCCCAATGGAGTCTTACTTTGGTTTGTTTGACAGTACATGCTGTAAAAATAACTAGATTCAGAAAGTTCCAAGCAATGTAGAGCAAACTCTGCCTGGAAAATGGATATGATCTGCTGTGCCAGTCTTTAGAATAAGTGGAGTTCAGCTCTCTCACCTTCTCTCTCTAGAGAAGTGACAGGGAGGGAAAAGTGGAAAGGGAGGTAAACTGTCATACTTGGTGATCTTCCTCTTATTTCCCCATCTTGTTGTAGGTTGGGGAGAGGGGAGACCAGATAGTGCCCAAATTCTTAAGAGGATTTCTCTGTTTCTCTTATTCAAGCACATCTAAATGTTGTAGCTTGAAGTGCATGAATAACAGCTGGAAAATTGTGAGCTTTGGGATAGAACTAACAAAGGTTTACATATGTCATTTGTTTAACCTGCGTGCTGCATGCTGGTGGTAATCCAGTCTGGAAAATTATTTCACCGCAGATTGCACAGGAAATGAAACCCACAGAATGCTGCAAAAACAAACTTATGACGTTCTCCTTCTGAATTTATGTTCACTCATTCGCGTATTTGGAATAAGTAAGCAAAGTGTGACAGGTGAGAATGACTCCTCTCACGCAGAATCTAGAGGAGATGCTACTTCCTACCAACAGTAGGGTGGAGGAAGAAAAATACATTTTACCTTTGTACAATTTCTAAAACTTGCTTGACAGCTGGGGGAAAGTTTTGAGACCTGACAACTAGCTACATCCATATTCTGGAGAAAAGCACAGAAAGCAGTTTTTCTTTGAAATGCTCAAGGGTTACCTCTCAAAGAATTGTATTACACAGCGTAACAACAAAGGCTTTATATTCCAGCACAGGCACATGGCCTCGGTTCCCCTAAAGTATGGAAAAAGTGGTGACCACATGAAAGAGTGTGGGCTGTCAAAGACTGTATGCTTTCTTCACAGAGGTTGTCAGAAATCACAAGAATATTGCTCCTGAATGGCAAATTAGAAAGAGTATACTAAAGGGAAGCTGGCAGATTCTTTTCTCTGCGGAATTTGGCTTACTGAGGTACATCTTGGTGGCCTTGCCATACACATGTTTCTGGGACTTCACCCTGCACTGAGCTGGGCCTTGCCTATCAGCATGGCAGATGGGATAACTACAAGATTTGCTGTTACACAAGAAGCAAGGTTGTTCCACCATATTTTGTACTTTCCTCTAGAGATAATCCTCCTGAACTCTCGTGTCCTCCTTAAAAGGATTTGGTATCACTGGTTTTCTTCATATGAGGGAACATAATCTATTCCTGCCATTTCTGAGCAGGCCACACACTTCCTGTTATTTTCAAGACTCAGGATAACCTCCACAGCCTTCTGTCAATGTTCTGGGCAGAAGAGGTACTTCTGTTGACCAGATTATTATTGGGATGGAGATGCAATCTCAACATTGTGGCAGTATGATAAAGTCCTGATACCTCTCCTGAATTTTAGAATTCAACTGTTCAGAGAAGGACAAGGTGAGAGCTTCATATCAATTATTTATTATTTATATGATTTATATCCTGCCTCCCTTCCTTAAAGGAAGGAAACCCACTTATCCCTGCATCAGAATATAAACTCTGGTAGACTGTAAGGCTTTTCATTCCTTTTGTACATTGTGTCTGCTTTATGCGGTGGTCTAGTAGTAAATTTTGAAGTGCATAAGCTTGTTGTAATACCCTTCCCTCACATTCATATCCGACTATACAAATAAACTTTAAATTTCTCAACATTTTCTTCTCTTCCTACTTATTTCTGTTTTGAAACGTCTCAGATTTCCTTTAAAAATCTATCTCATTCCATTCCAAACTCTTCAAGTTTAAAATCAATTATTAAAAATACTTTGAAAATAAGTTTAAAATAAATGGTTTTAAATAATTTTTTTTAAAAATTGGATTTAAAAAACTCCAAATACATTTAAAAGGTATAGCCTTTTAAAAGCAAATATATAGCCTAAGCAAATTTACTCAGAAGTAAATTCCAATTAAGTATAGCTGCAATCCTAAAAACACTCCCAGGAAAGTGTCTTTAGGATTGCACCCTTAAGTGATGGCAGGCAGCAATGGCAGAGTGTGATCATGTCTGGAGCAGCTAGCAGCTAGGGTAGCCCAGGCTTCCTGATTCTCTGAATTCAGCCCAACTTTCTGCTCTGGATACAGCCCCTGGCAAACCCAGCTGGGCCATTCTCCGGACTGAACTCCAAATGTCACAAGATAATTTTTTCCCCCTAAAAAGTTTGCACCTAGGGCAACCACCTCTTTGGCCCTTCCATACAATGCTAGACAGAGATGGGTATCACCTGGTCTTTAAGGAGCAAAAGAAGACCATGGGGAGAGGATGTATTTAAAGCATCAGATTTGTTTAAATTACTGGAAACCTGTTTAAATCAGGAGCAGGTGGTGTTCATTTCACCTTAGTGACAAGTGCATTGCAGGTAAGTCAGGCATCTGTGACCTGGGTGGTATGCTATTGAACAAAAGTGGCCCAGAGCTTGCTCTAAGCACTGCATCAGTCCCCTTACAAATAGGTGTAATCATGTGGAAGTAGGTGAAAATACTCAATTCTCAAAGAGCCACTACAGAAAATCTCACAGGAAAATCAAATGCCCAAACCTTGGGAGAAGTGCCGTGACAGGGGTGATGATGGATATGAAATAAAAGCTAGCTGTTGAGAATTCTTTCTCCATGATCCAGTAGGGGTTGGTGGGATGGTTGCAAACAACACAGGTAGCATTGTAGATGAGTGAGAAAATGAAGTAAAGCAAAATGCTCCCAGTCATTATAATCCAATGGAACAGAGTCTGTGAACAGAAGTGTAGAAACAGCAATTATGGCAACAGCATTAATTACCCTTCATACACCCCAGTTCTCTCCCACTGATACAGCCATGCAACAAAGGCCTGGGTTGCATCCTGGGGTGGGGGGTAGTAGATCAGTACACTTTGGAGAGGTAATATATTTTACCTAACTTCTCCCAAACTCTTGTTTTCTTACATTTTGTAAACATTAAAAAGTGCCATTTCGATAAGTAAGCAATCGGAATGACTTCACCCAAGAGTTTTATATACATACCCAAGTTTTAATTTCTAAAGCTTGGTGAAATACAATAGTTAACAGGGCAACTGTGTTGACTGTTGTTCCAAAGGTAAAAACACCAATATCAGAATCATGATATGCCTGCAAAAACAGAAGTCATGTGTAAGTTGATTGAACATGATTTTGGCTTCTGAGAGAAAAAAAAAAACCTTTTTAGAGAGCAGCTCAAATACTTACAAGATACGGGATAAAGAAGCAGATGAGACTTTGGTAAAAGGACTCCAAAATGGCAACCCAAAATGTTAATGGTTTGTAAATCTGTAGCAAATTATAACAGAAAGAGAACAGTGATCCGCAAAGGCTGAGCACAATTATATGGCACAATAATATGTGTTATGTGTTTGTTCCATTGTTTCAACGGGACTATTTCCTAAGAAGTATGTAGCCCTAGTAATTAGCCTTTATAAAAGGCCTATTTTAATTCTGATCCTATTTCACTGTTCTGCTGCATAGGTCTGAAGGAGTGGGTCTTATGCCCTTTTGTGTAACCACAGCTCTATTGGGTATGGATGTCAGCTACTGACTTTCAGTGAGGTGATATCGGATCATGAGCTTGAAGGGATACAGTGGCAAAGCAAGCCTACAAAATTTTCAAATTAAACTGAATTTGTTTACAACCAATTGCCATTTCTGGAAGATTTTCAACATGAAAACGGTACAGAGGGAAAACATTCATCCCCATTATTGCACACTGTACTCTTGGGCCAAGCCTCCCCTCCTCCTCCTGCTTATATTTAAAAGCACCATTTCTGTATTAATCCCATTTTGTAAAAATTGGTTTGAAATTTTTGAGCCTGAAGGCTCAAACTACACATTATAGAGGTGGTTATGATATTCTTTTCGTTATGGACTGCTTTTTTCTTGTTTTGTTTTTTAACACAGGTGGCAAGTGTTTAAAGGTTGTGTTTAAGCAAAGGAAGGGAGAAGCTGCTTTCATTTGGCTTTTTTCCAGCTCAAAATTATCTCCCCAGGGACCTTTTCATCCACAGGAAAAAAGCCACACACTAGTCACATGTTTTCCCTCATGGACAAAATGCAGCTTGGGGACTGTGAGGGGAAAGTCACTCTTATTTACAGCCCGTTCTCACCCACCCATCATTTAGTTGGGGAGGGGGGAGAGGATGCAGAGAAGAAAGAAACATGACACTCTGAGATACATGTCGTTTGGACCTTAGCAGAGCTAGGTGACACCCAAAGCTCTGAGCCTTTGTGTAGCTAGAGGAGTACTTGTCATGATCTGACTCCAACTGACATGTAGAAGTGGAACCAGTACCTGCTGCTGAGGTGTAGACCCAGTCCCTGAGATTGAGGGGAGACCAGAGAGGGAGGAATCCTAGGAAACAACCTGATCTGAGTCAGCCATAGGGCACAACCCTAACCAATTTAGGCCAGCACAACTCATGCATTTCCCTGTTCCCATGGTGGTGTGGGGAAGCTGGCACATGTCTGAGCACTGATTTAACCCCCCAGGAATGGGACAGAAGTGCCTTATGGCACTTTTGTGACACCCCATGCCAGCACAGGACTTGCACTGGCCTAATCAGGGGTTAGGATTGTACTGTCACAATCCTAGGAATTAGGCACTGATATGCCAGGAACCTCTTGTTTTTTTGCTGTCCATCTTCCAGCACAGTCCAGCAGACTGCTTGGCTTCAGGCCTGGAGACTATCCCTTTAAGGATCCATACTTTGCTGCAGTGAGCTGATGTCTGAGATGATCAGGACACATACCTGTAAGAAATCTTTAGCCAGAGCCTGGGCACATGAAAGATCTCTTGTGGGGGGTGGAGGGGGGGAGGAGAAGGAAGAAGGAAATCCAACCAAATTGTTCCAGTCAAGTTGCTCCCTTTCCAAGGTCCTGTAACTAAGGACCTGCAAAAGGCGAGGATATTTTCCCTGACAAAAGATAACACCCCCTTTGTCGCCTTTGGCAGGTCCTTACCTATAACTCTAGCTGCTTCACCTTGTGAGAGGCTATGACGAGACAATGCTCATGATACCACAACTTTCCACAGTTTCTGGTTTATGAAGAATGTTTATCAGGGTGATATCAGGAAAAAGCTCACAATATCACATGAAAGTCTTGTGAGTATATTTGCTCAGGAAAAGTATACCTCTGAGTTTTGTCCGTACTTGTAAAGCTCTGGCAAACTTAATAGAGTTTCTGCTGAAATGTCTCTATCCAGGATCCCACAAAGTATGGGTGGCACAGAAGTGAAAAACAAGTTGAAAAAAATCATTTGCCAGTAGTCAATCATGGAGGCCCCTGAGAAAGCGCAGAAGAATTGGTACCAGAAGAGAAGGTTGACGTAGGTCTGGAGAGAAAATAGTAAAAAGAAGACATTCCACATCAGTAATTGCAAATACATGCCCTTACATATTTCTATGGCAAATAGTGGAGAAAGAGAATAGAGTTGTGTAATGAAGCTTCTCATAACATTGCTAAAACTGATTATAGTTTTTGCTAATTGCTAGCATGAGGTTCTCATCAAATTAAATAAACTGGAAGCAGGCTTTGTAGCCTAATTCAGAGCCAATTCCCATTTTGGGTAGTTATAGTTTACTATTTTATATGCAAAAGCATAGCCAGGATTATACCAACAATTGTCAGGATAGTTTAAAAAAATAGAGAACTGTGTGTCTTTTCTGGCAAAAAATGGCAATGGCAGAGGAAGGTCAATCTGTTTTAATCTTGCCTTTTTAATTGGATGATTGTTCATGCTTTCAGGTGTTGACTGTGATTTATGGAAAGTTTTGTATGATGTTTTTGGAACATGGAGTCCTAATCAGGTAGAATATAAATGATTATTATAATCTGTGCCTATAAAAAAAAGCACAACCAGCTAGTATAGAGGCATTCAAGGAAATATTTCAACTTACCACATTCTTATAGAAAAAGTATATCACCATCTTTGCTAAGCGAGAATAACACCAGTGTCCATGGACAAGAAGCAGTTTCTTGAGGTGTTTAAACTGAGATATGGCAAAATCACTGGCCATGACAGCCTAAAGTAGAAAATGTTAATTAAAATGACTTTCTGTGCTTGATCTGACTGGAGCTAAACCAAAGATAGCAACACTAGCTGTTTTGGAACAAGCAAAGTGTGGGAGTGTGTTTAAGGTTATGGGTCTACAAAGGTTTCCTTTCCGAGCAGGGTGACAAGATGCCCAAACCTCAAAAAGGAGGACAAATCCTCCTCTTGGATTCCTCTCAGCCTGGTCTTTCTGGCAGACAATGGCACATTTGCCTACTCATGAGTAAAGCTGTGATATTGGGCACTTTCAGTTTCCCATAGAGTTCAATGCATAGTTTTTATTTTTAGTTTTTTGGCTATAACTTTTGATAGGAGGGAGATACTTCAAAACCAATTTTTGTATTGGATTCTGCTCTTCAATACAAATCCAATGACATATGACATGCTGTGGTACTGCACACCATTGGAAAGTTCCAAAATGAAGCCAAATCATAATGGAGCCCTTTTGGAGGACACCCAGACAGAAGGCAAAAAAAGAGGGAAAATCTGGAAAAATCTGGTCGTATGATCACCCTGTTTCCCAGGTTCAAGCACTTAAATCAGTGCCAAAACAATGATAGGAGCAATTTAGCACTGGATATTTATTTATTTTGGAGATTATTATACTTCCTTCTCTAGACAATAAGGCTGGTGTTCAAGTAAAAAAAATTATAGGGAAAATACTCTTATAGCTGATCCGTGATTGTTATTTATCTAGTAGCCTTCTTTAGTGAGAAAAATCCTGTGTGTAGACTACTGATCTTGGGAAACAGCTGGATTTAAATTCATAAGGGCTCATTGAGTTACTGAGTAGCTGTGACTCAATATCTGTTTTCTGGTCATCATAAGATTACTGTGTTAATGAATAATACAGAAAACTGTTACCAGCTCTGGACATGAGTTTGAGGAAAGGCAATTTAAATGTTAGAGGCAGTGATATGGATACAGAATACTCCATGCTCATTTCACAATAACTTCATTTTTTCAAGACACCAATAACGATAACTTTTGTTCATTAATATACAGAACGTGCTCAAATGATTATGCATACCTGCATACCTTCTTGTCCAGAAATACCAATTCCAACATTGGCTGCCTGAATCATACTTACATCATTGGCACCATCACCTAGGTGTGAAGAAATTATCAATAATTAGAACAATTGTTAAAATTAATGCTAACTCTTGTTCAGAATATTTCCTATCCTATAATGCAGTACTGCTTAATGTCAAAGGCTAGAATCCAAAAAAGACAGCTTAGGATCACATGAGGGTTTCTGTCTCCCTCGGCCTTATCATAAACTCCTTGCAACTTTTGGAACTTCCTATAGCCTCAAATCAGTTTGTTGTTTTATTCCCCTTGGGAAAACAAATTTATTTGGTTCTTTGATCTAATTTAATAATTATTTTGAACTTGGCTAAAAGGTCTTTGTGAAGTTGTGGAGCTACAGTAACACCGGAGAACTGTAAAGTGATTCTTCACAATAAATGGACATTAAGGGCCCAGTCCCAATTGCATCCAATGTGGGGGTGGCAATGAAAGGTCTGAAAAAGGTAAGGAAAAATATTCCCTTACATTTCTATATGCCTCCTGATGATGTATGAATCTCCTCAGACTTATGTCAGCTATGTAGCTGGCCTTAGTCCACAGGGTTAAAGAAGTACAGGTGTAAAAAGAGGAGATAGTATCCTAACATATGCTGGTGCTGCTTCAGATATGTACACTACAAAGAGCCTTGTGCTTTTTGAACATGGACATGTTCCATTGCGCTTCATGGAACGTGAGAGCTGGATAAGACTGGGCTTCTATACGAGGGCAGATTAGGACCACTTTGCCTGAGTTGATTAGTATAGAAGAGGGCTTTAGCTTTCACAGTTCAAGCTAAACAGGAGTAACAAAAGCAAAATCCTAGGATCTGAATGCTCAAAGTCAAATGCTCACCTATTGCCAGTGTCATAA
Organism: Cryptoblepharus egeriae; assembly: GCA_030015325.1. Taxonomy (NCBI): domain Eukaryota; kingdom Metazoa; phylum Chordata; class Lepidosauria; order Squamata; family Scincidae; genus Cryptoblepharus; species Cryptoblepharus egeriae. The sequence continues at coordinate 84,820,057 of JAREYC010000002.1, read as the reverse complement.
CTTTCAGCTGACTTCGCACAAGTTTAACCACCATGCTTTTCTGCAGTGGAGTACATCTGCAGCATAAAACAGACCGACTGTACTTGGTTAATTCAAGAAACTTATGTTCAAGTTGTCCCTGGAAAATGGTATTCAATGTTCTCCCATCAATCACTAGACCAACAGCAGGATTTGGAATCACAGTGGATGAAAAAGAAAATGGCAGTGTCATGCCAAATAGAGTGTACTTAGTTTTTGGATTGAGTTGAGCCTTCTTAACTTCTTCCAAAGTGATATCTAACAGTGATTCACATGTTTCCTATGAAAGAAGATTACTTTTGATTATTACATGAGCAAAGGAGCAGGCGTGCAATTGTTGAATAATTTTATGCAAGCAATTTAATCCAAATGCCATCTTCCATTTTATTTTAGCGTCATTTTAAGCTGCTTTTTATTGAGTTAGACCAATGGTATTACTTAATAGTGTCTGATGGGCAGAGGATACCCAAGGTTAGAAGTGTCTGATGTTGGACCTGAGACCTGTCCGCAAAGCATGTGTCGAGATTGCTGAAACTTAATTAAGTACTGTATCAACTTATGGAAACCTCCCAACAAGGTAATTTACTATGTAAATTAGTAAGTAAAGATAGATAGTAAAGAAGTAACAATTTAGGCTTCATTCTGATCCACACTAACATAGGAATAAGCCTTAACTTATAACTGTACATCCTTTTGTAACAAGCTGAGATTTGCCATGTGTATACATCTTCTATATATATAAAAGAGAAAAGTCACTGACTGACTGACTCACTCACTCATCAACGGCTAGCCAAAACCGCTGGACCTAGAAGCGTGAAATTTGGGGTGGGTGTTCCTTCCGTGATCGAGGGAGTCACTAAGAACTGGTTTTCAGAAATTCCAACCATAAGGGGGTAAAAAGGGGCGCAACACATTTTCCTCCCTATACTTTGCTTTGAAGAATCGGTGACTGATGGATGTTCTGCCCCAACCCCTGGACCAAGAAGCATGAAATTTGGGGAGGGTGTTCCTTCTGTCACATGAACACCCACCAAGAACTGATGTGGAGAAATTTAACCCCTAAGGGGCTAAAAGGGGTGCAACGTGTTTTTGTCCTATACTTAACATGGAAGACTGACCAACATCTAGCCAATTTGGTGCTCGGTGCCTGCTGCAGTGGGGGGGGGGGAATGTTGTTCGGAGGGAGGGGTTGCACTGGGAAGGATGCTATGGATGGGTGGTTGCGTATGGGGAGATGATGTGCATGGGGGTTGATGTGCATGGGGGTTGGTGCAAATGGGAGTTGGTGCGCATGGGGGAATGATGCGCATGGGGAGATGTTGTGCATAGGGGATATTGCGCATGGGGAGATGTTGCAATTGGGGGGATGTTGCACAAGGGAGGTTGATGCGCAAGGGAGTTTGATGCGCATGGGGGGTTGATGCGCATGGGAGATGTTGCACATGGGAGATGTTGCACATTGGGTGGATGTGCATGGGGTTGATGCGCATGGGGGATGATGCACATTTGGGTCTGATTCAGATGGGGGATGCTGCACATGGGGGGATGTTGCACATGCGGGGAATGTTGCGCATGGAAGGACGATGCGCATGGGGTGGATGAACATGGGGGATGTTGCACATGGGGTGGATGCGCATGGGGGTTGATGTGCAGTTGGGGGATGGCGTACATTGGAATTTTACTTCCGCAACACAGGTATGCTTTTCGCTAGTTTGCTACCTTAATTACTACTCAGAAATAACTGAAATAATATGAAAGCAGATGTATAGAAACTGATAATAGTGCACATTTTAATAACTATAACATTTTATTATAATGTAACACACAGTTGGCTTATAGTGCTATGGCTGAACTGTTCCACTGATGCAGTGACTCAGAGAATTGGGTAGCTGTCCCCTTATGTAGAAACTATTATGGCTCTGGAGCCTGAGACAAAAATATTCATCTGGCACTGAACAGTCACATGTATAGAGCCCAGTGAATGCCACTAGAGCGGGAATTCCTGTCCCACCTAACTTAGATGACATGGGATTCTAAAGAAGGGCTTTTGATTATAATACCAGCACATAAAATTGTTGATGTGGGAGTAAGCATACCTTTAGGTATCTGGCTCCCAAAACATATGGCCTTTAAAAACATGTCTCAGCATTTTAAATTCAGCTCAGAAATTGAGTGGGGTTAGTGAAATTTCCTCAGTATTGGTTAACTGTGATTCCAACACCTTAGCCCAGCAATCTAGCAGCAACATTTACACTTGCAACAACTGCTATTCCAATGCCACACAAACCTTACCCTACAATCCAGAATAACTATGGGAGCATGTAAGAGACATTTACATTGACGTAGTTATGGAACCACTTAGTGAAAACCTATGAGAAATTCATATTGCAATACAGAGTAAATTGTTCTTACATCAGAGCAAGGACTCCCCATAGTTACTCTGAATTGTGCCCTTAGTCTGCTAACAAGACTTACCTTACTTTCAGTATTAATGGTAAAGACAGTGTCTTTCTGGGCTAGAAGTTTGCAAGCATAAGCTATGTTGACTGCTGTTTCCTGCTTATCTCCAGTAAGTACCCATGTCTGGATCCCAGCCTCTCTGAATGCAGCAATGGCATCAGGTACACCTTCTTGTAACCGATCTTCAATCCCAGTTGCTCCTGATAAAAGACAGGAAATGAGAAGCAAGCTCTAACTGAGGTGCTGAATGCACTTCTACACTTACAAGGCAACAAAACCTTGTTCCAAAGAAAAATCTTGATCTGTGTATCAACGGCTAAACAACAACTGTTTTGCTGTGGTGTCTATGGGTTTATCAATAAAATAAATCAGTAATTGTATTTTTTGTATTTTTGTATTGTATCCTTGTATTTTTTCCAAGACTCACAGGCAACATTTGGATGTCTAGGAAGGAACTGCCATGTGACTGTCAGCCCAAACCTTATCCACGACTGTCACACAGAATGTGGTGCTGTTGATGGAGCATATACTGGATTCAATAGGACACCCAGGAACCAGGCAGCCTGGGAAAGGTAAAGACATTTTTTACTTACTGCTGCCTGGTCCCCAATATGTGTCTTCAGACCTAAGCTCTTTTGCTGGTTGTCCCCGCAGGCTGTACTACTAGTCGTGACTGAGCGGTGCTATATATGCACCGCTATATATGCACCGCTATATATGCACTACTATATGGAGCGGTGCTCATCCCCATTTCTAAGCCCTGAGTCAGGATTATCCGAAGACGTCTCCGCCAAGGCACATGGAATGCTGTTACCTTCCCTATTAATAGATACCCAGCTAAACTGGCCTAAGGTAGGCTATATCCTGAGCTGACAGGCTAAATCCACAGAGCTAGGAGGCCTCTAGGATGACAGGCCAAATCAACAGAGTTAAAGGCCTCCAGGCTGGCCTAACTGCTACTGAAAAGGCAGCAGCACAAGGGCAGCATGCTCACTGGCCTGTGGGAATTGTGCCATAACCTGAGGTGGGCTGTTGTAGTTCTGCCATATCCCGAGGTTGAGAGGCAGGAGTGATGTTTAGGTTTGCAATGCAAACATGCATTCCGTGATGGCAGATGATGATGATCACACCATAAAGGATTCCATTTTGAAGAAAAGAGCCCTATGAGCTGCCTCTAGAACAATTAACTACCGCACAGGATTGTTGTGAGGAATAAAAAGATATATAAGCCACCTTGCCATTTGCATTTGTATTAGCATGAGAAAGGCAGGCAGTAAACAAACAAACAAACAAACAAACAAACAAACACTTTCTTCAGAAAGTGAAATTCATTTTTAGTATGTTTGTATACAGTATCTATATACAGTATCTATCTATCTGTCTGTCTATCTATCTTCAAGATTAATGTAGCTCACTCACACCTTTAGAAGCTAAGGATATCAAGTTAGGTTTTAGCCCATAAGAAGTTATAATAAAGGTACCTAGTAAAGTGAGTTGAGTTTCCAGATGCTGTGCTGTTTCCATCAATAGCTCGTCTCTATTGTCAATAGCTGATTCTGCCTCCCGCCGAAAGTTGGCCCATTTCCGAAAGTCATCTTCACTTAAGACCTATGATAGCACATAGTCAATATTTTAGGAAGTGAAGACACCTGGTTCCTGCAGCACAATTGACTGATTGAAGCAAGCCTTTCAAATGGGATTAAGTGATTTCTGGCTCAGTCTGAAGTCCTGCCATGTCAGCACAGCAAATGCATATTTGTTATTTGGTTGTACCAACTACTGAGCTAGTGTACTGTTAGAAACCATAATGAGTGAACTGCTGTCTTCTGTGTCCTGGTGCCTGACTTCATTGTTCCTTCTACCTTGTGGTCCTACTTAAAGGTTGTGGTTCTACCTAAAGGTGATCCCCAAATTCTCCTTTCATGCCATGCAAATTGTTGATGGAAATACCAGCAACCAAAATTCAGGGATCACATTGATTGTAACCCACAACTCCCTTTTCCTGGAGCAGTAATGGAGTGCTTTTACCTGCTTTGGTAGGGTTTATTCAACACTGCTTTGTAAAGGATTCTAGAGAAAACAACCACAGGTTTCAGACTGTTTACTAGATAAACTGGCTGATAGATTACAGAATTGTGCAAATATCAGAAAAAAATTGCTGATTTGGTTATGGATCTGTTTGGAATTACTAAGTTTTAGGAAGCAGCTTGGAGGATCAGAAAAGCTGCCGAAGCGGAAAGGCTGGATGAGGATATGAGCCCAGTTATTTTCTATTGATACAATGGAGGGAGATAAAAAGGAATAGAAAACAAGCCCGTGAAGGCAGACGTGGAACCATGTTTTCTCAGAGGAACTTGCTTGAAACACTGCTATAAACCTCCCTTAAAATATTAAACATAATTTGATACTTTAAACTAGAAAAAAGATTCTTAGTTCTTACCTTCTTAGCTATGCATAGTGTTCTTAGGCCATCTCGTGCATACAAATCTAGATGTTTCTGTGTTTGAGCTCTTACTGCTCTTGTCCTCTTTTCCATAGCCACACTAGCTGAGAAGTGCAAGCAGACGGTTCTTAGTCAGTTACAGATTTTTGTGAGCCTTTGGCTGCAACCCTAAAGACACTTTCCTGGGAGTAAGACCCATTGAACACAATGGGACTTACTTTTGAGTAGACATGGTTAGGTTTGTGCTCTAACAATCAAAACTACCATCACATTTCTGAAAAAGCATACTGATACAGCAGCAGTCTCTTTCCAAAACCGTATGTGCAAAATGTATAGAGTCAGCCATATAATTGGAGTGGATAAAATCGAGAGTCAAAACATTTTTGGAGCAGGAGAACTGCTTTGGAAGCACTTCACTGTGTTGATTCCAAATAGAAGTTTATTTCTAGATCTAAGCTTGGAGTGGTGGTGTTAGAAACAACATTCTGCAATGGTTTCAGGGGAAGCTGTGCAATTGCTGATGCCCTGGATATTAAAAGGAATTCATCATTCCGATTCCTGGAGTAGTTTCATGCTTTTTAAAATAAATAAATTAAAATAAAACAAAAACCAGAAAATTTTTTAAAAGTATTTTTGCATATGATACTTTTCAAAATAAAGATTTACAGCCTGAAGCATGAAAGGGGGAAGGAAGATGGACAAATGAACCAGCATTAGGGCTGTTCAGGTGTGTACCAAAGAAGAGGCCCAACTCAGCCTACAGCAGAAGGATCTTCTGGCAGGAGAACTTCAGACTTACTAGAGCTTCAGGACAGACTTACATGTATCAAATTTCCATGTTCCCCAAAAGGCATAACTCCATCACTGGCTTTTTTGGGACTCTAGATTTTAATCTTAAATCAACTTCTAAGCTGCTTCAAGACACCATGGAATTCTCCCAGGGAATCTTCAAGCCACTGCTTTCTTCTGCCTTTCCCTACTGCCCAATGCTATCACAGAATGTGTTGAGTCTGCACACTGGCATATCTGACTGGCATGCCACTCTGGGATATGCTGGTTATCCTGTCACCCCATGACCTGGAACTAATTGTGGTGACGTGACAATGTCGCTGTGTAATTGACAGTAATTGTGGTGACGTGATGGCGCAGTTGGAGCTAGGCCTAATGCTTCTGTAGAAGCAAACTGCTTTGCTCCAACTGTGCCAAGTGGCCACTTACTCAGCACAGAACTTACCGTGCTGCTACCCAGTAGCTTCACCACTGCTCATCTCTGTTAGGCTCATTTACGCAGTATGCTTGAAATCACACTAAATGAATCTATATTATAGCTGCCTTTTGCACTGTGTTACATAGGCTCTCAAGCCCCACTGAAATCAACACAGCTTAGCATTGAGTTGCGCAAATGGACATAAATGTGCTTCATTTTCTCCAGATTGTGACAACTCCAGTTAACAGTCCATGGTCAAGTGGCAGTGCTGGCCTGCCCTGATGTTACAGTATCCCAGTATGCAAGATTCTTCTAACACTGGGAATGTAATGTCATTAATTTAGGCTTCCTGCAAATGCTAATTAGGCTCTATTCTAGGAATTCCCCAATTTAACCAACAGATATCTCTCAGCTCTTATCTGCAGCACTAATGCTTACAGTGCTGATATAATACTAGTGCTTCAGCAATGATCCTGCAGACTAAGGCTGCAATCCTGACTTAGACCAGTGAGAATGGCCCAACAACGTTGGCCCAAGTAGGCTGTATCCAAAGTAGAAACAAGGGCCAAATCCACAAGGCTAGAAGGCTGCTGAGCACCAAGTAAGTGGCACCTGGGGAGGGCTTGCTCCTGAGGAGAACTGCCTCAGATCACTCTGAACAAGGAACAACTGTGGTGCCTGCCTTATAAGGAAGCCCAGGAGTCCCTGACAACCAGTAACAGCTGCAGTATGAGACTGCAGTACAGCAGTACCTGTAGTGGAGGATGGATGAAATGGGATTGTTGGAGTGGCCAGCTGTACCTAGAGGTTGGTGGACTGTCCTAGCTGTGCCGTATCCAGGGGTTGCAGTTAGGCTGGCCAAGAACTCAGATTTTTTGTCATCAATACCCCATACTTGGTATAGTATCATGGACCCCTATGAGTCTACTCAGATTTATTTCTGCTTCTGAGGTGGTCTGACTTTGAGGAGCTGGGAAGGGGCATTTCTGCCCTGAAAACTGGGTCTGACACAGCCTAACTGCATTGTTCTAAACCATGCTCACCATACGCTCAACATGCCCCTGTTGAGCAGCCTAGGCTAGCTCTGCTAAGCCAGCCCAGGTCTATCTGCCTTGCACCGGCATAAGTTGACTTATGCTGGCCTAGTCCTTTTCTGGTGCAGTTAGGCTGGCATATCTCAACTTACGCCGGCACAGTGCTAGATAGGCTGGCCCAAGTGCACTTTAGGGTTGCACCCTAAATGTGCATTTCATGTAAGCCAATATAAACATTGTCAATGGTTGCTTGGCTAGTGTGTAAGTTACCTCTGCCAGGGTCTTCCAATAAGTCCATTATGACAGAATCAGCCCCTTTGGTGTAGACAATGATCTCATTGGTAAGTGGATGTCTCACTACCACTGACATTCTTTTCCTATTGGAGTCAAATCCCAAAGTGAACAAGAGGTCAAAGGTCAGGAATGAGCCCTCAGGGAGCTTCACAGTGACTTGATCAGCTGTCCTAGATACTAAGGTAAACTGGTAAGCACAGGCTGCATGGACAAGGGCTGCTTCATCTGGACTTTCAGCTTCATAACAAAATTCTGGCTCATTAGGAGCCCCACAGATCTCATTCAGAGAGGGACCAGAAGTCTCTTGCTCAGTGACTGAGTCTCTCCTAAAACTGTCACAGTCTGCCAAAGTGGAGCAGCTTTGGGTGGGATAATAGTCTTTTGCTTCAGAATCTGCACAGACTCTGGTGCTTTCTGTGTTAAAACTCTCTGCAAAGTCTGAACCCGACTGAGCTGATGAAAAAGATTGACTGAGGCTTGCCAGCTTCAGCCGCTGGAACAGCTGGTGGATTCTCTCCAGAGATATTCCTGACGGCTTCATTAGTGATGGAGTAGTAACCTTGAGAGAAAAGAGGGAATCAGGATTAATTATGCAGTACAGTACAAGGCATGATTATGCCTTCAAATCACCAACACTACACACTGCACAACAAAATTCTTTTAAAAACAATATCTGTCAGGTGAAGTCTCCAGTTACAATGAGATGTGTTGACATCTAGATCAGGGGTCTTTTTTTACACTCTTAATATTAGAGAAGCAAGGATGGAAATGCTTGGCAATCTGCAAAGCAATGAGATAAAGAACACTGAGAGAATTTTCTTTGATACATTAATATTTCTAGATATTGCTTCTTCTTTTTCTTTAGCATTTAACCTGCACAGTGATGGGGTCCGCTGTTACTTGATATTGCCAGACAATTAAATAAAATTTCTTCATATGCATTTCAAAAACAGTGCTGCCTACCAATTATTTTTATGTAAATTTAATGATGGATCAGGTGCTTTTAACTGGTCATGGGTCAGGCTGCAATTCTATGCATGCTTGTCTGTGAATAAACCCACATAAGATACAATGCAACTTCTGAGTAAACATGCATAAGATTGTTCTGTTAATTAAACTATTCAGTTTGCATATATTAGAAGTGCTTCTCTGGTGATCCTAAAAGATGGTGATGATAGTATTTTTACATAAATTATAATTTAAATTTCAAAAAAGGAAGAATCTACATATTAATTGTTTAGCATAGCACAAGTCAACAGGTGGTCATTGGGCCGCATCTGGATCTTTAACAGCATTTGGCAAATCCAAAATCTGCTTCTTACTTAGCAGAAGCCCCTCCAAGTAGGGGGAAGGCATTCACTAAGGAAGGAAGGCATATTGTTTTAAAAGAAGATTTATGGACAGCAGTTTTCTGAAATCTCTATAGCTGGTAGTTTCAGAGGCAATCTGGCCAACCCAACCCTGAAACATGAGTGCAAGAGCCCACTGGCTTGTTAAACCACTGCCCTGTGTATTATTTGAACTTAGGAGTTATGCTTTGACTGTAATTTATAAACAAGGATATGAAACCAGGATTTGAACTTTGTTTCATATCCTGCTTTGTAAGCTACAGTTAAACAGCAGCTCTGTGTTCAGTCAACACACAGATCTGTGGCTTAACCAGTTAACATTCCTTCATCACTGCACTCAAGCTGAGGAGAAAGTAAAGGGAAGCAGGAACATATGGGATTGTACTGATTCAACAAATTATGTACTGTCTGAACAGGCAGTGTGGTGGTTTTGGTTTTTTTTTGGGGGGGTCAGCATCCTTTAGGCATGATTTAAAAACTCGCAGGTTTACTGATTTTAGTAGATCCAAAGAGCACTCATAGATTATTTACTAAGGTTGCAATCCAGAAATGCACTTGGGCTGGTTTATCTATTGCAGGGGTGGCCCAAGTCCAAGACGGGTAGCCCAGCTATTCTAGAGAATGCTTGGGGTAGCCTAAGGCAACATAGGCTGCCCCAAGACAGATGGATCTGGGCTGCCCTAGCTATGCCAGCCTAGGCAGTTCAGGAGAGGCACGTTCAGCATTGCCTAGGGCAGAGCAGTTTCCAGGGCAGAAATACCCTTTTCCAGCTCCTCAGAGTTATACCACCTCAGGAAAAGGTATAGAAATGAGTAGACCCATAGGGGTCCATGATAAGGAAGTAAAAATTGCAGTGTTGACCAAAAATTTGAGTACTGGCCAGCATATCTGTAACCCCTGCCTCTCAATTTCATGATATGGCAGCCCACTAACCTGGGATGAAGCAGACCACTCCAAGAAGTCCCTTGCATCCACTATAGACTTTATTGCCAGGATGAGAATCTGTGCTGGTTTTTTTTCCCAGGACATGTCCTGGATTTTAGCCTTGTGTCCTGCAAAAAATTATCTTGTCCTCCATTTCCTTGTGAGCAGACAGCATGTAGAGCTCATGTAATTAATAAATTGTGTGCCATGAATTATATGTAATAGTTTTAAATTTAATAATAAGTAATATAGTGCTTAAATTAACCACATGAAAGCAATATATATGAGTGGTTTAACTTTTATTTTGTCATGCCCTACATTTTTCTTTGTTGTCCTACATATTGGGATACTTTGTCCTATTTTTCTGGTTAACACATATGGTCATCCTGTGTACTGCAGTCTCCTGCTGCAGCTGTTATTGGTTGTCAGGGACTCTTTATAAGGCAGGCACCACAGCTATTCCTTGTTCAATGCGATCTGAGGGGGTCTCCTCGGGAGCAAGCCCTCTTCAGGTGCCACAGACTTGGTGCCTACCAAGCTTGCTCTGGAGCAGGTAGGGCAACCTAAGCTTCCTAATTCTCTGGATTCACCATAACTTCCTGCTCTGGATTCAGAATAGTTGGGGCAGCCCAGCTAGGGCTCTCCTCACTGCCCTAACTCTGGATTGCACTGCCCGATGCATACACTACATCAAAATGTGGGGCTTTTGTTGTTGTTGGTTGAAACCTCACATTCCATTGCTCAAACAAGGGAACTTTTCCTTATGCATTAAAAAGCCTCTTCTACAAAGAGGCAGCCAGCTGATGAGCAGGAATCCATTTAAAAATCATTAATCCTGCTAATTAATCAATTGATATTTTCATGGTATAATCAGAAAATATGAGCTTCATTTTACTTTCAAATGAGCATATTCCTTGGGGCCACCAGTATAAAGCTAGAAGAGCTATATTAATGCAGACAGATGCTGGGAGGGGATTCAATAGCATTTTTGGAGGCCATAGGAAATAAACAAAACCCACAGTGCTATGCTAAAGCAGTTTTCTTTTTAATCTCCTAGACAGTTGTCACCATAAAGCTCATAACTCTTTTATTAAATTCCGTGCATTTTAAAAAACCCCTACTTTCCTCATTGTGCAGTTAAAGTACAATTACCCTTTGTCTTGGATCAGTTGCTGTGGAGACCACAACGGTGTTGCAGAGGGTCAGGGCAAGAAAAAAGTCAGTGATGAAAGATGTTGTCTTTGCAGATGTAAACGACGTCAAAGATTCCAGCCGGCATGAGGCATTTTTCACTTTCTTCAAAAGGTTGTTATCCGGGGTCACATCTTTCTCCTAGAAAACATTTCACTTGGTTAAAAATCCCCTACATGCGTAGGATGTTGTGAAAAATAGCACCTTTTGGCAGAACTTTGAGAGTTTCAACGAATGCTGTGTATAATGGCATTATATCTGCTAAATTTAGGAGGCATTAAAGCTACAATTCTGATGAATCTGTCCTCGTTCTCTCTCTCTCTCTCTCTTTCTCTGTCTCGTCAATTAAAGAACACAATTTTTTTAACCTATTATTTAGTCAGTTACACTTGCATAGTACCAAACCAGTCCAAATTGGTGTTACTGGCATGGCAGGTTGACTAGATGTCATAACTACAAAAGAGGATAAGGCCCCACCCCAAATGTTAATACAACAGCGCTTCATAAAAAATACTTCTTTTTAAAGTATACACAGGATATCGAAATTTGCTGCTTATCAGATTTCTTGACAATTGATTTAAGAGGCAAGTGTTCGAAGGGGACTTTGTGCTAACCTTTAGCTAGGCATCACTATGTCTTCTCAACAGTGCTACATTTTTCAGTTTTCATTCTGAGGGCACTACTTTTCATGCCTTGCACATAAGCACTAAGTAATCTGGCATTTAGTAAGCAAAAATCCACAAGCTGTACCATGCTGGCCTTTGGGCACACCTGTTATCTTTTAGCAAGAGTATGCATATTTTTTTAAAAAATGATGAAAATTTGAATAGAGACTAATGCTTTCGCATGGTATTTTTTTAGAACAACTTTCTCCTTCAAATTAATTACTATTATGCTAGTTTAACAAGTCTATAAGAACATAAGATGAGCCCTGTAGGATCAGGCCAGGGGCCCATCTTGTCTAGCTTCTTGTACCTGATAGTGCATCATTGCATGCTTCAAGGAGTACACAAGAAAACAAAATATCTGCATGCTATTGCCACTCCCCAAAGCAGCTGTAAAGGCATAAAGAGCTATACCTCATTAAAAAGGTATACATCCTGTGGCAAGGAGTTCCACAGATTAAAATACCAGTTAAAGAAATATTTCTTTTTGTCCATCCAAGCTTTTATTTGCATGACATAGATTGTGAAAAATAAAAACTGTAGCATAATAGAAGTGTCCAAAAGCAATATTTATGTTTCCTGGCCAATTTAGGGAATGGACAACATGAAGAATTTATCCCATGCTTTGCATACAGAATGTTTTGCTTCACTGTTCATCCTCACTGTTGAAAACTGGATAAAATCTAAAGCAGCAGAATCTAAAAATGCGAAAAGTATTACTCACAATGGTGCTGCTGAACGCCACTTGGGAATTTCCCCAATTACCCAGAGATCTGCTTCTAGAATGTCCCTTGACATGAGCTTGGGCACTCTGGCACCTACTCAAGGGTTTCCTGCCTCTCCATGTTAAAGTGATTGTTTCTGCACCCCTGTCTGAAGGGAGACTCAGGCATTTTGTCCAGTCGTCACTATCTGAATCAAAGTCTTTGTAGGTTTCCAGTCGCTTGGCTATAAGACATGAGACACAAAGCATTAAATTATCTTCAGTTGCAAACAAGACCCATATGCAAATTTGTGCAGGGCCACCATGTTGAGCTAAGGAGCAGGAGCATTGACCAATGCACATACAAAGTGAGAATAAAAGCAGAGACATGCCATGGGGATAGCAGGCCTCCGTCAGTCTTGAGAGACTATGGTATCATGCTCGGCGCTGCATATGCTGCATGCGAAGCACGAAAGCCTGGGTTGGATTTTTATAGAGGATAGGCTGTTATCCAAGCAGCAAATCCCCCCTCTCCACGCCACTGAATTAGTCCAATGGAAGGGCAGAGCCGATACGATTGGATCCAGCTGGCGTCGCAGAGCTGGGCTAAGGACAGGAGCTCACCCTGTCTTGTGGGGCCGACCCGGGTCTCGAAGAAGAAAAGCCTTTCATGGAAGAGAAAAACTTTACCATAAACCTTCTTTTCTAGTGTCACAATCCTCAGCACAAGGGGGTGGGAGATGATGGTGGGAGGAAGGAAAGGAAATGCGGAGGGAGCATTCCTGGGCATGGGGAATGAACAGGCCTAGGAGGAGAATGGAACTGGCTGCGATGGGGCAGGCCAGATCCCAACCCCCACCTCTGTTCCAAGTGGTGTTATTCAGGCTGCTTGGATCTGTGCCCACAAAATCTGTGCATATCTGTGCAGATCTGAATTGAACCCTTAAGGATGCCAGACATTGCTTAGAGCAAGGAGAAGGAAATCCCTTACTCCAAGCTGCACATCAGCCTGCTCCAAACTTAGTCAGTCTGCCTGTTCCAGCACAGGTTAGGATTGTGACCTAAGTGTTAAAATGGTTTAAGATTTAAGTTCAGATTATCTGGCTTTTGTGACTGTTCCAGGCCATATATTAGAGATCATGTTTAAACTGAATTCAACCTAGGTTTACAGCTGTTGGTGCATGCACAGATTACCATTTTCCTGATGTGAGAACTCCTTCCCGTTAATTGTACACCGTCGAAACACCATTTTATTCTCCGTCAGAGTTCCTGTTTTGTCAGAAAATATGTACTGGATTTGTCCCAGGTCTTCAGTGATATTTAGTGCTCGGCACTGTATGGGCAAATCTTGTTCTTCATTATACAGGTCAATATCGTTGTGAATAAAGAAAACTTGACCCAGCTTGACAAATTCGATGGATACGTAGAGTGAAATAGGGATTAAAACCTGAAAGAGAACATTTCTCAGAATGTTAGATGTTCATGTACTGTGCTTCTTTGTTTCTTCTTTCAGCATCAAGAAGATTTCATGCTGGTTCTTGTAAGAAGACTTCCTGCAGGGAGATGGGAAAGAAAGCAGTCTTTCCCACATAAAATGCCAACAGATAAAAGTTAACAGCAGAAAAGCCTTCATGTCCCATATTGTCTGCAGTGGGTGCACTGATTTTGTCACTGATGCCACTTGCATCTACAGAAATTAGCAAGAGAGTGCCAAAGAGAACGGTCAGATTTGGCTATTAACATAGAGAGTTACTGAGAACCAAATAACTTTTATCCCACGTACTGGGAATAATACACTAACAGCAGAGACATATTACAGGATGAGGTCACAACTGTAAAGCAGATAGAGTCAGAAAATCTTTCTGTACAAAAACTTAGCAACTAATATTCTTGAAAGTACAGTGGTACCTCGCTTAACAAGCACCTCGCTTAACAAGCATTTCACATAACAAGCAAAATTTCAAGAATTCTTGCTTCACATAACAAGTTCCGCTTCACTTAACAAGCAAGTGCGCTATGGGCACGTGTGCTATGCAGCCCTGACGCTCCGCTTGGAGGCTCTTTAAAAGGGCTGCTTTCCAGCGCTGCTGCCTCTAATTGCTCCCAACTTGGGGGTAGTTGCACGGAGATGCCAGAGGCAGCTGCCCCTAACTGCCCCCACTGACCGCCTTGAACTTCCAGCAGCAGCCCATGTAAGCCTCCCAGGAAAGTGTCTTTGATTGCAGTCTCCTAACCATGTCTACTCAGAAGTAAGCCCCATTGTGTTAAATGGGGCTTACTCCCGGGAAAGTGTCTTTAGGATTGCAGCCTAAGTAGACTTCATAGGCTCATGCACACTGAATGCATGTTTTGAATTCAATTCCAGTGTTTTGTCATCATTTTTACATACAGTTTATATTTTTATATGAATATTTTTTGGGTTGTAAAATCAATCATCTGAGTTTCCATTGTTTCCTATGGGAAAATCCGCTTCACTTAAAGAGTGTTTCACTTAAAGAGCATGCCTCTGGAACGAATTAATCTCTTTATGTGAGGCACCACTGTATTCATGTGCTAACAATATATGCAGTGGTGGGATTCAAATAAATTAACATGTTCTATGTCCTAATAACCTAAATTAACAACAGGTTCTATGTCCTAATAACCTAAATAAACAACAGGTTCTATGTGCCATTAGAAACCGGTTCTCAGAACCAGGCGCTCATCAGCAAAGGGTTCTATAGAACCCGTGAGAACCCCTTGACGCCCACCACTGAGAATATTCTGCTACATATGACTGCAGGTTCCTGGAGGTTCCTTCCAGAAAGTTCTTATTCATCCTAAACACAGAAGGCTTAGACATAGTGTTTATTTTAATAAAAAGTATTATTTGTACAGTATGTATTAAGTATTTATTTGTGTTTTTCACCATTCAATTTCCTTCCTCAGTATCAGTGGACAGGTACAATTGCTTTTCTCATATGGAATACTGTTTTTTATGGATTCTACAAGGAGCTCTGAAGCATCTTTTTCATTCATAGTGATGAAATTGGGTTTGCTTACATACTGGCAGCAACCAGAGAAAAACTGAAATAAATGTCGTTCCTTATCTCGTACACTGGTTTCATATAGCTGTAGTTGGACGTCTCTGTCAGTCCTAATCTACCTTGTCTTATAGCAATACTGTTACTGGTGCTATTATTTTGTTATTACATACTATAAAAAAATCAAAATGTGTCTCCTTCTGCCTGTCAGGACAATTGATTTTCCCCATCTCCCTGTAGATGCAGCCTCACCAAAATGGTAACTGCTGCATCCTCTATAGTGCAGGGCAGTTGGAGAAGTATCTCCTTGGCAAAGATGTACATTGCAGAAGTCTCCTCATTATTTTATTTTATTTTATTTTAATTTATTTTATTGTATGTATGTATGTATGTATTTATGTATTTATGTATTTATGTATTTATTTAAATTTAAGGGATTTATATCCTGCCTTTTCCATGCCAAAGCAAATGCCCAGTGTGGCTTACAAAGTTTTTTAAAAATCCTTTTCTCCTCACAACAACCCTGTGAGGTGAGTGAGGCTGAGAGTGAGTGACTGGCTGAAGGTCACCCAGGAAGCTTCATGGCTGAGAGAGCATTTGAATCCTGATCTTCCAGATCTCAGTACAGCTCTGGACCTTTGATAGCTAAATAGCTGGCATAAGTCCATGTGCAGCCACTCTGCAGAATCAGGTTCAGGAAGATGGATTCAGCCAGTGCTGACGATCCCACCGCTTTCCAGGACTGATCCAACCCTCCCCTGCTCCTGTTCTGCCATCCTGCCACCTTTCTCACATCTTAAACTGACATATTTTTTTTTACACAAGTGGTCATAGACAGTGTGGACACAGCATAGCTGGCAATGCAAAAAGAAACATGCAATTGGATATCTTTTGCAACTAGTGCTGACTGCTTTGCAGAAGGTTGCAACCAGCAGAAGAACAAAACAGATGACCGTCAGTAAGTATAAGGTTGGGCAGTTGGTATTGTTGAGCCTCATTGAGATACCATTGATAAGATCAGTTCAAATTTATACCTGATAAGTTCAGGTCAAATTTCCTGATCCTTTCAGTCACTGCAGAAGAATGTTGCCAGTGACCTCACTTTCCAAAACGTGTAGTCTCTCTAACCTACATTCCTGAGAGTCAGCCAGGACTTTGCCCTGGCACGGGTAAGGCAAGGCTTCCTATAAACAAGATCATGCTAATAAAGGGCATAACAGAACACTCAAGCACAGCACTGCAACTATCTGTTACCTTCCTCAATAGCTGCAGTTCTAACCTCCATTTATGCCACCATAAACCCTGGCATAAGTCCTGCATTGACATTGGGGTGTCACAAAAATGCCATAAGGCACTTCCACCCCACTCCTAGGAGGGATTCAGACCAGTGCACAGCCATGCGCTGACCTCCCCACACCTCCATGGAAAGATATGCCAGGTAAGTTAGTCTGGCCTAACTTAGTTAGGATTGTGCCCAAAGTCTTGGCATGATTTCTCTACTTTGGCATGATCTTGCTTGTATGTACAAGTCTTTTGAACAAGAAATGAAGCTTAGCTGCCTCATATCCAGACCACCTGGATAATCTTTTTGGTATTCCTTCTCCAAGAAGCCCAGGGTGACCAGATGCCTGAACCTAAAAAGGAGGACAAAGTCTTGGATTCCTCTCAGCCTGGCCTTTCTGGTGGACAATGGCACATTTGCCTGCTCACAAGTAAAGCCGCAATATTGGGCACTTTCACTTTCCCATAGAGCTCAATGCATTTTTATTTTTCTGGCAATAACTATTGATAGGAATGAGATATTTCAAAACTTATTTTTGCATTGGATTCTGCTCTTCAGTACGAATCCAACAACCTATGACACAATGGGGGCAATGCACACCATTGCAAAGTTTCAAAATGAAGCCAAAATGGAGGACAATGAAGCCTTTTTGGAGGATACTGAGACAGAAGGCTAAAAAAAGAGGACTGGAAAAATCTAGTCCAATGGTCACCAAGTCTCTCCTACACACAATTTATGCATGGGCAGCCCTAAGTTTGCCATACTTGTTGTCCCTCAGGAATCTCTCTGACTGGTATACAGTTAAGCCTTTATGCCCTCCTGGAATGAAATTCCTTAAATCCCTTCTGGAATGAAATCAAGCCTTAATCAAGCCTGGAAATCTCCCAGCTGCACAGGCAGGCAGGCAGGCATCCATCCGTCTTGAGAGACTATGGTATCGAGCTTGGTGCTGCATACGCTGCATGCGAAGCACGACGGCCTGGCGCCCAATCTATGTTCTAGATACCATTACTCACCCCAGAACACCTTGGTATTATTTGTCCAATAAATATTCCTACTATAGGGACAGAATATTGGTATTTACTTCCCACTGCAGAAGTATGGCCTTTCATTTATTGATATGGAAGTATGGCCATACTCATTTCAAGTATGGCCTCTCATTTATAGGTGTATAGGTGTGGCACTGTGGGTGGCTTCATTATGCTGCTTTGGGGTCTCGAAAGTACAGAAGATCCTGGACAATTGGGAGCACAATTCATATCTTTTTGGATGCCCAATTATGGCATGTGAAGCTCCCACCGTTTGCCTTCTGGTGCTCATCTTGTATGGTGCCTCCTCACATTTAGGCCTACAGATTAAAAAAAAAGTTCCAAACCAAACCATTTTAAATTCTATTACTAATTAAATCCTAATTATGGTAAATTGAATACATAACTTTTTAAAAAAAAATCTCTTGTTTTCAGGATAGTTTTCTAGTACTGTATATCCACAGGTGGGCCCAGGCTGGTTTGGTCCGGTTCTGGGGGACCGGATGCTCTAATCTCCCCGCTGCTACCGATCCGGTAGTGGCGGGGGCCCCCCAGAACTGTGCGGACTGGTTCTGCTGCTGGCGCTAGGCTCTGCCACTGGCGCTGGCCCTTTAAATTTTACATTGCGCGTGCTTATGACAGTCAATGGGACTTACTCCCAGGAAAGTGTGGCTGGCACTGCAGCCTGAGAGCCCAATCCCGAGTCTACTCAGAAGTAAGCCCCATGACAGTCAATGGGACTTACTTCTAGGAAAGTGTGGTTAAGGTTGCTGTGGGGCACTAACAAAAACTTAGATTTTTTTAAAAATTTTTTTTAATTTTTAGGTTTTAAAAAAATTTCCCCTTTAAATTCTACCCGCCCCCTGACCCGGCCTGGCCCCACCCACTTCCGGGGAACCAGTTGTTGGGCCAAGCTGGGCCCATCACTGTAGTATATTCTGTACAAAGAGCCACACACACACATATCAGAATGAGGTGGTAATGGTGAGAGTTGAATCATACCTTACAACTTCCTAGAATTACTACAACATCATTATTCAATTAACCCAGTGTACAGCCTCTGCCTATCAATTGTGAATAGGTCTCCTAATTTCAGTCTCCCAAGTCGAGTTATTCTAGCATTATACCCACTTTCTCATTAACAAATAATAAGTTTTTTCTTACCTGTAAGAGAATTATCATTGTCAGGAACATGTAGAAACTCGCAAGAGCTGGTGCAAGATAACTGCCACCTCCATCTGGGATGAAATACAAGGGGTGTTCTACAAAAGTCCCATTCCAAATGCCATGACCTGTGAGGAAACCCCAGAAACCACTTTAGAATAATAAAATCTAACCAACATATGCTGGGATAAGGGAGGTTATTCACATGTTGCCTGCTAAGCAGAAGCCTAAGCTCTACCCATGATGGTACTAAAGTGAAGAATGCAAAATAAATCAGACTATTCATCTTCAGTAGTTTCTTGTGTGTCTACATGTGTGTTGTGTAAAGGCCTGATGCTGCGATTAAGTTAGAGAGTAGACTGGATTATCCACAGATACTGAGGGCCTCTTGTATATCTTTGCCACTTTTAAGATCACAAAAATGAACACGACAGGAAATGGATTTTTGCATGGAAGTAACATTCTTGACTTAAATGATTTATGCATTTATTTGATTTATAGGTGCTTTTCAAATTACATCCTCAAAGCAGGTTGCAATGTTAATACTGTAGAATTTACTCATTTAAAAATAAACATTAAAGCTACAGCTGGCTCCCTTGCCTGCAACTCCTGGCCTGAAAAGAATAAAAAATTAATAACTCAAATAGAATGACTGAATGGGTATTGACAGAGATCATGGTTGGAAAGGAGGAGCTGCTTTTACTGCTTGCAAATATTTATGCAGATCTATTTGACATATATGTTTGCTTGTGTTTTCACCTCAGTTGACCTGAACCATAAATAAACAGAGCATCATGTAAAACTAATCAAGTTGTATTTCCAAATTTCCATAACATTCAAGTCAAGAAATCCAAGAAATCCAATTGATTCAAAATACCGGCATTAAATAATAATTAAATCTCAAGTGCTATTCAGCTGAGGAAGACTCCTGGGTCCTCTTCATACCCTCTTGTCTGCTTACTTGAATGCCTTGCAGCCATCTTATGCCACATTTCTCCAGGGTTCTCCACTTGATATGAAATATTTCAGCATCACACTTTGCAACCCAACCAGGATCCAATTATAGGAACCTTTACATCCTCTGTCAAATATTTATTTGTAGAACACTCTCGGTGGACTTGTTTTCATTAGAGTTTGACATCCCTGCAAATCGTGGTCAAGTTAAGACAGGATGACTGCAGTTGCTAGGAAGCAAGTCTTTTTCTTGCCACGGATGAAATGATTAATTTAGAAGTCACGTTTTTGTGTCTGGACCCAAATTTCCACCCATATTGCAAAATCTATTCCAATGGTTTTCAAGCTGCGTTCTGCAGGGGAACTCAGGCATCTTAGAAATTTACTTCTTATTTCATTTTTTAAAAAAATCTTCAAATCTGTAACGAAAACGTTTTTGTCCTCTGCACCCCACTCCCTTATCTGTTCCCTATTGGCCCAATTAGTTCTTTTTCCCTTAAGTTTTGTTTTGCTCTGAGAGTAGTCTTGCAGTAGTCTTTCAGAGAGTAGTCTTTACTCTAAATTGCTAAAAAAAGTTAAATGTTTTAATGTTAAAATTATTGATGTTTAATGTTAAATTGCGAATGCAGTGGCTCAATGTTAAGATCCTATGGGTGCAATCCAGAGTAACTATGGGGAGTCCTTGCTCTGGAGTAAGAACAAGTTACTCTGGATTGCAATATGAATTTCCCATAGGTTTTTACAAGGTGGTGCAGTAACTACGGGTGCATGTAATGTCTCTTACATGCTTCCGTAGTTACTCTGGCTTTAAAGCCCCTTTGACTTAAATAGTAGCCCCTTCAGGCTGTATGGCAAAGTGCTTCTGAATATTGCTGAAACATTCAAAAATAGTTTGTGCTGAGGTAACCCAGAGTCAGCAACTTATATTGAGGGAAAACAAAATTAACTTTTTCTTCCACCTCCAATAACTATTCTCCTTAAATATATACAGTAATAAGTAAGTGCTTGTATCGTTAACAATATGCCCCTTTCTGACGCAGAAGAATATCAACTAAACATGAAGATCATCTGTTCAATTAAAAAAAATTACACTGGGTGATTCCAAACTGAGTCCAAAGTTCACCTTTATGGGTGAACCCATAAAACCCAGTAAAAAAAATCTGTACAATCACTTCACTATTCCTATACAAATGAATGATGAGGTGCTCTGACCCACAAAGTAGACGTTATTCCCCAAAAGAAATATATGTCAATACAGCAAATGTCCCTTTTCATAACGTAAAGTTTGGGCAAAATCCAGAGTAACTACGGGGAGTCCTTGCTCCGGTGTGAGAACAACTTACTCTGGATTCCAATATGAATTTCTCATAGGTTTTCACTAAGTGGTGCAATAACTACGGGTGCACGTAAAGTCTCTTACGTGCTCTCATAGTTACTCTGGATTTGGGGGTTAGTCTATTATATCATACCTATAGCTCCAATTAGACACATGATGAAGAGCAGTCCCACACAAAAGAAAATATCCACATTCATCCGTTGCTCTATTTTGCTTCGTTTGTAACGAGGACCTCTGTTGTTTAACATGGCTTTGGTTTCATGGCCTTTGAAATCAAAATGGAAGAAAAAGATGTTTTAATTGAGTTTCTTAGGAATTGCTGGAGGGTAACTTACATTTGTGAATATGCACAGGTTGATTTCCTTATGTTCATTATGTTCACAAGTACATCACAGCAATTTTAGATATACAGTTTTAAGATACAGGTATGCATAACAGCTTGACTTGTCTTATATATAAAGAAAAAATAATTATTTTTTCTCAGGCCGCGGCTGACTCAAGGTGGCTAACAAGTAAAACATATTAAAAACATTCAATTAAAAAACAATTAAAAGAATTGAAAACATACATAAATCAAAAACAATAAAAACAATCACCCCCCCAATCTCAACCTCAATTAAAAGCTTTTTTTGAAATAGAAAGTTTTTAGGCTCCACCTGAAGCTCTGTATGAAGGGAGATTTCCTAATTTCCAGGGAGAGAGAGTGTTCCAAAGCTGGGGTGCCACCAGCGAGGAGGCTCTATTCCTGGCCGTCACCCCCTCACCTCCCTTGGTGGCGGCACAATCAGTAGGTCCCCCTCTGATGACCTTATGTGATGGGTCGGATTGTACAGAAGAAGACGGTCCCTTGGCACCCTGGAACCAAGCCATTTAGGGCTTTAAAGGTCAGGACCAGCACTTTAAATTCAGCCCGGAAACGAATGGGCAGCCAGTGTAGCCACTGAAGCAGTGGCCCGACAGAGTTGAACCGACGAGCTCCAGCAATCACACAAGCCACCACATTCTGGACTATTTGGAGTTTCTGGACCATCTTCATTTGCAGCCCCACATTGAGTACATAACAATAGTCATTTTTACTGGGGGGTATATGTCTGGAAATGTAGTGCATCATCACTATGCTGATAACCAACTCTCATTTCTGTCATATTGTAGAGAGGATGTTTTTAGGTTCTAGATTTCTATCTGAAATAAATAATGGACTGGAAGTAGGCTGAAGTGTGCTTCAATCCTACACTCACCAGCCTATGCAATGCCTCAGCGACTTTCCAGAGACGGGCAGATCAGGCGTGGCTTGACTTGAGTCTTGAGTCTCTACATTGGGGCTGGATGGCATTCACGACATATCTAATGAAAATATGCCAACGTAAAACTAAAATTGGACTCCTTATGAAAGACTTGTATAGTATTAATGGAATACCAAACGATGAAACTGATCCAAGGGATAGATGAAATTATATATCTGTAGTGTACTATCTTTTCCAGATAGTACTTTTGATTACATAAACAAACACGCATATGTAATCAATATGTTTCCATTTTGGAAGCACACTCATTGCATTTTGTTTTGCTCCTAGACTAATGTTAGGGGAAATTGGCTCTGTGTTTACACAGAAGTCACCTGTGCATTGTTTTGATTGACTGAAAACTGGTGACATTACTAACGGTCTTTTTGCCTCTCCCATCTTCCCTAAAGTAGTTTTTCTATCAAAATTTTCAAAAGTCGACAGTTTGAAACATGGAAGGACTACACAATCAGCTTTCAATTTGCTGGTCAACACACATTAAATGCATTGAAAAGACTGGACAGGGATGGGGAAGACTGGACATAAATGGGGAAGGCAGCTGGACTTACAGACATAGGAGAAGACATAAATGCAGCAAGGCCAGATCTGTATATATGTATCCTAAAACTAAAATTGTTTATGATTTCTGAGCAAGCTTAACAACCATGGGCTGAGATGACAGGTCTTCTCATGGATGCAAAACTGGTTAAAAAGGCAGAAACTTGAATATACAATGTCAGTACTAGTGGATAAAGCTAAAAACCAGTAGAGGAGGAGCTGTGGTCACTCTTAGGATGTTTTGGGCACAATCCTAACAAAGGAGATGGGTCACTCTTAGGATGTTGTGGGCACAATCCTAACCAACTTTGCAGTACTGACATAGCTGTGCCAGTGGGGAATGTGCTGCATCTTGCAGTTGGAGGGCAATCACAGAGACCCCCTCAACACCTTGGAGTTGCATTGCCTTTACATCAATGCTGGGTTAGGATTGCCCCATGTCACTCACCAAACTCATAGATATTGAGAACCATATAGATTTTGAAATCATGAGCTCAAAATCATCTGAGCTGATGAATTTAGGAGGGGATTAAGTGGTAAAGAGATACTGCCTTTCTAAGGCAGGAAACCCATTTGACAAGGAAACCCACATGAGTTTTCATCTTAATGAGTGATAATTCTGTAGAAAATGTCTATTACCACATGATAATGTGGGTTGAGGCCTTGTGGTTATGGTAAAGTGGGTTGATGTGAGTTGAGGCCTCAGTGACATATTTTTGCTCAATTCAAATTGCACTGGAGTGAAGCGAGTGGCAGAGTGGGAAGTATGTGAATCTTGCTGTAACCTGAATTACTTTCATGTAACAAACTTCTGCTGAGAGCTCTTGCATTTTGAATTATTGATAATGGATGGGTCTCTCAGGAAGTCAGCAAAGGCACTGATTCTGTTTGGATATTTGAAGAATGAAAGCGTACACCTTAACCATGATGCTGAGGCACTGGATTTGGAAAAGACAGAGTACTTAAATGTGTTAGAATCTAATTAGATGGCCGACTGATTTTTAAGTACGTTTGACTATTTCACAGCAGCCAAATTGACTTAATGAGAAGCTACTAGTGCACTTTCTGTGTGAACATAAAGAAAGCCCAATATGTCAGATCCAGCAGTGAGTAATTTTAATGTTATTTAGCTCTTTCTGAAGTGAATCTGAAGTACCAACAAAACAGCAGGCCAGAGAGAAAATGTATACTAAATTGGAATCAAATTGCTACAGTTTCAGCGGATGGGTGTTTGAAGTTCTATTATACATGAAAAGGAAACCACACTTCATTCTGTACCCCTCACTGCAATCTCTGAGCTCTTTGCTTTTCCCCTTGCTAGGAGCATGGACACTGTGGTGCTGTGAGAACATATCAAACAACAATCCCAGCACCAAAGGTCTAAGATGCAAACTGGTTAAATTTCACGGAGAAATTTATTAAGAAAGAATATTTCTAAAATCTTATCTCTAGTTCTTCCTCAGGACTTCTAA
The DNA here is from genome assembly GCA_030015325.1 of Cryptoblepharus egeriae. Classification (NCBI taxonomy): domain Eukaryota; kingdom Metazoa; phylum Chordata; class Lepidosauria; order Squamata; family Scincidae; genus Cryptoblepharus; species Cryptoblepharus egeriae. The sequence goes on along the minus strand of JAREYC010000002.1, from coordinate 84,795,669 downwards.
AGTGATGACCGTAAAGTCAAGAGCCATCACTGAAAGAGGCATGGCAGGGGATGGATGTTAGATCTAAATGTTTTCTCTTCTGAGTGACGTTTATTGTAATAACCACAGTGAAATTCTTCTTTCTCAGGAGTTCAAAAAGGTGCAATATTTTATTTTATTTGCAAAAAACAAAACAAAACACCATTCATTTCTTCTAATAGGTAGGCCCAAATAAATAGCCTAATGTTTTGAGGGGCTAAGTTATGTGAATTAGTTGTCTGATCTTTCAATCACTTGTGTTTTCATTGGAGTCTCTATGGAACCCATCAGAAATCAGAACCTGACTTTTGAAATGATGATTTATGTTGATTTAATTGATTTCAACAATACTTATTTTCAGGAAAAGGACTTATGGCCCACTCCTGTCATTGTGCTGTGCTACTGGAACCAGTATTACTGCAGTTCAGCCAGTCTTGCAGTGTTGCAAACACAATGTGCTCATAATGTGTATGGTAGATCTGCATTTGCACATTGCCCAATCGCTTCACTGAAATGTATTTTATTCCAATTTGTTGGTTCTTCATAAAATGTCATGTTAGCAAATGGTCCACTAGCAAGTTACAGCTTTAGATTAAATGGATTTAAAAAAAAATCAATCAGAAAATGAAAAGGCATGGTAAAGGTAAACATTACCTGCATATATAACAATTCCTACTGTAACCTCTGTATTCCGCACTGTGCATCCACGAAGGAGAAGGCTTTCATGGTTAAAACCAATTCGTGTGAGATCAGGCTGTTCCCTACAACAAAGAATGGGATTTTCCATTTATTTTTTGATCCCTTACTCATGCATTATGCTTTCATATCTGTGGTTTTCATGGGGCAGGTTGTGTTTTCATATCTTATTGGTACAAAACTGCTTGGCAGCATTATTTTAATGTTCTGATTTCAAATCAGAGTTGAAAGGCATGGGGGAGAAATTCAAATTTTAGATTACAAAATGGAGGAATCTCAGATGCCATCTGTCTCAGCACCTCACTGTCGTCGGCACAAACAGCCTGTTGGCATAGTATTTTTTATTTTTATTTTATTTTGCTATGAAAAAAAGATCATGGAATGCCTCTCCAGCTTTCAGCTGCACCAAAATATCAGCTTGGGAATTACAGGAACAAATACATTAGCCTGAAACACTTACGCCTGTACGGAGACATATAAATACTACTATACTCATAAGATGCCACACAATCATTTTTAAGCAAGGTGATATGCATGATACTGTTTGATAAGGATCAGGGGTTCCTGCTTCACACCCAGAACCTGTTTTTCTGCAACCATCTTCCTTTTGTTTCTAGACCATGCTGCTGGAAATTGCATTCCAGCAATATAAAGCCCTTTGTTGTTAAACAAAGCTTCTGGGCCACTGCTGCAAATGGCCAGTGGCATGGTGTGCACAGCAGTGGCTCCTAGAAGTTCTACCTGAACTAAGAAGTTGGATGAAGAGAAATGTTTGATGAAGAGAAACGAGGGAGAGGGGAGATTCATGGTGAAGAAAGCAGGAGACAGGAGTTATGGAGAAAGAGGATGGAGGAGTTAGATCTTGAAAACAGCAATTTGTGTCATGGTCATACTGCATCATTCCCAGGCCACTCTGACCTTTTCTCAAACCAAAAAAACATCTGGTCTGAAAAGACCCATAGGCAATTGGGCAGCCTAGTGGGGGAGAGAGCTTGTTAGTAAATATTTTAATGTACCAATTCCCCCCCCCCCCCGCAGTGTGTGTTCAGTCAGAGCTTAGAACTGACAAGCAGAATTGCCTTTAAGAAAAGCAGGCTGCCTTTAAGCCATTAACTGTTCCTTAAGGGATCTTTATCTTTCAGTTTAAAGAGTCAGCCTCATTTGCTAGGAGACAAAATTTCATATAAATAAATCGCATATAAATTGGTATCTACTTTCAACAGCCTAATGGACTCAGATGATTGTTAAGTATGTGTGTCTATTATCAGTGACTACAACATCTTCTGAGAAATAAAAATAATGTAGGCCGGATAGTGACATCCAGTTTAACACAGATGGTGGACACTTTCCCTACAGTCCAGAGTAACAATGGGAAGACACAAGAGGCACTTACTCTGGATTACTCTATGCATTTCCCATAGGTTTCCCGTAGGTGGCACTGTAACTACGTTGGTGTAAGAGGTCCTGTAGTTACTCTGGATTGTAGCCTTTAGCACACTTGTTTGGCACAGTTTAGCACACTTGCTGGTTGCAGAAGTATCTGAGGCACTCCATTCTAAGACACTCATAAATATAGACTTTGTCAACACCCTTGACACTCACTATGTGAGCACCAACTGCATATATCTTTACTTTGATGGTTTCTTAGGCAAGAATTCTTTCACATGCAGTATAAGGGAATTACTGCAAATTCATGAATGGTAATTCAATTTTCCTGTAACAACCAGTACCTCTTTTGTGTAGGGCAGTCTGTTTCACTTCTGGTTTTATAGCTGGTATTAGTAGGGAAGCTGACACCTTAAAGCAACTTTTGGCATCTGGACCCAGCATTATTGTGTTGCATCTTGATAGGATTGTTGTGGGGGATGTAAACACTGTGCTTCCCTAGTGGGTCAGGGAGATTAATGACATGTACATCTAGTTAACAAGAGTGTTGCTTTTGGCTAACCCAGACTGAATACCAAGTGAGCCAGCAGCAGATGAAACTCCTGTAGCTAATTACCAAATGCATTAGGGAATCAGGCACATGGTACTATATCATGTGACTGGGTTGGTTAAGTCCAGGCTGATATGATATACACCTTGCAAAAATGAAGATGAGTCACACATGTGATGTAATGGTGAAACTACTGTATGGATTTCACCTGCAGTGATCTTCAGCCACCTCCTACTACCAACAAGCTAGGCTTTTGTAAGCCTAGCTATTAGTCACTTAAGAATTCACAGCAAAGCGTATATTCTTGATTAGTTTTTGTACATAATGCAAAATCCTATTTTATAATGGTCACATCCCAATTTAACTTTGGGCACAATCCAGAGTAACTACAGGGAGTCCTTGCTCCGGTGTAAGAACAATTTACTCTGGATTGCAATATGAATTTCCCATAGGTTTTCACTAGGTGGTGCAGTAACTACAGGTGCACGTAATGTCTCTTAACATGCTCCTGTAGTTACTCTGGATTTTAGGGTTTATTTCATAGGCTGCAATCCTAAAGGCACTTTCCTGTAAGTAAGACCCATTGAACACAATGGGGCTTACTTTTGAGTAGACATGGTTAGGATTGTGCTAATTAATTAGATAGTTCCTACACTTTCTTGTAAGTTTTATGAGGACACCCTGAGGCTCCAGGTAACCTAGAAATTACTGACATTTATTATGATGCTGCTGAGAATTTCTGTCTGTGGTCCCAAGTCTTGGACATTTCTGTTGAAAGCCTGTATGAAAAATCCACAACTGAATATAAGATATATATTCACAGCTGAATATAACAAAATATTTATATAAGAAAATATAAATAGAAGGTGAAGTAACTTACATATAGCCTTTAAATTTATTCAGATCATTGTTGGGTTTTTCACAAACAATGATGTTCTGGAAAAATTCTGGATTAAATTCAGTGTTCTGCCAAAAACAAAACAAACACATGATGAATTCCCCTTGTGTAGCTACCTCAAATGAATGAACTTGAAAACCATCTGAAAAAGTTTAGTATCTTAGCAAAAGGTTTGGGTAGGAATACAAAATTCTTAGCAGCCAGTGGCATTGATAGGGAGTGTACTGCAATACTAATCCCATTAGGCTGGCATAATTCCTGGCAGAAGTCCTTTGCTGATCTGAAGATGTCACAAAAGTGCCATAAGGCACTTCTGCCCCACCCTTGCGGTGGGGGTTAGACCAGTGCACAGGCATGTGCAAGCCTCCTCAAACCATCATGGGAAATTATGCCAGGTGAATTATACTGCCCTAAATTGGTTAGGATTGTGCCCTGTGGCACCCAGAGCAGTTGTCATATAATACCTTCCCTTTGTCATGTTCTCTTTGATGAACATAAAGAGGAGGCTACCAAAAATTGTCTCAGCCACTGTGCACTGTGCACATCCACTGTGGGTGTACAGATACTAATATTTTGTACTTTTAACTCTGGCTCACACAAATATAAGGTATGATGGTCGTGTTTGATGCACCTTATTTAGTTTTATTCCATTTTAAAAGAATCAATATGTTGCTCATGTTACTGATTTAATCTATGTTGCCTTTATCAGGCATCTGTCACTAATATATTTGAAAACTCATTCCATTTCATGAGGAACATAATTCTATAATGTCAAACTGTCATGTAAACTGAAGGTTTATCCTCTGAAGATGGTGCAAAAGAAAAAATTTAATATACTATTTCTGAGGCAAAAATGACACTGAGTAGTTTTTTTTTAAAAGGAACATTAAACATTTAACTTTTAGTCACAGCTGCCAATCAAAGTGAGACTTGCAGCATCCCAACAATTCTTTTTTGCTACTCAAATATAACTGTTTCCTAATTTTTTACTCAGTTATAATGCACATGTACATAGATGCTTTCAGCATGATTTCATCATTTGATATGTCTTATGTAATATAGTAAACTGGGCACATAACAAAAGAGTATAGAAAAAGATAACCTCTATGTTCTGGTCAAGGACTGTAGAAATAAACTGAAAGACAACCTCTGATATCTTTATGTCCTGCTTATGAATGAACAAAGAAAATAATGTGATTCCATGTGTGTGGGAGGAACAGTAGCCTGGGAAAGAGAATATACCACTGGGCACTGGGCATCCCTTTCAGGTACCAGCAGGCAGCGGGCAACACCAGGCACCAACGGGTAGCAGGCACCACCAGGCATCAGAGGATAGTGGACACCCCAGGGACCCCTCTAGGCAGCAGTGGGCACAGGACATCATCAGGCACCACAGGGGGCCAATGCATCCTTATTGGAAACTGGGTACCAGGCACCACCTGGCACCAGCAGGCATCAGTGGACACCACTGGTTACCAGTGTGCACCACCAAGCATTGGGCACCAGTGGGCAACCCTGGGCAGCAGGCTCTTCTCTTTTATATATATAGAAGATTGGGGTAGTGGGTAGTTAAGTATTCACTGTAATTCAGTGAATTTTGTGAAATGGGGACTTGAGGATGATCCAGAATCCTCTTTATACTCCTTTTTAATGTAAGTGTTCTCAGTTTTGATCCTTCACCCGAAGGTTACATTGTGGCCATTGTATAACTACTGTATAAATAATCTCAGGTTGGCCAGAGCACATTTTGCAAACAGGTCTAACTGACACATATGTACAAAGAGCGATCTTGCTGAAGATTCACTGTAGCTGGGCAGGACTACCCATTTCTCTTTCATTTCTTTATATTCAGAGGTCCTGCTAAAATAACAGAGGGGAGATGAGCTGCAGATGTTGTTATTGGACTTACCTGATTAGAGTATCCTTTCACCACTTGTCTTTGTTTAAGATTGGTCTCACCATCAAGATTTGCTGTCTCCAAGTGACAGATCCCATTCTGGTCAGAGCAGTAGAGGAGCAGAATGTCAGCAGGGATTATCTCATTACACCGCAGTTGCACAAAATCTCCCACTTGCACATCTTCCCAGCACTTCTCAATGTAGGCATTTTTATTTCTGTTGTGGGAGAAAAAGCAGCACAACTGAACAGCCTGTGACAGCTCTATCAAGATCCTGAGCATCGCCTTTCTTGAGGGTATAAGAACAGTTGATTAATTGGTTTCAAGAGAATGAATAATTTGTTTATTATACCACATTCTCCCATTCGTCCAAGGATCTCAGTGAAGCATACATTTCATTCATTTATTTATTCAGGCTGCAATCTGAGTATACAGGCATAGGCTTGTGCCACAAGATTCTTTCTCTTTTATTCCATCCAAATACATGGTGCTTTGCAAGAATAAGATAATGTGTCCTTACCTAGAGGGACTTATAAGATGCAGATTTTTACAAGAAACACAACAGAGAAAGGGAAATGGTGGTAGGGCAAGCAGAAGAATATGTAACTTTTGTATTACACATATTTGATCGGGCAGCCCAGTCCTTCTTAACTCACCATGTGGAAATGCAGCTGTGCTAAAGAGGTGCCCACTGAATCTAATGGGGGAGTTTTGGCCCTTGGTAGCTTGTTCTGATTTATGGAACGTGTGTTCCCTTGCTCCAGGGCAAGCCCATACCAAGCTGCTGGATCTTTGTAAAGACTGGTACCAGCTGTATAGCTGGCACAAGTCTGCATGGTCCCAAGTTAGGGGGTTAGGATATCAGCATGGTCTGCTGCTGCTGAGACTGCCCTGATCCTTCTCCCTGCTCCTCCTCTCTCCATTTATTCCCTTTCTTGATCTCTACCATCTCCTCTATGCCTCCTTCTCATTTTGTGAATCACCTTATTAGTGCCAGATAGCTTTTCTGGTCTGGTTGTATGTGAACCTAGCCACTCACTGCTTGCGCTGGCCATGATGTACTAAATGGCTTGTGGCTGTAAAGGGCCTTATGTGCGGGAATGAAAGTTGCAAAACAAGGCTTAATAACATAAGAAGAGCCCTGGAACAGGCCAAAGGCCCATCTAGACCAGCTTCCTATATCACACAATGGACCACTAGATGCCTCAGGGAGCACCCATGATACCTGAATACAGGTGCCCTTTTGCAGCTGCCATTTTGAGGTTGTCCACCTCTATACACACCCCTCATGGCTTGTAACCCATGATGGTCCTTTCCTCTAAGAATTTATCCAATCCCTTCTTAAAGGCATTGAGGCTAGATGAGAACTGGGTCATTATTTACTGTAAGATATGAAAAGCAAAGGGGCTATTTATAGTCTGTCTTCAAATTGACATGTTATCAGATCATGGTTAACAGTGGGCCAGAATATCTCTGTAAAGAAGGAATTGCAATTGGCAAACCAACCTAATTTGGTGAAAGGTGCTTCAGGATACAGCCATCACCTGGAAGTCTAATGACTCGATCTAACAAGCCTCCTAACTGGGTCAGTCAGGGGAAATTTAATTCCTATGTAAAGGAAATGCAGATCAGGTCAGACAAATGGTCAGACAAAGTATCTCTCAACAGTATTCCACTTTATCTGGATTTGGTTTCAATATATTAACTCTCATGCATTACTGACCTCAGCTGTAGCAGATGTTTAATGTTTCAGGTTTACCTGACTCAACTGAAAATAGAGCTGGGTATCATCACCTCACTGGCGACCATTTAACCCAGATTCCCAGGCACCTTCCCCAAGCAGTTTCATGTTGATGGCAAACAGCATGGGAGACAAGACAAAAAACTCCATAGTACAGATGCTGTAGTTCTGCCCAAACATATTCCAGCAGCATCTTCTGGAATCAGTTGTGTACAGTGCCCCCAATTCTCACATCTGGCAAAACAGTTCACAAGGCTCTCATGGCTGATGATATCGTTACTTCTGAAAGCTTCTCAGAGATCCACTCCTCCAGCCTTCTCTGTATGGATCATCCACTAGAATAATTGTTTTTAATCTAGGCTGAAATCAGAATTAAACTGATAATCAGGGATAGCTAAAGATGAAATGGCATCACTGCTTGAGTACTTTCTCCCAAAGAAGAGATTTTGAATTGAAGTGCTAGCCAAAACCTCCCACCATGTCTGAAACAGTAGGTCAGTGGTTCTCTAGCATTTCAGCCTGGGACCCCTTTCTGAGAATGCCAATCTGTCTGGGATCCCCTTGAAGTAATGACATCAACTTGTCATTACGTTGTTATGGCTTGAAGTTATATCAAACAGGAAGTGGCATCAATGTGGTGCCAGGCCAGTGCTCCTCCACATCTACTCAGAATTAAATCCCATTGTGTTCAATGAGACTTACTCCCAGGAAAGTATGGATTGCAGCCCAGATCACAATCCTCTCCTACTCTTCGAGTTTTAGGCTACCCCTTTTTGTCCTCCACACATTTTCTCTTCCACTTTGTAAGTACCATACATTAGAATTGACTAACAGCAAGAGGTCTCAGACCCCACAGGCTTTGAGGACCACACTTTTAATTTGTCAGTGCAACTGTCTCCTGCTAGCCTGAGGTTGACTTTTAAGCTCTTTCTGCCTGTGCATCCTACTTTAAATCAGGAGATTACTTGGTCTTGGCAAGCCAGCCATCCTTTTCCTGCAATGCTTTGGGCTTGAGTCAGCAGGAAAAAAAACATGTAAAGATGTTAAAGAAATTTATAATGGTACATAGTACATAATGGCAAGCAAAATGGCCTAAGAGTAGAGCTAGTCGTCAATCAGGTTGGGCACTACTACCCTCGTCAGAGGGATCACTTGGTTGATCTGACCCTGAACCCTCATCTCTAATGACAATGGTAACTCCCAGTGAACCTGAGTACTAATTCTGGCTACCCAAGATAGGTAGAGAGTCCAAATGGGGAACCCGGACTTGAGATTTGCCCAGGACCTTCAGCAAACTGGTGCCAGTACTCTTCAGGTCCCCATCTTCATGTTGAAATAGTTTAATTCTCCAATTAACACATAACATTGAGCTTCTGGTCATCTGTTTCAGCTCTAGTGCTGCACAACAAAGACCCCCCAAAAGTATTGCAGCTGTCCTTAGTGTTTAGAAAAGCAGGGTCTACTATCTTCTACACTCTGGAAGTGAGTTCTCTCTATTCATTATATTCTCAGGCCTCCGTCAGTTTTGAAAGACTATGGTATCGTGCTTGGCGCTGCATATGCTGCATGCGAAGCACGAAAGCCTGGGTTGGATTTTTATGGAGGATAGGCTGTTACCCAAGCAGCAAATCCCCCCTCTCCATGCCACTGAATTAGTCCAATGGAAAGGCAGAGCCAATACGATTGGATCCAGCTGGAGTCGCAAAGCTGGGCTAAGGACAGGAGCTCACCCTGTCTTATGGGGCTGACCCGGGAATTGAACCCTGGCCTGCTGGTTAACAGGCACAGCATCTTTACCGCTTGTGCCACCTATAGCCCACAAAAAAATATGGAACGCTTCACAAATTTGCGTATCATCCTTGCGCAGGGGCCATGCTAATCTTCTCTGTATAGTTCCATTTTTAGTATATGTGCTGCCGAAGCACATATATCAGTCTCATATCCACAGAAAAGGGATAGATTGTACAGATCAATACTTTCATCAGCAACATGGATGGAGAGCAAAGTATGTATTTGTTGGGGAAACAGACCTATGATGAGGGATTGTAAACACTTTAAAGATAAGATTAGAGTCTCAAATGATCTTGATAAATGGAAAAGGTAGGCTACAATCAATACAATAAAGACAAAGATAATGTATTGAACCTGGGGAAGAAAAATGTTTCCACTTTGCTCAGCTAGTTGGACTCTTTGGTGGAATTAGAAAAACTACAAAGACTTGTGTCTCTTTAAAACTAAGAAATTGGATGGAAGAGAGAAGCTTGGTTGTGATGAACTTAAAATTCAGCTTGAGTGGTGTGCATTAATTAATGATTTGGGATACTCTTCAGTGAAGTGTGATTGTTCTGGGACAAGTCTGTGTAACTGTGTAGACCAGATGATCTGTTCCAACACAACAACTTTGTGTTGTCTTTTGGAGGATTTGCTGAGTATAAGGCACAAGAATTATTGTGGTTACTGATTATAAGGCTCAAGAATTGTTGAGGGTAATTATTGAGTGCAGCTACCACAAGGCAAGGCAGACTGAATATTGGATCTGACTGTACCAGTCTGGATTGTTTCAGATGATAATCTTCTGACTGGTTCCACACAATTACAGGCATGTGTGCTCTTGACACAAACACATCTTGGTTCCTTCCCTCCAAAGGGCTTGGCCAGCCCAACCAAGAACAAGAAGAAAGCTCCATCATAAGGAGAGTGCAGTTGTGGGAACTGGGGCCAGGAAGGGATGGAACCACATTTAATTTGAGATGGGCCTGTAATGAGAGACAACTCCTGAGGGTAGCACCTTTCAACAAGAAAGACCGGCTTGCACTCCACCTCATGAGGAAAGTGCCCTTTGCCAGTGGAGGAGGACTCCAGTGAGATAACTCACATCCAATGACTCCTTCAGAATCCCAACTAGTAGCTCCAGCTGTCCAAACCACATGGCTTTCCCAGCAGAATGAGGAGCCTTATAGCTGAAAAGGGAATGAAGTGGTTGAGCAAGTAAGGTTCAACCCTCAGGGCCATCAAGACACCTTACACTTGCTGTACTAAAAGCCACTTAAACCATTTAAAGTGCCTTTGATGTTTTGGTGAGCAGTTTAATCACACGGTGAAATGAGGGAGAAAATCTTTAATATGACAGACATTCTTTGTCTGTGGAGAATTCACCATGGCAAAAGGTTTCCTTTGACCTAGTTTAAATAAAACTTAAACTGTACAAAGAGGGTGTGGTATCGTCAGTGATTACAGAGGCACCTCTGCCCTCCACCTTATTTCCTCCTGAAGTTTTGCCAGGAGAAAGAGGCTGTCTCTTTGGCAGATGAAACAGTAGTAATAATTCATTGCCTGTAGTGCTTTGTATGTCACAGCATGCCTGTTATTATCTTCATGTGAAATATCTGCTCCTCTCAGAGCTGAGCTCTGGTCAGCTCTGACTCGGTGTACGCCCACTGCGGAAGCTGCTGAGACAAGCAGCAGATCAGGGCACTGAGATGCTCCCCTCTGAAGCGACTCAAAGTGCTGCTCTGTCATTAGAGGTTGACAAAACGGGAATGGGCACCTAGAGTTGATCTAAGAGGTCTTGTGGCTTCCAGGCTTCCCTTTATATACTCATTACATACAACATCTGATTGTTTCTCTCAGAAGCCTGTGGTTTAGAAGTAATAAAGAAAGAAACATCTCAAGGAACTGATTCCACAGTGAGAACTGCAGCAAAAAAATTTTGGGGTAAAAAAAAGATGTACAAAGGCATAACTATGAATACACGCTCACCAGTATCTTTGTCTCATAGACAGCCATGTTCCAAGTCCACCTCCTTTAGTAGCACCACCTATTGCCAAACATGATCATTGGAAAAGCTCCTACTGAGTTAGATTTGCTGGGGAGATAACTTCCCGAGGCGTGATGGAACGTATCTAGCATCTGGAACAACTTATATCTAGCATCTGGAACCTATCCCAGTTGGGATATGTTATATCTATATATTATTATAGATGCTTATTTCTAGCATCTAGCATATCCCAGTTGGGACGAAACTTTTTCAGAATTGAGTACTATTGTTAAGAATTCCTGCTTTGCTTTTTGATGTACTTATAGCACAATCATATGAATGTCTACTCAGAAGAAATAGCTGTTGTGTTCAGTGGGGCTTACACCTTGGTAAGTATGTATAGACAGTGCAAATTCTTCTTACAATTATGTATTTGTATGGACATACGTTTGGCTGAGATACATTTGGCTGAGAAACAGTGACTTGCTCAAGGAAGACCACCAAATGAGTTTCATGTTATATTGCATATCACAACATGCATCATTTATCTGTTCCCTGCCCATTCACCAAATTCATATGGACTTTAGGTCAACCAGCTGACTTAGTAAGGCCTAGTGTTTTTTTTTAAGATTAATTTGATTTTTCACAGAATTATATGAATTGTCTAGAAAATACTCCTTTCTATCTATGGTGCATCACAAAATCCAAAATTAATGGTCTTCAACATTTTTTTGTACCACAACCCCAATAAACAAATTTATTTATTTTAAAAATTTATATACCACCTTTCTCAGGCCAGTAGCCTGACTCATAAATAAAGCATGATATTGGGGATCCCATATTAATTCTGCATGCCTCCCAGGACCCTATTCACCAAACCCACCCCTCCACTGCAAACTCCCTGCCCTTGTAATGCCCTTTAAGCAGTGTTCATTGTTACCAAATATACTTATTAGAAAGAACAGAAAAATTTACCATGAAGCCTGGCATTAGTGAATGCTATTTCAGAACAAGTGCTAAGAATCTGAGCAGGACTGAGACACAGTCCTTTCTACCTGGTGGTGCTTCGTTCAGTGGTGTTCAGCCTATTTCATTCCTTTAAGTTGCTGCAACTCCACAAATGATGCTTTGTGATCCCTTTAGGTTCCCAACCTCGAGGTTGAAGAGCCCTGTCCTAAGGCACTGAAATATTTAGATGTCATAATGTGCTGAATTTATAAAAAGCTAACCCAGCCAACCTGGGGCATCATACACTCAAACTAGAGTGTAGTACTGGTAGTACACTCAAACTAGTAATATTGCTACGTCTTTTAACAAATATGCCCAGTTAGGAACACAATAATGCCCAATCAAGTAGGCTCAGTATTTAGAGATACCATTCAATTCACAATTTACAATCTATTATACCATTCCATAGAATATTCCACAGAATTCTTTTTTATTCTGAAGAGCAGTGAAGGCATTGCCAAGGGAAGGTCAAGCTCATTTGCTGCTTGGAACTGTGGCTGTTGGGGAACCCAGACCCCAAAGCCTGTTGCCCCGTCTCTTGCTAGTGTGCAGTTGATAACCACAAAATCCTTCTGATCAACTGGTTAAGTAAAAAGAAAAGAAGTACAGCATTTTTTTTCTATTTCCAAACCAGGGTACAGTGATAAGCCTAGGGACAAAATATACTATTAAGGCAAATAGCTTTGTTGGGCATAAGGTTTCTGCTCTGGAGGATCTGTTCTTTTGGCCTTGCCAACTGATAGTTGAAAAAAGGATCAATGCAAACCAAATTCTGATGTCTCTTAGCTGCTGCAACTAAGTTAGAAACAAATAAGCCAAACGCTTCCTTCTAAAGGCTTTCAAACAGATGCCATTATTGCTTTGCCATTCCCCGATCAAAGGTCATTATGTGTTCCTTAGTTTTCATTGCTTATTTACATGGCTATGTAAATAACATACTTTCATAAAATCAAATGGCTATAACAAGGAACAAATAAAAAGCAAGCTCATCTGTGCACTAAAAGTTCATTGTGGTGTGTCTGCAGAGGTTGAAGACCTATGTACTTATCTTTACCTCTCAAGGCTAGACACAAGGAAGTGACAGCCCAAAATAGGAGGGAGGAATACTGTGGCTAGGAGATCAAAGTTTCCAGTGGAATTAGAATATTGATAAAGATGCTGAGAATAGCTAGGGTTCTCAGAGGAAGTTGTGTTACACTTCTCCTAGTTACAATTAGGCTGGATTATTGTAATGAATCAAATACAGAACAGCTTTTCAGAACTTTTAGCAGGGGAAGAAATCAGCAATGAGAATTAGTCAAGAACTAGTTTTATGGATCATCTGCTGTTGTGCCAGCTTCACTGTCTTCCAACCCACTCCCAGGTCCAATTTAAAGTGCTGGTTATAATATTAAAAACCAATAGGGTATTGAATCTGGATCCTGAATGGACTATCTCCACTCATATTAACCTGCCAGTTGACCCTTATTATGAAGAATACTTCTTTGCATTAGAAATTCAGCTGGTGGATGGGCGAGAGAGGACTTTTCTTTATGGTAGCATCTAGGCTGTGGAACTCCCTGCCCTGGGAAATCTTTGACACTTTCCTCTGAGGCAGTGTTGAGATACTATGGCTGCAATCCTAATCCCCAGTCAGGCCAGCCTATGCCCCAGTGTAAGTCCTGTGCTGACCTGACGGTGTAACAAAAGTACTATAAGATGCTTCTGCGCCACTCCGAGGGGAGGGTTAGGCCTGTGCACAGACAGGCTCTTGCCTCCCTACAGCTCCACGGAACAGGAAGACCAATGAAGACCTTGAATAACCCTACAATCCAGAGTAACTATAGGAAGACATAAGAGGCACTTACTCTGGATTGCTCTATGCATTTCCCATTGGTTTCCCATGGGTGGCACCATAACTACGTCAGTGTAAAAGGTCCCATAGTTACTCTGAATTGTAGCCAAAATGTCAAGCCTTTTAAAATCAGGGTGCACATTAGATTCAATGGCACACTAGATTTGAGTAAATAAGGTTATATTATGAATCTTTGACACAGCAGTGAAAGTTTGATTCATACATTATAGCTTGGCCATCAAGGCTATTGCCCATGTCTTCTCCCCACCCAGCTCCCTTCCCACACTTTGATCATGGCTTACCATAGCCATAGTTCGTCAATTTTCTCTTAATTGAGCAGTTAAACCATAATACAGTACCACTGTTTTAAATTTTGGTAAGGAAGATAGTGCTAATGTACTCTGCTCAGATTGATTATAGTGAACCAGGAAGTGAGGGATAGAATTAGAAAGATGGGGAGAAGTGAATATTCAGACCTGAACTATGACTATTGCAAACCAGGAAGTGATGAAAAGAATTGGACTGAGAGGGAAAAAGATATCCAAACCTGTGGCATGATCTTGATAACCAATCTATGCAATGGCCTGAAATGTGTTCAGAGCTGTGGCATCCAGTGAACATTTCTTTGAAGTAATACCACAAGCTTAATGAGCAGTTCAGCACTAAATCAAGAACCCAGAAACTTTAATGTAAAAAATATTGCTCAGATGCTGTATTTAAAGGAAATGAAAGCAAGCTAATGCAAAAGGGAAGATTTGTTTGCACAGCACTTTCACAGCTTTAGTTGCACCTGAGACTTTCACTTACTTCCATCTATGGGAAGCTTTGCCAACACTGGCAGACCCTGGCAGGACCTGATACAACCCGTGGAGAGACTGAAAATTTCCCCACTGGGGCACGATGCTGGCAATTGAACTGCTGCTTTCTCCCTTCCTCCAATCCTTAAAGTTCTCCTTCCTTACATCAGTGATTTTCAACCAGTATGATGTGGATTACTGATGTGCTGCGAATGATCCACAGGTGTGCCGTGAGAATTCGGCAAATTTATTTATTTATTAAACAAACATCATCATTAATAGGTTTAATAGGTTTATTGAAGAATTGAATCCCCTACCAGCAGCATGGTGTGCCTTGTCAATTGTCCCAAAATGGATTGTGTGCCTTGGCATTTTGAGCACACAGTTAGTGTGCCATGAGATGAAAAAGATTGAAAATCACTGCTTTACATGAACAACTTCCCAGTTTGAATAGCACTGTATTATGATAACCATGCTTCAGTTACCTTTATGCTTAAATAGTATATGGGTTATTGAGCTTTATAAGTGATCATGGAAATCAGAATAACCTTAAATAAATTATTGCCAGCTTGTCCCCTCATTTGCCATTCCTCAACTAATGCACTAAATTAGTGTGACATTATACCGTCTAAAAATAATCCCTTTCTCCTCAATTATTTAATACTAAAGGGCCAAACTATTAGTTCTGTCAAGCCTACTGTCACGACTGATGGACTCCCCCCCAGTTAGTGACAGACAGATCGGCCACCCCACAGACTGGATCTGTAAGGGCTTTACTTTTCACTTTCAGCATGCTGTTTGTCCCAGTAGAGAAACTCCTGATTTCTGAGAACAGGAGTTCTCACAGAGTCAAACAGAAACTGTAGAGAGCAAATTTGGATTAGTTTCATGCTGGAGCACAGACTCTATGCTCTATACTCCTGATCTCTGGTCCCCTCAATCTGGCCTTAATTAAAAAAAAAAAAGAATTAAGCATGTCAATCCTAATAACAGGCTTAACATAATATATAGTCTACATTCAGACTGTTTTCTCTGATTCCAAATTGTATGCTGATTGATAGCCAGAAGTTTCCTGGCAAATATTATTTGCATGTATGCATGATTTACAACATTACTCCAAAGAAGAGCTTTTCCTATCAAATATTTCAAGATGAAATTAAGACATTTCTGAAACATCCCCAGATAGTACACACCAAGGTATTTACCTTCTGTATATCATACAGCTCATGTGATTGATCTCTCTGTCCATTTTGAATCTCCGAAAGTCCTCCCATGCATCTTTGATGGCTGTGATAGCCATTATTACACAGACTGGGATCACTGATATACCTGGCTCAAACGCATTGAGCACCGGAACAAAGTTGAGTGTAGCGATGGCCACAAAATATAAATTGGCAAATCGGTGAAATTGCTCAAAGATGTTTTTAGGAATAAAAGTCAGGAGGGTGTATCTTGTGGTCTTGATTTTGTTGCCAACATAATGTCTGTTTGTGTTTTCTTTCCATTTGTCTTCAAAGGGCAAGTTAGAAACAACCACCCTCTTTCCTCCTTCTTTCTTCTTCTTTTTCTTTCTTTTCTTCCTGTCCTTAGGTTCCTCATTCTCAGAATCTGAAGCAACACTTTGACAGCACGGCCTCCTGAACTGAAGTATATCCCTTATGAATGCTATCAAGGACATTTCCTTGACATCTTTCTGCCCCTTAAAAGTTTCACTTACCTATAGGTTTCTAGAAAATCAGAGACTCACTATTATATCCAACTGGTATACAGTACGATGAAGCACTGGGCTGAGTTAAACCAACTTCTTTCATTAGGTTGTAATCAACACCTGCTGAACACAGCGTCACCCAGACGCACAGGTATCACTCTCCTATAAACCGGTTCTCCAGTCATCAGAGTGTATGATCCTGGGTCCTAGTGCTTGCACTTTCTAATGAGAAGTGATGAAATAGTTCCTAACATTTATAACTATACATGAACTTTCCTCACACAGTGGAAAGTGTTCCACTTGAAACACTTCTCAAAAATTCACTTGAACTGTTCAGATATGGTTTTCATCTATGCATTGCTGTGTACATTCACATTAAAAAGAAAATCACATTTCCATGCAAAGACATACTTTACAAAAAAAACACAACCAGCTCACATGCTGCCCACAGCTATATTGTAGATCTGACAACCTGTAGTTAAAGGATGCTAACAAGAAATGATAACCAGTTTAGATAGTAATCAGACAGACCAATACTCAAACTGGGTAATTGCGGCCCCTCAGTTCATATAAATGTCCCTCACTCCCTTTTAGGGGCAGGGACAGGGAGAAAGCAGTGACAGGATCCCCAGCAAAGGGATCATTGGGGAAAGGTGGGCTTTTTCTAGGACTACTGGCAGGGTCTGGGTTATGCGGACCCTGCAGAGTGATTGCAGGGCTCCCCATGGCTCAAAAATTGTGGCAGTTGCAATCATGGTTAAACCAGAAGTGGAACCCAGCACAGGGGTTTAGAGGGGGTGGGGGATGGCAGGGAATTGGCAGGAGGGAATTGGCAGGAGGGGGGCATTCTTGGGTAGGAGGACTCAGGAAAAGATGTTCTCAGGGTAGACTGGTGGGGAGTGGGAGGTTGGTGTTTGAACTGCCAGTTATGCTGGATCCTAGCTTCTATCCTTGGCAGCCTGAATGCCTGGAATTAGACTACAGTATCTCCAGAGGTGGCCTAAATCCCAGTAGATCTATTGGGGCTGTTTTGTCTTACCCCAGAAATTTCCCTGTGTTGTATTAGCACAAGTTTTGGGCTTCTGCTGTGCCAGCCCAAGGCAATGGGAAATATTTCTTCTTACCCTGGGTAACACCAAGCAGCACAGTATTGCCCTGAGCTGCCTGGAACGGGGCAAAGAGTGCCAGGTCATGGCACTCTTAAGAGCCGGAGTGCCAGGTCATGGCCCTGCCTCCCACTTCCCCCTGCCTGCCCACAGTGAACATTTTGTCATATCTTGTAACAGCTGTAAAGGATCTTGCCCTTCTTGAACACTAACTTCCAGCAGCACTAGGCTCTCATAGGACTGGGCTGTATTGAGGGAGATGGGCAAAAAAGTATGCATAGTACTGAACTACTATGGCCACAGAAAATTACTTTTCTCTGCAAATTTATTTTGGGATTGTTTTGGTTATATTCAAAAAATAGATTAAGATGATAGGTTATAGAGCATCATACTTGCCAGTATTTCCTGAATCATGGAACACAGAGGGGTTGGAAGCCAAAACGGGCAAAAACACTTAATTTTATTTAATGCATTCTCTCCAGCTGTTTGACAATGCAATGAACGAGGACAGTAGAACTCAATCTTTCTGCTGGAAAGGATTTGCCACGGGTCTATCATGATCAATGACTGTGTAATTAGAGTATCATAGAGTATTAATTAGACATATAAGAGTAATATAAGGCATATAAGAGAATCATAGAGTATTAATTAGCCATATAAGAGTAATAAGTAGAGTATCATTTAATGAAACTGATTAATCTTTTACTTACTTATTATAGGCTTTGGTTTTAGAGGAGTTGATCTGTTTATCAAATCGATATCTCTTATAATCTTCAGTGCCATCCTTAACTGTAATAATTAAAAGCACAACAACCAAAGGTAACATTGTGATTTCCCTGTGGAAGACTTCCAAGTGTGGAAACCAGTTGATGACCACCAAGAACAGGAAATAGACATTGGCCAACCTAAAAAGGCAACATGACATTTAAAAAACTGTAATTCAACTTCACACATGCCCAGAATCACAGATCATTTGCCAACATTCAAAGACCTTAATGGGGCTTCATACACCTTTTATGAAACAGGAGTCTCCACATGGCACATGAAACTGTCTTGTGAAACAGAGAGCAGTTTCATAAGCAGTTTATGACATGGCTTGGGTGGATTCTGTTCTATCCTTTATTTGGTAACTGTTCAATTGTCCGCAGGAAAAGAGTACTAGAACCAGTGGCATGACTAGAGAAGGGGTGGAGCAAATGGGGATGGATGGGAATATGGGTAGAGCTCCATTTTCCCCCTTCCTGCCTGGAATGGCTCCAAAGGGGTGAGACTCCTGCCAAAGGGCTTATTCAGCCCCCTATAGCTTCACCATTGTTAATAACTGTACAGATTGAACCTCTCCATTCATGAGAATTGGTTCAAAGAACCTGTGTGATTAACTATTTTTGTGTTATACAAAGGCTGTTAGTGACCATGGTAAGAATGCAGGCAACAAATTAAGATGCATCAAGTTCCTTTTCAAGTGGCTGCTAACTGCCCTGCAAGAAGCTGAGCTCCTTCAATTTGCAGTTTCAGCTCAGAGCAATTCACAAGTGATTATCACTTGGGGAAGGAAGGGAGGGGCTCTGCAAAAACAAAACTAAAAATTTATGAACTTTAAGACAAGCTTAATTGCCTGCCACGTCGCCGTGGTAAGCAGGCTGACTTTAAGCCATTAACTGATCCTTAAGGGAAGCTTATCTTTTAATTTAAAGAGCCAACCTCAGTTACTTTGAGTCAAGTAATATCCACACGTGTGTTCAGATCAAGAGAGAATTCTTCTATATGCAAATGAATCTATATCACATCCTCCTCCCACCAAGAACCAGTGCCATGTCTGGTCAAACATAAGAATATAGGAAGAGTCTCACTGGATCATGCCAAAGGCCCATCTACTCCAGCTTCCAGGATCTCACAGTGCCCAGCATGTTTCAGGGACACAAGACAACTACAGACCTGCATTCTGGTGCCTCCCCTGATCTGGCATTCTGATATATTAGGGACATGTCACAATAACAAGATAGTTTCTCCTGTCTCACCCGACTGAATCTTTGTGAGACATGCCAAGTTGGTGTCAACTTGCAGGATTAAATCCTGGATGATTGCAGATTCTTTTGCAATTTGGCATTAAGCAGCGACACTTTACAAGATGATAGACATAAACAGCTCAGATTTGGCAAACGCTTTGATAGTTACAACAAATGAACAGAGGATTAATGAAATATGATAACATGTGTAAAACCTAAAATACTGCACATTTTATAGGTACTGTGCAATTGGGAAACAACTTTAATTGACTGTTTTATAACATGTCTGCCATCTTTTACCCTCCAATGGTGTGAGCTGTTAGCTATAAAATTCCATGCCAGAACACACTTGCTCAGCTTTAAAACTTTCTAATTTCTCATTTTATGGGGGTTTAGTAATATCTAATGGGGACTTCGGGCATATGAATTTTCAGATTCCCCTGGCTGTGTTCCGGGGAAACTGGACAAATTATTTTTAGTGAAACTCTACATAGCAATTCCACTGAAAGTGAAAATACCAGAGTGGATGCCACAGCAAAAATAATGAAGAATTTTGTGGCCCCTTAAAGAATGACAGATTTGGCACATTCATCTAATGAAAGAATCAGGCTCTAGTCCACAAAATCCATGCCAGAATAAATCTTTGTAGACACCACAGGACTTTGTTGTTTTCGAGTGGAATAATAGCTTCATCCATACATTCACATAGGCTTCAAATTTTAATCTGAAGGATCATCTTTGATATGTCCCCATCAAAACAACTTTTGTTTAATTTTACTGTTTTAATGTTCTCATTTGTAATTCTAATTCCTACTGCAATGGTTTCCCTTTCCTTTCCTTTTTGCAATATGCAAATACCTACCTGTGAAACTGTTCAAATAGGCTTAGGGGTAAAAAGGTCAATAAAGTGTACTTTGTGGTTCGTATTCGATTTCCAGAATAAACTTGAGAGACATTCTCTGACTCCTTTCCAAATCTTTCATTACTGGGAAACAACACCCTCCATTTGTTCAAATTGTATTTCTGCCTCTCATTGTCAGATGACAACAGAGGCTCCGATTCCAGAGTTTGGCAGGGCCCTTCTCCAGGGCACCGATGCTTCCAGCGATACAAAGCAGAATCTACTGACAAAGCCATTTGAAAGCCTGAAAGACACATATGCAAAATAGGGCTTAAAAACCAATTCCTGTTTGGAAGTGAATAGATTTCAGGTGAAAGTTAAAACAGTAATGAAATCTCAGTTAATATATTACCAGCTTGAGTCTGAAATGTACTGCTTCCAGAACAAATTAACATAGCTTAACACATGTAACTAAAATACCTCAGATAAAGGAAAAGAAACACACAGAGGGTGCAATCCTAAGTGCATACTTGGGCTGGCTTCCCAGCGATCCTAAGTGCATACTTGGGCAGGGAGTAGTGGTGGCTTCCCCATGCTGCCATGAGAGAAAGTTGGCTAGGCTACTAAGTCTTGCTCAAAACAGAGATCCATACACATGAATGAGATGGAAAAACTGTGATGCTGTTTTAGTAGGGTACCAATAAATGATGGATCCATATTTCATGAAATAGATTAGACATAACAGAGGAAAAGTCCTTATTTAACAGTTGTCATGTACACAAGATCTCCTGTTTTATTGACCTTTAATAGCCTTTGCCTGGTGACTGAAGGCACTCCCGATGTCAACAATTTCAAGGATATCCTCTTAAATTACTCCTTGAGATAATATCTTAAACACAAGAAGGTGTCTTATAGTAGGGAAGAATGCTGATCCATATATTTTGGTATTGTCTATTCAGACTAGTTTCTGCTCTCCAGGGTCTCAGACAGTGACTTCTTCCAGGATTGATCCCAGGAATTGAACCTGAGCGGTTTTACAAAATTAGGTGTCACACAGTTAGCCACAACCCCTTCCCTAGATTAATGCCTTGAATTTTGCTTTTTAAAACAAACACACAAACAAATAAAAGACCTGGGTTGGCCCCACAAGACAGGGTGAGCTCCTGTCCTTAGCCCAGCTCTGCGACGCCAGCTGGATCCAATCGTATTGGCTCTGCCTTTCCATTGGACTAATTCAGTGGTGTGGAGAGGGGGGATTTGCTGCTTGGGGAACAGCCTATCCTCTATAACAATCCAACCCAGGCTTTCATGCTTCGCATGTAGCGTATGCAGCGCCGAGCACGATACCATAGTCTTCCAAGACTGACGGAAGCCTGCTTTTTTTTTATGGGGAGTCCTTGCTTCGATGTTAGAACAATTGGATGGCAATATGAATTTCCCATTGGTTTTCACTAGGTGGTGCAGTAACTATAGGTACATGTAATGTCTCTTATAATAATATAATAATAATAACTAGGCATTTATATACCGCTTTTCTGGACATTTTGGATTGCTCCTCAGTATTTAATCAAAGCGGTTTACATAGGCAGGCAAATTCTAAATCCCCAAAGGGATTTTTACAAACACAGATGGTCTCTGTCTTTCAAGAAACACCACATTCAAGATGTTACATTCACAATCTGGTTAACAACACTGGCCCGGATGTCTGAAATGCTGGCTGACCAAGTTCTCCTTCAGTTCTCACGAAGGGCAGCTGAGAAAGCTCCTTCACTCCCACTGAAAAGCAGATGGAAAATCTCAGCTACAGCAGCCGCTTTTCAAGGTCTTGCTTCGGATCTGACTTTCGGTTATCTTGATCCAGCAACCTTCAGCTCTTATCTTCAGGCAAACGGAGGCTCTACCCTCTAGACCAGGCCTCCTTATGTGTTCCTGTAGTTACTCTAGATTGTAGGGTAGGTCTTATTTCTCGACATAAGCTTTAAAAAAGTTAACAGTTTCAATTTACAGATTTTCTCCAACCAGCCTGCTTCTCCTATGGAATAAACCAGCCACTCCTACACCTATACTCCTCAGTACTGGAAAGACTTTTTACAAGAAGAGGGTGGTAACCCTGGCATTCTTACATTCCAAAGAAGTAACTAACCTGTCTGCATTTACGCGTTCTGTAATTCCAGGTGGATAGCAAACAACAATACCAATAGCAAAACAATATCTTTGGGAGATTAGAGAAGTGGTTTGCTGCTAAATGTCCTAAAATGTAGGTTAAAATGATAACAGTGAAAATAACAAAAGAAAATAGGAGTTGCTCCTTGTATCAGTTTTTTATGTTTTAAAATGTAAATGAATTTTATACCCTTTTCAGAAAAGTTTCCGAGAGCTGTTTGATAACTTATGAAGCATTATGCTAAATTGTCTATTTGAAGCATACTAACTTCTAACACTGTCCTTTTGCAATAATTCACCTCTATTTTCATATCCCATTTTTCATTTCCATTAAATATCTCTGTTCCCAGAGTGAAATTTCTCTCATTAACTGATTTTGACCACAACAGACTGTCCAGTATGCATCTAGCTGTGCTATGTGTTCCTTATCTCCACTAGATATAAATTAATCAACCAGCACATTATAATAAAATGGTCTCAAAGGCTTATAAGCAATTTCAATTAGAGAATGTTATTAGAATCTGAACTCACCTTGTTCTTAAACTGTTTTCAGCAAATTTTCATGCTGGCAAAATTACTTACACCCCAAAGCTTTCATTTGGGAGATACTTTTTAAAGGTAACTATCGCTACAAATCTTCCAGCAAAATTAATGGAAAGGTAAAGAAGGCAAACAAAATGAGAATGTGTTGTTTTGAACATCTTGGGAGAAATGTGAAAGTATTATCAGCACATGGACATTGCAAGGCTTTGTTAGATTAATAGCTTTAATGCAGGCCACTAGTGATAATGAAGTCTGCATTCAAAATGTATCCTATAATAAATAACAGGAATTACAATGAACTCCAAGAATGAGATGGAACAAAAATAACTGGACTAAGAGACGTGAGTGGTGAGGGTCCCATTGTAGTGGCGAATATGACAATTTTTGTACTACAGATGAGTTGAGCATGGCTGTATGCCATCTGTAACGTGCCAGAATCTGCAGTCTTGATTATAGTATTGGTAATTAACTATGGGCACAATCCTTACCATGTCTATTCAAAAGGAAGCCCCATTGTGTTCAGTATATCTTACTCCCAGGTAAGTGTCTTTAGGATTGTTGCCTATGAGCACAATCCTATCCCTGTCTACTCAGACATGTGCCATTACAACAATGGGACCCTTTCCCAAGTAAGTGAAGTTAGGAATGCAGCCTATGGTTGCAATCTCTACACATTTTCCTGGGAGTAAATCCAATTAAAAACAGTGGGACTTACTTCTGTATAGTAAGTATAGGACATGTATAGGATTGTATAGTCTATCCTACTATAGACATATATAGGATTGTACCCTCTGACTCTTTTTCAGACCAGTAGCTAATTAATAGCTAATTATCACGTAGCCTGGTGCAAAGCTCAAAATTTTACCCCAGAAGTGATATCATAACCCGAGGTAGTGTCATACCCAGTAATGTAATTTTTTTAATTAAAAAAATAAAATTGAAGGAAAAAACCTGTCTCCTCCTCCCCAGCAGCTTGTCAGTTTCATGAGTCAGTTTTGAGTTCAGAAAATCTACTTTTTCTTCCATAAGCAGTTCATGTTTTTATTTTCTGGTTAATCTTTGACAGAATACAGATTGCTACCTTGTGCAAGGTACCTTGTGCAACTACTACCCCCTGCACCTTCTTAGTTATACCACTGTTTCAGACCAATCCTTCTCCTCCTGGTGAGACCATGCAGGCTATGGGCTTGGGAAACGGGGTGGGATTGGGGGTGGGGAAGGTCTCTACCCAGTCCTGTCCTGTTGTAACCCTACAAGGTGGTAAGTTATGCTGGCTGATCTCAGCCAGTGCAGGGATCTAGGGATGTGGGTTGAGAGGATATGTTGGGAGGTGGTTTTTGGGGTGGGGAAGGGTGGACAGGATGTTCCCAGGGTGGGTGGATGGGAAGCAGGAGTGGGAGTAGACCTATTGGGAGGTGGGGGTTGCTGGTAGAGCTGTACTGGAATCCACTGGGGCTGCCCAGAAACAGGGCTTGGATCTGGCTTGAGTGCATGTTCCCTGGCCTGCCTCTTGCTTTCCACCTGCCCACCCACAGTCCTGCCCACCTGCCCACCACCTGCATTGCAAATTCACCAAGGAAAAATCTTATGGCCAGCAAAACAAACAGAAATATGTAGTTTCTACCACTAATTAAGTAATAAGCTATTCCGAGCAACAGCCAGTCTCTAAGCAGCTATGAATTTATTTTACAGTCTAAATACCGTGCCTATCAGTTTCCTCCATTAGACACTATGCTTTTCTGCCTGTACAAATAGCTCTTTTGAAAGCAGTTACATTTCTGAGCAGTTTGTGCACTGATCACTCTGCCAGCTGTCAGCAGACACACAATCATTCACACCCAGGGAAGGAAATGGATGCAGAAGAAAAACATGGCTCTCAATCAACATACCCATAAATTCAAATGCAGAAATAGCCATAAACTGCTTCTTGCAACTCATGGGTCTTATTAATGGCTCCCCAGCTTTGATTCAAAAGACATAACTTCCCTGGCTTGATTTGATGACAGAAATAAAGCACTTCTGCCCTCAGGATAGACTGAGAAATTGCAGTGTAGAAGGTGTGGTGTAAACAGATCCTGGCAGCACAGAGATTTTATTAATTCTAAACTTTTAGAAACAGTTTTTCCAAGGTTCAAAGACTTGGAATTCATCAAAATCTCATTTTGAAGTCAGAAATGGTATAAGTTCTATTCTCAGTTCATTCACTACCACTCCTTCTAACCAGTGGTGTCACTAGGATTATGTCAACCATGCAGGAGGCCGGTGAATAACCCCAATGGCAGACCTCCTTCTGTATGGGGTTTTGAATTTGAGCTATTACAGGGGGCGGCAGTGGTGTTACAAGGGGACTGCAGTTGGTGTGGCCCACACCGGGTGATGCAACCAGTAGCATGACGCACTCAAGGGGTGTGACACTTCAAAATTGCTAACATCACAGAGTTTAGGAATAATCCTATCATGCTACTTACTGTTGGATGTGTAATTTACAGAAGAATACAATGTCAAAGCTGGAGTGACACATCTTTCTTTCAAAATTTATGGCCTCCCAAAACTAGAAATCAAAAGGCATCCACAAAAGAGGCATATTCATGGAGTGATATGGAAAGTGAAACTGAGCCTTAATGTGTATTTACTAATGAGTAGCCAAATTCGCCTTAATCCCTTGAAAAGGGAAGGCTGAGATGAATCAGTAGAATGGTTTCTATGCAATGAATGCAGCCCCAGGAAATACCCAAGGAGGAAGTCCTTATGCTGATGAATGTATTGAGCCCTATGGAAAGCAAATCTAAGCTACACATTTGTGTTTACTTGCAAATAAGCAGATGTTCAACGGAGCTTACAATTTTAGACTTTAAGCAAAAACAATTGAACAAACACTTAATATAAGCAACATATAAGCAACATAAACCAATAAAACAGTAAATAAAAACAAAGTAAAAGCATACAGAGGCACAGGGGACAGGGAGACAACAAATCACACATTAACCCTACAATCCAGAGAAACTACAGGAAGATATAAGAGGCACTTACTCTGGATTGCCCTATGCATTTCCCATAGGTGGCACCATAACTACATGGGTGTAAAAGGTCCCATAGTTACTCTGGATTGTAGCCTTATAGGTCTACCCATGGAAATGTTTTGAAGGACATATCAGGATAAGCAGCCACTAGCCTGACTAGGATGGGGAAACGTGGAACATATACTGGGTACAAAATAGACAAGAGATACAAAAGGTCTCAGTGAAGCTGCTAGTACATCCTAATATAGGCATCCCCTGCTTTCTGATGATTCATTTTCTGACAGTTCTGCTCATTCAACACCTTTCAGTTATGCAAATACCTTTCAAATATACAATCAGAATGCAAACAAGACTGCAAACTCAATTTTGGTTCACTCCTAGAATCAACCAGTTATGGCACTGCAACCAGATGTAACAAGGGCCAAAGAAGACATTACTGCAAGGTTATGAGTATAATTTGTCATGTTTTGAGGTCACCTCTGTATATGCTGCTACTGTAAGCATTTTGGAATTTGTATCCATTGAACTTTAATCTTTGCTGCAGGGGATGCTACAGGGGATGTTCCTTGTTTTTGGTGCTTAAAATAATTAACACTGTGGAAAATTGGGCATTGAGTACAACAAAGCAAAACCAAAGGCTATCTCTAACAGCAAGAATCTTATCACATATATAGATTAAACTTTCAAAATCATGTTCATGCGCTGTAAGCCCAAGTCAATATGAAATGCATTGAGTAATTTATCATTCTACATATATATCTGGTTTTAAATGCACTGAGTATTTTATCATTCAGTGAACCTTTTTAAATCACATACAGTGGCGCCTCACATAACATAATTCGTTCCGGAGGCAGTTTCTTTACGTGAAACATTCTTTACGTGAAACAGATTTTCTCGTAGGAAATAATGGAAACTCAGACGATTGGTTCCACAACCCCAAAAATATTCATATAAAAATATTAACTGGATGTAAAAATGATGACAAAACACTGGAATTGAATTCAAAACATGCATTCAGTGTGCATGATCTTATGAAGTCTACTTAGGCTGCAGTCCTAAAGACACTTTCCTGGGAGTAAGCCCCATTTAACACAATGGAGCTGACTTCTGGGTAGACATGGTTAGGAGGCTGCAATCCAAGACACCTTCAAAGTGTCTCCCCACTTTCTCCTTCTCTCCATCCTGAGCCTCTCTCTCCCCTGCTCCCTTCTGCCTGGCCCTGAGCTGCTTCCCTCTTCCCCACTGCTCTTCTCTCCCTCTGTCCAGCAGACGCCCAGCCACAGGAGGAACAGCATGGAAGTGTTGCTTTCACTATGGGCAGGTGCGCTAGGCAGCCCTGATGCTTTTTAAACAGGCAGCCAGCCAGTGTGTCTGCCCCAACTGCCAACAAATGTTTTCTTTACGTGAAGCACTTTCTTTACCTGAAGCAGAATCCTAGAGAAATTTTTGTTTGTTACGTGAAACTTACTTTACGTGAGGTGTTTTTTACGTGAGGCGCCACTGTACACTGTTTATGCTTCAGGACTACAGGATGCTGCAGCACCTCTGTTCAAGTGTGGTCCATTCAATGGGGCAGATGTGCCAATTTCCCTGTTTTGAAGAAAGTTTAATTTTTTTAATTGCAGCTCACTATGTTTCAGAAATTGTATATCCCTTGGTTGACCAATTGTGGTAAAGCCGACCACATCGGAAGTTATTTTTGTGCTTTTTCTGGAATCTATTATTTTATTTGACAACAACCTATGACTTTTTTTTACTGCTAATCAGACAGTTATAAATCCAAAAGCAGGAATGTTTTGAATTTACAGTTTTTCTGTAAATTCAAATTGAATCACCTAATACTGGCGTGGTCAATATGACCACAATTGTTCTTCACTGGTTATTCAATAATTTGCTAGCTATAATTATAATCAAAATTCATAATTTCACAATATTTAATATAAAATAATTACACTAAAACTTGACGCAACATTTATCCATTATATGTACCAAACTATAGTACAGGGGGTTGGACTAGATGATCCACTGGGTCCCTTCCAACCAGGATTCTATGACCTAAGTTACTTTCCACTGTTTTCTCTCTGTCATGAGCTGCCACAACATCCCTTGCTGAGCTTTTGTTTCAGGTTGGAACCATTCAAAAAGCAGGAACATTTGCAAGTCATTCGTAAGTCATTTGCAAGCAATTGCAAGCTTGCAATTGCAAGTCAAACCACTTTTTTATGCTATATATTTCTGCTGGACCACTCCTAGTTGCTTCGCTTGCTTCACTTCACTTCACTCCAGGCATACAGGAGCCGTACAGGCTCTCTACTTCTCTTCTGCTACCAGCCCAGCCAGCTCTGAAAACTCTTATTACTCTTACTACTTTTCTTATTACTTATTACAATTTATTATTCTTATTCTTATTACAGCTCTTATTACTACTGAACTCAATGCAAAGGGACTTACCTCTGAGTAGGCATGCTTAGGATTGAACCTTATGCCATAGGAATATTGCTTGCTTGTTTGTTGTCCTGCTGTTTCAGGCCTCATATCTAGCAATCCTAAAGTCAGTGTACATAATGTACATAGTGTACATAAAGTCAGTGTACATAATAATCTAGCAATCCTAAACTCAGTGTACTGGTAGTACACATGCAAAGAATTCCACAGTATGCCACAGAACTACTGCTGTCCTGCTTTGACCTTTCACAATTGTAAGGCTGCAATTCCAGCCATGTACACCTCAATATATCAACTAAAACTGATAAATCATAACTCTTCTTCTGTGTTCTGTGTGCAGAAAGCATGTATGTCAAGAACATCTGAAAGTGGAGTGTGTGAGGTGTGGAAAGTGAAAAATTTTGTTGAAGTTTGATATTACAGTGATACAATCTGTATACTCACAACTTTACATAAAGTAAAATGTTACTAAAAATTGTTATTTTACAATATTTCACAATAAAAATAATTATACCAAAACTTGATGCAACATTTATTCATTATATGTACCATACTATAGGGTACGTACAGGGTCCATTGATTGGCCTGGTGGACAATTTGACCACATCGGTATTAGGTGATAAAAAAGGCGGGATTCTAAGGGCTAACAGTAAAAAAAAGAAAAAACTGAGAAAACACGTGTTGCTCTCCATTGCCTGTGGGTGGTGACTGCTCTGTTCTTGTAATCTCCATTGCATTGCTCCTTCCATCTGCCTCAGATGATAATATATGTGGCTATTATTTTATTTTAATGTTATGTTACAACTAACAAATTCTTTAAATGTATCTCAGCAATCTCAAAGATAGTAAATAACACTGAAGACAAATGATCAAATACATTCATTTAAAACAGAGGTCTCCAAACTTTCAATTCTGGGCTCTTGGACCTTTAACAATTGTGTAGAGGAGGGAGCTGATGATCTGTGAGATGAAAAGCTTCACCTGCTGAAATTTCCTCCTCTGCACAACTGTTAAAAATCTTAGAGCCCTGAAGTTGAAGGTTTGGAGACCCTTGATTTAAAATAACAATGATTAATCATGAAAAACAAAACTCCGGCCTCAAAAAAGCTTGTGAACCCTGATGAGTTTCTGGTATTTCTGATGACTGGTTCTGATCTAGTGAAAATGCTGCAGATAGGTAAACTGTGATAACCAAAACTAGGAATGCTAGCACGGAACTAAGCAGAAGCATCCAAATTTATTTTTTGTGAACCAGCTCTAATAAATGAGATCTGCAGCACAATTCTAAATTGTGCTTTAGTGGGCACCAATCTCTGGTGCAGTTTCCAGGTACTGTGAACGCCCGTAAAACACATTTGGGCCACTGCGAAAGTTGGGGAGGCTGGCACACATCCTCCCTGTGCCAGATCAAGACCTGGCCAAAGTACCTTTGTGGTGCCACTTAGGTTTGGGGAATGGCATTTCATGGGTGTTCTGGGGCAAGGCGAGGGCAATGAACCAGTAGGTGGACCAGTACGTCGGACAGGCCCAGGAAGGGATGGGATTGGTCTCTAGCACGTAGGCTGGATCCTAACCCCTTTCCCAAGCAGCCCAGCTTTATTCCAGTTTCTTGGATCTGTGCCAACGATTTAGCTCCTATAGGAGACCCTCATCCAGAGTTTTCTTCAGCTGAAAATTTATCTTCCTAAACAGAGCTCTTACTATAGACGTCATGCTGCCATGTCCTATAATGTCTACTGTGGATTTTGGCTCTGAATCATCTTTATTTCTGAGTCCTGGAGAATCTGAAGCTGGAGTACATGACTACCTGGGGTTCTGGGTCAAGAAATTCTGCAAATTCTTCTGTTGGGACATCATCCAGAGTGGTGATTTAATGCATCTGATTGTCCCACTGTGTGCTTGGAGTGGTGTGAATGGATCTTTCTCACCCTCTGAAAACCACTCCCTTAGACTGGACTGAGAGTCAGAGCTATATCCAATGTCATGCTGTTTAGTGTATTGGTTTTAGAGAAACCAGTTTTTATTGTGGCGATATCAAGATACAAGTTGTTGTATTGATATAATGTGAATTTAACTACACTCAAAAGGTAATTGTTACACAAATGCATGTATTAAAGATAAGGATTCCATTTAATACAGACTTATAGGTCAAAAAGCAAGGTCTTCCTCATGCATTTCATCAGAGATAGAAAATCCACAAGTACACTACTAGATGTTTGCACATCAATGCAAGTATTCTTGTATCCAACAGTTAAAAATCACATTCAGTTTCACAATGAATGTTTGGAACTAAACAAATACATACTCCTTAAGTACATACCTTTGCACACATGGATTCACTACTTCTGTGAAAGAAATGGGCTGGGCTGGCTCTGGCTTAGTGGGAAGGTTTAACATCCTACTTATCACCCTATACAAAAATTTGAATGCGTGGTCCACCATAGTAAAGAGTTTGCTAGAATTACATTTGCAAGCTTGAAATCAAATGCAGGTGTTAGTACTATTGGAAACAGTGCAGTAAAACCTGGGATTGAGAGTGTTTTGCAAGACAAGCAAACATTTATATACATAAAACTGAAAAGTCACTGACTAACTGAGGGCACAATTTAGAGTGAGGGCAGTGAAGAGAGCTCTAGCTGGGCTGCCCCAATTATTCTGAATCCAGAGCAGGAAGTTTTGCAGCATCCAGAGAATCAGGAAGCCTGGCTTCCCTAGCTGCTCCAGAGCATGCTCAGTAGGCATCAAGTAAGAGGGGAGGGCTTGCTCCTATGGTGATCCCCCCTCAGATCACACTGAACAAGGAACAACTGTGGTGCCTGCCTTATAAAAAGTCTGTGATGAAACTGTCAGTACAGTCTACAGTGAATACAAGGGGCTCCTTGGAATGGCCTTCTGTATCCCCAGGTTAGTGGGCTGCTGTAGTTGTGCCATATCCTGAAGTTGAGAGGCAGGAGTTGCAGCAAGGCTGGCCAAGAACTCAGATTTTTGGTCAACACTGCCATTCTAACTCTGCTTTATCATGGACCCCTATGGATTTACTCATTACTATACCTTCTCCTGAGGTGGTTTAACTCTGAGGAGCTGGAAGAGGGCATTTCTGCCCTGGAAACAGGCTCTGGATACTGAGTAAGTGCTCTGCCCTAGGCAATGCTAAACATGCCCTCAACATGCCTTCTCCTAAACTGCCTAGTCTGGCCCAGCTAGGGCAGACCAGCTCCACCTGTCTTGGGGCACCATATGTTTTGCCGTAGGCTGCCCCAAGCCTTTTCCAGAATAACTAGGGTGGCCCATCTTGCAGTTGGGTCAGCCCAGTGATAGGGTAACCCAAGTGCACTTCTGGATTGTGCACTGACTGACTGACTGACTGACTCATCAATGCCACAACCACTGGGCCTAAGTGTGAAATTTGGGGAGGATGTTCCTTCCGTGATGGAGGCAACCACTAACAACCAGTTTTCAGAAATTCCAACCGGAAGAGAGTGAAAAGGAGCACAACACATTTTCCTCCCTGTACTTTACATGAGGGTTGCATGAGGTGTGTGTTTCACTGAGGAATGCTGCACGGGGGGTGGAGGTGGAGGTTAACAGTGTGCCCAGGCACACAAATATCCTTGAAATTTTACTTCTACAATGCAGATATATTTTGCTAGTTTCTAATAAATGTTGGCTTGATATATAACAAATGCCTTGATAAACAAGCAAAAAATAGTCCCAGCCGTACACGGCCAGTGTCGGCACTCTGCCAGCACATGCTCAGCCTTTCCTCAGAGAACAGCCTATGCATGTCTACTCTAAAGTAAGCCTATTACAATCAATGGGACTCACTCTTATATAAGGAAGGGGCAACGGAAAGGAGCCTGAGAGACCTAGCTTTGCATGTCTACTCCAAAGAAAGCCCCGGTATAATCAGTGGGGCTCACTCCTGTGTAAGGGGGGCAGATTGGAGCCTGAGAAACCTGAGAGACAAAGAGCACAATCCTAACCATGTCTACTCAAACGTAAGCCTTACTGTGTTCAATGGGTCTTACTCCCAGGAAAGTGTTTTTAGGATTGCAGCCTAAAGCTGGCATAACCTTCAGTAAGGCTGGTATAAGCCTTGGCATAAATCCTTTGCTGCCCTGGGGGTTATCACAAAAGTGCAGTAGGGACACTTCTGCCCCACTTCTGGAGAGGTTAGGCCAATGCACAGGCGTAAGCCAACCTCCGCTTTAGGTTGATCAACCAAAAGACATAATGAAAACTCATTCATTCCACAATATCCCAGTATTGGGATATTGCATCCTTAAAAGGATCAGTTTTGTCTTCAGCATTTGTCCCAGATAGTGATGGGGTCTGTGACTTTGGATCAGAGTTGTCTGATACATGTTTTGATACATTATTGAGGAAAATGGCTAAGCCTAATTTCATCCTTTAAATTCTAAAATCAAAGTGATCCTTTTAAGGATGCAATATCCCAACACACTTTGTTTTATTCCTCTTTGCTGTTGCTCCTATGTCATTTTATATCTTTATACGAGCATTTCCCATTGAGTAATCCCAGCTGTGAATCACATAGAAGATGAGATGACATCATAGTGAGATATAGATAATCAGATTGGTCTATGTAGTTATGTCACTGAGGACAAATGAAATTGCAGTGTTGAAATCAATGCCAGAGAAGAGCAAATGTGACCTTGCTGCTGAAGCTACTTGATGAATGATTCCTGTTTTAAGCACTGTGCTTTCAGTCACTTTCACAAGGGGCACACAAACGCTTTCCAAAGTTTAGATGAATGCATTAGAATGTAACACAATTCTGACATTAAAACTGAGATGACCACTGCTGGTGGCCACTTTCCAACCCACTTTAACAGTCATGTTCTGGTTCTCCATGAACCAGGAAACAGCATGAGCACTCAGGTAGCTTGTGATGTGTGCAGATTCCAAGCATCTGGAGTTGAAAGGTCTAATTTGGCTGGCACAAATCTTTGGTTTCAGCTGTGTATCTGGAAGCAGAAACCCATCTGTTTGCCAAAAGCGCTGATTTGAACGCTGATGAGAAATGAGAGGAGAAAATGCTCCATTTGCTGGAGTCTTTGCAGCCACATAAGCATGCCTCCAGGGTCCTCTTCGTGAAATCCAGTGCACTTGGAAAATCAGTGGGGATGAACCTGTTGGCAGTCACTTGAGTAGAAGATGATACACTATAGTAGTGGTTCTCAAAGGGGGGTCAGGGCCACCTTGAGGGGGTTATACTTATAAGCATTTCAGGGGGCCACAAAAAGCACCACCATCAAAAAGCACCACCATCAAAAGCACCACCATAAAAGCACCGCCACCAAGATGGGCACCACCATCTTGGAATCTGGCATTGGGTACCACTATCTTGGAATGGGGCATTCAGGCTGCTTTCCTGGGAGTAAGTCTCATTGAACCTAATGGGATGTAGTTCTGAGTAGACATGGGGGAGCTCTGGCATCACAGTGATGGCACTTCCTGTTCTGTCTGGGACATTATTTCGGGGGGGGGGGGTGTCCCACAGAGATTGTGATTCTCAGAAGGGGGTCTTGGACTGAAATGCTTGAGAAACACTGCACTACCGAATGTCTTGCAGTGCCCAATAGTGAAGGTTGCCCTCTTTGAGGAGAGAAAAGAATACAGTATCTGAAACTTCTTTCAGATACTGAAACAGTTTCCATTTAAAAGTTCACTATATCCTGAATAACCACTACAGTACCAGGTGGTGGTCAAGATAAAAATGAAGTTCTGATCTGCACAAGGCCTTTAGTGACCTATTCAAGCTTGTGTCATCATTGGTCCATGCAGTACAGGAATCCTGTACATAGCACAAGTCTCCTTATCAATTGCCTGGAAAGCATCACAGTGTACACCACCACTCAAGCCAACATAAACATACCTTGTCAAGAATATCCTCTGTGATTCATACTAACTATCGTTCAATTACATCATCACATTTAACTTTCATGTTCCACTGTTTCTTGGGCTATATCTGCAAACATAATAAAAAGGTGGGTGATTGGGTAGAAATCATAATAATGTAATTAATATATTTTTAAATAAAGTAAAAATTTTATTATATAACTGTGGATTGTGAGGTTGCTTTGAGATTCCATTTTCAGGGTAATTTCAATGGGCTAAGAATCCTAGCAAAGAAGGACGTATCTCACATCACAGGTGGGCTGAAACCGGTTCTCACCCGATCTATAGAACAGGTTGTTAATTTGGGGCTGACGTTAGCGAACCGGTAGTTAAGAGGGGGCCGTCATATTTGAATTGCATGCAAGTGTGTCTGAATTTCTCTTAAAGGGGCTCTGGGTCTGTCTTCCCAGAGGTTCAGCTCCACTCCCTCCTCCCCTTCTGAACCTCCCTCCCCTTCTGAGTGTTGTGAGAATGAGCTCCTCCAGGGCTTTTGGTGGGGGCCATGCCTGCCTGCCTTCCTGCCTGCCCAGGTGCCTTTGCAGCCCAGTACTAGGCATGGAGAACTACTCAGGAGTAAGCCATACTGTATAGCAGAGGACTGCAGCCTGTGGCCACAATCCTAGCCACACTTTCCTGGGAGCAATTCCCATTGACTATCATGGGATTTCCTTTTGAGTAGCATAGAATTAGGATTTGAGGCTACTTTCCCATCCACACTTTCCTGAGAGTAAGCCCACTGACTATAATGGGACTTACTTCTGAGGAGATTGGCAGAGGATTGGATCTCTCCCTCCAGCCCTGCTCCTCCAGTCCTGTCTACTTTCCTGAGAGTAAGCCCACTGTCTATAATGGGACTTTCTACTGAGTAGAAATGGTTAGGACTCGGCTCTGAGGCTGCAATCCTATCCACACTTAGATGGGAGAAAGCCCCACTTACTAGAATGAGACTTGCTTCTAAGTAAGCCTTCATAGGATTGGACTTTAAGGCTAAAATCCTGACCACACAGTTTTGGGAGTAAGCCCCATTGAGTTGAATGGTACTTCCTCCAGATTAGACACGGTTAGGATTGGGTTCAGGCTGCAATCCTATCCACACTGTAGTCCTTTTGCCCCCCCAGAGATCTCCCCACCTCATCCTGCCTCTCTGATAAATCTCTCCACCTGAGATTGTCGGGAGGCAGTATGGGGGCACCTGAAGAAATAGCCCCAGTTCCCATCCTGCCCCCCCAGGAGCAGGGGGGGCAGGTAAATCCTATTAAAGTCAGCAGGTTTAGGAGTGTAGCCTCAAAGCTCAATCATCTGTCTACTCAGAAGTAAGTTCCATTATAATAGTGAAGCTTACTTCCTGGAAAGAAGCTGGTTTCTAAGAGCTTGTAATCTATGGCTGACTGGTGTGGCTTTTCTTATGCTTTTATGTTCTTAATTGTGGCACACATTCCCCCTGAGACCATAACAAAGTGTAATGCATAGGAATAAATTACATTGAACTCAGGGGCTTAATACTGATTGATGCGGTCACAAGTGATACAATTTTTTTGGTAAACTAAGGGTTAAGGTAGTGTGCCCTCCCTGCCCCGCCCCCGACCCTGGCCCCCCCGACCCAGCCTGGCCCCGCCCACTTCCGGAGAACCGGTTGTTAGGGCAGGCTGGGCCCACCACTGTCCCACATGTGACTCAAAAAGGGCAGAGGGCCATTGAAAGGCATGTATAAACAGCTGAGTAGCCTTATTTGTGTTTCTATTGTAGAACCTGGAGCATTTTTATTTTGTCCACCTTTTGTACTGCCAAATATGACACCAAGAATTGGCTCATTAGAAATTTTTTTTTGAAATTATGATGGTCTGTATTGAATTACAGTCAGTATCAGATTTAGAAAACAAAACAAATTCCTCCCAGAATATGAGTAAAGTCAAGAATGTAAAATATAATGTACAGAGGGAAAAAAGTGTAATGACAGGTGATTGAGTCCTTTCATCTTATATGTGCATTATCTTAATGAGATTTTATCCTACACTAGCATTACTGCTAGTAACAGTATTTTTTAACATGGCTGTTGCTTTCATCATAACAAAGACTGTTTTCTTTTATCCAGGGTACACACATTTTGTACCTGTCAGTCTTGACAATATTCTTTTAATTATCTGCTATCTTGAATGGGAACTCATCTTCCTATCATGGAAAAGGGTGGAAAAGAAAAAGTGTGACTTTTGTTGGTAACCACATAACTCATTCACAAATTCATCTTAAACCCAGATTATCCCCCTTTACCTTGATGAACAGGTTTGGCTGGCCAGTCCCTAATGGCAGTGATTCCCAAACGATG
Organism: Cryptoblepharus egeriae; assembly: GCA_030015325.1. Taxonomy (NCBI): domain Eukaryota; kingdom Metazoa; phylum Chordata; class Lepidosauria; order Squamata; family Scincidae; genus Cryptoblepharus; species Cryptoblepharus egeriae. The sequence continues at coordinate 84,759,013 of JAREYC010000002.1, read as the reverse complement.
AGCTATACTCCTTGGGGAGCTGTGGAAATCAGCCAGGGGAGCCTAAGAATCTTCACCAAAAAACTCACCACTGTATACAATGCATAAGATTGTAGCTCTAATGGGAAGCCACAGCCACAGTATGGGAAGGGAGTCACCAGCTGAAAATGTTGGGAGCCACTGCCCACAGTTAAACAAATCCAGAAAGAGGGCCAGTCAGCCCAGGCAGGAAGAGATACTGAGGAGACAATCCTATCCATTCTTACCTGGAAGTTAGCCCTATTGACCATAACAGGACTTAGTTCTGAGTAGCAATGCATAGGTTTGGGCTCTCTCTCTCTCTTGCTCTCTCTCTGTGGAATTTCACATAGACAAAGAAAAAAGGCAGGCTGCAAAATGATGCTTAGTGACTTTTAGCTACTTCACCGGTGCTTACAGAAGGTTAAAAGTGTCCAAAACATAGGAAAATAGGAGAAAAACAGGATTAATCCCATGTACTCAAAATGTGAAGTAATGCTGAAATAACTACTGTTTCATGGAAGTGAACAAAGATCTCCTATAGTCATGGAAATTGCCTGGGGTAGGGGAGTACAGAGGGAAAGGAGAAGAGAGTCCTGCCTCTCACATTGCTTAGTCTCAAAAACATATCCAAATGCACATTTTCATAAAATATACAATAATGATGAAAACAGAGATGGAAATGAAAGGATGTGAAACTCTAGTCTCTGAAATATTGACGTATTGACCACCATATTTCTTTGGCTTACCTCCTCATACTCTTGACAAGATTCATCCATCTATCCTTCCGCCCATTAGAGGTATCACCATACACACTTGGGCTGCAATCCTAACCAAATGTTCCTGAGAGTAAGTACTACTGAACACAATGGGACTTACTTCTGAGTAGACATCCTGAGGATTGCACTGACAGTCTTGAAACAGGGACACAGCCAAATGAGATAAGTTTGTGCCTTCAAACAATGGAATGAAAAGATTTTTTGTAATGGGTTTGGTGAGAAAGTGTGAAGAGAATGCTTCAACTAAGACTGATTTGGCCTGCTATAACAGCGTCTATTTAAATGAGGTGGGTCACTTTCCGCTTCCTTCCTTTTGCCCTGGAAGCTATCCTTGACTGGCAGGAATCCTTCTTCCATCTGCAGTTCTCCTGCCCCTTCTCTGAAGATAATATTTTCAAGCTCAACACTGCTGCTGGCATAGATTCCTGAAAACTGACATGCACCTGAACTACGTAGACACCTGAACCATGCCCATGCAATCCTCCTGCTGGCTTTACCTTGCCTGTCTTAATTGCTTATTGGTAGTAGGGCACTATAGGAAACCATGCACAGAGGAGAGTAGGGGTTAAGAGTTGCCATGAAAGTGCAGTCCCAGAAAAGCACAACCACTGACTAGGTGTTGTAGGAGACAGGTCCCCGCTGGTGGGGCTGACCCCAATTGTCAACAAAACAGGCCCTGGCAACAACAGATGTCAATGAAGTGAGAGACCATATGTTGCTATACAATTCCAATTACAACACCTCCCTACGGAGACTGGTTCTGCTAATGATTAATGACTCTTGATCTCTTTGAGTTGCTTCCACAAGATGACTAATATTTGAGAAAGAGCAAAGAACTCTTGTTTTCGGAGTTGCCGCATTTCAGCACTGACCTCCGTGTGTGTGTTTGAAGAGAGATGCTTTCAGTCGACGCAAGGAAAGGGGAAAGAAATGAGAAGAAAATATGTGTGAAAATAGAAATTGAATGTAAATATAGCAACAGCATTTCTGGATAGCCAACCATGGCCTGCCAGTGAGCAAAGGGACCAGCACTGTTCTGCAGTACTGTCTGAATGAATTATTCAAGTCACACTGTGTGTCATTTTCCTGGCAGAAACCTTTTCCCTCTGGTCCTTGGTAAATCCCGTCTAGCAAGATTACCTGCCAAAGAGCACCATTTCCAAATCTTCAACACTTCACTTGCTAATTTCCAAGGCATCTCTGCTTGAAATGCATTATTTACAAGGGAGCTTTGTGTGGAAAGGTATTAGGGAAAATTGCATAAGTCTTGAAAACCTGGCTTGAACCAGGAGCAGAGAGCAAAAATCCGTATCGTATTTTTGCAGTTTGGCTACAATGAGGCCTTGCCCCTGTGGGTGACGGTGTAAGCAGCAGTCGAATATTTCCAGCACTCCCTGAGCCTCCTATTGATGGTGATGTTTCATAGGGGAATTAGAAGACTGGCTCATATTTTCATTGGGAGGAATGTGCCCCTCACAGCACTTCCTGGTCTGCCAAAGACGTCAAAACAAATAAAGTATAACAGTCTTTTTCAATGCTCTGAGGACTTCCTAAGATACAGGAACGCCAGCTAGCAAACAACGAGTTTCATACAAACAGAAGTTAACTGCAAATGCAGGATCTGTGAGCTTGGGGCAGAGTCAAGTCCTTCAAACAAGTTTGTTAAAAACCTTTCAGAGACCACAAAGGGGAGAGAAAGCTAATAGGTTTAAATATATGGTACTGTTAGCAATTGGCAAGGTGACAAGATAGTAGTAATAGTTGCTGCTGTTTACTGGCAACCAAGGGGGTTGCCTTACTACCAAACATTGCATAACAGCTTGGGGGACGGTGAGTTATAAGTAAATTAAAGAAGCAGAGGCACAATTATACCACAAAGGAAATCGTACTGTATTCTGCCAACTCTGAATGCAAATTTCACAATGTTAATTAGAAATTTGAATGTGAGTGTTGTATGACTCACAAAAACTCCACAATAGCACTGTCTTAAAAAAGCAGACTGTCCTTGATGATGTTACAGAGACATAATTTCTACAGAAAGCTTCTTCTTTCTGTCGAATCCAACTTTTCCTGAGAAGCAAACAGAGAAGTGCCCTCTGAATTTCTCAAGTCTATGAAAGCATGTTAAGTGATGTGTTTTTTGTGTTAAGTTCTCATCCTGATGAGTCCTTATTCACAGGAAAAGAACTGCGCAAATTGTTTTTTGGCCTCAATCAACTTGTTAAAGCACATTAACATTGGGGCCAACCATAGAAGTAATTTGTGCTTTAATCACTAGTAATGGCATGAATGAGGTAAGTCTATTATACCTGTTACCATGGCAAATACAAATAAGGTAGCTTATTTATCTAACACACACACAAATATGGTGATGGGAGAGAGAGAGAGAGAGAGAGAGAGAGAGAGAGAGAGAGAGAGAGAGAGAGAGAGAGAATTGTATGTCACTTATTTGGAAAGTGGCTCCAAGGAGAGTCCCTTGCCCACTTCTGCTCTGAGAATGACATGCTTAGAAGTCATTCAGGCTGCTGTGCAGTGTTGTGGCTTCCTAATGCAATTCTAGCTAACCTGCTCCTGTATAGCAGGATAGAGTAGGACAGGAAAGTTGCTTCCTCCAACTTGGATGCCACTCTAGTGGGTGTCTCTCTAGGACCCTAAACTACATTCACCGACTGCTGTTTGCTCATTTTTGGTTTCAATTAATCATGGCTCTGATTTCCTCCAAGATGAACCAGGATAGGGATTTGAGAAGGGATACCTGGGCAAAGTATGTTTCTAATGGGTAGCCTGTCATACACTTGTTTTGCTCAGAGGAAAAACTATTTTACTGGAAAGGCTATTTTACTTTTCCTAATGTCCCAAAGGTACCTACTGTTTGACATTTTTTGAAGAAAAAATATCCTGAACTTTTGGAAACCGGAACTCGTATCAGTATTAAAACACACACACTGCTTGCAACAACAGACTAAAGTCCAATCTTCTGTCTCTATGAGGTCACCAGACACATCTTGCAAGTGTGTGTACACATGCATGTGCAGTGCACACACACACACACACACACACACACACACACACACACACACACACACACACATCTCTGTAGTAAATCTCCACCTTCCTTTTGTCCCCCAGCATTTGAAACTCAAGAGGATATGATGTCTCTGAGAAGGCAGCCTCCATTTAGCTAATACCTCTATTAGTTGTTAATAGACTGATCCTCCCTATGTCTAACTCTATTAAAAATCATCTAAATTACTGCTCAGTGCCACAGCTTATTCAGATAGATAATAGATTAATTATCTATTATCTATCTGATAATATTCAGATAGATAATAGATTAATATTTCATCTATTAATTTTGTGATAAAGAAAATTCCTATAACTCATGGATATTAAAAAAAAATAGTTTCTTCCCACTCTGTGACCTGTTTTTGAACAGACAAATCATCTCATGTGGAAACAAAGTGATAGGCAGGCTGAAAGCATCCTGTACCTAAGAACAGACAGAAAGTGGGTTTTAATGGAGTTGAGAAAAAATATTTCTGTTCCACAATACCATCATAATCTTGCAGACACAAAAAATGTCTCATAGCCAAATAACACGACACAAAAACCTTCCTCATATGTTCTCCACTTCAGCCATAGTAACTGGAAGAAAGGGCAACAAGGGCATATCAAATAGTTTCACCCTAAGAGAATGCTTGCTAGCCCCCTGGTCCTTCATATGCTTGCTGGCCCCTTGGATAGCAAGTACGCTTGTTAACCCTTTGGTCCTTCATATGTTCAGTGCATGTATACAGATGCCAGCACTGACTGAACACAGGATCTACAGTCATGACAACTTGTGTCATTGGATGATGGTAGCTAATGTGCTCCCACTGTGCTCCTCACAAAACTGGTGTCCCTGGAAGGATAGCACACAAAGAAAATGTCAGTGGCATTTAGCATGTTTCTGATTTCTTTTGTCTTACAAAATGTACAGGCAAAAGCTGTTTGTCTGTGTACTGATGAATGAACACTTGAAAAAACAACATATGGGGAAGAAAGGGGCCACTTTATAAATAGACAGAATACAGTGGTGTATAAAGCAGTTGCATAAGACTCAAAGCACCAGTGGTGCAGGAGGCTAAATCATTAGAATGTCCCAGGGAAAAGCTGTGTACTCCTCATCAGACCATGGACAACTTGTGGTCCTGGATTGCATCCATGGACTGGAAAAATTAGAACTGAAGATCAGCATAGCAGGGAGGAACTGCTTGAGTTTTCCTGTTCATCTTTTTTCAACCGAGGCCAAGTTGCTTTTTGCTGGATAAAAGATACAAGGAACCACCACATCTGTTCTCTTGTGGGGCAAAAAGAAGCCGGTGACAGCAAATTTGACAGAAAAGATCGCAAAAGTGAAAGTGTTCAGAAGTGTTTCTCCACTCACATGTGGATCTGAGCATCACATGTACCCTTTCTACACTGTCTATTAAAATCCTTCACTGAATAGACTCAGGATGCAATGCTAAAGAATTTAGGCTGGCATATCTCATCTGTCTCTCCATTCCTATGGTGGTGAGGGGAAACAGGTACATGTCTTTTCACTAGTCTGTGCACCTCCTAGAAGTGGCACAGCAGTACCTTACAGCACTTTTGTGACATCCCCAGGTAGGCACAAGACTTGTGTGCTGGGACAAATGCCAATCACATTGGTTTTAGGATTGCAGCCCCAGACCACATACTTCTCCATTATACTTTCTGGGTGATTATCTTAGGATGCAGCTCATTGATGTGTGTGAATAAGGAGTGTTGGCAGAGGGCATACGACTTGAGAAAGAAAAAAAATTTGCACTTGTACTGCCATTTTTTGCTTAGCTCATCATTCGTGAACACAAACTCTTTGTCTCCATCTTGATCACCAGCTAACAAATAGAATTAGTGCGCAATAAGGTTTTCATGTGTGCCTGATATATTATGTGGTACTGAAATGCTGATGTTCAGGGAAAAAAGACACATAATTAGTATGAATGATGTGAATCTGTTTTTTAAGCAGACTCACCTGGCTAATTTGAAGTCAGCCATCCATCTGTTCTAAACCTTACCTGAACTGCTCATTGATGATGTCCAACTGCTGAAATAAGGATGGTATTTATAGAGACTATTGTTATCAAGTATTAATCGTTTAAAGGTAATAATGAAATCTTTTTTCAGTTCTTGAGAACTCTGCAATGTATCTAGGTGTTCATAATTATTACATAAACAATGCACCATTTAATCAACTGATTATTTGCAGGGAAAATATTAATCAAACCTCAAGAGGAAATTAGCAAACCAAATGTCTTTCTCAATTTGTATTTTGGAATGGGCTTGAGTAGCTCCAGGTTGTTGGGAGGCTCTGGGGCAAAACTCTGGTCCCATGGCACATGGGAGCCCTGGTGGGAAATGGTGGCTTCTCCTACCCTCCATTTGCCAATGGGAACATTTCTTAGAGACCCTATCAAGACTCAGAAACCTCTGGAAGGCATTTCCATTTACAGAAACTGCCTAACATCCCGATCCTAATGCTAGACCTGTGAACCAGTGATTGTGAACTAGTGAATCCTGAATCAATTGAATCCTATACTCTTTCCTGGGCCTTGGAGCCCAACATAGGTCTCCTCAGTTCTCCACCATCTAAATAGTTGATGCAGATCTGAGCAGTTTCATAAAGGATGCCAGAGTCCAACATAGGGTAAATTGCTTAATCTCTTGGAGATCTTCAGCTGCTTCCCTGGCCCCAAATGAAGCAGCAGGCCTGATAGGATTGGGCTGACATACTATCAGGACACTGGAATGGAATAGTTTATGTGGGTCCTCTTGGTCAGTGATCAAATATTGACTCAATCCTATCCAAATATCCAGTACTGATGCAGCTGTGCAAATAGGGCATACACAGCATCCTACAGTGGGGAGGCAATCATGGAGGCCTTCTCAAGGTAAGGGAATGTTTGTTCCTTTATCTCAGGGGTGTGTTGTGGCTACATTGGTTGGAAAGTATGATGGAAAGGACCTTTTAGCCATTCTCTGATACCCCTTCTGAATGAGACTTACAGCATTTGCATTGGCTTTCAATAGATGCTGTTTGAGGAAGCAGAGATATGGCATTTTGTAGCTTGAACTATTACCAGCTATATCCATCATTATTTCTCATGAGGCACAACTGCACTTTCCTAAGTCTTTATTATTAACGTGGAGCCTCACAAAAACTTGATACTGGGAACCTGAAATCTCACCGTACTAAGCACCTTTATGAAATGTCTTTAGAAATTTAGGTACAAAGTCATAATTTTTCTTCGATTTTCTACAATTTGACAAGAATCTTTGCACTGACGTCAATAATGAACAATGCTTTGGCACGACAGAAGCTTTTCTCCTTTTCAAAGGTTCTGTCAATTGTTACAAGATTTAATGAGCTCATGGGGGCAGAGAAGGCTATAAATTAAAAAAAGAATTAAATTATATGAAAAACAAATTTCCATTATACAAGGGATAAAATATCTGCCATTGCTTATTATATGTTTTATTTTAGTTCAGTTTTTTTAATAATGGAATTTTTAAACAAGAAGTATGGATCTGCTCTGAAATGTACCATTTCAGACTACAGGTAGAGCTCATACATACTGTCCAAGAGTTCTGTATCAACTGGTTTAGCCATGTTTTCCATACACCTGCCTGGAGAGAATCCCACACTCCATTTTTCTTGATTTCAGGAAAATCACACGATTCTATATTTTGCCCTATGCAGCTGTGTGGGCAGCTATCAAAAGCATATTCTGCACCAAAGCTGGAAATGTACCTGTGCTGTTCTGATAGCTTGTTTTTATATATTGTTCCCCAAACCTATAACTCTGATCACATGACTATATGCCCTGTATGCATAACAAGCAGGAAACTTGGCAAAAATATATTTGTTGACTTTTCTCTTTGGACATTCATCCCTCAGTGTTAAATGTAAACTGGATGCTTTTTACTGCTGCCTGTTTCTCAACCCAGCCTGGCCTAATGAGCCAGCCCAGCTCTTGGCTGTTAAAAAAGCAGCATAAACTTGTAAGGGAGCTGCTGTGCAAGTCTCCCCTATAGAAAGTAGGTGTAGGAAATCTAAACGAGAACATTCAACTCTTGTTCTAAGTGCAGCTCTTATATCAGTGAAGGCAAACACAAGAGAACATCTGAACAAAGCTCTGTTACTCAAGCACATCTCCCATAGTTGTAAGGAAATTTTGCTGAGAAGAAACGGTATAAGGAAATTCTGGATAAAATCCAACATGTTGAAGAATGCTTAAGCACAATCTGGTCTTTGAAGCATAGCCTAAGCATGTAGCCATTTTACCACCCTTGCCTTGAAGAGCAGTTTCCCATTTGATACCAAAATCATTTTTGAGGCTTTCATTTTTATGCCGTTTTAATTTTTATCATTGTGGGCTAGAATTCCAAGAGGAGCTTTTTTCATCAAATGTATGATATGTCATCTCTGCAACATGCTATCTAATATACCATCAAATGCATGTTCAGTAGTTTTGAATCTTCCAACATTACACTAAAGTGAGAGGGTTAATATGGTGTGGTAGTTCAGTGGCAGAACATATATTTTGCTTATGGAAGCTCCAGGTTTAACCTCCAGTATCTCCTAGAACAGCGTTTCTCAAAGTGGGGGTCGGGACCCCTTTGGGGGTCGCCTAGAGGTTTCGTGGGGGTCGCCTAAAGACCCCTGGTGCAGGGAGCCAAGTCAGGCTTGCCAGACCTCTGGCTGTAGCTGCGCTAGCACTCAGGGCCCAAGGTGTAGCTGCGCGAGCACCTGACAGCCTCATGGCCCAATCCTATGCATGCCTACTCTGAAATAAATCCCATTATAGTAAATAATGCATGTCTACTCTGAAATAAATCCCATTATAATCCCAAAATGTCTAGCACATGGGCCTTTACTCCCATGTAAATGTGGATAGGATTGCATCCTCAGGGCCCAATCCTATTCCTGCCTACTCTGAAATAAATCCCATTGTGTTCAATGTGTGCATAGAACACACATTTCATTTGTAACAATGAAAATACATCCTGCATATCGGATATTTACATTATGATTCATAACAGTAGCAAAATTACAGTTATAAAGTAGCAATGAAAATAATTTTATGGTTGGGGGTCCCCACAACATGAGGAACTTATAAAGGGGTCACAGCATTAGGAAGACTGAGAACCACTGTCCTAGACTCCTGCCTCTAAGTCTGGAGCAACACTGCCAGTAACTGTAGACAATACTAAGGCTGTAATCCTAAACACACTTTCCTGAGAGTGAGACCTGTTGAACACAATGGAGCTTACTTCTTACTTCTAAGTCAGAGCGCAATCCTAACTGGGGGTTAGACTGGAGTAAGAGACTTCTATAAGGCATTCCTATGCCACTCCAGGGGGGGTTGAGGCTGGTACACAGAAATGCGCCAGCCTCCCTGCACCACTGTGGAAATGGAGTGCAGGATGAGTTTGCTGGCCATTCCTGGTCAGGATTAGGGGACTGTGGGAGGGGGCCTTCTGGTGTGGGGGGATTGTGCTCTCATCTTTCGCTCCCTGCTCTCTCTCCTGAAACGTCCTCCCTCCAGTCAGGATTGTGCTCTCAAGTCTAACTTAAGCTAAACAGGTTCCTGTGGATTCCTGTTAAAACGGAGACTATTTTAACAAAAGTCCTGTGAATCAAATTTTAGATGGCTTTAGACTTCCAGCACTTCCAATGTCATAAACCTAAGTGTGTCCTGATAGTGTGTCATTTTAAAAAGTGGATCCCAGCGCTAAAAGGTTTGTGAACCACTTGTCTAATCAAGTGTAGGAAATGCGAAACCCAGAGTAACCATCATTAGTAAGAATGGCCTGGCAGTTGGAACACCATTTGAAAAATTTTTGATTCAGAGTTGTTCATTAAATACAAAAATCCAGATACTGCAGAGAGAGAAGAAAAGCAGCATTCAACTTCATTAAAATTAACAAGTGAAGAATACCAAAGGAATGGCTCAATAAACAATGGTTCTTCAAATGGCCGATTAATATCTCCTGTCAATCAAACTGCAGGATGCATGATAGATGCATGATTCATGAAGAGACAAGGTTCATTCACACCTACCAAGAATGAAACATCTGAAGGTATGTTAAAAATGCATTCAAGTAACCTGGACCGCCTCATTCCAAATAAAAATCCAATTGTTCTTTTAAAATAACTTTCCCAGTTAACTACAAGAATCAAATAATATTGCCAAATCCAGTCTTTCTCTCTTTTGCTATTATGGGCAAAATCCAGAGCAGTTACAGGTCCACGCAGTTACGTCATCCTCTAGTGTTATCTTATGGAAGGTCACCTTAACCGCTCCGGAGCAAAGGGCTTAATTTGACTTTAGGATATGGGCTTAAGTCAATTAAGTGAACTGTAATTTATAAAATGAACAGGTTGAAAAACCTAGAAATGCACCTGGTGCACTTTTGCAATAGTTTTACACTTGGCAAATTCTGTGCAGCCAGAATCTTAAATGAAATGAACCTCTTTTATATCAAGCAGACCACAGATGAGGAAATATTGGTCCATGCCAGATGTTAATGTTAGATTAAAAATTAAATTTTTTAAAATGTTTTTCTCAGAAAAGGATTTTTTCCTTCATGAACCCAACAGAAGTTATTTTCTAATCCCTATTTTTCTTTCCCCCCTGAAATATACATTAAAAAATAAAAAATAAAATAATTCTTCTATAGCAATGTAGAATAAACTAACCTGTGAAAAGTAGACAGAAATTTTGTGTAGATTTATGCGGAGCCTATCTTCAGAATAGGGAAGGTGTCTTGCTGCATTTATATTGCATGTGAGGACTATTAAAAATGTCTGAGCTTGGAGAATAAAAGTGATGGGCGTCATGATTCTGGATGGGGTTGCACTCCCTCTGAAGGAGCAGTTTCGCAGCTTGGGGGTTCTCCTGGATTCACAGCTACTCCTGGAGTCCCAGGTGGCGGCTGTGGGCAGGGGAGCCTTTGCTCAGCTTCGGCTGATCCGCCAGCTGCAACCATACCTGAGTCGCTCGGATCTGGCCATGGTGACCCATGCCTTAGTGACATCGAGACTAGATTATTGTAACACACTCTGTGTGGGGCTGCCTCTGAAGACTGTCCAGAAGCTGCAACTAGTCCAGAATGCGACGGCCCATGTGGTTGCTGGGGCTCGTCAGTTCGACTCTGTCGGACCACTGCTTCAGCGACTACACTGGCTGCCCATTCGTTTCCGGGCTGAATTCAAAGTGCTGGTCCTGACCTTTAAAGCCCTAAACGGCTCGGGTCCAGGGTATCTGAGGGACCGCCTTCTTCTGTACGATCCAACCAGTCACCTAAGGTCATCTGAGGAGGCCCTACTGACTGTGCCGCCACTAAGAGATGTGAGAGGTGTGGCGGCCAGAGATAGGGCCTTCTCAGTGGTGGCACCCCGGCTTTGGAACTCCCTCCCCTTAGAACTGAGGAAAGCTCCCTCACTACAGAGCTTCAGGTGGAGCCTTAAAACCTTCTATTTTAAAAAAGCATTTTAAATGGGGCAGAGGTTGGAGGGCAGTTTTATTGCTTTTTTACTGTTTTAACTAAATGTTTTTAGCCTGTTTTAATTGTTCAGTTTTAATCTAATTGTATTTTAATTGTATTTTAATTATGTTTTAATCTATATTTATAATTCTATTTTAATGGTTTTTTTTTATGTGATGTTAGCCGCCTTGAGCTCCCTCTTGCAGGTGAGGAAAGGCGGGGTATAAATTAATTAAATAATAAAAAAATGCTAGATCAGGGAGAAACAGATCAGGACAGGAGTTGTAGCTCAGTGGTGGAGTGCCACTTTGAAAGCAGAATGTCCCAGGTGAACTTCCATTTCATTTCAATGAACAGGGTTAGGATTCCAGATTATTATGCACATTTCATCCTTGGAAGTGATGAAAGTCACACATCGGCGTCACACACCCATGCCATTCAGAAAACATCATGAGACAAATGAGTACCATGAAATATGAGTAGCAACTAAATTTGAAATCCACCAAACAATCAAAATGTAATGAAATTCACACATAATCTAAGCAGGTCTTTCATTCTGCATGAAGACCCCTGCTCTGTAACTCCATTTATTCAGAAGTATTGCAGATCTCATCTCGGCTATGCCTAATCAATGGCAAAAAATATCACACAACTGCCACATCATACAGCACAAGAATAGTTTCGTTATGCTTAAGTTCGTGGACTAGAGAAGGAAATTAGGACCAGGAAGAGCATTGCGTGCAAGACCTTTGTTTATTGTGCAGCTTTCTGCTGCTGAAGTATAGGCACTGCTGGATATAACCTTTTCAGCTCATTGTTTAATTTAAAGTTTATTACTTTGCTGTAACTTGTGGTTTGTCACAGAGCCTGCAAAACCTGGACTTTTTCACTCCTAGTATAGACTGGCTGTGTTCTTCATGCCCACAGCAATATTTTCTCTGTCTCACAGCAGAAATTCCTGTGAGCCCTATGGGATGCTCTCAGAGGAGTTATTTATATGCTTTTACCAGTGAAAATAACTGTGCTGAAGCTGAACAAGTGGATATTGTTGGATTGATAACAGCTCAGCACATTGTGGGCATGCTTCATAAGGCTGCTCCACACAAAACCTGCCATACAAAAGTATGAAATCATCATACTTTTGAACAATATGAGGGCAGGCAGTTCTCCTCCTGGCCTCTGGAGACATAAGTCTGAAGTTTGGGTGGTATCCAGAAGAAGTGGGTGGTCTCCAGAAGTCTGGGTGGTATCACTGGTGCAATCTATTAGGATGGGTGGACGGAGGCTAGTTGTACATAGTGGGAGAATGGGATGGGACTTGGTCGCTCAGTGGAAGAGGTCGCTCATCAGGATTCACTATGCTTGTGGAGAGGTCAGAATAATCAAAAGCTCTTATTCTATGAAGAAAATTGTCAGCCCCATTCCCTTTCCTGAAACATCCTGTGAATTTTAAATTTGAATTTGTGCCTAATTAAATTTGTACCTTTGAATTTTAGAGACGTCACTATGTATGATTCTTAGGGAGTCCCATAACAAGCATGATCCCTTAATATGGCTTTAAAGGGAACAAACATTCCTTTACCTTGAGGCCTCTATGACTTCCCTCCATTTGAGGATGCAACACCCTGTTAGCATGGCTGCATCAATGTTTGAAAGTTGGATAGGATTTGGTCCGCAGGTGGCATCATCCACAGTGCTTGGTCCAAGGGTAAAGTTCTGGGCCTTTACATGTACATGGACCTCTATGGCCTAGCTCAGCAATCCATCCATGCCCACAAATCTTTATTGTCCCTCCCCAGCTTCATAACTGGGCAAGAGAACATCTGTCCACCCCCACTCTCAGTTAGTAAAACACTAAAGCAGGCCTCCGTCAGTCTTGAAAGACATACAAAGTGAGAATAAAAGCAGAGACATGCCATGGGGATAGCAGGCCTCCGTCAGTCTTGAGAGACTATGGTATCATGCTCGGCGCTGCATACGCTGCATGCGAAGCACAAAAGCCTGGGTTGGATTTTTATAGAGGATAGGCTGTTACCCAAGCAGCAAATCCCCCCTCTCCACCCCACTGAATTAGTCCAATGGAAAGGCAGAGCCATTATGATTGGATCCAGCTGTGTCGCAGAGCTGGGCTCAGGACAGGAGCTCACCCTGTCTTGTGGGGCCGACCCGGGTCTCGAACCCTGGCCTGCTGGTTAACAGGCACAGCATCTTAAACACTAAAGTTTCTGCAATAATGCATATATTCGTGAACAAGCCTGATTTGTCTATATGTACATGGGAGTGCTTATAGGCTGCTGTACAAATTTCTAGCAGCTGATATATTAGTAAGAAAATCTAGAGCCAATGCATTATTTTCTTCCCAGTATTTATCATGAAGGATTTTATTTTTGTTGTCTAAATTTTACAAGTCATTGTAATAGCTGAAATACTGAAAAAGCTGACATAGTAGAGAAAGATAGTGAAGAAAATGGATTTTAACTGCAATAGGCACCTGTGGGTGAAGAATGCAGAAACCTTCCTCTTTCCTGCAGCTGGAAGCGTTTTTCCTCAGTAAACATTTTTCTTTTGAGACAAGCTCTGATACTGGCAAGTGAATGAGAAGCACCTGGGGAGGGGGGCTTCATGGAGCTACGTGGCTCTGGTGGCTGCGGGGAGGTTTCAGTACCCCTAGATCATTTCTTGTTAAAACTAGGTCACTTGCTCTCTTTCTTCATGATTTTGGTTGTTTCTGGAACTGTTACCACATCAGATCTAGAGCTGAAAGAAAGTAGCTGCTCTGGGAAATACAGGTATAATATAATGTAAGGAAGCAGAAGGAAAGCAAACTGAATCCTCAGGTTTGCATGGAGCTTTTAAGAACTGCATCTCCAGCCAGTGAACCTGAACATCATGTGTATTAGGCAGACTGCTTGACAATTTGCATAATTATACACTCCCCTTGAAACAGTAAACACAGCTTTAGACTCAATGAATGCAAAAAAAGCATCATTAATATGTACCACTGGTTTGACTTTCTAATTTTCCTTGTGTCTGTTTCAAACCTTACCAGGCACTGGCAACAATTAAAGGCATAGCATCCTCGAGGAAGGATATATAACAGGCCTGGAAACAGCACCCTCAGGTGATCTCACCTGCCCCTGGTGGCTTTGATGATGCAGTCAGGACAATGTCACAAAACTGGAAGAGGGAGCAGGTGCTGCTACATATTTGCTCTCCTAGTGACAATGGCTAATTGTTCGAGGCAAGCAGATGTGGGCAAATTATAACTCTACCAGTGCCAGATCTTGTGAAGAAGCCTTAACTGGGCATAGCTATAAATCTGGGTTTAAGCTCAGGCTTCAACTGAAACCAACAATGCTATATGTGTGCCATGGGAATTGGGAAAATTCATTTATTTAATTATTAAATAATTTATTTAATTATTAAATAATAAATAGATGTCATTCATTAATAGGGCCTTTGAAAGATGTGAACGCAGCATGGTATGCCTTGCCAATTGTCAAAGGTCAATTTTAGTACCTTGCCATAACATGAAAAGGGTTGAAAATCACTGTTCAAGACCTCTCCTAGTCATGGAAAATAAGAGAAGGAGGGAGAACAAAGGGAAGAATGAGGGGATTAAAAAGCAGACTTCATAAAAATATATTTGCTACAAAATGCCTTATGGTAAGAAATGAATTTGAGGGGTAGTTATACATGATCCATATGAAAGAAAAATCCACTCAGTGTTCCATTTAAAACGAATAAGAATGGCAAGCCCTTTTTACTGCAGCCTTTTGACATGGTTTTCCCTTGCAATATGCTTTTTGAGAGTTCCCCTGCCATTTTCTCAGTATCATTTGATGCAGGATAAAAGGAATAGACAGGCCCATAATCTGTATGCTTATGATAGTACTTCTGCACTTCAAAATTCCAAGCTGGTCAGAATTCAGAAAATTATATTTCAGTGTTCCTGGATACGTGGGTGGAATACTGAATCTGAAATGTTATACAACATTTCTTCTTAGCAGATGGTTATGGAGCTTTATTTAAGAACAGAAACAATCTATGCACTGAGACAAAGGAAAAACAAGTGCACAAAACTGGTACCGATGACCATGAATCAGTTGCTACATTGGTTGCACAAGCTGGGGATCATTTGCATTACCTCTTTTTTCTGTATTAAAAGGTATTAGGAGATCCACCCCAGCTCATACCGTCAGAACCAGATCAGGTAAAAGGCAAGCTAGAAATAATTCTGAGTCCTCCCCTGCGAGGAAGCTGCTCATTAAAAAATATAGTACCTTTATATCTATTCATTTAAACATTCATTCTTCCCCTTATTTTTTTTCTAAAAGCACAACATGAAAGTAGATTAAAAACTTTTAAAATACAGTTGATAAAAGACTGCTCGGGGAAGGAGGATGAATGTCAAGGTGCATGAATGTCCTTGATGTCAAAGGTCTCAGCCATGCCTCATAATGCACAATCTCCTTTTGCGACAAACATAGAGAATTAGTTTGCTTTAGAGAGAAAATTGTAAATGCAGATTATGAGCTGACTTCCTCAGTGGTCTCATGATTATCCTCCTACATTCACGTGTTTGTACTAGATGTATTTTTTTTTATCTAATTGGACTATAAATATAGCACTCTCTCTCTCTGATATTTCTGGCTGACTCAGAGCTGTAAATAAATAGAGGAATATTGACTTGCACCTTTTGTTTCCTCCTCAACATCAGCTTGTCTCTAGGAAGATGAACAAAAAATACAGAGTTAGCCTTCATCTTTCACAAAGTAACGAAGATAAGACAGCTTCCCTTTGTGACGTAGATGCACCAGGAACAGGCATAGACGGTTGTGCTTCCTGTTCCCCTGGCTTATTGTCACTTCTGAAATGGCTTGTGCTACTCTTCCCATTTTGTGTTTCTAAGAAAAGCAATGTTGTTCTCCTGATTTGTTAACTCATTTGTTTCAGCTAACATCATTTGCTTTTTTTAGGTACTCCTTAACATGGTAGTTTGTTGCCTCTTCTTATTTCTGTACTGCAGAGCTTACTGCAAAGCTGAGCTTCATGGTAATGGACCATGAAGAGTGTTTTCATCCTCTATAAAGGTGCTTTGTGATTTGTCTGTTCCACAGTGTGTGTGTGTGTGTATGTGTGTGTGTGTATGAGAGAGAGAGAGAGAGAGAGAGCCATTTTTCCACTTTGCCCTTGTTTCTTTTATAAGGCGAGCTCAGAACCATCTTCTTCTTTAACATTGGAACTCTCCAGATATGAAACAATGGTGCACATTTAGAATTTGTATGTGTCTGTACTCATTTCAATAAACTATAAACAATTGATGTCATAATTATGGACCTTGAAGATACGCCATTATCTTTTAAGCAGTGCAGAGATATGCTTTGAATCAGGTTACGCTATTTTATAAAGTCTCTATGTGGTTTCATAAAGTCTTTACTCTTGTTAAATATCCCAATACAGACATCTAGCCTAGTCAGCTTGGAACTGGAACATTGTTTTTAAAAAGATGGAAAACTTTACTATCTGACTTAAACCACTAATTCTTTGAAACTTTTTTTCTGTTCAGCTGTGCATAGTACTCCACAAGAGAGCATTTGAAAATGTTTTGAGAGTACAGATTGTGTTTAGTGTCCACACCACAGCTTTCCAGTTGGCAGGACTAAGGCTGCAACCCTAATCCCACTTACTTGGGAGTAAGACCAATTAACAATAATAGTCTTTACGTCTGAGTAGACAGAGATAGGCTTGCACTCAAAGGCACTTATAGCACTAATATACCTGCCCACTCTCTTTACTGGCCTGTTAGCTTCCAGGCACAATTCAAGGTGCTGGAAATTGTAGCCTATGAAACTATTAAAAATTGTCTTATATAAACTCTGAGCCATCTGGGTCCATTAAAATAAATCTTTTTCATATAAGCTAAGTTAAAATCTGTAGAGGAAGTCTATACTGCTTTGAACACCCTCTCTACAGGACTTTCATTCCATTGGTGTTGTATCATGTCTTTGTAATTCTCTTCAGGGAGATATGTCGACATCTGTCTCAGAAAATACAAGAAATATGAAAGCTTTTGAGCATTTTCACTACCACTGTTACCACTAGGTTATGTTTCAGTTATAGTTTCAATAGTTTATTAATGTTTTGGGTATGCTTTAGGATGCTAAGTGGGTATTCTATTGCTGTATTTGGCTGGCTGTAATGGTTTGCAATTCCTGTTCTTCTGAACAGCTTTGTTCACACTGAGTGGAAAGACAGCGTGAGTTGAAGGAGCTGTATGAGCTGTGCCAACAGGTGACTGACACTGTATTATTGTAGAATGAGTTCTGGGACCAAAGGAGAGACTGTCCAGTGGACTCCATTTTTTTGAGTGTTCCCTAAAACAGATATTAGGGATCTTTTCCTGTAATGTCTTGTTACACAGCATGTGCAACTGGCTTCATTCAGAGCCGCACTACAAAGGAGAAGTTCAGTAAAGACCAACTGTACCAACATCAGCCAGGATTATCTTTCATCTTATTTTATTTTCACTATACACCCTCCATCACCTTGTGTCCTTGCAGGACGGTCTCGCACAATAAGTATAAGTCTTTGGGGCCAGGCTCATTACTGCCAAATCCTCAAATCATTGAAACCCATTTCTTTCCAGACTGTTTGCACAGAGAAACCTTTTCATCTGAAACTGTTCTATTTAGTGGCTGTGGTAAGAAGATGCGGCATGAAATGTCTTGGTTTTGTATGAAGATGGCAGAATGATAACGTTGGCAGCTTAAGGCGCACCAAAGCTCATTATTTTATTGCTCTGCGTAATATTAAGGCCCAGTTCAAGGTTACATCAGCTCTGGAAGTAGGACAATGGTATTAATGAAAATCCTATAACAAACTCTCTCTCCTTCTGATTAAAGGCCTAACGGTCTCTAACCTAAATGTCCTAACCAAATCCTGTCTTATGAGAAACTGTGTTACTGCCTTTTCAAAACCACAGGGATGCAAACACCAGCCTGTTAATCTAATTATCTTGCAGAACCACTTTAGGCAGCGTGGTTAAAAAGAGAGAAAACAGCAGGAAAGGCAATATGACTGCATTATTAAAACCAAATGCAGAAGGGTTTTTCTTTAAAAACTGCCGCCACTAGAATCATCAGCAAAACGCTTTTTCCAAAGGCTCAATTATGAGCCAAATTTAGTGTTGTTTCCCAAACTGCGGCATGAAAAGAGAAGGGATTCTGAAAGCACAAAGTGATTTCAGCTTATTTCAAAATGAGGTTCCCTTCATCCCCATCCCCATCGCCAAAATGCTGAATTCTGAAATACAAACAACATGCAATTGATTGATGAGTCTATCACCACTACTCTTAATCAAACCTGTTCCACTTGCAACACAACGTCACCCATCTCGCCACCCATGGGTCCTCCTCTCATTCTACTACAGCCTGTGTCTTATGCAGTGTTTACTTTGTAGATTCAACTTCATACAGTTGGCAAAAAGAAAAATAAGATAAAAAAGTTTAAATAGTGCAGGTAATTCTGCTTGCTGTTTCATTCACTAAATACATAAACAGGAATGAACCTGAAATATTAAAATGAAGCTGCTGTTCCCTCAGCTGGTCTGAGTTCTTGAGTGCCTCTCATAGTATTTAAAGATAACTATAAGGGATTTTCAAGGTAATTTTAGGTATAAGTGATTTTGGCTTTATGCATTGACTCTGGAACAGAACTCTCATGTAAGACGCAGTCAGACAAATTATATGTAAAAATGTCAGATGCCACAAATCTTGAAGTTTAAGTGAAGTGAAAATGAAAAGCATACTTTGGAGAACTGACACTTTCAAAGGATCTTGAAAAAGGGTACTGTTCCAGCGATCAAAGTTCATTTTTCTCCACTATTGAGAGAGGGGATTGGTAACATGTTGCAATTGAAATATATGCACTAACCATAACCCAAGGGCTTAATCTGAGCTTTGGCTTCGCAAGGATAAATATGTGAACCATAGCAGGGATAAATACATGAAAAGACTTAGCTCTGAATATGTGAAGTTTTAATATAGATGAGAAGGTTAAAGTTTTTTTAATTTAAAAATAATTTTGTTTTAAACAACTGAATAACCACAACCAGCTCCAGCACATCAGGAATTAACTAGAGGCTTCCAAGGCAAAGAGTGTGACATCAAAAAATGGATGCATCTTCTCATTTACCTGTAATTATATTTAGGCTTATAAAATAAAATCTCTATTGCAATTAAGTTCACCCACTATTCCCTGGTGGAAAAATAAAATAAATAAATCCTACCAAATGAACTTGTTTCCCCAAATTTCCCTCTGAGCATTTTCATGCTGAATACAAGTATTTGGCAGATAAAGACATGTACCCTCCATATCTGCAGATATGTACATGGATCCAATTCACTGTGGCCCCCTGTATCAATTAATGTCATTTAGGTGCTTATTGCTAGAAAATGTTTCTTTCTTTTATTCAATGAAAGCTTATAGCATGTGCAGGCAGCCTGAATGCTTCAAGAGACTAGATTGAATATTAATAGGATACAGGAATTTCATTACACAAGGGACTATGGGGGTGTGTGGGAATGTAGGGTTCTCCTA
Source organism: Cryptoblepharus egeriae (assembly GCA_030015325.1). Classification (NCBI taxonomy): domain Eukaryota; kingdom Metazoa; phylum Chordata; class Lepidosauria; order Squamata; family Scincidae; genus Cryptoblepharus; species Cryptoblepharus egeriae. Next base: position 84,739,082 of record JAREYC010000002.1, on the reverse strand, counting down.
CATCCATCCATCCATCCATCCATCTCCTACATCATCCATATCCATCCATGAAGCTTGTAATAGATCCACTGCAGATACTGAAGAGCGGCTAAAATCACATTTTTATATCCTAACTGCCCAATCCTACCCTCACCAATCCTACTCCCACAATCTTTCAATCCTACTCCCACTTGCTTTCAAAACCCTCTGCTGCCAACTTACCAGTTTGTAAGGCTGGAGCAGCTGTTATGTATGTCATGCCTCTTGCCGGCAGCATGTGATAGCAATGCTATCTCCAATGCTATGCCAGCTCCAGCATTTATCCAGTTTTAAAAAACAAAACAAGAGGCCTTAGAAGACTTCATAAAAGTGCTTCTGGTTTTTCCAAACCACTCCTCAGAACACCACTGGACATGACTGGAGGGTACGTGGAAGTAGCATTTACAAGGACAGTCTTGGGACAACAGAAACTTTCAGACCACCACTGCTTTGCAGTAGGTTTTTCCTCCTAAGTTTCACCCAAATTTACTTTGTTGAGTAGTGGAGAAGTAAAACAGATAGATGCAGTACTTTCCTTGTTATGACCTAGAGGTCTCTTGCAAGGCCCCCGAGCCCTTTTTCCTTCCCCCTTTATTTTTTTAGCATCATGTATTTGGGTGTGTGGGTGTGAGTGTTTGCGGCTTTGGGTGTTTTGGGATGAAGGGCAAGAAGTTGCTGCACAAAAGATTTAGAAGGAATCAATACAGATTTTTTTTAAATCACCAAGAATTCATGAAAAGAGGAGAAAGGTAAGCCAGGGCTTGAAGCCAGAAAGATAAATAGGAATTGGGGGGATAAGAAGTCATAGCAACCTTTAAATCAAAATAAATAAACAAATAATCTGGACTTCAAACCTAATGCCAATCACACGTGCAAGCCACATGATAGGTGTTTGGCTTGAACCAGGGACTAGAGATGATCCCCTCTGCAGTCTTACCATCTCTTGGTCTACTTTTCTGTAACTTTGTTTAAAAAATGTTCCCTTCTGCCATATCTCTCAAGTGTTCGTTGGACGGTGCACAAAGAATGAATAGGAAGAGAACAGAAAGAGCTGGAAAATGATAAGACGAGAGAAGAAACCACCAAATCTTGCAGGTGGAAGAAAAGGTTAATGAAATATAAGAGAGGGCAGCTGGCATTGACTGCAGAAAACCAGGGTTCAGCAAAAGCAGAGAGGAAAAGGCTTTGAAAGAGCCCATAAAGAACGGCCAATTTGTAAACTGTAAAACAACCATTTGAAAGACTGCACAAGGCAAAGAAATGACAGGAAACATAAACTAAATTAGGACAATGAAAATTAGGATCATGTGAGCGATGTGCTAGAAGACGGAGACTGCAAGCAACATTGCCAGCTCACAGAAGTAAAACAGAGATAAGACAAAAATGCATTATAGAAAAGCAGCAAAGCTTAAAACTGAGCACGGCAAAGAGAAATTGCAAAGAGGCAGGACTAGTCCTCAATCCCAAGCATCAGAGGGAATCAAGAAAAGCATTCTCCAGCTTGGACGGCAACTGGCAGCTAGCAAAGCTCTCTCCCCAGTGATAGTTGCAGGAGACAGTACTGATTAGAAGACAAGCAGGGGCACAGCTTCCGAGACTTCATTTCTGCCAGCTGTGAAAATCAAAATAATCAAGAGATCCCCAAAGAGCAATACAATCCTTGAGTTGTTATTCCTCCTAACTCCTTTCTTCACTGGAAAGCTTCATCCTTGTGTGTGTGTAATTATTTTGTCTGACTGGTCTCTTTTAGTGCAATCCAAAACTGCACTAGAACAGGCAGGTAGGCTCAACCTGTGCTGTTTCCCACACACATCTTGAGACTGCTGCTGCACTGTGGGGTGGGGGAAGAGGAGGCTTGTCCCCTTTCCTGTGGTAGGACTGCAATGAGTCTATTTAGACTTAGTTCCTGGCTGCCCTCAGCTGTAGGCTTGGATCCAGCATGACACTGATCCCTGGCTACCCACAGTCTCACTTTTCACCTGCTCCTTCCTGCCCCCACTATCCACCCAGCTCCTACCTAATGGTCCTTTCCAGCACCACTTGTGCCAGGGCACAAGAAGATGGATGCATGTGCATCGTGTGTCGGCCTCTCTCCTCTCTGGGTAGCAAAAACATGCCTTAGGGCACATTTGTGATACCCTGGGCCAGCACAAGTCACTTGCGTTCTTTGTAATTAAACATATTGATGATACTGCACTGCATTTTATTTTTTATTCCCCTTCCCCATTATTGCATTACCCCACCACAAAATATTATTTGCTGTTGCATCTTTAACTCATTTCACTGAATAATCCCACGGTCCTCTGCAGTCAATCCCTGCACAATATATAGATTCCCCTTCCCCACGTGCACGTTACTTGGCTCTTAAAAGAGACCTTTTTTGCTAATAATGCATCGTAACCTGATGCATGCATTTTTTCTAAATACTCTGTCAAGACTACCAGAGAGAGAGAGAGAGAGAGAGAGAGAGAGAGAGAGAGAGAGAGAGGGTGGTGGTGGTGGTGGTGGTGGTGGTAAAAGGCATGCCATGCGTGTATATTATTTCATTCTGTATTTCTCTTTAGTATTTTAAATACATAAAAGAACATAAAATATGTTTAGATTTGGATTTCAAAGGTTCCGTTTTGCTGGCATTTCTCTTATAACACTGTTCTCAAATGTGCAGAACCAGGATCTGGAATGTACAGTAGGGGGCAGTTTAGTTTCATGTTTGGGGATGTGGCTCATCTGCAAGTTTTAAAAAAAGATTCATTCTGGACTTTTTTTAGCATGTCACTGCTTGGGGAAAAAAATGACACTTTTTGTTTCTCTTCAAACCAGACATCAATAATATTGCAAAATCACTGATATTTTTTTCCCCCGAAGAAGTTCAAAAGGGAGAAAAAGTCTACTGGAATCAAAGGGTTTTACTCAGTTTGGAAATGAAGTACAGCCTGCTTTATTAATTTTTTTAATGGGGAAATGGACTGAAATATTTTTGAAAAGGTATCTCTACATTGGTAAAAACGTGGTGTATAAATATAAATTTATATATGGTACAAAAATACTATTGGTTGATTGCCTGGCATAATCCAGGGATATGTAATCTGTAAAATGAATTTATGCTAAAAATTATTTATTGGTGCAGAAAGGTCTACTTCACATACTGTTGTTTGCTAACTGAGGGTTTGTGCAATAGGTGAGAAGCATATTCAAAAAAGATGAAGACTGCAATCCTAAAGACACTTTCCTGGGAGTAAGACCCCTTGAACACAGTGGGGCTTATTTTTGAGTAGCCATTGTGCTTGAAATGAAAATCTGTACATTGGCATCCTTCAGTCTCGAAAGACTATGGTACAGTACAGTATAACAGAAGAGCTGTACAGTATAACAGAAAATACATATTTTTCTAAATACGCATCTAACTGTTAATGTGAATAATAGCTCAATTGTATCCTGGGTTGACCCATTGCATGCAGTGGTACTTGTGAAGCCTCCATTGCATGTTATGGACTGGCTACAGATTAGGTGGCAACAGAGATCAGTTTAAAATATTTTTCCTTTCTTTTTCACTGCACCATGGTTTCCAATGAGCCTACTCAAATCTGCACCATAGAGTAGGTTCCATAAATCAGAGTAGGTTCAGGAAAGCATCTTGAACCTGGGCCGGGTCACTGCTGCCACTTCCAGCCTGCCTTTGGCATGCCCTTAGCCAGCCCGGATTCCTTGATCCCTGCCCTAATCCTCTCTTTGAACACTCCCTTTATTTGCTCCAGCAGGTGCTGTGCTGGCACTCTGTTGGCATATTCATATTCACAACTCCAGCCTACATTCTGTAACTGCAGCTGCTTTGCCCTGTAATCCAGGCATGAGACCTGAGTAGAATTGTGCTGTCAGTGTGGTTTATGTGGTGAGAAATGGGGAAATCTGCTGGGATTCCATTAAAAGATCTCCATTATTTTCTAAACAAACATAGCTATGTGGAAGAGTTGCTAAGAGACTTTTTTAAAGTAGGGATGCACCTTAAGAAAATATGATAACCTGAATTAGATAGTCATATCACCCTACAATCCAGAGTAACTACAGGAGCACGTAAGAGACATTTACATCAACGTAGTTATGACACCACCTAGTGAAAACCAATGGGAAATTCATATTGCAATCCAGAGTAAATTGTTCTTATGTCGGAGCAAGGATTCCTCGTAGTTACTCTGGATTGCGCCCTTAATGTGAGAACTAATGTGTTAACAGACTTTGCAGTGCTGCTGATACTATATTTCACTTATGGAATATTCCTGATCTCTGTTTCACTAACTAAGGAATCAGCTTTGCCTTCTGCAGGATCTTTTAGGTTTGAGAGTCCCCCTATGTCATCAAGGGCTTCTGTAAACATTTATCTCCGCAACTATTTCCCTTTTCAGATGAAAACATCTGTGCCCTCTGGTGGGCTCAGAAGACCAGAGGGGAGTTCACTTCTCCTCTGGAGGGGGTGCATTCCAGTGGGGCTTGCATGGGGATAGGGCATACTCAGAGGGGCCCATGGACCTGATTTCCAGATTTGAGATCCACATATATTCTGCCCCCCATTTGAACTGAAAATGAAAAGACAAAACAGCCAAATCCTAACAAATCTATGGCCCTAACACTAGGGCCCTAATGTAAAATTGTGATGCTGTGGCAACTTTTGTGTAAAGAGAATTATCAACAGCCCAGCTGTATCTCCACCATGACATAGTATGCATCCATGCCAGTGGAACACATACTGCATACCATGGCAGAACCAATAACTGGGACCATTAAATCAACTCCCTCTGACTGGTGGTCAGTATTGTCTAATATATCACTTCCACATCTAGAAGATATCTAGCATAAAAAAGGGAGTGGCAGAAGTCTGAGGCAAACCAACTGCTACATATACATGAGGATTACCATGATCAAATATTTAGACTCAAATCTTGGAATTCATAATGGAAATTACGGCAGGAACTAGTCAAGAAGATTTTGATATTGAGACAGGATGGGACCAAGAGCGAACAACTTCCAATCCAGATTTGTTTAATATAGTGCATGCACCAAATTCCCTATGGCTTTGATCTTCCAGGGGGGAACTGGACAGCACTCGCTTGAATTTGTACTAACCATGGCAGATGCCAATATTGGAAATGCAAGTAGGGACTGGTTGACAATCCTAACTGTGACTGCATGAATGTTCCACAAACATTACAACATGTTGCAATCAAATGTCCCTTCAAAAAGAACTCTGGCTACTGGAAGGTATTACACCAGTTTGAGGACACTGCTATCCAATGGTTAAATGACTTAGTTATTCAGTCAGAGATCCAGACACCTGCTGATTGCGTATAGTATATGCACTTAGGCCTATATACTAAAGTGAAATTAAGCCCCTTGCTTCAGAGCAGTTAACTTTCCATAAGATAACACTAGAAGGTGACATAATTGTGTGGACCCGTAACTGCTATGGATTTTGCCCTTATTCCATGTTATGCTGCCGTATTTTGCCATACAAATAAATAAATAAACCATGGTTGGGAGGGCATCAGATGGCCATCAAGATGTTCTCCTTGGACCCACATTAGTTATTTTGTTGATGTAGGTCCAAGGACATAAAGGGGCAGGTGAAAAAACTGGGTTAGGACAACATGTGCCTTCTTTGGAGCAGATCTCCTAATGTGTTATTTGTAAAAATGCAGTTTGGCTCTCAAAAACTCTTTTAGTTGCCACCAAGCTGGTTAGAAATTGCTGCCTACATCCCCTGAAACAGGGCCTTTGACTTTGGTATTAAAAATGTTAAACTTGTTTAGTTCAGGAATGAAGCAGAGGGATGTAGTTTTGCTCAAGGCCATTCAGAGAATCCATGGCTAAAATAAGGTTTGAAACTTCTCTACAGAGTTGATCAACTGGATGCGTTCTTATACTGTGATTGGGTTTTAGGGAACTTAACAAGGTATGTTTTATGTTGATGATATAACTTTTTCTCAAATACTGCTTGCTGGCAGAGGAGCCCCTAGGAGTTTAACCCAAATTATAGGTGGATATATATTTTTCATCTGGAGAAAATGCATTATTCCCACACACCAGGCCTGATTACTCTAAATCACTCTGAATAAGAAATCTGTACTGCAGCACTGTGGTCTCAACAGGACAGTAAAGCATAATGTACTAACAATGGAAACAAAATACTTGCTCTTAGCGCAGGGTGATTTCCTTGGAGTCTTCACCTGGCTGTGTGCTGTGTTATTACTGTGAGCAAGATAACAAGGCCCCTGTGTAATAACGAGCTTGGTGGACAAACCTCTTGCACACTGTCACAATGAAATACTGCCAGCAAATGAGACCTAGTTCTTACCTGAGGTAGGAAACCTCGCTATAGGCTGTATCACTGCAAACTGCAGGAGGATTGTAGGCTCCTTCATACAAAAATTTACAACCACATGTAAATCTAGATGTTAGGAAGAAAGCCTTTTTCTCTGTAACCCTGTTTTCAACATGCAAGATGGTCTTCAGTTGGAATGTATGAGCAGTAGCATTGCATGGGGGGGGGACTGTTGGCAGATGGGGGGGTGAATTGCCCCCAACCTCCACATGCCCCCAACAGAACATGCACATGTGGGAGAACCCAGACTGGCTGCAGCGGGCTGCTCAGGTCTTCCTCCAGGTCTTGCCTGCTCAATGGCTGCACTGTCCTCTTGGTCCAGGACCTGGGTGGTAGCATGGAACTTGGGAGCCTCCGTGGTGCCAGCTCCAGACTCTGTCCCTCTAGAGGGGAGGGGGCAGAGTAAAATCCTGCCTGGTGTTGTTCTGAAGCTGCAGCATGCAGGCTTGGAGGGTGGATCTGGGGCAGGAAGGAGGAAAGTGGGAAGCAAAGTATTTGACAGTTTTGTCAATCCAAACTGCTTCTCAGACAGCCAGACTTAGAGAGGCATTCTGGGGTGAAGGGTGGTGGGAGGAACTAAGCTATTTCCTAAAGGTGGGACAGATCCGAGTAGACAACCAAATGCTGCTCCCTGCTCACAAGGGTCTGAGACTCAGATGCAGCATAACTGCTAGATCAAGTCCCACCTTGTGCTCCCCACCCATCTGCTCCTGGGAACACCTTTCCCTCACCTCAGAACTTCTCCCTCTGTCTCCTCCCCACCTTCCCCAAACTCCTACACTGGCCAAGAATGGCCAGTACAAACCCCCTTCCCCTATTCCCATGGTGGTATGAGGAGGAGGCTAGCGTACGCCTGTGTGCCAGACTAAACTATCTGGCACTGGTGTGATATTTGTGGCACTGTGGCACTCTCAGGCCAGCACATGTCCCTTGGGATTTGGGCTGGTCTAACGGGGGATAGGATTGTGCTACCTGGGGAGATAGTGGGTGATTTATCTGGGTTTTATGAACTTTTCTGTCATAGGGCATTTGGCCGCTTCCATGTGTACTCTTAGCATTCCTGGTCTCTGGCCAGCATTTGCTACATATCCTAGGAGTCCTTACCTAGACTGTGCAGATAAAGAAGTATTTCAATCGCTGACATGAAGACCATTTAGCTCCTTCATATGTCTGAGTCAATGGTCTATGAAAAGATTCAGAAAATACCATTCCCAATATTATGCAATATTTGCTACTTGACACGCATCACAGGAGCCACAGTATTCAGGCGCAGTTTCATTTCAATTATGTGATGTGATCTTAAGTGGTCTGAACCCTCAGATATAGAGATTTCATATAATCACCATAAACACGATTGCTAGCTTATGTTTCTGTAAATGCTTTTTTCATATTGAAAAATCAGTTGTGTTCTTAACTTGGCATTTCCATTTCCATTTCGCTTTAGCTGGAAAACTATTTTATCATAACTTCATATGCAGTTGTTTCTATAAAACTCTTAATATTAGTGCTCACCTGCTCTCCACATTGCGATCCTTTTATGTCTGCTTTATTGTTTGTTTCATGATAGCTGAATTCCCAAAAGTAGCTTCTTCAGCAGCTAATCACTTTGGCCTCCCTGTCAGACATGCACATAGATTAGACAGAGCCAGTGCCCCAAAAACAACCCCTTTGGGATGCTGCTTTAAGGTTTATCTCTAATTTAGAAGAGTTTTTCTGACAAGCAGAAATGTATTCCATTTTTTAAAAAACAGCTCTTATTTACACTTCTGATTCACTTTTGGGTCTACAATGAAAACCTTTGTGACCATTGGCATTTTAAAAGGTTTTAATGAATTTTGGTCTGAACGAGAAATATGTCAGCTCCTGAAATATTTTCTTTTCTTACACTGCACCAGCCAAAAACCTGGCTGAAATCTGAGGACGCCCTTTGAATGGTGGGATATTTACAGAAGGAAAACAGGGATCCTCTTTTCCTTCTGAAGCCCCCATTCTGCCCCTAATGGATACAGTGTGTGCCACAGATTTTTTTATATATACAGTGGTACCTCACTTAACAAGCGTCTCGCTTAACAAGTACCTCACTTAACAAGCGTCTCGCTTTCACATAAGCAAAATTTCCAAGAAATCTTGCTTCACTTAACAAGTTCCGCTTCACTTAACAAGATAGCGCGCTATGGGCATGCATGCTATGCAGCCCTGACACTCCGCATGGAGGCTCTTTAAAAGGGCTTCTGGCCAGCGCTGCTGCCTCTAACTGCCCCCAACTTGGGGGCAGTTGCCTTAGATCTGGGAAGATAGACGGCTTGGAAACTTTTTATAACTAACTAGTGTTAGATCATATTGAAAAGCTACAGTAGATATTCTTAGGAATACTTGGATGGTCACATTGACAAAACAGTGGACCTCTGCTTTGCAATTAAGGGATAAGCCTACAGTCTGTTCAGATTTACTTGTAAGCCCAATTGACTACAAAGGAGATATGCAGAAGATTATATATGAAAAGTCAGAAAAAAAGTTAAAAGAGAAGATGTTTTAGACCTAAATGACCAATATGTCACTTGACTTTAGATGATATCCATCCAAAGAACTTAAGAAAGAAGTTGCTGATCTCTTATCCATAACTAGTGAAAAGTGTACATGCGTTGTGGGAGTAAAATTCCCCGGTATGCCTTCCCCCCACTGCGCACCAATTCCTCATGCGGATCAACCCACATGCGCATTCACCCCCATGTGCAACATCCGCCATGTTCATACACATCATCTCCCCTATGTACATCATCCCCCCATGCTCATCAACCACCCATGCGCAAATCCCCCATGCTCAACATCCCCATGCACAACATTCCCCATGTTCATCCCCATGCACATCAACCCCCATGTGCATCAACTCCCCATGCACATCAGTCCCCCATTTACATCTACTCTCCATGCGCAACATCGCACATGTGCAACATCTCCCCTTGCGCAACAACCCCCATGCACATCATTTCCCCATGCGCATCATTCCCCGATGCACATCCCTCATGCACATCATTGCCCCATGCACATCATTCCCCCATGAGCATCATTCCCCCATGAGCATCAGTCACCCATGCTCAACTTCCTCCCATGCGCAACATCACCCATGCGCATCATGTCCCCATGTGCAACTTCCCCATGCGCAACTTCCACACATGCGCATCAACCACCCATGCGCATCATGTCCCCATGCACAACCTCCCCCATGTGCATCAAACCCCCATGTGCAACATCCCCCCATGTGCATCAAACCCCCATGTTCATCAACCCCCAATCACAACATCCCCCATGAACAGCATCAACTCCCATAGGCATCATCCCCATGTGCATCAACCCCCCATGTGCATCTTTCCCCATGCGCAGCATCCTCCCCAGTGCGCAACCCCCCCATGCACAGCATCATCCCCAGTGCAACCTCTTCCTCCGAACAATATCTCCCTCAGTGCACCAGGCACGGAACATCAAATTGGCTGGATGTTGGTCATTCTTCCACGTTAAGTATAGGACAAAAACACGTTGCACCCCTTTTCAGCCCCTTAAGGGTTAAATTTCTCCACATCAGTTCTTGGTGGGTGACAGAAGGAACTCCCTCCCCGAATTTCATGCGTCTAGGTCCAGTGGTTGAGGTGGAATGTTGGTGAGTCATCAATTCTTCAATGCAAAGTATAGGGAAGAAAACACATCACACCCCATTTAACCCCCTTCTGGTTGGAATTTCTGAAAACTGGTTCTTAGTGACTCCCTCCATCACAGAAGGAACACCCTCCCCAAATTTCACGCTTCTAGGCCTGGCGGTTTTGGCTGGGTGTTGACGAGTCAGTGATGATGATGAAGATGCCTTTTATATATATAGATATGCAACTTGTCCCTTACTATCGGCAAGTCCCTTAAACAGTGCCAGAGGATAAGACAACAGTAAATGTTATTCCAATCTTTAAAAAAAGATTTCTCCCTCATCAAGGCTTGCTCTTTTATAAGAAAACTTTACACAAAGATTTTAAAAGATAACAGACTTTGGCTGCAATCCTAAGGTCCAGTTAGGCCATCCAAACCCTGGCATAAGTCCTGTGCTGACCTGGGGGCACAGATGGGCCCAGGCTGGTTCGGGCCAAATCACCCGAACCTGTACCTATTTTTGGCCTGCCACTAGTGATCTGCCAGTGTTGGGGCCTGCCCCTCGCTCCACCCCTTGCCCCGCACACCCGCAGCACAGCCTCCCCGGCCCCACCCCTGACTCTCCCCGGCCCCGCCCCTGCCCTCCTTGACCCCACCCCTGGCCCCCTCTGGCCCCACCCCTGACCCCGTTCCCACCCCCTGACCCTGTCCTAGCCCGCCCACTTCTGGGGAACCGGTTGTTGGGCCAGGCCGGGCCCAACATTGCCTTGGGGATGTCACAAAGTGCCATAAGACACTTCTGCACAACTTCTGGGGAGGGTTAGGGCAATGCACAGATGTATGCTTGCCTCTCTACGTCACCATGGGAATGAGAAGACTGATAGGTTAGGCCGGCCTAGGATAGGATTGTTTATCTTTTATGAAACTGTCCACCATATGACCTGGAACATTCATAATGGTGCAGTGCATGCTGCATTCAATGGTGGAGTTTCAAGGTCTCCTTTGGATAGGGGAATATTTGTTTCCTTGCCCAAGAGTAAGTCTTTGCAGACCAAATGCAAAGCTGTAAAGGGTCTTTTGCCATTGGCAATTTCAGCAACATAAGGCCCTATTAGGTATTTTGGTTGAACATCAGATTTTAGTGTTGATTTGACTTGTAAAGTATTTGAATGTTTTGGCTGGACTGATCAAGTTTCAAATTTATGCGTGGTTATGCATGTTTTGTATTTTTGTGAATATAAATAATAATATATTTGAGCATGTCACAGTTGAGATAGATTTTTGCTACAGAAGTGGGAAAAAGACATCAGTAAGGTCTGGGTTATAGCAGCTAAGCCTGATTATAGATGTCTGGGAGCACTTGGCCTCAGTAATGCTGACATTTCTCTTCCTTGCCTTCATCTCATGAAACTTTTTATCCCACTGGGAGTGCAGTAGGAATGGCATTACTCATTTAATACCTTGCTAGAGTGGTTAAATCACTACCAAAAGATTTCTGCTTTTGAGAGAATTTTATAATAGGTAAAGGTCAACAGCATTCTTATTCATAAGATTAACTGGAACAGGTTATAATGATGATCTTAAGTTGGAAAGAACCATACCCTGGAGCAGTGACTTTCAACCAGTGTGCCATGGCACACTGGTGTGCTACGAATAGTCTGCAGGCTTGCTGTGGAAGTTTGGGAGAAGAATAATTTAATAGTAAGGCCAATGGGGGTTCACCATTAGCAGCATGGTGTGCCTTGTCAATGGGCCAATAACTGATTGTGTGCCTTGACAGTGTGCCACAGGGTGCCACAAGATGAAAAAGGTTGTCTACCCAGAGTCAGCAATTAATGCACGGGTAGATATTACCACCCTGGAACTAGACATAGACACCCTACACCATGAGAGTATACCTGCCTAGGGTGGGCTTTGAAGGATAAGTACCACCACCTTCTTTTCCAGAAAAAGCACTGATTGAGACATTCCTTCTAACTTTCAGTAAGTCAAGGGATGTTTTGCTTGCCCCAGCCACTCAGAAGTTACATCTAGATGTGAGAGGATCACAGAGAAAATGGGATGAAGCAACACATCTGAAACAAGACACCTGCACTATAAGCAGCTGGGTCTGAGAGACCAGTCTGGAGCTGGAGAGTTGAGAGCCAGACTAGCATCCACCATCTTCTGGGGAACAAGAGGCAAGCCTCAGAAACTGAATTTTCATATGTGAGGAGTACCACCACAGTATGACTTATCCTTTCTGTCTGTGATGCTGGCACTCAAGCAGGTATGTCTAAGGAGCTTCCTTTTCCCCTGCCTCTCAGATCACGTTGGAGAAAGGGAAAGGAGATGGCCAGGGGAACTTCTTGTATGGTCCCCTACTGCTAAGGACTTCACCCTGAGGCCCCTGGCCTTATAATTTAGTCCTTTCATCTTCTTCTATGTGTTATGCTCTCAAACCTTCATCTAAACAACTGATGCATGAGCTTCTTGTAATAACATGGAGCGGGAGCCAACAAATTTGTTATGTAACCAACAAACGTGGAGTTTGGGATAATAAATGCATATCTGAACTACTCTCAAATTGCAAGTTGGTGAAGATGGACTCAAGTCTGCAAGTTGCTGTTTTGAGTCAATCAAGATAAACTGTAGTATTTCCAGTTAAGGCAGGGGCTCCTGAAGTGTGTGTCTCAATGCCTTAGGGTGTTACAGAACACTCACAGGACTGCCAAGGGATGTCAGTTCCCAATGGGTGCCACCATCTTGGATCTCACAAAATCTCACAAAATTTGGTGCCACCATCTTCATTCTCACATGATCCAAGATGGCAGTGCCCAGCTGTGGAGGCAGCATAACCCATGGAGTTTTGGGAACCACTGCAGTAAGGATTTTGAGGCCAATCCTATCTAAATATCCAGTTCTGATGCAGCTGCAATGTGGGAAGAAATGCTCCTTTAGTTTGAAGATGGCTTGGTGACTGCCCCCCTCCCCAAAATGCTATTCCCACCCTGTTGGCACAGCTGCATTAGTGCTGGATAGCTGGTTTGGATTGGACTGCATGTGGTGTATTAATGAGTTAAGATGAGCAAGGGACTTGAAAGCCACATGAAAATACCAGAAGTTAACTATAAATGGACCAAAAATCAAAGCTAGGAGTTATGATACTACTGATGAAACTTCAGTTTCTCCTGAATAAGGTCCATACTGGCAGCAGAACAGCAACACCCAAATGCTAAAAACACAAGGAGCGGTGACAGTGAAAATATGCATATAAATAAGTTTTTAAAACTGCAACTGAAGTAATGCCAAGTGAGTGATATACGATAGAAATCTCCCACCAAATCAGGGAAAAAGCCATGCTGAGAAAACTCCTCTTTGTTTCCAAGAATGAAACGGAGTTCTTTTGCACATGAGTTTAGATATTCCCTGAGGAAGATGAATTTTTTTATTGAATTTTTCTGAATTCTCTATTATTATATCAGGCTTACTTGACAGTAGAGGACAAACTGTCTTTCAGCTGATATAAAGTAATATGCCTGCAGTTCAAGTAAGGACTGTGATTAAACAAGACTGTCTGGTGGATTTATCTTCACCAAATATAAGTCTTCCAGAAATTTTGAAGTGACACATTGTTAAGAGAACCAGTGCAGCCTTAACTTTGAAAGATTGTACGGAGGTACAATGAAGTTACCTCTGAGCCAAATGTAATAATATGAAAAAGCCCTGAAGTGTGCACCAGTTTTCCGAATTCATATTGACCTTTTCAACACAACCCATCTACGCCTTGGTTTCTTCCACGGCTTGTTTTACATTTTTCGAAGGCAAGCAACAACACCTCGGCTGCCCACCATTCCCAGTTCCTCAATAACACAGGAAATGTGCACCAGAAAGATATATTGTTCAATTCTTAGGCAGAACGTACCTGATAATGAGCCGTGAAAACATTGGTATTTCACCAAGGACAGACAAAGCCACAGCATGTAGGAACAGCATTTTGTCCCCTGAGAATGGGATCACCGTGGGGTAGATAAATATTGCTCATAAATGGCACAGATGAATGAATAAATATTTCCACTCTCACTTCTTCTACAGGGTGATTGAAAAGTAACTCCCTATATTATAATTTATAAGTATTTTAAAATAGGGAGTTACTTTTCAACCACCCTGTATAATAAAAATTCTGATACTGTTTGTATAACTCCATAATTCCCTCTAAAAACAACCACGTACTGCACACAATAAATACACCTGATAGCTTCCTTATGGCATTTGATCAGCATTGTGTATAAAACTCATGACTTACTGCTATTTTATTCTTTATAATGTGATATGAACCTCAGGAATGCAGAAACGGCATACTTTTTAGATTTATTAGAATAGAACAGAGTGTGCACCAGACAGCACTGCAGTGTAAATTGTGTGATCATGGTTTTGACCGCATGGTTGGTGGGTGGAGGAACCCTCATTAAATGACTGGGTGCTGTGGGACCACTTCTGAGTAGGGCTGTCAAGGTTTGCGTGAATCTAGGAAGCCTTACAGCTGCTACTCATGCCCTTCCTCCTCCTCCTTGCTACTTCCTTCGCTGTTTTCTCGCAGTCCCTCCCCCACCTCTCACCTACAGATGAGCAGGAAAAATAGGAGAGTTTTTAGAGAGTTCTGACACATACAGAGCGAGGCAGCAACACTGTTTTATTCTATGGTGGGCTTTTTAAATAGGGTGGGCCGACTCACTTTGAGTCCTATAGAGTTGCAATTCAAGTGGCTCAGTTATGTCTTGGTTTTGATTCATGTTATTGGGGCGCAATGATTCTAGGTGACTCAAACCAAGTCCCTTGGGACTCTTTCTAAAACTGGTTTTCAGAAATTTGTGGCTAAAGAAATCCTAAGTGAGAAAAAAGTTCTGGTCATGACTTGCTTAATGGCATCACTTCCTTCTTATGACAACACTTCTGGCCCTCAACAGACATCATGAATGCTATTTGGCCCATCATTTGAAATGAGTTTGACATCCCTGGCTAAGATGAACAGCTCCTCCAACTTTATCGGCATATTGTAATGTGTCCCTCAAAATTTTGCAGCCAAAATTTCCCATTTGACATGTCCCATTGACAATTCTGTGCTTCTGAGGTTATATTCAAGAGGGAGGTTTTCTTCGTAACTGTTCCAACATAGTACCTCTATGAGGCTGTAATCCTAAACACACTTTCCTGAGAGTAAGACCCATTGAACACAATGGGCTTACTTTGAGTAAGGATAGGATTGTGTTCTTAGGGTGCAATCCTAACCTAGGCCAGCACAACTAATTGGTCTTCCCATTTGTGTGGTGATTTACAGAGGCAAGCACATATCTGCGCACAGGTCAAAGACTCCTGCAGAAGTGTCTTGCGGCACTTTGGTGACAATCCCAGGTCGGCACTGGATTTATGCTGGGGCTTACTGGGTATTAGGATTGCAGCCAACTGGGGGTTACTGCAGTTAGGATTGAAGCCTAACTGGGGATTAGGATTGCAGCCAAAGTCTACTGCAGAAGAAACGACACTTGTACAGTAAAGGCTAGCATAGGCTTTCATAGAATACAGTCCACTTCTTCAGATGCAAGAAGAGTTAATCTGCAGTTCTTACAGGGGTATAAGGAGGGGTGGGGGAATGTGACTATGATTTGTAGGTGGTGCATATTCTGTTCATACATCAACTTAAATGTAAGTGATGATTCAGATAGACTGTATCATCATAAATCACTGCTATTGTATACTGTCATTGAACTTATCTTTCATAAGGCTCAATCCAATCTTATCTATAAAAGGCTCATTGTATTTTTTTCTCCTGTCAAGGTTGGGATGTATTTTTTCCCCTGTCAAGGTTGGGATGTATAATCAGTGGTTCTAATACACTCACCCACCCACTGACCAATTCAAAATGAATGAGATAGAGTTAACAAACTGGACTAAGAGGCAGCTACAGTTATTGTACCATTCCTGAAATTGATTTGACTCTCCTGGACCAACGTAAAGCAACATAAAGAATTTTCTGAAATTGATTTGACTCTCCTGGACCAACGTAAAGCAAATCCTTTAAAATTGAGGTCCAATCTTAATTGGGCGAAATGTCAGTGTACCATCATGTATGCCAGTACACACTCCGCCCCCCCCCCATGGGCACTTCACTAGTGGGAGCTGCATGGATGCTATTAAAGGGATGGTAAGCTCACAGCCTCCCAACCACAGGGTTTTTGTTTTAATTCCTTGAACCTAACCAATCAGAGATTTGGTTCGGATAAAGCTTTTGGAATATAATCCCATCACTTAAGACTATTGTCAATCACTTACTCTGACTCCTTCCAAAGGGAGATCCACCTCTACAAAACACTGGATTTGGCGGATGTCATACTGGTGGTGCTTTGCTCTCAGCAGGGTCGCTGCAAAGGTCTGGCTGTAAGAATGGGATGGTGACCCCCTTGCATTGAGAACTATATCCTTAATTTTATTTGCCTTTGAGGATTTCTAGACCAGGTAGTTCCTAGAGCAATATCTTTCCCATAAGATTTTAACAAGTCTGCTGACCCCCTCCCCATATCTCAGGCATACTGAGTGACTGCACTCAGGTGCATGTAACAGTACATGCATGATTCAGACTATACTGATATCAACATCTGAATACAGATTATCAGATTTTTTTTTATTTATGACCCCCTCCCCACATCTCAGGCATACTGAGTGACCTGCACTCAGGTACATGTAACAGTACATACATGATTCAGACTATACTGATATCAACATCTGAATACAGATTATCAGATTTTTATTTATCAGTGATTTTATCTCAACATATATGAGGTTGGCTTTTTAAATTAAAAGCAGTCTGCATACCATGGTAATTTGGCAGGCAATTAAGTTTACTGTAGAAAGGTTCAGAAAGGGTTCAGCTTTGGTTTCAGCTGGGAGGCAAATCTCTCCCTTCCCCCATGTGATTATCATATCAATACAAAGTGATAATAATTTCTGAATTGCTTTGCAAGGGGAAGCTATTGCCTCTGAGCTGAAACTAAACTGTTTTAAACCTGAGGAAAGGGAAATGGATTCATATAGATTAATTGCCTGCCTTCTTACCATGGTAAACAATTGCTTTTATATATGTGAAAATGGGTATGCAGAGAGGTTATTGGAACCAAATGTCATGGATAATGAGGTTCAACCTGTAGCTGCAGAAGAGATGGGAGCTGTGCAGAGGAAAAAAAACATACTGCTTCTTAATTCCCCCCCCCCCCCCCCGGAGCATAAAAATTAACAATCTATTTAGGCCAAATCATTGTTTCTTAATACAGTGACAGCTCGTATGAACATATCCGAGTAGCAAACTCCGGCAACTCCTTTACAAAAGGAAGCACTATGCTTGTGTGTTGTTTATTACCAGCTATGGGAATGTGTGATGGCAGTTGCTAATGAGTAGAAAGTTATTTACTGTGATATCTTTTCCTCCTGCTCCCTCCCAGAGCTCCCCAGGTGGCTGAGAAACAAAGTGTATTCATAGAACTTGAAAGACAGACATACCCTTTCACTACTTTGATGGATTCAGAACTGTCATTGACAGAAATTGTGATAACGAATGCATTATCAAAAGAACGAGTGGCAAACAGAGCAAGAAAGGGTGTGTTCTGCAAGGCCCTTAAGACTTGACTCAAGTCGAAAACACCACTGTATATGACAAACTGGCAACGTTGCTTTTGGGACTCTTGCTCGAGACTGATTCACTAACTGCTTTTGGGTCTGCTTTTAGGATGTTGGCACAACTGATCAGAAAACTGGAATACTCAACTTTGTTATAAAAGATTCTTTGGGTGGTCAGTTGACACTCTCCCTGTTCACATCACTCCTAAGACATAACTACATTAATTGAAAGTGGCAGATTTTATTCCTCTGCCTAGTTGTTCTCAGAACAAAGTGACATTTTAGAAACCATTCTTGTCATATAGCAAGATGCAGTCAAACTCATTGTAAACAGCTTAAAACCTTGTTTTATAGCAAAGTCTGGTAGTTCCTCTTCTTTCATACCAGACAGATCATTTACTGAGCACAAAATGGTTAATAATTTTGAGCATTTTTCACCCCATTTGAATTTGCCAGTTCTAGTGAATTGACACTAGAGGGTAGGTGGTGAGATCAAAGGGATGGGAGAGCAAAGGGAGTATTTCCTGGAATAAGGAAGGGAAAGAGTAGTTTGGCAGCACTGACATAAGGCTAAATCCTATACTTCTTTTTTTTCCACTGCCCTTACATTATGACTACAAATGCACAAAATAGTTGGCGCAGAACCAAGGAGGCCCTTGGCGTTTCCCAGAGCCACTGAATTCTGTCTCCCCTTCTGGATACAGTGCATCCCTTTTCAGTGGGATGGGGAATTGTAATTGGTATTTGGGAAGGGGTATATCTTGTTTGGACTCAGCCACCATACTCATTGCACGTGTGTCATGTAATATGCAGAGTGAGGGTTGCCATATGTCCTGAAAAACAGGAGCAATTCTGATTTGGGGGGATTGTGTTCAAATACTGTCAAAAGGGACAGAGGGTCCTGTCCCAATTTTGTGGACGAGAATTAAGGCAACCCTATCCAGAGAGGAATTTAGCATTTTGGATTGAACATGTTGAAGGGAGTGTGTATTCTGCCTTCAGCAGATTAGAGATCCACTTGTTATATTTGTAAATATGTACTTCCAGAAATCCAAAGTGTTCAGTTTCCTCAAATTTGATGTTGCTGAAGTCTGTGATTCTTGGACACACAAACTCTGTCCAACCCAAGTATTCACAGATATGCATCACACATCCCAATCCTAACCAACTGTCCTACACTGATGTAGCTGCAATGCAACCCTAAGGTAAGGGAACAAGCATCCCCTTATTTAGAGAAGGCCTCTGTGATGTCTCACAACCTTGACAGGCTGCAACATGTTCCACACTGGCACAACAGCATCAGAATCAGAAAGGTAGTTAGGATTTGACTGTCATCTCCAAATGTTATGGTGTTTGCAGTGAGATAAGTAATGGATGGATTGGAATTACATCTGCCAAGGGAAGTATGAAATAGACTTGAATGTAAAGATAAGTAATCTAAACCAGAGGTTATCTGGAAATTTAACTTTTAAAAAAGAAAACTTAATTTCATTGTGTGAATACATAGAACAACATGCATTCAATCTATGGCATTTGTGGAAAAAAGTTCTTGTTCCCAAAATTTAAAATGATAAATCAGAAATATAAACAATGGCACTGCCACTTAAAAACAGTTGATTGGATGCAAAATAGATATTTCAACTTTGAATGCAATGGACGTACATGGAAGGATATTTATGTGGGTGGATCTCTCTTGCTGGAGTAGAATAATTGTAAAATTCCAGCATGCTTCAATTTTGGGTAGAGTGCACAATAGGGTAAAGAAAATGTAAATGAACTTGTAGATTTGTAGTGGAAAGAATATAAGCTATTCAAATTAATGAAAATTTAGTAGATGTCATTAAGGGTAATTATACTAACATCTACTGAGAAAACAAAATCTCTGGCTTGCTTGATTAGAAACTTAATAGAACAGTTCATTTGTTAATGATCAAGGATCCCATGGTAAACCTGACTGCATTAATTCAAGTCTTGAAAATGTCTTAAGGTCAAGAACCAATCTATTCATGAAAGCTTTCATCTGCAGGAATATTTAATTTCATACATCAAGACATCCAGACATTCTAAACAGTCAGAACATGTGATTTACATAAGAGCTAATCTGTATGGCCAGCAATTGCTCTGTTTCACTGGCAACAGGTATCAAACATCATTAAACAGTAATAAAAACATTTTTCATAATGGGTCTTATAGTGGCATGGTTTATAGGGGGCAAAATAAATCATTGAATAGGCTTTTTTTGGGGGGGAAGCTATATTTATCTGCTTAGTGCACTCTGTTGTGCAGACAGCTACAGAAGGTCTTAGATCCACTGTTACTTTTACTTCTAAAAGGTGGAGGTAATTGGATCACCCCCAACTGGGTTTGCAGAGATAGTCTTGGGGATGGTCATGGCTATTCCTGGACATTATCTTAGTAGATATCCAGTGGTGGGATTCAAATAAATTAACAACAGGTTCTGTGTCCTAATAACCTAATTTAACAACAGGTTGGCCCACCACTGGAGCTATACACAAGAAACAGTTTGGGATTTTGCCATGACAACCATGGGGCTATCTCATTGTATACCTGGTCTAACTATAGGGCAGGGCACACCTTGGATTTTGTATGTCTGCTGTTAGGGGTGGGAGATTTTCAAGTACAGTACAGGAATAACATTATTATATTTGGTGATTTTGTTTCAAAGCGAATGAGGCTGGCTCTTTTAATTAAAAGATAAATATTCCTTAAGTAGCAGCTAATGGCTTAAAGACAGCCTGCTTATCATGGCAACATGGCAGGCAATTAAGCTTGCCTTAGAAAAATTCACAAAGGGGTCAGTTTTGTTCTGTTTCAGCTGGGAGGCAGATTTCGTCCCTTCCCCAACTGATTATCATTTCTGAATTGCCTCTAAATGGAAACTTCTGCCATTTTAATCCACTTGAAAGGGAACTTGATTCATCTTGATTCATTGCCTGCCTTGTTACCATAGTGGTAACTAATTGCCTTTGTATCACACAAAAATAGGTAATCACAGAGGTTCCTGGAACCAAATGTTGTGAATGGGGAGCTTTAATCTGTAATTCCTTTTTAGGGCTAGTTCACTGACTAATAGGACTGAAACTTTCCGCAGCTGGAAAATTCCATGAGGGTGAACAATTTAGAAAGATGAACCTAATGGATTCTTGGCTGCTCTGGGGATATTAGCTAGTTGTGCTGTTATTGATTTGGTTGATCTGTAGAATAGAGAGATGACCCAGGTGGTTGACATACAGTAATTGCTCATGAGCATTTTCTTCTATTGAAGAAGGTATTATTTGGACCAGCATTAGGGGGTTCTCACGGATTCTATAGAATCCTTTGCTAATGAGTGCCTGGTTCTGAGAACTGGTTACTAATGGGATATAGAAACTGTTGTTAATTTATTTGAATCCCACCACTGCTTTGGACCACATCAGACTTGCTATTCCTGGGCAAGGTGATCAAGTGTATATTTGTAACTCAGCTTTAGGATTCTGCTGTAACCCAACAGAGCAGAGATATATGTAAGGATGATATTGATCCTTTCTGTGTTGGCCTGTGGGCTGTGGGTGGCACGAGTGGTTAAGACACTGTGCCTGTTAACCAGCAGGCCAGGGTTCGAGACCCAGGTCGGCCCCACAAGACATGGTGAGTTTGGACACCATGTCCTTAGCCCAGCTCTGCGACACCAGCTGGATCCAATCGTATTGGCTCTGCCTTTCCATTGGACTAATTCAGTGGCGTGGAGAGGGGGGATTTGCTGCTTGGGTAACAGCCTATCCTCCATAACAATCTAACCCAGGCTTTCGTGCTTCGCATGCAGCATATGCAGCGTCGAGCACAATACCATAATCTTTCAAGACTGCTGGAGGCCTGCTGTGTTGACCCAGGTATATCTTGAATGACCTGGTTGATAATCTGTGGTTGGAACTAGACAAGGAATTGCATTGCTGTTGGTACTTTTAGACCTCCCAGTTGTGTTTATATCACTAACCACAGTATCACGATCCATAGTATCCACTAACCATAGTATCAAATGGAAAGGATATGGTTGGGAGGCAGAGTGCTAAAGTTGCTCCATATCTACATTTTAGATAGGTTTCAGAATCTATTCTAAAACAAGGGGACTGGTGCTTGGCTTGAGATCAGGCTCCTTGGCTATGGGTTCTTGCCCCCATGCTGTTTAACATCTCTATGAAACTACTGGGGAAATCCCTTGAATTCTTTTGCCTGCTGTTGTGGACCATTGAATAACTGAATATTGTGTTAATGATGGCTGCCATTTGGCTCACATTAGTGAATGAAACTGAATGCCAGGTAGGGGGTATTCTGGCTCTGACAGCAGTTTTGTTTTAACTCATTGTGCAAGAATATGTCAGCCTGCCATATTGACACTATTTGTTTATTCATAGTAAGCCTCGGAGTGTAGCTGACTGATCCGAGCTCAGCACCCAAGTCTGTGGCCAGGACTGCATTACATTTTGAGATAATTTTTCCCCTTTGGATCTGCTGTTAGCAGTGAATGGTTCTGGCAAATTCTGTGCTTTACTGACAATTGGGTTGCCAGTCAGTGTGATTTGTATTTAATCTTCTGGTATTTTAAATTAACATTTTTTGCCACTTTTCATTCATTAGGCGAGCAGCAAAAAAGAACCCCTATTATGAATAATCACTATATTATGTGAATTCCTTAGTTAAACTGAATAGTGGAAGAGGCATTAACCGCTGTTGCATTATACAGTTCATGCCTCTGAGACACACAGTTAAAATGGATAAAGATCTCAAATTGTTTCTCTTGTATATCCTTGGCTACAAATATTCTGGGGGCCATAGCCTGGAGTTTAGTATCCCTCCACCTCAAAAAGTAGTTATTATTACCAACCAGGCTTGGGTAGGTTTATACTACCTGTCCTGAATAAAGTGGACTACAAATAAATCTTGGCAGAGGTGAGGTGAGGATACCACCACATCCCATGCGAACACGGACCTTCCCAACTCCTTTATAACCCATTCTTAGCCTTATCTGTTAGCACAGGCTCCAAAATAAGACAGACAGAACTTTTGGTAAAAGATCCAACCAGATAATTTCCAAGAATGGCAATCAACTCTTATATCTCATGCCACAAGGACAATCCTGCCATAGTTCATGTTTATTTAAATGATATCTGAAGAGTTGGAGGAAGGCGGAGGAAGGGAAGCCTGCTGAAAAGAACTCTATACATCAGAAATAGTGTGTTCCAACCCATTCCTTTTCTAGAACCTGCCTATTGTGGGTCATTCTTCCAAGGCTTGCTTTGTACCAATGCTGTTGGAGGTTGCCCTCTTGTAGGCCCACAAACAATGGTATACCTGTGGCAGGACAAAGCAGAACAGGGATATATGTACCTTTCTGACAAAGGGGATCTTTTCCTGCATTTTTCACATATCTGGTTTTGTGATCCAGCACTAAGTGCATAGCGTGTGAAGCTGCCATGCCCTTAGGCCTCACAGCTGTTTCTGTTTCCTCACACAGAAAATGAGTGATGATCAGGGTGCTAAGGAAATATGAGAGGTTATGTTTTCAGTCTGACTAGAGCTCAGGTTGACTCTGTTCTGTTCTGTTCTTGCATCATTACCAGCAGGTTTTGAAGCATTTTTTAAATGGAAGAAAG
Organism: Cryptoblepharus egeriae; assembly: GCA_030015325.1. NCBI lineage: Eukaryota > Metazoa > Chordata > Lepidosauria > Squamata > Scincidae > Cryptoblepharus > Cryptoblepharus egeriae. Next base: position 84,715,760 of record JAREYC010000002.1, on the reverse strand, counting down.
CAAAATGTTCCAGTTGACTGCCCACTTTCTACCTTCTGCTATGGTTTAAGGGCTCAACCAGTGGTGAAGAAGCAGGTCTGGAGCCAAAATCTAGTGGGACTGATGCAGGAAGTTCCAAAGAACACAACTGAACAGAAAAACCTTCTGTAGGAGCTTGAACAAGCTGGGCTGTAGAAGCTTGAATAAATAACTTACAGTCCCAACATACCCTCAAATTAAATACATAGGTTTACACTCAGGCTGCAATCCTAAACACACTTTCCTGGGAGTAAGCCCACTGAACATAATGGGACTTACTTCTGAGTAGATAGGGTTAGGATTGCACCCTCAGTCTAAATATAGGTTTAGACTCAACCCTTTCCCCATCTGGTGATGACTGAGTTCTGAAAACATTCCAGCACTCTCAAGGAAGTTTACCTTTCTGAATAAAACAGATTTTTAGGCTGCAATCCTAACTAATGTAGACCAGCTGAACTCACCTGGCACATCTTCCCGTTGTGGTGTGGGTAGGTCGGCACATGCCTGTGCACTGGCCTAGTCTTCCCAGGAGTGGTATCCTTGTGGTATACCATTTGTGTGACCATCAGGTCAGCATAGTACTTATGCCAGCCTAATTGGAGGCTAGGATTGCAGCCTTAATCATTGTTTGTATGCCATTGCCTCAGAACAAGTGTATGGGTTTCAGCAGTAGTTCCCAATGGTTTAGTGGTCCTAAACTGCTGCTGGCTGATTTATAAATGCCAAGGAGTGTTGCTATAATGGTGATTGAACAACAGTACTAGCCTCATATAGCAGCTTCTTTAACCCTTGATGCATATAGCCTAAACAGCCTTGTCAGTTTTGCAAACCACCAAAAATAGTTTGCACTGGTGGGTCCAAGACTCACAGTTTGAAAACTGCTGGGTTAAAGTGTGGGTAACAGCCTCAGTGACCCCTCCTCTCCTCTAGAACGATAAGCTTCCCTCTAGCCTTACAGGTGACACTTGGGAGATACTGGCTGTATTTGTCCTCCACCAGAATGGATTTATAGGTCCTTAGTTGTATAAGTCCTTAGTTGTCAACCAACAGGCTGTTTAGATAAAATGTTAACAATTCTATTTATTATATCTATCTTAATAGAGATTAAAGGTTATTTATACTGATCTAGTGCCTAGTATTAGTGCCTAGTATTATCTTTCAGAGTGAAGTGCTTACAGATTACTCACACAGTGAAATAGGCCCATAAATCACCTGATGTTGAAAGAGATGAAGACTAAGGATCATAATTGTTATTGATTATAATTTGTGGGAAGTATAATATCATTATATATCACACTTGCATATGGTATTATACCTAAACACTCTTGCACAATTCAACGTCTGTTGATGTCATTGTTTTTCACTGAATCCTCATAATCCTAACACCCTGGGTATGGTGTGATTAAGATCTTGAGCTAAGATTGGGAAAACTGAAGTTTAGATTTCAAATCTGAATCCCAACTGACATTGGCTGCTGGCCATGAGTGCCTTGGGACAGAGGAAGGCACTTCCACTGTCGCAAAATAGCATACAGAGCATTCTGTTGGTGGATATATTGAACACGCTACCTCACTCCTGCTATTGGTTCCCATTGTACCTGTTGGAGCATGTAAGGCAGTGGTGGGGATAGGGAAGGGGCAAAACCTGATGGGGAGAAGGGATAATGGAAGAAGATGTAGAGCTAATGGCGATGGTGTGCTTTGGATCCAATCCCCATTTTTTCCAAGCCTCTCTGTCTTTTCTTGAACCTGCTCCTTTTCCTGAGCTGGTGCAGATCTGAGGAATATCATTTGAGGTGTATGGATATCTAAGGGGAAATAATTCCCTCCATTGCTGGGTACAGCATGTGCCTTTTGGGTATGTCTGCATTGGGGTGATGGGGGGCTATGGATAGAATTGGGCGCCTAGACATTAAAATCCATAGATGGCTTTGAAAAGTAGAGGAACATTGTGTCCTCAACAACTACACCCCAGCAATGTCTGTACACCCCAGCAATGTCTGTTCAATAATATATTCCTCTGATGGTGCAAGTAGTTAAGACACTGTGCCTGTTAACCAGCAGGCCAGGGTTCAAGACCTGGGTCCCCACAGGACGAGGATTTCCTGCTATAGGCAGGGGGTTGGACTAGATGATCCACTGGGTCCTTTCCAACTCTATGATTCTAACTACACCCCAATCAAATGCACTGTGGTATTGTACTTTTGCATCTATTCTTTGTATGTCCCTTACATTTGTGTTGCTTTATATAAATTATATATATAAATATTATATATATAAATTTATATTTATATTACTTAGATGAACTTTTATTTTTTGAAATGTAAAGGTAGTTTACATGCAATTTCAAGATAAGGAAATGCAATTCTGAGATAAGGAGGAAAGTTATGACAGGACTAGAAAAGTTAATCAAAAGTCAAGACGTCACCTTGCTGACAAAGGTCTCCCTAGTTAAAGCTGTGGTTTTCCTCATGGTAATGTATGGCTGTCTGTGCTGGACCATAAATAAGGCTGACCACTGAAGGATTTGAATTACTGTGCTGGAAAAGACTCTTGCAAGTCTCCTGGATTGCAAGGAGATCAAATCAATCCATCCAGGAGGAAATCAACCCTAACTGTTCACTGGAAGGACAAATACTGAAGCTGAAGCTCAAATATGTTGGCCACATCATGAGAAGGGAGGACTCCTTAAAAAAAGAGCCTGATGCTATGAAAAATTGATGGAAAAAGGAGAAGGGGACGGCAGAGGTGGTTAGTTAGTGTCACCGAGGCTAGTATGAACATGAATTTGGATGGACTTCAGAAGCTGGTGGATAGGGGACCTGGCATACTGGAGTCCATAGGGTCACAAAAGTCAGACACAACAATAACAATAACACTAGGGTGAGGGTTGGGATAAGAGGCTTAGAATATATAACATGGGGCTTGTTGCCCAATTATGGTTTATTTGTTGCCCAATTGCAGTGGGATTCCAATGACCTGGATGACAAAAGCAAACAGAAACCAGATTCAAATATTCAGGTGCCCTTGACTGGGATGTCTTTGACCAGGACACAATAATCGGGACATAAATACCAGAATACTAGTCTTGGATCAGTCACTATCTTGCTGCTATCTTATTTCATAGGCTCCTGCTGAGGCATAAATGGAATGCATTTCATGCTCTCACACTGAGATCCTGGAGGAAGGATGGACCAAAAATCTAAATAATAATATCTTGATCCCCTCTTATTGTAACTATTGGATATTATGCTGGTGACAAATAAAGGTCTTTTAGGAAAAACGAAGAGGATGTGCTAGCTTCTTCATGGTCTTGAAAACAAATGTGTGGAAAGCATGAAGTATAGAATTGTGTTCTGAATGTGAATTTCACTTTGAACTGTACAGTAAGTATTGCATTATAATATATTGTAATTACATTTCTCTCTCTATCACTTTAGAAAACAGGGGTAGGAATCAAGCAGTGGTTGGAATTTTGTTGCCAGAATGAAGCCACCATTCATTGTGCTTTATGGTGCTATCATTTTTAAAGTTGTGTTTCACATTTCTCTTGATTCAATGGAAATTGACTGCAGTTGCAAGCTGGGATTCATTCTTGAAACAGAGAATGTTGCCATGAACTTACACACCAGGTTTCATTCACGAAATCAGCTTTCAAGGATATTATTGTATTGCACTGCATTGTGTATTCACAATGGAGGAAGGGAGTGTGTTGCACGGGTAAAGTTGCACATGGAGGGATGTTGCACATGGGGGGAATGTTGCACCTTAGGGGGTGGTGCATGGGGAGGTTAAGGGTGTGCCCAGGCATACACGTATTTTTGAAATTTTACTCCCACAACGCAGGTACATTTCGCTACTCTATATACACCTGTCTTTATTCAAAATGCGCCATTGAATTTAATGCACCCCCCTATTTTAAGAGGCTTCAGATTAAAAAATGTTTACTGGCAATTGTAATGCATAACTGTAAAACAGGTACTGCATATAATAATGTGTTATATGATAATAATAATAAAATGGCAATGGATTTATATTATGATTTTGACCTAATTGCACTATTTTATACAACCATGGGCTTATGTTCCATGTTAATCACAATATAGTAAACTGTTAAATTAAATACTAATCTATACTCGTCAAAATACCTGCATTTATTGGAATCTAATGTGCCATCAAATCTAATGCACACCTAAATTTTGGTGACTAGATTTGGCTGAAAAAGGTAAGCATTATATTTCAGTAAATATGGCAAATAAAACTGAAGAGCCACTGACTCACTCACTCACTGACTTGTCAATACCCAGCCAAAACCACCAGACCCAGAAGTGTGAAATTTGGGAAGGTTATTCCTTCCATGATGTAGGCACCCATTAAGAACCAATTTCTAGAAATTCAAACTAGAAATGGATATAAAGGGGACATAACATGGGTGAAAGGCCCTGGTAGGGTTGCCTGTTGTCTGATGGTGCCAAGTGCCTTATGCGTATGCATGGTGCCTGCTGGTTACCACTGCTGCCATCATTGCCTACCTGGTACCATCCAGTGCCCAGTGCTCAACAATGCCCCCTGCCTGCTGGTGCCTATCGCCTGGTACTGGTGCCAGTGCCCATTGCCCATCAGTGCTCAGCAGTGTCCACTGGTCTCCAGCCATGCCTGGTGTCCACAAATGTGCTTGAAATTTTACTCCTGGTACAATGGTAAATTCAGCTAGTCATACTTAAAAATTTTGAAGTGACCCCCCGTAATAAATCTGGAATTTTTGAGAATTTCCTTTTGGATTTTGAGCTTGTTTAGCTTATGCTTAAACCAGCTCTGCATGTCTGTATTTTTGAAGCATGTAAAGCCAAATGCTGAATTGCAGGCCTTTTGATAAGGGGAACTTCATTCTTAGAGCATAATTGAAGCTGAAAAGCAGTACAGAGTTAACATTCAAATCAAGTAGTTGAGAGCATCAGTGCAAGTCATTAGAAGGTCGCAGGAAAAAGCTTGTTACTCTTTGAATAGCAATTAATTCAAATCGATACAGAAATTAGAGAGAAAGATTAGAAAGTGGTGAAATTTACACAGTGAGAGCTAATTTATATTTTAACAAACTGCATTCTGCTGCACAATTGGTAAGGTCAGAATTAAGATTCAAGTCCAAGTTCCTTATTGTCTTTTCTTGTTAAATGTCAATGTATGGGCAACCTTGAGTGAGAAATGCAAGCAAAAGTGAAAATAAAGGGAAAGTGCAAGATTGCCCTTCCATTTCAAGTGGCTCCTGCTAGTCCTTTTGAAGCTAAATGGAAGCATTTAGTGGTAACTGCAACGGTCACAAAGACTCAAGAGTTTCAGCAAGAGTTATTCTGGTTTATTATCAGGACTTAAAAGCCAAGATGTGAACAGCAGACATTAAAAACATATTTTGATTGCACTGGCACTTCACCAATGTTCACTATGGGAATTTCTTTTAATGTGATCAAGAATCTCACTCACACCAATCTTGGATTGATAAGTGAAAAAGATGGAAAATTGAAAGGAGATCTGTCCTGAGATGTCCATTGCTCCATGGTAGCACAGGTGCTTTGCATGTGGAATGTCTGTGTTTCAATCCTCAGCATCGACAGTAGGACAAAGATAAACAGTAGCATTGTGGCGGTGATGTGAAGATGCAATCACATCACTCCTTGTTGTTGTGTCACACACACTTCCATTGCCACGTCACCCCCAATCTTGGAGCCAAACTGAATCAGGAACAGGTTGACGGACCATTCAGTGCTCTGCTTACCATTCTGAATGCTTGGAAAACCTCCAGAGAACCATGGGATAGGGGCTGCCCCAGCTCCCCCACCATTGCCACACCATTGGCGAAAAATACCTTCCCTGAAACCTGGGATGTTGCCAGTTGGTGTTGATGACTGTGACTTAGATGAATCAAGGGTCTGACTTAGTACAAGGCCGCATCCCACAAAGAATGTGGGAACAACTGAAGCAGACAGAGAACAATGTCTCCTTGAGCATTGTTTTCCCAAAACTCCAACAATGCAAGCAGCAAATGGGACATCTTTCAGTGCCAGTCTCAGACTTTGGGCATCTCTCGGGCAAGATGTTCTCACTTTTCCTGGGTAGGTCAACCTCCTCAGTGGTGGGCTCCAGCAGGTTTGCACCTACTCTATAGAACTGGTTGTTAATGAGAGCTAGGACATAGCCATTTAAAAGTGGCTGCCAGATGGGCAGAGAACCGGTTGTTAGTTTCTTTGAATCCCATCAGGGCACCTCCTGTTTTCTATTACCACTGCGGCTAACATGCTTGCATTCTCCCTCATGTTCTCTCTCTGGGTCAAATGCTCAAAAAGAAAGAGCTAGAAGGGCAGATTCTGCTGTTTCCTCTGCTTGTCTCATAGGGTGCAATCCAGAGTAACTACAGGGAGTCCTTGCTCTGGTGTAAGAACACTTTCCTCTGGATTGCAATATGAATTTCCCATAGGTTTTCACTAGCTGGTGCAGTAACTATGGGTGCACGTAATGCTCCTGTAGTTATTCTGGATTGTAGAGATAATCACTCGTGCATGAAGAGAGCAGGTGAATGGGGAGCGACAGCCAGTAGGAGCAACAGCAGAGCCAGGGAGTAGGCACCTTGGCAGGTACACAACCATACTTCCCCTTGACACTGGCCTTTTCTTCTCTGAACCCAACGTTCTTCTGCAACAGCACAATCTTGATGATCATGTTGCTGCTTTCCCCCTTTCCCCACCCCTTAAAGGAAACGGGATCTTTACATGAACAGGGAGTCATAATGGGACCTCCCTGTATGAGTAGAAGTTATCTAGAATTTATAGTTCCTGGCCTTAGTACAGGATTGCTGCTAAGACAAAATTCATACTTGAAGGGAGAACTTTTGTGATACCCGAACTGAGTTTCATTACAGTTCTAGCTATGAAAAGGTAAGCAATACCAATGGGATCTTGGAACCCATCTTGGGTCAAAAAAGTATCACATTCTGACATTCTGACAAATGTAAGATTCTGGATCTGCACAACCTTCTGAATTATATGCTGATTCTTGCAATTTCACTATCTTTCTGATTCTTCAACTTTACAACAGAAGTAATCATGACAAATATAAACTACTGCTATGTGAGACTCTTCTGAATTTTGCATCCAAGTGCATTGGACGCACTTGTTTGGTACATACTAAATGTAGTCTGTATAATACAGATGGGAGAATTATGAATGATAATTGAAAATATTTATTATTTATTTACTCATTTAAATAATTTATACTCTGCCTTTTTTCAGCCAAAGGCTGACTCAAGCTGGCTAACATGAAAAAATATAAAAATAAAGACAGCAAGAAGAGCATTTAACAACAGTTAAAACACATAAAAATATTTCATATTTAAAAACACTATATCTCCCAATCTCCGCCTCAGTTAAAAAGCTGTCTTGAACAAGTGTGTTATTAGGTCCCGCTTTAAGCTCTGGACAGAGGGATCTTTCCTCAGTTGAGGAAAATATTGAAATACAACTATCAAAAACAAACCAGTTTCTCGTGATTTTTTAAATCCAAAAGTGGCATTACTTACTTAATTGACTGGCTTCTTTTCTAGCTATCTTGTAGGCTTGCTATTTCCCAGTATCACACCACTTTCTTGTGGTCACGTGATAGATTATTCTGTAAGCTGAGTATAAGAAAGAAGACACAACTTCAAACACCAAACTCCAATTTACTATAGCAAAAGTCTGAAGAAAAACACCTCCCTGTGCTTGCAATGTCAGAAGAGACGTAACAGAATTCAGTGCAACAGCATCTGGAGAAACTGGAATTTCTGGAGAGTTATCTGACCACTTGCCCCACCTTGTCCTTTGGCACATTTTCTGAGAGTGTAGAATCTAATTGTAAATAAGAATGCTAGGCTGATAAGGCTTGTATTAAATATTGGAATGCAATACCAGAATATTGTGGTATCCATGAGAAATGTTTGCCCCATGAATATTTGAATATGATGATAGTCATTTTGAGTAGAACATTTCTGCACAAACAAACCCCTATCAGCTCACCGGATAAAAAGAAAAAGTGTGGTTGCAATGGCAGAATTGTTGCCAGCACCCAACATATGAACCTGTTTCATACTTTATCCTCAGACTCCCAAGTGAGCTACAGTTATGTTCCTGCAGGTTGTGTACAGAAGTGGAGAGCACAATCCTAACCATGTCTACTCAGATGTAAGCCCCATTGTGTACAATGGGTCTTACTCCCAGGAAAGTGTCTTTAGGATTGCAGCCTTAAGCTGGAAACAGTAGAAGATTGTTTTCAGATTTCCTGCTGTTTGAGGCTAGGAGGATGACAGCCCAACCATCCTCCTAGCCTTGCCAAGCACACCTTGCCCACTTTCCTACAACAAAGCATAGGATACAAACTAATTTGGTAGCCAGTCCTCTATGGAGTTCCATTGCAACACCCACCCCCTAAGATAGGGAAAATGAATATCCTGAGCCATCATGTTCCTTTCCCCTTATAGGGAACCTATACAGCTTGTATACTGTGGTGGCATCAGTCTCCCTCACAAACAACAAGAAGTATCTGAAGCTAGAGAACAGAAAAAGACTTAGCTTTTGTCTATGCCTTGTTACTCTCTCTCTCTCCCCTTCTCTTTCTCCTTGTTTCTCCCACATGCAGCTATCCCATAGGTGAGGACCAGTGATGGGCTTCAAAAAATTTAAGAACCGGTTCTCTGCCCATCTGGCAGCCACTTTTAAATGGTTATTTTTAAACTTTATATGTCCTATCTCTTGTTAAGAACCGGTTCTATAGAGTAGGTGCGAACCTGCTAGAGCCCACCACTGGTGAGGACCCCATAGGGATTCCTATTGCTTGTCTACCATCAGTAAGTGACTAGCTCACTGCTTGGTAAGGTTGTGGACCTGTGTCTCCTGACATCGCTGACACTCTGCTGACAAGATGCCACTCAGGGGGATGACAAGTTGTGTCAAATGTTGGTGTCCCATTGGTGTGGTGTTAGCAGGATTGGCTTTAAATTTGAATATAATAGACATCATGGCATGCATATGTCAAGTTGGTGCAGCATCTGAATAGGATTGGGCATTTGATGTTTTATTTGTTGCGGTTTTATGTTCATGTATTTTTTAATACAGACTCTCTTTTAGTGTTTTTTAATAGTTGTAAGCTGAGTGAAGGGACTGCAGTGGCTCAGTGGTTAAAAGTGCTGTGCCTGTCAGTATGAAGATCTGCAGGTCAGTGGATCGAGACCCAAGTGCTGCACTAGAGAGCTCCTATCACACGTCCCAACCCATGCCAACCTAGCAACCAAGCATGCAAATGCAAGTAGATAAGTAGGTATCACTTTGGTGGGAAGGCAACATACTGGTGAAAGGCTAGACAGGATTCCCTAATGTTGCCATGATGTGTCAACCATGGTTTGGATTACTCCAATCCAGAACAAGTGGACCACACAGGACAAATGCTAAAGAAGTTGCCTTTGCTTTTTTGTTGTAAGCTGAATAGGGTGTCCTGAAGTTGAGAGGAAGGGTAGATAAATAAATAAATACTAATATATTTTTAGGGTAACCTTCATAATATGCAAACTGCTAGCTAAGAAAGGCATCTTCAGTAAAACATCTTATTAGTGGGACTCCTGATTAGTCTGAATGTTTACACTCCCTTATGGTTCAGCCACTACATCTCTGTGAACAAGGGAGCCTAAAATTACTTTGCAGGCAATTATAGTTACTTGTGAAATAAAGTCACCCCAGATAAACTCCAGTCAGAAGCTTATTGATTCCCATTTATAACCTGTTAAAATACAATTCCTCCCTACCCAGGTAACAGAGCTCTGGAAAATGCTATTAGGGCCCAAAAGATGACTTGAATTAATGAAAAGTAAACAAGAAAGGCTGAAAGAAAGGGGGAGTGCTCTGTCCTAACCTGGCTACTTTATTTGGATTCATTTGGGGATAGTGTCTTTAATAATTCCAGCAGCAAAAACAACAATAATCAAGTTTCTTTTAAACTTCAAAATTACAGGTTCTTTTGCAAAGATGGAAAATACTATTACTTCAACCAAAAATAAGGGGCATTTGAGAAGAGTACTATGAGGACAAATTATACAAAAATACATCACTAAAAGAAGTCATCAATTTACCTTCACATGGAAATGGTACACAGGATGTAACAGATAATGACAAAACCACTCCTGATTTTAATCCAAATAGGAACAGTATAGATTTTTTAAAGGATCAGCAATATGGCTGCCTACATTTAACTCAAAGTAGCTGATAGATTGGGGGGCATTTTGATTGGTTTTTATCTTAGTGAAAAATACAGCTTTCCCCCATTCTATCTGGATATTTAATCTTATACTGTTCAAACTTTTTTTTGAGTCCTCGAGTCACCCTTTCACAACTCAATAGTATTTGGGTCAAGAGTCCCACCTCCTTAAAAAGCATACTGTGGGGAAAAAAACCCAGGGCTGCTGTAGGCTGCCTTTGTGTCAGAGTTCTGCTTGAATACTCCCTGCTATCACCCCCACCTATACGGCCTTAGTGGTTAAAGGTGCTGTGCCTGCCTATCTGAGGATTGACAGGTCAGCGGTTTGAGAACCAAGTACTGCCAGATGGGGTGAGCTCCTGCCAACCTTGCAGTTTGAAAGCATGGAAATGAAAGTAGATAAATAGGTACCACTTCAGTGGGAAGGGAACAGTGTTCTGTGCACGTTGGTGTATAGTCATGCCAGCCACATGACCACAAAAGCATCTTTGGATAGTGGTGGCTATCTGGCTTAGAAACGGGGATGAGCACTGCACAGTCACAACTAGCAGGTCAAGCTGTGGGGGACACCTTTACCTTTTATATACAGGGTGGAAAGGACTGCAAGAGCACAGGGAAGAAACTGGCAAGAATTGGAGCTGCTCTGTGTCTGTGTTCGACACATTTAAGCTGCAGTCCCATCCAAACTTCCCTAAGAGGAAACCCCATTGACCTCAATAGGAATTACTTCTGAATAAGCATGCGTAGAATTGGCTCTCTCGCATCTCCCTGGGCTTTTCTGCAATAAGGTGAGAAACCATATAGGCTCTGCCTCCCTCCCCTTTATTCAGTAAGCACCCAAAGGGTGCGTTGGGTCGAAAATATCCAAACCTGCTCCCACGTCTCCCTCCTCCAGAAGCACTGTGCATGTTAACCCATTTTCTCCAACTCTGGGTTGGAACCCCCTGCTGCTTGTCTGGTCTGCATGATGGCTCCCCAAGGTGAAAACAATAAGCTAGCACCCTCAGAGACTTGAATTCCTGATTCAAATAAATTACTCAATTCATAGGTTTTAGCACAGTCTTCCCATGTGACTTTAGCATCATTGAATCAGCAAAAAATATGCATTTTTGCAACTCAAATCCAAGTCATTTGAATCAAGTTCCCAACACTGAGTAACATCTCATAAATATCACATTTTTGAACAAGAAACAATGGATTTACTGCAAAGAAGTGTCTCTTCTGATTCAGAGTTTCTATGGATTTGCAGTTATCCATGCACTATCAAATTACATACTACAATACAGGCAGGGCCAGCTTTAAATCAATTATTCCCAATTGGGCTCAGCGCCTAAGGGGGACTTGCACTGGTAGTCTTGAAGGCAACATTATATTAATAAAGTTTATAAAACTTTATATAGCTGCACTGAGTTCTGATCTGCTATAGGAGCTCACATCTGGTCTGTGATTGTACAAGCTTAAAATGAGCTCCAATAACAGATCAGAGCTCAGGTCAGCCACATGGAGGATCATAGATGGGGCTGCAAACCGCTGGGACCCTTCAGAAGGCTTCAGTATGCCCCCAAATACCATAAACTGCCCCTGGATTCCTGTGGCACTGTGACTGGTGCAGCATTGTTGGGGACCCAGTCTTGGCCCACTGCCCTTAATAAGAATGAATTTTTATTTCTGGTTACCCTGGTGGGTTGAGACACACCATCAGTGTGGGAACTGCACGTTTCAGAAGTGCTCATTTTGATTCTTTTTCGTCCTGCCATAGAGATATAAAGTTTATAATAAATTTTAATTGTATATTTAGGATTCTACCAAAGTTGGGGCCCTGCAAAAAATGTTTCCAGTTGGACTCTGCAGCTCCTAATGCTGGCCCTGAATGCAGGTTAGATTCCACAAAAAGATTCATTTTTATTCCAAAGAATAGCTTAGACCCTCAGTTCACTCTTCTTAGGCTAAAGTCAACTATCATCATCTGTGGAATCTCATGATGTGCTTTCTTTATTTGTTAAAAAACTATCACATGAAGTTTATGCATGTTTTCGTCACAACCACCACTATACTGTTTTGGATGTTGTCCCCAGAACTACAGTATTTTGTTTCCCACATTTCCTAATGTTCACCCTTCCCTGCTGTAGGACTATAGCAGCCCCAATAGGTCTATTTAGATTTTGGCCATCTCTGGTGGCCTAAGTCTGAGCAGACCAGAGCAGCCTTTCTTGCACCGGCTGAAGGAGTGCTCGGGATTGTACTCTCAATAAGCAACATAGTAATAAGAAATTATCTATGTAAAAGCCTTAATCTGTGTGTTTGCATATGGGTCCAATGATATATTTATGGGTCCAATGATAATACTATAGACCGCCAGGCCAAGGAGAAGGAGTAGACGATTGGAGCAACTGGCAGGCGTTGAAAGGAAATATGAGGTAGTAGTAATGGGGGACTTTAACTATCCAGATATTTGCTGGGAGACAAACTCAGCCAAACATGGAAGCTCCAGTAGATTCCTGAGGGGCCTGGAAGATAACTTCATGGTCCAAAAGGTGGAGGAAGCAACAAGGGGAGGGGCCATCCTTGACCTGATCTTAACTAATTGTGATGAACTGATTGACCGGGTCAACGTGGCAGGAACTTTAGGGGAAAGCGATCATGAGCTGCTGGAATTTAGAATAATGTGGGAAATAAAAAGAGTGCAGAGTGAAATGTATACATTGGATTTCAGGAAAGCTGATTTTAACAGGCTTAGAGGAGTCATAGGTGGGATCCCATGGGTTGATGATCTAATGGGGAAAGGGGCCCAAGATGGGTGGGAACTCCTTAAGAGGCAGCTTCTACAAGCACAGTCAGAAACAATTCCCATGAAAAAGAAAGGGGGGAAAACCTGAAAAAACCAGGTTGGCTCCACAAGCAACTTGGGGATCAGCTGAAGTTAAAGAAAGAGAAGTATAGGGAGTGGAAGACTGGAAAGATCACCAGGGAGGAGTACAGGCAGATAGCCCGGTCTTGTAGGGAGGGGGTCAGGAATGCTAAAGCTCAGTATGAGCTGAGGCTGGCCAGGGGAGTCAAGGATGACAAAAAGAGCTTCTTTAGATATGCCCAAAGGAACAGGAGGAGAGACGAGGGGGTGGGGCTGCTCCTGGACAAAGATGGACAGCAGGTGTCTGGAAACCAGGAGAAGGCAGAGCTGCTCAACTCCTACTTTGCATCCGTCTATTCTCGGAAGGAGGGATTTGCAAATGGGGGTGCGGGATCATTGGCTGATGTGGGGATGTGCTTGCATCCCCAAAGCGGTAATGAAAACATGGATGGTGCAGAACAGCAGATTAAGATTGACAGAGAACTGGAAATGGTTCGAAACCACTTAACTGGCCTAAATGAATTCAAGTCATTTGGATCAGATGAGCTGCATCCTTGAGTTCTTAAGGAACTGGCAGATGTCCTTGCAGAACCTCTGTCGATCATTTTTGAGAAATCCTTGAGGAGTGGAGAAGTGCCACTGGACTGGAAGAGGGCAAATGTAGTCCCAATCTTTAAGAAGGGGAAAAAAGAAGACCCGGGAAATTATAGACCAATCAGTTTGACTTCAATCCCAGGCAAGATATTAGAGCAAATCATAAAACACACAATTTGTGCACATCTAGACAAGTACTCGGTGATCAAAACAACCCAGCATGGATTTACCAAGAATAAATCTTGCCAGACAAATCTGATCTCCTTTTTTGATCGGGTTACGAGCTTACTGGACAGTGGCAATGCTGTGGATGTCATTTATACTGACTTCAGCAAAGCATTTGACAAGGTCCCACATGACATCTTAATTGGGAAGTTGGAAAAATATGGGCTAGAGGGGGAAATCGTTAGCTGGATCCGCAACTGGCTTGATGGCCGCACTCAAAGGGTTTTAGTAAATGGTTCTGTGTCAACTTGGAGGTCGGTTTCAAGTGGGGTACCCGAAGGCTCTGTCTTGGGACCGGTTCTCTTTAACATTTTCATTAACGACTTAGAGGAAGGGATACGGGGGAGCCTGATCAAATTTGCGGATGACACCAAGCTGGGGAGGAGTAGCAAACACAACAGAAGACAGGAGAAACCTCCAGGAGGATCTGGATAAACTAGAATACTGGGCTGTAACAGAATGAATTTCAACAGGGAGAAGTGCAAAGTTCTGCACTTGGGCAATAAAAACCAAAAATACAGGTATAAAATGGGGGATACTTGGCTTGGCAGCACAACATGTGAGCGGGATCTTGGAGTTGCCGTGGATCACAAGCTGAACATGAGTCAGCAGTGTGATGTGTCTGCAAAGAAGGCAAATGCCATTTTAGGTTGCATTAAGAGGTCTGTAGCTTCCAAGTCACGAGAAGTTCTAGTTCCTCTTTATTCAGCATTGGTGAGACCTCACCTTGAGTACTGTGTTCAGTTCTGGGCACCTCACTTTAAGAAAGATGCAGCCAAACTGGAGCAAGTCCAGAGGAGAGCGCCAAGAATGTTCAGTGGGATGGAAGGGAAGCCCTACGAGGAAAGGTTGGGGGAACTTGGGATGTTCAGCCTGGAGAAGAGGAGGCTGAGAGGAGACATGATTGCCCTCTTCAGATACTTGAAGGGCTGTCATAGGGAGGAAGGGGCTCATTTGTTCATAGCTGCTTCTGAAAGCAGAAAGAGAACCAATGGGTACAAACTGCAAGAGAGGAGATTCCTGTTGGATATCCAGAAAAAATTCCTGATGGTAAGGGCGGTTCGGCAGTGGAACAGATTGCCAAGGGAGGTGGTGGACTCTCCCTCACTGGGGATCTTCAAGCAGAGGCTCGACGACCACCTGTTGGGGATGCTCTAGGGGGTTTTCCTGCTGCAGGCAGGGGTTGGACTAGATGACCTACTAGGTACCTTCCAATTCTATGATTCTATGATTCTATGATTCATGTTTAGGCAGATACGGTAATACTTTTTTCTACTGTGTTCATGTTGATTCACCCCCCCCCCCCCCCCAAGTACTGAGGATTACTATCATTCATTGGTAGGAAATGATCACTATTAAACAAACAAGGTCACAGAAATACAGAAAAAACAGAGTCTCAGGGGAAAATCCATAGCAGTTATGGGTCCAGACAGTTATGTCACCCTATAGTGTTATCTTATGGAGAGTCATCTTAACTGCTCCAGAGCAAAGGGCTTAATTTGATTTTAGGATATAGGCCCTACAGAGCTTAAGCATCTTCCAAATAATGCAGCTCATAGAGCAATTCTAAATCCTGATTAGGCCAGCACAAGTTCTAGTACAAGTCCTGTGCTGGCCTGGGGGTGTTGCAAAAATACTGAAAGGCACTTCTGCACAACTCTTGTGTGTGTGTGTGTGGGGGGGGGGAGGGTTAAGGCTAGTGCATAGATATGTGCAGGACTCCCACACCATCATGGAACAGGGAGATGGGTGAGTTGTGCTGGCCTAAATTGGTTAGGATTTTGCCTATAGTGTCTTCCTGTGTCTGTACCTCTGGCATCAAGGGTCAAGTAATTTCTGCCTTTTCCAATTGCCATTTCCAACTTCCAGGCTGAGGGGAGGCAAGAGGTGTTTTGGAAAAGGTGAAGCAGCCTTTTCCAGCTGCCATTTCTAATGGCCTTTTCCAATTGATGAATGTTGCTATATTGTACCTTTGCAAGCAACAGCTGTTATTAATGCAAAAAGATGAAATTAGAAATTAGCAGCCTGGTAGCGCTCAGCATTCAGCCCTCGTTTGAGTCTGCATTTTGTGTTGATCACCTGCATATTAAGAAATCATATCAGTGTCAGTCAGCTGCCAAAAATGTAGTGAATTTTGAAAACATAGTGCTAGTCCAGTGAATGTGGATAATCACTCAATGAGAAGTGTTGACTTTCACTAGTGTGATGTGATTTGGACATTCACCAGGACGTTCACTTGTGACGGTTGACAGTCTCTCCATTGTGGACACTCACTGTAACTTAATACAAGGCAGAGTGAATGTCTGGTGATTTGCAGCTCGGTGGCTTTGCCTAGAGGCTCTCATAAATACTTAAAATCAGCCCAGGGCTGTCAGGAGTGGGCACTGAAGCTGCAATGTGAATATACTGAGCAATTACTGTTATTACTTCACAGTTTGTGCTGGAAATACATAGAGTCATGCTGATGGTTTGTCATTCATTTCTTTTCTCTTTCACTCAAGACTGTGCTCAGAATGGTGTGCGAAGGTTCACTGTATCTGTATTTCTAGAAATTGCTGCTATCTCAGAATCAGTGTTTGGCAATGAATTCTGATCTGCTCATTGCAAATTGGGAGCTGAATGGATTGTAGATTCACCCAACTGTATTTAGAGCCAAATTCTATGTGTGTCTGATAGAAGTATGTTCTATTATAGTCAGTGGGGTTTATTCCCAGGAAAGTGTGAATAGGATTGTAGCTCAAGAGCACAATCCTAACCATATGTTCAGTAGATCTTACTCCCAGGAAAATGTCTTTAGGATTGCAGCCTAAGCCTTTTAATTTTGTATGAAGATGGCTCCCTTACCTTACATCACTCCTGGGAAGTTGAAAGTGTTCAAGGAATAGGAAGGCACCAAACTGTCCTGATTATGACTGTGGACTTTCTTCTGAATATGGAAAGTACAAAAATGAGAACAGATGAGAGCATCATAAATATGCCGGAAGGAGGGTAGTGGCTAATTAGAAGATAAGAAAAGTGCATTAACATGGCAAAATTAATGAGCTCATAAAATGAATACCTTTGACAGAGGAAGAACAAGTGAGTGAAGAAATAATAACAGTGGCAGCAGAGGGCAATTGCAATTTTCAGTTTTCAACATGTCTAAATCCAATATTTAAATGGAATTCCAAAACTGCCTTTATTTAAAAACAAACGGTTTCAAAGTGATTTTAACTGAGCCATGTGCATGTTGCCATTTTTTGCACTGATTACATTTTAAACATATACATCAGGGTTAATTATGTTCACAGAGATCCAACAGGGAGCTATAATCTTCACTATTCCAAACAAAAAATCCACTGTCTGAACTGAAAAACATAGATTCTATCCTTACAAGTCTTTCTATTACGAGAGAAGCTTCAGCAAATACCAACAAGCAAACTAATTACTGCTTGGTTGTGTTGCAGAAGGAAACAAGACTGCTCTGAAACAGACCAGACCATTTACTGAGCAGGCTATTTAAGTTGCACCTGACCTTCAGTCTGGGTACTAGTGCTCTTTTGCATTATAAAAAACAATGGATTATTTTTCTCCCAGATTATTTTCTTATGTACAGATCTGTTTACACTTCTGTTTATAATCATGAAAAAACCAAACCATATACATACGGTTACATTCAAGGAAAACCAATAGAATGCCAAGCTGTTACTTTCCTGTCTGAAATGCCCTATCTGGCTATTTTTACAGACTTTTTGTTGTGCCGTGTTGGGTACGTGAGCATTAGGTGATGGGGGTGGAGTTGAGCCATCCCCACTTCTCCTTCTACTGCTCCTTCCTCAATGCCCCTTTGCCCCTCTGCTGTTTTTCCCAGATGGCTGAGTAAGTGAAGCGATTGAGGACCATCTCTGCCCATGGCTTGCTTTGGGAGACTCCTACCCCTCGTAGGATCTCAAGCTCCTCTGAGTTGTCAGATACCCAAGGCCTGGTGTGATGTGGACATATTCAGGGAAGAATCAGGTAACCAGATGTCCCTTTTCTCATAACATGTCCTATTTTTTGCCTTGTGTCCTGGATAGCAACATCAATGTTCTCCTTTACCCTGTGAGCAGGCAGCACAGAGCCATCTTATAATTAATAATTTTATCTCTCTATATAAAAAACTGAAAAGTCACTGATGGACTCACTCACTCACTGACTCACCAATGCCCAGCCAAAACTGCTGGACCTAGAAGCATGAAATTTGGGGAGTTTGTTCCTTCCATGATGGAGGCACCCACTAAGAACCAGTTTTTGGAAATTCCAATGGGAAGGGGGTGAAATGGGGCACAACATGTTTTCCTCCTCATACTTTCCATTGAAGAACCCTTGACTGAGGGATACTCTGCCCCAACTCCTGGAACAAGAAGCATGAAATTTGGGGAGGGTGTTCCTTCTGTGACATGAATATCCAACAAGAATCAATGTGAATCAATGTTCACCCTTAAAGGGCTGAAAAGGGGTGCAGTGTGTTTCTGTCCTATACTTAACATGGAAGACTGATGGATCAACATCCAGCTGATGCACTGGGAGGGAGGATGCACTGGGAGGGAGGGTGCACATGGGGGATGATGCACTGGGGGAGATGGTGTGCATTGGGAGGTGTTGTGCATGGAGACTGGTGCGCATGGGGGTTGCTACACATGGGGGTTGCTGCATATGGGAGATTGATGTGCATGTGAGTGTGATGCGCGTGTAGGGATTGGTGTGCATGTGGGGATTGGTGCACATGGGAGGGTGGTGTGAATGGGAGGCTGATGTGCATGGATGATGCACATGTGGTGATTTGTGCACATGTGGGGATTGATGTGCATGGGAAAGTGGTGCGCATTGGGGTTGGTGTGCATGGGAGGGTGATGTGCATTGGGGTTGGTGTGCATGGGAGGGTGATGCGCATGGGAGGGTGATGCGCATGGGGGGTTGGTGTGCATGGGGGGTTGGTGAGCATGGGGGTTGATACTCATGGGAGGGTGATGCTTATGGGAGGGTGATCCACATGGGGGATGTTGCACATTCGAGGTTGATGCACATGGGGGCTGTTGCATATGGAGGGTTGATGTACAGTGGGGGATGATGCGCAGTTGGGGATGTGCATGGGGGATGCTGCACATTTGTAGTTCAGGCATATTGAATGTTGTGCGTTCAGGGTTGATGTGCATAGGGTTGTTGTGCATGGGGGTTGATGCGCATGGGAGGATGTTGTGCATGGGGGGATGTTGCACATTTGGGTTTCAGGCATATTGAGTGTTGTGCATTCAGGGTTAATGTGCATGGGGATGTTGCACATTGGGTTGATGCGCATGCGGTTTGGTGCACATGGGGGCTTGATGCGCATGGGGAATGTTGTGCATTTGAGGTTGATGCTCATTCAGGGATGTTGCGCATGGAGGAGTTGATGTGCATGGGATTTTGTTGCCCATGGGTGGATGTTTCCTATGCGGGGTTGATGCACATGGGGGATGATGCGAATGAGGGGTTGATGCACATGAGGGATGTTGCACAAGGGCAATATGCTTTTGGAGTTGATGCACATGGGGAATGTTGCACATGGAGGGTTGATGTGCAGTGGGGGGATGATGCACAGTGGGGGATGTTGTGCCTGGGGGTTGATGTGCATGGGTTGTTGTGCAGTGGGGGGATAGGGTAAGGGAGGAATTTTACTCCCACAACTTGGGTAAGTTTTTGCTCGTATATAGTAAATTAGGTGTACAGTAGTGCCTCACATAACAAGTTTAATTCATTCTGGAAGCATGCTTGTTATGTGAAACGCTCTTTATGTGAAGTGGATTTTCCCATAGGAAATAATGGAAACTCAGACGACTGGTTCCACAACCCCAAAAATATTCATATAAAAATATTAACTGTATGTAAAAATGATGACAAAACACTGGAATTGAATTCAAAACATGCATTCAATGTGCATGTTCCTATGAAGTCTACTTAGGCTGCAATACTAAAGACACTTTCCTGGGAGTAAGACCCATTTAACACAATGGGGCTTACTTCTTGGGTAGTCATGGTTAGGAGGCTGCAATCAAAGACACCTTCATAGTGTCTCCCCACTTTCTCCTTCTGTTCCTCTTGAGCCTCTCTCTCCCCTGCTCCCTTCTGGCTAGCCCTGAGCTGCTTCCTCTTCTTCACTGCTCTTCTCTCCCTCTGCCCAGCGGACACCCGGCCACAGGAGGAACGGCACGCAAGTGTTGCTTTCGCTATGGGCAAGTGCACTAGGCAGCTCTGACACTTTTGAAAAGGGCTGCTGGCCAGCATGTCTGCCCGAACTGTCAACGAGTGTGCTTGTTAAGTGAAGCAACACTTGTTATGTGAGGCAGAATCCTAGAGAAATTTTTGCTTGTTATGTGGATCACTTGTTTAGCGAGGCACTTGTTAAGCAGTGTACCACTGTAATACTTTGAAATTTAATAATTAGTTATATAGTATTTAAATTAACAACATGAAATCAATATATATATATAATACATAAACCACTCAAATATATAATATGTAATATATAATATATAGACCACTCAAATAATATATGAGTGTGTTTTGTTTTTATTTTTTCATGTCATATATTTTTCAGGGATGTCCTACAGTTTGGTGTGCCTGTCTTCTTTTGTTGTTATGACATCTGGTCACCCTGGAAGGAGTCAGATGTAGATGACATTGACCCTGGGCCGTCAAAGGACAGGTGTTAGGGAGATTTCAATGGCCAGAGTTTTCGGAAGAAAATTGTTCAGACAGGGAGCAAATGGGTGGAAAAAGTAACCTTCTCAAAACCTTGCATATCAGATCATCCTGTGAGCCTTTATCTGACAGTGGTGGTGAATCTCAAAAAACAAGCTGAAGCATATTGTGCGGCACAGACGCAAAGGGAAAGCTTGATGCTTGGAAGCTGTGCTTTTTGCTGTTCCTGCTGTCTCTCTCTCCCACTGACAGAAGGCAAGTGTTTCCATGGCTCTTCCCTTTTGATCCCTTCCGAAAGAACAGAGCCAATGCAGGAAGGGCTTTGTTCTCCACACCATTAAAGACAACGGTTTAAAGATCATGACTGCAATTTTACAGTTCAAAAAAATTTTGACAAAAGAAGAAAAGCAACAGCGACAGTGGGCTGAGGGTGAAGTAAAAATGGCTAAATCTTGAACAGAGGCTTACAAAGTAATAGCATGAGATTTAGAGCTCTGGGAATAATCACTAGAGGTACTTCACTGTTTGCAAAACTTTGGTTGACTTATAGAATTTGGCACAGGATGGACTCCAGGCAAAATTCACTTGCAGAGAAGAAACAAACAATCCATGCAAAGAATGTTATTGCTGTAGGCAATGGGCAGCTCATTAACTAAGCCAAGCACAGCATCAGCACATGGAAGTGAACAGCACTGAATCTCTAGCAAGCTTCTAATCACTTAGGCTTCACATATTTCCATGTTGGAAGCCAATTTAAATTACACATAGAGCCAGGTTTGCAAGCACACGAGTATTTCATTATCAACAGCATCAGTGGAATGTTAATGAAGCTGTCAGTTCTGGATTTCCTGATAAATCTAATGTGCAGACCTTGACTCTACCTGATATCTCAGCTTGAATCAACAGAGCAAACTTACTGATGACTTTTGGGAACTTGATTAACAGCACAATCCTATCTAAATCTCCTCCACTGATGCAGCCATGCAGTATGATACAGAGCATATGCTGAATCTTGCAGAGGGGACAGTCACAGAGATCTCCAGCTGGAGGCTGGTGTACTGCTGTGCACTAGCTTATCTCTCCCAAGAGTGGCATGGAAGTGTTTTACGGGCATGTAGGATGTGCCCTGAGTAGCCTGGGATAAGTGGATTCCAGCTGGGAAGATGGATAGGATATTGGGAAGGAGAATGGTTTGGTCCACTAATAAGACTACTATAAGTATTGTGACATATTCAAAAATAAATTCAACAGATGCTCTTAAAATGTATTACCACAATGTAACCTTCAATGTATTCAAAAGTGGAGATTGGAGTCTTCCTGAATTTTATCCCTTCATTATTAACTATTTATTATTATTTATTATTTTAAATATTTATATACCGCCTTTCCTCTCCTACAAGAGGGAGCCCAAGGCGGCTAACAACAGGATAAAACACCATTAAAATCGAATTGTAAATATAAATTAAAATAATTAAAAACAATTAAAATACAATTAAATTTAAAAAGCTCAAACAATAAAAACAGACTAAAAACATAGTTAAAAACAATAACAATAAAATGATAAAACAAGAAAACTGCCCCCCTACCTATGCCCCATTTAAAATGCTTTTTAAGAATAAAAGGTCTTAAGGCTCCACCTGAAGCTCTGTATAGAGGGAGCTGTCCTCAGTTCTAAGGGGAGAGAGTTCCAGAGCCGGGGTGCCACTACTGAAACTAGCAAAAAGCGTACCCGGGTTGCGGGAGTAAAATACCCCCGTATGCCATTCCCCCCATATGCATCAACCCCCCATGCTCAACTTCCCCATGTGCAACTTCCCCCATGCACATCAACCCCCCATGCGCATCAACCCCCATGCACATCAACCCCCCATGCGCATCAACCCCCATGCGCATCAACACCCCATGCGCAACTTCCCCCATGTGCATCAACACCCCATGCGCAACTTCCCCCATGCGCAACTTTCTCCCATGCACATCAACCCCCATGTGCAACAACCCCCCCATGCACATCAGCCCCCATCTGCAACTTCCCCCATGTGAAACGTCCCCCATGTGCAACTTCCCCCATGTGCATCAACCCCCATGCGCATCAACCTCCCATGCGCATCAACACCCCATGCACATCAACCCCATGCACAACTTCCCCCCATGTTCATCAACACCCATGCACAACTTCTCCTCATGCGCAACTTCCCCATGTGCATCAACCCCCCATGCTCAACTTCCCCCCTGCGCATCTACCCCCATGCAAAACTTCCCCTATGTGCATCAACCCCCCATGTGCAACTTCCCCATGCGCAACTTCTCTCCCTGCGCAACTTCCCCCATGCGCAACTTCCCCCATGCGCAACTTCCCCCTTGCCAACTTTCCTTGTGCGCAACTTTCCCCGTGTGCAACTTCCCCTCATGCGCAACTTTCCCCATGTGCAACTTCCCCTCATGCACAACTTCCCCTCATGCGCAACTTTCCCTCATGCGCAACTTCCCACATACGCAACTTCTTCCATGCACAACTTCCCCTCATGTGCAACTTCCCCCATGCGCAACTTCTTCCATGCACAACTTCCCCTCATGCGCAACTTCCCCCCATGCTCAACTTCCCCCAAGTGCAACTTTCCCCGATGCACAGCATCCTCGCCAGTGCAACCTCTTGCCAGTGCACCAGGCACCGAGCACCAAATTGGCTGGAGGTTGTTCAGTCTCTCATGTTAAGTATAGGACGAAAACATGTTGCCCCCTTTTCAACCCCTGAAGGGTTAATTTCTCCAGATGGTTCTTGGTGGGAGTTCAGGTGACAGAAGGAACTCCCAGAATTCCATGCTTCAGGCCCAGCAGTTGGGGCAGAATGTTGATGACTCAGCAATTCTCAATGCAAAGTATAGGGAGGAAAACGCGTTGCGCCCCTTTTCACCCCCTTCTGGTTGGAATTTCCAAAAACCGGTTCTTAGTGCACCCCTCTGTCATGGAAGGAACACCCACCCCAAATTTCACACTTCTAGGCCCAGCGGTTTTGGCAGGGCGGTGATCAGTGAATCAGTGAGTGAGTCAGTCAGTGAGTGACTTTTCTCTTTGATATATTTAGATATCTCAGTCTTAGAGAGCAGAGATTTCATGGTGAAATCTAAATCTTTGTTACCTGGAGCAACTTTAGGTCCCCTGATCCAAAAACTGACATGCAATATTGAGGAAAGGCAAAAAAATTCCTGGATTTTCTGTCTATACTGCATCACTTTGTGGTTTACTATAAAAACCTTTAAAACCTGGGCCAAAGGGAGACAGTATTCACTAACTACCTTTCAACTGGCTGAAAGTTCACAGCCAGAATGTGCTTGCTGTCAAACTGGAACAATTGGGGTCTTCTGGGAACTGCTCTAAGTTCAGAACATTTCAATATTTCTTTCCATCCATTTATTGTTCTTTAAGCCATTGGGCAGTCAGACATCAGAAAGAATATTATGAAATTGCATGAAGAAAGCAAAATGGGCTTGGTCAATGTGTGTGCCAACTTTACTTATGGCAAACAAATGCCCCAATCCATAAATGGAATGATATTAAGGGCACAATCCTAATCAACCAACCAACCAGCACCAGCCTATCAACCAGCCAACCAAAGTCACTGTCAGTGCGTTATACACTGTGTCCGGCAGTGGGGAGCAGTCATGGAGGCCACCTCAAGGTATGGTAATGTTTGTTTCCTTACTTTGGAGTTGCATTGCCCTTACCCTTGTATTGCGTTGCTGGAAAATTGGATAGGATTGCACCTTATGATACTCAAGTCTGGCCCATAACATCATGGCACGTGAGGCACCATACCAAATGCTGCCACTCTTTACCTGGTGATGTGGCAGCCTCTGCATTTCTGACACTGTATCCGCTATTCCCACTTTATTTTCCCCCTCTTTTTCCAATCCAGAGAGCTGAAGAGGAGGATCTGTGGAGATAGCAGCAACAGGTGGACAGAAGTATGTGGTCCTGTTGCTTAAGCAGGTGACAGTTTCGGTTGCCCTCAGATGCTTGTAGCTGATTTTCAAAAGTACCAACCCAGAGGCACTTTTGAAATATGGAAAGATTCATGGCTTAATTAGCGAAAGCATCTCCCATGCGCATTGTCCCCCCACGTGCAACTTCCCTACATGCGCAACTTCCCTCCATGTGCAACTTCCCCCATGCGCATCATCCCCCATGTGCAACTTCCCCCATGCGCATCATCCCGCCATGCGCATCATCCCTCATGCACAACTTCCCCCCATGCGCATCATCCCGCCATGCGCAACTTCACCCCATGTGCAACTTCCCCCAATGCGCAGCAGCCTCGCCAGTGCAACCTCTTCCTCCGAACAACATTCCCACTGCACCAGGCACTGAGCACCAAATTGGCTGGATGTTGTTCAGTCTCCCATGTTAAGTATAGGACAGAAACACGTTGCCCCCTTTTCAGCCCCTGAAGGGTTAAATTTCTCCACTTGGGTTCTTGGTGGGAGTTCAGGTGACAGAAGAAACTCCCAGAATTCCATGCTTCAGGCCCAGCAGTTGGGGCAGAATGTTGATGAGTCAGCAATTCTCAATGCAAAGTATAGGGAGGAAAACATGTTGCGCCCCTTTTCACCCCCTTCCGGTTGGAATTTCCAAAAACTGGTTCTTAGTGCACCCCTCCATCACGGAAGAAACACCCACCCCAATTTTCACGCTTCTAGGCCCAGCGGTTTTGGCAGGGCGGTGATGAGTCAGTGAGTCAGTCAGTGAGTGACTTTTCTCTTTTAATATATATATAGATTTAATGGACATGCTTTTCTCCACAAACTTGTGTTCTGGTGGCATAGCATGCTTTACGGCTGCTGTGAATGGTGAAATGCTGTTTTGCATAGACGGGTATCCACCTTAAGCAGTGAGTGGCCATGACTGTATGTGAAGAACCTTCCCAGGAACCCCAGAGCCAGTAAGTCAATATGGTAGATGGGTGGAAACCTCCCCGGGTCCCTCTCAGATAATTTAAATATAAAAATTGTGAACCAAAAATAAATATCCCTTTCAGAAAATCTAAAAATAGAAATTGTGACCCAAAAATAAAGATTTAGTTTTATGATCGAAGAGGCTGAACCCCAAACCCTGAACCCCAAAGAGGCTGCTGGTGCTGCATGTAAGTAACTAAGCCCCTGCCATTCCAGGCACTGGCATGATCCTGGGCATCACTGCATTCCCCCATTCAGACCCTCAAAGGGACAAGCACAAAGCTCCTCAGGGAGAAGTGTTCTGTCATCCAAAAGAGATGTCTGAGTCTCTCTCTCCCCCCCCCCCCCCGATCTTGCACACACTCCAGTTTTAACAGAATTAGGCTGTAACCCTCAACATCCTGCCCAGTTAGGCTGCTTAAAACCCATTCAAGTCAGTGGGGTTTCAGCAGCCCCCCTGTGAGCAGGATTGCAGCCAAAAAGCTCTGCAATTTCAAATGACAAACTGGGATTCATTTTTTATCAGTTGGCTACATCATAAGAGGTAGGTACTCTTACTAGGGAGTGATGATTCATTTCTGAAGAAGAAAAGTTTTAGAACAGTTTATTGCTTGAATTCCAAAACTAACATTTTTGTGGATTTTATACTAATTTTGAAGACCAGAACCACTGAGCCATTTGTTCTATGAATCTATAGAGGCTTTCTTAATTTTGTTTTTCTTAAATATCCACTTCCCACAATGCATCAAACTGACTGTGAAGCGGATCACATAATTGGACCAAAAAATTCCACTGTACCAGGGAAGTTCCTTGGACAGCCCTACGCAACTCCTTGCACACTGGCCATGATTTTTATCCTTGTATTTTAAGCTCCTTACATCCAAAAGCAATCCATATAATTCAGAAATAAATAAATTGCAATACTTATATCTGAGACAATGTTTTATGATATTAGAGATTCTTATCCTATCCAGACAAGGAGTCAAAATAGCTCACAAGATAATGATTAAAAGTATCTGCAAGAGTCACTAGAAATTATTCTTGTATAACAATTAAAAATAGAACAGAAAATATATCAAGAGAGGTTTAATCAGCACTCAGCAGATATAAAAGAGGCATGTTTTTCCATAACTCATTTCCAATTTCTTCCATTCTAAATAAAAAAAACATGTGCTGCACTTTTTAAGCTTTCTAACATGGTAAAATACCTGCTAGACCAATCCCTAATTTGAAGGCAGAGATCTTTAGATAAAATGAAGGAGAACTGACTGCAAACATTCCAGGGGTAAAGATAGTAATATTCAGAATATTAGAATGAATTCTGGAAAAAGAAGAAAATCTAGTGCAGCATCATTATGAAATATTGTATGTAGGAAAGAAAAATCAATTATTGCATAAAGCAACTAATTTAAAAAACATTAGAACATCATTGAATAACAGTAGTTTGGCGGTACGTAGTTATTGTGGGGAGAAGACAAAAGCTATGTAGCAAGGTCTGACAGGTCTTACAATGGAAATAGCTAGCCAATAAAACAACTTTGACAACTGACCCAGTGAACAGGAAAAGTGGACAGGCAAAATCTGGTCCCTCACCTTCAATCTTATATTTAATTGACTGCAAATTTAGCTATTTATTGTCAACAATGTCATTGCCTTAAACTTGTGGCATTGTCTTGTTCTATGGCCATTAGCTTGTTCTAGAATAGTCAGTCATAGCCAGCATGACTGTATGTACTGTTTTTCCAGGACATGTCCTCTTTTTAGCATTGTGTCCTGGAAAAAAATCATTGTCCTCCTTTTCTTGTGAGCAAGCAGAATATAGCCTCCTTGTAATTAATAAATAATATACAATAAATTATATGTAGTAGTTTAAAATTTAATTATAAGCAAAATAGTGTTCTTGAAAGTAATATATGTTAGTGTTTTTACCTTTTATTTTGTCATGTCCTACATTTTAGGATGTCTTGTCTTCTTTTCTGATTATGGCATATGGTCCCTGTGCTCATAACCCAGGTCAAGCCTCCTTCCCTCCCACCCTCTCTGGTGCAACTGTGCCAAATAAACTTGAAAGTTGAGTTTGATGACTTTTTAGCCTGGGTCTGAGTGCACCACAACATTGTAACAGAAAAGGATGGCGTTACATGGTCAATAGAAATGGAAAGATAATGTTTTTAGACCTCACTGGATATTTGGATGTCTCCTGATGGATGGGACCCCCCACCAACTCCCACCAGCCATAGATATTCCAATACCTGGTGCACATGCTTACAAAATGTGGAGGTCTTCTATCATCATGTACATGTTTCCATATCCCTTACTATTACAGTACTATAGGTTGCTAAATTTCCAGGGACCATTATGACTCAACATGTATACAAAACAAGGTTTAACAATAACAAGAAAATCCCTTTGGATCACAGTTTTAAGCTTTAATAGCTATTTTTAGGGATGTTGTATAATATAATTAAAATATTTGTTTTTTAAAATGAACTTTACTTTGGTTATTTATTACAGTGGCTAATTAGCTGGGTATCCAATTCAGTTAATTGCAAGATTGCTCATTGTTCAAAACAGATTAGGATGAATTAATTACAAGAATACTCATTAGGAACACGCCTGCTGTATCAGCGTATTAAAACTATACAGCAGGGAAAACAAGGCTACTGCATCTTTGTTCTGAAGGCAGACCTCCAGTCAAGCCAAGGTCACCCGTGTGGAGTCGCGCCGTGCAAGCGTAATGGAGGATGAACGATCCCATCACCTCCAGAATCTGGACTAGACTTCTAAGTGCCGTGTTCTCAAATACAGCTACAGGGGGAAAATATCCTAAGGACCTAATTGTAGACTTAATTAAATTAATTAGTTTCAGAAAAGGCAGTTCCAAGCAGGTAAGCAGATCAGTGGGTACATAAATGTTCTTACACAGTCAGTTACAAGGTACGAATCAGGGGTTCTTGCATGTGTGGTGTGTGTGGGGGCAACTCATAGCAATAAATAATTCATTCTAGTCCTCTAGCAAGTGCCTTGCATGGATTTGCAGACAATCAGTGCAATCCTAAGCATGTTTACTCAGAAGTGAGTCCCATTGTGTTCAATAGTACTTACTCCCAGGAAAGTGTGGTTAGGATTGCAGCCGATGTGATTTGAAAATTTAGTTCTAAGTGGGAAAAAATGCTGAGAAAATGGTGCATTTCATATGAATATCTTGTGCTGTAGGACAGTCAGGATGTGGGCTGAGAAATGTGATTCTTAGACTTCGGCACAGGGGCTGAAAGTCTCTTTAATGCATAATAGTGATAAATAGAAGGTTTGTAGTAAAAGACTGCAGGGCATTGCTCAGTAATGCTCTTTTAATTACAAAACACGACACAAAGGGACAATTTCAAGCATATTCACAGACTCCCTCTGGTGATAAGCATGGTTAAAGCTGAAACTGCAGACTGTTTGGTTAGAAACATGTGATCAGGCATCCAAGACTTACTCTACAGTTCTTTGAGCACTGAAGATAACCTAGATGAGCAATGACAACCCAAACTAGCAAGTACTGCTTCTTATTTTTGTGCACAATCAACTGGAAGCAGCCTGAAACATATTTAAACTGATCTTAGTGGCTCACAAATACCAATCACCATGAGGTGTCTCACCGATGCCACTCAGCATAACCTCAATTTCAAATTGCCAGCAGTGGTTCCATGCAGGTGCTTAATGTCAACTCTGTGATATATTGAGTAGCATCTAGATCAGTGGTTCCCAAAATGTTTAGCATTGGGACCCACCTAAAAAGTTTCCAGCCACTCAAGCCTCTGTCTATAGTGGTGATTGGGTGGCAGTAGTCCCCAATAGGATAGCTATGAATGGCACAGCACTAGGTTTTTCAGGGTGCCTAATGCTCCATGTAATGGGAGATAGTGTACGAAGGGCTGAAGTATCTCAGTGGTTAAGCTGTTGTCCCTGTCAACTTGCAGGCCAGGGTTCAAGACCTGGGTGCTACAAGACAGAGTGAGCTCCCGTCCCTTGCCCAGCTCCTGCCAACCTAGCAGTTGAAAAGCACGTAAATGCACGTAGATAAATAGGTACCACTTCGGTGTGAAGGTAACAGCATTCTGTGTGCCTTGTCATATAGTCTTGCCAGCCACATGACCACGGAGACGTCTTTGGACTATTCTGACTCTTCTTTGGACTATTCTGAGCACTGCAGTCTACAGTCGGTCATGACTAGCAGTACAACCTGCAGGGACACCTTTAATGCTCCCTGTATGCTGTTCTCCCCTTTTGCCATTGGAGCCATTCATAGGAGCAAGAGTAAAGCGAAGCATATACCTTTGCTTTATTTTCACCACCATAAACGGCAGCTTACAGAATGCATTGAAGTACCTACAAAACTTAATGCTGTACCCCCTATAGCTATACTACTGGTGCTCCCCCTAGGTATCATGTTGTTTAATGCTGGATGCACACAGTCTAATCTGCCCTGTCAATTTCTCAACCTAACAAAAATTTGATCTTGAACCACTGGCCACAAACCCACAGTTTGGGAGCCTTTAAAACGATTCTGTTCAAAGTAGGGAGGGGGTCCTGTAGGGAAGGGGTCAGAAATGCTAAAGCTCAGTACGGGCTGAGGCTGGCCAGGGGAGTCAAGGATAACAAAAAGAGCTTCTTTAGATATGCCCAAAGGAACAGGAGAAGGAATGAGGGGGTGGGACTGCTCCTGGACAAAGATGGACAACAGGTGTCTGGAAATGAGGAGAAGGCAGAGCTACTCAACTCCTACTTTGCGTCTGTCTGTTCTCAGAAAGCGGGTTGTGCAAAGAGGGGTGCAGGATCATTGGCTGATGTGGGGATGTGCTTGCATCCCCAAAGAGGTAATGGTAACATGGATGGTGCAGAACAGCAGATTATGATTGAAAGAGAACTGGTTCGTAACCACTTAACTGGCCTAAATGAATTCAAGTCATTTGGACGGGATGAGCTGTATCCTTGAGTTCTTAAGGAACTCACTGATGTCCTTGCAGAGCCTCTGTCTATCATCTTTGAGAAATCCTTGAGGAGTGGAGAAGTGCCACTGGACTGGAAGAGGGCAAATGTAGTCCCAATCTTTAAGGGGAAAAAAGAAGACCCAGGAAATTATAGACCAGTCAGTTTAACTTCAATCCCGGGCAAGATATTAGAGCAAATCATAAAACATACAATTTGTGCACATCTAGACAAGTACTCGGTGATCAAAACAACCCAGCATGGATTTACCAAGAATAAATCTTGCCAGACAAATCGGATCTCCATTTTTGATCGGGTTACGAGCTTACTGGACAGTGGCAATGCTGTGGATGTCATTTATCTTGACTTCAGCAAAGCATTTGACAAGGTCCCACATGACATCTTAATTGGGAAGTTGGAAAAATATGGGCTAGAGGGGGAAATCGTAAGCTGGATCCGCAACTGGCTTGATGGCCGCACTCAAAGGGTTTTAGTAAATGGTTCTGCGTCAACCTGGAGATTGGTTTCAAGTGGAGTGCCCCAGGGCTCTGTCTTGGGCCCAGTTCTCTTTAACATTTTCAACAATGACTTGGAGGAAGGGATATGAGGCAGCAGTGGTGGGCTGAAGCCAGTTCGGGCTGGATCGCCCGAACCGCTTCCTATTTCTGACCCCCCGCCACCAATCCAGTAGCTGGGGCGGCAGAAAACTGGGCGCACCGGTACGGCGCACCTGGAAAGCCCTACACTGTGCATGCATCAAGCTTAGCTTGATGCATGCACAGTGCGTCTCCTGAAGCCAGCTTCAGGAAGCCTGTAGAGGGTCAAAACAAAGGACTGTAGGGACAATCCTGATTTTGGGTGACTGTGTTCACCTACTGGCAAATGGGACAGAAGGTCCTGTGCCAATTTTGTGGCAGAGAATTATGGCAACCCTTGTCTTATGACACTTTGGTGACACTCCCAGGTAAGCGCAGGACTTATGCCAGGTCTTGGACTGGCCTAACCTTTATGTATTTATACACTGGCATCATAGAATGTCTGTATTTTATATGTATTTTGGGTATATTTCATGTATTAGCTTATGTGGGAGCATAGGTTTGTGTGATTCAGACCAGCAGATTCTGTCTATCAAAGATTTCCTCAATAAACTGCATCTCTAAAACAGGGAGAGAAGGAATGGGTGGGCATGCTAACCACTAGGAACTACTACCCTAGATCAGTCATCAACAGACCCCTTTAGAGCCTTTATAAGGGATTTTATAGAATATTTCCTTTCTGTGTATTTATGAGGCAAATCACTGATAAACCAACAAATATTCAGGGCTGGAAAAATGTTAAGGAAATTCAGTTATTTGGGCCACTCACAATATATTACTTCCATTTAACAGTTCAGTGACTTAGCTACCCCAAATCATGTTGTTTCTGCATTGATCTTTTTAGCTGATTTATGCTATCATCTGTTTAACTAATTAGAACACCTTATTTATCTTGTTATGAAGCTCTGAATCCTTTCAATGGCCTTCTTTTGCTTTGCTTAGATTCACACGTAAATCTCTGGAGTATGCTCTGTATCTGATTTCATCTCCCATTTGTTTCCTGTTCCCTCCTTAGGTAACAATTATTTGCCAGGGGAAGATAATTTACATTGCTTATATATAGCTTGTGCCACAAAAAAAATCTGGAAGATCTGTGATAAGGACTTGCTGTGTATAGAAATAAACTTGGTGTAGGATAAACATATGGGAACATGGCTACGGAAAACTGGCCAAAGGAATTGAGAAAGAATGACCTTAGCATTGAAAAATGAAGTAGTGGCCTCTCCATGCACCCTTAAAAGCTGTCACAATCCAGATTACATCCTGAAACAGTTAATTGATGTGGGGGAGACCATAGGATGCTCTTTAACACATATCACAATTTTATCAGATTGGCTGATCCAGTTCAGTTCCATGAAGGATAGCCATATTCTGTTTCCTCCAATTTAGGAGATTTGCATATCATGTAATCCAGGTAAATGCTGCATAATTTATTATTTATTTATGAGATTTATACCCTACTTTTTCCCCCAAGACTGCTTACAAAGTTTTAAAAATTAAGTAGAGTAATACAACTTGCAAAATATCCCAAAAATGGTACAAGAACCTTAATTTTAATAAGTTAAAAATAAAAAAGTTAAAAAATAAATAAGATAAAAATAGGCTGCAATCCTAATCTTGTTAGATTTGCATAAATCCTGTCATACGTCCTGTGCTGACCTGGGGATGTCATTAAAGTACAGTACAACACTTCAGCACCACTGCTGGGGGTGGGTTAGGCCAGTGCCCAAACATGAGCTGGTTTCCCTTCCTTACCAAGGTAATGAGACCACTGAGTTGTGCTGGTCTCAGTTATGATTGCACCCTGAGTCTTTTGACAGTCAGCTACAAAAATAAAACACCTTTGCCTTTAGCTCATTGGGTTTAGCCTGAGAGAAGAAAATAAAGATTCTTATTAAAGAGTCAGCTGAAATAAGAATTCAGCAGCTGTCCTGGACATAGCTGCCTGCAGTATAGTACAGCAGGACCCCTGCTAACTGGACAAGAGACACTATTTCAAGTTACCGTTCCTCCTTATTTAGCAGGGGTAGAGTAACTGGCCCTCCACATCCCAGCAATGTCTGTTCAAGTGGCTTCTGCTGGTGTTCTTTTGTATTTTAGGTTGTGAGCCCTTTTGGGACAGGGACCCATTAGCTATTAATTAGCTATTAATTTTTCATTTTCTTGTAAACTGCTTTGTTAACTTTTCAGTCGAAAAGCGGTCTATAAATACTACAGACAGACAGACAGACAGACAGATAGATAGACTGATGCCTAGGTAGAAGTACATCCTATTGATTTGATTTCATGGGGTTTTATTGGTTTCTGTGATACGTTGTGGATGGGACTGCATCCTCTGAGTCCAATTCTAACTTACCTCAGGAGTAAACCCTGTTAATTGTAATGAGCCTTACCTCTAAACACTTGACTTTAATCTGGAATTTACATTTTCCATTTGAAATATGACAGAGCGTGTCTCTTCACCAACAATTAGAAGCAAAAACTATCAACTACAATGCAAAAAGTTGCTCCATATATTCAGCTTGTTAGATGCACAGCAAGCCATGCTGTCAAAGGCTCCTTAACAAGTTTGTCTACAGCTGACATCTTCCATCCCTATGCTGCTTACTGGTAAAAGACTCAACTGAAACCTGTACTGAAGAGCAGTACTGTGAAATGAGGCAACACTAGGATTTGCTTCCCCTGGTTTAAGAGCTCATTGTGTAACTCTCATGATGGACTCTCTTCCATATCAGACTATGCACAGCATAGATGCAGCAACATCACTAAGGATGGTGATTAACTTAAATAGGTAAGGATTAACTTAAATAAAGGTAAGTTAAAGGTAACTTAAATAAAGGCAATAAATAAGGTAAGGATTAACTTAAATAGGTAAGGATTAACTTAAATAGCTAAGCTGTCCCTGTAGTTTGCCCTGCTACTTGTTACTGACTTTAGGGTGCAGTGCTCAGTCCCATTTCTAAGCTGAAGAGCCAGTGTTGTCCAAAGACAACTCCATGGTCCTATGCCATGTAGTCAAACTAAACACCAAAGCACATGGAATACTGTTACTTTCCCACTGAAGTGGTACCTATTTATCTATTTCCATTTACATGCTTTTGAACTGCTAAGTTGGCAGGAGCAGGGTAACTGATGGGAGCTCACTCCATCTTGCAGTACCTGGGTCTTGATCAGCAGACCTGCCAATCTTCAGGTCAACAGGCACAGCACCTTTAATCACTGATCCACTGCAGTACAAAAAAAAAGCAGGCCTCCGTCAGTCTTGAAACACTATGGTATCATGCTTGGCGCTGCATACACTGCATGTGAAGTATGAAAGCCTGGGTTAGATTGTTATGGAGGATAGGCTGTTACCCAAGCAGCAAATCCCCCCTCTCCATGCCACTGAATTAGTCCAATGGAATGGCAGAACCAATACGATTGGATCCAGCTGGCATTGCAGAGCTTGGCTAAGGACAGGAGCTCACCCTGTCTTGTGGGGCCGACCGGGGTCTCAAACCCTGGCCTGCTGGTTAACAGGCACAGTGACTTAACCGCTTGCACCACCCACAGCCCACTGCAGTACAACAGTACAGGTAATCAAGGAAAAGCAAGTGGGCAACTTGAAAACATGGTTATTTTAGAGTTTAAAAAATTCACATTTTGTTCCATAGGGCAACTATTTGGCTATACCCTTTGACTGAATACAGATATTTCAATGTGGCTTGCATCACTGCATTCTGCATTCAATTACTCATTGAAAAATTTATAGTATGATGGGTTTATAAATAGTATGATGGGTTTATTTAAAAATACTGGAATTTTATAACCTACCCAGGCCTTTGTGCTCTGGAGAGGAACTCCAACCTCGCATACAATGTGGAAACAACATGGGAAGTGGCAGTTACTGGTTCGAATTGGCCTTTTTAGCCACACTAGATGCTGTTTCAGGACTTCCAATCAGAGCATGATACCATAGTCTCTCAAGACTGAAGGATGCCAGTGATGATGATGACAATGATGATCCATTAGTAGCATCATCTCCCAACTGTGTTACCCAGTGCTGTCTTCACTCTGTGACCCCATTGAGTGTGAACCCACTATAATCAACCTCCCTTGTGCACCAACCCCCCATGTTCAACAACTCCCCATGCACAACATCTCCCACCCTGTGCACCATCCCCCCACTACCATCATACTGTTTGTAAGCCAATCAGCTTTTCATACCGAAATTTTTAAATTGTTTATTGCACAGTCATGAAGCGGTGAAAAAGATATTGCAAGACCT
Source organism: Cryptoblepharus egeriae (assembly GCA_030015325.1). NCBI lineage: Eukaryota > Metazoa > Chordata > Lepidosauria > Squamata > Scincidae > Cryptoblepharus > Cryptoblepharus egeriae. The sequence continues at coordinate 84,680,322 of JAREYC010000002.1, read as the reverse complement.
TACCTGGAATAAGAAATCAGAACACTCAATCAATGTGCAATTCTTCAGCTATTTTGACTAAATTAGTCAAGCTCAAGGTCTATAACACCAGTGCTGAATCTTACTGAGCTTTGAATCAGAACTTTGATTCTATTCCTGTTTAGCAAATGGGAACTTTGATTTGATCTGACATTTGGCCCTTTCAGAGGTGGAAGGAAGGGAAAATATGGAGGGGAAACTGGAAGGGGGCCAAAACATTAGATCCTTTCAGTTGATTTGAAATCTGCTTCCCTCTTCCCCAAAAGGAAAATTTTCACCCATCGGAATCAGTATTGGATTGTGTAGAAATTTAGGATGGAGTTTATTGCATAAAGAAGCACAGAACACACATTGCACTAAAACAACACAAATATTTGTTCTTTTTTTGCAAGGATCTGATTTGGGTTTTTCAGAGTCTTGCCATGGTATCCAGCATTCCATGGACAGCCGGCCATCTCCTCAGGACAAGGGGACATTGGACACTTTCCTAAATAAGGAAAGCAGCCAACCATAGGGCTACTCAATTCTTTGGCAGCTCTAGATTTGGGACAGAATGAAAGAGTTCTGTGTTGGGCTACATAACCCAACAAGGGGCTTAGGATCCAGAGGTGTTGAGCTCTGCTGGTCTTGCCCCTCCTGCCCTGCTCCCTCCTCCTCTTCCCAGCCCTCTCTCCACCCTCCCCCACCTTCCCTACCCTGGAATGCCTCCTCCCCACCTCCTCCATGCCCCCCCCCTCACATGACCACTGCACAGTACTCCAGGTAAAGCCGAGTGTCTTCCCAGCTGCACTGGCCCAGTGTGGGCTTGCACTGGGTTAACTCTGGTGCTGGGTCAGCACTACCCTTACAAACCTTTTTTTATAGCACTGTTACAACAATGTGTGCCTGAAGATCTCAGGATTGGACTCTTAGGTGTTGTAGCATAGTAATGTGATAAAAGTATATGAAAGAAAACTGGTTTACAGGTATAACCTAATTATCAGCATTTAATTATCAGGGATTTTGTCTCAACATGAATGAGTTTGGCTCTTTAAAGTAACCGAAAAATGTCCATTAAGTAGCAGTTAATGGCTTAAAAGCAGCCTGATTACGATGGTGATGTCATAGGCAATTAAGCTTGCCTGAGAAAGGGTTCATAAAAGGTTAAAGCTTGGTTTCTGTTTCCGCAGGGGCACCACTAGGGTTCGCATCACCCAGTGTGGGAGGGCAGCGCATCACCCCCATGCGTTGGACAGTGAATGGTGGACGTGATTAAGTGCCATTGCCCCAATGCGTTTTTTTAGCCATACATTTTAATACAATAGCTATTTCAAAGTGGTTTGTTTCACTGCATTCTGCTGTAAATTACTCATCCAAAGATATATAACATGATGGTATTATTTCTACAAACCATGATTTTAGCCATTTAGGTCACAAGTGGTGTAACCCGCCCTCAACGTGCCACCTTTCTGACACCTTCGTGATATCTCTGATTGGAACCATTTTGGAAGCCTTGCACTCACTTGGACTGATCTTTCACACCAGCCAAGGCATGCTTGTTTACTCACCAGTAAACACAGCTGTGCAGTTCACATCCATTTTCAAGGAATTTCAATGCAATCATCAGGGACCTCCTTCTGGGGGTGATTTGTGCGGGATCATTGGATCAGGACAATTCTGGTGTCCTTGGATTTCTCTCAGCCTGCTCTTTTCAATGAACTTATGGCACATTTGCCTACTCATGAGTAAAGTAGTGATATGTTTCACTTTCATTTTCCATAGAGTTCAATGCATATTTTTGTTTTAAATTTTTTTTGGCCATAACCTTTGATAGGAAGGTGCTATTTAAAAATTGATTTTTGCATTGGATTCTGATTTTCAATACCATGATGGGATTTAACACACCATCGAGAAGTTGCATTTTGGGGATCCCCTGGGCACATTACCTAGTGCGGGTCGTACCCCCACACTCCCTAGTGATGACCCCTGGGTGGAAGATCCCTCCATCCCACCATAGGATTATCACATCAGTTATCATAGTATAAAGTGATAATAACTTCTGAATGTCTTTTAAAGGGAAAACTTCTTAAATATACAGTAATACCTTGGAATGAGAGCTTTTTGGATTGAGAGCATTTTGCAAGACAAGCAAACAGTTATAATAAATTTATCACACAATACAAGTGATGTCTTGCAATACAAGCAAAGAAAAAGTCCTGGCCAGGATACAGCCTGTAGACCAGCATATGCATTTTTTCTCTGAAGTAAGCCTACTACAGTTAATGGGGTTCACTCCTATGTAAGGGAGGCAATGGAAAGGAGCCTGAGAAACCTAGCCTTACATACCTACTCTGAAGTTAGTTCTATTATAACCAGTGTGGCTCACTTCTGTGTAAGGGGGCAATGGAAAAGAGCCTAAGAGACCTAGCCTTGCATGTCTACTCAAAGTAAGCCCTGGTATAATCAGTGGGGCTCACTCCTGTGGGGGCAGACTGCAGCCTGAGAGACCTGAGAGACTAAGTGCAGGTTAATTTGTTTTATTTTTCTTTATATTTTGTAATTTCTTTATTATTTGGTATTATATTACAGTATTGTAATCATTTTATATGAATAGTTTTGGGTTGTGGAACAAATAATTTGAGTTTCCATTATTTCTTATGGGAAAATTTGCTTTGATATTCAAATGTTTTAGTTTACAAGCATGCTTCCGGAACAAATTATGCTCATAAATCAATTATGCTCATAAATCATAACCAATGTCTATCAGTACAGGCCTCTGAGCTGATCAAAGCTATTTTAAGCCCCTTGAAAGGGATCTTGATTCATATTTATTCATTGCCTGCCTTGCTACGATGGTAAACAATTGCTTTTGTATAATGCAAAAAATGGGTATCCACAGAAGTTCCTGGAACTAAACATATGGATGGCAAGGATCAACCTGTTTTATGCCATCATCACTAATAACATAAAACTCTTTCCCCTTGTTTGTGCTTTTTTGTACTGAAGAAACAATTCATTGAAATGTACTAACAGGCTTACCTCTTTATCTCAAGATCTGCAGGATAATTTTGTTCTAGCTGGGAAAAAAGCCCCTCTCAGTCTACCCAAGAAGCAGCCAGAAGGTCTCTCGCTTCAGGCATCTTTCTGGCTATATAGCGAGGGAGGAAGGAGGGCTTCTTGAACGGGACTGCTGCTGTCACAGAGGTCAAAAAGTGATGTGGGAGTCTCTGTTCCGGCTATCATAATGGAAAGCTGCCTAGCTAGCAAATTTGGCCTAATTATAAGCTGGAAAGCAGCAAAAGGAATTTGTTTCCATTGCCTCCTTCCTTACTTCCCTGGGTATCAGCTAACTAGAAAAGATGCCAACACTGACTCAAATGAGATGGTTGCTACTGTTTTAGAAACAGCCTCTTGCAATCTGCTGCCAGGCTTTGTCTGTCATTGTCTGCAGGATGAAGCCACGCTATAAGGTGTCGTTAATTCCCATGCCTGCCAATTTTAAATTTCTTCTGTGGATCCAGAATATTGCGATGAGAGGAGTTGCAAGCTGAATGGCTCCTCTATTGAGTAAGACAACAGGAGGAGTCAGATATACAGTGCAGCTGACAAAGCACCAGTTATTGAGCAGACATCGAGGAATCTTGCGGCTAATGATATCTTGGCACAAATCTGCAGATTCTGAAGTCCTGTCTGTGTGGGTGATGGCATTTCAACAATGTCATGTTGATTAACTACTTTTTCCTCTAAGGGTTTTTTAATGGTTTGGTGTTGTCAAGCCGGGATATTTTAAACTGTGATCTCTCTTGCAAAACAAGTGATCGCTTGGAAAGCATTGATGAGCCTTTAGTGAATTCATGGCAACAACTGATATTTCTTAGTGCTTTGCAAGCTGACACCACTAAAATGAATAGTAAGCAATTTCAATGCTATATATTGTATGAATAGTGGCAGGGAATTCCTGCCTCTCTGGGAAAGTAAAAGAGGCAGCTCCCCCTCCAAATGCAATTTAATGCAATTTGGTAGTAACTACCACAGAGGGAAGATAGCATTCTGTGTGCCTTGGCATATAGTCATGTTGACCACATGACCATGGAAGCAAATTTGGACATCTTTGGACATCTATTCAGCACTGTTCCCTAGAGTCAGACACAACAGGGGGTACAACTTGTGGGGGACAGCTTTACCTTTATGTTAGATAAAATTGTACCACTTCAGTGGGAAGGTAACAGCTTTCTGTGCACCTTTGGCATTTCACAGTGCTTGCCACATGTCCATGAAGGCATCTTCAGACAACACTGGCTCTTTGTCCTTACAATGGGGATGAGCTTCGTTCCCTAGAGTCAGTTATGACTAGCAGAACAACCTGCGGGGGACACCTTTACCATAGTGGCTGAGCTTCCAGATATCATCTGCTTGGGGAAAAAGCCAGTCAGTACCTGGATTTTTAGTATTGTACCTTAGTATTAGCTTTATAGCCCTTACTAGATCTTGCCTCTCTGAAGGCAAGATGCCTTAGTGAAAGAATACAATGAAATTATGAGCAACACACTTCTACCTATGCACACTGATATTCTTCCTCTATCAATTGGCAGGCTTAAACCCAGGAAGCCCTCTCTGGTACTTGCACAAAAGCTATCTAACAACATTAACCACAGGTGGGCTGAGGCCGGTTCGCACCGATCTGTAGAACCTGTTGTTAATTAGGGGCTGACGTTAGCAACCGGTTGTTAATTGGGGGCCATCATCTTTCAATTGCATGCCAGTGTGTTTGAATTTCTCTGGGTCTGTCTTCCCAGAGGTTCAGCTCCACTCCCTCCTCCCTTTCTGAACCTCCCTCCCCTTCTGAGTGTTGTGAGAAAAGCTCCTCCAGGGCTTTTGGTGGGGGCCATGCCTGCCTGCCTGCCTGCCTCCCCCCCCCCGGGTGCCTTTGCAGCCCAGTACTAGGCATGGAGAACTACTCAGTACTACTCAGGAGTAAGCCACACTGTATAGTAGAGGACTGCAGCCTGTGGCCACAATCCTAGCCACACTTTCCTGGGAGCAATTCCCATTGACTATCATGGGATTTCCTTCTGAGTAGCATAGGATTTGAGGCTACTTTCCCATCCACACTCTCCTGAGAGTAAGCCCACTGACTATAATGAGGAGATTGGCAGAGGATTGGATCTCTCCCTCTAGCCCTGTTCTTCCAGCCCTGTCTACTTTCCTGAGAGTAAGCCCACTATCTATAATGGGACTTTCTACTGAGTAGAAATGGTTAGGACTGGGCTCTGAGGCTGCAATCCTATCCACACTTACATGGGAGTAAGCCCCACTGACTAGAATGAGACTTACTTCTAAGTAAGCCTGCATAGGATTGGACTGTAAGGCTAAAATCTGACCACACAGTTTTGGGAGTAAGCCCCATTGACTTGAATGGTACTTACTTCTGAGAAGACACTGTTAGGATTGGACTCAGGCTGCAATCCTATCCACACTGTAGACCTTTTGCTCCCCCCCGCAAGAGATCTTCCCACCTCATCCTGCCCCTCTGAGAAATCTCTCCATCTGAGATTGAGGGCAGGAAGTATGGGGCGTACCTGAAGAAATAGCCCCAGTTCCCATCCTGCCCCCCCCAGGAGCCCACTCCACTGCCTACTCTGAAGTAAATCCTATCCTAGTCCCATCCTAGTCAATGGAGCTTACTCCCTGGTAGGGGTAGATAGGATGGCAGCATCAGAGCCCAATTCTTTGCATGCCTCCTCAGAAGCAAGTCCCATCCTAGTCAATGGAGCTTACTCCCAGGTAGGGGTGGATAGGATGGCAGCATCAGAGCCCAATACTCTGCATGCCTGCTCAGAAGCAAGTACTGAGTGACCATATGTCCTCCCTTCCCAGGACAGGTCCTCTTTTTACTCCTCCTTTTCCTTATGGGTCTTCTTATTATCCATACTTTTTTCCAGGACCACAATAAATCTTCATTGTCCTCCTTTTCCTTATAAGCAGGCAGCATGCAGCCTTCTCATAAATTTTATTTTTTCCCAGGACAGGTCCTTTTTTCACTCTTCTGCCTGGGAAAAAATCTTCATTGTCCTCCTTTTCCTTATAAGCAGGCAACATGCAGTTCCCATCCTGCACCCCCAGGAGCCCAGTCCACTGCCTACTCTGAAGTAAATCCTATTAAAGTCAGTAGGTTTTATTCCCCTGTGAGGATAGGAGTATGGCCTCAAAGCCCAATCACTGTCTACTCAGAAGTAAGTTCCATTATAATAGTGAAGCTTACTCCCTGGAAAGAAGCTGGCTTCTAAGAGCTTGTAATCCTATGCCTGACTACTCAAAAGTTAATCCCATTTCAATCTATGAAGCTTACTCCCAGGAAAGTGTGCAGAGGAGTGCAACATTAGAGCCCAATCCTATTCTTGGCTACTCAGAAGTAAGTCCCATTAGAGTGTGTGGAGCTTACTCTCAGGAAAGTGAATAGGATTGCAGCCAACGGCTGGTTACTAAGAGCTCAGTCCTTTGCTTGACTACTCAGAAGTCCTATTATATTCAATGGAGCTTACTTACAGGAAAGTCTGGACAGGATTGTAGCCTTAAGTAGTGGCTTAGAGGCAAACCTCAGCCTGCAGAGGGGACACCACAGACTCTGGTCCTAAACTGTAGATCAATGTTTCTCAACCAGTGGTATGAGTACCACCAGTGGAACTTGTGGTGTGGCTGCTGTATTAGGCACCTGGATGCAAGTGTCATGTGTGCTCCCTGAGGCAGCTGGTGGGCTGCTGTGTGATTCAGGAAGCTGGACTAGATGGGTCTTTGGTGTGATCCAGTGGAGGCTTTTCTTATGCTTTTATGTTCTTATTTGTGGCACACATTCCCCCTGAGAGCATAACAAAGTGTAATGCATAGGAATAAATTACACAGAACCCAGGGGCTTAATACTGATTGATGCCGTCAGAAGTGATACAATTTTTTTGGTAAACTAAGGGTTAAGGTGGCATGCCCTCCCCGCCCCGCCCCCTGACCCTGGCCCCGCCCCCTGACCCAGCCTGGCCCCGCCCACTTCCGGAGAAACGGTTGTTAGGGCAGGCTGGGCCCACCACTGACGTTAACATCAGTGCACAATGAAAAGCGAAATGGGCTGCTTAATGCCCAGATACAGGCAGTTACATAGATTATTCTACACGAAAGGTGCCAGGTTTTGACCTACCACACCAGCATTGGTCAACCCCTGAAGAGGTCCCAAACCAACCCAGCATGGTGTCTACCAGGTCTCACTGTTTAAGTGGGGTCTTGTATGTACCCTTTAGTGTGACTGTGGTACTCCTTGACAAAATATTCATCATATTGTATCTGGGTGTCCATCAAGAGCTTATACCAGTTTAGTGTCTGATTTTTTTCCGTATAGACCACTCTGTCCTTGAATGGCTGGGTGGACTGGACATTAACATCTTTTACCATAAGTCCATGTATTTGCCATATGCTAAACAAATAAAATAAACTATACTTTATTATTGGCTAATACTTATTACCTTAGTTTGCTATGTAGTTCAGCAACTCAGTATAGGGTGGCTTTATTCTTTTCATGCATTAACAATATGGAAAGGGTGTGGGGTGACCACTGGCCCCTGATGTGAGTGAGCCCACCAGCTGCACCCCAACTGACTTTCTTGAGAAAAAGGCTATACCTATATATTGCCCTTAAACAAGAAAACTGTCCTGGAATGCTATACTCTTTGATAATATGGAAGCATGACTCCTTTCTCAAGAAAGGCAGAGGTGTGGGTGCTGTGAGGCACAGCCCTCAGATCCATTGGGTTGGGGCAGGGCCAGTGGGCTTGGTTCTATGCCCCAGGCTCATACTGAGGAAATTTGGGGTGGGAGGAGAACATAAGAAGAGACCTTGTTATCCACTAGGAGTCCATTCCGTAACCTCCAACTGCATAAAAAATATGTGGAGTTAAAAAAATGGAAAATAGATTTAGGCTGCAATCCTAAAGGCACTTTCCTAGGAGTAAGACCCACTGAACACAATGGGGCTTACCTTTGAGTAGACATGGTTAGGACTGTGCCCTTAAAGACCCACTTCCAGGTTTCTTGCTCCTCCACTGCACCTAAAAGAATAAGGTAGTGCCTCAATATCTGCAGGGACTGAAGGGTGGAACTGAAGGATGGAATGATTTCTTGCATAACTGCCTCTCTACAACAGTAGAAAAGCAGTTTGTAAAATTGTGATTTGCAGTGGCCATTTGCATGGAGTTAAATCCATGTGTTAAAAAATCCATGTATAGCAAGGTTGGACCTGTAGTAACATGGAAATCTGGTGTTTGCAGGATATACTAACATTTCATGTACCTAAACATACCCTACAATCCAGAGTAGCTATGGGTGCACAAAAGAGACATTATGTGTACCCATAGTTACTGCACCACCTAGTGAAAACCTATGGGAAATTCATTTGCAATCCAGAGCAAATTGTTCTTACACTGGAGCAAGGACTCCCCATAGTTACTCTGGATTGCACCCAACATGTGCATTCACAGACATACACAGTAGACTGGCAGCTGTTGAATGTGTTGAATATGGAGGGTGCCACATCACATAGGCCCCAACACATGCCTGGAAGGTTGAGAAGAGGACTGCATCCACCCTTTCCTTTTCCCATATGAAAAAGGGGGATACTTAGCTACTGAACTGGCTCTATCATAAACATCATAAATAGCTTCATCACATTTGTTGTGTGGCCAGACGTGACCCAATATATTTATCATTTGTTTTGTTTCAATATGTTTCTATCATCATTTATCCAGTGTTTTCAGAGCTGTCACAATACAATCTATCAAAAGCAACAAATAGAAATTCAAAATAATCTAAACAGAACCCCCAATAAAAATCCAAAATCAGTGATAAAAAATTGAATGGTAAAATAGCAGCACAAATAAATGAAGCACCTGCAAAGCTGTTGGAAGAACAAGCTTGCCTTAACCTCCCCATGGAACCCCAGAAGGGATGTTGCTTCTTGAAAGGTGCTCCACACTTTGGGGACAGCAATTGAGAAACCCTGCTTTTGTTTATTGTGAAGGCCCAGTTTGCCTCTGAATAACATTGGACTGGATAACATTGGACTGAATAACATTGGACTGGACCACCTCACTTGATCATGGACTACAGGGAGAATTATTGGGGAACTGGAACTCCCTAATATAGTCAGGATCCTAACCTAGATGTAAGTGCAAAGCAGAGCAAGATCCGAATACGGGCATGCCCCACCCACCGTCAAATATATGCATCTCTGGATTGAGAAAAAACATGGGCTATAAATAGGATTATCATCTCTTCAGTAATGAAGAGTTGTCATGAGTTGTCGTTTAAATCATCCCTTTATTAAATCGCCCCTTGTCTGCTATGTTTATCGATGCAGGCCTCCATCAGTCTTGAAAGACTGTGGTATCATGCTCGGCGCTGCGTACGCTTCATGCGAAGCATGAAAGCCTGGGTTGGATTGTTATGGAGGATAGGCTGTTACCCAAGTAGCAAATCCCCCCTCTCCATGCCACTGAATTAGTCCAATGGAAAGGCAGAGCCAATTGGATCCAGCTGGCGTCGCAGAGCTTGGCTAAGGACAGGCACTCACCCTGTCTTGTGGGGCCGACCGGGGTCTTGAACCCTGGCCTGCTGGTTAACAGGCACAGTGACTTAATCACTTGCGCCAAAAATGCTTATAAATGGTTTAATTTTACTGACAACTTTGCATTATGGTGTCTGAAATTGACTTGTGAAGTTCAGAGTAAGGTAATATTCTTTGCTCTGCCAACTCACAGTCCAGCCTTCTCTGTTTGTTCAAGAAGTGTGAACAACTGAGTGTCTCTTTTCCTGTTATTTTTTCCTATTTCCCTGTCATGTTTTCCACTGCAATGGATTGTGTAAATGCCCTGAGTAGACTTCTTTGCAATGGAACATGTACTTGCAATTTTTAACCTTAAAGATCACAAGAGAAAACACGAACAGTCATTTTAAAAGCTTCTGCTTCTTTTGAGAGTCTATTTAAAATGCTGCTGTCCTTCAAATATCCAGGGCTTGTTATATTTATATTTTCTGCCAAGAAAAAAAAGAATAGGATTCTTCAGGTAGTAAAATCTGTATGTTATGTTTGGTATTTTCATCTCACATGCACTTCTTTGCCTCTATTGTCATTTATTTCTGGTCCCACATCTCTCTCTTTTAAATCCATGCCTGTGTCTACTGCCTCTTTTGGCTGGTGGGGCGGGGGTAAATGATTCTCTCTCTCTCTCTCTCTCTCTCTCTCTCTCTCTCTCTCTCACACACACACACACACACACACACACACACACACCACAAGAGGGGAGTTACATATTCACTCACAAGAGGGGAGTTACTCACAACTCACAAGAGGGGAGTTAAATATTTCAGTGTTGTTTCAGAAAAAGGTATGCTATTGTCATGAGAACACAAGTGTCAGGCACAATCCAACCCATCCATTGCAATTGTGTGGAAATGAAATTATTCGTTTGTGTGCGCAAACCTAGATCTACTTAGAAATAGAAATACTGTATTTACTCAAATGTAACGCTCACCTTTTCAGTCTCCAAATTCAGTCTCCAAAATCAGGGTGTGCAATTAGATTCAATTAGAATTAAGTAAATATAGTACTGTATTTTGATTATAAGTATGGGGTGTGCATTAGATTCAATGGAGCATTATATCCAAGTAAATATGGTACTTATTAATGCCACTGCTCTCTGTGGCAAATATGCGAATGCTCTGTAAAGCTTATTCAACACTAATGCAACATATGGATTACTTCATTAAAATTGTTGCGAAAACCACTGTTGGAACAAGAATTTCCACTGTAGAAATTAGTTTTCTACCTGTTACCATATGAAATACAATTGGCTATTTCTTAGTAAAATAGTCGTAGTAAAATAAATAATGGTTGGACCTTAGTTTCTACTGATTTGAAATCCACTGATCTGATCCATCACTGATATCAAAGTCTACCTTTAACTGTCTTCTAGCAAGGAAAAAAGCACAAAAATTCTGTTCCCTACCTTCATGCTGTTAACTACCTCATTCATATGAATCTAATGCACCATTGAATCTAATGTACATCTCAATTTTAAAAGGCTTGAGATTAAAATAAGATTACTGGCAATTGTAATGTACAGCTGCAAAGCAAGTGTAAAATTTAATTTCACTTCATTAAACAATAATATGACAATAGGTTTCTGTTTTGATTTTTCCTAAGTGCACTACTTTATACAACAAGCGTTTGTTACATTTCTATTATGAGTCAGCTATTAACCTAAATCTGACCTTTAATCATAATAAAAATACCATGTTTACTCAAATCTAATGCACCATCAAAGTTAATGTGCATCCTGATTTTGGAGATGAAATTTGGCTGGAAAAGGTATGCGTTAGATTTGAGTAAATACAATAATTATATTTTCTCTCCAGTAGATTCCACTATTCACCCCATCTAATGGCTGGACGTAGTCTAGCTTCTATACTAATGAATACTTGGTTGACAACTGTGAAGCAAGAAACCTGGGAGTAGGTCTTTAAAGCTATTTTTCCACTGATTTGGTATCCACATAATCCACTGGGAGTTCCAAAATGAAATCCCAGTGGATCACAAGGTGTGAACTGTAACAACATTATCAAACAAACCTTTAATTCGCTACATACAACTAAACATACATATCGGGGTAAGGGAATAGAGTTTGGCAACAGATACTGTGGCTTCCAACAAGTTCTGATCCTTTGACCTCACCTTTGCAGTTTAAACAATTGCACATTATACACATTATTGATACCTCATCTAGAGAAGCTAAAACTGCTGTTTATACTGACTGAAGGTTAATTTCTAGGCCTTCTCATTTTGAATAAATCTTCCTCCTATTGATTCTATTTAGTCAAGCATCTTCAAAGATAGCCAGTGCAATCCTAATACAAGAAATTGTATGTGTTCAATAGTACTGACTCCCAGGCAGCTGCATCACAAGACTGGTGCAGCTGGTGTGGGCCACACTGGGTGATGCGCTACTGGGGGGGGGGGGTGATGCACTGGAGGAGTTTGACACTCCTCTGACTGGCTCCGGGCCTCAGCAGAGATCAGAGCCAGCTAAATGCCCCAGAATGCCAGCAGAGCACACTCAACTATGAAATAATGGGCAACAGAAGGCAGGGAAGAGGGCCCTCCAAAGATCTTAGGGCTGTAACTTAGGTCTGGCCATCTTAAACAACAGTAATTGAAACTGTGCTGGGGAATGTCATTAATGGAAAAATATATAATATTCCAGGGTGAACATATGACCAGATTTCCCCTCTTTTTTAGACTTCTCCTCAGGTGTCCTCCAAAATGGCTTTGTTGTCCTCCATTTTGGCTTCATTTTGGAACTTTGCAATGGTGTGCAGTACCCTATCATGTCATATGTTGCTGGATTCATATTGAAGAGCAGAATCCAATGCAAAAATCAGTTTTGAAATATGGCCAAAAAAACTAAAAATCAAAAATATGCATTGAGCTCTATGGGAAAGTGAAAGTGCTCAGTATCACAGCTTTATTCGTGTGTAGGCAACTGTGCCATTGTCTGCCAGAAAGGCTAGGCTTAGAGGAATCCAAGACCTTGTCCTCCATTTTAAGTTCAGGCATCTGGTCACCCTGAATATTACCAGTTTCCAAATGTTTCCAAATGGGCCTGTGTTATACCCCTATGATAGGCTGGCCAGATTTTCCCCATGTCATGTCAACCATGGTTTGGATGATTCCAATCCAGAACAAGTTGACCCTACCGCAACACAGGACAAACACTGAAGAAGTTGCCTTTGCCAGTGACTGGTACCATATATGTGCCACATTATTATTTCTTTCTTGGAAATTTGCCAGGGATTAGCAGCTGATGGCTTGTGGACTTGCACTGGTCCGTGGATTACCACTTTGTGTAAAACTGATCTAGAGATCATGTTTAGATCACCAAGATGGATGGGGAAATCAATACTACTTTAAAAGACAGAAGTAGGAGAAGACACTTGGACACTACAAAGCATAGTCTGGCAATGCGTTATTTCCAGATGCATTAAAGAAACAAAGTTGATTGCAAGTGTTTGCATGTTTGAGTATCTGGTGCAAAGAATCTTCATCAGGGTAACCAGATGCCAAACACAAAATTCCTGAATCCCAAGGCCAAAATTCCTACCCCCACAGGCTGACCATGTGCCTGGAAATACCTGGACAGGTCCAGAAATTTGATTCCTGTCTGGCCTGTCCGGGCATGGGGGACCTTGTCCAGGCTTTGGGGGAGTCGTGTCCAGGCTTTGGGACCCTTGTCCTACATTTTGAGGTTGACCATATGGTCACCCTCTACCACCCAGGCCAAAATTCCTACCCCCCAAAGCGAAAATTCCTGACCCACTTAAAAAAATTGCCAAAAATATAATTTTTTTGTTTTTATATTTTAGTTTTTTGACCATACTTTCTGATAGGGAAGGAGATATCTCAAAACTGATTTTTGCATTGGATTCTGCTCTTCATTACAAATCCAATGACATGTGATATGATGGGGGTACTGTGCACCATCGTGAAGTTAAAAAATGAAGCCAAAATGTAGGACACCCAGACAGGAGGCTAAAAATCCAGACAAATCCTGGTTTTTCTGGTCATATGATCACCTTGAAAATCTGGTGCAAAGGTGAGATGAGGCTCTTTCTGTTCTAGTTTCTCCCTCGGAGAGGGAAGGTGGAGGGTTGTTCAAGCTGTTAACACAAAAGTTGGCAGACAAAAGTCTGACCATTACCAAAGCGATTTATTTTGAAATTGTGCTGCTGACTATCTGTTTTTCTCAGAACTATGGCAGATCCCCAAGGCATATCCCCAAGGTTTAGAACTAAACTGCTCATTAGAACTCTCATTTACACTGCAGTATTATTAAGAACAGCCATCTCTTTAAAGTTCACTCTCAAAGTTTCCCATATAAAAATGTCCCACTGTGCCAATGCAATAATTTGGCTTGGCTCTCCAGTGTCTTGCACCCAAGGACTCCAGCACCATGTGCACTTGAATTAATGCAGCTCCACCCCTGATTAAAGTAGAAAATATCGTATGCTATGTTTCACCTTGCAGCAGCCTCTGAGATAGACAAGGCTATCCCAGTATTGCTTTGCATTGTGGCACATAACAATTTAGAAGCAAAATTGAATGCCATATCCAAATGAAAGTGCAGGGAATATTAGAGTGGCAGAAAACATTTCAGAAAATAATGGAAGCATATATATGCAAGTGATTTCAGAGAATGCCAGACTGAATACAAATTGGAACTGTATGTGTTCAGTGCTGCTTGCATTCAGCTCTGCTTAAGCATATTGTTGCCTGCTTCCCACTAAGTTGAAAGGTGAGAAGTCCTGGAGTAGCAGTGCTTTGGTCTTGGTCTCCTTTGAAGGAAAAATGCTGGAGACATGGCATTTTGGTGGTGTTTATTTAATAGTGTTCTGTGCGCCTCGTTTTACAGTTATGCTGACTACATGACCTTGGAAGCATCTTTGGATGATGCTGGCTCTTCGGCCTCGAACGGGGATGAGCACTGCTTACTAGAGTCAGACATGACTGGCAGTACAACCTGCAGGGGGACACCTTTACCTTGCTTTATTTGCATATGTAAGCATAAGTATATATAGCAACAATACTCCTAAAAGGCAGCAGATCCATTATACCACATCCCCAGAAATAGTATTCTATGTGACCCATCCAGCTTCTGGATTTCTCATTGTCTCTTTCTTACTTCTGTCCCAAGATTGCAAAACATCTTCATGTATATATCTTATACTAGCCCTTTTGCCTTAGTTGAAGGAGGGAAGGCATTTGGAGAAGATACCTGATCCAAACTTTCACAACTTTTCGTCTTCTAAGTATAAGAAGTATTCCTTCTTCCAAGGAGCTGAGGATGGTGTACAAATCTCTTTTCATTCTTTCTTCATCACAACAAACCTGTGAAGTAGACGAGGCTGACAAATTGTGACTGGCCCCAATGTCACTTCAGGAAGCATCATGGCTGAGTGGGAAACTTGGATCATTGGTTCAACATACAGATTCCTAAATCTTCTATGGGAACATCAGCAAAATATGAATGACACCTTTATGATCATAACTTCTTGTGTTCCACTGGCCATCTTCACACTATACAAAATCTTTGTTTTCCTCCTAATTGCATTTTGCATTACCTGTTTGTTATGTCTAAATAAACCCATGGCTCATAGAACAAAAATGGTGAGAAGTCCTGGGGTAGCAGTGCTTTGGTCTTGGTCTCTAAAAAGTATAGCTTTACTTTGCTTGTGGAATGGATTGATTCTTAGGAATTGATTCTTAGGAATGAGCTAATGATAATGATTGTGCAGTTGAATATGGAATTTTGCCTGTAGTTGAATGGGTCATAATCGCCTTCAGACCCCTTTCAAAAAACAAAGCTATAAACATCCAAATTTATATATATTGCTGCAGTGTTTGGAAAAAATACAGGCTTCATACTCAGTTCTCTATTACCATTAGAGAATGGTAATAGTGTGCCAACACTATTCAACCCAGTAGTGGTCCCAAATTTTCATAATGACAATCTGTCTATCTCTACTGTTTGCCTTGCCTCCCAGTAAACCTATAGCTGTTCTTAAATGCTAGGTTTCCCTTTGTTGGCCTCACTGCCCTCAGGAGTGCATCATCTGATTAACAACATTTGTTAATAATTAATACCTGAATATCCTCTTTTCTGTATCTCTCATCACAATTTTTCACAGCTTAATGCAAGGGGGAGGATAGGAAACAATCCTAAACATCCTATGAATTGTCTTAATCTATATTTTTCATGCTAAAACGATGAATACCTAAACAGGTGTTCTCCTGACTAATTCATAAATTAAAGCAATTCCCACAAGAATCTCGACACTCTAGAGGAAAACAGATTTCATTTTATGCAAGTTCTTCTTTGAATTGCAAATAAATGCAATCTGTTTTAAATCAGCTCATGAAGAAAGGTGGTAGGGGGACATAATCAATCAGGTTGAATCCCTTAATGGCTGCTGTATAAAGCATTCTGATCTCTAGTATAAAAGCATGAGAATTATGAGAATGAGGATATGAAAAAAACACTTATTATTTCAATCCTTTTTCACTTACCTAGCCCTTGGCAGCCCATTTCCATAAATCATTCACATATTAGTAAAATGTTTGTAATTAATATAGTTGCAGTTATTTCACATTTACCGGTTTATGTTTTCACCTACTGATCCATATCTGGTAATACACAAACTGATGTTCAAACTAGCAGTTGGTGGGGCTTTCTCAGCTTGCTAGCTGTTTTCCTTGCTAGCCCAGCAAGGCATTCGAATATAGATCTGTCTTTTCCTTTCATTATTCAATTATTTTTGAGTACCAAAGGTCCTGCAAGTACCTCAGGAGGCTGCAGTGGCTCTGCTGGTTAAGATACCTTGCCTGTCTTAGAGAGGCCAGGTTTTGAGACTTGAGTGCTGGAAGATGGAGTGAGCTTCCGTCCTTAGCCTAGCTTCTGCCAACCTAGCAGTTTGAATGCATACAAATGCAAATGGATAAAAAGATACCACCTTGGTAGGAAGATAAACAGAGTTCCATGCCGTCATGCTGGCCATATGACCATGGAGGTGACTCTGGACAGCACTGGCCCATGGCTTGTATTGGGAATGAGTACCACACCCAATAGCTGTGACTGTTGGCTGTATAGGCAGCAGGGCAACCTGTCGCCAGTCACAGCTGGGAGGGCAACCTGCCAGTGATCTTTACCTTACTTTTAATAGTACCTCAGATTGGTAATGAATGTGTAAGGTATGGTAATGTAACATCTCCCATGTTCTTGTATAATACATGCAGTAGGATTATGAATTCCTTGCTAAGTACAAACATAAGCAAAACACTATAACTTTCTTCAAACAAGAGAATTAAAATATAACCTCCATCTATAATACTGAGAGCAGCATGCAACAGAGCTCAGACCCATTTCAACTTACTGTAATTATGTGCTACTGATACTTCATAGAGCCATGTCCTAACAGATCTTGGAATTTTCAAACTATTATACTTGTGCTGGGAAATATGTACATGATAGAGGAAGGATTCCCAAAGTGTGAGTAGTGACATCTCAGGACATTGCAGTGTATTTTCTGTGGTACCATGGTGTGTCCACAGTGACCCCTCCTGTCTGTCCTCCGGGGTGCTGCCATCCTGGATCTCGCAAAATCTCACAAGAACATCACATGTAAGTGATTTATGGAAACACTTAAAGAAACATAAATACAGTGGGACCTCATGTAAAGAATGCCTCACGTAAAGTATGTTTCACGATACAAACAAAAATTTCTCCAGGATTCTGCTTCATGTAAAGAAAACATTCGCTGGCAGTTGGGGCAGATGCGCTGGCTGGAAGCCTGTTTAAAAAGCATCAGAGCTGCCTAGTGCACCTGCCCATAGTGAAAGCAACACTTCCACGCTGTTCCTCCTGTGGCTGGGCGTCTGCTGGGCAGAGGGAGAGAAGAGCAGTGGAGAAGAGGGAAGCAGCTCAGGGCTAGCCAGAAGAGAGCATGGGAGAGAGGGGCTCAGGATGGAGAGAAGGAGAAAGTGGGGAGACACTTTGAAGGTGACTTGGATTGCAGCCTCCTAACCATGTCTACCCAGAAGTAAGCCCCATTGTGTTAAATGGGTCTTACTCCCAGGAAAGTGTCTTTAGGTCTGCAGCCTAAGTAGACTTCATAAGATTATGCACATTGAACGCATGTTTTGAATTCAATCCCAGTGTTCTGTCATCATTTTTACATCTAGTTAATATTTTTATATGAATATTTTTGGGGTTTTGGAACCAATCATCTGAGTTTCCATTATTTCCTATGGGAAAAACCTCTTTACGTAAAGAATGTTTCATGTAAAGAACATGCCTCCAGAATGAATTAAATTTGTTACGTGAGGCGCCGCTGTACATGAAGGGAAAATAGCTTGCTAAGATAATTTGGCTGCAAGATGGGGTGCATGATGCTTACTGCCCACACAGCAAAGAATGACTGGTTAGGTTCAGATCAGATTTAATTTGTTAGTTTGCACATTGTGTGAGAAGAAACACACAGGACAAGACATGAGAGCAAATACTATTTCTAATTTCATGGTTTGTGTTGAGTGTGAACTTGAAAATGAATAGAAGAACAAATGAGGAGATGCAAAAGGCAAGAGCTGAGGTTATCTAAATGAAGTCATGCCCTGTGATCCTTAGGTACTGTTTCAGCCTTCCTTCTCAGTGATTCAGGTCTTATGGTGCCATCCCAATCTAGGCCTTGTGATACTCTCCAGGCCAGCATGGGACTTGTGCTGGGGCTTGTGCCAGCCTAACTGGGGCTTAGGATTGTAGCCATAGTTGGATATAAGAAGATATAAGAAAATCAAATAAAGAAAAGGGGCTGTGCAAACTTATCTGTAACTTATGGATTATAAAGAATTTTCTTTTTGTCATTACAATGCATGGGAAAGGGAGGAAATAAATAAATAAATGATAAGAGCAAATATTGTGGCCACACCAGCATTCAGTAGACCAAATCTTATCCAATTTTCCAATGCTGGAGTTCCCTTCCTCAATGCAACAGTGCCAGTGCTGGAAATTTGTATCGAATTGAACCCTTTGTGGCTGAATTTACAAAACAAAAGACTATCTTCAGTTACCCCTGCTTAGCTGGGCAAGAGGCACTCTTTCAAGCGGGTGTTCCTCTTTGATTTAGCAGGGGGAGAGTAACTGGCCCTCCAATCCCCTGCAGTGTCTGTTCTAGTGGCTTCCTCTGGCATTCTTTGTATCTTTTTAGATTGTGAGCCCTTTTGGGACAGGAACCCATTAGCTATTAATTAGCAATTAATTTTTTTCATTTTTCTTGTAAACCGCTTTGTGACCTTTTAGTTGAAAAGCAGTATATAAATACTGTAGATAGATAAATGCACAATACAGCATAACATAGTACAGTACCTACATCTATTTTTCCCAACCATCCTGGAAATTGTTGCATACAGTACAGAGAGTACCATTTTTTAAGAATCCTCAAACTGCTGACTTGTGGTTACTTAATGACTGAAAGATTTGCATATTTTTTCTTCTTTCATTTGCAGGTGAGAAGAAAGCTTATTTCTGGTAATCACATCCTGTTTAATGAAGTTGCAGCAGGCACGATGGATACTTTTTGTTCTGCTGTATGAAACTAGCTTCATATATGTTACTCTAGAGACTGGCAGCCAACATCCTGCTACCCAAATCAAGGCAAAAGGGTTTTTAACCAGCCTCTGACCTTGTATCACCTGTAGTTGTGAGCAAAGCAAAGTTTGTCATCTGCCATTTCACTTGTCACAGTTTTGCGGTGTCATGAGGTGCGGTATGCACAGACCAAATGTCTCCTCACCATGCAATGATTTAAAGGAACTTTTCAGGCAATGGCTTGACAGCTGTGAATATTCTGTAATAAAGCTGGGGAACAAGAAGAGACATCTCAGGCCAACAATGAATAGGAATGAGCACTTTAAATTGGAATGTATTTGAATCTCTCTCTTCACAGCTCAGTGCTACAAGCTCAGTTCTACTTTCTACTGTCAAGTAATTTGCAGTACTTGGACTGAGGGCTACTGTATCAAAGTGCTGCATATGTTAGAAACTGCAGCTTGGTTTGCCTTGACACATCCTAGAGATTTTGTTGTTAAAAAAAATATTTATGTAACTTTGTTTCATAGGAGATCTACGTATTTCCACCTTCTCTCTTGAAACGTGCATGACAAGCCAGCCTCAGAAATAGGCACTACATGTAGATCATCATACACAACTGACTCTCAGAGGAGGATGGTATTGGGGCAGGGGGGAATCCGTGGGAATTGGGGATTGTGAATGTCAACAAAACTGTAGCGAATGCCAAGCTCAATGTGCTTTTTAATTACAAGATTCCTTCTAAAGAACAGAAGATTCCTTGAAAAGACAAAATAAAATAAACAAAACTGTAGCTACTTGCAAGCACTGTCATGTATGGTGTAGGAAAAGGAATGTCACCAAAAGGCCTTTGATTTGACACTGCACTCCGAAGGTGACATAAACCTCAGTGACCAAAAGAGCATCCAAGTGATAGTGTTGCATATTTCCATTTATTTGAAATTTTATTCCCCTAGAGCACCGGTCTCCAGACTTTTAACTTCAAGACTCCTGGACCTTTAACAAGAGTATAGAAGAGGGAATTTCAGCTTGTGACCTGTGAGGTGAGAAGCTGCACCTGCTGAAATTCCCTCCTTTAAAGGCCTGAAGTTAAATGTTTGGAGTCCCCTGCCCTAGAGAAATAGTGCTCACTATGTTCTAGCATGATATGGTACTGTGAGTTTCAATTTCAGATGAGTTGCACCAGTGTTTGCTTGTGGCCAAGCAAATACAATGCCAGCTTGGTTCAAAAATGAAGGAACCTCTCATGTTCCTGACCAAAAGCCAGAGGCAACTCTGCTAAACCCTGTGCATATGAGGAAAAGAGAGGCCAGGGCATCATGTTGGTTCTCAAAGTACACAAACTCCAGGAACAAAATAAACTGTTGTTGCCTGCCAGATAGCTAATAGTTGAGCTGGTATCTGCTGGGAAGCCAACTGTCTTCCCAGGCTTCCAGATGGAGACGAAAAAGAAAGATACACAGACCACTTTAGACAAGCACAGGTTAAGATGCATATTCAACACAGTGTCACCTAATCAGGCCATTGGCGGAAGAGTATTTTCATGTATCAAAGCTATGTAACTCACAGAAATTGTTTTATATGATCCTGACAGCTAGAAACCAGTGGAGAGGCTAAGGGAAAATAAAGTAGGTCACTTTACTGTAGTTTCTCAATGGGCTCCCAAAAACAGTCTGCCAGTTTGCATTTGCATGATGAGGTGTGAATGTGAGGGAGTGAGCAACTCTTCGTGTTTGAAATCTGGCAAGAGATGGCAAAGTTCACAACAGAAAAAGAGTGTAACTCTAGTACGACAGGCACTTTCCAATGGTCGGTTCTCATTATGCTTGGAAAAAACAGGGAAAATGAAGTTGATTTTTTACTTTATTTGAAGGAGAAAGAGAAAATGCTGTGCAGGAGTGCCACTGTCAGACTGGATAACCACTCTGGTTGTAGCTACCAGATCCACAATAGACACTGGCCACCAAATTGCCATTGGTAGGAAAGCAATTGTTAGCCTGTTGCTGTGCGGTCTGCTTTTAATTAAGAGATAAACGAAGACCTAGCAAACCCAGGGTGCCCCTCTTTACCACAACATGTCCTGGATTTTAGCCTTGTGTCCAGGAAAAACTTCAGCGTCCTCCTTTTCCTTGTGAGTGGATAACATTTAGCCTTCTTCTAATTCATAAATTATATGTAATAGTTTTATATTCAACTAGCGAAAATGTACCCGTGTTACAGGAGTAAAATTCCCCTGTACGCCATTCCCCCACTGCACATCAACCACTATGCCATCAACCCCTGATGAGAATCATCCACAAATGTGCATCATTCCACCTGCACATCCACCCCATGAGCATCAGCCCCCTTTGTGCAACTTCCTCCATGGTCATCCACCCCCATGCACATCATCCCCAAATGCACATCATTTCCCCATGTGCAACTTTGCCCCATGCGCACCAACCCCCCATGTGCATCAATCCCCCTTGTGCAACATCTCCCATGCGCAACACCCACCCATGCACACCATCCCCCCACATGCAACACTCCCACTACACATCAACCCCCATGTGTATCATCCCCCCCCCCAGCGCACCCTCCCTCCCAGTGCATCAAATTGGCTGGATGACGATCAGTCTTCCATGTTAAGTATAGGTCAAAAACATGTTGCACCCATTTTCACCCCCTTAAGGGTTAAATTTCTCATCATTAGTTCTTGGTGGGTGTTGATGTCACAGAAGGAACATCCTCCCCAAATTTCATGCTTCTAGGTACAGGGGTTAGGGCAGAGTGTCCATCAGTCAGGGATTCTTCAGTGTAAAGTATGGGAAGGAAAATGCATTTGGCCCCTTTCCACCCCTTTCTGGATGGAATTTCTGAAAACTGGTTCTTAGTGGGTGTATTGTGAGTATTTCACACAACGTGCTTGGTTTGTGAGCATTGCTTTAACATGTTCACAAGAGCAGAAGAAAAGCTATTCCATATTTGGTGATACACACAAAAATGATACCATAAAGGTATGCCAAACTACTAAAAAATGCTGACTGTTATTGCATATATATGAATTGTTGTAATTCACTTGTGCTTTGGGCTTGTATAAAACCATAAATTACTCATGCCACTTCTCCAAGAAAGGAGTTTGAAGAGAACTCCCGGGTTGTATCTGTGGTTAAGAACAGCAGGTCCCCAAATACTCATCCTGCTTGGATCCTTCTTTATTTGCCTTAGCTGAAATCCGCAATAGTTTGCTCGTCACTGGGATTCAGGATATCTCAGTACAGAAAATTCCAGTTCATGCAGGTAAAATGTATAAGAAGTCAAGGCAGTGATTTGTCCTGCTATCTATAACAGGTCCTCAAATCTTTAAGAATCAGGACATGTTTTTAAAACACTTTTGGGACTCACCTAGCTTTATGACAAAAAGGTTCCACTTTATCAACCATTCAAGACTCTGTTTTTATTTTTTTTCCAGGGCTGCGAGGGGTGGGGGGGGGGGGATAAAGAGTACCACCTTCTGGATTGTTTTTTGAGTTCCATGTTTGTCAGATTGGGACCATTACGGTGGCCTGATGTTTTCATTTGCTTAGCTTTGAACAGAGCTGAGGCATGGCAATTTACTCACAAGCAAATATGCACATATGGCTCAGTTTTGCTTTTCATAAAGCTCAACACATTTGCCTTGTTAGTTTGGAGAGGGGGACTCCTCAAGAATTTGTTGGATCTGCATACATCGGATCAGAACCTTTTTGGTGGTGTTTTCTCACCACCTGCCCTTCTAGGTGGATCAACGCAGATCCCCATACTCATGAGTAAACATATGATTGCTGCTCAGTTTGAATCTATAGGGCTCAAAACACGTCCCTTGTCAACTATATCAGCTTGATGGGTACATGATCTACCAAAAAATGAGTTGCTAGCCATACGTGTGCCCTGGCCCCTCTTAGAACTGTTCTAAGAGGTACTACTGGAAATCACAAGATTGGCCCAACATACCTTTTTCTGAAAACTGAACTGCTTGGGTCTGGTTTTGAGTCCTACAATTTAATGGGTGTTGCTACTTATTGCTTATCAAGGTGTGACCTCAGTCAATGGCAAAGGATCAGGAGAATATGTTTCTCCTTCTGCACCAAACATATGTTCCAGTAGTATTAATCACAAGGACAAGATAATACCATCGTAAAATACCCTTGGATTGCAAAAGAGGTCAGTATCCCCCACTCCCAACGTCTTATTTTCTGCCATACATCTTAGGGTTGGCCATCTTGCAAGACTAGCTACACTAGAATTCTACTTTCTATAATTAGCAAAGTGGTGACCTTAAAATATCTCCTGTAGCTTTTCCACCTGACACTGTTTTAGCTGCCTTTCATGCATTGCCAGGTAGAGCAGATGGTCAAGTGCAGACAATTTTTGCCATTGAAACACAATGAAGTTCATCAGCAGAAAAGATGACAAATTATGTTGTACAATGCCTTTTGCATTTTGAGGTTTCAGGGACATTTTCCCTGCTTTGTGAGGAAATATTACTGACTGTGGTTATGAAAGGTCCCTAACACACTGTATCAGTGAATAAAAATTTCAAAATGCATTTGTTAGATTTATTATTCATCCTATTCCATGAAGCTCAGGCCAGCATACCTAGTTATCGGCATACGGTCCACCATATTTCATTCTAACAATGATTCACCCACAATCAGCCCAACACTTTCATGGCTGAGAGGGATTTGAGCTGGGCCTTATCCGTGGCCTCACTGGCATAATCTGTAGCAAACGATGTGATTTGCATTGGCGACAGAAGCCACCACTTTGACACTTCTCAGGTGCCCCTCTGGCCAGCCCTGGTCTTGCACACCTCCTCAGGCACCTCCAGAGCCAGCTTGGGTCTTCTGTGCCTCCTCAGGTGCCCCGCAGCTGCTACAGCCTGGAGCACCTGGAAGGAACCGTGCCTTTGGAGGCCACCAGGTACTAGACAGGAGCAGGCAAGAAGGGAATGGAGAACTGGTCCCTTGCAGGTGCTCCCTCCCTGTCCTCAGCCCTCCCTCCTACAAGGCACCCCTTACTAAGCCCACTGACTATAATGGGGCTTACATCTGAGGAGACTGGCAGGAGCTTGAATCTCTCCCTATAGCAATCTCTCTCTACCCATACTTTCCTGAGAGTAAGCCCACTGACTATAATGGGGCTTACATCTGAGGAGATTGGCAGGGGCTTGGATCTGTCTCTATCCACAATTTCCTGAGAGTAAGCCCAAAAAACACTGTAATATATTATTTAGAAAACACTGTAATATAGTGTATTTTGGGGGGTTGATGCGCATGGGGGAAGTTGCGCATGGGGGGCTTGATGTGCATGGGGGAAGTTGCGCATGGGGGTTGATGCGCATGGGGGGAAGTTGCGCATGGGGGTTGATGCCACCAGGTACTAGACAGGGGCAGGCAAGGAGGGAATGGAGAACTGGCCATTGACAAGGAACATCAGGCTCCTTGTACTTGGGGGAGTTGCGCATGGGGGTTGATGCATATGGGGTAAGTTGTGCATGGGCGGTTGACGTGCATGGGGATGTTGCGCATGGGGGGTTGATGTGCATGGGGGAAAGTTGTGCATGTGGGGTTGATGCATATGGGGGGGATGGCATACGGGGGAATTTTACTCCCGCAACGCGGGTATGCCTTTCTCTATTCTCAATAAAAGAGTCACTGCGGTCTTTTTGAGCAATTTTAACAAGGAACCTTCTAATGACATTTGCTTTTGTCTCCTTTTGAGGATTTCATGGAAACGTGACATTACATTCTCATGAAACAGATTCATTGCTATAGCCTTATTTGGGTGGTGCTTTTCTACAAAATTTTGTACAATTTCCTTATGTTTACAAATGTCCTTACTCTCATTTGTTGTGAGGGATTCCTCCTCCTTATTCTCCTCCTCTGCAGATGTGAGGTCCTCCATAACCTCTTGCTGTTGCTCACGATGCAGATCCATCAAATTGTTTGTTTTACAACAAATTTTTGTTGTAAAACTGTTTGTTTTGCAAGGCACTGTCCTACAAGGCAGAATTTCTTTGAAATTTTAGTTTATCTTACAAAGCATTTGTCCTAAAAATTATTTGTCTTACTAGGTACCACTGTATTTGTACATGAAATCTGTAGATATAAAATTGAAGAGTCACTGACTGACATCAATGCACAGCCAAAACCACCAGATCTAGAAGTGTGAAATTTGGGGATGGAATTCCTTCCATGATGTAGGAACCCACTAAGAACTATTTTTCAAAATTCAAACCAGAAGGGGATGAAGAGGGGTGCAACTTTATATTAAAGAATTGCTGACTCACCAGTGCCCAGCCCCAGCTTACCATTGTAGAGATGGTCATAAGAATTGGTGCTGAAAGACATTTAACATTTCAGCACTTTTGATGGATAGATGTCTGAAACAGTCACTCAATAATTATTCTGGATCATTAAGTTGCCAGCTTCTCATACATGACCTTTGGAGGCATTTGTATCTTCTTTCTTGCCTGTTCTCATGTCTCTGGTAATGTGTTGATCGTATCACAATGAAATTACACTGGCCATGTCTAGCATTCCAAATGCAGCCCTTGATGGCCCAACCTTTGCTCTGCCTCACTCTAAACCAGTAAGCCATACTAAGGACAAAGAGGGCTTCTGGCTTTCTTGATTTGATGGTTGGCCTTAACATGAAATCTGTTTACAGCTAAGTCAGGCAAGAGAATGAAACCTTTCCTTTTCAGTCTCCACATGAAACTACTAACCTTTTCTTGACACAAAAATATCAAGCATGCTGACAAACCCTGCAAGCTTTTCACTGAGTCAATGACCTCAAACAAATTGATATGCTGTTTTTGAGCTGTGTATGGAAGTTCACATTTCGCTTGTCCCAGCAAATTGCATTTCCTGCATAGGAAAAACATTATTCACATAAAATATATATAAGGGATGCATAACAGTAATTTTAGTTGATCAAGGTTAGACTATTCATTTGGTCAGAATTCCTCCAACTTCACCTGTGAAGATCCATTTGCATGAACTTAAGTACATGTACATTGTATTTATTTATTCCATCGTTAAAATTTCCTACCTTTCTGCATATCTACACACATTGTTATGATGCATATAATTGTTGCATGAATAACTCAGCTTGTTCAGTTTGTCCAACTACATAGTGTGAAATTAATAAGATGCAACCCAAACCTATGTATCTTTACTTGAAAGTAACCCTGATAGAACTCAATGGGACTTTTGGCCCCACCCTAATGTGCTGTGCTGGCACAAACATATCAAAAAGTATCTTGCAACAGTACACCATCCAGAGACTCCACAAGGATGGCCAAAACATTTCTATGCATACTGTCATAGCAGAAGATGCCCACTGGAGCAGCCAAGCCTGGCGTTGTGTAGTGAAGGGCCTGGGGAAAGGTTGGAGAGCATGGAGAGAGGGTGAAATGGGGCAGGGGAGGGCAGTGACAGGGCCGTGGGCAGGGTTCGGTAGCAACAGCTCATGTAGAATCCTTTCCCCCTTCCTGGGCGTGATCTGCTGAAATGGATCAACACAGACTTGTGCAAACAATATCAGTGGAACAGGTCCACGTTGCTCAATGGCAGTATTGGGGCTATCCCTGGGGTAAAGAACAGATCAGGAGGACTCTGAGGAGACTTTTCATTTGCTAAACTCTCCTGCAGGATGCAGCAAACGCTGTGCAGGTACAACTGCACCTCTGTGGGGAAACTTAAGTAGGACTGTTTGCCTGAGACTAATATTAACAACTCCTATGGTGCTCATACAGCTGTGCCAAAGGGGTTCATGCTGCATCCTGTGGTGGTGGGGCAGTAACATGGAATGCTACTGTTTCCTCCTCATGGAAACACTTCCTTCACATGGACAGGAAATTTTAGTCCCCTCTACAAAAGGTATGACTCTGCTTCCCTGATGGGAAGTCCTCAGAACTACATGTAGTCCTCAGAACTACACCAGCTCTTCTGATTGCATAAGGAAAATAAGCGAAAGAAAGTAGGGATATTATCCTGTCCATGTCACTACGACCAGAATTCATCCCTCTCTCCATTCTGCCTCATGCCCTCTCTTCCCAGTAATCCCTCTTCCAGATCTTCCTACCTGATTCCTCTACCACCTGCCTCCAACTGGAATATAGCTGGAAGCTGGTAGCAGCAGCAGGCCAACATCACCTGGTTCAAAATGACTGCTAGAACCACACTGTGAATGCCACTCTATGACTGTTTATGATAGTAGAACTCCTATCCTGTCATCACAAATTTTAATTAACCTGTTACTCCTTAACAAGTGCGCAACACAGAGAGCAGCCTTGGAAACTCAATCAGGTGCTTTCTCAGTCATCTTGATTTTCACTATAGCACAGTGGCATAACACTGACTTTTATGCAAATGCTCCCAGATTCAATCCACAGAAAATCCAGGTAGGGCTGGGAAAGATTTTGAGTGTCCTCCAGGAGAAGATTTGTAAAAATTAAATCCACCTTCTGGACTAGTGATTTTCAACTAGTGTGACATGGTACGTTGGTGTGTTGCGGATAGTCCTCAGGTATGCTGTGGGAATTGGGGAAAGTCATTTATTAATAGGAAGATTAGGGGATTTGTACAGCCTGATGTTCCTTGTCAATGGTAAAAAAACAACTGATGGTGTGCCTTGACAGTTTCAGAGCTTTGTTAGTATGCCATGAGATGAGAAAGGTTGAAAATCACTGTTCTGGACTTTGATCACATATTCCAGTTGTTCTGGGCACCCAGGTACAACGCTTTTCACTTTCTTTCGGTTGTCTGGCTTCATTTTAGTCCTATATTTAACCTTATCCAACGGTCTTAGGTCAAGTTTAAACTCTTGTCCAGGCATCTAAGTAATGGCAAGACTAACATATGTCTATGTACGTTCTTAGAAAGCTGGTTGCCATCCTTTGTTCCTTTTCTGTGATCTAAAATGCAGAGAGAAATAGAATAAAATAAAGATCCAACACATTCACCTTCATTAGAATACAAATAGCAGCTCTCACTAGATTCCTTTGTTGGTTTTCATAGTCAATTGCTGGATGTATTGAATGCAACTGAACAGAACACTATGGAAATCCATAGAGAATGTAGCAATGACTGAATGAATAATCACATGTGCTCTCTTCCTGATAGGAAAAAGGAAACAAAACAAAACATCATTAGCTCCTGTAAGGCCCTACAGTCCTGTCCATAATACCAGTTAACAATATTGATGGCTGTTGAAAGAGGTAACATTGCCAGTACAGCTGGCTTTCCTCCCATAGTTAGGAGTTAATCTGTTTCATTCACCAAGATAATACTACAGTGGTGCCTCACATAAAGAGCTTAATTCGTTCCGGAGGCATGCTCTTTAAGTGAAACGCTCTTTAAGTGAAGCAGATTTTCCCATAGGAAATAATGGAAACTCAGACGATTAGTTCCACAACCCCCAATATATTCATATAAAAATATTAACTGGATGTAAAAATGATGACAAAACACTGTAACTGAATTCAAAACATGTATTCAATGTGCATGATCCTATGAAGTCTACTTAGGCTGCAATCCTAAAGACACTTTCCTGGGAGTAGGACCCATTTAACACAATGGGGCTTACTTCTGAGTAGACATAGTTAGGAGACTGCAATCAAAGACACTTTCCTGGGAGGCTTACCTGGGCTGCTGCCGGAGGTCCAAGGTGGTCAATGGGGACCCTTGGGGGCAGTTAGGGGCAGCTGCCTCTGGCACCTCCAGACAACTGCCCCAAAGTTGGGGGCAGATAGAAGCAGCAGCACTGGCCGGCAGCCCTTTTAAAGAGCCTCCATGCGGAGCGTCAGGGCTGCATAGCACGCATGCCCGTAGCAGTTTTGCTTGTTAGTTAAGTGAAGCGGAACTTCTTATGTGAAACAAGATTTCTTGGAAATTTTTGCTTGTTATGTGAAATGCTTGTTAAGCGAGGCACTTGTTAAGCGAGGTACCACTGTACTTGTAGTCTGAAAAATTTCTCATCCCATAGAACAGGAGTCTCTAAACTTCAGTAACAGGTACCTGGTACTATGTCCAGGATCAGAAAAAAAATTAAATATAAAATTTAAATAAATACATTAGCAATAAAATAGAGATGAATGAATAAATTGGATAATGAATGGGCTAAAATTTCCAGGATTTCTCCAAGCACCAATACACATTATAGAAATAAAGTACATACATACCCAGTAAAGACCCACAATTTCCAAGCACTTTCTAAGGCACTTTCTAAAGACACAATAAGTAACTTCTGGTTTTGGGAGAAACTAGGAAGTAATTTTGTGGCCCTCAGAACACCCTCCAAACCTAACCAGAGCACAGATAGAAGGTTGCAGGTGTCCAGAGGTTGGCCACGGGTCAGTTAGAGGCTTTTCGAGGGCAGCATCTAGTCCCCAGGCCTGGGTTTGGAAACCCTTGCCATATAATATTCATTAAATATTAGGACTACAGGGTAAAATACTGTTTTAGTAAATTAGTTCTGATCCAGGTTTTTCAAATCTACTCCCTCATGCTTTGTTAAACATACCATGCATGGTAATGGTTCATGAATTTATGGTAATGGATCACAGTATTAGAGTTGCATTCTATGGTTTCTTGTGGAAGGAGTCTTTGCATTTCTACAACTGAAAAGATACCTTAGGATAAAAGATTTATATAAATGTATATATATTTATATGGCATGATCTCTGCTTTGTATATATATCAAATTGACAGGGATTTTTTTGTCCCTAGGGGCTTTCACTCAAGATACAAACACAATAGAAACAACTGAGGAAGGGGAGGAAAACAGAAGAAGGGTAAGCAAGGGAAAAATATGTGATAGATTGTAAGCACAATCCCATGCCTGTCTACTCAGAAGTAAGTCCCACTATAGTCAATGGGGCTTACTCCCAGGATAGGATTGCAACCTCAGTTACATATGTACTGAAATCTAAAGTAGGGAAAACATGAAATAGAGGTTAATTTCCTAGCAAGTGTACATATGGATGCAGCTTTAACCCTTTTGGGGGATTAAAAAAATATCTGTCTTGTAAGTATCTTCTCTATTCTATATTTTCATATAGCACATACCTAGAATTTTTTTTAAACATCACCAACTGATATGATTAAAGCTGTACTAAAAGATGGTAATAGAATATGTTAAATTACACAATTGGATTTTTTTCCCTCCTACTGTGTTAAACCTTTGGCATTATTTTAATAGAAATACCATGTAGCATATCATCCTATGAATGGGCCATGATAATGATAACAATCAGAATATAAAGAACTCCCACTGGAATCTCTTAGGCCTACACTGAACCAGGGCTAATTACTTCTTTATGAAAACTGTGCCCCATTTTCTTTTCCCTCGCTTCTGCCAGAGCACTCTTACACACAACAATATATTTAGCAACCAGTTATCCAAGCCTGATCCTAATTGAGAATTCGCATATTTTATGAACAAACAACAACAACAACTACAAAAATTAATACTACCACAGTGATGCCTCACGTAACAAATTTAATTTGTTCTGGAGGCATGTTTGTTACGTGAAACGTTCTTCAGGTGGAGCAGATTTTCCCATAGGAAATAATGGAAACTCAGATGATTGGTTCCACAACCCCAAAAAATATTCATATAAAAATATTAACTGGATGTAAAAATGATGACAGAACACTGGGATTGAATTCAAAACATGCGTTCAGTGTGCATGATCTTATGAAGTATACTTAGGCTGCAGTCCTAAAGACACTTTCCTGGGAGTAAGACCCATTTAACACAATGAGGCTTTCTTCTGGGTAGACATGGTTAGGAGGCTGCAATCCAAGACACCTTCAAAGTGTCTCCCCACCTTCTCCTTCTCTCCATCCTGAGCCTCTCTCTGCCCTGCTCCCTTCTGGTCAGCCCTGAGCTGCTTCCTCTTCTCCACTGCTCTTCTCTCCCTCTGCCCAGCGGACACCCGGCCACAGGAGGAACAGCATGGAAGTGTTGCTTTCACTGTGGGCAGGTGCGCTAGGCAGCTCTGACGCTTTTTAAACAGGCTGCCAGCCAGCGCGTCTGCCCCAACTGCCAACGAATGTGTTCTTTACATGAAGCACAGTTTGTTACGTGAAGCAGAATCCTAGAGAAATTTTTGTTTGTTACGTGAGGCGTTCTTTATGTGAGGCGCCACTGTATTAATAATGGCATACAACTATGCCATTACATCCTATTGAGAAATTTATGTCATTGTTTATTCTTCTACTATTTTGTAGAGGAATAAACAATATACCCTTCCCCCAATTCTAGAAGTTAAATAGCTGGATTTTGATTCTGATGAGGAATTTGTGGCAACTGGTCAACCATCTCATCAGTTGCAGCCAAAAACAACACAGGAGCACAAAGTTCACAGCAGAGTATTTGTATTCCACAGATACAGGGAGCAGGCAGAATCAGGTCACAGGGTCAAAACATGTATACAGCAGTCCAGTTCAATGCAGCAAATCACCTCACAAGCCAACAGCACTTCCAACTACCTTTCTCCTTCCTACCTCAGCAGTGAGTTGTACATTCAGCTGGCTAATATTCCCAGCTATCCTTACTGCCCTCCAATAACAGGCAGTCTACTGACACACAGAGGTGATTCTACTCAGGCCACTCAGGCCAGCGTATATATACATTATACTCAGGTGTGTTGCCATACCCTACAATCCAGAGTAACTACGGGTGCACGTAAGAGACTTTACATGCACCCTTAGTTACTGCACCACCTAGTGAAAACTTTGAAACTCTGTCAGATTCAGATAATCTCCCTGACACATGATTTTGAGCACAATTGCACAGATCCTAACATGCTGTTCTTTACCGGCAGATTTCAGAAGACCTCTGTAGTTCAAGGAGTTAGCATTCTGCATCACTTCTTCCCTATGGTCAGTCTGTTCTGACAATGCTTTCCGAAAATATCAGATTCACAAAGTATCACAAAATACAATATGTGTTCAGTGCAAGACTGCAGTTATCTGTAATCATTAGGATCAGGCTTGTCAGAAATATCAGGCATCAGAAGGGGCAAATTATGTTTGATACTCTGTGACTAGTATGACTATGAAGTGACTAGTGCCTTCACTATTTCAATTGTCCTAATGTAGACAAGCAAGTTAAACAAACACTCCATAAGACTTAGCTTTTAATATGATCTACTGAATACCATCATACAGTGTGCATCAAGAACATAGAAACAGTATGCACAAATATAATCAAATGCACAAACCTATAAGCTGAAATAGCATAACGGCATTTCAGACATATTTTTATCCTTTAATGATTGCAGCATCAACCAGTGACCTTCATGTATGAATGAATGATCAAAGATCTAAACACCATGGGTAGATCTCAGCTATCATGGACCAATTCTCAATCACAAGGCATTTCAGCAGACAGTTCACACATTCTGCTTTGTACCATGAAGTGCCAAGAAAACAGCAATGCGTGTTTGAAGTGGAAAAAACAATTGTCTGAATTAAGATGGGTTGAACTTATTGTTTCAAAACATTGTTGCCGTCCATTTGGTCTTTCAGTTTCGATTTGTTTCAAAGCTGAATCAAAAGAGCGGACCTGAAAGTCAAAAGAATTTATGAGCAAGATGCTGAACGACAGTTATCAGGCTAATGAGAAGAACTTGCAAGCACATCTCAGCCTCCCCCAGCTGCTATTTCTAGTCAGACGAGGCAGCAATAGTTGGATCATGCAACTCGATCTTTGGTACAGTGCAGCAAGACGAAGGTTTTAGGGAAGTTTTAACCTGAGAAAGCACTCCATCTGCTTTCATGAAATGGGCATAACTGTGACATGTTGTCAGTATATGTGACAGTAAAAATGGAGCTCCGGTTCTTCTGTCAACATCAAGACATTGTGATGGGACAAGGCTCTGCTCACAAACTATAGCAGGGATGTCAAACATATAGTCCTGAGGCCAGATCTGGCCTGCAGAAGATCTTTAAGAGGTCTGCATATTCAGCAATGCATCTGAGACTGAGTGTCTTGGGCAGCCCCTGCTATGAAGCTAAGTGACTCCATCTTGAAAGTATTACCCTGTAGTGAAGCCAGCTGGGAGGCATCCCTCTGTCTCTGGGACTAGCTGGAGGTGTGAATAGGCCTATGGTGAAGGAGGCAAGATCCGGATCTCTCAGGATGGTTGGTAAAGCTTATTGCCTTCAGTTGCAAATTGAGGCTAACTGGGTTACATCACCCCACAGACGAAGAAAATTGTAGAACCACCGAGAAGGTTCATGAAGGCCACAAGACTGGACCCAATTGTGTGGTTGCATCTGAGACCCTTGCATCCTGATTGGATCCAGAATTCAAACTGGCATTCAAGTACCTCCAACTATTATAAAAATACCTGAGGATTAAGCCAGGGGGGATTTTTCTTTGTGTGGAGCTGAGAGAGTCATGCATTCCAGAGAACTGAAATGGAGCCTGTGGGACTACCCACACTGGGATGGATGGAGCTTAATGTAAGATGGTCTATATTCTTTTGACATCAGTGTTAAGATAGGAATCAAGTAATAGAGTAGGAGCAAGCTTTTGTTGTTTTAGATTCTGAGTTTTTAATGTGCTTATACTTTTACCTTATTTGTGTGTGGTGATTGGTGCTAAAATAAACTTGACCTCTATTTCAGAAAGCCTGTAGTTGTGTCACTATTTCTGGTAACCCAAGACAAGAACTCTGGAGGATAAGTGGAGTATGGCCGGATGGATCCAGGTGTGGTCTAAAGCCAGGACTCATACCTCAGGTAAGCCAGGACTTATACCTCAGTGCCTCTGAGCAAGTGCAGAGTGCTAAGTGATAGACTCTGGCACTTAAAGAGGCTTTTCGGGACCTCTGACTTACTGACATGAGTACAGGGGCAACCCAGTTCTGAACTGAAAGCCAATCAGAACAGAACACTGAGACTGGAAGTGGATGGATCTAAGCCAAGAAGGTGGTAGTATTGGTGGCAGTGGGCAGCTGATATCCTATCCCACTTCCTGGTCTCAGTCCACCTACCCAGTTCTACTTGAACTTGTACCAGCAAAGTAGCTGGCACAGGTTAGAGCAGACCTGCTGGCATGAGCCCTGCTTCTTTTTATAACTGGTTTTGAGGCAAATTCCCTCCAAATATAGCTATGAATATATGTTATATAGAGGTCACATGAACAACCCATTTGTAACCCAAGAAAGAGATAGGCTTCACACCCCTCCAGTGCTCACATGTGAGCCAACCAAACCAGTGATGGCCTCCTATTTACGGGCTCAACAGGTCTGGAATGCTGGCCTGGCCTCACTGTGAGCCTTACCCTACAATCCAGAGTAACTACTTGAGCATGTAAGAGACAGTTACATCGATGTAGTTACCGCACCATCTAGTGAAAACCTATGGGAAATTCATATTGCAATCCAGAGTAAATTGTTCTTATGTCAGAGCAAAGACTCCCCAAAGTTAGGAGCAAAGACTCCTCCATAGTCTGGATTGTGCACCCCCACATCCGGAGTAACTATGGGAGCACGTAAGAGACTTTACGTGCACCTGTAGTTACTGCACCACCTAATGAAAATCTATGGGAAATTCATTTTGGAATCCAGAGTAAGTTGTTCTTCCACTGGAGCAAGGACTCCCTGTAGTTAGTCTGGATTTTGCCCTTAGTTATGTCCCATTATATGGGCTGTGGATGGCGCAAGTGGTTAAGACACTGTGCCTGTTAATCAGCGGGCCAGGGTTCGAGACCCGAGTCAGCCCCATGGGACAGGGTTAGCTCCTGTCCTTAGCCCAGCTCTGCGACGCCAGCTGGATCCAATCGTATTGGCTCTGCCTTTCCATTGGACTAATTCAGTGGCGTGGAGAGGGGGGATTTGCTGCTTGGGTAGCAGCCTATCCTCCATGACAGTCTGACCCAGGCTTTCGTGCTTCACATGCAGTGTTTGCAGCGCCGAGCACGATACCATAGTCTTCCAAGACTGACGGAGACCTGCTTTTTTATGTCCCATTATATTTTGGAGTCAAAACCATTCCCTACATTTGTGGAGAGGAGTTTCTATATGAGAACTATTCATGGGCTGTGCAATTCCAGGATTTGCAGTTAAAATGACCTAAGATACTGCTTTCCGCCTCCCAAAGTAGATTTGGGACGCAAGCATGAGGATTATGATGTATTTAAACAGCTTGCTGTGTCACACGCAAATCATTTAAAATATTATTCTACCAGTTTAAAGAGAATTCAGATGCTAGGAGAGGATCCAGGCCTGTCTCTTCTTATTATATTCTTTTGGAACCTAAATCATATTATATGGAATTATATATATTTCCTGTCAAGTTCTTGCCAGCAATTTAGCAAATATCTATAGAATATTTAGAGTCTCCATTATTTTCTATATTATTTTCAGTTGTCAGAATTCACCCTTTCTTACATGGCCTTCCCCATTTGGATACTCAAAATTAGAATCAAGTTTACAGATTTGGTTCATTAATTTTCCAGAGACATGCTTTGTTTTGTTTTTGTTAAATGATTCATCCAGGAAACATGTTTATAGTCACTATGTTGTCTTTATTATCAAATATGTACTCTGAATGCTCCAAGAAAAAGGAAGAATCTGGGGCTTTGTCTCAAAGCAGAATTAGTATAATGACTTAGTATTCAATTGTGGAGCTATATGAACAAAACATCTCTTCCTCTGTGACTTCCCTTCCCACATACAGTGGCGCCTCATGTAAAGAACGCCTCACGTAAAGTATGTTTCATGTTACAAACAAAAATTTCTCCAGGATTCTGCTTCACGTAAAGAACATGCTTCACGTAAAGAACACATTCGTTGGCAGTTGGGCAGACGCGCTGGCCAGCAGCCTGTTTAAAAAGCGTCAGGGCCGCCTAGCGCACCTGCCCATAGTGAAAGCAACACTTCCACGCTGTTCCTCCTGTGGTTGGGTGTCCGCTGGGCAGAGGGAGAGAAGAGCAGTGGAGAAGAGGGAAGCAGCTCAGGGCCAGCCAGAAGGGAGCAGGGGAGAGAGAGGCTCAGGATGGAGAGAAGGAGAAAGTGGGGAGACACTTTGAAGGTGTCTTGGATTGCAGCCTCCTAACCATGTCTACCCAGAAGTAAGCCACATTGTGTTAAATGGGTCTTACTCCCAGGAAAGTGTCTTTAGGATTGCAGCCTAAATAGACTTCATAAGATCGTGCACAATGAATGCATGTTTTGAATTCAATTCCAGTGTTCTGTCATCATTTTTACATCCAGTTAATATTTTTATATGAATATTTTTGGGGTTGTGGAACCAATCATCTGAGTTTCCATTATTTCCTATGGGAAAATCCGCTTCACGTAAAGAAAGTTTCACGTAAAGAAACTGCCTCCGGAACGAATTAATTCTGTTATGTGAGGTGCCACTTTATATATTTTGTTTCTGACTTGGGTGCAGTCCTATCCTAGGCCAGCACAACTCATTCTTCCCATTCCTGTGGTGATGTTGGGAGGCAAGTGCATGTTTGTGCACAGGGCTAACACTCCTCCCAGGGTTGGGGCAGAAGTGACACCCTCAGGTCAGCGCAATCCTAACCATGTCATGCAGAAATAAACCCCATTGTCCTCAATGGGTTTTCTTACTCCCAGGAAAGTGTAGTTAGGATTGCAGTCTTAAGCCGGGGCCTAGTACGGCCTAACTGGAGGTTAGGATTGCAGCCTATGTCATTAATCTTCAAGCCATAGGTCTGGAGTAATGAGGTTACAGCAGACATCAGCAACAACTTCTATGGTTCTTCTTATGGCTAGGAATTTGTGGAGGCTGACACAGCAAATGGCTAGATTCTTAAAAGTCTAGGTGGTCTCTTTCACTTGGATAAAACTTCCCACTATCAGCAACAAATAGCACAGGTCACATACTAAATCACAAGGCAACACAGCACCCGTCATATAGCAAAGAACAAAGAACTTACATAATTAGATAGTGAATCATGTCCAATATACCACTCCAGTTCTATACCTGAACCAAAAAATGTATATATTAAGTCAGCTATAATCAGAAAAACATGATAAAACAGAAACAGGTCTAGTTTTGTTCAAACCATACAATAACTCATTCAGATGATAGCAGGAACCTGAAGTCCAAGTTAGAACCCAGTTCTGGTCCTTCTTCTTCTGGCTCCCTCTTCCACATCAAAAGGGAGCAAGATGTATCAAGCAAAGGGGGCATATCAGGAGGTTTCAGATGGGATATTAAATGTAGTGCAAGTCTGAAGGGACAAGGAGGGAAGAAAGCCTACATAAAGAGGATGCAGCAGAGGCTATCATCACTGGATTCACTCACTCCCATAGCCTCTCCCTTTATTCCTCCCCGCAGTTCTTCATCCAATGTATGATTGATATTCATTCACTGGAGTAAAAACTGCATCTATATTTAGGGTGTGCATATAAAGATTCTAACATTGTGATGGAGATCAGAGTGAAAGTTAAGTTAGTAAACTTCCAAGTATGTGTAGGACATTGAAAGGTATTTGTCCCTTCTTGCTATTTTTTTCAAGGGGGACTTTTTTACTCTAACAATATTGTGCATAGAAAGCACTGGAAATGGTTGGAAGGAAATATAAAGAACAGAGTTTGCAAACGCAGTGCTATTAATCATGAGAGCCCTTTGACTAATCATCCGTGATGATTACACAATGAAATATTACTTCAGTGTCAGGAAACAGGGTTGGCACAAAAACAATGCTACGTGTTGCAATTTTAAAGTGAAAGTAAATGTATTACTTGTTCATTGTAAAGAACCAAAAGGCCAGAGTAGTTTCCTCCTGGGAAGAATTAAAACATGAGCTTTGCTGCTAGCTCTCTAAGCTGAGCTGTGTATGGATTTCCATGAAGGTGAAACGAGGATCATTTGATGAAGAGGAAGTAAATGTAAAAAGAAAAAGTATCTCTCTTGGTGGTTGCACTTATGTTGCACCACCTTTCACTCATTAATTTGAAGTTGCTTCTGAGAACTCTGACCAGTTGTGAATGCACATCACCCAAATCTGAAAATTCTCTCTCTCTCTCTCTCTCTCTCTCTCTCTCTCTCTCTCTCTCTGTAGGTCTCCCTCCAGTCTGTTTTCAGTTGACTTACTCATCATTATTTAAAACGTTATTAAGAATCATGGTGAAGAGAGATAAGGAATAGGGCTTGCCCAAGATCTCCCTTGTACACGGAGTGCAAAAGGCTTACAGTACGCATGTGTGTCTATAAAAAAATAAGCCCCATTCAGTTTAGTGGGACTTAGAGCACAGTCCTTGCCATGTCTACTCAAAAGTAAGCCCCAATGTGTTCAATGGGTCTTATTCCCAGGTGTCTTTAAGATTGCAGCCTTAATCTCAGGAAAGTGTTTACGGCTGTGGTTCTCAAGCATTTCAGCCCAGGAACCCCTTCTGAGATATCTGTGCATGAAAGTTGGATAGAATTAGAATAAAAAAAGATTGAGGGCAGAATCCTATGCATGTCGACCCAGAAGTAGGTCCTATTCAATGGTGCATACTCCCAGGAAACCCCAGGTAAAGGTTTAAAAGAAGCACAGTTATTTCTAGAGATATAGGTGATGTGAGTCTGAGTAGACCCAGTGGGCCAGGTTATCTTAATAAATGTTAAGTGGGCCCTTTTTCATTTTGAATTCACTCAACCAAAGCCAGAAAATAACATTTTTTAAATCTTTATGATAACATTATACCTAGGATACATCTGTATTTGAAAGTAAATTGCATTGCAGGATATTAAATATATAGTGCTTGTTAAGCACCTCGCTTAACAAGTGCGTCGCTTAACAAGTGATCCACATAACAAGCAAAAATTTCTCTAAGATTCTGCTTCATATAACAAACTGTGCTTCACGTAACAAATACAAGAAATGCAGTCGTTGGCAGTTGAGGCAGACGCGCTGGCCAGCAGTCCTTTTAAAAAGTGTCAGGGCTGCCTAGCGCGCCTACCCATAGTGAAAGCAACACTTCTGTGCTGTTCCTCCTGTGGCTGGGCATCCACTGGGCAGAGGGAGAGAAGAGCAGTGGAGAAGAGGGAAGCAGCTCAGAGCTAGCCAGAAGGGAGCAGGGCAGAGAGAGGCTCAGGATGAAGAGAAGGAGAAAGTGTCTTGGATTGCAAAAGAAAGTGTCTTTGATTGCAGCCTCCTAACCATGTCTACCCAGAAGTAAGCCCCATCATGTTAAATGGGGCTTACTCCCAGAAATGTGTCTAGGATTGCAGCCTAAGTAGACTTCATGGGATCATGCACATTGAATGCAGGTTTTGAATTCAATTCCAGTGTTCTGTCATCATTTTTTACATACAATTAATATCTTTATATGAATATTTTTTGGGTTCTGGAACCAATTGTCCGAGTTTCCATTATTTCCTATAGGAAAATCCACTTCGCATAAAGAGTGTTTCACATAACAAGCATGCTTTTGGAACAAATTAAATTTGTTATGTGAGGCACCATTTTCTTTTCACATGTGGTTTTATCCACATATCTGCATCAGAATAAATACTTGGTGTAAACAATCACCAACAATACTTTGTGGGATAGGTTGCATGTTGAAAACAACAAGTTTTCAACATCAATCCAGCTGCAGTCTTGCTGAGAACTGCATGGGAGCTTATTATTAAGAAATTATACACAAAAAGAATTGGGATGGGACTGATGCAAAACCAAAAGATAAACCTACATGCAACAAATAGCACGGACATAGTGTTTAAAGTTTTATTTTC
This sequence comes from Cryptoblepharus egeriae, assembly GCA_030015325.1. Taxonomy (NCBI): domain Eukaryota; kingdom Metazoa; phylum Chordata; class Lepidosauria; order Squamata; family Scincidae; genus Cryptoblepharus; species Cryptoblepharus egeriae. The sequence goes on along the minus strand of JAREYC010000002.1, from coordinate 84,640,352 downwards.
TCCCTCTCTCAATTCTATTTACATCTCTTTCAATGATCATTTTATCCAGATAAGAACTTTCTGTGGGTGCTAAATAATACACCTCCCTGGCTAAGAACTCTAACCCAAATGAAGGCTTCTTTCCATTTAATATATGCCCAGAGAACTCATTAAAGGCTTGTCATTGTGCACTGTGTTTTGGTGAGTGACACCAAACGGGTTATCTGCTCTACAGCAAAATTAAGAGAACAAAACGCATTTATTGTTCAAGGCCATCACTGTCTAATAAAAGATTTGAGACTATGCAAAATGAAAAAATGATAGATTTGGAAGCTATTTTCATCCCATTAGCTCAAGTCAAGAGGAATAAAAGCAGACATAGCTGGGGAAGGTTAGCAGAGGTATCCGACGTTCAGTGAGCAAGCTTGGCAGGCATTGCATCCCTTGGTTTGTCATTCTAACTGTCTTCAGACTTTCTAACAAACCCTGGGTGTTGATCTTCTTGCTGCACTTCTGAAGTGTTCAAAACAGGAGCTCGTTTCATAAACTGGAATGGGATTGTATACGCTATCCCACCATCAGGGAACATGTTTCCCTCTTACAGAAATATTATAAAAGCAGTAGCCATTTGCTATTTCAGCCCTTGAAAATATCTGGAGCTTTATCAAGAATCCATAGCAATTCACCAGAGAATTCACTTTAGACTTCTATACTCACCAATGGTTTTCATCACCTCTTGTGGCAGTTGATTCTATAGATTTGCTGTGTGAAGAAGGTTCTTTTTGTGTGTAGATAACTGGAACTCGGGGGGGAAAGACAGAATGATGGAAGTGGTGGGACAACGGTACAGACAACTGCATCAGGTCAGCAAGAGTGCCTCCTTTGTCCACATTCAGAGGAGAAGGAATGGATCCTGCCAGGCTCCCATGTCTTACAAGTGACATGCACAAGACTCTCTAGCAAACTTTCATCTTCCCCAAGAGTCAGAGGAGATGAATTTAAATAGTTGCAGGAAATATGGCAGAAACAGAACACTCTTAGTATTTCAATGTTTTTTTTCTCTCTTTTTGGATTAGAAATGGGTAATGCTTGTAAGCTTCTCAAATCCTGCTTTTTCTTCTTTTTTATTTTTTAAAGAAGTTTCCATTGGTCCATAAACTCTATCTTCAAACAAACCAAAAAAAGTAACATCCCAATGATCTGCGGGGATAATCCTCAGGGCTTGTTGTGCGCCAGCATAATAGGCTCACGTCCTCACCCTTCAAAGAGTTAGGCATCTTAAATATGCAAAGGAGTCAGAACTGACCCCTCTGGTGACAATGATTGCCTGCTCTTCTGAGATAACTGAGACAAGTGATTGAGTAGCAGAGGCCAGGGCAAAGAATCAATTCTGTGCTAATGAGCATATGAGGCTATCAGGGAAGCATAAAGCATGCAAGACTGGCTAGGTTAAGGCAATATTAATCTGCTGACAAAGAGAAGGGAAAGGGTCCTTTTGACCCTGTAAAATACTTTATCTGCTATGCCTAGATAAGCTTGTTTGGCAGGGTTTCATTCCACTTTGGATTGGCAACAGCTTGATCCTATGGCTGCCGCACCAAAACATTGGAGCTAACGCATGCAAGCAAGTGGCATGTGGAGAAGAAAGTAGGAAAAGCCAAACTGGATCAAGCCAAATTGCTAATCTAGGCCAGAATCTTTATTTCTTACAGTGGCCATACAATGACCTCTGAAAAGCCAACATGCAGGAGAGAAAGGCAGAATCTTCCTGCTCAAGTCTGGCTGAAAATATTGGTCTTCCTGAGATAGCCTAATAGTACAGGGTGACTCAAAACGAACGGGACAAAAAGATGTAAAGTTGCTTGCCCTTTTGTCCTATTCATTTTGAATCACCCTGTATAAAACAGTGATATTTTCAGTCATTTTCATCTCATGGCACACTGAAAAGGTGCTAAATTTGCCAAGACACATTATCAATTTTTGGATAATGGACAATTGACAAAGCATATCATGCTGCTCATGGAGAGCTCATACCTCCATTAGTCCTACTAATAAACGAGCATTTCCCCAAACTTCCAAGGCACACCTGCAGACCCATGGTGGCACACCACCAGTGTGCCATGGCACACTGCATTAAAATAAATGATTTGAAAATCAACCGTATTCCCCTGCCCTAACTATGTGTCTCTTATCCCACTTCCTTGATGTAGATGCTGTAAACAAAGCAGGAGATGCAAAAAATTGAGAATCTCTAAATATCAGCTCTAGGGGAAAAATACTGAGAGTACAGCCAGTTCATACATAATACAACATGGCCACAGTGAAGTTGATAGGACTGTATCCTGAGTCTGTTATGAACAGAAGTGGTTGGAAAGCAGTACAGTGGTGCCTCACGAAACAAATTTAATTCATTCTGGAGGCATGTTCTTTATGTGAAACATTCTTTACATGAAGCGGATTTTCCCATAGGAAATAATGGAACTCAGACGATTGGTTCCACAACCCCAAAAATATTCATATAAAAATATTTCATTGAATGTGAAAATGATGACAGAACACTGGGATTGAATTCAAAACATGCATTCAATGTGCATGATCTTATGAAGTCTATTTAGGCTGCAGTCTTAAAGACACTTTCCTGGGAGTAAGACCCATTTAACACAATGGGGTTTACTTCTGGGTAGACATGGTTAGGAGGCTGCAATCCAAGACACTTTCTTCTGCAATCAAGTGACACTTTCCAAGTATCTCCCCACTTTCACCTTCTCTCCATCCTGAGCCTCTCTCTCCCCTGCTCCCTTCTGGCTAGCCCTGAGCTGCTTCCCTCTTCTTCACTGCTCTTCTCTCCCTCTGCCCAGTGGACACCCAGCCACAGGAGGAACAGCATGGAAGTGTTGCTTTCACTATGGGCAGGTGCACTAGGCGGCCCTGATGCTTTTTAAACAGGCTGCTGGCCAGCAAGTCTGCCCCAACTGCCAACGAATGTGTTCTTTACATGAAGCATGTTCTTTACATGAAGCAGAATCCTAGAGAAATTTTTGTTTGTAACGTGAAACATACTTTACATGAGGCATTCTTTATGTGAGGCACCACAGTAATTGCATTTGGGAATGAGCCTCTTAGTGTCTGAGTCATGGGAGATGGAAGAGATCTTGGAAATGGAATTTTGAGTGGAGGTGAAAGGTTTGGAGGCGTATGAACCGGAGTATGCATGGGATGTGGGATGGGATTTCATCACTCACACCACTACAAGACTCTAGAGCTTAGGGAATATCTGTTATACTCAACTACCTCTTTCTCCCTGAAGCCATGCTTCTGGATTTTAATTGTGGATAACAAAATGTTTGATATAACATTTATAATTTTTATGTGTGTATCCAACCAAACTGAAAGGACCCTAAGCATCTAACAGCTGTTTGAATAGCTTCCAGATTGTGACACAAAATATGTCAGAGTCCAGAACCAGTTTGAGAGTTATTGAGCAGGTGTAGATTGAATATTTACTAATTGCCTACTCTCAAGTTATACTGTCAGCAAAAGTGGAACACCTGAGATAATGGGTGCAGAGGGACTGGGAGATCTCAGAGCTATTCAGAGCTTCTAGTAGTTAATGTCTGTAGACACAGTCATCAAAATGATCTACTCACGTGATCACTTTTGATTTTGATGATGCTGAGGAGAATGGATTGTCACTTGCTCTTATGCACCAAAACTTTTGAAAATGAATATAAGTACTAATACCAGACATGGGGCCAGGCCGGTTCGGGATGGATCGCCTGAACCTGTTCCTGTTTTTGGCCCACTGCTAGCGATCTACTGTTCGCCGCCCACTGTTTTGGCCCACTGTTCGCCGCCGGTTCAACTGAGGCTGCGTCATGCTTGACTGCGTTGCCCCGCCCACCCACACCCACAGCATGCTGGGGTGGGTGGTGTGCCCCGCCCCTGACCTGGCCTGGCCCTGCCCACTTCCGGAGAACCAGTTGTTGGGTCGGCCAGGCCCGCCCCTGACTAATACTACAGCATTAGCACTATTTACTAATACATCTGTAGTCGAAAAGCCAGGCCTTGTGTCTAATTCCACACTTTCCAGTGACCAAGTCCCATCTTTTGCACTGACAAGACACCTTAAATAATCTAAAAGCTTCAAGGCCATGGATCGTTTATTTTTTCTTAGAGTACCAAACAGTTCCTGTTACAAAGAAATGCCTTGTCCAAATTGTTTCCTAAAGACATTTGTGTCTTGTAAACTTTAACTGTAATTGATAATTGCTTGCCTATGTATGACTCTTGTTCTGTCCTAAAACTATTAAGACCAGCCTGTTTAAATATCTTTCTAGGTCCCAGGCCCAATTCCCCTTAGCATAATCTAGCCCTCATAGCAAGGCCAGCAGTTCTGGGCTGGGAAAAATACAATACAAGGCCAGGGACAGAACATCCAGGACTATATGATAAAGGTAGCAAAGTTACATGTTTTATGCATTGGCATCCATCAGTCTCAAAAGACTATGGTATCGTGCTTGACGCTGTATGCGAAGCACAAAGGCCTGAATAGATTAATATGGAGGATAGGTATTGGCTAATACCCAAGCAGCAAATCCCCCATTTCCATGCCACTGAAATAGTCCAATGGAATGGCAGATAATGTTTTATGCAACTAAGCAATAACCTCCAGTAGCCGTGACAGTGTTCAGCCACATTGCAAGTTTGCTTTCAGCCTACCCATCCACTGCTTGTCATCATCCCCTAAATCCCACCCTTGCATGAAGAACTGGCAAACCAAGGTCCAAGCCTTGCTCTCAGCCTTTTGCATCCCTCATCACTGCCCTTTGTACTCCTCCCCCACTGAAAATGCCCTATAAAAATGCTTGCACAGCATTTGTTCTCTGTTCACCTTGCCCAGTGGAAGTGGAACCTGTGTGTACACATGTAATAAAGCTAGCTTGTACCATGATCCATGTGTGTGGTCTCCTGTCATGTTGGTTGCCTCTGAAGAACCTAGATGTGGTGCCCCAGGGACTGTGAGTTTGAAGCCCATCACATCTGCATACACATCTGAACCCTCAATTTAATATGTTAGGAGGGGAAAGGGGTGTCCATTATAAGTGCCATCACCAGACTGGTGCAGCTGGTGCGGGCTGCACAGGGTGACAACGTTGCCTAGGAGTGATGCGCCGGAGGAGTCTGACACTCCTTCAGGTGGCCCCGGGTGTCAGTGTGCCCATTCAGGCCAGCTCTGAGACGGAGCAAAGCCATTGGGCTTGGTCCATGCAGCCAGTCTCTGCGCAGCCATTGGGCCTTGCTCCGAAGGCAGAGCAGCAGACCCTGGCTCTGCCTTTGGAGCAAGGCCCAATTGGTGCTCAGAGAGGCACTGCACATGTCCAAAGGCTTGTGCCACGTGCACTCAGGTTGTCCCTGCCAGTAATGCCAAAAGTCCATTAAACTCAAATGCATTGAAGTCAATGAAGTGGCAGTCACAACAAAACATGTAAGAGTAGCTTTTAATGAAACATAAAATGTTTGTTTCAAAAATCTGCTAAATCAAGATTTCATTGTCATGGGAAAAGAAGGTGGAAATCAATATGAGGGATCTGCACACTATTTTTCAGGCAGGAAAAAACAGTGTTTTATGAATGCTGTGCAATGCTTGCCAACAACAGCTTTTTCCTGAAATGTTCTGTTTTTGGATTTCAGGAGTAGAAAAAACTGAGTATCACTTAGTAAGGAAACCATAGTGCATTTTGGGTACAATTAAAGATGATTCCATGGAGAACTGAAGTAAAATATATGGCATCATACATCATAATGTGTAGCTAGTATTATTTTTGGTGTGTTTCTCTCTCAAGTCAGCTAGATCTGGAAGATCCACTGATTTGGGAGATGTAGGCTTTCAGGGAAGGGAATAGGATGACACTGAAGAAGGGGTACTAAAAATCCACTCTATGAAGATGGAATGTTACATCTTTGGATTCCAGCTGTTGCACTGATTGCATTTTTCCTTTCCAATATAGATAGGCTACATGGTGCCCTTATTGCAGAAATATTGCTGAAAACATCATCTCCTAACATTGAGAAGCTCTTATTATACAGAACAGCATCACTGTTATGTTCTTCCATATATGTGTGTCAAATATATATGTCATATTCTTGGCAGTTCATAGTAGTGTGCATACTTACAACAAGTAAGAACCTCTGCTCATTCTACCAGTGGTTCCCAACCTTTTTTTGGCCATGCCCCATCTAAGCAACTCTAGAATCCTGATGTTCCCCCGTGAATTCTTATTACTGAATTCTTATTATTCAAAAAGTGAACTCCCTCCAGGAATCAAATGTCTGGAGAAGTCTTCGAACAGCAACACAGCAGCCAGCAATGTTCACACTTCAACTGTAGCACACTGCCAGTCCTGGGCCCATAACCAGTGTTGGGGTGTGTAGTGTAGACCCTATTAGTGAGGAGGTCTAGCAGAGAGCATTTGTGCAGCGACAGTGGGCAGCAGCATTTGTGCATGTGACAAAGAAAACAATGCATTTCACAATAGATGCATTTCATCTCTGTTTCTGTATACCTGATACCTGATAGCTGATACCAGGGGTGGGCCCAGCCTGGCCCAACATCTGGTTTGCTGGAAGTGGGAGGGGCCAGGCCAGGGTCAGGGGTGGGGAGTGTCAGGGGCAGGGCTGGGGAGGGCCAGAGGTGAGGTGGGGCCAGGGCAGGAACACCACCCACCCCAGCGTGCTGCGGGTGCGGGTGGGCGGGCCCCAAACCCATGGCGCACTGCGCATGTGCCAACAATCATTGGCGCAAGCGCAGAGCATCCTGAAGTGCACCCACTTCAGGATGCTTGTCCTGAAGCTAGTGTGCTTCAGGACGCTCTGCGCTTGCACCAACCTTAGCGCAAGCGCAGAGCATCCTGAAGCACACTAGCTTCAGGACACACTGTGCATGTGCCAATGAAAGTTGGCGCATGCACAGTGCAGTGGCAGGCCTGCCGGGAACTGGTATGGCTGGTTTCCTGGCTTTCCCCCTGCTATCGGATCGGTAGTGGGGGGGGGGGATTTGAACATCTGGTTTGGGTGATCTGGCCCGAACCGGTCACAGCCCACCACTGGCTGATACACATAGCAAACAAAGATTCTGAATTTTTTTATCAGGTAAGTATTTTAAAGCTCAAAAAGTCAATTGAACCTTGCTATCTGGGATTTCTGTACTTGCTGAAAAACTTAACAATGGGTAGTCTTTATCACCAGCCATGTGGAGCATCTGCTTACATTATAGAGGAGTTGCTACTTTTTCTTTCTCTATTCTTTCTTACTTGTTTTTAAAGCAAATCTCCAGGGTAATGCTACAGCAGGGAAATGTCTTTTTCAGTGCTTTTCCATCAGGTGTTATTGCGTGTTACATTATTGTGTTTATTGCTTTTATTGCAGAATTTGTTTTATTTTTGTTGGGATTTGTGTCTAAACACAAACATGTTGGTTCAGGCAAGTTGTGCTAGGTGGCTGATGCAATACTGTAAGAGGATGATGCAATACTCTAGGAGTATGGAGAAGTCCCCTCCAGCATGATGCAACATAATAGAAACTGCTGAGTCAATTTCTCTGCAGATCACCTGATGGTCAGTGAACCTTCTCATAGGTGCTCTTAGTGCCACAAAGTCAGATTTAAAGAAGCCCTGTATAGCTGCACTTTGTGGGATGATAGAGTAGATGCTGCACATTACTCTGAAAAACTGTGACAAACTTGGACTATTTGGACTTGCCATTGGATAGCCCTTGGATTTGCTGTATGTAACCTGACTAATTTCTTGTGTATGACCTTGGACTGTTTACTGGAATTGAGTTCCGCCTTCTATAACCTTGAGACAATACAACTGCTTTAGCTATTGAACCAGCTGTCTTCTTTTCTACTTTTTGTTTGCTGCTGCCCGGTGTCGCTGCACAAACGCTCTCTGCTAGCCCTGCTCACTAGTAGGGTCTACACACCCCAACAAGTATTGTAGACTGTATGTATATGGGCTAGGCCTGTATAAGTTCTAAGGACTGTATATATAAGCTCACCAGTATACTTATAGCAAAAGCAATATGTGCATCAGCCCAAAGACTGTAGCACTAATCTAGGTATTCCAGTGGAACTTCATGTGATGCATAAACTACAAAGATTTGTTGGTTGAATGGTTGGATGATGTTGTTTGGAAGGATGCTCCATTCATGACAGATACTGTACTTGCCAGGCATTTTCCTGTACCAAGGTGGACGACTTGATACCTTTTCCGGCTGAGTGATGATAGCAGCTGTAGAATAATGGGTGTAGAAAGAGCTGTGATATGTCATTCAGAAACCCTATATAAATGTTAAAACATAAACCTTCACTCACCATGACGTGCTACTTCTTTTATTTTCAGTTTGGGGTCAGTTGGTATAAAATACTTGCTTTTTATTTTTTAAATATTTTTTCCCCTGGAGCAGTCAACAATTTAGAGACACATAATTCTCACAGCATCCAGCCAAATGTCACCTGGATCGCTCCAACATTGTATACTTTATGACATGAAGGTTCCCTCAGAGACATATTTAATCCTTCACAGCTGAGTGAACCAAGACACTGTGGACCCAATTTGATTACCTCTTCATTGTTGCAGCTCTTTGCGGCAAAGCCAGAAATCTTCCGTGTACTGTGCTCATGTAGTCGTTCACAATTGCTAAACAACACCTGGAGGAGATCTGATCAAAATGCTAAAAGCTCCATGCAAAGTTCAGAATTGACTTACTGTGGCTTGGGTCCAGCCCAAAAGCTGTGCACACCTCATTGAAAGCAGCAGGACTTGGGGGCTGGTAACCTGTCAGCAGAATTGTCATCAATGGCCACAATCAAGGGTGAGATTTAAATCAATTTGAGTCCACATAATGCCATGGTGGATTGGGTCAGAATCTTCTATCTTCTGAAAAGAGGCAGTTTCCCCATTTTCTCTTCTCTGTTTTTGGCCATTTGAGACACATTCAGCTTTCAAAATGTGAATTTAAAATCATAAAAAGATTCTCAGGATAGCAACTTAACTTTTTAATAACAGTGTACCATATATATCAATGGCACTATCATCCTAAATAATTTGTTCTAGTGTTTGCCATTGCTGCTTAAAGAAACTCTTGGGGGGGGGGGGGAGGAGAGAGATTTTATAGTGGTTTTCCGGTAGCTGTCAATTATTTTGTCAAAGATTTCTCTCACAGTTGTTCTTCCTGCTGCTATCAGAACAAAATAGGTAGGAGAAGCAGCAGGAGAGTAGATGGTTGGGTGGAAAGAGACAGAATGAGGTAGGAAGGGTGGAAAGGCGATAGTAAAACAGGAGTTCTTACTGTGGGTTCCTGTTCTGGGAGGAGGAAGAGAGGGTGCTCTCAATTGCTCGGGTGGTGATCTTCTCCCACAGATAGGCTGGACATGGAGTTTCTCCATTCTGGGAGGGCACCACAATTGTCTGTCACCAAGTTGTGAGAAAGGTACCCTCTAATAATTTCCTCAGGAAACTCAAAGACTGAGGACTAAAATCACAAGAGTTAGTAACTCCGCATCTGTCAACTCAAGATGCTACAAAACAGAGACAAGTGTGACCAGATGACAGGGAAAACCCTGATTTGTCTGGATTTTTAGCCTCCTGTCTGGGTGTCCTACATTTTGGCATCATTGTCCTACATTTTGGCTTCATTTTGAAACTTTGTGATAGTGCACAGAACCCCATCATGCCATACATTGTTGGATTTGTATTGAAGAGCAGAATTCAATGCAAAAATCAGTTTGGAGATATCTCCTTCCTATCAAAAATTATGGTCAAAAACCGAAAAACAAAAAAAAAATACATTTTTTGGCAATTTTTTTCAGCGGGTAGGAATTTTGGACTGGGATTAGGAATTTTGGCATTGGGGTTCAGGAATTTTGGGTTTGGCATCTGGTCACCCTGAGTTAACAAGGTAGAGGAAAGGTTAATTATTCATGCCTGACCTTACCAACTCTGAACCCCATTCAGCAGCAAACAATGGCAACCCCTCAGGGACAAAGCTCAACCCACTGTGGTGGGAAGATCACACTCCTTTCCTTCTCCCAGAAAAGGAGCACATGGTAAGAACTCCTGTTTTTCTCTGTAGGAAGGGAGGGTGCTCTCAATTGTATGGGATGTTCCAGAGCTGTACTCATCCGATTGGAAGGGTTGGGAAGAATTGTGAGGCCCTAGGTGGCCACCACCTTCTGTAAAAACCCTCTGTCCATCAGCAGCCTCAGCAGAAGCTGCTTGATCAATCTTTTAATATTTAGTGAAAGTCGAGGGACTATACCAGGGTTGCAGCTTTGCAGATAACTTGGAGGGAGGCAGCCCTTCCAAAGGCCACCAATGCCACTGCACCACAGACCAAATGTGCTGTGATACTGACAGGAGGACTTTTCCTTTCGAATGAATACGCCAACTGAATAGTTCTCTTCAACCAATTCACCAGAGTATTACAAAATACCTTTCCCAATAGCTTTCCTACTGATGGAACCTGGAACCAAATGAATAGACAGTCTTCCTAAACTGCTTTGTCCTTTCTATATAGTATTTTAGTACTCATAAAGATAGTAGTACTTTATGCCAACTGGTCTCCGTCTCACAGGTGGGCTTTGGGCAAAATGAGGGCAACACCAGGTCTGGGCCATGTGGCACCTGGTGTTAATGAAAGATGACTCAAGTCTCGATACCACTTTGTTGTTGTGGAACACACACAGATTTGAATTAGTCGACAGGGCTTCCAATTCCAAAAGTCTCCTTGCAGAAATAACTGCAACTAGAAAAAACAGTCTTAAAGGTAAGATGTTTAAGGCCTTGAAAGGTGAACCTCTTAAGGCAGACAAGACCACATGGAGATCCTAAGATGGGATTTTGTGGATCTGGGGAAAATTAAGTCTGCCTACTCTCCTTAAAAAACAGTTCACATGTGGCTGAAAAGCCACCAATTTACCCCAAGCTGCCCTCAGAGAACTGCCCAAGGCCACCACCTGCCTCTTTAAAGTACTGGTGCTTAGAACACAATCCTAACAATGTCTACTCAAAAGTAAGCCCCATTGTGTTCAATGGGTCTTACTCCTAGAAAAGTGTCTTTAGGATTGCTGTCCTTGACCTAAGTCCAGACCATCCTGGAGGGAATCTAAAATTTGCTTGGCCCTTGCATTAAGGGAGGAAATGCCCTTTGTAGACACCAAGCTCTAAATTTTTTCCCATATGGCACCATAAAGCTTAGTTGTAAAAGCTTTCTTGGAGGCTAATGAGGAGTCTATGATCTTTTTGGAGAGCTTGCTACTCAACCTCCACACTGTCAGCTGGAACAGTTCCAGATGCGGGTGATAAGAGCGGTCCCTGTCTCTAGAGATCTGACCTGGCGGCTAGGTTCCATCCCTGCCCCAGGCTGAGGTGCAGCAGATCTGGAAACTACAAACACTCTGGAGAGGAGGGGAGGAAAAGCATACAGCATTCCTCCTGACCACTGTTGTTGAAGGGCATCTGTTCCCTTGGCACCACAGGTGGGCTGCAGCCGGTTCTCATCGGTTCTTTTGGCACACCCCTAGCAAACCGTTAGCTAAGAGGGGGCCAGCATCTTTGAATTGCATGCAAGTGTGTTTGAATTTCTCTTAAAGGGTCTCTGGGTCTGTCTTCCTAGAGCTGAAGCTCCACTCCCTCCTCCTTCCTCCCCTTCTGAATATCCCTCCCCTTCTGAGGGGGCTCTCTTTCTCCCCCCTCCTTCCCCTCCCTAAGGTTATATATTTTTCTAAATTTTAAAATACAGATAGTCTGTTCCCATTACCATCATTCAGACAGGGAATTGCCATCATCCCACAGCACATTCAGACAGTATGCTATTAAAATAAATGGATGCTGGGATCACTATATAAATGTCTCAAAGCTCAATACTTTCAAGTGAGGGTGAGGAGCTTCTTAATGCCCCAGAGCTTTGGATGATGCTATTCAGGAAGCCTGTCCTTGCTAAACATCTTATTTTGATAAAAACCTTACAGTAAGCCTCACTGTATAGTAGAAGACTGCACCCTGTGGCCACAATCCTAACCACACTTTCCTAGGAGCAATTCCCATTGACTATCATGGAATTTCCTTCTGAGTAGCATGCATAGGATTAGGATTTGAGGCTGCTTTCCCATCCACACTCTCCTGAGAGTAAGCCTACTGACTATCATGGGACTTACTTCTTAGGAGTTTGGCGGAGGCTTGGATCTCTCCCTCCAGCCCTGTTCCTCCAACTCTGTCTACTTTCCTGAGAGTAAGCCCACTGACTATAATGGGACTTACTTCTTAGTAGACATGATTAGGACTGGGCTCTGAGGCTGCAATCCTATCAACACTTACCTGGGAGTAAGCCCCATTGACTAGAATGAGACTTACTTCTAAGTAAGCCTGCATAGGATTGGACTGTAAGGCTAAAATCCTGACCACACATTCCTGGGAGTAAGTCCCATTGACTTGAATGGGACTTACTTCTGAGTAGACACAGTTAGGATTGGGCTCAGGATGCAATCCTATCCACACTGTAGTCCTTTTGCCTCCCAGAAATCTCCCCATCCCATCCTGCCCCTCTGAGAAATCTCCCCCCCAGATGGTGGGGAGGCAGGATGGGGGCCCCCTGAAGAAATAGCCCCACTTCCCATCCTGCCTCCCAGGAGCCCAGTCCACTGCCTACTCTGAAGTAAATCCTATTGAAGTCAGCAGGCTTTACTCCCCTGTGAGGATAGGAGTGTAGCCTCAAAGCCCAATCATCTGTCTACTCAGAAGTAAGTTCCATTATAATAGTGACACTTACTCCCTGGAAAGAGTGCATAGGATTGCAGCCAGAAGCTGGTTTCTAAGAGCTTGTAATCCTATGGCTGACTACTCAAAAGTTAATCCCATTTCAATCTATGAAGCTTACTCCCAGGAAAGTGTACAGAGGAGTGCAGCATTACAGCCCAATCCTATTCTTGGCTACTCAGAAGTGAGTCCCATTAGAGCCTGTGGAGCTTACTCCGAGGAAAGTGAATAGGATTGGAGTCAGAGGCTGGTTACTAAGAGCTCAGTCCTTTGCTCGACTACTCAGAAGTAACTATTATATTCAATGGTGCTTACTCCTAGGTAAATTTGGATGGTATTGCAGCAAGAGGCTGGGATTCTAAGAGCCCAAATGCTAGCATGACCATTCAGAAGTCCCATAATAGTCAATGAAGCTTACTTACAGGAAAGTGTGGACAGGATAGTAGCCTTAAGTAGTGGCTTAGAGGCAAACCTCAAATTGCAGACAGGACACCACAGACTCTGGTCCTAAACTGTAGATCAGTGTTTCTCAACCAGTGGTATGAGCACCACCTGTGGAACTTGTGGTATGTCTGCTGTATTAGGCACCTGGATGCAAGTGTCATACGTGCTCCCTGAGGCAGCTGGTGGGCCTCTGTGTGATTCAGGAAGCTGGACTAGATGGGTCTTCGGTGTGATCCAGTGGAGGCTTTTCTTATGCTTTTATGTTCTTAATATAAAATTCCCCCTGAGAGCATAACAAAGTGTAATGCATAGGAATAAATTACACTGAACTCAGGGGCTTAATACTGATTGATGCGGTCACATGTGATACAATTTTTTTGGGTTAAAATTTTTAGTTTTTTAAACTAAGGGTTAAAATAGTCATTGACCCTCCCTGGCCCTGCCCCACCCCCATCCCTGCCTCCTGACCCCGCCCCTGCCCCTGACCCAGCCTGGCCCCGCCCACTTCCAGGGAACCAGTTGTTGGGCCAGGCCGGGCCCACCACTGCTTGGCACCCATGGGTTGTAAACAGGTTTTAAATCTTAGGATCAACTCTTAGGATCTTAGGATGACTGGCCTTCCCCATATCTCAGACATCATCTTAAGGACCCTGAGGTGTAGCTGCCACTTTGTGTCGCTTAGTTTCTGATGGCTCAACCAACTCTCTGTAGCATTGGCTGTTCTGGCTAAGTGTTCCACTTTCAGGGATAGTAAGTTCTCCTCTGCCCACAGAAAGAGGAGGGATTCATTAGATGTCTGTATCTGGTCCCCCTGACAATGTACATATGCCTTGTTGGTCATGCTGTCTATTTGCACCAAGACATGCAAATTCTATAAGATGTTGGTTAAGTGCTCCAGAGACAGGTATATCACTCTGAGCTCTAGCCAGTTTATGCAGTGGTGCAGTTCATGCAGGAACTAGGTCCCCTGAAAAATTTTCCCATCTAGATAAGCCCCCAAACCTATCAGAGATGCATCCGTGGTGAGAATCCACAAACCAGAAGCATCATGCTCATTCAGTGAGAGAGCCTGTGTGGAGACAACCACCACAAAAGGCTGTCCTTGAACTTCTTGGATAGAAGAAGCTTCAGGTGTTTTCTCCACTCCCCCTTTATCAGATGGGGCTGGAGAAGATGCTGAAATGGCTGGAGGCAGAATTGCAACCAGGTCCTCGTTCAGGTGGTGAAGAACCAGGATAACCTGTTGTGGGCTTATATTATGGCATGAGGACAAATATTTCCTTACCCTTTGGAGAACACCAGCAGCCACGAATCCCTCACGGGATGGAGCATTTCACCTGCCAGCGCTGCAATATTTCTGAATGAATTTTTAGGTTGGATCAGGCTATTAATCAAAAATACTTCTTAATATATAGTTCTGGCTCTTGGGTATGTTTAATATGTCAGGCTAGATGTTATAGATCGCTGGCAAAGCAATACATTTGGAACATTGTCAGTCATCCAATTCCGCCACCCAGACTAATGTATTTGGACAGCAAATCTGTTACACTGATAATCCCCAGAGTGAAGAGGATAAACCATATTAGTGAAGCCCTCTAAGGATAGCATGTGTCAGGTTGCATCCCTGGATCCCATTATTCTCTTCCCTGATATTTTATCTATAGGTCATCAGCCAGGTGAAAAAGTAACAAATGATACAAATTTGCCACTTAAGAGCAAAGTTGCAATTGTAAATGATTGTTTGCTTCAGACACAGAAAAGTGATTATTATACCTTGCTTGTTTTCCTAGGGTATATACAGTGGTGGGATTCAAATAAATTAACAACAGGTTCTATGTCCTAATAACCTAAA
Source organism: Cryptoblepharus egeriae (assembly GCA_030015325.1). Taxonomy (NCBI): domain Eukaryota; kingdom Metazoa; phylum Chordata; class Lepidosauria; order Squamata; family Scincidae; genus Cryptoblepharus; species Cryptoblepharus egeriae. The sequence goes on along the minus strand of JAREYC010000002.1, from coordinate 84,625,265 downwards.
TTAACAACAGGTTCTACGTCCTAATAACTTAAATAAACAACAGGTTCTATGTCCCATTAGAAACCGGTTCTCAGAAACAGGCGCTCCTTAGGAAAGGGTTTTAAAGAACCTGTGAGAACCCCCTGAAGCCCACCACTGGGTATACACCATACACAGGTCTGCTCAGCTTGTGTTTCTCACGTGGGGGTGCTACAGATTCCCCCACGCTGCTTCCACAACACCTTCCTCCGGCCCCACCTACTCCAATCCTACTGCAACCTACTCCTACTGCCCACTCAATTTTCCCCTAATATTCTTTTTAAATGACATCACTTCCAGTTGTGAAATCACTTCTGGGGCAACATTGTGAGCTTTGCACTGAGCTATATGATAATTAAATATGCCACTACACAGATGCACTGATATTTGCTGTAGTTTGGGATCTTTAGGTGATAATTTGGTGCATCATATGTGCCCTGTGAACTGGTCAATTGCTAACAATATAGCGTCACAGGAAAAAAGGTTCTGCTCCCAACTTAAAGTATCTCAAATCAGAGTTTAAAAACTTAATGGGAACTGATATGTTAGCTGTTTTATTAGCCCTTCTGAGCTGTGATTGTAATACTTGTAATTGTAATACTGATCTGCCAATTTTGATCAAATTGGCAGATCAGGAAAAAGCATAATTTTGAAGCAGAAATTGAAGACACAAGCCACTTTCAGTAACTTTTAGAAACCCAAACCTTTCATAATCTTGTATGTAGATCAACATTTTTTCTGATTTAAATAGGCACACAAAAGCTTCCTTCCATTTCCCAACTATTGAGGCTTTACAGCTTCTTGATGTGTTTTATGCAATAAATATCAACACGGCTCATTTTACCAAGGCTTGGATTCAATGGACTGTAAAGAATCAAGATGTTTTATCATGAGTGAAACAGCAAGAAGTCATCAAGATCATATTCATTTTTCATTTCAAGTATTATAAACATAATTGATTAGTCAGAAAGAGAAGACAGTAAATAATTATTTAACAAGTTCCAAGGAGTGAATATAATTGGCATAGTAAATTACATTGGTCAATAAGTGGCTTCATTCTGGGCAAATTCTAGAAATAAAAATACATGAAAAGATCAGCAAAACATCTGTCTTTGAGAGCAGAGATGTTTTAATTATATTTTTAGCTTTTATGAACCCCCTAAAGCTATCACGTATAATTGCTCCATTCTGGTTGTTACTTGAAAATGGAGAAGACTTATGAGGTTCTCATCCCTTTAGTAAAGAGAATATATTTGTAAGCATTTATATGCCACGTCTCAGTATCAGCCCTCAAAGCAGTTCACAAACTGGGCTAAAAAATAAAAGCAACAAAAGAGCAAAAAACAAAAAAACCCATCTAAGGCTGCAATCCTCAATATACTTCTGTGAGAGTAAGCTGACTCCACTGAAAAAGTGAGACTTACTTCTGAGGATTGTATTGGATTGTACTATTGGATTGTACTATTGGATTGTACTATATTGGATTGTACTATTGATCAAGAAGAAATCAAGAAAAATTTGGAGGTTTTCACCAACCTGAAGGAAGGAGGGTGAGACAGGCTTCACAGGAGTCCCAAAATCTACATGTTCAAGGATATGCATGCATAGAGCTACCTCACCATTTAAGTAAATGGGATGCCACCAAGTGAGCAAGAAATTGGTGTGGGTGATTGAGATCATAGTGGAACAATGGTGCAGCATACACATGGGACTATGGTGAGATATGAGCACTGAATTAAATGGCACTGTGGAGCTACCTAAACAAAAAGTAGTATGCAATCTCTGCATTTGAATAATGTCCTCAGTTGAGATGTTGGGGCAAGTGGTAAGCATCAGAGGGCCCTGCCAATATACTAACTTCCATTTTGTCCCAACACACCCCCATCACACAAACTGGGGTGTATATCTTGCATAGCTTCAAGCTGACCCACTGAAAACCAAGCCTGAGTGGAGGAGGATAAGCAAAATAGCCTTATCTCCACAAGCCCATATGGTGCAGTGGAGTCCATGTCAGTTAGTTCTACTGTGCCCTGGGGGCAATAATTGGACAAGGCAAGAAAGGCCTGATGATCAATCATCTGTTCTATAAGTTACAATAGCAGCTTATAATGAGAAAGGAGGGATGGGGCTTCCTGTTATCTTGCCTGATGCAATATAAACAAGAGAAATCATGGAGTGAATCATTTAGAAGTTAGGCTAAAGTCATGGAGAGTTTAAACTGGGGATTGTAGCAGTGAGAGCCCAGGAGTCACTCTGTGCCATTGTGCGAGTTTGCAAGTGAGGAGAGCTTCTGGGATGCTCTTTGCTGCATTTCAGTTCAACCATTGTGACTGAGAGCACAATCCTATGCCTGTTTGCTCAGAAGACCCATTATAGTCAGTGGAGCTTATTCCCAGGGAAGTGTGAATAGGATTGCAGCCTGTCTGTAGAATTGTCTGCAGCCTCCATGACAGAATTGTAGCTCCTAATTCCAACAGAGTCAGATGATACAAATGGTCAATAGGACTCCACTGGTTCCAAATAAACATGCTTGTAATCCAAAATGCTTACACTACAAAGTGGGTTTTCCTATAATAAATAATGCAAATTCAGACGATTCACTCCGATCCTCGGGGCGCCGGCTTGAATCAGTACCTGGGAGCTGATTCCAGCTGGCACCCCAAGGATCAGGGTGCCAGCTTGGCTCAGCATCAGGGCACTAATCCAAGCCAGTATCCCAGTGATCAAAGTGCTGGCTTGGATCAGAATCTGGGTGCTGATTCAAGCCAGCACCCCAAGGATTAGGATGCAAGCTTGGATCAGTGCCCAGGTGCTGATGCAGCTGGCAATCTTGATGTCTTGCTTGTTCTGCAAGACATTGCTCGCAAACTGAGCAAAGATTTCTTAGATTTTTCTTTGCTCATCTTGCAATCCAAGGTACTCATAAACTGAGGCACCACTGTAATTGCTTCTGACTCTAGGCTGCTTCTCCAATTTCAGCTACGCTGCATCAGACCAAGTGATTCTTCATCACCACTTATGAGCTTCCTGGCTGAGTTAACCACCTACAGTACCTGCATGTCTCTACAGTACATGTCTTGGTAGAGTTTGAGGTACACTGCTCCTGATTCAGATTTGAGAGCTTGCATTAAGAAGTTTGGGCTTGACAGCACAGTATACGGACCTGGAAATGTGGTTACAGTTCGATGTTGTTGTGAGAATATGCTGTTTTCAGTCTATCACTCCTCTCCTAGCAACCAAGGCAGCCAGAATGCAAGGGATTAACAAGGTCATTATCATGCAGTCTTGTGAACTGGGGTCTCTGGCAGTCGTTTTCCAGATGTGGGGATCTAGTGCAAGAAAGGTGGGTGTCCTGCTGTTTGGGTTGTTAAGATGGGCAATGCAGTTATAACTCATTCGTTCTGAGATCTGCTTTGACAGATGGATGTTACACGGGTGCTCCTGCAGTGGAACAAAAGGTATATTGGTTGCCATGGTGAATCAAAGCCTATAATAAGGCATGCCTCATTTCAGTTTAAGTGCAAATACCCACCAAAAATGTTGCCTTTTCTCTGAATGTTGTTAGACCTTTCTTTTAACTTCAAAAAATTAGCAAGCACAGGAATCTGTTTAACTCTCAACCCTAATGCTGGAATACAAAGCGCATACTCGTGCAAGTCCCTCTGATTTAAAATGAAACTTCTAGTTAATTAAAAGTATCAGTTGACTAGATCTAGCTCCAAACATGGGCTGGTGCTAGAGCCTCCCACCAGGCTTTTTGGCACGATTGTGACTCTCAGAACTCTGTGACTCTGGTGGAGGACTGGTGGCACAAACTCAAGATTGGACTCTAAGGGTGCAATCCTGAGTAACTACAGGGAGTCCTTGCTCCGGTGTAAGAACAATTTGTTCTGGATTGCAATATGAATTTCCCATAGGTTTTCACTAGGTGGTGCAGTAACTACGGGTGCACGTAAAGTCTCTTACGTGCTCCCGTAGTTACTCTGGATTGTAGGGTAAGTCACTTTTTAATTATATGCTCATGATGTGGAAAAAAGTAAAAAAGACCATGAAACTTTATAAACTCCTTAGACACAACATCACAACTCCACTCAACATCAAAACAAAACACAGCAGTGTGATCTCTGCAGTGATAAGGGAAAAATGCCTTTTCCATTTGCTGAATGGAGGTTGCAGAATAATCTCAGGTTCCTAAGCAAAATCAGAGAGGATGCTTTTATCCTCACAGATTGAACTGCTTGGCTTTGGGGCTCTTTTAACAAGCTTTAGGAATACAGGAGACAGATAAAAAAGCAAACAATATTGCTTTGGAATTGGTCGAGAGAAGAGTTAAATTGAAGAAAAATTCACCTACGTGCCTTCACAGTGAGCAGGAGAGAGAACCCAGTGCTGCTAAATTACCATTTCAGCATCCTACAGTGCTCTCAGAATGCGGAATGAATTTACTGCAGTCCTCCACCCTTATTCTTCCATTCAGCATCGCAGGAATGATTTTCCTCAGGGATCAGAACAAGAAAGATGATTACCACCTAACAAAGGCAGGCAGACGAGCCCCTCATGGCACCAGGCTCCAGTGGTTATCCTTAGTCAAGTCATCCCTTCAGTTTCACCTCCTTCACTGTGAAGCCATCAGAATTGTGTCTTTTGTTTCCTGCTTTGAAGCAGCCCATCCCTCCATCAAGTTCCTTCTATCGTCTGTCCATTCCCCAGACTCCTGGCCTGTGCTGTTTCAGATTTGGTCAGAGTGCAGGAATCTCAAATTGATTCCGAAGTTTTGAGAGTTGTACCTCCTAATTCTGCTACTGGCTACAGAGATACATCCCCTCCCTTTTTTCACGTTATTGGATTGTGATTTCAGAATCACAAGAGACATTTCACTTCTCTCAGGGGCGTTCTTTTTCTTTCAGGAGCTGTGAATTACATGACAAGATCAGCCATAACCCTGCCAAGAACTAATTGCTCATTCTAGGACTTTGTACAGCTGTTCATCCATGACTTCACATTTATAACGAAGGGAGGCAGAATAGCCACTGGTAAAGAACAAGCATTGGAAACCGTTTCTTCACTCAGTTCTCATACTTGTCAATACGCTGCGGAACTCTTACTTGTGAATAACGGGGTCAGTTAAAAACAATTGGCAAGACAATATCAAGGCACTTACATGGAAGTGCAAGTAACATCAACATGCTGGTTGCTGCGCTGAATTTTAGACAAGAAACAAGGCCTGCCTGAGATGTACTGATGGGTCTACCATGTGATGGCACTCTGCACACTATCCCCTCAAAAAATCCTGGATGCAGAAGAATGAAGGCGTTTAACTTGCATTTTCCCCATTTTCAACAACATTTTTAGCAACCATTTTCAACAACACAGGAAAAGAGGATCACACTGGCAGCTCCCAATGTATGCAAGCTTCCAGTTTTATGTAAAGGGGCCATAAGGGAGATGCAAGTTGAATTGGGCAACACCAGTGCTTTGATCTTTCCTCACACAGACTCTTTAGATGAGTGAGAGCAGGATATAGATAGATAGGTGAGAACAGGATATACTTGCTCTAAGAGTCTTGGTACTGGGCAAGGAAAGAGCAAGGTGAGTGGGTAGAGTATTGATGCTGTGCCATCTGTAAGGCAGAGAGAGGTGGGTGCAAGCCCATGCTGCGGAGCTGTATAGTCTGTGGCTAACTCCAGCATCTGCTGGTTGACATTAATCATATCAGCCACTTTAGGGGAAGCAACTTCATGGGAAGGACAGGCCCTCCCTTCTGACTAGGAAACCCAATTTGCTTGGATTTGTCATGTGGTTGCTTAATGACACTGGTAACTCCAAAGACACCATAAAGAGATGGGAGGAGAGCACCTCAAGAGGTGTAATCAGTGGTGGGCTCCAGCAGGTTCGCACCTACTCTATAGAACCGGTTGTTAATGAGAGATAGGACATATAAAGTTTAAAAATATCCATTTAAAAGTGGCTGCCAGATGGGCAGAGAACCGGTTGTTAATTTATTTGAAGCCCATCACTGGGTGTAATGTTTGCTTCATGGCCTCCCTCACCAATGCTAAAACGGGGAAAGGGAGGGAGTATTCAGTTCTAAAGCATTTTATAAGTCTAGGGCACAATCCTAACCAATTTCCAGAACAGGCATAGCTTTGCCAACAGGGTGAGTGCTGCATCCTGCAGTTGGGGAAACTCACAGAGGCCTCCAGGTATGTGTGTTCCTTTACCTCAGAGTTTCATTGTCCTTATTCCAGAAGGTAATATTGGTAGGGACCTGCGAAAAGGCGAGGTTATTTTTCCTGACAAAGGGTGTTATCAGTGGTGGGCTCCAGCAGGTTCGCACCTACGCTATAGAACCGGTTCTTAACAAGAGATAGTACATATAAAGTTTAAAAATAGCCATTTAAAAGTGGCTGCCAGATGGACAGAGAACCGGTTCTTAATTTCTTTGAAGCCCATCACTGGGTGTTATCCTTTGTCAGGAAAAATAACCTCACCTTTTGCAGGTCCCTAAATATTGGTTAGGATCGCCTCTACTTTACATTACTCAGAACTCAAATCTTAATCCTGGAAAGAGACTCTTAACAGCCAAATCCAGAGTAACTATGTGAGCACATAAGAGATTTTCCCATGATACTGATTGCTCTGAGAGCCAATGAGATGCAATTCTTATACAGATGGAACAAATAAGGTGTTAATATGAAACAGATCTCATTTCCATATACATATTTAATAATATGTAACCCATCCTAACTGGGTATACAGGCACTTCTAAGCAGTGCTCCTCTTATATTTGGCAGGAAAAAAATAACCATTCCTCTTTGGCCCAGCACAATTTCCCTAACCAATAAGGGGCACAATTTTCATATTTTTACTTAATTAAATTTGATTTTAAACACCCAGGGATGCCATCACTTCTGGTTGTGACATCATTTCCGGGGCTACAATTTGAGCTTTGCACTAGGCTACATGATCATAATTTACGCTACTGGCAGCATGCATACTGCATTACTGCTGGACATAACTTCTGGTCTCATGTAATTTTTTAAAAATTCAATTCTGAGTATTCCCAATGACAGTAATGACAATATAACAGAAATTTATCTGAAGCTTGCTGCTCACTCTAATCATATATAGGGATTTTAGCCAGGCACAAAGATAGCAGGGAAAGAAATTATCTGAATGCCCTTCAAGCCATTCATTCTGAGAATTTGTCTAGGAGTATTTGTACTGCTGTGCAGGATAAATGACTCTTGGTTTAGTATGCCTTCTGACTATAAATCAAGGAAGATAAGTGTGAGCAACAGGCAAATATCAGATGCAAGGCTGAAAAAACAGTTGGAATGCATTTATATCCATTGCAGTACAAAATAGAAGATACAACTGGTGTTGAAGCAAATGCAATTCAAGGGCTTTGAATTACCGTATTTACTCAAATCTAATGCATCATCTAATCTAAGAAGCACCCTATACTTATAATCAAAACACCACATTTGCTCAAATATAATTAACCATCAAATCCAATGTGCACCCTGATTTTGGAGATTAAATTTGGCTGAAAAAGGTGAGTAAATACAGTATTTGGATAATGAGGTGACAAAACCTCAAAGCCTAATTCTACAAGGAGCAGGTATGTATAGTACAACTAAAACGCTGCATGATATTTGGAGTTCTGCTTTGATAACTGTTTGATAACTTATGTTCCAGACCATTATTCCTGGGTAGTGGAGGTTGGTCATGGTTACATGGTTGCTCTCATTTGAGCCACTCTGCTATCACTTTACTTTTTTGTAGATTGCTTTTACTTAATGAAGCAGTTCCAAGTGACTGTATTCTTTCCAGCCAATTTGGTTCTTTCTCATCAACAGCCAGTCTAATGCTACCCCTGTCATGTTATAGCAGGCAGCCAGGTCAATAGAGGCTGCTTTGTGTGCTATCAAGGGGGCAAATGGATTGTCCATAAGAAGTAAGTAAAAATATTTTTACTTTTCCCTGATAAGCTGCCTGATAACCTATGGGTTCCAAGGACCTACACCAGCCATTTTGCTGGTGGGCATTCAAGGAGAGAAAAAAAGCAGGTTGGATCAAGAAAGAACGGTTAAGAGAGTCCTTTTTCTCCCAAACTTCTGCCCACTCCACTCAGGGTGACTATATATAATGGAGGACAGAGTGCCTCTACTTTTAAGCTGTATAGAAATTTTGGCAACTACTGCTTTTTAAACACTTCCACATTTTGCTAAACCTGCCTAAATTCCCTCATCTATACAATGGCTAAAGGTGAAGGCATTCTGTTCTCCATTCTATATGATCACCCTGTACTCACTCCCAGCTCTTGAGTTCTCTGTTCCCACCCTCTCCCCACACATGAAATATTTCCACCAACATCCTGGCTTCTGGAGCCACTGCTGCATACGCAGCACCACTGCCCATTTGCAGCCTGGCTTTTGTACTATCAGAAAACACTCTGCACTGGCAGTACCCAAGTTCTGGCAGCACAGGGCAGTAGAGTACCAAACATCATTTGGCACATGGAGCATATATCTTTTTGGCACCCCCCATGACAAAATTATTTTCAGTAATAGTTTTGGCATGAAATGAATAATAATGATGGCTAGTAAAGAAGCGCAAGTAGTGAACATTTCCAAACATTTTAATATTTTCAGGTCACATTTTCTTTTATTGAACTTTGTGCAATGCTATACATACCTGTGAGAAGACATGGAACTGTTCTGGATATCTGACTATTTTTAATTCATGTAAAAATGTGACTGACATTTTATTTTAATTTTATGATAACCACAATAGTGCTATGGAATATAGTTAATTACAAAGTATAACAAAAAAATGGAGTGTGTTTGCAAGTACTGGTAGTTAGCTTTGCTTAGGGGACAAAATAGCATGGCACCTGCTTTCCCCCAAAAGGTCTCTTTATAAAAGTAAAGTGTGTGCTAACATTTTTAACTATATTTTTATCATATTGCAATCGCAAATCATTTTAAAATAATGAATAAAATAAATATAGTAGAGCAGAAAAATGGGGAAAATGTACCTGGCCTGATGACTGCTTGCATCTATACCTCTCACTGACTCCCAGGCCAGATTTGCTCAACTGAAGAATGATGTTCTTATGCACTCCATAGGAACATGGAAGCCAAGCTGCGATGCTCTGTTCCATGTATCAGAACACATCAGTTAGAAATTGTTGGAATAGTTTGCTTGACAGGACAAAGCAGGGTGGTTCATTACCTCCACAGCTGCCTTGGTTTGTGAAAAGATGAGAATAAAAATGTAAAAAGGAAGATAAACTTTTGAAGGTACAGAGAAAATACAGCTCTTACTACAGCTGTGCAAAGCAACTTTAAGCAAACCCCCCATTAGGTTAAGCTGAAATTATACACATGAGGACCTCCTAATAGGAACTGCTCATGTTAGAACCAAAGGTGCAGGTGTCTATTGGATTAGTGCAGGATTATTGGAGAATACTGAAGCAGTGTTCTTATTTGATTGTATGTTCTGTATGTATTGTTTGTTATTTATGAGTTGGTGTTTGTATGTATGCAGCCGTTGCCGAAGCCAAATTCCGGGTATGGAGATCATACTTGGCCAATAAACAAATCTAATCTAATCTAATCTAATCTAGGGCTGCCACAATCATGTAGTGATCACAGCCTTCCTGCACAGTGAAGTGTTGTAGGGCAGCATTTCTCGAATGTTTGTCCCCTGCCATACCTTTTCACATATGTCTGAGCACTGCCCTAACCTTCTCAAGAAGTGGTGCAGAAGTGCCTTATGGCACTTTTGTGACACCCCAGCCCAGCATGGGACCTTTTCCAACCTAACCAGGAGTTAGGATTGTGCTGTGAGTTTTCTTAGAGAGGAAACTATAACTATAATATATAACTAATATATAATAGTAAATATAACTAATATATATAACTATAACTGACAACCAGGCTTGATTAACACTGGTGATTGTAGCCAGCCGCATAACGGGGTGCAATGGGTAGCAGATGCACTGGGTAGCAGATTTAGGGAGGCAACAAGCTGAACTTGACTCTAGTGACTAATATGTCATTGGAAAAGGACATAGATTACTGGAAGATGGCTGACTGGATGGTTCCCTCCCACTGTTGCTCCTGCTGTTTTAGTTATTTTAAGGTTATTTAGGTTATTTTAAGGTTTTTTTAGCTCCAGTAAAACACAAAAACCTATGGAACAAAAGTGGATTTTTTTTTAACTCAAAAAAATCAATTTCCATGACACTGGTTGCTTTGAGACCAAATGAGGGGTAATTATGATATTATGTGAAACCAATTTTGATACAATATAGCAGTAGTATTCAAATTGGGGGTTGAGACCCCCTTGCAGGGTTGCAATTTCATTTCAAGAGAGTTATGAAAAACTGGGTGCAGCCATTTTGGAATCTGGCACAGGGCACCTTTAATGTCAGTTCCAGCCATGACTTCGCTTTTGGGGGGTTCCAGACAGATGTCATTGTCAGAAGGGGGTCCTGAGCTGAAATGCTCAAATAGCACTGCTATAAGGAACTATTGATATAGTTCCTCATATCTGTTGATATGAGTCAGCTCTCATATCTGTATATCATAATACATATATTATAATAAGCACTTCTTATTATATAATAAGCACTTCTTTTATATTTAACAGGGAGAGATTAACCAACTCTCTTTGCCTCAGCACAGTTTCTCTAACTTTTTATTTCATTGATTTTGTTGCTGTGGGGGCAAAATCTTCTTTGACTACAAAAAAACTTCTTTGATTCCAGATAGCAGATAGATGCCTTTGTTATGCCACTAGCAGGTGGAGGTAAAAAAGCAAATGGATTGTGAGCTGCTAGGGAAGAGGAGGAGGAGGCAGGTTTTCCCCAATTTTCTTTAAAAATAAACCTGGGATGACATCACATCTGGTTGTGACATCATTTCTGGGGAACATTTTGAGCTTCGCACCGGACTGCATGATCATTAGCTACACCACTGATTGTAGCTATATCATTTGGTGTATACTTCAGCATTGACATCTGCCAATCACCTGGCTTTCTGCCCACAGCTCAGTCTCGACACCTAATTATGTAGTATTTCTTTAACGTCTATGAAGCAGTATGTATGCTTGTTAAAAGATTTTTTAAAAATTGAGGTTAAGATGGAAAACAATGAATGACTGAAGCTATCCACAAGGGATCACACTTTTTCTTCTGTGAAGAAAGCATTCAAATACATTTTAGCTATGCAAGGACATGTTTTATTTAGAATACCATCTATTCATCTTACTGCTCTTAAATTCCTTGTGAATAAATCAGAAGCCATGAGGATAGAAAGCAATTTTTCAAACAACTATACAGTTTTCATAAAATTGTTCTAACAATAAATACCATGCTTCTCAAGAAAACTTAATCAATCTGTATGTACTGTTCTGAATATCCTGCTGCAACACAGAGAGATCTTATAAGCATAAAGTCAGTTTCTCAGTGAACCAGATTTAAGCTACTTGCAGAGTCATGATAAAGTGATGCATTAGGCAACACAAGACATGTGGGACATCCATGATTGGAACTCCATGACTGGAGTCATAACTTGCCATGGCTGGTGGTTAGGGTGTTGGACTGAGATCCAGAAGATCCAGGTTTGAATCCTTCTGTGGCCGTGAAGCTTCCTGGGTGACCTGCGGTCAGTCACTTACTCTCAGCCTCACTTACCTCACAGGGTTGTTGTGGGGACAGTAGAAGGAAGGAACTAAAACTTTGTAAGTCACCATGCATATTTGTGTTTTTAGGGGAAAGGTGGGATCAATCAATCAATCAATCAATCAATCAATCAATCAATCAATCAATCAATCCCTGTATATCTTACAGGGCAATCCTAACCATGTCTACTCAAAAGTTAGCCCCATTGTGTTCAGTGGGTCTTACTCCCAGGAAAGTGTCTTTAGGACTGCTGCCTTACTTTCTCAAAAAGTAGCAGTAGGAAGAGGAGGTGTTTGGATTAGGTTCATAGTTTGGGGAATAGTGAAGTCAATGCTGTGCCTCCAACACTTCCTGACCTAAAACCAGTGGTGGGCTCCAGCAGGTTCGCACCTACTCTATAGAACTGGTTGTTAACAAGAGATAGGACATATAAAGTTTAAAAATAACCATTTAAAAGTGGCTGCCAGATGGGCAGAGAACCGGTTCTTAATTTCTTTGAAGCCCATCACTGCCTAAAACCCCCAAGTTCCTACTGCATAATGCAAATTATACAAACACAAAACCTGAGCATAAACTTTTTCCTGCTCTGTGGCTAATGACAGCTTTGAGAGGGGAAGCTAGAAATCAGTGCAGGAACAAAGGGTTAACCCCAGCTGCTGTACAATGTGGGAATCAAAGCAGGCCCTTCTTTTCATTCCAAAGAACTTAAAGAAAGTATGACAGAAATGGCATTCCACACATACAAAATCATAGGCTAGGAAAGTGCAAAGAAAACCATAAAACAAGTGGGGTGGTGGTGGTGAAAATCTTGAGACAGAAAAAAGCCGGTCACTCACATTGCTATGGGTGGCAAGGAAGACAGTTGCTATCTTGGGCAGGAGAAAGTGTTAGGAGGATGCATTGTCAGTGCAGGTGTGTGTGCATGTAATGCTTTTAAAAAACGGTATCAGGCAGTTTTCTTTAAAGCTGTGCTTTTCAAAATGTCACCTGAGTACTGGTTCTTGTCAGCTGCTGGTCCACAGCATGTCCACTTGCTATTTCTTTTTCTTTCCATGTAAGCCTATGTGTCATGGACTGTCCCGCTGGTCCACAACTCATTGGAATAAAAAAAAACCGGAGTAGTAGACACTGTGACTAGCACGCTCTTTGAGGATGTCTTGCCTGGACCACCTATGGCAGTCCATCTCTGAGCAGCCACAGTTTGATTTAGGTTATCTAACTGCCCTCCACAATAGCATTGATTGGTTACCTATGTTCACCTTCTGCATCCTAAATTTCTATCCTAAATGATGCCTGAGAGTTTCTCCTGCATGCCAGGGCAATTTCATTCCTTTCCAAGAAGTCGGACTACTTTAAATCAGGGCAATTCAGCAGTGAACAAGTCCTTCAGCTCCTGGAGTCAGAGGTTTGTTTAAGAAGCACAGCTGCATAATAGCCCACATAGGCCACACTAAGGTGCACCAAAGCGCCCCTTTAATCAGTGCGCAGAGGCTGCATTGAGAGCCATTAAATGCTTTGTGAATGAGGAGTGATAATTGTGCTGTTAAATGTGTGCTTCTGAGTCCTAATGAGGTATGAAAGACTAAGGCAAACCACATTCTTAAGCAATAAGACAACAAGTAACACATTTCGTAGTAATTAGAGCACTCCAGGGATTGTTCTGGAGGCAGAAGGCCAAATTCAGAACAATTCAGCTGCAAAAAATACCACTATTTCTTGGAGATACCATGTCTCTTTCTGCTGTTTATAACTTGATTATGATGAAATATGGTCTGCAGTTCACACAAGGGCACTGGAAGCGAAGTCCAGCACTCATATTGTTGGTTTCAACAGCACAAAGACAATACAGTTGTTCTGAGTCATCCAGTGGTTATTAGCTTGACCAATTCTATCAGTTTGTATTGGCCTCATTCTAGCTTAAGTAACACAACAACAAAAGGAGGATGCCTCTTCCTGATTTGCGCTGTGTCCTCTAGGACACCACCGAGTATTTGTCCTAGGACTGCAAGAACACAGAGCCCTGCTGGATCAGGTTGATGCACATGTGGGTTTGAAGCACATGGGGGATGTTGTGCATGGGGGATGTTGCGCATGGGGGGTTGATGCGCAAGAGTGATGTGGTGCATGGGGGGTTGATGAGCATGGGTGGTTGATGCACATGGGGGATGTTGCGCATGGGGGGAAGTTGCGCATGGGAAGATGTTGTGCATGGTGAGATGTTGCGATTGGGGGGTTGATGCACATGGGGGAATGATGTGCATGGGGGTTTGATGCGCATGAGGGTTGTTGTGCATCGGGGATTTGCGCATGGGTGGTTGATGAGCATCGGGAGTTGATGCACATGGGGGAATGATGCGCATGGGAAGATGTTGCGCATGGCGAGATGTTGCGATTGGAGGGTTGATGCACATAGGGGAATGATGTGCATGGAGGTTTGATGCGCATGTGTGATGCTGCGCATGGGGTTTAATGTGCATAGGGGAATGATGCGCATGGGGAATGTTGTGCATGGAGGTTGATGCTCATGAGGGAAGTTGCACATGGGGGTTTGATGCGCATGGGGGACTGATGTGCATGTGCAAGGAGGGGTTGTGCATGGGTGGTTGATGAGTATGGGGGTTAATGTGAATAGGGGGATGATGTGTATGGGGTGGATGCACATGGAGGGTTGATGTGCATGGGGAATTGATGCACAGTGGGGGGATGGCGTACGGGGGAATTTTACTCCTGCAATGTGGGTATGCTTTTCGCTAGTAAAATATATTTCAACCACAGGTGGGCCCAGGCCTATTCTGCCTGGTTCTGGGGGACCAGATCTTCCAATCCCCCAGCTGTTGGCGATCCGGTAGGGGCAGGGGGCCCCCTGAAACATGCAGACCGGTTCTCAAAAGCTGCAGCAGCTGGTTGGCTGGCAAAGTGCCCCACAAGCCCCTACAGTTCCCAGGACTCTCTGTGCTTAGGGCATCATGGGAACTGTAGTTTCCCCCCCTCTGCAAGGCTTTCCAAGCAATGCCTGCTTAGAACTGCCCTGACCGGCTCCTCCGTTCCCTGCCTCCCTGTTGGACCCTTCCGCATTAGGAGGCAGCAGAGAAAAATATTGGAGAAAATTGCTGCCTGAGAGCACCTTCCTATGCATGCCTACTCAGAAGTAAGCCACATTAAAGGCACTGAAGCCTACTCCCAGGTAAAATTGGTTAGGATTGCAGCCTGAGAAACCCATCCTATGCATGCCTACTCAGAAGTAACCCACATTAAAGGCAGTGGGACTACTCCCAGGTAAAATTGGTTAGGATTGCAGCCTGAGAGATCAATCCTATGCCGACTACTCTGAAGTAAGTCCCATGACAGTCAATGCGGCTTACTCCCAGGAAAGTGTGGTTAGGGTTGCTAGGCCACTAACAAAAACTTAGTTTTAAAAAAAAAAATTAAATTTTT
The DNA here is from genome assembly GCA_030015325.1 of Cryptoblepharus egeriae. Lineage (NCBI taxonomy): Eukaryota > Metazoa > Chordata > Lepidosauria > Squamata > Scincidae > Cryptoblepharus > Cryptoblepharus egeriae. Next base: position 84,610,117 of record JAREYC010000002.1, on the reverse strand, counting down.
AGATTTTAAAAAACATTTCCCCTTTAAATTCTCCCCGCCTCCGCCCCCTGACCCTAGCCCTGCCCCGGCCTGGCCACGTCCACTTCCGAGGAAACGATTCTTGGGCCAGGCTGGGCCCATCACTGATTTCAACTATTTTAACCATTTCAGCTAGTTAAAGTGGAATGGAGTAGTGATCAAGCTAAAAGTATTCAGAGGGTAGTAATTACACAAGCTTTTTTTTTGGGGGGGGGGGTCAACAACACTTAAGTGGCTAAAGTTAATCAATCAGTTGATTGATGCAATCATCAGTACTCAAATACCATTTTTCAACAAAAAGTTCACAAAGCGGTTTACAGAGAAAATGAAATAGAGTAACTAATGGCTCTCTGCCCCAAAAGGGCTTACACTCTAAAAACATGTCAAAGAAGCCACTAAAGAAGATAGGATGCAATGGCCCCATCACTTATTTAAAATTTTCCATAGCTTTGAACTAAGCGCATCGGAACACTTCCCTTTGATTTTTCCAATGAGTGTGTGTGTGTGCGCATGTGCAAAGGCAGGGTCCTGCAACAGAGAACCAAACCCCTCTGCTCCAGTGCCCCCTTCAAACAAGTGCCAACCCTAGTATTTTGGAACTAAACTGATATAACTCCCAGAACTCATACCGGTTTAGGAGATCAAGCCTCAAGACTTTAATAACCTCACTGGACAATTTGAAAGCAGGAGGCCTTCGACAAGTCATTTTCTACCACAGAGTATTTTTAAGTTTCCTGAGATAAGTGTGACTGCCTGCACAGAGGCTCATTATCACTAGTCAGAAACGTGAAGAACAACATCAAACAAATGCATTTATCAAACTGTCAGTGTGCTGAAGAATGAACATGTTCTGAGGATGCTTGTGGCAACACAGTAATGCCTCTCTTCAGATGTCAGATAACATGTATTGCACAGCATATTACCAAAATTTGAAAAATAAGCTGCAACAGTGTGACTATATAAAGCTACTGACTGATTTGGTCACTCAAAACATGAATGTTATGTAGGTTTTTTTTCCAACAGTGAAAATTATGGTGCAATTAAAGCAAAATATGAGCCAAAGAAACTCCATTTTGTCCCCTTCCCACTCATTTTGTCCCACCTGTAGCCTTACCTTTTCAACATCTGGGGTAGGTCCAACTATGGACCTCTTGTGGCAGCCCTCAAAAAATGTATTGCCTAAATGTATTGTTCCAGATCTTTGTATGTCTTCTCATTTTCTGTTTATTTCCTGCAATGTGCAAGTTTAAACTTCCTACAATCCTACAATGTGTAAGTTTAAACTTCCAGTAGGTTCTAGCTGTGGGGAGGGCAGTAAGTAGCTCTATGCTTAAAGAGAGATGCTCTGTTCTAGCCATCTTTTTCACTGATATGAAACATTGATAGAAAATGCTCCATGTGGCATCCTCAAGGTAAAAAAAGGTAAAGGTGTTCCCTGCAGGTTGCCCTGCTAGTTAGGGAGTGGTGCACATCCTGTTACAATGCTGAAGAGCCAGCACTGTTTGAAGATGCCTTCGTGGTATTGTGGCCGGCATAACTAAATGCTAAGGGTGCAGAGAATGTTGTTACATTCACATAAAATATTGTTACCTTCCCATTAATTGATTTGCATTTCTACACTTTTTAACTGGCATCCTCACACTACAAGGCTAAAAATGTACATTGCTTGAGAATTGAAATTATTGATATGGTAACAGTACCACTGTAGCACATGCCCAATCAAACGTATCCTCATTCTTGATTTATTTATTTTTTTGCTGATGTTTTAAAAAGCGTATCCTATGGAAGAATGGAAATCATTTCAACCCTCAAGTATGCATACTGTTATTAACAGCCTGACTTTTGCCTTTGTATTTGTCAACCTTGCTTTATTCTTGTGTTCATGAATGAGTTCCATTCTTTTCTGAGCAGATGATACAGCATCCCCTTCACAGGCGGTCATATGAATTTTCCCATTGACCATATGGGTAAAGACTCAAATTCATATTTTACAATTAAGGTCCAGATTAGCAGAAGCACACACATGCAGAGGAGTGTGAATTGTCATCACATCAAAATGACAGCGCTATAGATGTTTGATATCTATTTTTGATAAAGTGTGGTATTATATAAACTGACAGATGCAAAATGTTAAAAATCACCTTGTGTGCCTGTAAAATATGCATTGAAAGAAATAAAATACACCCACCTTGAACAGCTCTGTTTGTCAATAGAAGATGTTTCAATCCATATATGAGAGAGAGAGAGAGAGAGAGAGGGAGGAGTGAAGCTGGTGTACTGTTATCCCAACTGTCCTCCAAGCAGCTCAGTGTACAGATATTGTCCCTAGGCAGGGAAAATCAGTACAAAACAAATTTATTCAGAACTGCATTGTAACTAGTTTTGATCCACTTCCAATGTACTTCAAATACCCCTCTGCACTCAGCAGGCTATTAAGGTTCACTTTAACAGCTCTTCGATGCCTTAACCCAGTGTTTTTCAAATTGTGGGCTGGGTCACAAACCAATTTCAGGTGGGTCCCCATCCAATATTTTATTTTTTAATATATTAGACATGATGCTAGCATGATTTGTGACTGCATTTGGAGAATATATTACAAATTGGGTGATTTAACAGGCTACAAATCATATGCTGTTACCAATAGTAAATGAGACTTAACAGTGTTCCTGGGTAGATAGATGTGGGTAAGACTGCAGCCTGTGACTGTTGAAAATTTTCTTTTTGATGATGTCATCACTGATCATGACATCACTTCTGGTGCATCCTGACAGATTCTCATGGTAAAAACGGGTCCCCATGCTAAACCACTACCTTAACCAAGGACAGTCTCACCAGGATGCAGAAGGGTGGAGTGCAAGGAAATAGTTCACAAATTCATGCAGTAACTAAGAATCAACTCTTGACTAAACTGAAGCGAAACAGCACAATCCTTGAGTACTTGAGTACACAATCCCAGCATGAGTACTTGGAAGTTAGTACAGTAGTTATGTTCCATGGTACCTACTCTTAGAAAAGTTCATATAGGATAGTAACCTCAGTTTCTTAAGTCCAGCAAGAAGCCCCTACAAGGCCTAGAAAAGGCCCTGAAGTCCAGCCTGAGTAGCAGATCATGGCAAAAAGCTTAAAAGTAAAGTTCTTAAATGAAATACATTTCACCTTGAAGGAAAGAGGCAGAAAGCCCGGTCCTGTAGGGAGGGGGTCAGGAATGCTAAAGTTCAGTATGTGCTGAGTCTGGCCAGGCGAGTCAAGGATGACACTGATTGACACTTAGGTCCTAGTTGTGCCTCTATGTGTGTGTACACGTGTGTATACTGCATTGCATTACCTTTTTAGTCCCCTTCCTGGTTATTTTTATTATTATCCTCACAGTTTTTGCACATATAGTCTTGCTTCTCTCTGTTTATGCTGGTCCATTGAGTTTTGCAATGAGTCACTGCCCTTGGTCCCTGTGCACATAATCAAATTCCAATATGTGGGCATGTTGCATGTCATACAGTCTGCCTGATAACATATCATAACATGCTTGGAAATAGGAAAGGCTGCATGAAGTAGCAGTAAACACATGGAGAACTAAATCCTACGCATGCCTGTTCAGAAGCGAGCCCCATCATAGTACATGGAGTTTGCTCTCAGATTAAGTGTGGATAGGTCTACAACCTTAATTTAGTGGGAATCCTTTCTGAGCAAACATTTGTAGGAATGAGCTGAATGTAATCAAGAAGCAAATTACTCTTCTGTCTTAAATATCAAAAAGATAAAAAGTCATTCATCATAAGAGTTTTTCCCATTTTAAAAAATTCAAAAGATCTCATATATTTTTGTATGGTCAATTTAAAAATTAAAAAAATTAAACCATTAATTTGAATTTATTATTAAATTAAAATGATAACAGGTTTGTATTGAATCATAAATGATTCACATGCCTAAGAGTTTCCAGTGTTAGAAGTTGCTTTATTCTATTCTGATAGTGCACCTCCTTTCCCTTGACAAGTGCCTGAACAATTTCCCTCTAGTCCAGTGATTTTCAACCTTTTTCATCTCGTGGCACACTTAACAAGGCACTGAAATTGTGAAGGCAAACCATCACTTGTTTTTACCATTGACAAGGCACACCAGACTGTTCAAATACCCCAATTTTCCTATTAATGAATGCCAATCTCCAAATTCCCATGGCACACTCAGGAATTTCTGTGGCATATATAAATAATATATATTATTTACTTACAAGATTTATATCCCACCTTTCCCATACTACACATAATGCCCCAGGTTGTTTACAATGCCTTTTATACGCACAACAACCATGTGAAGCAGGTGAGGCTGAGTTACCCAAAGTCAACCTGGAAGCTTTCTTTCAAGTTTTGTTTCAGTGATTGAAACATGATCAAATTAATATAAATCTGCATTTAGATGAAAGGAAAGAATGCAAGTTCAATTTTTCTATCCTGGAAATTTAGGAAACCATTCTGGAATATTGCTGAGGGAAGTATGTTTAATGTTTGCTATCCCTGAGGAATTCTGGTATAAAATCTTTGCAGACAGGTTAGACTCCACATTCAGGTCAGCATAGGACTTATGTTCACTTATGCTCACCTAACTGAAGATTCGGATTACAACCCCACTCTCTTGAATTTTTGGTATAAATTTATTGTCATGCTGTTAAGCCTGAGCATATGGGAACAACAAATTCTTTGCTGTTCATCAAAGAAGCTCAAGTTCCTTGAGTTACTTATTGCTGATAGAAACACTGACAGCATCAAAATCACATCAACCAGAAGAACTTTTTTTCCCTACTACCGGATGCTAATAATGAGAATTTTTTTCAATTGGCAAGGTATAAATAATACTCTAAAATACACATAACATGAACATACATGTGGCAAGATATAAAAAACTCTCCAAGCACACAAAACTGGGAATAAACTCCATTAAAATGAACTTTACTCAGTACATTCATAGGACTGTTCTGAAAAATATATTCCAACCCTAATAATCTTTTCTTCACATTAATACTTTCAACTCAGGTAATTCTAGATTCCTGATCATATTATCCAGCATGTGAAAAGGCAATGGATTAAGGCTGTAATCCTACCCATACTTTCCTGGAAGTAAGCCTCGATGAACACAATGGGACTTCCTTCTGAGTAGACATACATAGGATTGGGCTCTCAGTCTGATGTCAACAAAAAATATAGCCTATGATGTTCAAGTATAGTATACTTAGAGAAGTAATTCATAAAAGTGCTTTGCTGAAGTGTCTTCTGGAAGAATGGTAAAAAGGGATTATATGTTTTCATGTTGCCTCATTTCGCCTCAAACATAAACACAGAGATGGCATCCCAAAGATGCAGAATGACACTGTTGTGACTCCGACCACCACACACTTTAAAGTGAGGACAGAAAGAATATTTTGCTTTTGATGTCAGAGTCATTTGTAAAATAAAAGCACTGTAGGGGAAAGGAAGAGGAGACTTGGTGGAACTCCAGTAATGTTTTACATCTTGATCTTATGCATACTTACTTGGAAGTAATCCTCTTCTGTAGGGCTGTAGTGGCTTAGTGCTTAATACGCCATGCCTGTTGACCAGGTTCAAGATCTGGGTGCTACAAGATGGCGTGAACTCCCATCCCTTGCCCAGATCCTGCCAACCTAGCAATTCAAAAACATGGAAATGCAAATAGAAAAATAGGTACCAACTAAGTGGGACGTTAATGACATTGTATGCACTTTGGTGTGTAGTCATGCAGGCCACATGACCACAGAGGCATCCTTAGACAATGCTGGTTCTATGGCTTAAGAAACGGGGATGAACGATGCTCCCTAGAAACAGTCATAACTAGCATGGTAAACTGCAGGGGATACTTTTACGGTACCTTTACCTCTAATCCTCACTCAGATCAATGGGTTTACATTTAGGTCAATGTACATAAGAGAGCTGTTAATACTTCCATAACTGAAGCTGCAGGAGAACTTTATTCATGAAAGAACTTCTCCCAAGTTGACAATAGAGGAAGCCATTTTGTGGGCCATCAACACCATCCTCTTAGGCACTTCTGGTTTTGGTGGGGCAGTTGGACTCCTCTTGAAGCTGAAGTAGTCACTTGAGCTGAAGAAGCCTTCTCTTTAGTTTGTTCTTCTTGCCAGGGCAACAGGCTGATGTCTTCCTGTTTCATTCAGGGGCACGGGTGTTATTGTGATGATCATGCTGAGAAGTCAGTTTAGAGGCCTAGGGCTGCTGTGCGCCACCCTTGTTCTTCGTAGGTCTTCATTGGCATGGAGACAGAGGTTTCCTGATGGTGGAACCTTCTAACCAAAGGCTGATGCCAACACACTGGATCCTCCTGAGCAAAAGAGGAAAGCAGGGTGAGAAATTGAAGAAGAGCTGAAAGGAAGCAGAGATTCCCAAGACCCTTGGCTTGTGTGAAGTGCTTATGTGAAGAGCTGATGGGTAGAATAAGCTGTAGCCTTGCAGGACCTTAAGAATATTTTAGCAGAGCACCAGCCACAACTGAATGTCACTTAGGACTGAAAGTAGATACCCTGCAAGCGCACACACAAGTAGCCAAATTCAGTCTCCAAAATCAAGGTGCGCATCAGATTTGATGATTAATTAGATTTCAGTAAATGCAATATATTTAAATGCAATATATTTGCGTGTGACAAAAACACGTTGCACCCCATTTTAGCCCTTAAGGGTAAAATTTCTCAACATCGGTTCTTGGTGGGTGTTGATGTCACAGAAGAAACACCCTCCCCAAATTTCATGCTTCTAGATCCAGAGGTTGGGGCAGAATATCCATCAGTAAATATCTAATCTATATATATAAAAGAGAAAAGTCACTGACAGACTGACTGACTGACTGACTGACTGACTCACTGACTCATCAACGCCCTGCCAAAACCGCCGGACCTAGAAGTGTGAAATTTGGGGTGGGTGTTCCTTCCATGACCGAGGGGTACACTAAGAACTGGTTTTCGGAAATTCCAACCGGAAGGGGGTGAAAAGGGGCGCAACGTGTTTTCCTCTCCATACTTTGCATTGGAGAATTGCTGACTCATCAACATTCCTCCCCAACTGCTGGGCCTGAAGCATGGAATTCTGGGAGTTCCTTCTGTCACCTGAACTCCCACCAAGAACCATCTGGAGAAATTTAACCCTTCAGGGGCTGAAAAGGGGGCAACGTGTTTCTGTCCTATACTTAACATGGAAGACTGACCAACCTCCAGCCAATTTGGTGCTCAGTGTCTGGTGCACTGGAGTGATATTGTTAGGAGGAAGAGGATGCTGTGCATGGGGGGAAGTTGCGAATGGGGGGGATGATGCACATGTAGGAAAGTTGCGCATGGGGGAAGTTGTGCATGGGGAGAAGTTGCGCATTGGGGAAGTTGCGCATGGCGGGAAGTTGCACATGAGGGGAAGTTGCGCATGGGGGAAGTTGCGCATGGGGGAAGTTGCGCATGGGGGAAGTTGCGGACTGGGGAAGTTGCACATGGGGGAAGTTGCGCATGGGGGGAAGTTGCGCATGGGGGAAGTTGCACAAGGGGGATGATGCGCACAGGGGGAAATTGCACACAGGGAAGTTGTGCATGGGGGGAAGTTGTGCACGGGGAAAGTTGCGCATGGGGAAATGTTGCGCATGGGGGAATGTTGCGCATGGGGGAATGTTGCGCATGGGGGAATGTTGTGCATGGGGGATGTTGCTCATGGGGGATGTTGTGCACGGGGGGATGTTGCGCATGGGGAGAAGTTGCACATGGGGGGAAATTGCGCATGGGGTGTTGATGCACATGGGTTGTTGTTGCGCCGTGGGGGGGTGTTGTATGGGGTAATGTTACTCCCGCAACGCGGGTACGCTTTTTGCTAGTTGTATATATCAGTGATCTTCAAATGTTTTGGGGCCACATCCCCCCCCCAAAAAAAACAATCCTGCACTCTTCACAGACCCAAAGCCAACTGACCTACATTGTGATTTTCATAATTCAAACTTTTTGGAGGATTTATGGATTTTCATAGTTTATTCTTTATGGAGTGGAGCTGCCCAGGCCTCCATATTTCTTGAATTACTTGTTTCAGAGCTAATGCCAAGGGACCTCTGATTTCAGCAGAAACATAGATTATTGTACAGAATTGTTATTCCTCAACAAGGCAAGCTGGGTACCTCAATGCCCCTTTGGTATGTTTTCTAATTAGATTGTACCCGGAAGCAAATGTTTATATTCGTAGCTTTTTCTACAGTAATCATCTCAGATTTCATTCCCTCTACCACTTTGATATGCTCAGCATTTACATTCTCATCACAATTTTGTTTGACCTTAATGGAGAACACATGGCTCTTTACTGACCGAAACACTGTTTTCCTGCACACATATAGAGCATGAGGTTTCTTTTGAGAAAGAAGGTTTCTTTCATTTCTCTCTTCATTTTGAGAAATGAAATTCTGGTAAGTTGTTGTTAATAAGATTGCCTTATAGCTTAATCTGATACATGATTACTCATAAGGCAGTCCCAGTGGGTTTGGGAAGGGGCTTGCTCTCTGATAAATGTGTATAGAATTTCATCACAATCTTAAATAACTGCTCACTACATCCCGCAGCAGAGGGAAAGTCACAGAGACCTCGGCTGCAATCCTAAAGACACTTTCCTCCGAGTGAGTCCCATTGAACACAGTGGGTTTACTTTTGAGTAGACATGGTTAGGATTTTGCTCATCCTCTAGGTAAGACAACAAATATTCCCTTACTTTGGGGCTGCTTTGCAGCTGCTGCAAAATGGGTTAGGTTTGGGCTGTAAATATTACATCAACATGGAATCTTGTAAGGCTCTTATTTGGATGCAAATGAAAATAAATGAAAACATTGTGACAGGCTTGTGCTGTGCAAAGGTTAAATTAATAACTAGTGCTTTTTTCCAATTGTCAGGTTGTTATTTCTTAATTGTACATTACTAAACATAGCACAGAGTTGAACCAATTTTTCTTCTAGAATGTAATTTCAAGCAGCTTTTTAAAAGCATGTTCTTTTTGTTACATGTATTTTTCAAAAACAGGAAAAAATGAACAGGCTATCACATTTTAGAACTCAGGCAGCACAATCCTCACTTGCATTGGAAAAGGCAGGCTGGCTTGCCTGCACTGTATCCAGTGTGAGTTTGGGGCTGCTAGCACACTACCTTGGCCAATGCCCTGACCCTGGGTAATGCAGCAGCAGCCCCAATAGATATACTTGAATCTGCACCACCAATTTCAGTGGCACAGAGTCCCAAATTGCTCCAGGGTGCACAGAATGGGGCTTGGATCCTGCATCCCAGTCCTGCTTCCCGCTTTCCAGCCACTTGCCTACAGTCCCACCTACCACCCACCTTCCCCCCAAAGTCCAAAATACCTTCCACTGCCTCCTTCCTGCTCTCCTCACACATCCCAGTCCCCCACGTTCAGCCAGTGCAACTCATCTGCTACCAAGGCCTGTGGCTGTACAACTCTCTATGCTGGTCTCTCCCCTGTCTAGGTGACACAAACTTGCTTTACAATATGTTTGCAACACCCTTGGCTTAGTGTAAGGGTGCAACTGTCCATCTCCTCCTCTGGATTACACTCTGAGTGCTTCATACCCATATTTACTTGAACCTAATATGCCATCGAATCTAATGTGCACCCCTGTTTTAAAAGACTTGAGATTTTTTTTAAAGTGCTTACTGGTGATTGTAATGCACAGCTGCAAAGCAGGAGCAAAATTTGATTTTATTGCATACAACAATTAGTAATTTGATGATGATGATATGACAATGGGTTTTGTTATGATTTTTACCTAATTGCACTACTATATACAATGAGTTTACATTTTTATTACAATATAGTAAATTATTTAAATACTGTACTGATTTATACTTATAATCAAAATACTAAATTTACTTGAATCTAATGCACCACTGAATCTAATGTGCACCCTGATTTTAGAGGCTAAATTCAGCTGGAAAAGATGAGCCTTAGATTCGAGTAAATATGAAAATATTAATATTCAATTTTTTTATTGCTTGAATAGAAAGCACTTCACTGATGCTAGAATGAAAACACTTTCTCCTTGAAAAAATATCTTTTTAAATCACAGTATCCTGAAACAAATAAGGCTGTTTGTTTTCCCAAAATGTAAGTGAACCAACAAGAACAACCATTTTTGTTGTCACATGAACTGTGCTATGTACCTTGATTTTAAACACTGCCTGCTTGTCATATGGCAAGGAAGGTTGTCAATAGAGAGCTTACATCAGTCTTGAGTATTGCTCTCTAACCAAGGGGCAATGTCACCTTACCTTGAGGATCCTGTGTTGGCCCCACTCTATAAGCACAGGAATTGGATTAGAGTAGCTTGTGATGGGCAACAGAGCTATATTACGGCTACTTCAGCTGCTGTCACCCCCACTGGAGTGATGAATTTCAGGATACACATGGAGCAGTTCATAACAGAGCAGCAATGCTGAGCAAGAACTTCTTCAAATGGGTAGTCATGTGTGCTCCATATTCTTATGCATTTCTTGTGCCTGAAAATTTTGTACCATGTTTAAGAACTACCGTTGGAAATTGGAGGAGCTAAAAGAGCAATTAAAAAAACTTGAGATGGGACAGGGTAGTAATAATTTGAGAATGAAACTCTGGATCAAGCTACATATGCTCCTCTGGACTGTGGCCTTTGGATTAATATGATAAAATTGATAAAAATTCTATCAACAAATAATTTTCTGAAACAGAAGAAACATCAGAAATTGTTGTAGTTGACCTCAATAAACATGTCCTGTTTAAGAATTATAAATAATGTCTATTATGATACTACCCCTACAATCCAGAGTAATTATGGGAGCACATAAGAGACATTACATGCACCCATAATTACTGCACCTCCTAGTGAAAACCTAGGGAAAATTCATATTGCAATCCAGAGCAAATTGTTCTTATACCAGAGCAAGGACTCCCTGTAGTTACTCTGGATTGTGCCAGAAATGGTTATAATGTGAAAATTAATTGACAAATTCCTGGAAAAGAGTAATTGCATACCTTTAAATGCCCTCTTAACTTCAGAAATAATGGTTGGCAAACCATTTGGCAAACCTGATTTTCTCATGGCTCTTAAGACCTTCAGCCTAATGTGCTTCCTGCAGCGTACATTGATTTGTGCCATTTAGAAAACAACCACAACATAATTTCCAATTAGATGAAATGATATCTTTGTATCAATTAATCCTTTCCTCCTTGCAACTTAAATCACAGACTCTGAATCCTGTACAGGGAGATCATGTGCGCCCTTAGCATCGTGCCAGAGAGATGAAAGGACCCGTGTAAAGGAAACAGATGTTCACCATTTGCATATTGATAGTTTACGCTCACTTGCTGGAGACAACATGGAGTTGGGAGAGAGAGAGATTCCTGCCCATTATTTTTCTCTCATTGCATTTTCAACTTTTGATCAAGAGACAAGCCTGGGCAGTTCTTAGTTGACTATGGATCCTATCCATTATGCGCAGTGTCTTCAGGGAATCTAGCAACTATAAATAAGATGAATGTTTGATGGCTGTTTTGTTAGAAACTGTTTTCATTGCCTGAGCATAGAGTGGTGTTTTTTCTCCTCTCCCCTGTTTCTAACAATACTCCTATTAATCATAAAGAATCAAGCAAACTGCATAATGAAGAAGCTAATGTGATATTAGCATATAATTCCACTTGTTCTTTGAGAAGGTTCTGCAGACTCAGGGGATAAACACAGAGGATTGATGATTGCACAGCACAGGTTTTTTTTCCACCTTGATGAAGTCTTGGGGGGTGGGGAATATTTGCATGAAATGCCAGTGGAAAAATGGGCATTTTTAGCTTCCTAGATTTTGATGTCATTTAAAGGGAAATGGCAGTATGCATTGACAGAGATAAAAATCCTATCCATTCGAGCTCTTCCATCATCTGAAAGCTACAGTTCTCTTTATATGCGAATTTGCTATCTGTGATGTAATCTGCAAGGGGAAGAATTCTCATCTACCTCTTCTTATCTGCGACTGTGTTCTTGTCATCCATCATGCTTAACATAAGCAGGCCTCCGTCAGTCTTGGAAGACTATGGTATCGTGCTCTGCGCTGCATACGCTGCATGCAAAGCACGAAAGCCTGGGTTGGATTGTTATGGAGGATTGTTATGGAGGCTGTTACCCAAGCAGCAAATCCCCCCTCTCCACACCACTGAATTAGTCCAATGGAAAGGCAGAGCCAATACGATTGGATCCAGCTGGCGTCGCAGAGCTTGGCTAAGGACAGGAGCTCACCCTGTCTTGTGGGGTCGACCCGTGTCTCGAACCCTGGCCTGCTGGTTAACAAGCAGAGTGTCTTAGCCACTTGCGCCATGCTGGTGCTACATCTAATGGGCATTGTTACTGGCCCATGGTGAACTGTTGGACACATTTGTGTCTGCTTCCAGAATTTCCCCATCCTCTTGGGTACAATCTCAGGACTCCAGAGAACCTTCACAATCTTGGCAGTGATGAGAAGCTAATGGCAAAAGCTCTATATGCTCTATTTGGGGTTGTGACAAGCCAAGGAAAGGAACCAAGAGACAGGTGGAGAAGGAGGAGGGAGACAGGTGAAGCAATCCCTTCCCAACTGCTCATCTCTGAGGCTGCAATCCTAACTACCCTTTCCTGAGAGTAAGCCCCATTGCCTATAATAGGGCTTACTTCTGAGTTTACGTGGCTAGGATTGAGCTCTGATGTAGATAGAATGCTTGTGATGAAAGCCTAGATGTCCAAGAAAAACTCCATGTTGAAGCAATGATATCTCAAGATCTGACAGGTAGTCTTAATGGAAACATTAGCATAGCAACTAGGGATAAGAAAGGCTGCTAGTCTGAGTAGGTTAGTGGTCTCTTGGCCAAGATTCCCATTGTGTTTAGTAATCTTCATTCCACGTGAATGATGTTCCTTGTTAAATGCAAGGCCACTCCATATACTGTTAACTGAAATACTCCAACACACACAAAAACCTGAAAGTTAATTTCTTCAGAATATGACTTCACCCCATGAAAAATTAATCTGTATTCAATCCTTTTTTATTAATTTTGATTGGATTGCCCATGCTGCATGTTCCTGTTCTGCACACACATGGAGTTTGGCTAAATACAGTCAATTGCATGAATGCCAATAAGAAAATCTTTAACTTTTTCCTTAATTAAGCTCAAAAGAGCAAGCTATTATTAGTAGTCCTCCTGCAGGGCTGGAGATTAGACGTACAAAACAAACCGGGAAAAAATCTTATTTTTCCCAGCAATGCAGTATTTGCATATCTGTATCAGGACAGTTTGTGTATTTAATAAAGTGACAAGAATATGGTGGCAGATAAATTAAGCCTTGTTAGTTATCTTGGATCCTTTTTTTATCCCAAACACAGTATGCCACAGATGCAAAGAACAAAATGATCCCAGAAAAAGAATGTCACCCAGTTTGCAAATGTTCCATCTTCTTTTGTAGAATTTAGCAGCCGTGCAGCAAGAGTTTCTGATCTCAAACTCTGTTTTGGTCTCCACAGTTGTCCATAGTTTAGATCTCATGATATCAGCTGAAGGTTGATAGGAGGTAGTGTGAGATGAGCTATCATGGCCAGATCAGGTCTGTGACCAGCCTTCCTCAAATCAACACCTTATGGCAGTCAATGGTTTGCAGTGCTACTTGCTTATCCAGTGTGACCCCAAGGGTGGCAGCACCCAATCTAACATTTTTGCTATTTCCCCACCTCCCGCAGCCCTCCTACTCACTAAGTCACCTTGCTGATTAACAGCTACGACAAGTCCAGGGCTGATGGTGCCATGTACAACATGCCACACCTCACTATAAGCGGCAGTAACATCATGATTACATTGCCATCTGCTTTGGAGAGGGCAAATTTCTAGCAAATCAGACCCAGGGATGGGCAGGAGGGGCCACACAGAGATACTCTGCTTATTGCTTTAAACTTGTGAATGTTTGTAGCATAAGGTACCACTGAGGCAGTAGGCACCTTGCTTATTGGCTGCAGTATGGAGCTCAGTAATACTTTGGGCCTAATTCAGCAAAATCAGATCTTTGAGTCTAGCCCTGAGCTTATCCATTTGGAATCTTAAACGAGACTCAGGATTTCCAGGATTTGTTCAGAACTTTCGTATGAGAGTGAGGTGATGCTAATGTTCATTTTTTTTCCTGGCACTTTAAACAAGTACATTGGATAACAACAACAACAACAACAACGTGGTCCACAATGACTTGCTAGGCTAGGATCACAGGCTGGTTCAAGAGCTGGAGTTTTTTTTTTTTTTTTTTTTACAAATGCCATTATATAACATAGTGGCTAATGTGATGCATCATATCCAGGTTTCAAGAGGGCCCTTGGCAGGCTGCCCGACACGATCGCTCTTTTCCCTGGGATTGTTTCAAGAGACTCAATCTGCCATCACTACATGAAGGTTGTAGGTACAGAAGTGGTCTTAATGATCAGCAGTGAGTCCTTCAGAGAACCTCGTCCTAGCAAAATTGTCCTCTAGTCAGTCAAGATTTTAAGTAAACCGTGTTTGTTCCTATAGTGACAAAAATCTAGAGGGGTTGCTTTATTCATCTGCTGCAGCAAAAACAAAACAAATCCAAACCCAGAGTTTTGTGGCACATTCAAGAGTAAAAGCTGTATGATGGAACAGGCTTTTGTGGACTTGAGCTAACTTCATTAATGGCCTAGCCCTATTCCAATATTACATCCCTCACATGAAAGTCACAAACAATGCTTGATGCCAGTGGTGCCTCTACCAAGAACGGGCAGTTTTCTGTTTGGATCAGTCTGGTCATATGAAGGATTTCCAGGTAACTGGCCTGTTTCACAAAGCAACAGTCTTACAAACATTTTGGCCACTGTCAAGCTGCCATTACAATGTGGCGGTTTTTTAAATTAGCATTCAGAGTATAAACCTACAAAAGACCTAAACTAGAAACTCAAATTACCATATTGTATTTATTCCTAAAACATAGAAATGTGGTGATTTACCATATATGGTAAAAATAAACATAGCAATAAAAACATGGTAGTTTACCAAAATATACGTATGGTAAAAATATAGGAATATATATGGTAATTTGGGTTTGGGGTTTAGGTCCAGTTCAGGAATTTTGTGACACTATCATGGAAAAGGGATCGCATTAAAAATAAAAATCCTACAGGTTTGCCATCGAATCCTACTTCTCATCATTCTAATCTGAAACACTCCCTTGAACTGGCACTCTGATTTGAGGGTGGCTTACGTAATTGTTTATCTGGTAACTGATAATTAACTGAGAACAGACTTGAGCAGCAATCTTACACACACCCCGATTAATTAAATACAAGGGCGTCTGAAGTGGGTACGGATCACTTCCATGAAAATGTGTTTAAGGGCAGGGTGCTTCTCGTAGAAAATGTTGGTAAGCTGGCAGTGCTACATGTTTACTTCACAATGTGACCATCTGGCCTGCGTGAAGGCATTTCAGCCCTGTGGAGTGTGCACATGGACAATTTTTGTTTAGCCGCTAGCTTGGAATTCATCCCACTATACTGAGAAATTCAGCGGGATGTTTACCTCAGAAGGACAAGGCATACTGCATTTGCCAAGTAAGCCTTTCCTAGCTCATTGTCCATATTCCCTTGAGATGCAAGTCAAAAAGTAAGTTTTCATTAATGTCCTTCACAGATCAATTTTGCAATTAACTCACCCCCGTTCTATTTGTCTAATTCTAGAAATATTTCCAGCATTTGATTCACTGCTTGTCTTTTATTGGTTTATGCTGTTAGTGTATGTGGTGCTTTACAGAGAGTAAAAAGAAGAGTCCTTGGCCTTTGACGCATATAATGTAGAAATTTCACCAGAGAGGGAAGAAAAGAGTAGGGAGACAAGGGTAGGGAGACATGTGGTTCCTTCACTTATCCATCTTTAACTTTTGGCCCAATCTTATCCTTATCAAGCAGAAGCCAGTGCAATGCCGGTGTGTCAGCTGTATGGCCACTGGAGTAGCATATGTAGAACCATGTGCCACCAGCAGTGCTGCATAGACTGGCAGCCAACACAGTTATGCTGGGGTGAGGTGAGGAGGGGGGCAAGAGTGGGACAAGGCAGAAGCCAGATCCTAGGAGCATGATAAGGGCTTGTTTGTGCAGCAATGTCAGCAGTGGTCCTGGTCAGTATCAGGTGTCCTGTGTCATGCCATCCCTGCTGTTATGTACTCATGCACACTCACACAAATAGGCCAATGATTTAATTAAAGACATAGGGCAAAATCCAGAGTAATATGGGCAGTAACAACTTACTCTGGATTCCAATATGAATTTCCATAGGTTTTCACTAGGTGGTGCAGTAACTACGGGTGTACGTAAAGTCTCTTATGTGCTCTCGTAGTTACTCTGGATTTGGGGGATATTTAATTCACTCTCTTATGAAAGATATATACCCATTTTGAATGGGGCTTACTACCAGGAAAGCGTGTTTAGAATTGGAGCCTCACTAAGCTGAATGTACTATCAGGCATCTATCAGGCATTATTTGATGGCTCAGCAAATATCTTTGGTATTGATGCCTGGCTGGGATTATAAATGTCAATAAAAGTCTCTTGCACTGTTTGACATGGAGGGCACACATTGTGTCAGCTGTTATATATCATTTCCTTACTTTGAGGGGGCCTCCAAGATTGTGTCCACACTCCCTACTGTAGGATTCAGAGAACATCCTATTGATATGGCTGTGACAGCACTCGAAAGTTGGCTTGGATTGGGTCCTTTATGTCCCAAGAATGGCAAATCAGAGCTTGGGAGGGGAGCAGCTGCATCCCACACTGACAGCAGTGACAACATATCTGTTTGTTTCATGAAATCGCCATATATGCTCATTAACGGGAGCATCTTGCAAGTATAACTCACTTGTAGTGCTAAGTGGAAGCATCATTCGCAGTAAAATGTGCAGAAGTGTGATTCTGTCTTTTTTACAGATGATAAATGAAAGAAGTTTAAAATTATGACAGAGAGATTAACATCACTAGATGCAGTGCTGCCATTACTATCTCACGGAGATGAATGAGCCTGTCAGAACTGTATTTCTGGGCTCAGCATAGGGTTTTCGTAGACATTCTTGCATATTGAAAGAGGCTTTTTATGAGAAGCTTTGTTTAGATCTATTAAAGTTAATGTTTCGTTTTGAAATAAATTAAGCAAAGCTCACTGTCAAATACTGTTTGTTTACTCATTGCCTCCCTCGTGGGGTATGTATTTGAAACTCACTGCATGAATTTGTAAGTCTTTCTTGTCCTCCATCTAGCTTCCACTCAGTGGCACCCGGGGCCCATAAAATTTTTGGCATTCCCATAACAAAACTATTTAATAATTAATAAATAAATTTATAGTAATAATTACAATATGTCTCCAAACCTATCCTCAACCACTCACCACCAAGATCTCATTTTCAAAATCACCAAACGGTGCACAGGGCACACTTTCCCACACATGTTATTCCCAAATTTAGCAGTCACTTGAGAGAGGTACACTCTGCACATACTCAGAGTAGTCTAAAACAGTTTTATTTTTTCCTATGGATAGAGATATTATCCTAAAATGGGAGGGCAGAAAGTGGCATTATAGCAGTGTGATAGGTTTTTTAATTGCAAATTAATATTTTAATCACAGTGCAATCCTGACTTGTGCTGGAGCAGGCAGGCTGGTGTTTCTGTGCTGTATTCAGTGCAAGTTTAGAGGCTGCTACTGTGCTACTGCTGGTAGGCTGCAACAGCCTCTATGGGTCTACTCAGACCTACAGCACCTTAGGAAGTTGTATAAGTCTGAGAAAACTGGAGCAGCCATGAGCCATTCTTGCCTGCCCAACCAGCAGAGTCAGGATCCGATATAACTGTTGGTTCCTGGTACCACCTCCTTCTTTCCTCCCTCCCACCCCCACCTGTGACCAGTGGATGCTGGTTTTGACTATCATAAAATAGTCTCCGTGACATTGGGCTAGCGCACAGCACAGTTTGGATTGGACTGAGAGCACAATTTTTGCTTCTGTTTTCTCTGTGCAAATAACCAACATATCCTGTACAAACATTTGGCTGGATCAAGCCACCCAATTCTGAAAGTAAAGTGGAAATATACATTTGATAAGGGTTAACAGCTGGGCTATTACTAGCAGTTATAGCCATTCAGTAGTGTTTGAAAGTACAAGCTTCACAAAGCTCCAGGGAATTTCCAAAGATGGAATGCAGGGGGCAGGCAGAATGAGAAGAGATGCATTTGAAGTATTGAAAAGTACTGAGCATTGCATCTGAAAGCAATACATGTTTGTCATCCGCTCTGAGTCAGCAACATCAAGGATTTTTCCTCTACTAGGTAGATCCCTAAAGGAAAGCCCTCATTTACCGGAAAGAGGTCATTAGTGGGAATGTTAATTTGACAGTCTGCTCGCAGTGCAAATGGATAATCAAAATGCAGAAATCAAGTACATTTAGTGTGTGATGTAGAAAGATTTCTCTTAAAAACTCATTGGCTTTTGCAACCTCAAGCTGCCAGCGGAAGGATTAAACCCTCTGGGAGCAGGAAACTGATGGCTCCTTTAGTCAAAGTGGTAGCCTTTTCATTTCTGTATGTTTATTACTCTTGTACCTGGTCAAAATGATTTATTATCCAATCTCCATATTTTATTATTTTGTCTTACACATCTTTCACTAAAGCGACTGACCATAATTCCCTGCAGTCCTTCTAATAATAAAAGAAGTCTGTTAATATGATTCCCTCCATAGGCCGTTTAATATTCATTATACCTGGATATCATAAATGATTTATGTAGTGGAAGTGGAAAAAAAGGGATCTGCAGCTCTGCACGGAACTAAAATCTACAGGTATGGTTAATAGAACCTTATTATATCTCAATTAGATCAACTGACCCATTTTGTCGGCAAATCTTCCACTTGAAAATGAACTTTGGGCACATCTGAGAAGCAGGCATGCCTGCTTAAGGGTGCAAAATTTCATGCCCCTTTCCATGTTATCTATTCTACATTCATTACAGAGAAGTGCTTAGTTAATAATGCTGGCTATAGAATGAAGCATATCATCAATGGAAAGCATTGACTGTGGTGGGATAAAGCACAAATGAAGTTCAATTACACTTTCCCAGAAGCCATTGAATTTCAATTGTTTTATTGTTTTTACTATTCCGCTGTGATTTTCCTTGAATCTAGTTGGCCGCCTTGAAACATTTAGAGAAAAGCAGATTATAGATACTGAACAGGACTAAATTTGGTGTCATTCTAGCAACATAAGTCCGATATTAAGAGGGAAGCTCTATGTATCTATGCCTTGGACTTGATGACCTTCAAGATCCCTTCCAATTCCAAGATTCTATGAACCCTATTTTTGTCCTATTTTTGGCACATTTTCATTCTCCCATTTCAGACAAATCATCTGCAGCAGTCTTTGTCCTTTGCTTGAAAATGTCCCTCAAGACAGCCATGTGTAGATATGGATTTGGGTCCTTCTTCATGTTGCAAGCTGCTACTGAGATTCGCTTGCACCTACTGATTGGGCAGGTAAGCCAGTCTGCCTAGATAAAGGAATGGATGGCCAGACAGGGTCCAATCCTCAAACACTATGATACAATCAAACCTAGGTTACTTTTGTCTAAGCACAAGAATGGTTGTATGAACATTTGTGTCCCATTTGCCTTTTGTACCTAATGTTGCTTTGTAGAAGACACATCCACTTGATCTTTAGCAAAGACTAGGACTGGATTCCTGGGATAACATAATGGGATTTTTGAATTTTAATCTTCAATAATGATTGTGAGAATGGAACAATACTGGCAACATCATTGTATATGTAACAATGTAGACAAAATGAATTAATTGTACATCGTTCCCTTCACAATGTATCCACCCTCCAATTTCCAGTGTATTTAAAGAAGAAACCATTTATTTCAACACAAGTTTTTATGGATGACAGTTTACTTCATCAGATGCTATGCTAAGCATGGAAGACTAATCAGGGTTCAGTACTCTCTGCAGATTAGTTCAATTGTGATGCAAGGATGTGGTCTTGCACATGTACTGTAAGCATGCTGTTCTGTGTTGTCAGAAGTGTACCTGGGCTCCTGGAAAGGCCTTTGCTTCTCTTCTAAAAATGAAGCTTCATCCTTTAATGGGCCTCATTTAGGGAAGAGACTGCACATTTGTCATGTCAGGCTTCAATTACTTGATACAAAATATGATGTTGTTGTTTTCCATTAAATGCAGTAGTTGTTCCAGATGAACAGTGCAAACTTCTTGGAACTATTGCATTTATCAGTGATGTCGCAAAACCCATAAACCAAACTGTAAGTAACTCTTCCTTTTTTGTATCTATTGAGAGATTACATGCTACTTCTGCCAAACAAGCCTCACAAGCTGCCACACCAGCTGGAAATTCTTCTGTCTGGTATAATATAAGTATGATTCGCAACAGCTTTTAAAATTGTGACTAATTCTATTTTGCTTTATTGTCAAGTAATGCCGTTGGCCAGCCGATAGCATAGCTATTAAATGAATGGAATGACTCTGGAATTGTCAAAAAGTCTCTCTTAACCTACTTTTAACAAGGCAATTTGAGCTTTGTGGATCTCCTGCCAGGAGTAGAGAAAGGAGTATAATGTGATTGTAAAGATATGCATGCTAGTTGCTTATGAAAACCAAATTATACAATTAATGAACAAAAAAGCATGGGGGGTTAGATCCTGAACCACCCAGGTTAGGGGATACAACTTAACACTTATAATAAATAAATAAATAAATAAATAAATAAATAAATAAATAAATAAATAAATAAATAAATAAAGTTATTATAGCTATTATTCCTCTGCATCTTATGCTTTACTAACTCTCAAAACTTGTTAAACACAATCCTAATCCCCAGTTAGTCTAGTGCAAGTGTCTTGTGCTGGACTAGAGATGGGGAGGCAAAAGTTCCATAAGGCAATGCTACCACAGGGATGGAGAGACAGGTGTGTTGCACTGTCTGAATTGGTTAGGATTGTGCCCTGTGACACTCCCTCTCCCCACTTATAAAAGTTAAGTCATAACATTAAGGATACTGCCAGACAACAACTAACAGTCCTCTCGGATTGGAAAATGTCAGAGCAGGTAAAGTAGCAGCTGGGGCAGTTTGGGGCAGGAATATGGGCAGAATGGAGTGAGACCAAGCAGAGCAGGAGGTAGTTTGAGGGTGGAACAGATGGATATCAGCAGCACACACCAAGATCATATTCTCCTTTTCTCAGCCTGATATGCTCTGTTAGGCTCCTTGGATCTATGCTATTTATATGTCAAAATATTTTTACTGACCTTCCTTGGCCATCTTGCCCTCTCTCTACCACAACATGCAGCAAGCTGCAGCACTGCATGCTATGAGCTGGTAGGGGATACAATTGGGTGCGTTAGGTTATTTTGGTTTTGGTTTGCAATGGCAATGTTTGATTTAAGGTGCTTGTAGTGATGTGATTAGAATCAGGTGTAGGTAATCAAGTAAGCACCTGCCTAAAGTAAATTGGCTGTACATCCTGATTGGACAGCAGCAGGATAAGATACCTGGATGAGCGTGTACTCATGGTCTCTCTCATGGTAATGGTATGTCTGTCATACCAGAGAGTCCAAGTGTCCTGGAATGTGGCTATTCTTCTAACCGGGCTATGCCACAGGGCAATGGCTTTTACTGAAGGCTATGCTTCTTAACCAGGGCTGTGCCAAAGCCTATACTGAAGGGGATCCATATTTCTTGTCTGGAGTTTGTTACAAGTTGAGACTTGTCTGCTTCTGTGAAATGTATTGGATTCAGCTGGACTACTGTCTGTATAAGATGTAAGTGCAGATTGTTTCTGCAAACCCTTGAACTATACTTTGCTTTCAATGGATCATCAAAGACTTACTGAAAAGAATTATAAGTTTGTCAACCTGTTATCAAGCTGAAATATAAGCATTTTTAAGTTGGAACAGTGTTGCATTCGTTTATTTCTGGCAACCATAACTGCTGCAGGTTTCTCATGACTTTGGGGACCTGGTTCTCAATGAACTGTTATCCTCATAAAACTAACAGGGTCTGTTCTGGGTCTAAATCACCTATCTGATGAAGGCCAAAAGGCAAGTGGGTCTGGTGTACCTTCGGAAAGACGAAATTTCAGCAGGAAGGTGCCACCATCAAAACTACAGAAGCAGTAGCTTTATATATTACATTGCCAACAAAAATTAAGATGTCTGCTGGCACGGGTACTCCATTTGGAAGGTAAACATTGGTACCCAGGGACAGTTTAATTAAAGCAAATGGAAACATCCTTTGAAAAGCAGGGTGGGCAGAGTATATTAAGTGCTTCAAAATCCTGGTTGCTTTTCTAGTCTGATATACAGAATTTTAAAAAGTCTGGATGTGAACAGGGATTGGCAGCATTCAGAAATGCTTTTATCTTAAGCCCATATAGCTGAATGCCAGTAATATAGGCCAACTGTCTGCATTGCATATCTTTTTCCAAAGTAAAAGGAGTTGGATCACTGCCTTGCATCATCAGACACAAGGCCACCCTGCGGTGTAACAGGTTTATTTCTTTTGGTCCTCCCCCTTCCTCAACAGTGCCTTGCCTAGACATTTTATTTCAAGCTTCAGCTCATTAATACGAGCCAACTTGGAAGACCTTTCTATAACCTTGTCACGGAAACTGATTTTGTTCCATTCATATCCATGTAGCCGTGCCATTTAGGAAGAGCTGGTGACAGGGTGACCAGATGACCAGAAAAACCCGGATTTGTCCGGATTTTTAGCCTCCTGTCCGGGTGTCCTACATTTTGGCATCATTGTCCTACATTTTGGCTTCCTTTTGAAACTTCGTGATAGTGCACAGTACCCCATCATGCCATATGTCGTTGGATTTGTATTGAAGAGCAGAATCCAATGCAAAAATCAATTTTGAGATATCTCCTTCCCATCAAAAGTTATGGTCAAAAAACCGAAAAACAAAAACAAAAAAATACATTTTTTGGGCAATTTTTTTCAGCTGGTAGGAATTTTGGCCTGGGATTAGGAATTTTGGCCTTGGGGTTCAGGAATTTTGGGTTTGGTATCTGGTAACCCTGGCTGGTGAGCATGCTGCCCCTTGCTGCACTCCAAATCACATGGGATCATTACTACGGAGCGTCTTTTCACACACACACACACATACCCCAAGGGGTGGCTGTACAAGTCTGCTGGAGCAAAAACAGCAGCATTATAGCCCTTTCAAGAGTTAACCATTTGTTTCAACATCAGCTTTTGAGGAGTAGAAGTCCATTCACAAGATACATGGTGACTAAGATGCACCTGTTTGCTGGTTATTATGAGGGTAACAAACATAACCACCCCAAATGTTCTAAAAGGATCTTTCTTGGGGATAATGTGCAGTGCAGTTCCCCTGCTAACTGGGCAAGAGGCACTTTTTCAAGTGGGTGCTCTCCTTTATTTAGCAGGGGGAGAGTAACTGGCCCTACACACCCCAGCAATGTCTGTTCTAGTGGTTTCTGCAGATATCATTTTGCATTTTAGGTTGTGAGTCCTTTTGGGACAAGGACTCACTAGCTATTAATTACGTATTATTTTTTCATTTTCTTTTTAAACCTCTTTGTGAACTTTTTAGTTGAAAAGTGGTATATAAATACTGCAGATAGATGGATCCATATTTGCTCTCACTGTTTGATGTAAGTTACTTCCTGAGAAGTGTGTGAAGGATTGCAGCCCTCATTTTGGTCCCACGGACTTGCCATGTCAGAGGTCCACTAATGTTTGCAGAGCTTAAGTGTACACTTAGATCCTGTGCACTCTCTGCAGCAAAGACAGGCTGAAAATGACAACACAGGAAACAAAAGGTAGTGTGGAAACACTGACAGCCATTTTCCTGGCATCCATGGCAACACCACCCACACATAGGAATCATGGAGTGCATGACGATGACACCCACACATAAGTCAGACAAGGAAGGAGCCAATGTATGCAAGATGACAGGAAGATGTGCCTATAGGAGTGTTGTTGTCTTCCCCATACACACACAACTCCATCTGTCAGACACAGTGATCTCCCAGTATCTTCAACAGTGTCAGCCAGCGAAGCCCACTCAGCCAAAACCTTTCATCACACATGGCCAGGACAGCTCTGTAAATAGAGTTTAAATATCTCAGGTGGGAGCAGAGAGATGTCCTGTGCCTTAGAAAGCCATATCATTACAGCAGACAGATAGCTGAGAAACTGGTGCAGTTTTCCAATCACAGCATGTCCACCTGAGCATGGGCTCACTAGAACATTGCAGAGATACTTGCTTCAATCCTAAAGACACATTCCTGGGAATAAGACTCTTTCAATATAATGGAGCTTACTTTTGAGAAGACATGGTTAAGATTGTGCTCACATTAGAACAAGAGCATTTGCAAAGCAGTAGCTGAATGTATACTGGGCACTGCCATATCTTGTGTTGATGAAGGCCTCTTTTGTGGGCTAGCTGTGGGGAATAGGGAGCCTTGAGTGTGACAAGCTGAGGAAGCAGTGATAGGGTCAATGCTCTGGTGCCTTCTGTGCCAAACAATTCAGGGCTCAGATGTAGCAAAAACATTTCTGCCAGAGTCATGCTCCATGTCATCCTACCATATCAAAGAGAGGAAGGGAGAGGCAGAGTGTGGGCAGAGCTGCCTTAGGCTGGGCACAGCGGCCTCAGAACAACACCCAGGTGGGACAGAAAGGAGGCCATCTCAGCCTACGAGGAGGGAGCTGCTTTATACAGTGCTGAAATAGTGCTGCTAATCATGACTATATTAAGAGCAGCAGGTGATAACCTCATGGTGAAACTTTGTCCTTCCTTTTGCCTCCTCCACAATGAAACCTGAGCTTAAACCTTTGCTTCAGTGGGACTAAATCAGCTGAAATAACCCAAAATGCATAGCTTAATGTATTTTGTCGATTGGGCAGACAGCCATTTTCCCTCTATTCTTGGCACTTTTTCAGACTTATTAGCAGACTCGGAAAATGTGACAATTACAGAGACTCGGTGAAATGGAATCGAGTTCTCAGTCACTTCATCATGCCATTTCCAGACATCAACAAGTCACTTGAAATACCATTATGCACTCTCCCTTGACCTGAACTGGGAGGCGAGTCTATTTCACTCTCAGATAGAAGAGCAATTTTCTTGAAATGGATCATGTGACTGTTTCGCGTCATGCCAGACTTTGGATTTCTGGCAGGTTCTTTCATGCGTTCGCTGGTGGTGCGCATCTCCTCCCAGCCCCACCTCCCCAGGAGCTTACAGACCCTGAAATCTCTGCCTGGAAATCACTGCACAACAACATCTTCCCTGGCAACGCGCTTCACTCTGGTGTCTTTTGCCTCATTAGTAGGCAAGGCAGATGCCAGGCTACTGTCTGCAGCACATACATTTTTATATAATGCTCCGGTATTTATATATTTAAGAAGCCCTTGCCGAGAGACCAAGCATTAATTACTGGTCAAACATATGTAAGTGAAATTCACTTATACTTCCAAGTGCCATATTTATTTTAGCTCACTGTATGGCTTTCTTTATTTTAAGCTTGTCATGAATTATGCTTACTGGGGGAAAAAAGATAAAAAGCAAATCCCTTTTGGGACCTTTCCCCTTTGAATATATTCCAGATATGAAAATGTCAACAGCAGAGCTGCTTACAATGTCGCACTTGACAGTTTGCATACTTTAATAATGCTCCAAAGTTTTAATTATACTGCCGGAGGCACAGCTTATTAACATTTATTTCCTTGTCTAAGGTCTCTGTAAAGACACTAAGGTGATAAGGTCCAGAGAAGAGTCCATAGGCCCAGAATGCAGTTCTTTGCCTGAAGTCAAGTAGGGTGAGCTCTGTAAGCTGCCTCACAGAGACATTGGGAACTATTAGTAAGCCAACCTGAGCCAACAGGAGGAAAAATACGGAGGTACTGTAAATCCATTAAAATTAAAGAATTTCACTATGAAGGAAAAGGAGGAAGTCTTTGGTATCAAACGTCAACCCTGAAAGTAGGGTCTGATGCAGCTCTAGTCATATATGAGCACAATCCTAACCATTTCTACTCAAAAGTAATGAATTGTGTTCATTGGATCTTACTCCCTGGAAAGTGTCTTTAGGATTGCAGCCATACTACTATTGTATATGTATATGCCGGACTGGTCCATCCATGGGGCCAACTGAAGTGGTCATATAAAGAAGAAGCATGCTTGTGGTGGGTGCCATCCAATGCAGTGCTTACTTGAAGATACTCAGTGTTCCAGTTGGGGGAGGTGACATTATGAGACAAAAATGTCAATACACCTTTCTAGTCAACCACACTGCTTTAAATCCAAAACGCTGATCCACCTGTGCTTGTCAAACTTTGGCCCACAACAGGAACCATTGCTTCATGTTATCACCATTGAGCAGCAAAAATGCAATGGCTGAAAAGAGCATGATGCAAGATTGCCAAATGGATGCTTGGACATTTGTGATGATACCCTTTCCTGAGGGTGACACCTGGAGTGGCCTGCATCTGCTGGACTCAGTCCCTCCCCGTTCTTACTCAGGTGCTTATTATCTACATTTTGACAAAGAAGGGAGTTTTGTAAAACTGGGCATGTGGGCAACCGGCACTTTTGCTAGTGATATTCATCTTAAATTTAGCTTGAGGGTGGGAGAGTAACTGTCCCTTTTCGTCCCGGCCTAGAATTCTTTTAACAGCGATTGACTGGTGTTCTTCTGCATCTTGTTTTCCCAATAGTAGGCCCTTTTGGGACAGGCAATCATTTAATTGACTTGCTTTTTTGCTGAAAAGCAGCATATGAATACTATTGATCATGATGGTGATGGTGATGATGATGACAATGACAATGATGATGATGGGATTGAGAAAAAGGCAAGGCTGATGGAAAGAAAATACATGAACTATAGTTAAACATTGGGCTGTGGGTGGCGCAAGTGGCTAAGACACTGTGCCTGTTAACCAGCAGGCCAGGGTTCGAGACCTGGGTCGGCCCCACAAGACAGGGTGAGCTCCTGTCCTTAGCCCAGCTCTGCGCTGCTAGCTGGATCAAATTGTATTGGCTCTGCCTTTCCACTGGACTAATTCAGTTGTGTGGAGAGGTGGGATTTGCTGCTTGGGTAACAGCCTATCCTCCATAACAATCTAACCCAGGCTTTCGTGCTTCGCATGCAGCGTATGCAGCACAGAGCATATCATAGTCTCTCAAGACTGACGGAGGCCTGCTTAGTTAAACATTTGTAGTTAAACATATGTAATCATATGTATATATAGTTAAACATATTCTTTTGTAGGGAGTGCAGTCTAAGGATCTGAGAACTACAAGTCATTTAAATAAGATGTTTAAAGAGATTTGAGAGGCTTAGGGCTCTATCCTATACACATTTCCAGAGCTGATACATAATCAACACAGCTCAAACAGAAGGCAACAAACATTCTCTTATCTTAAACATTCTCATACTCCCCAACCTTGATTCATTGCATTGGCACAGCCCATTGGCACTGCTGTATCAGCACTGGGAAGTTGGTTAGGATTGGGCCCTCAGTTTCTTTGGCTTGTGCTCTTTCCCTATGAATTATTCCAACAGTAAAACATTATATTCAAAGCAATAAGTTGACTATAACAATAATATTTTAAATGAATGGATTGCATTTTGCAATTAATGGACGTTCATATGGTCTTCATTAGCACATGTGCTTTGAGGATTGGAGGCAGATTCATTAACATTTCATCAGACGACTAAAAACATGGTTGGATACACTTTTCACCTCTTGCTTGAATTTATTTGGTTTTAACTATGATTTGGTGGGAGTTTGGTTGGAAACTGGTGAAAATTTTTAGCCTTTTTCTTTGGGTTTGAACCAAGATGACTGCTTCAGTACATTTTTAGAATTGTGTAAAGGAATGGCTGTCTTCAGGTGACAGAGCTGGTGTTTGATCAAGAAACAGTGCACCTATCCAGTCCACCAGAGGCGAGGTATTTTTTGCCTTTTTCAAAACCATTAGTCAACCTGATGTTTTTGAAAGGTACTCCCTTGTCATGCGCTGAGAAAATAATCCATCTTCATGGCTAGTATTTCGATCGGTAACCTCGTTCAGAACATTAGTGATTATAACAGAGGGAATAATGAGTTTTCATCTGGCTTTCATTCATGTATATTTTAAGGAATCTTCCCTCAGTTGGAATACCATAGTATTTAAAAGTATTGCCAGGAAATATTTGAATAAACACCAATACTTCAGGCATATACTTTCTGAAAGATAATTTTTGGTTTGTGACATTGAACTGGGAATTAATTAAATTGATTTTTATTTAAGAGAGATAAACTCAAGCGAATAACTTGTATAAGGGCACTTGCAAAGGCTGCGTCAAAATCTCTTTTATTATAACTGGGTTATAACACTGACACTGGGTTTTAATACCTACAGCCCATATTGATAGCATTAGCTTACTCATTTTTTTCCTGTAAATCAAGAAAATATTTTCCTAAGCAAGTTCTTTTCCTTTTTTCTTAATTTTGGTGTGATAGCCCCCAAGCCTTTTAACTGGATCATTTGTAGTTATTTTTGGTGTTTTCATTGTAGTTATAGGACAGTCCTATAGGAGAAAACTGATGGTTCCAATGAATGAGCCAAAAACAGCCAGTCAGCTAGCATTCCCAAACAGAAGACATCTGTTGACATCAGTCTAGCCCAAAAGGTGGGAAAAAACCAATTTCCTGCTCCAGAAGCTCTCTCTCTCTCTCTCTAACTTCAGAGGTGAACCCACCAGTCTTACTGGTTCTGCACGTGTAAAGAATAGTGGTTTGATCATCCCAGGAAGATCAGATAAGGAACTCTGTAGGAAGACAATCATTTGCACTATGCTCTCTGCTTTATAAGCTTCTTCAAAACATCTGGCTTGCTTGCTGAGCTCTCAGTTACAATGCATACTTAAAATTCTACAGTCCTTCAGTACCATCTGCTGTTGTTCAGTACTGATATGCATTAAACTGATCACTTTTCTACAAAATTTCATTCAGCCACTGTCTCATGCTTGCAGTTGCCCCCTAGCAGCCTGTGTGGGCAGCAGATCTGGGGAAGATAGGGAAATGTAATATCCTACGATATTTCCAGCATCCTCGTTTTGCTCCTGGGGGCCCCTCTTTCACCCTGGGACCAGGTACAATTTACCCCTATAAGCTCCTCCAGCTGTGCCAGGGCCCTTCATGGACTCATGTATGGATTGTGCTGGCAATGCATGGATGTTCCACAATGAGAACTTTCAGTTAAGGGCTGTTTGAGAGTTTTCCCTTAGATGGCATAAGGAGCAGAATGAATTATAGCTCCAAATAGTGATACCTGTTTCAGCTCTTTGAGGGGATTGGTCAGGTGGGGGCATCTGATTTCTCTCCACATTCACGTGTATGCAGGCTTGCCAGACCTCTGGTATTTTCTGGAGGTCTCCTCCAAAACGCCCCTTTGTCCAGGAAGGGAGAGAGCCCCTCCAGACTCCAGAATTTGGGCAGTTTCAGCAGCTGGCCCTTTAAATTTTTTAAACGTGTGCGCACACCTGCAGCGCCAGGGGCTTCCTGGCTGGTGCGCTGTGCATGCCTCTCACCTGGCCTCCGTGTGGGGTGGGCTTCCCCCTGGCACACACGCTGCCTGTCCAGATCTTGGGGGGTCTTCCCCCAGGCGCGCATGCCGTCCGGACTCAGTGCGGGGGCAGGCTTCCCCCTGGGCTTCCCCCAGGCATGTGTGCCGCCCAGGCTCAGTGCAGGGGGCTTCCCCCTGGTGTGCGCGCTGCCTGCCCAAGTCCTGAGGGGGCTTCTCCCAGGCGTGCATGCCGCCTGGCCTCAGTGCAGGGGTGGACTTCCCTCTGGTGAGCGCACCATTGCAGCGCACTGCATCAATGCAGGGGGGCTTTCCCCAGGCGCACTCAGGTCCTTCGGGGGGAGACTTCCCCCAAGTTCTGTTGGCTGCTGACAATGGAGCTTACTCCCAGGTAAACTCTGGGCAGGATTGCAGCCTGAGAGGCCAATCCTATGCATGCCTACTCTGAAGTAAGCTCCATTAAAGACAATGGGGCTTACTCCCAGGTAAACTATGGGTGGGATTGCAGCCTCAGAGGCCAATCCTATGCATGCCTACAGGAAAGCAATACCAATGTTTTAAGCTTATTTTAAAATGTCCTATATTTTTTCCTCCATTTCTGGGGCGTTCTTCAACATTTTTTAATAGCAGGAATTTTCTCAGGAATTTTGGCTTGGACAGGGAGAAATTTGGGCCTTCAATCAGGAATTTTGGGGTTGCCACTCAGGAATTCCAGGTTTTGCCTCTGGTCACTGTGCATGTATGGTATATGTGATAGTCCACATTCAATCCCTTGCATTAGGGGCAATGATGTTCATTTATCAGGTTTTGACTTATTTCTAAGAGATCTGAGAAGTTAGAGGTTTTATCTTCTCAGATTGATCTTTTCTTACAATTTTGTTTTTGTTTTTGTTACAATAATGAAAAGTGCTGAAAGAGCTTCACTGAAGAAAAACTTTACCATCATTGAAGGTACCGTCTTGCACCTAAAAACCCGAAAAACAGGGACAGTCCTGCTTTTGGGGGATTGTGTTCACGAGTCCTGGCAAGTGTGATAGAGGGTCCTATCCTGATTTTGTGGGAGAGAATTATGGCAACTCTAGGCAAGAGAGAAGTACAGTTTGTCAGTAGCAGAGCTGATTTCTCCTTGAAGGTTTAGATGCCTACTGTGGGCATGTACTTACCTGAATGAGATTCTTACTGGAAACCCTGGTGAGCATCTACCAGTCAGTGTATCCAGTCTTGATCTCTAGGAACTTCTGGTCTGACTCTGGATAAGGCAGTTTCCTTTCCAGTTTCATTCAGTTGATTTCTTGCATTCCCTACCCCATCCAAAAATTGAGAATATACGGTATATGGTTCACTACTTGGTTCCAGCACTGGGGAACTCTTCCTTTTCTTTCACAGAGCAGCAGTAGCTGAGACTGTAGTGATGGGACCATCACATGGCAAAGGTGAGTGGATGAGTTTCCCCAGTGGCAATAGCTGCCTCAGGAGCTTTCACAGGTTGATAGGTGTCAGTACCATGCTGATGACTATAAAGGCCCTAGTAATGCCAACCAAGAAACAAGAGAAAGATGATCCTTAACCAAATAGGTCAATGTAAAGATGATGATTTTGACAGTCATGGTTCCACTCCAGAGCCAGCCTGTTCAGCTTGTCAGCATTTTGTATGCTTGTTCTGAGTTGCTTCTCTGCTGTAGAGCTCCTGAAATGTTCTTGGGAGATTCGGATAACCTTGAGCTAAAACAAAAGGAAAGAAAAAGCAGAAGCAATTTATTGCAAGGCATACAATCATTGAGAGGATTATGTTGATAAGGGAATAACTCTGGAGCATGGTGCATTCAACAGTCTACCAGAAATGTACTGCAGTTTGGAAAAGTACTTATATAACAGCTGAACTCTAGGGAAATGCGTGTGTGGTTTTTTCTTTCTTTTTTGGGTGCAGAACAGTTTGTACATTTCAGAATTGGCAAAACTCTTTCTGTTCAAGGAAGCGTTGTTTGTGGCTTTTCAATTTCTCTCATTTGCGTGACAGATCCAAAAAAGAAGAGGGGGATCAATGTTAATGAAATATTTTCCTTATTTAAGGACATTTATTCTGGAAGTGGATTTCAAGCAAAGGAGAAATATTTGAAAATGAATAACTGCATGCAAAATATAGCATTGTCTTTCATTTTCTCCTATTGGGTAGTTATGGCAACCAAAAAAGAAACCTGGAGGCAGCGGAGTTGGAAATATAAGCAAGAACAGCACTAATAATGACTCCTGGGTACGGATGAAAACAGAGCTAACCAGGAACTGCTTGTCCCAGGATGGCACACCTTGAGAGCAGGTTGCACACAAATATTCTTAATAAGACAGTAGTAATGAGAATAAGAATGGAGTCAGTCAAGGAACCTCTTAGGAAGGCTGCAGGGAAAGGGAAGGGGATGCTGGGGGATGGCAGGCTGTGAATGACATGGCCAGTGAGCTACACTTAGGTTGTTAAGTTACAATCTGTCAGCTTACCTGTTGTCTACCCCTTTGCAGCGTACCCGTGCTTTAGAACCATTCTCATTAAGCTCTTTCCAAATTTGCACCCAGAGGCGATATATTCAGAAACACAGCTGAGTAGCATTGGCCTTCAGTTTCATTCCAGGTATACATAACAGCCTTTCTGTGTCTGGCCAAGGGCCTCCTAGTTTAGCATTCTCTGTCCCACAGTGGCCACCACATGGGACGTCAAGAAGCAGGATTCTTGAATTCTTCCCAGCATCTGGGAAGATGCTGGGAAGCATCCCACCATTCTTCCCAGCATCTGATATTCAGAGGTATACTGCCTTGGATCTGGATCAGCAACATAGCTATGACAAGTAGCCATTGATTGACCTGACTATGTCCATGAATATGTTCAGTCTGCTTTCAGAGTTATCCAAAAAGAAATTGGCTACCAGCACACCTTGTTGCAATAAATTCATTGTTACAATGATTTTCAGATTATTTTTATACAATGTGAAGAATTAACTCCTTTTATCCTCTTCCTTTTATCCACCCTATGACTTAATTATCCACAGGTCAATAAAGTACCTGCGGAGTGGCTGGTAATGCCTACTTGGAGCATAGAAGTATAGTGGAATGTTTTCTTATGCTTTGGCTCTCAATGCCTTGGAGAAATAATAAGGCAGTTTTACTAAAAAGCCAATACCTTTAAAACAGTCATCAAGGTGATACTATAACAAGTCATTTGAGTGCCATAATAGAGCTGAGAAAAGCTATCCAGCCAATCTAATGTTGTGGATACTGAACATTAATGTTGTGGATTCAGTATATTGAATGTAATAGTATACAGTATAATGTTGCAGATACTGCATTCTGTAACCATAATAACATAAGAAGAGCCTTGCTGGATCAAGCCAAAGGCCCATCTCGTGCAGCTTTATGTATTTCACAGTGGCTCACCAGGTGCCTCAGGGAGCAAGCAGGGCAACAGACATCCTCAGCAAATAATCTACCTGCTTTGCCTTAATGTATTGCAAATGTATAAAACTTCCATTTGAAAGTCCTCAAATAAAAATCTAACATCCCCTACAACTTTGTGGAATGGACCATCATTCCTAGGTCAGTGCCCAATCATAACCTATTCTATGGCCTTTGGTGATGCAGGCACGTTTCATTGTCTCTCACCCGACTATGCAAATTCTCTCCTTCCCTGCTACTTAATCCTTGATTAGTTTAGAAATATCCCAAATGATCTGCTGTGAGCATAATTAGATACAGAAACTGATTAGATTGTGGTTATAGAAGCAATGAATTTATTTGTTCGGCTGTAACACAAACCTGATCACACACATACACAAATTCCAAAAGGGTTTTTTCTTTAACTTGACCTTGTACTGTGGCCTGTTTTGCTGCAATCCATCCAGATTTTGCACTATGTATTGTATGACTAAATAATTAAAAAGAAAAAAGAACAGAATAGGCACAAAAATTATATGTCCTTGTAAAAAACCTATTCCTCAATATTATATTAGCAGCATCCACAAAGACAATCTCTCAAAAGTCATGGCTGGGAAAACTTGATTTTCAAACTGTGGCAACAAAGAAATACTGACCACATTAGCTCTAATTTATGTCAGAAAGGTTGCCTTATTGTATAGCATAAAGGTGCCACCTTTCAATCTGCTCTTTTCTAAATAATAAAAGATTCCAGAATTTTGCAGATATGCGGCCATAGATGAAACAAGACAAAATGTATGCATTTTCCCCCTGCTCATTCTGAAATGTCTTGGGAAGTGCTTCTCTCAGATCTCATATCATGGCACTCATAGCATTCGTTGATGTTGCCATGCCTGACACTAGTAAGTGCTGGATAAACCAAAGCCAAAATGCTTGAGGGAGGATCAAACTTAGTAATGCTTTATCTTTGATGGTCCAGGAGGTTGGTGAATGTGGTAAATGCATCACTGGGGGCACAATCCTTGTCAATTTAGGTCAGCCTATCTCACCTGGCTTAGTGTTTAAAGGTGCCCTGCCTGTCAGTCTGAAGATCAGCAGGTCAGTGGTTCAAGACCCAAGTATTGCAAGACGGAGTGAGCTCCCGTCCTTAACTCAGCAGTGCAAAAGCTTATAAATGCAAGTAGATGGTGTGGTTAGGTGTGGTTAAAGAAGAGGATGTTGAAGAGGATCAACCCATTCAAGAAATGTGGATTACAGGAGTGTGTACAGGCATCCCCTGCTTTCTGATGGTTTGTTTTCTGATAGTTCCATTCTTTCATCACCTTTCAGTTATACCCAGGACTCATTCATTCAACACATGCTTCATTATTTCAAACTCTCTCTGCTAGTGTAAAGGCTAAAATTGTGTCTTCCATGATATTGATTTGCAAGTGACATGATGATCAAACTGTTTTTGGCATTTCCTTATGCTTTCTTCAGTAAATAACCATCATCCAAATATATAAGCTAGTCATTGCCCATACATGCCTTTGTTCATTTTACTGTATTTTGTTATGTATTTTGCTATGTGTTAATAAATATGTGTTAATTAGGCTTTTTTACAAGTGATATTTAAGTCTTTTGGTGACCATTTTGCATTTGCAAGCTGAAAAAGATTGGGTTTCAAATTTTCAATAGTTTTCACTTTTGGATGGTGCTGCGGTCCCTAGTCTGTCCAATAAGTGGGGTGGGGGTGGGTGCCTGTATATGGAGAAAGGGTGTACTGACACTGCATGTGAAGACACTTGACAAAGAGATCATTTGAGAAAGAGATCAAAATCTCAGGATGGGCCCCTGACAACAGCAATAAGAAAATTATTCTGCTGAGCAAGTAACAACCAAAGGCTTTAACAAGCTTGGTCGATCCAGAAATCTTTATTGCCTGCCTGTCATGGATAGAAGAGGGTTAGGGTAGAAGAGGGTTGAGTTGTGAGGCTAGAAAGATCCAAATTATTTACTAGTTTAGAGTTTCTGGTCTTGTATCTCCTAAGAAAATTTTGGCACAAGCTTTTTACAACTTCCCACAGCAATTTCCATTCTGGTATAACATCTTACACATATGTGTATAACATCTTACACATTTGTGTATGCATACACAAATACTGCTGGCCATTCATTCTGAGACACATCCGTATACTGCAAGACACAATATACACTGCAATATCAACTTTTCCATGCTAATTTTTCCAAAAAACAAAAGCAGGAGATATTAATGTCTCTGTCATCATGTAATTATCAGTGATTCTGGTAGTCTCCAGCTTTCTTTAAAAAATTCAATAAAGCATCAAGTTTGAAGCTGAGTTGCAAAGGCCAGCCACAGTCCAATAATACTTTTACCCCCAAATCCAGAGTAACTATGGGAGCACATAAGAGACTTTACATGCACCCATAGTTACTGCGCCACCTAGTGAAAACCTATGGGAAATTCATATTGCAATCCAGAGTAAGTTGTTCTTACACTGGAGCAAGGACTCCCCATAGTTAATCTGGATTTTGCCTAGTCCACAATGATGAGGCCAGACTACTAACAATGTGTTCCTTTGCAAGCAAAGCAAGAAAAATGTTACTAGTGCATGTCAGATTTGCAAGGGATGGGGGCGGGAAGGCTTGACCAGTTTGATAAAGAGCAACAATCCAAAATAAGCAACATTCACTCCAACCTGTCACTCTGGGAATAATGGATCATGTTCATATTTGTCTCACTTCACCCCAGGGTGACATATTTGAAGGTGTATATTTATGGTAATAAGATTTCCCAGGAGGCAGGTTTTCTGTATCACCAGAAGCTGTCAGCATGTCTGTCAAGGGTGATATTTTAGAAACCATAGCGGGGTGGGGGGGTTAGGGGATACACTTTTGCCACTCTAGATTTCACCAATGTACCCTTCCCTTGTACAAAGCAGTTTCATAACCCTTTTCTTTCATTGCCTGCCACTTCTTCTCTGGGTTCTTTTTGTTCTATAGAATACCACATATTGTATGTACACCCTGATCCAACTGGGGCCGGGTGGCAGCATTCTGTGCTAGCAACTTGCATTCTACTGTGCTGACTGCCATAGACAGCCCCAGCCATAAAAGACACTTTGGCAACACTTGAACTTGTACACTGATGGAGTGCCAGTGGAAAGGTCCATTCATTCTTCTAGAGCACGCAGGTTTGCCATAAGTCACGGAAAACTGGGACAGTCCCGTTTTTTTTTGGGGGGGGGATGTTCATTCACATACTGCAAATTTGATAGGGGGTCCTGTCCCCCATGAGATTTTATTCAGTCTATAGATTTATTTTTCAGAGTATTACTAATGTTTGAGATTTTGCTCATTTTATCATTTCTCTGTTTAAGTACGATATTGGTTATTTGTAATGGTCACATTTCACTTTTGTTCTGAATCATATTGTGCTGATTATTTTTAAAAATCCAATAAAATTAATTCATTTAAATTTTATTAATTTCTAAAACTAATATTTTTCAATTTGCAAAATATCTTAAATTTATGACTTTGTATCTGGCCCTCATACTGAAAAGTTTGGAGATCCCTGCAATAGTCTTGCTTTTTTTTTTTAAAAAAAAAAGTACAACAATGACATAACTATTTGGGTATAATGACCTGAAAGAATTTTTGAGAAAAATGCATTGCAAAACAATATTATAGCAATGAAATTCACCCCTTCAGTCCACCCATGTATATATTGGAAATTCATTGTCAGCTTTGCCTTGGGAGATATTTCATTGTTCTGCTAATAAAGCAATGAACACCAAACTGAAACCTATTTGCTAAAAGTTCATTGGAAAAATAAACTGTTGTGTGATTCTACAACAGAAGTTGTGACTGCTTTCATTTTGGAAATCTCTCATGTTTTCAGAGGGAGAAAAGGTAAAATTTGAGATCAGGATGCAGTGATAAACTACCACTGCTAACTCTTGCTTCTATAGTTAGAATGATTAACATTTATTTTAATTTATCTTTAGTCTTTTAAGATTATATTTATACTTCCCCTCCTTTTAGGAATTTAGGACATGGTCTCTCTCATCCTCTGCCCATCATACATTTTACCCTCATATACTCTTACAAGATACACTTACCCTACAATCCAGAGCACGTAAGAGACATTTATGATGACGTAGTTACAGCACCACCTAGTGAAATCCATATTGTAATCCAGAGTTAATTGTTCATACGTTGGAGCAAGGATTCCCCGTAGTTTCTCTGGATTGTGCCCTAAGGCTGCAATCCTAAAGACACTTTCCTGGGCGTAAGAGCCATTGAACAGAATAGGGCCTTCTTTTGAGTAGACATGGTTAGGATTGTGATTGTGACCATCTCAAGGTAGTTCTGTGAGATTCATAGATATGCAGTAATTTGCACCAGACCAGTAATTTGCACCCAGTAATATGCACCCTGTAATTTACACCCAGACACACTGTGTCGCACCCCACCCTCAACCCCATCTTGGCTCTTCAATCCGTCTTTGGTGAGCATCTTCTGATTAACAACATAAACATACAGTATTCATAAAAGAATTTTCTTCATTTGTTTCGTACAAAAAAGTCTATAACCTTAAAACAAAAGACACACTTCTCCATTCTCCTCTATATCGAATTCCCTGATGTATTCCCTGATTGTAAGGCACAATCATAATTGAATTGGGACTGTACTTCAGATCTTCATGGGATTAGCACTTCCTGATGCAAATACTAGTCTAAAGCAAATGTTGATAGGATTGTGAGTTCCAACTGCTCTTGTTTTCAATGAGGCTCTTGACTTTTGTTGTCTAGCAGCAAAGCCAAGGGAAAAAGAAAGAGGCAGCAATACCCTGCCTAATTCATAGCCACAAAGCTGCTGCCAGCCATGGAGCCATGTTGGGTTAGTGGCAGATGACAAGGGCAGTGAGGTGGCTGTGGTGCTGAGGATGCCTTTCATTCTGAGACTGCCACATCATTTCAGCCAACGACAGATGAGAGCTGAGTTTATTTGATTCTTGCTTTCTCAAGTGAGAAACAGAGCATCTACCCATTTACTATGCTTCTGATATGGTTTTTCCAGGCCCAGCAGTGCAGCACATTTCATTAACTGGGACTGTTAGAAAGGAAGGAGCTCCATGAAGGAAAACTGCACAAAGAGCATGGGACGGAGCTTGTTTTTCTTTTTCCCCCGTGTGCTGTGGCAGAGGCAGTGCCAAGTGCCAGTCATGCCACCAAGTTATGCTATCCCTGCATAAAGCATTACATCGGATTTGGCAGCCCCTTAACTCCGCCTGCCAGTGTGCAGATATTAATGTGCAATGAAGACTCAAGTGGTGGTCACCTCAAGGATTTTATCACAGGGAACATAGGGAAACTACTCTGTATGAAAAGGTGAGTGCTCCGTCTGTGTGAAAAGGCCATGGTCTGGAGTGTTGAACTTGGAAAGGCTAATGATTTTCCCCATTAACATATCTAATGTCTTCCCATATTAAACTCAGCCAGAGGGTTACCAGATTGTGCAGCGTTGTCTCCAGCCACCTCTCCAAATGCAATTTATAAACTCCTGTAACCTTTTCATTTTGCAAATGTAACCTGTAAAAACTCCAGATCTTTGTAAAAAGTCAACTTAAGGAAGCCTTTCTTGCTTTATGAACCTTCAGGTCATGCATGAACTTTCCTCTTAGCCAGTGGCTATGTGAGAGGAATTTTTGGTTGTTTATGTATTAAGATTTCCTGCTTTTTCTCAATCTCTAAGGGAGAATGAAGATTCAGACTTTTTCAGGAATCCCTTTTATTGGTTAATTGACTCCCTCCTGCAAGGTGCCTGACATGGGAACCGATTCCTGAGAAGCCCATGTGAATGCTAAGGTAAAGGTGTCGACCGCAGGTTGCCCTGCTAGCCATGACCTAGTATGTGTTGCTTATCCCTGTTTCTAAGCAGAAGAGCCAGCGTTGTCCAAAGATGTTTCCGTGGTCATGGCATGACAATACACCGAGGTGCACTGAACATTGTTACTGTCACACTGAGATGGTACCTATTTATCTACTTGCATTTGCCTGCTATGTTGGCAGGAGCTGAGCTAAGGACGGGAACTCACTCCATCTTGCAGTACTCAGGTCTTGAATTGTTGATCTGTCCATTCTACAGATGGGCAGACACAGTGCCTTTAACCACTAAACCACTGGGTGCACGTAACGGATACATGTAATGTAAGTAATGCATGATACTAATTCTTATTGTCAGTCACTTCTCTGAGTAGCCCTGTGTCAAGTGTGAAAAGGCCATTATTAAGGCCACATTAAGTAGTATAATGTATGTTTCATTCCAGTACAATTTAGTTAAAAGCTTGATCCTTTTCAAATACTGTGATAATGTCACATGGATGGTAGCATGATGTCTATTATAACCTAAACCCACCTGGAAAAGACAAGGAGGATGTGAGATAGCACAGTCCAAGTCATGACCTACTTGTGCATGTAGGCCAGCAACAACATTGTCAGCTCCAGCAACAACTGTGTCACTTGAATGCCATTGGCTGTTTTGGTGTCAGCCCAATGGCAACTCGATGAGTGATGGAGCTGCATGTGTGTAGTGGTTACCTTACAACTTGGTAACTTTACACAGATCCTCCCACAGAACTGACCACCAAACAACATCGTGAGATTAAACCACTGCATTGAAAGCAAGCACACCAACATATCTCAGAGAAGCTATTGAAGTTGCATGGGCTATGATCTTAGACACACCTTCCCAAGAGTAATCTCCCTGGTTTACAATGAGAATTCAACCTACTTAGAAGATACTGAGAACCTACCCACAGAGAACCTTCTCAGTCAAAGCTGAGGAGACAGTTGCTACCAAAGACTATAGCTGCCACCCCCACAGCCAGGCAGAGCACCCAGATAAACACCATAGCACTCAAATAGCCCCTCTCACAAATCATTGTGTGCATCAACCATGTTGCATATCAGCCTGGCTGATAATTCGAAAGCTGCCACATATGGCTTCAATGCCCTGACTCACACCACATCTGGGCACACACCAGCAAATCATTATGCCATTTGCAGTGAGTGTTGCTACTCCATGCAGTGCTGCCACCATGAGGATTTGGGACAGGAGAACCAGGGCAAACGTCCCATAAACAGAACCCTCTTACTGCATACGCTTATCAGTAATCTTGTGCCTACCTGATCAATGGCCAGCAGTCTTTCATATCTGACACGCTACCCCTTCCCATCTTCTGGCACAGACAGGCACACGTGCCAATAGAAATATGCTCTGCTGGCCCTCCATGACTAGGTACAGAAGACTGCCTCCCAATAGTACCAACTTATGATGTATTACATTGTCTTGGTGAGTGTCTGGTGGCTGTTCCCACTCCTGGGCAAAGTTGCTCCTGGTCAGTCTGCTGGAGGATGTCTGTTTTGCCAGATCTTCTGTTGTGCTGGCATACTTGGCAATGTGCGCTACTGTACCTTGGAATAGGTCTTAAGGATTGTGCCTTAAGGACAAGCAATCCTATGTTCTAGGTTCCACAATGTATTAACAGCAGAGTGTCAATTCTAGATTAAAATAAAAATAAGCCCAAATGAGATGATTATATATTTTATATCATATTAATTTGGATCTCCATCAGTGAAAACCACACCAAATCTTGATATCCAAAGAAGCAAAATTTTGATTTTCAGTCAAGTTATTGACTAATCAGTCAATACCAGTTATTTTATTATTATGAAATGAAGGAGACAGTTTTGTAGTTAGCATAGAATTATTAATTGTTCATTCCAAAACTAACTGCAGAGCATTGCAAAGAGGCACACACAAACCTGCGCAACCAGGCAACAAATTGGCAGATGAAATCCAATATTGAATTATTCATCATGGAATCATTCAGGGGTAGAAGATATACTCTGAAGTGGAAATTAAGTGTCAGTTTAATGGTATTTTCTTCTACTAATTCCTCTTAATTTAACGCTGAATTCCATCTACCTTCCAGACATAATATGTCGACATCTTCATGTGTGGCTTGTTTTTGAGCATCTAACCCCTTGAATGCACACTCAGCTTCAGATGAGTGGAACTGTTGAGCACAAATATAAAAATCCTATACTAGTTTTTAACCCCCTGTCTGAGAAAATAGTGGGTGACAGTGGAAAAAACAATAAAAACATCTAGTGGGTTTTGAGAGTGTAGACTTTAGTTTGCTGTGCCAACATAGCAGTTTAAAAGCATTTCAGTGCAATTAGATAAATAGGTAGCACTTTGGTGGGAAGGTAACATCATGCTGTGTTCTGTGGCATTTAGTCATGTGTGCCACATGACCACAGAGGTATCTTTGGAAAAAAACTGGCTCTTTTGCCTTCTAATGGGGATGAGTACAGCTCCTTAGAGTTGGTCACAACTGGACAGGGCAACCTGCAGGGACATCTTTACCTTTCCAGTCTGCTGAGCTAGAATGGGCTGGGGAGGGACTAAATAAAGGAATCAGAATAAATCGCATGAACGGAAATAATATATAGTGTGGAATTATAGAAATGAATTCCCTTCATGTACTGTGTCTCAATGACTTCTCATCCGACTGTCTGTTTTTATCAGCCACTGCACAAATGGCTACCGAGCAGAAGGAGTTTGCTCTTGGAGCCAATCTGCTGTTGTCTGTTTGTATAGTCTTGGAAACTTTACAAGGACTGACAGAGAAAATTGCCCTTTGCATTCTTAGTCTCCAGAGACAGAAACATGGAAAGTATGTCCAGTTCTTATAAGGCTGTGACAATCACACCATGAGCCAAACAAAAATAATGGATTTTTCTGCCCAATATCTTGAGTAGGCAAAAAAGACTTGAAAGTAAATGCAGATGATTTTTTTCTTTTTTTTTTGGCAAGGCCTCTGTATGCATCAGAATTAAACTGGGTCATTTGTCAATGTAATTTTAGTGCATATAAATTTAGTAGCTTTGGTTGGCACTCTGTGCGACAGCAGCATTTTTGAGTTATTTCAAGTCCAGGTCAGGTCCCAAGCGATACTGTGTAATCTACAGTGAGTCCACAATAATATACTGTTGCAGACAGAATATGAACAGGTGTCAATTAAACTAGATATGTTGGCTTATTTAACTCATAAGGTAGCATCAGAGAAATTCTAAATATCAAATACCTAAATATCAAATAAGGACAAGAAGTTTTCGATCTCTGTCTGTCTCTATGAGAAATGCTTCCCTATGTGCATATTAAATAAAAGAAATTTGAGAGCTCATAAATACAAGAGGATTTCAGCCTAGCTCACTGTGGGATGAAGAAATAACATCCTTGCTTTCTCATGTGCCCCATCATTCCCACTGAAAAACCACTATTTTTTTTTAAGGCTGGCAAAAAAAGAAGTGGCAAAAACAGAACATTTATTACCACAGAACAAATGTTCTCTTTTGGTCACCCAAACAATGCACATTCAGTCACAGGGCACTGGAATGCAAAGATTATCTAATCAGGCATCTATAGATGGGCTCAAATATTTTGGTCACATCATGAGACGGGAGGACTCTTTAGAAAAGAGCCTGATGCTGGGAAAAACTGAAGTGAAAAGAAGAAGGCAATGAACATTAATCTGGGCAAACTTCAGAAGCTAGTGGAGGGATAGGATGACCTGGCAAGCTGCACTCCAGGGGGCTTCAAAGAGTCAGGCACAACTTACTGACTAAAGAACAACAAAAGCAATAGATGGGCTACTCACAAATTGCTCTGCCCAGGAGCAAACAAGTGGGGTTTGAGGTCCCCAGTAATAGAATTTTACAAACAGGGTGGTTACAGAATAACAATCAATCATAATAGATCAGCTTGGGTGGCAACATATATCAACAGATTAGTTCAAACTAAACAACCAATATGGGGCACAATTTTCATTTTTTTTTACTTAATTAAATTTAATTTTATTGTTGCTGTAGGGGGGGGGCAACAAAATCTTCCTCAACTCCAGATAGCAAAGAGGTGCTTTAAACCCCTCTAATTGGGAAAGAGGCACTCTTTCAAGTGGGTGTTGGTTGGCACTCCTTTATTCAGCAAGGGGAGAGTAACTGGCCCTACACACCCCAGCAATGTCTGTTCTGGTGGCTTCTGCTGGTGTGGTTTTTTTTTTTTTTTTTTTGCATTTTAGATTATGAGCCCTTTTGGGACAGGGACCCTTTAGCTATTAATCAGTTATTATTTTTTCATTTTCTTTGTAAAAGGGCTTTGTGAACTTTATAGTTGAAAAGTGGTATATAAATACTTTAGATAGTTAGCTATGCCACTAGCAGAGCAAATGGGTGGTGAACTGCTGAGGAAGAGGAGGCAGGTTTTTCTCCAATTCTCTTTTTAAAAATACCCAGGGATGACATCGTCTCTGGTTGTGACATCACTTCTGGGGCAACATTTTGAGCTCTGCACCAGGCTACCCGATCATTAGCTATGCCACTGCTGAGTTATGCCACCGATGAATTATGCTGGCCTAAATTGGTTAGGATTATGCCCTCAGTGTTTCTAGTTTGCCCATGAATGAAGTAGTTGCTGTGAATTTCTAGTTTTGCAACGAAACTGAGTTTCTTCACTGTGGTTCTATACAGCACCTGCCTCTCTTGAACTTTAGACAGAACATAAGGGAAGTGTTTCTGCTTTATTCTGAGATAATTCAAAATAAAGACTTTTTAACACTTAGGAGCAAGACAAGGTAAAACAAAAAACCGATTCCTGCAGTCTGAGAAAGAAAACCTGGTGTGTGGAGGAGCATCCCTGCCAAGACAAATCTTAAAGCATGCTTTCCAAGCAGCAGTATGAGTTCACAGGAGGTGATATTCCTTGCAGATTGTTCTATATATGCATTAATTCTATATCCCATTGCCAACGGGACTATGTAACACTGCTTTGCTTGATCCAATGCTGTTGGAATAAAAAAAAGAATTTACTTTGGAAAGAAGTTCAGAGTTCAGGTTAGACCAGGAGGCAGCAGCAACTCAAAGCCTTCCTCCTTTGTTGCAAGACTGCTGTGTATTGACTTGTCCTCCACACAGCAACATTCCTTTGAGACAGCAGTACTTGCAAAAAAAAGTGGTACCTCAAAAATCTATAAGAAGTCTCCTAGAGTGAATTCTTACATGCGTGTTCCTTGCCCCATTACGGAAATATGATACGATCATTTGTGAAACTGGCATCATAGTTTATTCACATTTTCATGTCACTTGACATCAGCACCTCCTTAGTGCTTTTCAATGGATGCAATTCACATGTTAAGCTGGATAATGATGTGACAAGATATCTTGCTTAATGGGGGTGCATGTGTGAATCAGCTCTGAATCAGCATGTGTGCACACAGCATGTGTGGGCATGTGCATAGCACAATAGAAACAAAAAACCTGAGCAAACCAGTGTATTCTATAGAAAGGGGGAAGGCAGAAAAAGAGATGGAAGTGTCTCACGGAAATATATCTACATAAAAGTCTTCACCTGTGTGTGAGGTGTCTGCGTGTTCCGTGTTCATCACATAGGCACAGGTTATACTCCCATGTATAGGGAAGGCTGAGGGTTCTATTCCCACATATCTCTGAAGCAGACAAGGCTGAGGGTTCAGTTCCCATGTGTGTCTAAGAGAGTCTGAGAGAAGGCGCTTAGTTTTGAGTAACAGGCCAGGTTGAG
The DNA here is from genome assembly GCA_030015325.1 of Cryptoblepharus egeriae. Taxonomy (NCBI): domain Eukaryota; kingdom Metazoa; phylum Chordata; class Lepidosauria; order Squamata; family Scincidae; genus Cryptoblepharus; species Cryptoblepharus egeriae. The sequence goes on along the minus strand of JAREYC010000002.1, from coordinate 84,565,352 downwards.
AAGAATTTAGGGGAACAATTGACGAGAACTGTGATGATTTTTGCTATTCCTGGGGAGGGGGGATGGTGTGGCCAGTAGTTCAGCGGTTTCCATCTTACCAGGTAAAGCGGCATCAGGTAAGTAAGAGACAGGACCAGGTGAGTATAAATCAACTGGTGGCACTTTACTTTCTTCCAGCATTGGAGACACAGCTTCTTTCAACAACTCTTTTAACAGCAGAAGGGAAGTACTGTATCTACAAAGTCTTAAACTTTTGCACAACTCAACATCAATGTCTCTGTTTTACCTGGAAGGACACTGGCTTGGAGGGAGGCCAGCTCTCCTCCAGCCACGTGGTGGTTATTGAGGTCCACAGGCTGGGGCAGGGCACCGATGCCCCAGCTACACTGCTTCTTGCCTGTTCTACACTGCCGTTCTTTCCCGGGCTTTTTCCTTTTATATCCCTGTTTCCCTGAGCATGTCCTCTCCACATGGGATGTGGTCTGGAACCTGGGAGATTTCCTCTTCCCCCACTGAAATCAGGCCTGAAGGTCAGTCAGACCTCTTGCAGTCTGGGAGGGATCTGCAGGACTTCCTCCAGGTCCATGTCCTCCCCTTCTGTCCCCTTTTCTCCCCTCCTTTCCCTCTCCAGTTCTTCCATTTCTTCTGGCACTCCTCTGGTTCTCCTGCATGGGGTAAAGTAGGGAACGCACCGGCCTGGGGAGTGGTCCTCATCCAACCAGGACAGGTACAGCAAGTCGTGGGCCAGCTCCTCGGTTGGAGTCAATTGTCCTTCCTCACAAGAACCAATGAGGAAAAAGGTGGCAAAAGGGCTGTGGAGGGGAGATGACATGAGTCTGAGTTGTTACCTCTGAAAACATTTTAGGAAGATATAAGGCAGTGGTTCTCAATATGGGGGTCAGGACCCCCTTGTGTGATCCTGACCTTGTGGGTCATGGAGGCCTATGTTCAACCTGGAAGAGGCAGTTTCAGAGGGCAGTGAAAAAAAAAGCCCAGGTCTACTCAGGTAGATCTGGGCTCCAAGGCTGGGCAGGGGTCCAGGTCTATGTGCCCAGCTAATCTTCGCCAGTGGTCAAAGTTCAACAGGAAACCCAGGTGTGCCCACCTAGTTGACCTGGACTCTGGAGTTAATATTTCACTTTCAACCACCCTAACAAAAACATTAGATCCACTCCTGATTCATAGAAAGCATAGCAGGTAAAGTGTCAAAGCACTCTGTGTTTTTTCAGATATCTTTCCCATTACCATGTCATATCATCTCAATACATCAAGTCGGACTACAACAGGCTAGGTTCTTTTAGATTTTCTTTATTTATATTTTTTAGTTCAAGAATTACACACTAGCCAACATTATTATATATTTACATGCTGAAACTGGCTGTAGTAAGTTTAGATTCAAGAAAATATCTCTTATGTGCTACTCAATTTACAATCATCATTTGACTACCTCTATGATCCCAGAGGTTTGCAGTCCTTTTGAGAAAAACATGAAAATCTGATGCAATGATATCCACTAGTATTTTGCATTTTCTAGCCATTGGAAAATGTGCATTATGTGCATATTAGAAAGGCTACAAGGTCATTAGTAAGGCTGATGATCACTACATTATGAAGTAAATAGTACTAAGTAAAAAAAAGAAAAAGAAAGATAAAGGTTGCAATCCTATCCACACTTTCCTGGGAGTAGTCTCCACTGACTACAATGGAACTTACTTCTGAGTAGACATGCACAGGATTGGGCTCAAAGAATGATGCCAAGACAGTACTAACAGAACCATTTAAACACCCATGCAAATCAAAATGTGTAAACTCAAAACATAGTCAAACTTGACAGAATTATTAGATGTTTTAAATCCCAGTGTTAACTTACTCAAACTGTACAATGGACCTTAAATATACTTCCTGGTGGGATTTTCTTAAATGGCATTAACAATGCAAACACATAAAATGCTGATTAACTTGAAATAACTTCAGAGATGACAGAAACACTAAGGAAATCAAATCTGACTGTCGAAACTATTCAAACTATAGTGGTAACTTCCACCATTAAAAAATGGTAATTATGTGTTCATCATGATCAAATCACTTAAATAATTGACACATATAAGAAATGTTTTGCATATAACCTGCAAATATGATCATTCCAATGTATAATTAATGAATAAAAAAGGATATCGAGAAATACTATTTTTACAAGCTAGAATATGGTAGTGTCTCATTAATATTCCATATATTCCTCAAAAAAATTCGGACAAATGTTTCCTAGTGCATTTTGTTAAAACTTTACCTTTGGTGTTAAGCAGTGTTGATAGTGTTCCCTTTTAACAAATTTAAAGTAAAGATTCTTTGGCATTGGGGATGGGTGGGGTCTGGGCTGGAAAGGATACTATACACTGATATATCTTTTAAAAATTGATAATTTATCTTCATGGTACACATTTTAGAGACCTACATCTACACTCAAGGGGCACAATCCAAAAGGCCTGAGGGGTTTTGATATGAACATGGTACTCTAAATGCACCACCTCAGTTCTTTTCTGGCATTCAAAATGGGAATCAAAAATTGACACAGGATGAGAGGGGGGTGTCTACCTCCATATTTGTTCATTATCCCCACACTGAATACTGAAAAGGACTCCTGCTTTGGCATATAGCAAGGAGGCACCAGGCCCATAGTAAACCTATTAATAGAGGCCAAGCACATAGGTATGGCTCTCCAGTTCTGACCTTTATGCTCTTTGCATTGTGAAGATTCCTAGCCTTTAAATTTCCCCGTGAATGGAATATGGATTTTCCTTCTGTGCTATGATGAAATAGCCATCTACTAAGCTGGAAATAATTTTAAAAAATAATCATGTTATATAGGAAAGGTCTGCTCTCTACTCAGAGGTATGTTCAGTAACTGTTGTATAACAGCCCCAAGGTATTGGGGCCTTACTTTAGATCAAGTGAATGTGGTTAATTCACCCCTGCCTACTAAACTAAATTGTTCCAACCAAGTGCTTTCAAGATCACAACCGTAGTGCAAATGAACATTCAAACCTATTTCTTCCTGTTGCTGGATCTTCAGAACCCTACATTATAATGTAGTTTTACTAAACTCCAGAGACCTTTACAGGGTGCTGACGAACAGCTATTGTTCCATTATGTTTAGTGCCCGAGAAATCTTAATACAGTGCAGTATATGAATCCCATGGCCTGTGCAGAGATTTTCCAGATCTAAAACAAATGGGGCCGAGGCGTGCATGTCTAATGAGAGCTGCATGCAAAAGTCACTGGATGGGGAGGCTAATCAACTATCTTGAGTAGCTTATTCATCCATTCCCACTGTGCAAATAAACTGGCTAATCTGAATCAGTTGTCCTGACTATTAAAGTGCTGCACTTTCCATGAATTGGTATACTAAAACTCTTTTCTGGAATCCAAGTGTAATGCAAAGGGTGTTTAAATTATTCTGCTAGAGAGCTGCAATTATTGTACTTAGTAAAAAAAATAAAATAAAATAAATCACTAAACAATTACTGTTTCTCTATTGACTGCTCATTTACAGCTTATTTAAATATTTACATGATTTTAGGACACTAACCTAAACCATAAATAGAATCAGCTTTTTGCCTTACATTTAAGTACAAATTAGAAGTTAAAAATGTTAAGAAATCTGATAATATTTACACATGTTCTGCTTTAATTATGATTGCTCACATTATATGTTTTATGTACAGATAGCAAAATGTTATGATTACTACTTTTAAAGTATTGTACCCTGGCCTTCCTTGTCTATTGTTTTTCCATAGAAATACTTTATATTTTTGCTCCCCCCACTCCTCCCACCCCAGATATTAGGAATTTTTTTTGTTAAAGTTACTAGTGGACAATGTTGCTGTTTTTAAAAAAGAGAAGAAATAGGCAAGCAATGTGAGAACTAGTCTACTTTGAAATGCTAGGAGGTACAGTACTATCTTAATGTCAAACTGTGCAATGCTTTTTAAGAATTATATGCATTGATCTGCTGATATAGAAATGCCCAGTTACCCTGTATAGTAATATTTTAAATACATTAATAATTTGCTTTCTCAAAAAAATATTCACATATCATTTGATTATAGAAACAAAACTATTAGCTTATTCCTTTTAAACACCAATGTAAGAGTAGAGCCCAAATCCAGACAACCACAAGCACCACAGAAAGTTTCATGCTCACAGGATGAGAGAAATCAGGATTGAACTGAGTCTCAGCCTCAATTCTGATTAGTTCTCTGGCAGGCTGGAGAGGAGGGCTTTAGATTCAATCTGTGTACCCTCCCTTCCCACTGAAACAGTGAGCAATCTCACCCCTACCCTACTGATTTCTTCTATAGGTGGGGGCAAGGCCATATGGAACAAGCCCTTGTGCTCCTGGCTTTCCTCTCACGTTACAGCTCATTAACTGCTTGCTCAACACTCCTCACAGCACTTACCAGATTCAGGAGATACTGAGAGTGTGCTCCATAATGTTATAGTGATGGCACATGGATGGATGCAAAGATCCTCCCCCATCACATTCAGGATTTGGCCAGTACCCCAGCACAGCAGATCTATGGGCAGAAAGCCATCTCCACACATGGACTGGTCTTACTGGATTGGGACACCTGTGTGCCTACATAGCATGTATACACACAGACTATATAGACACATATTGAAATATATGTCTATATAGTCAATATATGCTTGGATAATATTTAGTGTTTTGTTTTCTTGACTTACATTAACTTTGTTAGCTATGACATTGAAACAGTTTTAGTTGTGTTTTTTAAATTGTTAGTTAAATTATGATCTAAATTTTGGGATTCTTCTCCAGATATATCTATATACGTATATGCACTTGCTCTCACGTTCTCTATGCATTGTGCTTTTGTGTCTAGCAGATTCTAAGTTTTTTATATTAGAATATAAAAATTCTCAGATGCCTCCTTCAGTGCTATTATTTAAGAGTTTTCTTTCCCCGGGGATGAGAACAGAAAGTGTTCAAAATGACATTGCTTGGTTCTTTCTTCCTAGTCAGTAAAATGGCAATAATATTGAAACATAACATTCCTTAGGCAAACACAAATATGTTGCATGAATTTTCAGTTTGGAAAATGCATATTAGACTTACTAGCAGTCATATACAGAACATATTTACAGAGCTTTGATCGCAAATATATTTTTAAAACTGTGCCATGTTATATAGTTGTAATTTTGCCATGAATTTCACAAAGATGGAGAGAAAACACCTTAATTGCTGGCTAGTATGCATCCTGAAACCTGAAAAAGTTGAATAATTATTATGTTGAAATGTGGACCTAACAAGAATGAGCATGAGTACATATCAGTTCAATTCAATTCAAAAAGAAACAGCTCATTTAAATTTCCTTTATGAAGCAAATCATATAATATTTTTATCTGTCTCAACCATATGTTGGCATTGCACAGGAGAAAAACAGTCTTTTTATATCACTGTTCTCCTGCTTCTTCTGAAAACCTCAGTTTAGTCCGTATACCTCATAGAATTAATTCATTAAAAAACATAGTATCCCATCAACTTCTGGGAGCATCTTTTCTATAATTAAAAACAACCTCAGAAAGGCAAGTAAGTTCTTCATTACCGTTATTTCCCTAGGTAAAGTTTATCCCCTCACTGGCAAAGGTCAGAAAATATTATGGCTTGTACTATAACTTTCAGATATCTTAAAGTGCAGTACTAGGAGCTGATTTTTATCACTATAACTGACCTGTTGATCCATTGTGAAGAGGGGGAAAAAACTTTACTTTCCTATAAATTTCAGGCATTTGCTACAAGATTGACATTTTGCATACTTTACCAACTTTGCTTCTATCAAATTAATATGTGCAAGAGATGTTTTTGTGTGCAATGGAAGAAAAAAATCTTAATGAATGAATACAACAGGGCAAATACAATTATCACAAAAGAATCCCAAAGTTGGGATCTTTCAAAAGGACTGCTAGTTTTGTTGTGAACAATAATAGAAAAATAGTGCTGTTCTGTTTTGCAAAGCATACATAGGAAACAACCTCTAGTAAGAGTCAAGTGGTTAGCTTGTCTACAAATATTCTGTGACACCCCAAATTCTCACCTGCTAGGTATCAATACTGGGTGCTCAGCAATCTTGTTCTTAAAGGTCTTCATAAAGGAATAGTCAAATATTCTTTGTGCTGCTAAACCCAAAGAAGTAAAGAGACAGAGGGAAAAAGTGGGGAATAGTCATCATTTAAGAGGACATTCACCTCTAAACATGTCACCCCTCTTTAAACAGAAGCATTCCACTAATTTTCCAGTGTATTTCCCTCTACATTGAAACAAGAGTTACATTTCCCTCACACAAACTCCAAGGAACCAAATGGAGAATGCATCCACAATTGTGAACTGAAACCCTTGACTTTATTTCAACCCACCATATCAGGAATGGGGATCTTATAATAATATAATTACATGAACAAAGTGAGGGAGCAAATAAAGCAAGGCAGAATTTGAAAATGCAGGATCTAAAGAAAATAATTCAGCCTTCACCCAAATCATACTAGAGTATTAAGCTCTTCAATTTTTTTAAAGAAAGCACTCCCCCAAGTCTTCAAATTAAAAACACACACATGCCACGTGAATTAAATACAGTGGAAATGAGTGACAAACAACCTAAGTGTACTGAAGGTTCAGTCTTTTAAAATATGTATTTGTCCATACAGCAAAAGGTATTTATTCATATAATTTTGCTAAAGCTCTTGGATGTGGAAATGACATATAAATCAAAACAGTAACTGAGAACCCATCAGAAGGGTTCGAACTAGTAGGCAAATAGATAGCAATCATTTGTACAATATTTATAGCCTTTGCCTGAATCTGCTTTTTTGCTACTGTTTTCCTTTTTTCCAAAGGAAGAACAGAGCACCCACAGGAAGCCACCAATGAAGTCACTTCTGGCCCACTGACATTTGGCACTTTACACATAGAAAGCTCTCAGACATTGCTTAATGGCACACTGTAGTACATACTCTCCCACGCTACTCCATGGATCAGTGGAGAATGACCATGATGTTGTGTTCACGCTTTACAGACCCTCTGTCAAACAACATACTTCTAACACCCACACTTAATTGGTAACATGACTTATTTGGAAAATCTCTGATACTCATCCTTATGGTATGATGGTAGGCACTATTTCTTTTCAAGTTCATGAGTTTAAAAGGTAATGCTGGAATATGGTTTATAAGCAGAATAATAAAGGAATACACACTCTCTCCCTCTCTCTGTTCTGATCATATGTTCCAGATGGGAAGAGGCAGGATAAGCTGCTCTTGGAACTTAGGCCTGCTTTCTTGCTTCCTCTTTGGAGAGATAACTTATTTGTGTTAAAAGTGAAGGGTGAAAACAATAAAGTGCCCAAGCTTCAAATTCCCCCTCCAGAAGTTAAACAATTCTATCGGTAAAGGTCATATTGTACACAACTGTAACTTAATATGTTTCACAGTTTTGAGAAAAATTCAAATATTCCAAACAAGATTATAAAATGGGCCAGCAACTAAGGTGTTTTAAAATAATTTTTGTCCTGAATAGGTTTTTTTCTCCTTAAGTCCCACGTTTGGCTGTACAACCGATTTTGAAGAGAAATCCAGTTCTTAATCTCTGTGTGGCTTTGTTTTGTTTTTAGTTCACATAGTAAAGCCAATAGACAATATTGAAGAAAGAAAAAACCACAGGGAAGAATATGCGTGACCATCGATCTATGGCATTTACATCAGTCAAGTCAGGGATGTTAATTTTCAACTGAGAGGCACGTCTCCGTAGCCGACTTTTCTTTTGTGCCACATGCCGCTCCAGCGCGTTTCGGCCAAAGCTGTGTCTTGGTAAGCCAGCCTTCCGGTACTGGATACTTGAGGTATCATATGCCAGCATGGTGCTTCTGGGATCCCCAAGGCCTATGACAGCTTCAGAGGCAGCCATCTCATTTTTAATTTCGAGTGTGCTCAACAGAATATTTTCATGTGGATCCATCTGGAAAACACAAAAGCATGACTTAGTGTACGTAAGAAAGCAGCCAATCAATACACACACAGACCAAACCAAAGATATCCAAGCACCCAATCCTATCTAACTTTCCAGTGGTGATGCTGCTGTGCCAATGGGGCACACAATGAATCCTGAAGGGATGGGTACAGTCATTGAGGCCTCCACAAGGAAAATATTTGTTCCCTTATCTTGGGACTGAATTGCAGCTGCACCAGCTCTGGACAGTTGGATATGATTGGGCCACAGAAATGTATACTTTAAAGCTATATACATACATTAGCTTCTAGAACCTTCAGTTGAAAAGCACAGGCAAATACATTGTGTGGCACTATCAGTTGCCACATGTTTGTCTGGCAGAAATTTTAGAAATCTGCAGCACTGTACTTGCCTAACGTGCTGCACATTGTGAGCCTAAAAATTCTGTTCTGATAAGATCCATCAGCATCTACACCAAGAATGATCTCAATCATGCTGCTACTTTCTCCAAGAGGTCTGTGTTTCAACACAGTCCTGTTGTTTTGTTACAGTGTTAAGTTCCACTGAAAACAATTCTGAAACCCTCCTTTCCCTACAGTTTGGAATTTTGATGTGACACTAGACTCTTTTGATTATCAGAGAGAATACTGCTAAACTCATACGTTTTAGGTCTGCACCTCTCTCAAACTGCAATGCTTAGGATAACTGAAATAATTTTAAAAGCAAACTCTGGAACATCCCATCAGAACAGAAGATTGGCCATGGCACCAGGCTGCACTTCAGAGGCAAGAATAACCAGGCATTCATTTCAGTCTCATCACTTTTAAGTGTCACCAAAGATTTTTGCGTATACTCTTTGATCATGCAGATTTGTGTTTTTTTGTCGTTAAATAGCAGCAGTGGAGGGGCCCAAAAAAGGGCCGTGGCACAGGGGGAGGGGATGTTTAAATACTATTCTGACATGATTAAATTAGTATCATGCCCCTGAAACTTATGTTAAACCTGCTTCCATTAGTGCCAATGTAAAGTTTAGTTTGTCAAGCACTTCAATTTAATGGTGAAACCAATATTATGTTGATACACTGCATCTCAGTTTGATAAATTCTTTAAATGGTCAACTGAATGTAAATTTATATCCAGAAACGATAGCAGAGTTTACTCATCATTGCTCATCAAGATATCTGAATCAGCATAGGTATATATTTTATTGAATCAACTTCTAATTGATGCACCTTGTACGTTTATACTATATAAACTGTACACAAAAGTCAGAATAGAATATATTTTTGCATTGCCTGATTGAGAGTTCTAAGGATCTTCCACAAGCAATGTCTGTGCAACTCTACTAAGTCTGCAACTTGCATGATTAGGAGCTCAAATGCATACAGTGCGACAGGACTCTTCCGAACACAACTCCATGCCCAGGGCTTCCTCTTTTATTTTGTTGAGGAAGACAGCCTCACCTCACTGTGAAGTTCAGACTACGTGCAATTCTGAAGATAGTTTTAAAATATCTGAGCTGAACAGACTGGGTTTGAAGATTGTACTTTGAGCCTATGTGAGATTTTGTCTCCAAGATTCAAAAACTTTCATTCTAGACAAACCTAACAAATTAAGGTGAAGCTTAATCAAAGTTATTCAATCCAGTATTCAAATAATAAAAGTCATGTGGATTGTCTGAGACAGGCTTTGTCCAAAATAATTATGAAACTGGATCTGGTAAAACCAATTGCATATTCACAAAAAATGTTTGTTACATAGCATGTACATTGGCTTAGTGTCAAGCCTATAACAGAATTGAAATCATTCTGATCAGAATGCCTGGAGTAGGTCCCCTTGAACTTCTAGTTTAAATAAACAGAACAAAATCAAAGCATATAACTTTAGCAGCCCCATAACAAAACACTTATGTATGTATAAGCACAGCCATTATTTTTCAAGACACTACTATCCCACCAATGAATTCTGAAGTCAACCAGTCCAATGTAAGCAACTAGGCAGGGGTGATTTTTTTTTTTCATGGTACATAATTGCTTATTTTAACACATATTTCAAGGCATCAAGCAATAAAGAATTCACCATTTAGCAAACAGTAAATTCTTTAAAATTTAAACAACAGTTAAAAGGAAGGAAGTTAGGCTTATGACAAGTTCACAATGACTGGGAAACAAATACAGCATTTTAAAGATTACATCTGAGGTTAAAATAATAATAGAAGCATTGGTTAATCAGAACAGTTATATTAGGAAGGGTGGGTAGGTTGAATGGGGCAAATCACACAAGCAGGGTAGCAAAGCTTTTTGAAAATTATTTTCCATTTCTGGTCAGAGTCCAGACCTCAAAAGGTTCAACCAATTTTCAGCCTTCCATATACTTTGCTTCAAAGCAAACTGGACAGTTTGTCTAGAGATAACATTATATGACTAAGGGTGCAATCCAGAGTAACTACGGGGAGTCCTTGCTCCAATGTAAGAACAATTTGCTCTGGATTGCAATATGAATTTCCCATAGGTTTTCACGTGGTGGTGCTGTAACTACGGGTGCACGTAATGTCTCTTACGTGCTCCCGTAGTTACTCTGGATTGTAGGGTTAGTCTCAAACCTAAGCTTAAGTTAGGCCTCCCTAAGCCCTGGTATAAGTCCCGTGCTGACCTGGGGTTGTCACAAAGTGCCATAAGGCGCTTCTGCCCCACTCTTGGGGGCGGGGGTTAGGCTAATGCATAAGTATACACTGACCTCCCGACACCATCACAGAAAGATGGGCCAGGTGAGTTAGGCCTGCCTAAATTTCTTAGAACTGCACCCTAAGTTTATATATGCATACAAGGTGGTGTTTAGAGAATCTTGAGTAAAATGCAGAAAAATGCCTGATAGCAGACAGATCAAGTTCTCAGATGGCCAGTTTTTGAGTCTTCCATGGCTGATGCAAAAATGCCATCACAATTGCTGCCACAATGAAATGGGAGAGATGGCAGCAAGTTGCCACATGTTGGGAGAATTTAGCAGGGAAATAAAATGGTTTCTGTACACACGGCATTTAACATTCATATTTTCCTTGTAAGAGGTTTTCTGACGTTGTCATTGTCTAGTTACAGTGTAGCATAAGAAGGCCTGAGGTCTTTATCCATTTTCCAAAGATATGTTGGAAATTGATAGAGGTAAATTAATAAGGGATGAACCTTTACTTGTCTTATTGTGAGGACAGGTGGGGTGAAAGTTTATTCATCCAAGCCAATATTTCCCATGCAGAAATTGGACTAATCCTCCCCTTTTCAGTACCGCCTGTGTTTTACTTTAAAACATGAAGTGTATTCATTTATGATAAATAATAGAAAGCAAACTGGCCTAATTCAAATCATGGAAAGCAAATTGGCTGAATTTTGGGGCCTGACAGAAAGAAAGGAAGGTAACATGGAAATTAACTACAACAAAACAGGTTCACCCATCCCTAATGAAATGTGTGCTGGTAACTAGGAAAAGCTTACAATACAACAGTGAAAACACATCAACTCTGCAGGGCGCCTTTCATCTGGAAGGATCCCAGAGCGCTTTACAGACTTTAGAAAGCAACATCACTTCACCAACAAGTGCAATCACCTCTCAGGAGAAATGTGGTGGCTATTTAAGGTGGCCATTAGTACAGGAAATGAAGAATGCCATAGTAGCCAATCAAAACTATGCGGTGAGTAGTGGTGAGAGGTGGGGATGGTTCAGAAGGTAGAAGGCAAGTCATAATACAACCAAATTAGGAGATAATTCTGGCATTATGATGCCAGCTCTTGCAAAAAGTGCCATGGGATCTGACATGACCGCTAGCAGTCAAAGTCTTAGTTTTAAGTCTCTAAGGATAAAATCATTAGAAAACAATAAAAGATACCTTTGTTGAATACATTTCTGGACAATGATATGTGCCAATTATTCTTCTGTCCTGTAAGTTAATGAAATCAAGACCAGTTTCCTTAGAGAAAAGGCAGCTATTAGCTTTCATTAAAAGTAACGCACTATAGGCTATGCTTATAAAGTATGCACTAGAATTAGAAGCACAGGGCTCTCTGAGCCAACAATCAGCAGGAGGCTATTTTGGTTAGAAGTGCTGTTGTTGTCTTGGCCCCGACATTATAGACAACATAAATTCGTGATGGAAATGTACTTATTTTCCAATTGGTCGCTTCTGACCAAAAAATAAATGATGACATGTAAAATTATTTTGGAGGAAGTGGAACAACACAAGTGGATTTATAAGGTGGTGGAAGGAAGTGTTAAAGAAACTCTCTTGGTGCTGAAGGGTTATTCAGCCACAGAACAGGATTCTTGATGGAACAAAACAAATTTTAGGCACACAGTAGGAAAATTCCACAGGGTCAGGGAAGTAGGGGAAAGATGCAAAGGGGGAAAAACACAAATAAATTATGAAAGTAGATTGATGCTGAATGGCAAAATACTTAAAATGAATCAACATGAAAGTGTGGTGCAATCACTCTAAATCGTAATGTGATGCATGACAAAAATGGAATTAACTGTTGCTCCTAATGAAACTGGATTGTTGACCATAGCATGAGACACAGCTGATCTTCCCAGTACAAACAGCAGAGGCACCTATAGAAGAGGCAATTCCAAGAAATATCTAGAAACACCAAAATGATGGCTATCTAAAGGAGCTGTGTATAAACCTCTACAGAGTTACATAAAACAATCCCACATTAAAAAAATAAGTCTACCCATAATATAAGTAATGTAAATGACAATTTTTTAAAAACCTAGGCCGTGAATTATGAGCTTGCTCATGTCACAATTCTTCCTGCTTTTCTAAAGCTTTGTTCATGAAGTTCTTCTGCAGTGTCTGCTTATTCATATCACTTACTATCAAACGTGTGTCATATCGATGTGGCATAGCAGTCTGAATGTACATACGGTCATGTTCTATTGCTTGTAGGCAGACTGCTTTTAAAACATGAACTCAGAAACAAAGCTGAAGACAGAAACAACCATAACATTTTAGCTCTGCCTTTGATATCAAATGCAACAATACAATGTGAGAGAGTTGTGTAATGTTGACAGGACTGGCTGTACTATTCTCAGCCAAAGAGTGGGTCAAAGGAAGGGAAACAATATTACTTATTCAGCATTTCACCCCTACTCACAGACTGAAGCCAAACCCATTTCAAATCAATACATTCAAATCAAGCCTAACATTGCTGCATATCTAGGCAATAAGAAACTCAAGAGTATCTCTCTGCCCATTGTCTCTCCTCTGCTCTTTTCCAATAGAATAAACCCAACCTGCTGACCAGAAGCGGCCCTAAGCAAGCCTCAATGTTGTCTCTGGCACGACCCCTTTATCTGGCCCGTAGGCAAACCTTATAATCCACTCCAATACATTCTTATATGTAAATTTATGTAAATTTATTCAAATTTGAAATATAAATTAGTTTTCTGGCCCCTATCACAGTGTCAGAGAGATGATGTGGCCCTCCTGCCAAAAGGTTTGGGGACCCCTGCTACAGAAGATGGTCTGGAAGAGGAATAGTTGCTAGAAAAATGGTTAGCATTGTGCCCTCAGTTTTGCAGCATCATCCAAGAACTTCACAAAGCATCCATAAATATAATAGAAGGGAGACTTAGGGCATAACCCAGAAGTACACTTGGGCTACCCTATCTATCACTGGACTGACACAACTGCAAGATGGGCCACCCTAGGTATTCTGGAAAAGGCTTGTGGCAACCTAAGGCAACATAGGCTGCCCCAAGACAGGTGGAGCTTGTCTGCCCTAGCTGGGCCAGCCTAGGCAGTTCAGGAGAGGCATGTTGAGGGCATGTTTAGCATTGCCGAGGGCAGAGCAGTTACTCTGTATCCAGAGCCTGTTTCCAGGGCAGAAATACCCTCTTCCAGCTCCTCAGAGTTAGACCAGCTCAGGAGCAGGTATAGTAATGAGTACACCCTGAAGGGTCCTTTATAAGGCAGAGTAAGAATGGCAGTGTTGACCAAAAATCTGAGTTCTTGGCCAGCCTATGTGCAACCCCTGCCTCTCAACTTCAGGATATGGTACAACTACGGAAGCCCACTAACCTGAGGATACAGCAGGCCACTCCAAGGAGCCCCTTGTATTCACTATAGACTGTACTGGAGTCTCATCAGTAACTTCTTATAAGGCAGGCACCACAGCTGTTCCTTGTTCAGTGTGATTTGAGGGGGTCTCCTTAGGAGCAAGCCCTCCCCAGGTGTCACTGACTTAGTGCCAACTGAACATGCTCTGGAGCAGTTAGGGCAGCCCAGGCTTCCTGACTCTCTGGATCCAGCATAACTTTCTGATCTGGATTCAGAATAGTTGGGGAAGCCCACCTAGGGCGCTCCTCACTGGTCTGACTCTGGATTGTGCCCTTAGGCTGCAATCCTAAAGACACTTTCCTGGGAGTAACACAATAGAGCTTACTTTTGAGTAGACATGATTAGGATTGTCCTGCTAAGCTGCATGTCTACTTAGAAGTAAGTCCCATTGTGTTCTATGGAACCTAATCTCAAGAAAGCGTGTTTAGGATTGCAGCCTTAACCAAATAGTTCCGTGGTCCCTGCTTAGTACTCATATGACATGGAAGAACTGGAATGAGAGCATCAGCCCAGGCACTGACAGACAGAGTCTTCGCTCTTGGAGCAGTGCTGCAAAAAAACAGTAATGCTAGTCAATCACTGGAGGTGCACTCTCTGTTTTTCTCTGTGCCGCATTCTATGTAATGGAGTAAATGTAGGCTAGCCACAAATGATGAGATGAGGCAGACAGTCTGAAGAGCAATTACAGCAGGAAAAAAGGAATCAATCACTTAACCACACAGTTACAATCCAACTTAGTACAACATACTGTAGTCTCTACACCTTGGCTCTGAGGTAGAAAGCTTTAAATAACTGTATTTTGCTGCATTGTCTCAGCTGTATTTCAGGAGTTCACTTGTCACTGATGCAGCTGAATGTGTTCTTTCCTACAATATCTTAACAATAACAGTACTTACTGAATGACTTTCTGTCATGGTCAGAATCAATTATTTCCTTCCTGAATATACTGGAAAACAGACTCTGAGATTACACAACAGGGCTAGTATGTCTTAACTGAGCCAGGACTGCAAACACACCATCCTTGAGCAAATTAAAGGTGGCATTATGAGATACACAGCTATACATTTTGAGATCACCACCCTACAGCTGGTCTGACCTTTCTTCTGTTGACTGCAGGAATAGTGCTACAGACTGAAAAGAGGGGTACCTTGTGACCTTTTCAGTAAAAGGCCATGGGCTATGTCTGCCACCACCACCTCACATTATAGTCTCAGTAAATCGTACTTAATATTAGTGGTGAGATTGCCAACAATGGCTTGAACACTGCTGGCTCACAACTAAGACAACCACAAAGTACAGTATGAATCGTAGGGGCCTTTCTATGATTTCAAAACTGAATGTGAATGACCAAGTGGAACATGGATTATGTCCTACTGAAGAACTGACTCATGCCAACACTACAAGACTCAAAAACAAGATAGAAAGAGATCAGCTGGGGGGCACCTCAATCTTATGGTGTCCACATTAGTAGGGCTCCCCATGGTGTCAGTAGGCTACCGCAGAATCCCTGTGCTCTTAGGCAATGCGGCAGCAGCTGGATGTTTACTAGGGGGAGAATATAGGCTCTCTACCAGTTTGTCTCCTTCCCCCACATAAAAGACCCACCCCACAATGGGGCTACTCCTTCCTGCACTTGAAGGAGTACTGACAATATTGACAACCATATTGACAACAGAAGCTGCATCTTCAGAGATCATATAATGTGAAATATAATAAATGTCCTTGTCATGTCAGCCTTTACTTAACCTAGACCTTTACTATTTAAAGTCTATATTTCTTCTCATTCATAATGCTTTGGGATAACATCAAAATGGTGGTCTAGTGTGTTTCCCCCTCTCTACCATTAACATTTACAAGATTTTATCACAACAGACCATCATCACATGCAGACCACACTTCTATTCCATGTGGTCACCTACAACCCTCTGGCATCTATATTAGGGACCTCCTGTTAGTTACCATTATTTCACAATGTAAATAACTCCTCATTGCTGCCCTGGAAGTGAGCCAAATATCTGAAAAACCAGCATGAATATAATGCTGAATATTTCTCCCATATGAAGAAAGCAAGCATTGAGGAAACTGACACAGCTGCTTTATGCAGCAGCAAATCTATTAGCAAAATTTGTGCTAAATTGAGCTTTGTACTTTAAATTTTGCTATGACTATAGCAAAATTAAAACTATATTTAACTATATTTGCTGTAGTTAAAAGGTAAAGGTCTCCCCTGCAGGTTTCCCTGCTAGTCGTGATATACTCTAGGAAGCAGTGCTCATCTCCGTTTCTTAAGCCATAAAGCCAACATTGTCTGCAGTATCAAAGACGCCTCTGTGGACTTGAGGCCCACATGCACATGGACACACTGTTACTTTCCCACCGAGGTGGTACAATCATTATATGTAGATCTTTACCTCAATTTTTAAATACTAACCTCCTTTATATAAGGTGTTCTGGATTTGGAACATAAATAAAGTGGCCTGAAAATGTGAAGACAGACTTCCACTACAATTCTCTTCCCACTATCTCATCTACCAATGTTATTCACACCTCTGAGACAGGGAACAGATATAACATAAAAAAGGTTCATAAAGGCTCCCAATTTACTGCAACTTACAGACACGCCAAGCTAATACATTAACTGCCCAATTGAATTGTTTGGTGTCAGACTCACTTTCGTTCAGGGTGGCTGGACCCTTGCCAATCAGGCAAGTCTCCAAGCAGGATAGAAAGGCAACCACATCCTCCAGAACAGAGTGTATGCTGCTTGTTGACAAGTGCAAATCAGGGGGTTTTGAATGGAGAAGCCATGCCTAACGTAAACACTGAGGAAAAAGATGGTTACACTCCTACAGCAGGTCAAGGTAGCTGACAGGTTGCAGGACCCAGTCCTAGAGGAGGAGAGTGGGCTAATAACAGCCCCCAGGAATGAGCCAGAATGGGTACACCAGGGACAGTGAGAAGCTGAGGTGGCCAACATGTGGTTTATGGGTCTGATCAGGCCAAAGAAACAGGATAAAAGGAAAATCAATGAGCCAGTAAGGCTACAACAGAGAAGGTACTGTGGAACATGACAAAGAAGAGTATCTCTCAAGCTACAAGCCAAGCACTGGTGTGTGGTGGTTGGAGGTGGGCGACATAACCCCTGATCCAAGTTTTGAGGAGGGGAAGATGGACCACTAACAATGCTGGTCAAGGTGGGTCAGCCTCATATCTGCCTAACTGTGCCCCTGACATGCCACTACGTCACCAGAATGCATGATACATCCCAAGAAAATGTCATCATCTACCATCTCCTCTGGGTAAAGGAACACTTGTTACCCAAGGGGAAGCTTCCATCACCCTGCAGCTTTGGTGGATTAAGACCAAGTGTACCTGCAAAGACAGATTGAAGCTGGGAAAGGGGATAGGATATAGGTACCACCTCCTTCCTAGACTTGATCCACCCTTCCCTCCCCATCGTATTCCACACGTATTCCTCCTCTCTCCCCCCCCCAACACTGACTCATTAGTGCTGATGCTCTTTCTTTGACCACTAGACCATGGCTATAGCCCTGCTGCACTGAAAGGTCACACTTTGTGACAGTCATTAAAAACAATGTAATTCTGAAATACTATCTCTGCAATCCTATGCACATTTATCTGTGAGTAGGATTTGGAAAATAAAATAAATCACAATGCAATTTATTTCTGATTAGACATATACAGGATTATGCTGTAATAGTTTTCTCAGCCTTTCCCCTCTCTTTTTCTTTCTCCTGTTTCCCCCAAAAGATGGGGAAAGGTAATAAAAGTTTTTACAGTCAAAGTCCCACAGTCTCAGTCTTCTAAGATGGGGACAGTTTGTTAACTTCTTTCAATTAAAGCCGGGGCAATGGGAGGGGTACAGCAAAGCTCCCGAGCTCAGTTCAGTGCTTGGTTTGGTGGTATGCCTATCTATTTAGCTGTGAAAGTGACACAGCTCTATAGACACACAACTTCTTCTGAAATGAGGTCTATCCTCAACCTTCATTTTCAAATATTCTATGAGGCCACTTTTTATGATGTTATATCTATCTCCAGCCCAAAACTGGGTGAGTGATAGTAATGAGATTCCACTGTATTCTGCCAGGGTTCTTCTGATTAAATATTTCTGTTCAATTGCTTTAAGGAATTTCCTATGGGATTCATGTTTTAAAAGAGGAAACTAATTTTCAGACGCATATTAAGAGTTTTGCAAGCTCCAGAACAGCTTTCTCCTATCTTCCTTTCTGAGAGATAACAGCCATCATGAGTTTGATGTTGCCATGTGATTGTCACTTGACGCTGAGCAAGACCTGCTGACTGTAGATATACCATACATAACGCAGAAACTACTGAGCAGAAAATTATTTCCTGTATCAGAAATATGCAGAGTACTCATAAACAGTAGGCAATGTGTCCACATAATGTGCTTCATCTAAATGTGTAAATGGTACCACTGTCACTCCAGAGACTGTTGACTGAGCAGTTTGGCACAGGGCATAAATTCTGAGAGTTTTATAATATTCCTTGCAAAGTATGAATTACCAGAGGAAGTAACAGTTTTATAAATGCCTCCACAAAGGGGCAATTTTATACTATTTTTATACTATTGATCAATTTTATTGTGGGATAAAAATAAAAACTGGAACAAGGAAAAAGACATCCAAATCAGAGTGTGTTTGAAGCACAAATAAATTGTAGTCAGTGAAATAACAGAATTTTCGATTGCCTGTGGAACTGCAATTCTGCAATCTTCCCAGCCCAGCAATATTCAACCAGAATGAACATACAAAGATCTGTACAAGGACTTCAAAATGGAGGACCAGGAAAGATAAGACTCTTTTCTACTACTGTTCACTACTTAGCAAAACTCTTTAACTTCCATATGAATACAGTGGTGTACTAGGCTATTATATGTTAAGACTGATTACTACTGCTATCACACTCGCAACTTCATATAAGAAAATAAGGACATGCAGGGTGCATCAAATGAGCAAGAGCATTAGCAAGAAAGAAGAGGTACCAATGAACCCCTAAGAAGAAAATGAGGTGAGCTCAGGATGTTAGGTCTTAGTCCAAAAGAAGCTCTCCAGGAGGAAAAATGCAAAGTGAAGAAGTTATTGCTGTAGGATTCTTAATCCTGCATGGAAAATGAAGAGGACAAATGATGCTCACTGAAGGAACCCATTGTACACAGGTAGGAGCAAAGCACATCTGAGTATGGTGGCCAAGTAGTGTGAAAAGACATATGGATTAAGATTCAAGGATGACTGAAAATATGTATATGTATTGCTTTTAAAATCAACTTCTAAGTCAAGAGCAGAACAAAGCTCAACCTTAGTATAAAACTGAGACAGTAGATTACACTAAACAAGCAATTGCTTTAAAATACACATACATACAGAAAACTGGGTAAATACAAATGTAAGACAAACAAAAATATAACCAAAAAGAAACTTTTCAACCATCAGACACTCTTTATAAATCTCTGAAAATATGAAAAATGAAGCCACTGTTACTCCTCAACATTAAACATAAACTGAAATTGTGATTCAGTCCTATAACCTCAATAGTTAACTTCTCCATAATAATGAAACCAAGGAGAATATACCCTTCAGAGAAAAACAGCACAAAAGGCTAAATTAAAGCGGGTTTAAACTACACCTACTGGATCAACTTATGAATTTTGACATTGCAATATATATTTATTTATGTATTACTCTGTTGGTTGCTTTTCTACTAAAATAATTTAATGTGACTTACAATATAATAAATAACGAGAATGCAGTGGATATTTTATCTGGGTTTTAGTAAAGCATTTCATACAGTACTATACAATATCTTATGGTTAGAAAGCCAACATAAGATGTCTTGGACAGTTAGTACAATCAAATGGATCAAAAACTGGCTATCTAACCGTATTAAGAGAGTAATCGTAACTGGCAGTCCATCTAGTTGGGGAGAGATTTCCAGTGGGTTCCAGGGATCGCAATTCGGTCCCATTTTGTTTTATATCTTTATAAAAGATCTGGAAGACAAAGTAGAGAATACGCTAAATAAGTCTTTTGGCTTCTACTTATTAGGGAATGGTGAGCAGAGCTAGAACTAGCATAGTAACTAAAAAATAACTGTCATTGTCTCTGAAATTAGAAGAAAGACTGATTAATTCTAAATTGACAAAGAGTGACAGAAGAGAACAGCAGAACACAGAAGACTCAACAGAAAAAAAACAGAAGGGGAGTTTTTATTACATCTGAAATGATTTGTGCCATTGTGTATTTTTGTTATAAAAAGCCAAAGACATAATCACATGGAAAGGAAGAAGAGAAAACACAATCTCATATAAAAGTATAAAAACTATGTGCATAAAGAAACTGGGGAAAATAAAGAGAACAAGGAACACATGCCAATCAACTGCTAGAGATTCAAACTCAAAATATGGAGGAATAAGTACAGTTAAAGCTGAGTATGCAAAAGAACTGGAACAGAAACAGGGCATTTTAAATAAAATATAAATCCCAGACAAGACAAAAACAAGCAGTATAATACTTAGGCTTTGCACTGAGTCCCCAGGTCAAATGTGCAATGCTAGCACTGAGTAAGCAGACATTTAGAACACAGAGATGGAGAATTCATGAAAAATTCCATGGAAGAGGAGCTTTCCACCTGAAGAAGCATGAATCAAATGCAACATGTAGAATATAATTTGGTTTAACTGATCTATGACTGGATGTTTTCTGGATTACTAGCTGTGAAATTACCACATGGGCTCAATTTCATGCCCTTTTTACTATCAGAACTGGATTAAATATTGAGATACAGGACTAAAGGTTTACATATACAAAGCTTACATATTGGTAGTACTAATGTCCCCAAATAGGAGGTACTTGAAAAGACCAGAGTACAATAGAGAAAGAACAAATGGATTTTGCAGCATGCTTAGTGGTTCTTGGATAGATCTTAGCCTTATATTCCAGCCCCTTGATAGGGTCTTCCATTTTTGCAGCAGAACAACCGCTACAATATCCATTATTTAGCAGATACTCATGCAGATACTCAGCAGATACACAATTGCCTATATATGTTCTTTGCAACACCAGCAGTATTCATGTTGGACCCACATTGTTTATGGGTTTCCCTTCCTTTTATTGCTCTGGTTCTCCTGGTTGCCAGGGTTCTAACAACAGTACCCAAGTCTGGATCAATCAACTGCATTCTGGTCAATAAAAACAGTCTATCTCAAAGGAAGTTAGGAGGTGAGAACATGCAATTACTAGAACCGTAGCAAAGAGGTGAAAACCTGTAGATTCTGATGGTGACCTTGGCAATCAGTAGGTGGCTAGAAGGTTTCCTACACCTTGACAAGACCTTTACTGATTAATGGTGGGTACAAAAATTATAGAACAAGAACTAGCTTAGAATGTGGACAGCTGACATCAGACCAGACTGACAGCATGACTAGGTTAACAACTTTTGCAATTTCGTAGTGCAGATATAATATTTTCCTGATCTTTAATCCACTGTTAAGAAAACAGGCAAGGTCCACCCTCCCATATTTTTTCCATCATTATGTCTAGTAGTAACCTTTTAACCAGAATCTGAAATCTGTAGTTAATATTCAGTTTGGCGTAGTTAGCAATTCAATTGCTTTGGCCAGCTTTGAATGTTGTCTAAAAACAGAGGAAGATAGTATGTAAACACAGATGTCATGTATGTATTTTAAGTTTGGTTATCTAAGTATTGGCATCCATCAGTCTTGAAAGACTACAGTATTGTGCTCGACACTGCGTGTGAAGCATGAAGGCCTGGGTAGATTGATATGGAGGATAGACTGTTACCTAAGCACCAAATCCCCCCTCTCCACGCCACTGAAATAGTCCAATAGAATGGCAGAGCCGATACAATTGGTTCCAGTTGCGTTGCAGAGCTGGGATAAGGACAGGAGCTCACCCTGTCTTGTGGGACCCTGGCCTTGAACCCTGGCCTTCTGTAAATAGGCAAAGTGTCTTAACCACTTGCACCACCCACAGCCCTGAGTATAAAACGGATACTATAGACCATGGTCAGTTTTGTACTATAGGTTTTTTTAAAAAGACATTCTATGGATTTGTGTAAAGTTTTTCTTTTCTTACCTCACTGAGGGCATTTTCTTACCGCACTTTCTGTCTATATAGTGAACACCTCTGTGCCAGAAAATGCACACAATTTATCGTTTGAAGTGAAGTTTGAAAGGACTTTTGGAGTTTATGAATTTTTTTTTTAGAAATTTTAGAATTTTTAGAATTCTAAATTTTAAATTTTAGAAGTTTTAGAAATTATTCTAAAATCAGAGTTCCTTATTTATTGTAATATAAAATATTTAAACTATGGTTATAGCTTCCTTATTAAGAGGAGAAAAAATTGTGCCTTTGTTTTAGTAGAATGCAATTTTTTAACATTTTGAGGCAAAAACTATCATATTTTTCCCTGACTTTTTTAAAAGAAAAAAAGATTTTTGAAAACTGGGTATAAAATAAATAAATATTGCAAATCTCAGAACAGAAGTTGGGTGAATCACAGATTGTGTTTCTAGTATTTTCCCTTCTTGTTATAGAGTCTAGGCACCTTTTCAAGGGAAGAGTTGCCATCCTGGAACTTTGGAATACCACAGGTATTCTGAGAGATAATTAACTCAGGCTACAGTCTTAACCACACTCTCCTGAGCCCCACTGATTATAATGTGATTTACTTCTGAGTAGACAGGGATAGGATTGGGCTGTAAGGGTCTCGCCTCAGGTAACAAGGTTCACAGCAGCCCTACTGCTGTGTTTGGCTGGAGGGTACAGAAAGAGGCTGCAGCTAGAGAACGAGAGGCCTGATTCCTAAGCATCTCGAGGCAATCCTAGGCTGCTCAGATTTATGCCGCCATTTGAGTGGCTCAAATCTGAGTAGCCCCATTGGCCCCCCCTTGGCCTGTCGTAATGAGAAAAGTCTCCCCTTGCCTCAGGCTGGCGCAGCAGCAGCCTATAACTTGCACTGGATACAGCCTTCCTGTTACAGAGCAAGTTAGGAATGTACTTATGCTAATTGTAAACTTCTAAACAGCATCATATACTTCTTTATATTTCTGCCTGACATGCATTGTTTTCATTCCAGATATGAATTAAAAAAAGTGTGACAGTAAACTGACATATATCCTGTCATATGTGCAGTTTAATTTATTTGCCATGTGGAGGCAATTCAGATTGCCTAATACCATGAATATTTCATTTCATTTCATTTCATTACCTTTATTGGCATACCATGAGTATTAGAAATTTTAGTAAGTAGGAAAATAAATAAAAATTCAGTCCCAAGTTGTATGAATCCAACTTATGTTTCTGGAATTCAGTTCAGCAATTTTCACGCATGAGAAATTTTTGAGAAAATATTAGAATGGAATCTGATTTTAAAATAATATGTATTGTATACACTCTTTTTAGCATTACATATGCACAATTTTACAAAAAAAAAAATCAAATAGATTCATCCTGTATTTCAGTGAAGTACTATTTTCACTAGCAACTGTAAAATATAAATACATTAGAGTTAAACTGCCCTTTATTCTCTGTCCAGTTTATAGCTCCTTTTGGTTCAGTTATAAATTTTCATACAGCTCTCCAGAACTTAATATTTTAGCCATCATTTTGGATTGTTCCTCAGTGGAACAGATAAAAAACACATTAAATTTCTTTATGTCTTATAGAGAAGAGAAGTGGCCCTCAAATCCTCTAGTAAAAATGTACATTTCAAAATTCAGGCTTCAGCAATGAGATGATCCCAGCTACTGGGCAGTGTACATTTCTGAAACATTAAAGGGCCCTTCCAGATGGTTCTTTTGGGTGCCATATAGAAATGCACATCTGTTAACTGATTTGTTGCATTGGATCCAGGCACTTCCTTCAAGTTGCTGTTCCAATGCAATGTTGTAATCCCCCCACACCTCAAACCCTAATATTCTCTTTCTTAACTTCAGGTAGTTCATTCTCTGTTAACTAAGGCTGCAATTTCCTGGGAGTAAGTCCCATTGAACACAATGGGGCTTGCTTTTGAGGAGACATGGTTAGGATTGTACTCTAAGAGCGTTATGTAAAACTCTAATCACATGAGGAAAAGTGGCACTTACTGGAAAGTGCTTACAATGCAACAAGCTTGTACCAACTCTTTGAGCAACCAGTTCACCCAGGTCTTGGTAGTTCACATGTAACGCTAAAAACAATACCTACATCATCTGGAAAGGCCACATTTTTCAAGCCAACATGGCTTATAATATGCCTGAATGACTTGTGCTGTCCAAGAATTTCACAGCATGTTAAAGGTCCGTTTGGAAAAAAATGAACATCTAATGCCACGACATTCAGCTGCTAAATATATATCCCACTTTCATTTACCTTATTGACATCCATTCGTAGCTTCTCATTATTAGCACTGGCAGCTCTTTCTGCTGCTTTCTTCTGACGCTGAG
This sequence comes from Cryptoblepharus egeriae, assembly GCA_030015325.1. Classification (NCBI taxonomy): domain Eukaryota; kingdom Metazoa; phylum Chordata; class Lepidosauria; order Squamata; family Scincidae; genus Cryptoblepharus; species Cryptoblepharus egeriae. The sequence goes on along the minus strand of JAREYC010000002.1, from coordinate 84,540,746 downwards.
GTCCCCTGCCAAAGAAGATGTAGTTGACCAAGGCATACTCCAGCAGAGCCATGAATACAAAGACAAAGCACCCCATCAGATACATGTCAATGGCTTTCACATAGGGGATTTTGGGCAGTGTCTCTCGGAGATGTGTGTTGATGGTTGTCATTGTCAGCACCGTTGTGATCCCTGAAAAGGAAGAAAAAAAGACCACAAATTCAAATTTAGCATCAACCTATTTTTAAATAATTACAGTTATGCCATGATAGTTAAAGGCCCATACTGTCTGATATGTTAGAATTCTGTTTATGTTTTGGAAGATGAGAGAGGAATATTATGAAATACTGTCCACAGATCTTTCTAGATATTAATGGTTGTTTAATCATAAGTATTGAAACACTTAAAATGTTTGAATGATGCCTAATCATATTGGTCCTAATTTTGTAAAACTTTGTTGGGAATTTTATTTGCTCGACATCACTGCAGTAATTCCTAACAATGATCTGCATGCAGAGTCTAGATAGGATTTTTTTCCTTATTACACTGATTTTACTTAAGATTCTCTTACGTGTGGCCTTCTGGTTTGAATTCTTGTGATCTGTTTTCAGAGAAATCGTGCCTGGAAACCTTGAATAATACATGATAGTTTGAACTGAGGGAACATATTTAACCAGCACATTCAACTAGTATAACTGCAATGTCTCTCCACTAAAAACTCAGGTAGGTTTAGTACAATAATATAATCCTATTCATGTCTACTCAGAAGTAAGTTCCAGTGAGGTGCCCAGCCACCCCAGGCCTAGATATATTCTTAAAATTTTACTCTCACAATGACAGGTAAATTTTGCTAGTTTTACATAAATTGCTTTTTAGCATTTGTGACTGGGGATTATAGCTCTACAGAGAAGTTACTAACAAATGTTTTCAAAAATTTTAAACGAAAACTTCAGGAGCTAGACTTGGAACCTAGCTTGGTGACTAAAAACTGATGTGTTTTCAAGCTCCAAAGCACATCCCTGTGATAAGCCAGATTTAGGGAGAGATGAAATAAAGAGCAGATATGAACTTATGGACTTAACTAGGCCATGACTTAATTACTGAACTTGGCAATTCTAACAATTCTATGCCTGTCTATTTGCATCTGATACACAGTGGAGCAAAAATGCATACCTAAAGCCACTCTTGCGGCTGAAGCATCATAATTAATCCAGAATGAAACCCAGGAGAGAATAGTGATCAGAATGGAAGGCATATAGGTCTGCAGAATGAAGTACCCAATGTTTCTCTTAAGTTTAAAGCTGAGTGACAGCCTTGGGTAGGAACCTATAACGGAAAAGAACATTTTAAAATACTGTTTTTTTAGTTCTGAAATGCTGCCAAAATGCTATATTCATTTACAACTACATACATTTTTTCCTATTTAGAATACATGATATGAAAAATTCTTAAGAAACAAATAGAAAATATAATGCCAGTTTCTCAACGCATCTTCTGTTTGCTCAGTCATCAAATACCATTTTGTCAACACATAGAGGTTGTGTTGCATCTGCACCACAGCTGGAAGGTTGGGAAGGACTGGGCCCTTATTCATCAAATAGCTCTTTATAATCCATGCTGCACAATATTAAAGAAACCCTGAAAATAGCCAACGGCCAGGGTAGGAAACTGAGTGCCATCAAGCCCATACCCAATCTTCTTAACTACATAATTTTTAGGTGGCAATTTTTAGCCTCCAGCTGAGCCATTAATAGGTAATATCTACTACGAGGCACCACTGATTTTGCATTAAGATTTCTTGGTGAATCACTGTGACAATTTTGTTAGGCACTTGGCTTATAAAATATCTTATACCCACCAAGATTTGGACTTCACTATTGGTGTCCACCAGGAAGATGTTTGTCTTGTTATCTGGGATCAATTCTAGTTTATATTACTCACAGATGTGGACAAGATCCTTTGGTAAGCAAGACTAGCTACAGGCCTGCTTGATCCTTGCCCAGAATGGCTTGTAAGATCAGCCTTGTAAGGTCTGGCCTAGTGGGCGAGTAGGATAATGAATATTTTGTTGATGGAAGGGACTGTACCAAGAGCTCCGATGACGGAAGTGGTTTTGCACTCTTGAAACAGCCCTCCTTGGATCCCACTGCTTTGGAAAAAAATTATGAATTGTTGATAAGTGCCATGGGGGTCTGGAAAGACAGGATATAAATCTTAAAAAATAGGCAGGGGATGAGAAGTAAAAACACAGAAATGTAACAGAAGCTTTGAAATTTTCAAAAAGTAGAGTGCTTGATTCATGTTCAAGTTTCTGCTACGAAGAAAAATCCAAAGGGGACATTGACACATAAAAATAAGTCTTGAGAGTCTAAAAACCTGTTTCCTGATTATCAGTTACATAAAGTAATCTCTTGTTCTGTGAAGATGGCTTGTTTGGCTAAATTAAAAATAGACCCACTGAACTGGGATTAGAATTCTGTAAAGCAGAAAAGGGGGCAACTAATTATCATACCACAGAGTGTTATCGAGAATCAAGAAAGTGTCTGTGAATATTTCAAAAACATATGTGGGTGGATGAAGTTCATTGCTTGTCTCCTTTACAGCTTGTCTCCGCTTTACTGCAGAAATTTCTATCTCAAACCCACTACCACAAGCCTACTCATGAGCTTACAACCATTGTTACTGTTTTAAAAAGCATTTTATCAGCCAAATGCAGTTATTTATTATTCTTAGTGCACAGTTTATTTTAATGGAAAAGAATTCAATGCACTAATTTTGGTATACAGCATGCATTTGAAAATTCCAGATTCTCTGTAACCCATGCAGTGACACCGTCTGTAATAACTATGATTTTTTTATATGATGCTTTTCAGTAGACAGATGGAAGTACTCCCTTTATAGCTCCCTTCACAAACCTGTCGAGAAAACAACTTTCTTGGTGATAAGTTTGTACTCTACAATGGAGAACTGTGGCAGTTCAATCTTTGTCACTCCTGTGACTGCATTATCACCCCCACGCCAGTAAAATTCGATATCATCTGTTGTGTAGCCATCTGTAAAACACAGAAGCAAAGCTTTAGGACATGGCACACTTGCCGTATCGCATAAGTTGCAATAATAATTCAGCCCTTTCATGCAGAACTTTGCAAATATTTGTCTAGAATAAAAAGGAAACCAATCCATTGAGCTGTTCTGCACTCCAGTCAACTCTGAGGTCTAAAATATTTATATGCTACTTTTTCCACAGAAATGTTCATGAAGCAGTCTACTCATGATGAATGAATGAAAATGGCTCCATGTCCTGGACAGATCCACACTGTAAAAAGAGAAAACACCCACAACAGACACTAGGAGAGGTGCTGTCCTGGAACTAGATCCTTCTGCTCAACACAAGAGACGCACCACTTGAATCCTGATATAGAAACAGAAAAAGATTTTTGTTGAATTTTTGTTTTTTGTTGAAAAGGTAACTATCTTAAATGGATTCTGCAGTGTTTGAAAACGAACCCCCTGGAAATGTAATAATATTTGGTGGGAGAAATCAGTATGAGGGAAGTTGCATTAGTGGATCCTGCATTCACAGATTCACTAAAGGTACAATCCTAACCTTGTCCACTACAACTCATAGTCCTCCTTTTCCCATAGGGAGGGACGTAGGGAGGCAAGTGCATATTTGTGCACTGGCCTAACCCTCTGCAGGAGTGGCGAAGTGTCCTATGGCACTTTGGTGACACCTCAGGCCACCCCAGGACTTGCGCTGGGGCTTAGGCCAGCCTAACTGGGGGTTAAGATGGCAACCCAATTCACGGATTGAATACATGGAGCATCATCAGATATCATAACCACAAAAGAAGACAAATCCCACCCAAATGTAGGACACCCAAGAAAAATGTAGGGCATGACAAAATAAAAGCTAAAACCACACTCGCATATTGGTTTCATGGGGTTAACTAAAACACTATATTACTTACTATGAAATTTAAAACTATTACATAATTTATTGATAATAAGAAGGCTCCATGATGCCTGATCCCAATGAAAAGTAGGACAATGAAGATTTTTTTCCCAGGACACAAGGCTATAAAAGAATATATGGTCACTGGGGGGGGGGGGTCTGTTTTTCTTTTTGTTCTCCCTGCCCCACTGAGGGCTTCAGTGGCTTCCCCAGTGCCTTATATACAGCATTAGAAACACTGCATACAGTGTTATGAAATAAAAAATGGAAAAAATGAAAGTCTCTTTTTTCTTGTGAGGCTGAGTTGGTGGCCAGCGGAACCTGCAAATGATCATGTTGAGCTCAGAGATTCTACGAAGGTGTGTGGGGGAGATGGTCCCTGGTATCTACAGTTTCACTTAACTGTGGAACTACATTGTACTGCACCACATGCTCCATAAACATACACACAACATGTGTACAATATATTTGTACTCTGAATGTGTATACATAGTGAGATCCTATGTATGTTTATTCCATAATAAGGTTTATTATTCCTATTTGTTGTTTAAGATGCTGTTGTAGGATATAGTTTATGGGATTTGTGCTCCAATATCCGCCATAACTGGAGGTTGTTATTAAGGAAGAAGCACACCCTATAATTTATCATATGGAGTCACTATGTGGCTATTTGGGATGTGAGAGTAGACACAAGTGTGTTAATGAAAATGACATTGCTAATTTGTACTGTATTCAAATGATCACAGCTTTTTAAAAATCCCTGAAAAAAAGGTTCTGAATTTTATAGAAGAAATTCTAGGACAAGTCCACTGATAGACAAGCAGCCATTCCTTCCGTACACTTCTACTTCAGATTTGCCACCCAGAAAGATTTAACTTATTGATCTTTCATTCTCTCTTCTCACAGATCTTTTCACCATTCCTTACCATGTGACTGCCAGGATTGTAGCACATGCTGAAAAACTGGAACGATGTTTTATCATAATGAGTCCCACCTTGTCCACTAAATGAAAGCATTTTGTTCAAGATGGATATAGCTTGGTCATTACATACTTATAATAAAGACTAGTGAAAATGTACCCATGTTGCAGGAGTAAAATTCCCTCCATACGCCATCCCCCACTGTGCATTGTCCCCCCTTGCACATCATCCCCCATGCACAATACCACTCTACAACATCCCCTGTGCGCACCATCCCCCTATGCACAACACTTCCCATGCACAATACCTCAGATGCTCATCAACTTCTCATGCACACTGTCCCCTCATGTGCACTGTCTCTTCATGCACAACCTCTCCTCATGTGCACCATCCCCATGCGCACTGTATGCAACACCCCATGTGCATCATTTCCCATGCGCATCAATCCCCCATGTACAATACCCCATACAACATCCCACATATGCACCATCCCCCTATACACACCGTCAAACCATGCCCACCATCATCGCATGCACATCATCCCTGCATGCGCATCAACCCCCAGGTGCACTGTCCCCCAAGTACAAGACCACCCATGCGCATTGACCACCCATGCGCCCTGTCACCCATGCATACCATGTGCAACACCCCCATGAGCAACACCTCCCATGTGCATAATCCCCATGCACATCATTCCACCATGTGCAACACCCCTATGCGCATCATCCCCCATGTGCAACAACCTCGTACATCTCCCCATGCACAACACCCTCGTACATCTCCCCATGCACATCATCCCCCCATGCGCACCAACCCCTCATGTGCACCATCCCCCCCTGTGCACCCTCCCTCCCAGTGCATCAGCTGGATGTTTATCAGTCAGCCTTTAATGTTAAGTATAGGACAAAAAAACCCCTTTTTTGTCCTATAACCCCTTTTCAACCCCTTAAGGGTTAAATTTCTCAACATCAGTTCTTGGTGGGTGTTGATGTAACAGAAGGAACACTCTTCCCAAATTTCATGCTTCTAGGTATGGGGGTTGGGGCAGTGTCCCTCAGGGATTCTTCAAAGTACAGGGAGGAAAACGTGTTGCACCCCTTTTTACCCCCTTCTGGTTGGAATTTCCAAAAACTGGTTCTTAGTGGGTGCCTCCATCATGGAAAGAACACCCTCCACAAATTTCACACTTCTAGGCCCAGCAGTTTTGGCTGGCCATTGATGAGTGAGTGAGTGAGTGAGTGAGTGAGTGAGTGAGTGACTTTTAAGTTTTATACGAGTATATATAGAATAATGGAAAATGGCAACAGACAACTGACATACACATCATGCATTATCCTTATGCCCTATGTATATATACCTCTCTTTCAAGTCATGAATTCTATTGTATCCAGTCAGTATTCTGGTAACAATGGAGGATTCAAATTGCTTACACTCAAATCAAGTTCAACTAGGAAATAATCACAGGTACAGTACATGGATTACTGAGTTCTGTTCATGGCTCTTCAGACTTTACATAAGAAAATAAGAAGTTACTAAAATGGAGTTTCTGCAACTCTGAGGGTAGCTATATAACAGCTGTTCTAAGACATTTAACTGCTTTGCAATTCTCCCTGCAGTGCTACATCTGACTGGGTTCTATATTGAAGACAGAAACAGATTTTGTATTTCAACAATACACCATATAGTTTTTCTCTCCTAAATAGCTATTAACCACTCTGGGAACTTTTTTTTTTAAAAAATGAATTTCAAATAACAAATTCACACACAAGTAGCTCTTCTGAGAACATGGAATACAGATTCAGGGGAACAGGATAATGTCCTTGAACTTTATTTTTTATTTTTTTTTGCCGCCTGCAGCATTCATACTTTGGTTTTGCTTTGGAAACAACTAACATGCTGTTTCCTATTGCATTAACCATATGATTAACCTTTAATCATATGACAGTGATTTTCAACCAGTGTGCAATAACACATTGATGTGACATGGGTGGTCTTCAGGTGTGCTGCAGGATTTTGAAGAGAGTCATTTATAAGTGGTGCAATCTAGGGACATGACCCCCTTCTTGCAGCATAATGTGTATGCCATATCAATGGTAAAAATACTGATGGTGTGCTTTGTCAATTTTAGCAGCTTGTTGGTGTATCATGAGATGAAAAAGAATAAAAACCACTGTTTTAAGAGTAGCCAGAAGCACTTTCTGGTGATCTGATCCTTTCCATTCAGTTCCCAGCTAAGGTTATCACTGCCGATGTGTGTAATATTTCTAGAAGTGTTCTTTTTCATAATTAGGTGGGCATTTTAACTGTGAAGAAATGCAAGGATATATATGTACCAAGCCTGAAATTCCTCTTTCTTTGTACAGAGTGGTTATATGGACCTAATAATCTCTTGTTGAATAAATTAGTTTCCTGTTGAAATTTTCTATTCTCAAGATACTGATTCGCTGCTGTCTACAAAGCTCTGGAAAACAGCACTAAATATGAAAGTAATTTGAAAGTATGCAAGATTTTTTTTTAACACACACCCCTCAGACTTCTCATCTGAACAAAATTCAGTGAATGAATCATTCATTTCTTAGGGATTAACTGGGTCATTATGTTTAATCCGTCTTTAAACTGGTGGACATGTGTTCTGTTTGACTGTAACATTTCCACTGGATTTATGTCACATTCTGTTTACTTGTTCTTAAAGGATTGAATAACACGTGCAGTAGAGATGAACTCTCTTGCATGTCAAATCTATAACCTGACTTCTTTGTACAAGTGTACATGTGTACAAGTGTACAAAGTATACACTTTGTACAGTATACCGACTCCATCTACTTGTAGTGAGTAGCAGCAGCACCTCTGGAGAGGGTCACCAGATGGCAATAATAACCCTTTCACTTGTAGTGACCCAACTGGAAAAAAAGGGAAATGTATAACATTACTAATCCAACATTACACAGTCTACTGCATTTTCATGATAGACTTTTGATTCTTCCAATGTTCTAATTGGATTCCCTAACACCAACATAATTATGAAAGCATCTAAGTAATACTTGGAGGATACATCCCAATTTACTATGGTATTAATCTAGATTTGGTACAGAGCAAATTGTACTTCTTGACCTTGCAGTGCCACAAGCAGGTCTCATTCAGCTTCTAAATCAGAAAAAAATGGATTGTAAAAATTTTAAATACCGATACATATGGAACAAATGAGATTTTCAGTTGCTGGTGTGGAATAAAAGTGCTTTCTGAAGCTTGGGGTCTGGCTGTCAACAGTGCAACAAACTCTTGCCTCTCCCCCCTACCAATATCTGCACAGATGTCATGCGTTTGTGTGTGGTGGGGAGAGAACTGGGTAATACCTCCTCCACAAACATGCACAGCATGCACATTTCACACATGTGCCCCAAAGTTAAAATGGAGACATCAAATTTCACTAATTTTGATGGCATGTTACAGAATTAAAATTCAGACATACAAATTCAAAGCTGATTAAAACAGGGATACAGAATAAGGCTGCTAATGTAATACACGTCCAACCTAGTTATACATGGATTTTTTTAATATATGGACTTGACTCAACATGAATGGCCAATGCAAATCACAGTTGTAAAAACTGCTTTTCTACTGTTGGAGAGAGGCAGTCATGTAAGCAATCATTCCATTCTTCAATCCCAGAAACAAACCTTTGCAGATACTGAGGCACTATTTATTCCATTAGGTGCAATGGAGGAGCAAGAAACCTGGAAGTGGGCCTTTAAATATATTTTTCCATTGTTTAATTTATCCACTGATTTTTTTATCCATAGGAGGTTCCAGAATGGAATCCTAGTGAATAACGAAGAACACCTATATTGACTCTATTTAAATTGGTGAAGCCCCAGATGGAACAGTGTACAGTTCTGTTACCTTACCTTAAGAACAATACTATAGAGCAGGAAGAAATTAACAAGATGGCTGGGGGCTAAAATACCTTGCTAACAAGAGTAGGTTACAGAATTGGGGCTTTTTAGCTTGGAAAGAAGGCAACTAAGGGGAGACATGGCTGAAACTTATAAAATTATGCATGGTGTGGAGAGAGAAGCTTTTCTCCATTTTTCACAATAATAGGATCAGGGATCATTCATTGAAACTGATTAGTGGGAGATTTAGAAAGGACAAAAGGAGTTGCATCTATACGTAGAGTGTAATTAATCTATGGAATTCACTGTCACAAGATTGGAGATGGCCAACTGATTGTGCAATTATATGTCTATATTTTTTTCCTTTGCTTCCTTTGTAACAAAGAAGTCATTGGTCACTCTACCTGAGCATTGGGCTAACAAAGCAATGTGGTTCAGTGCACATTTTTTTCAGCTGCACATCTGGATGTAATTCTTCTCCACATTGCTAATCACTACCTAGTTCAGCAGTAAAAAAATATTCATAATCTCAAACCAGGAATATTTCAAAATCCCTACAGCTCATAGCACACTTCTTAAAATACCACCTGAAATCCCCACTGCACCATACTCTTTATAACATTTCAAGGTGCAATTCCATGGCTAAATAGTAAAGTTCCTGGTTCTACCTTAGCCATAACAATAATCTTGTTATGCCATAATGTTAGCACTGTCAGTTCTTCCCAGTTGCAATAACACTGGGCTTTGAAGAACTACTGTGCTAATGTACTGTAGATGACGTGCTTTGGACACATAAAATGTACTATGGAAATCTTAAGTATTATTGACCCTGAAATCCTGCAAAAGGATTTTCTCTTTGATGTTTCTATAGCAAACACTATACTGCACAAAGAATAGTCCAGTCCTATCTTGTGCTGGAACAGCAGACCAGTGAGCTTGCACTGTATCCGGCACATGTTTGGGACAGTTTTTGGGTTGACCCAAGGCAAGGGGAAACTTTTCTCCTTACCCTGGAAACAGTCACTGTGGCCCCAGTGGGGCTACTGATCCGTGCCATCTCAAGAGACACCACAAGCCTGAGCAACCTAGAGCTGGCCTAGGTTGCTGGGAAAGCGGTCAGGGTCTGGCACAGGATTTTGTTATTAATTGTTTCTGGTAATTATAGGGGGTCCAAGGACAGATCCCTCATGGGTACTAGGGTCCCACCACCATGTATCCAGGGTTTCCTTATTTGCGGGGTGGTGGTGGGGTGGGGGGCAGAGACTGGCATGGAATACCTGCAGCTATGGAGGTCTGCCCTTTATAAGCTTGGTACACGACTATGTTGTTTTCATTTGCTAGCAACTGATTTCCCTTGTTTGATCCCCCCCACTAAACCTAAGTATATATCTGTTGAGGACTTTACTATATGCATCTGATAAAGACAACAATAGTGGAAGAAAGCTTGTTCTACAACAAATTTATTGGTCTTAAATGGCACCACAAGACTCTTTCTAGCTTTTACTAATTAACATGGCAACCCCCTTTCAGAATAAACATGTTTAAGATAAAGATAAACAAAACAACTGGCAAACTGTAAGGTGATAACCCTGGTGAAAAGTTAAGATATGAGAAGACATCACAAACTGAAACAACTGCTTTTCACCTCCAACCTCATAATAAGGCAATATTGACCAACTAGCAATATACTCCATAGAGAAAATCCTCACATTCTCTGCAGGCCCTTTCAATTTGACTTTTGTTCCAAAGGAAATTTAAAAGCCTTAACATACGTATACAGCAAGCGGGGCTGTGCTGAAGAAAGTGGTTAAGATGCTGTGCCTGTTCAAGACACAGGTCCTACAAGACAGGATGAGCTCCTGTCCTTAGCCCAGCTCCTGCCAACCTAGCAGCTCGAAAGCATGTAAATGCAAGGAGATAAATAGGTATCACTTCACTGGGAAGGTAAAAACAGAATTCTGTGTACCTTTGGCAGTCATACCAGTCATACCACCAAAAGAAGTGTCTTTGGACAATGCCTGCTCTAAAGGCTTAGAAATGGGGTTGAGCACAACTAGCAAGTTGATCATGACTAGCAGTATAACTCAAGTTTATCATGACTAGCAGTATAACTTCAGGGGGGTACCTTTATCTTTTTATCATTTAAAGCACGGTGGTAAAACAGTGAAGTACCAATTCCTTGCTGAAAGACACAACAAAGCATGAAAATCTGTGTGTCAGTAAATACCACCAAATCCCACTGGAGCAGAAAATGATTAATGATACATAACTTCGGAGATGATTCACAACACCACCTTCTAATAAGTCTTGTTCACAAAGGCACTAATATGTTAACATCTATGGCTTCCTCCCTACCCAATCAATTGCTCAACAAGCTAATGTTGTCATGAATTAGAACAGTGAACAGAAAAAGTGAACAACATCTGGTAACTCTAATACTGCTGGCAGCGAAAATGCATTAGTACTCTACTTAGCTTAATTATTCCATATTTATATCACAAATCCAAAGCTGTAAGGAGAAAACTGCAGTGGCCATATCCAATAGTCATGCTCAAATTGAAGCATCTCTCCCCCTTTTTAAATGAAAAGAAAATGCTTCTAAGTGCCTTTGGGGATTTCTCATTTTGCTCACCAAGCATCCTGTTGCCTGAGACTGAACAACATGCAGAGCTGCTCCACTAGGAAACTCCACAAGCTGGTTCTCATTCTCTATTTAGTTTAGAAAAAAAATATTCATAAAACATTTTATCTATTAAGATAAATGCTTACTGGAGGGGAAAAGAGTAGTGTAGGAATCTTTGAGAAGTCTATCATGATCAACCAGTAAGGCAAATGATTGTGGCATAATACCAGAGCCATGGCTTCACAACTTGACTTGTAAAATATCTATGTTCTCTTGGGCAATGCAGAGTCTTAGAATTCGGCGCATGCAAAAGCATGCTGGTGGGCAAGGAAGAACTGACTGTCATAATGTGACCTGATTCACCCAAGAAGTGAAATGTAAGTGAATCGGGTGATTACTGCAGATTACTATCTGAAGAGGGCAAATTCCCACATTATACCACTTCTTAATTGCCCCAGCAAAAAATTTTTTGTTTTTATTTAGGAAATTTATACCCCACCTTTTCCATGCCAAAGCAAATGCACAAAGTGGCTTTGGCATCCCAAAGGGTGTGTATAAGTGGTGTGTGTATATATACATAATCACTTGTCAATCATGTAGTGACCCACTTTATGAATTTCAAAGTATTTGCTTCTGTCAAACTCATATCCCCCAAAATTATTTTGAGGAGCCACTGTCCCACTGCATTTCATGAAGCCCCACTTCACTTCACAGTTACAAATGGGATAGGGCAGTAGCCCCATTTCCCCCTGTGGAGCCATGTTGGACTTTTTCTTGCTTGCTTGACTTGCACTGCTCCTGCCCTACACCCTGCTGCCTGGCTGAGCTGGGATGCACCCTTGCTCCCTGCATGCCTAAGAAGTGAAGGGGTTTTTCCTTCATTGAAGTCTGGTTGCAGCCCTTTGTGGAGCCGTGGCATGCTTTCAAAGGACAGATTCGACTCAAGTCCTATCAAGTCATAAAGGGGTAACTTAGCGACTTAGCCCTTTATGGCTTATTTATGAGGCAAGTTGCAGTGTCAGTGACTAGCCTCAACTTTGATTTTCCTTTCCTTGCAACAGACCATGTGGCAGCAACTCCAGATCCTGTAGGACATCAGCCATTAGAGACCTGCATTTTGCCATCAGATTCCTAACCCCCTTAGGTCAACCTCTTATATGAATTTTTCCCAGCTGGAGCATCTTAATTATGTCAATATGCAAATGAATGTTACATAATCTTACCCCTTGGGATAGAAAAGGAGGATATATGCATTAAATTATTCATTAAAAAGAAACTAGTAATAATATCTTAATATCTTCACATACATAAAAGGAAACTGGCCTCAAAGCAAAATATGACACATTATACTTTATGCAAAGAAAATTAAATAGGCTCATTTATGCCCGAGTATTTAAGCCTAGCACCAGAAGCAAAACATATGTTGTTGAACATACTAGAACAATGAAACAAATTAGTGTTGGAGGACTTCAAACTTCCGGGCTACTTGCAAACTACCAAGGCCTGATCCAAAGGATTGTAGGAATAGCACAGCCCTGACCACAAGTTGCTGATGCTCAGAGTTAGAATAGCTAATCAAGAAAGACTGAGCTAAACACAGGGCAGCACAAGATAATCTATGGTGTTATATAGGTAAAACCTTAGAAGAGCGTTGGTTCATCTGGCAGACCCCTCTCTTGCCCCAGGAGCAGCATTTAGAAAAATGTAGTGATAACCAACAGCTTTGCATTCTGTCATGCGTTCTGGAGGGACAGGAAGGGGATGAAACGAAGCTCTTCTAAGCCACGGAAAGGGAGGTTAACCGGTTGCCTTCCAAAAGATAGGAAGGCTATCTTTTAATTGCTTTTTGCTGCAATCCTAACTACACTTTCCTGGGAGTAAGTACTATTGAACATAATGTTGACTTTTGAGTAGACATGTTTTGATTGCATGGTTTGTGTAACACAAAAATTGGCATCCAGAGGATTCTGGAATGAAAACCCTACAGATGCAGAGAGTCAACCCATATATGGCTTATGGGATATACAAAATGTGTTATTTATTCTTCTCTGCAGCATGTTTTCCTGTACATTATATGGCAGTTTAGAGTGCGGAAGCCTATTTTTAGACATTGCTCAGACAGCACAATCATTCTGAATTAGCCAGGAACATTCTGGTAAGGAATCTATCCTTTCACTCAACACAAGATCTTCTGGTCTACAAATGACTTGAAAACTATAAGTTTTTCATGCACCTACTTAAGACCTTCTATGGCTCAATATCAAACAACAATGATTATATCTATATCTATTTTACTATCATAAAACAAAATTTGTAGGCTTTCTCCACATATTTATATTAGCAGTGAAAGAGACAAACTGAGCAAATCATCTTAAAGTAACACTGGGATACAACCTAGGAGTCTTAAGATGCATACTGTCAGGAACACCCATTTTAATGACCAATGACAGGGATACATTGTGGGCCATGTGCTACATTGTGCAGTAGGGGGACATTCACAGAAGCTTCCTTAAGGAAAGTGAATCTTTGTTCCCTTACTTTGGAGTTCCATTACCCTTACCCCTGAACTGCTATTACCGCATACAATATATATGCATATGATCTAGAACAAGGGTCTCCAAACCCAGGCCCAGGGGCCAGATGCTGCCCTCGGTGAGCCTCAATGTGGCCCCCAGCAAGACCCCTCTATTTGGCCCTTGGGCAAGCCTTGTAACCCACTCCAATACATTCTTATATGTAAATTTATTCAAATTTGAAATGTAAATTAGTTTTCTGGGCCCCATACAGTGTCAGAGAGATGATGTGACCATCCTGCCAAAAAGTTTAGAGTTCTCTGATATAGGCTATGAGTAGCAAGATGTATCAATTTAAAGTACTATTGGTGAAAACCCAGCTGACTGCTCATCAAATCTGCTAAAATATAGTACAGATTCCAGCTAAATTAGAAAACAGGTTCTACTCAAACCTTTCCTTTTCCTTTTCTTCATACGCTTGTATAGTTGATATCTACATACTTGATACCTGATTCCCAGGAGTCTGTTTCAGTTTCTTGAGTCAGCACAAATTATTTAGGTATGCATCTAAACTGTGAAGAAAATGTCACACCGCAGTTGTTATTATTAAATATAAACTATACCGCATTATTAATTCCTCAAGTTCTGTGTTTAAGCATTTGCACTTGTAAACAACTTTCTGTTCTATCTGATGAAGAACATCCATGTTGCTTCACTGCCAGCAGAAAGTGTCCTATTAGAAGACACCAAGTTCTTTAGCTAATGGCATTTAGCCAACCCTAATCCTCCCCCCCCCCCCCGCAAAGTGGGAAGGAAGGATGATGATTGATATTTTCTGGAAGAAGAAAACATATTTCCTCTGACAGTATTCAAGTGTTTCATGATGAGCACATTTGTATTCTTGCCTATTGATTCCAGAGACTCATTATGCTATCTCCATGCCATTCTTCATCTCTGGTAATTCAGATGAGGAGACTCCTACTGATGAAGAGGAAACGTCTTATTGCAAGTATCCAAATTGTTGTGGTGGTAATTTCCAACTTACTGTGTTTTCTTACTGCATGCAGATAACAGACAATTTAGTGCTTGGATTAGCTCCCGTTGCGAAAAATTAGCAAGGGTCTGTGTGTGTTGTGGGGAGGGGGGTGAGCCTGACCTTCACTCTCCACAGACAAATTCTACTGCTTGTAGGCCAGCTGTAGGAGCTGAAAGCCCAACACTGAACAGCACTGCTGTGAGGCCTTCAACTTGCAGGCACATTTGGAAGCAGAGAGCCCATGGCTGATGGCACCCTGTGTAGAGCCTGACACCCAAATACAGAAAGCAGCAATGTGAAGACATCACTGCCAAATATTTCTGGGGGACTGATTTTTGCTCATTTGGACCCAGTGGCAAGTGGATGGGAGCTACACTACCTGTTCCATCCTCCATGCAGAGTGCTGGTTGTGGGCAAGCTGTCATCTACCACAGTGCCCACATCCGACGTGGGGCCCAAATGTGACAAACTGGCAAAATCAAGATAAGCTGAACCAGGACTCTAGGAAGACTTACATCGACATTCAGCAACACTTGACACTCACCCACTACAATCAACTTAGGTGAAGGTGATACCCCATGGTCATTGGAAAGACTCTATATATCCATCTATGAGCCTATGTACTAAACGTCATCATGTCACATGTCACCATTGAGTGGATAGAGATGCTCTTTTCCCTTTCACATCACACCAGAACTAGGGGACAGCCACTAAAATTGAATATTAGGAGGGTTAGGACAGAGCAATGAAAATACTCAGTGTGTAGTTGGTCTGTGGAACTCCCTGCCATAGGATGTGGTGATGGCATCTAGCCTCAGTGCCTTTAATTAAGAGGGGATTGGACAAATTCCTAGAGGAAAGAACCATCACAGGTTACAAGTCATAATGGGGATGTGTGTGTGTGCGTGTGCATAGATAGATGTAGATGTGGGCAACCTCAGAATGCCAGTTGCGGGGGAGGCACCTGGATGCAGGTGTCTTGTGTGCTCCCTGAGGCATCAGTTGCGCCACAGAAATACAGGAAGCTGGACTAGATGGGCCTTTGGCCTGATCCAAGAGGCTCTTCTTGTGTTCTTATGTTTCTTCTTTAGGATGACATAACTTTTTCTATGTTGTACTGTATTTTAAACATCTGTAGCCTTTCCAACTCTGAAAATTCTTCAATTCCAAATCTAAATAATATACCACATTCACTCAGATATAACACTCACTTCTCTCAGCCAAATTTGGTCTCCAAAATCAGGTTGCATGTTAGATTTGATGGCACATTAGATTTGAGTAAATACAGTATTTTGATTATAAGTATAGATTTAGCATTTTTGATTATAAGTATATTGATTTAGTTTAACAGTTTTCTATATATCTATATATTTCTATTTATCCATATATCTATTTCTATATTGTAATAAAAATGTAATATAATCCCATTTTTATATAAAGTAATGCAATGAGGTACAAATTATAACATAAACCAATTGAAATATTATTATTATCAAATTACTAATTGTTGTATGCAGTAAATTAAATTTTGCACCTGCTTTGCAGCTGTACATTACAATCGCGAGTAAACATTTAAAAAAAAAATCTCAAGTCTATTAAAATAAGGGTGTGATTTGATTTGATGGTGCATTACATTCAAGTAAATATGTGTATTTTATTATTAAAACAACAAGATAATCACCAAACAATTTTTTTTTAAAAAAAACTTCCTTCTAACTTTCTATTGAGAACTTCTCAATAATTTCATTCTAGGAATAGTTTATATGGCGCAAGCCATTTGTATTTTCAATTAACTGATCACTACTAACAAAGAAATATTTATCTAATATTATACTCTAGTAATGCCCATCAAGAAATTGGAAAATTGACATTGAAACCATAATACTACAGAGCTGTCAACTCATAAAAATAACTTCCTAGAGTATATTATTTAATGTATTAAAATATGTATTTAAAAAGTCCTCATAAGCTCCACATCCTGGATACAAAAAAACTTACGCAACATGTTTAATTTATCTTGTACCTGCTTTAGGTTCCACTTTAAAAGATGTCAATACCAATGTCTTGAATTTTGGTTTCAAACCGGAGCATACTGTTGATACAATTTCTGTTCTTTGTATGCTTCGATGAACATTTTGGAAGTCTCTTTTCCTTCTTTTTAATGTTTGTTCTACTCTGATGCAGCCACTCAAAATGTCATCTTTTTAATGTTATATTCTCACCTGCCTTTGCTTCTGGTTACCCATCCTTCTGTGTCCAAGAAAACAACTCAAGACTATCTAACAGCTCTGCATGGTTCCATTTTGAGTGCTGCCAGTTCTTGGCACAAAACAAATGCAAAATTTCTCTTTCCATAAATGTGTATAGAAAAAAAACTTTGCTACTGCACGTGAATCAGCATTTACTTTCGTCATTCTTCACATTCAGTCCAAAAGTACAATATATTTTATTAGCCAAACAAATCAACAACAAATGACAGTTCTACTGCATTCATGTTATATAAAAGTTTCACATGAAATTATATTAGATTATATGGTAAGCTCCCATATGCTACCAGAATTCTTGTTGAAAACAACCCTATAGCACAATCTTTATGACAGATTTCTATGGATTAAGCAGGTTCCCCATCTCTCTCCCCCACCTCCATAATCATTTTCTCTGACATTTTGTTAAAACTTTAATACTCTGAGGATTGATAGCCGACATCTTTTCTGACGCTGCTTTTAACAAGCATCAGTGTATGCTAGTAAATGGTGGCCTAAACATTTAAGTCTCTTAAATGAAAGAAAATCTTTGAGAATGATCTGTATGATGAGTGATGGATAGGTCACCAATTAAAAAATTCCAATCTTTGCTATGAAACTAGATCCCTGTATTTATTTCTTCAGAAACTACCTAGATGCATTTCATTCCTTTGTGACATGTTGTTTTTGCCACTTGCTGCACAAACTTCACTATGTGCCATAAACATTTCAGCTTTTATTAATAAGTATCCTGGTTTTAAGTAGCTTTTTATGCCCCAGCTGCTGGTGATACCCATAAAAATGTTCACACAACACATGGCTTTTAATTTTACAAACTAGAGATTATGAGAAAAGCACAGAGGGTGTACAGAGGGGAGACTCATTACAATTTGCAGAGCTAAGATTGCAATCCTAAACACACTCACTCTACTCAGTAAGGCTTTTCTGAGATGTTGTGCATAAGACTGTATTGATAGGTTGGGAACCTGCACATTTATATATCTTCTGCATACCATATACCAATGTACGTGGGTACATTACCAATCAGCCTAGTAAGTGGGGCAATAGATCCATTGGATTGCAATCATGTAATGACACCAGTCACACTCCTGCACCTCAACATGGATGGTTGAGGATGGATTTTCAAGTTTTTTATTGAAGATGTGTATATGTACCCATTCACAGGCCACAGAAGGCCCATCTCACCATGTTGACCCTGAAACTCAGCCTCACTGGCAGAAGAAGTACACAATTTGATATTGTTATCAAAGGGTCGCAGTACAAGACTTTGATCTACAGAGAAGCCTCTCCCCACCATCTACCACTGGTACTAGTGGCCACATTTTACAGTTAGGATTCTCCATGCAGTATTCATGACATGAAATGTATCCCTTAGAAGATTTAAGGCTTGGATCCTGTTCAGTTTGTTGTAATGCCTACTTCTACAGAATATTTTTAAAAGGGATTGTTAAGATTAAAGTCACATTAATGATGCAATCCTAAACACACTTTCCTGAGAGTAAGACCCATTGAACACAATGGGTCTTACTTCTGAGTAGACTTGGTTAGGATTAGTCTCGTTCCCGCAATAATGTTACATTTATCTAAGGAGATTAAAAGGCAGAACTGAAAGAATTATGTATTTGTAGAAATGAGAGCAGTAGCTAACTATACATATCATCCGTAGCTTCACAGTACCTGCTTTAGAGCCAACTACACAATAACCATACGTTGGACAATTTATTTGTTCCTGGAAAAGTGTAGTTTGGCCCCTAGAGTTAGTTGAATGTTGGCCATTTCCTTAACCATCAGTAGGTGGGGCTGTTGCCTTACTTAACCCCACAATAAGGAATAGTCAAAGGAAAGCTAGACCTGGTCTGGTTTATTCTTACTCTGAACACAGAGCTTAACCTCTTTTCAGTTCTTTATTTGCTGAAATTGTACAAGCGCCTTTTTGTCAAAGCTGTATCCCACTGATTACCCTGCCTTCTGGAAAAAAAAACCCTACAAACAATTGCATGGGTTTTTCTCTCAAAGGCAACGTGTAATTTTACTATCACTCAGTAAACTGCCTGAGATGCAATCATGCTGAGCTTCTGAAACGTGAGATAACTGGGCATTGCATCCTAATGTTTTTGTATGAGGTGCATTTCTGTCCTCTAACCATCAGGAACACATTTAACCCAATCATTCTGCACATTCACATAACCTGATTAAAAATTTTTTTAAACTTAAAAGTAATCCTCCTTATACTCTTCCTTCAAAGAGCTCAGTGAGTTATTAAGATCCGAGATAGTAACTGGCCCAAGTTACCCACTTGAACTTTGTGGCCAAGCTGATACGTTGACACTTTCATCAAGGTATCCACCAGCATTCAAAGATCTCTTTCCCAGTCTGTCACAGAAAGTTCAGAACCCATTAGCCTATATGGAAAGTTTTTGATTTTTGCCTCCGTGTGCATGATTTTTTTCCCATTTACTTACAATGAAGCACATCTCCCATTTTGTTGTTAGTGGAAAATAAATAACTAAATAATTACCTGGACTGGGGGTATGGGTAATAAGTAGTACATGGGTAATAATTATGTTTGAATCTGACACTATACCACCAATATCACCTACCTAGAATTTATATAATTATAAAAGTGAATATAATTTCTAATTAAAGGTGAGAGAAAAGGTGAGAGAGATGCTTTTTGGTCTTTTGGGGTGGTCTTTTTTTTAACACAAACCACTGTCAGTGTGAGATCTTTTATTCTTTGGGTTGGTAATAAAGGTTGTGTGTTATCATGTTTTCAGCCTCAGCTGGAGTCTCCCCAGTGAGCTTTACTCTACCCTCTGGCTAAAATGTTTCTTAAAAATCAGCCAAATCCCTGAAGGAAAATAACAAGATTTCAACAGAAGCAGCTTCCCTGTGTTGCTTTAATTACTAGATTTAAAGAAAATTGTTCTTGAAAACCATTGAAATCTCAGGGTTTGGACTAAGGAACAATTGTCCCAGCTGTGAAGAGGGACCAAACTCATGGTTCTGCAGCATAAGGCACTTCTGGACAGTGCAAAACCTATCATATGCTGCTGGGCCAGCGCCACAAATAGGCAGAGGTGCATAAAGAGGTAGCTGCAAAGGCTCCTATCAGTCAGGAATCCTGAAATCAGTAACTTGCACTTTTCTCTTCTTTTTGAATTGTTCCACTCCTTGTCTGTCCTTGTACATACACCAGCAAAAGGACAGAGCAGGTCCAAGGAGACTCATCGGCAATTAGACAGCGTAATGGGGGGGGGGGTGGTAAAAATATTAAATTACTGCTTGAAGGCTATCCCATCTCCCCTATAGCATGCAGTGCAAACTGCATTGGCATGGCTACCTATTATGATGAGAGATAGGACTGGACTCTTATAGACTATTTTGAGAGTGGTAACTGGATTCTGAAGTGGCATAATAAAGTAGTAATTACTTTACTACTTGTAAAGTAATTTACAAGTGATACAAGTGATTGGATCTATCATTTGACCTACAACTTCTAGCCATCTATCAATCCAATGCAAAATCCATTTAAGCCTTAGTGTTAAGATTTAAGTGTTACCATTGAGACTCAACACTGCTGAATGTAAGAGTAAAACCAGACTGCCTGATGGAGTTGATGGATTCTCAGGTGAGAGATGTGTGTTCAAACCATTTCCACTGGATTTAGAACGCCTGTCTGTTTTCACCTCTTTAATGGGGAGTGTGACCAAATTGTAATTCATATTTGTGGCACAATAGTGGATATTCAGATTATCCTGAGAATGATATTCAAAGATAGTTTAATCTCTGTTTATCGCCCAGCCATAAAAAGCCCTGTTGCTGCTTTCACACATTTCAAATACTAATCTATTAATTCTGTTTCTTCTCTTTCCCTACGTACCTTCATTCCTGTAAGATGAACGAGGATAGACAACACTTTCCTAATCATTAGGCATCTTCTTGGTAAAATTTCCACAACAAAACATGACAGTGAAGCATACTAGCAAAAGCAACTCATGCAGGGTGACCAGATGCCCACACCTCAAAAGGAGGAGAAGGTCTTGGATTCTACTCAGCCTAACCTTTCTGGCAGACAATGGCACGTTTGCATTTTCATGGGTTAAGCTGCAATATTGGGCACTTTCACTTTCCTATAGAGTTCAAGCCATATTTTTGATTTTTAGTTCTTTGGCCATAACGTTTGATAGGAAGGAGATATTTCAAAACCAATTGTTGCATTGGGTTCTACTCTTCAGAATAAATCCAACAACAAATAAAATGATGGGGCATTGCACACCATTGCAAAGTTCCAAAATGAACTTTGGAACGTTTTCTCCAAAATGAACGTTTTCTCCAAAAATGAACGTTTTCTCCAAAACGGAGAACAATGAAGCCCTTTTGGAGGACACCTGGACAGAAGGCTAAAAAAGAAGACAAATCCAAAAAAAAATCTGGTCATATGATCACCCTGTTCATGTCCTAAGGAGCAGCCAATTTTGATTCAAGCACAATGTACTGTTTTCCAATGAGAAAATAAGGACAGTATGATTAAAATGCATTTGTAGGATTGTCCAGGAATCTGGCCGCTTTACAGCCCAACTGCATCCAATTTTCCAGCATCGTGCAGTTGGAGGGGGGACAGTCAGAGACCTTCTCTGACAAGTTTGTTTGCTTACATTGGGGCTGCATCACTGCTTGAAAATTGGACAGGACGAGGCCCAGTGGTGAGATTCAAAGAAGTGATTATTACTTTGTCTTCAGCTGCAGTCCTAACCACACTTTCCTGGGAGTAAGTACTATTGAACATAATGGGACTTACTTCTGAGTAAACATGCTTAGGACTGCACTGCTTATGTGATAATCACATGGAGGAAGGGAGGGGACTACCTCGCAGCAGAAAGAGAAACCAAAGCTTTTAAGAACTCTTTCTCAGGCATGCTTAATTGCTTGCAATGTTACTATGATAAGCAGGCTGCTTAAAAACCATTAATGGCTAATTAAGGAATGTTTAATTTTTAATTTAAAGAGTCAGTCTCATTTGTGTTGAGACAAAATTGCTTATAAATAACATGCAGATCATTAGGTTACACTTTACCAGTTAAATACAATATTTAAAATGAATATGCCAAGCAGAGAAAAACAGCATTTGCAAATTGATATAAGATAGGATTTATCAAGCCCTCTACCAAAGAGGCACAGAATTTGTTCGCTGGAACTTGAACATTTCAATGGTACTAAGCAGTACTGTTTTCACCTCACATCTCAGCCTTTTTGGCTGCTAACATTAAAGGCAGACAATCCCAGCTACTTGTCTGAATGAATGATTGCCAACATTAATGAGCAACTTAAGGAAGAGCAAACTGATGACCACCTTATATATGAACTGCAGAATGGGATGTTGCAGCATCCTTCAAGTTCACCATCACGTTCCAGTTTCAATCTATACCAACCAACCTCAGATTACAGAAATCAATGAAAAGAGAGTAACTGAAAATGAGATGGAAGATACTTATTATCTACAATAGAGATTTTTAACCATTTTCATCTCACAGTGCACTGAAAAACACTAAAATTGCAGACGCACCATCAGATCATTGACAAGGCACACCATGCTGCAGAAGAAGTCTCAAATTCTCCAACTGGTCTATTCATAAATGACTCTCCCCAAAGCTCCTTGGCACACCTGCAGACCATCTGTGGCACACCAATGTGCCATGGCACTATAGCTGAAAAATCACTGATCAGCAAGACTGAAAGTTGCTAAAGACAGTGGCAATTCATCTGACAAAGGAAGTCTGTGATATATTTTAATGGAAATATAATATGTGTCCATGTGACATGGACACATGTTGAAACTAACAGTAAAAAGAATTCAGCTGTCAATCACAACAATTACTGTGATGACCAGAATTTTATGCAATCATCATCTATGGTTTAATGGCAACACATTTCTTTAGCATAATACAAACAGGCAACTGTCTTTAAGTCAACACTATGGAAAGCCAAATAAATCGAACGGGTTTCCATGAAACCTTGATAAGAAAACACCTAATTTGTTTTAAAACCAATATATAAATAAGTGAATGATGTTGGCTGCAATCCTAAGCTCCATTTAGGCCAGCTTAACCCTGGGACCAAGTCCTGTGCTGACCCGGGGATATCACAAAAGTGCTATGAGACAAACCTCTGTGCCAATCCTGGGAGGAGAATTAGGCCAGAGCACAGATATGTGCTTGCCTCCCTACATCACCAGGAGAAAGTGAACTGTGCAGGCCTAAGTTAGGATTGCACCTTTTGCCATATCATAATTCACCAAAAATACTCTTTCTGAAACTATGGAACCTTTTTTGATTTAAAATTCTGGAAGTGACGATCTTGCTAATGTATAACAAAAAGATTTCAGGTTCATTTACAGCTATTTGGAAAGCAGGTCTAGCTTAGAATTATATTCTCATGACATTGCACCCCTGCACATTTTGCAATTTTTGGAATTTCGTAAAGTGCCTAGTATTCAAGTTGTAACTTACATGCCAATACTCTCTTGCAAACTTGCAATGGCATTTTCTCACATCAATTACAGTAGTTTAGGCTGATAAAAAATGACAACTGCATCCTCTAGCAAAGTTAGATGAAGCCATGGCTGAATTCACTTTAAATGAACTACTGCTGATGTCAGACATAAACTAACTCATCACTCCAGACTTCATAGATCTCTAAGGCATGGAAAATGGGAAGATTTCCAGTGGCAGGCTGCGGCACCATTTACATGATTCATACATTCTGTATTTGCAATATGAAAAACTCTGATTAAAAGGTACAAAAATAAGTTGAACAACAAAGTGTGCTTTTTCTCTGTAAACTTCATTCCAATCGAATAAAAATATGATTTGCCTTTCACTAGATTACGTTCTTTATAACCTATTCATCAGTCAAGCTACTGACTTCACCTTTCTCTTAAAAACTGAGCAAGTCCATGTACCTGATATCACACATAAATTCATCATGGACTTGGTAAGCACTTAAACAGTACCACGACATGTGATCTATCCAAACTCGTGAAATGATGCGCGATTGGGAAACGAAAACAGCCATTAATTGGCTGTAATGCTTGATAGAATACAGATATTTATCTGTATTATTTCATTGCATTCTGCATTAAACCTCATTCTCTTTGAGACAAATTCGCATATAAATAATTTGCATATAAATAGGTTACAACTATACTTGCAGTTTCTTAAAAAGAGACAAAGCTGTGAAGAAGGGAGGTGCAAAACAGTCTACAGGATTGAAGAAAGGGTTAAACTCTCATAAATCCCCTGCACCATAGTCCCAATCTGATTCAACTCTAAGGAAGCTCTAAAAACTTTGGGCACGACAGTCCGGATGCCAAACAACCTTCTGTTGCCGCCTCCTACCTGCCATTCTCTTGCTCAATCTCACTCCTCTCTCCTCTTCCATATGACTCAGTGATAACACAGGACAAACCACATCATTTTTCCTCCTAAGCATGATGCTGCTCTTGAAATGGGGGTGGGAGCAGAAGGGAAAGAACAGAGTGTCAGGAGTCTCCTTAAGCGCAGGCATTTTGCCACCACGCTCCTCTCCACCACTCTCCCTCCCACTCCTGCCTCCTCTTTTCCATACCCAGCACTGTGGAGGAGGAGGATGCCTGAGAGTGGCACTTGGCAGAGAAGTGGCCATCCCACAGAAAGGCAAAAAGCCATTCATAGGGGGTGGCAGAGGTGACCAGGATGAGACAACGGGTGAGGTGATGAAGGGAATGGCAATCCCACTGCGTTCCATAATTTGCTGTCTGAGGTGACCATTGCATTTCATTAAAGCGCCAACCCAGTTCTGGCCCCACCTCTCACACAATTGCTATCAATTTTTGTTGTGGTTTTTGTTTAAGAATGGGAGATCCTAATCCAAGATCTCCCACCTCAAGTTATATAAAAGTTAATTTTTAGAACCGGTCACTATCACAGGTGAATACAAACTATCTCTGACCATTACACTACTAGTATACAAGGCCATACTCTGCAATGGTAAAAGATTTTTCTCATTTGAAAAAAAATGTGCACTAAATCAGAATTTAGCACAATTATGTAATTCTACTAAACGACA
The DNA here is from genome assembly GCA_030015325.1 of Cryptoblepharus egeriae. Classification (NCBI taxonomy): domain Eukaryota; kingdom Metazoa; phylum Chordata; class Lepidosauria; order Squamata; family Scincidae; genus Cryptoblepharus; species Cryptoblepharus egeriae. Next base: position 84,515,457 of record JAREYC010000002.1, on the reverse strand, counting down.
CGCATACAAGAGTGGGAGTCTGGACTGCAACAGTTTAGAAGCTAAACTGGCAATGCTTTTCACAAAGGAAAAATACTATGATTAGCAGACTTTATTTTTTCAGACAAAAAAATAGCTGTTTCAGTTCCAGCAGGTTTACATTTTTTGTTATTGTTGTTATGACTACTGAATATCTTCAAGCCTGAAATTCATGGTTTCAGCACACTGGGAGGCAGGGGTTATTTTTATACATTCATTTGCCATGAGAGGAATTCAAACCTTTCTTACTTACACATTAGAAAACTCTATGTAATGAAGGTATGAACCTAAGGTATGAACCCAATCCCATTCAACCTTCCAATTGTGCAGCCACAATACATCCCAGTACTAAGGAAACAAAATTCCCTAACTCTGTGACTGCTTTCCCTCTGATGCAGTACATATTCTCTTGGCACAGTGATATCAGCTCTGAAAAATTACATAGGATTTTGCTCTCAGGCTTTTTGGAACACTTTTAAAGACTTGACCGCTACACAGGGAATACCTTGGTTCCCATATTTCCCACATTTCCTTACAGCAGGAGTTGACAGTTGACCAACAACTTGAGGTTTGCCTTGTACAGGCCAGAGATGGGGGCTCTTTACATGCTACTAATCAATAAATGCACAGGTTCAACCTTATTATAGACTGATTTTTTATACACGGATTTAACTCAACACAAATGGCCACCACAAATCACAGATTAAAAAACTGCTTTTCAATTGTTTTAGATAAGTAGCCATGCAAATAATCATTCCAATTTGCAGTCCGAGAACCAAATCCCTGAAGATATTGACCTTATTCAGTTAGGTGCAATAGAGGAGCAAGAAATCTGGAACTGGGTCTTTAAACCTATTTTTCCATTGTTTTCTTTATTCATTGATTTTTTTATCCACGGGAGGTTCCAGAACCCTAGTGGATAATGAGGGACACCTTTATGTATCCAAAACCAAGTCAAACAGTGTTGACTAGAACAATCAGTAATTTCCAAAGGCTTTGAGACCAGAACTTCTGAGTTAATTTTGTTTGTGTCTTAGGTATTGCTTCCCAGGAGTACACACTCCTTCCCGGGGCCTGTGGCAACATGGGGAGGCCAGTGCAAATCTTGTTTTGGATTCCCTTCCTCTATGCATAAAACCATGTTTGCAATGCCCCTGGGCTTGTGCAAGGGTCTTGTCCTGGCTCATGAATGCTTCTGGATTATACCCACAGTAGCTTAAAGTAATGGTTACTGTGCAGATGTTTTATTTCTACAGAGACACACAAGTAAATGTCTTATCTGGTGCGTCCATGCAGGTGGTGCACATAACTTATCCCATAGGTCTGTGGCTCCACAAATGGTGGGTAGCGATCTACAACCAGAGAAGCACTCATCCCTTAAGAGGCTGGAAAGAGGGAAGGCAGTGATGCAATCTATAGGACTTTGTTGCTACTGGAAAGCAAAACTACCAACAGCAGTCATGTCAAACTGATAGATTTGAACTATCAAATATCAACCAGCCTTCATTATGACATGGAACTGGTTATGGAGACATGACAGAATCCACCTAAAGCAGGGTGTGTGCAGCATAAGAGTGAAGAGAAATCCTTTTAGTACCTCAACATTACTGATGCAGTTTGTGTGTTCATATATCTGTGTATGAACCTGGATCATTCACCTGGATCTCTGTATCAGGATGATACAGGCCAGAAGGAAAATAGCTAAACTCCTTCAATAGTGCCATTGTACTTAAAGGTGACTACTTACCGTAAAAAGATTCTAGATTAAAATACTTTCTGGTGTGAACTTCTTTTAAAATTAACAGAACTAAAAAAAACATTTTGAGAATACTGAAAGGGGAAAAATTAGAATGCCAGTACAGTAATAAATATCAAGATCGCTACATGTTTTTTCTGTGGTTTGTTTTTCAGAATGCACTGTGGTATACGCACCATGTTGGTGAACAAATTACATGTATATAAACTTAATTTCAAAATTTTTATTCTTCATATATAACATAAAAAGTGGTTTTTTTTTGGCACTGAACCGCATCACACATAGGCCTCTGCACATTTGAAATGGCTCTTATTTAAACTTGTTCAATAACTTGGAAAGGATAGCCAAGGGGTTGTTTTTACTGAACAAGGATATCTATTTCTAGCAGAACAGAAGATATTCTTCAGTTCTCAAATACAAAAAAGCATTGTAAAAACATTTTCCTTTAGTCCTCTTGAGTCTGCAGGAATCTGTAAAGAGAAGGGATGTGTCAAGAAAATGGGATAGGATTGCATGTAATCCTATGGGCAAAATAAGAAAAGAGGGAAAAACACAACAGCTTTTGATTCGAAAACTCTTTCACATTCAACTGGTGAAGGAAAAGGCACATTTCCCAGGACATTTGCTTTTCAGAAAAATATATCCACGAATATCTTGACTAAGGCTGCAATCCTAAGCACACTTTCCGGGGAGTAAGTTCCATAGAATATAATGGAACTTACTTCTGAGTAGATAGGCTAAGGATTGCACCGTTACTCAGGCAGCTGGTTTTCTCTAACTATACTCAAATGTGGTAAGTGAATGAAAGCAATTCTTAATTTTACTTCACAGAATTTGCAATAAAAATATGCATATCCTGTATATAGCTAAATTTCCAGAGCAGGGCATAGAAAAAGATATGCAAGCAAAGGTGTTCAAAGTGTGTTTCACCAGAATGTGGAGATGTGCTTGATGATACAATGAACAAGGGCAGCAGAAGTATACAGTATGCTGAATTTAATTAGAATGTTGCAACTGGTTAGCATAAGAGACAGAAGACAATAATACCTTCAGAATAATACTTTCACAAGGCAATAATACCTGGTGATCTATTGCCTCTCCAAATGGAAAGTCAACCTTGGGACACTGCGGCTCACAGTTATTGATAGACAAACCTTCTAGAAATGTATCTGTTTATTGAAAAAAAATAAGTTGCTACATTCTTTGTGTGTGCAGCATAACAAAAAGATCTTTTTGAACATCTTGCCAAACATCTGGAAAACTGAAGTCTAGTTACATTGTTGATATTCAAGAAACAAGGCCATGAAGGCCACTAAGATGCCCTGTTCCCTCAGGCTACTCTGTCTGTTCAGTTCTGTGCCATGTTCTCAGGTGGCTCAGGTCTGAGCAGACTCATTGGGGCTGCTGCACTATCTGTGGTAAGAGGAAAACTTTCTTTCCTCAGCTTTTCTTAGTGCACCAGCAGCCCCAAACTTTCACTGGATATTCATTGGCCAACTGGCCTGCCTGTTCCAGTGCAAGTTAGGATTGTTCTGTAAATCCTCTAACTTTTCTTCATAGAGAGATGACTGACTTCTAATCATTTTAGTTATCCTTTTTTAAACTTCTCCAGACGTACAATATCCTTTTCAGTCAAAGCAGCCAGAATGCTATAGAATAGCACCATATGGGCTGTCTAATTTTCATTCATTTTCCTGGTTCTCACCACCAACATTTGCTCACCTCAGTGAGATTCCATTATAATTCCTAGATCTCTGTCTTGGTTACAGATCTTTGTCTATAGATCTGTCTTTTTTGAACTTGGTTATAGAAACTTTTTAAAAATTCGTCAATAATATTGGATTTTTATTAAGATCACACTTCAGCTACTGCTTGAAGTTGCTCCACGTGCTTCTCTCTCTCTCTCTCTCTCTCTCCTCGTTTCTCTATGATAGCCTCTGTCACACCTTGCTTCAGCTTTTACCACTGTTTCTTTTTCCTGACTCTCTTGGGAACTCTTTTGAGATTCTGCCTTCCTATTGTCTATGTGAGCTGCCAATAAAGCATTTGACCTGTCTTTGGATTGTGACTATATCCCAGGAAATAGTTCTTAATATCCTCCATAAACTGCTTTACTGTGGATACTTTCTCTAGGGCCTGATCCTGCTGTTTTTCTCCTCCAGTGAGGCATCCTATGAAGCTGACGTCTGTGTGGGATGTTCACGGCATTCATAACCAAAGTGAAATACTTTCATTGTTTGAGAAGAAGTTTCTTAAATCAGTAGAACTTTCTAGCACTGTAAAAATCTAGTAAGTATGCAGCACAGGCCAATTTGCTGAATTGTCAGCAAAGATCTAGGGGTGACACGCAGGGTCATGGAAACTTAAGTCATTCTGATCAGGGTCATAACCCTAGCAAATGGATGACAGAACTGCTCCTTGCAAGGTAGCAGCAGTCTCTATCTGACTGACATATCATGCATCTGAGTGAGATGACGCTGCTTTTTGTACCGACTAGATCTGTCGCCAAGTACAGTGTTAATATCAGCCGGTGCCAGGGTAAGCTGAAGAAAATCATGCCATGTGAAGAAGCCACTTGCAAAGAGACCTGCTGAATAATTTCTCTGATACACTAAAAATACCCCCTTCTGCCACCTCATCTTCTTTCTACTGTGATGAGATGAATGGATGCAAAAAAAAAAGCACAAACAGTATCTGACCAGCAGTGCCTATGTTTCAAGGTTAGAGGCATCAAAAAATACAAACCTATCACAGCAGGTACTTCTTTACCATTAATTGTCCTTGTATTGTTCAAAAACAGCATTTTAAGGGATCAAACAAGACCAGGAAAAGAAACTAAAAGCAAAATAAAGGAGAAGCAACCCCAAAAGTTCATCAAAATTTTGAACACTGACATTGGCAAAATTCATGCAAAGGGGACTGCAAATTCAAAGGGGATGCCAACAAAATTCTAGCAGTATTGAAAATAACACAGAGGTGTGAGCTGCTTCTGAAAACATTGTGTATCCCTAAAAGAGCAGTGCAATGGTGATTGATAAGGACCGTATATGAAAACTGAATCAATGGGGTGCGTTTTGATGGCATGCTAGGGACCATTTATAACGTAAGATACAATTATGCACATTTTAACATAATATAGTGTGTCAAACAGGAAAATAAAATTAATGGTAAACCACATAAGTGTCCTTAAGTCACAAAAATAATTGCCATCATGGAACAAAATTAGTAGAAAGTTTCAAGTTATTTTCTAGTCCGTGGCTCACAAACCATAGCTTTTACATATGGATAGTGTCATTTGAAAGCCAGTTTCCAGCAGATGTACCAAAAGGTATTTTGTTTATACTTTTAATGAGACGAACCAGTGTTCTGTGAACTGCAGAAAAACATCTGTTTGCCTCTGGCACAGATACTCAGTTGTTAACAAATAGCTAATATTGGAACATAGAGATAGAATGGAGGAAGGCAAATCTGAATTCAGGAACCATATGGAACTAAGCTTTGCTCATTTAAGAGATTGTGTGTGAGGGCAGGTTAGTGCTTGCACACACCCAAAAAGTGAAATCCCATTTTGCTAGTAGTAAAAAATGGATCTAAACTTAGAGAAATAGTGGGAAAGGACATACTGAGTAATGCTGGAAAGGCAGGATATCCAAATGATACAACATCCTATGTGGCATAGGAGATGATGAAAGGAGGACGAAGCAAATGAAATCCAACGGTGTAGCCAGGGCAGTGCCATGGGAGTGTAATGTTACATGGCATAACAGTGTCACTTTTGGGTTCAGAGAAGAGTGGTGGCTTTGCAATATTGGCTGTTAACCTTATGTCTTCTCTTGCCCTTATGGGGCAGCTTTCAAAGGCCAAGGGTCAGACTGCAAGTTCTGCTCAGTGGTGCCCTCCTTTAAGAGGTGCCCAGAGCATGTGCTCTGTTACACCTTAGACACACCCAGTCCTTTTTTCAAGAAATAAAGGTTGGGGTACTCACCATGAAGTTATAAAGGTGGGGGTACTCCACATGCAGATGTTATTTGTAATCATAGGCATATCTACTTTGGGGCACCAGAGGTGCCAGTACTTGGTACCAGTGAGTACTCTCTCAAAAAGTCCTCTGGATACACCAGTGAATGTAATAGAATATAAAATAAAGTGGGTTCACATTATTTGAAGGAAGGATGAGCAAGTGGCAGAGGGAACAACTTAAAGCTGCAGTTCTATAACCATTTCCTAGCAGCAAGCATTATTTAACCCAAACAGACTTCCTTCAGAGAGTATGTGCTTATGATTGTACTGAAAGAGAAGATAGATTTGGACAAAAAAACCCACATTCCAGTTTTGCAACAGGAATGACTATGTCCTGTTGGTAGAGACAAGTTCTAGGATTCTGTACAGGGTAGGAATCTGGATTAGGGTTCCAACCCAATGGAACACCAACAAAGAAGAAGCTGAAATCACAGACTGAGTTGACACAAGCAATCCATTTATTTATTCATCCATTCATTCATTTATGTCCGGGCTGTCATATGTCTTGAAAAACAGGGACAATCCCAATTTTAAGGATTGAGTTCACATACCTGCAAATGGGACAGAGGGTACTGTCCCAATTTTGTGGAAGAGAATTATGGCAACCTTACATTTAGGCTACATGGGCTGGTTCACTAACAGTCCAGTCCTATCCAAGTTTCCAGAGCTGATACAGCACAACCAATGGGGTGTGCATTTCATTTAGTGATAGGAGGCCTCCTCACTAGGAACATTTATTCCCTTACCTTGGAGCTGGTAAATTGGCTGCGACTGAGCCCCTAGTAAATAAGGCATGAGTATGGACTCAACTGTTCACAGCAATACATGTGAACAAATACGTAAAAGCAGGTTCTTGTTTTGTCATTAATTTGAAAAGTCTTTATGTTGTGTGAAATCTGAATTAAAAATAAGAGTTCTTGTTTGTTGCATCATTACAGAATTTAATATTGACAAAGGTTGTTTTAGAAATACCTACATTTTTCTAACCCCGACTCTTACTCCACCTATATTACTCTCAGGGATCTGTAACAAACATTACTGTGTAGTTATAATCCTGGACATCAACTACATGGATAATCTCCTTTTTATCCCTTTTCTTTGTTTTATTTTTCTGTAGAATCCAAGGATTAAAATCTCTTGAAGGCCATTTCTGCACCTTTGAGTATTGTTTCTGTGTTATTTATGTAATCCTAAATGTGCTTTGCAGAGCTCATTCTCAGAGCTGGTTTATGACCTAATTTGCCACCTTGGAAAAATATTGCATTCCCTTTACACACAGATACTTAGCACCAAACTAAATGAAATGTAAGGCATTCCATCCTGCTGATACTATATAAAAAAGCACAGAGCTAGCAATACATCATATAAATTGCGCTAGTGCTTTTTAAAGCAGATGTAACAAAAAGGAAAATATCTTTTCCCCTAATACTTCATGTTGCTGTTACTAATTCTAGGTCATTATTGCTGTATTAGAAGCCACCATAGACTATCATGCAATCCAGGACACAGATTCCAATTCACATGTTGTTTTTACTGTCTTGCTAGATTTATATTAGACAAATTGTGGAAAAGCTTAAACACAAGTTTAACTACAAATCTACATTCAATGAGCAATGACAATCAAAATATTTACACTTGAATAATACAAATAAGAAAAATGTAGAATGAACATTAGACAGGTTAAATATGTTGGAAAAAGGTGGCAAAGGTGGGATTTAAATTTTTCAGATAAATAAATATAACATTAGCCATGAAATATGAAGCAGCTAGAATGAAATACATTTCCCACTACTCAGATATTTGCTGGAGTCCCCCCCCCCCCCCAAAGAAGACTGCAATCTCCAAACAGTTCCAGGACAGCATAATATACTGATAATGTATTGATAATAGTGCTGTGGGTGGCACAAGTGGCTAAGACGCTGTGCCTGTTAACCAGCAGGCCAGGGTTCGAGACCCGGGTCGGCCCCACAAGACACGGTGAGCTCCTGTCCTTAGCCCAGCTCTGCGACGCCAGCTGGATCCAATCGTATTGGCTCTGCCTTTCCATTGGACTAATTCAGTGGTGTGGAGAGGGGGGATTTGCTGCTTGGGTAACAGCCTATCCTCCATAATAATCCAACCCAGGCTTTTGTGCTTTGCATGCAGCGTATGCAGTGCAGAGCATGATACCATAGTCTTCCAAGACTGACGGAGGCCTGCTTTTTTTTTTTTAAATGTACTGATAAAGTGATATTGCTAAGACATTGCTGATTACCATAGGAAGCAGACTTTTGTTTTCCTAAGGCACATTTATCTTTTAATTTTAAGGGCCAACCTTAATATGTATTAAGGGATAAAATCGCTGACTAAGATCACAGATGAAAAATCCGCTGTTAATTAGGTTATACTAAACCTATACAATTTTATTCTGAAAAAGCAGATGAATATACTGAAGAATAAAGTGGAATGTGAAGATCCAGCTTTTTACTAGACTTTTTTAAAAAAAATACTGCTATTGCACTTTTAGGTTTCTTTATTTTATATTCAACGAGCAAGTAATACCACCAGATAAAAATAAGTGGTCCTTGACTTCCTGAGATACCTTTAACATATTCATGACAGAAACCTAGCAAGCACAAAATTTAACACCAGGTTTTTTTGAGGGTATGGGATGTGGGGTAGGAATCCAACGGAATAATCAGCCAGCCACAATGTATGCCACTAAAGATGACTTTTTAAGTTCTAAAAAGAGTACTTGGCCACTGAGCACAATTAGGCTTTGTCTCCATCCCACAGGTGCTCTTATTGCATTGAAAATAATCTTATTTTTTGAAAATTACAATTTCCTGATCTAACTAAACCAGTGAAAAATTCAGTCTAAACCTTTTAAGGGTAATTAAGGATGTCATTTTCATAAAGGCTAAAATACACTCACAAAAGCAACTCCAAGTGTCAGCTAATATACTTCGTAAAACCTTTGTTTCTAAAATCAGCATAAATATTTTATCATCCAAAATATAGAATTTGCAATGGAAATGTGAGAAAACAGCAAACAACATTAATCAATGTAGGAAATAATTGAAACCAACTCATAATAATAATGACACTACCACCTTTGCACTAACTGTGCAACTACAATACGACATACACTATCCCTTTATGTGATGAATCAAAACTCTTCATTTGGGGAAAAAAGGAAGCAAACAGCAATCCAGTTCAGCAGAAGTGAAGGATAAAGAATTGATAGTAATCCTCATGCTCCTCACATGAACTCCAAAGGCAGTTCAGTGAGACTTTAAAAGCTGAAAATTGTTAACCAAACACACAAAGTAAGTTCCTCTAATCCTTGTGCCATAAATTACTAATCCTATCAGGAGAGCTAAATTTGTTTTGTGTGTTTACAAGGACCTATATGTCATCAGACAGAGGAACAACTAAGTTAGTAGCATGTGAGAAAAGGAAAAAGTTAAATGCCTGAACCGGAACTGGTTTGAGCATGCAGTAAGCAGGATTTACAAAAAGTACTTACAGCTTTCAATCTCTAGTGTGCAATTTTGTTCATCCAGAGGATATCTTCGTAGGTCCATCATACATGCAGCTGTTGTCGTAATTCTAGAAAAGAAGTATATATTTATGTAAATATATCTATTTTGTTCTTTGTATGAAACACAGATAAAGGACACATATTGCTTCCATTTCATGTGTTAATTTTCTTGTATTGCATGTCCACAAGGAAACTATCCACCACTTTTGCCCAACAGAAGAATAAGATGAATGCATTTTATATTGATTCACAATGTAGTACAGTTTTATTAAAACTGTATTAAAACATTGTCTGGGAAATGTTTAATACAACCTTCCCATCCCATTTTCTGGTTCTTTAAGGTTTCTTAAAGATCCTCAAACCCTGAGGAGAAGTCAACAGTCAAGGCAAGAGGCTACCAGAGAATTTTTTATGAGCCATCTAAAATTCCTATAATATTCTTAAGAGAGAAATAATATGATTTGATGTCAGTCTGAATATGAAGAGCCAAGGAGATGCTACATACTGTTCCACAAGATGGACAGGGCTAGCATCAGATAAAATGAAAGTAAGGGGAAGAGCATTTGGGGAGCCTTCCAGGCCAACATCACAGATCATACAAGGAGAAAACATGCTGAATAATGGTAGCTCAAACAACCTTTCTTTCTTTCTTTCTTTCTTTCTTTCTTTCTTTCTTTCTTTCTTTCTTTCTTTCTTTCTTTCTTTCTCTCTCTCTCTCTCTCTCTCTCTCTCTCTCTCTCTCTCTCTCTCTCTCTCTCTTTCTTTCTTTCTTTCTTTCTTTCTTTCTGCTACCTACCTACTGTAATATCAGCTTTATTGGGTGGGAGATCAGATACCTTCAATCTGCTAGCACAGGCTACAAAATGTAGGCAACGGCAGGCTGTTTGGAAAAAAAAATTCCCCAGGCTTTCTTACTAAAAATGAAAATTGCAGGACATGACAATCCACTGAATTATTCACGATGATGGACTAGGAGCGGGGATGCTGCTCCAGAGCAAACAATACAGCAGTGCTCAATTTGGGGGTCACGACTCCCAGTTCATGTAAAGGTCCCCTGCTCCCTTTAATGAAGGGGGAAAGGGGAAAAGAGCATTATGACCCCCAGAATCATAACCCTAAGGGAATGGAGGAACTATTTTTGAACTTATCCGAGGGTCTGGGATGTGGGGAGAGGCCTGGGGAACCCTGCAGAGCATTTTGCGTTCCTTGAGGCTTGGAAAGAGTGGCAGTTGCAATTCAACCAGTTGAACACCAAGCCCCAGAACCTGGAAGGACCACTGATAAGTATAAAAATAGCCCCCATTTCCCCCTGCCAAAAAGGAGCATGATCCTGGGGGATCACTGCCCTAGCCTCTCCCTCGCAAAGACTTAACGCAGAAAGTAATGATCCGTGAAAGCTTGAAAACCACTACAATAAAGAAGACCTTACCCTATCACTAAATGGTTAATATGCTATGCCTGATAACTGTCATAGCAAAAGATTGGCATCCTACAAGATGGGATGAGCTCCCATCCTTAGCCCAGCTCTTGCCAACCTAGCAGTTCGAAAGCACATAGGTGCAAGTAGATAAATAGGTACCACTTCGATGGGTAGGTAAAAACAGTGTTCCATGTGTCATTCATGCTGGCCCCATGATCATCGAAACATCCTTGGATAAAGCTGGGTCTAATGGCTTTGAAACAGGGATGACGAGCGACAAGCAGTACAACCTGTGAGGGGCACCTTTATCTTCACCCTATCACTAAACAAGTAATACCTATCTAATAAGTGTTATCTATCATCATGACTAAACAAGTAAGGTTTGGAATGAAATGTCCCAACAGTCATTCCTTTCCATGCCTAGCTAAAATTACAATTCAGATCACCGTTTGTGTACATTGTCCAAGAAATCCCTGGAGGTTTGATGATTTCATCCAGTTTAGGTTAAGGAAAAGGTAAAGGTGTCCCAGATAGGTTGTACTGCCAGATGTGTCCACTCTAGGGAGCGGTGCTCATCCCCGTTCAAGGCCAAATGTCCAAAGACGCTTCCATAGTCATGTGGCCAGCATGACTATATACTGAGGCATATGGAATACTGTTCCCACCAAGGTGGTATCTGTTTATCTACTTGCATTTACATGCTTTCTAACTGCTAGGTTGGCAGGAACTGGGCTAAGGATGGGAGTTCACCCCTTCTGGCTATACTTGGGTCTTGAACTGCTGACCTGCTGAGTGGAATTCTGGTCAGGGTTCTAACCCCAGAGTTTTAGCCACTAAGCCACTGCAGCCCAATCATCCAGTTTACATGACTGGAAAAGTGGACCTCACCTGGCCACTCCATTCTACCCCTTCACCTCCTAGACAGAAAGGTTTTGTGGCCCCTACTGATGAGGCCTAGTTATTGGGATAGGGAAGAATTATTTGAACCCCCAAACATGTTGCATGTTAATGGCTTTTCAAACAAAGGACAAAAGGCTGCTGAAAACCACTCATGTCCCAATTGCTTACAGGCTACTGAGCTTTCCCATGATCACAAGTGAATTTGACGTTCCCCAAAGAAATATAGGACAAAAACAGTGAAAAAACAGGGCATTCGTACAATATATTTTTCTGTCTACGATACACTCAGCTGGCTCTTTAGGAACAGGCCTAACCTAGGAGCGGTGCAGAAGTGACTTATGGTATTTTTGCGACACTACTAGGCTAGCATGGGACTAGTGCCATTCTAACTTGGGGTTAAGATTGCAGCCTCTGCTTAGGAAAATAGGAAAAGGGTGGTAGCCTAATTTTATGGCCAACTCACCAATTTTCTGTGCGGAAAGGAATTTTTTCTATCATGTGAACTCCCAACCAGCACGCCAAAATGCTATAACTCATTTACCACCACAGCTGTAGTTTATGAACTAAGGCTGCAATCCTAAACACACTTTCCTAGGAGTAGGTCCCATTGAATACAATAGGACTTAGGATTGCACCTGAGACATGAAATAGACTAACCCTACAATCCAGAGTAACTATGGGAGCATGTAAGAGACATTTACATTGATGTAGTTACGGCACCACCTAGTGAAAACCTATGGGCAATTGATATTGCAATCTAGAGTAAATTGTTCTTATGTCGGAGCAAGGACTCCCCGTAGTTACTCTGGATCATCATCCTCCAGGCTAAATTAATGAAAAGTATTGGTTTGCATAAAACTCATGATTGGAATTCATTTGCGTTGATGCATATTATTTGACCTGTACTTTAGCAACCCTAGAAATTATTTATCATGTTGAACTCAAGTTTCAAATGTATGCTTATTTAATATATATGCTTAATCTGCTAAACATCACAGTCATTTAAATTTCTACTTTTTACTGTTAAAATATGCTTTGCAAAAAGCAGACATATTTCAGAAACATAAGACCCCCTCCAATAATACTCTGTAGGCTAGTTACACAGTGTGTATTGTGCTCACTTTCGACAGTAAACAGCATGAAACTTGCTATTTATAACACATAGGCAAGAACCATTTAGGTAGGGTAGAGGCATCTGCACCATTAAAATTCATTTACTGCTAAATCTGAGAAAGGAATTGCACTGAGCTGTACCAAGGCAAACAAGTATAGTAACACGGTCTACTTACTACCTCATTCTTCTCATATTTTGGTAAGAAAAGGCAATATGAAGTCTTAAAATCCTTTAACATTACATAGTAATTTAAACTTTTGGAAATTAGCAGAATTGTGATTGTACCAATAGATTTTGAAAACAATTCATTTATTTATTACATTTGTATTCCATCTTTCTCCCTGAAGGGCTCCCAAGGCGGCGCTCCACAAAACACACAAAGAACATATATCACATACGAAGGCCAATCAGACCTTATATGCAGAACTTGAGAAAGCAGAATTTTAGAAAACTGAACCTAATGCACACAATTCTAACATTCAGTTTACTGCAGTGCATGACAAGCACTAAACTTACATTCTGTTTTGCTAAATAAATGCAGAATCTCACATTGCCAAGTCTGGCCATCACCCAGAAAATGGCGATTCATAGGGGCCCAACCTGGCCTGCTGCCTGATAGCTTTACTGATTCCTTCCAAACAGTAAGTAGGAGTATAGCACTGAAATTGTTTTGCTGTTTGCTTCAAACAGAAGTGTTGGAACTAACTCCACTTGAGGTTTGACTTGAAGTTTCATTCTTAATATACTGTATAATTCTCATAATAATTGTTTTTTTACTTTAAATTTACAAAGACTGCAAATCCTTCTCCATGTCTTAAAAACTATGATCCAGTAGCATGTTACTCTATAAATCTTTCAAGACACTACATATATAAACTGAGACAAACACCAGGAAAAATATCAAATGTGAGAAAAGTGGGAAAAAAACTTGTTATGTTCTCCTTCCACTGCACCACACCTGGTTTAAGGGAAAGCTGACATGCACACAGGAGGACAAACTCAAGTTGCTAATTAGCAACCTCAGTAATGATTTCTGAATATAAATTATTTTCTGCACATGACAGCATACCTTTATTAAGACTCTTATCAGGAGTCTTCCATGCAGGATGACTAAGCGCAGGTGACTCTTATGTCTGAAATAGTAACCAAAGCTGTGCACTTGTAGCTATGCCCAGTGTTCACTTCTCTTCCTTGGAAGCAGGCCTGTTTTGTAACAGTTGGAAAGGTTGGCAGCAGCCCCAGTTATAAATATATGGAAATCTGAGGACAAAACTGCCTTATGATTAATTTCTCTCCTGCACAGAGAGATCAGCTTTGAAGAAAAATGATCAAGGATTTTAGCAAAAGTATTTTCCTCTTTTCTTTTAATTTGCTGCCTGTTATAAAATTCAGGATAATTCTGTTTTCTTTTTCCTGGGGATAAAAACATATTTCACAGCTTCCATTTGCCTTGCACAGTCTCGGAGGTCACAAACCAATGCAGGTCTAGGTAAAGGCGTCCCCTGCATGTTGAACTGCTAGTCGTGACTGACTGTAGGGTGCAATGCTCCATTTCTAAGCCTTTAAAGACAGTGTTGTCTATAGACACTTCCATGGTTATGGGGCTCACATGAGTGCCAAAAAGTGCATGAAATGCTGTTTTACATGTCTACTCAGGGGTAAATCCCACTGTTTTCAATGGGGCTGACTCCCAGGAAGGTTTACAGACTGAGACCCTAAATTATAGAGACTACACTTTAAATAGGAATGCTTACAGAATTTGTCCCTATCTGAATTTCTCCCTAGATTAAAGAATTACAAATTAACCAGTCTTGTTTATGGAGTGGCAACAGTGCATTAGGAATTCATTGCTTTTCCACTTATTATTTCCAGTCTTATCTAACCAAGTTACCAGTGCATGCTAGGGCCCACTGATGAAGCACAAAACAAAAAGTAATGTTGCACACCAACAAATAGCACAAGGCTATTACTAATAAAAATAGGTAACTCACAGTGCAATCCTAACACCTGGGTAGGCTGGCACAAGTCCCAGCTCAAGCCCCGTGACTTATAAAAGTGCTGTAAAACACTTCTTTTTCACTCCTGAAGGTGGGGGTCAGGCCAGTGTACATACATGCACCAGCCTCCCCACACCGAGGGAATGGGGAAATGAGTGAATTGTGCTAGACTATATTGGTTAGGATAGTACCTTTGGATGAGAATAGAGATTCATGTTCACATTAGGACCTCAAAGCTTCGTAAATGACATACGTTCCTGCGTTCCAGAAGTAATTTTTAAAATTTCCATGTTAAATTAGAAAAAAAAATTGGAATGTGGAACCAAACCAAGCCATGGAAACAAAGACTGGGGAAATCTTCTCATCTTTACAAATACAGGATAGAAATAGATTACAAAGTTATCTGAGTTGCTGCCATGACCCATTTCACTGCACGCAAACAATTTCATTTATGAAAAGTTAGGACTTGTTCATGAGTCCCAATGAACGCATAACAAAATGTTTAGGATGGGGTACAACAAGCCCCTTTAATCAGGGTGACCAGATTATTCCTGAACCCCAGGACCAAAATTCCTGAACCTCGGGGACAAAATTCCTACCCGCTTAAAACAATTGCCAAAAAGTGTAATTTTTTGTTTTTGTTTTTCATGCTTTTAACCATAACATTTGATATGAAGGAGATATCTCAAAACTGATTTTTTGCATTGGATTCTGCTCTTCAATATGAATCCAACGACATGTGACATGATGGGGTACTGTGCACTATTGCGAAGTTTCAAAATGAAGCCAAAATGTAGGACAGTGAAGCCAAAATGTAGGACACCCGGACAAGAGGCTAAAAATCCAGACAAATCCGGGTTTTTCTGGTCATATGGTCACCCTGCCTTCAATTGTAAACAATTTCAAGCCACTGCATGTTTCCAGTATTTTTAGCTGACCTGGGACACCTGCTTGGCAGTCAGCTGTATTGTATGGTCAATCCCATGCCCTTTCTTTTATAGCACTCCAAAATGTGTGATACAATCTCAATCTGGGTAATCTGTCATCATGGGAGACCACTAGAGGCTGCTTCTACATTGGTTGATGGAAAATATGATACTACCTATTGCTCCTGCAGGTCCAGGCAATAGCCATCTCCTCAAGCTGAAAAAAAACTGGATTTTTCCAGCAATAGAACCTCAGGGTGAGACATCTGGAGAATCCAGTTAAGTGGAAAGATTGTGACTTTCTGAAGGTCACTTGGCAGAGCTAGGATTTGAACCCAGTTTCTCTCTAGCACAGGTTCAATATTATGTACATTATGGGCACAATCCAGAGTAACTACGGGGAGTCCTTGCTCTGGAGTAAGAACACTTTACTCTGGATTGCAATATGAATTTCCCATAGATTTTCACTAGGTGGTGCAGTAACTACGGGTGCACGTAATGTCTCGTATGTGCTCCCATAATTACTCTGGATTGTAGCCTATGTTTCACTGGCTGTTCTTGTGATAGGCCCTCTGTGATAGGCCTTCTGAGAAACCAGAGGCCCTCCAAAGAAAAGCATTTTTTTACGTTAAGATGATGAGAATGAAAACAGATATTAGTGGGACACGCTGACATGAAGGAAACTAGACCAGTTCTGAGCTATTATTAGACCGCAGATGCAACTAATGCTTCCTGCAAAAAGAGCACCTTTTAATCTGTAAGGGACAGTCCAATGGACTGGGCTATCTGCTTACAGTGCAACCAATAAGAAAGATGTTCAAGGCCATGGTAATTTCTGTTGCAGCTTCATGGCGAATGAAGAGGTTTCTCCTATGCATCACATCCACTTATTTCATTGGAATAGTCTTAACAAGAGCAACTGTAAGCATCAGCAATGGCTGTTGTAATTCCAGAGGAGTTCCCCCTAAAACTGCCCACAATTAAAAAAAAACAAAAACCCTGGCAATACCAAATATCATTACCAGGCCAGTGTTCATAATAAAGAATTGTGTCACAACACAGACTACATGCAACCCAGTGCTTCACAGATAACATTTCACTCACTAGTGAGGAAATCAGCTAAATTTTAGAAATGATGAATTACCGTAATAAACAAATATATAATATTGTGACAAGCAGTTCTTTGGCTCTACATTAATTGGTTCTAACTGCTTACTCGCTTTGAATGTAACATAAACTCATGTCAAAGCTTTACATAGGAAAGCAATTTATTAATACTATGAAATAAAACAAATTAAATGCATAGTAACATACTTAACGAAACACTGGAAGCAAAACCAGAAAAACACTGGAAGCAAAACCAGAAAGATATTACCAATACACATTTGCTAGGAAGATGCAAGGTTTAAACTACAGTAGCAAAAATGAAAGATACTTCATATATTTTTAAAATGAATGAAGCTTCAAGTGATAGGCAGCCCAATTCTAACCTATGCTGACAGAACTAGGCTGTATCCAGAGCAAATTACGGTAGTACAATGTTGGAGATTGGCTTTACCTAAGGTTTCTACCCTTACTTCAAGTAAAACCCCTGCCTGCAATATGGGGGATTCTTGGATCCACCCCAGCTATCTAGCTAGCCCAAATTTTATAACCCAGTATAGGTTATAACAGCTATTTAGCTAGCCCAGTATAGGTTCTGGAGGACTAGAAAATGTGCTGAGTGATAGCAGAGGAGGTCAACATCTAAATTCAGGAACCAACTATAAAAAAATGTGGAGGAAGGAAGAAAGAATCTCTTTTATTGTAGTTGCAATGTTTGCACTCTGTACTTAGGTGGTATTGTTGTGTTGTGTGATTCAAAGATCCAGTGATCAGTAAAACAGTGGAATCTAGCAGCAGAGCACCACAAAGTTGCAAATGTGGTTGAGCCGAGGTACCTTTCTTCCCCACTCCTGCTGGATTTAGGCCAGTGCACAGGCATGTGTCAATCAGCCCACAACACCATGGGAAGATATGCCTGCTGAGTTAGGCTGGCCTAAATTGGTTAGGATTGTGCCCTTAATTGCATGTGCTAAGCTTAGAATATATGACTTAAAACGAACATGGCATTCACAGTGGCCAAAATTATTGAGACACTACTCAGCTAAGCAGAAGAATCATAATTTAAGTTCTGCGTAGGAGGAACCCACAGAATGCCACTGAACAGAACAGAGCATTTGGTTGCAATACAGAAAAACTGAGAAATAGGCACATAATGGATTTAAGATTACAGTCTACCACTTGACTGATTTTAATAACAAATACAGCAGCGGTTATGAGAGTGATATAAAACTTGCTGTCATTAGCTGTATCTGGTGTAGGAGTTGATGGTTCCATATCAAAACCAGAAAATATAGCTAGAGTAGGAGCAAGTTTTAAGCAATGAAAACTAAGGGTGCAATCCTAACCTGACCAGCACAACTCATCAGTCTTCCTATTCCCAGGTTGATGTAGGAAGTAAGCACATACCTGACCTAACCTTCCCCCAAGAGTGGCGCAGAGAGTGTTTTACTGCACTTTTGTGATTTTCCCAGATCAGCATAGGACTTATGCCAGCCTAACTGGAGGATTGTAGCCTAAGTGATGAGCAGCCTAATTCTATACTGCTCTGGCTCAGAAGGATCAAATAACCTTTGTTGTCTCCAGTGTATCTCTGTAACAGGTTGGAGATGTATTCATAACTAGAGTTTACTTAGATAACATCACAGGTTGCCCAGTTGGTCTACCTGGATCTGTGCTAACTATGCCAGTCAAGGATACGGGGACAGTGGGGAATGCTGGCCCCCAGGGGTGCCAAAAATTTTCCAGGGACCAGCCCAGGGGTGGGGGGAGTGCTCTGCCTCTGGCGACCTGGAGGGGAGGCTTCCCCACATAGAGCATAGCACAGCTGCCTCCAGCTGTAAATCCTATTATAATAAATAGAGTTATTCCTAGGTTACTGTGGATAGGATTGCAGTTGAGAACCCAATGTCTCAATGCATGTCAACTCAGAGCAGGGATTTGCAACCTTTTTCAGTGCGGGATGCACTGAAAATGCACAAAGCCATCCCAGTCACGCTTACTGGAGACTAAGGGCGCAATCCAGAGTAACTACGTGGAGTCCTTGCTCCAGTGTAAGAACAATTTGCTCTGGATTGCAATATGAATTTCCCATAGGTTTTTACTAAGTAGTGCAGCAACTATGGGTACACATAAAGTCTCTTACAGGCTCCCGTAGTTACTCTGGATTGTAGGGTAAGCCTCATTGACTATAATGGGACTTATTTTTGAGTAGACAGCCATAGGATTGGTCTCTGAGGCTGCAATCCTCCGACAAAGCCCTCTTGATGTGAGGAGGGGATGATACACTTAGAGGAGTCCTCTCGTGGACAGGTCAGGCAGCTGCCAAGGATCTCCAGTGGTCCCTGGACCGGGGGTTGAGAAACCCTGCCATGCAGCATATGTATGGCACCATTTACCAGCACAGGGGAAAGCTCAGGTTTGAATTACTCTTATTTCCAGGGTTACACAGATGACAAATTCACTGATTGAATCAGCTCATTCTTAATGATATGCAAGTCCTGACCATCCCCTACTTTGTTTGAGAGGGACTTGATACAAAGGCTGCCAGCAGAAAATGCGATGATAGATATTCATAAGATTCAACCAGAATTTACATTGTGTGCAACCTGTGCCAAATGGATGGATAGTTGTGCATTTTGGTCTTTGGACAAATGACTTATCAATGTCAGTTAGAATCATAGAATCATAGAGTTGGAAGGGCCCTAGTAGGTCATCTAGTCCAACCCCCTGCCTGCAGCAGGAAATCCCCTTAGAGCATCCCTGACAGGTGCTTGTCGAGCCTCTGCCTGAAGATCCCTAGTGGGGGAGAGTCCACCACCTCCCTTGGCAATCTGTTCCACTGCCGAACCACCCGAACTGTCAGGAATTTTTCCCTGAATTTCTCTGGAAGCCATCCTTCAATAAAATATCTTAAGCCATGTGAAGCACATAAAAGATCTGTTCAGTATTTTGGGGCCAAATCCTATCCAGCACACAAGTGGCAGATCCAAATGGCTATTGCTGGATTCTGCGCTGGTTCCATGCTGGTCTCTAGGCTTTCAAGCTCATCCTGAGGGATAGGATTTGTCTGAGGAGACTCTTCAACTCCCATCCCCTTCTGGGCCTGTTCCTACCATGTTCTGCCTTCCCTGCCCTGCTTCTTCCCAGAAATGTCTCTCTCCTGACATCCTTCTCATGCTGCAGTTTGCTTACCTGCTTACCAGAGGTGGCTGGGGGATCAATCTGCACTAGTGGCACAGGCCTCACCAGTTACACTTGTTTCCTTCCAGTGGCATAAATGTGTCTTATGTTACATTTCCAACACTCATCACTGGCATTGGGGTGGCTGCATTGGCAGGAGAGCAGCCTAAGACTGGGATACCTAACTGCTTTTATGCCCATTCCCCCTTTTTATCACTTGCAAATTTGAAATAATCACATTTACATAATATTCTCTTATTTTTTCATTTTTTGTAAAATAAAAATGAAAGACCAAAAATTTCTAATGTGTGTGTAAATGTGTGTTTCCAATGAATAAGACAGGATTACAGCCCTAAATCATCCTGAGCAAAATGAGATTACTTCCGAGTAAAATAAAACATTTTCAAATACCTCTGCAAATTACAGGTCAAATTACAGTCAACTCTTTGTTGTGTTTTCTGATTTCAGTCAGAGCCCTGTATCATTATTGTGAAATAAAACACCATATTTGTTTGCATGCACACCCATTTTTAGTGGACAAAGACTTCATTAAACAGCTTCTATTAAAACTTCCTTACTCTAATCAAGTAAGGACTTGCTAGGAAAACATACTTAGCACATATCTTTCTCCTTCTTAGTTTATTATCACTGATTTAATTTTTCTATTTGCTCTATGTTTCTTTTCCCAGTTCTTCCATTTACATGATTGGTATCCCTAGTGAAAAATATGGATATAATTCTCATCCCACCGAAGTCAATACGTTACAAATGATTTCAGTGGAAATGGAATGCATTTCATTTTACTGTCCACAAAACTGGTTCTCCTACATGTCTTCCCATGTATCTGAAAATACTAAAAATTTTAAAAAATTTGGCCAGTAATAGCATCATTCTCTATGTAAGTTAGCTGATCCAGCATTCTGTTAGTGCAGCTGCATCATCATTAATGATGAGGGACAAGTTGGAGCCCAATTTTTAAAACCATATTTGCACAAAAATAACTATGGAATATTAGAATAGAAATTGTATGAGTCTAAACAATATTTATGAACGTTAATATTTCAATAGTTTTTTTTATACATAGCTCAAGTATTATTCCTTGAGTTCTTGTACTTGCTGGCAGGAATATGAAGTTCACACAAGGCCAAACTGTATCTTTAGAAGTCCACATAAAATGGGCCACCCGGGAATAAATGCAGGCTCACTTTAACTTCCTTTCTCATTACAAAAGAGGAAAGGATGATGGGGAAGAAAAACTGCAGCAAAATTTTGTACTGGAAATCACGTAGAAAAGGGAGCGCTATCTGTAATGCACAAAAAATATGCCATACATTATGTTAGAAATTATGCTTCAAGATTTCATAGAGAGAAAGACAGATCACGATTCTAGGCTGGAAGAGTACAGTTGTGAGCTGTTCTTATGGAAAAAATGAGAGATATGAAATATATTTATAACCTGACATGAGGATATTGCTCAGTGATAATCTAAAATATGTACATGTCAAAAAGACCAACCATTTCTTACACATTGTTTACTGCTTAACAAGATTTGAGCTTTCTCCATACTGTAAGATGTCTATGTTCTTGGAGTCATGAGTATAGTTTATGATTAACTGGAAGTTTTTGTCCCTGAGTACACCATCTACTTATTTCTATATGTGTATGACTGCCATTAATCCCCAAGTGTTACACTTAGGAATGCCCTGAAACTGTGCTCTCCAATCCACCGCTGAAAAGGACGTAACTGGAAAAACAACATTTCTCTTTTCAGAAGGCAGATCTGGGTTGAAGAGAAGAGGCAATATATTTTTAAATTTCTCTTCCCTCTCCCACCCCACCCCCCAAAAAATAAAAACCAGCCAAGATTCAAGAAAAAGAGAGGAAGAGATTCATTGCAGAAAATGATAATGATAAAGTGAAGGCAAATGTATATTTGCTGGTGGAATTTCATAGACGATTCATTAGTATGATATCTTGGATGCAAGGGCAAGCCCAGCAAAAGCTCAAGCTTAGAGCCATGCAACCTCTGAGCTTGTCTAACCAAACCGAACAACCTAAAGTTTGAGCAGATATATATTCTTTGTGAGCCTTCTAAGTTGCTTCCATTTTCTTGATCCTTCAACTTTCCTGTCAAGCCTTTAGACAAACATTCTTGGCAGAAGGATCTCTATTAAGTGCAAATTATATTCTTTTTAATTGAATTGCTGATTTTTCTTCTCTCATCATTCCTCTCAAAAGCCTCATTGTTAAATGCAAATTAGATGTTTTCATTACAACTCTTAATAGTAAAAAACACCTAATTAACATTTAAAAATTAGGCTTTGGGGAAAGAATTTTTTAGCAAGCTGAAGAACATTCAGGCAAGTGGCAAGATTAACAAGGAGAGCATATGAGAAGGCTTGGCACAAATAAGTCATTTGGTTTGGGGAAGCTTCACGGTGCTATGTCAATTGCCAGACAAGTGTAGGGACTGCACTGTCCCATTTATTTTAATTTACTCTGGAACTTCTCTGGACTTGCCCATACTTCAAAAAAGCATAAATATTCCCTTTTAGGGTGTTTGATTGGCCCTTCTTAAGCTACAATCCTTTACTATGATGAAAAAACTGATGCAAACTACAAACCCATTCTGAGCATGTGTAGTATCTCTTTTTATCAGGGTGACCAGACGCCAAATGCAAAATCCCTGAACAGCAAGGCCAAAATTCCTGATCGAAGGCCAAAATTCTTACTCCCTACCCGGAAAATGTAGGATAAAATGTAGGACATGTTAAAATAAGCTAAAAACACTGGTATTGCTTTCCTGTACATAGTATATTACGCTCTATTACTTATTTTAAATTGAAAAATGATGAGCTCTCTGCTCACCCTGTCCCAGTCTGGTTTGGGGGTTGTGGAACCAATTTTGGGGGTTCCCAAAGTTTTCCAAACAGCTTTGCCAAATAAGGCATTCAGCTTCATGTTGGTTCTGTTCAGGTTTGAATGAATTGGGGAAAAATTGGCACTTGTGTTTTGGCATTATGGAAAATAAAAGCAGATATTTATTTTTATGCCCAGACACTAAGTTTTTTGCACAGGGTGATCAGATAACAAATGCAAAATCCCTAAATCCCTAAAATTCCTATGTGCTTAAAAAATTGAAGGACACCACAAAAATGTAGGACACATGTAGGGCATGTTAAAATAAAGCAGAAATACTCATATTGTTTTCCTGAACTTAATTTCAACCTTTTAAAATTGAGAACTTTGTAAAATGCATGATTTAGACCCAGACATTAAAGCAACCGTTTGTAGTAGCATAACACAAGCCAGTGACTCCAACGTATGTGGTTCAGACCCAAACACACAAACACAAGCACACACACGCACACACACACATGCGCGCACACAAGCAAGATATCAAGCAGAGAGGGGGATACAAAGGAGGACATCTCTGCATCAGGGAGGTGGGATCTGGAACCACCAAGAGAAATCTGCAGAAATCCCTGAGGGTGTGCAGACTGCAAAAGCAGACTGTGAGGATCCAGAAAGACCAGGATGTAAAGGACTGGGAAGGAGGAATCAGAGTATCCTCAGGCAGGAGTTACCTTGCAGGTCTAGAAGTGGAGCACAGCCTGAATTGTTGGCTGAGGCAGGGTTAAGTGGCACTGAAAGAGTTAAGAGCTGGAGGTTTAAGGCTAGGGAAATCTGAGCTGCGTGCATGGCTCGTAAATTCAGGAGGCACTCTTGCGTTTCCCTACTCCCCTGGACATGGTAATAAATACCGGAGGTGTCCGGGGAAAGCCGGACGTCTGGACAGCCTGCATTTTATTCATGTGTAGCATGTGAAGTATTTGCATTTATTACACAAGCAACCATTACATGGTAAGAAAATTTGTATACTATCAAGGTAGTTGTGAACCTCCACTAGAACATACATTTTTAGCCAGAAGCATAAGAAAGGAAGAAGCACTGACAGGACCTCAGCTGAGAGCTTTTGCTTTGCGTGTAAAGGTTGTCCCAGCAGGATGTCCTGCAAGTTGTGACCAACTCTAGGGAGTGGTTCTTATGCCAAAAAAACCAGCAGTTTCTGAAGATGTCTCTGTGATCATGTGGCCAGCAGGACTAAATGCCAAGGCATGACTAACGCTGTTTCCTTCCCACCAATTATCTACTGACTTTCACATGTTTTTGAACTACTAGGTTGGCCAGTTCTGGGCAAATAATGGGAGCTCACTCCATCTTGTGATACTCAGGTCTCAAACTGTCAACTTGCTGCACTTCAGATCAACAAGCACAGTGTCAACTAACCACTGAGCCCCCACAGCATTGCATGTACGATGACCCAAATTTTATTTCTGGCATCTCCAAGGAGTTGGAAAGGTTTCTGTCTGGATCCCCAAGTGGCTACTGTCAGTCAAGAGAAGAAATTATTGATGTGGGTGGACCAATTGCCTGATTTTGCGTAAGGCACCCTTTGTATGTTCACCGTACCAGCAGAAAGTCCAAGAAACCACAGAAAAACTGAGAACAACTATTTCTGCAACTACTTCCATCTGACCTTCAATATGACCTTCAGAGACTAAAGTATAAATGTACCTAGACAGATACATTGCCACTACAAAAAGTGAAACTGGTGCTATTGTTCTAACCTGTGATTCCTGAGTCCATAATTTTATGTGTGTGTTTTTAAAGACCGGAAAAAGGAAAAATAACAAGTAGCAACTTCAACCTTTTTTGTTTCTGCCCCCTCATGCATTGATAAAACTGAGATTCACATATAGAACCAGTTGCTGGAATATACATGGAGAAAGTATATTTGAAACTTCAGGGAGATACTGATAAAATTAAAGTATCTGGTGAAAAGATTCTGTTCTTAAAAGGATAAAGCCTATCCTTGAAAGGATAGAACCTTAGGGTGCTGACAAAATCCTTTGTATGAGAGATTGGATTTGTGAGAGTGTGTTCTGTGTTGATGGGTGCAATCCTAACCAATATTCAAGCTCCAGGGAAGGGGCAATACAACTCGAAAATAAGGAAACAAACATTTCCTCACCTTGAGGAGGTCGTCATGAATCCTCCTCAACTGTAGAATGCAGCACATGCACCTCTCATAGAATCATAGAATCATAGAGTTGGAAGGGACCTAGTAGGTCATCTAGTCCAACCCCCTGCCTGCAGCAGGAACTTCCCCTAGAGCATCTCCAACAGGTGCTCATCGAGCCTCTGCTTGAAGATCCCCAGTGAGGGAGAGTCCACCACCTCCCTTGGCAATCTGTTCCACTGCCGAACCACCCTCACCGTCAGGAATTTTTTCCATAATTTCCAGCCAGAATCTCCTTTCTTGCAGTTTGTATCCATTGGTTCTAGTTCTGCTTTCAGAAGCAGCTATGAACAAATTGGCCCCTTCCTCCCTATGACAGCCCTTCAGGTATCTGAAGAGGGCAATCATGTCTCCCCTCAGCCTCCTCTTCTCCAGGCTGAACATCCCAAGTTCCCCCAACCTTTCCTCGTAGGGCTTCCCTTCCATCCCATTGATCATTCTTGTCGATCTCCTCTGGACTTGCTCCAGTTTGGCTGCATCTTTCTTAAAGTGAGGTGCCCAGAACTGAACACAGTACTCAAGGTGAGGTCTCACCAATGCAGAATAAAGAGGAACTATAACTTCTCGTGAGTTGGAAGCTACAGTCCTCTTAATGCAACCTAAAATGGCATTTGCCTTCTTTGCAGACACATCACACTGCTGGCTCATGTTCAGCTTGTGATCCACGGCGACTCCAAGATCCCAGTCACATGTTGTGCTGCCAAGCCAAGTATCCCCCATTTTATACCTATGTTTTTGGTTTTTATTTCCTAAGTGCACTTCTCCCTGTTGAAATTCATTCTGTTTGTTACAGCCCAGGATTCCAGTTTATCCAGATCCTCCTAGAGGTTTCTCCTGTCTTCTGATGTGTTTGTTACTCCTCCCAGTTTGGTGTCATCTGCAAATTTGATCAGGCTCCCCCGTATCCCTTCCTCCAAGTCATTGATGAAAATGTTAAAGAGAACCGGGCCCAAGACAGAGCCTTGAAACTCTTCTAGCCAAGACACTAGAAACTGACCTCCAGGTTGACACAGAACCATTTACTAAAATCCTTTGAGTTCGGCCATCGAGCCAGTTGCAGATCCACCTAACAATTGCCCTGTCTAGCCCATATTTTTCCAACTTCCTAATTAAAATGTCATGTGGGACTTTGTCAAATGCTTTGCTGTAGTCAAGATAAATGACATCCACAGCATTGCCACTGTCCAGTAAGCTCATAACCTGATCAAAAAAGGAGATCTGATTTGTCTGGCAAGATTTATTCTTGGTAAATCCATGCTGGGTTGTTTTGATCACCGAGTACTTGTCTAGATGTGCACAAATTGTGTGTTTTATGATTTGCTCTAATATCTTGCCCGGGATTGAAGTCAAACTGACTGGTCTATAATTTCCTGGGTCTTCTTTTTTCCCCTTCTTAAAGATTGGGACTACATTTGCCCTCTTCCAGTCCAGTGGCACTTCTCCACTCCTCAAGGATTTCTCAAAGATGATCGACAGAGGCTCTGCAAGGACATCTGCAAGTTCCTTAAGAACTCGAGGATGCAGCTCATCTGGTCCAAATGACTTGAATTCATTTAGGCCAGTTAAGTGGTTTCGAACCAGTTCTCTGGTTTCGAACCTCTGGCACAGCTATGCCAGTGCTGGAAAGTTGGTTAGGATTGCGCCCGATGTAATGTAAATACTTTTGTAAGCTAATCCTAATGTGGCTTCCCCAGATTGAAAGAACAAAACAGTTAGCATAAAGGATAACAGTCCATTCCTGTCCCCCACTATTAAATTTGATGCAATTGCATTGACAGATCTCTTGCTACATCCAATATGGGGGTATCAAGTGGCAAATAAAAACCACTAATAGGTCTTCTCGGACCTACATTAGCTAGATAACTGGTGTAATTCTGAGGATAAAAATGCATGGGTGGGTTGGAGCATGGGATATAGTATTAGGTATGTGGTTTTGATGCTGTTATCCACCTTTCCAAACTGTGAGCCAAACTTCCTCCTCCCTGCTCATAAACTGTCTCCTCCACCGATTTACCTGGATTGCATTTTGCATCTGAGCAAGAGCTCCTGGCCAGTTTTACCAGTGGCTCCATTGTGCATAATGGCAGCATATTTCAGCCATCTCTGGGCCTTTTGTGCCAGCAGATCAGAAGATCTACTGTTTCAAAAGGCCCATAAGATTGACCCTATCTTTACTAACGAGAACTTTCATACAACAAAACTTCCACTTAATAAGGACAGATATTGAGTCATATATTCAAGTATAAGCTGACCCGAGTATAAGCCGAGGCACCTAATTTTACCACAGAATTCCACTTCTTTGCCCATCGTATGACAAGTATAAGCTGACCCGAGCTGAGCCAAAGGGGGGGGGGGGCTTTTTCAGCAGAAAAAAGTGCTGAAAAACTAGGCTTATATGCAAGTATATACAGTAATTTGTGCTTTCTAAATCCACTGGCTGCTGAAGTTATAGAACTGGTGCTTTTGCATTGGCATAATTCAGCCCTTCATAGCGCTTTCTAAGAAGTGCAATAGCATTGGGCCCTTAATAGTGGAGTTATGTTAAGCTTCTATTGTCAGGTCTCTGGAACCAAACCAGTTTTTATGTAGTGACTTTATGGACTTATAGAATTAACTCAGAAATAAACCGTCACTATTTCCAAACTTGTTTCCCAAATCAATCCAAAACCATCATATTGAGAGGTTCATTTAGACATTCATATCCTGGGCCATGTTGAATCATAGAAATCTAGAGTTGGAAAGGACCCAGTAAGTCATCTAGTCTAACCTCCTGCCTGTAGCAGGAAACTATAACTTCTCGCAACTTGGAAGCTACAGTGCTCTTAAGGCAGCCTAAAATGGAATTTGCCTTCTTTGCAGATGCATCACACTGCTGACTCATGTTCAACTTGTAATCCATGGTGACTCCAAGATCGCGCTCACATGTTGTGCTGTCAAGCCAAGTATCCCCCATTTTATACCTGTCTGATTTTTATTGCATAAATGCAGAACCTTGCACTTCTCCCTGTTGAAATTCATTCTATTTGCTACAGCCCAGTATTCCAGTTTGTCCAGTTCTCCTGGGGGTTTTCCCTGTCATCTGTTGTGTTTGCTACTCCTCCCAGCTTGGTGTCATCCGCAAATTTGATCAGGCTCTTCCGTATCCCTTCCTCCAAGTCATTGATGACGATATTAAAGAGAACCAGGCCCAAGACAGAGTCCTGGGGCACCCCACTCGAAACTGACCTCAAGGTTGACGTAGAACCATTTACTAAAACTGGGGGGGGGGGGAATGTGAAACACTTTGATCACAGAATCTTAAAGACACTTTCCTGGGAGTAAGACCCATGAAACACAATGGGGCTTACTTTTGAGTAGATATGCTTAGGTTTGTGCCAAGTCTTTAAAAAGCTAAGGATTGCTTTTATACTTATCAAAGCCAAGACCATGGAACTGCAAAACTCATCAGAAGAATAGTATTCAAACATTCATTCCATCAAAGCATGGCTACAACTTGAATGCTGGAGGATCATAATGCCACACTTATTACAGGCCCCAATAACATATTTCCTTCAGAAACAGCAGTTTTCTAGAGGCTAGCACCAGAGTCGGATCACCTAGGTAATTCCATCATCTAGGATCTAGTATGCTGTAATGTTTTTTAAAAGGCTGTCTGTAGTTCCCTTCCCTCTGGTTTGGTTTTTGACATCTCCCACTGGCCCTGTAACATATTTCCCATCTGTTCATACAGATGGCACATTCCACCAGAGTCAAAAGAGCTGGTGTCCCAATATGTTATGCTCCACTGGCATGGAAGTGCCGCAGAATACTGGACAAGAAGTTACTCAAAGTTTCTAACAAAGATGAAGACAAACACTTGCATAAAGAAAATTGATGGTGCAGGTATATAATTATTCCCCATTTCCCCTTGGTGCCATAATATGACTAATACCAAAACGGTGTTTGCAAACAGACTGTCAGCACAACCCTAACCATATCTATTCAGAAGTAAGTCCCATTGTGTTCAATGGGTCTTACTCTCAGATAAGTGTGTTTAGGATTGCAGCCTGTGTTGCTAAAACAGACAGGTTGTAAAGAAAAATTTGGGGAAATCTTCTGTCCTTGCTATCTGATTGGGGTCTTCTCCATACCTTGAAACTTTAGCCTTCATCTACCAAAGTGAGAAGGGCTTCTTCTTCATACTTATGTGGAGCACTGGTATAACCAGGTGATTAAGCGTAGCCCACCATCTTCAGATCTTTGAGGCATATACTATTCCAGTGGTATCTGAACTTTTAGGAAGAACTGCTGTTCTGAAAAAATAGTCCTCGGGGACAGCCCATGGCTGGTGGGGACAGCCCATGGCTTCCTGGTGCCTCATTCTGAACATCAGCTGGTGCTCCCCTTTTCCTGATGACCTACCAACCTATTTTCCACACTTCCTATTCTGCTCTGTTGTTTCTCTTCCTTTTTCCAGTCTAGACATGCGGAAGCTTCAGCTGGACATTCTGCACCACCTGGAGGCTGGCACTATCTAAGGTAAGTGTCCTGTGGATGGAATCACTGCTGCAGGATTAAGTCACTGCCATGGTAAAAACTTAACATAGTTCTCTCCTATTACGGAGGACTATGGGAACCACTGTGCTAGTAACTACATTTAGGATTAGAGCAGATGTCTCCAAACGTTTTAACACAAGGGCCACATTATACAGCTTACACAATGTTGAGGGCTGAAAAATAATAATACATTTGTTAAGAACTAATACTTTTAGGGAGCAAACTTAATCAATTTAGGCAGCACAACTAGATCATGTTTAGATGACAGCTCTCATGCTATTTCCCTCCCATCAATTCATGTACAGGTTTGCTGTGGCAAGGAAGGAAAACTGCCTGGGGGTTTTATAAGGGAAAAGCAACAGGTGGAAAAGCCACAGGTGGGGCAGAGGGTAAACCTTCATTGTCAGGCATTGCAAATCTCAGCCTTCCACCCCCTGCTTAGAAGTGGAGAAGCAGCATTTGGATTCTTGGACCAGTTTGCTGCCAAAAAGTTTGTTTTTAGAATTCTTGAACACCTGGCTTTTCTGAAATAATCTGCCACAGCTAGAATTTTTCACCCCCTCCATTGCTAGAGATCAAAGCTCAGTTGTTACAAATATGTTTTGCTTTGGAGCCGACAAGTGCTGATTGCAATGCTGTCAGCAAAAGACAAAAAGGTGTTATCACATGGAGCTACATGGACCTTGAAATTTGTTCTTACCTCTTAATGTTGACCATATAACAAGAGAAGAAAACTAATATTTCAGAATAACAGTTTGGCACTTCAGCTAAACAGCCAAGAAGATATGGTACTCAGTTCCCTCCAAGGAATTTCAAATATGTCTCATAGTTATTTATGCTTGTCTGTAAGAACTTCTAAATAAAATTGCCTTGTCCATGATCAAATTCAGTGTCACCAGCAGGAAATATACTACCAGTAGATGGTTGAATATTCACAGTGCAGTGTTTCTTCTCAAATCCTCCTACAGGATTTTAAATGAAGGAACAAGTCCAAATAAATTCAGAGTTGCTCTATCACACTACCTACTGAAGTTGTTACCTACAAAGTTATCTATTAGTTATTCTCAGTTGTATGACAGAAAGCTTTGAAATAATTAAGACAGACAACTATCAAAGCAACTGAAGTTATGGAAAGCTGGAAAGAAAAAAAGTTCATTCTTAGGATATTAAATTAGGCAATTTAAAATGTTTGATGCTGACCTGAGACCATAGAGAACTGTCCCATCTGGATGTAAACGAATCATCCTGTTCTTCACAGTAACACCATGTACAAATGACTTCTTATCATTCAGGAAGTAGGTGTCAGGAACCCAAAGCTGATCTGCTACTCTATTGTCCAGTGTAAGATTTAAAGGTATTACATTATACGAAAGCCTCTTATCCCTCCATGCTTGCTGAAAGTACATTGTCAAGGTATAGTCCTGAAATGATAGAAGAGAGAGGGAGAAAATAGGTTGAAATTGATTTTACCATTCCTTGAGTTACCTGAGAGATGAAAGCAAAGCAGATGGTCTTCTTCTACACATATTCACTTATGGGAGTTAGCCTGGACATTTTGAAGTGCAACTGTCACTTGAAAAATCTTCCTCTTTGATTTTTGTATTCAAGGATGCAAGGTTTTCAGTCCTTGTATACAAGGATTGTATACAAGACTCTTCAATAAGCAGCATGATGATGTTCTCTCTTAATTTTATTCATACACTTTCATATTTTTGAGAAGTTCATGCACTGTGCAAATATAACTGCTCTTTCAGAATCCACATTTGAAGACAGGAAACAGCCTTATACTGAATAAGACCACCTATCTCAGTACTATCAAAACTAACTGATAATAACCTTCCAGTTTCGGACAAGAACATACCTTTTGATGCTTCAGGCTGACTCAAGGACTTCTGTAGGAAATGCATGTGCAATTTATAGAAGCCACAATTTTATGCAACGTTGCATTGCCTCTCACTGCTCCTGCCTCACCCTGGATCTATCCTGCAGAAGGGGGCTACCCAGCACTTTCATTGAGGAAACAAGCAGCAATGGAACCCACTTAGAACAACCAGACTCTGCATTAAAAATGGCAACAGAAACAATTCATACTAAGTGAGCCTGTACATGGTGCAGCCATGGTGTAGCCATGGCTTTAAAACCTCAAGGACTGCAAATAAGGCTGCCTGTAGGCAGGAGGCTCAGGGTTCCAGTAAGATCTCCTTGAGGATATAAAAAGCTGATGTACTTTGGTGGTGGACCTGGGAGGATACGAAAAGCTGGTGGACCTTCCTGACATGGGAATCCACCAAAAGCATTCTTGATCCTGTTTGCCTCTCTCCTTTATGACTCAGTCTGTTGTGCACTCCAAGAGGGCAACCTGGTGATCCGGCACAGAAGAAATCAGTACTGTTTGCTTTTTCAGAACCCACATTTGAAGACAGGAAACCAAGTCTGCATGCAGCAGAGCATGTGGGAGTGATCCCAGAATACTTTCAATTTCCTGCTATGCTTAACCAGCCTTCTTGAAGGAGGGGCAATTTGCCTTAAATAAAAATCAAAGTATGAAAGGTTGCGTGGAACTGCTTTAAGCGCATCTGAAAAAATTATACTAGAAGTGCAATTTGCATGGCTCAGTTTTTGAAATAGCACATTTTGTTGCATTGACCTATCAGGCTGACTTGGTAACTTCCATTGTGTGGCTGGCACGAGAATAGACAACAAAGTGCACTTACTCTTGTGCGCATGATCATCACTGTCCCAATTCATTTGCTTTCCTCAAGCTCTCTTTGATGCAAAGTCGTTTGATACAATGCCTGCTGCAGCTCCCTGCATAATGTTTAGAGGGGCAGAGCATCTTTTAAAGTTACATACATCTCTATGTGTCGACCTCTTGCTTTGTGAATGAGCTGATGGAGTGAGGTTGTGGGATTTTTTGTTTGTTTTTATTATGGTTGGTTTTTGTGAAGCCTATGTGGGCAAGCGAGGTAATGGCATGAATGGAAGAAATTCAGGCTGATAACCTAAGCTCAAAGCCCACTGCTGTTTGAAAGATCGATCTGTGAATCTGCATGCATGAACTAAGCTTCGCATTGTTATAATTTAGAAAGACAATGGGTTGAGGAGAGGCTAAAAATTTGGTGCTCAGAAGAGACTTCATTAAATTCTAGCCAGGGTATTTTTCTCCGGCTTCCTCCATACAGTAATCACCATTAATTAAAGTGCAGACCCACAGACCCTGCCTAATGTAGGCCAGTCTCATTACTTCCTATGAGAAAACCAATCCTCATTTGTGTTTTTTTTATACATTTAGATCATTCTTCAGGAATAAATTGAACTGCATGATTAGGGAAAATTTTAAAACAAGATCTGCAAAAGACTGAGTCAAAAGAAACTCTGTGCCAGTATGAAAAAATAAGAATCTGCTTAGCAAAATTAACATTGTAGCTTCTAGTGATAAATTTTCCCAAGAGTCTAATCCAATTCAAGTTTCTAATCCAATCTCAAGTTTCTGGGATAGTAGGTAAGGAAACAAAAGTTATCCTGTAGAGGAACTCATGGAGAGGCCTCTATGATTCTCTTTACAAGGGATGCACAGCATAGCTGCATCTGCAATGGAAAGTTGGATGGATTGGGCTGTTAAGTTTTCTAAAAACTCTGGCAAATGTTTAATATATTTTGAGACAGTAGTCACGTGTAAAGACACAAAAGAAAGCAGAGATCCATGGCAGTGAATTTCAAACTGTTCCCTTCGATCAAAATTAATCATGTTAAGCTTGATACCGAATAAACACAAAAAACCAAAAGCAAGTGTTGACTGTTTAGTGCTTAATGAATAACTGATGAATCAGGATACAAGAACAATTCTCTGTTCCTCTTCCTTACATAAATCAAAAGGACAGGTCAAGCGAGTTGTACTGGGGGAAAAAAACTGTTATGGTATTTTGTTGCATTGCTGTTTCTCGGTTCCACAGGAGAAAAATCTTGCTTCCCTTAAGCAAAAAATTTGGATAGAATTTCTCTTCAATTCTAATTTCAATTAACAGAAAAGGTTTTCTTCCATAAATTTATTGGGAGTTGCTTGATCATATGTACTGCCAAATATAGAACACTTAAATGTTTTGGTTTTTTCATCTTGCCATTGTATTTGCAAGCAATTGTAAGTATTATGTTGTATTATGCTTTGTTTTTTAAAGAGAATTTGAATGATATTTTATTATGTTATATTAAAGTTTTTTTCAATCACTGTTCCAGCTATAGTGTGTAGGTTTTTTAGTTGTTTAATTTTTAACTGTATCTTTTGTATGTTACCTGGAGCAACTTCTGTAAAGGAGGCTAATAAATTCGGTAATCTGTGTCTATAGCACTGTTGGAAATGGATCTGCAAAACCCACAATCTGTTAAGCCTTTGCCCTAAGACGAGTTGATCTTAGTGCTACTTCAAACAGGGTGCAATCCTAACCGTAACTATTTGAAAGTAAGTCCTTGTGTGTTCAATGGGTCTTACTCCCAGGAAAGTGTCTTTAGGATTGCATCCACACTCTTACAAAGGAAATTCACATTTCTATTATTCTGTATCACATACAGATTTTCAAGATGAAACTGATCCTGGTGTAGAAACAGTGATAGCTCCACTACCAGTGATAGTCCACCAGCTTTCTGTCTCATAATCCTTATAAGAGGTATTGTTAAATTAAACTCTGTGGGTGTTTCTGGCTAATAATTTTGAATCTACTGCCATTATTACATCTAATAAAATGTATGAATAATTAGCTGAGGCACATTCCTGGTTTCATATAATCTCAACAAATTCATTTGGAAAATCCTACAATTAAAACATGAAAGCAAGAGGGTACACAATTAATGAGGTTTGTGTAGATCGCCTTATGGAAAAGCCAGTCAACTGAATAGATGTACTATATAGACAGTAGTCCCTTGATTTATGAGCATAATTTGTTCCAGAAGCATGCTTGTATTTAAAAACACTTGTAATACAAAGTGGGTTTTCCCATAGGAAATAATGGAAACTCAGATGATTAATGCTACAACTAAAAGTATTTATATAAAAATATTAACTTTATATAAAAATTATTACAAAACAGTGTAATATAAAACAGAGCACTGTAATCTAATTCAAAACATTGTAATATATAGTAATACAAAATACTGCAATAAAGAAAATACTGTCCAGTACTGAATTGTACTGTACCTTTGAAAAACTTCATGGCTGATGTGAGGGAGACAAGAGGAGGATGACTTTCATTATCACTAATGGAGTCACTGCTATCCATGGGCTCCATGGAATCTTTGTCTTTTCATGCAACTTTAACATTTCCATGCTACTGATGGGGAGTAGCATTGGAATATTGATAATATTCCACACTTCCACACACAGATCCCACATACACAGTCCACTGACCATGAAAGCCTATTCTAAACTTCCTCAGAAGTGCTCTTCTTTCAAGATCGTGCTCTTAAATCAAGTCAGAATTTCTGAGAAAATTTTGCTCAATACAAAATGCTCTTAATTCAAATCATTCTTAAATCAAGGTACCACTGCATTTCCGAATATTGGAGAGTGATTGCCTCTAGCCAAGCCCATCTCCTCTGATCTGTAGTTAGATTGGTCAGGCACAGAGGCATACCATTAATGTGGCACAAGATGTCTCGTGCCATGGGCACATACACCCAGTTTGATATTGACTTGTAACATTAGCTAAAAGATGAGTTTCAGGTGTTTTGATAGGGGCAAAATTTCAGTCCTTGCTATGGGCGTCATTTTGCCTAGGTACGCAACTGGCCAGGCATAACAGTAAGTGCTGCAAGCACCACAAGTGCTGTGAAAACAGCCCCTCTGACTCACAATCACATTCAAGACAGTGATGGCAATGAACAGGAGTCACCTGAATAGCTCCAATGGTAAATGAAGTGGCTGCTTGAATGGCATGCTGTGGTGCACTGATCTGATTACTGAAGGAAAAAGTCAGGGTAAACTAAAACTGTACAGAATATTCACCAATTTACAGTGCAATCTAAGCATGACTACTTAGAAGTAAGTCTCATTGTGTTCAGTAATATTTACCAGGAAACCTGCAAAGTGTGCTTAGGATTGCAGCTTTAGGGTACAATCGTAAATCACACTTTAATGGGAGTAAGACCCATTGAGCACAATGGGCTTACTACTAAGTAGACATGGTTAGGATTGCAGCCTTAGGGTACAATCCAGAGTAACTACAGGGAGTACTTGCTCCAGTTTAAGAACAATTTACTCTGGATTGCAATATGAATTTCCCATAGGTTTTCACTAGGTGGTGCAGTAACTACAGGTGCACGTAATGTCTCTTACATGATTCTGTAGTTACCCTGGATTGTAGGGTTAGTCTCTGTTCCCATGCAGTATCTCTTGTTTACTGTCTGTTTAGTGTTCAATTCAGTGCAGCAAAAATAACACAATTTTTTGCCTTCTTCTGAGGAATGTTGCCCCAGTCAAATGTCTACCGTCTAGTGAACATTAGAGTATTACAAAAGATGGTGCTTTCTGTCATTGCCAACAAATTTTTTTGTGGAAAATCCCCCATAGATGACTGACACTCAAATACACTGAGGCTGCAATCCTACCCAGTTAGGCCGACATAAGTCCTAGGCTGAACTAGGGGTGTCACAAAATAACTGTGAGCCATTCCAGTCCTATTCTTGGGGGAAAGGGTTAGGACAGTGCACAGGCATATGCCAACATCCCCACAACACCACGGGAAGATATGCTAGTTGAGTTTAGGCTGGCCTAAATTAATTAGTATCGCACCCTAAGCCATGGTATTTGAGCCATTGCAGCACTAGCAGATGAAATGCATGTCCCCAAATACATACATTGAGCCAGGATGGTGTGTTATGATTTAGGAGTTTATCTTAGACCTTGAAGATCCAGATTCAAATCCCCATTCAGCCAGGAAGATTTCAGGATGATCTTTAACTAGTCGTCTATCTCATGCGGTTGTTATGAGGGCAAAAGGGGTGAACAATGTATACAGAGGCAGTATACAAATCTGGAAAAAAATGGTATCTTTTCTTCTTTATAATAAGGAAGAAGTGAATTATTCAACTGCGCACAGTCTACATGGAAAACATGGTGATGAGTTACTAAATAATAAAGATACAAAACTATGTCCCATAAAATGCTACTATCTCTTGTACACAGTTCACTTATAAAGCATCATTCCCTGTCACCTGGAAGTCTTGTCTTGCAATTGTAAGTGGTGACAAGCTTGTACTTGGGCTGCTGCAGAGCTCATTATTTTCATGTTAACAAACTAGTTCAAACTAGTCATTGCCCTCCTGATGAGGCTGCATCAGTTTCGAAAGTAGTTTGTGGCACCTCTGAAACTTTCATTCTCTCAACATTTCCAACAGTGAGTTGTCACTATGCTTATTCTGTATTCTTAAACCTGTCACTAGATTAGGCCACATTCATTTTCTACCAGCTGACACTCCTGTTTCAGTTTGCTTCTTCCTTTGTATTCATGCATGGATGCATGTGTAACCTAACTGTACAGATGCACACACATACAAGTTTAAACTCACACCTGTCTGCTGCATCTGATGAAGTGTCCTATAATATATGAAATTCCTGAACTGTAGTCTCCTTGCTTTGCTTCTAGTTAACATCTCTGTGATTGATCAGTGAAGTCTGTGAAATCAGTAGCTTCAACTAATGGACAAAACTGGAAAACATGTATGATAGCTACATGTATGTATGATATATACATAATGTGCATGATCCCACTGATGGACAGTACCCTTTTGCGGTGGTGGGACTGTATGCTCCAGTGATACAAAGGGCTATGCTTGTGATAGCTTAGCTACTGGCAGGGACTTCCATGCCAGACAGGCCTCTATTGAGGAGCCAGACTAAACCTGTCCGAAATCCAACTGAACATGTGTTATCTGGAGAAGGAAAACTCCCACCTCAAACCTCCACTGCTTTGTGGCTATACCCATCTCTGGGAAAGGCTTCAGGAGTCACCCTCGAGGCAAAATCCAGAGCCAGAGTCCCGGAAACAGTTAGTGATTGTGTACACTCATGTTCTAGTAACTCCTACGACGCAGCTGGAACCAATTGTACTGGCTCTGCTGTTCCATTGGACAATTTCAGTGGTGTGGAGGGATTTGCTGCTTGGGTAACAGCCTGTCCTCCATATAAGTCTACCTAGTCCTTTGTGCTCTGGAGAGGACACTCAGAGCACAATACCATAGTCTTTTGAGACAGAAGGATGCAAATGATGTGCCAATGATGATGAGCTACAATAGATTCTTAAGATAAACAGATACAAATTTGGGGGCATAAACTTTGCATTTGAGACACTTCAAGCACTTTAGATGGCAATCTGAACATGTGCTGGAACTATCTTTTTTTTTTTTTTTAAACAAAAATGCATTTGGGAAGCTTTGTTGCAAATTCAGCCTCATCTAAAGAACAAACCAGCACTTTTAAAACGGCAAACAGTCATGCCCCTACAAGCATAAAACCCAATTTGGCAGCAGTGAGCCACAAGTCGACTTAACACAGATAAATGATCATGCAAAGGAGGTGAACATTGCATAAGCAACTTTGCAGACTCCTCAGGAAACAAAGCACAGAACAATGTTTTGAAAGAATGATAGATTACTAAGGTACTCTTGGATGTGTTTTGTCAAGCACAGGAGGCAAGTTGACCTAATTGTATCAGAGTTATAATACTGTGCCAAGATCATATTGGGGTTACATTTCAGTAGATACACTGTGAATCTATTCAGTTACTTCAATGAACTCTTGTCACTCAATAACCATAAGACAAAGATGAAATGTATCAGAAAGTTTATGATGAAACATAAAGCTGCTTCACCTATCTTTCCTGTCCTTTATTGTGCTCTCAAATCTTAAAACTAAAATGGTAATTTCCAAGAAGTAATCCCACTAAAATCATATGACTTACTCCCAACCAAACATGGTGAGGATAGGCTATGCACAAGTCCTACTTCTAACATATTTTACAAGGGAAGCTAGTAAATCAATTCTGTGATTTTCAGCCAAATTCAGAGTAATGATGTGAGCACATAAGAGACATTACGTGCACCCATAGTTATTGCACCACCCAGTGAAAACCTATGGGAAATTCATATTGCAATCCAGAGTAAATTGTTCTTACACCGAAGCAAGGAGTCCCCATAGTTACTCTGGATTTTGCCCTTATTGTATTTTTCCAGGATATTTGACACAAATAGGCCTTAGATGAAAGTTTCCCTGTGAACAATGGCAGAGTGCCACTGACCATCCCTTGAAACTCCCAATTTCACTTTTTGGGGGGCAGCATTGATCATAGGTAGAAAGAGCATTGAAAAAGGCAAGGTTATTTTGGGATAAAACCCCTTTGTCAGGAAAAATAACCTCACCTTTTGCAGGTCCCTAATCATAGGTTGCATTTCCATACTTCATTTACTGGTCACAGTCCTCATACATCCTTTCTCCTAAGCTGGACAATTTTCCTATCAGCTCCATTGACTCAGTAATTACTGATACTTTAGGCCAGTTACTCATGGAAGCTCATAGTTTACAATTGTCTTATGACAGCAGCATTTCTGTTAATAAGAAAACCATCAGCCCCTCTCATTTCTTGGTCAACTCTACCCTACCTAGTGAGTACAGCGAGTACAAAATAATGATCTGATGGATATGTTATACACAGCCAGAACTCAGGCTTGATTTCAGATTTATCATTAAATAAACCTTGAGACTTGAGCTGCACACTTTCCAAGGATAAAGTGTGGAATGAAGCCACTCCATGAGTAAAATTTCAAGAACATTTGTGGGCCTTGGGCATGGCTGGCAACTGGTGGGTACCAGGCAGTAACACCAGGTGGGAAGCACTGATGGGCACTGGCACTGCTAGGCAAAGTACACCAGAGGGTACCAGGGAACAGTGGCTGGTAGTAGCAGGCACCAGTGAGCATCCTTACCAGGCACCATTGGGTGGTACCTGGCACCAGTGGGCACCACTAGACACCATGCACCATCTGGCAGCGGTCACCACTGGGCACCAGCAGGCACTACTTAAAACACCATGCACCACCAGGGCACTTATGGTCAATGAGTAGTGGGCATCCCTATAACAGCACTGGGCATCTCTATGGGCACCACTGGGCATCAGGCACCACTGCACAGTGGCATCCGTACTGGGCACCAATGGACACCCCTACCAGGTACTAGGCACCACCAGGCAGTGGGCACACGGCAACACTAGCCATGGGGCGACAGGCTCCAATGGGCATCCCTACTGGGCACCAGCCACAACCAGGCACCACTGGGTGGCAGTGGCTCGCAGACAGCACCAGGCACTACTTGTTATCCTTACCAGGTCATAGATGTGTGTGTGTGAGAGAGAGTGAGTGAGCGAGTCAGCCAGCCAGCCAATCACTTTTCAATTTTATATGTACCATGGTACATTGGTTTACAAGTGACTTAGATTACAAGCAAAATTTTCTCAGAATTTTAACTTGGTTTAAGAACACTGTCTTGGAAAATAAGCACTTCTGAGGGAGTTTGGAACAGGCATCCATTGCCAGGGAACTCACAGGGGAGTACTGGGGGGTAGCAGTGGTGGGTTCCAGCAGGTTCGCACCTACTCTATAGAACTGGTTGTTAATGAGAGATAAGACATATAAAGTTTAAAAATAGCCGTCTAAAAGTGGCTGCCAGATGGGCATAGAACCGGTTGTTAATTTCTTTGAATCCCATCACTGGGGAGTAGCACGAGCTGGGGTGGATCCATTGCAGAGTTTGGAACAGATGTCCATGGCCAGGGAACTCATGGGGGAAGATCTGGGGGGAGCAGCCTGATCCAGGTGTGTGTGTGTGTGGGATCTATGTGTGGGGCAGTGTGGAAAGTGTGCCTTAACAATGTTACATGCTGTTCTCCATCACTACCATGGGAATGTTAAAGCTGCACAAAAAGACAAGGATTCCACTGAGCCTATGGGTAGCAGTGACTCTGTTAGTGATAGTGAAAGTCATCCTCCTCTCTCTTGTCTCTCTCACACCAGTTATGAAGGTTTTATTCAGTACTGTTCAGTATTTTCTGTATTGCAGTGTTTTGTATTAT
This sequence comes from Cryptoblepharus egeriae, assembly GCA_030015325.1. NCBI lineage: Eukaryota > Metazoa > Chordata > Lepidosauria > Squamata > Scincidae > Cryptoblepharus > Cryptoblepharus egeriae. The sequence goes on along the minus strand of JAREYC010000002.1, from coordinate 84,474,769 downwards.
ATTACAGTTTTTGTAATAGTTTTTATATACAGTTATATACAGTGATTATAGTTTTATATAGTTTTTATATATTTATAAATATTTTTGGACTGTGGAACAAATCATTCCATTATTTCCATTGTTTCTATTAGTTCCATAGTTTCCATTATTTCCTATGGGAAAATCCACTTTGAATTACAAGTCTTTTTAATTAAAAGCATGCTTCTGGAACAAATTATGCTTGTAAACCAAGGCACCATTGTATATAGATAAGCCAGTAATTTTGTGAGTGTGTGTGTTTCACAGGCATTGACGTATCTTTCAAGGCCATTGTAATAACTGCAGTGGTTATGTAACTAAATAACCTAAATAGCACTTTGGATAGGTGATATAGAAATACACTTGATATTAATCAGGTACATCTCTAATAAGTGATTGGTGAACTTCACCTGTTTAATTTTTGTCCCGACACATCCCTCCCCAGTCCAAAGTTGAGCTAAAAGATCAAATCAATGTGAATACATGGAGCCTAATTTGAAATGTTGACACAGTTCATGAGACTACAAAATCCTTACTGTTTTCCAGGTGTGGAAACTGAAGTGTTCACTTTAATTTCCAATTTCTCATGCTCTACGGAGCAGAAGAGAAAATGATAAGCACCTTAATATTTACTTATCTTAAACTAAAGAACTTTTTATACAGTTTTGAATGCTGCACAGTATTTGTATTATTATATTCTAAGCAGAAGAAGCAAGATGTAAAAGTCTAGAATACATATGAATGAATAGCTATCACAAAATGATAATGTAAAAACATTTATGAAAGGTACAAAATGCATCCAAATGCTGGGGTTCAATAATATGAAAATAAAAGTAATGTTTATTAAAAGATATGCTGAGTTAGAGCTCAATCAGAAACTTAGTAGAACATAGCATATTATAATTACATAAATAAAGCAAAAAGTGTAAATATTTGTTAAGAGAAAAAGGAAATAATTGAAGCTTTCAGTGGTTTAGGGTACTATCCTAAGCTAGGCCAGCACTACTCATCAGTCTCCTGTTCCGATGGTGATGTTGGGAGGCAAGCACATCTCTGTGCACTGGTCTAACCCTCCCCAAGTAGTGGCACAGAAGTGTCTTGTGGCACTTCTGTGACACTCCCAGGCCAGCACAGGACTTACACTGGGGCTTAGGCAGGCTAACTGGAGGCTAGGATTGCACCCTTAATTCAATGTGAGTATGAGGATTGAGGGGGATTCTACTGCTATATACAGGTATAACCTAGTTATCAGCAGATTTTTCACCTGCAGTTTTATTCCAATGTGAATGAGAATGGCCCATTAAATTAAAAGATAAACATCCCTTAAGGTTTAAAAATAGCTTTCCTATCAACCTCCCTCTCTGGAGCGAATTTCTGCTGGGAGGCAGATTCCTCCCTTCCCTGCCTGGAGCATGCAACAAAATGCAAAATTTTTGGGAAGTGGTTATCACTTTGCATTCTTTTGCATTCAAGGAGCGGTCTACTTAATCACAGCTCTTCCAAGCCCTGGAGAGGGAGGTTGATCGATTGCCTGCCTGCAAAGTTACAAAGGCTTGCTTTCCTTTACTATGAAGTCTGAATCCACAGAGGTTCCTAAATCAAAAACCTTGCAGCTACCAAATTTCCAGTTGTTCCTAAAGCTCTCACCTTCTGATACAGAAACTGATACGATTATCTCTCTCCCCATTTGTTTCTACCTATCATTGCACTAACCTTTTCCACTGTGAACATTGCCACGTTAATAAAAAGTACTGTACGATATATAACTCCAACACATACCAAAATTTAATAACTCAAAACTGATAAAAGTTGCTGCTTTTGCTGGTGGTTTAAGAAAAACACGTAATAGGTTAATTGCCTGATTCCATGTATTAGTCATCCTGTTATTAGTATCATTGAGAACTACAGTTAAATACTCTTAAATTATCTGCTAATGTCAAAGTGTCAAGATGAAATCTCAACTGGCCTGAAGCAAAACATGCTTATCTCTGGCAATCTCCAATTAAAAGTTTGCAATTACTCCTGTATGAGCCTCTCAGGCATCCATTTACATCTGCACTGCAAATGTGCATTTTGGTATCAATTCCGATCAAATATAGAGGAAACCTAATGCTTTAAACTCAAGAGGATTAAGCCTTCACATCTGAAATGGGTGTTGGGGACCTTAATTAATTATTTCTATGCCAGGTCACTCCTATCAAATCATCTTTCTTAACGAAAAGGCTCTTAAATATGCATTGAAAAGAAGCTTATCAACAAAGTGAAAATATACTATAAGCAGGTAATAAGCAATATAAAGATAAGAATAGAAGTATACATACACTTTCATTTTTAAGACAAACACAGCTTATGATTCCTTCTGACTAAGAATTGGATGAATAAAACATTTATTATATAGGGCACAATCCAAGCATGCCTATTCAGACGTAAGCTCCATTATAGTCAATGGGGCTTACTCCCAGGAAAGTGAAGATAGGATTGCAGCCTTAGCTGTGTAACACGGAGTAAACAGAACTAAGCAATTGTATGCTGTTGCAAACATTTTTTTTTCTTTGAAAGTGAAATCTCATAACATGAACAGATTTATCTTCATCATTACGGGTTGCCAAGAACTAAACATCAACATCAATCAAGCACTGATCTCATAAGGAGACACACCGCATGGTCTATCACGCAGCTGAACTGCCTTCCACTGAAGACACCAAACTGCAAAAAAGGTAGCACTCTGCTTTCAGTATCTCTTCATATCTGAAGAGGAAAAAAATCTGGAAACAGGAAAAAAACAAATACTACAACAGTACCTACATTCTGAATTTTTTTTTCTTTATCTTCATCCAGAAAGATAATTTTTGCTGGACATTAAGAGTTCACAAGAAGCAGTTGGAACAGAGTAACACAACCATACCCTAGCCATTTCAGATATAAATTAGCAAGTGCAAATTAAGGTTTTGAACTGGACAGATCAGGCTGCTTTATGTTCTTTTCTTTTAAAAAAAATATATTATATTGTCATAATGCAGTAACACATTTCCTCTTGCAATTGGAGTCTCTTTCATCAAAGAATCCTATATCCTGCTATTTTTTAATCGAGTGGTATAATGTCCAGAGCACAGTGAAATGAACCAAGGAATCAAGCATGTAGAAAATGATTTTAAAACCAACCCTTTCAGAATGGTGTTGAAGTCACCCTGGAGGTCCAACCTTGTCGATTCTAACTATTCCTCTGGAGCTAATGGGTCTAGCAATGGCCTGACAGGCCATCTGTCTTACTGAATCTATTCTTACCCTGTGAGCAAACAGTTCTATTGACCTGCATTTGACATTTGGTGTACAAATGCTATGGGTTTTTTTGCTATTAAATAGTCTTCCAGCAGTAATTGCTTATATCATTTCTCTTTCTCAGAGGTAGGCAGGGCATTTTTTTGTTTTAAAATTTCATTGATTAGATGAATTATAAAAGTGGAAAAGGAATTTAACCTCATTTATAACTGCTGATGTGGGTTTTTTTAATGTGAAGTTTTAGATGCTTAATTATTGCAATTTAATAAATCTCATTGTGTCTGTAACTACTGTAGAAAAATACTGATTTCTTTGAGGTTTATCTCCTAACAAACAGCAATTTAGCCTGTAGAAAGCCTAGATCTTAGGAACGGAAGAATAGCAGAAAATATATGCGACTGCCAGGCGGAAAAACAAAGGTATAGAGCTTCCTATTGTTTGATGCATATGATGGAAATTGGTAAATTTAATTTACCACATATTTGAGAATACCAGTTCTCAAGACCAATAATCACACAAATATTTAATCCAGATTTGTTTCAGCTAAGACTAAGAAATCTCAACTAAATTGGGAACCGCAAAATATTTTTGCTATTTTGGGTAGCAATTTAATATTTTTCTCTTGTAATGGATTTAGACCTAATTTTATCCTCCCCTCCCAATGGTGCAGCTGCACTGAAAAGGTGCATGCTGGATCCAGTGGGTAGGAAACTGGGAGATTTCAGAACACTATAGCCCTCCATAAGCCTTGCACTCTGCAGTAGAAGGTTCTTCTTTAGAACCAGTTCTTTAGAAGGTGCAAGTCTGAGGAAAGAAAGGGGAAAAGAAAAGAAAGGGGAAAAGAAGAAAGATATGATTTGGTAAGCAAAGTGGCTGCCAGATCCACTACCTCCAGCAACCTACTTGTCTCCATTCTTCCCCACTCCACTCCCAGTTTTACCACCTCCTTGCCTCTGGTGCTGCCAACCTGCTTTGGTGTGCCCAGACAATATAGAATGACCATATAGAATGGAGGACAAAGTGCCTTTACCTTTAACCACTGAATAGGAGAGATAATTTAGGCAGGTGCTGTTTTTTAAACCCTGCTATGATGAGCTAAACCTGCCTCAATTCCCTCTTCTATGCGATGGTTAAAAGATAGGAGCATTCTATATGTCCTCCATTCTTTATGGTTATACTGAGCACTGCCATCTCTTGTGGCAGTGTTCCCAAAATGGCCAAAATGAGTGGAGCTTAAATGGCTGCATTTAACAGCCTAATCTAGAATAGGGTCAACCTGTAAGAATAGGGCTACAATCATAAAGACACTTTCCTGGGCTTAAGACCCATTGAACACAATGGGGCTTACATTTGACTAGACATGGTTAGGATTGTGCCCTAGGTTTCATGTAGGAGTCTAGCTATAAAAGGTTCTTTTTATGTCAGACAATAGGATAGTTTCCTGACCTAGTGATGTTGCTGAGTTTTGCAATTTGGAGTTATCTTCAGAAACTAGTCCCTTAATGTCGTTTTTTTTTAAAAAAAAGATTTTAACCACACAGAATAAAATCCCTTTGAATTTTCATTCAAGCTTGGTCTGTTTCTGCCCTAAGATCTACCATCCAGCAGTTAATATTGGTTGTATTTTTGTATTCCATCCTATTCTTACTGAGAAATGGTAAAGAAAAAGGAGACTCACAAATTCAAAGTGAACAGAGGGCCAGGGCTACTCCTCAGGCCTTCCTTCGAAAGCACATGGAAGCAATTTACAATTCATAGGGATTTTCATGCTGGGAACATGAATCATTAAGCATTTCAAACTTACTGGAGGCCAGAGAACCTAGTTTTCATGGCCCATTGTCATGGCTGGGACAGGTATGGGATGGATGGATGGAGAAAGCAAAGAAGGGCTAGATAGGATTTTCATGAAAAAGACAGAAATAATATTCTGAACTGAGCTGGGACTTCATCCACCTTCAATACATATTTTTTCCTATGCCAAAAAGTTGCAGACAACAATGAACAAACAGAAATTAGAAAAATGGCAGGACCTACTCACCTCCTTGTCCTGTCTCCATAAAGAGTAAGCACGTCCTGTCTCCTTAACACTACTGGGGTGGTTTGGAGGTGGAAAGGAACAGATAATTCTCACAGTTTTGGAAGAATCATAGAACTGCAGGAGCAATCCCACTCACTTTCTACAGAACTGGAAAGGGAAGCAAAACTTGCACAAGGGAATGTCTGGCACATGTACATTTTGGTGAACCCCATGCTCCTTGTTGTTGGTAAATGGAAGCTGGTAGAAAAATTGAGTGAGATGTCTTGATTTCCCTGAGCTTTTTCAGTTCTTTCACACCTTCCCAGCTGATAATGACTGTGTAGACCAGCGGTTCCCAAACTGTTTTGGCTGGTGGCTCCCTTGACCTACTGGGCCATTAGCCTCAGTACAATCCTATCCTAATAGAGAAGAGGTCTGCAAACCCTGGCCCGGGGGCCAGAGATAGCCCACACCAAACCTATAACTAGCCCCCAGTCAATCTCTGGCCCCCTGAAACCTTCTGACCCATTTGACAAAACAATGGGAACCATGTTCTTGTCATGTCTGGAGGGGGTTCTGAGGGGCTAAGTGACCTCCTGGTTTTCCTAAAAACCAGAAGTAACTTTTTGTGACCTCTGAAGGTGATTGGGGAAATGCGCAAGTGATTTATTTCTGTTGAAGCGTCTTGGTGCTTAGAGAAACTCTGGAAAACTGATCTTAATCGTTCATTTATTCATTCATCTAAATATCATCTCTAGTGTATTTGCTTAAATTTTCTATTTAATTTTTTTTCTGGCCCTTGGCACCCTGCCAGGAATTTGATGGGGCTCCCCAGCTGGAGACCCCCAGTGTAGAGCAACAGAATTTTCATGAGAATATCATGGTGGAAAACTGTCAAGAGGACAGCTTAGGACAGCATTTTCAACTTCTAGAAGTTCGGGAATTAGTTCAAAATTCCTGGAGCTCTGGCATCTTGACTATCAAGAGTTCTCCTCTTCAACGAATAGGCTTAAAAACATAGCAACATAAATAGAGCCTTGCTGAAGAAAGCTAAGGGGTTTAAATTGGCACTCGACTATCAGAGTGAAACCAGATAAAAGAGTTATTTCAATATACTATATTTTAATGCTGAATATTCTCTATTTTTAACCAATGAGAAGATATAATTACACACTGCAAGTCTTTAGGAAAGGAAGAAAACCAAGGAAAAAATAAAACATCAAATATCATTAGCAGGATGCTCAGGGCATACATTTTTTGCCAAGCTTAAGTAATCAACAGCCAGAAACTGGTGGGGACGAGGCATTCTATTAGTAGCCTGCATCGCTCCTCGCTTTCAAACCTTCCAATCAGGCTGCTATCAGAGTGGGTGAATCATTCAGCTGATTTGTAAAGATGCTCTTATGCTTGCATTGCTAATTGCTTTTTTAAAAGAATTATATGAATATCAAGTTTTTTTCCCCTTTTCACTTTCAATGAAGCAGATTGTCCAAATAACTGTAGATTGCAACCCTGCAACTAGAAGCACAATAGAAAATGAGTCAAAATTGCCTCTCCACAGATTCAGAAGGTTTTTCTCCCCAAACTATATAGATTGCATATATTTTATTTAAATAGCTTTATCGGGGGAATGGACTGCTGCTAGTGACTCTTTATGGAAGCCACTATTATAGATCGAACATAGTCTTGCTAAAAAAAGTTAAGAACATCCTTTTAAAGACACGTGGCCTAATTCTATTCTGTGCATGAGAAGCAAAGAGTGTTCTTTATGGGAGGGAATTGTTGCAAAAGCAGAGTCAAGGGCTTTTTGACTATGTCCAGGTGCTATGCTGGCCAAAGCCTTCTGATGCATGCTGACACTGGCAGGGATACCTGTCAGAGCAGATAAGTGTGGTGCAGAGCTTGGGGAGCGCAAGGAGGGGTTGGATCAGGGAAGGGGGAGAGTGGTAACAGATCAGGTTCAGGAAGGGGTGGGACTGGCAATGCTGGCAATAGTGAAGCAATATTTTCCCCATGTGGTGATGCCAGCACTGCTACCACTGTATCCTGCAGGAGATTTCTAGAGTTCTCGGGGTCATGCTGCAGTGGGCATTTTTCCAGTGGGCATTTTTCCTCTTAATCTAGGGTAAGCCAAATCCACTGGCTTTTCCTCCTTACAGGCGTTCCTGGTGCCCACATCGCTATCTTTCTGGCAGAAGTGAATATCCCTTTCTTTAAAGATGTTATAAATGTTGTCTACTGAAGTGATTCCTTGTTGAATGTTTGTAGCTGAAGCTTACCTTGCATTTTCTGTATTGTGGGGTTATACAGACATGAGAAGCTGAATCATTGGTGCATTTATGTAAGGATTGCTGACACAATTAGGTGGTGATTCTTCAGTGTTTCAGGGAAAAAAAGTTTTTCTATAGGCTGAATATGGAGTATATCCAAAACATTTGCTCTACCACTGACCTACCACTGACCCTCCTCTCACTGGCGATATATAACATCTTTTATTACATTTTTGTGAACTGTATTGAGAGTGGTATCTGGGAGTTTATGATGAAATTCAGCAATGAGTTAAATTACATAAAATTAAATCACAATGCAGTTGCAGGCTGATGAACTGTAGCAAACACGCTGCAAATAAATTTTTGAAATTGGTGCCTGTGAACTTGAGGATAGAATGAGGAATGAAGGAGGTGATGGAGGTGGGAGTGAGACTGGACAGGTAATGCCCATCATTGGTGAAATTGCACAGCCACTGATGATCCAACCTCCCTCCTGGGCCAATCTGCACCCCCTTCTGTCCCCAGGCCCCAAAAATCTTTTCTAAGACCATCTCCCTACCCTAATGCTGTTTAGATCAGGGGGTTAGATCTGGCTCCAGCAGGTCAGTAAATGCCTTTTGGCCAGCTGCCAGATTTCAAATACAGTGGCACCTCACATAACAAGCGACCCACATAAAGTATGTTCCACGTAACAAGTCTAAATTTCTAAGGAATCATGCTTCACATAACAAATCTGCTTCACGTAACAAGCAAACCCCTCTGGTGCCTAATGGGCATGTGTGCTATGCACCCCTGACACTCCACTCGGAGGCTGTTTAAAAGGGCTGCCAGCCAGCCCTGCTACCGCTAACTGCTCCCAACTTGGGGGCAGTTGCCTGGGGGGAGCCAGAGGCAGTTGCCCCTAACTGCCCCCAAGTGTCCCCACCAGCCACCTTGAACCTCCAGCAGCAGCCCCGGTAAGCTTCCCAGGAAAGTGTCTTTGATTGCAGCCTCCTAACCATGTCTACCCAGAAGGAAGCCCCATTGTGTTCAATGGGGTTTACTCCCAGGAAAGCGTCTTTGATTGCAGCCTCCTAACCATGTCTACCCAGAAATAAGCCCCATTGTGTTTAATGGGGCTTACTCCCAGGAAAGTGTCTTTGATTACAGCCTAAGTGGACTTCATTTACAATGTTTTGTCATCATTTTTACATACAGTTAATATTTTTATATGAATTTTTTTTGGGTTGTGGAACCAATCGTCTGAGTTCCCATTATTTCCTATGGGAAAATCTGCTTCACATAAGAATGTTTCAGGTAACAACCATGCCTCTGGAAAGAATTAAATTTGTTACATGAGGCACCACTGTACCTGCATGCATGCTTTATAGCATATTTGTGACACCTTCTCAGGGAGGGCTGTACTGGCTTTATGTAATTTGTGGGTTGTGCTGTAAGCCTCTGGTTTTTTGTAGCCTCTGGTTCCCCTGGGAAAATATGTCTCATAATATTTTACCATTTTAGGATTCTATTTTATCTTTCTACTTTCTGAAATGTGTAGTTGAGGTATTAAGGAAATAGAGTGTGGAAATAAACCCCAAAGATTTCCTCCTGTATGACTTGTGAAACCAAGCACTACAATTCTGAATATCAAGCCATAAATTACTTCACACAAATGCAGTCCAGATGAACTGATCCTTACTAGAGCCAGTCTGTATTTCTTTTTAAAGCTGCTCTAATTATGAAACAACCAAAGTTGTAGAATGTTTCAGTATCCTACTAATTCCATGCTGGATTAAAGTTCTTTTAAACTCCACTGATTTTTAATTACACTGATGCTGAGAGTCCCAAATTCTTCTAAGCTCTTTAGATAAGTTGCTACAGGCCTAAACATCACCTCAGTGTTTCATCTGTATTAGCTTCAAATAATATCAAGTCCTGATTTCTATGCAGTCATTATATTCTGAAATTCAGTTTATCAGGAGATACAATACAGTAGTAGAGTTTGAAATATGATCAGCTACTGTCAACTGAAAAATGCATGGGCACAACAGGTTCAGGGCACTAAAGAAAAATCAGAAGCAGATCCTGTTGGACCAATTTGTCAAAAGGTGACCTGCAGTACTACAACACGATCCCAGGACTGATTAACTAGTTGGCAATAGCATCACCTGTATAGTTCAAGCCATCAGCTCCTCTCATCAAGCTGACCAATTCTGCCTTTTCAACAACAGATACTCTGCTCTAACTCTTCCCCCTTACTGGTAGGTCAAGAGGTAGGTTAATAGGGGTTGCAAATTTTTTTACTTCCAGTTATAAAATAACAAGTCCGCATTATATACAGTATACTGCAATAATTTTTACCATCAGTTATTAAATAATAAGTCTGCAATATATCTATTCTAACAGTAGAAATATGTACCAACATAACGTCCAAGACTTGCTCTTCTAAACCTGCAATCTAAGCAGAGCAATCCAGAAATTCTAAAGGTGCAAAGCTTTCAACTAAACTACATTCTTTCACTGGCTCAGTGGGGAGGAAACCCAGTTCAGCACATACTCATCCAGTCACTTCCTCTTTCCAGTTAATTTCCACAAATAAGCATTTCTTGGACTTGCAACCATTTACAAATCTTTATAACTGATCTCCTAAGGTAAGTTCCTGAAAGTAAATGTGCTTTTTAATTATGCTAAAGAAAATATTATTTAATAAATGTTCTTTTCTTTTGAAAAGCTCTGTCTGTGTTTATTGGAAGTCCAATTTTGAGGCACTTTGTGGTTTTTGCATTATTCACCCATGTAAACAATTCCAAAATTGTCAGACATGACTGAATTGGACCTCTCACTCTATAAGTGTGGCTGATTCCCCCAATACGAGTAGGTTACAATCCAGAGTAACTACGGGACATTTTACACTGACATAGTTATGGTGCCATCTATGGGAAACCTAAGGGAAATGCATAGAGCAATCCAGAGTAAGTGCCTCTTATGTCTTCCCATAGCTACTCTGGATTGTAGGGCTAGACAGAGGTTGAGAGAGACACATTACATGTGCAGGAACACATCTGTGCTTGTGCTTGGAAATCAGCAGTGTTGGTGACAGGTAGCTAACAAAAGGCACGTGCCCAACAAACACTCGCATAATTGCACTCAAGGATGAGAATTGGGGAAAGCTAGAAAGAAGTGGTTCATTACTTGGCAATGTGGTAGAGGCTGGAATGGGAACAGTTCATGCAGTACCAGCAATGAACAAAACAGCAAGGCAAGGAAGTGAGCTCATGGGACCTTCTTATACTTCTTATACCTTTATTACCCAGAGAAATCTAGGGTATATTTTATGGAGTGACTTGCCCCCCTCGCAGGATCTAGTGTGCTCCCTTGTGGTAGTCTGCTCCCTTATGATAACTTCTTATTTAGCAATTTCATGCTGAATGATCCACTGAAAACAACACTGTTGATGGCAAAATTTTGAATTTCAGGTATTATCCCAAATGAATTCCGTTACTGGACATCATTTTTTGACCTTGTATTGTAAACAACAAACTCAGAATGGAAATTCATCTGTTGCCTGTCATCACATCATGTGTCAGCTGCTTGATGCCCAGAGCAACATGTATGCCTTTAGCTTGTTACTAATTTTAGTTTGATTTGTTCATCTTAGCTCATTTCTTTTGTTCTTGGGTCACTTCATTTATTTGCAGTGACTGAATAAACAACACAGAAATAAAAATGTACAAATGTTTGCAAGCCTTGGCAGTGCATAGCATGATTCACTATAAAGAAACTGTCATTTGTTACAAGGTTGTTTTAATTAGCTTACAAAACATGGCTGTGCAACCTAGAGAAGTGTACCTGTCACAATGCATATTTATCGCAAGAGGTGAACAAAGTAGGTAAGGTGATAAATTATCCAACATTTATTTGTGAGAGCCTGTAACCTCTACATACTCCACTGAATATTTTCAAGTGAAGCATCATAAGAACAATATCAAAGTCACAAAGAAACACCTGTTCCATGATCTGTATTAACCAGTCTCACCAACAGTAAGTGTTATGAATGTTTTTAAACCAATTAAGTATTTATTTTTATTAATCTGCAATTTATTGTTTTGCCTGAAAACTCTGAAACTAACAGTATAGAAAACAAACTGGCTTGAATTAGACTCAAACCTCACCTTCTAGAATACACATAAATAAAATATTAGCTGAATAATTCTCCCTTATAGCACAGAAAAACTTTGTAAAATGAAGAGAATAAATCAGGAAATAAGAAAAACAATATCAATAAAGCTGAAATGGCAAGAATCTACAAATCCCAGAATTTATCTATTTTTTTTTATTTGCAGAGCCCAAATTTTCCTACAGATTACATGTGATAAGAAACATGTAACAGCACAATCAAAACCAGCAACAGTTCCAAAATCATTTGGATTGCATTTCATTGAATTTTGCTTATGAACTTGTGTGATCTATGTTCTTTAGTAGCTCACATATGTGCATATAAATCTATACAACATATATGAGTATGTTACTTTATATCAACAATGCCCCCCTTGGAAAATAAAAACATTAAGCTGTGCTTTGTAAATTTTAATCCTGTGTAAATGGTGTAATTGCAACTGACTAGGGGCTACAATCTCACAAGTGGCTGGAGATTTCTGATTTAGGAGTGACAAATTAGGGCTGATCAGTGATCAGACTGATCAGATTAAGGCATATGTCTCTCCACAGCCTACACCAACCATCTACTTCTGCTGTTGTGCACCTGCATACAGTCCTCATATGGAGGGCAGGAAGATGAGAGGGTGCACTTCTGTCTCTTCTTTACATGCAAAGTACACATCATGCACTCTCCTTGGTTTGTGGTTCTCTATTTGAAATGAACAGGCGCAAGGAAAGTTGTGGGACATGGCCCCTGTACTGCCTGGTACATCATCATTTTTGGAACTGACTTTTTGGCACAGTAAATAGCAAACATTAATGCAGATAGGTTGGTGACCAACATCAAAACAAAACAAAAAAAGCTGTTACCAATTCTGTTACCAATTAATGGTAACAGCTTTTAGATTAAAAAATGCAACTAATACCATATTAAAATAAATAAAAATAATTGTAAATATTGACAGTGAACTAACAGTATTTTTATTTAAAGAAACGTGATTATTGTACTGATATTTAAAGAAGCATGTTTATTGTACTGATATTTAAAAGGTAAATCTAAGAAGCCTCCAAATCCAAAACTACCAGAAACTCAAAAAAGACACTCATAGAGCCAGATTGTTCATTTGCCGACGATCCAAAATCATCTTCAGAATATTATTTCAAGAGTCAATGGCACTCTAAAACAGAGGCTTGAAAATATCCTCAAATGGATTTGAGGTCAATATTAATCCACTATGAAGTGACATAAACAGTGCCATATGTATGGTTGGTGTGGGAAAGTTTTAGCCATCACAGAGCTATGGGGGTGGTGATATTCATAAACCATGTCTTATGGTATTTTGCCTTCTGAATTTGAGACAGAGGTTTTTGGATTGATTTCAAATGCAGTTTAATATGGAAACCTAGTTGGCATTAAACCATTCAGACACAGCTCTCATTAGGGGTGACTGGGAACAGAACACTACATGAAGCAGCACATGATCTGCACTCTATCCCCAATCTTTTAACCACTGAGGATTTTAACTTCGTGTTTATATCTGTCTGTCTGTCTGTCTGTCTATGCATTATTAATGCAAAACAAACTATTAAAGCAATTTACCCTACAATCCAGAGTAACTACGGGAGCACGTAAGAGACTTTACGTGCACCCGTAGTTACTGCACCACCCAATGAAAACCTATGGGAAATTCATATTGCAATCCAGAGCAAATTGTTCTTACACCGGAGCAAGGACTCCCCGTAGTTACTCAGGATTGCGCCCTTAGCCTAACATCTTATATAGGATCAACTTCCATCCGAGTTCAAGGCAGTTTTAAAAGGCAACTTCCATCCAGAGGTAGTACAGCAGTTAATCTTTCACTGAAACTGACTCCTAATCTGAGACCATTACTAGCTTCTTTATGTCTGTACACCTAATCTTGTCTCACTACTTTACAAAATATAGTTTTTATTAGGCAGTTTATCAGCCCAGTTCTATGCATGTTTACACAGAAGTAGGTCTGATTCAGAAACAGAGCATACTCCCTGAAAACGGACGCACAGAACAGTGAAGGTTCAGACAGCGCTGCAGAAGGTACAGAATTTTAAAATATATTCAGTTTAACATAAGAAGGACCTGAAGTTCCTGAAGAGGTATCAGCCTTCAAAACTGGTGATAAGCAAAACAACACGGATGGCAAATTTGTGAAAAAATCATTCAAAATAAGTACCATGCCAGGATTCTAAATTATGCCAAAATATATTCATATCTCTCAGGATCTCTGAACTCTTGCAAATATAATAAAAATAAAATATAAGTTTTAAAAGAAGGAGAATTCAGTTTGCTGTATAGTTATATAAGCACAAAACAGAACATGTAGAGAAATAATGAGCATGAGCTGTCAAGCCCTTAGCAAATTATGGTTTATTACCTCAACTTCTTTCCCAAACATATGATCACCAAAAGGTTGCCTACTAATGCAGAACAAGAATAATTCAGAAAATACAGTTTATAATCTTTTTATCTTTACGAAGTACAACAAATATCGTATAGCATTTTGAATAAGAATTTTAAGAATAAAGAATAAAGAATAGCATTTTGAATAAAGAATAAAAATTCTTTGAATAAGAATTTTACGAAGTACAACAAATATCGTATAGCATTTTGAATAAGAATTTTGCATTTACAAAAAAATGAGTTTAACTGCTCAACTTGCAATCCACCTCAATGCAAATGAAATCCTCTGGATAGAGGTGTTTGTTTCTGGTGGAGAAGAAAGTATTAGGCCCAAATCTTACTAAATACAGTGAACTTACTTTTGAGTAAATAACACTGTTTGCAAACATCTATACTTCTGGGACTTGCAAAATCAAGCTTTGCAAGTCTGAGATGCATTCTAAGGTTTCCTTCTGCTGGGGCAAGGACTCCATAAGATAAAACGTCAAACTTTATCTGTCATATTCCACCAGAACTAAACAAAACTAAAAATAGGATTGAAAAGTGTGATTTTTAACATACTGCCAAACTATCTTCAAGAGCAATGGTTCCCAGTCTTTCCTATCCTAAGGGCAAAATCCATAGCAGTTACAGGTCCACGCAGTTACATCACCCTCTAGTATTATCTTATGGAAAGTCATATTAACTGCTCCAGAGAAAGGGGCTTAATTTTACTTTAGGATATAGGCCTAAGACTCATTTTTCTGGCCACTGATCCTGGGAATGCCAAGGAAGTCCCCAGAGGTATCAGCTAGCGTGGGGCTGGCAACCTACTTTATAGATCTTTGCAAGCATTAGAATGGCCTACAGAAGTCTCTCAAGTCCCCATGGCGTGGGGAGACCTGCAAGCTTTAAAAAGTTACAAAAATGTTCTTCTAGCTTCTGAAACCAGTGTGAGAGTTTGCATGAGATTGGACATAATTTTTAAGAAATTTTGAAAAAAAAAATTTTTTGTTTTCAGAAGCAGAAGGGGAGGGTTTTTTCTCCTTTCAAAAAAATTTAAAAAAACAGACCTCACAAATAACATTTTATTCATGTAGTATTGTGTTTCACAATGAAGGTTCTTCAATATATCATTATTTAATTATTTTTTTCTGTGAGTACTCTACAAATCTGTCTTATTAATTATCTTATTAAGAGAATTGTTACTTTAAGATTGTTCCAGATAAATTTTAGGTTAAAACACACACATACACAAAGAGATGATGATCTAGTCACTATACAGAGCAGAATAGATGTCTCATCATCAAAATGTCAAGTGATGCATCAAGTGTTGATAACATCATTCTGTTCTCAAAAAGTCAATCCAATTAAAAAGTTAATCAAAATGAAATCCTGCACTTCGGTCCTCTTATGAATAATGAATACCTGCACACACACGTACAGAGGATTCTGATGAAAAAGATTTTTTTTTAAAAAAAATTGTTTTGTGTGTACTTGTACTGCATACTTGTGCTAAAAGATACTGCAGTGACACAGCAAGGTGCATCACTGTACCTGGATTATCTAACATTTCCTCTTCAAACAACTATAAAAAAGTTTCTGGGGTCCACAGCGAATTAAAGCCAGGCAAAATCACATCCTTCATGATTCTTCCCATCCTGCTCACAATTTTTTTTGAACTGTTGCCTTCTGGAAGAAGACATAGAACATTTAAATCTCGGACCATACGCTTTATGAATAGTTTTTACCCTAAAGCTATATCTGCACTTAATAGTAATTTTAAGGACCATCATGAGTGAACAGTTGAACTGTATTACTTGGTGTGCTGTGCAGATCCTTGTGTGTTTAAGGAGGATTTTTGGGTGGGTGGGGGTGTGATGGGGGGGTTTATCAGGGCTGGTCTCTGGATGTCTTATGAATTCCGTTGTACGTTTATACAATGACAATAAATTATTACTATTATTACTATTATTAATTTATCTACATTGGAAATTACCTAAAGGTATTAGAAATTAAAAGATTCTTAATATAAAGTAGATTCTTATTATAGAAATTATATAAACTGTAGAGTCTCAGATTGCATCCTGTTTTGGGGGATTCTTACACAGCAAACCTAAACTCACTTTCCTGGGAGCAATACCCATTGAACACAATGGGGCTTACTTCTGAGTAGACGTGGTTAGGAATTACATGGAAGTTCATCTAGCTATGTGTCTATTGACTTTTGACAGCTGGTGAAACGTGAGTTTTCAGAAAGACATGTATTTGCTAAAGGCACAAGATTTTTTTTCCTTTTTATGTTTGCAGAATGCATTTTGAGGCTGTTTAAATATACCTTTAGTTTTTAATGATTTCTCAGAAAGGATTTTTATCTTTTATTTTTGATTTCTGTTTTGTTTTTAGCATAATGTACAACACTTCAGGTGCTGCTTAGGTGGCAGATTATCTAGAAATACTATAATAAATAAATCTAACCTAAAACAAGCCAAAATTTATATTTTATGAAGTTAATTAGAATTAACTTGTGTCTCAAATAAAAATGCATATTTTCAAGCACCCACTAAACACTGATTATTCAATAAAGTTTAAGTGTCAGAGTTTTCTAAATTTATCAGGTCCCATGATTGGAAAGCTTTTTTTAAAGACATAGGGCAAAATCCAGAATAACTACAGGGAGTCCTTGCTCCGGTATAAGAACAATTTACTCTGGATACCAATATGAATTTCCCATAGGTTTTCACTGTATGGTGCAGTAACTAGCAGGCCTCCGTCAGTCTTGGAAGACTATGGTATCGTGCTCGGTGCTGCATACACTGCATGCGAAGCACGAAAGCCTGGGTTGGATTGTTATGGAGGAGAGGCTGTTACCCAAGCAGCAAATCCCCCCTCTCCACGCCACTGAATTAGTCCAATGGAGAGGCAGAGCCAATATGATTGGATCCAGCTGGCGTCGCAGAGCTGGGCTAAGGACAGGAGCTCACCCTGTCTTGTGGGGCCGACCCGGGTCTCAAACCCTGGTCTGCTGGTTAACAGGCACAGCGTCTTAACTGCTTGTGCCACCCACAGCGCCTCAACCCACAACCCTTTGCCAATTCCCTCTGAAACACCTGAATCATTTTGACCCAGTTTATTGGATCAGGCACAGAACAAAAGAGACTGGAGGCATCTGAGCTCAGCAAAGGTGGGAGGGGATAGGATAGCACAAGAGGTCAGAAGGGACAAAGGGGGGAGCAGTTGCATGCCAGCATGTAGGAGGCTTACATAAAGATTGGGCTTACAACCCAACCCAATCCTTTGCCGCTTTGCTCAGAAGCAATCTTATTGCCTGTTGCTCAGTGAGGCAGTTTCTTCCTCCAATGAAACAACTCTGGCCACCACCATGAGATCTGTTTTCTGGCTTTCCTGCCTCCTTTTCGCCACTATGGGTGCACGTAAAGTTTCTTGTATGCTCCTTTAGTTACTCTGGATTTGGGCGTTAGGTCTATATCCTAAAGTGAAATTAAGCTCCTTGCTCCAGAGCAGATGACTTTCCATAAGATAACACTAGAGGGTGGTGTAACTGTGTAGACCCGTAACTGCTATGGATTTTGCCCTTAAAGTCTAGTTTGTCTCTTTAAATGAAGCAGATAGCTTTGCCAGAGCACTCAGCACTTCAGCTTCTGATTCTTGAAATGAAAGGGCTGTGCTAGCCTAAAATAAGCATCAGACTATTAGAAGCTTCTACTGAACAGGGAGCACCAATTTTGGAATAACCAGAGTTGGAGTTGAAATTTTAGTAATGATCTCTATTCACTGAAGTCTCAAGTAAAGCTCTAATCACCCATACTCCAAGTCTTCAAGATTTCTTAAGATTCAATATTCCTTTTTTCCTTGTTCTAAATATTTGTTTCTAATTCAGTTTATTTCTATGTGACTTTTTATGAAGACTTATTCCTGAACATATCTGCATCCCCTTGATTGTAAAGAGTCAGCTTTAATTTTGTTGCCTTGCATACTGTTCAAATAAAGAAAGATATAGGCAAGCAGAAAAAAAAACCTAACCCCACAACTGAAAAAGCAAGAAAAACACAGTATTACCGTAAGTGTAAAGTTTAATATACTTCTGATGTGTGCAAACTGTACACACAGATGCCACAATATTCTCAATACTCTACAATGACATATCCCCCATATAAGTTTAAATCTTTCAGAATGTGCCAATGTTCTGTGAAATCACAGCAATTCAAATAATAGCTAGGGGGAAAGAGGCGGTAGGTAAATCAAATCACTCAGTTTTTTGGCCGTTACAACTATAATTGTGCATAATTGTTTAAGGTTCTGATCATGAGTAGTAAAGAGTTCAAATTATGCCATTCTGATTTGTACAGTCCCAATTTATTATTCTTGGGCAGGGTGCTTGAGTGTGTGGTGGAGACCCAGCTCCAAAGAGCTCCAAAGAAACTGATTATCTTGATCCTTTTCAATCCGGCTTTCAGCTTAGGCTTGGTACTGAAATGGATCTGAGCATGTTAGCAGATGATCTGATTCAAGATCTGGACAAAGGGGAAAGCTTTTCGGTTTGCTCTACTGGAAATCATTTCTGTATGTCATCCTTCAGAACTACTTTCCTACAACAGGACATTGTCTTGCAGTGACAGTGGGCCTTCCAGGAGGAGATATTTGAAGAGCTTGGAGACTACTGCTTGGTGTTGGCAGGGTGACCGGATGCCTGAACCTAAAAAGGAGGACAAGGTCTTGGATTCCTCTCAGCCTGGCCTTTCTGGCAGACAATGGTACATTTGGCTACTCATGAGTAAAGCCGAAATATCGGGCACTTTCACTTCCCCAGATTGCTCCATGCATATTTAGTTTTAGTTTTTTGGCCATAACTTTTGATAGGAACGAGATGATTCAAAACAGATTTTTGCATTGGATTCTGCTATTCAGTGTGAATCCAATGACATATGACATGACAGGGTACTGCACGCCATTGCAAAGTTCCAAAATGAAGCCAAAATGGAAAACAATGAAGCCCTTTTGGAGGACACCTGGGCAGAGGACGAAAAAAGCTGACAAATGCAGAAAAATCGGTCATTTGCCTATTGTTTCCTGCAGGGTTTTATCAGTATCTGTATGAAATGTTGGAAGACACAATCCAAGAGCTTGCTTATTGATAAACTGTACAGCAGACACCCAAATTTATATTTTTGCTTCAGCAGCTGAGGATGCTATGGACATTCTGAGCCAGTGTTTAGGGTGAATGGTATGGGGAAGAACAAACTGAAAATAAATCCAGCTAGAGATTTCCAATTGGAAATCTGACATGGCAGCAGTAATCCAGCCTATTTTCAGCAGTGCATCTAAGATAGTGATTTTCAACCACTGTGTCAAGGCACACTGGTGTGCTGCAGATAGTCTCCAGCGGTGGTCCCGTAGTTCTGGGGGGAGTTTTTTGGGGATTTATTAGAAGGTATTTATTAGAAGGGCAAATAGTGGATTTGAGCCCTCACCAGCAGCATGGTATGCCTTGTCAATGGCCAAAAATCTGATAGTGTGCTGAGATGGTGTGCGAGATGAAAAAGGGAGGAAGGACATGCATCTTGAGTGCAACTTGAAGCCTTATTTATCAAGACATAGTTTGTATAGAGTCAAAAAAAATTTAGAAATCTTTGCTTGTCTTGCAAAATGCTCTCAATCCAAGTCACTCTCAATCCAAGGTTTTTCTGTATTTAATTATTATAATCTTGCAAACAAAAAGCAGCATGCCTCCGTCAGTCTTGGAAGACTATGGTATCGTGCTTGGCGCTGCATGCGAAGCACGAAAGCCTGGGTTGGATTGGGAGGATAGGCTGTTACCAAAGCAGCAAATCCCCCCTCTCCATGCCACTGAATGGAAAGGCAGAGCCAATACGATTGGATCCAGCTGGCGTCACAGAGCTGGGCTAAGGACAGGAGCTCACCCTGTCATGTGGGGTCGACCCGGGTCTCGAACCCTGGCCTGCTTGTTAACAAGCACAGTGTCTTAGCCACTTGCGCCACCCACAGCATCAAACAAAATCTCAAGAAAAAGTAATAGAAAAACCTGTGTGTACTTCCAAACTTTTTAAAATATATCCTTGCTTTCCTAAACCTTGTTTTCAGGCATGTTTTACCCGAGAGAAGAATCAAAATTATCTTTCTACTTCACTTTTTAAGTGGTATTCACAGCAACAATAACAACTGAGGAATCTGTTCTTGAAGATTATGCATGCAAATCCTGAATGATTTTATAGAGGGGCTGCAAAGCCCTAGTAAGGACACACATTAAGAAGCCAAGTAGATGACTAGATTTCCTGCACTGAACAGAGGCTTGAGCTAGTAGGCTGCCAAGGTCTGTTCCAATAGTAATATTCTGTGAGTCTGTAAGAATCCCCCCAAATGGCCCTGGAACTGCAAAACCAATTTCTTCTTATTACAGTTAGGAAATCATAATTCTAAGACCTATCTATCATCCAAATTCATGAACTGCTGAAATTTTCCACTTCTCTCTTAACTGATAACCATCTCCCAAATACTGTAAGGCCTTTCTCAACCACAACTTAAAATTGCCAGGATTAACAAGGCGTGGTAATCGCCCTCTTCATTCAAATTAACAGTAAGTATCCCATTTAACTGCAAACCTCCTATCTCATTTTATATTTCTATCAAGGTAGTCCTCTGGGCTGAACAATTTTCCCCTAGAACTCATACATTTTATTATGTTACAGAAATAGGAACAGAGATGCCACAATCCTACTGGGGACTTAAGGCTCTAGCAGTCCATTGCTGTAAGTCCCCTTGGAATGGCAGCAATGCTGCATTGCCCTGATGGCTGGAGCCTCTTTACTCCCACCAACAGCCTGCTCAGACCATGCTAGTACTGATATAGTTCAGGTAAGGTGGTGAAGGTAGTTCAGGACCCGTTCAGGACCTGGTGGCTTAGGACCAGTTCAGGAATGGGGCGAACAAGGTATAATTTGAGGGCAAATGAGGAAGAATTTGATTGTAGAAGTGCACACCAAGTGCTTGCCTTGGGTGTATGTCAGCAAAATAGCTGGCATTAGGTCAGAAAAGACCTACTAATGGCCAGGCAAGTGGAGAAGTGACAACATTTTATTTATCTTCTCAAAAGGCCCATCAGGTCACCATCCAACCTGCAATACATGCTCAGTTAGTCCTGCTGCTCTGGATATAACGTTGGTTGACAAGATGGGACCGAGAGTATTGTTCAGCAGATAAAGTGATAGACCTGGAATCATGAGCCACACAATCAAATTCAGCGACCTCAAACCTATCTGAGACATTTCTTCAATGCTGCAGCAGCTGCCAAATAATCAATTTCCCACACTCAATGTTCCACAAAGCTGTAATGAAGTTTAAAAATTCTTTCTCGTTGTTGCCACCTGCAGCAAGTTGAATTGTGCAAAGCCTGAGTTTTTCTCACTCCTGCCCAGCCCTAACATCAGTACCAGGTGATTCAGTTATTCCTGACATTGTTTTCAGCCTCTCAGCTCATGGCAATTCAGAGGAGCAAGGGAAAAACATGCTAGCAAGAAAATTTAAAGTAAGGACTAGATAGGACTGGTGGAAAAGGAGGATCAGAAAGAGATGGAGAGATAGAGATAGAAAGGAGGAAGGAGATAGAGACAGAAAGGAAAGAGATGGAAGCAGAAGGAAAAAGAGGAGGAAAGGAGATACTGAGTAAGAAGGCAAAAATGTGCATGGAACTTAGACTGAGTAAGATGACTAGATATAAAGAATCCAGAAAAGAAAAGGAAGTGGGACAGGGTAAGGTAGAACAGCAGGACACAGAAGGAACCAGATTAAAAGAGAGCAGGCTGGAAAGAGGAGAAGACAAAGCTAACTGAAAGGAACTAATCCCTTACCCCAGTCCAAGTGAATGAGAGGATTAGGCTTATTGGAATTTGTTCATTCTATGGGAGCCTGTTCGAATGATGGCCACTGAACATGGAACAAGAATGAGAGGATTGCTCAAAGCAGCCACTGGATACCTATAGAAGGGAATCAAGTGGGTACCCACAATGTGAGGCCCAAGAAAGTATCTCCAAAATATACTAAACATCTAACACATCCCTCTACTTGTGGGCATGAACGATACAACCGGGTACTCTGTCACCGGCTAAAGGTAAAACCCGATCCAACCTCATGCATATCCATAAGAAAAATCTACATCTTGCTATACACAAGTATATGCGCTATATATGTATATGTATATATATATTTATGTGTATATATATATACATACACAGACACATGCAAGAATATACAAACAAAATGAAAAGTGGACTTGAAATTTTTGTAAGCAGTTTCTCAAGATTCTAAAATATAACTTCCATGTTTGTTAATTAAACCTGTTGTCATTTGTTCGCTGGAAAGCCTGGTGTGACTGAAACTTTGTCGCTGCACTAGTTCTAGAAAATGAAGAGTACATTTCCATTGTACAGTCCACTGGACCTGTTGAGTGAGATATATAAACTGTAGGGAAAAGTACAAAATGGCTAGAGATAAGCCTAAAAATGTACATGCAAACAAGTATGGTTTATTAGCAGACATTTCTCAGTGTTTTCCGGTTGAAGGTGTGCAGAGGAATACACAACCTACAAAGCGCTAAGGATAAAAGAGGGGAAAAAACAAAATAATTTCATGAAAATATGGCGAGTCATTCTTGAGCACTCAGGATTTCTTTGTCACTTTAAGGGCTTCATTAGCTCCATGTCTCAGGCAATACAGTACTATCGAAGGGGCAGTCAGCCTCCAAAATAATCATAAGATCATAAATGGCCTGGAGTGGGAAGAGGTTATGTCAAAGCTGCTTGTGACACTTGCTCAGCTTCAAACAAAATTACCGAAATTTTCACAATATGTGCACTGCATTTTCTCTGCACCTAAACATGCGTTTGTGATTTATTCATAACAGGAACACTTATTTCAGGCTTTATAACTTGTCAGCAAAATGAACACTTAATGATAAGCAAAAGCAACCTGAAAACACCTTAAAGGTCATGAATTGAAGCTCTTCTTGCTGGGATTCAACATCGTAAGTGTTAAAACTACGAGGGTCCTCAGTATTCATAGGAGATCTGTATCTAGTCACTTTATGGATCCAGAATTCCTTGGATAATTAAATCTGTGGTTGGAGGTTGCTTAGGCCCTCCATTGTCTTGGCTTAATGTCTGCATATACAGATGTCTATGGATGCTGAGCCTATGAATAAGGAGAGTCCACTGTAATGATATTTGATCAATTAAACCGAACTGATCACAAGAAGTTATCCAGAGAATCAAAGGTCTGTAGTATCTTGATTTATAAGCAGTTTCAGATGGTTTTCTAGCCTCTTTTCCAAGAAGAGACATGTAGATATTTGCCATTCTTTAACAACATAATTGGGGAAAGTTGGAAAGTAGAAACATCCTAATCCTTATCACTTCCCACGCTGTAGCTATCTACCATTTATGACGAAACATAAGCAATGACAAGTGAAAGGTCAACTTTACATTGCACAGATACTGAAAAATTATATGATCACAATGTTTCACAAGTAAAATTTAGTGAAACAGAAACATGTTCAAACTTAGGTCATGCTCAGGCTTGAATTTCAAAGCTAATTCTCCAGCCTACGAAGATGAAACCAGGAGAACATATTACAGGTCCAAACTTATTATACACTGACTTTTTATACACTGATTTGACTCAACATGCATGGCCACTGCAAATCAGTTTTAAAAACTGCTTTTCTCCTGTTGTAGAGAGGCAGTCATGGAAGCAATCATTCCATTTTTTAGTTCCAGAATCAAACTCCTGCAAATATCGAGGCTCTACTTTGTTAAAGTAGGCACAACAGAGAAGCAAGAAACTGGAAGTTTCTTTAGGGTCTTTAAACCTATATTCCCATTGTTTTCTTTATACATGGATTTTTTTTATCCATGGGAGGTTCTGGAATGGAACCCTAGTGGATAAGAAGGGACACCTGTATTAGGTCATTGAAGACAATATTACATTTCTAACTAATATGTTACATTTTATCATTCAGCCAAGTTCCATCAAATGTTAGTATTAACACTAGCTGAGTGACCTAGCACAGGGACAGCAAGTTTACCAGGGACATTTAAAAACAGAATACCATCTTTTCCAATGCAGTTGGAGAGAACTTACTGGGCAGAGAAATCTAAATACTATTCAAGCCAACACAAGACCTTTGTGTCAGCTCCCAAGAGTCATGAACATGTTATAAGCTAAATATGTTTTTGGCTACTTGGGAGCAAGCTCGGTAAGTGCAATGACATGCCCTGGCCTAGCAGTTCAGGACCTGTGCCCAGGGAAGATACGTTTGTGCCAGCCCAGCAGGCTCACATGGGGGCTAGAAAAGCTGATGAGAAGGTGGATCGGAAATAGGGGGAGAACTTTCGAGTGGGGATGGCACCCTGGGAGGCAGATTGGACCCCACAAAGTGGTTGGGTTAAGCCACAGCAACACAGGCCAGATCTTAACTCCCATCCATGGACCCCATCCATGGACCCCATCCATGGTCCAAAAAACAGCATTAAACAGGCCATTCATATTCGCATCCGTGGAACTGAAGGCGCGGATCTGAGAAACCCAATATGGCTGACTGGAACACAACAATGGGGTAAGAGGAATAAAATCTGACTTGCCTCCCAGTCTCCACCTACATTATCCTGGAATCAGCACAAGCCATTTGGCCTGCCTGTTCCAGCAAAGGTTAGGCCAAAATGGAGAGAAAACTTGTTAGCACATTTCCAACCTCAGCCCAGTTTTCTTCCTGCCAACCTAAAATCATGGTTAAGAATTACATTGGCACCAATTTTAACCATGGTTACTACTAACCACTGAACCTACAGGACTTAATTCTGAGTACACATGCATAAGATTGTACTGGAAGTCAAATAAGTGACAAATGGTAATGAAAAATTCACAAACAAATTATTTATATGATCAAATGTTAAAGAACTAATGTTCACTGAATCATAACTTTAATACACACACTTTTTGAAGTATTTCAAAGAAGCTATATATCCATGAAGCTATGTTGTCTACAAAACAGACACATAATTATGGCATCATGAATATGAAATTTCTGGATGATTTTTGTTTTTTGATAACCATCTAATCAAAAAGCCCTTGAGTGGAGATGCAATTTATTCAGAGTTCTATTATTCTGGATAAGAACAGTATCCAGATATTACTATGAATGTTGTTTTTCTAATCTTTATCTGGACACTGATGATTGCTGTAATGTCACTAAACCTTCAATTTCCAAACCTTCACTTTCCAAACGTCTAGAAACCATTAACAGACTATGGACGCAATCCTCCGAAATTTAGGCCAGCCTACTTCACCTGGCCTACCTTTCGGTGATAGTGGGGGGAGGTTGGTGTATGTCTATGCAGTGGCTTACCCCTTTCCCACTCCCAGGAGTGGGGCAAAAGGTCAATGCAGAACTTAAGCCAGGCCTTAGCCTGGCCTAAGTGGAGCTTAGGATTGCAGCCTATATTTCTTCTTAATAAAACATTACCAGCAATTATATAGTAGTCCAAGCTATAAGAAAAGTTATTCATGTAAAATTAAACTTGAATGTAACTATTCCAATAAGTTGTGAGGCTTTTGAGCAGAATAAATGTTGATATTTTAAAAAAATATATATGAAGACGTATAGCTGTTACCCAGACCATGTCTACTGAATAGTATGGTGTTTCCAAAGCCATAACTGAATATTTTGGTCACAATGACAAACTCTTTCTAAGCCAGAATATGCTCAAATTCTAAATTCTGAGATCAATGTAAACAGCAAAGCTATATTTTTGCATTTTTTTCTCACTTGACATACCAGAACGTAAAATGACTTTTAAAAAGAAACAAACTGAAGTCAGCAGACATTTTGCCATTTAGAAAACATTCAGGTAAATACTGTAAATATTTTAAATAAAATCTGACAAATTGCATATAAAAATTATAGAGTCAATATGAGGACCATTCAGATAATTATATGAGAAACAATACTGTGTAGTATTTATTGAGGGTGAAATATTAAACAATTTAGGCCAATTCAATTATTCTGGATAACACCCTACCATGTTCCTGAGGTGGAGTGGGGAGGCCGGTGCATATCTGTGCAGGGGCCTACCACCCCTTCCCAATGTGGCACAGAAGTGGCTTACGGTATTTGTGTGACATCCCCAGGCCAGCACAGGAGTGGTGCCAGGACTTGTGCTGGCCTAACCCGGAGTTAGGATTGCACTGTGAAAGTATTAATTCATGTCATGCCAATGAATAAGTAAGTCAAACATCCTAAGCAACCATTTTAAATGTAAACATGGTAGAAAATCTGTAACATTTCTATTGTTTCTCACATAATTTGAAAAGTTTGGTTAATGGACCAATACTTCTTATTCAGTAATGAAGCTGAACTGACACAATACCATGTTATTACAATTTGTTTTAGATGCATCTTCTCAGTATACAGGAATCTACATTTTACCATGTCCACACTACTATGATTAATAATACACGCATCAAAGGCAACATATTCTTTAACAAAAACAACGGGTGCTGTAGATAATGATTCTTCGTAAAACAAAAACAAAACATCACTACTAATTTTATGAAGAATGTTTTACAAAGGTCCTGATCATTTCTTCACTTCATTATTGTCCTAGGGAAGAGATGTAGAAGTAGGCCACCTGAGATCTTTTAACGATGTTGGGTTAACAATGTGAATGAACAAGTGTGACACACTGGCAATTAACTACCAAACTGCTATGTGAAAACATTATTTTAAAAATAAACTTATCTAAGCTGTAACATGTAGCGAAAGGTCACTCTACATAACAAACACAAACTCTTCAACATGTTAAAAAGACTTTTCCAACTATTATTTTTAAAAAGTGAAAACAGATGTAAAATAATTATTGTTACGAACACCTTATGTCACATTTCAGATAGACTACACCCAAATCTCCACCACTTTTGTATCTAGCAGTATGCCCGCAGAACTATCAAGACATCCATGCAACTTTTAAAAAAATCTAACTGTTTAAAACAGTAAACAAAAGCATTTTGTTAAGGTAAGTAACTGTCATCCCACTCCCCACTCATTCCTAAAATAATCTAAATTTCCCAAAAACAATAACCAAGGGGAGATGAAGAAAATGTAAAAGATACATGATGCCTGAGCTGCAGTGCAAACTGATGTCAGCAGGGGGCGCTCCTGCATGAAGCAAAAAGAAGGCCAGCATTGTTCCCCTTAAGTCTCTCAATAGTGCTTAACTGTAGGACTGAAATGGTATCTGCTAAATAGTAAGACAGCCAATAAATTGGACCAGCGTTTAACACACTACAAGCCACCACGTTTGGAGGGGGGAAAAATCCAGGCATTAATTTGAAACACTAACTCTGACCGCAAACTGCAAAGGCCTCCTGCACTGACAGCCCAATCCTATGCATGCCAACTTGGAAGTAAGTCATCAAAAATAGTCAAGGGGGACTTTCTCCCAGGTAGGTTTGGATAGGATTGTAGCCTTATTCAAGTCAGGGACGTTCCATTGATTTTTTAAAAAATTATTTTAAAAGTGGCTGATTTACATTATTTAGATAAACCTAATAACAAACCCTGTGTTCTTCAGTAGATATGACACATCAAGCCCCAATCTGGGGAGGGGGCAGGCCTAATTAACCTGCACCCAATAAGAAAGGATCTGATGACTATTTCTTACTGGGTGGCCCAGTAAGAAATGATCTGATGATCAGGGATCTGAGAGATCAGGGATGCAGTTCCAGTTCCCAACATCTAATGATTTATTCCACAGAACCTGGAAGGAAAGAAAGAAAGAAAGAAAGAAAGAAAGAAAGAAAGAAAGAAAGAAAGAAAGAAAGAAAGAAAGAAAGAAGGCAGTGGGATGGAGAAAGAGGGGAGGGCACAAATACTCACCATATTGACTTCTGACACCATGTCTATGCTGGCGATGTCTATGTTCATGCCCACAGCCACAGGGGGACCTGCAATGCAAGGAGATGGTCTTGCATTGTGATCTTCCACCAATGTTTAACCCATTCCAGCCTGGCTCAGGGGGGTGGGGTGGGTGGGGCACCTGTTCAAAAGGTGTAGGGGTTCTGGACTAGATGGCCTTAGGGTCACCCTATCAGCACTTTATGTAACCCATGCACACGTGCTAGCCTAGCAGCAAGTGTCTTGAACTGGAGGAAGACTTGCGGGAGATCCAGGCTGGAGTTGGAGAAGCCATGGGAGGGGGTCAAGAGGGGCTCCCAGTGCCTGCTGCCTGCCGATGCTCCTGCTCACTGTGCAACCTGCAAAACCCCAGCAATGGGGTGCTGGCTCCGGAGGATTGAATGAAACCAGTTCCATGGCAGGCAGTGGCAGTTGATCACACCAGAAACAAAAAAAGGCTTGGAAATGGGTTTGGGGTGGGGATGGTGATCTCTCAACAGAGATATCAGAGGGGGTTAAATTAGACAGAAAGACCATACGGGGTTAAATCTACAGCTTCGCCTCCTGTAGCAGTACATCATGTAGTCCCCAAAAATACTCTCTGTGACCAAGCACGGAATCAACTTGGAAAGATTAGCATCTCAATAAAGCTAATCAAATTTATTAAAGGGTTAAGTCACACACAACACACACACACACACACACAGAGAGAGAGAGACTGGCTACCTATAATATTGCAAGGATCGCATCTTCTGTGCAGGGAAAATTGGGGAACAATTTGCGGCTTAACTTTGGGTCAAGCTTAGGAAGAGATGAACCCAGGTTTAAAACACACACACACCAGCCGGCTTTTCCACCCAATCCATGGCATGATTACCTCCAAAATCTGGCCTCAAGCGAATGTCGTAGCCCTTCAGCAGTCTATCCACGGTCTCTTTTACCAGGGACATATTGCTGGGGTCATTGGCACTAAAAAGAGTGGGGGAAATCAATATGAATACAGCAGCATCTGGAGATACCCCATGCAAATCCTACTTGCCCAGAGGCATTCAGTGCAATTCCAAGTGAAGGGGGAAGAAGGAAAAGAGATGTGCCTTGAGCATCAGCAGCAGCATCCTCCTCACTTACCTCTGGGCACACACCACCGTGATGATGAAGGGCAGAGACCAGATCCCAAGGCAACCTTTTCTCCGGACTCTCAGCATCCCTTTAGCTTTGGAGATGATTTAGGGTTTCGGTGGAAGAGGAGAGCAGATCCAACTTATTCTAGCCAGTGCAGTAATTCTAATGTGCAGCGCATGCGCACGGCGTACCACAACATCAAAAGGAGCAGTGGTTGCTGCTGGAGATGGAGCAAATTTCCTTTGCCAAAAAAAGAAGGAAAGGGAAAAAAATTAAAGGGGAAGAAGGAAATGCATTATTTAAAAAAATTCATCCGCCAGAGGATTAAGTGCATTTTTTTTCTTTTTTGGGGTTGTCCTTTCTGAGCAATAGAGCAAGCCAGGAAGTTTGAGGAGTTGCAGGCTCCAGCAGTTTTGCAACCTAGTTTTAAAAAGGGAGGGGAAAAAAATGTGCAAAATCGGATTAGCAACCGAGGGGGAAAGAGGTTGGATTGAGAATGCAAAGTGTGCCTGTGTGTGTGGTGGGGATGGGGGGGGGGTTGCTAGACTTGATGCTCCTTGGGAATGGCAAATGGTGGGAAGGGGGGTTGGAGTTGACAAGGGCTCGGCCCTATAGTGGGGGGAGGGAGAGGATGAATGATGACGAGTTCTCTTGGAAGGGGTAGATGATCCCTTGCTTTTTTTGGAGAAGGGGAAAAAAAGAGGTGGTCTTGGGAGGGGGGGAGGCTGGGAATGACGTGACGGGTCCTGAGATCCTCCGGATTCTTGGGAAGGGGAGGGAGTCAAGGCTGGATCTGCACAGCTTTCGATACTATGCAAAGGCACCCATCTTAAAGGCCATGATGAGGAGGAGGAGGAAGATGAGGAGGAGGAGGAGGGTGGTGGTGATGGTGATGGTGATGGTGATGGTGATGATGGGTTTCTTGGAAGGGGTAGCTGATCCCCTGCTTTTTTGGAGAGGGGAAAAAAAGAGGTGGTCTTTGATCAGCACCCCTAAAGAAGATCAAGGGGCCAAAAAGGGTGGGCAAAGGCAAGACCCAAGACGATGGTGCCCCAGTGCAAAGGATATTAAGAAAGAGGAGGGGAGGTACCCTGAAAATGCAACCAAGCCGCATCCTCTGCTTGTCTACTCAGAAGTAAGTCCCACGCTAGTCAATGGAGTTTACTCCCAGGAAAGTGTGGAGAGAAGATTGCAGCCTCAGCTCCCTTCTCAGAGACCATGCTGCTGCTGCTGCTGCTGCTGCTATTGCTGGCACTCACAGACTCCTTACCTTTCCTAGGAGGGAGCTGCAGAGATATGCAGGGGGGGTTGGAGTGGGGTTGGGGGGGTCTCGACTCAGCACCTCCCAAGAAATCGGAGAGGAGCAACCATCCGATCTGGGGTTGCCTGGAGAGCCATTGAAATCCCCAGCAGGTGAACGAGACCTGAAAGGCTTCCTTGCAATGATGATGATGCTGCTGCTGGTAGTGGTGATGCTTCTAGTGCAAGCTCCTTTCCTCTTCCACCACCACCACCGCCTCTTCCTCCTCCTCTTCGGCGTCTTGCACAAACCCACCCGGAGGATCCACGGTGGATCTGTGATGCTTCATTGAACGGGGATTGGAGTACCGGGGAAAGGAAAGGGGAATTAGGCAGGAAAAATTAGGATTCCTCAATTAAGACAGAGAAGGAGAGACAGAGAGAGGAAGGGAAGGGGGAAGGGTAGTGATCAGATGCGGGGGGGGGGGGCAGTAGTACTGCTGCTGCTGCTGTTTCTGGAGGGAGGTGGAGAGAATGCTGAGCTGAGCTGGTGGAAAAGACGCCGATTGCTGCGAGTCACTCAATGCTCATTCACCCGATCCGCACACACCAGCCTTGCACTTGCAGGCATCCCCAGCCTGTCATCTCCCCCCTTCCCCATCAGACCCCAGACTCTTTACCCCCCAGATAGACATGTGCGTGTGGATGCTTTTCAGGCCCTTCCAGACACGTTGCCCTGGATTGCATCAAGGAGGATCTGATCCACTGGAAAGTGCACTGATGCACCGGAGGATGGGCCCCTGCAGCCACTCTGCCTGCGGCCCCGACTCACCAGAGGCAGCAACAAACACCACACACATAACACACACACACCGCACTGGACCCTGCACGGTCTTCAGCCACCCGACCTTGCAAAGGGAACACTTGGCCAGGGTTCCATCCACACTTTCCAGGGAGTAAGCCTCACTGACTATCATGGGACTTACTTCTGAGTACACCTGCATAGGATTGGGCTCCAAGGTTTGTAATCCTGTCCACATTTTTCCGTGAGAAAGCCCCCCGCTGACAATAATGGGACTTGCTTCTGAGTAGACACGCATAGGATTGCGCTCCAATCCTCTCCACAGTTTCCCGGGAATAAGCCGCATTGAGTATCATGGGACTTACTTTTGAGTAAACAGGAATAGGATTGGGCTCTAAGGCTGTAAACCTGTCCAATTTCCCCAGGAGTAAACCCACATTGAGTATCACGGGACTTACTGCTGAGTAGACAGGAATAGGATTGGGCTCAGGCTGTAATGCTGTCCACACTTCTCTGGGAGTAAGCCCCATTGTTTATCATGGGACTTACTGCTGAGTACACAGGAATGGGATTGGTTTTTAAGGCTGTAACCCTGTCCATACTTTCCCAGGAATAATTCCCCATTGACCATAATTGGACTTACTTCTGAGTAGACAGGACTACGTTTAGGCTGTAAGGCAGGGTGACCAAATGTCATAAGAAAAAAGGGGGGACAAAAGACATCCCCAAAAAGTTGGACACCCAAGAAAAATAAAGGACGTGACAAAATAAAAGCTAAAAAATTCGTGTAGGTTGCTTTTGTTTCATTGATTTAAACATTGTATTATTATATTTGAAACTTCTACACATGATTTATTACACATGATTTATTAATGACAAGAAAGCTCCATGATGCCTCCTCACAAGGAAAAGGAGGACAATGAAGTTTTTTTTTTCTTCAGCAGGACATATGTTTACCCTGCTCTTAGGCTGTAATCCTGTCCACACTTTCCTGGGATATAATGGGACCTGCAGTACTTCTTAGTAGACAGGCCTAGGATTGGACTCACTAGAGGCCTGGAAATGCTCTGCCACGCACACACGTCCCTGAAGCCAGGTACATTTGGAAGTCAGTTTCACTGAAAATGATGAATTAATAGTTTCCTACTATGCTTTCCTGAGTATGAGAGGCTGCAATCCTAACACCCAGTTTGGCCGGCTTAAGTCCCAGCGCAAGTGGGGAGGGGGGAGGATTAGGCCAGTGCACAGGCATACACTAACCTCCCCACACCACCACAGGAACAGGGAGCAGGGTGACCATATGACCAAAAAACCCCGGATTTGTCCGGATTTTAGCCTCCTGTCCGGGTGTCCTACATTTGGCTTCATTTTAAACTTCGCGATAGTGCACAGTACCCCATCATGCCATATGTCCTTGGATTCGTATTGAAGAGCAGAATCCAATGCAAAAATCAGTTTTGAGATATCTCCTTCCTATCAAAGGTTATGGCCAAAAAACAAACAAAAACAAAAACTACACTTTTGGCAATTGTTTTAAGCGGGTAGGAAGTTTGGCCTGGGTGTTAGGGAATTTGGCCCTGGGGTTCAGGAATAATCTGGCCACCCTGACAGGGAGTGGGTGTGTTGTGCTTTCCTAAATTGTTTAGGACTGCATCCTAAATCCAATTGAATATAATGAGACTGACTTCTGAGTAGAAATGCCTAAATATGTGCTCTAAATATGTTCAGACTAAGGTTATAAATTGAGCTGATGAGCGCTGATGTCTTATTTGGGCATCTTCAAGTGATTTGTGTCATGCAAGTATCCTCAGCACCTTAAGTCCAGGTGAACCTTACTACTCAAACCAGCTGGCATGAGCAGATCTTGACTCTTTAGCTACAAGCTATGTCTTCTGAAGCCTCTAGCACTAAGCACTTCTAATTAATAATAATAATAATAATAATAATAATAATAATAATAATAATAAACTTTATTTATACCCTGCCTTTCTCCTGGAGGGACCCAAGGCGGCTTAAAAAAACAATCCATAAAAACATCAACAATAAAATCCAATTCATTAAAACATTTAAAACAGGCATATTAAAAACTATATATATAACATCTACATTAAAACACCGATTAAAAAGCATATTAAAAGAGTTGTGCAGTAGAAGAAGAATGATTGTGAAGCAGAGGAATTGTGCAGTAGAAGTAGAATAATTGACCTCATTCTTGATGGAACACGTTGAAGTGCATGTGACCCAGTTGTCAATGTGAGAAGGAACTATGAATTCCATCTGAAGAGACTGAGCAAGAGTGGAAAATTATCTGAGGGGTTCCTTGGAGCGATCTTCACTTTCAATAAACAATTACATTCACTTGAACCCAGGTAAATAACCTGGAGAAACTGAGACAGTCAGCTCTGGTGTTCTCATGGAGAATGAAAGAGACTGAGAGCACAATCCTAACCAACTTTCCATCACTAGGATAGATGTGCCAGTGGAGGCTGGAGCACATCACACATCATCTAGTTCTGTAGGTTCCCAGTGTGGGGGTTGGGATCAATTGGTGGATCACAACTTCATTTCAGGAGGATTGTGAAAATCTGAGCTACACCATCTTGGAATCTGGCACTGTGTGTTGCCATTTTGGAATGGGACACACAGGCTGCAATCCATACTTTCCAAGGAGCAAGTCTCATTGAAAACAATGGGAGTATACTTCTGAGTGTACGTGAAGGAACTTTGGCATCCCAGTGATGTCACTTCCTGCTTCATGTCACTTCTGGCCATGATGTCACTTCCAGGTTGATGACATTATATCTGGAAGTCCTGGACAGATTGACCTTCCAAATTGGGTGGGGGGGGGGGTCTCTCATGTGGAGGTGCTTAAAAACCACTGATCTAGTTAGTATAGTAGATGGTACCAGGGAGAAGGCAGTGGTCATATCTTACTTTAGCATCAGTTACAGAGGGACATGTGGAACTGACAGGAACTGGGAAACATCTAGGATAAAGTACTCCTAAAGGATGAGGACGTGAATGTTCCAATTTAGATCATCTGTATGAGAAAAGATAGAATTTGGAAATGAACATATGGAGGAACAAGCCAGATGATCAAAATGAATAAAAGTCCATAGGTGAAAAGGACTGATGTTTGAAGAGAACACAATGTAAAGGTGTGTATTTGCAAAAGACAGAAAAATGTATGCCATTACAGGGGACTTGGAATGCTTTGGTGGAAAAGAAGGGACTTAGGGTGCAGTCCAGAGCAACTATGGGGAGTCCTTGCTCCGGTGTAAGAACCATTTACTCTGGATTGCTTTATGAATTTCCCATAGGTTTTCACTATGTGGTGCCGTAACTATGGGTGCACATAATGTCTCTTATGTCCTCCCGTAGTTACTCTGGATTGTAGGGTAACCCTACAATCCAGCTCAACTATGGGAGCATGTAAGAGACATTTATGTTGATGTAGTTCCTGCACCAGCTAGTGAAAATCTATGGGAAATTTATATTACAATCCAGAGTAAATTGTTCTTACATTGGAGCAAGGACTCCCTGTAGTTACTGTGGATTGCACAGTAGGACATATTACAGTGGGTAGGACAGCTGCCTGGTGCAACAGAGAGAACCAGTGGAATACTATATAGTTATTCCATGATATAAACTCTATGGAAAGGACAAGCTGTAGAAAGGAAAAAAAAGAAATGTTAGAAAATGAAAAAAACTTTGAGGTACCTAATTTCTTGGCCTCTCTCTGCTTCCTGTTCTTTAGCCAGTAACCAGTCTTTATTAGGACATGTCCTCTTTTTCCATGACTGGTAAGATTACATCCTTGCTTAGGAGTTCCACTGCAGCTGCAATGCTTTGGCGTTGGAAAGTTGGATTGTGTCCTGAGCAGGGTGACCAGAAACCCTCTTTTTCCAAGTCCTGGAACTTAAATGTTCTCCTTTCCCATGTGAGTGGGCCCCCGAACGCAATGCATAGAATTTTCTGTGTAATTCTATAAATTTTCAGTGTAATTAATAAATTATACAGTGTTTAAATTGACCATATGATATCAACATGAGCATTATTTAGCTTATATTTTGTCATATCCTAAATTTTTTTCTTGGATGTCCTACATTTTGGGATTTCTTGTCCTCTTTTCTGGTTATGAAATCTGGTTACTCTGACCCCATGACTATTACAAATAGTATATTGGCCCTATGCAAATTGGTGGCATTGGGCAAATTACTGTACATGTTTGGAATATGGTGTATAGTTCTAATTATTACACTTCAAGACCAATTCTGTAGAACTAAACTTATACAAAAGAGGGCAACCAAAATGATTAGAAAGCTGGAGTACCTTCCTCTTGAGGAAAGGTTACAGTATTTGGCGCTTCTTATCTTGGCAAAAAAGCAATGAAAGGAAGACATAAAATTATGCATGGTGTAGAAAGGAAGAACATTCTCTGTCTCATGCACAAAGCTACAACCAGGATTTATCCACGAAAAATGATTAGTGAAATATTTGGATGGGAAAAAAGGAGATAGATCTTTGCATGGTGCACAAATAGTCTTTGAGCACAATCCTAACCATGTCTACTCAAAAGTAAGCCCCACTGTGTTCAATGAGGATATAAGTATGCCTTGCTGTCCTGCCTTCCCATAGACCTCTGATGAGCTTTGTGGAAATCAGGATGCTGGACTACTTGGACCTTTACTCTGATCTATCAGGGCAGCGAATTTTAATTTTTTTAATCTCACACTGACAAGATGCTAAAATTGTCAAGGCACACCACTGGTTTTTTGTCAATTGACAAGGCAAACCATCGGCTCACACCCCCTTTGGCCTTATAAATAAATTATCTTTCCCCAAATTTTATGCGGCAAACCTGTAGACCATTTGCGGCACACCAGTGTGCCACATGACACTGGATGAAAACTACTGTATTAGATTGTTTCCTTATATTTTTGTACTGTATATGCTGATCTTGACAGATGAGATTCTCATGGGAAACCTGAGAAAAATTGCTACTCCAGGCAAAAGATCCATCAAGCAAGAGATGATTTTCTAAGAAAGAGGAACTGGGCAACCCAATCATACATTTCTCAGTGCCACAATGAACAGCAGCACCAAAATGGTGATCATTGGAGTGCCACAGGCATGATGAGGCATGAGGCCACTGAAGCCACTGAAGGCCACTGAAGCCTCTGTAGGTCTCCTTAGGGAAAGGGAACATTCATCTCTTTCATGCAAGGCAAACCCCAGGCTCCACAAGGGGTCTTCTATGCCAGCCTTTTTGCCAACTCAGATGAGTGAACATCTATGATAGGCTTTATCATAGAAGCACCTCCACAGAAGCACCTCCACCATTCTCACTCCCCTTTTGGGCCAGCGCCTCCCAGACTCCATCATCCCCCTACTGGCCCAGAATGCCTCCCTTTTCCCTGAAAGCCAACACTACTGCCTAGTAGCCTCAGCTCCAGCTGATTTCTTTCCAGTGCTGAGCCCAGCACTGACAGGCGCTGGCCCAGTTCCAGTGCTTGCTCCACCTGTGGTGCCATAAATATATATTATATGGCATATTTATGATACCTGGTTCCAGTTCTAAAGTTCATTGCTGTCCCTATGGCCCAATAGGATTGGGCCCAAGGTCCGGTTATTGGTTCATAGCTTGAAGAAAAAAATGGCATGAAGGAAGCCAAGGGCTTAGAAGCAACACTCATTCTAACAACTGTTCTGGTCTAGAGGAGAAGGAGGCCAAGGATAATTCAGGCAAGCGTATTGGATCAGATGACAACTGATTTAGTGAGTGGTGTGCCATCAGCACCAGCAATCAGCCACATTATGCTGGAGTATCCTGTTGGAAAAGGAGGCACAACCTTTTTACCAGCAAGCACAGAAGGCAGCACCACTAAAGAGAGAGCTGGGATGAGATGTCTGACTGCCCGTCATCTGCCCAAAACAGGTGGGAAGTGCCAAGAAAGGAATTAGTGAGGCTGTTAGGGAGCAAAGTCATTCTCTTGCTCTGCCTTCCAGAATTCTGGTGCTCTGCTGAGAGGCATGCATGTCTTCCAGCCAAGCATCAATTCTAAGTGGCCAGTCGGGAGCCAAGGCACACACCCTTAAGCCTTTTGGAAAGCCAGCATTCAGCTGTGAGGGACATGCTTGATCTGAACATCATTCAGAATGGGAAACACCTTGGCTTTGCTTGAAGCTATCCCTCCGAATGTTTATATACTTTCCAGCTGAGTGCCCAGCTTGGGGGCAGCCAGGGTTGAACAGCTTGGTTTTGTAGTTTAATGCTCAGCTAAGAGAAACCAGTAAGCTATGTTGTTGACTGTGGCTTAGCTAAGAGATCTAGAAAACCATATATTTGGGGTTGTAGCAATAACTGTGCTGCATAAGTGCAGGTAGTGGGCATTGTTTTCACCACTAAAGTTGTACCATGAGATAAAACTGCCTACAATACCTGGAATATGTTTATGTGACACCCACCAAGTGCTGTGTGCCATATTCCACACGTAGCTATGCTTTGCTTTTGTGGAACACATCTGAAGTGGATAGAGATTGCTTATCAGCAATGTTTGATGGTTTGAACATTTATTTCAGCCTCTTTTGTTGTTAGCTTCAGAATAGTTCGTTTATATTTAATTAAAAAATACCGTTTAATTGTTAGTAAAGAA
The DNA here is from genome assembly GCA_030015325.1 of Cryptoblepharus egeriae. Taxonomy (NCBI): domain Eukaryota; kingdom Metazoa; phylum Chordata; class Lepidosauria; order Squamata; family Scincidae; genus Cryptoblepharus; species Cryptoblepharus egeriae. The sequence goes on along the minus strand of JAREYC010000002.1, from coordinate 84,436,826 downwards.
ACTTGAAGATTGGTTTTTTTTACTGTGTTTTCAATGACATCTTGTATCATTTTCAGTGGCTTATAAGATTGGCCAACATCATTACACTGAGTTGGTGCCACTTAATTTTAAAGATTACTTCTCTGTCCCACTGTCAGTTTCACCTCTAGTTAAGTTTCCTCACCAGTTTATTGGCAATTAAGTTGTTCAAGGACAGAGTTGAGGTTTTGAACATTGTAACATGGTGTAGCACAGTTCAGCTTCTTTACAAACTATTGAGCATTAAACTTGATTGCTTGCTATGATAAAACAAACCTATACATGTCATGATTTATCATAAAGTCTGGCAAGTTTATAAGAATCATCTTTTATTCTTTTAATCTATATTCCATTGTAGGACACTGCTGACAAGCTGTCTGTTCTGGCTGGGATAGCTTGACTTATTGTATCTTTGTAAAAGGCAAACAGGTCACTCAGAAATGTCACCTGTCAACAGTTGGTAATTCAAGTCTAATTTTTTTAGTAGATATGAGTTGCCTTAGCTTGGTTGCTTGGCATCATCTGTGTATTGCTCACCTCTAGTTGACTTTTAATAAGCCTTTGATCTCTGGCATTATGTCTCAAGGGTACATAGAGGTCTCTTTGTTGAATCCTGAAGGGTTTTCTATGTCCTGAACAAAAGTGCTACTTTGTATAGGGTACCATTTGAATATGGTACCCTTTGTATAGGGTACCCATCGAATGTCACCAACCTGTCCTCCCTTGCATGTTTTGATCTTGCCTCCTTGCCTATCCACTGGATAGGGAGAGGTGAAGAGAGAAAGACACTGTGATCATACCTCTGTTTTCTCACCTTGAGATCTTGTGCAGCATCCTTGCATTCCATGTACCTATTTAAAGCTATCAGCTTGCTTCATCCTTCTTTTTTATATAAAGCTCTTGCAGCAGAAATAATTGAAATGGCCTGAAAAGGAGTTTTACAAACAGGTTAGTGAAAGCATGCATACATCTTTTCCATTTATACCCAGTTGTGACAAAGAAACTTTCCTTTCTGGCCAGATTTACAAAGACAGTATATTCTGTTTTGAGTTCCCAGTGATCTGATTTTGTAAAAATGAGCATAAATGCATCAATTTCATGAATATGCCTAAATATAGGAAATGCTGCTTCCTATAAATAAGTACACTGGTGATAAGTTGCTGTTGCACGCTGCTACAAAATGTTAGTGATCCAATGAACATATGGTTTTTATATGATAAACTTAGACATTTCCTGAATGCTTTGAAGGCAGAAAGAATTAATAATTATATTAATACTAATGCTAATAATGGCGCATTTGGAATGATTTCTCCTGAAGATGATAGTTTTACGGAAAGTTAGTTTTTTTAGTTTTGCCAGGGAATCTGCTGCATATATAAAGTTGCGTTGAGGGGGGAATTAGGTTTCCCACACTTGCTTCTTCATTCTTTTTTCTTCTTTATTCTCCACCTACAGGAGAGCAGGATATGTGGACATGAGGCTGTTGCCTAGCACCAGCTCCTTGTGCTCTTCTAGTGCTTCTGGATAGTTCAGGAACAGTAACAGAGCATTGCGTATCAATGATTCTATATGTCTATCATTTCACTTGCCATATTATTCCTCACTCATTGTGGTTGCTGTTCCATATTCCTGGTCTTCTATACTACTTCGTATTTACCGCCTGATCCTGAGCTTCTCTAACACAGTGGGACTGCATGGCTGGCTGAAATCCATGAGCCCAGATAGGCCGGAAGTGGGTTTAGGATTTTGTTAGTGCATGTCAGGGGCAATATAGCCAATCACTGATGCCACCCCTGGAAGGGAAGAAGACAGGCAAGATGAGAAGGTCTCTTAATTGTAATATAAGTTGGCAGTGAGGAATTGATTGTAGTTGGCTCATTCAGTATGAAGGCAGGCAGTCCATCTATATATATAAAAGAGTAAAATCACTTACTGACTCACTGACAGACTGACAGACTCATCACCGCCCTGCCAAAACCACTGGGCCTAGAAGCATGAAATTTGGGGTGGGTGTTCCTTCCGTGACGGAGGGGTGCACTAAGAACCGGTTTTCGGAAATTCCAACGGGAAGGGGGTGAAAAGGGGCGCAACGCGTTTTCCTCCCTATACTTTGCATTGAGAATTGCTGACTCATCCACATTCCGCCCCAACTGCTGGGCCTGAAGCATGGAATTCTGGGAGTTCCTTCTGTCACCTGAACTCCCACCAAGAACCATTGGAGAAATTAACCCTTCAGGGGCTGAAAAGGGGCCAACGTGTTTCTGTCCTATACTTAATAGGGAGACTGAATAACATCCAGCCAATTTGGTACTCAGTGCCTGGTGCACTGGGGGGATATTGTTTGGAGGGAGGGGTTGCACCGTGGAGGATGCTGCGCATGGGGGGTTGATGCGCATGGGGGAAGTTGCGCATTGCGCATGGGGGGAAGTTGCGCATGGGGGTTGATGCGCATGGGGGAAGTTCATAGCTGTTCATAGCTCAACACAAATGGCCACTGGAAGTCATAGTTTTAAAAACTGCTTCAAACAGTTGAAGGGATCTGGGCATCACCATGCAGCAGGCATTACCCATTAGCCATTATTTTTTCATTTTCTTTGTAAGCTGTTTTGTGAACTTTTTGTTGAAAAGTAGTATATAAATAAAGTAGATAGGCAGGCAGGGGGCACCACCATGCAGCGGCCACCAGTGGGCAGGGGGCAGCAGCTGGCAGCAGTGGCAACCAACAGACACTGAACACCTCTACCGAGCACCACCAGGCACCATCTGGCAGCAGGCACTACTGGGGACCACCAGAAACCAGGGGGCAGCAGGCACCACTGGGCGATAGTGGGCAGTGGGCACTGGCATTCCTACCAGGCAATGGGCATCCCTATGGGCATCTCTGGGCACTGGACACCACTGCACAGTGGTCAGTGAGAACCACTGGGCATCCTGACCAGGCACCTACTGGGCATCAGGCAGCAACAGGTAGCAGGCACCAACAGGCATCAGGCAAGGGGCACCAGATACTGTGCATTGTGCATCCCTACCAGACACTAGGAACCACATGGCACTGAGAACCACCAGATGGCATTGGTATCAGACAGCACTAAACACATCACCAGCCATCCTTAGTGGGGCCACAGCAGGGCCAGATTTAGCTTTGATGAGGCCCTAAACCAGGGGTCCTCAAACTTTTTAAACAGGGGGCCGGTTCACTGTCCCTCAGATACTGTCGGGGGCCGGACAATAGGGGTACTGGCAGGGCTAATGGGGCGTTTCTGGGGGTGGGGGTTACTGGCAGGGCTAGTGGGGGGTGGTTTCTGGGGGTGGTGGGTACTGTCAGGGCTGGTGGGGGTTTCTGGGGGGTGGTGGGTACTGGCAGGGCTGGTGGGGATTTCTGGGGGGTGGGGGTACTGGCAGGGCTAGTGGGGGGATTCTGGGGGGTGGTGGGTACAGTCAGGGTTAGTGGGGGATTTTTGGGGGATAAAGGCCTGTCAGGGATGGTGGGGGGTTTCTGGGGGGTGGAGGGGTACTGTCAGGGCTGGTGGGGGTTTCTTGGGAGTGGTGGGTGCTGGCAGGGCTGATGGGGGTTCTGGGGGTGGTGGGTACTGGCAGGGCTAGTGGGGGGTTTCTGGGGTGGGGGTACTGGCAGGGCTGGTGGGGTTTCTGGGGTGTGGGGGTACTGGCAGGGCTGGTGGGGGTTCTGGGGTGTGGGGGTTACTGGCATGGCTGGTGGGGGTTCTGGGGGTGGTGGGTACTGGCATGGCTGGTGGGGGTTCTGGGGGTGGTGGGTACTGGCAGGGCTAGTGGGGGGTTTCTGGGGGGTGAGGGTTACTGGCAGGGCTGGTGGGGGTTATGGGGAAGGGATTACTGGAAGGCTGGTGGGGATCGGGGGAAGAAAGGGAGGCACTTACCTGGGGAGCCCTGTGGCCACCATCCAAGCCCCCTGGCTGGCCAGGGTAGCTGTGGATTAGGCGCTGCAGCTGCGCGGTCCCCCATCAAAGCCCCCTGGCCGGGCAAGGAAGCTGTGGATGGGGCGCTTCAGCTGTGCAGCCCCCCATCCAAATCAAGTTCTTCCGCTGGGCGAGCAGGTGGGCGGGCAAGCGAACAGACAGGCAGCCCCTTGCCATGGTGGGCACCCATCCCGGCGCTGTCATGAGGGGATGGCTCCTCCCCCTCCCTGCCTGCTCTCGCCTGGCAGCCACTCAGCAACAGCGAGGCAGGGAGGGGGAGGAGCTGTGCCCTCAGGACAGCACAGCGCACACAGCAGCGTGCCAAATTAAAAATGGCAGCTGCCACCAAGCCTCTTTTCCCAGTGGCGGCCAGCAAGCCTCGGTGGGCCAGATTGAGGGCCCTGGCGGGCCGTATCCGGCCCCCGGACCTTAGTTTGAGGACCCCTGCCCTAAACTATTGAAAGTAATTAGGCCCTTTATATGGCCAGCTGTCCTTTGTCAACAGCAAATTGCCACTGTTTTTTGTTGTTGAATATATGCTATATGGTGATTTATGGACCTAATTTATGGACCAACACAGCAAAAACACTGGTGTATGTAGGTTTTATTTTTTGTTTTTTATCTTATATTTTGGAAATGTACATCCAGTTTATTTTTCTTTTACATTTATGGAGGGCTCCCAAGAAAGTGGAACCCTAAGCTATAGCTTGTTTAGCTTATACATAAATCCGGCACTGGGCCACAGGGACTGTGTATGAGCAGGAACTAGGCACCAGTGAGCAACAGCAGGCCCCAATAGACACCAGATCAGTTGTTAGTGGGAACTTATCACAGAAGGAACATAACCCCCAAATTTCATATTTTTAGGTGTAGAGGTTGGGGCTGAGTGTTGATCAGTCAGTGTTTAATGTTAAGTATATATTAACTAAAAACATATTGTATCGCTTTTCACCCCCTTCAGGGTTAAATTTCTAAAAATTGGCTCCTAGTGGATGCTCATGTCGCAGAAGGAATACCCTCCCCAAATGTCATGCTTCTAGGTCAAGGGGTTGGGGTGGGGCAATTGATCAGTCAGAGATTCCTCAATGTTAAATATAGGGACAGAAATACATTCCCCCCTTTCATTCCATTCTGGTTTCAATTTCCAAAAAATTGGTTCTTAGTTGGTGCCTAGGTCATCACAGGAATTCCCATGTCAAATTTCACACTTCTAGGTCCAGCAGTTTTGGCTGGGTGTTGATGCGCATGTGAATCAGTGATTGAGTGACTTATTGTGAATCAGTGACTTATTGCATATAGTTTTGTATTCATAGGCCTGCGGGTGGTGCAAGTGCTTAAGATACTGTGCCTGTAAACCAGAAGGCCAGGGTTCGAGACCCGGGTCCCCACAAGACAGGGTGAGCTCCTGTCCTTAGCCCAGCTCTGTGACGCAGCTGGAACCAATCGTATTGGCTCTGCTGTTCCATTGGACTATTTCAGTGGCGTGGAGAGAGAGTATTTGCTGCTTGGGTCACAGTCTAGCCTCCATATCAATCTACCCAGGCCTTCGTGCTTTGCATACAGGGTTGAGCACAATACCATAGTCTTTCGAGATTGATGGATGCCAATGTAATGTAGAATAGATAAGGCATTCTGAGGAAAATCTCTCTAGGGAAACCAGAAGTAGTGTGGGTTTTTTGGTCAAAACGCCTTTCTGAAGCCTGCAGAGACTATGGGTAGACACATGTGGCCTCTGTGGGCTTTAGAAACATACCTTTGTGCAGTGGTGGGCTTGTACAATATTGCAATTTTTACCTTACTGCTTCTGGGAGATTAATCAGTTTGTTTGAATGTGAACCAGCCAGTGTTTGTCTCAAAAGATGGAATATCACTCAAACGATGCAGCAAGCCTTAATACAGTGCTTGGCAGACAAGGTAAACCTTATTTACTTATTTAAAATTTAGTAAACCTGAAAGCTTTAATCAATTGATGAGTTTGATTAGTTACTTAATTTAGTGATCACTGATTTAAAATGTTGGTTTGTAATAGGATTTTCATCAGTAACATTCCATGTGGCAGAATTTTCCAGTGCTATGAAAGCAAGAAGGGATTCTTTTTTTGAAGGCACAGTCCTCAAAACAAAATAAGGAAATGCAATAGCTTTGAAGAATAGCTCTCTATCTCTCTGTGTGTGTTTTAAACGAAGAAACAGTTTCTTCCCAAGTATGCCAGCCTTTTATTCAAATTTGTTTTTCATTATGGGAATTAGACCACTAGGTGCTAAATAGTTGTACTAGCAAAATGCAAAAAAGTCATTACCCAGAGACATCACAACTCATTCTTTCACTCAATTCTTCTTTCCCCTGCCAATTAAAAATTAATCCTGATTTATTTTATTTTTTAAAGCTTTCTCTTTGTTTTAGAAGCATTTATTCAGCAACACCTTCCCCAAACTTTCTGTTCAGTGTAAGGACTGCAAGCTTCACCTAGAACACCCAGCACAATCCCAACTATGTGAAGTTATATGAAAAGTCCAGAGTATTATGGGAAATAGTTTTTTCATTACATTTTTCTTATCTACACTTTTTCCCAAAATAGAACGGTCTATAGTGAGCTACATGTCTGAGAAAAATTTGAACCCAGGTCGTTTTGTTCAGAGTACGCCCCATTCATCTTCTTCTTATAAAAGAGAAAAGTCACTCACTGACTCATTCACTCAATCACCGCCCTGCCAAAACCGCTGGGCCTAGAAGCATGGAATTCTGGGAGGGATCCTTCTGTCACCTGAACACCCACCAAGAACCCATCTGGAGAAATTTAACCCTTCAGGGGCTAAAAAGGGTGCAACATGTTTTTGTCCTATACTTAACATGGGAGACTGACCAACCTCCAGCCAATTTGGTGCTCTCTGCCTGGTGCACTGGGGGGATGTTGTTTGGAGGAAGAGGTTGCACTGGAGAGGATGTTGCACATGGGGGGAAGTTGCACATGTGGGAAGTTGCGCATGGGGGATGAAGCAAATGGGGGAAGTTGCGCATGGGGGAAGTTGCGCATGGGGGAAGTTGCGCATGGGGGTGGTGCGCATGGGAGATGTTGTGCATGGGGAAGAATTGCGCACGGGGAATGATGCGCATGTGGGAAAGGTCCGCATGGGGGATGTTGCGCATGGGGGAATGATGCACATGGGAGGATGATGCGCATGGGGGAAAGTTGCGCATGGGGGATGATGCGCATGGGGGATGATGCGCATGGGGGATGTTGCGCATGGGGAAAATTGTGCATGGGGGGAGGTTGCACATGGGGTGTTGATTCGCCATGGGGGGATGGGCATATGGAGAAATGTTACTCCCGCGTGGGTACACTTTTCGCTAGTTCACTTATATTCCCTTTGCAGGAGATCTGAGAATTTCTGAATGGACTCCTAGGATAAACTGAAGATGTGATTGGGAAGCTAGCAAAATAATATGCAGGATGTGAAGACAGAAGAATAGCACTAACTAATCCCAATACATCAGTAACAAAAATGATGTGTCTCATTGTGTCAGAGTTCCATAAGAGAATGTAGGACATTTCAAAATTTGTGCCATCCAGTTTCATTTTCTCTATTGAAGATATCTTTTCTAAATTTGCCTGATCTAACAGCTTTTATCTAAATAAGAAAATGTGGGGGTTTGTTTCAAGTGTTAGTTAACTAGTCAACTTGACCAGGACCCCAATTCCTGTATCACTAAGCAGCTGAACAGTCTTATGGAAAAGAACCTCAACACAAGTACTCAATGAGGCACTGTGACATTTGATGCTTTTACACCCTCCCTAGCCAATCATCTCTTTTTGACTCTTATTCAGCCAAAAATGTGTTCAGACCTTTGTGAAGAATATATTATGTGTATGATCATGATGATGGAAAAGAAGCACAAAAGAGTTATCAGCCCATCATTTGATCAATTGTTCAGACTTGTCTACACGGAACTTGACAGGGAGGAATGGCATAATCATGTACAAAGGAGATCAGAATCCTAATTGTGCCAGGATGACTTCAAATAGAATTTGTTCCTGACATATATTAATCACATTTTCCAGAAACATATTTATTGTTGACATGTATTAATCCATAGTAATGGATAGTGATGAACTTATAGTGAGTCCTTGTAGTGAGTCCTTATAGTGACTCACTCATTCCTTATAATGAGTTTAAGTTAAACTTAAATGAGTTTAAGTTGTGGCCTACCTGTTCCTGGTCATGGAAAACTACATAATGATTTGGTTGGATGAAATGAGAAATAGAGGACTTGGATATTATTTACTACACACCCCCAGTGTAGTGAGCAGAAGCCCCTTGACTACAGAGTCGGAATAACTGGATTTAATGCCTGCAGTGCATCTAACATCTAGGGTACATAATTTGCAATCTAGACATATTAAAATGCTGTGACATGACCTTAAATGTAATATTTCCAATTATTTTCTTTGCTAATTATCTTCTTTCACAACGGGATCTTCATTAACTCAAAATTCCTTCTCCACAACTAACCTAATATCCATGTAGCATTTTGGGGAAAGCACAAATATTGGGAGATATTTTGGGAGCAGCAGAATTTCTTTGATAAAAGTTCAATTGTACATCAACATACGAAACAATTTTCATAGATGCTACGTGTTGCACAAGTATGCTTATTTATGTGTGCACATATATGTCTGTGCAAAATGAATATTTTTTGCATGAACATAATATGCCATCGTGACCTGCTGAACAATTGCCTACCCTCTGTTTTTAAACAGCAGTAAAATTTGTTGGTACCAAATATAGACGAGCATGAGTTCAGATAGGAACATAATTTGGAGAGACAATTTTGAGTACAATCAACAAAAGTTCCTTGGAACTGTTTATTCTGTAGCACAAAAGAGGAAAGGCTACTCTTGACTTTGCCCAGAGTAACATACAGGAACTGGTTCAGAAAACAAGTGTGGTTCAGTCACAATGAATGGGGTATAATAAAATTAAATTTGACAACTTCTGTACAGTCATACTAAGAGATAGTTCTGTGACACTAAGCTTTCATAGAGAGTACTTGATTTTCTTTGATAAGAATGGAAGTTTACTGTACTGAACTGAGAAAGACCTTGATATTCTTCAAAGTAGGGAATAAAAATCCATGTAAGTCAACATGGAAGTAACTGAAAATACCCAATAGAGCTAAATTTAGGATAATGTGCAATATAATACCATTTTAAAGGCTGCAATCCTAAAGGTATTTTCCTGGGAGCAAGACCCATTGAACATAATGGGGCTTACTTTTGAGTAGACATAGTTAGGACTGCACCCAATTTGTCAGTTATCCAAATCTTTGAGCCTGCCCCTCAGATTTGGAAATTAGGTGAGCAAATTATTCTTTGCCTCCTACGTATGAACTCTGAACTTTCCCACTCTTAAATTTCCCATGGTCATTTCTGAATCGCCAACACTGGAAATGTAATACTGCAATTGCACAGTGAGGAGATGGAGGGAGCAGCAAAGCTCTGTGTAGTCAGATGTAATAGTAAGGCCTTTTCAGAATCCAGTCATCCTGATGAAAAAGAAAGTTGTCTTACAGTCCGAATCACTTGTCTGACAATTGTTGAATCAGAGCATTGGTCCACCAGGCCAACGTTGCCTACTTATACTGGCAGAGACTCTCCAAGATCTTAAACTGAGACCTTTCTTAGCCCTGCTGTTTGAAATCCTTTATCTGGAGACACTAGGGAATGAACCTGTGATCACTCGCTCAATAACTGAGCTTACAGGAAGCTGCCAGTCGTTTCCACAGTTGGCTACTTCATACTATTTACAGCAGAGCTGTGACTTTGTAGTAGCTTTGTTTGATAGGATTCAGCCATACATCAATTCCAGCTTTCAAACTAAGCAGGCAAGGCTAGAAGGCAAATTAAACGAAAATGGGCATAATCGAGAATCTACTCTCAGAATCTAATTTAACAGTTGTAGACTTACTTTATTTATTTGTTTCATGTATACAGGTGGAATGGCTTTTATAAAACACAATATGAAATTGTAGAGTTTACAGCCCAGTTCTTGCATCCCTTGCACCCAGGGGTGTAGCGACACTAAATTGGTGACCATTATATCCCATGGGACAAGGAAGCAGCACCAAATCTCATCAGGGGAAGGGAACAAATATTCCAAATCAGTAAATTTTTTTTGTCCTAAACAATGCCCAGTTCAGTTTAAATTCTTATATTTAAACCAGTTCAGTGTGATTTGGTATTAAATCAGTTTTAAATCCAGCATGGTTTTTTTGGGGGAGGGGGAACTAGAGTGATATAAAAAAAATCAAAACATCTTTAACCCCCAAGCATTGGATATCTGGACGGTTCGGGTGGTTCGGCAGTGGAACAGATTGCCAAGGGAGGTGGTGGACTCTCCCTCACTGGGGATCTTCAAGCAGAGGCTCAATAAGCACCTGTCAAAGATACTCTAGGAGGATTTCCTGTTATGGGGGGTTGGACCAGATGACCTACTGGGACCCTTCCAACTCTATGATTCTATGGTTCATTAAAACCTCATAAGAAAGATGAAAGGAAATTAAATTGGGGAAGGGGGAAGAGGACTTTGGACTATCATCTGAATTTACAAGTACGAAAAATATGTTTATATTCACTTTATCCCTGCTGGAACGAGGCTGCGTTGTGGAGCATTTGCTGAGCTCCAGGTGCACAGGATCAGGACCATGCTGGATACATTGCACTTCCCTGGAATGACTTTCCACACCAGCCAATGCATACTCGCAAGTAAAATTGGCTGCGCATGTTCACTTTCCAAAGGGAGCTTAAAGGAGGGATATCATTGTGTGATGCCCTGTAGGGACTGAATCCTCTTAGCCTGCTCTTTCCAACAATCTAAAGCAAGTTCACCTACTTGCAAGTAAAGCCACAAAATGGCTCCTTTTTAGTTCCCATGGAGATCAATTAAATCTTCAGGAGTTTATTTCTGGGGTGATTTTGTAGGCTGTGTTCGATGGATCAGGACCTTTCTTGTGTCCTTTGAATCCTCTCACCCTGGCCTTTCCAGAGGACTATGGCATGTTCATGAGTAAAACCGCAATATGGGGCACTTTCACTTTCCCAGAGAGCTCAATGCATATTTTTGATTTTTAGTTTTTTTTGCCATAACATTTGATAGGAAGGAGACATCTCAAAATCAATTTTTGCATTGGATTTTGTTCTTCAATACAAATCTAACAACCTATGCCATGATTGGGTACTGTGCACCACCACAAAGTCCCATAACGGAACCAAAATGGAGGACATGAAGTCCTTTTGATGGATGTCCAGACATAAGGCTAAAAAAGAGAACAAATCTGGGAATTTCCAGTCATATGATCACCCTGCCCATGCATATCCAAAGGGTCAGACCTGCACCACTACTGAACTGGTACAGAACCAAGCAGACACATATCAAATTTCATAGCCAGGGAGGTGGGTCATGATAGGTGGTAGAGCTCATCCTCCTGTCCGCTCCACCCAGCTCTTCCCCCTTTCTGTCCCTAAACCTCAAAACTTCCAGCTGGCAACTGTGTGGCACATCAGTTCTGCTGGTGCAAAAGGGCCTTATGGCACTTTTTGCAAAAGCCTGGGCCAGTGGTGCCAGCAGAGCATGAGCACTGCAGCATTGCAGTCCTATGCATATCTGTTTAGAAGTAAGTCCCACTGAGTTCACTTCCCATGTAAGTGTGCATAGAATTGGAAGCTTTAATGTCATATTGGGTGACCTTTTCTGTGAAATTAGTAGCTTGTCATTCAAACTTCACTGAGGTCTTAAAAAAAAAAGAGAAATGTATTATATGGGAAAGTGTGGAAATTATACTCAATTCCTTAATATGTTTTTGAGTCAGTCCCACAGATGTGTGGCCTTGGCAGGACATTATTGTGAATAAGAGGAAGGTGTCTACTATAAAATGCTTATAAAATGCTTTCTGCTTTCAGTACTGTTTGCTTTCTAAATATATCCCTTTGTGTCAGCGTGTCTTACAATGCACTCTACTGACCTGTGGCAGGACAGTTTTGTCATTTCAGATATGGTACAGAAGCTTTAACAAAAACATATGGATTATAATAAGCAAAGCTCCACAGTTGCTGTACATTTATGATACTGTGGTGCTGCAATCACCGAGAGCACCGAACCTTGACTATTCTAAGCAATTCCATGTGTTGTATTGCCGCTAAAGGTTCCCACTAAGAGCTCTCTGTTCAGCAAAGCTAAGATCGATCCTACTTCCTCTCTTGGCCTCCAGACTTCACAGCTGAAATGACATGAATGAATGAAAAAGATGGACAGAACAACAGTAGAAAAGGAAGACAAAAAAATACACACAAATGCATTGTATGGTGGACTACTGTCATGAGTGGACAGATTGTACGATCATATACTTTCTTCAGAGAAAAGAAAATCCTATTCAGGACTGGGTTGTCAGAATAAGAGTTTACAACAGTGGAAGACTCATAATGGTTCCCAATAGTAAACAAAATTTTGCTGCTGGACTCCATTGTAGGGGTCCCCATTGACAAATCCTACTGGATTTGTCAAGTCAGCAGTGAGTGTGGAGGAAGATAGGTATAACTGGGTGTGAGGATGGAGGAACCAAGGGTGGGGTGTAAGTGTGAAGAGGTGGATGTGGCAGCAGTGGCACATGCTGGATTTTATCCTCTCCCTTTCAAACCACCTTGTCCCTTTGCTTTCCTCAGACATAATTCTTCCCTATATGGTGAAGCATTATATGGAGAGGTTATATAGAGGCAAGTAAAAATCAACCTCCATCACCTGTCAGAGCCAACATTAGAGAAATTTAGCCAAATTGGTCCCACGCCTGGAGGGGCTATGCACTGGAGCAACAGAGTACTCCAAGGCAGCTGGCATCTCACTGTAGATGACAGTCTGGCATAGATTCTTGCATGCCATGATACTGCAGGGAGAGTGTGGCAAGTGGAGCATTGCCACTGGTTAGCCCTCTTTCCCCCTCACCACTGAGTCAGATGTGCATGAAATCACCCTCTCCCCCTGTCCTGAATAGGATCAGCCTGTGGGGATGATTCCACAGTATCTTTTGCCCTTGGTACCAGTGGTACTGCTTGATGCAGTACACACCTTTTTGCAGTACACACCTGCATTGACACTGGTGGTAAGGTTGGGGCCTTACTCATGGAGAAGTTGATCTGATGCGAACAGAGTGGTTGAATACATACTACTTTCCAAATTGCTTAACCTCTTCAGCAACCGAAGCAAAATTACACTTTATCAAACTTCCAACCAGTGCTGTAGTCATAAGGAGGAGTGCTTGCCAAGTCTTTTACAAGTGATGTCACGGGCATTCTCCAACAAAGTTTCATGATTGCAGAACCATATTGTGCATAGTAATCACAGTTGCAAACACATAAATTAACTGGGGAAAAATGCATGCCTTCTCAGGAAAAATGTACTGCAGTTTAAATGATTAGGAAATGAGAAATACTGGCAGCAGAATCACTACTTGGAAGAAACAAATGAAGAACAATTTCACTTTTATTGAGTTAAAAATGATAATCTTCAAAATGACTCACAGCCATTTAGAGTTTGGTGGAACATTGCCCATGCCCTGCCAGCATGGCATCCAAATTGGATCATGGACTTACAGTGGCAAGTTTCTATTACAAGTAAAATACAAGACTATTGTAACTGTAGTAGGGTAGGAGTGAGGTATGTTTCTAACAGAATTCTCAGCACCTTTACCAAACTACAATTTCTAGAATTCTGCTGGAGAAATCAGGATAATTAAAGGGGTGCAAAAGCCAGTAACAATTTTTGCACAAGTATGCTTTTAGGGAGGAAGGTCGCAAACAGATTGAATAAATAAATGAAGTAAAAACAACAAAAAATATTCCCAACAGCACTAATTTTCAATCCTTTGAGACTTGAGCCCACTTATGATAAAAAGTGCATCATGTGATGCAGATGTTCATTTATTGTTCTCACAGAGAGAGAGAGAGAGAGAGAAATGTACACATATATGAATGTCTCCATATGATACAGTTAAACATGTTTTGATTTACAGTATCAGTGATTAATAAAATGGTACCTTGGTTTATGAGCATAATTCATTCTTGTAATCATGCTTGTAATCCAAAGCATGCTTGTAATCCAAAATGCTTGTATATCAAAGCAAATTTTCCCATATTTTCCCAAATAATGGAAACTCAGACAGTTCATTCCACAACCCAAAAATATTCATATAAAAATTATTACAATACTGTAATATAATACAAAATAATAAAGAAAATACAAAATATAAAGAAAAAATAAAACAAATTAAACTGTACACAGTCTCAGGTCTCTCAGGGTGCAATCTGCTCCGTTACACAGGAGTGAGCCCAAAGATTATAAAAGGGGTCACTTTAGAGTAGACATGCAAGGTTGGGTCTCTCAGCCTCATTTCCATTTTTCCCCTTACACAGGAGTGAGCCCCGCTGATTATATTAAGCTAACTTCAGAAATGCATAGGCTGGTCTCTCAGGAGAGGTTGAGGGTATGCTGGCTGAATAATGAAATGGGCCATATTTCAGACAAGACTTTTTTTTGCTTCTTTATCAAGGTGTTGCTTGTATATCAAGTTAAAATTTATTAGGACTGTTTGCTTGACTTGCAAAATGCTCTCAATCCAAGGTTTTACTGTACTGATTTCTGGCATGATGTTTTTATCCAGGAGTGTAGTACCCAGTGTGGCATGATGCAACAAGTCACAACGTAACTGGGAAATAAGTTTAAATAACCTGGGAGCTGCAAGCACAAAATATTATAATCATTGTGCTTTTTTCTGGGAGATGGTCCCTTGTGCTTTCCAGTTGTGATGAAGGCAAGCAGTTGTTCTACACAGTGGTGGGCACAGCCTGGCCCAACAACCAGTTCTCCGGAAGTGGGCGTGGCCAGGGTCAAGGGGCGGGGCCAGGGTGGTTTTTAATTTAAGAATTAAAATTTTTTTTAAAAATTACTTACTTCAGAGTAGACCTGCATAGGATGGTGCTCTGAGGCTGCAATCCTCTCCACAGTTTCCTGGGAGTAAGTCCCATTGACCATACTGGGACTTACTTCTGAGTAGACCTGCATAGGATGGGGCTCTGAGGCTGCAGTCCTTTCAACACTGACCTGGGAGTAAGTCCCATTGACTATACTGGAACTTACTTCTGAGTAGACCTGCTTAGGATGGGGCTCTGAGGCTGCTCTGAGGCTCTCTTCACACTGGCCTGGGAGTAAGTCCCATTGACTATACTGGGACTTACTTCAGAGTAGACCTGCTTAGGCTGGGGCTCTGAGACTGCAGTCCTCCCCAAACCTGCCTGGGAGTAAGTCCCATTGACTACACTGGGACTTACTTCATAGTAGACTGCTTAGGCTGGGGCTCTGAGACTGCAGTCCTCTCCACACCTGCCTGGGAGTAAGTCCCATTGTCTACACTGCAGAAGAGGCAGGGAGAGCGCGATGGTGGCGCTGCCCCCCCTTCTGTGCCTCCCCACCAGCAGCAGAGGATGGGAGACCACAGTGGCGCCCCTGGCCAGCTGGGAGGAAGGGGGAGGAGGGAGGAGGAAGGGAAGCAGCAGCTGTGCTGCATACGGTCCCTAGTGTTCTGCTCCTCCTTGGTCCTACTGGCTCCCCATTGCCTGCCAGAAGACAAGAACCTACTCTTGAGAGTAGGTGCGTCCCCCCTAGTGCCCACCTGTGGTTCTACAGTTATGAGAGGCCCTGTTTTGGTTCTGTTGTGTTTTTGCATAAATGTTTTTAGTAATCATTATTGTGGATGAGTGCAGATAAAGGTATCATCAAAGAGATCATCAATTCACAATGGATTTGTGGGGTGGACTTTTTTTGAAACATAATTCTTGAGATGGATCCAGAATTCATTCAGTTTTCAAGACAGTTTCACCAGCTGTGGCAAGAGCTTCTAAAAAACAAGAAAGACTTTTGTTCTGTTAACTTTCTTCCAATTGCTTCCCATTAATACTGGTGAGGCTATTTTCTTGTCCTTTTGACTCTAATCTCTTGTTCTTTCTTAATTCTTGTAATCTAACAATAAACTAATATATTCTTAATATTTTTCCATTGATGGCAGAGGTTCAGGTTGAGGGTGGTGAGGGCAAACCTGATGCATTTGAGTAAACTGTAATAAAGTTCAATTTGTTAACATATCTATGGAAATGTAATAATTACTAAACTGCAAAAAAGAAAAACACAATCCTTTAGTTTAAGACTTACGGAATGCTGGAGTGTTTTCAACAAGTAGGTACAAATTCCATATTATATTTAGAAGTCTTCAAAATCTACCATGTATCATGTCAGGAAAAGTTGAGACTCAGATGACTGCCATCAAAATTGTATCATTTTGTCCACCATTTCATATAGGCACACCAAAACAGACTATGCTAATGCTATGGTGAATGGGAATCTTGAGAGAAACAAGATTTCCCCCTTCTGCTAAGCCCCTCACCAATGGATCTACAATTGGTTTAGCTGGCACATTCCAGGGAAAGATAGTGCCGATATCTCCTGGGTGCAAGTTGTGACACAAGTTGTGACACGTCCTGACACAGTATAACCCACTCCTGCCTCTGACATGACCTCTTCCGTTCCCCTGATTTGCTGTGCTCTGCCCACATCCTGCTTCATTCCACCCACTTTGCCTTCCTTTCACCTGCCTTGTCATCAACAGGCCTCTCCTGGTCACTGATGCCAAAGGGATGCTCCTCAACGTCTATAGTGGTGGCCCAGAAGCACATGGCTATGTGCACTTCCATAACAGTTTTTATGACACCACAGAGTATGCTCTGCTGCTGGAACTCTTGTTCTGACAGCAGAACCAAAGAATAGGATTGGACTGTTAAACATTTTATATGCAGTAGATTCAGGCTGCAATCCTAACCCCAGTTAGGCCCGCATAAGTTCTGGCACAAGTCCTGTGCTGGCCTGGAGGTGTCACAAAAGTGCTATAAGGCCAGTGGTGGGCTCTAGCAGGTTCGCACCTACTCTACAGAACCGGTTCTTAACAGGAGATAGGATATATAAAGTTTAAAAATAGCCATTTAAAAGTGGCTGCCAGATGGGCAGAGAACCGGTTCTTAAATTTTTTGAAGCCCATCACTGTATAAGGCCCTCTTGTGCAACTCCTGAGGGAGGGTTAGGCCAGTGCACAGACATGGACCTGCCTCTCCTCTCCACCACAGGAATGTGAGTTATGCTGGCCTAAATTGGTTAGGATTTCATCCTTGGTGTTTATCTTTTGCAAAGTAAATAAAAAGTGAAGAAATCACAAAGTCCATTAATGAGACTCTGAACTAAACACTAATTGACGGAACCAAAAGAAAAAAAGTGCCCAGATGGTGATTTCACAGCAACAGAAACTGCTGACCCTGTGCATATCTGTTTCAAGTTAGACTTACCAGGTCTAACTTTTTGCAGCTCCAATCCTATAAAATCTGGCTGGCTGTGAAATGCTCACTCCACTGCTGGAAATAGCTGAAAAGCAGACACAAAGCAAGTACTAGCATTGTGCTAAGTACAGACATCCTTTATTATCCACCAGCGTTCTGTTCCAGAACCAGAATAAAAAAAATCAATGTATAAAGAAAACAATGAAAAACAGGTGTAAAAGACCCACTTCCAGTTTTTTTGCTCCAGTATTGCTCCTAAGTGAATAAGATAGTGTGTCAATATTAGATTTGCCATATGTCCTAGAAAACTAGGACCGTCCCAGTTTTCGGGGACTGTGTTCACATACTGGCAAGTTTGACAGGGGGACCTGTACTGGTTTTGTGGAAGACAATTATGGAATTTGTGGAAGACAATTATGGAAAAATGGAATGATTGCTTGCATAACTACCTCTCTATAACAGTAGAAAAGCAGTTTTTAATCTGTGATTGGCCTTTCGTGTTAAGTCAAATCTGTGTATAAAAAATTAGTGTATAACAAGGTTGGACCTGTAATGTGCTCCCCAATATCAACAGGAAGGCGAGAGCCTTCCCACCATATAGTTGGGTCTCCCACCACCCTCCCACCGCCAGTCATTGGCTCTTCCACCCGAGCAGGTAAAACAGTGAAATTGACAGGAGGGGGCTAAAAGAGAGCAATACATTTTCAGATGCACATTGATAAAATGCTAAAACACACCAAAAAACCACAAAGCAGTGTTGATGTGTTTGCATCCAGATTCCTATGTGTCATTTTTGCTGATGCACACATGCATGGCTTGAATCTCTAGAACAACACCTTAAATGAGTCCCCAACCACAGTACAACTTTTTGCAGTGCATATAATCTCACATATATATCAGTAATGTCGAAGAGGGAAGACTCAGAGTATGCAAAACTGTTCATCGCAGTGCACAAAATCCAAGAAACAATTAGGATAAGGAGAATTTTAGAATAATTCCTACCTTTATCTGTCTTCTTTTGGTCCTAAAATGTCCTCCTATCAGGAGATGAAAAGGTTATTTTTTCATGTTTTGCACTTTGGTATCCATAAATTTTAAACAGTTCAGCCTAAGTAGAAAAATTGATAAACACTGGGAGCTGCAAAGGAAAGAAAAATCTGACTTCTAGAACTTATTTCTGGTAGAACATTTTTGAAGGTGTGGCGCAGCTACAAGGCCATTTAATTTATTCAAAACTAGCGAAAGGCATACCCTCGTTGCGGGAGTAACTTCCTCATACAACATCCTCCACGGCGCATCAACAACCCATGCGCAACCTACCCCCATGTACAACATTCCCCTGTGCGCAACTTCCCCCATGCGCATCATCCCCCATGTGCAACTTTCCCCATGCGCATCATCCCCCCGCGTGCAACTTCTCCCCATGTGCAACTTTCCCCCTTGTGCAACTTCCCCCAATGTGCAACTTCCCTCCATGCGCAACTTCCCCCCATGCGCAACATTCCTACATGCGCAACTTCCCTCCATGCGCAACTTCCCTCCATGTGCAACTTCCCCCATGCACATCGTTCCCCCATGCGCATATCTCCCATGCGCAACTTCCCCCATGCGCAACTTTCCTACATGCACAACTTTCCTACATGCGCAACTTCCCCCATGCGCAACTTCCCCCATACGCAACTTCCCTACATGCGCATCATCCCCCCATGTGCAACTTCCCCCATGAGCAACTTTCCTACATGCGCAACTTTCCTACATGCGCAACTTCCCCCATGCGCAACTTCCCTCCATGCGCAACTTCCCCATGTGCAACTTTCCTACATGCGCATCATCCCCCCATGCGCAACTTCCCCCATGTGCAGCATCCTTTCCAGTGCAACCTCTTCCTCCGAACAACATCCCCCAGTGCACCAGACACTGAGCACCAAACTGGCTGGATGTTATTCAGTCTCCCATGTTAAGTATAGGACAGAAACACGTTGCCCCCTTTTCAGCCCCTGAAGGGTTAATTTCTCCAGATGGTTCTTGGTGGGAGTTCAGGTGACAGAAGGAACTCCCAGAATTCCATGCTTCAGGCCCAGCAGTTGGGGCAGAATGTTGATGAGTCAGCAACTCTCAATGCAAAGTATAGGGAGGAAAACGCATTGCTCCCCTTTTCACTCCCTTCTGGTTGGAATTTCCGAAAACCGGTTCTTAGTGCACCCCTCAATCACGGAAGGAACACCCACCCCAAATTCCACGCTTCTAGGCCCAGCGGTTTTGGCAGGGCGGTGATGAGTCAGTCAGTCAGTGAGTCAGTGAGTCAGTCAGTGAGTGACTTTTCTCTTTCATATATATATAGATAGGAGAATTTGAAAATGTGAATCATTTTAGTGCAATTTGTGCCACCTGTGAAATGTGTGCCAACCAAAATTGCCCACGATTTTAATCATCAGTCTGAAAATACAACCAATCAAAGTCCACACTCCAGTAGTTTCCTAGGAAACTGGTAAAGATACTGACACAGATTGTACACAGTGAAAAGCAATGAACAACAACAATAAAAATATTCCAAACCTGCAGTGCTTCCATTTTTTGCCCTCTCGTAATAGACAGCAGGTAGGAAAAGGTAAAGGTAAAGGCAGTGCTGTTTGTGTTTGTGAAACCAAAAGAAAAGAAATCCGCAAAGCAAATTTGAACTCTGTCTCAGGATATCAGTCTGGTACCATCTCTTCCTTCTAATCTCATAACTGATCTCCACAACTTATTTTATGGCTTATCTCCGTAATTGTCACTCCTACGTTACAGACTAGGATGCCCGGCCATGCAAAACTTCATTTGCACATATTCTCCTCACTTTTGCTTTTTCACTCCTTTTCTCTCTGTTGTCTCTCCTTATGGCTGCCCCTTCATGTCAGTTCCTTAAAATAGGGCCTATGTTTTTCTGGCAGCCACCATATCCATGGAAAGTGCTATATCAATGTTTATTTCTCTTAGATATACTGTATAGTGCTTGTTTTTATTTACGAGTGGGAAAAAAATCGTGGTTAAAAAAGAGGTTAAAAGAGAACTTCTTTCTCTTAACCTGATGAAAGGATCCATGACATTTCTCTTCTCCCTGATCTCTCCTGGCAGTTTTATATTTTGTTTTTTTTAAGTGGTTTAATATCTCTAGAGTGGCTTATTATGTTACAGAGCAATTTTAGAGGATGGCATTGTAAATGTACATTAGCACAAAAGACAAAAGTGTTGCTGGCTCTTTGACGGAGTGTCCATTAAACCACTTATAAAGGGAAAAGTCCTGCCAACCTAGCAGTTCAAAAGCATGTAAATGCAAGTAGATAAAAACTTGGTATCACTTTGGTGAGAAAGAAAGAGCTTTCCAAGCATTTTTGGCATTTAGTCATGCCAACCACATAACCACAGAGAAGGCTTTGGACAATGCTAATTCTTTGGCCTTGTAATTGGGAACACAGCCCCCTAAGGTCAATCTTGACTAGCAGGGCAATCTGCAGGGCACATTTACCTTTACTAAGAAAAAAGGGGGACACGTTTTTAATCCTGTTTCTTCTTTTCCAACACAATACTTGTTCAATCTCTATTCCGAAAACGCCTAACACAATAAGTGTAATGTATTCAAATACCCATAGGAGCATTGGATCAGATATTATTAGTTTTAACTACACACCATTGTTTTGATATACTCTCATTCAGCTTTAGGCAAAGAGCCAAGTACAGTTGGTTGTGCATCCAGTGGTTTGGAAGTCAAAGAGAAAGGAGGATGGATTTGCTTGGATACTTCTTCCTCCATCCCTCAGAGAATCTGGAAGGAATCAATTCCTGCAGGAATTTGGAAGATTTGGGAGAGTGTGCAGAATGATACTCTTCTCTAAAAGAGGAAAACTGGCTCATTCCATCTCTTGCTGCTTCCTGATGGCCAGGTGGTGCCACCAGTACCACTGGTGCTGAGGAATGCCTTGATAAGCTGGGCTGTTTGCCAGCACCCAGTTTAGTTGACTGCTCAACATGACTTGTTTCATCAATGAATTATGTGTATTGCTGAATGAATGCTATCATTTTGCATCCAAAATACTGCAGTGGAAGCTATACCTTCACTGCATCACTTTCTGAAAATAATGTCCTATACAAAATACATCTTGTAAAGATTAGTCTAGTTTAGATTAGCCGCAAAGATTAGTCTAGTTGAATAAGACTTCTGTTGCCCATTGTACATGGTCCCAAACCAGCACTCAACTGAATACAAGCATCAGGCAGACACACTGTGATTTTGTCTCTCCAAAAACAAAAAAGTAGATCCCAAAGATTTTATTTTAAAAAAATCCGCTCTGGGTATTGCTCTACTTTCTTTATGCTATGGCTGAGGCTGCATATACCACACATTCATCTTTGGCCAAAGGAGGGCACTGCAGTGACACTAGCCAATGATGCCTGCTCACACAAATAGGCCAGAATGATATTCCATGACCCCTACAGTCATTTGGAGAGAGCTGATAGGTAATCTATTTCTGACCAGACTGTCTTTGCCGGACATGTAATTAGAATTTTAAATCAAAGGTTTCCTCTTCCCCCCATAGCATCTGATTTTCTGCCCTGAGGCTTACAAGACCCTCTCTGACATCAGAACAGCTGATCCAATGGCAGTCACAGACTCCTGTGACTGCTCAGCCAGTATCAGGCCTTCTGATGTCATCGAAAGTCCTGCATGCCCAGGGCAAAGAAGCTGACTCACTTGCAAGGGAATTCATAGTTACATCAGAACAGATCAGTCAGCGGCATCCCAGAGAGGTGGGTCGGGAAGAGGTGAATGCAAGTCTGTCAGGAATTGTTTTGGCAACGCTCAAAGCTCCATCTTGGCTAGTTATTTAATAAGCAGACCTACGAATAAAACAGTACTTTATGAATTCAGTTTAATAAATCCCAGTAACCTCACCTGGAACAGTCAGATTATGTGCTTGAAGGATGAACAACCAATTTATTCAGCCACATATGGAGACAATAATTTTAGTCTCTCCCTGAGACAAAACAATTAAGCAGGGCTTGAATATTTGGGTTTTAAATTAATATAATCCCAGAAACTTCAAAGAGAGAAAACTGGCTTAAACCCAAATGTCCTCACTTCAGTGTGAATCAAGTTCCCATTATACAGTCTCCTAGAAAATGTAAAATTTAACTTCCAATACATCTTTTTTCTTTTTCTTTGTTATGCTTTTTAAAAAATCCCAACCTATAAACAATCACCACGTCAAATAAATCTCTCTGGAAAAAGTGGCTTTTCTGATAGCTTATATTTGTTAGGTCAGCCATTCAGACTGCAGGGGGAAGTAGGGGAGGGAAAGAGAATGTATTTATAAAGAATTTGTATGAGAACAGATTGACCCAAATGTAAGTTACTAAAATAGATGATATTAGTTAGAACGAAGCACACTGCATGTTTGCAATCAGTATGGGCTTTGGGAAGATGTCAGATCTGGTTCTTACACAAAGACACACACATTCTGGAACAAACATATGCCTAAGTTAAATCAAGGTAAACATTTTCCCCAAATAAAAAACAATTATTTACAATTACACAAAATTCTCACTATTAATTAGCACTGGTGAGTTCTAGTAAACATTTCAAGTCTTTTCTTCTTGGTCTCTGCACGAATGCAGCAGGCAAAAGAAATCTGTCTATTTTTAGAGCAGGCTTCCAGATAATTAATAATTTGGATTATGCACAGAGACATTTTCAGTTTTCTCCTCTGGAGCTGTAGGTCTGAGCACGCCTTCTCACATGAGGTGGGCCCTAAGTGTGGAAAAGCACTTTACTCTAGAGGTGAGAGAATTCCAGAACATAAGTGTTAACCAGAGCCGAGTGCTTTTAATGATTACAACAGGCAGTGCTAGAGGACCAGAAGTGACTCATGCTTCCTGTGTTATGCACACATTTCTCATGTGGAGAGCTACATGAGCTCAACGCCCATGAACTGAGACACTCAGTTTGCACAGCAGGTTATTTCTGTTATGTTTGTGCAGCTTTTATTGATGTTCGGTAAAGTTAGGTCAGGATTAAATATTGTGCAAAGTACTGGCATGTCTGCTGTGGTTCAATGATCCAGGACTTTTCCTATAAAAAAGAATGCTCTTGATGAGCTTTCAGCATTGCATTTTCTGAACATGGTGTTTCTTAACACCATGTATATGTATAAAACTGAAAAGTCACTCACTCACTCACTCACACACTGATGCATCAAAAACTGCTGGGCCTAGAAATTTGGGGAGGGTGTTCCTTCCGTGATAGAGGCACCCTCTGAGAACTGGTTTTCAGAAATTCCAACTGGAAGGGCGTAAAAAGGGGCACAACACATTTCCTCCCTATACTTTACATTGAAGAGTTCCTGACTGTCAGTGACACTCTGCCCTAACTCTGCCCTAGAAGCCTGAAATTTGGGGAAGGGTTTCCTTCTCACACGCACACTCATCAACACTCACCAAGAAGCAATGTTGAGAAATTTAACACTTATGGGGCTGAAAAGTGGTGCAATGTGTTTTTGTTCGATACTAAACATGGAATACTGACTAATGAACATCCAGCCAATTTGGTGCCTGATGCACTGGGAGGGATGGTGCACATGGGGTGGTGTTGTGCATTGGGATTAATGTGCATGGGGGTGGTGCGCATGGGGGTGTTGCTCCTGCGGGGATAGATGAACATGGGGGGTTGCGCATGCGGGAGTGTTTCACGTGGGGGGGCTTAATGTACATGGGGGCGTTGTGCATGGGGGGCTTTGCACATGTGCAGTTGGTGCACATGGGGGACTGGTGTGTAGGGGGGCTGGTGCACATAAGGGACTGGTGAGCATGAGGTGTGTGTTGTACATGGTGGTTGATGCACATGGGGGTTGATGTGCACGGGGGGTGTTACACATGGGATGATGCACATGGGGGTTGATGTGCATGGGGGAGTTGATGCACATGGGGTGTTGCACATGAGGGATGGTGTGCATGGGAGTGTTGCTGCACATGGCGGGTTGCTGTTGTGCATGGGAGTGTTGCTGCGCATGGGGGTTGCTGCACTTGGGGAGGTTGTTGCGCATGGGGGTTGTTGCACATGGGGATTTTGAGCATGGGGGTGTTCTGCAATGGAGTGTGTGTTGCGCATGGAGGGTTTATGTGCATGGGGGTTTTATGTGCATGGGGTGTGTGTCGGGGTGTGACGTGCACATGGTTGTGATGTACAATGACGTGTTGTGCAATGGGGGTGTGGTGCAATGGGGGTGGGGGGATGGCATAAGGCGTATTTTACTCCTGCAACATTTCACTGGTGTTATATAGAACATAGAAAGTGTAGCCTATTTCCTTATCCTGGGTTGAAGGAGCAGTAAACAGGTTTTGAGTTACTGTATAGGAAAATTTAGGACTCTGGCAAGCATGAATAGTAGAGATATCATACTTGACATGCGAATTGTTTGGCTGATAATACATGGAATTAAGTACTGATTCTGGATTTGGAATCCTGTGACATTTCACATAGAAGTGGTTGTCTGGCTCTCATTTTACAAATCTAAGCACTTGCAGTTCCGCAAATCAAGTACCTAAAACCAGGTATTTGAAAGTTCTTCGAGTATGTAATCAAAGATATAAGTAAAGGAATGACTTGTTGGCCCTAATTTTTGATTAAAATCCTAGTCCCTGTTTCTCAGTCCAGCCACTTCCTTTTGCAGAATCTCTGGGGTTCAAAGTGTTCCTATTGCCCCGGTTGTATGCCTGTATCATCATTATTTAAAAAATGTGTGCTTCTGAAGTTCAGATCTGTGTGACCTTCATTCAGAACCACAGAGCAATATATGTCCCATGGCTAGAGATGAACTAGCCGGTATCACGTGGAACCTTACTGACTGAGTTCTCTTTTGCCATGCAGGGCAAGACCAATATAGGCCTAACCAGGGATTAGGACTGTGCTACCAATGAGATATGACTGTTTCATTATATGCCTGTGCCCACTTCCTGACTTTCCTGTATTTTCTACACCTTGGAGGCTCAAGTCTTAATCCAAGTCTAGTCATGTACCATGTGCTACTTACATCCTTAATTAAATCTCTGGTTTCCTCAAACTGAACATTGCAAAGTTGGATAGCATTTATTCTCTTCTAGGATGCTCTGCGTGGCTTCAGAGAAGAAGCTTTTTAATGAGAAATGTTGCTTTGTTCCTCTGTTCTCTAAATAATGTTATTCAGCCATTATGCTCAGGATGTCATAGGTGGCTTTTTCTATTCAGTTGTGCATTAGGTCAGAAAACATATGTGACTCAAGCAAGCAGGCCAAGGGACAATTGGAGAAGACTGATATGTTATCAAAAAGAGTACAAGAAATCTGCTTTCTTACGGTTTCAATAAAAAGTTTCATTCAGAATGTGATTCTTCTATATTTAGAGTGTGAAATGAGGGAGTTCTTGAGGTTAATCTCTAATGGTAGGACACCAGGTGAATGATCACATAAGCTGGATCTCATAGCGCTTCTTATTGATTTGCGTTTATGAGTGTTGTCGGACTGCCAAGGCACAGCAAATGGTTCTATCTTCATCCGCAGCACTGAACCAGCCTTGATGAAAAGTATTGATAATCTTGTCTCAGTGTGCAAATGCTAGTAGGATAACAGAGCCAACTGGGGCATTAGGCTAACTATCTGGGAAGTTTTGGAGCTTTAAATTAGCTAGTGACAGCTCAATCCAAACTAAATTCCTTCTTGGCAATGTAGCAGTAACAGCACAGGCTAAACCAGTGGCATAGGTAGGTAATTTGACACACATGACCCCTAAATTTTTGTCATCCCCATATGACAGATGCAGAGTATATCTTTCTTCCTCTCTCCCTCCCAGAGACAGCAGCTGCTAGCTGTGATGCCCCTGCTCCCCCTCTATCTATATCTGTGTCCTGTGATCCCAGAGGCAGCTGCTACCCCCTCTCTTGTCCTCCTTTTTTACCCATTCTGAACATGGAGTCCTGCAGCAGTGGAGGGGGAGAGAAGAAGAAGCTGTACACCACAGCTTCAGGATAGCAGTGTGCAGGTGGGTGGATTTCATCTCTGCCTTCCTCTTCTGGGGCAGAGAAGTACTGAAGCACTACAGGATATGCTCACCTGTGGCTGCCCACCTGGACTAAGCAGGGAGTGGAGGCAGAGAAGAAGCCACATGCCTCTAAAATGGCAGCCATAGTGTGCACAGCTTCGGTGGGTCTGCCTGCTGCACACAGGAGAGCCTGAGCTGACTGTGGGGAGTCTGCCTGAGTCTCCTTGTGTGCCTGCTTGTTGTCTGCTGCATGGATTTGTGCTGCCATTTGAGGTGGCACAGATCCAAGTAGTCTCATTAGGACTGCAGTGACTTTTCCCTGGGTTAGGGGAAAAGTTTCCCATTGCCTTGGACTGACACACAAACAGTGGATACCCCACAGGCATGCCAGCCTGCCTGATCCAATGCCAATTAGGATTGTGCTGCCCATTGGAAACCTTCAGTGGGCTGAGAGAAGTAAATCTGGAGCAGCAGAGGTCATGAGTGGCAATATAATTAGAAGCACAAACCAAAAGAGACAAGACTTAAAAGTAAGTCACAGAAAGTGCTAAAAAGGTCACTTCTGATTTGCATGTGATTGACAATAAGTACAGTACATATTAAATAAAATTAGCAGCAGAGTGAGATGCCAAAGGCCCACACCAACAGCATTTTACTTCTTAAAGTACCAAGTCTCTGAAATGGCATCAAAATGAATGTGAATGCTGGAAGAAGTAGTCAGCCACAAGATCGAAATATTGTAAGCATATATGTCCAAAATTTCTATCACAGTGTTT
The DNA here is from genome assembly GCA_030015325.1 of Cryptoblepharus egeriae. Taxonomy (NCBI): domain Eukaryota; kingdom Metazoa; phylum Chordata; class Lepidosauria; order Squamata; family Scincidae; genus Cryptoblepharus; species Cryptoblepharus egeriae. The sequence continues at coordinate 84,409,628 of JAREYC010000002.1, read as the reverse complement.
TGGCCAGGTGTTCCACTACTGCAAATGTGATACAATATAAATTGGTGGTGATACCTAGAAAACTGTGTTCTTTAAGGAATATAGTTTTTATGTAAGAGGCTATAAAAATATAGAACTAGAGCATGGGCTACACCATTCTATCAACTGTAGCATAAGTTAAAAGTTGCTAGCCTGGTCAGGAGGCAGTTACCCATTCCTGGTCAGGAGGCAGTTACCCATTCCTTCCATAGATAAGAGAAAAGCAGGCCTCCGTCAGCCTTGAGAGACTGCGGTATTGTGCTCAGCACTGCATACGCTGCATGTGAAGCACGAAAGCCTGGGTTAGATTGGATAGACTATTACCCCAGCAGCAAATCCCCCCTCTCCACCCACTGAAATAGTCCAATGGAAAGGCAGAGCCAATACGATTGGTTCCAGCTGCGTTGCAGAGCTGAGCTAAGGACAGGAGCTCACCCTGTCTTGTGGGGCTGACCAGGGTCTCAAACCTTGGCCTGCTGGGTTAACAGGCACAGAGTCTTAACCACTTACATCACCCACAGCCCAATAGATAAGAGAGGACCAATACCAAACAACAAGCAACTGCCCCAGCACATCTTTGAGGCATCACCTGGCCTTGCTACACCAGCGGCCCCTCGACTTTTGTTATCATGCAGTTGTCAACCTAACCAGGCCATGTTTGTTTGTTGATTAGCTTGTTTCAGGGATGGTTCAGGGATTAATTTTATTAATTTGTTCTTAAACTATAGCTTCTTCTCTTTGATTTTCCTAGACAGACACAGCAAAACTGCTGTGCTCAAAATGTTGAATAAAATGTTGCTGGAATCTTGAATGCCCTCAACAAGTCAAATGTACTGTAGGCCAGAAATATTTCCCTGTTCCTTTGGTGACTATATGTAAACACTGTAGAAGAAGGCTAATTTCTTGTGGGACTGAGTATCTATAACAGCTTCAGGGAAAAGTAGCAAACATCTGGGAACATAGGCAAAAGGTATGAATAAAAGATGATTGACAAGATCTAAAGACGTTCAACGTCTAATCATTAGAGTCCATGTGATACAAAGTTAATGATCACCTGAAATCTTGCTTGCACCAGGCTGTAGTAGTGGGGCCTGAAAAGGAAAAGGAATAAGAGATCCAGCCAAAACTCTTGATCTCTTTCCTCCTGTCTGGAAAGAAGCTTATGAACATTCGTCCTTTATGCTGATCGTATGTTCTTTTGCTTCTGCCATTGTGCTTATGCTTTCCACAAACCAACACTTTATGACACCCAGGTGGAATATCACAAAGCATGCACATAGCTAGAAGATTGTCCCATATATTTAGAACGTGTGTGCTCTTTCTGCTGTAATTCACTGGTATTTAGCTAGAGTTTGAACGGTTTGTTTAAAAACAGTAGTTGGATGCGCTAGCTTTTATAATGCTACCACTGCTTTCATTACAACTACATCTAAATAGGTTGTGTCAGCAGATTATAATATACAGAGACACTTAGAATAGGTCACCAGCTGACTGTCACAATTAATTTCCATACTCTCTTTCACCCACATACTTGAAAGTGGAACATCCTCATTCATATGGACCATCCAGACTTTACAATGAGATATCTTTTAGACTACCAGAGGACAACAAAGGCCAACTAGTGTTTACATCTGGATGCTAATGATCTTTTGAAACAGCGATGTTTACTCTGGCTTGGGCATGTCGTGACAATGTCTGATGGTTGGATTACGAAAGATCTCCAGTATGGAGAATTAGTGCAGGGAAAGCGCCCTAGAGGGAGACCACAGCTGCGATATAAGGACGTCTGCAAGAGGGATCTAAAGGTCTTGGGAATGGAGGCAAAAGACGCAGCATGGCCTTCTCCAATTCAAAGAGACACTCGTTCGACAGGCTGAGGCAAAGAGACAGTCCTGGAACCAGCAAAATCTGGGGGCTGGGCCGGGGATAGACTTTATCTGACCTCAGTGTGGAAGGGATTGCCACTCTTGAATTCGCCTTTTTAGCCATATTAGATGCTGTTTTAGGCATTCCATTCAAAGCATGATACCATAGACTTTCAAGACTGAATGATGCCAATGAGTAAAAGGCAACTTCTTTTGCATTTGTACCATGTGGTGATGGTGTAGGTATCTGCTTGTTGTGGATTGGAGTTTTATCCGATCCATGATGGATGTGACATGGGGAAACCAGGCTAACCTGCCGCAAAGGCCTGTTGCCAGGACATTGCCTTTCTCATTGAAATGGTACCTATTTATCTACTTGCATTTACTATAATCAGTGGGGTTCACTCCTATGTAAGAGGGGGTAATGGAAAGGCTCCTGAGAGACCTAGCCTTGCATGTCTACTCTCAGTTAAGCCCTAGCCCACTCTTGTGTAAGGGGGCAGATTGCAGCCTGAGAGACTAAGTGCAGATTAATTTGTTTTATTTTTCTTTACATTTTGTCTTTATTATTTTGTATTATATTACATTATTGTAATCATTTTTATATTAATATTTTTGGGATGTGGAATGAATTGGGAAATTTCTAATGGGAAATTTGAATTGGGATCATTTCTTATGAGAAAATTTGCTTTGATATACAAGCATTTTGGATTACAAGCATGCTGTCCTATTAGCTCTATCTTGCACATGCTCTATGGAAGCTCTATGGAAGCATGCTTCCATAATGAATTATGCTTGTAAAAAAGGTACCATTATATAGTATTAGTATTAGTATAGCAGCTGTTCTTAGGGGAGAAGGTAATATGGATCAGGCATACAGCGGAGGCAAAAGGCCTAAAGGCTCTCTCTCTCTCTCTCTCTCTCTCTCTCTCTCTCTCTCTCTCATGGTTCCAGTCTGGAATATCTTAAATAGCATCTTACTAGCAAAACTAACAGCAACTATAATTAAAAGCCCCAATCTGGTTTGGGGCTCCAATGGTTATTATTTATAGTTGCTGTTTAGGTTTGCTATTTAAGCTGTGAGTTTGTCCCTGCTGCAGCCTTCAGTTGTGATGATTTTTGGGGGGTTCCTGAGAAACAAGGAAGAGAATAGGTGTGTGCAACTGATAAAGGCTTTCTAAAAGGCACATGTAGTGCAAAGCAGGACAGATATACATTCAAACTGTTCAACTTGCCTGAAAGAAACAAACTCTGGAAAAGTTCAGGATATGTTCCTGCATTCTCACATTCAAATATCAGCTAGTGCCTGGTGATCACACCATTATATTTGAAGTTGTCCTCTGGTGTAGCTACTTTTAAAATTGCTAAAATTGTGAAAATTGTTGATTTTTCCCTCTTGATACTCTGCTCAGCAATTATTTTCATCCAGGTCTATATTTTGAATTGTGCAAGATAGAGCTAATAGGACAGTAAAATTCATTCCACCCACTGATTAAATTCAGCATGAACAGAAATATAAAAAGCCCTTTGAAATCCTCTTCTATGATTTGAACAGTTCTGTTGCAACTTGACAACGCTTGTGCAAGATAAACTATAGCCAGCAAAATATCCATGGGTCAAATTAGATGCGATCTGGGCAGTCAATGATTGGCTCTTCCCAGATTTTCTTTGGTGAAGAGCAACTGGAGTCATATATAAGTTGGTGGAATGGCTCTGAAGTAAGGATTAAATTTCATCTTCCCAAGAACTGAGGTTCTGACCTGACTTGTCTCCATCTCCATGGCTGCTTTTAACCAAACTGATGTGATCAAGTATTTGGGAGATCTGATCAAGTATTTCCAACATCTCACCTTGTTTGAGCCTAGCTTGTGGGCAGAGCCCCTGCATCAAACTACATATTATATTATTGTGTCCAAGGGAGTATAAAAAGCAGGCCTCAGTCTTCAGTCTTGAAAGACGATGGTATTGTGCTCGGCGCTGCATACGCTGCATGCGAAGCACGAAAGCCTGGGTTAGATTGTTATGGAGGATAGGCTGTTACCCAAGCAGCAAATCCCCCCTCTCCACGCCACTGAATTAGTCCAATGGAAAGGCAGAGCCAATACAATTGGATCCAGCTGGCGTCGCAGAGCTGGGCTAAGGATAGAGCTGGCCCCTGTCTTGTGGGGCCGACCTGGGTCTCGAACCCTGGCCTGCTGGTTAACAGGCACAGTGTCTTAGCCACTTGCGCCACCCACAGCCCATCCAAGGGAGAAGATTCCTCTATCAGTGGGAGCTGTATTTCCTTGTTAAATAGCAGCCAGGGTGTAAAAAGGGGAAAATCTGGATTGGGACTGTAATAGGGGCAAAGGGTTAAGGCTTCATCCCACCACAGTCTCAATCCAGATTGGGAGACCACAAGGCTGCTACTGTATTTTGGACATAAAAACATGAAGGACAAAATCCTAACCATGTTTACTCAGAAGTAAGCCCCATTATGTTCAATGGGTTTGTGTGTGTGTGTGTGTGTGTGTGTGTGTGTGTGTGTGGAGAGAGAGAGAGAGAGAGATTAATTTTATGGCCAACTGAGCATCTTGCATAATTCTTTTTGGCACATTTAACGTGCCAAATTAAATTTTCTATTCCAAAATATGCACACTGTCCCATGTAACAAACAGTGCTTCTGCCAACAATATGCCTTGAGGACTTCAGTAGTTTATTAAAGTCTCTGATTAAGTATCTGTGAGAAGAGCAAGGAATATTATTAAACAGGAATTTCTGGCTGCATTTGGGAACTTGCTCTGAAGAAGAGCTGTGTTGCATTGGGTGCTGATATTGCTTGATGCTGCTAGCTTGCAAGGCTCGCTGCATCTTTTATCCTGAGAATTTTGAGCAACACCACCATTAGGAAGTTGTATTCTTAATATTTGTTTTCTGATGAATATATGCCTACTTAGCTGTAAAAAACTCAGCTGTTCATACAGAAGATGCTTAGTAGTAGACACATTCAATACATTTTATGTAGCTTTGATATAACCAGGGCTTTTTTTTCTGGGGGTACTCAGTACTGGCACCTTTTTCCATCTATGCTCCCCTCCCGTAGCTAATTAATTAGTCATATGGGAATGACCTGTGGTGAGTACTGGTGTCCCTTCCCCAGAAAACAGCACTGAATATAACCCAAAACATTTTGAACACGATCCAATAACAGTTGTGTACTTTCAGTCAGCAATCTCATTTACATTTCACTGGAAGGAAGCCTCATGGAAAACAGAGGGCCTCACTTGACTAAAAACAAATAAGGTGGGCAAACCACAGGTGGTATTAAAATGTGTCAGCATATCATTTGAAGCACAACTCTTTTTGTCCATTACTAAAGGATGAATTTATAAGGATGAACAGGCAGACATTTTTCACTTCCTCAAAATGCTAAAACTAATTCTAAACTAATGCTAAAACTAATATGATATATTGCAATGACATTAACACACACAAGACGTCAGGGTTAGACGTAATTGTGGAGTTCAGAACTATAATTCTTTTTTTGGATATGCCAGTGTCTGTGAGGAACCCTGCAGATTGCTGGCAGAACTTCAACAGTAGGCTTCTTTCCAGCAATGGGCATCTCTGCCAATGATCTTCATGGATCCCAACAGCTCCCCAGACTCTGACGTGACATGGCAGGACCCCTGGAAGACAGAAAATCGCTCCCCATTTCTCTGCAGGAGCGTGATCCTAAGCATCACATCACTGTTCCAGCTCCTCCCTCACACAGACTAAGTTCTAGTGCCACTAGAAGTAAATGTGTTGAGAGACTGGTGTAGGTTAAAATCTTTTTGGAATCAAGTGTGAAGGTCACTGAAGAAATTGTTGCATTTGATCCAAAAAAATCTTGGTGTTGGGTTGTTGCCCAGAATTATTTTAGGCAGGAGAAGGAAACTACTGGCTGAACTGACAGCACACATCAAGGCACAATAATGTTCTGACAGATCATTGGAAGAGTAATTCAACTAAAACAGAGATTTTGAAGCTGTATCATAATGAGCTTCTTTAAGGGGTGGGGGGAGAAACCATAACAACATCTACCTTTCTAAGTGTAGTTAAACCAAATCAAAGACAAAAGCATTTGCCAAGTAGGAAGATGGAGTAAGAGAAAAGAAAGGAGCAGAACCACACAGATGTGCAGCTTTAAAGTTCCCTAGGAAATGTGAGAAAAAGATTGTTGCACCTCTTACTCCCAGCACTGACAAGAAAGAAGAGATGGTGCTCACAGTTGTCTGTATTCCTGGGACTAAGTGTGAATGAGTTGATGGTCCGTCTTCTGACCCAGTTTAGGGTTTGTGTACATGTAATAGCTGCTACCAAAATATTCGCCACATGACAGCTACTCCAGATGGCTGCCACAAAGGAGTGCCTATTGATTGTCATCCCCCCATCACTCAGAGGCATTCCTCGCACTTACTATAGGGACACAGTCAGAACATTAAGAGGAAGCTTTCTGCTTCCTTTTAACATTCACTTAGGGCACATTCCCAACCACTTTTGGCCAGTGCAGCTCACCTGACTCCCCATGGAGGTAGTGGGAGGGTGGCACATGTTTGTACACTGTACTAAACCCTGCCAGGAGTGGCTCAGAATACATACTTTTAAAACACCGTAGGCCAGCTCAGGACTTGTGAGTCTCCTCCTGTAGCATCCAGGCTTCCTGCCTGCTTGTTACATTCCTTTTTTAGTGTTCCACAAAAGGAAGACACATGATTGTTTGGCACAAAAGTAAATAAATGAGGGTAAGGGGTGGGGGATGGGACACAAAGTATTGTATAGGGCTTCTCCTTCTTCATTATTTCTGTATCCCTTAGGGATGTGTGTTTGGGAACATATCCTCTGTGGATATGGATAGCTTGAAGGGAGCATTACTGCTGTGTGAAAGGGACAAGTCCCCTTCGAAGCCATTCTAGATGGGAAGAGCAAAATGGAGCCCTACAGCAGAAGGGGGCTGAAAGAGAGAGCACCTTCCATGCCACGGTGAGCTTCCTTTCAAGATTGCTCTGCCCCCTCTAACTGATGCCCCTTGACTTTCTCCAGTATAAATGAATAAAAAGATTAAAGTGTTGGGGATGTGCTGTTGTAGTGGGGTCAAACCACCCTCTAATACAGGGATCAGAAAGTCTATCCTTCCATTTCAGAAATCTTACAGATGTAGTGTGTCTCAGGCAGTGCAGAATTATGGATATTTTGCTAGTGTCTGAATAGAGGATAATAGGAAATAACATTTGAATTATTGTGAACCATTACGTTAAAACACACACACACACACACACACACACACACACACAAAACAGGATGACTGTTATTTTCATCGTGCGCCCAACTGTTCAATGAAGAAAGATGATGTGACCTAGTTGACTGGATACAATGGATGAGTCCAACAAACAACAAGGCTGGAACATCAAGATTTTTTAATAGGAGTAGTCAGAATTAGACAAACCAAATGCAGTGGAAGTGGTCTGAATGGGCATAATGTAGCATGTTAGCCATTTCTGTGGCACCAAGTTTGTCTCTTCCTGGTAATAAAGCTGAATGTTTGTATCATTTCTTAAATATGTATTATTATTATTATTATAATAACAGCTGGAAACTCAGTGGTTGCAAAAGTCTCCATTTTTTCGTGCTGTTTATTAGTGACCAGTGACAGGTTCTGTCCAGGAAACTTGCATTCTGCGCATCTGAGCACTGCAAAAAGATGAACTGCCTGATCATATCCCCAGCTGTGTTGCTGTGGGTACAATCCTAACCAATTTAGGATGTCATCTGGCATATCTTCCCGTGGTGTTGTGGGGAGATTGGTGTATGCCTGTGAACTGGCCTATCCTCTCTGCCCCCAAAGGAGTGGGGCAGAAGTGCCTAATGGCACGTTTGTGACACCCCAGCTCAGCACATGAGTTATGCTGAGGTTTATCCTGGCCTAACTGGAGGTTAGGATTGCAGCATGTGACTTGCATTCTGGCAGCACAGCATGGTTTTCTGCTACACAAAACATAATGTGCTATTACATGCATCAACTTTTAGGCTGATGCAAGTGATGAGTAATGCCATACCTCAGCAGCACATCTAGCTCCCCAGTGCTGGTATGTTGGTACAAGGATGGGTAGTAGGCATGGAAAGTAATATAGAGGACAGGGAAAGGACTGTGGTAGGGCCACCAGGACAGGGCCAGCAGGAAGAATGTGGGGGTTGGCAGGGACTAGATATCAGTAACAAAAGTGCCACCAGTTAACCTGTACCTGGATTTGCTGCAGCCCCTTGGGTTTACTAGGACCTGTGTCAACCAAAGAGCTAGTGCAGATTTGAATACATCCATAAGAAAACAGGGGTCTTAGCTGGAGGTAAAGGAACACAAGATCCCAAGCCTCCTGATAATCTTCTCCCCATATGATGCAGTGTGTGCATCCATGGCTGGGCTGCATTGGTCTAGGTAGCATAAGAAAGGACTGGAGCAGTAATCTGTCTAACTTTTTCCTAAATGAGAGCAACATTAATAGTGTTGTATTTCTAGTGAAAATGTATCTGTATTGCAGGAGTAAAATTCCCCCCTTACACCATCCCCCCATGTGCATCAACCCACCAATGCGCATCAACCCTCCACTGTTCATCATCCCACATGCACACCATGCCCCATGCATACCACGCCACCATGCACGTCATTCCCCATGCGAAACACCCATGTGCATCAACCCCCCACTATACATCAACCCCCACTGTATACCACTGTGCATCAACCCCCCACTGCGCAAAAATCCCCATGTGCAACATCCTCCCATGCGCACCACGCCCATACAATCAATTCCCTCCTGTACAACATCCCCATGTGCATCATCCCCCATGTGCATCATCCCCCATGTGCATCATCCCCCTATGCATAACACCCTCCCATTCGCACCACACCCTCATGCTCACAACCTCACCATGTGCACCATGCCCCATGTGTATCATCCCCCATGCACAACATCCCCCATGTGCAACATCCCCCCATGCGCACAATCCCCCATGTGCAACACCCTCCTATGCACATCATCCCCCCATGCGCAGCATTGCCCATGCACATCATCCCCATGTGCAACACTCCTCATGCGCAACACTCCTCATGTGCATCATCTCCCCATGTGCAACATTCCCCATGTGCACCATCACCCATGCACAACACCCTCCCATGCACAACACCTTCCCATGCGCATCATCCTCATGTGCAACACCCTCATGTGCAACACCCCTCATGCACCTCATTCCCCCATGTGCACAACTCCCCATGTGCAACACCTCATATGCATCTGCCCCCCTTGTGCAACACCCCATGTGCATCATACCCCCCATGCACAACACCTCCATGTGCATCATCCTCCCATGCACACCACCCCCCTGTGCACTATTCTTTGCAGTGCATCAGCTGGATGTAGATCAGTCAGTCTTCAATGTTAAGTATAGGACAGAAACATGTTGCACCCCTTTTCAGCCCCTTAAGGGTTAAATTTCTCCACATGGGTCCTTGGTGGGTGTTCATGTGACAGAGGGAACTCCCTCCACAAATTTCATGCTTCTAGGTCCAGGAGTTGGGGCAGAGTGTTCCTCAGTCAGGGACTTTTCAGTATAAAGTCTAGGGAGGAAAATGTGTTGTGCCCCTTTTCACCCCCTTCTGGTTGGAATTTCCAAAAACCGGTTCTTAGTGGGTGCCTCCATCACAGAAGGAATACCCTCCTCAAATTTCATGCTTCTAGGCCCAGCGGTTTTGGCAGGGCATTGATGAGTGAGTGAGTGAGTGAGTCAGTCAGTCAGTCAGTCAGTCAGTCAGTCAGTGACTTCCAGTTTTATATATATAGATAAATAGGACACTACTAATATTATAATATATAAATACAATATTAATACTGGACATTAAACATTAATAATATTGTAACGTACAATTAGTTAAATATTCTTTTACTATTAAAAGACAACTATTTAATAAATACAACTATTTATTAATAAATATTATTATTTAATATTTAATATTATTCAATTTAATAAAAGACAACTATTGTAATAAATACAACTATTTATCAAAATGTTTACAAAACAATTTACATTGCAAAATGAATCACTCAGGTGAAATGAATATTCACAAGTATGTGAAGTTCAATTCATTGTATTGGCATCCATTAGTCTCGAAAAACTATGGTATCATACTTGATGCTGTATGTGAAGCACAAAGGCCTGGGTAGATTAATACGGAAGATAGGCTGTTACCCAAGCAGCAAATTCCCCCTCTCCATGCCACTGAAATGGTCCAATGGAATGGCAGAGCTGATACGATTGGTTCCAGCTGCGTCACAGAGCTGGGCTAAGGACAGGAGCTCACCTTGTCTTGTGGGGACCCAAGTCTCGAAGCCTGGCCTGCTGGTTAACAGGCACAGTGTCTTAACCACTTATGCCTCCCACAGCCCATAGTTCAATTCATGTATGAAATTGAACTTCCAAATTTTGCTACATGTTTTTATAACATATTTTTATTCTCAAAACTAACAGCCACAAAAAACTGCTAGCATGATTAAATGATTTGTTTAAAAAAATAGAGAATGATGAATATAATCTTACATCATTTTGAAGCATTTAGTTGAAAATTCTTGAAATAAAACCACTGTTCTGCATAACCATTTTCAGTGAATCTCTTCCAAAATCCTATAAAACCAATCAGTGAAGTAGGAAGCAGCTGTTTCTATCGCAATAGAATACAATAGACATTGTTTCTGTTCTGAAGAAAGAAATTATTGCCTTCAAATCTGGATCCTATATCCAAACAGAAAAGCATATTTCAGGTAGGCCTCCAGCCATAGTGGGTTGCAATCCAATTTCAGCTGGGTCCCATTTGTTTCATATGTTTCATTTGTTTCAGTGGGTCCCTTGTATTCACAGATTCTGTATACACAGATTCATTTATCTGTGGAATGGGAATGCAGATACACAACCCCTCTAGAGGTAAGGCAAGCTCTGCTCCACTTATAGAATCATAGAATCCTAGGGTTGGAAGGGACCCAGTAGGTCATCTAGTCCAACCCCCTGCCTGTAGCAGGAAATTTTCCTAGAGCATCTCTGACAGGTGCTTGTTCAGCCTCTGCTTGAAGATCCCCAGTGAGGGAGAGTCCACCACCTCCCTTGGCAAGCTGTTTCACTGCCGAACCGCCTGAACCGTCAGGAACTTTTTCCAGGTATCCAACTGGAATCTCCTTTCTTGCAGTTTGTACCCATTGGCTCTAGTTCTGCTTTCAGAGGCAGCCCCTTCCCCCATATGACAACACTTCAGGTATCTGAAGAGGACAATCAGGTCTCTTTTTGAGTGTGGAGTCGAGCCAATTGCAGATCCACCTAACGACTGCCTTGGCTAGCCCATATTCTTCCAACTTTCTGATTAAATGCTTTGTTGAAGTCAAGATAAATGACATCCACAGAGAGTGGATATTCATCTCCAGAGAGTTCTGTCTGTTTAACAAAGTAACTTCTGGTTTCTCTGTAAAACCAGAAGTGACTTTTTAGGCTGCAATCATAAGCTTTTAGGCTGGCGTAAGTCCTGGAATAAGCCAACCCTGGAGGTGTCACAAAAATGCCATAAGGCAAGTTCTGCTCCAATCTTGGTGAGGGGTTAGGCCAGTGCACAAGCATATGCCAACCTCCCTACACCACCACAGGAGGATATGCCATTTGAGTTAGCCTGGTAATGTGCTGCTCCAGCCTGTCCTTGGAACGAGGTTAGGATCTGACACTAATCTGATCCTGGCTCCATCCCTAGTCTCCCTCCCCCCCTTACTCCTTCTGCCTGGCCTCTGCTTGTCCCATCCCTGCCTAACCGCCGCCTCCTCCCTACCCCTTTCCACCTTCTCCACCTTCTCCCCGCCCTCCCCGCCACCTATTAGATGGTGTGCCGGCCCTAACTGGTCCTTCCAGTGGCACAAGGTGACTTTCCGCACTTTTATGACTGGGGATTTTTCCCAGTCAAAGGGGTAGAATGGATAAGTGAGGTTAGGATTGCAGCCATTAGGATGTTTGGAATTTTTTTTTTATAAAGACAAAAGCCAGGTCAGCACCTGGCTTGGTAGTGTTAGATGGGTTCTTCTTTAGTTTAAATAATTTTTTTAATTCACTGTAAGCTTTGAATTAACCCCTAGAATACCAGCTTTTTATCTTGAGGATAAAAAATGGACCTTGAGGCCAATAGATCCTGCACAATCCCGTACATATATTTATTTTATACTAAATATTGTGAAATTATGAATTTTGATTATAATTTTAGCTAGCGAAATATTGAACCAATGAATCCCGATTTTTTTCTCTCCTAAGACCGCCAAGGTCCAATGGCCCTTTCTGTGGAATAACCAATGAATAGTTTATGGAAGAACCAATAAGTCCAATGGATCATGTGGGATTAGATGGTTCAATTTGAATTTACAGAAAAACTGTAAATTCAAAACATTCATGCTTTTGGATTTATAACTTTCTGATTAACAGTAAAAAAGTCATAGTTTGTTGTCAAATTATAATAATAGATTCCATAAAAAAACACAAAACTAACTTCAGAAAATGTCCAGTGTACCAAGCGGGGCATTTAACTTGATTCGATTTTCACTTATGGAGGTGTTCAAAATTTTCCTGCTTGATTTAGTCGCTTCTGGCTATTACATAACTTCTGCTGAGCCCTTCAAACTATCATTCAAAAAGTGGTCCAGATACCAAGAAGTATAAGAACCACTGCTTTATAGATTTGAGCTGTAACTTTCATTTTTATCATTTGTTACATAAAACTGTACTTTAATGGGAAAAAATAACAAACATTTAGAAAACTACAATGTGAAATAGATTTATGTAGTGTTATAGACTGAATGCTTTTTGTATCCTTATTGTGCAAGCTTTCAGGGCATCCAAATATTTTAAGATGTTATATTTTTTGCATGAGTGTGCAATACCATTCCAAGAGGGGGGAGCAAAGCGCTGTTTTTAGGACACATGCCCTGTAAACTGGCCCTCCCTTTCTCTGTTGGTGTTATTCCTGGTAGAAAGAGCAACATGGGGGAATCTCCTTCATGCTTAGTGCTATGGTTTCCCCCACCCCATGGAAATTCTACGATGTGGTGTGTGTGTCAGAGAGAGAAAAAGAGAGAATGATGCTACCAAGAACCTTTTCTTTCCTAAAAAGAAAAATCCACTGGAAAGAAAAATAGAAAATCCACTGGCAAATATAAGTTCTTAAGATGCATGTTATGTATAACAGAAAAATGTGTTTTTAAAAAGTTTCTCCCCTTCTTTTGCATGTATTTTGCTTGCTTGGGTGCCTGGCTGCTTAGTCTCATAACAAAGTATGGCAAATCCTGTCTCACAGCATGCACAAGCACTTTCCATCTGTTAGTTATTCTGTGTACATAACTGCTACCCCGACCACTGAATCTTTGTGCCAGAACTCTGACAGCTATATGAGCTGGGCAGGAGCATGCCAGGGAGATCTTTCCAGCTTTTCGCCTTCAGACTCAGTTCCAGTTCTATCATTACTTAGTTCTGCTCCAATACATTTTTACGTCTCACCAGCTTTGGAGGATGTTTAATGGAGCCTTCTACAGTGAAAGCTATACATAGTACTGCAAAACTCATCTTCTTACTTGCACTTCATGCAAAGAAAAAGGTCTAGATCTCTCACGCACCAAAAGTTTTTTTCAAGAGATTATCAGTCGTTCCCTTAACATGCTGTTGAGTGTGGGCAAAAGAACCCACCAGGAAGATCACCGCAAGCTCTATTTAAATGAAAGGGAATGGCGCAAAAAGCAGTGACACATCTCCTGTCAACTTCAGTGAAGCATGCACCAGGAAACTGCTAGTGTTTGTGGTTTTTCTTTAGTAGGATCACCAACTTTCATAATTGTAGGTGTGAAGACATGTTTTGTACTATGTACTTATGATGTGAAGACATGTTTTGCAGCTTGCTTTCATTTCTCAAAAAACCACCTTCTGCATGACTATTAAAGGCACAAGAGTCCTGCTCCCCTTTGCATCTCATCAGCAGAAGTGGAGGATTTACTCATTCATTTATTATATTCAGTGATATTTTTCTGTAAAATAGGTGCCAGTGCTCATCAGCTGATACTCATGGGTTCTCATCTTTGTGTGTGTATGTGTTTCTATGTTTGTGTGTGTGCCAGTACTCATCCACAGAGGTGCTGGTAATCACACAGAGGTGCCGGTACTTTGTATGGGTGTGTATCCCATGAAAAAGACCCTGATTATATTTATATTGTATTCATTCTATAAAAATTTATTATATTACATAAATACTTAAATAAATGTATAATACATTTATGTGCTGCTTTTCTTTTTTTTTTACACAGCTTTCCAGGTGGTTTACATAGGCTGGCAAATCTAAACCACAGCTCCATAGAACTTTTACAATATTGTTCTGTAAGAGGAATTCCCATAACCCTTCGCTCACCAGACGTTTTCTGTCATTGTGTGGTTATCTCTTCTGGCTCATTCTATCAAGCCAGGGTTACCATATCCCCGGAATTCCCAGGAGCCCTCCTGAAAACAAGCTCCGCCTCCGGACCAGCAAGCTCCACCTCCGGGCTCCGGAAAAAGAGGCTCCTGCTGCCAGCGGCCATTTAAATTTGGCGCGCTGCAGCTGTGGCTGCTTCCCTTCACTGTGCCTGCGGCCCCAGCTGTGTCTGGTGCTGATCCGGAGAAAGAGTGAGCGGGAGAAGGACGCTCCTCCCCCTCACTGCCTCCCTCTGGATCAGCATCTCCAGTCCTCACTGCCTCCTGGATGCTGCCACTCTGCCTCCTCCCTACTGATTGCAGCCTTAGAAAACACTCCTGATCATGTCTACTCAAAAGTAAGCCCCTCTGCAGTTAATGGGTCTTACTCCCAGAGAGGGATCTTCAGGATTGCAGCCTTAGAAAACACTCCTGACCATGTCTACTCAAAAGTAAGCCCCTCTGCAGTTAATGGGTCTTACTCCCAGAGAGGGATCTTCAGGATTGCAGCCTTAGAAAACACTCCTGACCATGTCTACTCAAAAGTAAGCCCCTCTGCATTTAATGGGTCTTACTCCCAGAGAGGGATCTTCATACTGGCAGCCTTAGAAAACAATCCTGACCATTCCTACTCAAAAGTAAGCCCCCACCAGCCTCCCCTGCTGCCTGTAGCACCCACTATCCTGTAGCCACCCCCACCAACTCCCCTGGCCCTGGCTGGCACAGTACCCCAAAGAAAACCCCCACCAGCCCTGCATTCACCCCCTCTCCCCACAAACCTCCCACTCACCTACATTCCCCACCCCAGAGAAACCCTCCACCAGCCACCCCTGAATGCACCCACTGCTCCTCCCCCTCAGGGTGTGTGAGTCTATTACCTTAAAAAAGTAATATAGTGTTGGAATTAAGTACAGGAAAGTAATACCAGTAATTTAAGCTTATTTTAACATGTCCTACATTTTGTCCTACATTTTTGGACAATTTTTTTAATTACAGGAATTTTCTCAGGAATTTTGGCTGGACTGAGAGGAATTTTGGCCTTAAATCAGGAATTTTGGGGTTGCTGTGCAGGAATTTCCAGTTTGGCGTCTGGTAACCCTGTATCAAGCTTACATTGCCTGACCACAATTCTGCAGGTTATGGTAGCAAAAACGAATAGTTTTTGAAAAGGTCACCACCTAGAACTATCCAGTACTCGGGCTTAAAGGTTTCACCTCTATCTGAAAAGGGGGGAGTATTCTTGACTTGTGCAGTATATATACCTCCCTTAGTTCTGTTGATTCTGTTTGAAGTAATTGTTCTGTTTGAAGAACAGAATGAGAAATCTCATACACTTCATATCTTCATCATTTTGAACATCAGTCAAAGTACATCACCAACACCTTGGTGAAAATATGAAACATTTTGAAATATATCCTAGAAGCCAGCACAGTCAGACCATGCCAACCTGCTTTATAGGCTTTGGCCGATGCCCAATAGAGTTGGGGTGGGGGATGTAGCTTAAAGGGAGCGCCCATCAATCAGTGAGCAGAGCACATGCTTTACATGATGAAGGTCTCTAGCATCTCAAGTAGAGCAAAGACAAATTATCATCTGATGCTTTATATAGCCAGTGCAATCAATGAGCCAGCAGGACTAATGGTTTGACTCAATATGACAGCTTTATATATTGTTTGATTCTATATTTTATGTCATTGTAATTATTCTGTGCTCAGATTACTGAATCCATATGTCTCTTTTGCTTTCTGAATCCACACACAGATTGCTTTGTCCCCTGCTGTTCCTTTATCCTATTCCAGTACAACTACATTCATATTTTTTCAGATTGCAACAAACGGATTACCTTGGCCCAATAAATTGAATAAAAAAGTGGATTCTACTCTGAAAATTTAAATATCTATTCCTAAAGTTAATAACAGGTTTTTGAGGATTTTTAAAATAAATGTGTTAATTTCTTTCATGGATTAATTTTGACCCTATTCTGTGTAATGGAGGTAGGTGCCCATTCCAGTTTATCCCTTTACAGTTATGTCCCTGAACTCAGGAGTATTGGGAGTTGCATATGATAGTCAGGAATGGGAGCTCTCTCGGAAGAAACTTCGGATTAATGATAGGGCATCTATTCCTCAAAACAGAAAGTAGTGCAACACAAGGAAAGCTGCTTGAATCAGCATAGAAGGTTGCTATACTCTACCCTCAAAACAAGAACAATTGGGAAAACTGATGCCATTTTTGGATTCAGTACTCCAAATATACCTAAGAATATGCAAATATACCTAATACCAGGATGCGTGTTCACCTGTATTAATGCTTGTTTACTTAGAAAGTACAATTTTTTTAAAATGTCACATACATGCACACAAAACCCAAATCCATAAAACTCATTGCTATTCAATTTATAAAAGAATAAAAGAAATAGAAAAGTCTTCATAGTTGTCATGCTTGTTTCTTAAATTCTTTTATCGAAACCTTCCAGGAAATTGCAGCTACTACCGAAACACTGCAGTAGAGTGTGGTTCACACCTGAATGTCATTGGGAATGAGAGCTTTCTGGAAAAAAACAAGCCCAGAAGTAACCTGGTTTGGGATTTCTGAAAGATATGTACCTAAACTGAAGGGGTACCTAGGCTGAGGCTACATGTTGTAACTCTGCTAGATCTGAGCTCCACAGGACTGTGAAGCAACTTGGCATAGCTGTACTTTCTCTTTGTATCCTGGACCTTCACTGTTGAAGTTAAGTAGAGAACTTGGGGGGTAGGAACTGCTCTTGATAAGGGCAAGTGAATTATTGAGAACTTTGTGTGTGTTATAGGGCTGTGGGTGGCGCAAGCGATTAAGATGCTGTGCCTGTTAACCAGCAGGCCAGGGTTCGAGACCCGGGTCGGCCCCACAAGACAGGGTGAGCTCCTGTCCTTAGCCCAGCTCTGTGACACCAGCTGGATCCAATCGTATTGGCTCTGCCTTTCCATTGGACTAATTCAGTGGCGTGGAGAGGGGGGATTTGCTGCTTGGGTAACAGCCTATCCTCCATAACAATCCAACCCAGGCTTTCGTGCTTCGCATGCAGCGTATGCAGCGCCAAGCACGATACCATAGTCTTTCAAGACTGAAAGAGGCCTGCTTTTGTGTGTGTTATAATAAATCTTGTTAAATTGACAAGGGAGTTCTGTATTTAGTTTATTTTCACACTGTGGAGAAGGGAAGGTATTAATTGACCTAAAATGGGCATTGAAAGAGAGATGGAAAATTTAAACATTATGGTTATTATGGCTAGATAGTTATTATGGCTCGTTATTATGGCTATTATGGGTAGATCTTCCTTATTCCTCAGAAAGACATCAAACAATAAGAAATATTATTGTAGAAGGATTGGTTATATCTTTTTACCTGAACTGGTTTGGACTAATTTCAGAATGCGTCAAACATTGAAATAAAAATTATTATTTCCAAATTTTTATGTCTTTTTGGACAGTCATTAATTACCACAGCACTTCATTTCCACAGATAAACATTTAAAAATTTTTTTTGAGTAAAATTAAAATTAGCATTTACATAAATAGTAAACTGCAGTATGCCAGGCCCCTTTCCTCCACCAGTTTCTAGGTTAAGTCCATCCTTGACCTAGACCTAGACCTGGAGAAGCTCTAATCCGAGGAGAGTAAGGGAGATGGAACGAGCCATTGGATGAGGAGTGGATCTTGGAGTCCATCCTATAGCTGCTCCAAACTACCTGCTCATATTCCCTACCCAGAAACTCTCTTGTTGTTCCCCTTCCCCACCTACAATTCGCCCCTGCACCAATTTACCTTTGGTGTCCCTACACCAACGTAGCAGTGCTGGAGAATCCAAAATGGCTGCCATTACTTGACTGCAGTTGCATACCATTTGTGGTGGAGGTTCCAAAATGGCTGCATGCACAGTGCGCTTCCATAATGGCAGATTTACAGCTGTAAATTTAGTGTGTGTAGAGGGGTACTTCAGATAAATCACCCCCAAATCATTAACAATGCACGCCTGCAAATTATATTCTCAGAAGTGTGTTCCATTGAATTCAATGGGAGTTATATTTCTAGGTAAGTGTGTACAGGACAGCAGATTACAAGGACTATGAATGGGAGAAGACTCAAGATGTGCATGCGGTATGAACATGCATGACTTTAAGTGCACATGGCCAGACTGATGATTCATTCAAATTGGCCCCAGGACATCATGTCACTTCATTATGTAATGGCACAAAGAAGTCAGTACTAAAATATACTTATTTCCATCTTGGGGCTCTATTACTTTTCTTTTGTATCATGTCTATAGACTCTAAGATACTATTATAAAATTGAAATAGAAAGAAAATACGGCAGGAAATAAATACTGTACTGTGATTTGTTCAGTGGTGGGCTCCAACAGGTTCGCACCTACTCTATAGAACCGGTTCTTAACAAGAGATAGGACATATAAAGTTTAAAAATAGCCATTTAAAAGTGGCTGCCAGATGGGCAGAGAACCGGTTCTTAAATTTTTTGAAGCCCATCACTGGATTTGCTAGTAATTCTACTGAATGGTCAGAAACATATATCTTTTGCTTTATTTTATTTAGCATATGGCAAATACAAATACATGGACTTATAATAAATCAGATGTTAATTTCCAGAACACCTAGCCATTCAAGGACAGAGTGGTCTAGCATGGAAAAAAAAATCAGACACTGGGCCTCTGTTTATAGTTTACTTATTTCATTCATGCATTTGTCCTATTTCTATTTAATATAAGTGGACTGTGGGTGGCGCAAGCGGTAAAGACGCTGTGCCTGTTAACCAGCAGGCCAGGGTTCGATTCCTGGTTTGGCCCCACAAGTCAGGGTGAGCTCCTGTCCTTAGCCCAGCTCTGCGACGCCAGCTGGATCCAATCGTATTGGCTCTGCCTTTCCATTGGACTAATTCAGTGGCGTGGAGAGGGGGGATATGCTGCTTGGGTAACAGCCTATCCTCCATAACAATCCAACCCAGGCTTTCGTGCTTCATATGCAGCGCCAAGCACGATACCATAGTCTTTCAAGATTGACGGAGGCCTGCTTTTATTTAATATAAGTCAACTTAAGATAAAACTTCATGTATTAATGAAGTATTCTGATCAGAAATATTTATGGCTTAAGAAAAATCCTAGTCTTTAAGATGCTATTATAAGAATAATTGTTGATTCCATTGAGGACATTGTGAACATCTGGAAACGGAGAGCCCTGTGGAGAGACCCTGCTAAACTGTGGGTCTATGGAGAATGTCATCAGTCAGTACCTCTTCTGGGAGTAGAAGGATGGGCTCTTTGGTCGGTTGATAACCAAAGTGATTGTTGCTGTGTGTAAATGCCCAGTTACTAGTATTTAAAAATAGCTGGATTAAAGATCAAACCTTCAATTTGTTTTTGATCCATTATGGGGTTGGTGAGGGAAGAAATCCATTTGTTCACCTCATTTAGCTGGTTAATGCATAATAGGATTTATTTGAAGTAGAGCTTTCTCTGATGTTTAGAGCAACAAACTTCTGTAATTCCTGAAGAAGAGGAAGAGGAGGAGGAAGAGGGAGAAAATTAGCCTAGGTCTCAAAGAGCAGTATGTTTATAGTTATAACTTAATTATCAGCATGTTTTACCCATGATTTTATCTCGGTATGAATGAGATTGGCCATTCAAAATTAAAAGATAAACATTGTTTAAGCAGCAGTCAATTGCTTAAAAACAGTCTTCCTTTCTGGCTAAGAAGGGCTTCAGCTTCTGTTTCTAGCAGTGTTTCAAAGTCTGTGAAAGCAAGAGCTTGGGTCCAGTCCAATAATGGTTCAACCTTATTGAAACTCCATTTTTAATATAATTCTGCATAGCCTTTTCTCACTGTCTTGCCCTGTACCTCCTATGGTTGGCTCTGCTCAGACTGCTGCCTCACATGGTTTTTAAGGTTTTTAAGAGATAAGGGGAAAAAATGCAGGTGGGGGCAGAGGTAGGCAGGATTGGGGACGGATTACCAGTATCTCTTTATTGGGGTCATGGCACCCCAATTCATTGGGGTCATGGCACCCCAAACTTCAAAAAAGTTTGAAGATGCAATTGCATTCCTGCCCTTTGCACACCTCCCTTTCTGTTCAGTTAGGTTGCCCAGGAGCAATTCCTAGTGGTCTGTACCCACCAATTCTCTTTCACAGCGTATTAAGTAAGGATTTGCCATATAGCATCTGGCAGTTATTTTTGAGGAAAATAATTGTTTGCTTCTTTTCTCTCCATCCTCCTCTTCTCGCAGTTCTTGCCAACTCTCTCTTCCTACTGAAATCTATAAATATCAAGAAAGCAATTACTATAACAATTTCTATATTTTGTAAAAAAATTATAAGGAACCAAATACTCTCATCAAAGAAATAAGAGCAATGCAGCTAGATATAAAGATTGTAATGGCCCAGATATTTTCTGTTCGAAGTGGCTGTTTGTCAGAAAGTATAAGCAACAATGTGGAATTTTTTGCTTGCTGGCAAATAATTCTAAAACAACAACCGTGCGTTCTCATGAATGTGTGAACAACAGATGCTCTTTCACTTGGTTCTTCTATCTCATTTAAGGATCTTATCAAGGCATAAGTTTCCATTATAATCAGTAAAAATAGGTTCAGAACATTATTTAAACCAGGACTCCAGTCCTTTCCACAGTTTCTTGGAAGAACAAACTGGGACTTAACTTCTGAGTCCATAGGAAAAGAATACAATTCTGTCTTGGATGAATTGCTTCAGCTGTTTTCATGTACAGTGGCTCCTCACGTAAAGAACGCCTCACGTAATGTATGTTTCACGTAACAAACTAAGGGCACAATCCTGAGTAACTACGGGGAGTCTTTGCTTCGGTGTAAGAACAATTTGCTCTGGATTGCAATATGAATTTCCCATAGGTTTTCACTAGGCGGTACAGTAACTACGGGTGCATGTAAAGTCTCTTACGTGCTCCCGTAGTTACTCTGGATTGTAGGGTATAATTTCTCTAGGATTCTGTTTCACATAATAAACTGTTCTTCATGTAAAGAACACATTCGTTGGCAGTTGGGGCAGACACACTGGCCGGCAGCCTGTTTAAAAAGCTTCAGGGCTGCCTACACACCTGCACTTAGTGAAAACAAACTTCCATGCTGTTCCTCCTGTGGCTGGGTGTCCACTGGGCAGAGGGAGAGAAGAGCAGTGGAGAAGAGGGAAGCAGCTCAGGCTAGCCAGAAGGGAGCAGGGCAGAGAGAGGCTCAGGATGAAGAGAAGGAGAAAGTAGGGAGACATTTTGAAGGTCTCTTTGATTGCAGCCTCCTAACTATGTCTATCCAGAAGTACACCCCATTGTGTTGAATGGGTCTTACTACTAGGAAAGTGTCTTTAGGACTGCAGCCTAAGTAGACTTCTTAAGATCATGCACATTGAATGCATGTTTTGAATTCAATCCCAGTGTTCTGTCATCATTTTTACTTCCAGTTAATATTTTTATATGAATATTTTGGGGGTTGTGGAACCAATTGTCTGAGTTTCCATTATTTCCTATGGGAAAATCTACTTCATGTAAAGAACATTTCACATAACAAACATGCCTCCAGAAAGATTTGAATTTGTTACGTGAGGCATCACTCTATTTGATATTAGAATATTTCACTGTATGTTGACGTGTTATATATTTGTGTGGTTTGTATGTCTTTTGGGCTGTAACTGTGAGGTGTACTAAGGTCAGTCTATCTGGCACTGGGCCAGCCTAATGCCAGATAGTCCAGCTGTAAGGCTGTAAGGCCCTCCCTAACCATAGGCTGTGCAAGCCCCCCTTAGCCATAAAACAAGCTCTCCATCTAACCAAACCATTTGTAACAACCACAGGATGAAAGCCAAAGAGCACAGTCCTAACCATGTCTACTCAGAAGTAAGCCCCATTGTGTTCAATGGGATTTAATCACAGAAAATTATCTTTAGGAATGCAGCCAATAGGAGTAAAAGCTAAACCCTGAGAACGTTCCTAGAAAGAAACATGTATCCAAAGTGTGACCTTGGGTCCTAGAAGAAAGGGGGTTTGTAAGAATCCTCTAAGAAGTGGAAAAGTACCCAGAGGTTACTGCTGTCCTAGGCAGTTCAGCAGGGGTGTGCCAGGGGCATGTGAGGAATGGCGTAGAACTGTGCAGTTAGGTTGAATCCAGACCCTGTTTCCAGGGCAGACATCTCCCAGCCCGACTTAGGCCACCTCAGGAGCAGGTGTAAGTCTGAGTAGAACCATTGGGGCAGATATCATGCAGTATCATTTCGCAGTTGTTATTGGTTGTCAGCCATTCCTGGGCTTCCTTATTTGGCAGGCACCACAGCTATTCCTTGTTCAGTGTGATCTGAGGCAGGTCTCAGCAAGCCCTCCCCGGGTGCCACTTGATCCTGAGCAACACTTAGGCTCCTTCCCCTATGGTTTTGACCTAAGTATCTGCTCGGGAAGTGGTCTGTTTAGGTCAGCTTAGCTAGTCCATTCTCTCTGGCCTATATCAGGATCGTACCCAGTGTCTATATTTTCTTTAGGTGTGTTAAGTTACAGTGAAAATCTTGCATTATTTCATTGGGATGATAACATATTTTCCACAACTTAATTTTGCGGGACTATCGCTCAGGTGCATTATAATGAAAGGCTGTAAAATTTATCTAATTGGTTTGATTAATCTATTTAATACCTTCCAAACAATTAAAATGTGCCCCTGATTTATTGGGCATCATTTAAAATTATGATTTATTAAACACTTTTCAAATTAAAATTTCCACAATGTGGTTAATAATAACACATACACAATGGAGATCTTCAAGGAGAAACTCAACAGTTGCTTTAAGAAGAGTTCTTGCTACAGGCAGGAGGTTGGACTAAGTGACCTTATGGTCATCTTATGGTCATCCCCATACATAATTGATCTATGAAAATTCAAGACTTTGGACTAACAATCAGCTTGAAGAAAACACAAATCATGGGTCAGGGTGTGGATCCACCTCCCTGTATCACAATCTCTGAACATGAACTGGAGGTTGTCCATGACTTTGTGTACCTTGGCTCAACTATCTCTGACACTCTCTCCTTAGATACTGAGCTGAATAAACATAATGGTAAAGCGGCTACTACATTCTCCAGGCTTACAAAGAGAGTATGGCTTAATAAGAAGCTGACGGAACATACAAAGATCCAGGTCTTTAGAGCTTGCGTCCTGAGCACACTCTTGTACTGCAGCGAGTCTTGGACCCTTTATGCATGGCAGGAGAGGAAGCTGAACACCTTCCATATGCGCTGTCTCCGACGTATTCTTGGCATCACCTGGCGTGACAAAGTCTCAAATGACGCAGTTTTGGAATGTGCTGGAATCTCTAGCATGTTCACACTTCTGAAACAGTGGCGTCTACGCCGGCTTGGGCATGTCGTGAGAATGGCTGATGGTCGGATTCCAAAAGATCTTCTATATTGAGAATTAGTGCAGGGAGAGCGCCCTAGAGGGAGACCACAGCTGCGATACAAGGACATCTGCAAGAGGGATCTAAAGGCCTTGGGAATGGACATCAACAGCTGGGAAAACTTGACCTCTGATAGTTCAGTGTGGAGGCAAAAGACCCAGCAAGGCCTTCTCCAACTGGAAGAGACACTTGTTCGGCAGGCTGAAGCAAAGAGACAGACCTGTAAGCAGCAAAACCTGGGGCCTGGGCAGGGGACGGAATTTATTTGTCCTTAGTGTGGAAGGGATTCCCACTCTCGAATTGGCCTTTTTAGCCACACTAGATGCTGTTTCAGGACCTCCAATCAGAGCACGATACCATAGTCATTCGAGACTGAAGGATGCCAATGATGAAAATAAAATAAGCAACTATTTTAGAAGAGGTGTACCCATCATTTCTCTACTCTCTTTCTAATTTGGCACCTATAATTTTCCTCCCTCATGCATCTTGGGAGAGAGAAAAGATCTGGATAATGAGGTATGTGAACAGAAGCATGGAATCCATTCCTTCATGCTTGGCATCATTGCCAACCCTCCCCTCACCCAAATAAGGGTTAACTTCTCTTAGGCCTTTATTCTCTCCTGCTGTATTTTATGATGAACTTTATATCAAAAATTGATGGGTCCAATTCAGTGATGGGCTTCAAAGAAATTAAGAACCGGTTCTCTGCCCATCTGGCAGCCACTTTTAAATGGCTATTTTTAAACTTTATATGTCCTATCTCTTGTTAACAACCGGTTCTATAGAGTAGGTGCGAACCTGCTGGTGCCCACCACTGGTCCAATTACCAAGGAAAGACGTTAGGGTGGACCAAAGTGGAGCTTTCTGAGCATGCAGAAGGCCTCAGTTCAGCATTAAAACTAAAGAAATCAATGGGACTTGAAAAGTGACTTTTTGGGCATATTTTTGCAAATTTAATTAGCTGATTGATTAAAACTTGTATGGTCAATCACATTATTTTCATAATTAGCTGTCAACCCAAGCTAAAAAGTGTGTCCTTATATTTTGTCCAGGTGTTCCTGAATCATTCATTTCTTGAGTGGATTTGAAGAAAACCTGGTACCAAAGCATCTGTAATCTTGTAATCATGATGGACCACATAGATTTTTTTTCCAGTTTCAACCCACATAAATCATTTTGCAACTACTGTATTTTACTGCCATAATTCTATTACAATCAATATTACTGTACTTCTCCAGAGTTAGTGTTTCCTAGATTGTGGCCTTTGGTCACAATCCAGAGAGTCTCATGTGCCTCAAAGTGCTGTGTCCAATAACTTCTGAATGGCGAAGCTATTGCAGGGATGCATGTAAGGCAGCAGAAACAGAAAAGTGCAGAAAAGAATGGCCATGCTCTGCTGAGGTGAGCCAAAAAAATGTTTAAGTTGATCCCAGCTCTGCAGATGCAGAGTTCTTAGCTGCAGAGATGGCATTCTTAGATGCCATCCACATGTAGCATCCCATTTAGTTTCTATGCATAGGTCTGCACATTCAAGCTGTCACTGTGCACAGTAATCCAGTACATACCTCTTATCAAAACTTTTGGCAGATGTAAGCTTCTTTTAGTGTTCTTTCAAAGTTTATTTCCTAAGAGAGTTTTGTTTAAGTTTATCCCCTAAGAGAGTTTTGCAGTAATGAAAGAGATTCTGTCCAGTGGTGGGATTCAAATAAATTAACTATAGGTTCTGTGTCCTAATAACTTAAATTAACAACAGGTTATAGTATGTCCATAGAACAACAGGTTCTGTGTCCCATTAGTAACTAGTTCTCAGAACCAGGTGCTCATTAGCAAAGGTGAGAACCCTCTGAAGCCCACCACGGTTCTGTCTTCTCAGAACACCCTGCAGTCCTAATAGATCCTTTCTACACTTGCCGTGCTGCCTTAACTATGAAAGACAGCTGCAGTTGGTACCTTATCTTCTCACACATTCCTGCACAACAGCTTCAAAATCACATCAGCTTCCTGTGTTTTCAAGCTAGCGACCTTCAGATGACATTTTTGGACATAATAGTTGCTCTACCCTCTAGACCAGACCTTTTGCCCTGACATGCTGGAATAGTACCAACTTCAAAGTGGCACCATAAGGAATGTAATATTCTGTCGTGCTATAAAAATGAGTAGATTTAAAAATCTAACGTTAAACAACTATTTTGTAAAGTTAACTAATATCTTGAATGACTATGCTCTGGATATCTGAGGCTGCCACAAGAAATATCTTTCAATTTGTGGTTGAGGTAGCCTCCGCATAAGATGGAACTCAGAGCAGGGTGTCATCGAAAGATGTCATATGCCTGAGAAGGGGCTTTTTCTGGCAAGAGACCGTTCTTGATATACTGAAGTTCTAAATCTTGGAGAGCTCCAAAGATAATACCAGGCACTTTGATTTGGGTACTGAAATGAATTGGCAGTCAGCCCAGATCTTTCAAATTGTGTGAATGTCAGTCCAAACCTGTTAAAAAAAAACAGGCTGATGCAGTCCACACCAGCTGAAGTTTCCAAACTACCACCAGAGGTGGCTTCCAGTATAGTGTGTTTTAGAAGCTCAATCTTGCATTCACCTAGTATGTATAAATGACATCACAAGGAGTAGCTGTCATATCAACAGATGCTTATAATGACACCCTGGGACATGACTGCAACCTGAGAAACCAGAAGCAAACTTGGGTTTCATATTATCTTGAGATGCAGACCACATGGGTGTGAGACCCCGTACAGAACAGGCACATACACAGCCATCCAGTCCACTGAGTATCTGTAACTACAACTAATATTACCTTTTCCCAGTCTACCACTGGCTGCAAACTCTAGCTGAAGTTTTAGATGTCATTATCTGGGTTCAATGAATATGAGAAATATAGCTGGGTGACATCAAATCCTGAATCCACCATCCACTGACTGAGTCTCTTAATTGTTTCATGTTGATAGGTCAGATCCCAACACTATTCCTGGGTGGAGCGGAGCAACATCTGGCTATTCATGACTGATTCACTATGCACTGCCTCCAGAGGTGGCACACAACTGATTGGACCCTTTGGAGTTGCTGCCATGTTACCTGGATTAAGGAGAAAATTTTTCCCTTGCCTGTGCTAGCATGGCAGAGGCACAAACATATACTTGATGATATGCAGGACAACTGGTCTGCCTGCTCCAGAGCCTGTTAGGATTGTGTTGATCCTTATATAGAATCTGTGGTAAATGTAACAGGATGTGGCAGTAGTGTAGTGACCCTGGTGTCTAGAGCCTGTAAAGAGCCTGGTGCAAGATGCTGTCCTCATGGTTCTCCATTGGTTTGAACTTCCCACCATGACTGTGACTGAGATTCAAGAAATTCCACATGTCCCTTCTTGTTATTTTGTATATAATCCAGAAACCACTCACTTTTATTAAATTCAATTATACTAATTATACTAATTACACAAGTCACTCACTTCATAAAATTCAAATACACTGTATATTTGAAAATATGTAAATATATTCATCATTCACTAAACCATTACTTTTAATTTCTGAAATCAAACATTGCCAGGGTACCATTTTATTGATTTATTCAGAAAGAAGTATAAAAGTAAAAGCAAGCAATTAACACATCATCTTCAGGGAAAAATTAAGCTTGCTTGTGTAAATAAATTGTAACTCTAAATTGGTTACTCTGATGAATATTTTTGCAGTATTCTTGAATTCTCATTATAAATATTCTGTTTAACTTAAAAATCAGAAACAAATGCCAACAATTAGCAGTAAGATTCTAAAATGAAGGACTGCATGCCAACAATTTATACTGTGATATTACAAAATAAGACATTTTTCAATATGTCACAAAAATCAGTTACCAACATCTACTTCCTCTACATTCAGACAAAATTGCTAAAGTAGTTCATTAGGGAAAGGATTGTAAGAAACACGGAAAGAGATTTATTAGGGAAAGAATTAGGGAAAGGACTTTTAGGAAATTCTGGTAATAACTGTCTTTCCAGGAAGCTGCCTAATGAGGATACATGTTATTTCTCAGGAAAATATATGATATGAAATATTATAGTTGCACACTTATGGGTTTGGCATCTGTAGTTTGATATGCAGAAAATATTCTTAGAAAATGTCTATTCTCTTGCTTTGGCTTTCTTACAATCCTGAGGTATATGATGGGACATTGTAAAGCATGCTAGGTTTACCTTATATACATAGGAATTGCTGTTTTCTTCTCCTTAATTAGTAAAAGGGCCCCATTCCAGGAAGGATGTGGTTCTGTACTGCAATACATAAATAGCTATGACTTTTCTCACTCCCTAAAACAGTAAGGACAAAGTTTTTTAAAAATATTTAATACCAATGGAAGCATGTTTACGGAAGAAAGGAAACCAAAGTGTGTGTGTGTGTGTGTGTGTGTGAGGGGGTATGTGTAGCGTAAAGACTAAATGTAATCTTAACCTCTGAATGGATGCAAATAAAACCTGAAATAATAGGACAGTGAGTTCAGGTGTATTACAGTTCAGCTCCACTGAATTCAGGGGGACTCTCGGGAACATGGGTGTGGGATGTCTGCAGCTTAAAAGAAGGGCAGCCCAATCCAATCTTGGGTTTAAAGAAGCTGATCTTGTGATCTGCTGCTCTGTCTGGTGCTGAATTACAAAAGACACACAACTGTAACCCACTATAGCAGGGGTGTCAAAACTTTTTGGCAGGAAGGCAACATCATCTTTCTGACATTGTAATGGGGGCTGGAAAACTAATTTATATTTCAAACTTGAATAAATTTACATATAAGAATGCATTGGAGAGTATTACAAGGCTTGCCCAAGGGACACATATAGAGGTCTTGCCATGGGCCGCTTTGAAGCTAGCCGCAGGCCTGATCTGGCCTCCAGGCCAGGGTTTGGACACCCCTGCACTATAGGACCACTGGCACAAATGGCTAATGCAAACTGGAACAGGTAAAATGAGAATGGGGGCAGGACCTGGATGGTTTGAAGAAGTGCAGTGTGATCTCAGAAACAGTTATGGACATCAGGATCCTATCCCCTTTTTCCATACCTGGCATGCTTCATGATCCTGGAACATATCACAGCTACAGGTCTAAGTAGATCCATTGGTGGCCAAGCAGCTTACAGGGAGGTAAGTACAATTTTTTTATTTACCAATACCTCTTCTGGGCCAAAGGATGCAGTGTGCTCCCACTGGTGCCACAGCATCACATAGGCTAACTGGGAATAAGAGTGGGATATCTGGTGCTGGAAGTCCGATAGCTCTAGAATCCAGGGGCACAACCACACAGTCTCATATTGCTAATTACAGATAATAAACATCACTGTTTGCTTACAACAGTGGAGAAACCTTGTACTAGTGTTTCAACATTTTCAACAAGAGTTATAAAATTAAATCTGCCACTGGCATTTTGAGTAAACTTCACAGCAAACTTCTGAAATATACTTTTTATTATATTTGAATATTTGGCTGACTTTTTAAAAAAATCAAAGTTGTTAATAGTGTGGGAGAAAGAATTCCAGCAAGCCAAGCCTAGTGCTGAGTTTTGAACATATTTCTGATGTCAAATGAATCTTCTCCAAGAGCACAAGAATACATGGTTTGCCATCTGTGACTCGCACTGTCAGTATTCAGCATTTGCCGAAAGGCTTAGGAATGAAAACAGATATGAAATCTTATAGAAGATAATGAAAAATAAGATCAGCTTGACTTTTTGAGATATTACTGTCAAGTAACATGTAGATCCAGTTGTCTACTTGACAGTAGCCCTGAGAAACATGTGTCCTGGCATTTTAATTGGCTTTTATAGAAGTAACAATATTGCTGAAAGAGGCATTCTCGATATGCTTATTTCAAGCAAGACCAACTATAGCTCCTCAGTTGTTGAAAAATCTATTTGCAATGTTTATTTTGATTCATATAATCTGACGTATCTCAAAGACTCAGAGTGAATAACAGTCATATAAATGAAAGACAAACAAAATATCTGTTCCTGAAGGGCCTACAGCCAACGTTTGCTGACAGTTAAAAGAAGGCTTTGACAATCAAAAGAAGGAAAACAAAGCTGCACAAATTGTACGAAACATAACACTAAAGCATGATCAAGGAAGTAATATAATTTGTAACATACTCTTTGCAGACATCTCTCTATACAAAACTGAAAAATCACTGACTGACTCACTGATTGACTCACTCATTCATCAATGGCCAGCCAAAACCACTGGGCCTGAAAGCGTGAAATTTAGAAGGGTGTCCCTTCCATGATGGAGGCACCCAATAAGAACCAGTTTTTGGAAATTCCAACTGGAAGGGGTTGAAAAGGGGCGCAACACGTTTTTCTCCCTATACTTTACATTGACGAATCCCTGACAGAGGGATGCTCTAACCCAGCCCTGGGCCTAAAAGCAGGAAATTTGGGGAAGGTGTTCCTTCTGTTACATCAACACCCACCAAGAACCGATGTTGAGAAATTTAACCCTTAAGGGGCTTCAAAGAGGTGGAACGTGTTTTTGTCCTATACTTAACATTCAAGACTGACTGATGCACATGGGGGAATGATATGCATGGGGGATATTGTATGGGGGTGTTTGCATGGGGGGATGATGCACATGGGGGTATTGCACATGAGAAGATGATGCGCATAGGGGGTGTTTTACATGATGATGTGCATAATGGGTGTTGCATATAGAGCGCATAGGGGGATGGGGTGCATGGGGGGATGGTGCACATGGGAGGATGGTGCACATAGTGGGACAGTACACATCAGGGCAATGCTCATGGGGGAATGGTGTGCATGTGGGGATGTTGCTCATGGGGGTGTTACACATGGGGATGATGTACATTAGGGGGTGATGCACATGGCAGGTGATACGCTTCAGAGATGGTACACTGGAGGGAAGATACACATGGGGGTGTTGCGCATTGGGGGATGATGCTTATGGGGGACAATGCTCATGGGGATGATGTACAGGGCGGATGGTGCACATGGGGGGATGGTGCGCAGTGGGGGGATGGCGTATGGGAGAAATTTTACTCCTGCAATGTGGGTATGTTTTCACCAGCTCCAAAATAAAATGTGCACTGCAATATAATGAACCACCACACTGAGCTGCAGCTTAAACCCCCATACTTATTGTGTTTAAAAATGTTTGCTCTGTGTAAAAAAAAATTTCCTCCAGCCTACCAATCTGAAGGGGATGCAATCTGAATTGATTTAGATTCTATCCAGGAAGCAGAAAATGAATAATCTATCTCCATACCTTGCACTTGGTGTGGTTTCTTCAAACACAGAAGTTTAGGTTGCAGTCCTAACCCCAATTAAGCTGGCCTTAAGCCGCAGCACAAATCCCATGCTAGCCTTGGGGTGTCACAAAAGTGCTGTAAGGCACTTCTGCGCCACTCCTGGGAAAGGGTTAGGCCAGTGCACAGACATGTGTTTGCCTTCCTATGTCATCACGGGAATGGGTCAGGAAGACCAATGAGTGTTGCCAGTCTAGGTTAGAATTACACCCTTAAGGATTCCAAGGAACATGCGAATGAAGACATTCCTTTCATTGATGCAGTCCTTTTAAATCAACAAGAAGCTGAAGAAATCAACAAGAAGCCACACAAAGATAACGTTATGTTTTCTCAATGTATTTATTTTAAGTGGGCACCAAATTGTTAATGATGCTTTGATCCCATAAAACATTAAATGAGAACATAAGTTAAGGAATCTCTAGCTGCAATCCTAAAGATTCTTTTCTGGTAGTAAAACCCATCAAACTCAGTGGGGCTTTTGAGAAGACGTGGTTAGAATTGTGTTCTATATCAATAATTAAATTCTACAATAGGCAATCTCCGGCTTGGGTGCCGAGCTCGGCATATGGAGTGGTGCTCACCAGCATGTCAAGGAACCCCTGGTGGACACAGCTAGGAGTGCTGCCATTGCCACTGCCCCAATTGCCAGGAAGCAGCCGCCCATCACCATTGCTGGAGTCCAGAATGGCAACATCTCTCTTTCCTTCACCCCGACCTTCCACCATCAGAATTGAAGGCCTTGGGGCAGAGACCCTGTGCTCTCTGGAGCCTTCTGCAGGCGAGCAGGTTTGAGGCTTGGATGTGGCTAGGCTGGGAGAAATAGCACCCAAGGACCAGCCTCATTCCCTGTCCTCCAGGGCCAGCAAAGAAGCAGCAGGCCTGGGGGCATCAAGGCCAGGCAGGAGGGTTATGCTGATATCAGGAATAACATAGTAACATTAGTTTGGCTTTACACTGCCAAAGGTTGCTGACTCCTGGTTTAATCAATGTGGATAGCATGGCCATGTGGATAGGCAGCATGGCAGCAATTCAAACTTTGCATTTCCAAGAATGGCTGTGCTATCCAGCACATAGTTAAACATGCTTGATGCTGGCTGGACTTAGCCACCTCAGTCCAAGAAAAGCTGGTCCTGACTAAGTGCTGCTGAAACTGATAGCGATACTGTTGGGGACATGGTCAGACTTGTTTTGATTCCATCAAGACTAGATTACTGTCACATCCTCTCTATGCTTTTAAAAACCACTCAGAAATTACAGTTAATGCAGAATGCTGCTGCAAAAATGTTGACCAGTGTCAAATACCAGGATTATGTGATCTTTCAGTTTTATCAGCTACACTGGTTGCCAGTCCAGCAGCCAAGCCATAGGTCACCATGCTGCTTTTGGGTGACCAGATGTCAAAACATTTCCATTTAAATTTCTTAATTACAAGAAGGCTCCGTGCTGCCTATTCACAAGGAGTAAAATGAAGTTTTTTTTTCCGGGGCGCAAGGCTGGAAAAGAAGACATGTCCTGAAAAAAAGAAGACTTATGGTCACCCTGTGCTGGTTGTAACCTTGAAAGAGCTAAATCAGTTCTTAGAACCAATGTGCCTGGAGGACTAAGAGCACAATCCTAACCATGTCTACTCAAAAGTAAGCCCCATTGTGTTCAGTGGGTCTTACTCCCAGGAAAGTGTCTTTAGGATTGCAGTTTAAGCCACCTAATTCCAAGTAATGCGGTTGAACAGATTGCTTAATTCTGAAGGTTAGAGTTACTATAGCTGGATCTGCCTTGTGCAGGACAGAGTCCATAAAGCCTTATATAACAAGTCTACTCAGATATCGCTTTTGTTGAATTCTTAAGAAATACCTTGCAATGAGTTTGTAGCCATAGTGAAACTGTATCCTTCACCACCAGCAGATAACCAACCAACATTTTCGAGAAACACAGTGAATCATAAGCCTGATGAAGAAGTACTTGGATCTGGACCAATTTGTTCTCATCAGATTTAGATTTTCATCAACTCAGTTTTACTGGGTTGTAGATCTGGCTGCTAACAACTCTTCCCATTTCATGTACTACAGTACAGGTTAAAACCAAGCAGCCCTACTGATAAGACCGTAACAATGTGGCCCAGATGGGAAAACGTAAAGTATAAATACTGTATAAATACAACAGTATGAATACTGTTGTTTGACTAATTGATTGATTGATTGGACATCTGTTTTTTTTAAGACTTTGTGGTGTTGGTCGTACATATAAATGAACAGGAGAAAATGTGAATAAACGTAAGATAGGCCGAAAGGCCTGCTGATCATTTTACAAAGGGCGGAAAGCAGCAAACTGGACAAATGGAAGAACTGAGGAGGAGGCAAAAGCAGTCCTAATGATGCACAGCCTGCTTCATAATCTCTCCGCGCAGCATTAAAAAAAATCATAAAAAACAGAGGCCATTTTGAACATAATCTCTATCAGCAAGATGCCAGTGCTTTTCCAGATTTCCTAGTGGGTCCCTGCTAATTCCATGCCAAAACTAGCAGTGGATTTCTTCCTTTTAATCTCCCCTAATGCCTTATTCGATTATTGTCACTGCTCTGGGCTGGCCAGGGCACTGTCCCTTCAAAGTGTAATTCCACCAGTGAAGCCCTCAGATGAGGCTGGACGGCAGTGGGGGAATCTCACTGACCAGAAGACCTAAGGAGGAGAGGAAGGGGGGCTGGGAGGGGCACCCTGAGGCCATTTGCCCTCCCCGCCCCCGGCTTGGCTGCTACTCCTGGGAGTAAGGAGATTGTAGAAGGGGAGGACAAGTGCCTGATTGCTGGAATATGGGTTCAGGGAGGTGCTCCAGTTGACCAGGTTGGCCCCAGCAGGGTCTGGGGGAGCTGCCCACCTGCAGGCATGGCTTGGTGGCTCTCCTGGATGTGGCTCACCGCCTGGTAAGTAAGTGAAAGGTTGGGGGAGTTGGGGGGAGAGGGGAGGCTAATGCTGGGGGAAGAGGGCGGTGGGTGATGGCGATGTTTCTTCCTGCCCTTCCTTCCAGCCTGGAGCAGGGGCTGATGGTGGAGACCCCGGCAGACGAGGGTGACCTGTATGCGGAGAACATCTCCCGGATCCTTGACAAGCTCCTGGACGGCTATGACAACAGGCTGCGCCCAGGCTTTGGAGGCAGAGGCATCCCAGGTGGGGGCCTCTCCTTTCTCCTCTCTCTTGCTGATCAGTTGTCTCCTTTTGCTAGGACATGTCCACTTTTTTAGCCTTGTGTCCTGGAAAAAAAACAACCAAAAAACTTTAGTGTACTCCTTTTCCTTGTGAGTGGGCAGCACTAGAAGTCTTGTAATTCATGAATTATGAGCACAATCCCAACCATGTCTATTCAAAAGTAAGCCCCATTGTATTCAATGGGTTTTACTCACAGGAAAGTGTCTATATGTAATAAATGATATGTAATAGTGTCATATATATATAGTAATATAAATATGTTACTATATACATAGTATGTGCTACTATATAGGTAGTATATCTATAAAACTATGAACAGACTATGTTGTAGTCACATTATATGAGTAATACTAATATACATATACAACTTTCTCATATATATATATATGAAATCTTTATATACATTAAATTGTTCCCTGCTATCTATCTATCTATCTATCTATCTATCTATCTATCTATCTATCTATCTATCTACTTTTTCGTTTTATTATATATCACAATCTCATTATATATATAAGATAGATATATAAGATATAATATATGAGATCTATATGAGAGATCTATATATCTCATTTCATTTTATTATACATATATCTATTATATATGTATATTATATATATGTTTGTGTGTATGTGAGTGCATGTATATAATATATATATAATATTTCATTATGTATAAACTTTCATTATATATAATACAGTATGCACATACTATTTCTTATATATAGACTTTTATTTCTATATGTGGTCCTGTCCTACGTTTTTTCTTGGACGTCCTACTGTGAGTCCTCTTCTGCGCTTCTGACATGTGTTTCCCCCTGCCCTGGGTGGCTCAGCGGGTGCGCCCGGGGGAGTGGAGCGGGAGTTGCCCGTATCCAGGAGTGGGAGAGGGTGGAGGGGGACGGGGAGCCCCTTCCCTCTTCCCAGGGCTGTCCCTGGCCACCTTCCCCCCAGCCTGAGACCCCCAAGTTGGAGCCTGGAGGGGTGGAGGGCAGGGGACCCCAGGCTAACCTGTCCCTTTCCCCCCACTGCTTCCCAGGAGCCGTGACGGAGGTGAAGACAGACATCTACGTGACCAGCTTCGGCCCCGTCTCGGACGTGGAGATGGTGAGGCTCTCCTTCCCCTCCCCTGCTCTGCTCTCCCCCCGCAGTGCTGCTGCTGCTGCTGCTGCTGGGGAGCCCTGCCTGCCCCTGTTTTCGAGGATTCATTACGGCGGCATCATTAGAGCAGATTACGCGCCTTAATCTCCTCCCTGCACAATCTCGGCCTTCCCAGGCGTGCCTGCTGTGCTGTCCAGGCTGCATGCTGAGCCTCTCCCTGGCAGCACTGGCAGGGCTCCTGGGTCTACTCAGAAGGAAGGAAGGAAGGCCCCTTCCCTTCTGCTCAATGGGGATTACTCTCAGGAAAGTGGACAGAGCACTGCAGCCCCACAGCCCAGCCCTAGGCGTGTCTACTCAGAAGTAAGTCCCATTATGTTCAATAAGAGTTACACACAGGAAAGTGTTGCAGCATAAGAGCCCAATCCTATCAGTGTCCACTCAGAAGTAAGTCCCATTATTTTTAGTAAGAGTTACACACAGGAAAGTGTTGCAGCCCAAGAGTTTAATCCTATCCATGACTACTCAGAAGTTAGTCCCATTATGTTCAATAAGAGTTACACACAGGAAGGTGTTGCAGCATAAGAGCCCAATCCTATCAATGTCCACTCAGAAGTAAGTCCCATTATTTCTAGTAAGAGTTATACACAGGAAAGTGTTGCAGCCCAAGAGTTTAATCCTATCCATGACTACTCAGAAGTAAGTACCATTATGTTCAATAAGAGTTACACACAGGAAAGTGTTGCAGCATAAGAGCCCAATCATATCAATGTCTACTCAGAAGTAAGTGCCATTATGTTCAATAAGTGCCACAGTCAGGAAAGTGTTGCAGCCCAAGAGTTTAATCCTATCCATGACTACTCAGAAGTAAGTACCATTATGTTCAATAAGAGTTACACACAGGAAAGTGTTGCAGCATAAGAGCCCAATCATATCAATGTCTACTCAGAAGTAAGTGCCATTATGTTCAATAAGTGCCACAGTCAGGAAAATGTTGCAACCCAGTCCTATTTGTTTCTACTCAGAAGTTAGTCCCATTATGTTCAATAAGAGTTACACACAGGAAAGTGTTGTAGCATAAGAGCCCAATCATATCAATATCTACTCAGAAGTAAGTGCCATTATGTTCAATAAGTGCCACAGTCAGGAAAATGTTGCAGCCCAGTCCTATTTGTTTCTACTCAGAAGTTAGTCCCATTATGTTCAATAAGAGTTACACACAGGAAAGTGTTGCAGCCTAAGAATCCAATCCTATCCATGTCTATTCAGAAGGAAATCATGTTATGCTCATTCAGACTTACTCCCAGGAAAGTGTGGAAAGGATTGCAATCTAAAAGCCCAAGCCAATCCGTGTCTACTCAGAAGTAAATCTCATTCTGTTCAATAAGACTTACTGCCAGTCAAGTACTCACACTTACCTGGGAGTAAGCCACATTGACTATAATAGGACTTAATGAGTAGACTTGAGTAGACAGGTGTAGGACTGGGCTCTTAGAAAGCTCCAAGTAGAGAGCAGGCCCTTCCATGCCAGTGCTGAGAATGACCTCAGAGAGCCAGGATTTGGGAAGTCAGCTTGGCCAAGAGCATGTCAGGCAAGGCAGGGAGTGTTTCCTTGGCTCCTTGAAGGAGCAGATGGCAACAGGCAGCTGCTTCTGAAGCCAGAGTGTGAGTCACCAGCATGTTGTGTGTGCTTTAATAGACAGTGTAAACTACACTCCCCGTTCCTGGTATCTTTAAGACTGCTTTCATTCCCCACTTGAGGGAACATTTTCAATTTTAAAAATTGCTGTAGCTTCACTTAGTGACAGCCTTCGTCTACATCATCATACTTGCAATTTCCACCAAAATCAATGCTAAGGAAATACAGTGAGGATCAGGTTGGTGGAATGAGGTCTTTCAAATCTGGGTCATGCTGGCCTTCAGTTTCTTAGCCCTTCCGCATGTTACTTACTAAGGATGTTCAAAAGTTCTTCTAATATGCACAGTGAGATGCTCAGGTTTGAAATATGATGTGGAGTTTCACAAATATGGATGGACTCAACAATTTAACACAGTGGTACTTGGACATTTCAGCCCAGCAGCCCCTTTAAAATTTAAAAATCTATTAACCCCTTTCAAACTATGTGACATCACCTTGATGCCAGAGCTCCTCCATGTCTACTCAGAAGTTCCGTTGTGTTCAATTAGACTTACTCACAGGTAAGACCAGTGCCATATTTTAAGATGGCAGATCCTACCCTCTATGACCTTCTGATCCAACTCCGATTTTGAGTACCGCTGATTTAACATGGGTAATAAGACCACAATTGACTTTCAGTTTAAGCTTTTCTTCTACCACAGTCCGATTAAATTCAGACTTCACCTAAAAATATACTCTAAAATCTATATTGCATATATATGGGGAATTGAATGCATGTACCCCTTAAGGCAGTGGTTCTTAAGCATTTCAGCCCTGACCCCCTTCTGAAAATAACAGTCATCCTCCCCACGGTAATTAATATCAAGACTTGAAGTGATAGCACAGAGGAAGTGACATCACTGTGGAGCCAGAACTCCTCCATGTTACTCAGAAGTAAGTCCTATTGTGTTAAATGAGACTTACTCCCAGGAAAGCAGTCTGAGTGCCAGATTCCAAGGTGTTGGTGCCCAGCTTTTTGTGAAACAAAATTGCAATCCCCAACGGGAGTCCTGACCCACACTGAGAGAACTACTGCCTTATGGTATGAGACACAAAACAGTGTCTTCCTATTTTACTAATAGCAAATTCACTAATCATTTGTTGATTAATTTGAGAACTGTTTATCTTGAAATGTTGAAGGGAATAGGATATGGGTCCCCCCCCCTCCATGGAGGCTTTTAGGAACTACTTCAGTATTAACAACATTAAGTAGCAAATAAAATATGGATAACATGTTTGTTTATAATCCCTTCCCCAAGCAACCATATGTACTGTTACTAAATGGATATTGAGTCCTGATCTTTATTTGGCTTATTTTTCATAGGAATATACCATGGATGTTTTCTTTCGGCAAACATGGATTGATGAGAGATTGAAATTTGGTGGGCCTACAGAAATTTTGAGACTAAACAATTTAATGGTCAGTAAAATCTGGACTCCTGACACCTTTTTTAGAAATGGAAAGAAGTCCATCGCTCATAATATGACAACTCCTAACAAACTTTTCAGGATAATGCAGAATGGCACTATTCTCTATACAATGAAGTAAGGACTTGTGCTCATTTCTCCTTTCATTTCATTCTTCTCCTGGGAATGATTCACCTCATTTGAAATTTGCTTTCCTCCCTTTTTTTAGACTGACAATTAATGCTGACTGTCCAATGCGTCTGGTAAACTTCCCCATGGATGGGCATGCTTGTCCCCTGAAGTTTGGGAGCTGTAAGTCTGTAATTGGTTTTCAATGTTTAAGCAGTGATGGGAAAATCTACCCACCCTGCCCCCCAAAATAGCCAGCTTGGAAAAATCTGGTCTTTTTTTACTGCTCTCTCTCTCTCTCTCTCTCTCTCTCTCTCTCTCTCTCTCTCTCTCTCTCTCTCTCTCTCTCTCTCTCTCTCTCCTTCCTTACAGAGGTGGCAAAAAACCACTCCTGTCTCCCTTGCACTCTTCTGGGAAAGAAGACATTAACCTTTCCCTGCCTCCCCTCTGACACTCCTTCTTCTTGCCCAGTTATAATGATTGCCCATAAGATGAAAACAGTAATAAAGCACCCCCTGCCATGACATAGGCAGTTTCAAGTCAGCATGCATGGGCATGAGTGATGAGTCAGGGACGCAAGTGTTTTTCAGAGTCTTCCATGTGCATGAATCACAAGTCTTCAAGTAACTAAAAATGCACATTTTTGCAACTAGAGTCTAACGCAAGTTCAGACTAAGTCGAGTCTGACTCAAGTTCCCAACCCTGCCTTTAAATAGATGCTGAGCCTGAGTCAATAGAAATCTAGGACCATGTGATTCACTGTTAGTTGAAGTAGAATGAAGAAATATATCATTTTTATAAGACAAGTACATTCTCAAAAAAAGCCCTTAAGGTAAGGAAAGAATGTGCCACATTATGGTCATCTAGCCTAATAGAATGGCTGAAAAAGTGGTGAATTCTGAGGAAGACCTTGAACCAGAATTGTTATTGTATTCTATTGTTTTTGTGGAAGAAAGTAACTTCTAGTCTCTTATAATCACTCTTGCAGTGTAGAAAAATAGTTTTTGGTGTTGTAAGGGGCCTTTAAAATAATTGCATATTATGAATATAGACCCCCCCAACTAGTAGTCAGACAGTAGCCATGTCTATACTATACGTATGCTGCTTCTCAGTTCAGGGATAGTATACTTCTAAATACCAGCTGCTTGGGGTGGGGAAGACATGCCTTCCTTTCTTGCTTGTGTGTTTCCCAGAGGCAGCTGGTGAACCACTGGGAGAAACAGGAAGGGTGCTGGACTTACCCTACAATCCAGAGTAACTACGGGAGCACATAAGAGACATTATGGGCACCCGTAGTTATGGCACCACCTAGTAAAAACCTATGGGAAATTCATATTGCAATCCAGAGTAAGTTGTTCTTACACCAGAGCAAGGACTCCCCATATTACTCTGGATTTCGCTCATAGTGAGTCTTTCATTACCTAGAAGGGCTTTTCCTGTGACACCTCCCTCCCCCTCTTTCAAATATTTATACCAAAGACGAAAGACCAGATTATGTTTGGGAGTCCTGGCAGTCTCTTAGGACCATATGGAACAAATGCAATAGCTGAATAACAGATGAACGAAGTCAAAGGTGCATGACTGAGTAAGCAGTCTGGAGTAATAATATTAGCAAAGACCATTGCTTGTTGGAAGAGCATTAATTAGAGTACACTAAACTGGGTATGTTTTCATACTAGAATGTATTACATGCAGCTTCAGCATACCCCTTATGCATATGACATATTCTCAAACTGGTGGGTCATGACTCACCACTTTGTGTAAAGTTCCTCTGATCCCTTTAAGGGGTAGGAGGAGGGAGATGACAGTAATGGGATCCCCAGGATTATGTTGCTAAGGGGGCAGGAGGGATTTCATTTCATTTTAAGGGGGGTTGTTGCAGACTCTATGAGGTGCAGGTTGCTCCACTGAGCCATCATCACCCAGGCTTGGAAAGTTTGCAA
Organism: Cryptoblepharus egeriae; assembly: GCA_030015325.1. NCBI lineage: Eukaryota > Metazoa > Chordata > Lepidosauria > Squamata > Scincidae > Cryptoblepharus > Cryptoblepharus egeriae. Next base: position 84,369,002 of record JAREYC010000002.1, on the reverse strand, counting down.
ATGAACATTCACAACCATTTCAAGGTTGGAGGAAATGCTCAACTGCTAACATCTCAAGCCTCAGGGAGAGCAGTGGAGGGTTCCCTGCACTTCCTGGAAACTGCAGGCTCCCCAGAAAATAAGTCAAAACACTTTTCTTACCCCTCCTGCCTCCTTAGCAATGCAATCTTAGGGATTGTGTCACAGCTCTTGTCCCTTCCTCTAAAAACTTTTCCCTAAAAGTTTGAGAACCACTGATGAAACCTCTAGATTATGCCTTCTAAATACCAGAAATCCAATCTTTTTGTCACAGCTCTTCATAACTCTGTTAGGATTTATTTATTAGACCCCAAGGTGTGCATTTGGCTCCATTACTTTGTAGAAAAGTAGTCAGGAAACAAAGGAACAAACATGTTGAGACAAACATGGTTATGGAAAGAAGTTTAATTAAAATAAAGTTTCTAAATATATTGGAGAAATTAAACCAGGCACAACGCTTTTTCTGGCAGTCAGAAAAAAGACCTCTGGTGGCCTCTGAGGGGCGGCAGGGTGCAAAGGTCACCATTTTGATGCAGCTGCATTCAGGGATGCCCATGAGCAAATGACTTGAGAACATTCAAAACTATCCGAGGTATAAACAAGCCATGATGGGTATTTTGAAAACGTAGGCAACCTCCAGATGCCAGATGGAGGGGATAGCACCTTGAGGCAAGTGTCTTGTGTGCTCCCTGAGACATCCTGATAGGTTGCTGTGACATACAGGAAGCTGGACAAGAACGGCCTGTGGCCTGATACAGCGAGGCTCTTCTTATGTGCTTGTAACTATTTATTTGAATCACTAGAGTTTATTCTACCATAAGGACTTGTTCAATTATGAATTCAAGGGGAGGAGTAGACATGCCCCTCACTTCTCCAAGTAAATTATTATCCTGGAAGTCTGTAGCAAAAGGAAGAGCTAGTGGCGAAGCTTGGCAATCCATCCTGTTTCCCTAACTTGTCCTGAGCTCCAGGATTGCCAGTTAGGAATGCAAGGTGTCTTGTTTCTGGCCTCAAGCTTAAAATAGATGTCTCATGGAATTTGCATTAGGATGTGAAAACAAGATTGTCTTGCATCTTGCTTCAGGGTTCCTCACCCAATCTGAAGGGAAAATAAAGGAGCTTGCCTGGATTGAATTTTAGGTGTCACATCTCTCTAAGCAGTTGTTTGATGGGGAAAGTGAAGCTTCTAGCTTAGTCTACTAGAAACTGCCCACCCCTCTTTCTCTCTGCCCATTCGGTGGGGGGGGGGGCATAACTTGCTGGCATGAAATGAAAGAGAATGCCAAAGATGAGATTAAGATATAACTGTACAATGGTGCAAGGATTTGGTCCCTGCTCTACAAAGATTCATGACATACCTTCTTTTCAGCCACAGGTGTGCTCTGCCAATCATGCGTAGTGGACTTTAAATGCATTATATTGACACCATCAGAAACATTTTGCAGACAGATTTTTTTGCAGCGATCAAAGTGCAGACAAGCTGCTTATTTTGGCACTCAGATCTAAAGGTAATTAACACAACTACATTTTTATTCTTTTTTCTTGATTCAGATGCATATCCTAAAAGTGAAATTATTTACACGTGGAAAAAAGGACCCCTATATTCAGTGGAAGTACCACAAGAATCTTCCAGTCTTCTACAATATGACCTTATAGGGCAAACAGTCTCTAGTGAAACACTTAAATCAAATACAGGTAAGATAGCAGATGCATGTGGAGTACTGACATTAAAAAATGTTTGTTGAAACACATTTCTCTGCAACTGAGGCTCACTGAATTCAGTGGAACTATCTTCTGAGTAGACATGCATGAGATTGCAGTATAAAACCATGGTAAAAGTTGACTGCAGACAGATGTCATGATGCTTTCACATACATGGATCTGTGTATCTTTATTCGCACTAGGCTTGATTTTAAACCTAAATCAAGAAAACTGAATTCTTTATGCTAAGCTGTCTATTCAGCGGGCAGACAAAACATTCAGAATGTTGTAGTATAGCATAGCATCCCACTTCCTGAAACACTCTCCTTTCTTAGATAAATAACAACAAAAGTCTCTAGACAATGTGGCACTAAAATTTGAAATTTGTGGGCCTATTAATAGCTCATTGCCTCTTCCCAGTGATTAGGTACATTAGAATGAATTATACACAGTAAGAAGACATGCATAATAGTGGAAAAGAAGGAATGTATGAAATTCATTCAAGATGCAGAATTCAGCTTTTTGGGGGACACGGTTTTAATTTACTTAAGGTGCAGTCCTAACCAACTTTCTATCATTGAGGTAAGGGCAATGCAATTCCAAGGTAAAGGAACAAACATTGTTTCACCCTGAGGAGGGCATTGTGAGTGCCACCAACTGTAGGATGCAGCACATGTCCCCCTGGCACAGCTGCACCCTTAATGTGGTGTACACCCAACCACATGTGCTTATGTGTATAAACATTTCAAGATTCTCTAATAACATGAACAAATTTAACAATAGTATACTTGTTTCTTAACAGGTGAATACGTAATAATGACTGTTTATTTCCACTTACAAAGGAAGATGGGCTACTTCATGATACAGATATATACTCCCTGCATCATGACAGTCATCCTTTCTCAGGTGTCTTTCTGGATTAATAAAGAATCAGTTCCAGCTAGAACAGTTTTTGGTATGATGCATTATGATCTCTGCCCCAAAGCATATGCTGTTGTCCCATTTTTTCATCATTTTTTCATTGCTTGTGTTTTGTCTTAGGTGAATATTCACTCCAAGTGATCTATTTCCATCTACAAAGGAAATTAGGTTACTATCTCATTCAGACCTACATTCCATGTGTTATGACTGTCATCCTGTCTCAAGTTGTGTTTTGGATCAACAAAGAATCTGTTCCAGCACGAACTGTAGCTGGTATTCACCTTTTTACCCCCTCATGGTCTTCATTCATTCATTAGATGTACTCTATTGCTGAAATATTGTGTTTGTAACTATGAGATTTTAAGAGAAATGGATGGATAAATTAACATGTTAAGAATTTTTTCAATCATTAAAGAAACATATAAATGACTTTTTGTGTTTAGAGAGTACTCATCAGTGTAGTGATGAATGAGTGTGGGAGACTGTGATCATGCCCTTTGGGCCCACTTTCCATATATTCATTTGAAATTTTGAGTCAAGTCCCCAGAAAAAGCTAAAAGCCTCCTGGTGCCTGAAGTGGCATGCTGAATGCTAACCCCTTTACCTAGTGGTGCTTCTACCTCTGCTTCACCCACACCCCAGAGTTCTAACTCAGTACTCTCCACATTTCTTCCTGCTCAATTCCCCCTTCTTGGAAGAAAAATTAGATCAGGGGAGGTAAGAAGGGAAACAAAGATGCCCCCATTCTGCCTGAGGTGCTTACTTCCTGAGGTGACCTCTTCAGTTGGCATCATGGAAGGGCCAGCCCTGCAAGTACCACTGAGTCACTGGGTGCTACTTCTGAGTAATCATGAATCAGATTGGACTATTGTCAGAGAGCATCTAACTGAAGAATAGAAACTGCTGCTGGCAAACATTCTTAGATTCTGATTGTAAAGTTCTGGCTGAGTAAAGTTCTGGTTGAGTAGGTTCTGATTGAGTAAAGTGCCATTGGACTTCTCAGTGAACTTGCTTAGGATTTTGCTATGGAATTGTAGCCCTAAGTGTGCTTGCATAAAAACCCTCACTAACATGGGTTTATTTAACATGGATTAATAAACATTGTTTGCAAACACATTAAGAATTTCATGGTCAGTTGAGTTTAGAATATAATTAAATTTTTTTACACCATGTAGAACAAATAGGATTTGGTCACAATGTTTTGCTTTCAGCTTTGGAAAGCATCCTCAGTTACAAGGACTTCTGTACAACAGTCTTGTAAACAAGAGTTACTCTTGAGGATGCTTTCCAAAGATGAAAGCAAAATGTTGGGACCAGTTTCTACATATTTGTTCTACATGGTGTGAAGAATCAAGCAATATTTTAAATTGTGTTTTAAACATGAATGGAATTAAGCTATAAATCAGATAACTAATTCTTGGCAGTTGTATAAATGGAGTGGAAGAATGGATACACATAAAGCGCACAAAGTATATATATGGAACACTAATGTTTTTTCATTCTTTTGAAGGGATTACTACTGTCCTAACCATGACCACATTGAGCATCAGTGCCCGCCACTCTTTGCCCAAGGTGTCTTATGCTACTGCCATGGACTGGTTCATCGCTGTGTGCTTTGCCTTTGTCTTCTCTGCACTTATCGAGTTTGCAGCTGTCAACTACTTTACCAATCTTCAGACACAGAGAGCAATGAGGAAGGCAGCCAGGGCAGCCGCACTAGCAGCCGCACTCTCAGCAGTGACTGTACCGGCGGAGGACGAGATAGTCTCGGTAATTGCTCACATTTTTGATAATAAGAATCATATAGGAAGAGACAGCCAAAGCAGTGAATGCCAAACAATTGAACAATATTTAAGCGATTGTAGTCTGGAAGAGATTACATAACTAACCCCCAAATCCAGAATAACTATGAAAGCACTTAACAGACATTACGTGCACCCATAGTTATTGCACCACCTAGTGAAAACCTGTGGAAATTCATATTGGAATCCATGGTAAGTTGTTCTTACATTGGAGCAAGGACTCCCCATAGTTACTCTGTATTTTGCCCTGAGGCATGTCAATTTAGCAATCAGCTGAGTGGTTTCTGAAAGTGAAAGTGCAGGGATTTTAATCGTCATTAGAGGTCTTAATCTACATTATTTTATTATTAGAATATAATTTTCTGACTTTTTGGAATTTCATGTTGAGAAATATTGTAAGTATAGACTATTCTTGAGAAATACTGTTCAAGGCATGTTTTAAAGGAATATCATCTATCTCACACCCACACAAGCAATATAGAATAGTGTTCAAGGTCATGTGCATTGGCCAGATATTCTTGGGCTAGTGTGTAACTGTTATTCTGAAAGTGGGTCATTGGGAGAACGGGCAAATAAGACTTTACGTAAGCTTAGCTTCTTCACATCTGCTTGGCTCTGTTGTAGGCAGCCCAGCCAAAGAATTTCACTGAGGTGAGGATGCCCAACTTTTATATGAGATATTGGCATACTTCTGAAAAGGAAAACATATCACTGATTATTTCAACTATTGTTTGTCCCCTAAAACAAAATAAACAATATATAGAAGAATTGCTTAGCAAGAGTGGCAATGTGAGGGAGCCTGCAGCACAAGTCTTCCTTTCCTTCTTTTTCATTCCAAAACACCTACTGGTTCAAAGGATCAATATTCCAGTACCTCAGTGCCTTTTCCTAGGGAACAAGTGTAAAAGAGTTTGGGATTCTGTACCTTCCAAAACTGTGTCTTCTTTATACATATTGTAGTGAAAGACTTGACTATACACAGAACAGGAATAGAACCCAATGCTCTGATCAATATACGCGAGTATATATGGTAATATCATTTTGTAATAGCATTTTAAGATATTTGGAGCTGGACCCACAAATAAAGGGATATGATCACTCATTCTTTAAGAGCTTTAGGGGCAATGAAAAATAGGTGATAATGCTCAGTGTCCCGTTTTGAGAAATATTATTGTCAGTTCCCCTGCATTGCACCAACACCTCACATATTGCACCCCTGTACTCAGCATGTACATACTTTGCAATTTACATTGATATAAATCACTAGCCTTTTCAGAACTTATCCAAATATGTGAAGGAAAAGGGGAGCAAAGAGAACTGTGTGTAACCCTCTTCCATGTGTGTAGCATACAGTCTGAAGAAACTAACACACATGCAGTGGAACCTGGGAAGACCTTTCTTTTAGGTGATCAGAGTTCCTGGTGTTTGAATCTCTCTCTCTCTCTCTCTCTCTCTCTCTCTCTCTCTCACACACACACACACACACACACACACACACACACACACTCACTCACTCACTCACTCACTCACTCACTGCTCATTATATCCAAGAAACCTTGGATATTCCATTCTGATCCATTTTATTGTTATGCTCAGTTGTTTCCCCCCATACACCCTTTTCCTGTTTTGTCCATTCATTCATGACCTTGTCACTGTTGCAGATCATTTAGGTTCAAGAAATTAGGTGCTATCAATCCTAGTGGGCATCTCATTTTCTCCAAGCTAGTGTTTCTCAAGTAGTAGTATAGGTACCACCAGTGGTTCTTGATAGGGTGTCTGTTTCCCTGAACACCTGCTGCCCAACAGCGAGATCAGAAATAGAACACAACAAACAGTGGTAGGATGCTTGGCTTGCAGGGCAGAGCTCCAAAGCATGCATATCCATCCATGAATAAGTCCTCCCATCAGCTCTGAGCTTCTTACTGTTGCTGGTTATGACACATTGGTTATGACACATTGCCCTCTCAGTCACTACCCAGAAATAACTGGCAATGATTTAATTACCAATTATTTCCTGAGGTACTTTAAACAGTATGTCCCATGCGAAGTGGTATGGTGGCCAGTGAATTCTGAGAAACATTGCTGTAAGCAACTTTTACTTCTCCCAGCCCTTTCTCCCAATATAGGTTGCTGCTTTTCTTCTTGACCCTGTTTCTGTTTCAGGAGATCCATACACAAAATTAATCAGGTGACACTTTTCTTACCCTGTTAAATAGCTAGAATTGTCAGGGCAGGTGATCTGAAACTGCATCATGGGGGCAGGGGAAAGAGCTATATCACCAATATATTGGGTAGGGAGCTCCTCTTTCCTTTCTCTCTTAACGATTGCTGTCAATATGTAGGTTGAGAACATAGATATATAATTCCATCGTTTTTACCACATTTGAACCCAGTTTGAACTTTGTGCAACATACTGTGCATTAGAGTTACTTTTCAGTTGTGTTTTTCTGCCTTTGGCAGGCTGGCAGGCAGAAATTCAGTTGGTACTTTTCTCCCTATTATTGCATTTCTATGCATTGAAAAGATGCATCTGTTGAATTTATATAGCTGTTTAAGGGACCTGAGCTCTGCCAGCAAAGGGTGGCAGTTCTGATTTGCAGCTCGATAGCCATGGTAGAAGGTGGGCTTTTGTTTTGATTTTTGAGAGAAGGGTTTTTACTGCATCTTTCATAACATGAAGAAATTACCAAAGCAGGAATCTATTCAGGTATTGAATTTCTGCCTATTCTTTGAAGGCACAACCCTGACAGAAAGGACGTTACAACCCTATAATTACTCACAATCATAGTTGTAACAGAGAAGTCAAGGGACAAGGTTTTATCAGCCTAACAGCCTTACGGTTGTTATGAAACTTCATTTCCATATTGAGATTATGAATAAGATTTGGGGACAAAGACAATGGCTCTTCCAGCCACACTCATTAACCCACCGTAAAAAAAACTTATCTTGAGTAATAATGTTTACGTCCTCTCTTACAACATACACTCAAGATCACTGAGTGCAAATTAACTGTATTCTTTAACAATTTTAAATGAAAGCGTTGAGAAAAATAATATGATATAGCCTCCTCTAAGTATGCTACATTAATGGCAGAATAATTCCATGGTAGACTACTCCAATCTTATTATTTTTATGTACACTCCTGCTGCCATTCCTGTTATGCACAAATTATTTACTACATAGGCTGCTGATCAGTGGTGGTTAGCCATGTGTTTTATGATCAAATTGTATAGGGTTCATTGCAGCTATGATTATAATGGGCAGCACAATCCTAACTTGCACTGGATCAGAATGTATTTGCAGCTTTCCTGCGCTGTATCCAGCACAAGTTTGGGACTTCTGTCGGGGAAGCAAAAACTTTTTTCATTATCCTGGTAATGTAGCAGCAGCAGCAGCAGCGGGTCTAATTGGATCTGTGCGCATTTCAGGAGATAGATCTGAGCAGAGCAGCCTGGCATTTGCACTGCCTAGGAACAGGGCTTGGATCTGGCTCAAGTGTGAGGTTCCAGCTCTGCTTCCCACACCCTGGCTGTTCACCCACAGTCCCCTCCACTGCCTGCCCTTCTAGGGCTCCATGGGACTTTCAGTTTTATCACAATTGCCACTTTCAGTAAACATACTGTGGGGAACCCTGCAAGTGCTATGCATTGCTCTCCACACACCCGCAGACCCTACCAGCACCTCTGTTCGTTTTAAAAATAGCTCCCTGCCCCAGTCAGGATCTTGGAGTCGCCATGGATCACAAACTGAACATGAGTCAGAAGTGTGATGTGTCTGCGAAGAAGGCAAATGTCATTTTAGGCTGTATTAAGAGGACTGTAGCTTCCAAGTTGTGAGACTTTCTTGTTCCTTTTTATTCTACATTGGTGAGACCTGACCTTGAGTACTGTGTTCAGTTCTGGGCACCTCACTTTAAAGAGGAGAGTGACAAGAATGATCAGTGGGAATGGAAGGGAAGCCCTACGAGGAAAGGTTGGGGGAACTTGAGATGTTCAGCCTGGAGAAGAGAAAGCTGAGTGGAGACATGATTGCCCTTTTCAGATACTTGAAGGGCTGTCAAAGGGAGGAAGGAGCTCATTTGTTCTAAGCTGCCTCTGAGAGCAGAACTAGAACCAATGGGTACAAACTGCAAGAAAGGAGATTCCGGTTGGATAGCCGGAAAAAAATTCCTGACGGTGAGGGCGGTTCGGCAGTGGAACAGATTGCCAAGGGAGGTGGTGGACTCTCCCTCACTGGAGATCTTCAAACAGAGGCTCGACGAGCACCTGTCAGGGATGCTCTAGTAGGATTTCCTGCTGCAGGCAGGGGGTTGGACTAGATGACCTACTAGATCCTTTCCAGCATTATGATTCTATGATTCAATCCTGGGATCATGTCACTGCTCTAGCCCTTGCAAAGACTTACTGTATATACTCAAGTATAAGCCTAGTTTTTCAGCACATTTTTAATGCTGAAAAAGCCCCCCTTGGCTTATACTCGGGTCAGCTTATATTTGTCATAAGATGGGCAAAGATGTGGATTTTTGCACAAGCAGCTCAGCTTAGGACAGCCTTTTTAAAAAGTAGGAAAGGCTGCTTTGCTTCCTTCTTTTAAGTCAGCAGATTGACTGCTCTCCTTCCTGCATGTAGGAGCTTGATGGCTCACCACATTGGCTGTTTTCTCCTCATTAAAACAGCAGTAGCAGCTGCAGCTGCATTTCCCACCCTAGGCTAATACTTGAGTCAATAAGTTTTCCCAGTTTTTTTTTGGTAAAATTAGGTGCCTCGGCTTATACTCAGGTCAGCTTGTACTTGAGTGTTTATGGTAATCAAGGAGTAAAGCCCCATAAAAGATTGAGAACTACTGCTTGGAGTCACTGGTTCCCAAATTTGGTGCTGTGGCTCCCTGAGGGGCATGCAAACAAGCCGGGGAGCTATGGGAATCCTTCCAAAAATCCTATCACCATATACAGTGTATAGGATTGTAACTCTAATAGTGAGCATGGCCAGTGGTCCAATATGTCAAGGCAGCTATCAGTTGAAAAATTTTGGAAACTACTCCTCTTTATACCAGTGATTCCAAACCTTCAGGAGCCTGTGAACTACTGAGGCAAAACTGGAATAATCATGGATTATCTGCAACACCCATTCCACTGCACACACAAAATACAATTAAATTAGTAAACTTCAGAGATGTATAACTGAGATTACAGATCATGGTTTGGAAACCAGTGATTTATTGGGAACCAGTTCTGCAATTAATAGCAGAACCAGTTGTGTCTGTTGCTGATTGCACCTGCCGGCAGTCCATTCTCTGTCTTTCCAGGTGAACCATGGGGAAGTGTCTCCCAAGTAAGTACTCCCACATGGTAGGTAGGGAACAGATCACCCACAACTGCTGTCAACACTTCAACACTTCACCCTCTTTTGTAGTCAGTGAAGAAGTGCTTGCTAATTGAGGTGCTGGATGTGATAAATTTTTTTTCCTGAGACATCACGGATCAGTTCTCTGGTCCTACAGACATCTGTGGTCTGAAGACCACAGCTTGGGAATCAGTGTTTTATAGAATCAGCAGAATCAAGTGGAAATGATATTCTGAAACTACCATTTCAGGTCTGGAACTGCTTATTTGAATGATCCCAATGAAAAGTCCTGTACTGTATATAGAAAAATTGTCCTTCAGAGAGAAAGTATGGCTAAGTTCTTCACCCTATACTATTATTTATATACAGGGATTTTTATCCCCATGAGTTGGTGCATTCAAACATGCCAATTAAATCCCTCTAAAGTCTTTAAGTGTTTAAAACAAGCTTCATTCTGTCTATTCTCATGGGGTTTGTGTGTGCTAGTATCTGGAATAAGTGATGCTGGCTTATTGACCACAGAAAAGGAGTTGACATTTTGTTTATGAATGTATTCTGTTTTTAAAAACACAGAAATACACAAATATAGATTACTCCATTCAGAAAAGTAGCTGTTCACTGGGAAAATGTATTTTGCAAAAACCATTAGCCCTCCCACATTCACTATTCAATGACTAGTGAATGGCGTCATCAGAAAAAAAAATATTTGCTCGGGATGCTAGAGAACTGTTCTTTCTAGCCCTGTGGCTAATGGCAAATGCCATTGCCTGCCTTCAAGCCTAAGGCGGCAATTTAAATGTTTCAGCTAAAAGCATGAAGATTAAGTTTATATAAACTTAAAAGAATAGGCAAATGTAATATACTTATTAATGTTCAGAAAATGCTATATACCTTTTTGAAAATGTCATGACATTTGGGAGTGCTTGGAAGATATGACCAAAATATTGTTTGATTTGTTTGTATTGTGTTGTCTACTAGGTACATAGAGCTGGAGCAAATTAACATTACAAAAGCAACGTGATTTAGTCCCAATAAGTGGGCAGGTTTACTTTGCCATTCTAATGACTAAGGGCAAAATCCAGAGCAGTTACAGATCCACGCAGTTACGTCACCCTCTAGTATTATCTTATGGAAAGTCACTTTAACTGCTCCCTCTCGAAGGGCCTAATTTGACTTTAGGATATGGGCCTAAGGCTGCAATCCTAAATACATTTTTCTGGGAGTAAGTCCCATTGAACACAATGAGGCTTACTAATTAGTAAACATGGATAAGATAGTGTTCCAATGCCACAGTCCAATTGCAGTGAAGCAATCCTACTTACTGGAAGTAATCCCCATTGAATTAGAGTAGGACTTACTACTATAGTAGGACTTACTTCTAAGTAGACATGCATAGGATTTTGCCTTCTTCTTTTCAGACATGCCAGCAAAAAATCTGGCATGGGTCCAACAAAACCCAGAGATGGCCTACTGGGAGCTGTCTGGTGACTCTCCCAGCTGTAGCATGAAAACAGGTGGCTCTTGGTAGCACTAGAGCATGTGGGATTCTATAAACCCTGACCTTTCCCCAGAGTTGCACATTTATACCAGATAAAGAGCTGGCATAGGTTTGAGGTGACCCATTAAAGACCTAAAGGTAAAAGGTGTCCCCCACATGTTATACTGCTAGTTGTGACAAGACTGTATAGTGCAGTGCTCATCCCTGTTTCTAGAGCCATAGAGCCAGCGTTGTCAGACATGTGGCCCCCATTTGCATGGAATGTTGTTACTTTCTCACCAAAGATGTGTGCTTATTTATCTACTTGCATTCGCATGCTTTTGAACTGCTAGGTTGGCAAGAGCTGGGGTAATGACAGGAACCCACCCCGTCTTGTACAACCTGGGTCTCGAACACTGGCCTGCTGGTTAACAGGCATGGTGTCTTAACTGTTGTGCCTCCACAGCCCACAGACTGCTATACACCTAGCAGACTACAAAGAGATATGTTAAAATGCTCTTTACTTACACTTTCAGAGGTGTCTGGTCCATAGCATTCAGTTCATGCTCTGTCAGCAGCACCGCACACTCTTGGCTGACAGGGGTAGGACTGGGCCATTAATTTAATCTTCAACTGCAGGGTTAGAAAAATTTAAATTTGGTGGTGGGTGAAATATTTGGTTCTTAAAGGGAGTCAAAATGCCAGTGGGCAGAAATATTGTTTATACTTATATTGTTATTCCATCAAGAGGATATTTAACACTATACAGAATTGATTTTTGTTGATTTTTCAAAGTTAACTTCCAGAAGCAGGCAACAATGAAATTATATACAAAACAGTTTTCAGGTTTAAAAAATGCTCTGCATTTTATACTTGGTGTTTGCATGGCATTAGACAGTGGAGCTTTCTTGTACATTCTGATTTAAATCTGAGTTATGGCCTTCGCAGAACGTGCTAAAATAGAAAACAACTATTATTAGAGTACTCTAAAGGAATATAACTAAAAAAAATAGCAAAGTACATTTCCTAGTTATAAAAGGAAAACCACATTTAAATTGCTGGATTTATTCTGAAGTTGATCGTCAAATAAATAAAATCTGGTTCCAAATACTGACATGAACATGACTTTAAGCAATCAGCACAGAAAAGCAAACCAAATGAGATGCTTGAGGTTGTGTAGTGGCTGTGGAAATGTTCGTATATTCTTTGCATGAGACTGAAATGACAAGGAAAGATAATGCATCTTTAAAGAAGCGTAGAAAAGCTTTTTCATCTGCCAACAGCCTGTATGGCTGATCCATGTTCTCCTGCTGCTAGTCACATTAATAGCACCAAGAGACTCAATTGCAGAAACTCCTTTCCCAGGTATAAATGTGAGTAATGGAAAGCAGAACAAATGAGCGGCTGCACTTTAATACATTTAGATTGGAGATCTTCTGGGAATCTTCTAAAATACACATGAATAGTCACAACATATAGAGTAAAGCTAGGAAAAAACAGCATATTTTTGTGAGTGAAATTGAATTGTATGCCAGAAAGGGCTTTTAATTCAGATATCACAGACAATAGGAATAGCATTCCAAGGGTTTTAATTTACAGTAAAATATATTGGGCCTTTCTTCTTTGGGAAGATGTTGCATGAATGCACACAGTCTTTGTTTGTACTGACACGCACCGTACCTAAGGAAGTTCTGTTCTGCCACATAATAGGCAGAACTTCTCAGGACAGCATTTGTCAGTTTAGACAAAGACTGAAGGTGTGGAGTCCAGACTAAGTGCATGTACTCTTGAGGCTCTCCACCAAGCATTATTAGGACTGCACCAGCTATTGACTTTCTGTTATGTCCATCATTCTTTTCTCTCCTTCTCCCCTTTTCCCAAGCAGGACAAATCAACTTTGTTGAAGATCAGTATATAAATATTATTTTTAATAATAATACATAGAAAAAATTGACAAAAACAGGGGTGGCCAACCTGCAGCATGCCATATGTCACTTGAACATGCCATCCCATCATTAGTAGAGCCAAGTTCAAGGGCAGTATATCTCCAAATGCCAGAAGCTACTGAACAAAAACACAGGAGTTCTGTTGTCTGTATGCTATTGCTGGCTAACTGCTGATGGAGCCCAACGATGACCTGCATGAACCTTTAGTACTCATTCCATGGTCCATATATAATTCCAAGGTCCATTGCTCTTCTGCACAACACAGCCCTCCTATGGTTTCCAACCTTGTGCTAAAAAAAAATGATTAGAAGATGATTTTTGGGGCTGATTTTCCTTTGAGGATGATTTTCCTGAAGATGGTACCTCAGCTGGCTGAGCCATCTGGACTTTGGTGATCTCATCTGCCAACTTTGGGCTTCCCTGCTTAGGCCCACCACCTTATACTGTGAGCCCCTCACCTTTTGAGTACTTCACCAATCTGGCTTTATTGGATAAGTGATCCACCAGTTAGCAAAGTTCAGTTCATTAGCACCCATCCTACTGGCCTTCTCTCATCATTCTTTTCCCTGCCTTTCTCCAATCTTCCAACCTCACAAATCAAGCAGAGTAGGTACGGCTACTAAGTGTTCTCATAGCAGCATTAGAAACATGGGGATGTGCTGTGTTAAGGAGTTGCAAAAAAAAATTTAGGCAAACTGCTGTGGCACCTTCTTTGTAATTAATTAAGGCTGCAATCCTAAGGACACTTTCCTGGGAGTAAGACACATTGAATACAATGCGGCTTACTTTTGAGTAGACAGGGTTAAGATTGTGCTGTTTGTTACTTTGTTGTTACAAGCTGACATGGCTGTCTTTTTGGAAGATTATAATGTACAGTATATACCTATAGCATTGGTAGTGACTGCTTTTTCACTGAGTAAATGAAAGGATTATAACACATGAGTAAATTATTGAAATGAGAAGAAGCTGGTATTTTAATTGAAAAAGCATAAAACATTACTGGGGCCTGGAAAACCCAGCACCATAGCTTTAGATATCTTGATATATGATGTTTTTAAAAATTCAATAGTACTGGTATATTAAGGCTTGGAAAAGAAGTTTCCACCTGTCTACTCTCAGTTGTCCCCCAGTGTAATGCTCAGCTGGTGTGCTGATGATGAATGAATGGAGAGAGTTACATTGCATGGCACTAGAAGCAGTACTTCATATTAAGTAAGGGGGTGCAACTGGACCTTATCCTCTAGTGAATCCATAAGTAAATCCACAGTTCACTTACATACAGGGTGGCATTTTCAGTACTGTGCCTGGAAGAATATGGTGAATTGTGACCCAAAGTCTTCTAAAACTGGTCTCAGCTGCTTCTTTAATTTGTGGTTTGAGAAGGAGGCAATGGATTTTATTGATACTTGGTGTGCTGATGATATGTGCAGAGTCCTTGAGAGAATGAGAGTTGCAAGAAGCTGTGTGTGTGTGCACATGTGTGCATGCATGTGGGGGATTTTTAAAGCTGTTAAACAGTTCTGCTCAGTCTCATGGAAATATCATTAATTGATTCTGGAAATAACAAAAATACATTCATATTTCAAATTAAGGTTTGTATTTAGAATCAGAATGCAGTAGAAGAAGATTGTAGAAATATGTCTATGCTTATTTATTCTGCATGTATTTTGGATGATACAGCTATTCTTCTGAAAAAGCAATTAAACGGATTAATAGCACAAGTGTAAATATTGTGAGTCTTACTGAATTCCATTGAGCTAGCTCTCAAGTTAGTATGTTTAGATTGCAGCCTAAGGGATAGCAGCCATATTTTTTTAATTTTTGTATTCAATATATTAAAAACTAACTTAAAAACTGCACTCTGTGCAGACTTTTGAGCCAGCTCCTGAGGAGGGCGTTTTGGGCCTCTGGCCCAAAACTAAAGAGACAATTATCATCTCTGGAATTCAAACGGCATGTCTCCCAATTTGGGCAGGACACAAATTCCAGTGTTGGATATTCAAGCAGCAGATGAAGAGTAGATTTTCAATCCCGGGATCATCCTGATTCCAGAAAGGTATAATATGTCTATGTAGTGCAAGTGTGGCCTGAGTTAGACGGTTACAGACAGACAGACTTTGCCGTTTATTTATGTAGATGGGAGTCCCATGTGCAGGTTGAATGCTCCTGCTCTCAGAGGAAACTTTTATTCATGAAGGCAGGGTGACCGTATGACCAGATTTTTCCAGATTTGGCCTCCTTTTTAGACTTCTCCCCGGGTGTCCTCCAAAAGGGCTTCATTGTCCTTCATTTTGGCTTTGTTTTGGAACTTTGCAATGGTGTGCAGTACCCTATCAAGTCATATGTCATTGGATTTTATTGAAGAGCAGAATCCAATGCAGTAATCAGTTTTAAAATATCTCCTTCCTATCAAAAGTAATGGCCAAAAACCTAAAAAAATGCATTGAGCTCTATGGAAAAGTGAAAGTGCCCATATCGTGCTTTACTTGTGAGTAGGCAAACGTGCTATTGTCAGTCGGAAAGGCCAGGCTGAGAGGAATCCAAGATCTTCTCCTCCTTTTTAGGTTCAGGCATCTGGTCACCCTAAATGAAGGCAATACCCAGAATGTAAGCCATTATATATTAAGAACAACTGCAAGGCTTCTGATAGGAAGTCTAATAAAAATAATGTCTAAAGCTTCTGCCCATGATATATCTTCTTGTTTATTTTGCATGCATATTGAATATTGGAAATTATCTTATTCTCACTATAATAGCATTGCGGAAGTAAACACCTATATCTGGAACCTAATAAATTGCCAAGGAAATGAGAGGTCCATTTCCTGACTGTAGATTCAATACTGCAATTGATTTCTTTTTTTATTCACTTTAGTGTAGTTGCAGCAATGCTGCATAATTCCATAGATATGACGAAAGCAGAAACAGGAACAAATATATATTTGTTGGTTTGTGCAGTTTGAAAGCATGCAAATGCAAGTAGCTAAATAGGTTACAACCTGGTGATGGGCCCCTGTGACAGACTGGCTTGTTTCCTCAACATTGCATCTAAACATGGATTGGATGACTCTGATCCAGAATAGTGGACTAGCATACCATGGGAAAATAGTGGACTAGCATACCATACGCTAAGAAGAAGAAGGTTTTTAGTATCTAGAAACATAGAAAGGTATTTATTTCATTTTATCACCATACAGCTGCAAGCTGTACCTATAGCAAGTTCAGATATCTATGCAGAAAGCAGTCTGGAGATATTGTAAGATGAGCATTCCTTGAAAATATTCAACAAAAATATATGAGAGTAGGCATACAAGGCAGGGAGAGGCTGTCAAGACTTTAAATACCATAATCTCAGATTCAGTCCCTGATATTTTAGGGTAGGGCAGAGAGAAGTTCCTGAAATGCGAGAGAGCCATTTCTGGTCAGTTTTGATCAAACCTGAGCAAGATGGACCAGTGGTCTGATTCAGTTACAGCAGCTCTCTAGCACTGAGTATATAAATAGATTGCTGAATGTAGTAAAATATTAAAGCTGAATAGGACTTGATATGTTGCACCCTCAAAAATGTTTTAAATGGTTTTGTATCGGTAGCCTGTTTAGAGAAAGTAACAGCAGACTATGAACAAATATAACATCTAATGCATAGTAAAATAAAGTACAAATGATATATAATTATTGTTATTTCCCTTTTTCCAAGTTTTGTAGGCTGCTTTTCAGTTTAACCCATTTTTGTTTTATTCATACAGAAAACAAGACTGGACAGCTTAAATTAAAAATTAAAAACACAATTATTAAAAATAGAATGGTAAATTTACCGTGGTACCTAACCAGCTGAATCATGTGGTTGTGTTCTTTAGACACACTAGAGAGTTTAATTTTTGTTAAGTTTCCAGCACTCTCAGGTCACATTTTTGTAATGTTCCAGCAAGCAAGCCACACTAGCATTTCTCGAAGCAAGTCTGGAGCTAAAAAAGATGGCCACCACCATGTTGTATCACTTTCTCCTTTTTCAGTAGAAATGAACGAAGAAACCTTTCAGAAACTTTGTGGACTCCATCATGTACACTAGGCATTCATCAGACAGGGTATGGTGTTAATATAGCAACCACCATACAAATGAGATGATACTGTTTCAATGATGAGATGCCATTTTCTCAAACTAACCAGTCTGGGAGCATGCTAGAAATATCACTTTCACACTTCTCCCATTTAAAAAATACTGCCTCTAACCACATTCATACAGGACAATTTATAATTTATTGGTCTTTCCTTAGTCAGTCCTACATACTTAAAGCATCATCAACCCTTTTCATTAAATACACACTACTAATAACCCCGAACACATCATTTGAATCATTAATGGTTTATCTTGGGTAGAGAGGCCACCAATCATTCTATCTTCCCACTCTCTTCTCTAAATAGGAAAGCATCAAGACGGCTTTGAAGAAATAAGACTGCTTGACAAAGATGCAGAACATAGGTTTTAAAGAGTAGCACAGCTTTTTGTCTTTATTAAAATGTATGTAGTGCATTTTATCAGCTTTTGTACTGCCTTATTCTCATTTGAAGTTTTATTCACAGGTCCATGAGCAGTTCAGTCCTAACTTGCCCCGGGACAGGCAGTTTGGTTGCTTGCACTGTATTCAGTGCAAGTTTGGGGCTGGCTGAGGCTTGACCCAAGACAAGGGGAAACTTTTCCCCTAACCCTGGGGAAAACCGCAGCAGCCCTACTTGGATCTTCTCAAGAAGTGATACATATCTGAACAGTGGAGGATTTCTCTGGGCTTCTTAGGAAGGTGGCGAGGATGTGCCAGGTCTTGGCCCTGCCTGCTGCTCCCCAAGAATGCCAGGTTAGAATCATAGAATCCTAGAGTTGGAAGGGACTCATTAAGTCATCTAGTCCAACCCCCTACCTGTAGCAGGAAATCCTCCTAGAGCATCCGTGACAGGTGTTCGTTGAGCCTCTGCTTGAAGATCCCCAGTGAGGAACAGTCCACCACCTCTCTTGGCAATCTGTTCCAGGCCCATCAGGAATTTTTTGGAGCTTCCATGCTTGGCTGTTTGTCTTCCAACAAATGTCTGGATAAAGTCCCCCATTACTACTACTTCATGTTTCCTTGCAAGGTCTGCCAGTTGCTTCAAGAAGACATCATCGACTTCTTCTTCTTGGCCTGGTGGTCTATAGTAGACGCCCACCAAAATGTTTTGTTTTTTTGTTTTCCCCCTTACCAAAACATACTCCAAAGGAATATCTGGGCCAGTTTGTTGGATTTCAGAGCAATTATATATGTTCTTGACATATAATGCTACTCCGCCTCCTCTTTTGCCACTTCTGTTCTTCCTGAACAGCTGATAGCCTTCCTTTTGGGCATTCCATTCATGGGATTCATCCCACCAAGTTTCAGTTATTCCTTTCAATTTCAAGTCAAATTTTCCTTCACTTGCTCAAGTTCAAGCTCATCTTGTTTATTCCCAGGCTCTGTGCATTTGATTAAATGCAACATAAGCCCTGGAGGTTGCAACACAATGCGTGTTCTCCCCTTTTTTAACATCAGGCCCTTCAAAGAATTCTCCAGTTACAGCAGTGCCCTGATGATTGCCATAGAGAGCTTTTTCTTGATTCCTAGTTTTCCTTTTCCCACCCCCTTTTCCCACCTCCTTTTCCCACCTCCTTCTTATTAAGTTTAAAGCCCTCCTGATCAGGTTCACCATGTTCCATCTGAAGACACTCTTCCCCCAAACCATAAGATTTAGTCCATCCTCTGCCAGGAGTCCATCTTCTAGGAACCTCTGTCCATGATCCCAGAAGCCAAATCCTTCCTGATGACACAATTTTCAAAGATACTATTGACTCAGAAAATTTTGTTGTCTCTCTGATGATCTTTGCCTGTTACTGGGAGGATTGATGAGAATACCACTTGGGTATTCTCCAGATCCTTAATTTTCTTTCCAAGAGCTTCATAGTCCTCGACAATCTTCTGGTAGATTTGCCCAGCAGTATAGTTCATTCCTATGTGGATGAGTAAGAATGGGTAGTGATCAGCAGGCATGATCATTCTCGGTAGCCTCTCTGTGACATCCCATATCCTGGCATCAGGGAGACAGCACATCTCATGGAAAAATAGGTCTGGTTGGCACACAGCTTCAGTGTCCCACAGGAGGGAATCTCCAATTACCACTACCTTCCTCCGTGTTGTCTTCCTCCCCACCCTTCTCATTCACCTGACCCCTTCACCTCTTGGACTTGAGGAATTGTCGATGTGGAGTCTAGATTTGGCCTCCTCACATCAGTGAGCATCCTTGTACCTCCATGTGAGCTGACTCACATGGAGGCCTGAACATGTTTTATGTATGTTTGTCATCCTCCCACACTAGTCAAGGGACTTGTGCTGGCCAGATGTGGAGTTCAGATTGCACCCTTAATTGAGAAACTTGAACATAAGATAAATGCCCTGATTTCTTCCAGAACGTTTGCTTAAATTCAGAACACACTTGTGGAATATTTAAAAAACCAACTTATCACACAGTCCTAACCAATTTTGAGAACCCTGGGGTGTGGATAATGCAACTCTGAGGTCAGATACCAAACATTGCCTTACCGTGAGGAGGCTCCATAACTGATCCCCAACTTCAGGATCCAGCACATGGCTCGTGGGAATACCACCCTGGCACAGGAATGCCAGTTCTAATAAGTTAGTTAAGATTGTACCAAACAGCCTAACATATATACCCATGAAAGATATATCCTTCAGGCTAGCTAGTTTGGGTTTTAAAAAAATTCTCTTTAATCGTAATGTAGCAATGTGATTGTTAATTGGAACTGGTTGCAGGTGTTGGACTGGTTGCTTATCTTGGAAGCACTGTTAGTTTCTAGTTAGATTCAGGACACAGTTGGTATTGGGTTAGTTTCTAGGCACAGTAAAGTACGACTAATGACATGTATGTCGCTGCCTCAATTGCAGGGTCTGAAAATTTTAGGTGAGTTCTTACTTCAGTTAGAAGTCTGGCAGCTCAGTCCTAACTTGTACTGCAAAGGCAGGCTGGCATGCCTGTGCTATATTCAGTGCAACTATGGGGCTGGCTGTGGCTCAGCTCAAGACAAGGGGAAACCTTTCCTCTTACACTAGAAAGAGCTGCAGTTGCCCCAATGGATCTACTTGGATCTACACCACCTCAAGAACAGAATGATGCAAAATGGAGGTGCTCTGAGTTGCCTGAGAGCAGAGCTAGGATCTGGCATTACTACTGGTTCCTGGCTCTGCCTTCCACTCCCCACCTGCCTGCCCCTTGGGAATGCGCCAGAACACATCCTATCCACCTCCTATCCCCTGTGCTGATGTACTCTGCTGGGGCTGGATCCCATATGAAGAGGCCAGCACTACTCCTTTCTCTATCTTCCCTAACTTCCAAGTTGGTGCAAATGTGCATTATAGCCCAAGGGCTGGTTTGGGTTGTGCCCTAACTTTAGATGTTTCATTGATGGCTATAAGGAGCAAAAACGTCTCTGTTAAAGAAGTCTCTCTGAACTGTGCTCCCCTTGGCCCATTCTCTGCTGGCTTTCAGAAATCTGCAAAGACATTTATGAAAATGTTTGGCTGAGCAGTATTTAATGCATTTGATAAGGATGAAAGGGTAACGTATACACTGGCTTCCCCACACCACCACAGGAAGTTATGCCAGGTGAGTTATGTCAGTTGTGATAGGATTGCAGCCTGTGTGTGTTACTGCTGCTTCTGATTTCTTGCTTGTTATTCTGCAACTTGATTATTTAAAAATATTTAAATAGCTTTAAATTTCTATTTCTCTTGTGACTGCTCCAACGTCATACCTTGGCGGAAACTGAAATTAGGTTTTCCAGAGTCCTGTCAATTATTTTAACCTGGTAGTTAAAATAATAATAGAGATCTTTGAGTAGCTTTTTGGTGCAATATGCACAGAGCAATCAGCTTGCATTGGATTAGTAACAATAGTTACTAAGACTTGTTACGTTGTAGACTTTCATTACCTTTCATATTGTTGCAGCTGCATCAGCTAAAGTACCTGAACTTGAGCACAGTTGCCTTTGCTGGAACCAGCCTGATTCGCAGGGACAACAAGATTTGGTGACCTCATCATTCTCTATGGGGATTAAGCACAGCATCATGTTGTAGATTTAGTGTAGCATAGAAATCAGCTGTTGACTGTTAGGGTCACTCAGTTGCTTTTGTTGTTTTGAAAAAGCTACAGTTTGCATTGGGATTTTTTTTCCTGTACCAAATGCACAGAATGTACCAAAAGATAGAACGTTTATACCACAAAGCTCATTGCCTTCCATGTGGTATGTGGCCAGGTCAGCTTTTCCACCAGTACTTTAGACTCATCTCACCATCCACTTTTTTCCGACAAGCACCATATCAATTATATACCTAAGAACTTGGTTGTTGTGGGGTGTGCAGTTAAGTTTGCCACCAAAAGATATTTCTTGCTGCCAAGGTTGGAATCACCTGCTGACCATTGGTAGACTGTCAGGTTTTATGACAGGAATAAAGAACTTTAAGTTGGCAAAAAGCTGACATCCATACTTTTTGATCTGGTTTTACTGGAAGTTAAACAAGCTGCCTTTGGCCCAAACTTTGATGTTTATTTTGCCGTATTTAGTTCCTTATAATCATAAGCAGAACATGAGGAACAACTACAAATGCTGGAACACTTTATGTTTCACTCTATGTGAAACAGGGTATAACTCTATTAACACCCAAAAGAAGCCAGGTTTCTAATAATACAGTGGTTGAATGCGTGAAAGGAAGCCCAGGGCACTTCTATTTCTTTCATAAAGCTAGTCACTGAAGCACAATCTGAGAGTAGCTGTGAGAGAAAGCCATGGCTCAGGCTCAAAGACTCTGGCCGTTTATACAGCAGGATTATTATGATGATTAGTGCAAGTGGACATGGATAACCCTCTTTCTGTTTCTGTGACACATCTGTGGATGATCTCCACTATAAATCTGCCTCCCGCTTGCTATGTAAGAGGAAAAAATACAAAATCAGACATCTGTGTTCCTGATGGGCAGAGCATGAATGTCTATATGTATAGCCTTTAGAACCGTCTGCAGAGTATTTTCTCTGACATTTATCTGGGTTAATGTGAAAATTATATTTTCAGGAAGAATCAGGAAACTGATATTTTATAATGTGGAAAGAGAAGGGTAGGTTAGGCAGAGAGCGGGTTTTAGTTTTGTTTACAAGATAACTAGGTCACTAGACAATCTCCTTTTTCAAAAATCAAATGTTATGGGAAAGCATGCAATTATACCATATAAGGAACTATTTTTGTGTTGCCACATATGCAAAAATTCAGCTATGTTGTGTTTAACAATTTCTCAAAGTGTGAAGTTTGATTTGGGGGTGATACTTGGGTAGGAGCACAGGAAGTCCTCTGAAGCTCTTTCTACAGCTTGCTGTGTGTGATACAGTACAGTTAAGAATAGAGGGACCCCAATCTGCTTCCAACAGAATACTGGATTAGTGCCAATGGAGCAGTTCTTTTATACTTTGCTTTCCTAGCACTTTCAGACAGGAGGAGTGAGTGTACATGGGAAGGGCTATAGGACCACCTTATTCTGTCTGAAAACATGCATTGTTGTT
Organism: Cryptoblepharus egeriae; assembly: GCA_030015325.1. Taxonomy (NCBI): domain Eukaryota; kingdom Metazoa; phylum Chordata; class Lepidosauria; order Squamata; family Scincidae; genus Cryptoblepharus; species Cryptoblepharus egeriae. Next base: position 84,346,174 of record JAREYC010000002.1, on the reverse strand, counting down.
TTCTTATTTAGTAGGTAGAGACTTTATTCAGTGGCATCACTAGGAGGAACGAGCAGTTTGTGCACATAGAGACATACCACTGGGATACATACAGACACATCACTGCTGGCAAAAATTGTGAAAATCTTGTGAAAAACACCAATGTAGTTATGGTGACACCTATGTGAAACCTATGGGAAATATATAGAGCAATCCAGAGTAAGTGCCTCTTTTGTCTTCCCGTGGCTACTCTGGATTGTAGGCTTAGGGCGCAATCCAGAAAAACTACAGGGAGTCCTTGCTCCGGTGTAGGAAGAATTTACTCTGGATTGCAATATAAATTTCCCATAGGTTTTCACTAGGTGGTGCAGTAACTACAGGTGCACGTAATGTCTCTTACGTGCTCCCGTAGTTACTCTGGATTGTAGGAATAGTGTCTTTAATTTTTGTTCAGTCCCAGATAATCAAGTTCTGGAAAGCATTTAAATCTGTGCCTAGCTTTAAATGTATGAAAACCAATATTTCTAATGTACAGTGCAATGCTTAAGTGCAAAGTGGTGCTTGTCAGAATGATCTATACATAGCAGGATGAAACCTTATGTCCTAAGACTTAATGCTGTAGCTATAATCACTGATATTAGATAACATGCAAGGAACAGCTGTAAAATCTTTGCAGTATTGTCTCTGGGCCAATTCAGCTGACCAGATAACCACCTAATCACATGAAAATAATCCTGTCATATGCAAGGTTTCCTTCCTTTTCCATCAATGACTGCGGTCTCCAAAGACCATCACAGGGAGACAATCAAATGATAGAAAGAAGCACTGGGTAATATGTGCAACTGAATATGACTGCAAAGGAGCTTTTATAGTGGGAGGCAGACTATGGTCATTGCTTAGGAAAGCTAGAGAACAATCTTATTTAGATCTGTATTTTATTGCTTAGTGCATTGTGCATTTTTTTCAATTTCAACCATTATGTATTTCTAAATAGTTCATACAGTATAAAAAGGTGCTTACTTTCAACATGTTCTTTTGATATTTCTCTCCTGTGGGAAAGTCTGCAATTCTATCTGATCATTTTGTCTACCCACAATTGAAGATTGTGCGATATGTTTAGAATCTGTTTTTGACATAGCTGCTTACTGAGAAGGTAAATGCATATTGCAGAAACAAGGTTCTGAAACATATTTGCTGATCAAGTACTGTAAGCAACTGTCAAGGAGGAGAAATTTGCAGAGGAAAAGTAGTAGATAGGAAAAAAGTAAAGCTGCTCCATGTGCATTGGTTGTGGGAGTGGGCCCAGTTCAGAATGAAGTGTTGGATATAAATCTCCTGGTTAAATAAATTCTCATCCTGACTTCACCTAGTCCCTGCAAATGCCCTTCCCTTTTCTATATCCTAGTGATCACTTCAAGATTTGGAACCTTGCGTTTGTCACTGAACTTGCAATTTTGGCCTAAACAGACAATCCACATTGGTTAATGTATTTGCAAATTGCATGCTCCATACTGGACTACTTATTTATTTATTGTTGTTTTATCAATTCAGTTGTGCCTGATTCTTGGTTATTTTATAGGCTAGAGCTCACCAAGTTAGCCTGTCAAGTACCTCTTCTTTCAGTTGTTGGATGTTCATCTTTGGGGGCAGTCCTAACCTACGTCAACACAACTCATTGGTTTTCCTGTTCCGGTGGTGATTAAGGGAGGCAAATGCATGCCTGTGCACTGGCCTAACTCTTGCCCAGGGAGGGCATAGAAGTGCCTTACAACACTTCTCAGTCTCCCCAGTCTCGCACAGGTACTGGGGTTTATGCTAGCCTAATTTCAGATTAGGATTGCAGCGTTGGCTATCTTGTTTTGATAATATGCTCCTCCTTGTTCCACTTACTGTTCTTACCACCATTGACATCCATTTTATACAGAAGACTTCCACTGTATTCCATTTATACCTCACTTATCTGTTACCATATTATACCATATGCTATAATACCAAAGGTTACCAAAGTTTTTAATCTTTCAGTGCTTTTTTGTTAATTTTACAACATGCTCCAGTAGAGGAAGGCAACATGATAGCTCAAAAATGAAGAAATAATAATGTTTAATATTCTGAACTAACTGTAAGCAAGAAAAATGAAGAGGTCAGTTTTCTGAAAAGCGTGTAGTAACCATATTTTCTCTCTATAGCACTCAGAGTCGAATTGCAATCTGAAGAAGCGCGTGAACTCTATGACGTCCCAAACGGATCAGTCCCCTGAAGCCAGCACATTATCCAATAGTGCATCTCAGTGTCAGCCAACATCTGTTCCGTCACCACCACCACTGCCACCAATTGGAGGAACTAGTAAAATTGATCAGTATTCCAGGATCCTTTTCCCAGTAGCGTTTGCAGGATTCAACCTCGTATACTGGGTGGTTTACCTTTCCAAAGACACAATGGAAGTGAGTAGTAATATTCTACAGTGAAATAAAATCTGAATCTAATTTTTTTCAAGATTTAAATTTATCATTGTAACACAAATGAATCAAACTCCATTAGGAAAAGTAGATTGTATGGACAAGACTACTTATAACTTCTATCACCAACTTCTATTCACTTTGATAAAGAAAGAATTCCATGTATGCAAAATTATGTCTGAATTGAACACAGAAAGATCTGGTTTAGACTATGGATGTGTCTTGGATCAAATTGTTTAGTGAAGGGGAAACAAGTCTTTTGGAATCACCAGTCAATTTGACCAGGAATTTGACAAGCTCTTTTGTCTCCTAGAATTAAGGTTTTCCCTCCTGAGGCAGGCGGGAGGTATTTTAGGGAGGGTGCGTGGAGGGTGGTTCCAGGGCCACGTGGGCAGGAAGCAGTAGGTGGATCTGGCAAAAGATAAGATTGTGCTGTTTGTTGCTTTGTGTTACTTCACTTGAAATGGGGTGGAGATTCTGACCGTATAATAGCTTTCTGATATATTTCATGGGGATTAATTCACAACTTGCAGGCTATGGTATTTTTCCATGAAATAATATAAATCTTCTTGAGTCTGAAACTGGGTTTGCTACTTAACAGCATAGTTGACTCCTGAATAACACAGTATGATATCTCAAATGCTATGGAAGTAGCACCTAGGCAAGATTAAGTAGTAGTACCTCTCTTCCTCCCAAATTGCCAGCTTCAATGTTAATAAGACGTTATCATTAATTCCATACCATTCCATACCACTGTTGTATTTATCATAAAATTAAAAAATATAAATTGTTAGTTGCATTTTTTACATGGGTTAAAAATACATCAATATAAAACTGTGTCCCTCAAAGATCAATCCTATGCTCTTCTGCGATTTGTACTTTAGGCAGCTGCCTAGTTGGCCTAATGATAGTATCAGCTCTGACTAGCAGATTTCTGTGTAAGTTTTGCTTGGGTTATTGAACTATTTTAAAATCCATTTTAGTGCTGCCTATAGTGTAATGTTATCAAGGTCAAAATGATGAATACAAAATTTGTTACCTTAAGTTGAAAGCATGAATTGCAGTGTTTTGATTGGAGAACTTTGTGTTAGGCATGTTCTCACCCATGAAGAAATGTTGGTTTATAGCTGAAATGTTTACAGACGCATGAATGCAGAGCCAAAATCATTAAAATCATTGTTATCCTCATTTTGCCAGCTGTTGTAAAAGGATTTAGACATTCCCATTGACATAAGATGAATTTGCAATTAATTTAGAATGAATGTCAATTGGATCCTTATCATAAGTACATAAAATTGGATGAACGCCATCCATTTCATAGCTTATCTAATGCAAACACTTCTGATAATTACTGTGGGATTGAGCCTAAAGATAGCATCCAATTTCCCTTCAGAGCAGAGTTTCTCAAACTATGGGCAAAATCCAGAATAACTACAGGGAGTCCTTGCTCCAGTGTAACAACAATTTACTTTGGATTGCTATATGAATTTTCCATAGGTTTTCACTAGGTGGTGCCATAACTACGGGTACACGTAATGTCTCTTACATGTTCCCATAGTTACTCTGGATTGTAGGGTATGGGCCAGGAGGCACCAGTGGGTCACAACATGATTGTTGATGGGCTGTGAACTGAAAAGGTGATAGATGACAAGGAAAATGTATTCAGTCCAATTGAAAATGAAATTGAGCTGCACATGTTGTTTACTCATGAGTAGACAAATGTGCCTCCGTCCATTTTGAAGGGCAGGCTGAGGGAATGCACCACCACCAGGATGCTTGTATTCCAATGAACATGGACCTCAATAAATGCTCTAAAGTTGTCCCTTCCATAGAAAAAACAATAAAAACAGAGGCTTGATAAGTTGTTAAGATGAACTTTTTAAAAAGTCTCATAAAGTTAGATGGGTCCTAGTGGAGTGTTAAGAACAAGGAAACTGTGAACGTTACCCTGAGGACACTAAAAGGAATGGTGGAGAAAGCAAAATGTAATGGGAAGGGTTCAAAGAAAAGCAGAAGCCAAGAAACAGCCTCATGCAGGGCCATGAGCAGCAGTTGTGTTGTCCACAGGATAAAAAGAAAGATGGGAAGTGAGACGTGGGAGGTTAGGACCGTGAAATCTTATAAGGAGAAATGAAATCTTTTTCACATATTGATTTGATATACAGTAGTGCTTCATATAAAGAGCTTATTTCGTTCTGGAGGTGTGCTCTTTAAGTGAAACACTCTTTGTGTGAAATGGATTTTCCCATAGGAAACAATGGAAACTCAGATAATTGGTTCCGCAACCAAAAAAATATTCATCTAAAAATATTAACTGTGTGTAAAAATGATGACAAAACACAAGAATAGAATTCAAAACACTATAATATAATAAAGACAATAATTACTGTACTATTCTGTACGGTAAAAAAGAAAAGAAAAACCTTTATGGCCAAGGATGACTAATTTTCACTACAAGAGTCACTGGTGTCTTTTGGAGCAACAAGGAACCTCGCTCTGCGTGTGAGATCCGTCTATGCAAACTAGATAGCTAGTCTGCAATAGCAAAGAGGCCAGATCCTATCCTGTTTACTCAGAATCAAGCCCCATAAAATCCACTGGGCTTACTCACAGGAAAGTGTGTAGGATGCAGCCTGACTCCAAGTTTGCATGAAGAGCAATGGCAGAGGGGCCAATTCCTATGCTGTTTCTTCAGAATCAAGCCTCATTGAATCCACTGGGGCTTACTCACAGGAAAGGAAAACTGCAGGCAGGGAAGGTGGTGGGGGAAAGAGGGGAAGTTATAGTGGGGTCCAGGCAGGTGGGCTTCCTTGGGGGGAAGGGGTCTGTTTGAGGGGGGCTCCTGAAGGGGTGCAGGAGGAGTTTTCCCTCCTACCTGATGGAGGCTGCAGAGGCTGGGCTGGCCACATGTTTGCTGGCTGCAGGAACAGCCATCTTTGTTGCTCCACTGAAGGGGCTCCTGAGCTCCCTCTGCTGGCCTCTTCATCTATTGCAGGCAGGAGGAGAAAGTCCTGACTCATTGCTACAGCCCAGCCAATGCAGACAGGAGGAGAGGGAACCCAGACAATTGGCACCTGTTATGTGTTTCATGCTCGTTATGTGAAGCAAAATCCCCACACAAGTTTTAACATGTTATGTGGAACACTCGTTAAGTGAGGTACTCGTTAAGTGAGGTACTCGTTAAGTGAGGTACCACTGTAATCCATTAAAGGTTTTGCTCTGGGAAAAAGACACAGGCAGTCTATATATCCCTACAATCCATAGTAATTGCAGGAAGACATAAGAGGCACTTACTCTGGATTGCTCTATGCATTTCCCATAGGTTTCTCATAGGTGGCACTGTCACTGTGTCATTGTAAAAGGTCCCATAGTTACTCTGGATTGTAGCCTATATCCCTCTAGATAGATAGATATAGATAGATATTGGAGGTTGGCTCTTTAGGTCCCTCTTCATTCAAGCAGTACTTACTGTTCACTGAGTTCAGTAGTGTCTCATCTGTAGTGACATGTGTCAGATGATTCAGTAGAAGCCTACAGCAAAAGCAGTCAGGTAATAATCTGCACAGTCAAAGGTGTCTTTTTAAATCAAACTTATTTTAGAACAAGAGTGATTAGAATGCACTCTATGGCCTGCCAGAAGCAAGCTTTTGACCTTCATGGTTGCTGCAGTAGTTGAAAATGTGATGGCAAAAATGGTTAAAAAACCAAATATAAGAAGCAAGTAAAAAGAAGCTTAAATTCATTGTGGGGGAGGAATCAATCGACAATGGGCAGATTCAAGATTCATTGATTTCTTTAGCCGATGCAGCATACAGTATGCTTAACTCTTCAATTGAATTCAATACAGGGCAGGAATACTTAATCCTGGATGAATCATGTCCTTTGTTTCTCCCACCACCTCCATGTCTTTTAATTTGAAGTCTAGATTTTTTTCCTCATAAAGTAAAATTATTCAGTTTAATAATTAATGATTATGGAGTAAGTAAAGCTTGCCTCTCAACAATTGCTGGTAACTAGTTCATTAGAATAATATGAAACCGCAAAACCCTTCAAGTCCAGAATTATATGTTTCAAACACCATTTTTTGAAAACATGGTTTAACTACCTCACCATGAAACGTAGACGCACAGTAGACTTTAAGCAAAGAAATATGTGTTCTGAATGCATGCTTGGTTGGGGGAGGAGCCGGAAGCATTATGCAAACTAATAATTAGATTTCTGATATAATGTAATAGAATTCCTGTACACAAGCCCCAATTTAGTTTATAAGTAGTGGAGTAGGAAAACAGTAGTATATGATGGAGTATTTTTATTGTAGAGTCTCTGAAAGCAGCTACCTCAGGTGTATCCAGACAACTTGAAATGTATAATGTTTTAAGTTAGTTGTGTTTTAACTACCAATGTTACTGCTTTCCAGGTAATGTGTAAAGCCGATCTCTAGGAAGAAAAATGGGTCCAATACATCTCATTGGTCTGATCATGGTCATGGGACAAATTTATTTTTTCAGTATTGATCAGTGAGAGTTATGGATGCTCTATTAATGTAGGAATCTGGAATTCAAAAATATAGAATCATAAGAATATTCGAAGGTAGTTTAATTTACAGACTGTATTCAGGGCAAAAATAATTTGTTTTTACTTGATATTTTTAATTTACTGATTTTGTTTACCATTGTCTATGCAGAGAACAAGAGTGTGCAAAGGTATTCTGTATTTCCTTTTTTCCTTAGATAGGCTCCAACTCTTTCAACATTTTGTACATTTTATTTTGTTGTCATATTTACTCCTTTCTTTGCGGTATATATTCCTTCAGTGTCCTCAATGAATTTTGGATCAAGAAATATTATACAAAAGAGGAAACACTTTGGGCAGGAGAATGAAGCCAACCTGATCAGCACTCCAGTTATGAATATATATTAATAGACAAGAATGTAATTTTGGCTTTCCGTTATTAAGGATGGAAAGAATATTGACTGGGTCTTATGCAGTTTTACAAGAATATTCCTAAAGCTGTGGGTTGATTCACACAAAATAGGGCTTTGGTATGCATGGTGGAAGTGAATGAATGCTTGTCTGACCCCCAATGTAGTATGGCTTGGCCATAAACAATCCTCAAATTGTCTCAGCTTTGTTTTGCATCAAGTTTAGCTGAATTGGCATTAACTACAAACTGCAAGCTACAGAAATTAGCTTTCTATCAGCTGTTGAAGTGCAGGATTTTATTTGTGACACTACAGGTTGGATAGACCCAAGAAAGTGTGAACTGCAGAGACATTAGCATGAGGAATAGGAAGACCTTATCAAGCTGCGTTTCAATTACTGAAGGTTGAAAAAGTGTATCAAAAAATAGCCTGAAAGTCATTGTCATACATAACTTAAGTATTAGGCCTTTATTGAGTCAAGTCAGTGATGATTTTTCTATACAATATGCTGCTGATTTGGGTCTTCTGAGACAAATGAAAATCAATAGAAGCTGTGTGACTGATTGACCGCCCTGTGGGGAGCACTTTGCCGAATTTTTCTTTGAATCTTTTCTTTCAGTTTTTTGAGCCTACTGCAATGCATCTTCGACATGACCATCAACACAACTGATTGCTACAAACTTGAGCTGGGATGTAGGCACAAAAGGCTGCTGGGCTACTTGGCTTCAAGGGACAGTTGTGAAACTGGTCATTGTGAATATAAAATTCTTCAGTGTTTTGAAGGCTTCACCTGAGGACATGAATGTTTGGCGTGGAAAAAGTGCAATCCATATAATGTACTGTACTGAAGGTGATTGCAAGAATATGCTTGTCTATCAATTCACTTCTTGTTTTAGCTAGTTTGTTAAACTGTTCATGGTTAAGGTTTGGGGTTAATGTTTCTCATGACTGGATATTTTGCCAGACCCATTATGCTGATACAGACATCAGCATGAATCTTCCACTTACAAAAATTTCAAATACTTCTAATTAAGCTGATGAACAGGCAGATCCTTTGAATTCTTAATCAGAATTAAGTCCTGCTGAGCTAAATAGTACTTACTCCTTGGGAACGTAATATAGGATGGCAGTTTTACTGCCAAATCCTATCCAGCGTCCCCTGTGCTGATGCAGTCGGCTTCTTAGTGCAAGTCCAAGGAGATCCATTATGGAGTGGTAGGCTTATGCAGACATACTGGGATTAAAGCCCCTTTGCCTGCTGATGCCTTTCTAGTCTCTCAACCCATCCCTGATACAGATTGCCCATTTTCGGTGCATCTGTATTGGGTGAGAGGAAGAAGAGGATTGATCTCTGAGAGTCTAAGGAATAACCTAGGCTGGCATGAGTCAACAGTCTGCCCATTCCTGTAGTGATGTAGGGAGGCAAGCGCATGTCTGTGCACTAGCTTAACCCTCTCCTAGAAATGGTGCAGAAGTATCTCTTGGCACTTCTGTGACATCTACACGTCATCACAGGACTCATGTTGGGTCTTAGGCCATCCTAACTGGAGATTAGGATTGCAGCCATAGTTATAGCATTGTCATATGGTTTGGTGCTTTTTTCTTTTGGCATTATGTAGAGGGCCCCTGACCTATATGCTAGAAAGTTAGTTAGGACTGAGCCCTCAATCTAACTCAAGACAGTAGGACCAAATTACTGGTAACTTCTTAATGCTTCAGCTCTGCAAAATTCTGGGTTAGAGTGGCTGCTATGATTAATGAAAAAATAATGTTAGCATTTTGAATGGTGCAATCAGGATAGTTACTGGAACTATTGATGCACAGAAAGTAAGAATATAGCTTGAAATATATTCAAACCATGTTTGTGTGTTTTATGCTGAATGCTGAGAATTTTATTCTATGGTATGCATTTTTTTCACTCCATCCTTTAAAAAAAACATGGAAATTGCTTGAAAGCATTTGAAACCCTAACTGCTGGCATTCTCTGTCCAACTGCATCTATATTTCTCATAAAGCTCTGTCATTCATTCTACTAGAAAGTCTTGCCAACAGGTTCACTGGCTCTTTTATTACATATTTTATCTGGAGATATTCCAACTGTATACTTCTATAACATATTTTTTGCTACATGTTTCTTAGTTTTTAATGATCTGGATTTATTTGTTATGGCATGAATGTATTGAGAGAGCACTTTGCTAATCAGATTGAGCCTCAACCTGTTTACTTTCTAGGTTCACTGAATATTGCACTGATGGTCCATACCATGGCAGAAATTATAACCTACTATGCATTTAATGGAAGATACGTGTTTTAGTCCTGGGTAAAGGCTTTTTAATACCCATGGAATTAGTGACAAGGGGGAGATAAGCTCTTGCACATACTTTTCACAACTCTACTTTAATATCCAAAGGTGTTTGGAAATGGATAGAGCCAAGGAATCTCATATCGGCTATGGAAGTGGAGATGTTTAGTTACAGCAATATCCAAACCATTTTCCCAGAGATGTGGGAATCTTCATCCCAGAGATGAAGAGAAGTGCTTGCTCCACTTTTACTTTGAAAAAATGAAAAGAGGAAGCAATATTTTTCTTTACTACTTTAGTAATAAATGCTGTCTGACGCTGAAAGAGTCTGTTTTGTGAAATAGTGGACTCTTTCTCATTTCCACCAAAGTAGGCATCTGCAGTGCATCACACAGGACTAAATGACTTGCAGAGGTCCTTTCCAACTCCTGCATTCTATCATTCCATCAAATCAATCTCAAAAAATTGTATAGTAATAATTACATGACTTTCTTTAAAGAAACCATGTATATTAAATAGGTCTGTACATCTGTAAATATTCAACTATAGTTTTAAAATTGTTTGATATAGTTTGCTATAAAAATTAAGATAGGACATTTCTATAACACTGAATTGAAAAAATGATAAATATAAATGTTTTTGAATGTATCTTTTTCAAGTTAAAGGCAGAACTTTTCACCATTATGTACAAAATCTGCTTTACAATTCACTGCAAATTTATTCTTTCCAGGTATAATAATGGTGATTAAAGCTTTATATACTATTAACTTGGAAGGCTTTATTTAATTGTTCAGTATTAACCTTAAAGATACTGGATTTGGGCATTACATCTATGGTGCAGGTGACCTCTTGGATCTTTCCACATAGAAAAGGGAAACGGAATTTGAATGTGTGCATTTGTTTTTATGTTAGTAAAGGAATATTTATTTTGGCTATTTAATGCTTTGTAGAAATATGTTACTTAATGGCTGTACAATTACTTTCTAATAACATCAATTTTGATTTCATAATAAATCCAACAACTTGCATTTAATGTGACTCCTAGCATCTCTGTATGCAATCCAACTTTGAGATGTGAGCAAGCAGCAAATTAAGACAGTCAAATGCTCTTTTCAGATGAATGGAATGTAGGAGTACAGAATACTTGGGTGGGTTGCGTTGGTGAGTAATCTCTCTGTCCTACCCTCCATGTGTTGACTGCTCCTCTGTGAACAGAATCCATGTGCAGTCCCTGTAAGAGCAATCATGAATTTTGAAAAATGCAGGAATACCAATTACCTGGAGAGAGATGGAACATATACTCCTTATACACATGTAGAAGGTACTCATTCAGAGCAATCCTAGGCTGCAATCCTAAAGACACTTTCCTGGAAGTAAGACCCACTGAAGACACTGGGGCTTACTTTTGAGTAGATATGGTTAGGATTGTGCTTTTAATCATGTTTGCTCAAAAGCAAGCTTCTTTGAATTCAGTGGGACTTAACTCCCTGGTCAGAGTTATACAGGTATTATTAACAGTATTTATATACTTTTTATATACAAGAGGTCTCCAAACCCCAGCCCTGGGGCCTGATGTGGACCTTGGCGACCTCCATCCAGCCCTCAGCAAGCCCCCTCCATCTAGCCTTCAGCCCTGTAATCCTCCATAGGTGAGGGATATTCTGCTGTCCATATCTCTGGGGGTATTTTGAGTGCTGGAGAGGCTGCACATACATCCTTTTTCTATGAAAGCACTTATGAACTGGTTTGAAGATCACCCTCTGTGTTTGTGTGTGTGTTGGAAAGTGTTTATGAACTGATTTGAATGCATTCATTCATTCACAAGTCCTGTTGTTAATATATTCATTTATGTAAATTTATTTAAATATGAAATTTAAATCAATTTTTTTTCTTTTCGCCCCCAACACAGTATCAGAAAGATGATGCCAAAAAAGTTTAGAGACCACTGTTATATATGAAAAGTTCACAAAGCAGTTTTACAGAAAAAAATCAAATAAGCAATGGCTCCCTGTTCTAAAAGTCTCACAAACAAAAAAGATCTAGGAACACCAGCAAATAGCCACTAAAAAAGACACTACAGCAAATGTAATTTTTCTCTTACTGCATGCATTCAAAATTTCTGCATTTTGACTGTCTGAACGTGTGCTTCTGGGTCAATAGGTTTGACCATACAGTGGACATGTGGTATCCAAGTGTTTGGCATTTGCAGATTTAATTCACGATAGATGTTAGATGATACTTGGAGCAAATTTTAAAGGGCTTTTTAAAAAGTGCAAAAACCAGTTTTCTGACCATTGTGTGGCCAAACACTTTCTCTGCTTTTACAGTTATTTTTAGACTTTAAAACCCACTTCAGAGTTGCATTTATGTTCCTTGCTCTTCCTAGGTTTGAATACCCACATAATTTTAAAAAAATTGTGAAGAAATTAATCCTGAAATGAGAAAAAATTTCTGATTACATTGTAAAATTATAGCTGAACACAATACCATTGACCTCAGTTTTGGCTCTTTTGCATCTTCTTTAGCCCATGAGAAAAAAACTGTATTCAGATAACCACATAAGAATGTGGTCAATACGTAGAGCTCCAAATGATCAATAGAGTTCCGAAAACAGTAGATCAATTGAGTTCCAAAGACATGATAGACTTAGAGCTGATTGTATGCTCAACCACTTCAATGTTATTTAATTTAATACATTTATATGCCTCTTTAATTTTTTGAGGCAGTTCCCTGCCTCCACATTGTGCTGTGTTAAAAAATAAACTGTGATACATTGGAGGAAAATGGCTTGAATCTATGTTTTATGGGAAGCTTGAAACTCATACTGGAGCTAGGAAATGATGGGGGGGGGGCATTCAGAGAGACCCTTACTTGAACAGAAATACACTCTGTGAATGTAAGCTTCCTCTGAGAATAAAGTTAGTGTTTCTGTAATGGGAAGGCCCCTTCCTTCCAGAAACCCTTTGAACCAGAAGAGTGCCTCTTCTGTACTTGGAGGAAGGATGCATTCATGGAGTGAGTTATCTGCTGAAGAAATGATGTCTTCCATCCATCGTCAAACTCTGTGGGAGCTGTTACATGATGGGATTTAGAATCAAGCAGAGCCTGATCTCACTTTTATTTTCTTGCAGTATTTGTGATGTGTCTCTGCCATTTAAAGGCTATGTCGGAAACAGAAGATCACCTACACAAGAGGCATGTTGATTGTTGTCATAAGAAAAAGTCCCTTTGGAGAGAACAATCAGGAGTGGAAGGACAAAAAGAGGCTTAATTCTTTTCATTTCTAATACTAATTGCTCAAAATTGTTTTAAAATACCAGCCAAGTGTGTCCACAGTCTGCTTTCCTATATTCCTATATTCCAGAGGGAAACATATAGGGTCCCATAGCCAAAAAATCAGTTTGGTGAGAGTGGTTTTGGACAAATTGCAGGACAGAATTGGGCATCTTCTTCCCCACTGTTTGTGTGTATAAACTGTTTTCTTTCCTAGGTAGGTTTGCAAGCTCCCCAGGATTTGCCTGGACACTCCAGGAATCAGCATCCATCACCAGGTAACTACTGAAAGCATTCCTGAGATTTTAAGGGCCTTAAAAAAATTTCCATCATGCTGAAAAAGAAAAAAAATATTAAGGAATAGTTTCAATGAGAACTGGCAACCCTATTCCCAGGATTGCATTTCACTTAAACAAAAAGTCAGGATATGGTCCAAATAGCTGTTGTGTAAAGTCTAGTTTGGCCCACTGCCTCAGCTAAATTGCCTTTGGGTTGTGGTTGCCAGCTTTGTGGACTTAGAATAAAGAAACCCATTTGCCTTTGCATGGAATCCATTTTCTCTCATCTTTTGGCAAGAGGCTTAACATCCATATATTCTTTCAGATGAAGACCTACCGGCATCTTCACAATAGAGAAAGTATGAATAAAATTTGTGGTCCACTAAGACAAACAGCTCTGCAGCCATTATGATTTCTTTGGTACTACAAACTGAAGCAGGACTTTCCAAGTCTGAAATCTCTTTCCGTGAACCTACCAGGTAGCCTCAGGTAAACCTATTCCTCATAAGCTTTTGTTCTCCAGCTGCAATATGGCAATATTATCTACCTGTCAGAATTCTTGTAAGGACTTAAAAATACATGTGAATTGCTTTGTACACTCAGAAAGCACTATACAAATTCAAACTATTATTAAATTGCCTCCCTTCTAACAGCTGCCTCTCTATCTGAATGTATGTTGTGAGCCAGTCTATAGCTCATCTGAAAAATGAAATGCAGATGCATAATAATTTGGGAAATAGCATTCTGAGAACAATACCTCCCAGACTTCTACAAGGAAGCAGGGGAGAGGGAAGGCAGCAGCATGCATCTGGATCACACTGTAGCTGGGTTTTTTTCTTACCTGTTTTTTTTTTTCTTACTGCAGTCCAGGTGTGGAAAACTATAAAGAGTCCTCCACAGGGCAAAAGTATAAAAAAGAGAGAAAAGGCAGTTCTCCTAACACCCTTCAGACCCCCAAGGACTGCAGCTACAGGTAAGTCAAAAATCCCCCTCCCATCCCTAGCAATAGTGCGATCCTGGCAATACAGGTAAGTCAAAAATCCCCCTCCCATCCCTTACAGCTTACAGGTAAGTCAAAAATCCCCCTCCCATCCCTAGCAATAGAGCAATCCTGGCAATACAGGTAAGTCAAAAATCCCCCTCCAATCCCTAGCAATAGTGCGATCCTGGCAATACAGGTAAGTCAAAAATCCCCCTCCCATCCCTAGCAATAGTGCGATCCTGCCTTCTCCCCTGCCCACTCTTTAAAGGGACATTGGCCAGTACTTCCTAGGCTGGAGGGTTACAACCCACCTGTTTGGGAATTACTGTTCTAAAATAACCACAAAATTGATTGGATGCTGCACAAAGAATATTTACATGTGAGCTTTTCAATTTAACATAGCCTGATAATTGTTAGCTTGGCTAATGATAATCATGCACTTCTCAGAATCCCTATTTGTTTTCATTCCTGATTGGCGACATCGTTTTTTGTCCTTTCCTATGGTGTCTCCATCTAGTTAATCACACCATATTTTTTATTAACTTACATTTACATGACAGAAATCTGATAGAGATTAAAATACCAATATCTTTTAAAAGAAAACGTTTATAAAGTTAATTAGATTTTATAAATCTAAATAAATGTTACCTTTTTTTAAACAAAGCACTCTACAGCTCCACCTAGTGATAGTCCTTTCAAAGCAATTCTATTGGCTCTTTGCAGAGATTGTTAACCCCGGTGGTAGCATGGTGCAATCAAGGAAAAAGTATATTGCTACGAGGGTAGCGTAATGTAGGAGGAAAATAGATTGGGAAAAAAAAATAATATAATGTTTCTCTTTTTTATTTTTGAACTGAAACGGTAGTGAATCATTGGCAAATTTATGAAGAACTGTTAGAGGCTAACTGCCCATATACATCTCTGAGGATTTTCTTGCTGTTTTAATCTCGTAAGTACACTGTGGGTAAGT
Source organism: Cryptoblepharus egeriae (assembly GCA_030015325.1). NCBI lineage: Eukaryota > Metazoa > Chordata > Lepidosauria > Squamata > Scincidae > Cryptoblepharus > Cryptoblepharus egeriae. The sequence continues at coordinate 84,331,012 of JAREYC010000002.1, read as the reverse complement.
TCCTATTGCCTGTAAGAAATATCACTATGCACTCAGGCAATGGAAGAGAATGTGGTCATGCTGGGGAAACAGTAGACTCTATGACCATGTTCTTCCTCAGATTACATCCTTGTTGCAAAAAGTCTATATTATTACACCATCTGAAGACGGCCAGCCAAGTGACCTCTATGGCTTTACTAAGGGTTAAACAGTTCAGCTTCATGTCAGATCCAATCAGACTCCAACAGGATCTGCCCATTCCTCAGTCAGAAATGAATAAATTTACTGTGTCCTATATAAGAATTTTCCAGTGCCTAGTAAGTAACTGTTGCGAATATCAAATATGGGGCAAACTTCCAGTGAAGGATGTTATGGAAGATGGAATAATTCCATCTTGAGAAGGAATTATTCTGGTTCTCCACAGTATATTTTTTAATGTCCTTTGTAGATTTGGGTAGCAAATAATATTTTTCTCTATACTTTGTGCTTCAATTTGAAGTAAACTGATTTTCCCCTGTATTTGCATACCTGAGAACTGCCTTTGCCATCCAGTAATTTTTTATTTTAATATTAGTCATCTGGCAATTGGTATTTTGCAGTGTATGTTTGTTAACACTCAATGTTGCTTAGTATTGGCTAGCATGTATACCTGTATAGATCAGCATGGAAAGTCATTTTCAGATATGTTGCCCTCTGGAACCACTCTCTGTCCTGACGCTCAGAAATCTGAAGCATGTTCTATTGAACCACTAATAGTGCTGGATGACCACTACCCACTAACTCAGCATACATCCAGAACGTACCCAGAATTTCCCAATGGCTGTGTATTTCTGAGGAAGATTTCAATGGTGGATCATGCTTATCAAGGAATTTATAATTAATGCCCAATGAATGGTGCAATCCTCAGATGATAGTCTGAAAACTCTGATGATGCTGACAGCTAACAATGTTAATTCAGATACAGTAAGAAATTTCAGTTGATTATCTAATTAGCACCAATCCAGACTTACCCTAATAAATAACTAACGTTATTAATATCGTTAATAATGAGTGAAATCAACATATAGGTCACATGAAGTGATGACTGTTTAATAGTGATGACTACTTATTTATATAAAACTAGCTTAAAAGCTGCACTCTGGCATTCTGTAGAGGCATTCTGTCCTCCATTCTATATGGTCACCTTGGGTATAGTGGAACTGAAGGGTCTTGAATGTGCATCGGAGGCATACCTTTTCTCTTCAGCACTATTTCCCGAGACTTGAAAAATGGGTTGTTGATATATTTTCAGATGGAGAGCAGATATATTTCATATGAGCAGAAAGTAAGTAAGTAAGTAAGTATATGATGTAACCTTTCCAGTTACATCATATAAAATAGTTATAAAATAATTTAGGATGATTCATCCCATCAGTTCTGAAAATTTCGTCAATGAGGCTTTCAAAAATGAAAACAATTCCAAAATGCCAACCAATTTAGTGTATTTTGATTTCTAACTTTGAATTCAAAACATGAAATTCAGCTAAAATTTAAAAATTGATACAGATTTTGACTTTTACAACTTTCCACTATGATTGCTATAGTAGAGAATGCTCAGTTTTTTAACAAACAGTAACACAAAGGACACAATCCAGAGTTAGGGCATTGAAGACTGCCCTAGCTGGGCTGCCCCAACTGTTCTGAATCCAGAGCACGAAGTTATGCCGTATCCAGAGAGTCAGGAAGCCTGGGCTGCCCTAACTGCTCCAGAGCATGTTCAGTAGGGACCAAGTCAGTGACACTTGGGGAGGGCTTGCTCCCAAGGAGACATCCCTCAGATCACACTGAACAAGGAACAGCTGTGGTGCCTGCCTTATAAGGAGTCCCTGATGAGATGCCAGTACAGTCTACAGTGAATACAAAGGGTTCCTTGGAGTGGCCTGCTGTATCCTGAGATTGGTGGGTTGCTATAGTTGTGACATATTCTGAGGTTGAGAGTCAGGGGTTGCACATAGGTTGGCCAAGAACTCAGATTTTTGGTCAACACTGCCATTCTTATTCTGCCTTACCATGGACCCCAGTGGGTCTACTCATTTTTATACCTGCTCCTGAGGTGGTCTAACTCTGAGGAGCAGGAAGAGGGCATTTCTGCCCTGGAAACAGACTCTGAATACAAGTAATTGCTCTGCCCTAGGCAATGCTAAACATGCTTTCAACATGCCTCTCCTGAACATATAAGGCAGCCTGAACATATAAGGCAGCTAGGGCAGCCCAGGTCCACCTGTCTTGGGGAAGCCTATGTTGCCTTAGGCTGCCCATTCCTTTTCCAGAAAAACTAGGGTGGCCCATCTCGCAGTTGGGTCAGCCCAGTGATAGTTAGGGAAACCCAAGTGCACTTCTAGATGTGCCCTAAAAAGCTTTGAAAACTGTATTAACATAACAGAGTGAGGAGAAGAATAGTGATTGCCTATGATGTCATGGCCACTAGCCAACAGGTGTATATGTCATCCATATTACCTGAATCTATATAGCAGCCATGATTAAGAGAGCAGCAGAATTTTTTAACAGTGGGACATTCTTGCTTGAAAATGACTTTCCAACATCCCAAACACAGCAAAGTGGTGTTTGGATCCTGTATACATATATCGAGGAGGATTGTACATTCCTATGCAATAACTGTCCAAAATTATTGTACAAAATTATTGAAAAGTACAACAGCTTGATTCCCTGGTTCCAATCTTTATTCTCAGTTTAGCACAGTTGAGAAGCTTGCTTAGTTCTTCCAAGGGACTGTAAGTAAGACAGCTTGGAAGGAAAAGTGGGACTTACTAGTGAGACAAGGTAGCCCAGTACATTCTGGTTCAGACCATATGGTGAAGCAATCCCATGAGTCTTTTGAGCAGAAAATGATACAGCCTTAGTCCACACATTACACATCACGTCACAATGATTTGGTCAGGAGAGTTGGCCCTTTGTTATAGGATCATTCTTATATACAAGCAAAGCATTAGTGCATGGAAGCACAATCTGTGTTTATTATTACCTGTGCTCCCTGTGGTCTTGCTTTTGCTCTGTCTCTTCATCGCATAACCATATTTATTTTTATGTACTTTCCCACAACAGAGTCATTTTCAAAGTGAACATTGCACCCAATTCTCTGTTCATCATGAAGTCAACTGTTATGTTTACATCCTCCTCGGTACACACACTCAACATCATGGGTTATTATATATATTTGAAAAGTCTCTGACTCATACCTCCTGTTGCAGCAAAATCTCTGCAGGCAGTGCTCTAATAAGGCCAGCGGCAGATGTCAACAGTAACGGTAAGTAATAAACCAGTCATTGCAGCTTTTCCTTCTACCACTAGTTTTGCTCTCTAGCATGAGAACAGATGCACCACATTGCTCACCACCAAGTACACTGAATGGGAAAGTTCTTTCTTGAGTCAGTGACCTTGTTTGGCAACTAAATGAAAAAACCTCTGGTTTCTTTTTATTGTTCTTGATCTCTCAGCAGATTTTTTGATATGGGTAGTTATTGCACTTTTTCAGATTCTTTAATCTCAGGGTTTCATAGCTGGCCATATCGAACAGGTTGTCAGATACTAGAACTGCGAGTGAAATAATAATAATTCATTGCGAGTGAAATAACTGCAGGTTCCAGACCATGATGTTTCATTTGAATCAGGTCAGTCAGGGAAATTGCTCTGGGGTTTAGCTAATTAGTTTCAGTGTTGGTAATACATAATTCTATAGGTCAGGAAAGAGTAGAGAGGACAAGATGATGGCTGAACAATGGTATTTATTAACTGAGATGAGACAACTAGGTACAAGGCCCTAACCAAACTCAATCTATAAGAATCTTCTATTTTCAGTGGAAATTAAGACCTTGTTGCCCAGTACCTTCTGAAAGTCAGTTGTAACGCAACAAGCAACATATATTACTGTATTATGCCAATGTGAAATTCAAATGCAATTACAAGCAATTGTTTTTGAGAATTTGGGTTGGAGAAGTTGGTACACAGTAACCTAGACTAGATGAACCTTTGGCCTGATGCAGAAGGGCTTTTTCTACATTCTTAAAAAAGGTGAAGCAGATGATGGATGCTATAGCTAACAATTGGACCTCTTTGAATTTGTTACAACTATAAGAGATGGCACAGATCTGAATAGGTTTCATAGCATACAAGACACTGCCAGAGTAGGAGGCTGAGCTACCCCTGCTGCATGCAAAGGGTTGGTTCAGGACAGAATAGGACTGAAAGCACAAGGGTTGGGAAGTGTTATGGTAGTACGGGAATTTTTGAGGCGGGGAGGGCTGTGGTAAGACAGACCAGAGGGCAGTTTGGCGGGCAGACCAGGCCCATCAGGGAGGGAGACCAGTAGCATTATTAGGGAGGCCAAGGGGCCTGGGTATCACACTTGGGATAGGTGGTGAGGCTACTGGTGACCAAAATATCTAAAATCTCAGTGACTAGGAATAGCTACATACCAATGGGATCATGCTACATATCAGTGGGATGCAGTGCAGAAATTCAGAGTGAAATATCTCAATTCTATCAAAAAGTTATGGCCAAAAGCAGTGGTGGGCACCAGCAGGTTCGCACCTACTCTATAGAACCGGTTCTTAACAAGAGATAGTACATATAAAGTTTAAAAATAGCCATTTAAAAGTGGCTGCCAGATGGACAGAGAACCGGTTCTTAATTTCTTTGAAGCCCATCACTGGCCAAAAGATCAGAAAGCAATTTTCTTATGTATCAAAAGGCAAATGTGTGAAACTCCATAGAAAGTGAAAGTGAGCCATATAGCATGCTGACTCATGAGTAGGCAGGCTGAGAGGAATCCAATGACAACATAATTGTCCCAATCCAACAAAAGCAGCCCTCAAAAAACACCTAAGAAATAGTTGAGTGGCAGCCACCACAAATCCTGCTGGATACAATGCAAGCCAGTTGGCCTGACAGTTCTATTGTAGGCTAGGATTGGGCAAGAAACAAAGGCTACAATCCTAAAGACACTTTCCTGGGAGTAAGAGCCATTGAACACAATGGGATTTACTTTTGAGTAGACATGGTTAGGATTGTGCTAAAAGTGAAACAACCCATGTCAATAAACTTATCCCTCCAAAAGCAAACCACAACTGGCAAAGTAAAACAGTAAATATTCAATAAAAAGGTAGCAGATCAACTAACAAGCAGATACCACAGTATGCTTGATATCTATGTGACTAAGGGTGCAATCCAGAGTAACTATGGAGAGTCCTTGCTCGACATAAGAACAATTTACTCTAGACTGCAATATGAATTTCCCATAGATTTTCACTGGGTGGTGCCATAACTATGTTGATGTAAATGTCTCTTACATGCTCCTTAGTTACTCTGGATTGTAGGGTTAGATATCATAGCATGCAGCATTTTATGTTGTAAAAACTTGTGTCATCAAAGAAAGGAATTTGGGATAGGAAAGCTGAATGTATTTGGAAGCTGTTTCAATGATGTTTCTTTTTTGACTGGCATGCTTGTTTTGGCATGCCCATAAGAGCTGCCTTGTTTCTGTGGCTGCAATCCTAATCTCAAATTAGGCTGGCCTAAGCCCAGGCATAAGTCCTATGCTGTCCTGTGAGTGTCACAATGTGCCATAAGACACTTTTGTGCCACTCCTGGGGGAGGGTGAGGCCAGTGCACAGAGATGCGCTTGCCTCCCTACATCACGATGGGAATGGAAAGACTATTGAGTTGTGCTAGCCTAGGTTATGATTGCACCGTATATGTCTGTAATATCTGCTCAAGTCAGTGGTGTAGCTAGGGTGTGTGTGCAAAGCACTAGGTTTTGCAGGGAGCCTCATCACAGCCTACAAGCATCCCTTCTTCCCCCCTTAAAAGCCATTCTGGATGGGGGAGCAAAATGGAAGCCTGTTGCCTGCAAAACCTAGTGCTTTGCCTCCTCTAATAATGCCACTGGCTCAAGTTTTCTATTTGGAAATGAAGAGAAAACATCAGAAGTTGCTATTCCTCTTTCTGTCAGGAAAAAAATAGAAAACAATGAAACTCTATCACTTGGAAAAGGAGGCGAATGAAACAGAATCCCTGCTGTGGTTATAAATGCAGCTATGTGGTTTTTTATCTTCATATAAAAAGTAAAATGTACATGGTGGCAAAAAAGAAAATATTCCTTTGAGGTGGATCACTGAAAAGCAAGGAAGCTTCATTATATAAGAAATGATACATGATTAATCTATTAATTTCATTTTCATTCTTTGGGTAGAATGAATTCCTGCTTTTAGTATCTCCATAGAGAGCATTTAGGTTTTATAAGGAACCTTAAAGCAGCCAGTAAATGGCTTTTATTCTGCATCAGTAAAAAGCTACAGAAGCAAAAAAATTCTAATTGTAGCACTACAGTTCTAGTACCTACCCTCATGATCTCCACACCTAGTGTTTATTTTTAAACATGTAATTTGTTCACTTCCAAGGTTTTATTTCACAATGTTTTCTCTCAAGAAAAGACTTGCCACTTTTAAAACGAACGCCTCCCTAAAACCCGGTGTTGTCGGAAGCATATTCAAGTTCAAATATGTGTGAATACGACACTTTTAGTGCAATCCTAAGCTAGGCTGGCACAACTCATCAGTATCCCCATTCCCATGGTGATGTAGGGAGATAAGTGCATGTCTGTGCACTGGCCTAACCCAGCCCCAGGGGTGGCACAGAAGTACCTTACGGCACTTTTGTGACACCCCAGATCAGCACAGAACATATGCCGAGGCTTAAGCTGGCCTAACTGAAGCTTAGAATTGCAGCCTTGATTGACCTTAAGAACCACTTTCAACTCATGCTTTCTTCCATGACACATGCTTGGTTTGAACTGACGTCACAGTCTAACTACCGGTACTTGTTTCAATAAGAAGATAAAAAGTTTTGATGCACAAGGACAGAATGAAGTCACCTCCCTTCAGGGATGAGGTGCTTTTGGTAGCATATAGTGCAATCCAAACCCTTGGCTAGGCCAGCACAGGGTGACCTTATAGAATGGAGGAAATAGTGCCTGGACCTTTAACCATTGCATAGAAGACAGAATTGAGGCAGATGCTGATTTTTAAACCCTTCTATGTTGAGTTAAAGTGCCTAAAATCCATCTTCTTCAAGGTATGGGCACTTGTCCTCCATTCTATATATGATCACCCTGGGCCAGCAAAAGTCCTAGCACAAGTCCTGTGCTGGCCTGGGGGTGTTGCAAACATCCTGTAAGGCACTTCTTCATCATGTATGGTGGGTTAGGCTAGTGCACAGACATGTGTTGCCCTCCATACACCACTGTGGGATAAAGGAGATGGATGAGTTTTGCTCACCTAAATTGGTTAGGATTGTGCTCTCAGTTCTTATCTTTGTTACAATCCTGAAAGGTAGGCTGAAAAATTCAGATATCATATCAAGAATGTCAGTTCTTTTAAGTGTTTGTTGACCCTGATATTGCCACTGGAAAAGGACATGAAGATGGAATCATGCAATGTTTATTCATTTGCATCCAAAGGTACTGCTGTTTATGGGAAACTGTCCAGTCAGCTTCTGTCAGCTTCTTTTCATCTCAAAGATCACAAGCTACACCTGCTGAAATTCCCTCCTCTACACAATTGTTAAAGGCCTGGGAGCCCTGAAATTGAAAGTCTAGAGACCCTTGGCTAGAGACCACCATTATCAGAACTTTCAGGGTGGGCCAAAAGTAGGCTTACACTTTACATTTTACCTACAAAAGAAGGTATGCACTTTACATTTTTAAAAAAACATTTTCTTACATTTGTATGTATTTGTTACAATCATAGTTGTTCATGTACATACCGTTTATGTACTTTTCCAAAACTTAGATAAGGGATATAAAATACTGGTTTGCAATTATTGTTTGGAAAAATTAGATCTAAAATGTGAAACCAATTGTGAAAAAACAGTAAGGCTACTGCTGGCTCACCCTGTATAGACTACATCTGTCAGCACTGAACAAACTGAAGTCTTAAGTTACAGACTCTCCTATGAGAAAGTAATTAGATATTCCTACACCTTGACAAATGACAGTTCTGTAGTACATTGGTCTTCAAAGTGGGGGTTGGGAACCCCAGGGGGGCTCACAACTTCATTTCAGGGAAGTCACAAAAAGCTGGATGCAGCTTTGTCCCACATCTTGGAATCTTGCACTGGGCACCATTAATGACACTTCCAGCCATAACATCACTTCTGGAGGGTCCCGGACAGATTGTCATTCTTAGAAGAGGAGGTGGGCTGACATGCTCGAATACCAATGCTGTAGTAGGAGTTTCTAACTTCAGGGGTTCCTGAAGTCCATCCTCTCTGAACAGTGTATGGGGGACAGCAAGACCAAGAGTGATGAAAGAGTTAGCAGTTATGGTTTCTGTGGAGAATTTCACCTTCAGTTTCTTTCCAATGTCTGTGTGGTTTCAGGCTGAAAGGGGAACCAGACAATTGGAGGGCTGTTGTTAGTTTGACCTTACCCATCCAGAAGTTGGGAGCTCTTTGAACCCAATCTTATGCATGTCTACTCAGAAGTGAGTCCCATTATAGTAAATGGAGCTTGATTTCAAGTAGGTGTGTATAGCATTGTAGTCTCCGCTGCCTCCTCCCAAGCCTGTTTAAATTTTTTTCCTCACCTGAAAATAAAACCTTTTTGAATAAAACCTCTCCCTGTTCTGGATCAGGTTCTCCACTCTGAAGTATTATTGAAAGAGTGAGAGCATCTTTACAACTTTGTATAACATTCCTGGGGAGAGATTTTGGCTGCAATCCTAAAGACACTTTCCTGGGAGTAAGACCCATTGGACACAATGGGGCTTACATCTGAGTAGACATGGTTAGGATTGTGCTCTCAGTCTAAGGAACCCCTATTAGAACTGAAGCCAAATTAGTTAGACTCTAGTACAGTAAATTAATGAGTGCCCAATCCTATGCATGTCTACTCAGATGGTAGTCCCACTATAGTCAATGGGAATTTCTCCCAGGAAAATGTAAACAGGATTGCAGCTAGAGCCTCCTCAGCATCAGAAACTGTGCAGACACCATGTCTTTGTTTTCCTGAAGACATTAAATTTTGGACTGACTGATAATTATTCAGTTTCAAAATTCCACCTGGTCCTATAAAACTGCAGATTCTGGCTTGACTGTTTAGTCTGGGCAACATAAAGGGTGAGATCTTGGTCTGCCTGCTTCTCAAGGTTGCCATTATACCTCCATCTCCAAAAAAAATCCTCAAGACAGTTGACAGTAGGTTACATAAGGGATGGATGACATAATAAGAGGGCAAATTAGGGCAGTGTTAAACGTCTATTTTAAACTTAAAATTCAACTACTTCACTGTTCACAAATAAGTCATAGTGTTGTGTCTAGGCATAGCACACATCTCAGAATAACAGGGCAAGTGAGAAAACCTGATTCTAACGTCACATATTTTAAAATCTTTCAGCATAGCAGTTACATGGTTGTCAATAAACAAAAGTATTTTTCAAGATGATTTTTTTTGGGCACTGTTTTCTCCACATATTTTTAAATACTACACCGAAAGTGATTAAGATAATTTAATAGTTAATGTTCACTTGGCCTTTGTTAATCTGTTGTGTCAGTGCATACATTAAGCACTTTTAATGCATCAATTTAAAACTCATTGCAAACTATCAGGTCACCAGAACAGTTTATATTTTATAGGTCAATCCTATCTGCAATGTTATGAGAGTGAACAGAGTTCTGCTATCCTAATAGACCATATTACCTGGAAAAGCTGTGGAATTACAGTAGAATAGCTTGCATGTATTCTATTCTTGCCTCCCCCTCTTCTTTTTGTCCATGCCATGGATGCCTAGCCAGTTAAGTGAGTTCCAGGCACCCATGGCATGGACAAAAAGAAGGGAATGCCTTGCTAGTTAGGGCATCTCCCTTGTTTGTGCTGAAACCCATCTTGCCTAATTTCCACCTTGTATCTTTGTAGACCCTGCTTTGCCTGAGAGCCATTGAGCCTCCCCCTTGTGTCTAATTCTGGTCCCTTCCTTGGCATAAGGGCTCCTTTCTATTGATGGATGTCAATACAGTGACTTGAGCCCACCATGGAGATGCCTGTGTACTTGTTCATGTGGTTGTTCTTTTTCTTGGGAGCTAGATTTGAACCTTGGCCACACTTTGCTCCCCACCTTCTCTGATCCTCTGCCCCAAAGTGCGTCTCTAACTACCAGTGTTGGGGTTAACTGGATGCAGTGACTGATTCCTTGGACATCATATTGATGACACATGGATGTTATGAATGCCAAAGCCACAGTGATGATGTCTTAATGTTATAGTGAAGCTGCATTGCTGTCAGGATGCTGTTCTGTGGATAACAGTCTATGCTGGTGTTTTTATGGACATTGGGGTGTTACTGGGAAAGGCTACACCCTGCTTTGACCCCTGTTACACTGGTATTGGGGCACCATTAGTGTGGTGTTGTCAGTCTAGACTTCAGATATGATAGATGTCATGCTGGCATTGATGCAGTGCTGCTGTTGTGTCCAAATAGGACTGGGAATAAGAATAGGATTATTTCATATTGTAGTTTTATACTCTATACATTTATACTGACTGTTAAAAGAACTTGACCAGGTGGATCTCATTACTTCTTTCAAAGTTATCCATGTTTTTTGGCTACATACTATGAGCAAATGGTTCTGCTTGGTAGGAAAATCCCACTCTAATTAACAACTATTGGAACTGTTCAGAGGCTTTGCCCATTTGTCAAATAAAAATTTGTCAGTTGTTCCTGTTAACATGTGCTGATAATTATAAATCTTATACATAAACATATTCTTTTTTTCCTGAGAAATTTTCACGTAGCAGCCTTGTTAAAAAAAAGTAAGGTACTATGAACAAATAAGTGCAAAGACAAGAGGGGGGAATCTACTAACAGCCCACTGATCACACTTCTGATGTTACAGTAATTCTTGCAACCAGAAGTTAGCACAGCCTGATTACTTGAGCACATAAGTGTTCTTATGAATGGTACACTCGCATGCCCAGTTGTAAGAGAGGAGGAGAAGAGTGATGGGAGTTCATGGCTCCTCTTCTGTGATTAGGCATGTGCAGGTAAGCCATCTTACTGAAATGCTTGCACTAGTTCTTAGACTGATTTTTTTAAGTTTTGCAGAGAGAGAAACAATTGCAGCTAGACTCTCTGAATATGTCAGGGAGCTGGAAAAAAATGCAATCATGCCAGTTAGTGGTTCTGGCTTAGAAACATCTGTGAATTTTTTTGTATGTTTTAAGAAGCCACTTAAGTTAGATGCCAGCACCACACTTTATAGTCTAGAGATTGTTATGGATTATTTAGACTCTTACCATAAAGAAGAAAGGGTGAGAGCAAGGGATTTCGTAGGACTGATCAGAAGTAACACTGGCAGGGGCGTAACTGTCTGGAAGGATAATAGATGAGAAACAGTTTACTTGTCCAAGGGGAATGATGAAATGCACTGTGAGAAGGAAAACTGACTTGGGAATATAGTTTGGGGTGCATGAATATGGTGTGTCACACTTTTTAAAGTATAAACTTTTGCTAATCCCCATTATGATCATTAGCATTTATTATTTATTTAAGGAATTTAAACGCCATGCCAAAGAAAATGCCCAAGGGGCTTTTATCTTTTTTTCCCTAAGTCCTGTGAGACTTAAGAGTACAATCCTAACCGTGTCTACTCAAAAGTAAGCCCCATTATGCTCAATGGGTTTTACTCACAGGAAAATGTCTTTAGGATTGCAGCCTAAGAGTGAGTGACCTAGGAAGCTTCTTGGCCAAGGGAGGATTTGAACCTGAGACTTCCAGGTCTCAGTCCCACTCCCTAACCACTGCACTATCCTTGCTCTCTGCCATCACCATCAGTTACTTAGGTATGGGTACAGGCAATAAGGATCTTTTTGACATTCTGAATGGGAAATTAATAAAATTTAATATTCTTAATCTAAGAAATTGGATTGATGTTATCAGTGCTACCAGGTGGACCACTGTGAGAAGATACCTCTACCATACATTTTCTTGCAGTTTTTGGTACTGACATTTTATTAAATTTCTTCCTAAATTTATTTTTACTTATTGTCACTGACTTTTGCTCAAATAGCCCAATCCTGTCAGGGCCTTATGCAGATAGAGCCTGCTCTGAGAAGCCCAAACCAGAACCAGTGGGCTGCCAATGCAGTACTGAAACTGGTTGGTTAGTTGTAGGATCACCTTTGGTATTCATTCCTGCTTACCCTTTGAGAGGACTCTCTTGCAAATGCCTCCTGTGACTCAGATTAGAGAAGGGTTCTCAAATTGTGCGTTGCTATGCCCTGGGATATCATAGGTGCTGCATAGTTGGCAGTGAGACCTCATGGGACACCACAAACAGTGATAGGAAGGCCAGCCTGATCAGCTAAGCTCCTGCTGTTTTCATACACTTGGAAAGACCATCCTACTTCTGTTCATAGCATCTTATGGCATCTAAACCTTCCATAGCATCTTAACCAGGAGGTCCGGAAGATGCAAGCTGTATTTGCAACCTGTGGGGGATTGTGGGATGTTGATGATTGGGAAGGACTGGGTTGGGAAATAGTGACACAGGGCAAACCTTATATGTATTGGCTCCCCTTAATTCTAGGGATTTAAGAAGTACCTCTTCCCTCATAGCTCAGGAAGGGCTCAAAATGATCATGCGATGTTTGAATGATAGATTGGCAATTGTCTCTTGTGCCTCTGTGTAAAGTATATTGCTTGCTGCTTTCCCCTCTATATCAATCAATCATTCAATCAATCAAACAGTATTTATATACTGCTTTTCAACAAAATGTTCTCAAAGTGGTTTACAGAAAAAATTAAATAACTAACAATGTATTCATATTAAAATTAAATAACTCAACAGTGGAAAATTAAATAAGTAATAGTGTCCCAAGTGGACGCACAATCCAAAAAGATGCAAAAGAACACCAGCAGAAGCCACTAGAAAAGGCACTGTTGGGCTGGAAAGGTCTAGTTACTCTTTCCTTGCTAAATAAAAGAGGAACACTCACTTGAAAAAGTGCCTCTTGCCAAGGTAGCAGGGTTTTTCTTTAGGAGTTGCTTTTTTGTTTTCATAGTTGTTGAACTGCCAACCCCAGCTGTTTTTATTTTAATAATTATAAGCTTTATTGCATTTTATGGATTGCAGAGTGATCAGGCAATAGCAGGCCTCCATCAGTCTTGAAAGACTATGGTATTGTGCTCGGCGTTGCATACACTGCATGCGAAGCACGAAAGCATGGGTGGATTGATATGGAGGATAGGCTGTTACCCAAGCAGCAAATCCCCCCTCTCCACGCCACTGAATTAGTCCAATGGAAAGGCAGAGCCAATACGATTGGATCCAGCTGGCGTCGCAGAGCTGGGCTAAGGATAGGAGCTCACCCTGTCTTGTGGGGCCGACTGGGTCTCAAAACCTGGCCTGCTGGTTAACAGACACAGCGTCTTAACCACTTGCGCCACCCACAGCCCTGCAATATAAGCTTTATTGCTATTTTAAGGGAAACATGTAAGCTGATTTGGCCATTTACCTGGGCAAAGAAAAGGCAGGATATAAACAAACAAACAAATAAAGCTTCAATCCTAAAGACACTTTACTGGAAGTAAGACCAACTGAATACATGGTTAGGGTTGTGCACCTAATAAATAAATAAATAAAATTATAATATTGAGCTCTCAATATAAATTCTAATTATACAAGTCCTCTGCAGCATGCATCCAGCCAAAAAAGACCCCCTGGGACTATCAATAATAATCAGGGCTTGCTCTTTCCCCTAAACTTTCCTTCTGAACTTTTTATTGCAACCTTTGCGTTTTTGTGGTATCCTCAGATTTCTTTCTGATCAGCAATCTGCTCTTCCTTGCCTCCAGGTGACAATTTCTCATCTCTGTTTCTTCAAAGAAGGTTCTTCTAATGAAGCCAGTTTCAAGAAGAGATGCCCCACAGTTTGCAATTTCCAGGTTCAGATTAAGACTTACAGGGGTCTGCAATGCGTTCTTTTGCTATGAGGTTCTGAGTTTGTGGACTTGGAGTTTAAACTTTATCAGAGAAGTGCTCATACCCTTTCCCCTCTCTCACACATCTTTGTGTCAGTCTCCAAATCCTTGCTCCTGTTCCCACTGGTGGCTGCTGCTGTTGTGCTGCTAAGTGGGAGTGAGAAGGAGAAGGCCTCTTTCCCCCTCTACACCTCTGGAGAATTACACAGAAACAATGCAAGTTTCATGAAGTGATTGAATGTCATAGCGCTTGAAGGATAGCATTCCCCTGTGTTTATAAGTAGTCAAGACATTGGTTATACAGGTACTGCAACAAACAAGCCTTGTTTCCCTTTGGCTGGGGTATCTGGCCATATATGAACTTCAAATTATATCTTTTCCTTCTCTCTGAAATCTATTTCCAGAATTGCTGAATTTGCTCCACATTAGCAAAGATGTGAGAAGGATATAAACTAGATATCTAAGGCACAATCCAGAAGTGCACTTGGGTTACCCTATGTATCACTGTGCTGACCCAACTGCAAGGTGGGCCACCCTAGTTTTGCTGGAAAAGGTTTGGGGCAGCCTAAGGCAGCATAGTCTGCCCCAAGACAGGTGGAGCTGGTCTGCCCTAGCTGGGCCAGCCTAGGCAGTTCAGGTGAGGCATGTTGAGAGCATGTTTAGCATTACCTAGGGCAGAGCAGTTACTCTGTATCCAGAGTCTGTTTCCAGGGCAGAAATGCCCTCTTCCAGCTCCTTAGAGTTAGACCACCTTAGGAGCAGGTATAGTCATGAGTAGACCTATGGGGTCCATGATAAGGCTGAGTAAGAATGGTAGTGTTGACCAAAATTCTGAATTCTTGGCCAGCCTAGCGGCAAACTCTACCTCTCAACTCCAGGATATGGCACAACTACAGCAGCTCACTAACCTGGGGATACAGCAGGACACCCCAAGAAGCCCCTTGTATTCATGGTAGACTATCCTGGCAGTCTCATCAGGGACTCCTTATAAAGCAGGCACCATAGCTGTTCCTTGTTCAGTGTGATCTGAGTGGGGTCTCCTCAGAAGCAAGCCCTCCACAGGTATCACTGTCTACTGATCATGCTCTGGAGCAGTTAGGGCAGCCCAGGCTTCCTGACTCTTTGGATGCTGCATAACTTTCTATTCTGGATTCAGAATAGTTGGGCAGCCTAGCCAGGGCATTCCTCACTGCCTTCACTCTGGATTTTGCCCCAAGTAGGTAACTGTCAAGTGGGAAGTCTTGTTTCAATATGTAGATACACCCCGGTTACAGGTTTTCCTCCATTATGTCCAAATGATCAGGCAGTAAAACAGAAAAAAGGCTGTGCGTCACCCCTGGGATGCGCGCACCCCCCTATCTGGACTGCACAGTTGCCAAAGTTGGTATCTGTGCAGTTGTTTCTGAAGCCAACTGGCTTCAGAAAGAGTACTGCGCAGGCACCATCTCTGATGCATGCACAGTACTTTTCTGAAGCGTTTTGGCTTCAGGGGAGACTGGGTAGGCTTCAGTGTTGGTGCCTGTGCAGTACTCTTTCTGAAGCCATTTGGCTGCCGCTCCAACTCCTGAGTGAGGCCGAATGGGCGTGCAGAGGTGTGGACTTCCTCCGCTCTAAGGAAGTCTCCTCTGAAGCTGTTTGGTATGCTCAGTGTGTTTCTGCCCAGTGCACCTCAGCTGGCCATTCAGGCCAGCTCCGAGGACAAGTGGCAGCTTCTGGCTGCTACTCTACCTTGGAGCAGGCCTGAATGGGCGCGCTGACACCCGGGGCCTGCCAAAGAACAGTCAAACTCCTCCAGCGCATCACCCCATACGGAACGCATCACCCAATGCAGCCCACACCAGCCGCACCAGACTGGTGACGCAACTGGGTGCCTGCCTTATAAGGAGTCCCTGATGAGATGCCAGTACATTCTATAGTGAATACAAGGGGCTTCTTGGAGTGGCCTGCTGTATCCTGAGGTTTGTGGGCAGCCGTAGTTTGTTCCATAACCTGAGATTGAGAGGCAGGGGTTGCAGCTAGGCTGGGTAAGAACTCAGATTTGTGGTCAACACTGCCATTCTTACTCTGGCCTTATCATGGATCCCTATGGGTCTACTCATTACTATACCTGCTCTTGAGGTGTTATATCTCTGAGGAACTGGAAGAGGGCATTTCTGCCTTGGAAACAGGCTTTGGATACGGAGTAACTGCTCTGCCCTAGGCAGTGCTCAAGATGCCCCTCAACATGCCTCTCCTGAGCTGCTTAGGCTGCCCCAACATGCCTCTCCTGAGCTGCTTAGGCTGCTTAGGCTGCTTAGGCAGAGCAGGTCCACTTCTCTTGGGGCACCCTTTGTTGCCTTGCTCTGCCCTAAGCCTTTTCCAGAGTTACTGGGGTGGAGCATCTTGCAGTTGCTCCACCCTAGTGATAGATAGGGCAACCCAGGGGCTCTTATGTGGACAGATTAGTTGCTCTGGATTGTGCTGTTAGTCTTTAAGCACATGGAAGCAATATACATGAGGGTTTTGAGCTTTTATTTTGTTATTCTCTACATTTTTCTTGAGTGTCCTACATTGGGAAGGGCTTCTCCTGTCCAATTATGACATATGGTCATAATATATGGTCAAAATCTTACAGAATTTTTTTTTGGGGGGTGGGCATTGAAGTTATTCACTTGATTTACTTTAATGTATTTACATTTATTGTTTGATGATTTCACCTCCAGCCAGGACATCACTTCTGGTGCATCCTGGACAGATTGTCCCTCTAAAAAGTGGTATGCTCAGTGTGTTTCTGCCCAGTGCACCTCAGCTGGCCATTCAGGTGGGTCCCAAAATAGTTGGTCCCAAGCTGGAAGGTTTGAGACCCTGCAATAAGTTGTTAGAAAGGTGACACCCTGGAGGGGGGTGACACCAGTAGTGACCAAAATGGCTAAAAATCATGGTTTTTAGGAATAATCCCATCATGTTACATACCATTGGATGCATAATTTACAGCAGAATGTAATGGAACAAACAAACCATTTTGAAATATATTTATTCTATTAAAATGTGCGGCTAAAAACAAACTGAGGTGGAGCAATGGCACATAACCATGCCCACCCAGGTTGTTGCCCTGCTCCCTGCATGGGGGTGACGCGAACTCTAGTGACATGCCTGCCAAGGACACTTTTTGTCTGAGTATACAAACTATGTGCCAGATCATATATAATATGCTAAAATGCTCCAGTGTATATACGGTAGGTGTATTGCTCAATGTATTAAATTGACTATATATTGGAATATTTCTCTGCTTTCTCATAGTTTGATCACCATCTTGTGAATGCATCAAAAAGGCCATCTGTGGCCTCAGAAGGGAGGGAGTCACTGGAAGAACTCCAGTGTCAATCAACCAAAGCATAGCAATGGATACCAACTGGAAGAAACATCCATTCTTCCACCTGGATGGATGATAATGGCAAGCTGCTGCCATAACAGTGAGTAAAGGAACAAATATGTGGGCAATAATTATACAATCACTACTGCCAGCCCACTTCCTATTTGCAAATTACAACTTATAGAAGTTAATGCCCACATTCTTATCTAGCCATAATTGTAGGCCATATTAAAGAATTGAATGTTATAAACGTCCAACAGCTGCCATTAACAATAATCATATAAGAGTATTGGATACATGCAATGAGACTTGGAATTTGACAGTGGCCAGGATTGTATACTTCCATAAAATCACAGCAGTCTGTCTTAGCAACCAGGTACCAGCATTTAAGAATTACATTCATACTGACAAATGCCAGAATTAATGTACATACTTATACAGAATTAATGTTCCCAGATCGAAAAAGAGAAGTACTGATGAATGTTCCAGCTGCCATTCATGAACATATGCTAAGACTAAGTTGTATCATGTGAATTCTGTACTTCTTTTGCCCCATTCCCAACTGCTGTCACCCAAATGTGGTGCTTGAATACTATATTCTCCTAATTCCAAACTTTATTGTATACTCTGTCAAAGCAAAGCATGAATTGATGCAGTGTTTGGGGATGAAAACACGCACAAGCACAAACAGCTTTTCATATGAAACCCAAAAAACAATCCTAAGAGTGTGCTCAATCCCCTTGCACTGGTTCAAACAAGGCACAAACATGTCATAAAGTACATTTGTGTCTTCTTTTGAACAAGCTGGTCTAGGATATGGAGGTGCGTCTACATGCGATGGTTATATCCAGCTTCCACAGTGGCTTGCAGAAATACCTTTGTCCCAGGTGAGCTTGATTGATGTGGAGGTCTGAAGGCAGAAGGGAGAGGGTGGGAGGAGATGGGAGGGAGGCATTGTGGGGCAGAGGGAGGGCAGGCGGAGAACTCGAATGAGGAGCGGGAAGCAGAGCTTGGATCTAGCAGTTATACCAGATCTAAGCCTTAGTCACTGGCAGATAGGAGTAGCCTCTGGTTGCTACTGTCAGTTTGGATCTGTGTCACTTCCAGAGGTGGCTTAGATCTGAACAGACTCATTGGGGTTCTTCTTGCCTTACTTGGGGGAAGGGAAAGGCCGTTGCCTTGCTCTGGGGTAGTGCAACCCCAATAGTGAGCAGGACAGAAATATTGTGCAGCCCTAGTGGTAAGTTGGTCACTACAGCTCCAAAGTATATTTTATAGTCTTGAGCTGGGATGTTGCATAACTGCCCATGATACACGTCATTTCTCTATCCTGCTATGGTTTCTGCCTAAATATCATTTCCCAGTTTCGGAAGCACTGTAGACCATGCAACTGACCAGAGACCATGAGCTGGTATTGAAAGTGGTATGAAAGAAATCTATACGTCATGATTATTTAAATATCAGCCATGTTTCAAAGTTATCATTCAATAGTATGCTGGATGTGGGATTGCTGGCACAGTGTCCACAGTATCCATTGCACTGCCTGGAGACCAGGCCCTTTGAGAGAGGTAAGACGTTAAAAACTGACCTTAACTTTCTGGCCACCATATGGTCCCCTATAGACCATACTTACTTTAACTTCCTGGGCACCATATGGTCCACTATGGAACTGCAGTTCTTTTGATGGAGCAGCTGTGAGGAGCCTGCAGGGGGCACGTGTCTCCTCTTTCCATAAGGCAACTGATGGAGTGCAATGCATCAGGGGAAGGAATGTAGAAGGACAACCCAGAGGTAACGCATAGATACCAAAAGACGGATGGATGGATGGATGGATGGATGGATTTCTTTCTTTCTTTCTTTCTTTCTTTCTTTCTTTCTTTCTTTCTTTCTTTCTTTCTTTCTTTCTTTCTTTCTTTCTTTCTTTCTTTCTTTCTTTCTTTCTCTCTCTCTTTCTCTCTTTGAAACTGGATGCTAGTATATACTTTACCAAATTAATGGTTTGAGCTATTTCCTTCATAACACAGTGATTTTCAGCCTTTTTCATCTCATAGCACACCATCAGTTTTTTTAACCATTGACAAGGCACACCATGCTGTTCAAATCCCCCCAGGTGCAATGTCTTTCCCCCAAATTCCCGCAGCACACCTAAGGATCATCTGCAGCACACTAGCACATGGTATACTGGTTGAAAATCACTGCCTTAAGAAGTATCCAAATTAATAAGGATGCAACTTTATTCACCTTTCCAGTGCCAACGCAGATCTGCCAACTGGATGTGCTGTGTATCCCATTGTGAAGGGGCTGGGTAAAATAAGGGGAACATCTGTTCCTTCACCTTGAGGGAAGGGGTAGCATTTTGGCTGCATCGGTGCTGAAAAACTGCATAGAATTTGGCCCTAAGACATGCAACTACATTCCTTATGTGGATATAAGTCCTTTATAATCTCAAGCCGGTGAGCTATTAGTTTTATGCTAGTTACATATTGTTTGGAATCTGTCTCTTGTTGGCCATTAATCAAATGGATTAGATTGAGAAATGAAATCAAATTCTTACAGCCCAGCACCTGATTTTCATTTTATCTGAACCATATCATATTTGAACACTAATCACATAGGTCTTGTCAAACATTCAGTGTTTAATCAGATTTCCCTTGGAATTTTTTTTCCTCATTTTTATTTTATCAACTTATGCATTGAAATAAAGGTAAAATCCCCACAATGGGTGTAGGCCTCACAATGGGGCTACAACACATAGTGGCAGTATTACTGGTTCATAGGATTAGACTCTTAGACTCCTGCTGGACATCTTGCTCATCTTCATACCAGCTCCAAGCATAACATAAATGTTCACCCCCAACTCCAGCGCACTGCGCATGCGCCAACCCCTGGCGCATGCGCAGTGCATCTCCTCCCACTGGAGGAGACGCACTACGCATGCGCCGACCCTGGGGCTGGTACATGCGCAATGTGTCTTCTCCTGTGGAAGGAGACGCACTGTGCATGCGCCGACTCAGGCGCACGCACTGTGCATCTCCCCCAGCAGGGAGGAGACGCACTGTGCAGGCGCCAACCTCAGCACTTGCCTAGTGAGGGCAGTCAGAAAGATGGCAGCTGGCATGGTTCGCCAGCAGCAGGGAAATGGGAAGATCCTGTTCGGGCGAGTAGGCCCGAACCGGCATCTGCCCATGCCTGGTTTAGACCCTTAGATGTCCTGTTGGACATCTTGCTCATCTTCATGCCAGCTCCAAGCATAACATAAAGGTTCTTCTGAGCTAGATCTGCACAGAGTGTAGGAGCATTTGACTGCAGTAAGCAGCATGAATAGGAAAGTCTACATTGTCCCTTCCTGCCACCTGGAAGCCATTATCAGGAAGCCTAATCTGAAAACTGAACGTGAAAATGCAAAGTGAACGAGAGCCATCTCACCATTACCACCAAAATCTCACAAAAAAAAAAAAATTCAAAGTGAATTTCAGGACCCCAGAAGCATAGCATCTGAAAAATATTGCTGTAAACGAGAATGTTTAATACAAGTTCCACAAGCTGCTAAATAGCTGGGTATTTGGTCGATCCCAGAACAACTAGTCAAAGTTGGTATTTTAGAAGTTAACTGTGACAGCATCTGGGTCTGGCCACAACTTCTTCCTTCCTCTCAGTAATAAGGAAAGAATATTTCTCTGTAATGAATCATTTTTTATTCTTTGAACTATCTAAAAATAACAGTAGCGAAGGAAGCCAGTCATTTGACTATGTATATTTAGTCTTCTCCAGCTGCTTGAAATGCTGATGGGATTCAAGTTCTTTGGGATTTTGGTTTAGGGTTGCAGATCTTTCTTAGCAACAGTTGCTATGCAAAAATATTCAGAGATGGCTTATTGTAGCTGATCCTAGATACAGATTTAGAACATCTGATGATCAAAAACCCCACACATTTAAATGTACTTTCTGTTACTAATAAAACTCATCATTAAGCTCTTTGTGCTTCCCAGGTATTTTTGATGAGCTGGATCTAATATCCTCATTAATGATGGGCTTTACACAGGACTGCTGTGGGTGGTGCATGTGGTTAAGTCACTGTGCCTGTTAACCAGCAGGCCAGGGTTCGAGACCCAGATCGGCCCCACAAGACAGGGTGAGCTCCTGTCCTTAGCCCAGCTCTGCGAACGCCAACTGGATCCAATTGTATTGGCTCTGCCTTTCCATTGGACTAATTCAGTGGCGTGGAGAGGTGGGATTTGCTGCTTGGGTAACAGCCTGTCCTCCATAACAATCCAACCCAGGCTTTCGTGCTTCGCATGCAGCGTATGCAGCGCCCAGCACAATACCATAGTCTCTCAAGGCTGACAGAGGCCTGCTTTTTACACAGGACTGCAGAGAGAGAGACAGTAAAGGGCATCTTTCTTTCCCTACTTGTTCCAGTTTTCTCAGGCCATGTATTTTACACACTTTTATTATACTAGGTTTCTATACATCTTGTTTGGCTTATAGCACGAGAGAGGGAAAAATTGTCCTTATCTGTCTTTACATGAAATCTCAACCTGTCTTTGGTGAAATGTTTTCTCCATAAAGTCCACTTTGTTCACAAATCTTTGTGAAATGTTTAATGGTTCAAGACTGTGAATCTAATCAGAAATCTCACTGAACTTAATGGAAGTAAATGTGTATAGGATTCAGCCTAAGCAGTTTATGTTTTATATGGTAGCCAGTGCCAGATTTACGTATAAGCTAAACAAGCTATAGCTTAGGGCCCCCCAAAAAAATTTAAAGGAAAAAAAAACTGGATGTATATTTCCAAAATATAAGATCCAGTTTTTTCCCTTTAAATTTTCCAAAATATAAGATAAAAAACAAATAAAATAAAACCTACATACAACAGTATTTTGTGTTGTGTAGGCTCTATGATGTAAGTTATGGGCCCTGCCTGCTAGCCTGCTGGACATATAAAGTGCCCCATTACCTTCAATAGCTTAGGGCCTCATCAAACCTAAATCCAGCCCTGATGGCACACATAAGGCACTTTGCACTGATCCCTTTTAGAACCCTGGAAATTTTGTTGTGATTCATCCAGGTTCATCAATGTGGGGGGAAAATGATAATTGTGATATATAGTAATGGCAAACTACTGTGAAATCATGTGCTGAAATTCTGCACTTTTGTCTGTCGACTGAGTGGTGACCAGTCTTTAAGATCCCAAGCCAGTAACTTTATCACAATCATGTTTCCCCAGGGCACAATGGCCCATTATTATTACACACTACTTCCCATGCTTTTATTAAACACCAGCAATTATAAAGGCCTCGGAATATTAAAATCTTGATTTTGGTGGCCCCTTAGAGACAGGAAAATACACTGTCTTGTAACCACCACTGGCTTGTGTATGGACTTATTTCACTCTGGCTGTCAAATGAAGAAATGTTTAATGTGTGTTCTTGACATGTGCAGAACATATAAATAAGGTAACATGGGAAAAAGTTACTTCATCTTCATATTATAGAATTGACATGGGGCAGAAGACAGGAATGGTTTTTACCCTCTATTCAGATGGTGTAACATGATTCACAATTATAGGCATCCCCCACTTCTTGGATGTGTTAAGGACCACATCACTATCCAAAAGTGAAAACCATTGGATAGAACCTAGGCTGCAATCCTAAAGAAACTTTCCTGGGAGTAAGACCCATTGAACACATTGGGGCTTACTTTTGAGTAGATATGGTTAAGATTGCGCTCTTCGTCTTTTTTAGCTTGCAAACGCTGAAATGCTTTTATTTGCTTTATATCCTGTGCGATGGTCTTCCATATGGCTGAAAGGGTTCAGCTGTAACAGAAGGCATACCGCTTCTCCACACCTTTATAATTCCAACTTGCTTAGGAAGATGATGCAGTCCTGTTACCTGTAAATTGATAAAACATTATATATTTTTTTCTTTTAATGAAAGATAAGAAGACGATGGTGTTGCCGATGTAGGAGTAAGCAGCTTGCGTCATGACTGCCCAACCAATGACAATAATAATAGTATGAAGTTCCAAAGAACTTTGAGAGAAACAGAGGCTAGTTCTTCAATGTTAAGCTGAAATCTGTTTAGTTCATAGGTCTAGGCAGGTCTCTTCTGTTCATGTCAGAGAACCATCTGTGCCACAGCATTACAGCACCGGAGCTTTGGAGAATCAGGAATGGATGCCAGTTTCCACCCTGAAATGCCTCTAGTCCACAGTCTTGCCTGCCGGCCGCACACTCCCCCCCTCCAAAATGCCTCCTGCATTATATATATACAATTTTTATATTTCACTATATTTTACTCTATATATTTCACTATATACTACTGTAGTGGCTCAGTGGTTACTGTGCTTGTCAACCTGAAAGTCAACAAGTCAGCAGTTCAAAACCTGACTACCACTGGGGAGTATTCCCACTGCTTGCCCAGCTCCTGCCACCCTAGCATTTTGAAAGCATGTCAATGCATGTAGATAACTAGGTACCACTTTGGTGGAAAGGTAATAACATTCTGTGTTGGCCATATGACCATGAACTTGGCCTTGTCAAGGGGATGAGCACTTCCCTTAGAGGCAGCCACGACTAGCAGGGCATCCGGTGGAGGACACCTTTACTTATATATTTATAAATGTCAGCCTGGACCAGGACAAGGAAAACCACAACACTGCTTGAATGGGTGGAGCTGTCGTGGTAAGTCGGAGGATAATGCAGCAATTTCATGAGGTTGTTGTGAGTAGATTGCCACAAGGGGCAGTGCAACACAGATCTGCAGGCACCCATTCTATTCCTGCTTGTTCTTCTTGGAACAAAAATAATTTTCCCCCCTTCCTTAACGTGCTCTGTGGTCTCCCAGAGCCTGCTTATCACCGATCTAGTGACCCATCTTCTCAAATGTGAATTTGTAATTGTGGTAAGGTAATGTGAGCTACTTTCCTCAAAGGAATGCCATATAGTAAAAAAAAAAAAACCCATATTACTGATTACACCAATTGATCTGCTATCTTAAACCTAGAAAAAAAGCTGACATTTTGAGGGATTCAAACCAACATTCTAATGTCAATAGAAATTGGTAGGGGTTCATCAACCTATAGAAAAATGGTTGCCAAATCTTTTATCACCAGGGTTCACTTTTTTTAAAATGACACCCTATCAAGTCCCATCTAGGTTTAAAATCTTTAAGAAAATGTATTTATTTGTCAAAAAAATTATATTCCAAAATTGATTTATTTGTCTTAGCGAGGCCTAGATTAATAAAAAACACATTTCCTGATTTTAATTTTAATCTTATATTAGAAGGCATCAGCTAAGATTGTTATCTTTCCATATTTATTTTATTATATTTTGCTTTCCTATTCTGGTGCAAATGCTTAAACTGGCTTACAATTTAAGATTCTCTCTCTCTCTCTCTCTCTCTCTCTCTCTCTCTCTCTCTCTCTCTCTCTCACTCATAAAGGTGAACAATGCTTGCAAACTGCAGAAGCTGAGCAGTTCAGTCCTGCACTGTGCAAAAGAGCTGCTGAGCTTTTCGCCAAGGCAATTAACAGCTGTCTTACAAACTCCAGGAGGTAAATTATTTGTATGGTAATTAGCAGCTATTTGATTTTGAATAGCCTCAGGGTTTGAGGCAGTTAGATGCCTTTCCCTCCATTTTACAGAGGAGGCTCTCCTCAGCACTTTGCAACCCACCTAAAATCAGGTTGTGACCCATAGTTTGGGAAACGCATAGGCACGGTTTATATTAGTTGTCTAGGCCTATAGCTACAACTGTAAAGCAAAGACTTGAATGCTAAACCCCACTGTATTCAACTGGATTTACTTCTGAGTAAACACAGGTACTGAGTAAAATTTCTTTCTTTCCTTCTTTCTTTCTGTGCTGCTGCTATTAAGATTCGGAGGACAGTTTTGAATACTCTAGTCATCTTAATTCTGAGTTGCAATTTCTTTCTTTCTAGTTTTTAATATGTAAATTTATACCTACTCTTGTCTAATGATAATTTTAATGTCATCAATCGGGATTTTTTATTACATTAATATACTGTATCTACATTTAATATTCATGCAAGAAGGCACAGACAGAATGTTTGTTTGTTGTGGTATTTCTGATTGTGCTGTTCGAAGACTGTAATAATAAATTACCTTACTACTGCACTTTAAGACAGATACTACTGCACTTTAAGAGCTTCATTTGAGTGATGTCTATGCAAGCTGTAACAGAGTGACATTCGACCAGGGCCTCTGTATTAAAGGATGTGTTTGCATTTACTTTTCCGTCTTCTGAACAATACCTTAAAACTGAATATCATAAAACCAAGCTTGATTGGGACTATCCTCATCACTACCACCATCTCCACCATCACCTTCTGTGTACATGGTAGAATGTGTTATTTATCTATGGCTGAACTCCTAAAGACACTTTCTTGGGAGTAAGACCCATTTAACATAATGGGGCTTACTTTCAAGTAGACATGGTTAGGATTGTGCTCATATGCACAAACTTATAAGCAGTGGTGGCAGGTAAGGTTTGGAATTTGTGGGACAAATGTATTTTGCTTGTGCGCATCACTGCAATAATTTTAGTGGTTCATGTGTAAAATATACAGTTTTCTTATTTTTTGAATAACCTCTGCATTTCAAGCAAAAGCCCTTAAATGACACTTCTCCTGTAAATGAATTTTGCAAAGACTTTCATCTGCCACTCTAGCAAATGACAACTGACAGTCCTATGCACTATCACACTACATCTGATATTTATCTCTTGTGTATTTAAATATTTGTAAATGTATGACCCAATACTGCTGTTTACGACAACCCAATTTATGTTTCTTACTGCTGCAGGGCTGACATAAATGGCATGCTGCTGCTGAACTTGTTAGAGCCTTTGGAGCAAACGGACAGCAGCTCTGCATGCCTTCCACTGAAGGGACCAGCCCATGCCAAAGCAGGTAAAGTGGCAGTGGAGGTGGTCCCTTAGTGGACGATAATTTGGGGAAGGTTTAGGGGGAGAAGGAAAGCAAGAGGTGGAGGTGGGGCCTGGAGGGTTTGATTCTGGTGGCAGCACTGTGCACCAAGATGCTATCTTCATTTTTGCAATCCTTACACTCATTGGAACTATACTGGCAAAATTACTGGCATGTATCTGAGGAGGTCCCTCCATAAGGAGCCAGTGAGGTATAAGCTTAAAACTAGATTCAGACAAGAGAAAGAAGCAATGAGTAGAGGTATTATTAATTTTTTATTTTTTGCAGATTGTGTTTTCACTTTTTAAAAAATAATGAGATGTAAAAAAAGTTATTTTTTAATTATAATTCTTTTATAGATTTAAAAATATTTTTATAAACTATAATCACTTTTGAAGTGTAAAAGGTATGTGATGTAGGTGGTATAATATCAACAGTTACTACCACAGTCATCAAACACGCACCACCTCAGCACAGCCCAATCAGCCTAACGTAACCAATATATATGTTGGTGCTGTATAGAAGTGCTATAATTTTTTGTAGTCTTTTTTTGTTTGTTTGTTTGATTTTTTTTATAAAAATGAGAAGAGAAGAAAGCAGTGTTATGAGTTTTTATCACCAATAAATCACACCTCTAGTAATGGGATTGGACTCCAGAAGAAAAACAAAATTAGTCAGTTAGTGGCCTAGCCATGCTCATTCTGAAAACTTTAAATTGATTAATTTAACACAATGAAAATTTCCATTTTTCCCATTTTTTCTTTAAGGGGCCAAACTCCATTTAGCCCTATTGGGAACTGATTACAGAGTAAAATGGGTAGTAGGTTGGTTGGGTCACAGAAAATATGTGAAAAGGACAGGATTCAGGTGGGATTGATAGGAAAATAAGGAAGTTTCAATCACAACGGCATGCTGAGAACTGGATGTGGGAATAAGGACCATAAGGATGGAACTTAAATGTGCTCTTCTTTGGGTATGTTATGGACTTTAACATGTTTGAATCCTTATTATTGCAAAGTCCCATTTTTGTCTTTTTGGACTCAGGACTTCTAGTCTGTTTCAACTTGAGAGTTCATAGACGGTTACAACTTGAATCTACAAGCTGAAATTCTTGGATGTAAGGAATTATGTATACTTTTCTTACAGTGCAATTCTAACCATCTCTACTCAAAAGTAAGTCCTACAGTATTGACTGAGGCCTACTCCCAGGAAAGTTTATTTAGAATTGCAGCCTTAGTGAAATTTCACAATCCATTTGGAATAACACCGTAATCCAGTTTCTTTTCAAACTTGGGTCATGGAAATTTATTGTGAATTTTTAAGAACATAAGAAAAAGCCTCCACTGGATCAGGCTATCTAGTCCACCTTTCTGTGTCACACAGCAGCCTACTAGATGCCCCAAGGAGCACATATGATACCTCGTGCATCCTCCCCTGCATTGATTGAGAAGATCAATATGGCAGACAAGCACCACCAAAACACATTTTGCCCTTTATGGCTGATCTTCATGGGTATTATAGGCTTATGAGAAGTAGTGGAGAACATTCCTGATAGCACTTTTGAGTCATGCCAGATAATGCAAGTTTGGCAGTGTCTTGTATGACCTTAGTGTGCATGCAGGACATGTCCAGTAGACTGCAGAGTGCAGAGGTTATGTGGCAAAGAAATCAATGTGGAAAATGTTCCCCTAATGTAAGTGTTTGAAAAGATATAGGTTAATTGTCCAGGATGGTGTGCTGCTACATTAGTATGGCCTCAATGTATTGAGGATCAGCTTGTACACCAATTTAAAATGGGTTTGTTTAACTGACTTGGGAATTGAATTTTTATCTAAACAATTGATCAGCACATTTTCTTAAAGAGGAAAAAAATCAGTTTCTGCAGTTTGGGGTAAGATTGCATTGACTGTTTTGCTAGAATAAGGAAAAGTGTTGCCTCTACCCAGCTCATTCTCAGTTTAAAACATCAAACATCCCTTTCTTTGTCAAACATATCTGATATCCACAATATTCAGAAAATTCAGACAATTACAATGCAGTGTTTTGCTCATGTCTGAAAGCTGAAAGTCACTGATGATGGTGGTATGTGTGTGTATGAGAGAGAGAGAGAGAGAGCGATTTGGCAGAGTCACAGTAGAGACATAGAAACTGCAGTAAAAAATTTCTTTTCTGCACCACCTGCATTAATTAGACACACCATATTTGGTTAATCTGTTTCACTTAAACACAAGAGTTTACCTTCCTTTGCCAGTGGACCATGCCTACCACATTTGCCTTTAGTTTGGTTGTCCAGAAGGCTTAACAACCAGGTGATTTATGGTTTGTTGAAAAAACACAGGATAACCTTCAGCAGTAAACCTTTTTCAACTACAAGCTCATGTGCTTGGACTGCTAAGTGAATTTAAATATGCTACTGGCAGTGTGAAGAAATAGTTTCTATGCAACATCAGTGTGAGTGTTCTGGTCTCTAAGTGTAGACTCTGACACAAACAGCTCTTCCCTTGAATGTATGTCTCTCCCCCTATGGATGGAGGGACTGACAGATGGGTGAACAGGTGGAGACAATGCCTTGCCAACCTGTCAGTTTGGTAAAGACTCTCTTCAAGAGAGCAACTGAGAACTGGGAAACAAAAAGGATTTGTTTTTCTGCACAGAAAAATAAAATGCTATAGACTCTTAATAAACATTGTCAGCTATAATTATCACCCTCCCAGCCTTATGGATGCATTCCTGAAAGGAAACTGCCCTGCTTTCAGAATTTGGAAATTACCTGCATAGAATATAACATTGTTCTTGACTGCAATTCCATCCAAACAACAGGTCTGTTCAGGACTGGCATCAGGGGTTGGTCAGGTGGGACAGTGGTTGAGGGCCCACATCCATCACAAGATCCACTTACCCAGTACAGTGGAATGTGTCGAGATAATGAACAGAATGTGTCGAGATAATGAACACTGGGACCATAACACATGGAAGTGGTTAGACCCTTTTCCCTCATGCTGTGCTCTTGACATAAACATTCAGGTAAAATAAAACTTCACTCCTGAGTTTAATAGTACCTGTAGCTCCAAAAAGGAGCATTTTGATTAGGACAAAAGTCCAATGGGAAGCAGTTAAATACTCTATTCCAAGCACCATGATCCTGTTACCCCCAACCCCCAGGCAGTAGGCATGGTTTGGTGGTTGAGTGACAGGATGTCAGAAAACTGCTAAGCAGAAAAGATTGGGTTGAATTTTGAATGGGAGACTTAAAAGCTGATAAAGCTGTCATGAGACAATAAAGCCAGGAAGTGTCACTGTCTATAGCTTGTCCAACCTAAAACTGCTCCTGCTAGAAGCTTGGAAGGCCAGATGTGATAACCACACCATGAAGGATTCCATCTTGAATTCTATGAGCTGCCTATAGAACAACTACATACCTCATGGATAAAAGCTAGGTAAGCCACTTTGGGCATTTGCTTTGGCATGGGAAAGGGAAAATCCCTTTAATAATAAATAAACCTCACTGGTACGCTTTACATTTTTAAAAATACAATTGAATATAACATATTTCAGCCCTTAGGAGGCAATCATTTATACATTTACCTCGAGTGTGTTTCCTTAAGTTTAATCAGAATACTCCTGAGTAGACATCAGTGGGATTGTGCTGTTAGGCAGGCAACACAATCTTAAGTATGTTTACTCAGAACTAGTTCTACGGAGTTAAATAGGATATATTGCCTAATAAATCTATGTAGGATTCCAGTTTAAAGATGTGCAAAATTCATTGGATTTACAGAGCAGGACTTCTCAAATTTTTTTTTTTTTTTGGACAAATCTTTCCAAACAATACCCACCATTTCCAAGGGTATAAACACAAAGAGTTGAGTTTAACTCATAACCTTTCACCATTTATCTCTATCAGTGCTAGTGCATCCCAGTTGATTTGAGAGTATTGTTCTTACCTGGGAGGATTGCCAATTCTGGAAGTACAAATAATATGTATGAAGAACCCTACCAGAGTTTGACACATTTTTTGTTTGCAACCATCTTTCCTTTCATCTGCTACTTAAAAAGGGGGGAGAAATGTGAACATGTTCATGACCAATGAAATGACCCCTTCAACACTTGTTCATCTCTCTTGGCAAAAGATTGCAAATACTTTGCAAGGTGGGAAGGGAGAGCGAGAATTTGGGCATTCAAATTAACTTGTCTGGCAAGCTCATCCCATTGAAATGCAGTACAGAGAAACTAACCCTACAATCCAGAGTAACTACGGGAGCACGTAAGAGACATTACGTGCACCCGTAGTCACTGCACCACCAAGTGAAAACCTATGGGAAATTCATTTTGCAATCCAGAGCAAATTGTTCTTACACTGGAGCAAAGACTCCCCATAGTTACTCTGGATTGTGCCCTATGTTTGCATTTGTAATCACATGCAACACAAATGTCCCTGCTGTATACAGTATTGCATTCAACAACATGCACATCTGGATGTTCAACACAATACAAGGCAGTTTCAGTTTGGTTACTTTGGCAAGGGGGATCTATTGGTCCTTCCATTCACTCTGTGGCTAATAGTTTTGGTTAATTTCATTGAGGGAAAAAGAAACATCAGTTTTGGCTCAGTAAAGGTTGACACTAATTATTCTGCCCATATGTTTTAAGTGATCTGGGACTGAAGTGGCTCAGTGGTTAAGATGATGTACTTGTCGCCCTGAAGCTCTGCAAGTTGGCACTTCATGACCTGAATACTGCAAGATCGAATGGGCTCCTGTTAATTGCCAAGTTCCTGCCAAATTAGCAGCTCGAAAGCATGTAGATAAATAGGTATCACTTCAATGGGAAGGTAACAGTATTCTATGCCTCTTAGGGCACAATCCAGAGTAACTACAGGGAGTCCTTGCTCCTGTGTAAGAACAATTTGCTCTGGATTGCAATATGAATTTCCCATAGGTTTTCACTAGGTGGTGCAGTAACTACGGGTACACATAGTGTCTCTTACGTGCTCCCGTAGTTACTCTGGATTGTAGGTTTAGGCATTTAGCCATGCCGGCCACATGACCACAGAGGCATCTTCTGACAGTGCTGGCTTTTTGGCCTTGAAATGGGGATAAGCACCACATGACTAACAGGGCAACCTGAGGGGTACTACCTTTACCTTTTCATGTTTTAAGTGCTTTGATGACTTCATAGGAAGGTTAGGTTGTTCATTGTTTCTCAAGCCTTTTTGCTTGTTCCCTGAGCCTTCTGTCTCATGTGGGTGACAGTAAACATTCTGGGAAGGGAAACACTTTGGTCAATTTCTAATTGTTGTATTAATGTTTAATTTCATTGTAATACAAAGTTAAATGATTTCAGCGTAAACTGAAACTGTGCTACAAGAAATATTAGCAAAGTGATCACATTTCTCTACTTTATTCTCCTTGAGAGTACAAATTAATCTCATAAGTGTTAAGATTATAATTCTAGGAAAACAGCAAACACGCTCGTTGGGCTTTACAGTGGCTACCTCTGCTAGATAAGCCTGACTCAACTCCACTTCAAGCAGTGCGGCAACAGCACCCACACTCCGCATTCTAAGTTGTGAAAATTCCATCATTAATCTTTTAAGAATAAAACAAAGAAATATGAGCAAAGCCAGCTGATTGCAGAGATACCTCTCTTTCTTGCAACGGCATGACATAATTTGATGCCAAATGGCACTGTACTCCAGGCGCAGACAGAAATCAAAGGGAAGGTTCTACGCAGTTGTTACGAAAGTTGGCTTGCAGTAAATATCAGCCTTGAGTCATAGAAAATCTGCATCTCAATTTGCTGTGGATTAGTAATGAAAGGTATAAAAATGGAATTAGTGTGTGCACATGACTCCCTGTTGTGCTATAGGCACACAGAGGCCCAGTAGCCATCACATTAAGTCAGTGGGTCTTTTTCGTTTTCTTTTATGTATTAAATCTTGATCATTTGTTTCTCAAAGGAATTGCAAGCCTGAACCCGATCATCATGCATAGCAATAAATTGCATGTTTACTCAGAGGGAAGTCCCATTGTGTTCAGTGGAGCTTACTGCCGACTGAATGCAAATAGGCATAGAATCACAGCCTAACACAACTTTGTGACACCTGTATTTTTTTGGACTGGACAGTCCAGCTCAGTCTCAGACAGAAAAGATAGCTAAGATCTCAGCTGTTTCAAGCTTCACACAATCTACTTGGGATTTACATCTGCAACCCTTTATCTCCAACACTCACATCATAGCATAGTGCATACAAGAATAAAATATGCAAAAGAGCAGGAATACAAAGTTTTATCTGGTTAACCAGATTGGTCCTTGAGAGCCCACTCCTAGGCTTGTCTAGTCAGACATAACTTCCATTATAGTCAATAGGGCTTACTCGCAGGTAAGTACAAATGGAATTGCAGCTTTCAATTAATCCATGGGGCTCAATTTGAGCAGCCTTGGAAACTGTGATGGACACCCTTTTTCTCTCTGGAAAGGGAGGCCTTGATCTATCTCCGCCCAAAGGGAAAGGCTCATATCATATAGAGCTGGGTAGGACAAGATGAGGTGCTGGGGGGAGAAGTGGTGAAAACAAACATATGGAGATGACTTGGTGACAGAAAGGAATTGAACAGAATATTGAACAATGATGCTTTTGGAGAGATGAAGTCATATTATATGCCACTTAAATCACTGAGGTCTGGGGCTTGTAGTGATGTAGCTCATGTTCTTTCAATGCAGAATCTGGGTTGCAGTCAGAGCAGCACTATCTCCTGTGATGGTGCATGAGCAAAGATCATCAGAACAATTGGCTGGAGGCCATGGGTTACTTCTGGATCTCTCCTGGAGCAGCTAAGTCAGTGGATAGGACCATCTGGGGAAGGGTTGGAGCAGGATCAGGACCAGCCACATACTGAAGGCAGGTTGGGGAAGCTTTCAGTGGAAGTGGTGATGTTGATATCCTATGTCCATGGTTTGGGCTCAACACACCACCTTTAACGCATTCAGATTGTGTTAAATCTGCCCATTGGGGACAGGGCAGCAGTAGAAAAGGTAGAGTTGTTTTTCTTACCTTTCCATCACTGCCTGGTCCTGGCCTGGTCAGTATGTTCAACAAAGGTTGTACCAGTACCACTTCACGCTTGGCTCTGGCTCAGGATAGGATTGGGTTGCCCCAACAACTAGGTCTTAATCAGTTGCTCAAAATCAGTTGTTGTGCTTACCTGGCCTCCACAAGGAGGGCATTCCAAAAGCTAGGACCACAAAAAAATTGGCCCTGCTCCTTGCTAGTCCCCATCACATTTTTGATTAACCAGGCACCTGAAGCAGTACCTTGGTTGGTAATCTGAGCATTTGTGGGAAGGAGGCAGGCATGAGGCGATGATCCTTTAGCACTGAGGGCCAGAACCACTGAAGTTCAGAAGCATACATGCACAAATGCACAGCTTTTCAGGAAAAGCATTACCAAAATGGGTTGCATAGCAGAATAAATGAGAGGATGTTTTCCCCATCCAAAGGAGCTTGCAATCTACAAAGACACACAAGAAGAACACAGTTTCAGTCTGGTGCAAAATATTCTGGGTAACTGAACCTGTGTTTCTTTAAACAGAATCATACAATTATACATTTGGAAGATGCCCACAAAGTCATCTAGTCTAGCCCCCCACCTGTGTAGCAGGAAATCCTCCAAGAGTATCGTCGGCAGGATCCATACATTGATGGAAACAGATGGCAAAATTATAGTTGGATGGAATGGAGTCTGTATTTTTTTCATGGTAGATGAAGAAAAGGTCTTTCAAAATCGTTGGCTGACTTGCAAAACTTCTAATTTATTATCACCTCAGACAGACAACAGATGTAATATTAAAGCTGTAATATAATCAGTTTGTGTCACTGGTCCAAGACTAACAAAAAATGTCCTTTTAGCAAAGTTTGACTGTCTGGCCAATTCATTATCACACTGGAAAAGGATCCAACCAACATGAGAGACCTTCATGGCTGAATATTCAGGGGCAGAATTTAAGTTCCCCAGAAGCATATCTGTGAGTAAAATGCCCAAATGCTAGTATCAGCAAAGCCTAGTATCACAATTCATTGTATATGCGTTTAGGAGGGAAGAATAATGAAATTAAGATTATTTCATGCTCAAATGCAAAGGGAAGAACCACTGAGGTGTGACAGGTATGGCCAAATTCTAATATTCAATTTATGACACCATGACAATGTCCCAGTGTGGTAAATTGGCTGCAGGCTTCAAGTGGCTGCTTCCTACATCCATATATAAGAGGGAACTAGGGACTGTGTGGATGTAGGGCTCATAATGGGAGAGCAGGAAGATACCCAGTCTACTGTTTCCTCATGGAGGTTTTCTGTCAGAAGAGGAAAACTTAGGGCACAATCCAGAGTAACTACAGGGAGTCTTTGTTCCAGTGTAAGAACAGTTTGCTCTGGATTGCAATATGAATTTCCCATAGGTTTTCACTAGGTGGTGCGGTAACTACGGGTACATGTAATGTCTCTTACATGCTCCCATAGTTACTCTGGATTGTAGGGATAGTTGGTAACAAACCAAGACCAACATGATCAGAAATTTAAGGGATTTAACTGGTGATAGGTGACATGAAAGAACCAACTTTCTAGCAAGGGGTGTGGAATATATTACAACTCTCAATATAGAATGCCCCAAGGAGAAATAGTTATTAGTGGCCACCTTGGGAGATCTGAAATATATGAAGCCCTTCCTCACTCTCCCATTTTGTCCCTCATGAGGCAACCTTTTCCCATTTAAGATATTGTATTCAGAGCTGGCCTATTCATCAGGCTGGCTGAAGTGGTCACCTCAGGCAGCAGACTGGTTGCAGGCGACCATCTCTGCCTGCATGCCTCCACCGCACTTCCTTCTCCTTCCACTTCCCGGATCGGAAAATCTATCTATCTATCTATCTATCTATCTATCTATCTATCTATCTATCTATCTATCTATCTATCTATCTATCTATCTATCAACAGTATTTATATACCGCTTTTCAACTGAAAAGTTCACAAAGTGGTTTACAAGAAAATGAAAAAAAGTTAATTAATAGCTAATGGGTCCCTGTCCCAAAAGGGCTCACAATCTAAAATGCAAAAAAGAACACCAGCAGAAGCCACTAGAACTGACATTGCTGGGGTGTGTTGGGTCAGTTACTCTCTCCCTGCTAAATAAAAGAGGAACGATCACTTGAAAAGGAGAAGGGAACAGAGTGGAAAATGAAATATGGAGGGGAAGAAAGTGATGAGCTGCTAGAAAGTTAGAAGTTTGAAAGAGTAGAGGCCAGCAAATCATCTGATAGCATTTGGCATGCTCCCTCAGGATATATTGGGCCTTGCTTGGCTACTGTGTTTTTAATTTGCCTTTTTGAAAGTGATTTGAGGTAAACACTAATACTGGGCAGGGGGGTAGGTGGAACGAGGGAGAGTGTTTGGAGGTGGGGGGCACAATATCCACACCCAGTTCCTATATCTTGATCCTAGATCTTATCCTACAGTTGGGTTCATTCAGATCTGCACCACTGATTTCTCTGGTGCAGGTCCAAGTAAATACTTTGGAACAATGGCTTACTATGTACTATGGCTTACTTTGGATACGGGAACAAGCTTTCCACTCTCAGCACCAGTGACCTAGCAGAGAATAACTTACCTAATATTGTCTCAGAATCAGCTTCTAATTCTCAATTTCTGCCTCAATCAGGATTAGGTGACGGTGACCTGAACTCAAGAGTGGATTAAATTCTACCATCAATTACACATGAGCAAGCCTTGTTGACTTCAGTGGGACTTATGATGAATAACCAGGTGCAGGATTTTGACCCACCTGCCTATAAACATCGTCAGCTTTTGTGGGAAGCCGTTTATAAATTGTGGCACATTCACCTTCTGATAAAAGTGCTCTTGAAATGATGATATATTACCACATTTATGTCTCCATCTCTCGTGCCTGTGGGGACAACTAAGTGGGACAAAACATACACGAAGTCATTTGCAATGCAATCCATGTTCTGAGCATGTGGATTGGCACAATAATATTTCTTTTAAGAGGCAGCTGAGGAAAGATGCTTGTGCAAATGCAAACATGCTGCTTAAAGACACGTGGGTAGTACAGTTTGATGGATGGCAATCTAGGCTATATAGGGCACTGCTGGCCATTTACCAACAGCAGTGCTGCCTCCAATAGGTGCCAGCTGGTAATGGGCTTCCCTCCTGTGGGTCACTGATTAGTAGTGACAATTTGTTGTGCCATCCCATCCCACCCCACTTTCTTGCCATTGCCATGGCCATTAAATGCTCCGTTGTAGCTTAGATTGACTTCTCATATCTTTATTGTCTGGCATCATTGCCCTGTGTAAATGCATACCCAAAGGAAGATATAGAGTGGTTTAGGTTTATGTAGGTGCAGTGATAGAGGCTTCCTGTTATCTGTTTCATTGTGACATGCTCATTTAGGACTAAGTTGGAAGCAGAAGAGGAGCCAGGGGGTTTGAACAGAAAGTGCTACATAGCTCAAAAATTCACTACATTACTTCCACCCTCAGACAGAGTTTGTGAGCAAGGGAGAGGGGAGCTTACACTGTGAGTTTTGGAGCCTTGCAGCATTTTCAGCTCTGCCCCCTCCAGTTCTGCTACTGATTGAAGAAAATAATCACCATGCATAGAAAACTGAAGATTTCTCCAAAGGAGAAAGATTTCTCCAATCTTTGGAGAAGATTTCTCCAAAGGAGCGTGAGTGCTTCCATACTGTCCATATTGTGTTAAAACACATTCAAATGATTCTGAACATAATTATAGAATGTGCCTTCCCCATCCAGGCACATTTTGGGAAGCAATGATGGGCTTTTCTAAAGGTCATGATTCCTCCTTCCTCATGTTTCTTTATGTAAATGATGGGCTAAACCTATGGTTCCCAAACTTACTTGGTCCATGGCACCTTTTGGACTCATTGAGTTCTACATGGCACAGCACAATCTCTTCTTCCTGGCTATTGCGACCAACACTGTGAGAAATTTCATTCTATTCTAGCAGGTTCTTGCACTATTCTCACAAGATTGTGGGTGACATTTGCAAAGCTTTAGGATGCGATTGGAAAAACAATCTTCTAACAGTTCTTATGTAGAAGTAAAAAGATCCAGAAAACCTACTCATTCTACACAAATTTAATAATCCCATGCTGACAGTGTTATAATGTATAGCTCTAAATTCTATTTAAATTTCAACTGTCCGTTTGTTTCCTCTAATTTTCCTATAAAATCTTTAATAACTTTTGCCTTTGCTATCATGGTGACAATTCTGTGGAATGCCCTACCAAGAAGTGATTGCTAATTGGTTTCAGATATCTAGTAAAAAAATAGCTTTCCAGGAAAATTTTTTTGGCGTATCCTAGTGATGATGTCTTAACTTTGCATTATCAGATTAAAACATCCATTACATCTCAACCTTTCAGTACTACCTATTATTACATACTATTATGCATCAACCATCAATACTATCAAAGAACTGTGGCTTTCAGATTGGCTGGGGAATGCTGGGTTAAATTATCAGGTGTTCTCCAGTGAGCTAAGCGGATGAAAGGCAGCTTACCTTCTCGTATTGATTTTCTTCAGCAAATAGTCTCACAGGGGAATGTTGGTTGTGTTCTAGCACATGCATACACCAAATCACTTGAGTGATGGGGAGTTTTGTATGCACAGATAATGCAGTGTAGGCAAGGGAAGTGCAAGAGTTGATGAGGTTAAGCGCTGGCCAAAGCAACATGCCCAGCAAAAGGCTCTTATGGGTAAGTTCTCCCCGAACTCTCAATACCAGTGACAGTGAGAGTGCTCAATGCACCAGAAGATGGTGTGTGGGAGCCTCAAGGCTGCCCATAGCTGCACCCTCAGCAACATAGTTTTGACATAAATGCAAGATGTGTTCAAGATTCTTCAGCAAAGTGCCAGCATTTTATAGTAGACACATAGTGTGTCCTGTGCACACAGTGTGGAAAGTATCCCCTGCAGACAGAAAGCTTGAATACCACTGTGATTTACCACTGTGTATCAGCTATCTGTGTTGGCGAAATACTAAATATGATGGCACAGATTGCAGTAACTACATGATGCAATAACTACATGATGCTTTAACTAACAAATGCTGCAGAATATCAGTTGTTCTGTATCACATGTTACCTAGCAAAGTCAGCAATGATTCAGAGAATGTTAGACTCAGAAAACATCTGGAAGATATTCAATATAACAATTTATAAGAGAATTCTTGGGAGCAGGACTTTAATTTATCTTTAATATTGTGCAGGTGTTTCAAAACAGAATCTCTTGGAAATTTTCCATTCTCATGACTCAACAGTGTGATGTAGGTTTTTGACTAATTCCAGAGCTCTGTGCTCTGATATTTCCTATATCTAATGGCCTTATAATAGCAACTTTTCCTTTCATTCAAATGACCACTTGCTGGACCTCCTCTTTCCTTCTCCTTCTGGGAAAAAAAGCCTTGGAAGAGGCATCCTCTTGTTACCATCTGCCAGATCTCTGGAATAATGGTATTGTCACTGATGTTTCAAATATTGTCACTTCAAGTTCCAATGCATTTTATTTGTATGCATGTGGAGGATCGGTAACCCATGAGTTGTAATTTGTATTAGTCTCATCCTGCTGACAGTGTTCATTATGTATCTGATTTGGCATGCAAAGGAGAACAGAGTTATATGCTATATTTTAGAAGCAGGAGCATGTCACTGTCTTTATTCAATGTATGTAACATCAATCATGTAGTCATATGGCCATTGGCACCAGCCATTCAATGCAGAAATGTATGGTACTATAATTCTCTATAATGTGATTAAGCATTTGCTTTCTCAACACTGATGGGACAAATGTTGCTTTATGATCCAAGACATCAAATTCTGATGGACAAATTACATATCCCTTTTAATGCATGAGTCCTGGTAAGTTTTGGAAGGAAATAATTATCCTAAGAGATATGATGCTTGGTCAGAGGCTTATCATTACTGTTGAATTTATTGCCAGATAGCCAGTCAACATCCCTGTACTTGTACTTGTATACCCAAGTACAGTGTATACGTGAACACCCCTGTACGCTTTTGTACGCTTTTGTTTGTGAATTATTATTCACTTCCCATTTGCCATGATGTCACTTGCTCATTCGCTGATCAGATTCTGTTGAAAACAAACACTCCCATACCCAGAAGTAAGCTTCATTCCCCCTGTGGGGGAAGAAAGGCGGGATAAAAATTACTTAAATAAAATAAATAAATTCATTGTGTTCAATTATGTTTCATCCAAGTCATCTAGTGCCCTTGTGTCCTGGCAATGAAGGGCATTTTCCAGCAGTTTGAAAGTTTGGCAGCTGTTATTCAGTGCTACGCCACCATTGATGGACCACTGCTTATGGATAGTGGTACAGCTTGTGCAGCGGGTTGTAGAAACTCCATCAGTGCTGCTAAATTGGAAGTTGTAGGTGAGGAGGGAGAGAGATGGCCAAGATGGCTGCCAGCCTTAATCTTTTATAGTGGCAAAGCAGGTTACAGAAGCAAGAAAGCATTATTCTGTTTAATAGGCTGCATCATACAACATGATCATAACAAACAATTCTAACTGGTTTACAGGTAAGCATGCTTGGTTTACCGGCGAGCATGTTCAGTAAGGTTTGGGCATTTCTTTAGAGTGATCTCACCTCTTCAGGTCACACTGCATCAGATTGGGTAGTATTTTATACTTAGTAACTATGAACTGTGTTTTAGGCCTGGGAACAAAGCTGTTTGTAGTTACTTACAGAGCGGCCATTGTTCACTTATCAAGTTTGGCACCAGATCCCGGCCATGAAGAAGACTTGACTGTTTCTATTTAGCTGACATGGTTCAGGCTATAGCAACATTATGTTGACTGAGAGAATTCTGCTGCGTTGTGCTTTTAACCACAGGTTTCAGGCCTAAGATATACCACCGATGAACTTTGTTATGCTCAAGGTATGCTGGGATCAGCCTGCTCAGATTCTTGGGGGGCTGGCAGCGTCCAAGAATAGCTAACTTGGAAGTCTACCAAATGGCAAGTCCAGTGGTGCCTTGTAAGAAAAACATAATTCATTCCAGAAGCATGTTTGTCTTACAAACCGTTCCTTATACAAAGTGGATTTTTCCATTGGAAATAATGGAAGCTCAGATGATTGATTCCACAACCCAAAAATATTCATATAAAAATATTAACTGTATGTAAAAATGATGAGAAAACACTGTAACCGAATGCAAAACACTGTAATATAAAACAGAACACAATTACTGTAATACTAATAAAACACTGTAATATACTGTACAGTAAAACAGAACAGAAAAACCTTTCTGGCCAAGGATGACTAATTTTCTCTAAAAGAGTCAGTGGTGTCTTTTTGAGCAACTTCAATAAGGAACTATCTAATGACACTTGCTTTTGTCTCCTTTTGAAGATTTCACAGAAATGTGAGGTTGCATTGTCATTAAACAGATTCATTGCT
This sequence comes from Cryptoblepharus egeriae, assembly GCA_030015325.1. Classification (NCBI taxonomy): domain Eukaryota; kingdom Metazoa; phylum Chordata; class Lepidosauria; order Squamata; family Scincidae; genus Cryptoblepharus; species Cryptoblepharus egeriae. The sequence goes on along the minus strand of JAREYC010000002.1, from coordinate 84,290,186 downwards.
TGCACTGCTACAGCCTTATTTGGGTGGGGCTTTTCTACAAAATATGGCACAATTTTCCAATGTTTACAAATGTCCTTAATCTTATTTGATGTGAGGGATTCCTCCTCCTTATTTTCCTCTATAACCTCTTGCTGTTGTTCATGATGCAGATCCATCAATTAGTTCATTTTACAACAAATTTTCATTGTAAAACTGTTTGTTTTCCAAGGCACTGTTTGTTTTACAAGACAGAATTCTTTAGAAAATTTAGTTTGTCGTAACCCTTAGATGACTAACCGGATTTTTTATCCAGCAATTATAATTTATGCAAATTAGGCTATTCTTAGATGGTAATTAAAGCATTCATCTTACAAGTTATTTGTCTTACAAGGTACCACTATACATATTTTACTTACTTCCTGCAGGCTGCACTGTTGCCCTCCCTTTCTTGGTGAAGATGCATGCTATAATGTGGTGGTGGATAGGATTGGATAGTTATTTACATACACATACCCCCAAATCCAGAGTAACTACGGGAGCATGTAAGAGACTTTATGTGCACCCATAGTTAGTGAACCACCTAATGAAAACCTATGGGTGGTTCACTAACCAATTCATATTGGAATCCAGAGTAAGTTGTTCTTACACCAGAGCAAGGGTTCCCTGTAGTTACTTTGGATTTTGCCCATACACACCAGTGTGCCTGGACAATCTCAGAGGTAGAGAACAGTTAGGTGTGGAAGTGGGTGAGACTTCTTTTTCTTCTCAAACTCCTTCATCCATCAAAGAATTAACTTGGTTTGCCTGAGCTGCCAAACTAAGGGCACAATCCAGAGTAACTACGTGGAGTCTTTGCTCCGGTGCAAGAAAAACTTACTCTGGATTGCAATATGAATTTCCCATAGGTTTCCCATAGGTGGTGCAGTAACTACAGGTGCACGTAATGTCTCTTACGTGCTCCTGTAGTTACTCTGGATTGTAGGTCAAGTCTGAGATCATTAGGTTGGGGAAGGGGAAAAGATGTCTCTCCTACTGCTGGTTATGCAGAGTAAATGCTGTGGGACCTCTCACTAAATATGCAAAAATTGTTTTGTCTTGCATCCTTTCTGTGCATAATTAGCTGGTAGTTGAAATTGGGGTTTACTTGGGGGAAGCATTTGTAGCATCACACTCAAAGGCTTTTTAAGTTGCAGTCCTATACATTATTACCTGGTGCTTATACATTATTCCCAGTAAGCCTACCATCTCATGGTTGGAGTTGCAGCAGTACGGGATAGCACATGCAACCTGTTGCACAGGTACCCAGCATTATATTACTCTTTTTGTGCATCTTGCTAAAAACACTGCATCTTATCTTGCATGCCAGCACAGATACCTTTAATGCTAGTGCAAGAGATTTATGGAAAATGGGAGAAGAGGAGCCAGATTTCTTCAGTCAGTTCCTATGTACAGTACATTCACTGTGGAGTAATTAGGAAGACCTTGATTTGTTTCAGTACTATACAGTAGCATTTCTTGGCTTCCTTTTCTCCAGGCTTTTGCTGTTTTGATTTTTCTCCCACTTCCCCATGCAGTGTGCAAATATGAAAAAATGTCAATTTGCAGGTGTATGAAGCAGCATTTACATACTTGTTGAATGGGTACTATACCTATTTCAAGCACAAAACAATTCAACATCGAGGTAAATCCGATGAGACCAGGATTTTTGTTGCTCGTTTAATGATAATGTAAAACTATAAAGAAAAGGGTTAAAGTTGTTGCTAAAATATTACCACTATTCCATTTTAATGTGATGTGAATGTGTTTTCTATTTGGATGGATATGCCTACCAATCTAACACAATGTGTGTTTTATGAATGCTGAAGCAGTTAGTTGTAGATCAAGCCATCAAATGGTGATATAAATCCCAGAGCAATTCTGCACACTCCGTACATGGCTGTCATATTTGTTGATGTGACTGGAGTTTTAAATATTCCTAATCATGGCACAGAGTCAATGTTTACATTATATCATGGGAGCTTTCAAATTCCATCTTTCATTTCAAAGTCACCTTTTGTTCTTGCAAAAACAATCCCTGTGGAATTCAATGGGGCCATTAAACACTCTTTATATATTGTAATTGCCAAGGTTTTAAATAAATTTGTTTTTACTTCCTTTGTCCTGAGTACTTAGTCCAGAAAATGAAATTTTTGGCAATCCAAAGATGATGATGAGAATCCCTTGGATCTAAGTCCACGAAAGCATATGATATAATGATTTTTCTCTCTATACCACCACAAGACTCTGTTGGGTTTTTTATGCGTATCATACCTTGGAATGTTCAGGTACCACATAAACTATCTCAATAATATTTATCACTATTATTATTATTATTATTATTATTATTATTATTATTATTATTATTATTATTATTATTATTATTATTATTATTATTATTATTCCTATATTGCAAATGGGAGCTGAGATTTAAAGAGAATGGTTTGTTGAGGACAGTGGTTCCAAACTTTTAAGCATTTGGTACCCATGCAATAAAAAAGTTTTATTTTACTGTGGCTATAACAGTAATTGGAAAGCAATTTCCCTCCCCAAAATAGTGGGTTGCTTATCCTTTGATCCACATAACCTAATCTACCCTGTCAGATTTATGAGCCACCAAAAACCTCCATTTTCCCTTCCATAGATGAACTGTATCATTGTGCTGTTGGCAATTACACTTCATCCTTACACACAATTGTTTTCCCTTGGGATGCACATTATACATGTGTTTTTAAAAAAGCCTGTCAATAACAGAGAGGGTGTAAGAGGGCGGACATAAGAGTGATTCAGATGTTTCCAAGATGGCCGACAAAATGTCAATAGTGATGAACGTTCTGGGAGACCCACAACCATCAGAACTGAGAAAAACATTGCAGATGTGCATGCAGCTGTGAGGGGGAATTGTCAAATCACCATCCATGAGGATGAGCAGATTAGTTACAATTCAGTTCAGTCCATTCTCACTGAAAATTTGGGTATGAGATGCGTGTCTGCCAAGTTTGTGCTAAAACTGCTTTCAGCTGACCAAAAAGAAACTCAGGTATCAGTTGCACAAGATCTCCTTGACTGTGTTGAGAACAATGAAAACTTTTTGAAAACAGTCATAATGGCTATGACCCCGAAACCAAGGCTCAGTCTTCGAATGGAAGAACCCATCCTCTCCAAGACCGAAGAAAACAGGAATGAGTCGAAGCAATGTGAAGACACTGTTGACCTTTTTCTTCACCTACAAGGGGATTGTTCATCATGAGTATGCTCCACATAGTGAGACAGTAAACAAGGAGTACTACTGTGAAGTGCTGCAGCATTTGTAGGATGCTATTCATCGGAAAAGGCCAGAATTGCATACGCCGAGTGAGTGGGAATTGCACTGTGACAACGCACCTGCCCATTCAGTGCAGCTTGCGCAGCAGTTTTTGGCCAACCACAACATTCCCCTTGTCCAACTGCCACCATATTCCCCAGATCTTGCACCATGCAACTTTTTCCTCTTTCTAAAAATTAAATCCCACTTGAAAGGACAAACATTTTAGGGCTCGAGGAAATCCAAGTGAATGCGACAAAGCAGCTGCTCATTATCTGAGAAAACGAGTTCCAGGAATACTTCCATCAATGGAAACAGCACTGGATTAAGTGTGTGGCTTCCGAAGAGGACTACTTTGAAGGCAGATTAAATGTCAAATTGTTATGTGTTATAGTTTTCTTTTTATAGCACCAGTCCTGATACTTATTGATCACACCTTGTAGATTAGGAAAGGGGCATTTTTCTTATCACCCCTATTTGGAGCTATCCCAACTATTAGCTGGCACAGCTCTGAGAAGGGATTCAGGTAAGGGCCCCAGGTACAAGGAGAAGGGTGTCCAGATTCAGGAGGGGAGATAGGAATGGCAGAGGCCTCCTCTGCTGCCCCCTGCTCTGCCTTCCCCAGCCCAAAAATACCCATTCCAACCTCCTATCCAGCCCTGCACTACTCAGTAAGTAATCATTCTGAATGGTGGCCAAAGATCCAGATGTAGCATGGGCAGGCTAGCACAAGCCTTCAAACTGGTGCTGCTTACTGGTATTCATCACAAACATGCTTCACAACACATTTGCAATGGCTAATGCAGTTGCAGTGACTGGTATCCCAGTAGGAGCGATAGATAGGGTTGCACTGTCAGTCACATGGACTTTCTACTCTATAGCTTTCAGGGAGTTAGAATTTTTATACACCATGTGTGACAGGCTTTGCCACACTTGCTTTTCTTAGTTTTGCTCTTCCATAAAGCACCAGAGGCCTGATCCGGTTAGAGTTTCTCTTGAAGTATCTCATGGGTCACTTATGATGAATGTGATATAGAAGCAGAAAAGAACCTCTATAAATCAAATGTACCATCTGAGTGATGTGGCTTTTGGATTTAATTTGAAGGTATAATACATTTAAGCCACAATCCTAATCAATTTAGGCCAGCACAACTCAGCGGTCTGCCCGTTCCCATGGTGGTGTGGGAAGGCTGGCACATGTCTGTGCACTGGCCTAAGCTCCCCAAGAGAGGTGCAGAAGTGCGTTATGGCACTTTTGTGACACCTGCATGCCTGCACAGGACATGTGCTGGGACTTTTGCTGGCCTGGGGATTAGGATTGCAGCCTTAAATACTGTTCTGTAAGAAGAAAGGCCCAAGAATGTAAGAGAGTACCAGAGCACAAAGCAAGCCTTGATCTGCAGTGTTGCTGGGCCATTTCTTTTCACTGACGAAGGCGGAAATCTTAGGCCAGCCTAAGCCCCAGCACAAATACTGTGCTGACCTGGGGGTGGTGACACTTCTGTGATACTCCTGGGGGAAGGTTATGCCAGTGCACAGACATGCGCTTGCCTCTGTACTTCACCATGGGAACAGAAAGACCCATGACTCGTGCCAGCCTAGGTTAACATTATACTCTTAGAAGCCAGTCAGGCACTGCAACTCCAAACACTAAGTACAGCCAAGTCCTTTCTCTTCATTTTGCTCATGGACTCCCTGGAAGTCGTGCCTTGGCCTCTGCCGCCATTAAATTGTAACCCCTGCTGGACGATTTCCCTCATCCCTACAGCAAGGAAGATAGCCATTTTTTAAAAAAAAAAATCTATTTTTTTCTGTGTGAACAGTTCATACTGCAGTTTTGGTAGATACAGTCAGCTGTTTGAAAAACTGCTCTGTAGATATATTTCATGCATCTTGTAAGTCTGCTGAATCTGTGTAGCATCTAGATTTCTGAATGGGGTCTTGAAATCTATTCAGAAGTTAGGCCTGATGTTGATTATGAATCACCACGCCAACTCAGTTTATCAGGGGGTCATTGCCACACCACACAAATATAACCTTGTGGACCATGCCAGAAAAGACATATGGAAACTAAACTCAAGTTTTCTCTAGCCGCCTTCAATTTCCTCTTGGGGAAAAAAGATGGGATGCATATTAAATAAATAACTAAACTACTTGGTGTGGTACATGTAAAGTGTTCTTATATCGAGTTGGAAAATTGGGTCTACCCTAGCTTATTTCTGCTGCAGCTGTCCAGAGTTGCAAACAGTTCTCTCAACTGCTTTACCTCGAAGGATTGAACCTCAGATTTAGTTGCATGCAAACTCCATGCTCTACAATTTAGCTGCAGTTTCCCCATTTAGTTTGGTAATTGTCTTCTAAGTGTCATACATTATAAACAGCTGTCCCTCAAAAACATTACACATAGACACATCCTTGATGTTTGATCCTCTGCAAATGGTCCCTCATGTTGTGGGACAATATTAAATTTTGTTCTTATCTGGGCTCCCGAACTGGACATGAGAGTGACTCTGTGTGCATGTGTGTGTGAGTGTGTGTATACAAATGTAGGCATTTGCTGGTAAGTATCTAAAAGTGTAGAAAATACCCTGAACCTAATAGCCAATCCTTCCTGCCCCTCCTTCCCTTTACTAATTTGCCAAAATAATGTTGAACATTCCTATTAAGTTGCCCTCAGCGGCCCACGTGTGGGAGCACATCAATTTTTCTGATTTCTTACAACCTGCTTTCTTGAGATGTCATTCAGGGCACTCAGAGAATTTTATTTTTAAATTCCTCTCAACATTATGGTTTTTAAAGTGTCAAAAGGTAATTGAATCATGTACAGTAAAACCTTGGATTGAGAGTAACTTGGACTGACAGCGTTTTGCAAGACAAGCAAACATATATAATAATTTCAACTTGCAATACAAGCGATATCTTGGTAAACAAGCAAAAAACACATCCTGACCAGGAAACGCCAGGTTTCAGTGCTCCACTAGAACGTGCATAGCCTCGCCCTAGAGACCAGCTAATGCATGTCTATTCAGAAGTAGACCCTCTTGTAATCAATGTAACTCACTCCTGTGTAAGGGGGCAGACTGCTGCCTGAGAGACTATTGTGCAGATTAATTTTTTATTTTTCTTTATATTTGGTATTATCTTTATTATTTTGTATTATATTGTAGTATTGTAATTATTTTATATGAATATTTTTGGGTCGTGAAACAAATTGTCTCAGTTGCCATTATTTCTTCTGGGAAAATTAGCTTTGATATACAAGCATTTTGGATTACAAGCATGTTTCTGGAACAAATTATGCTTGTAAACAAAAATACCACTGTACATGCCCTTGTCATTGAATCATATATATCCTTCTGTATATGATATCCATGTGCTGATTTCCAGTTTTACTGATAAATGTTACTATAGCTACAATCCCATAAACACTGAGACATGTCTAAGATTATGCTGTTAAAAAGTAGTTTGAGTTTGAAATCATTTCTGTTAAGCACATGAAAGAATAATTTAAATTCAAACAACCTTTCAAATTATAAGAGGTAACTCAATCATTTGTGATATTATGCATCAAAGTAATGAAGTCCAAGAAAACCACCATAATCTCAGAGGGAAAAAAACCAATTCAATTAGTTGGATTTTTCTGAAGCTACTGAAGGGACACAACCATTATTCAATATGTAAGTGGAAGTTTATCAGATATAAAATAAAATATAAATCATGTTTGCATTTAATCACATGAACTTTTGCTTCAAAGTGATGGAACAGAGGGCATTGCTTGATCTATTATATGCTAGTAAATATCTATTTTGCATTTGCTTTATTCAAATCCATTTGCTGTTCACACTGTTCTGCTGATAGAATGGAGAGCACAATCCAGAGTAACGATGGGGAGTTCTTGCTCTGACGTAAGAACAATTTACTCTGGATTGCAATATGAATTTCCCATAGGTTTTCACTAGGTGATGCCATAACTAAGTCGACGTAAATGTCTTACGTGTTCCCGTAGTTACTCTGGATGGTAGGGTAAGTTTATTTAGGTCTCTAAATAAGACATTATTATGATGAGTAGTAAAAAATGATGATGAGTAGTACTCATATAATAGTACTACTCATCATAATAGTAGTACTCAAATGAGTACTACTCAAATAATACTCATTATGATGAGTAGTACTCAAATAGTACTCATTATTATGATGAGTAGTAAAAAAATTAGTAAGGCTTTTTAAAAGTATGAGTGAAATGTCATCCATATGAAAGGCAAGTATCTATCCTGCTGGATCATAGACTAAGAGCACAATCTTAACCATGTCTACTCAAAAGTAAGCCCCATTGTGTTCAATGGGCCCTCCTCCCAGGAAAGTGTCTTTAGGATTGCAGCCTTAGACTGCAATCCTAAAGACACTTTCCTGGGAGTAAGCCCCATTGAATACATTGGAGCTGACCTTTGAATAGACATGGTTAGGATTGTGCTCATAGGCTTTAATCTGCAATCTAAACTGAAACATTTCTATGTAAACAATCGAATGCTACTGACTTCTATGAGATTGGAATTGCTGCCAAAACTGGTACCCATATGCCAAGTTCTCCCCCTTTCCTGCAGATTACACATGATCTTTGACTCTGTATTGTTTTGACATCACATGTGCATATTTTCCTGTCCTGCCAGTAATAATCAATGGTGAGGAGAAAAAGTGGGGAAATTCATAGTGACATCATCACTGGGGTAAATGGGTAAATTCATAGTGACATCATGTAACCTGGGGTAAATGGTCTTATACACTAAAAGGGAGAACTTGACATGATGATGCTATTTTATGTGAAAATCTAATTTTATTTGTGTAAAACAGTTCAAGGTCATCTTTTTGTTCTGCTGGTGGGGACAATCAAGATGACTTACAAAATTCCACAAATCAATATTTGAACCAATTAAAATAAAAAATCAAAACAACCCTAAAATACAGAAAAGAAATGGAAAGGAGGATATAGGTAACCACACAGAAGAGTCAGTGATGGGCGTCAAAGAAATTAAGAACCAGTTCTCTGTCCATCTGGCAGCCACTTTTAAATGGCTATTTTTAAACTTTATATGTACTATCTCTTGTTAACAACCGGTTCTATAGAGTAGGTGCGAACCTGCTGGAGCCCACCACTGAGAAGAGTCCTTAAACAACTGATGATGTTCAAGGAAATGTTGACCAAAATAAAGAGGTCTTACCTGCTCAAGTGGACAATGTAGGTAATGGCATAGTTTCACAGACGAGGAAGTTCCATCATTGGAAAATCTCTGCTTAAAAGACTCTGTGAGCATGATAGTTGGACTCATCACTTGTTTGTGTTCCTACACTGGTTGTAGGAACTGATTGTTTGTGTTCCTACAATGGTTCCAGCAGGGAATGCTGGACCCTTACAGGTTCCTTCCAATCTAATTATCATCTCATCTGACAGGAGGATGATGGTTGGATTGCAGAGAACCACATTATGCACATGGGATGTATGTATTCAGTAATTCGCTTTTTAGAAAATGTCATGGAAAAGCAGTTGTATGTGCGTTGTACGAAGTTGTACATGTGAATGCATTATATTAGCTTGAAAATTCGCGACATTTGTGGAACCCAAAACTCAATTCCAATCTTAGGCCCAATTCTAACCCCAACCAGTTCAGATCATTCACAATCTTATCACTGTCACTCTTATCAGTGACATACCGGAGAAAATGGATAATGGTGGAAGTTCATCATTCTACCGAAAAAACGGGTAATGGTAGAAGTTCAGGCTGCTGTTCAGTGTGCATGGCCACTGAAATGTGTCATGGTGGACATGGCCTGCCAATGCCAATTACTCCCTTAGTGTAAGCTAAAATTAGGATTGGGCTGCTTGTCTGGTACTTAGGCAGCAGAAAAGTACTGAGGTAATAAAAAAGGATATGGTGATGGCATCTAGTGTTTATTCCTTTGAAATTGTATTGGACAGATTTTTAGATTTAAAAAAATCCATTACAGGTTACAAGCCATGATCAGTGGTGGGCACCAGCAGGTTCGCACCTACTCTATAGAACTGGTTCTTAACAAGAGATAGTACATATAAAGTTTAAAAATAGCCATTTAAAAGTGGCTGCCAGATGGACAGAGAACTGGTTCTTAATTTCTTTGAAGCCCATCACTGGCCATGATATGTGGTTTTAAGTAAGATACCTTGGAATGTGAGGTGGAAGAGAACAGCAGCAGGATGCAGATGTTTGTCTTGTTCTCCCTGAAGCATCTGGTGGGCCACTGTGAGGTACAGGAAGCTGAACTAGATGTCCCTTTGGCCTGATCTAATGGGGCTTTCCTTATATTCTTATATTAAGCTCATTTGTTTCATCTGATTTTGCTAAACATGACAAGCTATACATGAATTTCATATTGATTTCATAATAATTATAATCCTGGCTCATCAATTTTCCATGAAAAGGCAGAATATGTCAAAACCTTGCATATATGTAGATACTGTCTGGGAACTGAAGAGTTACTTTACAAATATTCAAAGATTTTCATGGCCCACTGGATTTTTCACTTAGAATAACAGATCCTCATGCCATAGCACAAACTGCTTTGAAACATTTATATTCATCATTATGAGGAATTGATTCATCCATATATTAATTCAGCTATATTTACAATAAAATTTAATATAGTTGATTGAGTGTACAATCAAATAATATAGTTGATTGACTTGTACAATTGAGTGTACAAGTTGATTGAGTGTATAGCTGATTGAGTGTACAAACAGGAGGCAAGAGGGAGGTGTTCCAGGGCAATTGAAGGAGGAGTGGTAGGCAATACTGTGGGTGGGTATGTGGCAAGGTTGAGGCAGGCCAGGACCTGGCAGTGGTGCCATCCTAACCCTGTTCCCAGGCAACCTATGGCAGTCCTGGGCTGCTTGGATTTGCACCATTTCCTTATAGCGCAGATCCACATAACTCATTTGAGGCTGCTGTGGTTCTCCCCGGGGTAAAGGGAAAAGTTCCCCTTGCTTCAGGCTGGTGTTGCAGCCTGTAACTTGCACTGAGTATGTTGTAATCACACCAGCCTTTCTATTTAGTGCAAGTTAGGTTTGTGCTGCACAATATGTTCTGAACAAACATTTGGTCTCCATAACTAATATTCCCTTTCCAGCCTTTCAGATTAGCCACTCGGTTATTCTTACAGGTTACTTCATACCTATTTACTATGTTTTAATTTCTGGCACTGTACTTGCAGTCTGTCTTTAATTTTAATTTTATATGATCTATATTTGACTGAATTTTATTAGGCTGATTATATGACTGAAGGGAAGAATAAAGTAATAATGTAATGCCATTCATTCATTTATTGTGCAAATATTTCATTGTTAAACCTTAAGGGAAAAAGAGGTGTCCATTAACTTATTACTCCAGTTAATCATCATATTTTATTCTCATGTCCATTTATTTTTAATTTTCAGTGGAGGATGTTAGGTTGAATTTTCCTCAAGATTTGAAATATAGGTGCATGGGATTTAGCTGATTTATTCAAAACAACTGTTTAGCTAAATAACCTCCAAAAATATTGAATTACATAACTTCACCAAATTTCAACATTCCTGCATTCTTATTCATTTCATGTATCCCTGTATCTTATTCATGTATCTTATTCATTTCATGTATTCATGTATTCATTTCATGTATCAAGAGTCATGTATCTCTTATAGATTGTTAAAGAGAGATTTATAACCAGATATGATGTATGTTTACACATCAGTAAGTTCCACTTGGTTCAGTGAGATTTCAGAATATTCAGAAAATCCCATCTGATTAAGAGCCAGGTAATATGGCATTAAATGCAGTCTACACACAGGCTGTCTACACATATTGACTACTCTGTTACAGTGGTGGGCACAGGCAGGTTGGCACTTACTCTATAGAACCGGTTGTTAACAAGAGATAGGACATATAAAGTTTAAAAATAGCCATTTAAAAGTGGCTGCCAGATGGGCAGAGAACCGGTTCTTAAATTTTTTGAAGCTCATCACTGCTCTGTTACTATGAATGCTAATCATATGCTTTTAAAATCAGCAGAAAATTTTCTGAATAATTTTGGTATTTCAGGACCATACCTCAAGCTTTTCTATTCAGTTATCTTTCATTTTCTGTAAAGGTCGTACAATCAGTTTGGACCCCAGCAGACGTTATTAAAAAGATAACTAAGAATTATCGAAATTGTATGATAATACATGTATTGAAAAATATTTCCATGTGTGCATAAAAACGTATTATCTCTCTTGCACTTAATTCGTGTCTGTGGTATCAGCTAGAAAATCGTATTCTTTATTATTGCTTTTTTTAACCTTCTGAACATTTATCTTGACATGGTCTATAAATTATTTTTGCAAAATAAAAGAATAGATAGCCTTTCAGTATGTTTAAGCCTATTACCATTGGTCCAGAGTTGGTACTAACAATAAAAAAATCATTATATAGCATAAAAACAAAGTGAAAGAATTTATTACTAATCTCTGAATGACCAAGAAAAACCAACTTTCAAAGTAGTGAGATTTACACCCAGGAAAGTACCTTATGTATAGTCATCTTAGAACTGTAGGTAAAGGGAATTCTACTATAGAACAGTCAGCTGAGGAGAAACCACATACTCAGCATTTGTGACTTCACATTTGTGATGTGAAAATGGTATTTCCACCAGGTTACTGTTAGCAGATCATTGGGTTTGTTGGGGTGAAGATATATGGAAAATGACAGTCTTATACTTATGTAGGCTCCATGTCCAAAGTGATGTTTGCATGCTTGAGAGCTAAATCCTACCCATGTTTCCAGCACCAATGCAGTCATAAACAGCCAGAATGAGCCACAGTGCTGCAATAGTTCTCTTACCTGAAGGAGGCACTGTGGTTTTCCCCTGCCCCAGCTGCAGGATACATGCCCAGTTGGCATGAGTGCATTAATGCTGGAATGTTAGATAGGATTGGGACCCAAGTAGCTTTGAACAATCCTAACCATGTCTACTCAGAAGTAAGCCCCACTGTTTAATGGGTCTTACTCACAGGAAAGTGTCTTTAGGATTGCAGCCTTTATCTTTTTTTTAGCTTATTAACTGACAAAAAACCATTACTGCCCTTTAACTCTGAGCTGAGAGCTTTTAAAAAAGGAAAATATTAGAATAACATTTGTGCAGCAAGAGGACATTTCAAGGGGTGTTACAGATTCACTGAGTTTCTGTTGAGACAGTTTCTGAAAAGGTAATTGGATCTGCATCTGAAACATGTATTTCTGGATGATAGCCCCAAATATATCAGAGTTTATAAAGAGAATATGGGGGGAAATGAACATACACATGAAAATTATTATTTTCCATCACTAGAAATAGGAATCTATGCTCACTCAGTCTTCTGGCCCAGATCCAGTACACAGGCAGAAAAACAAGAATATTTGCTTAGCAAGACAATTTGCAACAATATTAGTTTCCATTGTGAGCACTCTTTGTGCACAAACATGGGTGAACTATAAACCCAGTTCATAATGCACAAGGGGTTTCTTAGCAAGTGATATTTTGCATTTAATATGGTTATAACTTCATACAGGCCACATGTTTCAAATGTGTGGCATTTCCTTTAAAACACAGTCCAATCCAGATATGAAAAGGCTATCCGATACTTACCTAGGAATAAATCTTATTAAATATGATGGTTACTTCTGAAATTAGTGGTTAATTGGACGGGGCTGCATAATCATGCTGAGGTTCTGTTGAAATCAGTGGATTCTGGGTTACTTCTTGTAGAATTGAAGCTAAGGGTGCAATCCTAATCAATTTAGGCTGCTTAATTCATGTCGCATAACTTCCTGTGATGGTGTGAGAAGGTTGGTGTATGCCTGTACACTGGCCTAATCCCCAATCCCCATTCCCCAGGAGTGGAGCAGAAGTGCCTCATGGTACTTTTGTGACACCCCAGGTCAGCACAGGACTTGTGCTGGGGTTTATGCTGGTCTAATAGGAAGTTAGGTTTGCATCCTTAAAAATGCATGTATTTTAAAGGGAAAGGCCTCACTGGAAAAAAAAAAAACCTACACAATAAGGGATGGTCTCTTGGTTTGATGACTTGGCAATCTTATAAGAGTACATTTCATCCCTTGATGAAATGATGGTGTACAAACTTCTCTAAAAGCAACAAATGTTCCTTATACTTGAAATTCATTATTTAGGAGCATCAGTATCATCTGCATTTCAGGAATAGCTGAACCCCCTCCCAAAACATGAAGTGTTAAGAGGTGAAGCAAAGGTCAGCAAGGCAATTTTTCTTATTTGCCACTTTTGCAATAAATTTCTATACTATGTAAATGCTGCTTTCTGAGCAGAGCTGTCCAAGGTTAGGAATTCCTCCTCCTCCAGTTTGTTACTAAGACATCTGCACCTTTTTCCAGGCGGGTTTTTCAGCACCATGGAGAGCGATCTGGCTATTAAAAAGCAGTGCTCGCCTGCATGGCCAACGTGCTGTCGCCTGTTTCTATAAACACATCCATTCATAAAATCTGAAACTGAATCCCACAGCTGGGTAAGGGGGGGAATGAATGAAGCAGGGGGGAGATCAGGAGAAAAGATCAGATCTATGTATCCAAAGAAAGCCCAGTGTTTTGAAACAGGGACTAAGGTGTCTTCTTGGCCACCTGATGTTATTATTCTGCTGGGCAGTGACAGATGCATCCTTGAACAGGCAATGACATTGAAAAGGCACTTGGCAAGAGAGGGAGTTTTATTCATAGTGATATTAAAGAATTGCTTTTTCTTGCACCATTTGGCAAAGGCAGGGGAAGCCTTCATTCAGAAACACAGGTGGCATATGTAGAGAAAAAAAAATCAAAACTGAACTGTCTGGAAATGGCACAGGGATGAACCCCCCCTACAACCCCAACCCACCTTCTTTCAAACCCAGCATCGCCTTGCCATTAATACAGCAAACATGTCACATCCCCCCCAGGTATGGGTATCTATAGGTGGGAGAGGAAATGGGTGCCTTCTGTTCAGCAACACCCAACCTATCTGGGGATGGAAGGACACCAGATTCTCTATCCAACCCACAGTGTATGTACAAAGCACACACACACACACACACACACACACACACACACACACACACACACACACACACACACAAAGAGAGAGAGAGAGAGAGAGAGAGAGAGAGAGAGAGATCTTGAAGATTTCCTAGTTTTCCTTCATTCATATTTATGAAGCGACTGAATATTTGATCAAAAGATTGGATAACAAGGAAGGCGGATCAGGAGGACGGCTGATCTGATCTGGTCTCCCTTTCCTCTCCTTAACCTCACCAGCCTGCAAAACAGCCTGTTTGGTCATCTGCATCTGTCCAAAGCTTGTAAGTGTGGCTTCTTCCTCCCCCCCCCCCCCCAATCCCACCTCCATCCTTCCAGTCTTGGAAATATTCTACCCTCCTTCCTCCCCCATCCCAAAAATAATAACAGGAATCCTCCTCCTCCTCTTCCTCCTCCTCCTCTACGCTGCAGATTGCAGAAAGGATTGGAGTGTGTGCAGCCAGAGAGAAAGGGATTAGAGAGAGAGAGAGAGAGAAGTTAAATTGTGCTGCATATTAAAAAAAAAACAACAACAACAACTGGGCGGATGATGGTCTGACTGGAGCTGCTGGTACCACCTTCCTTTCTAAAATAAAATCTCCCTGGCATGAAGTCACAGCCTAGTTCACATCCGGTTTACCCCGGGACGTACTACTACTGGTGGTAAAGAACGAGGCTGGGTGTTGTAGAGCCGCGATCTGGATTCAGGGAGAGAGAAGCGGGGGGTTCGCAATTCAGCAGCAGCAGCAGCAGCAGCAACAGCAGCAGAGTCCATGATGGCTGAGAGCGCCTGAATGAGTGAGAGCAGAGCAAGGCAGAGGCAGCCTCTCCACCGCTCCCAGGCGCCCTTCTCTTCCCTTGCCAGCAGCAGCAGCAGCAGCAGCAGCACCAGCAGCAGCCACCCCGCATCCTCCCGGGCGGACTTTTCCCGTGCATCGGCCACCCTGTGCCCAGAGGGGTCTTCTAGGTAAAGCTCCTCTTCCATTCATTCTATCGCATCCTCCTTTCGGGGAGATCGCCTGCTATTCAGCATCGGTGGGCATTTCCACCCACCCCTTTCCACTGGAAAGAGCGTCTCTGGATGGAAGGCACTCCTCGGGCTGGCTTCTCCCTTCGCAGGTACCTCCCCGGGGAATGGTCGCCCACCCCAAGGCACCCTCACCTCCCCTTTACCCCCTACTCTCACCCCACCCACCACCCAAAAAACCCCTACCCAGGGTGAAAATCCGCAGCGATCGATGGGCAATTGATAAAAAAAGGGGGGAAGAAGGAAAATTGGGGAGGAAAAAGGTCTGATATAATTGCACACGTTTTAGTGGTGGTGGATGTTTGGGGTGGTGGTGGGGGAAGAATACAAAGTTGGCTGCAAATATATATATATATATATATATAGAGAGAGAGAGAGAGAGAGAGAGAGAGAGAGAGATCCTCACCATGTCTACTCCAAAGTAAACCCCATTGTGTTCAATGGGTCTTACTCCCAGGAAAGTGTGTTTAGAAACACTCTCTCTCTCTCTCTCTCTCTCACACACACACACACACGCACACACACACACACACACACAGGTCTGTATCTCAGCCCCAGAACCAGGAGAGATTTCTCAAGCTGGGTCCAGTTTTGTGGGGAATCTTGATTTGGGGTTCCTGTGGAATATGATTAGCATGGGAGGTGTTTGTGTGTCCCTATGTTTTCCTTTTGAATCAAAATATTTGGATGGGGGGAGGGCAAGAAAGAGTGGAGAAGATAATGCATTTTTTGGCATTTGATTCCCCCCCCCCTCCAAATAGGCTGCATCCTGGCAATTAGAACAATGGGCTTTTATGGGTTTATTTTATTATTATAAGAGAGGCAAGGAAAGGGAATCTCATTGCCATCCAACTGGCATTTGAAGCTTTTAAAAGTATAATTTATTTTTTTTAAAAGAAGGTGCTTGGGAGGGCTGGAGATGCAACACTCCTGTTTCCAAGGGGAAGCAGGGAAACTCACTGTGCTCCCTGCCACCATCAGGATGTCGGTCACTGCTTTCCCATTCCAGCCCATATGGCACACACCTCAAAATTTTGCTCACCACCATCACCATATGTGGACTCCAGATCATTGTTCTCCAAATAGATCTTGCCTGTGTGACACTGTCACATCATTTCCATACTGCTTTTGCTTCAGGTACTCTCTTTTCCTGGCTTGGTGGAGATTTTAAAAACTGCTTTCAAATAGAGATCAGTTCCAGGAGAACATTCTTGGGTAAAACAATGCAATTGAAGTGGATTCCAGCACTAGGCATAGATCAAGAGGCAGGCAGCAACAGCATTGCTTAGCAGGCAAAGAAGACTGCTGCCAGAAATCTTGCCTAAGTTTGAGACTAGGTGAGGAAGGAGAAGTGGGGCCGTTTAATTTTCCTAAATTGAAATTGGATTGGACTCGATCACAGAGCAGAATGGAAAATGGAAGGTTTTTTTCTGACAGGAGTGTCCTAATAGGAGGGAGACCAGTTAGAGATTGAGGAGAGAACAAACTGCATTCAACCATCAGCATATGATTCGGTTAGCGTCTTTGCCCTTTAAATTAATGGAAGCATCAGTGGACATGGGCGGCAATGCAATCCCAAATAAGATTCTTAAATGTTACATTGCTGCAAAAATAGATGGGTGGCACACAACTGGAAAGGAGATGGGATTCAGAAGAAAGTTCTTACCATAGGACCTCCTATGGCTCTCCAGGACCTTAGGGTGCATTTCTTTCTTCAACAGTATCTGACATACTGTGGCATTTCTTGCTTATTAAACTTACAATTGCCTTTTTTCCCTTATTTGTTTCTGTTATGACTTAAACATCTGAAGCTGAAAAGTAAGGTTTTACAGGGTGAGGGGGAAGCCTGATCTGAGCATCAGATCTCTCTAAGCATGAAATAGGTGAAGTCCAAGTAGTTCCAACCAACCAAATGAAGAATCTAGTCTCTAGAAGTCCAGAAATTAAAAGTGTACAGTATATTGTGGATGGAGCCATTTTCTTTGTCATTGACTGATACACAATTGCTAGATTATGGTTTGGGCTTTGAGGCAAGCCAACTAAAGTTATTACAAACCTGTTGTATTTTGAAGCTGGCTTTCAAAGGCAACAATGCTCAACTTGTGTTTTCATTTTGTTTTCAGCTTCCATCATCTACCGTGAAAATGACGCATCATTTCTGTGACTGTCTTTGGGCCTGGGCAATCCTCGTGAGCACACTAACTGGAAGAAGGTGGGAAAAAAGATCTTTGTTAAATCTACAGAAATATCCATTGGGATCTCTTTGTTTCTGATTGGTTAGAAGAGAATAAGAAACAAAGCAGGCACAATGGGCTGGGCTACTACTAAGTGTATTTGGGGGAAGTTAATCCTGCTCAAATCCCAGCTAAGTCAAAATACGAGAAGATTGAAAGAAAACTACAGTTTGTTTGCATAACATCTTTAGTGCAATGCTATTCAGGGAGGGTTTGCCTGAGAAGACTTTACAGAACTAAGGTTAGATTAATCACTTAAGGGCGGCATAAGCAGATAGACCTTTACACTGATAAAGTAAATAAGGGTGCAATCCTAAGCATGTCCACTTACTCCCAGGAAATGAATATAGGATTGCAGCCAATGAGTCTGTTCTGCAGAGGACAAGAAAAAACCTATTTTAGCCATTGATATATGTGTATCTTTACCTGATCATCTGTTTTTCACTGAAATGGATGGGTCTGGCCTGCAAACTCTAGGGCTGAACTTAACCAATTGAGTACTTATTAACAAAACTTAATGTGACTACAAGACCAGATTATTAAAAGACACTGAGTTGAAATGGATTATATTTCCTGGAAACTTTTGTGAATTAAACATTTTGGGTCAGATTGCAAGATGCACTTGAAGAATGTACTCTGTAGCCATTAGTTAGTTGGGCATTTGCCACTAACATCAGTGGATTGACAAATCTACCCAAATACATGGAACATGACATCGGGATAATTCTTCAATGGTAAAATTACTCTATAGAGGTTATATTTCTATCAGGTGTATCCTATGAATATTTCAATGGAAATATATTTTCTCTCTAAATTACAAACTGTGGGAAATATTTGTGTATCTAAAATATTTGTGTATCTATACTATACGTCACCAGATTCATCTTCCTTTACTAAATAATTGCAATGAAATCTCCCTTGTAAATAAACAGCATGTTCAGTTGTGTCACAAGTTGGGTTGGTGAGCAATAATCAGATTTCACTTCACCATGTCTTCTAAAAAAAAAACAGCCATAATCAAATATCATTTAAGCAAAAGATGTGTACAGCTCTAGTTGATGATCGTTGAATGAACGAAAAGCTGCTTTTTAAAAAAGGGATATACACCCATAGAGAAGGACTACTGGCAGTCTTTTATTATTTTCTCAATGCCATGTGCTGGTAAGTAAGTTTCATTGGATATTGTGGATTTGGAAGTGAGAATCAAGATCCATTTGCCTGCTTCTGAAAAATTATATGAGGTGTCAC
This sequence comes from Cryptoblepharus egeriae, assembly GCA_030015325.1. Classification (NCBI taxonomy): domain Eukaryota; kingdom Metazoa; phylum Chordata; class Lepidosauria; order Squamata; family Scincidae; genus Cryptoblepharus; species Cryptoblepharus egeriae. The sequence continues at coordinate 84,271,259 of JAREYC010000002.1, read as the reverse complement.
TATTATAATGACCTGTAGATGGAGTAAGTGCACAGTGTTTTATTATACAGTTGTTTAGTGTGAAACCACAAACACAGGAACTGACATTTTCCTCAAGACGTTGAAACTACACAGTGAAAAACAATCGATTCAGGGATAAAAATGTTTGCTCATAATTATTCCATTGTCTAGCTATTATTAAATCAATAATACAATAGGGAAAATTTGGTCTTCCAAGAGTTTGGTCCATAACTGGCACTGCCAACGTTAGTGACCATTTCTTAGGGCTCCTTCATTGTGCCAAAGATAAATGCAAATAAAGGAAATACTTGTAATTTTGCATTTTTACCATTACATTTTATTTTATAGTACTGGAGCAAAGTGGTTATTACAGTTTTATGTGCAGGCCAAGCTAACAGACATCTATCAAAGTAATGGTTTGGGGAAAATATCTTAAAGTGTAAGCTAAATGTTTTAAAAATCATGGCATTCAGAAATAAAGTGTAACCGATTGTATCTTTACTACGCTGTATTTGGGCATCAGATTGATCTTAAATCTCTTTTCATGTCTATTTGTTTATTAATGCCTTTACAAAGTAATTGGACAAAAATCTAGAAAGGTTAAGCACACTACAATTGCAATTCTAGACGCGCTTACTTGGGAATAGGCCCTTTAAATATAATGGAACTTTGTAGCCCACGCCAATGAAGATCTACTCTGAAATATGCTCCAGTATGTTCACATGTGTCCCCTCCCAGGAAAGTACGCATAGAATTGTCACCTTACTTCTGAGTAGATATGCACAGATTGCATTGTCAATCTTACTCAGTGAAATAATGACTTATGGTAAGTTCCATATTCCTCACTTAAATCTTCATCAATTCCAGTATAACTTAATGAAACCTTATGCTGTGTTTCCCATAGTGTGACTGACAGAAGTGTGATTTCCTAAGAATCAGCCAGTTACTAAAGAATGAGCCAATTACCAAAGAATTGTGTTGACACTGAAATTACTGACATATGCACAAAAGATCCACTTTGTAGAGCTTTCTGCTAATGGATAATGTCTTCTTGATCTAGGGTCTGAATACTGACACTTTTCCTAAGGCTACTTAAGGCTACACATTCAGAAAAAGTTGGTTCCCTCCAATCCTGCAGGAGGTTGATTGCATTGTACCTGAAACACTGTATTTGAATGGTTTTTGTACATCAGAAAGCACATGGGGAACACATTCTGAGTAGATTCCATCAGTAATTATGGAATGAAGGGCCTGAGTATGCTGTGACTACAGAAATGCAAAAGACCTTCAAAAATTACAGAACAGATGATATAGTTGACATATGGTAGCAATGCAGTGACCCATCTCTTCTTGAAAATGTGATGTGACCCTTGCTTATAAATGTTAATTGTATAGAATATAATACTCCTATTTGGGACACATTTTCAAGGGCCGCAAAACCTTCTCTATTACTAAATATCATCCATTTGTAACAATTTATTTGCCAATAGGAATAGTGTTCTATAGTCTTTCAAGACTAACGGAAGCCTGCATAGAATGAATTGACTATTTCTCCTATATAAATTGGTTAATTGATAATGATCACACATCTACATGCTCTGTATGTACAGTTATAAAGCGAATTGTAAATGATGAACAATATTTCAAAAAGCATTTTGCTACTTTAAGTTGGGAAACATTAATGAATTTGAAAATGTTGTGAAACTGAAAAAAAAAATTATCCATAAAATTTGCTATGGAAATTTATTCTTTTCCTCATTTGATTTAGCTATACAAATATATCATGTGTTATTTTTATGGTTGCATGACAGTATAGTGAAGAGTAAGACATACCTTACTATACCATAATTTTTAAAAAATAATTTTTAATTAAGGCATACCTTAATTATTAACACACTTGTCAGAATAAAATGTAAGTACAAAATGTTGATTCATGTAATGGATATTGTGAAGACTTCTATTCAAAGTGTTTTTGGAAGAATGATCTCAGTTAATCGTATCACACCAGATATCCAAGGAAGGCTGATTCAGTAATAATGTATGTGACAAAGTTATCAAGAAGAAAGTAGTTTGGGGTTCAAGGGCTAACTCTTGCTGAGTTTACACTGGCAAAAGTCCCACTTCACAAATAGGAGCTTTCCCTGTTAAAGGGCAGAAGAAGGACTCCAAGATTTGGCGCCAAGACAACCGTGATAGATGATTAGGAGAAAATAATTTGACTTGTACTTGAAAGTGCACAAGAGGAACCACTTTCTTAATGACAAGAACTTCAGGTGTTTAAAGAAGAGGCCAGATCTTAACTTATGTCCATGGATATTGCCAGAAATCATTTGAGAAAATTTGTTAGAATGGTTATATATAAAAATTCAGTAATGTTTGCATCGATATGATGGAAAGTGATACAGTATCACTAGCCACAATCCTAAAGAACATCTTTGCTATCCAAGGTACTTCTAAGGAATTATGTTTAGGATTAAGCTAAACCAGCAGTTTTTAAATCAAATTTAAGGCTGCAGTCCTAGCCACACTTTCCTAGGAGCACATTTACTTCAGTGTAAACATGCATCAAATTGATGGAGATGTCCTTTCGACTCCTTAAATGATGTGTTTAGTTCTATAACACAGTTCTATAAATCATTTGGAGTTTTGGTATGGAACATACTACTATATACTAACAAACCAATAATGTGGAAAGCAGTAATGTTGCACAAATGGATGAATGGTAAACAACATAACTACCAATAATGTATTATCCATTTCTAGATCTGTATGGTGCAATCTTGACCTAGGTCAGCACAACCTATTGGTCTTCCCCTTCCCAGGGTGATGTAGGGAGGCAAGCAGCCTAACTCTCCCCCAAGAGTGGTTTAGAAATGCCTTTATGGCACTTTTGTGACATCCCAGGCCAGCACAAGTCTTGTGCTGGAGCTTAGGCCAATGTAACTGGGGTTAGGATTGAAGCCTAAGCAAATAGTTTCCAAACTTTTTTGACTGGTGGTTCATTTGATCGATTAGATCATTGGTGGTGGCTTGCCATTAGGGCTACAATCCTATACATTGTGCAGGGTGGTGGGAGGGTCCCTAGCTGGTTTATGCAGCTCCTGAGAGAGCCATGCTTCATTGCTTGGGAATCCTTGGTATCACTGGGAAAGCCATTGAGGATGTATACTTTAAAAAAGAAAACACTCATAAGTAAGAATTTTGTAATGGTTGCACAATCTGGCTTGATGGAAGAGATTTTACATCTATAAATCAGTATAAGCAAGATTAAGCAGATTTCAGAATTATGATTCTGTAGGTTTGTGGGTGGATTAATGGTTTATAATATAAACTCTACTGTTTTTCCCAGCTGTGGACAAACTTCCTTACAAGATGAAATTAAGGACAACACAACAATATTCACCCGAATTCTGGACCGTCTACTTGATGGTTACGATAACCGCCTGAGACCAGGATTAGGAGGTGTGTGCTATTATAATTTCTGGATTGAATTTAAGAAGAAAATTATCTAAAGTTTTTTCCTTTTAAAAACTGCTTCATTATCTGATATAAATCTAAAAAGAAGTAGAATGAATAAATAACAAATGGTGATATGTAACTGATCAAACCAGCAGCAAGTTATCTTTGAAATCCCACTTGCTGCATTTTAAATACTTCGTCATGCTTGACCAAATTAAAGGCATTTCTTGGGATCTTTTATAGGTGAAACATTTGTTCAGCTTAACTTAAGTAGACAATTGGATTGTTAAGAGCTAAAATCTTTCTCTTTGCACTGCAAGCCCCCCCCCCCGCCCCCCTCCACAATAAACAGACAAGTTGCTTGGAATATAATTAGGCTACATTTTATTGAAAGCAGACATCTAACCTAGTGGAAACAGAAAGTGACCATCTATTCCTCATTTGGGCATTTGCAACATCTCAAAACTGAAGATTGCTAATTGACAACCTGATTTTCTTTATGTAAACTCAAAGGTGTTGAAGAAGCTGGAGTGCTCAGCCTCTCCCTAAACCCAAAAGTCTCTGAAGTCTCCTCTGGAAGTCAAGCACAACCTACCTTCTGTGCCTTCTGCCTTCATGCATATTCTTAACAACCAAAGCTATATTTTAAAGATTTTAGTATTTGGTCTAAAGTATTTTCTATTTGTAGTTCCACAACGTTACAACAATGCATTTTAGTTGTTACTCAAAGGGCAAGAAAGTCATATTTTAAAAACTTGTTGCTGACATCTGCGTTTGAATCCATAAGGAACACAACTATGGGCAAAATCCAGAGTAACTACGGGGAGTCCTTGCTCTGGTGTAAGAACAACTTGCTCTGGATTGCAATATGAATTTCCCATAGGTTTTCACTAGGTGGTGCAGTAACTACAGGTACACGTAATGTCTCTTACATGCTCCCGTAGTTACTCTGGATTGTAGGGTTACTCTGGATTCCTATATGAATTTCCCATAGGTTTTCAGTAGGTGGTGCAGTAACTATGGGTGCATGAGTCTCTTATGTGCTCCCGTAGTTACTCTGGATTTAGGGGTATGTAGGGACTCAACCCAATCCGATTTTCTAGCTATGATGTAGCTGTGCCAATGGGTTGCACGCTACATTCTTTTTCTTTTTTTCCTTTTTTGGGGGATTAATCATCAAGGTCCACACAAGGGAACCGTTATTTGCTTACCTTGGGGCTACACTGTAGCTGAACTGGTGTTGGAAAGTTGGACAGGATTGTGCCCTAAAAGAATTAATACAGCTATCGTCTATATTGGAAGCATTCCAGATTTCTGCTTCTAACTTTGGTTCCAACTATGAACTTGAAGCTGTTCCTGAAGTTGTTCCTGAAGCTGTTCCCTTTTAAACATTCAGGAGAAGCTTTTGGGAGGCTGCAACGGACTTGAGTGGGCAGAAAGGACATGAGATGCACTAATGTGCATATAGATGCATTTTATCCAAGGTATAATGCATTAAACCCTGATGAAAATGGGTCTTGGTCCTGTTTAGGACTTTGACAAGCTGCAAGTCTAATTTTTTAAGAACATCTATGAATATAAAATTAAATCCTAAGTATTCCCCCCACACACATATGAAAGGCACTTCTGTGATTTTCACTGATCTCCCTTCTTGCTGCAGCACTAGATAGGATATACCATTGAGAGTGCAATCCTAAATAATTTAGGCCAGCACCATTCAGCCATTTTTCCATTCTTGCCGTGGCATGGGGAGACTGGCACATCTCTGCTCTGGCCTAACAACCCCAGAAGTGGTGCAGAAGTGACTTATGGCTTAACCAGGAGTTAGGATTGCACTGTCGGTGTCCAGGATCTTTTTGTTAGGAGAAGATCTTTTTGGAAGAGGACACAGAAGGGTGCAGAAGAATGGGGAAATGTGAAAATTGTCTCCCTTGCACAAATGAAACAGTCTTTGTTTGGTTAGGATCCAGTACATGAAGTTCAACTGTTTATTATGTACCAAGTTTCAAGTTCTTAGGAAATCTCAAAGTGACAAAACCATTCAGGGATTAAAAAATATGAAACATATGAAAACATGTGGGAGAGATCCGAGATACAGTTCCTTCTACTCCAAAGGAACCTGATTTTTATACCAAATAGTTCCTTGACCTTTGGCAGAAAGAATTGCTGCAGCCAAAACAGGAAGTCAAACTGTCCATCTGTATATGGCTCTCGCTTGTGCATGTGTAACAATCACTACAATCCAAAGTAACTACAGGAGCATGTAAGAGACTTTACGTGCACCTGTAGTTACTGCAGCAGCAGGCCTCCGTCAGTCTTGAAAGACCATGGTATCATGCTCGGCGCTGCATACGCTGCATGCGAAGCACGAAAGCCTGGGTTGGATTGTTATGGAGGATAGGCTGTTACCCAAGCAGCAAATCCCCCCTCTCCATGCCACTGAATTAGTCCAGTGGAAAGGCAGAGCTGATACAATTGGATCCAGCTGGCGTCGCAGAGCTGGGCTAAGGACAGGAGCTCACCCTGTCTTGTGGGGCCGACCCGGGTCTCGAACCCTGGCCTGCTGGTTAACAGGCACAGCGTCTTAACTGCTTGCACCACCCACAGCCCACAGTATAGTCTTTCTATATTATACTTTCTATACTTTCTATACTTTCTTTCCACCACCATAGTCTTTCAAGACTGACGGAGGCCTGCTTTAGTTACTGCACAACCTAGTGAAAACCTATAGGAAATTCACATTGCAATCCAGAGTAAATTATTCTTACACCGGAGCAAGGACTCCCTGTAATTACTCTGGATTGTGCCCATATTCTCTCTCTGGATATTAAACCATCTTCTGAGCATAGAAATATGAAAAACTCTCAACCACCAGGTGTGTACATACCATTAATGTAAAATGGAAAAACTGGTCACTCTTCAGATTTATTTTTAGCTACACTCAAAGAGGCATCCACAAAACAGAAAAAACAGGTAACCTTTAACTAAACATTTGGTATCATTTCCCTATTATCTTTTCATCTGTTAATTCTCTCATTCTTTCTAATAGACACTGTATAATGACTTTGATTTAATTACCGTATATTGCATTTGGGGAAGATTATCTTTAAACTTTTCCCTTTTAAAGCATTGTTTGTAGATTATTGTGCTGTTGAGAATTTAAGACAATGATAGATTGTCCTGCGCAGAGGATTTTGAATGTAATATTGAAAGTAATATGTAACAAAAACAAGTAATTCATTTTGTTCAGTCACTGTGATAATATTTTCTCTGCATTCATGTAAACTGGGGGATTAGACCAGGAATAAATATTTCTTGATCCTTGATTAATATGATGGTAGGTTTCAGTGAGCCCCAATAGTACGTACTAGTAATGCTGAGTTTATAACAAAAGTAAATCTAGGTGTATCTCAATTAAATATAATTTATATGAAGTTGTGCCAAGGTCTTGCCTGATTATTTTGGTATTTGTTGTAATTTAAGATTTGTATGCTTTAAAACTATTCAGAGAATTCAGTTTGCAGGAATGGAACAATTTCTCAGCCATAAAAGGAGCCGATGGGTGCAATCCATAGTAACTATGTGGAGTCCTTGCTCCGGTGTAAGAACAATTTGCTCTGGATTGCAATATGAATTTCCCATAGGCTTTCACTAAGTAGTGCAGTAACTAAGGGTACACGTAATGTCTCTTATGTGCTCCCGTAGTTACTCTGGATTGTAGGGCCTGACATATCATAGAATTATAGAGTTGGAAGGGATCCGGTGGATCATCTAGTCCAACCCCCTGCCTGTAGCAGGAAATACTCGTCTTGTGTGGACCCGAGTCTTGAACCCTGGCCTGCTGGTTAACTGACACAGTGTCTTAACCACTTGCGCCACCAGAGGAATATCATTAATGTCCTGGAAATTAAAGAAGAAGGAATTTGAATAGGACACTTATGCAGGCCAGTCCCTATGCAATAGCCAACCTGGGTCTTCCAACCGTAGTCTGACCATTGAATCCAGAGCGGGTACTGTGTGCCAATCTCTTTGATCTCAATCTCTGTGCCAAAAGCTTTATGCACATCATAAAGCTTCATAAATCTATGTTTGGCTTGCTAGGGCTCAGATATTTTCTGCATTGGAATCCCAATTTTCTGCTGGTTCCTTCTCAGATCAAATTAGAATCTGTATCACCTACTGGTATATCACACTGGTGTATGTTCTAGCACTGATAGAATGTACTTTACATGGGGCTTATCTATATATCCATTCAAAATACCTTTTATCTCATACCTTTTGCATCTTGTATTCTATATCATGTGTACGCTATCATGTGTAAAATTTTTGAAAAGTAGGAATGTTTCCTGTGTGACAGCCTTGGTTGGCCTGGTCACTCTAATTTTGGTCTAATTGTTTTCAATTGTATACCCTTTGCAACCCATTTCCATAAATTGTATTCTTCCCTCCCATTGGCTCTACAACACAATCTAATGCCAACCCCACAAGTCATTCCAATATAAACTTGCCTGATAAACTAGCTTTAACTAGAACTGATCATTATTCAGTTCTAGTTAAAGCAGCCCTAAAGCTCCTAGTAGATACCCCTGGGGTACATGTACCACAGGTTTGGAACCAGCGCCCTAGTGGATTGTTTCTGTGGGGAACATGTAGGGGAAATATGCCTCTAATTCTTCTTCTTACCCTGACAGTGGTTTTTAACACTGTCAATAATAATGTTCTTCTGGTGTGGGTGATTGGTTTGGGATTCAGAGGCATAGCTTTGCAGTTGATCTTCTCGATCAGCAAATCTCTGAATATATTATTATGGGAGGCCTGTCTGGCACCCTAGTCTCTTATGCTGTTTACTATTCTTTATTCTTCTCACTGTTTACTAGTCTCTTATGCTGTTTACAGTTTCACTTGTAACTGTTGAAATAGAGATATCATAAAAGGTTTCCAAGAATGGTGTCATCCATATGAAGACGGCACTCAGCTCTTTATCTTTTTTCAAAAGCTGGGAGGTTATTGTGGTCCTGGGTCAGTTAGAGAACGGATGCAGATTAAGAAGTTGACATTAAATCCAGGCAATACAGAGGTCCTATTATGTGCAGTTAGATCCATGATACAACTGCTGCATGAGAAGGTTCATGAATGAACCTGAATGAACCTTCATGAGAAGGTTCATTTCCCAAGTTTTGGCCTTCTGAAATTTCTTCTGTGCCTGGTTTTAGCTGGTGCTGCAGTCCTATTTAGTTTGATTAGAACTAACCACAACGGTCCTTTCCTTGGTGGCATTGTGTCTTGATTGTAAGACACCCTTTACGGTACTGGCCTTAAAAACTATCTGAAAACTGTAATTGGTACAGAATGCTGCAGCTTATCTGGTCTTGTGGGCTTGGCTGATTCTGACTACAGCTTCTGCAGCATCACTGAGTATCTGGGCATTATAAAAGGTGTTGGTTTAAAACTTTATAATCCATCACTCTTTGGCACTGGGCTATTTGAAAAACCCTCTTCCTTCCATATCAACTGCCATGACTCCTGAAGTCATCCGAGATAGCCCTCCTGTGTGTGTGCTTTTCCCAGGCTAGATTGGTGGCCACAAGATATAAGGCTGTCTTGAGTGTGCAACCACAGTTATGGAATTCTTTTCTATTTGAATTATGATCCATGTCTGGCCAGCTGGGTTTCTGGTGGGGGCTATTCAGTTATTGTTGTTGTTTTGTTTCCCTCCTTAATTTCTGTTTGTTCCTGCTTTGTTACAGATTTTTACTTCCCTTTAGGATTTTGAATTGCTTATTGGTGTTCTTAATAGCCATTGATGATGATGATGATGGTGATGATGATGATGTACTATTTCACAGTCACCAGGTGTTTGACTGGAATTGGCTCTATTGTGATTCAGTTCCTACCCAAGGAACTAGGAATCACAACGGTATTGTCTGAATAAGTGTGACGTTCCCAGGAGTGCTGCTTCTTGTAACTGGGCAGTTCTGATCTTCTGGAGGCCCATTAAGTTTAGATGTTCCTGGAGACTTAATGGCATCGCTCCAAAAGCACCTATTATTCTTTTCCCAGATTCTCTGAATTTCTATCTATAGGTCCTTATACTGCATGATTATGTTCTTTCTATTATTATTATTTTCATTCTCAGTGGTTTCTGTTTTGATTATTTAATTTTATTGTGTTTTGAAAAGGTTGTTAATCATCTTAAATGCCCTGATACCACAGGCATATATATAAATAAATGAATAAATGAATGAATGAATGAATGAATAAATAAATAAATAAATAAATTTGCTACTACTGACAAGAAATACAAATGAATATAAGAACTTTATGGTGGAGAAAATTTTTCTCCATACCTATGTGCAGATTGTCTGTGCTTCAGCTTGTGCCTATAGTACACACAGGTATATGAAAGATAATAGGTTTAAAATTGTAACAGCCATTTTGTAAAGTTTAGCTAAACACTGTAGGATTTAAAATACTGTAGGATTTATATTTAGGAGATGAAAGATATAATATCTTGTCTCTGCATTTCCAACATGGGAAAAGGACTGCGAAATATTCTTTGTTATTGCCCTCATGATTTGAGAAAATCAAATCGAGAGAATGGAACAAACACATGATCAAATTCTCCAAAATATTTTGACTAATGATCAGCTGGACTACAATTCTTGCCTTCTTTGCTAATATGGGAAACACTAGTAAAAATGTCTTTCTTCCTTATGGTACATTCAGCGTGATGATGATTTGTGTCGCTGCGTTATAGACAGCCTACATAATGGATTGATCAGTCAATTCTGCTTGCTTGAAGTTATTAACAATGAGTGATCCTCTAAAAGCTGAAGTAATAATGAGTAAGAGCTGCAAGTGGCAACTCCGAGAGCATCCATAGCCAGTACTGGCCCAATCTAAATTTCGTGTAGCCAAGTTCCAGACTTCAGTTTAAGATCCTATCCAAAATGGATGTGCATAGGCGAGGAGCGCAGGCTAGATTACCAGAATGATGAAAAAAAATCAAATATGTGGGGAGTTCTCTTCCATATCCATTAATTATACTGTATTTCTGAACATCAGACAGTATACAACAATCATTTCCTGGAAAATGTGATATGGACAACAAATGTTCATGTCCATTCACAGTCAATATGACTTTTCAAGATTGCATTGCAAAAATTACCCCCCCCCCTTTTACCACATAAAAAGAAGTTTGTAGATTTCTCTGTTTCTATTCACACAAAGAATTCCAAGGCTCATTTCTGTAGAATAATGACTTGTATAATTCATTGTTTGACTAATGTTTGTTTTGGGGGTCATTCCTGTTACATGAGAATAATACACTCAGTGGAGAACAAATTTTCTTGAGACCAACAAATGATTGTAAGGTATTTGTGATGCCCTTTGCAATAAGCAAAGCATCATGTTTAATGCCACAGCATTATAACTATTGCATCCTATTATACGCAAGACAATGCAGCAAGTCTTGACATCAGGCTACAAGCCTGGCCAAGATGAATACATTAGGACCAAAATGCTAAACAAAACAAAACTTTCCAATAGTACTCCAAAACCAAGGTGATCATATGACGGGATTTTTCCATATTTGTCCTGTTTTTTAGCCTTCTGTCTGGGTGTCCTCCAAAAGGGCTTCATTGTGCTGCATATGGCTTCATTTTGGAACTTTGCAATGATGTGCAGTACCCCATCAAGTCATATATCACTGGATTTATATTGGAGAGCACAATCCAATGCAAAACTCGGTTTTGAAATATCTCCTTTCTATCAAAAGTTATGGCCAAAAAAGCAAAAAAAAAAATCAAAATATGCATTCTCTATGGAAAAGTGAAAGTGCCCAATATTGCGGCTTTATTTGTGAGTACGGAAAACATATCATTGTCTGCCAGAAAGGCCAGGTTGAGAAGAATCCAAGACCTTGTCCTCCTTTTGAGGTTCGGGCATCTAGTCACCCTGTTCTAAACCAATTCATTTCCATGTCACATTGTGAAACTTTATTCAGGTAATCGATTGTGAACATCCTAATGTGCTGAATGACAATGTTATATCTTTCAGTATGATAGAACAGGGAGATCAGCCTTTTTATTCATCTGAGCATGGCATTTTACAGTCAGAGCTAGACATTTCCTTTACTTCAATTTTTGATTCATTGATTCAAATACCCAGTGGCATTATCATTTAGAATAAATCATACATTACTTTTTGTTCATGTTTGGGGAGGTTTTACAATGAAATATAATTTAATCTTCTTGACAATCTCCCAGATACTGTATAGTATAGCAATATGTGTCTAATTCATTGATAGGTGTTCCTGACCGTTGGTTTGTTTGTTTGTTTGTTTGTTTGTTTGTTTGTTTGTTCTCTCTCTCTCTCTCTCTCTCCCTCTCTCTCTCTCTGTTTTAGATTCCGTCATTGGGCAACTTTCATTTTCAACTAGGTTATGCTACATATAAATATTTGTGTCTTCAGGATTTTTATATTAGCAGCCCAATTCTGTCTCTGTGATATGCTGATGGAAAATATCTAGCAAACATTTCTTTCCTTACTTCTATTGGCCAGTCTGCTCCCTAACTGGTCCATGGAATGCAGAGTCTCTGCATCACATAGGCTGGCCTTTGATAGGATTCAGCATCGTGTCATATTTATCTTTTAGAAACTTATATTTACCAAGCAATTAGATAATTAGCAAATTTAAAATCAGAGGCTGTTGATTGATTGATACAACACTATACAAGACTAATTGCCCAGTCTTATCATCCACCAGTCCAGAACTTGCAGTGTTGTTCCCAGAGCTTGTGCTATGCCATGGGGAGGGACAACCTAAAGTCCCTGAAGAGGAAAGTAAAACTTTTCTCACTAACCTTCCCATAAGCTCCAACAGGTCTAACCAGGACAAGGAAAAGAGGCAAGTATTGTGGCATGTATTGCTGCTCATGAGATCCTCCTTAAACCATTCCTGGTTTGGCAGGAATCTGCCCTCTATCTATTCTGTCACCAACCTATCTGCTTTGGTGGGTCCTCTGGGAGCATCTGTTGTGCACATAGGGCTTCCTGTCATTTCAACCAGGGTTCTCCAAGTATTTTGGCCAAAGGGCTGTATCAAATTTCTGGCACATTGTTCAGGGCCAAAAAAAAATTGAATATAAAATTTAAATAATTAATTAGAGCTGGAACTCTAATTCTGAGGGTCTCAGAACACAGAAGGTGTTTCTGGATTCAAACAGAGCACATCTGTGGTTATGTTCTGTTGAGTGGGCCAAAAGCTCTCTGTGGTCCAGAGGGTGGCTGAGGACCCAATAGAGGCTTGCCATGGGCTGCATCTGGCTCCCTGGCTGAGGTTTGGTGACCTCCAACCAGGAGCAATTCAGCAGAAGATTGCGGTAACTGCAGCAACTTATGCCAAGATCATATCCTCCTTTCCCAGCCCAGATCCACATTGTAAGGCTTCTCAGGCTTAATGGAGATAAATAGCTAGACTATGGAAACCCACAAGCAGCTTTGACGTCTGTTGGGTGGTAAATTTTTTTTATACTTACCACTCCTGGACTGTCGCCTCCCACTACAGCATACAGTGTGTGCTCCAACTGCATAGTATAACTTGTTTAGGGATGGGAGTGGCCCATTAGTTAGGCGTAGTCACAGCCTCTCTAGTTAGAAAAATGAAACAAAAGGAAGAGTGAGGAACTGTAGACAGGAACAGCAAGAAGTACTGCTCTCTCAGTGTATTCTTCTCCACCCACATAGATATCCATCTTCAGGATTCAGTTGTCAGCATTTCACTCATTCTATCGGGCATATTTAGTAAAACTTTTGCTTCACTAATCTTTGCCCTTTCATCATTAAAAGATTCTCAATCAAATAATCTCAGGCCATACAGTGCAGTGTGGTGTAATCAGAGATGTGCTAGAATCATAGAATCCTAGAGTTGGAAGGGAACCAGTAGGTCATCTAGTCCAACTCCCTGCCTGCAGCAGGAAATCCTCCTAGCACATCTCCGAGAGGTGCTCCTTGAGCCTTTGCTTGAAGTTCCCCAGTGAGGGAGTGTCCTCCACCTCCCTTGGCAATATTTTCCACTGCCGAACCACCCACATGGTCAGGAATTTTTTCCTGACATCCAGCTGGAATCTCCTTTCTTGCAGTTTGTACCCATTGGTTCTAGTTCTGTTGAATTTAACTGAATAGACAATATTTCAAACCCATACTAAGCCATGATTTTAACAAGGTTACCCATCACCATCTCTCATTCTAACGCACACCTTATAGTGATGAATTTGGAATAAAATAGGTGAATCCAATTGTGAGTTTCTTAGAGAAGGGATGGAATTCGAATGTGAAAAATGAAATTTAATGAGGGGAAGGTTCACTGCTAACCAATGCAGGATTCAAAGTGTACCATATTTTTCTTGTACTGGGTATAGAAATACTCAGTTATATTCTAAGAGATGTGCGCAGATGGGCATGCAGATAACTGAACTTCTCCACTCCCTCCTTAGTCTGATTGCCCTTTCTGCCCCTTTCTTGAAAAATTGCTCTGATGGGGTAAGATAACACCCATTGTTAGCAGGTTTTGGAGTCCAAGGAAACATACCCTACAATCCAGAGTAACTACGGGAGCACATAAGAGACATTACATGTACCCATAGTTACTGCATGACCTAGTGAAAACCTATGGGAAATTCATATTGCAATCCAGAGCAAATTGTTCTTACACCGGAGCAAGGACTCCCCATAGTTACTCTGGATTGCACCCATAGTCCCTTTTAGATCTTGGAAGTGTAACCCGTGACATTATAAGCACAGGCGTAATAAAAGATTCACAATGAAAGATCACTGGTACCCCATCTCCATGAGTCAGTCCCTGTAACACTGTGTCCTATGCAAGAATGTCTCATTATTTTTGGTGCATGTAACTAAGTACTGAATCATCTAATTGCAAATGTGGTAAATGTTTTTTTGAACCAACATTTATGAAACAGCACGACCCCTTCTCCATGGCAGGAATAATTGAAAAAAATATATAAAACACAATGAAAGTTACTATTCATGGATAGGAAAGTTACTATTCGTAATACTCATGGACAATAAAAATAAAACAAAATAATATGATTCTCAAGAAGAATACATTCAAGTGACTAACCAATGACGCAGTGCGTGATATGGGAGCTGTCAGGCTAAGGCGGTATGCGTCACAGTTTTACATATTTTGAACACATGGATCTGGTTTGCACCTGTACAGCTATTGTAAAATATTGAGTGCTAGCAATCATTCATCCTTAATATTATCATGGTGAGAAGCAGGCACTCTAATTCAGTCACATCAGAGTATTGGGATTCAGTACTGGGATTCATTGATTTTCATAGGTCCTCTCACTTAAGCTTATGAGATGTTTTACCCACAAAGAAGTGCTCCAGAAAGAGCACAAAATGGTTTATAAAGTCATAGGTTGACCCAATGTCATAGGTCTGGTTATTTATACTGAAAGCCAGTGCAATTTTGCTGGCTGGAAAGCAGATCAAGCCCTTCCTCATGCAGAGGATGTCACGTGTAAGGCTGACATACATTTGCCAGCCACTGTCACCATTTCAAGATAGCAAAGCAAACCTGAATTAGACCATCACATCTATGGTGTTCTATGTAGCACCTGCTTCACATGTGATATTGTATGCAGTGTTAGGGAGAGGACTAGCTTGTACTATTTCTCCACCATGCAAATCAAAGTGTTGGACCAATCAATGCATGTATCTACAGTACTTCTATCTACAGATGTATGATCTCGGTTCTAACCAGGGTCATCCCATCACCATCCTGGTTAGGTCAATGCCAGTAACAAACACCAATTAGAGAAGTGCTGGGTGGAGCTATGAAATCATGTAGGATTGAATGGAGAGTGTGGTGGTTTGCACTGACTTGTTAAACCTGTGACTACAGGAAGGGAGGGATCATGTAATTGACTGAGGCTGCAATTCTAAATACACTTTCCTGGGAGTAAGCCCCATTGAATATAACGGGACTTATGTCTGAGTTATAGGATTGCACCCTGATTCTCCTAACTCCCCCCCCCAATGTAAAGGAATCTCACATGAAGAAAGCTAGCTGGCCTTTCTGTGAGGAAGCTCTGCTACATAACTGCTTATTTATACCTGCCTTTTTTGGAGGGGAGTAAATATTCCAGCACATTGATTCCTCATTAATTTTCTATCCTCCTGGAATTGGGCTTAAATGTTCCATGTTGAGAATGAGAATGTTCCAAAGTCTCCACAATGGTAACAAATAATGGAATGATCCTTGTTGGGCTTCTAAGGCTCATGAACAGAATATGCACATGTACCATGATAATACCTTTCACTGGACCTAAGGAAGCACTGTTTTGTAATCATAACTTTAAAAACAATCATTAATACTAATAAGTACATTTGCAGGTCTGGTTTAAACTATTCATCATACACAAATCCATGCAAGAGAAAACTTGGGTTTTGTTTTTCAGGAAATATACTTGAGGAGCAAGCAATTGGGAATAGAGTAGGATAAAGCATTAAAAAGCAATTCCCCTTCCCGTCTGTTCTTCATTTCAATATGTCCCTCCCAAAAGCTGATTTTCCTGGGAAAAGGGGCTGTCAATGTTTGGTCATACTTGTTTGCATGTTTGTAGTTAGGGCCTTAGTTCATCTGATCCACTCAAATATTTTAGATCAGATCACAGCCTCAATTCCCTAGAATTTTGCTCCATTAAGAAATGAGGTCTTATTTTTCAGGATGACTTTTTTTTACCGGAGGGGGAGGGGCGCGCGGAATAACCTTATACTTGTAGTGCTTTGAGGTTAATTCTCATTGTGACCCTCTTTAGGATTAGATTCCAACTCAATTAGCTGTCAAGAAAATCCTTACCTTTCTTTAAAGCAATTAATATTCTCATAAGTAGATTTGATTAGATTGCATCCATTTTCCTAGATGGCTAATTAGGAAATTCCACTATCCAAATGCCTTTTCAATATCATTCATATGCTAGTCAGTCCTAAATGCATTGAAAAATGAATCTCTAAAAGACACTGCCTGAGCAAAACATCAAAACTACATCTGGGAGTCAGAGACAGCATTCTTTCCTGCCCAGAGAAAATGTTGATATTGCTCTCATTACAACCTATATTTTTCAGTGGCTTATTGAGATATAGCGAATATGTTGAATGATCATCTGCTAGGGACCCTATAATTTTTCATCCAAACTGGGGCACTTTTGAGAGTGAAAGGGCACATCATGTACCTTTCTGCCTCATAGGCTGTGAAAGAGTGCATATTTTCTGGTATTGGACCACTCACCCAGCCTCTTATGAGTGTTTGTCAGTCATGTTTGGATATTTAATCACCATCCCCTCCATGATATTCTTCTAACAGCTGATCTCCTCACAGTGGCTTGGCTTGTGAAATAAATTTGAAACTATAGGGGATAGTGGGATGATAGATGGAATCTGGGACTGTTCGGGAAAATTGGGATGTATGGTCACACTAGTAATAGTACACTAAGGGCAAAATCCAGAGTAACTATGGGGAGCACTTGCTCCGGTGTAAGAACCTCTTACTCTGGATTCCAATATGAATTTCCCATAGGTTTTCACTAGGTGGTGCAGTAAGTACAGGGGCACGTAAAGTCTCTTACATGCTCCCATAGTTACTCTGGATTTGGTGGTATGTAAATCAGTGCCTGTCACTGCTTCCCAGTCCCATGGCATGTAGCCATATGGGCACCACTGCAGCCCTGGGTATTCAGAAGTGCAGGATTAGGTTCCCTGGACCAAACCCTATCTCTGCTTTCAGAATGCAACTTTTCCCAGAAGGTGGGTACTGAGTCCAATTGTGGTGGAACCTGCAGGAAAAACAAAATACGTCCAAAGAGAGAAAAGGGAAGGGTGGTTTAAAATGGAGGGAATAATTTGAGGAATACCATAATTTTTTGGATCCACCTCCTCTTCTGGAATGTATTAGCAGGCTAGGGTTCAGCATCGGGTAAGGGAAAACTATATCTCACCTCTGGAATGTTAATTCTGACAGTGAAGCCTGATCATAAGATTGGGCTGTGAAAGGGACAAGGACATGACCATTGAAAGCAAAATGCATAGCTTGTTAAAGAATTTAAGAGAGATCATGTATGTACTCCCTACAGCAGTTGTTTTAAAAAGTTCCCAAACTGTATATTGTACTTGGTAGTGTGTAAAAAGCAGTCTGTGGACACTTTGGAGAACCTCTGAAAAGGAAGCTTTGCACATAAAATGTATACAATAATATACTGAAGGTTTGTGGATTTTGGTTCAACCAATGCTAGAGAAGCAGATCCAAGTTGTTTGCCTCCATTTTTCGGATAAGCGTTGCTGGTAGTTGGATCTAATGAATGTACTGATAGGCACTGACTGTCCTAATTTCCTGCTTCATCAGAGCGTGTAACTGCAGTAAAGACTGACATCTTTGTCACCAGCTTTGGGCCTGTTTCAGACCATGATATGGTAAGTGAAGTCCCTTTTTCAAGTTTTTTTAACTACTGGGTCTTCAGTGAGTATGAGGAAACATGGAATAACCTTCTTTGTTTACCACAGAATGAGGCTGCAATCCCATTCCCCAGTTAGGCCTGCATAAGTCCTGGCACAAGTCCTGTGCTGGCCTGAAGGTGTCACAAAAGTGCATAGAATACAGAATTTTTAAATACATTTTCAATATGTGCAAATAAGGCACTTTTGTGCCACTCCTGGGGCATGGTTAGGCTAGTGTACAGACATGTGCCAGGCTCCCCACACAACCACAGGAACAGGAAGCAGATGAGTTATGCATGCCTAAATTGGTCAGGATGTGCCCTCAACACAGTGAGATTTACTTCTGAATGAACATACATAGGGTTTGCCCTCTAAGTGGCTTTCTACAGTTATGCCAGTTTTCCCATTATTATAGTCTTTCATCTTGGCTGTATGTCAGTGCCCAACTGCCCATAAGCATCCACCTTGAGTTCCAACCCCAGTAAGGCCATACCAGACATAAGGAATTTTAGAATATGTTTTCAGTATGTGCAAATGCTAGCAACTGGGAGAGAAGCTTTGCCTGTGCAGGACACATCACCAGGTGCATGGCTCATATGGAGAGTGTGGCATAGAAGGGATGCTGAATTATTTCAGGCAGTAATCAAAACTGTTATTGATCAGATGCCATGACCTCCCATTTCCCCATACTTCATTTGGAGGAATTGCCTTCTATTTATTTCTTTCTATTCCAAATGAATCTGCATTTCCGATGAGTGCTTGTTATGGTTCAGTTCAAGCCTAACTACTCAAGTCTTTCAAAGCTTGAGTATCCACTTTGCTGCAAGAAAGAAGAAATCTAAAGAAATCTGAAGAAATCTAAAACCCTGTAATGCATTTGTGAAATTTCATTAACACATCTGTAGCAAGTGGTGAGACACAAAGGGATGGTGTGGCCCAGTAGTACAGCTAAAAGGAGGGTGAAACAGTAAGTATTGCAGTGCCAAAATGTGTAAGTGACTGGTTCCACTCATCATTGGAACCAACACTGTAGCACTGACAACATCTTTTGTACATTGCTGTTGCTGCTCAGAATGGCTCCAACAGAAAGCCGGAGGAAGTGCCTACACAACATGTTGCTGTGCCTGCAGTGCTTACCTTTTGCCTCTTCCCATGCATTATGGCTGTGGCTCTTTTACCTAAAACACTTTAATGAGAAGCAGTGGATGTTCAATGACAGGCCCATTTATATTAGTCACTTTAACAGGGCAGGTGGTGCAGCGTACTAGACGAAAACATGACCTTTTGGTGTGCATTCTCAGGGCTGCAAAGGAAGGGTGGAACCCAAAACTGTTCCTTAGGGGCTTAGTAGCATGAGGGCCTGGACAGGAGAGGACCTTGCTGGGAACATGAGAGCCTGCTACAAGGGCTTTGATGCATCAGATGGTGCTTCTAGTCTGCCTCGCTCACCCATCAGAGGGGCTGAAGGTGATAAGCTGTGCCACTTAATAGGGGCAAGGCCTGGAGTCTTGAGCACAGCCAGCCTCAGGGCCCAGAAGTGTTCCTGGGATTGTCCGAAGGTCTAGCCTGTCACAGTAGTTGCAGGTTTCAATAAGTCCGAGTTTTGGCTGCTAATAAAGTGGCCCCTTTTCTCCCAAGTCTTCATCCTGAATTGATACTGGTCCGTGTACCAACAACTGGGTATTTCCTAATCCAGTTCTAAGGCTGATATGGTTTTGTAATCTTACGTGGTTTTACATGCATACATTTTGTTGTGTGTATGATGTACCTCTTTTGGAAGTTGCAAATAAATTTGCAGAACTAATTCATGAGCAGTCCCTTCAGGAAATATTTAAATTGATGGAGCACACATAATGCTGGAATATGTTGGGAACTGAAGACTGCTCCATTGAGGGCTTCTGGTCTTTGGAATAAAATTGGAAGAATGCACCAAAGCTTTCAAACCTCTCAACCCACCGTCAATGAAGTACTTATCTGTGTGGCAGGGAAGTCAAATCCCCGTTCTCGTATTCATCGCTCCACCAAAATGCTTGGACAAAATATACTCAAATGTTCATTCAGTTCAACTGAGCATTGTTCTTGATGCCTAACTTGACTTGTCTATGTTTTAATTGCCAAACTGACTGTTTTCAAGGCTCCCCATTGTCTGCTTTTAGGAATATACAATAGATGTATTTTTCCGGCAAAGCTGGAAGGATGAAAGACTGAAATTCAAAGGACCTATGACAGTCCTCCGGCTTAATAATTTAATGGCCAGCAAAATATGGACACCTGATACCTTTTTCCACAATGGAAAGAAATCAGTAGCTCACAACATGACCATGCCTAACAAACTCTTACGGATTACAGAAGATGGGACATTGCTATATACAATGAGGTGAGATTCATAACATAATGCCATCTCATTTAGGAAAAAGATTATAAATTCTGGTTTTTATGAACAAGACAGTTACATGCCCCACTTTTTCTTCTCTGAAAGAGATTAGCATTTTAGATGGTATGATGATGTTTATTTTACCAAATGCATAAATTTTTGTCCAATCCACTCTACCAACATCTTGTGTCATGTATCTGCATTGATGGAGCATGTATGCAATGCTGGGGGGGGGGGGGATCAGATGGCCTGGGAGAAGTAAGTTAAAATATTATTTATATTATTTATTAACTATAAGTAATATCTTAAAATGTTATGTCATATTTTTACTTACACCTCCATAGACTGCCTGAGTCTTCTCAGACCTGTGACAGCTATTTTTCTCTTGTAAGTTTGAGAAAATGCTGGGGCTTGTAGGGCTGAGAAATTGGAGATAGCATCCTGGTGTGTGATGCTCCAACCTCACACATGCTCAAAATACTTTCCGTCCATGCTGCTTGCCACCTGAATCCTCCCCCAGCCCTCCCCTTCCACTTTTAAACTGCCCCATACGCCACAACTGTTCCTCTTCCATAAGTGCACAATAGGACTGGGCTATAAAAGTACCTGTTTTCTACTTCAGTTTTTCTTCTTTTTCACACTATCTTTCTCTCTTTCTGATTCAATTCACCCAAATTCTTTGGGATAGACAAAGGCTCCATATTTCAATTAACAAGTTTGGGGATTAAGCTGCTATAATTCAGTTTTATGGATTGGGTTTAGCTTCTGCAGCAGTGTAAACTCCCTAAACTGACACTAAGGCTGAAATCCTAAAGAAACTTTCCTGGGCGTAAGGCCCATTGAACAAAATGGGGCTTACTTTTGAGTAGACATGGTTAGGATTGTGCCCTAAAGCAGCATCCTTTACATAGCAAGAAGGAGTTTATCTTATATAGTTTATCCATCTCATTAACTGGAGGGGGAAAATGGAATGTAATTGTGGCTATGCTACCAGATCTAGAGCTAAGAAAAAGCCAATGGGATGGGGCATAGTAGACATTTCTGGTTCTTCTTTCCCCCATAAAAGCATGAATTGGGTCAAGAGAAGTACTTTGTTCATAAGGACAAGATATAAGCACCCCATTTTTAAATGGTCAGATGTTCCTCTGCAAACATGCATCTGATGATGCATCGTATTGACTGAAGTTGATACATTGTCATCATATTGACAATGAAATTCATCTTCACCATTTTATACCTTAATTGTAGTATCAGAAGCAGCCTTGAGTAGCTCGCTGCTTCAAATATTGATACATTTTATGGTTTAGTAAAATTTGTAGTTAAAGTTTTAGTAAAATCTATTAAAATTTGCTGATGTTTATTAGAATTTGACAATTTTTTTCTCTCCTAATGAAGTCTTCATTGGAGCAATTAAATGACAGACTGGTCTGAGATGAAATGAATCAATGTTATCCGATATGAAACATTTCCTGGTATTGATAAATACATTTGAACTATTTGAACTATGATATCTGAAATGTCAGTCATAAAGGGACTGTTAAACCAAAAGAGCAAAAGTATTTTTGAGTAAGCTCCTGCAGATGATCACTTGATACATGACTTTAAGCACACTGTGTTAGACTGCAAAGTTTTATTGTAAAATGAAGTTTCAGTTCTAAGTCTGTTCTATTACCCGTGACTCTCTTGTAGACTCACAGTGAGGGCGGAATGTCCTATGCATTTAGAAGACTTTCCCATGGATGCACATGCTTGCCCTTTGAAATTTGGAAGCTGTAAGTTGACTTTGATAATTAATCATTATTTTCTGCAGACCACTAAAACAGAGAATCTAAGAGCCTGGGACTGTATATGGGCACGCACACTTTCCAGTCTCTTCAACTTTTTTCTTTAAATGAAGATTTTCTACATGAATACATGTAATTCAATATTACGGTAGTTATAGGAGGTATTAAACAAACTCTACAATCCCGAGTAACTACGGGAGCACATAAGAGACTTTACGTGCACCCGTAGTTTCTGCAGCACCTAGTGAAAACCTATGGGAAATTCATATTGCAATCCAGAGCAAATTGTTCTTACACTGGAGCAAGGACTCCCCGTAGTTACTCAGGATTGCGCCCAAAGACAGAAAATGGATACATTACTGAATTATACAGAAGAGTATATAGAGAGTTGCTCTGTTTCAGCAGAGTTTTAGCAGGAAAAAAATCACTTTAGTAATACATGAAAAATACTCATATATGTAATGAACTATGTCCAATCACTGTTCATTTTTTAATTTACTTTATTTTCTATCATGCATAGCTTTCCCTAAAAATCTTGGATGATCAAGATGTTAAAGTAAATCAAAAGGAGAACAGACTTTTGGTCCTTTCTCAATACTGAAATAGGTCCAAAAATCAGTTGGAAATTCTTTATCACAGCAATCCTAAGCACACTTTCCTGGGAGCAAGACCCATAGAACACAATGGGCTTACTTCTGAGTGGACATGGTTAAGATTGTCCTGTATGTTGAAATTATAGTGTTCTCATAGAACTCCTGCCCACATTAGTTTGGCTTGTACACAAGGTATTCTACATTAACTGTTCCCAAAATGGATAGGAGAATTTTGAATAAATGTTTGGAGTGCCAAATTACCAAGGATATGATGTTGGCTAAAGATAAACAGGAGAGAGTCTGCTCAGTCCAACACATCAATGCAGTGGTATATAAGCATTTTTTCCAGCTGAGATCTCTATGATGATGTTGCAGGCAATTTGATTATTGCAGAGAATCCAATCCAAAATGCACGCCCTTGCCAGTACCTGCCAACAATAATCCCTGGCATAATTCCCTCTTATCTATGCTCTGGTTATTATGAAAGTACTTGGCAAGGGATGATGAAACTTGTGGGATAAAAGAGACTATCAGAAAATATGCATTGGATAAAGTCCCTAACTCAAATTCTGGCTTCTCATACCTCGGAGGTTAGTTGGCTGCTATAGTTTTGAGCTGTCTCATTTTCTCTTATGCATCCTCATTGTCATATTATTCTTTTCAAATAGATGCTTATACAAAGTCAGAGGTAATGTATGAATGGACACGGGAACCAGCACGGTCTGTTGTAGTTGCTGAAGATGGCTCTCGGCTTAACCAATATGATCTCATGGGACAGACTGTGGATTCAGATATTGTGCAGTCCAGTACAGGTGAGGAATATAGTCTTTTACCTTGTACCTTAATAGCACTTTTTGCTATTAATACCACATGTTTTAATTCTTTATTTGTAATTGAGAAGTTCTGTATTTAAGGACATGAAATGGCCTCTGTCAAGCATGTCTATTTTAGACTAGCCTCCTTCTCTTGGGAATAAAAGCATCATGTGACTGATTAGATTTGCTTACCCTCTGCACCAATCCAAATAATAACACCAGACTACAGCTTGGATATAAATGGGCCATTTTATTAACTTTATAACACAAACTATAGCAGGGCCTGCTGCTAGAAAGCTACGTTTAACAAACTGTCTAGGGCTCTAAGTTGCGGGTCCTACCCGCAACTGTCTAGGTCTAGGTCTAGGGTCCCAGCCGCTTACCTCCTCCCATTGTTCTCATATGGCATGTTGGATTATATTTAATTAATAATTTTTTGTCTGATCCTGTGAGGGTCGGCACAATTCTGACTTCCACTGGAACAGGAAGGCTGATGTTCCTGTGCTGTATCTAGTGGAAGTTTCAGAGGCTGATGTACAACCTGGGAATGGAGCTCTCAGGGAGCTCTCAGAATTGCTCCTTCATTGCATATATACAGAGTTTGTACTTGTGTGGAAATAAAAGTTACATATGTGATATGGAGCTGTTATCACAAATACAAAACTGTTGTATTACAATACAAAACTGTTGTATTGCTGTTTATTTTCTACGACTGCAACACTGGTGTAACGATATCAGCATTTAGAACGAAGGCAGACTTCTATGACTGGCAGCTTTACTGATCCACTTGGATATTGGCTGTTTCTTCCCATTACAGTTACAATCCCATATGTTGTATAGGGTGATGGATTCTTCCCAGAGAGCCAAGTCTGACAGTTCGGGAACATGTTAGGCTCATCCTAGCTTTTAAAAAAATGGTCTGTTCTATATGCATGAACAGAACACAGTTTTTTTTTTCCAAATACACACCAGCAATGATACTTGATGCTGCTTGATACGAAAGCAAATAGAAATCAATGCAGTGTTGCATGGCATTCTGTGCCTGGAATGTGCACATTTTTGGAATACTATATCTAAAGGTTTTTGCCTGTTTCTATAAAAGGCTGAACTTTAAATGCAAAAACATAATGGGAGTTTGGACACTAAAGAGCATTGTGAAGGTGGCTTGCACTGAATGTGCAATCAACTGATTTGATTTACCAAATCAGACCATTATGGAATGTACGTCACGTTACACTCAATATTAAGGAGCTGAACATGTGGTTCCAGCCACTGAGATATATTTGATCATTCCCTCACGCTCCCAAATGAGCACATAGTTAATATTCAAGTCACTGCTTCAGCATTTTGTCAATGCTATAAGGAATGAGGCAGCTGAGGCAGAAAAAATAAGGAATTCCAATTTGCAAAGATATCAAAACAAAATTAACATAATGGCTTAAAATACATTAATCACTGTTATTTATGTTTAGTGCCAACTTCTGCAGAAGAAGCTTCCACAGACTAGTAAAAACAAGAAATAAAAGGCATTTGTATCAAGGAATGAAGAATATCAAAGATTAAATATTAAAGAAAAAATAAGTCTGCCAGAATATACAGCTGAGATTAGATCCCTTTGGTGGGCTACATTGAAGTTCATTTTATTCTTTGTTTCTAAATGGGAGTCAGCATGGTGTAGTGGTTAGGGAGCTGGACTGATCCAGACAGAAAGATCCAGGTTCAAATCCCTTCTTGGCCATGGACTTTCCTAGGTGACCTTGGGCCAGTCACTCAGTTTCAGCTTCACCTACCTCACAGGTTTTTGTGGGGACAGTAGGAGTAAGGGAGGAACTAAACTTTGGTAAATCACCTTGGGCGTTTGTGTTAGCATGGGAAAGGCAGTGTATAAATCCCTTAAATAAAGAAATAAATCACTGCTCACATAAATTTATAAATAAATCACATAAATTTACATGGAAACACATAAAACAAATGTGTAGGAAGAGAGTCCCAAGCTTATAAAGTGTGAATCAAAATGCAAATTGTGACATTTATAGGTTTTCCATGGGAAAGGAGTTATGAATTGCTGATGGAAAGAACATGCATCTTAAGATCTAAGACTTTGGGTTGACTTTTTGAGCATTTTTAATAGGTGATAGCAAGAGGCAGAGCTAGGAAGACTTCTGAAGCTGCAGAATCTGTGTTGGAATTAGTGAGTTCTGGATAACTCATTGCTTTATTTTGCAACATAATTCTCTTTGGAATATCTTATCCATTACAATGAGGATGAAAGGCAGTGAATTAAGTGGTCAAAACTGGATTTTTTAAAAAAACACAAATTTTCCTATGTTCTATTTAAACTTTGCTAAAACTGATCTATATCAGTCATATATCCAGAAAGGTCTTCAAAACGGATCTGTACAGAGATGCATAATGCTCAATTCACTAAGCATAACAAAAACGTGGCTCTGCCTTTCAGCTTTGAAGCATGAAAATACTTTGAAAACTGAAAATTGCTTTTGGCCTGACTTAAGAAAATGATCTGAATGAATTGCAATGATCCAGTAAGGGACATCTGAGAATAAAACTACAGGGGGTCCCTGTGATAAGTTTCTCTGTTTTACATTTCCCCACATTTAAGTCTTCAACAGAATCTGTGAACATTCTCCTGTGGGCTTTGTTTTGCTCAAAGCTTTCAAAGGAACAGCAATTTTTGCTATTTTGCTCTGTATCTCGCACCTACATTTTGCTCTTGTGTGCACTTCTTTCTCTTCCCCCCCCCCACCAAACTCTTAAAAGAACTCTTAAAAGTTTGGTGGAATCCATAAAAGGGATCCTGAAACCTTGTCTGATGCATATGCATCATACTTACATACAAGTGGGAGAAGATCCCCATCGTCCTCACTCTCTTTGTTCATGTCCTTGTTGAACTGACATGGTTTTTTTTGGATAGACTTAAAATAAAAAATACACTAATCTAGGACCACTGCTTGTAACAAACAACAAGTGATGGTGTGTGTCACTGCTATTGTGAATTTGTGCTGGTTGAGTCTGTGTTATCCTCACCTAGGAGCCCTACTTGTTGCCTACAACTGGTGTGAGTCCGTGCAATCCCTCTCATGCTTATTATTGAAAGGCCTAGAACTGTTACAGATGACATCACTAATTTTGGCAGAGAAATTAATTTGATTTCAAACCCACTCTTTTTTTGAGTTGACGACTATGCTGTTTCAGTTTTGACAGTGCTGAACACAGTGCCACGTTACCAGATACTTAAGGCATTTGATCTTTCAAGTTACTAAATTTCCAACTAAGAGTAAAAAACAGTGAAAATAAAAATTAGTTGCTTGCTTAATTTCTGGAAAACACAGTTTTTTTCATAGCCATTAAATCATGATCAAGCACCTCAGAAATAATTTATAATCCCTAGAACAACAGAATAGAAAGGGATTCAGTGGACATTTGGACAAGCCACCTTTATGAAAACAGTCGCCCATCTGTTTTCTTTAAAAATTAATCTCAGGCTTCCATAGAATGTGGCCCAGTGAATGAACACTACCTGTCTCCTATGTATGGTGGTCATGCCAGGTGCATGATGATCATCCCTACATGCTCAATTCTAGATAGTGAGCAAAAAAAATCTGACTTATTTCTAAATAAAGTGTCCAAATATTTCTTTTAAAATGTTAGTCACTAAACAAAGATTATAAACAATACAAGCCCTGTCCATAAGCTTGCACTCTAATAAATATCCTACATAAGGAAAGGAGGATTGGAAGAAAACAGGAAATCTAATGTCCCATGCTGTGATCCAGTAGGGTTGGTGTAGACCCTGCTGCTGGAGGTTTCATTGGGGGAAAGGGACATTGTTTTGTGTTTCCCAGATAAAGCCCCTGCAGCTTTTAAGGGACTACTTGGATCCATGTCAATGATAATCCTGAAGTGAATCTGTGCTGCTTTCAGGCCTGGAAGGGGGAATAGGTTGTGGCAGTAGCTGGGGCTTCCATTCTTGCCCCCTTACAGGTCTGAAATATTCCCTGTCTGCTCTCCCCCTGCCCTAAAATGCCTCCCCACCACCCCATTCCATCTTTCCCCATCCCTTGCTCACAGCAAGGAGCTTACCAAGGTCTCTGAGACGCAGCATCTGGCTGGCATGGGTCTTGCCACAGATGCTACAGGCCTCCACTGTTCCTCAATATGCCTAGACATGCATAGGATTGGGCTGTAATTCATACACTAATTCAAGGGTGTCCATACCACAGAGAGTGAAATCAATATAGCATTACAGTAAATATATATATAATGGTGTCTGACTTATTTCTGATGCAAAAATTTGAAGCATTTAGTGCCAGTGTCACTACTGACATTTCTTGATTGTTGTTGGTTTTTCTCCCATCAGGAGAATATATTGTGATGACCACCCACTTTCATTTGAAGAGAAAAATTGGCTACTTTGTCATTCAAACATACCTTCCATGTATTATGACTGTGATTCTGTCTCAAGTCTCTTTTTGGCTCAACAGAGAATCTGTCCCAGCAAGGACTGTGTTTGGTAAGTGTCTGTATCAATAGGATTGGCGATCATTTCAAATGTTGATTAACTTATGAAATGACATAATACAGTTGGCTAGACATCAGAACCTGGTCTTTTGCGTCAGCACCTGGACCAACATAGGCAAGATTCATAGAAAATAGTTTGCTGCCAATTTGGGTTTCCTTTAGAATGTTTGGAGCTTCTGATAACGTATTTTGGAAAAATTTTCTTTTGGCAAAATCTATATTTTCTTGTTTTAAGCCTGAAACATTCATTAATTTCTTTAAATCTAGTAAGGATCCCCAAAAGTGTTTACACAGAAAACATGAGTCTAGACATGGGTCAGAGTGTAAGAAAGATGGGCACTATAGCTGCAAAAATCTGTGTTTAATAGACATGCATCTTGACAATCTCTTTGAAAACAAAATAGTTAAACACATTGTGATCAGGCAATGAGGTAGCCTTATCTGCAAACTCTCAACAAAATTTTTGGACCCTCATTTTTCCTAGATGTTGGATCACAGGTGGCAGTAGGAATTCCTTGGCTGCTGCAGACTGAATGGTTCCTTGTGCTTGGGTTGGGATTTTAGATAGGTGTATTTTAACCACATTGCAGACATGAAATGTTAACAAACGATGAATTTAACAAGCAAAGAATCTGGCAACTTCATTATCGTTTCTGGTGAAAACTGGGACATAAAGGACCAACTGTTGGGTTTTCTAGTGTTTTGGGTTTATCTATACTGAATCTATACTGACTACTGATCTATACAAATCTTTGGGTTTATCTATACTGAAAAAGGAAAACCTTCACATCTTTCTTATGACAGAGAACCCATAATAACTGGTAGGAAGTATTTAGAATTTGGTCAGTAAAACTGCAGTTCTATAGGTTGTCAAAATTCTTAAATCCACTGATCTCAAAGGGATTAAAATAGCCTTACCAAGTGCTGGACCATAGCCTTAATGCCAGTATTCCTACAGCAATTGTTAAACAGAGCAGTGTTCTTCAAAGTGGGGGTCGGGACCCCCTTGAGGGGTCACAACTTAATTTCAGGGGGGTCATGAAAGTTGGATGCAGCCATCTTGGAATCAGGCAGTGGGTACCTTTAATGTCACTTCCTGCCATGACATCATTTCTGGGGGGTCCAGCACAAATTGTCATTCTCAGAAGGGGGTCCCAGGCTGAAATGTTCAGCTATAGAAACATTGCAGAATTGGGTTGATAATTGAACCCAATTGTTAATTGAAGTTTGGATTATTTCTCACTGAAAATAAATACAGTGGCACCTCACATAACAAATTTAATTCGTTCCGGAGGCATGTTTGTTATGTGAAATGTTCTTTATGTGAAGCAGATTTTTCCATAGGAAATAATGGATACTCAGATGATTGGTTCCACAACTCAAAAAATATTCATAGAAAAATATTAACGGGATGTAAAAATGATGACAAAACATTGGAATTGAATTCAAAACATGCATTCAATGTGCATGATCCTATGAAGTCTACTTAGGCTGCAATCCTAATGACACTTTTCTGGGAATAAGCCCCATTGAACACAATGGGGCTTCTAGGTAGACATGGTTAGGAGGCTTCAATCCAAGACACTTTCTTCTGCAATCCAAGACACCTTCAAAGTGTCTCCCCACTTTCTCCTTCTCTTCACCCTGAGTCTCTCTCTCCCCTGCTCCCTTCTGGCCAGCCCTGAGTTGCTTCCCTTTTCTCCACTGCTCTTCTCTCCCTCTGCCCAGCGGACGCCCGGCCACAGGAGGAACAGCGCAGAAGTGTTGCTTTTGCTATGGTAGCCCTGACGCTTTTAAAAAGAGATGTCGGCCAGCACGTCTGCCCCAACTGCCGAGTGTGCTTGTTCAGTAAAGCAACACTTGTTATGTGAGGCAGAATCCTAGATAAATTTTTGCTTGTTATGTGGATCACGTATTAAGCGCGGGACTTGTTAAGTGAAGCATCACTGTAATAAATCTGAATATGGATAGCACAAGATGTTTCTGCTAGTTTTATGTTTGGCTTATGCTTGACACAGTGGAAATATACTGTAGCAGAGACTTAATACATGAAATGACTGCAGTTGTCAAGGTAACTGGTGGATATGTGATTTAACGCAATGGTAAGCAATGTAACACAGATGCAAGCCTCTTATTCTCCGCAAAAGCTTGGTGACTAGTTAAAGAGAAAATTGTTCAGCAGCAGGTGTGGAAATGTACTCCTCCAAATGCAAAGTATATGACACAGTGGAATCTTCTTTCTTATTTGATCAACATCAGTAACTTGCCCCCAGTCCTGCAGAGAGCAGCATGAAACCCCACTGCTGTAACTTGTGACGGGATTTCAAAACAAGAAAATGAGTGGAAAAAACTGTGGAATTCATTTTTAAGTGTTAAGCCAATTTGTCCAATCAAGACAAAACTGTTGCGAAGGAAACTCTATTACAGATGACTAGAGATGGAATTCAATCAGATTGACCCAAAACATTTTGTTGCCTGAGGCAGAAAATCCAAATCTCGGGGGTCAAACTATGATGACAAACTTACATTGATTGCTTGCTGCCCTTTAATGGTTCCACAAGATCTACCATCTCAGGCAGGCCACCTCACCCTGCCTAAAGATAAAGTGCCGGCTGGCCTTAGCTTCATCTTTTTCTCATTTCCAGTTGACCTCCAGCATACTTTATTTCCCCTACTATATTGGAGCTTATTTATGTTGGAAATTATAGGACAGAAAAGGACATAGGTTTTGAAACCTATGTCCAAAAACTTTAGGAAAATATCATGTATCAGGAGCTGTTTTTCTATAAATCCAAATCCAGAGTAAGTACGGGATCATGTAAGAGACTTTACATGCATCCGAAGTTACTGCACCACCTAGTGAAAACCTATGGGAAATTCATATTGGAATCAGGAGTAAGTTGTTCTTACACCGGAGCAAGGACTCCTCGTAGTTACTCTGGATTTTGCTCTTTGTTTCCAAAGAAGATTGAGCTATAGCTGTTGAGAATTTGCTGTTCACAATTCGGCATGTACAACCTTTGGGCCCCTTTAAGTAGTCATCTGATTCTTACATAAGAAAAAAAACCGATATTATACAAGGGATCGCAATTAATGTGAAAAATTTACAACTGGACTTTCTAATTCAAGTGACCTCCAGAATAAGCAAAATTGTCTTGTGGTAACAAGGAGGTAACAGCGGTAATCATTAATCCCAAAATGTTTCTTTACAGGGGTGACGACTGTGCTAACAATGACCACGTTGAGTATCAGTGCTCGAAATTCCCTTCCCAAAGTGGCTTATGCCACTGCTATGGACTGGTTCATAGCTGTGTGCTATGCATTTGTTTTCTCGGCACTGATCGAATTTGCCACCGTGAATTATTTCACAAAGAGAGGTTATGCATGGGATGGCAAGAGTGTTGTTCCTGAAAAGGTAACTCCTTTTTCAGCATCAGTTTTTAGATTGCACTGTATATTTGGTGAAGGCAACACAATGCACAGGCACTACAAAACAAAAGTATTTGGATTATTTTTATTCTAAACATGTGTTCTAAAAAAAGTACCATTCCATTCAGTTGGGTGCCTCCATACTTGCATTTGCTGAAATTGAAGCTTTCAGTATAATTGGGTAGTGGATCAGATAAGAAATTTTTAAGTCCTGTATTATTATAATCTCAATTTTCTAAAACTTTAAATGGTTACATTATATCCCAGTATTATCAGTTCACATTAGACATGATCAAATAAACTATTAATTAATGCATTCACTCATTAATGAATAAGACAATAATGAATAATGAAATTTGCAGGGCTATTTGGAATATAATTCACTTCCCTTTCACTTAAGTGTTAAATTAGGCTGCAATCCTTACTCCCAGTCATGCTGGCATAAGCCCCAACACAAGCCCCACGTGGCCTGGGGGTGTCACAAAAGTGCTCTTAAGGTATTTTTGTGCTACTCTTGCAGGAGAATCAGGCCAGTGCACAGACATGCACTTGCCTCCTACATCACCACAGGAATGGGAAGACCAATGGATTGTGCCAGCGTAGGTTGGAATTGCAAACTTAGACAATGATAACAAACAATGACAGTGAAAGGGAAAGAGAAAGGACATAGGTGTATGATACAGAGAGGAAAGTTTTCACCCAGACAAAGCCAATAAATCACTTGGATGAGCTGATCTGATGAATTTTACTCTTAAAATCTTGGCTAGATCCCAGGAAAAGTTCCAATATAGGAAAAAATATTAATAATATATAAATATAATTTTTATATAAAAATATGAATCTAGAGTAGGCCGTGGAAATTAGAATGGATCTTAAACTCTCTTTTCCCACCCATCCCCAAAACAGGACTAGAGCCAAACAGTGGTGAGCCAGCAGGGTTGTGGAATAGCGTACCTGTACAGTTTAGAAGGGTCCAATGGATATCCTGAGCCAGCAGGATCAGCTAAAACCTATGTACTTGTGGTTCAGGAAGATACCACTTCAGAATGTAGTATCTGTATGTACGCAGAATGTATGTACACAGAGCTGCAAGTGAATGAAATGTTCAAGGAGATGTTGGAATGAAATTTTCAAATGCAGATCATGCAAATTAATCAAAGCATTCCTGACCTTGAATTGTTTTTGGATCACCCACTGCAGATGGATTAAGTATGCTTATTCAATCAATTAGATGAAAAGACAGCATTTTTTATGCCAAAGTCTTCTGGAGCATTTCTTCTCTCAAACTTCAAGAATTTTCTGTGTCTCTAAAAACTATTATTCTTTAAAAAAACTATTATTATTTTATTATTCATAAATTATTATTTATGAAGATTTGTTTCCACATACTAATTTTCAGCGTTAAAGTAGAGGGATAAAAATTGTTTATGAATGATGAACAATGACAAATTGTAATAATGGCATAATGCAGAAATAGTTTCTATGTAAGAAACTATGGAAAGTGTCAATAAGATTTTTAGAGTCAGGCTTTGGCAAATCTATAGTATAAGGCCTTCAAAACTTTAGTCGCCAAGATTATGTCTATACCTGCACTCACAGCACTGGGGATTAAATGCAGTACTGCAGTATTGGTACTGGTGGGGTTAAAATGCTTGTATGATTCAAAATTCACGTTACACATACTGGTTCTGCTTCAAAAATCTGTTACACAAAAACAAGAAAAATAAAGTCAAAATCTGTGGCTTGGTTTGTAATTGCTGACATATCACATGTCATAGATCAGTGGGTTCTTAAATGTTTCAGGAGTTTTACTCTCAAAGTACAGTAAGTCTTTGTGGTGGAGTTAGTGGCATGAAGCCATGGATTGTGCCACTAAGGGAAATGAATGGTGGATACTTCACTTACAGGACAATCCAGAGCAACTAATCTGTCCACATAAGAGCCCTTAGGTTGCCCTATCTAACACTAGGTTGGAGCAACTGCAAGATGCTCCAGCCCAGTTACTCTGGAAGAGGCTTAGGGCAGAGCAAGGCAAGATAGGGTGCCCTAAGAGAGGTGGACCTGCTCTGCCCTAACTGGGGCAGCCTAAGCAGCTCAGGAGAGGCAAGTTGAGGGCATGTTTAGCATTGCCTAGGGCAGAGCTGTTACTCTGTATCCAGAGCCTGTTTCCAAGGCAGAAATGCCCTCTTCCAGCCCTCAGAGTTATACCACCTCAGGAGCAGGTATAGTAATGAGTAGACCCATAGGGGTCCATGATAAGGCCCGAGTAAGAATGGCAGTGTTGACCAAAAATCTGAGTTCTTGGCCAGCCTAGCTGCAACCCCTGCCTCTCAACCTCAGGATATGGAACAAACTACGGCTGCCCACAAACCTCAGGATACAGCAGGCCACTCCAAGAAGCCCCTTGTATTCACTGTAGAATGTACTGGCATCTCATCAGGGACTCCTTAGAAGGCAGGCACCCAGTGGCGTCACCAGACCGGTGCGGCTGGTGTGGGCTGCATTGGGTGATGTGCTCCGTATGGGGTGATGTGCCGGAGGAGTTTGACTGTCCTTTGGCAGGCCCCGGGCGTCAGCACCCCCATTCAGGCCTGCTCCAAGGCGGAGCAGCAGCCAGAAGCTGCCACTTGTCTGAGGAGCTGGCCTGAACGGCCATCTGAGGTGCACTGCGCAGAAACACACTGAGCATGCCGAACAGCTTCAGAGGAGACTTCCTTAGAGCAGAGAAAGTCCGCGCCTCTGCACAGTCATTCGGCCTCACTCAGGAGGCGGAGCGGCAGCCGAATGGCTTCAGAAAAAGTACTGCACAGACACCAACTCTGATGCCTGCACAGTCTCCCCCGAAGCCAAAAGGCTTCATAAAAGTACTGTGCAGGTGTCAGAGATGGTGCCTGCGCAGTACTCTTTCTGAAGCCAGTTGGCTTCAGAAACAACTGCGCAGGCGCCAACTTTGGTGACTGCGCAGTCCAGGTAGGGGGGGCGCACATCCCAGGGATGACGCACAGACTTCCGCACCAGGTGATGTGCAGAGTCATGTCACCACTGTAGGCACCACAGCTGTTCCTTGTTCAGTGTGATCTGAGGGGTGTCTCCTCAGGAGCAAGTCTTCCCCTTGTGTCAATTACTTCGCATGCTCTGGAGCAGTTAGGGCAGCCCAGGCTTCCTGACTCTCTGGATTCAGCATAACTTTCTGCTCTGGATACAGAATAGTTAGGAGAGTGCAGTTAGGTCAGAGCAGGCTGAATTTGCTCTGGATTGTGTCCTAACTCTTTGCAATCCCAGGGTAGTCCAGTATTCTTATTTAAAATCAAATTGCAGCAGTGCCTGTGAGTGATCAGACACGACAACCCACTCAGTTACCCATGAACTTGGTTCATAGGTTTGGCAGCTCAGTCAGAAGATTCCACTCATCAAGGGACATGGCCAGTCCCAACACAGAGAAGGAATGAATCCATATTCAGAATATGGTTGTCAATCCATGCAGTTTTCAAACAAAGGTCAAAGGATACTGGAGGACCCAGTCCCAACAATGTTTAGATTGCAGAAGCAGCACAGAAGCTTCAGGTGAATTAGAATAATTTCAAAAGAAATGAAAATAGGCAAACATAGAAGGAAATGAGTAATTATATCGGGTTGCCATAATTCACTTCCATAAAACTGGGACAGGACCCCTTCTCAAACTTGCCAGCATGCCAACGACTGTCCTGGTTTTCAGGGACAAATGGCAACCCTTCTTCTTTCATATTTCCAGCACTAACATCTCCAACTTATGTTAAGCTAGGATCTATCATCCCTCCCTTTACATATACCACTTGAGCACTCCTACTCCAACTGAAAATGTTGAAATTCTTGGAGAAGATAATCTTGAATAAATCATGCGTCTTAATACTGAAATAGAAAGCCCAAGCTCCTTCAGAGATTGCTAGATACACGGGAGGCTTGATGGGCTCCTAAGAGCACTTTAGTTGAGTGCACAAGTATAGATTTCCAAGCACCACTTTACAAGATCCCATGTCTGTATGCTGAGATGGTGATTGGTCCTGAAATTAGCCTGAATTTCACAAATGCCTATGTTTTGGAGGAGTGAGAACCCCATTGCAAGTACCAAGGTTCTAATTCAGCTCTTCTTGTGTACGCATTATAGCCTCTTATTGATATTAATTATGGTCAAGGAGCTGCACTGCTTTTAGGACGAAGCTATAATAATTTTTCAATCGTCGGTAACTAGATAATTAAGAATGTCAAAATTTATCTGCAGATGAAAATATATGATCTGCTGTAACTATTAACCTTTATGAATGTTAGGGTAATCATGACTAATTAAGATGTCTGAGCAGCAGGCACTTCAAAATTTGAATGATTTTTCAACTTATCTCTCCATAGGTCATCTGGCTATCAGTGGGTCTCCTTGGACCCATGCCAGTTATTCAGCAGAGTAAAAGCCTCATGAGAAGGTCTAGATCAGGAAAAGAGGATAGGCACACATCACATGATCTTCTCCCATCTTCTGCCCCCTCCAACATCTTACCTGTTCCAGAATTGTATCTGGGTGCCTCTGCCATATGTGTGGAGTATTTGACGATCTGCACCAGCAATCATTAAGTCCCTGACAGCAGCAGAACTTTTATGATGCTGAAGTGGCACTTATAGCAGTGGACTGGAGTTCAACTGCTATAACTGCTGTATAGGAGTGGCGCATAAGTTACTACTCTTCCCTTCAGGAATGGTATTTTAATTTTTCTATTTTTAATGAGGAAAAGGTTGTGATTCTACCTGCATATGTTAGTTGAAAAGCGGTATATAAATACTGTGGATAGATAGATAGATAAAAGCGAAACAACAACAAATATTCAGCAAAACATAATCCCTGACACTGAACAAATTTTTTTAAAAAAATTCATTGTCTTCAGAATAGTGGAAATGGAGAACCATCCAGAGAAAAAGAAGTTCATAATTGAGATGCCACTACACAGAAGGCCCTCTTATGTATCACTACCAAATGATCTCCTGCCAGGGGTGGGATAAGCTAGAAGTCTTTATCAGTTAATCTCAGGGGTGGTTAGTTTCATAGAAGGGAAGGCATTCTCACAAATACTCTGATCCCAGTCTGAAAACAAATACTTTTGAATGTATGGCTTACTGAAAATATACTTTGATTAAAATCAATTTGTTTTATTCCTAGCCAAAGAAAGTGAAGGATCCACTCATTATGAAAAACAACTCGTTCACAGCACCAGCAACAGCAACCAGCTTCACCCCTAATATCGCAAGGGACCCTGGACTAGCTACCATTGCTAAAAGTGCAACAATAGAACCAAAAGAAGTTAAACCTGAAACTAAACCTCCAGAACCCAAGAAGACTTTTAACAGCGTCAGCAAAATTGACCGACTATCAAGAATAGCATTTCCATTACTTTTTGGAATTTTCAATTTAGTGTATTGGGCTACGTATTTAAATAGAGAACCCCATCTTAATGACCAAAGTCCTCCTCACTAACCCCATAAACCATCTAGTTTGTTCAGTCTCTTTTTGCACTGGGAATTGCTTTTTGGTTTTAAACACACTGTAATTCCCATTTGCTTCATTGCCTCTGTCTTAAAGAAATTGAGATTTCCTTATTTTATAAAGTAAAAGCATATTATATATATATATAAATATATATAATAGGAAAGATGTTATTAACTCTGTACTCTAGGGCTGTAACAATGTTTGTAGACACCTGATTCTGAACCGGGATTCTGAATGCAAGAGAGAAATGTTGAGAAATTAAAACCACTTGTAGATAGCCTATTGCTGAATGTCCCCATAAAAAGACACTGTACATGCCAGAACAGAAATATTTTTATGCAAAATGATAGAAGGTAAAAGAATTTTTATATTCGTTCATGTTGCACATACACTATTGTACTTTCCATTTTGGAGTGCTGCTTCTTTTGACTTCTTTTATAGAATATACATCTTTCCAAAATGGTGGATTCCAGAAAATACACTATTTTCCTAGATTTATTTTTGCCTAAAGTCCCAACCACCACTTTTAAAGTGTATAATGTTATTTTACATAAAAGAAAGCCTACTTACTACTAATGGTACAGGTGATCACAGAACAGCACATTTGATTAATGATAATGAATGCTTTAATCGCTCTCTCACTGCAGTCTTATTTTTAAGCATCCGATTGTCACTTGACTTGTGAAAATTCAACCTATTGCGCATTAAGTGCAGTGCTCTAATTTTTTTAAACTGATAGATAAAGCAACACTTGGATGATTTACAAGCCTTTTTTGGTTGTTGTTAGTTTTTATTTTGTTTTTAGGAAGAAAATACGTTTTGCAAGCTCCTGAAATGTTGAATGTATTATTTTATAAAACAGTACATTAATTAAAAGCTTTAGATTGAAACATATGGCTAGCTGAAAGACATGACCTATTATTTCAAGAAAATATGTAAATATACAGCATGAGATTGTACATTTTTTACTTTTTTATGTTCTTAAACTGTTGTGTAGGATTCACCTCACTAAGCTCTTAATACAGTATGTTGTTATACTTAAAAAGGAAATATATTTTAGAGCCTGCAGTTTAAAAAAAGTCAGTGGCATTTGAAAGAAAAGGAAAAGGCAAAAAATAAAGACAAAAGAGGAGAGCTAGGAATTAATTCCATTGTAAAGTGGTGATGTGTACAGTAGCTTGCAGTTTGAAACTGTCATCCAGTGTATACTACAGTATTAGGCTAATGACTGGTATGCTCAGGAAATGCACGAATATGAAAATATGGAATTATATTTGGTAGGAAAATGGTAAAATATAAGACAAAAATCATCTGTATATTATTGCTATATTTGCTGATACCTAACTGTTAACAATAAGTGATGTAATATATGTAGCATTAAATACAGAAAAAAACACAAAAGAATGTACAGGAAAATACATTTTATTGAGTAAACTTATTACATTTCATTTTTACTGTAGCAATATATTTGTAGGAACAATATGTAAGGGCTTTAAATACAAGATGTCCATTTTGCAAGTTATTAGTACTCCCTTCCAAACAATTCTAGCCAGTTTCATTTCTGCTGAGATCTTATTTTAAAAATAAATATAATATATATATATATATATAAATATATCAAATATAAGAGGTGGATATTTTCAAGATGTTTGAGAGACTGATGGGTTTTTGGAAGCATCAAAACACAGTGGTTCAGAATCCATAAAACATGGTAGTTACTGCTTTTTAAAAACAAAGCTACATGGACCTTCCATTGAAATAGCTAATAAGATAGTCAGTTTGATAGCTATACATGTGGCAGGCAATGTTTTATATACTCTTTCTCAGTAAATCAAGAGGTTGCTTCTCACTTAGAATCTAAAAATGAAATAGTTGAGTTTTTCTTTAGAAAAGAGTTTTTTCTTTATTTTTTTTTTAAACTCAATGCTTCATTGTCTACCATTTAGTCCTGTCTAAACTTGATGAGCTAATCTGATTGGAAGCTTACTAAAAGAGGATGTATAATCTTCTGGTATTATGTGTAGATATATGTATAGATAAAAAATTAAAATAAAATACAACTCTTTAACTTCGGTATTTGTTTATCTTGTTATTTTTGGCGTTTAATCTAGTGTGTTCATTAAGGGCATTTTACCTTCCTAATTATCCATTTTGCTACCTTTTTGGTCTGCATTTTGCACATTAGATGTGAATATTACTTAACTAGTCTGCTTTTTTGCTATGCAATGACCGCATTATATCATTTCTTAGTTTGTTAGTCTGTGTGAATAGTATACTGTATAAACCTGATTGCACAGTTTAACAAAGACAAGGTATTCTCTATGTAGCTTTTTTACAGTGCTTTGCTAAACCGTGTAATAATAGTAAGTCTTCCTTGAAAATAATGATACACTCTTATAGAGGACAGTTTCTGTTTACTCCTGGGATAATTAAAAAAAGATGACATTGAATGTTTATTGCACCTCAGTGCAGTGATGTGGCAATAAAATCTAAATCTATAATAGAGATTGTTTATGGCAGACGCATGTAATGCTTTACAGAGTTTAGCAAAAGCTCGTTATTTTATGTCAAACTGTAATTCTATTATACTAATAAAGTAAAAAAAATTATGAATAACAGAAATGAATGTTTTACTTGGCTTATTTTGTTTTTAAAAGATGGCTTCCTTTGAAGGCCTTTTTGATGAATGGCAAGTCAGACGAAAGTCCCTGTTGTCATGTTGCAGGAAATGAGGGATATGGTTTTCTTTCCAGAATATTTGGAAAAGGATTGTGAGAAAACAAATTTTGCTGTGTGGATTTATCTATTGTTTTAAAATGCTGTAGTTTAACTTCTATGATTTCTAACCGAAACTACTGTCTTTATGGTTTGAGATGCTTCATTATATTCACAGAAAAAAACAACTGGATTAAAATTCCCAATGAAAATATGAAATGCTACATGGGAGAACTGATTAAAAATTCTCAATATGCTTAATCCCATTCAACCTAATAA
Source organism: Cryptoblepharus egeriae (assembly GCA_030015325.1). Classification (NCBI taxonomy): domain Eukaryota; kingdom Metazoa; phylum Chordata; class Lepidosauria; order Squamata; family Scincidae; genus Cryptoblepharus; species Cryptoblepharus egeriae. The sequence goes on along the minus strand of JAREYC010000002.1, from coordinate 84,231,243 downwards.
AAGCAGGATATCAAGGCAATACATTGCAGAAGACAATATACTGTATTCATTACTGGAAGTGATCCTCATAGGTTTAATACAAATAAAACACCAAAGCCAACCCAAATGAAACAGGCTTTCAGTACTTTTGGAAATGGCGTGGGTTTATATCTTGTTGGCAGAGATAAGATCAGGCTGTGGCTGTGGGACAGCAATAGAAAATGTGTCCAGAAAGTGATCTTGGGTGACCTGAAAACTTGGGAAAGAATATAAGGGAAGAGATATAAAGGCTCTTCAGAACTTAATAGTTTGCAATCTGTGCCGTATCCACATAATAAAAAATAGTAAAGCAATGAAGTCCAGTATGCTAGGAAATTGGTAAGGGATTTGGTCAACTAATAGATAGACAATTTGAAGATTATTGTTCTGCACATTAAAACCATCAATTTAAAAGACATTTTTATAAGTCCATCACATGAAGATCCATTGTTTTGATTTTTCCCTTCTTTATTTGTGAACTTAAAAAATATAATCAACTTGAGTCCCTGAGTATTAAAAGAAACAGCCATAGGTTTTGTGCGTAGGTTTTGTGCACTTGGGCATCTAAATGCCTCAGAGGTAAGGTGATGGACATTGTGAAGAACATTGTGCTTTGCTTCCAGGCTTTAGCACCATTGTTTCCCAATCCCCGTCCTCCCAACTTACTCTCATTCATGTCAGGAGACCAAGAAGTGCTGAATCACAACATATCAAATAAGAACAAAGTGGGGCTTCATTTGCTTTAGGGACTAGAAGAAGCACAGCCACGTTTGAGCTGATTTCCACTCATCTTATGCATCTGAAGAATTGTATGAATATATTAGCATGTCTGGAGGGTAAGTTCCATTTTTACCCCCAGCTGCTGGAAAACCACTGCAATAAAAGAGATTTCCTCAGATTTTTGGTGGCAGATTAGCTAGGAAAAGACACAGTCCCATGTTGTACATAGTCATAACATGGCTAAAATAAAAATCTGTCTAGAGCCATCGTGCTACAGTTATGCAAGTGAAGTGCATTTACACCATTTGCATTAACAGTCTGTCAAGTAAACTGTTTCTGTCAAGTTACATCTGATGACAAATCATCGTCAAAATCTGGAGAGGCAAAGAATACAAAATAACAATATTTCAGAGAATTGGGTTCTATCTTTTGTTTTACAACAGCCTCTTCTAAATAGGTTTCATGACTTCATGGACTTAGAAAAATGCATTTGGGTGAACTGATATAGAGCTTCTGAAATACATCTGAGTGAATTTTTTAGCTCATACTGTAGCCAACTATTGAATACATTACAGCAAATGGTGAAATTCTTTTAATGTTAAAAAAGGATCATTTAGGACACAGGCACAACCTATTGACTGTGCTCTGAATACAAAGATAAGCTGTGAATGCTGCCTTTCTGATATTAATATTTTGACCCTATACAAACATTTGAGGGTGTTCTTGCCTGTTGCTCTGCAATCAAAGCAAAAGTGCCACAAACCGATTCTACACAGTCCACTGTATCTTATATGTGGTTGTTATAACAGTTATAGTTCACATTTAAGCTGACTGGGGGCGTTGGTTGCAACATTAATTTGTCCTCTAATGTGGTCCAAAATATACAGTATATAATATTACAGTTATAACCCAGCAAATTTTGAATGTGACTACATCCTGTAGAAAGCATGGCATAGGACTTTGGTGGAATATCTTTCGTCACAAATGATTGATCTCCAATGTGACTAGCCCAGGATGACCATACTCTTGAGCTTGAAACAAATATATATCCTCAATAATAGGTTTCCCCTTATTGTGAAGTTTTTAAGAAGCCCTACAAAATCACAAACAATCATAAAACTCAGATACAACCAATTTGATATTTAATAGCAGGAAAAGAGTAGTTTTTTTATTAAGGAAAAAAGAAGAAATGACAATGCACTATTAAAAATAAATTAAAAGTGCAATTCATAAAGAACTTTGAAATATTTCAAGAAAAGATATTCTAGGAATAGTCCTGTAGTACGTAAGACAGCCTATTTATAAGTGTAGTCTGCTAATAGAAAAAGAAAGACATCAGGCTGTTTTACTACCAACTCTTAATGGGAAATATACCACAAATATGTCTCAGGAGGCCATAAGCCTCCAAAGAAAGTAAATACTGGTTCTAAAGAATGTCAAGACAAGCTATTTTCTTTGTATGTCTTGACACTTGCAGAGTGTATTATTAACTATTACTTTGCTTATTACTGCCATTGTGCTATTAGCCAAGAAAGTTTCCTTGATAGATAAAGTGAATTTATGATTGCAGAAGTGCAGGCCCAACACAAACAGATGATAATTCATGTGGATCCAGAACATATTAGAGCTGGACACTGTGTATTATTCACTGATAAAAGTCACTGAGGTCAAAGCTCAGGAGCATGTTACATATAAAAAAGTCAATATAAGACAAAGGAAAAAGCTTCTACAATGCTCTTCTTGGTATCTTGGAAAGTATACCAATACAGTTCAGAACTGTAATCATGATATAATTATTAATTACAATATTATTTTTTTTCTTTGTAAGTAGGACACATAGTGTCTGCAATCCTAATCCCTAGTAAGGCAGGGACCCTCACAGTGCAATCCTAGATGCATCCAGAGCCAGTGCATACAGGAGGTTTGCAAATGTGCCATAAAGCAGGGTTTCTCTAACCCTGGTCCAGGGACTACTGGAGGTCCTTGGCAGCTGCCTGACCAATCCGCTAGAGGACTCTTCTAAGTGCATCTTCGCCTCATCACATGAGGAAGGCTCTGTCGGAGGACTGCAGCCTCAGAGACCAATTCTATGCCTGTCTACTCAGTAGTAAGTCCCATTGTAGTCAGTGGTGCTTATTCCCAGGAAAGTGTGAACAGGATTGCAGCCTCAGAGCTCAATTCAATGCCCATGTATTCAGAAAGAAGTCCCATCATAGTCAACGAGAGTGACTCCAATAAGAGTCACTAGGATGGCTTTGTGCATTTTCAATGCATCCTGCACTGGTAAAGGTTGAAAATCCCTGCTCTAGGTAGGCATGCATTGAGACATTGGGCTCTCACCAGTGGTGGGCTCTAGCAGGTTCGCACCTACTCTATAGAACCGGTTGTTAACAAGAGATAGGACATATAAAGTTTAAAAATAGCCATTTAAAAGTGGCTGCCAGATGGGCAGAGAACCGGTTCTTAATTTCTTTGAAGCCCATCACTGGCTCTCACCCTCAATCCTATCCACTGTAACCTAGCAATAGCTCTATTTATTATAATGGGACTTACAGGTGGAGGCAGCTGTGCTGTGCTCTAGGTGGGGAATCCTCCCTCCAGGTTGCCAGAGGTAGAACTCTTCCCCCAACCCAAGGCTGGTCTCTGGAAATTTTTTTCCCACAGAACTGGACCCTGGGGCCAAAAAAGTTGAGGACCCACAGCCATAAAGCACTTTCGCACCTCCTCCATCAAAGAAAAACAGAAGAGCCCAATCCTATCAAATGCTCACCTCCATGCCAATCCAGCTGCACATGCCGGAACACGTGCTACATAAGGGGGTTGGGAAGGGCTAGGGGAGCTGCAAAGGTCTTTTCTGGGAAAGAGAGCATCTGCCCCAACTGTCTACTTGGACTCTGCTAGCTATATAGGTGGCACAAGTCTGAATTGACGTGGGAAGGTAGATCAAATTCAGAAACATGGCACAAGTAGGCACTTGACGGCACTTCGTAAAATCTATGAGTGAAACTTTCTACAGATTATACCCTATACCTGCAACAATTTAAATAAAAGCACAGAATCTAATTTTCTGCATAATAACTACGTCTTTATAGTGAAGAAGGTGGATTTTGGTTCTGAAATTTTTTTTTAAGTTCTCCCCAAGAACTGCTTCCAGGCGTAAGTCCATCAACTTCACTATGGAGTTCAGGAAAGTGCTTCTATCTTCCTCTGGCATTGAAAGCTCCCCAGAGGAGCCGGTCCTGGAAGTGATTTGTTCACCCTGCTCCTTGTCTTGTTCCTGCTGCTTCTTTATGTCTCAGTCTGTCCCACAAAAGAAAGAGCAAGAAGATGGCAGACAGTTTTGTCTGCTAGAGAGAAAGTGTGAGTTAAATGATTTTTCTTCACATCTCCATGACAAGGGTACTGACTGAGTGTAAAATGATGCTATCTTCCCTGTATTCTCAGGGAAAGCTGACCCTGGATGCTCTCCACTGGATTTTTGAGGATCCCTGTATTCAGACTTGTCCAGCATACATATGCACACATGTGTGAGCCTACATTCATGCAAACAGAGTATGTGATATAGACAAGACACATATTTTCTTTGAGCAAACCAAGGCCAAGGAACCATTACCATATATACTCGAGTATAAGCTGACCCGAGTATAAGCCAAAGCACCTAATTTTACCACAAAAAACTGGGAAAACTTATCGACTCGAGTATAAGCCCAGGGTGGCAAATGCAGCAGGTACTGGTACTAGTCCTTTTCCTTGTAGCCCTCTTGGAACTCATAGGCTGCAATCTTAAGCACACTTTCCTGGGAGTAAGCCTCATTGAACTTAGTGGGGCTTCCTTCAGAGTAGACATGCATAGGACAGTGTGACCAGATGCCAAACGCAAAATTCCTGAACCCCAAGGCCCAAATTCCTACCCCCAGGCCAAAATACCTACCTTCTTTAAAAATTGCCAAAAAATGTTTTTTTTATTTTTATAGTTTTGGGTTTTTTTGTTTCTTGGCCATAACTTTTGATAGGAAGGAGATATCTCAAAACTGATTTTTGCACTGGATTCTACTCTTCAATACGAATCCAACCGTATATGACATGATGGTGTTTGATGCCGCCGCTTTTCACTTTACCCGAGTATAAGCCAAGGGGGCTTTTGGGGCCCATTTTTGGGGCCCAGAAAACTCGGCTTATACTGAAGTATATAGGATAAATCCACACATGTCTGTCAAACACCAGACAACCTGGAAACAATCTACCTGCTTCTAGAAAATTCCACAAGTGGCTGCTTCCTGTTCTGCCATTCCATTCACACAAGCAAAGGGGATTGCTCTGACAAAGTGTGGCCTTCCTTGATGTCTACAGGATCTGTCCTGTTCCAAAGTTTGTTTGGAAGCCTGTCATGTTCCAAAGTCATGACACTGGTCCGGATCATGCTCTCCTGGCAGGCACCCAGTGTCAAACACGCCTGTAAACATGCATGTTATGCACCCTGCATTGAAAATGAAGAAATACATGGCAAGAATTCAGAATTCACACAAGTTTTATGTTGATGCATGAGTGTTCCATAAATGTTCCAATATATACAGTGAAAGCCCTTGCCTTTAAAGATTCCCCAGTTATACCGGTAAGTCTTTAAATATCAGTGCACATAATCCTTATTCCATGCAGCTCCCATTCCCACAGAAATAGACATGTGTTTAGGAATGGAGAAGAAAACGAAGGAATGCAAAGGATTGACAATTATATGAAATCCTCTCCACTGCCTTAGATCAGGTGCATGGATCAGGTGCAACTGAGGGACCACGAACATGTATGAAAAACAAAGAGGTAGAATTTTCTGCATATGAACCCCTTTCCTTTTTAGGTTCCTGTTTCTTCTCCTGGCCACTTCATGGTTTCCAGCTTATTCCTGATCCATATATACACAGCTTTTTTATTAAACCTTCCCTCCACAGGGAGAAACCTGAATAATTACTCCAGTTATTATTATCCACCAGTGTTTAAAATACAAAACAATAGGTGCTTTCTTTCACTCCTATTTTTAAGAACATAAGAAGAGCCTCCTTATGATTAATTTGAATTCAAAAATATGTATATTTTATTCGAAAAGCAGCCTTTCATGGTCCTAAAAGACACACTAAGACATTTCAAAATGTAATCTGAGCTGAAGTATGGCCTTTATTATTTGAGCATGAAGATGATTTTGTTCATTTGTCTTAGGCTATCCCATTATGAAGAATTCATGCTTCATATAGCAGAGCTTTTTGCTAACAGGATCTGGCTTTACATATTGCACAACCCTGAGAAGATTGACTATAGTGTCGGCCTGACAGTTTTTGAACAGCATCATTCTTCACCTTCATTTTAAGTTGTGCCTGTCATTGATATCATCTTCTTTCTTTAACAAGCTCCAACTGTGAATACTTGATTCTACTTTCATCACTGTGAAGAAGTGACTGATAGGAGATCAGGGCTTTACCACCAATTACTAAAGTGGAGTATCTCCTTACAGATCAGCTACACAGGACAGGTTCCGCTGTTTGGAAGGTATGGTACAGGTGGGGTAGAGCTCCCCAAAATGGTCACTGGAAACCTAGTTCTTTTATAAGGCTTTATAAAACTCTAACAAAATTTGAAAAGTTAATACAGTAGAATTAGATACTCAATAGAGGCCCTGGGTACAGGGTCAGAATGCTTCTTCTAACAAATAATGATAGTCATCATAGGGTGGGAAGGCTTTCAAGACCCTTCTTATATAAGTTTCCATAAGAAGCAGAATGTTGATTTTGTTGGCCCGGTAGACTGATTCACAAGTATTCTTTGCATATTTTGAATCAGCTGCAAGCTTAAGAAGAGAGTCAGAAGTGGTTGGGCAGGCAAGGATTTGGAAAAGTTTGAGTAAAATTCCGCCTTTTCTGCTCTTATTTGACTCAACAAAAGCTTGTGTTTAACTTTCTATGTCTAACCTGGGATCCCAAGTTGAGCAGTGTGAGCACAAGCCCCAGGAGAGCCAACTGACGGCAGAAGGAGGCAAGAGAAAAACACGGCTTATTCAGTGACTTCCTCGTTCTCCAGCCTGTCTCTGCCCTGAGCTCTTGAGATGAACACAACAGCACCAGCATAAGCCCCACTGGAGTAATCGCGGGGGGCGGGGGGGTCACCCAAGTTCACAGCAGAGATGGACTGGATGGAGAGAGAAAACACAGTCCAATCAATCTCCTGCCTTTCCAAATTCTCCCTGGATTTCAAGCATCTGGATCTATCTCACTGTCACCATTGCCAAATACTATTATAGTCAGAGTCAGGAGACAGGCAGGGGACAAAGCTGAAATGACAGATTGTTTTGTGCCGTCAGGGACTGGAGGACTGAAAACCGCAGCGGGTTTGGCCAAAGAGCGACTAGCCCGAGGCAGCCTGTGTCAGGATTAGGAAGTTGCAGTCCTGGGACAGCCATGCCCCAAAGCTTTGACTTGTAAAGACTGTGTGGACCTAAATGCCAACAAATATTTGGCCACAGCTGATCTATTCAAAGGAATGGAGGAGAAACATAAAAATAGACAAATCTCTTCTGTCCCTTTAGCCTCAGCCAGCTGTTTTTCTCTGCTCTCAGAGGCCATGTACTTACACTAAATATTATTTGCAAACTGAAAAGAAGGTGCAGCTCACAAATCTTTGCTGCAAGATGTAATATCCTGCAATTTTTTTCTGTCCCTAAGTTTGTTCTGCAGTTTCTTCTAACCATAATTAGCTATCACGGTTCCACTTAAGGAAGGCTCAAATTTATCTTTAAAAATTCCTGCACATTCAGGCTGCATCACATCTACATGCCTGTCACTTACACTGCAGTCCTAGACATCCTTATCATTAAATTCAGTCTTTCTGAATAAAGCAGAAGGACGTCCTTCTAAATAAAGCATTTTTCTATGGTTACTCAACACTTGATGAAGCTCAGGGCAAAACTCAGTTTGATGATGGTCACCGATTTACCACTGAGACTGGAACTGAGTTCACTACTTCTAAGGCAGTGATTTTCATTCAACCTCTGTGACATGAAACAGATGATCCACAAGTGTGCATGGCAGTTTGTGGAAGAGCCATTGGGGGATTTGAACCCCATATCAGTAGCATGATGTGCCTTGTTGTTGGTAAAAAAACTGATGGTGTCCCTTGACAATGTTATCTCCTTAGTGAGCTGTAAAATGAAATGTATTTGTAGATCAGCCACATCTTATTTTAATTGTGTAAGTTGTCCTTTATATATATATATATATATATATGTGTGTGTGTGTGTGTGTGTGTGTGTGTATGTGTGTGTGTGTGTGTGTGTGTGTGTGTGTGTATGTGTGTGTGTGTGTGTGTGTGTGTACACACACACACACACACACACACACTGGTATATATATCAGTATTGGCAATGATTGGTCTGGTGCAGAGGTCTCCAAACTTTCTGCAGGAGGGCCACATTATCTCTCTGATACTGTGTCAGGGGCCGAAAAAACTATTTTACATTTCAAATTTGGATAAATTTACATAAATTTAAATAAATTTACATATAAGAATGTATTGGAGTGAGTTATAGGGCTTGCCCAAACCCCTGACAGAGGGATCTTGAGGCTTGCCAAGTGCTGAATCTGGCCCCAGGGCAGTGGTTTGGAGACCCCTGATCAAGAGGCAGTGCACTTGATAACCATTGTTGCAAAATCGAGTTGGCTTGAATGTGTTGCTATGTCTCATTGGGGACAATCTACTTTGCTGTAATTGTATGATTTGGGCTGGGCTGAAGCTTATTTTGGGAGGCATGTTTCCAGTTCCATATTCCTGTGCATTTAATTGCAATTATAGAATTAGAAGGCAGCACATTTGACAGATGGCCCATTTTTACACTAGGATTTTGTTTCCCCATCAGCTTTGTACAGAGGCTGATTGGCTATAATGATGGTGAATTTCTACCCCAGATGTAGTAAAATAGTCATAAAATGAACCATAACTGAAGCTATAATCATCAGCTGGTGCTTTGAAGAATGGGCAGCAGTCTGGAAGTACTTACAGCTATGAATTAACACATGTAGCTTCTTAAAATATTTGCCAAGTTGGACGTGGTGAATGGAACTGATCCTGAATCCATAAGATTACCTAAGCCATGACTACAATCCTAAATACACTTTCCTGAGAGTTAGTTCGATAGGACAGTATGAGACTTACTTCTGAGTAGATATGCTTAGGACTGCACAACACGCACAATAATTGCATATTGCATATTGTAATATTGCATATTGTATTTTCTCACTATTGCTGAACCACTTTCCACATCTGTAAAACTGCTGTTACAGCACTGGTGGTTGTTTTGGCCTTTCACCAGATGTTAAGCAGGCTGGATTAATTGCTTGAAATGCTTGTAGAGAATCAGACTTAACAGCCCTTGCTCTTAACATCTGTCAGCTGCCTTTATCTCTGAGTTCACTGTGTGCTGTAGAAGTGGGAGGGTCTCTGTCAAACTATCATCAGGACGCAATAGAATGTATCATTTCCATCTAGTGTCGATTCACGGATATCTGTGTTATTCAATGATCTATGGATCATTCTTCTATTTTCAGTATATTGATGAGTATTGATGAGCCATACTTTTGAGCCACAACACAGTGCCCATTCAATGTCCTGAGTAACGCTGTATATCTTTGGGTCATCATGTCGATGGTCAGAGTTTTTCTAGAAGGCCTCAGTATGACCAAATACTAAACATGCAGAAGCTTACCCAAGTGGCCCTGGCCATGCCTTGCACACAGTATGAATCTATTTCTAACAAATATTTGATCCACTACAAATCTGTAATTTCCTCTTCACAAGAGACTTCGTCAGTGTGAAAACCTGACAATTTATTTCTAACCTTTAAATTCATTAGAACCTTTGGCTGAAGTACTTTATATTCCTGGTTGCCTATTTTGGAAGAGTGACAGTTGCCTTTTGGACACCTTTCCCTGCCTAGATGCTGAGATGCTGAGATTTTCTATACAGCGCCTGGTCCAGTCTTGAACTTATTTAACTTGCTGGATTCACAGACCCCAAAAATTTTCAGTAGCACTGTTCCTAACTCTTCCTGTGAGGATCTCAGTGTTTCTGGTCATAAAGGTGCTTGTCTCTCTTTTGTAATAATTCTTTTGGTATCTTCGTCCAAGCATGAGAAATGTCACCAAGAATGGATGAACACCAAGACTGTAAGTCATAGAGTTTCACAAGTGCTCTCAATCTCTCTCTCTCTCTCTGCTCCTTGTTGAGAATGTTTCTTTTTGTTTTTGTCCTAACACTGCTTCCTGATTTACTCTAGCAAATCTCTCAAAAGTTTACAAGATCTGAACATTCTACTTAATTGCAGAGAAGTAAGTTTGTGTAAAAATCCTTCACCATAATCTAGACTGTTTTACTTCATGTAATGGGCTTGCCATTCTAGAATCAGAGAGTGTTGTTTTTTTTTTTTTTTTTTTGCTTCTGTTCCATGCTTCAGCACTGAGATGAATAACCACTGAGAGGGCCAGTATTATCCCCGGCCTAAGTGGCAATGTGAAAAAGGGGGCATCTTGTGCATGGACCATCAGGAATTTGTTGAGTTTGTCAAACAATGAGAGAGGCAAGGTAACTCAGGCTCCAATTCTGTTGGGCTGCTGGAACTAGTATTCCAATAATGCAAAGCCCTTTGTGGTAGTGTGAATGCTGGGCCACCACTACATGATACTGTGCTGCTGCCATCAATGGCAGCAAGCCTTTGCTGGTGATGATAAGTTTGTGGTGGAGGTATGTTGTGGTTATGAAGGGGGGGATGGCATAGAGAGAGTCACAGCACTCTCAATACTGCTCAATACTACTCAATACAGTGAAGGACAGGGTGAAGAAGGAGTGGTTGGCAGCACTGTCAAGTGGCACAATCCAATCCCCTTTAGATCAGGCTGCCCTACTCCTTTTCTTTCCTCAGACTTACAAAAGCAAAATGGCTGATGTCACTCTGAGGACACTCCAAGTCAGGGACACTCCCAGGAAGATTCCCTTACTTTGAGGAGGGCTCTATGCAGTGGTGGGCAGGTTCGCACCTACTCTATAGAACTGGTTCTTAACAAGAGATAGGACATATAAAGTTTAAAAATAGCCATTTAAAAGTGGCTGCCAGATGGGCAGAGAACTGGTTCTTAATTTCTTTGAAGCCCATCACTGGCTCTATGACTGCTCTCCAACTGCAGGATGCTGTACTGGCACAGTCATTTCAGTGCTGGAAAGTTGGTTTGGATTGTGCTCAAAGCCACTTACACTTAAAACAGACCTGAATTATCAGTGGAGTTTTTTTGTGCTTTCTTTCCTAAGGATCAAACTTCACATTCAGAGATCTTGAGGAAAAGGAGAAAAGACAATCCTGATTGATTCTGAAACATGTGGGGAAGGGTTGGATAATTCCCTTGATGTTTTTTTTTTTTAAAGAACCCCTCTTTTAGCTTATATTTGAAGTGGTTGCTTGTTTTCAGAAAATACTGGAATACTGGTGTTCAGTGGCATAGGTAAGGGGATGCAGGGGGTAGCAGTTGCACCGGGCAGCAAGCTTTGGGGGGGGGCAACAAGCTTTAGGGGGGCAACAAGCTGAGCTTGATACTATTATGAAGAACTGTGAAGGGTTTGCATGAAGAATAATACCGTTGTTTTATATTTCATTGGAAAGGTAATTTTCAGTTAACCAGAAAATGAAAACACAATAGCTTATGGAACAAAATGTGGATTTTCTTAAATCAAAACGTTTCCAGGAGACTGACTGTTCTGAAATCCAATGAGATATAATTATAATATTGTATGGAACTAATCAGGTTTTAATTTTAATCAGCTCTCATTTCCATGTATCAGAATAGTTACCAATGCTAACTGGGTAAGAGACTCTTTTATGTGGTGCTCCTTTTACATTTAGCAGGAAGAGATTAACCATCCCGCTTTCTCTCAGTGCATTTTCTGTAATCAATAAGGGATACACTTTTTATTTATTTACTTAGTTAAAATTGATTCTGTTGTGGTGGGAGAGCTATAAAATCTTTGACTCCATGTAGCTGGTAGGTGTCTTAACTATGCTACTTGCTGAGGGGAAGGCAGCAGAGCGTATGGGTAGTGAGGTGATATGGAAGAGAAGGTAGTATTTCCCCCAATTTTCTTTTTATGAAAAAAACCAGGTATGACATCACTTCCAGTTGTGATATCATTTCCGGGGGCAACATTCTGAGCTTTTCACCAGGCTTTATGATCATGAGCTGCTACACCACTGCTGGTGAAGCTGAGGTGGGACACAGGGCAGAGAGGAAGCAGGACCTACATTTTTCCCTCTCAACGATTGTACTGTGCATATGTGTCATATCCTAAAAAGATAGAGCTGAAAGAGGAAACCGGCACACTAATGAGACAAGTGCAATCATTGATGAACGGCTAGATAAAGGATTTTTTCTTTAATTTCACCCTCAATTACCTGTCCAACACTGTAGTCATACCGCCAGATAACCCTCGCATCAATTTCTACATTTTCTTACAACAAAAAGATACTGAGAACTGGAAGGAAAGGAAGGACTATTGATTTTTTTTTCCTGAGCTATAGCTTCAACCAGATCAAACTGAAAACAACAATAACATCTCAACCAGATCTGGCCTGGAACAAGCAATCAAGAAAGAATTAGCACAATTCTTATTATTATATGGTGAATGCTTTTTAATCACAGAGGATTAATTTCACTTAATATTTCTATTATGGATCATAATTAAAAAAGTATATTATTCCTTTCTGGATAATTGAGATCTCTCCACCCAAAATTGCAAGTTGTTCTTTTTGAAACTGCAAGGCTAGTGTTTACAGGAGTTCTGCTTCTAATGGAAGGCCTGAAATGAAGCAAAAAGTCATGCAGCTAAAACTGCAATCCTAAGGACACTTTCCTGAAAGTAAGACCCATTGAACACAGTAGGGCTTATTTTTGAGTAGACTAAGTTAGGAGTGTGCTCTAATGCAACTGCACTTGCACTGGTATAGAAGGGACAACTTCCCTTTCCTGGTCATCACCTTCCCAAGCCCCATTTGAGGAAGGGCTCCAAACGCCACCCCCTTACCTATTTCTGCCCAGCTGCCTTCAAATTTAAAAGGGAACAGAACAGAAATGCATCACTAACAATCTAACACACCTTTCTCCTCTCCTTCACACTTCCTCTTGGCTCATTTGCTTCCTCTTTGAAACTAAGAAATGGGAACAGGACAAATAGTATTAGAGGTGGGCAGGCAGCAGCGGATGCACGTACTTGGCAATTAATGGAAGCCACTGACTGCAGTGACACAAAAAGGTCTACCACTGCATCCAGTGGCACTGCTGGTGCCACTGGAGGTTTCTTTGAGTGAAGCTCCACAGTGGGGCTTCTCAAATCTGCACCAACTATTTTGCTAAATCTGACTTGAGAGTCTCTGTGTCAGTGTTGCAGTTTGACATGGAAGATAAAATATGGTTGAGCAGGGCTCCACCTGTCCCAACCCTCTCATGCCCTGTTTCCTTCATCCACTCAGCCTTCCTCCTTCAGAATGCTTTTCCCCACACCACAGACCTTGCCACTGTATGAGCTCTTCCCTTTCTCTGGTTGGCATCTGCCTGGCACGGGCACAGCAGCAACTGGCACTGGGTCAGCGCTGATGCTGCCTGTATGGAAGGTGCAATAGACATGCTTTATAGCAGTTGCATTTAGGCATTTCAGCCTGGGACACCCTTTCAAACATAAAAATCAGTCCAGGACTCCGTCAAACTTTCTGGAATTCTCCTCCATGTCTACTCACAAGTAAATCCAATTGTATTCAATGAGACTTACTCCCAAGAAAACCAGTGCCAGATTCCAAGATAGCAGATCCCACTCTCTCGCCACTCCCCTGACCCAAGGTCACAATCCCCCAAGGGGGTCTTGACCTCCACTTTGAGTACTACTGCTTTATCACATGTTTACTACACCCAGCAATGGCAGTATTCTAATATTTCTGGCACTGAAGAGCTTGAGATCGGGCTGTGACGTAACAGCTTTATTCAACCTACATGGGGGTATTACCTTTGATAACGAGTGTAACACAGTATATTGGCTAGAAACAGATTGTGAACCTTCACTTTCCATGTGGGGTGACATGACAATGTTCATGGAAATAATCTCTGATTTTAGTCCTTAAGTAAAAGTGTTCAGCTTAAAGACAGGTCATGATGTTTTTCAAGAAGGCAATTGTTGAAATAAAACAAAATTTTGCAAAACAGAAGCTAACCACAGTGATCTTTTGCATGTCTTGCACACAGTTCAAATCTGCGTCTACTCCTTACAAACATTTTTCCCAAACAAGGATGCATTTCCAATGTCCAAACTTTGGAATAAGAACTTTTGAATGTTAGTATCACTGGGATTTGGCAGGACATCAGCTTGGTCAAGTTAAAGCTGATGGCAAATATGGAAATGCCAGTAGGCATAATTGCCAGGAATATGCAGTGCTCCATATGATTGAATATAGAAAAAAATAATGAATGTTAGCAGTACAAGCAATTCCATGTCCTCACCAGTGAAGTCAATAAAGGATGATGCTGATGGAGGGGGATAATCTTTGGTGAATTGGGCCCGGGTGCTGTACTCCTCCATAGATAGAAATGCATAGTACTAGAAAGAAAATTACATTTTGGGGGAATGATTTGTGTTCTGAGTGAATTGGGAGATTCTCTAACCATTTCCCCCCTTCTTTGTAAAACCAATCTCTCTGTACAGACCCTTTTCATGTTTCAAAATGTGCTTTATGTGCAACCTGAATCCCCCTGATAATGAAAATGCTCTAGTGCTTGCTATAAATAGATTGAAGTGATCCCTGCTCACTTGTTGCTTTGCTTGAGCAGATAAACCTTTCATGATGGCAGGATTATCAGAAAGGGTCTGCAAAGCTCAGATGAACCACTATTGTTCCAGCCTTTGCCAGCGAACACTAAACCACAATCATAACACTTAACTGATAATAAATTGAGGCTATATCCAGAGGGGATTTTTTCTCTTATTTCTATTTCTGGAAGCTATTTATCTTTGATGATATTGACATTCTCCCTTTGCAAAAGAAACTGATAAATAATCCAGTAACTCATTCACTCCCCCCTCCAATTATGACTTAGAGCACAATCCTAACCATGTCTACTCAGTTGTAAGCCTCATTGTGTCCAATGGGTCTTACTCCCAGGAAAGTGTCTTTAAGATTGCAGCCAAAAAGATGAAACACCAGAAGCCAAGGTTGTTTCTGAAGCAGATTTACTAAGCTGTAATGCTCAGTGTTTGGAAGATAACGTCACTTTGTTTCATAATTCACAATTCAGTATTTTTCTTTCAGTGTTTCATTGAGGCATTGTCAGGACCCATAGAAGGTTTTAGCACGGTGGTTAACCTGTATACCTCCAACCTTGAGACCAGCAGCACCATAGTGTCCTTTCTTACCTCTATCTACAGTAGATACCAGAACTACCATGTCTAGCATGGAGGTATGTTTGACTCAACCTTTCCTTCAATTGCAGCTTGTCAAATATTTACATTTTGCCTCCATTCAAGGGAGGTGATTCATTTGATTCACATGAATCAAAGTAGATAAATAGGTACTACTTTGGTGGGAATGTAACAGCATTCCGTATGTTTCGGCATTTGGTCATGCAGGCCACATGACCATGGAGGTGACTTTGGACAATGCTGGTTCTTCCACCTTGTAATGAGGATGAACACTGCTCCCTACAGTTGGTCACATGTAGCAAGGCAACCTACAGAGGACACCTTTACCTTAAGGGTTTAATAATGAAACTCTACTCTTGTCATCTGTTCAAGGCCGGAGTGACTTTGCCCTGTCCTGCAACCCTTAAAGGTAGGCTAGCCATTAAAAGCACTCTATTGGATACTTTGTGTTGTGGAGTAGAGCCAAGGCAGCCATTACCTCAGAGTGACTGCATTAGGCTGCAATCCTAAACACACGTTCCTGGGAGTAAGCCCCTTTGAATATACTGGAACTTACTTTTGAGTAGACAGGCTTAGTATTGCACCTGTAGGCTCAGTATTTGAGCTCCATGGGACATTGAGTAAGGATAGGGAATTTTGTGTCACCCTAAGGTAGGCAAGAGTCATTGGGAGAACCAGAACTGATTTTCAGAGGTTGTGTGGTTCAGAGTTGTGGCAAGCAGTTACGGTACCTCTTAGGTTTGGATTGCAAAGTCAACCTCAGAGGCTTTCCGGTTTGGTAGAGACAATGAAAAATCAGCTGTCCCAGACCAATTTGGAGTTGCCACTGAGAGGCAGGGATCAGCAGCAGAAGATATCCAAACTCAGGAAGGAAATGCTTGGATGGGGAACCACATTGCTTGCTGTCTTTCCCAGATTAGGTGCCTTGGAGGACAGGTTGTCTGAGATTTAGAAATCACTGCGAGGTTTTGATTTCAGTGTTGAATAAACTGTGAATAAATGGAATCCACAAACTTCTCTTGATGTTTATTGGGGGGAACCAGGAGAGTTGTCAATTACCCTTTTGTGAGCAATCCGCTGGGCTAATAGAAGGTTCTATGAAGTTTAGAACACAATCCTAACCATGTCTACTCAAAAATAAGCCCCATTATGTTCCATGGATCTTACTCCCAGGATTGCAGCCTAAGTTGCAAGGGAATCAGATTGTGCCTTTACTACTACTATTACTGCTACTGCTGCTGCTGCTGCTGCTACATAACCTCTAATTGCATCAGGAAATGTGAAAGTACGAAAAGTATCAATAAGCATCTCCATCTCTTTACAAGGCTTCCAACTGTCCAAATGCACTGTCCAGTATTATGAAGGCTTAAGGTCTGTCCTTGGCAACTTTCTTCCCCCAAATGTTTCTCCTTCAGCTCTATCCTCACTAGTGCTTAGTTTCCATAGTGACTGGAGTTATAAGCTTGCTTTTGTTCCTTTTTTGTGTGTTCTTTCCAAGGTTCACAACAGAACATTAAAGAAAGCCGCCTTTTAGTCATCTGGCATGTGGAATTCTGTTTATCTTGATTAGAAATGGTGCCTTTGTTCTCCCATACATAGGTCTTGATAACATTTTTATTAGAACTGGATGCACCAAAATAATGGACCTGATCACCTCCAGAATATACCTGTATTTCATAGCCATTATGATAGAGTACAGCTGTTACGCAGCCAATCCATAAGATTAGGGACGTGCATTATTATGGTATCACAACTGCGAACGAAGTAATGTTCGTCATGAACACGTCTACATCAGAAATCTTTTTACACGGCAGCACATCTAGGACAGGTCTAAAGTTGGTGAATGCCTCATTTTTGTCATCTCCATGGATCTGTCACACTGCCACCCAGTGGAACTTTGTCTTCCACAGATGTCTGAAAAATCCTGAACTTTGTGTCTCAGTGACGGTTTTCTTTGTTGGGAACAGGTAGCAGAGAAATTGACGTTAAAATATTCATCCCTGAGTAGAGTCAACCCTTGAGACAGAATTGCCTTTAGGGAAGTAGGACTTTGCTGTTAATTAGGAATTCCTGTCATTAGCAATGCAATGAATTCCGTCAATCATACAGTTTTCAGATACAATGAAAAGTAGGACTACTCTGTGGAGAACTGTGTTTTGTGCCTTGGCACTCTTCAGATGGAGAAGTAATGTCTGTGCTGGGGGACTTTGAGGAACTAGAGATGTATGTTTTATGAAACAGAAGTATTATGAAAGAGAAGTTATCTTCCAAATTGGTAGAAAAGGAGCAGAGCTTCTGTGAAAGTGTTCGATGTTTAATTAAGGAAATGTAGGTTTTTTTCTGAGTGTAGCAGCCCAATTCCTGAGTGTAGCAGCCCAATGTAGCAGCCCAATCCAACCCAATGGAAGGGAATAGATGATCCTTTACACCAGTGATTTTCAACCAGTGTGCCATGGCACATTGGTGTGCTGTGGATAGTCCTCAGGTGTGCTGCGGGATTTTGGGAAAAGTCATTTTTAATAGGAAAATTAGGGAATTTGAACAGCCTGGTGTGCCTTGTCAATGGTACATACAACTGACGGTGTTCCTTGACAATTTCAGTGTCTTGTTAATGTGCCATGAGAAGAAAAAGGCTGAAAAGCACTACCATACATTGTGGAGGACTCTGCTACTGCTCCCCTCCATGGTAGAATGCAGTGTGTAGGTAGGCCTGTATCGGCACTACTGAAATTTATGATTGGGCCTACGTGTCTTTGTGAAAGGGGTAGATGAAGCTGAATTCTGAGAAAGGCTAGTACATGCTACTATTTCAGCTTTCCTTCTCCCTGCCTTTTCCATTCTGTTTCTTTGATTTGAAAACACAAAAAGGATTGGTTAAGTACTAAAGAAGTGGAACAGCAAGTTTGGGTCATCACAGATGACTTTGCTAGACACGAGCACACTTTCAGGGAAAACTAATGAGAAAGAAACATGGTGAAAAGTTTAAAAATCAGGGTAGAAAATAAAGAATGTCCTCCGCAATGACAAAGTCTTTAGAGGGATGACTAAAGCATATCAAAACCATACATTATTGATTCTTCATTTCTTAGGAGACGAACCTTACATTCTTATGCATTTGACCACTAAGCAACAGAATAACAATGACTGTCTTTTCACCTTCTTTTGTCATTTTCTTCTTGTTATCACTACCATAAGCATATACTTTAGTTATCAGCCCATAGAGCCTTGATGCTCTTTAATTCTTCACATGAAGATACCATGATTGATCATGTGGGTAAACCTGTTCATGAGATGTGCCACTTCAGATTGCGCATGATCAAATGCTTTGCCTTCCTAAAATGTCCCACTGTACTGAAAAAAACAAAAAAAACATGTCAGGGGCAACTTAGGCTGCAAACCTAAGGACACTTTCCTGGAATTAAGACCCACTGAACACAATGGGGCTTACTTTGGAGACATGGATAGGATTGCACCCTAAATTAGCCATCTTCCTAATTGAGTACTCTGTATGTAGAGATGTTCACATGTGGAGGAACACTCAGTCTTGTGAGCCTCCACTTCCAATTGGAAATGAAAGTGAGCTCCTACAACTGTGGGAGAACTAAGCTGGAGATGGAGGAGGTTATTTCTAGAGGGCAGTTTTGGAGTCCCTGGGACAATTTGCCTATTTCTTAATCATTGTATTGATATGCGGACTCTCTGGAACAAATGAAATGCTTCAACAAACCAGCACAAACACAGCTCTGCGGTTTAAGCAACAACAGCCGCTTCCCAGAAACAAAAAAGCTTATGTTCCTTACACATATATATTTAATGAATTTGTTGGAGGATTAACTGATGGAATGTTTTGACAGAACTTAATTATTCTTAGTGTGATAAAGTAACAAATTAGGGGAGACTGGAAGGATTAGTAAATAAGGCATTTATTTTCGATAATTAAGACCTAGCTTACAGTTCAAAGAAAAATGGGTTATATTATCTGCAAACAGTTGACTACATTTTCCCTCATCGTTCACATGCCCCAGTTTTCTTTTCCAAATTCTAAGGGGAAAAAATAGTTTACAGAGAGCAAGTGCCATATAGGCTTTTAATTATTTCAGCTTGAGGAAAAATTACTACTTTAAATCCTATCATACATATTTAGATATAATGAATCATGTTTTCAAATTGTGGCCATCTTTAGAATCATGACATTTTAAAAACTAATTTGGGTTTTTCAAATTGCCGTTCATTAATCTCCTGAAACTTTGTAGGCTCTGACCAAAAGATGCATGCATAGCAGTTGTATGTTCATGAACGGTTTGTACACATGTATCTGTGTACCTAGCAGAAGTCTGGAACAATTGGTTTACACCACTGCCTTCGGCTCTTTGCATATCTTTCTCTCAGGCAGTGCTTTCTGTTCTGAGACTATGTGTGCTGAATGATTCCTGAGCAATTCAAATAGTTGGGAAAATACCAGTGCTGGATTTATGTATAAGCTAAAGAGTCTGTAGCTTAGGGCCCCACTCTCTTGGGGCCCCCAAAGATTTAAAGGAAAAAAACTGGATGTACATTTCCAAAATATAAGATAAAAAACAAATAAAATAATCTCTCTCTCTCTCTCTCTCTCTCTCTCTCTCTCTGTTTGTGTGTGTGTGTGTGTGTGTGTGTGTAGTGGTGACCTCATTTCAACAAAACGAAGCCTAAGCAGTGACGGCTGTACCCTACAGGCTTATGTGACAATTTAGTAGTCCAGTGAACAGCTGGGGATTGTTCACAGACTGACAGGTAACAGCAAGCTTGTGTTTACCTCAGGTATACTTCTCAGGGATACGTACCTGAAACTACCCATTGTTTCACAGGTTTTTTTCCACCTTAAATCCAGCTTCATTGGTGTCTCCAGATAATATATCATTGTGATAACCTACATAGTGATGAGACATTTCATTCACCATGTTATTGCTAATGAACAGATGCATGTGTCATCCAAGAAGGAAGCAGCAGTTTCTTAGCCTAATCCTGTGTGTATCTACGAAAAAGTAAACCCCTTTGTGTGCTGTGGGGCACATGTCTAGGGAACTGTGTTTAGGACTGCAGCCTCTCCCATTTTCTGAAATGTTCTGCATCGTATCAGTGTCATCTCACAATGGCTGCAATCCTAAACACATTTTCCTGGCAGTAAGATCCATTTAACATAATGGAACTTACTTTTGAGTAGACATTGCTAGGCTTGTGCTCTATGTCATGGCTCTTCTATTTGGATCTACCTCTCAAACTTAATATCCCAACAGGCTGCTCAAACTATTCCACTCTTTTGGTTTACTTCAGATGGTTATAATCAGAAGTCACATGTGCTCATCTCATAAAACAGAACACAGGAATATGGCAATTGCCTCTTAAAGCAAAAGAATAATTTTGTCTTTATATTCATTGCAGACACGTTTGACCTAAATCATATACTTCCTTTCCTTTGAACTTCCAAGGCATACTGTTTAAAAATTTGAACCACTCAGTATCCTCAAGTAGGATAACTTGTACTTAACAATCTTTTGATAAAGCTTTTGTCTGCAAAGGCTGAAACAAATGGAGCAGGAGATTTCAGTTTTCCACAATGATTTTTCTTTTTGGCTCTTAGAAAATAGAGAAAATTTGCACATTTATTATCCACAAATAATAGAAACAAAATGTCAGGATAAGAATAGAGAGATTTTCAGAGATTTGCAGACTAATTTTTATTTCATCTAACTTTAAAAGATGTATATCCTGCTTTTCTTTATGATTCATGCAGCTCTCAATAGAATCACAATATAACAAACATAAAACAAAAACTAAGGCTGCAATCCAGAGCAAATTCAGCCTGCTCTGACCTAACTGCACTCTCCTAACTATTCTGTATCCAGAGCAGAAAGTTATGCTGAATCCAGAGAGTCAGGAAGCCTGGGCTGCCCTAACTGCTCCAGAGCATGCTAAGTAATTGACACAAGGGGAAGACTTGCTCCTGAGGAGACACCCCTCAGATCACACTGAACAAGGAACAGCTGTGGTGCCTACAGTGGTGACATGACTCTGCACATCACCTGGTGCGGAAGTCTGTGCGTCATCCCTGGGATGTGCGCCCTCCCCCACCTGGACTGCATAGTCACCAAAGTTGGCGCCTGTGCAGTTGTTTCTGAAGCCAACTGGCTTCAGAAAGAGTACTGCGCAGGCACCATCTCTGACACCTGCGTAGTACTTTTCTGAAGGCTTTTGGCTTCGGGGGAGACTGTGCAGGCGTCAGAGTTGGTGCCTGTGCAGTACTTTTTCTGAAGCCATTCGGCTGCCGCTCCGCCTCCTGAGTGAGGCCGAATGACTGTGCAGAGGCGCGGACTTTCTCTGCTCTAAGGAAGTCTCCTCTGAAGCTGTTTGGCATGCTCAGTGTGTTTCTGCGCAGTGCATCTCAGATGGCCGTTCAGGCCAGCTCCTTAGACAAGTGGCAGCTTCTGGCTGATTCTCCGCCTTGGAGCAGGCCTGAATGGGTGTGCTGACGCCCGGGGCCTGCCAAAGGACAGTCAAACTCCTCCGGCACATCACCCCATACAGAGTGTGTCACCCAATGTGGCACGCACCAGCTGCACCAGTCTGGTGACGCCACTGGGTGCCTGCCTTATAAGGAGTCCCTGATGAGATGCCAGTACATTCTACAGTGAATACAAGGGGCTTCTTGGAGTGCCCTGCTGTATCCTGAGGTTTGTGGGCAGCCATAGTTTGTTCCATATCCTGAGGTTGAAAGGCAGGGGTTGCAGCTAGGATGGCCAAGAACTCAGATTTTTGGTCAGCACTGCCATTCTTACTCGGGCCTTATCATGGACCCCTATGGGTCTACTCATTACTGTACCTGCTCCTGAGGTGGTATAACTCTGAGGGCTGGAAGAGGGCATTTCTGCCTTGGAAACAGGCTTTGGATACAGAGTAACTGCTCTGCCCTAGGCAATGCTAAACATGCCCTCAACTTGCCTCTCCTGAGCTGCTTAGGCTGCCCCAGTTAGGGCAGAGCAGGTCCACCTCTCTTAGGGCACCCTATCTTGCCTTGCTCTGCCCTAAGCCTCCTTCAGAGTAACTGGGCTGGAGCATCTTGCAGTTGCTCCAACCTAGTGTTAGATAGGGCAACCTAAGGGCTCTTATGTGGACAGATTAGTTGCTCTGGATTGGGCTATAACAGAAAGTATTGCCCCAAATTACATCAGAAGTCATCCAAAGAAGTGTGATGGAAAAAAGACCTCGCCCAAAATCAAGATCAATATTTGGAAAGACCAATATTATAAATGGTCCACCTGATAAATGAAGAGTGATAAATGATAAGTACCTTTTGCCACTCCCTTTTATATTCTGAGATAGCCTGCTTCTGAAATGATGAAGATGCACATATCCATCAGAACTTGTTACCTGTGGCAAATTTTCCTCTAAAATCTATCCTTTCAAAGGCATCTAGGCCGTGAAATATGTTTTCAGTCTCCTCCTGTGGGAGGAAATTTCCCTGGGAGCAGACCATCAGAGATAAAGCCTTCAGCCTGTCCCACAAGTGGCACCTCTAGGGGCATTAAGACACAGAAAAATGGCTCCTCGGATGGGGTGACCAACCTATGGCACATGTGTGGGTAGTGGAACAGAGTGTGTGAGTAGTGGAACACAGCAACTAAGTGGCATATGCAAAGTTGACATGTATTTTTGAAAAAAAGATATGTATGGGTGCAAGCCAAAGTGTCCACTAGCATGTTGCAAACATGCTGTACAACATATCTGTGACTTTGAAAGGGGACTGGAGGCCAGCAAAGCAAGTTGGAGGACTATAGTTTGCACCACTGAATATCCTGTGCTGTCACAGGGAAGGTGTTGCAGGCCCTGAAGGACAGTAAGGAGGGTGGGAAGATATGGGAGGGTTGGGATAAGGTGGGATGGTAGTGTTTAAGGGACAATAAGGACAGGGGGTAGGCAGGACTGTGGCGGGCAACTGGGGAACAGAAGGACATGTTATATCCCAGGCTCCTACCTGTTCTGGCCTCTCCTCTGATAGAATTGCATCTCAGTATGAGGGGGATCAGAATTTTTTCGAGTGTTATGCCAATGTGCATTTATTTGCAGGTGGGCTTCTACACAGGTCAGGTTGTCATTGTGCCAAAATATGTCAGTACCATGGCTAGAGAGGGCAAAATGGTAAATGTTGCAGGTGCCACAATGTGCCATGGAAGTATCCTATCTGACACATCATCAGAGCTATTCCAGGAAGTGGCAACAATGTATAGCAGACACAGTTTCATTCTTTGCATTGCCTTCAGCGCCTGGCATAACCCTGGCAGTGATTGTGAGGGGATGCTTACACAGCAACTTGGGATACCTGCAATACTTACCATTTTGGCCTCCTCTTGCTATGCTGCTGACATATGCATAGATGTGCCAATGTATCTCAAGGATGAGATTGGCAAAAGAATCCCTGTCAACCTGAATGAGATAGGAATAGATGAAGCTGCCACACCAGTTCTAAGCTATGTAAACCTTGGGCCACAATTTTCATCTTTGTACCAGGAACAAGTAAAGAATCTAAAAGTAGATAGAAGGTGCAAACCTGGTATTTCAGGTGGAATGTAACCTCATCCAGAACAAGTAAATACACAATTTCTGAATCAGCAGTACCCATGATCAGAAGGCCTTCCACCTTATCTGGATTTAATTTCAGCCTGTTCATCCGCATCAAGCCGGTAACCACCTCAAGACATCAATTCAGAATATCCATATGCATAATACATTATTTGCTGCCTGTGGAGCTACAGAAGGATTGTTATTCCCATATATTTATCACCCATTAGTTTGAAAAGCCACCCTACGTATGAAAATACAAGAAGAACCAAACAGCAACAGGGCACAGACAATGATTACAACTGATTAACTGGAAATCCTAATAAAGCAAAATACCGTCACTAGATGTTGGATGCAGTTATACAACCAAACAGATGGATCATTATACAGCCAGTGACCTAAAAGAGATTAATCCTGCATCTCTGACATTTTAGAGCGTGCATGTGAGGGATCTGTGGGTTTAAACTGCAAAATTCATAACTGTACAATTATTTCCAAAGCTGATTATCAGTTCAGAAGTTTTCCATGACTCATGGGGCAAGTTGATTGCAGTGTAGGTCAAAGGAGTGACTAATTAAAAAATATGCTCCTAGACATGTCAGGCTTTATATTTTTAATAGTTCTGTTTCTTGTGTTCTTTGAATTTGATGACAGAACTCTGGTTAACCTAACATTTACAGGTAATTGTAATGCAGAGAGAGAGAGAGAGAGAGAGAGAGAGAGAGAGACAGAGAGAGAGAGAGAGTCATTTAACCCCCACTTCCCCACCAGCCAAAAGAGACAGCATGGATTTAAAAGGGCCACTTTATTTACTATTTAATAATACAAAACCAAAATCAGGAACTGCACTAAATGTCATGCAGGGATCTAAGCAGGGCAGCGGCTATCCACATGTTCCCTGATTCCAAATAGGGCGAAGCAGCCTGGCTCAGGATACACCTCTCTGGATGCTTAGAGTTGTCCCTCATTGCCAACCTGAAGGTCGAGGTGGCTGGATGCTTGACGAGCCAGTTGCCCAGCTGGTTTCACCTAATTCCAGGGCAGGGGCTAGCCAGACCACACCTTCAAGCCAGTCAAGTATCATATGCCGGATCTGGTTCACCTCTGCCCAGTGCCACCTCTGGCTGAACACCAAGGCCTTCACCTATCTACCCCCCCCCCCATAATTCCTGCCACACAGAGAGTCTGTCTAGCACATGACTCCCCACCCCACTACAAAAAAGGGTAGCAGTCTCTGCTGCAAATTTAACAAGAAATTATCATTGGCTGAAGGAGATAAATGCACCCCAACAGGCAGAAAAAACTAGGGCAGCTGCCAAACAATCTGTGCATGTTGGATAACAACCCCGCTCATAGGGATGAAGAAGTGTCTGACATAAGCTTTTATCTGCTTTCTGGATACATCCACCTTCCTGATATTTCTAGCCCCTTTCCAAACATGCATGGGTAGCATGCTGGACCAGAGGATACATAACCCTGAGAACCAGCTTAGTAATAGGAAAAAATCACTACGGATCTCAAGCCTCAAGGACAACACTGTCCTCTGGCAGAGATCATTCTCCCCAAGGTGCAAAACTAGAACCAGTGGTGGTGGGCACTCCCTGAGATACTCAAAGAGCGCAGGCAAAAACTGCCCCCAGCACATACCTCACTTGGCAGTCCAGGCCACTGAAGCCTGATGATCCACCAATCCCAGCTGGGTGCCAAACCTGCTGCTCTCAGCCCTCTTCTTGGCCCAGAAGAGGATGGAGTGGCGAATCAGGATCACTGAGTCAGTGCAGGTGAGCACATGCCTGTAAAAGACAGAAAAACAGTTGTAACCTGGCCAAATCCCAGTCCAAAGTACCTAACAGGAGCAGTGGCAAACCACAAACTCATCAATCAGTTGCATACAGGGAGCAAAGCTGCAATAGCAAAGTCCATAAACACTGGCAGCCTAGGGCTTACATATATAGACTTTATAAACTTCAGACCTCTGATGGCCAATCCTCCTAATTACCTCAGCAGACATGCCCAGGGGTGCAGACACCTATCCAAAGCTGATCCAAAGTTAATAGGCCGCTCCTATCCAAAGTTAATGCAGTCTGTGTCCCATAGATGAAAGAGCCAAAGACATGAGGGCTGAAATGAAAACTGCTCTAAACTGAAAACATGCCCTGTAACAATAAAATCAAATTTAATTAAAAAAATGAAAATTGTGTCCCTTTTGGTTAAATAAATTATGCTGTGGCAAAGAGGAATGGCTATTTTTCTCTGCTAAACTCTTCTTCAACTCCAGATAGCAGAGGTGCTTTAGCTATGCCACTTGCAGAGCAAATGGGTGGTGATCTGCTGAGTCAAGTTTCCCCCAATTTGCCTGTCCCCTTGCCACATGGAGACCTCCAGTGGCCTTTTTTCCAAACCCGAATACAGTGCAGATCACTGTTTTGCAATAGGGTACATTAGTTGGCATTGCTGTCTTGATGACACAACAATGAAATTTATTAATTGCATGCATAAAAGGTAGCAGAAATTTAAGTTTCTAATCTATGGCTTTTCATCACATAACATTTCAAGACAATGTAAACTCTTATTTTCTATGCCTCTACATTATAAATTTTGTTTAAGGGTAATTATGCAAAAACATTCATTCATAAGACTGCTTCTTGAACCAAAAAAATGAATAGGCATTATTGGTAATAGGTATTATTATTATTATTATTATTATTATTATTATTATTATTATTATTATTATTATTATTATTATTATTATTATTATATGTGTGTGCTTAAAGACTTCAGGGCTTCTTTTAATTAGTTTCATCAGTAGAATGTCAACTAAAGTGAAGTGGTCTCATTCGTATTTACTCAAGAATTACTTTCAACCAAATAAAATTAGAACTCCTACTAAGTAAATAGGTAGTTGCTAAGAGCTGTTTGTTCTGTTGTGCAATTTTTCCCCCTTTCTGGTTCCCACCCCCATTTTTCAGGAGAGTCTGGACATTTCCAGTCATCTGGCCATCCTGCTTCTACTCTATATCGAGGTTCTAGTTAACATGCCAAGTCATTTACATGAAGGTTGCAAACCCATGTAAATTTTGCTGGAAGGTGGCACACACAGTCATGATTCTTTAATACACACCTCTAGTTTTCTTTGTTATCAGTGGTGTTGGTAGAGGAGTGCATGCTACACCAGGTGACAGACACAAGGGAGGAGACACCATTACTGGCGTTTAAATTTTTAAAATCTTGTTATTTTCAAATAATACCTCATGTTATATATCTATTGAAGTCTAGTTCTATGCAGAATGCAATGAAACAAACCAGGCTGAAATACTGTATGTCTGTTTCGTAAAAAATATATGGCTAAAAAGAACTCAGCAAGGGTAGGGCAATGGTACATAATTACAGTCACTGCATGGAAGGAGGTCCATCATAGGGTGACATACTGACCTCCTGCACCATGTGACGCAAACCCTAGTGACACCACTGCCTGCTGTTCAATGTATTATTGACTAATCATTGTATAAGGTGATATCAACTAACAATTATTTAATTGGTTCACAGCCATAGAGAAAGATATTAATTTATAAAATCAAAGTGCTGGTTTACTTGATAATTCCTTATTACTAAATTTAATTCTGCAACATCATAATTGTTTCATTTACAGCCCAATCCTAAGCATGTCTACTCAGAAGTAAGTCCCATTGTGGTCAATAAGACTTACTGCCAGGAAAATGTGCTTAGGATTGCACTATTAGTGTCATTCTCTGTTTCAACTCTTGTTTTCTGAGCTTTTCAATGCATTCAGTGCATAACTATTTGAAATGAATTTCCAATATCAATTAACCAGACACACATATAAATAAAACTCTGCATTGTCCCAAGGCAAACAGTGTATATTTCTTTTATTAAAAATAGACTTCAAAGCACCAACATTTTCCAACATGGAATTTGATGAGCAGTGTGAAAGATCACAAGCCACATTCCCTCCTTTTTTTCTCCTGTTAGCTATGAGTCATCATCTTTTCTTCCACCCACCCATCTATATGCCTATTTTTCTTTCTTTGAATTTGTTGGGAAAAATAGTTGAGAGACAAGTTGAGAAGAAAATTTTCCATCTTGAAAACATTCTTGAAAATGAACTCATTCTCTGTGAAAATAATATTGCACATCTTTTTCTTTTTCGTGAACATCTTATGCCAGAAAGATGATGATTAAATAGAATTTCTTCTTCCAACTTATCTGTTTTGCCATCAGTGCTTCTTCTAGTATATGTAACCCTGCTTTAGAGTCATTGTTCCCAAATAGAGCCACTTTTTTCTCAAAGAGGAAGGCCAGATTGACCACGATCCTGAGGATTCATGCCAGAAAACTACTACAAAGAAGCTGCCTTGTAGTGTGCTATGGCCATCTACCATATTCCTAACTACTCTGGAATTACACTGGAAGCTTTGCCAGTTTTTCAATCAAGTGTTTCCTTCCCATGGTTGTTCCATATTCTTTAATCAGAAACTGAATATGGTTTTTCCAAGCATGCAAAGCATGTGCCTAAAAATGGGACAATCATTCTGCTTCTGGCCAAGGTCTGGGATGTCTGCCTGGGCTTGCAGAGATGAAAGCTGGAGAGAGTGACAAAGCAGGAGCCTGGTCTCTTGGTGACTACTCGGGGCATTGCAATAGCAATACCACAGGCTGCCTGATATAGATTGATATTTGTTTCCATTCATATCCTGACCTTGCTCCATGGAATTTACAGCAGGACACACAGTTTTCCCCACTTTGTTTTCTCCTTAGCCTCAGAACTTGGGTTGCCATAATTCTCTTCCACAAAACCAGGACAGGACCCCCTGTCAAACATGCCAGTATGTGAATGCAGTCCCTGAAAACTGGGACAGTCTTGGTTTTCAGGGACATATGGCAACCCTACCCATAACTCCGCTCTAGGGACATTTCTACAGCATATGCAGTAATATCACCAGCAAAAGTGCTCAAATATTGCCATAGAAACTTCTTTCAAAGGAGTGAGAGGTATCAGGTTCAAAAGGACGAAAACTGAGAAATTTGCCAAACGGCATATATTTAGGTATAAACCATTATCTTCCCCAAGGACTGACAGACAATATTGCTTAACAGCCAATATAAAACATTAAGGTTACAGTCCTTTACCAATTTACTTGGAAATGAACCCTACTGAGTACAAAAGACTTGTTTGCCTAGACTAGAATTCTAATATACTTTTTAGATTTGTCCAGTATATTTTGTAATCCAATGTTTTCACTAGTTATACATTTGTTTTCAACTGTTGCAATCCACTCTGAGGATCTGGAATGAAATGAGCTAACTCTTGAAGAGTAGGCATAAGGGGCAAAACAACTAAACACTCAAATGAAGACATTTAAAGTTGGGTCAGATGGTGGTCGGCTTTGGCTGAGTGTCACTATGTGAGCGTCACTATGGAGGGGGTCATGATCTTTAAAATTTACCAGTGGACTACTGCTTATATAATCTGTGAAGTTGGTTAGGCTGAAAGACGATGATGAGCTCAAGGTCACCTAAAGAACATCATTGCTGTGGTGGAAGATCTGAACCTGGGTAACTCAATCTTAAGAGTTAAATCACAATCTGAATTCTGAATTCTGAATCTCAACACTTGTCCTATAAACAGCACAGATTAGGATTAAGGTGGCAGTGAGAAAGACAGGATATGGAAGTACAGTGTTCAAACCGTTGGTGGAATATGCATAAGCACGGAAAAGTCACGTTAAAAATTTCAGGGTTCTTTTGCCCTTCCCCACTCTGTTTTCACTCATCCTTCATTTCAATTTGGTATTAACCTAACTCCCCAAAGGAAACAAAAGTAATTATCAAAGCAGAGAGTGATGAGATGCTTGAAAAAAAAAATCAATATATCTGTGCTTGGCTGCCCTGAATGGCAACTTCAAAATAAGAGATGGAAAGTATGAGAGACACATAAATTTAATCAAGATACCCAAAGAATGTTTTATTCCTCATCCAATCCCTTCCAATCTTACAGTTCCAAGGGAAAAGGTAGTTTTGATCTATATGTTCTTCTTATTGCAGAGGTGAAGGCAGCTTAGAGAGGATTTTTCAAATGATCAAAAAGATTGGAGGAATGTGCAAATAGATTGGATCAGACTACTGAAAGTTCATAGTGGAGAAGGACATTTTGAAGACAAATCCACAAACTCAACTTCATGAAGCAATAAACATAATGGTAGGATTTTTTTCTTTATAGGTTTTATGTTTGTTTGTGATGTAAAGTTGCCAATGGAGACTGAGCATTAGTGGTCCCTGCACATTTAGTTTTATAGCTGGTGCTTGCCATGTTAATCTTATTTTTCCTTGGGTAGGTGACAGAGGATGGGCACTACTGAAGGTACTATGTGCAGGCATGCTGCCATTTTGCAGGCCCACAAGAGAGCAAGCTACAGCCATATTAGCAACCAGCTGGGCTTTGGAGACATGGCAAATATGACATGGTGACCAAATGTGGCCTGTTAGTGTTGGTTACCAACTGGTTATATATGGTTACTAAATCAGGCCTTTTAAATATGGTATACCAGGAGACCCCTTCCTTTAGTCCTGCTGGTACTTCTAGCTGAGATTGCTTTATGTCTGAGGCAGGCCTTCAGTGAGACATGTAGAGATTTTCCATGATTGAAAAATCAGGGCTGATGATAATAGAAAGAAAGGCCTTACTATTATTGACTTTTGCAAGGAAACTTCCATAGTACAACTACACGCATTCATGATCAAAGACAAAAAAAGAAAAATGAGTAGCTCATGATTTGTGACTATTATACACATACTGCACTATAGTTAAGCATTTTTTTAATTTTTAATTTTTTTGCTTTAGAGACCATATTTTTCGTACTGATGGCACATTAGAACACAGTTTCTCCATCAATTTAATTCATGTCATATTTTGAAGAGTTATTCTTTTTTACAATGGCTCTTCTGTTTGACTTTTCCAAAAACTGGCATATGCTATTTTAATGTTTACTATAGATATCCTACCAGTTCGAGCAAATGCTTTACCACTTCAGATGCAAAGGTGACAGTAGCCCCTAGCATGCTGTCACAGTGGGCAACCTATGCAGAGGCAGGTAGGGCATTGAAGGAGGTGACAATAAGTGGGAAGTAGAACAGCAGAAGAAGTGGAACGGGGGAGCTTCAGGGCGGAGAGCAGGACAGGAGGGAGGATAGGAAGGGAAGGGAGTAGATCCTGATGACAACAGTATTTGCCTGGATCCTATCTCTGTTCCCTCTCACTTATTCTCATTGGTTCTCTGCCAGCAAAATGGCTGACACAGATCCAAGGAGACCCATGGGGGCAGCAAAGGCTTCTCCCAGGATAAGGGCAGTAGGGTGGTCCAAAAAGCAATGGGTTTTTATTTTTTTTAAATATGTTGAAATCTTACCCCCTATATTGAACTACATGAGAAATAAGCCCTGTGTGCAAAATTTCACTTTATTTCAATAATATTTACAGATGTCACACTAACATTGAAAAAGAGGAACATGGAAACATTGAAAATATATAACATTTTATATACTGCATATATAAATATGTAATCCGTACATTCTTATACAATCCTATAAGCCTATACAACAATATATGATACTACTAAGTGTGTAAGCAACCCAAAGAAGCTTTTGCATTGAAATAAACCAATAGTAAGTACATAATGTACTGCTTTTGGTCTTCATTCTTGGCTAAGATGTTCTTAAACGTCTGCATTAGAGCCACACTTCTTTCAGCAATGTCACTTACAACCCTCAGGTTCATAGCAACAGATTCAGCTGCCTGGTAGTCTTTCCTATCCTCCCATTCCTGTGGATCAACTTCTAAGAACTCAGTTGGCAAGTTGAGGATTTCAAAAAACTGAAGAGATGAATGGGTAACATAATCAGCCACTGTTTGCTGAAGAGCCTTGGATTCAAAGTGTTGTGGACATTTTATTTCGATTCGCTTTAGAGGTCTTTCTGTTCCTTCCTTCTGTAAGCATCTCAGCATCTCCTTTTTCACTGGTAAGCTTGTCTCAGCTTCAGAAAAGGAGATGAAACCAAAGTCTCACTAAGGTACCATTGATGATGAGAGAAAGCCTTTACTGCTGCCTTGGATATCTCTTGGTCTTCATATTCCACTAACTTCTTCATTAGTAAAAGGTCATTTCTTTCCCAATTGTTTTGTCTATACCAATCATGTATCCTCACCTACCTTTTTCTCATTGGGCTAGCAAGAATAATTTGGATTGTGGAACAAATCATCTGAGTTTCCATTATTTCCTATGGCAAAATATGCTTCACATAAAAAGTATCTCATATAACAAGCATGCTTCTGGAACGAATTAAACTTGTTATGTGAGTCACCACTGTACTGCTAATATAAACACCTAATACCACAAAATACCAATTTTTTTTGATGCATGTTTTCTTGCACTTCAAAGTTTTTCTGTGGAATAAGCCAAGGACCAAATTCACTTTTTATTTTGTATATCCCAAATCTTCTGTGGAGATTTTGAATTTATGGTTCCAAAACTCATGTGGTTGTCTATATCTGAATTTGGAGTATTGAAATGTATGAAGGGCACTTTAGACCAGTGGTATCGCTAAAGGGATATGTGATGATGTGCTCTCTTCGGGTGACACATCCGGGCCAGGAGTGTGTGCACTGAGGGATTGACACTACTAGTGACCAAAATAGCTAAGATAATAACCTTATCATACTAAATACCATTGGATGTGTAATTTATAGCAGAATATAATAAAAATGGAGTGAAATACAATGGTAGCTCGCTTAACAAGTGCCTCGCTTAGCAAGCATTTCACATAAAAAGCAAAAATTTCCAAGAAATCTTGCTTCACATAATTAGTTCTGCTTCACTTAACAAGCAAGCACACTATGGGCTGCGCACTATGGGTAAGCGCACTATGGGCTGACGCTCCACATGGAGGCTCTTTAAAAGGGCTGCCAGCCCCTAATGCCAGCCCCTAGATGCTGCCCCTAACTGCCCCCAAGTGTCCCCACCGACCACCTTAAACCTCCAGCAGAATCCCAGGTAATTCTCCCAGGAAAGTGTCTTTGATTGCAGTCTCCTAACTATGTCTACTAAGAAGTAAGCCCCATTGTGTTAAATGGCGCTTACTCCTAGGAAAGTGCAGCCTAAGTAGACTTCATAGGATCATGCACACTGAATGCATGTTTTGAATTCAATTCCAGTGTTTTGTCATCATTTTTACATCCAGTGAATATTTTATATGAATATTTTGGGGGTTGTGGAACCAATCGTCTGAGTTTCCATTATTTCGTATGGAAAAATCTGCTTCACTTAAAGAGCATTTCACTTAAAGAGCATGCCTCTGGATTGAATTAAGCTTTTTATGTGAGGCACCACTGTAGCTCCATTAACACCCCTAAGTTTTTCTCTCAAGAACCTTTAGGATAGAGAGATCATTGAGTAGATGATTGGAGAAGGCGGCAGCCAGCCAGGAGTGAACACTGAACAATATGACCACCAGGCTTGGGGTTTGGGTGGCATAATATCCTGGGATTTATGGATATCTATTAGGACTGTGAAATTGCTCAGCATATACACTATTTCCTTCATTGGGAGTCAGACAGCTGTAATGGAGGACTACGTGTGCAGGCATGAAACTCCACAATCTAGGTGAGGAGGGAGGCACTATTACATCACATCATTAAGGGGCTACATGACCCTCTTTTATGAACCCATTTGCCAGCTCTTGTTTTGTGAATAGCTGTTGTTGTAATCATTGGATGCTACATGTTCTGTGCACATTTGTAATCACCTGCTCTTGACTTGAATGCAGTTAACATGCAGTTTGAGATTTAATTCTGGAATGTTTCTTAACAAGTAACTGCAATAAATTGTTTTTAAATTACGCTTGCTTGTTAAAAAAATCCATTTATCTAAGCCACTGATTATTTCAACCCTTTGCTGTGGAAGTACCAGCAAAGAGTGTCTTTGATTGTTTGGCAGAAATTGCATTAATCCAGCAAGACCACCACCATTCTAGGTTGCTGGGATGTGCTAATTTTCAACCTTAACTGTGCAGAACAACATTCTCAATGTGTACACACCAAGTATAATTAAAGTGCTATTTATTTTCTGTTCACATTGGTTATTGTTCATGGGGTGTCCAGTGATATAGCTAATGATCATTTAATGTGTGCACAGTTCAAAATGTTGCCCTGGAAGGGATGTCCACTGCTAACTGAGCAAGTGGCACTCTTTCAAGTGGGTGTTCCTCTTTTATTTAGCAGGGGGAGAGTAACTGGCCCTCCACACCCCAGCAATGTCTGTTCAAGTGACTTCTGCTGGTGTACTTTTTTGCATTTTAGATTGTGAGCCCTTTTGGGACAGGGACCCATTAGCTATTAATTAGCTAGTATTATTTTTCCATTTTCTTTGTCAACCGCTTTGTGAACTTGTTAGTTGAAAAGCGGTATATAAATACTGTAGATAGATAGATAGATAGATAGATAGATAGATAGATAGATAGATAGATAGATAGATAGATAGATAGATAGATAGATAGATAGATAGATAGATAGATAGATAGATAGATGTCATCTCCAGGTATTTTTTAAAAAAAATTTGGGGGAAAACCTGCCTTCTCAGCAGATCGCCACCCATTTGCTCTGCTAGTGGCATAATTAAATCATCTCTTCTATCTGTAGTTGAAGAAGAGTTTGTTGCCCCCCTCCCTGTAACAACAAAATCAAATTTAATTTAAAAAATGAAAATTTCGCCTCTTATTAGTTAGAGAAACAGTGCTAGGCAAAGAGGGATGGTTATTTTCTCCCTGATATGAGGGGCATCAGTTAGAATAGCCTCTTTACCCACTTTGTATGGGGAACTATATTATGAAATAGAGAGATGATTATTATTAGTTCCATTAATTATTATTATTAATTAGCTCCAATAATTATTATTAGTTCCATGATGGATTATAATTGCATCACATTACCTTACAGAGAAATTTGTCTCCTAATAAAGTTTGAGTTGAGAAAATCCAGTTTTGTTCCATAGGCTTCTGTGTTTTCATTTTCTGGTTAACTGGTTATAACTTTTGATAGAATAAAGACATTCTAATGCAGTTTGTTTCATTGCATTCTGCATTAAAGCATCTTTCCAACAACATATAACATGATGGTATTATTATTAATACATGCCCTGTTTTCACAATTTTAGCCACTAGTGTCAGGCTAAGCTTGTTGTCCACCTAATGCTTGCTTCCCAGTGCAACTGCTACACCCGCGCTCCCCTAGCCAATGCACTGTTTATATGCAGCTTTCCAGCAGCAGTAGTTCACAACGAAGTTTACATAGTAAAATAATTTATAAAAGAACTCCTTGTTTCCAAATGGCTTTTAATTGAAATAGGACAGAAGATACACCAGCCACAATCCCTGGAAAAGACACCACATTGTGGTGAAGAGGGGTGATTGCTTTCCCCCTGCTAAGTATAAGAGAACACCACTTTGAAAGTTGCCCAGTTAGCAAGGGTCAATTCATGTCATTTACACAATGCGTCATGACATATAATACAGCCAGACGTTCCTTTGATCTCTTTGCAAAGTTGCACAACAAAATAAGCAGGCCTCCGTCAGTCTTGAAAGACTATGGTATCGTGCTCAGCGCTGCATACGCTGCATGCGAAGCACGAAAGCCTTGGTGAGATTGATATGGAGGATAGGCTGTTACCCAAGCAGCAAATCCCTCCTCTCCACGCCACTGAATTAGTCCAATGGAAAGGCAGATCCAATATGATTGGATCCAGCTGTGTTGCAGAGCTGGGCTAAGGACAGGAGCTCACCCTGTCTTGTGGGGCCGACCCGGGAATTGAACCGTGGCCTGCTGGTTAACAGGCACAGTGTCTTAGCCACTTGCGCCACCAACAAAATAAATATTGAAGGAATTCTACATGCTCCCATCTCCATCAGGTCTCTCTCTCTCTCTCTCTCTCTCTCTCTCTCTCTCTCTCTCTCTCTCTCCCCTGCCCAGTTTTTTTTACTACTTTCCAATTTTGACTCCTTCCTATCCTTACAAGCTTGTGTACATATGTATTTCCATACAAGCCTGTGTATGGACTCCAAGCAGCAGTTGGGCAAGCGGCACTTTTTCAATTGGTGTTCCTCTTTTATTTAGCAGGGGAAGAGTAAATGGTTCTCCTCATGCCAGCAATGTATAGAGGCTTCTTCTGGTGTTCTTGTGCATTTTAGATTCTGAGCCCTTTTGGGACAGGGACCATTAGCCATTAATATTTTTTTATTTTCCTTGTAAAACATTTTTGAACTTTTTAGTTCAAAGATACTAAGTTCAAAGATACCTGCCAAAGAGCAGTATCTAAATACTGTAGGTAGGCAGGTAGGTAGATAAGTAAGTAGATAGATAGATTAGATGCAAAATTTAACCATGGAGAAGAAAAGGTCTTCAAGGCTAAGGCTAA
Organism: Cryptoblepharus egeriae; assembly: GCA_030015325.1. Lineage (NCBI taxonomy): Eukaryota > Metazoa > Chordata > Lepidosauria > Squamata > Scincidae > Cryptoblepharus > Cryptoblepharus egeriae. Next base: position 84,194,956 of record JAREYC010000002.1, on the reverse strand, counting down.
ATCTATACATTCTGCAGAATCAAGGGGTAATTCTTTTCTTGGGGTAATTCTTGGGTTGTGCTACTTCTAGCACCTGGTGATCAGAATGCATGAGTGAATACCCTTTTACAAAAATGAGATTAGAAAAACCACCTCATTGCAAATAAAAAATAAGGAAGACAGAATCTTTTGGTCTTCACATGGAAACTTTTTGAGGAGCGTTTCACAGGAGGGAACATGTTATCTCAGACCCTGGCATTGCTGTTGTCTCCCCGTTTATACTTTGACAAATGATATTGCTTGCTATCATGACAAACCACTACAGAGCAGATGATATTCTGAAACAGAAACCATTTTTTGGACCATAGACCAGCAATCTATCAGATTCACCCGGCAGAGTGCTCTTCCTGGGGCCGCTATGGCAGACGCTTGCCAAAGAAGGCTTTCCAAATTACATGCATAATGTATATCTATTTGCTTCTCTCAAACTAGTCTGATTCGTGTTTTAGGGCTGTCATTCTGAGAGCAGATTAAATGACTGTGGAAACTTTGGCATGTAACTGGCATAGGCTTGGTCCAAAATGTAAGTGGATGACAAAAGAAAAACATCTGCTGTCGTCACAATTGCATCCTTAGCTAAATTCAGTATCAGGAGCTACTTGGCTTTCTGCTCTGTGTGCAATTTGATGAATAGGTGACATCCTAAATTGGAAAATAAGGGGAAAAAACTGGCTTGCTTCTACAGTGAATGAACCCTTTCTCCCTTCCCAATGGTGGGCAGGGAGCCTTTGGAGAAGAGGAAGGCTCTTATATGTGCCACAGCATTGCTTCAGAGGACCATAAGAAGGTCAGTATGACATGAAACTGTCATACTGTTTCATGTCATGCAGGCCAGACATGCAGCTTCCTCCTCGGTGGTTGGTTTTGCAGGGTGGGATCTGAAAAGACCTGGGATCTAAAAAAAAAATACTTATAGTGTAAGATTAGCAGTACCAGTACTAAAGCTTTTCATTTTCCCCTTCTCCCTTCATTCAAGTTGCTCATGTGAAAAGTTACTCCTTCCACCTACATTTGAAACATGAGATTGTCCAAGCAATATAGGGCAGGTATGTAAAGACTGGTTGACGGAATATTAAAAGTGGACTTCACAATTATTCATTTTTCCCGTATTTTTATTTGGCCCTTTCTCTTCCAAAGGGCTTAGCATGGTGCATATTTGGTCTCACAACAACTCTGTATGGGTAGGTGAGACTGAGATAGCGACTGGTCCAAGGTTGCATGTCTGTTGCAACCTTATCCCATCAGCACAGGACTTGTGCCAGGGTTTAGACCAGCCTAACTGGGGATTAGGATTACAGCCTAACTGGGGATTTAGTATTAGGATAATACTAAAATTATTTTAGTTGCTACTTTATAACTGTAATTTTGTTACTGTTATGAATCATAATGTAAATATCTGATATGCAGGATGTATTTTCATTGTTACATGCAGAGGAGGCATGCAGAGGATTGGGCCCTGAGGCTGTCAGTCAGCCTCAGTGCATGCGCAGCTACAGCTGGAGGTCTGGCAAGCCTGACCTGGCCCCCTGCACCAGGGATCTTTAGGTGACCCCCAGGAAAGCTCTAGGTGACTCCCAAAGGGGTCCCGACCCTTACTTTGAGAAACGCTGGTCTATAACCTATACCTGCATGGAAGAAAAGATAGGTCTGGATTAGAAATCTCAAGCAACTCAAAAATCATGCATACTCCACAATGAACCTTTTGAACTGCAGTCTTATGAAGGGACAAGTGAGGAAGCTGTAGCAGCTTCCTCATTAGAACGTCCTCATTAGAGCTTCCACTTGTAAGCCAAGCTGTATGAAATGGGCAGCACAATCCCAGGCTAGTAGTGGAACTGCTGCCACACTACAATGGAGAAGGGAAGGCTTTTCCCCTTTCCCAGGGTAGGGCTCCTTGAATTTAGGCCACCACCAGTCTATGCCCTCCCTGACTTCTGCCCGCAGTCCCTCCCTGACTTCTGCCCTCCCTCCCTGCCCACAGTCCTGACTTCTGCCCATGCCAAAATGCCTCCATCCCACTTTCCCTGAAACAAACTCCTAAACTCTTATTTAAACAAGTTTAACAAATAGGGTATAAGGAAAACATGTCTCTAAAGCTTAGACAAGAAAGCCATGGTGCGTGCTCAGAAAAGGCAAAACATGGAAAAGAAACCTGACTTTCTCTAGTATACAGCGATGCCTTGTAATTCATTTCAGAAGCATGTTTGTCTTATAAATCGTTCTTCTTACAAAATGGATTTTCCCTTAGGAAATAATAGAAATTCAGATGATTGATGCCACAACCCAAAAATATTCATATAAAAATATTCTGTATGTAAAAATGATGTAAAAATTAATAAAAAACTGTAATAAACTATACAGTAAAACAGAAAAGAAAAAGCTTTATGGCCAAGGATGACTAATTTTCACTAAAAGAGTCACTAGTGTCTTCTGGAGCAACTTTCACAAGGAACCTTCTAATGACACTTGCTTTTGTCTCCTTTGGAGGATCTCACATGAGGAAATGTAGCATTGCATTGCCATGAAACAGATTCATCTCTCGCACTGCTACAGTCTTATTTGTGTGGTGCTTTTCTACAACATTTTGCACAATTTCCCAATATTTACAAAGGTCCTTAATCTCATTTGATGTGAGGGATTCCTTTCCTTATTCTCCTTCTCCTCTGCAGATGAGGTTAATCTCCTCCAGAACTTCTTGCTGTTGCTCCCAATGCATATCCATTAATTTGTTTGTTTTACAACAAATTTTCCTTGTAAAACTATTTGTCAAACTCTGTCAAACTGTCTTACAAACCAGAATTCCTTAGAAATTTTAGTTTGTCTTACAAGGTTCCACTGTATTCTATTTTTAAGAACTAGTGCAAGTCAGCAGTGTGAACTTGAGTCAGCAGTGTGATGTGTCTGCGAAGAAGGCAAATGCCATTTTAGCCTGCATTAGGCTGTAGCTTCCAAGTTGCGAGAAGTTCTAGTTCTTCTTTATTCTGCATTGGTGAGACCTTACCTTGAGTACTGTGTTCAGTTCTAGGCAACTCACTTTAAGAAAGATGCAGCCAAACTGGAGCAAGTCCAGAGGAGAGCGACAAGACTGATCAGTGGGATGGAAGGGAAGCCCTACAAGGAAAGGTTGGGAGAACTTGGGATGTTGAAGAGAAGAGAAGTCTGGAGAAGAGAAGGCTGAGGGGAGACATGATTGCCCTCTTCAGATACCTAAAGGGCTATCATAGGGAGGAAGAGGCTCATTTGTTCTTAGCTGCTTCTGAAAGGAGAACTAGAACCAATGGGTACAAACTGCAAGAAAGGAGATTCCGGTTGGATATCCGGAAAAAACTCCTGATAGTGAGGGCGGTTCAGCAATGGAACAGATTGCCAAGAGAGGTGGTGGGGATCTTCAAGCACAGGCTTGACGAGCACTTGTCAGAGATGCTCTAGGAGAATTTCCTGCCACAGGCAGGGGGTTGGACTAGATGACCTACTGGGTCCCTTCCAACTCTAGGATTCTATGATTCTAAGTGGAACCAATGTTTCCAGAAATTACTCAGTAAATCTGCATTTGGATATCATTCTTCATATCAGAAACAAAGATTTTTGAATGACTCGCTAGAAAAAAAGCTTCACAGATGTATCCATCTGGATGTTGTAATAAACAGTATTCAAAGTAAATATAGAAGGCATAGCTACTTGGATAAAAGCTTCTATTTTATGGTTATGGCTGGCCCTTGAAATCATGAAAGAATATTACAGATTTTTAAATAATGACTGGAAGAAGATGAAAGACTTTTAAAATTGGTTACTATTTAGGAAGGAGTAGCAAGAGCAAAAACTGTTTCTTTTCCTGTAAGCAGAGGTGTTACTAGGGTTTGTATCACCTGGTATAAAAGCTCATTTCATCACCCCCAGGATGGACTTCCTCCCATATTAGACCATACAAAATTACAATATCATACACAAAGCTTAAATGTAGCAGCATCTCTAGGGTAGGTGTACCCCCAACTAACCGACCTACCAACATTCTAACCTATGTATGTATGTATGTATGTATGTATATATGTCTGTCTGTCTATCTATCTGCAACATGTGGAACAGTGGTTACCAACATGCCAAAGCACCCCTGGTAGACACCCTTGCCACTGCCCCAAGTGCCAGCAGGCAGCCACTTGTCACCATCACCGAAGCCCAGAATGGCAGCATCTCTCCTTCCCTCACCCTGCCCTGCCACTAGCAGATGGAAGGCCTTGGGCCCAGTGATGGGCCCAGCCTAGTCCAAGAACCGGTTCCCCGGAAGTGGGCGGGGCCAGGCTGGGTTGGGGGCATGGCCAGGGTCAGGGGGCAGGGCTGGGGTCATGGGGCAGGGCCAGGGAGAATTCAAAGGGGAAATTTAAAAAAAAATTTAAAAAATCTAAGTTTTTGTTAGTGCCCCACAGCAACCTTAACCACACTTTCCTGGGAGTAAGCCCCATTGATTGTCATGGGACTTACTTCTGAGTAGACCTTCTGCATAGGATGGGGCTCTGAGGCTGCAGTCCTCTATACACTGGCCTGGGAGTAAGTCCCATTGACGAACATGGTGCTTACTTCTGAGTAGACACACATAGGATGAAATCATACCCACATAAGTCCCATTGACGAACATGGTGCTTACTTCTGAGTAGACATGCATAGGATGAAATCATACCTACACTGCCCTGGGATTAAGTCCCATTGACGATTATAGAGCTTACTTCTGAGTAGACACGCATAGGATGGGGCTCTCAGGCTGCAGTCCTCTCCACGCTGGCCTGGGATCCTCTGGCCTGGACTCCACACTGGCCTGGAGTCCTCTCCACACTGGCCTGCAGTCCTCTCCACACATTGACTGTCATGGGACTTACTTCTGAGTAGACCTGCATAGGACGGGGCTCTGAGGCTGCAGTCCTCTCCACACTGGCCTGGGAGTAAGTCCCATTGATGAATATGGTGCTTACTTCTGAGTAGACACGCATAGGATGGGCTCTCAGGCTGAAATCATACCCTCACTGACCTGGGAGTAAGCCTCACTGATGATCATGGTGCTTACTTCTGAGTAGACATGCAGAGGATGGGCTGTAACTGTGAGGCTGCAGTCCCAGCCACACTCGCTGGAGCGGCAGGGGCAGCCAGCCTGGCACTTTTAAATTTGCCGTCCAGCCTGGCGAGGCACCCCACAAGCCCCAGTGGCCACGAACTGGTCCCCTGGATATCGCCCCCCGCGTTGCTACCGGATAGCCATCGCCAGGAAATTTTAACAACTGGTTCTATAGAGTAGGTGCAAACCTGCTGGAGCCCACCACTGCTTGGGACCCTCTGCCCTCTGGAGCCTTCTGCAGGAGAGCAGATGTGTGGCATGGATGAAGCCAATCTGGGAGAACAACGCCCAAGAGCAAACCTCATTTCCCACAATGCCTCCCTCGGCAGCTCTCCCAGGACCAGTTAGGAGACCTGGAGGCACCAATGCCAGGCAGGTAGATGATGCTGGGTAGGCCAGCTGGGTAGGCAGGGTGCTCAGTAGGCCAGAAGGGCAGGACAAGACACTCACTGCCACCACAATAGCTGGAACCCTGTGTGGGGGCAACAAAGCACTGCACCTTTCTGCCCCATTCAAGCTCGCCCTTTCCTGAGCTTCTCTATTCAAATGTAATCCCCTTTGCAGTCAATGGAGCATACACCCAGGAAAGGGTGGAGAAGGGTGCATCCTTAGAGCCCAGTCCTGTGCTTTTCCACTCAGAAGCAAGAATCCTTTCTAACCTTTGCAAAAGGCATGCATGAAAGGATAGGCTCCAGCTATTCTTCAGCATCTCCAGCTCCCACAGAAGTGCAGGGATGGGGAAGCCGCTTGGGAAGGTGGCAGAGGAAGACACATGCTGGCTGGAGGACAGAAAAGCCATAGGAAGTGGTCTCTGCATGCACAGATACAACTTTAGAATCATGCCAGCCCGTGGGATAATATTGTAAGAACCGAAAGGTTGCCAGACCCCAGATAAGCTAGAAGTGGCAGTTTTTTAATTGTCTTTCTTGAGCTGAAGGCAATATCACGTCTGCTAAGATGGAAAGAAATCTAAAATAGATTTGGGTGGGCACATGAACACATATGCAGTCTTGTCTAGAGGACCAGAGAAAAACTTCCAGTGTTTGACACAGTGATATGGCTAATGGGGTGCAAGGAGGGTGGCAATTCACAAGACAACAAGCTTTAGGGCAGTGATATTCAAAGTGGGGGTTGGGACCCATTTGGGAGTCATAACCTCATGTCAGGGGGATCGCGAGAGGGTGAGATCCACCATCTTGAAATCTGGCACTTGGCACTTTAGTGCCAGGTTCCAAGATGGCATCCCCCAGCACCTTGTTTCTCCTGCAAGGATAGTGGGTGCTCCTAATGAGGCTGCAGGGCTGTCCTCACTGGCCCAAAGCAGCCATTGCGCACAAGGGGACTTACTTCCAAGTATAGATGCAGAGGATGGGGGAACAGGCTGCAATCCATATTTTCTTAGGAGTAAGTCTCATTGAACACAATGGGACTTACTTGTGAGTAGACATGGAGTAGCTCTAGCATCATAGTGATGTCACTTCTGCACTTCCTATCATTACATCTCTACTTGGCTGATGACATCACATTCACATCCCAATAAGTTTGATGGGGATCCCGGACAGATTTTTTAAGTTTGAAAGACGGTCCCAGGCTAAAATGCTAGAGTACTACTGCTTTAGAGGGATAACAAGTTAGGCCTGACACTTGTAAAAATTGTGAAAACCTTGGTATGTATAAATAATGCCATTATATTATACATCATTGCTAATGAACTTTAATGCTGAATCAAGACTTCATTCAGTCTTTAGCATTCTTTCACTTTATACAATACACATTGTGTTTAGTATTGTGATGTTTTGTGTAAAGTACAAACATTTTTGTGATCTGTATGCCTGCATTAATTCCCTGTGTTCTAACCTGTGGTTAATGTGTGATCATCTCATGTTCTGGCTGGTAAGAAAAATGTGACTGTTTCAACTCTTTTTAATATAGTGTTATGGAGAAACAGCAACACGTAAATCGGCCTTTCCCAGGGTTTTGAGAGACTGGTATGTATGCACCACCTGTTGCTGTGATCACCAATCTGGAACTCTCTGGCTGCAGAGAGATGTGAGCTTGCCCTTTATCTTTCCTCCCTGTGGATTCCACGCTAGAAAAGCCTTGAAAAAGAAACAAACTTGTCGACTTAGTCATGCTGGTGTAGGAATAGGGCAATGGCATCCATTTTAAAAATGATTTGAAATAGAATTTAACCCAATACTTCTTTAGCTATCATCACCAGATGTCTTAAAACTTGCTTGCTTGCACCATATGCTCTTTTCTTTTATGATAATTGCCTCCTGATTCGTTTAAAAATAGAAGGCTGGAGCCATTTTTAGTCAGGGAGTCTATAGTAATGACAGACATCTGTTACTGGTATTTCAGACATGTTGGCATCGTGGGCTGTGCTGCAGCTGCTGAAGAGTTTTCTTTTCAAAGTCTTTCTATCTATGGGGTGGCTGAAGTGTGACGTGTGATGGCAATGGAGTGGAGGCTGTCAGAAAGCTCTTGTCCACGTGAGGCATTCTGCAGGGTTGGCATCACATGGAGAAGGAATTGTTGGCTGGCTCATACATGTAACCTATGTTTTGTTACCCAAGTAACAGCTGCCCCCACATGCAAAGTCAGTGCAGTTGTACTTAGGTATTACTTGGTGATGGTGAAACAGGGCTAGCCCATGACCTCCAAACACCTGAGGAGGCATGCCAAAGGGGGCATCCTTACCCAATGAAGTTCCAGTCTCTGCTTTTCTCGCCCTCTAATATTCTTAACTCAGCAGCCTCCTCCCTTCCATATGATCTGTTCCTTTCTGATCCCTTCTTCTTTTTCCAATCCAGGGGGGTCGAAGAAGAAGGAAAAAAAACTGAAGGCAAATAGATGGATGCAGATTGGCACCTCTCATCAATCTGCTGTCTGAGGTGACCACTTCCATCAGCCTTACAGATGGGCTGATCATGAACTGAAAGCAGCATACATTGGACTTCCAGGCTGTAAAGACTTGCTTTCTTGGGTTTAGGAAGTATTATGTGCTATTATGCTAGTATTATGTGCTATTATGTGCTAATATACCCAAGTATTACCATTGCTTGGGTAAAGTCTGTGTGCCAGAAAGGGGGGAGCTTATGAAGAGTCTTTTTCAGAACAATGTTTGTTTCATGAAGCATTTAAACATGTAAGGGACAGACTCCAAGTGACTGTATTCATTTTAAATTAATTCATATACAGTGGCACCTCACGTAACAGAATTAATTCGTTCCATAGGCAGTTTCTTTACGTGAAATTTTCTTTACGTGAAGCGGATTTTCCCAAAGGAAATAATGGAAATGCAGATGATTGGTTCCACAACCCCAAAAATATTCATATCAAAATATTAACTGGATGTAAAAATGATGACAGAACACTGGGATTGAATTCAAAACATGCATTCAATGTGCATGATATTATGAAGTCTACTTAGGCTGCAGCCCTAAAGACACTTTCCTGAGAGTAAGACCTATTTAACACAATGGGGCTTACTTCTGGGTAGACATGGTTAGGAGGCTGCAATCCAAGACACCTTCAAAGTGTCTCCCCACTTTCTCCTTCTCTTCATCCTGAGCCTCTCTCTCCCCTGCTCCCTTTTGGCTAGCCCTGAGCTGCTTCCCTCTTCTCCACTGCTCTTCTCTCCCTCTGTCCAGCAGACTCCCGGCCACAGGAGGAACAGCATGGAAGTGTTGCTTTCACTATGGGCAGGTGCGCTAGGCAGCCCTGACGCTTTTTAAACAGGCTGCCAGCCAGCGCATCTGCCCCAACTGCCAATGAATGTGTTTCTTTACGTGAAGCACTTTCTTTATGTGAAGCAGAATCCTAGAGAAATTTTTGTTTGTTACGTGAAACTTACTTTACGTGAGGCGTTCTTTACGTGAGACGCCACTGTAGTTCTATCTTTTAAACAATGGACTCTTGTCATATTGGAAGTTTCCAAACAGAGGCTGGACATCCTATCAGGAATACTGTAGTATTTACCTGAACAGAAGTTGGACTAGATGACTTCCAAGAGCCTTTTTACATCTACCATTTGATGATCCTATTCCACTACAGCAGCATTTCTCAAAGTGGGGGTCGGGACCCCTTTGGGGGTCACGTAGAGCTTTCCTGGGGAACTCCTAAAGACCCCTGGTGCAGGGGGCCAGGTCAGGCTTGCCAGACCTCTGGCTGAAGCTGCGCGCGCACTGGGGCTGACTGACAGCCTCAGGGCCCAATCCTATTCATGCCTACTCTGAAATAAATCCCATTATAGTCAGGGGGCCTTTACTCCCATGTAAATGTGGATAGGATTTCAGCCTCAGGGCCCAATCCTATGCATGCGTACTCTGAAATAAATCCCATTGTGTTCAACGTGTGCATAGAACACACATTTCATTTTTAACAATGAAAATACATCCTGCATATCGGATATTTACATTACAATTCATAACAGTAGCAAAATTACAGTTATAAAGTAGCAGCAAAAATAATTTTATGGTTGGGAGTCCTCACAACATGAGGAACTTATAAAGGGGTCATGGCGTTAGGAAGATTGAGAACTACTACTACAGCTTTCTTATTCAGTGTGTGCTGCTTGGCATTACTAACTACTTTAGAAAAAGGGTAAAATATTATTTTCAGCATCAATAGGCATGTGCACAAATAAGATGTTATTTAAAAATATTGTACAGTTTTGTAGTCTACTCATTTACAATATTTTTCTTTTTCTGTTGACAAGCATGGAGATTGACCTAGAAGAACCAAAGCTTTATCAGTCAACCTGCAGTGGCAAAAACAAGGGAAAGTCTTCTTCCAGTTGTTTGTGAACTGAGGAGGTGTGGGTTAAGTTGAATGGGTTCAAGAAGATAGGAAACTATAGAGCTGATGCTGAGAGTGAGAAAAAAAGAGAGGAGGCAGAGGAGACCATTGGGAGATGTGGAAGGGAAATGAACTGGACAGGAAAATCAACAGGATGTATGAGCCCAATGCTGGAGGATTGGGGTGTAACACCAACTCAACAAGCAATGTTTTCTGCTCTCCCATAAGTGGTGGGAGGAAGAAGCGAAGGAAATGGAGACATGGACCAGTTGCCTCTAGGATCTCACACACCAGACAGAAAGATGATGTAATTCCTCTGCTGTTTATTCCACCACCTGGTATTTGCTTTAAAACATAAAGACTTTTCATTGCGTTGTCAATAGTAACAGCTGTCGAGACACCCGTTCTCCATACATTTGTTGAAACCTTTTTTCAGAGCTTTTTAAGCTAGTGTCCAGCACCACACCTTGAGGCAGCAAATTCCCTCAGTTAATTAGCACTGTGTGAAGTGGTAATGTGTTCACTGCTTTATGAGGCTTCCTGAATTGATTTGCCTTTGATCACATAAGTGTGAGAAGGCGGGGAGAAGAGGAGCTATTTGGGAAAATGGCATGCCGGAGCACTGCAGCACTTGCGGAGTCATAAATCATCATTCTTAGAAAGGGAAAGGATTTGGGGTAAGTGATGTTTGGGACACACACACCCATCTCTGTCTCTGTTGTCTTGTCTTCCTCTTGCCTAGTACTCTTGTTTTAAACCAGAGCCTTAAAAATACCAGGAAGGTTTACATCAGGACAAATGTATTCTCCAGTCAGTTGTCCCCTTTACCTACAATCCAAAAATATGCTATTTCTGACTGTGGAGGTTCTCTCGTGGCTGATAGGAAGAGCATGTATGGCAAAGGTGGCAAAGATAAAACCAGAGGTGACAAACCAGCTACAGATATGTGGAGCCGAGATGTTTGTGTAGGTGCCATGACTTCTATAAATGCTTATGGTAAGTGGTAAAGCAGAAACATTCATGATCTTAGCCCGGGTTCCACCTTAGTCTATGACTGCAGAATGCTGCCTTGCCATTTCACTCCTTACCCGTCTCTCTGGAGCCTTGCACAAAGTCCTCTGGACTTCCCAAAGCTTTCTGAAGCCTCAAAGGGCTCTAAGTATAACTTCTGGTTTTCTTTGGAAAACCAAAATAACATTTAACATCCCTTTGGAAGTGTCAGTAAGCTTTCGCATGGCCAGTGGATGCCATACAGTGGATGTCCCTTTCCCTGACACTAAGAAGAGTTCTGGAGAGCATGTAGCAATGGCATGGTGGTGGGGAGTCATGGACAGCAGTCATGGACAGCCCCTACATGCCTCACAAGTACCTTCCCCAGAAATGCAACCAAGAATGCTACCAGTTTTGAAATGTCAGAAGACAGTGGGGAGCACATACATGCCTCTGTTGGATTAGGCCAAAGGCCTATCTGGTCCGCCTTCCTGTATCTCATAGTGGTCCACTAGACGCCTCAAGGAGCACACAAAACAGCAGGACACCTGCATCCAGGTTCCCTTCCCTCCATTTTGCATTTTGAGGTTGTCCACCCACCAACCCACCCACCTTCCCCCACACACATAGTGTTTTCCTCTAGGAATTTGTCCAATCCCTTTTTAAAGGCATTGAGGATAGACGCCATCACAAATATACCACTCTTGCATTCTTGCAAGAAGATGGAATATAAATGTCAACAAATAAGGGCAATACAGTTAATTTCATTAAACAGTTTTGAATACACATTTCAGAATGTAAATATTTTTTTATCTCTAGCCACTGTCCTTTTACAGAGTTTATTTTAAAATATTTAGTCATGCAGGCGAATGTTCACTGAATGATATTCCATTAGATGGCAATAACCTTTTTGTTTTTATAGGCAAGGATTATTTGTAACTTTTCAAGGTGACTTCCTTTATTATTGAAAATGAGGAAAACAAAGAACAGGAACAAAGGCATGGAAGTCTCTCACTATCAACCTTTTACAGGCTGCCTCATTCAGACACTTCATTCTTCGATTTGGTAGTGGCATGAATTATAAACATGTTCATCTCTTTGTAAAGAACATTTTGTCAACTTAGATTAAGATTCCATTCTGTCATCCTTACGATGGCCAGTGTGTAGCAGCAAGCGTGTGCCACAGAGGAGGTGGAACAGAACTGGGATCTTTAAGACTTGGTTAGAGGGAAAAAAATCGAATTTATACCAGCCGGCCTTTTTTTTGGATAAATTGAATTTGAATGCAGGTTGAATGCAAATGTTTGACTTTGCAAAAGAAAAACTTTGCTGTTATTTAGTGGGTGCTAATGGCATTAGTAAGGGGTATTATTCACAATCTGTTTAAACCTATTTTGATTTACCATGATGACTTGCATCAACAGACAGCAGGGAATAAAGAGCTGGAGGGGAATAAACTGATAATGATTCTGATAACAATCTATTATTTTCTAATGGCTCAGTCTTATGCATTGGCTATGCCTGAGGCAGCAGCTCACTGTCTTAGGTCTAAAAGGCCTAGTGCTAATGTAAGGGGACAGCCAATCAGCTCCTGCATGCTATTTTTTCCAAATTCAGATTGAATGGCCCATAATGGTTCTGATCTGTTAACAACGCAGCTGCGTTGCACAACAGTGTCCTTCTGATGTATGAAGTAGACCGGGTGGGATTGCTCAGGGCTTTTACGGCATGTAATTCTATTGGGTTGATGCTGTAGTATTTAGGACCTTCAGTAGAGGTTGCTCTGAAGCTCAAATCAAGTTAGCAGCCAATATAATGGAGGGTAAAGTTGCCAGTTTGTTCAAAATAACCTTTCTCCAGGTGTTCCTTTCTCTAATGTGGTAATGGTTAATTTCATGTACTTTGGGGGCCTGTCCAAAACAGTACAATCCAAAACAATTTTTAGACTGGCACAACTCATCCACTCCCATGGTGGTCTGGGGAGGCTGGTGCATGTCTGTGCCCTGACCTAGCTTCCCCAGATATGGCACAGAAGTGTTTTGTAACACTCCAAGACCAGCATGGGATTTGAACTTGGACTTATTCTGGCCTAACTGGGGTTAGGACGGCAGCCTCAACCAGGCACCACAAAATTTCCTCCACCATTTTTCAAGAATTACCAAGAATTATGACATCACCAGTTCCAGACTTGTGGCATCACCAGGCCCCATCTGTTAAAATGCGTGAATTTGAATGCACTTAATCTGGCAATCATACTGCCATTTTTTACTTTCAAAGGGGAGCCATGTTTGTTGAATGTAGCGAAATGACAGTCTTTTGGCCCCTTAAAGATGCATTTATTGTGGCCCAGCCAGTGAAACTTTAAGGCATCACAGGACTCTTTATAGCATTGTACTTTTATTGCTAAATGTGCCTTTGGAGAGGACATTTCCTCTGTGTGGTTTCTGAAATTCCTGTGTAACACAGAGAAGAAATCTCTTCTGCCACCTTTACAAGGTCATTAAGATGAAGGAAAACACATGCTGATGTTCAGGCTCACTTGGCTTCAAAAAATAAATAATTAACTTTGTTCCATTAGGAGGAGCTCTTGTAGTATTTGGCTAACGTCAAGGTATCGGTTTTGTTACACACACTCTCATAAACAAATATCACTGGGGGGAACATATTCTGCACTGCATAGCTGACGTTTAAAGCTTGGTGGCTTAAACCTGATGCTTGTAAGAATTTCATAGAGGCAGATAATCAGCCAGTGAAATTTGCCATAGCCAGCTTGTGCTGTTGTTGATATATTTGCACAGCTGGGGCTGTAATGACAATACCAAGTCATGGGAAGACAAAAGAAAAGGCAGGCCTTGGTCCTTGGCTTACCTGCTTCTGATCTCTGTTTGCTGTGTGCTATGATCAAAATTTTCTCTGTGACAGCAGTGGGATGTTGTTGCCTTAGGAAAGAATGTTTGCCTTGATAATGACCAGCATTATAATTGCATGCTTTTAGAGTCACGGCTTGGAATCACTGCCTTTCCATTAACCAAGATGCTGGTGTACCTGAGAGCAAGAATGATTATTGAACTGAACTGATGCACCAGAGATGATGCCCTTGAAAGAACAGAGATGATGAATCAGAAAATCCAGCCACATAAAATATAAAATTAGCATTAGTTATCTGATTCAGCAGAGAATTTGACACTCTAAAAATTTGCAGATCAACATATCGCCTTAAAACAGGTTCCAAACCAGGGCATTTTAGTTAGCTGTTCAGAATAGGATAATGGTGAGTCTTTATTCAGGCTGCACTTACAGGTTACTGACCTGTTTCTGTGAGGCTCTTGAGCATCGTATCGGGAGCCATGGGGCATGATAGCAAAAACCACATGAAACTCCTGATTAAAGTCAGGATCTCACAGACAGAAAAAGGGCTATGAAACATGCCCTTGAATGCAGTTGGACGAGGTGGGAACGGAAGCCATGTTGCACTCTTAGAGAGAGGGGCTTATTGAGAGAAAGCCTGCTATGTCTTTGGTTGTGCTCAGGGAGAAAAAGACTGGAAAAGAAAGGGGAACTCCATGTTACGGATACTGGGTGCTGACTGGCACAGCAGTCTTTGGACCATTATTGAAATGAGGGTGACGTGATGCAGCACCAGTAAGTTAATGCTCCATAAACATTGCAAAAAATAACTGGTGAAATAAAGGACATGAAGTTCTAGTGCTCAGGGTTTGTTGACTCCCCTTCACATGAGGGGAGATCTTTGGAGATCCTATGAGATCCTTTGAGTGATGAACAAATCAAGGGATCCTTCTTTGGCATTTGAGAACTCCTGCTAGTTTCTGTTTTTGTCTTCTGTTGTTTTGTCCTCCAGGGTTCTGTCTTGATGTGTGGGCTGCTTTTGAGGTCATCTGGCTTGCAAATATGCCTCCTTGACTGAATTTTGATCATTGGGTTGGTGGGGACATTTGGAGTTAGGGAACCTTGTTTTATTTTGCTGAATTTATTTTCCCTCAAATTGGATGGTGGCAACAAATCTACCATTGTTTTTTGATATATGACCCACAACTACTGGAACCATGATTTCTCTATTGTTGATTAATAGATGATATACATCAGGAAGTGAGTGAGAGAAAGAGACTGGAAAGCTCAGTTGTAGAGCATATGTATGTAGAGAATCCCAGATTTAATCCCTGACATTTTCAGTTAGGTTTGGGAAAGTCCTCTGCCTGAAACCCACCTGAGCCAGAGCCAATCAGTGGAGAATATATAGAGCTAGATGGACTTGTTAGGTCTTAGCAGAGGCAAATGTGCAAAGTCCTCCAATTGCCGGTAGGGCAATATAACAGCAATTCATTCCAGACACCCGGAAGCTTAAATATGTCTTCTTTGGTGAGGGCAAGAAAGGGTTAATTTTCATATTTTGAACAACTCAGTGGTTTTAATTTCCATTTGTTGGTTTAGAGCAATCCATTAACGTATTTTAATGCTACTATTTGGGGTTCAATTCCTATAAATAATGACTTGGTTAATTACATGCTGATCTCCCACTGGTTTTTGAAACTCCAGATACGGTGGTGAGACCTCATAAATTATTCATGTAATCCCAGCTAATGGTATCATCACTTCTGGTATGACAAGTTATGATAAATAGGCATCATTTGGGTGGTGTTTTGTTGGAGTGTTCCTCTTGAAAATTCACTGTAATTCTATGCTTAAATATGTGGTCTTGCGAATGCATTATATTCATTCATTAGCTTACTCTTTCACAAACATCCTCCCATTGGGACACCATATCTTGTAAGTATAAACCAAACAGTTATATTGTTGAACTCAAGATTTCTCTCTCATTAGACTTGTACAGACTGACAGTCTATCCTATGGGTGTACCCATAGGAACTCCACCACAAGTGGGTGTTGCAAATATGCCATAAAGCACTTTGCAAGCCCCAATACTGGTCCAGCACTGGCAGTGCTTCAGCACCAGCCAGCGCTACACTAATTCCAGTTCTGCACCATTGCTGAAGAGTTGCCCAATGACTGGGTGTTGGCATCAGGGGATGAAAATTTACAGGGTTGTACAACCTAGTACTAGCCTAAAAAAGATACAGCTAGACCAAAACAGCATCCTGGGAGGAGACTGAATGGCCTCTTAGCCATGACCAGCTATGAAATTACTTCCACTGGAACCTGAACATCAACATGGCACCTTCCAGTGCTACATTGACATTCTTGATTCTTTAGCACCATCTTCAGATCAGCCACTAAGCCAAGTAGCCTCATTGCAGGGCTACTCCACTTACTCAAGGGAAAGGATGAAAGTCCCCTTCATCTGAGGAGGCACTGATGGTAGCCTGCAGTGCATACAATACTGCAGCAGTCATTCTGGCTCCACAGATGTTATCTGCTATCAGCAGTTTAGGATTGGGCTGTGAAATAAAACATGCTATGGAACACAGAGTTTAATAGGATTTGGAAAAACAAATATTTGGTATGCCTGAATGGGGTGAGGTGCTCCATGGGAGAAACTGAGACTGTGATACTGCAATCTGTTTTAAAGGAGATGTAGAGACTCATAAGGATATTAGCTGTTCCTGTTCTTCAAAATCAAGTGTCTCACTGCTCTTCCAAGCCCATTGAGACTCACAGCTCAATCTTCATCATATCTACTCAGAACTCCATAAGTGAATCCCATTGTGCTCAGGGAATAGTAAGTGAAACTATTCATAATTAGACAAGGCTGTCCTATTTCTTTTCAGCAAGCATTCCAGAGGCCTCGTTTTGCAGGTTCTTGGTTTAGAAACCACTCTCAATAAAACGAATAGAGCTGCAGATGAGAGCCCAAATAATCTGGATGATTGAAAGTTAAATGCAGGAGCAATGATTCATACTTGAATACAAATCTTTCTAGCTTATAATGCTTGCCTCCATTAGAAAGCAAACTCTATTACCCATCCTCTTTCCAGTTAGATAAAGGGTATCCTTCCTTAATTTCTTGACACTGCAATGGCACAATTCCATATGCCAGGGACCTTGGGAAATGCAGGATTCTAGCACAAAATTTTTCAACCTTTTTCACTTGGTGGCCCACCAGGTCAAGACACCCCATCAGTTTTCTTAAAGGATATATTTTATCATGTCTGATCTGTGTATAGGGTTGCCATAATTCTCTTCCACAAAACCCGAGACAAGACCTCCTGTCAAACTTGCCAGTATGAGAACGCAGTCCCTGAAAACTAGGACAATCCCTGTTTTCAGGGATATATGGCAAACCCATTTATGTAGCAGCAAAATAGAGAAATTCCTTTGCTCCTCTTTTTCCTCATATAAAGAGAAGCTCTGGGGTTCTTGGAATAATTTCCTACATATGGAAGCCACAAGAATGCATGCACACACAGACAGAGATGGAAAGATACAGGAGCAACAGAGTGAAAAGATACAGGAGCAACCAAATGGCCTAGAGTTGGAGCACTCTGCTTCATGAGCTAGCATATCAGATACCAAGATACCATCAGATAACAAGATACCATTAGTTTTTGCACCTAGTGTAAAGTTCAGCTTGTTGCGGTCCTAAAACCTGTTACCTGGTAGAATTGTTATTCTCTGCACCCCCTTAGCTATGCCACCTGTTAAAAAAAAAAAAGACTGTGGGTCCAATCCACAGGCGGGCTGAAGCAGGTTCTCACGGTTGGTTGTTAATTGGGGGCCCATCATCTTTGAATTGCATGCAAGTGTGTTGGAATCTCTCTTAAAGGACCTCTGGGTCTGTCTTGCCAGAGGAAGCTCAACTCCCTCCCCTTCTGAGGGGGCTCTCTCTCCCCCCTTCCCCTCCCTAAGGGTATTTTTTAAAATACAAACACCTTACATGCAAGTCAAGCAGCCAGGAGTTCCCTGGCAAGCACACCTCCCCGTCCTAATTACTTTGCTAACCATGTGCAAAAGACATCATTCAAACAGGCTCCCATTAAGAGCCTAAATTCTCCCATGCCTAAGTGGTTGTCTAAAACAGCTACATTCTTTACATTGAGTGTGAGAAACAATTTCTGCTTTGATGGCCTGGAAGGAAGCCTGTCTCTGCTAAACATCTTACTTTGCTTAAAAACCTTATTTCTAGCAAGTTTTGAAGAGGTATTTTCTTGTTTTTGCAAAGGTAGTCCATGCAAATGAGCCCTCTTATTCCTCCAATTGTGTCTGCATTACTAAAAATTCTTGAGGTGGGAGGGAAAGAGGGAGGACCTTTGAGTGGCTGCTCTTCTCTCTCCATTCACTGGAGGCATCCATGCATGCCTCCTCAGAAGCAAGTCCTATCCTAGTCAATGGAGCTTACTCAGAGATGGGCTGGCCCCAGCCCGAGATCCGGCACGCCGGAAGTGGGAGGGGCCAGCCGGGGTCAGGGGGTGTGGGCGGGATGAGGGGCAGGACTGGGGAGGGGCGAGGGGTGGGGTGACGTTGGCGCCTGCACAGTGCCTGCTTAGAAGCCGGCCTGCCAGCATCTAAGCAGGCTCTGCGCAAGCTCCGCCACCGGCGCTCACACAGAGCCTGCCTAGAAGCTGGCAGGCCGGCTTCTAGGAAGGCTCTGCGCAAGCGCCGACATCGGCATTCATGCAGAGCCTTCCTAGAAGCTGGCACCTGCTTCTAGGAAGGCTCTGCGCAAGCGCCGACATCAGCGCTCGCACAGAGCCTGCCTAGAAGCGGGCAGGCCGCCTCTAGGAAGGCTCTGCATGAGCGCTGATGTTGGCGCTTGTGCAGAACCTGCCTAGAAGCGGCCTGCCCGCTTCTAGGCAGGCGCGGTGGGCGCAAAACATGGCGGACCGTATCAGTCCGCTATGTTTTGCGTTTCCCTGTCGCTGGCGGTATGCTAGCGAACAGGGAAACTGGAAGAAGCGGTACAGGCGCGTAGGCCCATACTGGTAAGTGCCCACCACTGAGCTGACTCCCAGGTAGGTGTGGATAGGATTTGAGCATCAGACCCCAATACTCTGCATGCCTGCTCAGAAGCAAGTACTGAGTGACCATATGTCCTCCTTTCCCAGGACAGGTCCTCTTTTTACTCCTCCTTTTCCTTATGAGCAGGCAACATGGAGTCTTCTTATTATCCATACTTTTTTCCAGGACCATAATAAATCTTCATTGTCCTCCTTTTCCTTATAAGCAGGCAGCATGCAGTTCCCATCCTGCCCCCCCCAGGAGCCCAGTCCACTGCCTACTCTGAAGTAAATCCTATTAAAGTCAGTAGGTTTTACTCCCCTGTGAGGATAGGAGTGTAGCCTCAAAGCCCAATCACTGTCTACTCAGAAGTAAGTTCCATTATAACAGTGAAGCTTACTCCCTGGAAAGAAGCTGGTTTCTAAGAGCTTGTAATCCTATGCCTGACTACTCAAAAGTTAATCCCATTTCAATCTATGAAGCTTACTCCCAGGAAAGAGTGCAGAGGAGTGCAGCATTAGAGCCCAATCCTATTCTTGGCACTCAGAAGTAAGTCCCATTAGAGTGTGTGGAGCTTACTCTCAGGAAAGTGAATAGGATTGCAGCCAAAGGATGGTTACTGAGAGCTCAGTCCTTTGCTTGACTACTCAGAAGTCCTATTATATTCAATGGAGCTTACTTACAGGAAAGTGTGGACAGGATTGTAGCCTTAAGTAGTGGCTTAGAGGCAAACCTCAACCGCAGAGGGAACACCACAGACTCTGGTCCTAAACTGTAGATCAGTGTTTCTCAACCAGTGGTATGATTATCACCTGTGGAAGTTGTGGTAGTGTCTGCTGGTACTGAGGCACCTGGATGCAAGTGTTATATTGCAGCAAGAGGCTGGGATTCTAAGAGCCCAAATCTTATGTATGACCATTCAGTAGTACTGGTAAGTCCCATCACAGTTAATGGAGCTTACTTATAGGAAAGTCTGGACAGGATTGTAGCCTTAAGTAGTGGCTTAGAGGCAAACCTCAGCCTGCAGAGGGGACACCACAGACTCTGGTCTTAAACTGTAGATCAGTGTTTCTCAACCAGTGGTATGAGTACCACCTGTGAAACTTGTGGTGTGTCTGCTGGTACTTAGGCACCTGGATGCAAGAGTCATATGTGCTCCTTGCGGCAGCTGGTGGGCTGCTGTGTGATTCAAGAAGCAGGACTAGATGGGTCTTTGGTGTGGTCCAGTGGAGGCTTTTCTTATGCTTTTATATTTTTATTTGTGGCACACATTCCCTCTGAGAGCATAACAAAGTGTAATGCATAGGAATAAATTACACTGAACTCAGGGGCTTAATACTGATTGATGCCATCACAAGTGATACATTTTTTTTTGTAAACTAAGGGTTAAGGTGGCGTGTCCATTCTATGCCATCTCTGGAGATGGTGCAGAGCCTAGCAGATGCGAGCAACCAAAAACTTCTCTATGCTGCTCAGGAACTAAAATAGGATCTGGCATATTATCAGGTCCCAGATCCACATCCCTCTCCTTATCTGCCCCAGGACAGCACTTCCCCACCCAAAAATGCCTCCTACCCACCCTCCCTCCAACCCCTTCGCACCTCTGCATCAACAAAGCTCAGCTGGCGTGGTGGTTCTATGGTATGATAGTCCTCTTCAACCTTTGCTGGCTGGCACACATCCATGCACCAGCATGGATGGTACAAAAGTACTTTATGGCATGTTTGTGACTGTCTTGAACTAGTGCAAGGGATTTTTTCTGGCCCAGCACAATTTTAGGAACGTACTGTGAAAATCATATCTAAACCCAAGTTTGGCAAGTTTTGCCAGCATTACTTCTTAAGAAATAAAAGGGCTTTCGTCAAGTTAGAACTGGAATACTAATGGGCAAATGAAAGTACTGCCTTCATTACAGTGACATAATGAATGAGATGCAGATTCTTTCTGGCAGAATACTGATTGCACCGCTGTCCCTCTAGTTGTTTTTTTTTGTTCTTTTAAAGCTTATTAAAATTATGAGACAAAGAATATTATGCATTCTTTTTTTCCCCAAGATTTAGCTAAGTACAATTTTTTGGCAGGAGGTTGATTATTATTTAAGTTATTATTAAATAGGCCACTCTAATTATGTGAATACATAAAGGCCTAAAATGTAGTTAATCAAATCTTCCTAAAGCTGTTTATAATTGGAATGCCATCATTTCAATCCTTTTTTTAATACCATTCCGGTAGTTACAGTAATAAAATTAGCAGAGTCTGTTCTTTCAAGTGTGCAAGGCAAAGAGCACTTAAAAATCAACTGAGCAAGGTATTACCTTTTGTATTGATCCTATGTGGTGAACTCATCATTTATGGCTTCCGTCCTTAATCTATTGTAGAAAAACAGTGTATAAAAGTTTAATCCTTGGAGTTTTGCATGACATACCATTCTAATGGGGTAGAAAAAGTTGTCTATTGGCTGAACCAAAAGTAGTCTATTGGCTGAACCGATCAGCAGTTAAGTTTAAACTGAATTTCCGAAGACGTGGAAGTGGGTGAAAGTGTTTACTGACTTGAATAGAACTAGCCTCACTCTGAACATGACTGGTTTCCCATTCATCGTACAGTCATATATATATATCATATAGTACCTTTTAATGTTCCTATTGTGAAATACTATTATTATGTTTTTCAGAGCAATATGGTCATTTTCTTATCCTAACATGATATCCTAACGGGAAAAACTAAGCACACAATTATTTGACCTCATGCATAGTAGGAAGGCTTCAACATCACAATCACAGCCAGTGGCGTAGCTAATGATCATGCAGCCTGGTGCAAAGATCAAAATGTTGCCCCAGAAGCGATGTCACAACCAGAAGCGATGTCATCCCCATGTATTTAAAAAAAAAAGAAAATGGGGGGGAACTGCATTCTCCTCAGAAGTTCACCACCATTTGCTCTGCTGGTGGCTGAGCTAAAGCACATATTTGCTATCTGGAGTCAAAGAAGATTTTGTTAACCCCCTCCATCCACAACAACAGAACCAAATTTTAATTAAGTAAAAAAATGAAAATTATATCCCTTATTGTGTGAAATTATGCTGAGGCAAAGAGGATTGGTTATTCCACTGTTAAATATAAGAGGAGCGGCGCTTACGAGTGCCTGTATATCCAGTTAGCATGAGTAACTGTATAATGATATATGTTTATGGAAATTAGGACTGATTCATATTAACACCTTATTAGTTCTTTATCATATCAGAATTACACCTAATTGGCTCTCAGAACAATCAGTATCATGGATAGGTTAAGAAAATCCAATTTTTGTTCCTAGGCTTTTGTTTCCATATAGAATCATAGAATCATAGAGTTGGAAGGGACCTAGTAGATCATCTAGTCCAACTCCCAGCCTGCAGCAGGAAATCCCCCTAGAGCATCCCTGACAGGTACTCGTTGAGACTCTGCTTGAAGATCCCCAGTGAGGGAAAGTCCACCACCTCCCTTGGCAATCTGTTCCACTGCCGAACCGCCCGAACCATCAGGAATTTTTCCGGATATCCAACTGAAATCTCCTCTCTTGCAGTTTGTACCCATTGGCTCTAGTTCTGCTTTCAGAAGCAGCTATGAACAAATGAGCCCCTCCCTCCCTATCACAGCCCTTCAGGTATCTGAAGAGGGCAATCATGTCTCCTCTCAGCCTCCTCTTCTCCAGGCTGAACATCCCAAGTTCCCCCAACCTTTCCTCGTAGGGCTTCCCTTCCATCCCACTGATCATTCTTGTCACTCTCCTCTGGACTTGCTCCAGCTTGGCTGCATCTTTCTTAAAGTGAGGTGCCCAGAACTGAACACAGTACTCAAGGTGAGGTCTCACCAATGCTGAATAAAGAGGAACTAGAACTTCTCACAACTTGGAAGCTACAGTCCTCTTAATGCAGCCTAAAATGGCATTTGCCTTCTCTGCAGACACATCACACTGCTGACTCATGTTCATCTTGTGATCCACGGCGACTCCAAGATCCCGCTCACATGTTGTGCTGCCAAGCCAAGTATCCCCCGTTTTATACCTGTATTTTTGGTTTTTATTTCCTAAGTGCAGAACCTTGCACTTCTCCCTGTTGAAATTCATTCTATTTGTCACAGCCCAGTATTCTAGTTTATCCAGATCCTCCTGGAGGTTTCTCCTGTCTTCTAATGTGTTTGCTGCTCCTCTCAGCTTGGTGTCATCCGCAAATTTGATCAGGCTCCCCTGTATCCCTTCCTCTAAGTCATTAATGAAATTGTTAAAGAGAACCGGGCCCAAGACAGAGCCTTGGGGTACCCCACTTGAAACTGACCTCCAGGTTGACATAGAGCCATTTACTAAAACCCTTTTGTGTGCTGGTTAATTTTCTGGTTAAGTGGGCATTACTTTTGATAGACTATAGATATTCCAATGCAGTTTCTTTCTTTGCATTCGGCATTAAATTACCTTTCCAAGAAAATATAACATGATGATATCTGTCATACATGCCCTGTTTTTCACAATTTTAGTTACTAGTGTCAACCTCAACTTGTAGCCCCCCTAAAGCTTGTAGCCCAGTGCAACTGCACCCCCTGCACTCCCCTAGCTATCTATGGCAATGGTCACAGCCCAACCCTATCCTGGATGGGGCTGCTGGACTGCAGTAGTGGGAACTGGGTTTGATTGTGGGTTTGATCTGCTTAGGTGTAGCTGGTGCACACCGCATTCACTGTAGCAAGTAAGGAAGGGAGGGAGTCGGTGGAGGTCAAAACATGGAGATGAGAAGAACAGGGTAGGGAAGCTGTGGGGAAAGGCAGCATTGGCTCATACAAAATTATATGCCTTATTTTGGAAGCCTCCCTACTATCTTTCTCTCCTTGGACTTGCACTAGCTACATTGCACTAGTCTGAGAAAACTATTGTGGAGCAAAAACGGAAAAAGAAGGGATAAGGGGAAATTCCACTTTTCCCTCCAAAGCCTCCTCCGCATCTACCACCTCCTGCTGTATACAGTGCATCAATTTTGCTACGGCTGCACAGATGGTGGAGGTGGTGCTAACAATAGGATTGTGTCCTAATAAATGTGCCCAATAGATTGTGCCCTAATATGGGCCCTTATGAGTTAGGCACAATCCTAACTAATTCTGTCCCTCAGAGCCAGACGAATGTAAGTCCAAAATGGACAATTTTCAGATGATTACCATTTTGCATGTATAATCTGATTCTGCATCAAGCCATAAAAACCTAAGTCTGTGAAGCATTCTCCTTAACATTCGTTGTTATAGCTTGATGTAGAATCAGATTGCAAAATGGTAATAACCTGAAAATCGTCCATTTTGGACCGATGTTTGTCTGGCACTAAGGGACAGAATTTAGACTGGCATAAGTCACCTGTCCTTCCATCCATGTGGTGGTGTGGGGAGGCCAGTACATGTATGTCCTAACCATCCCAGGAGTGGTGCAGAAGTGATACCCCCAGACCAGCACAGGATTAATGCCAGGACGTTTATTGGTCTAACTGGGGATTAGGATTGCAGCCTCAGTTTCTTTGTGAGAATTTGTACCAGCAACCTGTCTGCCAATTTACAAACTGAGGTGATGGAAGCATGCAAATTTTAAATACCAGATTTTAAAGCAGTGCCATGATGCAAGACCAAAGTTGCTTTTTTTCCAGACAATTCCCCAACCTCTGGATTATTTTCTCATTTCTCAAGACCTTTTTTAAGTCTTCCCAGGCAAAGGCACTTGTCTCTTTTAGGAGCAGACAGAAGGTGTGCTCTACAGTGTAGTCTCCAGAACAGGACAATCAACTTTTAAAGAGTTTTTAGTAGTGCTACCTGGAGAAACAGTCATCTCCATGAATGGCCTTTCCATTGGCACTTCTGCAGCATGTTACTCGGTAGTGGCCAGAGAGTCTTTATGGCTGTCAGTTTAGCATGTGTTCCAGTGTGGCTGGGTCCAATAGGTTGGGCCATTAATCTTGACACATAGGTATCAGGGAGAGTATTGCTCCTCCAAAATTCTTATCTCCTCCTGCCCATTCCTATCTCTGTCAATATCACTGATTGTAGGTTATACTCAGGATTAAATACCATGGAAGTTAATGGATGTGCAACCAACTTTCATGAGCCCTTAACTTTTCAAATCCAAAATGAATGCCTGTTGCAATCTTCAGACAGAAATCTCAACGTGGAAAAAAGCACATACAACCCAGATGAAAATTCAAAGAAATTGTATAATCATGTATTTTGCCTTTAAGCCGTTCAGAGCAGATTTGCAAAAAGGAAATTTACAAATGGACAGACATCAAAAATAATCTTTTGGACATCTCTTGTATTTAATAGTTCTGAATCAGGTGCCCTTGCATCAAGGTCATGAAAATGTTATGAATCTCTGCTGAATAGGGAACACAAATTAAAAACAGCAAATAACAAATAAGACAAAAAAGGAAATGAAGTCTTTGCTGGATCTTCCAGAAGTCATCAGCAATTTAAAACTATACTTCAGCAAAGCTGGAATAAAATGTGACTAGAGAATTTAGAATGACATTTGATCTGTAAATAGAGGCAGGTGTGTGCGTTTGCTTGCTTGTGTACAAGTTATCTCTCCCATTTTTATGTCATGCCATTACACATGTGTTTCTCAGAAATCATCCATCTGGTATCATCTGGGCTGTGGGTGGCGCAAGTGAAAGTCACTGGGAAAGTGAAAGTGAAAGTCACTGTGCCAGTTAACCAGCAGGCCAGGGTTCGAGACCCGGGTCGGCCCCACAAGACAGGGTGAGCTCCTGTCCTTAGCCCAGCTCTGCGATGCCAGCTGGATCCAATCGTATTGGCTCTGCCCTTCCATTGGACTAATTCATTGGCGTGGAGAGGGGGGATTTGCTGCTTGGGTAACAGCCTATCCTCCATAACAATCCAACCCAGGCTTTCATGCTTCGCATGCAGCGTATGCAGTGCTGAGCATAATACCATAGTCTTTCAAGACTGACGGAGTCCTGCTATCACCTGATACTAGAAATGCTTCTAAACCAGTTATTTTTGTTACATAATATATTTTTGATCAAAGACTGTACGTGCTTCTCATAGCACTGGGAAAAGTGTTTTTATTTCTGCCCGATATCTCTGCTTGTTTCCCAAAGGTTCCCCAACCAATAAAATCATCTGGACTCTATCATCCCTTGAAAATTATCCTTTCCTCTGAAAACAATTCAAATGTTACTATGAGAACAGCCTGGTTTATCAGAATGATTAACAAACATATTCAGAAAAGCCAGATTTGGCTAAAGTTTTACATAAAACTTTATTTTATTTAAATTTAAAGGTTTTTTGTTAAAGTTTTTTAAATAAAGTTTTTAAATAAATAAAAATAAAAAAATAAAAAGCATTTGCATGACACTTAGGCCCAAACTTTTCCACAGTGACACAGTTATTCCAGTAGGACATATGATGCACCCTGCAGTTGGGGGCCAGTCTTGGAGACCTCCTCAAGGTAAATTTTGTTTTCTTGAAGCTTCATTGACTTTACCTCACAGCTGAAAAGCTACTGTAGTTTGGTTCATCCTTAAACTGAAAAGAGTAAAATAATTTTTAAGAAGTTTAAGTAGTAAATAAGATTCTTTAGGAAAATACTTCCAATATCATTTGACGTTATATTCTTCCTGGCTAAATTTCTCAAAACATTCCATGGCTGCAATCCTAAAGACACTTTCCTGGGAGTAAGACCCATTGGACACAATGGGGCTTAGGTCTGAGTAGACATGGTTAGGATTGTGCTCCATGTTTCAAGTGGTACTTTGTTTTCAAGCAATTCCAAAGAAGCTTGGAATGAAGCTTCTTTGGAATTTGTCAAACAGTAGAATAACAAGAGGAAGTGCTAAGATCTATTTAAAAGTAAGACTGATGGAAAAGAAGCTACTTAAGAATGGGGCAGGCTCCTAAGGTCTGAAATGACCCCCTCTCCGCCACCCCACACTGTTTCTAGGCTAGGGTTCGGTTCATTTCAGTTTCTTTCCATTTATTTTTCTAATGTATTCTGTAGAACAGAACCAATTCATAACATTCCTGCTTAGTGTTATTATCTTCTTAGCCTGGCCAAATGGAAAAAAATAAAGTAATTCACATAAATTGCTTCTCCTTATAGTGATTTAAGGAGCCCACCAATTGTGGTTTCTTCCCTCCTCCTTCATTTTTCAGCTCAGTAGATCACTTAATAGCAAAGTTTCTTATCAGTGACAAAACTGGCAATGCATTTGAGCTTCTCCGAGCCTCTGAAAGTTTGCTGCTTTGCAGAACCATAAAGAAATAGGGTATCATTTAGGATACACCTCCACTTTCATTGCAGATCTTTCCCAGGAACACATTTTTTGTTTATTTTACACGCTATGTGCACATTGTCACAAATTACTGAAGGTAAAACCAGTCAATCATTATTAAGAGGGCATTATTAAAAGTGCTCAGAAAGGCATAACATTCGATGGTATATGCATGTACTGTATTTCATTAATACCAGTATCACTGTCACTAAACCTCTTGGGAAAATTCTGTTAAGATGGCACAACCTTGAATTCAATAATGGCAGAAATCCGAATTTTTGATCATTACCCAGAGAAGTCTCACTGAATAATAATCTATAAACTGTGTTTTGTCAGATTCACACAATATTTATTTATTAAATAAAAAGAGGACTCTTGGGAGAAATCATGCCTACCATCTGAGCCATATCATGAGGTTGCAGAGGGATTAGAGGTTCAATATGCCTAACAGCCATGCTAGCTGGTAAGTGCACTTCGAAGCCACAACTACAGATTGAACCGCACTATTAAAATTAAAGGAGTTTAAGATTGCAACTAAGCAGGTAAAGAGAGAAATTGCAGGAATGTTAAAACCAGGAATTATTTTGAGCAGTTATTATTACTGGCATCCTCCAGTTACTGGATGGGTTAGGAACTAGAGCACTGTCCAGTGCTTCTCAATCTGTCAAAAGAAGGATGTTACAGACAAAATGCCTGGTGATGCCTGGTAGGGATGCCTGGTGCCCAGTGGTGACCACTGCCCAGTACCAAGTGCCCAGTAGGGATGTGCCTGGTGGTACCCGTTGTCCAGTGGTGCCTGCTACACTCTGATGCCTCATAGGAATGCCCTGTGCCTGGTGTTGCCCACTGCTCAGAGGTTCCTGGTGGTGCCCAGTGCCCACTGGTGCCTGCCAATGCCCATTGCTGCCTGATGCCTGCTGGTGGCCACCAGTATCCAGTGCACTTTGGTACTAGTGTTGGTGGATCCCAGTGCCCCATGCCTGGTGCCTGGCAGGGATGACTGCTTCCTGGTGGTGCCCACTGCCCAGTGGTGACCAGTGGTGTTTGGTGCCTTGTAGGGATGCCCACTGCCCTGTGGTGCTCATTGGCTGATGTCTGTCACCTGGTGCTTGGTGCCTAGTGATGACTGCCTGTGCCAACCCAGTGCCCACAAATATTCTTTAAATTTTAATGCTGCAATGATGAGTAAATTCAGATAGAGTTACAAAAAGAAAGCAAGAAACCTAAGATGACAATAGGCAATAGCAGAAAGGCCTCATTTGATCCACTGCCTTATAAAACATTACTATTCCTTTGATAATAGCAGATTGATTGAATAACAATATCTATATACTGCTTTTTAATGAAAAGTTCACAAAGCAGTTTAGAGGGGAAATCACATAATCAGATTCTAATCAAGTATCTGTTCAAGACAAAGCAAGACAGTGATTACCACTCTATTTTTTCAGTCTATAACTTCATGTTTGGTTTCCAGCCAATCTCCACCATTCTTCTTTATAGGCCTGCCTATACAAGAGAAAGCACAGACAGTCCACCAACTCAATGCATGGGAAGGTGCATGTGATCCAGGCAAACCCCATTCTTACTTGCTTTCTACCTCTTTTGATACATAAAAGAACTATAGAAATCTGGTAAAATCTGAATATCGTTCATTGGATGGTGGTTAAATGGAAAATGATGGAGAAGGAATAATGAGCCTGGATGAGGTTTCTGGCAAGCATCAACCATTTTCTGGTAAATTTCCAAACATTAATCAATTGATGAGTTTGAGTAGTCATTTAATTTTGTAATCACTGATTTTAAGTGGTAGGCACTGGATTTCATCAGGACTGTTCTTGGTTATTAGATTTTAGTGATATAAAAGGGAAGAAGAAGGGATTCTTACTTGTAGATAAAAGACTCTGAACAATGAAAATAAAATGTAGTAACTTTGACAACTTATGGGTTTGTGCATGTTTTGATGAAAGAACAGTTCCTCCCAAATATTCAGGCCTTATTTCCAACAGCACTCCAGAAAGTAGGCCGCTGGGCAAAAAACACTTGTGTTATCAAAAGACTACAGAAGTACTCTGTTCCCTGAGGCATCACAATTTTCAATCATTTTCTTTCCCCCTGGCATTTTAAAATTAGTGTGAATTTTTTTTAAAAAAATTACACACACCTTCTATTTTAAAAGAATTTTTTAAAAAGCAGACCTCTGTCAGTCTTGAAAGACTATGGTATTGTGCTCGGCGCTGCATATGCTGCATGGGAAGCACGAAAGCCTGGGTGGATTGTTATGGAGGATATGCTGTTACCCAAGCAGCAAATCCCCAACTCTCCACGCCACTGAATTAGTCCAATGGAAAGGCAGAGCCAATACGATTGGATCCAGCTGCGTCGCAGAGCTGGGCTAAGGACCCTGTCTTGTGGGGCTGACTCGGGTCTCGAACCCTGGCCTGCTGGTTCACAGGCACAGCGTCTTAACTGCTTGCGCCACCCACAGCCCTTAAAAGAATTGCTGATTCAATAATACAGTTAGAGTGCATCTTATGCAAGGGTTACTTTCTGAGGTCAGCATGAAATTTGCATATATAGGTGTTCCTTGTTATCCACTAGAGTTCCATTCTACTAAAATCCACTAAAATCCATTCCAGTTGATTTTAAAAAAACTGTGTATAAAGAAAACAATTGAAAAATAGGTTTAACTTTCAGGTTTCTTGCTCCTCTATAGTGCCGAATTGAATAAGGTAAATTCTCAATATCTGCTGGGGTTTGATTCTGGGACTGAAAAATGGAAATATTGTTTGCATGACTATCTCTCTGCAACAGTAGAAAACGTAGAAAAGTAGACAGTAGAAACGTTCTTCTGTTATGCAACAGTGGAAAAGCTGTGATTTGCAGAGGACATTGGTGTATAAAAAACCATGTATAGCAAAGTTGGACCTGTAGTTGAAACTCCTTTAAAGACAACAAATATGTGTTGTCTCTTTAAAAACTAAGATCCAGGTATGAGTGACACTTTGATTTAACAATCAAGTGGTTCTCCTTTGCACACACATTTTACAAAAGTATGGTTTCTTCGCATCTGAGATAAAAGAAAGGGGGCCAGGGAAAGGAGAGGCAGTTCTGTTTTCTGAGTCATAGAAAATCACTAAAAGGGAGAAAATAAAGCTTAGGAAGCAAGATGTGTACACAGTTTTTTGGGGGGGGAACCTATTCTCTAAAAGAGTGATCCCCAAATGTTTTTGATTGATAGCTCCCCTTACTTCTGAATGTGTTGGCCATGCCTCCCCATCAGGGCTACAAGCTACATTGTGAATGGTACTGTGTTTTGCATTAGGATTTTATGCAGTGGTGGGATTCAAATAAATTAACAACAGGTTCTATGTCCCATTAGTAATGGTTCTCAGAACCAGGTGCTCATTAGCAAAGGTGTTACCAAGAGAGAGCAGTAAAAATGGGGAAATTAGCTTGTGCTTCTCTTTGGTTACTATACAGGATCTAGGCAGGACTCTAAACAGCGTCATGCAGAGGAATACCTTTATTTAGAAAGGGAACCACTAAGAAAAACTTATCACAAAGATGCAGACTTTATTGTCATAAAGCATAAACCAATATTACATACATTCAGTAGCATAAGAGTGAAGTGTACCTGTTTCTTACATAGTGTGTACCAAGGAGAAGGGGGAGCAAAGGAAAGGGGAAGAGAGGGGAAAGCAATATCTACCTTTCTTCAAGCCATGCCAGTATCCAGATGGGAGGAGGGTCCAGGAAGAGAGAGAGGGAACAACAGAGTGCAGGGTTTCTTATAACCTAGGTCCAGGAAGGACATGCACACTTAAGTGTGGTTACCTGGGAAAAGGCAAGCCTGGGGAGTGGCTGTTTACCTTACAGGGAGGGGAAGAGAGGGAAGACCACCACCTGAAGACCATCACCCAATCAGAAAATAAAGAAGAACCCATCCAGCTAAGTGTGGTCAAAATTTGAAAAGAGAAAGAATGGGGAAGTGACCATGTGGCTGGCAAGGAGAACAATAAAACCATGCTTCTAACTGACTTGCACCTTAGCATATAAATGGCAGAGTAGTTAACAAAGAAGAAAGGATTAGTGGCTGGAAGGCCCAAAAGGTATGTTTAGAAATGAAAGAGGGGGGAAGGGAAATGAGACACTTTGCCAACACACCTATAATGTTAAATTAATAAAATGTATAATATTGTAAGAGAGCACTTCTCATAACAAAGGGTCCTATGAAACCTGTGAGAACCCCCTGAAGCCCACCACTGAATGGTTCCGCAGGGAGTCATGGGTCATAGTTTAGGAATCACTGCTCTGAAGTAAGACTGTCCATAATTGAAACAGGGTGGGAATAAGACCAGAAAGGACCAGAATAAAGACATTGGTACAGTATGTAGAATTCCCAGTGAATCCCCATATTAATCAGTAAGACATTGGTAGAAGTTTGAAGCCCAGCCTTCTCTGCAGATGTTCTAGTATTATGATCAAACAATTGTGCAGATAAAGTGAACTTGCTTATTTGCACTAGATATTTTTAGTTTTTCAAATATTCTGTTATTGTTTCTTGCATTGAGTTGTTCTTACAAAATGGCAAATGTCATCCAGAATAGCAGACCCACCACATAAGCAACAAATAAGCAACAAATGCTAAAGAAGGAGTTGTTCTTGAGTTGTTTCTTGTGATAAGGTATTAATTATTTATGTTTAAATTTTACGCTTTACTGTAAAGAGCCCTAGTTGCTCTGAGCTATATATATACTCATATGTAAGTGTATTGCATGTATGATGCAGGCCAAATATAGTGTACAAATTCATTAACTCTTTCAAACGCTCTTGGTAATTATTTGATTCTGTTTACCCTTAAATGTGTGAACCAATAGCTGAAGATTAACAAGAGCCCAAATATTCCAATACTGCAATACTCACAGAAATATTTTAAAGGTACATTCACAAATATGGTCGTGGCTCTCTCTTTCTCTCTCTCTTTGATAAATCACAAATTCCACTGGAAATATTCCCCTCCACATCTTGCCTATCTCTCAAAACTGCTATGATATTAATGAAGCAGACAATGTTCTAAAATCGAAATTCTTCCCATCTGTTGTTTCACAATAATACATTATCACTTAATTATATGACTCTGTTAAGTTGATCAGGTTTAAGGGATCATTGCATTTTACCACATTAGCCAGTTATGTGACATGTGGAGGAAAGCCAAGTGTTTTTCATCCCTTTCAACTGATTGTAAGAACTCAGCTTGAGTCACTTAATGGTTGTGAATTTCCAGTAACTGAGTAACAAATTGTTTGTGTATCCTTGACCTAAACTGGAACAAGTATACTGTGAACTGGAAGGTGTCCTGTTGAAGCCACTTTAAATCAGCTCCATGTGCCAGCTGTTAGCTCCTGGATCAAAGTTTGTTTTGTTTTGTTTTTTGTGCTATTGTTTTGTTTTTTGTGTTATTGTTTTTGTTTTGTTTTTTTTGTGCTAGACTCCCAGCCCAACTTGTCATGGTCAACAGAATTGTTGAGGCCGTTGTTTGAATTGTATGTTTAAACTGAAGATAGGTTTGCCACATGGTAATGGTTGCTGGGCACAGAAAATTGAAGTAGTTCAGCTCTAAGACTGCAGTCTCAAATTATGCAGCTCTAAGATAAATCAGACATTTTTAAGTAGTCCCTCTTGTGAAACTCAGGTGGTTTCTAACTAGTTAAATAAGCACTTTTAAAGAGATGGCTCTCTTATATTCAGTTGGGGAAGATCAACTGCCCCATTCATCCTGTCCCTGTCAATGGCTATTGGCTGCATTCTCCCTTGTGATGTCCTTTGAAGATGAAGGACCATCTCGCAGCCTTTTTGCTACCCTGCTTTCTAAACTGCTCTGAAAACATTTTTGCTGCAGTGTAGTATATAATTCTCCATCATGATGGTAACAGTTACCAGTTCTAAAATAGTAGAATGGCAGACAATGACATGGGCATGGTTGTCTTTTAATATCTTTTAAGCAAACATGGTAAGAAAGGGATCTGCAATGACTGAATAAGGCTTCTTATTTTGGAACATGATAAAAATATGCCTATTTATAATAAATGCTCTAAACCTTGGAAGGGCATGGGGCATCACTGATTACCTAGCACTGGCAACTGAATACTGCTCCTAAAATATCTGGAGAGATTATTAAAAAGGTGGGTTGGAAATTCACATGGCGTCCCTCTGCGCAGCTGACTCATCATGCTTGAATAGCTTACAGATTTTCACTTCAGCAACTGGAATAACAATTTCTGTCTCCTCTCACCTTGCTTTTTAAAACGGTACTTTCATTGCCAACAATTCTCTCTGACACATTCTGTAGGTGAGGCAGTGCCTCAGAATAACTTCAGTGCCCTTTCTTTATTCTGTATGCACAAGCTTGGAATAGAAGTCTGTGGGAGGGGATACTGTCAACAGATCACAGTGCTCTCATTTACAAATAATGAGGCTTGTTCCCAGTTTAATTTTCAATTTAAGAAAGATAGAAATACAACAGTTAAGGATATTATACAGCTGCATCTTTTGACAGCTTGATAGAACCTTGGAAGTTGGTCTGAAAATGGAAACTGCACCGCCAAAGAAACAACTAATAAAACAGTTTGCGATAGAATAATCAAGATTGGCACAAAGAGTTGGGATCACGTGCAGTGCATCTTTCATGGTTATTTATAGTTTGAAAACTTCTTGATGACTGCTAAATAGGCTTGAAGTCTTGGGCCTTTCCCCCCATCCACATGGATAGGACCTGTAGTGAGGCTTATCTGAACAAATGCAGATAGTGGTGGGATCACTCTGTGAATGCTCCAAAAACCTTTTCCCAAAGTCTTCCAGCATCCTCTCCTCCAAAGACAGCTGGAATTTGGAATTTTGCTCTGCAAAGGGGAGTGAGAACCTAACAGCAATGCAGCTGGTGTGCATTTGCACCCCGGCCCCTTTGCCCCTCTGCAGAGACTGCAGAGCTCGGGCAATGTGCTCTGCAGCCACTGGCTGCAGCGGGCCAAAAGGGAGCACACCCGACGGTGCCCAGGCTTATCTGCCTGGGTCTCTCAGTTGGGCTCTGGCAAGCGTCCTCTCCCTGTAATACAGATGAAGATTAGCTAGTTGCATAATGGGCCAGGTAGGAATTTTTTGGATTCTGCCTGATTAGCTATGGCAGCACTCTTTTTTGCCTACCTAAGCTGTATGAAGTGAGGGGGTTAAAGATTGAATTGGTTTAAAAAATTGGTCACTTTGGCAGGAGTCAGGAATAGTTGTTGGTGTGCAGCCTGGGGTAGCAGGGGTAAGGGGTGAACCAGAACTCCCTGTGATGTATCCGGCTACCTCTACCTTTGGGTTGGCAAAGACAGGCACCCTTAACCTTTACTAAAGGACTGCCCTGAGTCAGGCTGGGAACGCCCTGAACAACATACAGGGAAACCATGCGGAGAGCCGCATCCCAGAGTTAGACCGCACAGCTATTTAGAACAGTCCATGTTTTTATTATGTTTTTGTTATACGGTTTTGTTTAATAAAGTGGCCCTTGATTCCAACACGTTGTCTGGTCTCTTTATTGCATCTATCTGGGGCAATGGGGTCTCAAGCCTTTCAGCCCAGGATCTCCTTTTCATAACAACAGTACATACAGGACCCCGCACCCACCCAGAAGTGATGTCATTAACCTGGAAGTGATGTCATGACCAGCGGTGGGATTCAAATAAATTAACAACAGATTCTATGTCCTAATAACCTAAATTAACAACAGGTTCTATGTCCCATTAGTAACCAGTTCTCAGAACCAGGCGCTCATTAGCAAAGGGTTTTATAGAACCTGTGAGAACCCCCTGAAGCCCACCACTGGAGACGTGCCATAAAACTGGAAGTTAATCGCTGGGATAACAGAGCTCCTCCGTGACTACTCCAAACAAGTCCCATTCTGTTCAGTGAAACTTAGAGCACAATCCTAACCATGTCTACTCAAAAGCAAAGCCCCTTACTTTTGTGTTCGATGTGACTTACTCCCAGGAAAGTGTCTTTAGGATTTCAGCTTTACTCCCAGCAAAGTACAAACTGCAGCCTGAGTGCCCCATTCCAAGATGGCACTAGCCAAATGTCAGATTTCCAAACCTCCCCCGCGCAAATGAAATAGCAATCCTCCAAAGGGGTACCGATCGCTACTTAGTGAACCACTGCCTAACAGCATACAATAAACCCTCAGTTTAACAGACCCCAGTTTAACAGATTTTGGAAACAATGGATGCTTCCTGTTTTCATTACAGATGAGTTATACTGTATATGATTTGCTCATGCACATCTCCATTTACTTCAGTGCCTTCGGATTTAATGGACTTTTGGCATTCATAGGCACCCTTCCCCCATTATTTTGTTTAATAGCAATGTACTTTCAATTACATGTACAGTGGCGCCTCACGTAAAGAACACCTCACGTAAAGTATGTTTCACGTAACAAACAAAAATTTATCTAGGATTCTGCTTCACGTAACAAACTGTGCTTCACGTAAAAAACACATTCGTTGGCAGTTGGGGCAGACATACTGGCAGGCAGCCTGTTTAAAAAGGGTCAGGGCTGCTAGCGCACTTGCCCATAGTGAAAGCAACACTTCCATGCTATTCCTCCTGTGGCCAGGTGTCCGCTGGGCAGAGGGAGAGAAGAGCAATTTCCGGTTAAACCCTTGCCTGGATATTTGCACTTTAGATTGTGAGCCCTTTTGGGACAGGGACCCATTAACTATTAATTAGCTATTAATTTTTTTCATTTTCTTGTAAACTGCTTTGTGAACTTTTCAGTTGTTTGGAGGTTCTAGCAGGGGATCGCAGCTACTGTATACCATTGACCGAAGAACGGTACACTCCTTCTATCTGGGATGATCATCCTCTTCCACCGAGCGCACAGCTTTGGGAGGGACGCACATGGAGCGGTGAGGGAGGAAGGGGACACCCGCCTAGCCAGCCAGATCAGCCGAATCAACACTGGCAATCAATGGGGTGACAGATGTCGCAGCCAGATCGCCCTCACATCCAGCTTTTCAGTTGAAAAGCGGTATATAAATACTGTAGATGTAGATGTAGAAGTAGAAGAGGGAAGCAGCTCAGGGCTAGCCGGAAGGGAGCAAGGGAGAAAGAGGCTCAGGATGAGGAGAAGGAGAAAGTGGGGAGACGCTGAAGGTGTCTTGGATTGCAGCCTCCTAACCATGACTACCCAGAAGTAAGCAGATCTCCTTCAGGCTTGAAAGACTATGGTATCGTGCTCTGCGCTGCATACGCTGCATGAGACGCACAAAAGCCTGGGTTGGATTGTTATGGAGGATAGGCTGTTACCCAAGCAGCAAATCCCCCCTCTCCACGCCACTGAATTAGTCCAATGGAAAGGCAGAGCCAATATGATTGAATCCAGCTGCATCGCAGAGCTGGGCTAAGGGTCTTACTCCCAGGAAAGTGTCTTTAGGACAAAACATGAATGCATGTTTTGAATTCAATCCCAGTGTTCTTTCATTATTTTTACATCCAGTTAATATTTTTATATGAATATTTTTGGGGTTGTGGAACCAATCATCTGAGTTTCCATTATTTCCTATGGGAAAATCTGCTTCACGTAAAGAATGTCTCATGTAACAAACATACCTTTAGAATGAATTAAATTTGTTACGTGAAGAATCACTGTACTTTCAACGGAAAAGAACTTAAGGCAGTTAACCATGTCCTCTTTTTCCAGGACATATCCTTTTATAAAAGCCTTGTGTCCTGGAAATGCCTTCCTTGTGCTCTATTTCCTTGTAAGCAGACAGCATGTAGTGTGCTTGTAATTCATAAATTATATGTAATAAATTTTACTTAATTTTAAATTTAATAATAATCAATAAATAGTGCAATCCTAACTATGTCTCTTCAAATGTAAACCGCATTGTGTTCAGTGGGTCTTACTCTCAGGAAAGTGTCTTTAGGATTATATATATATAAATAATCCCCTACATAAATAATGTCCTAAATAATTATATATATATAAATAATGTCCTACATTTTTCTTGGGTCTCCTACATTTTGGGGGGTGTCATGATCTCATGTTCTCTTTTTTGCTTATGACATATGGTTAATCTGGCTATAGCCTACTTAGAATTAATAAATTATGGCTGCAATCCTAAAGATACTTTCCTGGGAGTGAAACCCATTGAACACAATGAGGCTAACCTTACAATCCAGAGTAACTACGTGAGCACGTAAGAGACATTACGTGCACCCGTAGTTACTGCACCAGCTAGTGAAAACCTATGGGAAATTCATACTGCAATCCAGAGCAAATTGTTCTTACATTGGAGCAAGGACTCCCCATAGTTACTCTGGATTGCGCCCTTACTCTGGATAGACATGGTTAGGAGGCTGCAATCCAAGACACCTTCTAAGTGTCTCCCCACTTTCTCCTTCTCTTCATCCTGAGCCTCTCTCTCCCCTGCTCCCTTCTGGCTAGCCCTGAGCTGCTTCCCTCTTCTCCACTGCTCTTCTCTCCCTCTGCCCAGCGGACATCCGGCCACAGAGGAACAGCATGGAAGTGTTGCTTTCACTATGTGCAGGTGCGCTAGGCAGCCCTAATGCTTTTTAAACCGGCTGCTGGCCAGCACGTCTGCCCCAACTGCCAACGAATGTGTTCTTTACATGAAGCATTTTCTTTACGTGAAGCAAAATCCTAGAGAAATTTTTGTTTGTTACGTGAAACATACTTTACGTGAGGCATCACTGTATTCCTAAAAACCATTATTTTCAGACATTTTGGTCATTAGCGGTATCACCCCCCCCCCCCCCCGACCCCCAAGGCTGCCACATTTCTAACTACCTATTGCAGGGATTCTCAAACCTTTTATCTTGGGATCCACTTTGTAGAGAGATAATCTGTCCAGGATCCATTAAAAGTGATGTCATGGCTGGAAGTGACATCATCAAGCAAATTAAAACAAAAAAAATTGTAAATACATTAAAGTTAATCAAGTAAATAACCTCAAACTCCACTCCCCTAAAAAAAATCAGTAAGATTTTCACTTCTATCCAACACCCAGTTCAATTTATGTTCCTATATTTAAACCAGTACAGTATGATTTGGAATTAAATCAGTTTTAAACCCAGCAAGTTTTTCTTATTTTTGCTAGACCAGGGTGATCATACGTCATAATCAGACAAAGGAGAAGTTCCCCTGCCATGTAGGACACCTAAGAAAAGTGTAGAACATAATAAAATAAAAGCCCAAAAGTCTTGTGTATATTGCTTCTGTGTGCTTAAGCAATATTTTACTGATTACATTTAAAATTATTACATATACAATGGTACCTCGCTTAACAAGCGCCTCAGTTAACAAGCATTTCACATAAAAAGCAAAAATTTTCCAAGAAATCTTGCTTCACATAACAAGTTCTGCTTCACTTAACTAGCAAGCGCGCTATGGGCATGCGTGCTATGCAGCCCTGATGCTCCACACGGAGGCTGTTTAAAAGGGCTGCTGGCCAGCACTGCTGCCTCTAACTGCCCCCAACTTGGGGACAGTTGCCTGGAGGTGCCAGAGGCAGCTGCCCCTAACTGCCCCCCAGTACCCCTACTGACCACCTTGAACCTCCAGCAGTAGCCCAGTTAAGCCTCCCAGGAAAGTGTCTTTGATTGCAGTCTCCTAACTATGTCTACTCAGAAGTAAACCCCATTGTGCTAAATGGGGCTTACTCCCAGGAAAGCGTCTTTGATTGCAGCCTCTTAACCATGTCTACCCAGAAGTAAGCCTCCCAGGAAAGTGTCTTTGATTGCAGTCTCCTAATTATGTCTACTCAGAAGTAAGCCCTATTGTGTTAAATGGGGCTTACTTCCAGGAAAGTGTCTTTAGGATTGCAGCCTTAGCAGACTTCATAGGATCATGCACATTGAATGCATGTTTTGAATTCAGTCCCAGTGTTTTGTCATCATTTTTACATCCAGTTAATATTTTTATATGAATATTTTAGTGGTTGTGGAACCAATCGTTGTTTGGGGGTTGTGGAACCAACCAACCAACACTTAAAGAGTGTTTCACTTAAAGAGCATGCCTCCAGAACGAATTAAGCTCTTTATGTGAGGCATCAATGTAATGTAATACATATAGAGCACAATCCTAACCATGTCTACTCAAAAGTAAGCCCTTCATGTTTAATAGATCTTTCTCCCAGGAAGGTGTCTTTAGGATTGTAGCCATAATTTATTAATTCCAAGTAGGCTATAGGTAGATATATCAAAACAAATATATCATAACCATATATCAAAACAAAAAGGGGACATGAGAACATGACACCCCTCCCAAAATGTAGGAGACCCAAGAAAAATGTAGAACATGAGAAATATATATATACAGTGATATGCTGAGTAAAGAGTGACTTGGGTAAAGAGCATTTTAGGTAAAGAGCAAAATTTTCTTAGAAATTTTGACTTGCGTAAAGAGAACTGTCTTGAGTAAAGAGCACTTCTGAGGATGTTTGGAACAGGCTTCCATGGCAAGGAACATGGCTTCCAACAGGCCACTTGAGTTCTTGAGAACTCACAAGGGGACTAGCTTGAGCTACAGTGGGGCCCTGGGCAAAGTTTGGAATATGGCCAGGGAACTCTTGGATCAGGACCCTTCTGGTGTCCTTGGCTTCCTCTCAGCCTCCCCTTTCTGGCAGACTATGGCACTTTTGTCTACTTGCGAGTAAAGCTGGGATATGCTAATTTTGGGGGCCTTTTGGGACTTTGTAGTTTTTTGGCCATATTAAATTTACAAATATTATATATAATTTATTACATAGAAAAATGTAGGACACCCAAGAAAAATGTAGGACATGACAAAATAAAAGCTAAAAACAATCGTATATATAAAATACAATATATACAATACAATATATACATTGTATGTATATATATATATATATATATATATATATATATATATATATATATATATATATATATATATATATATATATATTGCTTTCATGTGATTAATTTAAAAAAGCAGGCCTCCATCAGTCTTGAAAGACTATGGTATCGTGCTCGGCGCTGCATACGCTGCATGCAAAGCACGTAAAGTCTGGGTTGGATTGTTATGGAGGAAAGGCTGTTACCCAAGCAGCAAATTCCCCCTCTCCACGCCACTGAATTAATCCAATGGAAAGGCAGAGCCAATACGATTGGATCCAGCTGGCGTCGCAGAGCTGGGCTAAGGACAGGAGCTCCCCCTGTCCTGTGGGGCCGACCCGGGTCTCAAACCCTGGCCTGCTGGTTAACAGGCACAGTGTCTTAGCCACTTGTGCCACCCACAGCCCACAGCCCATTAATTTAAACACTATATTATTGATGAGTAATTTTAACACTATTACATAGAATTTATGACCTAGAATTTCTTAATTACAAGAAGGCTACAAGCTACAAGGAAAAGAAGGACACTGAAGTTTTTGTGTGTTTTTTCCAGGACACAAGGCTGAAATGTCCTGGAAAAGGCACGGCCCTTGGGACAGGGGACCACTCTTTCAGCTGGCTCAGCTGGCCTTTCCCCCCCTCCAAAAAATACCTGTACCTGGGCATGCTAAGCATCCCCAGGGGTCATTTCCCGTGATCCTACGCCCAGGACACGAGGACCAGCCAGCTGTACCAGCTGCAAGGCAGGAGGTAACGCAGCCACACCCAACCTCATCACAATATAGGGCTTACTGCAATGCAGATCAGGATGACCGGGGGCTCGAACCGTCGCAGTAGCGTACACCATCCCTATAGCTACTGACAGCGGTCTTACCCACTCGGCCCAGCTGAGCTGGCACATGCTACCCCTGAAACAGTCCTGTTAAGGCGGACTGTCTTTGACGTCACAATAGGGGGCAAGGGCCTAGGAGAGGCCTCCGTCAGTCTTGAAAGACTATGGTATCATGCTCGGCGCTGCATAGGCTGCATGCGAAGCACAAAAGCCTGGGTTAGATTGGTACCCAAGCAGCAAATCCCCCCTCTCCACCCCACTGAATTAGTCCAATAGAAAGGCAGAGCCGATATGATTGGATCCAGATGGCATCGCAGAGTTGGGCTAAGGACAGGAGCTCACCCTGTCTTGTGGGGCCGATCCGGGTCTCAAACCCAGGCCTGCTGGTTTACAGGCACAGTGACTTAACCACCTGCGCCACCCACAGCCCATCACCTGGGAGAGGCAGAGATCAGCAATATGTCCATGCTTCTAAGACCGGCTGATTATGATGTCACGGAAGGGCCTCTCGCAGTCCAACTCAGAAAGATTCCTCAGAGCCATCCCGGCCGGGAGCCCTTGATTGCCTCCACCATTTTGATTCTCTAGGTAGCTTAGAGATGCCCGGCCACAGGAGGAACAGCGTGGAAGTGTTGCTTTTGCTATGGGCAGGCGCGCTAGGCAGCCCTGACACTTTATAAAAGGGCTGCCGGCCAGTGCGTCTGCCCCAACTGCCAACGAGTTTGTTTGTTACATGAAGCAGAATCCTAGAGAAATTTTTGTTTGTTACATGAAACATACTTTATGTGAGGCGTTTGTTATGTGAAGGTGCCACTGTACATAAATAAATAAATAAATAAATAAATAAATAAATAAATAAATAAATAAATAATACTAGTACAGGTTTTTCCTGCTTTCTGATGGTTCTTTTTCTGATGATCCACTCTTTCAACACTTTTCAGTTATACCCAGAAGTCCTTCATTCAACTCCTTTTTCATGCACAAAGACAATTCAAAACGTCAAGAGAGACACTTCCCCTCAATCTGCATTATGCTGATTATTGAAGGTCTCGTGGGACTAAATATGTTTAGCCATAGGAAGAAGTTCCAGCTGCCCATCTTGAAGAAGGATTATTCAAACACATGACATCATCACTGTAGTGCACCAGATGTTACAGTGCTAACGCTATAGCATAATCCAGAATTGCTGTGCAAAGGTCAGATATTGAATCTACTTCCATAAACAGGAAAAATAGTATCTCTTGATTTGGGATTGAGCATCTCACATCAGTTTTCAATGTTTAAATGCAACCGGCAGTCTACAGATAGAGCATAATGGAACATTTCTGTTTCACTTTCTTTGGGATTGTAAACAACACAGGCTGCAATCCTAAAGACACTTTCCTGGGAGTAAGACCCATTGAATACAATGGGGCTTACTTTTGAGTAGACCTGGTTAGGATTGTGCTCATATTTGTAGATCTTTGAAAGAAATTCCTAGTGAAATAATTTTAAAAGCATGTTTTATTAAAGTACAGTGGTGCCTCACATTAAGAGCTTAATTCGTCCCGGAGGCATGCTGTTTAAATGAAACGCTTTTTAAGTGAAGCGGATTTTCCCATAGGAAACAATGAATCCCCAAAATATTCATATAAAAATATTAATTGTATGTAAAAATGATGACAAACACTGTAATTGAAATCAAAACACAAAACACACATTCATTGTGCATGATCCTATGAAGTCTACTTAGGCTGCAATTCTAAAGAAACTTTCCTGGGAGTAAGCCCCATTTAACACAATGAGGCTTTCTTCTCAATAGACATGGTTAGGAGGCTGCAATCAAAGATACCTTCCTGGGAGGCTTACCTGGGCTGCTGCTGCAGGTTCAAGGTGGCCAGTGGGGGCACTTAGGGGCAGTTAGTGGCAGCTGCCTCTGGCACCCCCAGGCAACTGCCCCCAAGTTAATAAAATGGGGATAAAATGGCAGTGTTGATAAAAAAAATCTGAGTTCTTGGCCAGCCTAACTGCAACCCCTGCTTCTCAACTTCAGAATATGGCACTACATCAGCCCACCAACCTCTGGATACAGCACAATTCCAGCAGGCCACTTCAACAATACCCTTGCATCCAGTCTCCACTATATGTACTGCTGTATTGCATTCTTGTGCTACAGCTGTGACTGGTTGTCAGGGACTCCTGGGATTTTTTATAAGGAAGGCACCAAAGCTGTTTCTTGTTCAGTGTGATCTGAGGCAGGTCTCCTTGAGAGCAAGCCGATCTGGAGGTTGGTTTCAAGTGGGGTTCCCCAGGGTTCTGTCTTGGAACCGGTTCTCTTAAACTTTTTCATCAGTGACTTGGAGGAAGGGATACAGAGGAGCCTGATCAAATTTGCGGATGACACCAAGCTGGGAGGAGTAGCAAACACAACAGAAGACAGGAGAAAACTCCAGGAGGATCTGGATAAACTGGAATACTGGGCTGTATCAAATAGAATGAATTTCAACAGGGAGAAGTGCACTTAGGAAATAAAAACCAAAAATACAGGTATAAAATGGGGGATACTTGGCTTGGCAGCATAACATGTGAGCGGGATCTTGGAGTCGCCGTAGATCACAAGCTGAACATGAGTCCGCAGTGTGATGTGTCTGCAAAGAAGGCAAATGCCATTTTAGGCTGCATTAAGAGGACTGTAGCTTCCAAGTTGCGAGAAGTTCTAGTTCCTCTTTATTCTGCATTGGTCAGACCTCACCTTGAGTACTGTGTTCAGTTCTGGGCACCTCACTTTAAGAAAGATGCAGCCAAACTGGAGCAAGTCCAGAGGAGAGCGACAAGAATGATCAGTGGGATGGAAGGGAAGCCCTACGAGGAAAGGTTGGGGGAACTTGGGATGTTCAGCCTGGAGAAGAGGAGGCTGAGGGGAGACATGATTGCCCTCTTCAGATACCTGAAGGGCTGTCATCGGGAGGAAGGGGCTCATTTGATCTTAGCTGCTTCTTAAAGCAGAACTAGGGTTATGTTTCTGGAGAATCTAGTGGATGGTGAATTAGGGGATACTGAGGGTGTAATCCTAACCAATTTAG
Organism: Cryptoblepharus egeriae; assembly: GCA_030015325.1. Lineage (NCBI taxonomy): Eukaryota > Metazoa > Chordata > Lepidosauria > Squamata > Scincidae > Cryptoblepharus > Cryptoblepharus egeriae. Next base: position 84,151,004 of record JAREYC010000002.1, on the reverse strand, counting down.
GTCAGCACAACTCATCCATCTTCCGTTCCTGTGGTAGAGTGGGGAGGCTGGTGCAGGTCTGTGCAGTGGGCTGACCCCCCCCCCCCCAGGGGTTGCGCAGAACTGCCTTACAGCACTTTTGCACCAGCCCCCAGGCCAGCATGAGAGTTCTATTTAAACCTGCTCTGGCCTAACAGGGGATTAGGATTGCCGTGTGAATTTTTGAACCCATGGAAAATGGGGTTGGGTTCCAGGGGAAACTGTTCTGTGTACATGCTCTAATTTATTAATCTGAAACTTGAAGTCTATGCATGACAGTGAGGCCTAAGCAAGATCTCCAACATCTAATGCTTCATTGAATATTCCTTGACTGACTGAAGGTTGCTAATCTAACTAAAATACCTCAGAATTTAGCAGTTCACCTGTCCTCCTGCAGTGGTTTCTTAGCACCTTCTCTGGTCTTGCCCTAGACTCAGAGTATCTCTTGGGTAGCCTTTAAGAATTTCTCATAATTGGCTTCTCATCAACATCAGGGTTGATTCATCTGGAATCCCCAAGTTGGTGCACAAGATTCTGAAAGTGGAAATTCTGAAAGTGGACACAGATTCATCTGACAAATCTCTACCGTCTTATACAAATACCCATTTGATGCAAATAGTTAGCCAAATCTAAGTATATTTGGCTGGACACAATTACTGCCATCCTTTCTTGCATTGGCCATAAACTGTATAGGGGCAAAATCCAGAATAACTATGGGGAGTCCTTGCTCCAGTGTAAGAACAAATTACTCTGGATTCCAATATGAATTTCCCATAGGTTTTCACTAGGTGGTGTAGTAACTATGGGTACACGTAAAGTCTCTTGCGTGCTTCTGTAGTTACTCTGGATTTGGGGGTCTAGTGTCTCTTCCTCTCCACTCTCACAGATATACTCTGTGTATCTTTCGATGTTCACGAAAGAGAGGTGCCAAGCTGGCTCACTTCTCCCTTCTCTTGCCTACAACTTCCTCTAAGTTGCTCAGACCCAGACACTCATCTGAACCAAACATTATGTAAGGATGACTGTTTATTTGGGATATGACTTTTCATGTAGCAGTCTTGTAATTTTACCAATTAGCAGCATAATGACCTATGTGAATATCAAGGCAATTAGGAATTTCACTTTCAATTGAATCCAGATAATAGGGAATTGGCTTGAGCAGCTATAAAGGAAAAAAAATGCACAGTGATTACAGTCATCACTGTGATTTAGATTTTAACTTAAATAAATGTTTGACATTGGTACTGCCTCATTTAGCAGTGCAATTTTTGTGGTATATAGGGACAGAAGGGAGCAGTTCTTTAGAGCACAATCCTAACCATGTCTACTCAAAAGTAAGCTCCATTATGTTCAGTGGATCTTACTCCCAGGAAAGTGACTTTAGGATTGCAGTCTAACTCTCTGTACACACCTATTTTAATCTCAATGCTGTTTTAACAGTTTCTTTTTATAACCACCTAGGTTAACGGCCCACCTTGTTATTTGCCTATTATTGTCCTTGCATAACATGATCTTTTATGTGAAATCTGATTTTTTAAAATCACACACCTTCTTCTCTTCAGATCTGCATTCACACAAAGGTTGCAAAATCCTTTGTTTCCAGAGGAGTATGCAGAGGCCTACTGCAATATACTTTGCAACCCATGGCACTCATGACATCATGTGCCCTGCAGTGCAATCTGTAGGGGACTTTGGGAGGGGTTCATTGGATTACCATATGACCAGAAATTCCTGGATTTGCCTGGATTTTTAGCCTCCTGTCCAGGTGTCCGCCATTTTGGCTTCATTTTGGAACTTCAAAATTGTGAGCTGTACCCGATCATGTAATATGTTGTTGTATTTGTATTGAAGAGCAGAATCCAATGCAGAAATCAGTTTTGAGATATCTCCTTCCTATCAAATGTTATGGCCAAAAAACTGAAAAACAAAAATATGCATTGAGCTCTATGGGAAAGAAAAGTTCCCTATATCATGGCTTTACTCATCAGAAGGTGAACATGCCTTATCCTACAATCCAGAGTAACTACAGGAGCATGTAAGATACATTATGTGTACCCATAGTTACAGCACCACCTAGTGAAAACCTATGGGAAATTCATATTGTAATCCAGAGAAATAGTTCTTACACTGGAGCAACGACTCCCCATAGTTACTCTGGATTGCACCCTAAGTCTGCCAGAAAGGCCAGGCTGAGAGGAATCCAAGGACACCATAAGATTCCTGATCCAATGAACGCAGCCTCCAAAATCACCCCCAAAAGAGGCTCCTGATAATTGCATTGATCTCTGTCGGAGTTGAAAGGGAGCTATATTGTGCCTTTACTCACAAATAGGCAAACTTGCCTTAGATATTTTGGGACGATTGAGAGAAATCTGGTCCTGATCCATTAAACGAAGCCACTGCCAGGCACCTTGCAAGGAAACCCTTGGACTCCACTGCATTAAACCCTTTTGAAAATGACACAAGTAACAAGCATTCCTTGCTGGTGTGAAAGGTCAAGTCAGAGAGTGCAAGGCTTCCAGAATGGCTTCCTGATCCTGTGCACTTGGAGCTCAGCAAATGCTCCACAAGACAGCATTTGACTGTTTTCAGCATATGAGTGGTTCCAGATTTTATTTTGTCATACGCTACATTTTGCTTGAATTTCCTATATTGGGGGGAGGGCTTGTCCTCTTTTTTTTGTTACGGCCTCACCCTGCTTTGAGCCACTTACATGTGCATTGTTGGTGAACCAGGTCTTGCAAAGAGGTCTTCAATTTAAAAAGAAAGAATATAGTGTTGAAATTAAGTACAGGAAAGTAATATGAGTATTTTTAGCCCTTGTTTTAATTTGTCCTACATTTTATTGGGTGTCCTACATTTTTAAACATTAGGAATTTTGCTTGGATGTCAGGAATTTTGGGGACCTTGTCTTCTATTTTGGGTTTGGGCATCTAGTCACCCTGTCATTGGAGCATCTCGTCAGCAACAGAAACACCAGAGCCTTTCCTCAAAGTGCAGACTGCCTGGTAGGGAGTGGCTGAGAGCAGGGTGACCATATGTCATAACCAAAATGATGACAAAGCCCTCAAAATGTAGGACACCCAAGAAAAATGTAAGACATAACGGAATATTGTATATAATTTATTCCATCTAAATTATGAATTGAAAGAAGGCTACATGCTGCCTGCTCACAAGGAAAATGAGGACTGTGATTATTTTTTTTCCACAAGGAAATTTTCCACAAGGAATTTTGGAAAAGTCACAAAAAGAAGACATGTTCTGGATAAGAAGACATATAGTCCCCCTGGCTGAGTGGGCTCCTCACAGGCAGACTGCCTAGTAGGGAGTGGCTGAGGGGGAACCTCTGCTGCCCATGTTCCAGGCAGTGACAGAGACCCCAGAGCAGCCTTTTGCAAAGTTTTTCATCTCATTAGACTTAACCTGCCCGCCTTAAGTCTATCAAGAAAATAAACTCTCTGGGGATTATCTGTAGAGACCTTGAGTGATGGATCTGAGAAAGGGGCTCACAGGATCCTAGGGTGCAATGCTAAAATAGGTCCTATTAGGTTGAATGGAGCTTACTCCCAGGAAAGTGAATTTAGGATTGCAGCCATAGTCAGACAGGAGGTGTACTTGGAAGAACTCAAAACCTGCTCACCTATTCTTCTGCACCTGCCTATAGAATTGGAATTAGACCAAAGTACCTGAACCATATCAAAGACCCACAAGGATGGCAGGCATATTCCCTGGCAATATATAATGTATTTCCATCCAACATTCACAGGTTAAGGGCAGATTCAAAGGCCTAGGTGTTGGGGCCATGTTCTGTGCACGCGGAGCAGAGGTACATGAGACCCTGACCCAAATGCTTCTACACTGGCCCTGGTGTGAGGAGGTGCTGATAAGTATTGAGCCTTTCCCAGAAAAAGTTGAGCTTGGAAGCTGTAAATTACAGGGTGTACTTGTCAATTTGTAGATATGCAATGGTGCAAAAATCAACTACCTATGATTTTAACTTATCTTTCTTTTTCAGGTCCAAAGTGAACATGGCAGCACCTCCAGAAAGGTTCATTGAGGAAGAGCATAGGACCATAATCAAGTTCCTGGGAAAGGGAAAGGTGCAAAGCAGATCCACGATGAAATGTCACAAACTTTTGGGTGACAGTGGCCCTTCATATGCAACAGTTAAATGTTGGGTTATCAATTTTAAAACTGACTATTTTGGTGTCGAAAGTGAGAAACCCAGTGGAAGGCCTGTTTCTGTCTCTGTAGAATTCTCTCTCACCATTACTGTTTGTCATAGCCATAATTCCATTATCAGTCATATTAAACACAATTCATCCAAAACAAAGCTGGGTTATCAAATGACAAAAACACACAGGTGTAACCATTTTCTGCATATGGATGACTTGAAGCTCTATGGGAAGTCAGAAACAGAAATTCAGTCACTGACAAATACAATTCAAATATTTAGTACAGATGTCTCCATGGAATTTGGCCTAGAAAAATATGCCAAACTGGCTATGAAGAGAGGAAGAATGACAGAAGGAGATGGCATTGCAATGCTAAATGGTCAACTGATAAAGTTTAACCACAAAGAAGCTTATAAATATCTTGGCATTTTTCAACTGGATAACATCAAGCATCAAGAAGTGAAAACTGAAAGGAATATACACAGAGAATTAGAAAAAAATTGAAATCCTAATTGAATGGTGGGAACACAATTAAGGCCATTAGCAGCTGGGCCATACCAGTTATAAGATATACTGCTGGAATAATCAGTTGGACTTAAACCAATTTGTATGTTGTAGAGAGGAAAACTCAAAAATTAATGACAATACACTGTGTCAATACACTATGTCATTTACACCCTCAAAGTGATATAGACAGGTTATACTTGCCCAAAAATCTGGCAGGAGAAGACTTTTGCAAGTGAAACAAACACTGGAGGAGGAGAAACATGCATTGGCAGATTATGTAACAGATTCAGGAACAATCACTTTTTGATGTAAAGAACAAGAACCTAATCAAAGTTAAACAAACTAAGCAGGAATATAAGAAAAATGTATCAGAAAACACTGCATGGACATTATATGAAAAAGATCAAATATAAAACTGACAATGAAAAAACCTGACTATAGTTAACATCTGGAACTTTAAAAAAGAAAACAGAATCCTTGATATTAGCAGCCCAAGAGAAGACTATTCAAACACAATAAAGGCCAGAATTTATAAATTGTCTAATGATGCAAAAGGTAGGTTGTGCAAAGAAGCTGAAAAAACAATTGACCACCTGAGTTCCTGCAAGAAGATTGCACAGACTGACTAGCGCAGGCTTTGGGTGCAGTGCCAAAAGAGCTTGAATTCTGAATATTATTGAATGAGCTTGAATGCTTGAATACTATTTCAGCTGTGAAATAGTACGTCATCATCATCAACATAATAATAATAATTTTAACTACCTGGTGACTGTGAATAGTACATAACAGTAATAATAGTAAGATATCACCATCATAGAAAGCAGTCAGGTGTGGGTTGTTGACATCGCCATACCAGGTGACAGCAGAATTGAGGAGAAACAACTGGAAAAGATCTCCCGCTACCAAGACCTAAGAATCAAATGACAGCATATCTGGTGTACGCCAGTGAAGGTGGTTCCAGTGGTAATTGGCACACTGGGTGCAGTGCCCAAAGACCTTGGCAGGCACCTGAAAACTATTGGCATTGACAAAATATCACTCTGCCAACTGCAGAAAGCCGCTCTTCTGGGATCAGCACGAATTATACACCACTACATCATGCAGTTCTAGACTCTTGGGAAGGGTCCGACTGGTGAAGTGAATGAAACCAGCATGAAATTGTTTGCTGTGCATTTATGTTTGATTTTATAATAATAACAATAACAACAATAACAATAATAGTTGTTGTTATTATTGTTATTACTATTTAATCAAAATCAATAGTAATACATGGTGAACAACTCCATGCTGGTTTCTGTAACATCACGAGTCGGACCCTTCCCAAGTGTCTAGGAGTGTGTGATGTAGTGGCATATAATATGTGCAAAGCCTAGAAGTGTGGCTTTTTGCAGTTGACAGAGTGGTATTTTGTCAATGCCAATAGTTTTCAAGTGCCTGACAAGGTCTTTCAGCACCGCACCTAGCATGCCAATCAACTACCAACTATCACTGGAACCATCTGCATGGCTTATACCAGATTTGCTGTAATTCAATCTTTAGATCTTGGTATCAGGAAATTTTTTCCAATTGTTTCTCTTCAATTCTGTCGTCACATGGTATCACAATGACAATGAGCCACACTATACTCTTTTTCTATAATTGTTATATCTGGTGTATTGTGTTCCAAGATCTTGTCAGTCGGTATCCTGAAATCCCACAGAAGCCTGACATGCATTTGTGACCACTTTCTCAGATTTATGGTCCCACCAATTTTTTGACACTGGCAGATGATAGTTTTGACATAAATTCCAGTGGATCATCTGAGCAGCAGAGCTGTGCTGTTTGTAGTCAGTCTGTGCAGTCTTCTTGCAGCCACTTAAAATGTGGTTGATGGTTTCATTCACTTCTTTGCAGAGCTGGCATTTTGGGTCATCACCTGATTTTTCAATTCTGACCTTGATCACATTTGTTCTGATTGCAAATGTGGTCTCGTGCTTAATGCTTAATGCTGTATGTGAAACACAAAGGCCTGGGTAGATTAATATGGAAGAGATAGACTGTAACCCAAACAAACAGCAAATCCCCCCGCTCCACGCCACTGAAATAGTCCAATAGAATGGCAGAGCTGATACGATTGATTCCAGCTGCATCACAGAGCTGGGCTAAGGACAGGAGCTCACCCAGTAACCTGACCTACTGGGTAACAGGCACAGTGTCTTAACCACTTGCGCCACCCACAGCCACTAGCCATAACCAGGTCTTATCCTTATCAATTTTTCCTTCGATCTTGGCAAGGAATTGGCCATCCAATACTTTATTATAGCAACTGGCAGTCTGAGCCTGAATTACACTTTTGCAATATTCATAGTTAGTCTTCTGCACATTCAGCAACTTTCTCTTGCTGACTTCCATTAAAGCAGATTCCTGGCTCTCTCGCACATAATCTGCTAGGGCATGTTTTTCTTCTTCAACCGACTGCTTCACTTGCAAAAGTCCTCTGCCTCCTGATTTTCTAGGCAGATACAGCCTGTCAACATCACTATGTGGATGTAAAGCATAGTGAATGGTCATTAATTCTCTTGTTTTCTTATCCAAGTCATCCAGTTCCATCTGTGTCCAGTTCACGATGCCAGCAGTTTATCTAACTACAGGTATGGCCCAGGTATTTATAGCCTTTATGTACTATTTCACTGTCACCGGGTATTTGACTGAAATTGGCTCTATTGTGATTCGGTTCCTATCCAAGGAACTAGAAAACAAAAAGATATCGTCTCAATATGTGTGAAGTTCCCAGGAGTGCTGCTTTTTGTAACTGGGCAGTTGTGATCTTCTGGAGGCCCATTAAGTTTAGATATTCCTGGAGACTTAATGGAATTGCTCCAAGAGCACCTATTATTATTGGAATCACAGTGGCTTTATTTTCCCAGATTCTCTGAATTTCTATCTGTAGGTCCTGTGATTAGGTTGTACTTTTGGCACAAATTCCAATGACGATTGCCATTTGGTTGATCTTTCTGCAGCCACAGATGATGGGTTCCACTGTTTCTTCAGCTTTCTTGCACAGCTTGCGCTTGTTGTCTTTCTGGCTCTTGTCTATTTTGGCCTTTATCACATTTGTTTGCAGTGCTTGTTCTTGGCCTGCTAGTATCAGGCCTTCTGTTTCTTTCTTTAATGTTTTTTCCTCAGCCATTGCCATGTTGCTTTGTTATCAGTATTAGTACTCTCTTGAATGTTGATCAGGTATTGCCCATGCATTGCCTTATTTCGCCACCTGTGAATTCTGTTCTTAACCATCTGCACTTTGTAATCCCACTTTGTATCATCACACTTTAGGATGCCTATTATTGTTATTGTTATTGTTGTTGTTGTTGTTGTTGTTGTTATTATTATTATTGTTATTATTATTATTATTATTATTATTATTATTATTATTATTATTATTATTATTATTATTATTATTATTATTATTGAAAATCAAACATAAATGCACAGCAAACAATTTCATGCTGGTATCATTCACTTCACCAGTCGGGCCCTTCCCAAGAGTCTAGGACTGTGTGATGTAGCGGCGTATACTTCGTGCTGATCCCAGAAAAGGGGTTTTTTGCAGTTGGCAAAGTGATATTTTGTCAATGCCAATAGTTTTCAGGTGCCTGCCAAGGTCTTTGGGCACTGCACCCAGTGTGCCAATTACCACTGGAACCACCTGCACTGGCTTACACCAGATACACTGTAGTTCGATTCTTAGGTCTTGGTAGCGGAAGATCTTTTCCAGTTGTTTCTCCTCAATTCTGCTGTCACCCGGTATGGCAATGTCAACAAGCCACACCTTACTGCTTTCTATGATGGTGATATCTGGAGTACTGTGTTCCAAGACCTTGTCCGCCTGTATCCTGAAGTCCCACAGAAGCTTGACCTGCTCATTTGCAACCACTTTTTCAGGCTTGTGGTCCCACCAGTTTTTTGCCACTGGCAGATGATACTTTTGGCATAGATTCCAGTGGATCATCTGGGCAACAGAGTTGTGCCTTACTTTGTAGTCAGTCTGCGCGATCTTCTTGCAGCCACTTAGAATGTGGTCGATGGTTTCATCCACTTCTTTGCAGAGCCAGCATTTGGGGTCATCGGCTGATTTTTCAATTCTGACCTTGATGGCATTTGTCCTGATCGCCTGCTCTTGGGCAGCAAGTATCAGGCCTTCAGTCTCCTTCTTCAGTGTTCCACTCGTGAGCCACAACCAGGTCTTATCCTGATCTACTTTTCCTTTGATCTTGGCAAGGAATTGGCCATGCAGTGCTTTATTCTGCCAACTGGCAGTCTGAGCCTGAATTGCACTATTGCGACATTCATAGTTGGTCTGCTGCACTTTCAACAACTTTCTCTTGCTGACTTCCATTAGAGCACATTCCTGGCTTTCTCGCACATAATCTGCTAGGGCATGTTTTTCTTCTTCAACGGATTGCTTCACTTGCAAAAGTCCTCTGCCCTCTGATCTTCTAGGCAGGTACAGCTGATTAACATCACTACGTGGATGTAAAGCATAGTGAATGGTCATTAATTTCCTTGTTTTCCTGTCCAAGTCATCCAGTTCCTTCTGTGTCCAGTTCACAATGCCAGAAGTATACCTAACTACAGGTATGGCCCAGGTATTTATAGCCTTTATAATGTTGCCGCCATTCAATTTGCTCTTCAGAATTTTTCTAACCCTTTGTATGTATTCTTTGCTGACTACAGTTTTTACATGCCCGTGCTTGATACTGTCCAACTGCAGTATGCCCAGATATTTGTAGGCTTCAGGCTGGTGGCATTTAATGGTTTGACCATTCAGCATTTCAATGCCATCACTTTCCGTGATCTTCCCTTTCTTTAGTGCCACTGTGGTACATTTGTCCAGGCCAAACTCTATGTTGATGTTGGTACTAAAGACTTGGACTGTATTGGTGAGTGACTGGATTTATTATTATTATTATTATTATTATTATTATTATTATTATTATTATTATTATTATTATTATTAATATTAATATTAATATTAATATTAATATTAATATTAATATTAATATTAATATATAATGTACCTTTACGTAATATAGGTATTATTCATTCAATAATTATTAATAATAAAATAAGCCAGAGAGAGAGAGAGAGAGAGAGAGAGAGAGAGAGAGAGAGAGAGAGAGAGAGAGAGAAGGGACCTGATCCCCAAGTTTGCAGTAATTGCAGAAAAATATGGGATTTTACTAGAAATTCTTACAAGTTAAATTGCACCTTTCAGTTCCAGCTAAGTATTAAAACTACAGTTAGTCAGCATTTAGAGAGCAGTTAGCTTCAGTGTGGGTAAATTCTGACTGTTTCAACTATGTGTAGTGAGTGTCATGTAAAAAGGAAAAGGAAAAAGAAAAGGAAAACCTTCCATGGCTAAAGTGGTCTAATTAGGAACTGTTGTCCTGTTTCATCTCTTCATTTCTACAGCACAGCAATTTTCATTTCAGGACACAATGAGAAGGCACTAACACTGTCAAAATGTACTATCAGTTTTTTGTCCATTGACAAGGCATTCCATGCTGTTTGGGGAGGCTCAAATCCCCCAATTGCCTTTTAATAATAAATGACTTTTAATAAATGACCACCCCGACTCCATGGCTGCAGGCACAGAGCCATTCATGGGACAACTTCAACTGACCTGCTGCTCTCACTAATGCTGCAGTCAGAAAGGCACTTTCCTGGGAGTAAGACCAATTGAACACAATGGAGCTTACTTCTGAGTAGACCTGATGATCATTGTGCCCTTTAAGCTTCTCAGCAAGTTGGTATCTAGCTTCGCTTGGCACTGCTTTGAAGCCAGTCTTTATTATTTCAAACTGAAAACTGATGTCATTGGCTGATGGTCCAGGTTAACAGTGCATGGCATAACCCTGATGCCCATTTTACATATCCTTCCAAGCCAGCCCAAGACATGTGCCCTTATTATGACGTCACACATCGTGCTGCTTTCTGTTTTGATTTTAGAATGCTGACTTTCTCTGTGTGGTGGTGATTGATGATGATGATGATGATGATATTCCAGGAATGTATCAAATTGTCTCTTGTATCAAATTGTATCACACAGCCTGAAATATTCCCCATTCTCCCCATTGTGTCAGTTGCTTAGCAACCAGCATCCTCATCCCTTTATCCACAGAATTTTGAGGAGTGGGTTCTGTGTGTGTGTTGTGTGTGAGAGAGAGAGAGAGAGAGAGAGAGAGAGAGTGGAGTCCTGTATCTTGGGCAAATCCGGTCTCTCTAAGTTGCAAAGAAGATGCTCAACATCTTAAAGAGGAAGAGGAATTTCCCCCCATCTCTTCCTACATCCCCCCTTTTGGGATCCTCATCCTTTCCTAATGCAGCAGCCTTGCTGCTGTGTGATCAACAAGTATGGTGGTAGAGATGGGGGTACCAAAGCTCACCCCATAGCCCAGCTAACACCACGCATGTCTTGATCTGGGGATTGCTGGATAAGAAGCAGCATTTTTTCCACTTTGACCTCTCTCTGGCTTGATCTGCATTGAGGTTGATGCTGCTGGCTCTCTCTCTCTCTTTTCCTTGACTTCCCCCTTCCAATCCCACACCTCCCCGACCCCTTTTCTGCGATGGGGCTCTCCACCTCCCAGGATCTGCTCCCATAGAGTGTGTGTACGTGTGTCTTCCTGCCTCCTCTCTTCCACCCACCCCTTTCCTTCCTGGGCTGTGATCCCTCTAAAATTGGATGCTGGGCTTCCTCACTAGCAAAAATATTGTCTTGGTTGGGGGGGGGGGGCTGATTTTTAACCCTCTCCTCCCATTAGGCAGCTTGGAGAGAGAGAGAGAGAGAGAGAGAGAGAGAGAGAGAGAGAGAGAGAGACATGTATCATCTTACTGGAGGGACCTGGTAGCAGGAGGAGGAAGAGGGGGCACCATCAGCTCCATCACCACCACCAGCCCCACTTCAGCACTGGACAGCTCCACCTGCAAGCCTGAAGACTTGGGGGCGGGAGAGCTTGTGGGGTCCAGCAACCCAGGCAGAGGGCTGAGCCCTGCCAACCCAGCCAGCCCACTGAGCCACACGCTGCCGGATGCCCTCAAAATGATGCTGCGGGCTCTGCTGCTGCTCTCCCTGGTCCAGGGGTAAGATCTGCATTTGGGGGGAGAGGGGGAAGGGCTGGATTGGACAGGGGGGGTTTGTGGGGGGAGAAATGGACTTGTGGGAGGATGGGGGGGGGGAGAAGAGCCCTAGGAATGATCATGATGTTGGAGAGCTGCCTGGATTTCATCCCCCCCCCCCCCCACACACACATCAGCAGACCTCCTTGTGCTGGAACGAGATGGGGGGGCAATGCATGCAGAGGTTGGTCGGTGGGTTTTCTTGTTGTGGGGTGAGGAGGAAATGCATGCCAAGGAAAGCTGCTTCGTCCCCTTTCCCTCTGTAGCAGCCGATCTGGGTTGCTTCCCAGGCACAGCAGTGCTGGGAGAGGATGCACTGCAGGATGCGGTGCTTGCAGGCAGCAGACATGGCAGCCCTACTGCAGGGTCGGGCTTTTCTCGTTCCCAGCTCTGTACTGGGCCCAAAAGGGCACCTTGTATGGGATCCCCCAGGAGATGCTCTCCCCCCACCCCTTGGCTGGGGCTCTCCATCCATGGCTGGGCAGTGATGGCATGTTGTGTGCATGGCCCTGGGGGGACGAGGAGGAGGAGGTGGCAGCAGCAAAGGCATTTCCCCTTTCCCTTGATGGAGATGGAGGACTAGTCACTCTCTTTCCATCACACACATATACTCCCTGGAGCTATATATAGCTTCATATATAGCTTCAAGGCTGCTAAAAAAGAAATGGCAGGGGAAAGGATGTAAGCTGTTGATGGTTACTGCAGTGCCAAGCAGGATGCCACTGACTGCTGATCTAGGCACTTTATTCCCCCACTCCTCCCACCAAAAAATGTGGACTGTGCATTGATCAATCTGGTTTGGAGTCCCAAACAGCACAGCATCACCCCATCTCCAGGCATTCCTGACACCCCAGTTCTATTTATGTGACTGCTCGGCAGCAGGAGGGCCTCTTTCTCCACCCCCACTTACAATATTTGGCAACACAAAAAGCAGATGTGATGCTCTGCTGTTTTACTGGCCTGCTTCTTCCCTTTCCCTCTTACCTGCCATATTGAAGAATGCTGGCCTGGTGATGGCTTTGAAAAGGCACAGTGCAGTTATGTGTTCAGGGAAAAAAACATCATGTTGCAACAAATGCATTGAATTCTGATTTGTTCTGGATTAGGTCAGACCTGTATAAAGTACTGTGCAGTTCTGATTTGTACTTCCCTGTTCCTAAATGGTGGGAACATCTGAAATCTAGAAGGAAAGACTGTATTGCTTTAATCCAGTTATTTTCTGTCGTGGCACACTGGTGTGCTGTGGATAGTCTGCAGGTGTGCCATGTGACTTTGGAGTGTATCATTTTTAGTAGAGGAATTAGGAGATTCAAGCCCCCAATAATTAGCATGGTGTGCCTTGTTAATGGTAAAAAGAAGTTAGTTTGCCATGAGATGAAAAAGGTTGAAAATCTCTGCTTTAGTCAACAAACCAACAAAGGAATAGAGTTTATGTCTTTAGAAAAGCAAGGCTTTTTAAGCTCTATTCCATCTCCTAAAGAATAAAATGTTTCTTGTTAAATACCCAACTGAATGCACAAGGATTTGTGTTTTCAACAACCATATAGCTTTGGATGACTTTATTTTGAATTTATTTTTTACTGCAAGTGTTTTGGCATATATTTTCCCCCTTCATTTTGGAATGCAAAGGTATTGCATTCAGGTATTCTCACTCAAAAGAAATAATGTCTAAATGACAGTAATGTGATTTAAAACCTCTCCCATTGGTCTTGATGATTAACTTTCAGGAATAGGCTTTATCCTAGGCCATAGGTCCAAAAGTTGCCTTCTGTTTAGTATAGAGGAAGTCACCAATGCTGAAGTCACCCATGTTTTAGAAACTGCTGCTATTCATATCCAATTGCACATTTATACACTTTGGAATTAAGTGGCATTGTTAGGTAGTGGGGTACAGACTGCACTGGGTGATGCCATCACTAGTGATATCACTTGTTGTTGTTGTTATTGTTTAGTTGTCCAGTTATGTCCGACTCTTCATGACCCCATGGACTGCAGCATGCCAGGCTTCCCTATCCACCATCAGTGACATCAATACTGGACAAAATTTGTAAAATTGCAATTTTTAGGAGCAATACTATCATATCATTTATTCAATGAAACTGCATTGAAATATCTCTATTCTATCAAAAGTTATAGACAAAAAGGGGATGGGGCAATAATGCATTACCACACCCATGGCTTGGGGTTTGGCCATTTGCAGTTAATGGGTGGAGGTCCATCATGGGTGTGACATGCTGGCCTCCCACATCAAGTAATGTAAACCCTAGTGATCCCACTGTTAGAATTAACATTTGAATGTTTGTCTATAATATACACTTTGTGAACTTTTTGTAAAAAGTGGTATATAAACACTGTTGATTGATTGACTGATTAAAAAGTTACATATTGCATCTGTACTTGTATTCTCCTCCATTACCACATTATTGACTACCTATTTTGAAAAATGAGAGGGCAACAATGTAACAAACTTTGTAACATTTCATCCAACTTGTGTTTTAAAAAACCAGAATATAGCATGTTAATTGTTCTTTTAAAAACCAAAACATAAAGGGATCAACCCAGAACTTGCTGCGTCTGAATGCCAGAATGTACTGCCATTCAGAATTTGCTGCGTCTTGCTCATAAGCCCAAAATTGTACAGTGATACCTCGCTTTACAAGTGCCTCGCTTAACAAGCATTTCACATAAGCAAAAATTTCCAAGAAATCTTGTTTCACATAACAAGTTCTGCTTCACTTAACAAGCAAGCACACTATGGGCACGCATGCTATGCAGCCGTGATGCTCCACATGGAGGCTCCTTAAAAGGGCTGCTGGCCAGCGTTGCTGCCTCTAACTGCCCCCAACTTGGGGGCAGTTTGCCTGAAGGTGCCAGAGGCAGCTGCCCCTAACTGCCCCCAAGTACTCCCACAGGCCACATTGAACCTCCAGCAGCAGCCAAGGTAAGCCTCCCAGGAAAGTCTCTTTGATTGCAGCCTCTTAACCATGTCTACCCAGAAGTAAGCCTCATTCTGTTAAATAGGGCTAACTCCCAGGAAAGTGTCTTTAGGATTGCAGCCTAAGTATACTTCATAGGATCATGCACACTGAATGCATGTTTTGAATTCAATTCCAGTGTTTTGTCATCATTTTTACATCCAGTTAATATTTTTATATTAATATTATGGGGGTTGTCTGAGTTTCCATTATTTCCTATGGGAAAATCTGCTTCACTTAAAGAGCGTTTCACTTAAAGAGCAGGCCTCTGGAACGAATTAAGCTCTTTATGTGAGGCACCACTGTATTAAAGACTTATTTATTTATTTAAACGTGGGAGACTTATAGAGTAATTCAGTCTGTGATTTTAGGCAGTGAAGTCCCCCTGCCCTGGCTCTTGAGTGTCACAAACATGCCATAAGAGAGATGGCCCTGGAGTTGGCTGGGCCTGCACAGAAGCCTGCACCAGTTTTCAAAGGCCAGATCCTGCACTGCCCGAATGGGAGAGGCAGACAGATGGAGTGGGACAGAGTAGAAGGATCATACCCTTGGCCAGATCATACTCTTAATTTATCACACAATGGATTGGGAGTACTGAATGTACAGCATGGGTTTCATCCAAAGTTAAACATTGAATGAGATACACAAACTGGATTTAACCCTGCCAAGACTGATTTTTAAATAGATATTGAAAACTTAACTTCAATTTGTTTATATAACTGCTAAACGTACACCTGTATGGATCATCTGAGAGGGCTTGGTTCTTATGACCCAATCTTATCATCAGCAGACAAGTAACAAACATCTGAGACTGGTGCCTGTATATGCAGCAGGGCAACCTTCAGCCTCTACCTGGTCTTAACCAGCTTTGGCTGACACAAGTCCAAGTGGACCCATTGGAGCATGTTTGAGACTTGAAATGAGGCACAGAATATTAGTTGAACTGTAACCACTGGTATTGGTCCCTCCTATGTCCCAATATGTCACTGGCCAATCTTGATCCCTAGCCCAATCCTTCTACTCCCATCCATAACCCATCCCTAATTTATAGGCCCAGAAGTGGTTGGGTGACTTGGTGGCACACACATGCTATCACTAACTATTTATTCTGGTAGAATTTACTGAAGAATTTACTTCAGAAAGGTTTTTATGAAAATTACTGTATTATGGCCCAATTCCATGGGCTCATTATGGTTCCTCAGCCATGGTTCCTCAGCCATGGTTGGGTGTCACAATGCTGTAAGGCATGTCTATGAGCCCTGTCACTGGGATACCACTGGTGCTGTGCCAGTACCTGCAAAGTGCCCATTCTCCACAACTCCATGGTCTGTGAGGAGTGTGGGAAAGTGGAGAACTGAGGGGGACAAGATGGGAGGCAGAGAGGAGGGGTTCTGGGGAGGGGGAAGGGTAAGAAGTGGAGGGAAGAGGGTGAGCCAATAGAAGGGAGGAAGGTGGGTCTGGAGGAGCTCAGCACCTCTTAATCTAAAGCCTCCATGGATGAGGTTTGCTCTTATATAGAAGCTTCCTTTCTGCACCAGCAAAACTGCTGGTAAGATGGCACTGGAGGCACATGGGGGAACATCATCATTGGTAAATGCATGTAAATGCAAAAGCATATAAATGCAAGTAGATATGTAGGAACCACCTTGGTGGAAAGGTAACAGCATTCTGTGCACATGCAGGCCACATGTCCACAGAAGCATCTTCAGACAACACTGGCCCTATGGTTCTAGAACTGGGGATGAGCACTGCTCCCTAGAGTCGGTCATAAGTAGCAGGGCAACCTGCAGAGAACACCTTTACCTTTTTATGATGATGCACGGCATATTGCATGCTATGATAAGTGATAACAATGATTCCCCCATGTTCCTGCTACTGTCGTGGATGCCTGAAACCATGGATAGCAATGAACACAGTACTTAGTGTTGCTCTGTGGCAAAGCCTTCAAAACTGCTTCCTCTTTGTGCCTGCTTGTTAACTATGGAGAAGGAATCGGTGGAGGAGGAAACAGTTTGAAGGGGAAGTCAAGTGCTAAGAAGTTTGGAAGCAAGCATGGACGGGAAGCAGTTTGGACAGCTGCAAACACTATCCCTTCTGGCAGTTGCAATGGCAGAAGTGACAGAAGAATGGAGCAGACAGCATAGGAGACAGTGACATGAGGGCAAACAGCACAAAAACAGATGAGTCACGAGTGTGACTTTGTGAACTACAGATTACTAAATCTTGGAAATCAAGTCTGCAGATGGGGGGGGCGATTCTATTTGATATCAGCTCTACGTAGAAGGACTGGGTAGTGCACTGTAATTTTGAAATCATGCTATGGCTTAGAAGTAGGGCACATGGTCCCAGTTGTTCAGTCCTTTCACATATTAGGAAAAAGCATCTCAGGAGGACTGAGTTCTTTCCTTGTGTGTAACTGATGAGCTGTTGTCAGTTAGGAGTAGATAGTACAGGACAGAGGGACCAATGGTCTGATTTGGGATAAGCAATTATGATTGTACAGTACATACAGCTTTAATCAACACTGATTTACAGCAGACATGTAGAATAGAAACATGTAGAATAGAAACAAAAGTCTACTTTATGAGCATCTATGTATTGCTAATGTGATTTGCCCACTATAAAATAGATAGATCACATAGACACAAGACACAGCGTTCTTGTACATGCATGTACATAAGCTTGCATATCTCCACATGTGTGTGTGAGATACCATATCTGATTCCATTCCAGTCTAAAATTGCTAACCATTCACTTTTGGTGGTGAGGTCAGATGACTTTGTTGCTTGCCCACTGTATGTTGACTGGGTTTATCTGGAGTTTCTTGTATCTTTCATGAAGTTGCTGACCTCTTTCCCTTAAAAAAAATGGGTGGCTGTGGGGAGAGGCAGAGCCCCAGAGGTTTGGCACAGGATCATTTGCTACACTAACTCCCCTCTAGGTCCACCTCTGGAGAAAGTATATATACAGAAACTAACAGACTCACAGTGTGAAAAAATGGCGGAAGTGAAGGAGAACAAATTTACATGATTGGTGTAGCTTGCTGTCTTCACACAGAAAAGAAGGAAGATGGAAGGCTGAGCTTCCAACTTATAGGGCTGAAGTAACTGAGCGAACATTTTTTAAAAGAACTGAGAGATTCCTTCCTGCCTTGTCTTTCTAGCCCATGACAGCTGACTTACAAAAAATTATATGCAGATTGAGTGTCCTTCAGACTGTGTTTTATGTTTTGGAATAATTCTATATCCATATTATTATATATGTATTATACATATATTTGCAACTTCACAGTGAGATATTTTGGGGATTATACCCCAATCTAAACATGAAATTCATTTATTTTGGGTTGTGCTTTTATGGGGGAATCTAGGCATGCGTGGGAAAAATGTAACAGAACTGAAGAGGGCTGGGAAGGTCTTTTTTTCCTTGGAGAATGCTGAAGAAACTGTTTTGCATTTTAAAGGGTGTATTTTAACTGCACCCTGCCATATGTAGTTAGTTTTCCATGTGGAAAATTTCACTTTTTTGTTCTTAGTTAAGTTCTTTGTTAAGAGTTGCATTTTTCAAGGTGGTGAATTAAAGTGTCATGTTTCTGTTAGTCCTCTGTACTTCGTCTTAAAAGTAACTTGTACTCAGTCTTAGCAATAACTCAGGTTCTGCTGAAATTATCTTGCTACTAGATCTTTACAAAAATGATCCAAGTAATATTTCATTATATTTATTTGGATTGATGTATTATATTGCATAACATCCAATAGGTGAGGAGAGGAATACAAACTAAAAGCCAAAAGCAGTACTTTTAACTCTAGGAAAACTCAGTTTTCAAACTATGTCACACTATGCCAAAGTCCAAAAATACAACTCAGCCCTCCAATTATATTTCAGTATATATTACATTTGCATATTCAAATCCAAGCACAAACAAAACACACTTTCACCAGGCACACATCAACATCTTATGGAGTCTAGATTGTGTATCCCAATACAAAACAGACAAGAGCAGAGGTTCTCAAATTCAGGCCTTGTGACATCTCAGCCTGGAGACAGGAGAAGACAGTGACATGCCACAATTGTACAAGATGCCATTACAACTCACTTCTGGCATGTAATTAATTTTTGGCATGAAACTGGAAGTGGTTTGCAGTTGCATTTTGCACATTTTCCAAGCTGCAGGGAGCCCCACAAAAGCCTCCCATGACCCAGACCCTGGCACAAGGTAAGTTTTGTTTAAGAAAAGCTTCACACAAGTCTGCCACAGCATGTTCCTGGGGATGGTGTGCCTGCCTTTCCAAGACTTACAATGGATAAACTCTACTAGAGAGTTTGAAAGCTTTTGGACTAAAGCAGTGGGCCTAATTTTTATCCTTTTAATTTTTAGGCCTAGTTTTCATTCTCTTAATTTTCATACTCTTTCATTCTGGAAGATTCTGTTCCAATGTTTTCTATATTTTATTTTAGCCATAGTTCCTCCCCATCCCCCATTTTAGCTTTACCTTGCAGAGATTACATACAAAAGAGAAATATGTAATATCCACTAATAAGGAATCAGTTATGAACTTGATAATATTGTGGAACCATATTTAATTAGAATATGATGATGTGGGTGAGGACACATGAAACTGCTTTGCCTTCTTTGGGCAGAGTTCTAATCATGCCCCGATGTGCAGTGGATATTCAACTGACTGGGTGTAATTCAGTGCAGAGAGGCAACATCCATGCTTAGATACCTATTTCAGTGCAAGGTAAAGTGCATATCAAATGTACATATGGATGGATGCTCCATTTCAAAACAAACCATTTCATTGCCACAGTGCAGTGCATGAAGACAGGAATTGTTGGTCCAAATGCCAAGCCAATAGAGAAGCAGTTCTCTGCTCCAAACACTTTCATATTCTTTTGAACCTTACCTTAACATTCACCATGGTTGCTTTTTGAATTTTTGCAACACTCATCCCACCAGGTTAGCTGAAATCTATTTCAATGAAGGAAGAATAACTGTAAAAGGAGCTAATCCAGTTCTTTCCTTAAACATAATGCTTACTGAACATGTTTACTCAGATGTCCCATTATATTAATGTGAATAAGGTTGCCATCCTGGTCTCACTTTCCTTGGCGTAAGTCCTATTGTATACAATGAGACTGACTTGGTATGCATAGGATTGTACTTAAAGAGTACAGGTGGGTTTATACAGGGGAAGGTGATTGGCCTTAGGATCACTAGGCACTGGATTTTTAAGGTAAACATTTGTCTACACCAGTATCTCTTGGTTCAGGATACCATTCTGGGAGTGTGACGTGGGAATGAATAGGCATTCCTAAAATAATGTAGGATCTAAAATTCTAAGTTGGTGGACCCAGTAACCACTAGCTTTCAGGGAACATTTTCAGAGGCAGGCAAGCAGACAGATGAGATTTCATTTTTGTAGATGAGTATATACATGTGTGCACCCTATAGTTTTACAATATAAATAGTATGTTCTGGTCATATGAGGCTTTTACTAAGCTGCTTCAGGATATCTTCAGATATAAGCAAAGTCTGTACTCTCTGGCAGATTGGGGATTAACAACAGAATTGCATTTCCAGTTGCCCAGTCTTTCAGCATAATATGAACTTGTCTTGTTAAATATAAAAGTAGCTTGTAGGTAAATTAAAGAGAATACCGTGTTCCTCTTCCAAAATGTGGTTTGTTCAGAATGATCTTGTTTGTCTAAGTTTGAAAGCAAAAGGGAAGGATAATCACCTGAAACTATATGTGTCTGTTTTTCTATTCTTTTTGTGTACTCTCATTTTTTATAATCCAAAATAATTGTGAAACTTGTGGTCAGAAGAAATTTAATCTATCTCCTCTCCATGGTTCAAACATGACTCACTCTGTAGCCCAAAATATCACAAGCATGCAATTTTTTTATTTCTGTTTGTTAAGCTCCAATGTACTGTCACTGACCCAGTAGGCAAAAGCAGCTAGAATTCTCAACCAAAATAATGCAGAAAATCCAGATAACAAAAATGATTAGGGTTAGCCTATTTTTGCTCAGCTCACCAGTGAACACATTTGATACCTTGTGTATATACAACATAGGCTGCAATCCTATAACACTTTCCTGAGAATAAGTCCCCCAGAACACAACGGGATTTACTTCTGCGTAGACATGCTTACGATTGTACCCATAATGTCAGGTATAGCAGGATTTGGTAAAGAGTAAAATATTCACAACTATTCACCTTATAAAGAAAAAAGAAAAGAAATAATGAAAAGAAAGTAGTGGTTAAAGACTTCCACTTCTGCGGAGAACAATAACTGAGTAATTATGGGACAATTAAGGGACAATTCACTGGCATTGCTGAGCCACAGTAGACATATTGTACTCAGGCAGAGCAATGTATTTTTTTCAAAGGAGGAAATTCCTAATTGTAATAACTTTACTCCTAAAAGATCAGTTCTTTGCCAGACTACATTGGACCAACTAGCACTATAGATTTATAAGAAATAGAATTTGAAAAAGTCAGAGTGTCACAAAAACAGTAGAATTTGATGGACTCAGTGGTGTAGCAATGGGGTGCAGGGGGTGCAGATGCACAGGGCAACAAGCTTCACGGGGACTACAAGCTGAGGTTTACACTAGTGACTAAAATTGTGAAAAACAGGATACATATGAATGATATTACCATCATGTTACATATTGTTGGAAAGATAATTTAGTGCAGAATGCAATGAATAAACTGCCTTGGTGTATCTATATTATATCAAAAGGTATGGCCAATTAACCAGAAAACGAAAACACAAAAGCCTATGGAACAAAAAGTGGATTTTCTTAACTCAAACTTTCCTGTGATACTGATTGCTCTGAGAACTAATGATATGTAATTCTGATATTTGTATGGAACTAATAAGGTGTTAATATGAATCGGCTTCCATTTCCATTTATGTATATCCAGTGGTGGGCTCCAGCAGGTTCGCACCTACTCTGTAGAACCAGATGTTAACGAGAGATAGGACATATAAAGTTTAAAAATAGCCATTTAAAAGTGGCAGATAGGCATAGAACCGGTTGTTAATTTCTTTGAATCCCATCACTGTGTATATCATAATAAAGTTACTCATGCTAACTGGGTTTATAGGCATTTCTCAATGGTGTCCGTTTTATTTTTAGCAGGGAAAGAATCCCAGCACAGTTTTGCTAAGCAATAAGGGACACCATTTTCATTTGTTTACTTAATTACATTTGCATGTTACTGCTTGGTTGGGGTAACAAAATCTTCTTTGACTCCTGATAGCAAATAGGTGCTTTAGCTGTGCCACCAGCAGAGCAAATGGGTGTTGAAATGCTGAAATGAAGGAGGCTGGTTTTTCCCAAATTTTCCTTTTTAAAATACCCCAGGATGACATCACTTTCAGGGCAATATTTTGAGCTTTGCACCAGGTTATATAATTATGAGCTATGCCACTGGATGAACTGGCAAAATCATTCTCTCGATGCTCTATAAAGAGAAAGGGCACAATCCAGAGTAACTATGGGGAGTCCTTGCTCTGGTGTAAGAACAATTTACACCAGTAAATTGCAATTTACTGGATTGCAATATGAATTTTCCATAGGTTTTCACTAGGTGGTGCAGTAACTATGGGTGCACATAATGTCTCTTACGAGCTCCCATAGTTACTCTGGATTGTAGGGAAAAGCAAACGAAGGATTGCAATTCCTGCTTCAACAACTTGTTGAGTCTATAGCTAGTAGACGTTAGGTACCCCTAGCATATGGCTTAGACCCAACTAAAGGATAATGCCATATTGCATACTAGTAACAGCCTGCAGCTGTTGCTTGCAGAGGTACAATAAAAAACCATCCTCTTTTTCAACATCTCATCTTCCCATATTTTCAATTGTGCTGAAATGTTGACAGTTGATAATTGGAATGTCGACAGTTCTCTCTCCTCAGCCTAGTTGATTGACATGGAATGTTGGCCAGAAGATATAGACACTCCGACATAGGGGTTAATGCTTTGATGTAGATCGGTGCATTTTCTATAAATTGAACAGAGAACAAAGTAGGAACTGCAGAATTTTTCCATGTGCTCCTAGTACCAAAAAACAGAACATGGGTACCATTGATACTCTTTTACTCTGTCTTGATTTCTTCTTCCACTTCCATTTCACAACCAGAGCCTTCTTATATTCTTTTAAATGTTCATTTATTCCAGTCTTTTGTTTTCATACTTTGTCTTTATTTCCTTATGTGGCCAAAAACAGTGGTTGAATTCTTAGAATTATGACCATTGTCTTCAGTAATCCTATCTACTCACCAGAAACAACCACCTCACGATATAATATTTTATCACTTTAATTGCTTCCAATTCTGGAAAACATAATTTGAACTTCCAATGATGTTATCCCAACCCCTGCTTTCCACTTGACTCATATATTCAACTAGTAGTGACATTATAGTTTTTAGCCCTTGCTGAGAGTGAGAAGGATACAAATCCACAGTGTAGCATATTCTGGCCCAAAGGAATTATATCTTCCTCAGATATACAAACCAATTACATTTCAACTGTCATGCTTCAGAATTTAATCAGTCTAATAAAATATGTGTAAGGTATGGCTTCAATCCAGAGTAATGAAGTTTCCGAGTATCCTTTTGGTAAATATGCTCCTTTGCAATAGCTTCCAAACTTCAAAGCAGATTCAGAAGTACTTTCACATGCAAAGAAAGGAAATTTACTTGAAAAGTATCGACTTGTAAAGCTCTCACATTCATCAAAAACAGTGGTTCACAAACTGTGCATTAGGACCCACTAGTGGCCTGAAACCTGATGTTTGGTTAGTCAGCAAAGTGTGATGGAAATTTCAGATAACTACTCAAGCCCTGAAGCTATCAAAAAATCAGATATTGGAGCTGCTAATTACCTTGCAATGAGATCTGCTCCAGTTTGTAAGTGTGCAAAATATAGGGAGATCAATGTGTGAGGGTCTTCTTCTGCAATTATTAGATAGATAGATAGATAGATAGATAGATAGATCAATCTGTATGAAAATAGTAATATCTGTATAAGATATTAATGTCTGTATTAATATCTGTATTTTTACCAAACCTAACAAGCACATTCTTATATACAGTGGTACCAGTGATGGGCTTCAAAGAAATTAAGAACCGGTTCTCTGCCCATCTGGCAGCCACTTTTAAATGGCTATTTTTAAACTTTATATGTACTATCTCTTGTTAACAACCGGTTCTATAGAGTAGGTGCGAACCTGCTGGTGCCCACCACTGAGTGGTACCTTGTAAGACAAATAACTTGTTAGATGAATGCTTCATAAAACTAAAATTTCTAAGGAAATTTGTAAAACAAACAGTTTTACAATGAAAATTCATTGTAAAATAAATGAATTGATGGATCTGCAATGTGAGCAACAGCAAGACGTTATGGAGGAGATCTCATCTGCAAAAGAAGAGGAGGAAAATAAGGAGGAGGGATCCCTCCCATCAAATATTATGGACATTTGTAAACATTGGGAAATTGTGCACAATTTTGTAGAAAAGCACCACCCAAATAAAGCTGAAGCAGTGCAAGCGATGAATCTATTTAATGACAATGCAATGTCACATTTCCATGAAATCTTCAAAAGAGACATATAGCAAGTGTCATTAGAAGGTTCCTTGTGAAAGTTGCTCAAAAAGACACTAGTGACTTTCTTAGTGAAAATTAGGCCCATATCCTAAAGTCGAATTAAGCCCTTTGCGATGGAGCAGTTAAAGTGACTTTCCATAAGATAACATTAGAGGGTGATGTAACTGCGTGGACCCGTAACTGCTCTGAATTTTGCAGTCATCCTTGGCTATAAAGGTTTTTCTTTTCTGTTTTATGGTACAGTATATGATTGTGTTTTTAATTAATATTACAGTAATTATGTTCTGTATTATATTACAGTGTTTTGAATTTGATTATAGTGTTTTGTCATCATTTTTACATACTGTTAATATTTTTATATGATTATTTTTGGGTTGTGGAACCAATCATTTGAGTTTCCATTATTTCCTATGGGAAAATCCGCTTTGTATAAAGAATGCTTGGTGAGACAAACATTCTTCCAGAACAAATTATGTTAGTTTTACAAGGCACCACTCTATATATTTTTCCTCCCATCACATTGAGGATTGTCCTTGGAGGGAAAACTATTCAGTAGCAATATTGCATTTTCTTTCTTA
This sequence comes from Cryptoblepharus egeriae, assembly GCA_030015325.1. Classification (NCBI taxonomy): domain Eukaryota; kingdom Metazoa; phylum Chordata; class Lepidosauria; order Squamata; family Scincidae; genus Cryptoblepharus; species Cryptoblepharus egeriae. The sequence continues at coordinate 84,125,968 of JAREYC010000002.1, read as the reverse complement.
CTTGCTTATATTGTAATTGATTGGATAATTTAAATGACAGTAAACATTTAGGTTTACAAATAGAAAGGTTTTACTTGCCTCTAATGTTTATATTCATATGCAAGTCCCCTCTGTAAAATGTAAGAGATGTTAGAGTAGCTACACATTTAATGAAAGAATGATAAACACATCTCATTTATTTTTGCAAAAGTCATTAAATAATTTTGCACACAGTCTCCCCTACATGTTCCTTAATGTAGGGAGGAAAGATGAAAGTCTTGCAGGGAGGATAAGCAGAGTATTCAGCCTAGTGAAGTTGCAGCGTAAGCAATTCAGAAATTATGCAGAAGTAGACTGGAGAAAAGTATTTATTCAACTCATACTTCATTCTCACATTAATAGATCCTCTTGTCTTTCATTCTCACTTAGGGTGCAATCCTGAGTAACTATGGGCAGTCCTTGCCCAGACATAAGAACAATTTACTCTGGATTGCAATATGAATTTCCCATAGGTTTTCACTAGGTGGTGCCATAACTACGTCGACGTAAATGTCTCTTATGTGCTCCCATAAGAGTACTCTGGATTGTAGGGATAATGGATCTTCAACTGTTTTCAATGGGCGTCTCCTGTTCCACTTTTCTGTTTAAGAAAGCTAAGTACCAAGTGGCATATAAACATTTTATAAATAAGTTTGAAGTACTGAGAGACAAAGCAGCCGAGCACATTCCCATGAATAATAACACAGGTAAAGCTAAAACTTAAAAATTAATTGAAATGAATGAATCTTAATAACACACCTTAAAACATAAGGTGGAGTTCCTGGGGGATTTGTCCTAAGCTGTGGCTGTGGGTGGCGCAAGCAGTTAAGACACTGTGCCTGTTAACCAGCAGGCCAGGGTTCGAGATCTGGGTTGGCCCCACAAGACAGGGTGAGCTCCTGTCCTTAGCCCAGCTCTGCGACGCCTGCTGGATCCAATCGTATTGGCTCTGCCTTTCCATTGGACTAATTCAGTGGCGTGGAGAGGGGGGATTTGCTGCTTGGGTAACAGCCTATTCTCCATAACAATCCAATCCAGGCTTTCGTGCTTCACATGCAGCGTATGCAGCGCCGAGTACGATACCATAGTCTTTCAAGACTGACAGAGGCCTGCTTTTTGTCTTAAGCTAGCACTACCTTTAACAATACCATCCAGAGTTCCCAAGGTTGTATATACACCCATAAGGAGGGGGATCAGCATTGTTGGGCAGCTGCTCAGTCCAATTATTGGACTGCCTTTGGGTCCATAGTTTCTAATGTGATGGGAAAGGGACTCGATTTATAATCTGGGGCTGGTCTTGCTCATCCATCTTTTGATATACAGAGATAGGATTTGAGGCATTATGTCTCTCCAGTAAGTCCGTATCCTCATTCTATCCCTATTTGATGATCAGGTGTCGTTTTGGAAGTTTAGTTTAAAAAAAAACTGGTATGTGTTCTTATTCTATAGAGATATCCTACTTGAGATTTCAGCACCCTTTCCCAGAAACTCTATAATTAAATACTGAGTAGGGTGATTGTTAGAAATATTCCTTGGCTCTGGTGTTCTTTTCATGCAGATAAATTCATGTCCAGTACTATTTAAGGCACATATTTACTGCCTACACCAGCCATTTTTAACCAGTGTGCCAAGCACATGGGTGTGTTGTGAATGATATACATGTGTGCTGCAGGACTTAGCAGGAGGGCCATTGGGGATGTGAACTGCCAACAGGCAGTGTGGTATGCCTTGTCGATGGTAAAAAAACAACCCCAAAAAAACCCCAAAATGATGGAATACCTTGACAATTTTAGTGACTTGTCGGCATGTTGTGAGATAAAAATGGTTTAAAAATAACAGTCCAAGACAGATTTCTGCTAAAGTGTGAATAATTAATCATGTAATGACATAAGGGAAGTGAAGGGGAGAAGTCCCATATACCTTTTTTAAAAAAAAAAATCACACAACTCTATATGAAGAGCACATGTATGAGTCTGTATTGGCTTTCACTTGCTTTCAAATTGTGCCAATGCCAAGCTGGAGCTAACTTGATTCATCTGTAGTTGTCCAAACAGAAAATGCTAATGACGTCTTTCCATCTCCCACCCCCAAAAGAGTAGAGGATAACATTAGCTATCAACAGCTAACAACATTAGCTGTTGTTGAATGCCTTTCAGTGGCAGCTATTCTATAATAAGTACAACTGCATGAGCTGTGAGATAAAACATTCAGGATCCTGAAATTTGGCAGTAATGCTGGGGTGAGATTATTGACTATTTTCACCTTATGATGTGCTGCTAGGGACCAAACTACACACAGTAGTGTCTTTTCATTCCCCCCCCCATACTCTACCAGTATATGAATCTAGTAATCACTTGGTTCGAGGCAGGCTGCTCAAACTCATTTCTAAATTTGATGCTTGGACTAGTGAAAATGTAGGCTGTTTCGAATATATGAAAGGATCTCTATGGCTAAACTAATCTAGCTAAAGTTCAGAATTTACCAGAGGCAAAGATCCAGTTGTATGAAAGTCCAAGACACTCTATATTTTCTTTGATTCAAACTAGTCTGTCTTGTAAAATAAAATATTTTGGGGATTGTGTAACCAATTGTCTGAATTTCCATTATTTCCTATGGAAAAATCTGCTTCACTTAAAGAGCGTTTCACTTAAAGATCATGCCTCCGGAACGAATTAAGCTCTTTATGTGAAGCACCACTGTATATAAAATTCTCATTGAGTTGAGGATTGAGGATGCTTAGCATTATGGTGTTTTTTTACCCTATTTGAATGCTTGATTCACAAACAAGCTGTTCACAAACTGTTGCTTAGCTCCATGGTATTTGTGGTATAGTTTCAAAGGTTTCTATCTTCTCTCTATTGCATTAATAGGTGGAATATACAATAGTCCAATTAAAAAATCCAGACTTGAAGACTACTGTCCAATGGAATATCTTTCATGTGACATTTTGTACCTTTATGTGGAGGGTATGGAGCTTTTGAGAATTTTGAGATCTTTTGAGATATTTTTAATAGGACTTTGGTGTTTAAATAGGACATCTCTTCGATGTTTGTCTTTCCCTACAATCCAGAGTAACTATGGGAGCACATAAGAGACAGTACATGCATCCATAGTTACTGCACCACCTAATGAAAACCCATGGGAAATTCATATTGCAATCCAGAGTAAATTGTTCTTACACCAGAGCAAGGACTCCCCATAGTTACTCTGGATTGCACTCTAAGTCTTCTTTAAACCCCTGAGAGCACATTTTAAACACTGGTTAGAGTGGGTGCAGTCCCCTGTCCAGCTCCAGAGTGATGCAAACGTGCTGGAAGGCATGTTTTCACTGACATGAGTTGGTTGAATCAGCGAGGAATCCTATGTTGGCTCAAGAGAGTCAAATCTGGATCCTTTGTCAGCTGAAAGGGTACATTTGAGCTAGACCATGCAGGGGGTGCGAGAGGATGACTGGAGTGTGGAATGAAGATGGGAAGGGGACATTTAGGGGCTGTGGAGGGAAGAACAGGAAGCTTATCTGGCTGGCATGTAGGGTGGGATCAGTGGCTGCAGTGCATGGTTAATCCTAACTCCCCATTCCTGGTCAGGGGAGCCTTACACTGGCTACTTAGATTTGTGCCAGTTAGCTAGATAGCATAGATCCAAATAGCCCCATGGAAGTGGCTGGGACTTGAATAGGAATAAGGGGGAAATATGCCTTTACACTCTCTGGCCATCTCCTAATCTGCACTGGACGCAGCGTGGGTCACTGTGGACTGATGCTTCAGTGCAGGTCAGGTTTGGATCCCTATAGAGTTACCTATGTATTCAGTGAGGTGCCATTAGAATGATGAAGGTAAGGACCAGCCCATCTGATAGCTGGGTGATGCAAGTGGTAGATTTTGGGGGTTTGTTAGTGAGAAGTTAGTAGATTCAGGGTGCCTTTTGACCTGTCCCCTCCATTTATTTATGATCTGCATTGCTCTGCTTTCAGCCTGCTAAAAGTGTCTGGAAGGTGATACATTTGTCTCCTTACCTTGCTCCTGGCATGGTTTCTTCAAACACAAAAGTGTTGGGCTTTGGTTATAAGGGGATTGAGTTAAAAGGATTGCTTGAATGGAGTGAATTTAAAACAAACAAAATAAAATCATACTTCCATATCTGAAGTACCAGGAACAAGAAAGGGCGCCTTTTTCATACAGGGGCAACAGCAGCACATCCAGCAGCATTCCATATTCCCTCTGAGAGTGCTTTGCTCTATTTCTCCTTTTTATGGGATCCAAATGAGGGAGCAATGCTAACTGTTCTCTGTGATAAATAATGAACAGGCCTCAATTAAATGGAAGATCAGATCAGAAAGATTTTCGGGTTCTGATTATTGACAGGTCACCTTTTGGGGATGGGGTTTCACACCCCGAAAAGGATCAGGTTTGCAGTCATCAATATAGAATCACAGATCGATATAGCAATATCATTAGCTATTATTGCTGTGCTGGCTGCATTCCTTCTTGGAGAGTAGCATATCCTGGCAACCTATGGATTACTGTACTGGCTCACATTTGGGGCCAGCTTTGATAATTCTTCGAAAGCTTCAGTTAGTATAAAATTCAATTATTAGGTTACCACCTTCAGGGGATATGTCTCACCAGTGGTTAAACAGCAACATTGATTGCTGGTCCATTTCCAGGGACAATTAAAAAACTGGCCGTGTTACTTTCAAAGACATAATGGCTTTGACCTGGATATGGAACAGTCTGTTTTTTGCTTGACTTACCCTTTTGTTTTTCATTAGAAGCCTTCGTCTGAGGCCACCTGTCTTTGCAAATTAGGCAAGTGATTCATGGAGAGAGAGCTTTCTCAGTTGTGGCACCCTATGTGTGGACATCTTTTTCAGACAAGCACACCAGGTTTTGCATCCCCTGTTTTGCCCCCTGTTTTGCATCCATCCATGCCCCCTGTTTTGCATCCATCCATATTTGCCATGGAGCTGCAGCTCACTATGCAGCTCAAATGCATTTTTATTGCTCAATGTGCTCTTACTGACCGTATGGCTGTTACTTTTTCATTATCAGTATTGTAATTTTAATATGGATTTTTAATATGTAACTCTGGAAACCCCGAGGAGTCAGTATGTTTTAGGGGAGAATTCTTCAGGTATCCATTAGAGAAGGCCCTCTCTCTTGATGTGATCCTCAATTTATGTGAGTAGCAAAAGTTAGAAAAAGGGCTTTTCTTGGTACACAAGTAAACTCCATATGAGAGTAGACATAGAGGGGGGACCAGATGCTGCCCTCATCTGTGGCCCCTGGCAAGACCCCTCTATCTAGCTCTTGGGCAAGCCTTGTAATCCACTCTAATACATTCTTATATGGAAATTTATTCAAATTTGAAATGTAAATTACATTAGGAGCACCACTTAGAAGTGCCTGTTTACCCAGTTAGCATGGATACCTGTATTATGATATATGTATATGGAAATGAGAACTGATTCATATTAACACCTTATTAATTATGTTCAGCATCAGAATTACAACTCATTGGCTCTCAGAACAGTCTCATGGGAAAGTTTTGAGTTTAAAAAAAATCTATTTCTTGTTCCATATGCTTTTGTGTTTTCATTCCCTGGTTAATTTGCCATAATATTTTATAGAATATTTACCGGTACAGTGATGCCTCATGTAACAAATTTAATTCGCTCTGGCGGCATGTTTGTTACGTGAAACATTCTTTACTTGAAGCAGATTTCCCCATAGGAAATAATGGAAAGTCAGACAATTGGTTCCACAACCCCAAAAATATTCATATAAAAATATTAACTGGATGTAAAAATGATGACAGAACTCTGGGATTGAATTCAAAACATGCATTCAGTGTGCATGATCTTATGAAGTCTACTTAGGCTGCAGTCCTAAAGACACTTTCCTGGGAGTAAGACCCATTTAACTCAATGGGGCTTACTTCTGAGTAGACGTGGTTAGGAGGCTGCAATCCAAGATACCTTCTAAGTGTCTCCCCACTTTCTCCTTCTCTCCATCCTGAGCCTCTCTCTCCCCTGCTCCCTTCTGGCTGGCCCTGAGCTGCTTCCCTCTTCTCCACTGCTCTTCTCTCCCTCTGTCCAGAGGACACCCAGCCATAGGAGGAACAGCATGGAAGTGTTGCTTTCACTATGGGCAGGTGTGCTAGGCAGCCCTGATGCTTTTTAAACAGGCTGCCGGCCAGCGTGTCTGTCCCAACTGCCAACGAATGTGTTATTTACGTGAAGTACAGTTTGTTATGTGAAGCAGAATCCTAGAGAAATTTTTGTTAGTTACGTGGAACATACTTTACGTGCAGTGATGGGCTTCAAAGAAATTAAGAACCGGTTCTCTGCCCATCTGGCAGCCACTTTTAAATGGCTATTTTTAAACTTTATATGTCCTATCTCTTGTTAACAACCGGTTCTACAGAGTAGGTGCGAACTTGCTGGTGCCCACCACTGTTTACGTGAGGCATTCTTTACGTGAGGCGCCACTGTATATTCCAGTGCAGTTTGTTTCATCTCATTCTGCATAAAATTACCTTTCCAATGATATATACATGATATATACATGATGGTGTTATCATTCACACATACCTTGTTTTTTCACAATTTTAGCCAGTAGCTTGCTCCTCCCCAAAGCTTGTTGTCCAGTGCAACTGCACTTGCACCCTTAATCACATCACTGACATGAACTAGGAGTCTGCGCAATCTGTCAAGAGTAGATAGAAAATTGCGTTGACAGTGTCTAAATATGCAAAGGCAAAGGCAACATGTAATTGATAAGGACTCCAGAGAAAAGTCTGCAAAATTGGATTAGGTTTGTGGCTATTCCCTCACTAACTGAAATTTACAGACTGAAATCAACCAAGTTGGTTAGATATGAACAAATTCATTTTGTTCTTTTTTGAGAGAATAACTCTTAATAAGGATTTAACAAATGTTTTATATAACTCATTATCAGGCAGGAGTAGAAAGCTAAGAGCAGAAAGATGTACACTGCAGAAAGAAAATGTTTCAGTAGTTAATAGGATGAGGTCCTATACAGCTCTGTGAATATCAGCACTCAAAGCTAGGTCGTATTGATTTCTCCCTCCCAGGTAACATAAAAGGATATTCAGCTACTTACATAAGACTGTTGGCACTTTCCCTATTTAATTATATACGTCTAGTATTTGCAGAAACTCATTATGGTAAACTAGTAAAGACAGAGTCATCTCTTTCCCATATTTGGAAAGTCTATTTCTTATTGAAGTGGCACAAAGCCACTCAATTTCTTTTAGTGTCAGATGAACCTTGTAATAAGGGGAGGTAAACTCCCTCCATATTCACCCTTGCACATTCTGTTCTCCTAAGCAAGAGTACAAGTTGTAGCTGCAACTTCAGTGATGTAAATTCTAGATTCAACAAGCACATTCAATTTACTACAGACCATATGTTAAAAAATTTATGCAAATCCACGTCTTTTAATAGGACTCAGCAGCCTTATGATGAAAGCATGCTTTTTGGGGGGAGGGGGATCTTGGTTGTTTGCTTCAAATGTTATTAATCTATTTACTTATTAGTCTGGGCAGGATATCTGGGGTAAGGAGCCTTTATGTGTGAAATGCACATCCATTGCTAATACAATACAATACAATACAAAGACCTTTATTGGCATAGTGTATGTACAAAGCTTCTGAAAATAAAACATTTTAAAACAGCAGAAAAAGGAAAAACAATGCAATCCATTAAATCTGTGGACTGCCCTTTGAGTTTGTCTTAATTATGGCCGATAGAAAGATGGCTGTCTGTCTTATTACAATAGGGTCTGTTGATGAAAGCAGCAGTTTTAGCACCAACATGTCCGGTAGTCGTGGAGTTCTGAGTAGAATTGGTGTCAGGAACATGTTCCGAGCTTCCTCATGCAAAGAGCAGTGGAAAAATATATGATCAATCAATTCCACTGCCCCGGCGGTGCAAGAACAGAGTCTCTCCTTCAATGGGATACCATTGAATCTTCCCTGCATAATTGCAGAGGGGAGGGCATTACAATGGGCTAAGGTGAAGTCTCTTCTCAATTGTGGGTTTCCCAGCAAGGAAAGGTAAACTGGCACTTTGTCATGGAGAACTGGTAGCTGTAAAAATAATGGGGAGCACACCTTATTTGCCAGGCTCTGAAGATTTTGGACTTGAATATCTAATAGCCTGGTTTTGATGATACAGAAGGTTTCTTTCATGGTTTTCGATCCAAGTAGCTCGTACCAAACGCCTATGCTCTTCATCTTGTCTTCCCAAGGCTGAGCTGCGGTGTGGGAATCTTCTAAGAGATAATGCAAGAGATTATGATGCTCGTTAGTCTGGTTATAATTATAATTGAAGAGAACTTTCAGCCAGTACTTGGACACCCTCAACCAGGCCTGTGTTGCAATCAGGGTTGCCCCATTTCCAGACAGAGCGCCGAATAGGGGACACAGTTAGGCGTTCCTAAGATTTTCCTTAGGAAAACTGCTTGTATTCGCTCCACAAGATGGTTGTGAGATGTTATCCAAATAGATATCCCATATAGGATTTGTGTCCTATTTGCGTCCTAGTTCTCAAGATGGCCGACAGTGATGTTGCTCTGCTCTGTTGATGCTCCTGCCGATTTTAGCTATTTTAATTATATTTTAATTATAAGCTCTTGTTGATTTTAAGTTTTTTTAACTCTATCTAACACCAGGAAGGGTTTCTAAAGAGCTTTTTGTGTCTTAAACTAACTGGATTTTAAGGAAATGCCGTCTATGTTGAAAAGGAGGAGGGAAAGCCCTCCCAACCCCAAGAATACAAAAGTCCCAGACTTTTGATAAAGAAGCAGAAAAAACCATTGCTATACAGTATTGGTTTACAAGCATAATTTGTTCCGGAAGCACGCCTGTAATAAAAAACGCTTGTATATCAATGCAAATTCCCCCATAAAAATAATGGAAACTCAGATGATTCATTCCACAATCCAAAAATATTCATATAAAATGATTACAATACTATAATATAATACAAAATAATAAAGAAAATATGAAATACAAAGAAAAATAAAACAAATTGACCTGCACTTAGGGTGCAATCCAGAGTAACTATGAGGAGTCCTTGCTCCGGTGTAAGAACAATTTACTCTAGATTGCAATGTGAATTTCCCATAGGAAATTCTCTAGGTGGTGCCGTAACTATGGGTGCATGTAATATATCTTACAAGCACCTGTAGTTACTCTGGATTGTAGGCAGTAGTGGGCACTTACCGGTTCGGGCCTACTCGCCCGAACCGGATCTTCCAGTTTCCCTGCCACTGGCAAACCGCCAGCGACAGGAAAACTCAAAAACATAGTGGACCAGTTCGGTCCGCCATGTTTCTGCGCCCACCATTCGCCCGCTCCAGGGCAGGCACAACACAAGCATCGATGTCAGCGCTTGCGCTGTGCCTGCTTTGAAGCAGGCTCGCTCACTCCAGGGCAAGCACAACGCAAGCGTTGATGTCGGCGCTTGCGCTGTGCCTGCTTTGAAGCAGGCTTGCCCACTTCAGGGCAGGCACTGCGCAGGCGCCAATCTCGGCTGCCCCTCGCCATGCCCCTGCCCATGACCCCGTCCCTGACCCAGGCCCCACCCCCTGACCCTGGCCTGGCCGCTCCCACTTCCGGCGAACCAGATCTTGGGACAGGGCCAGCCCACCTCTGATTGTAGGGGATGTCTCTCAGGCTGCAATCTGCCCTTCCTTACATAGGAGTGAACCCCACTGATTATAATAGGGCTTACTTTAGAGTAGACATGCATAAGCTATTTCTTTATTATTTTGTATTATATTACAATTTTTCTATGAATATTTTTTGGGGTTGTGGAATGAATCATCTAGTTTCCATTATTTCTTATGGGAAAATACACTTTGATATACAAGCATCTTGGATTACAAGCATACTTCTGGAATGAATTATGTCATAAACCAAGGAACCATGTAGATATTTTTGAAGCTATTTACTATTTCCCTTCCATATGAAGTCCCTTGACTTTTTCAGAAGCAGAAAACCTTCCAAAAAGGGTTCTCCTAGATTTGCTTTATACCATAACATTGTGAAGATAGAACAGCCTGTTACTGATAACATGGGCTTAGAGAGTCTTAAGGATATGAGTATGCTGTAGTCATAAAAATCTTATTGGTGACACTTTCACATAGATAATGCCCTGTACTGGCAGAGGAAAATACGATAGACTGTCTAAATGCTAAACCATCGCTCTCTTCTCCAGTAATACACATCTGTTTGTAAAATAAAATTGCTACCCTTTGGGACATACAGTATTTAGAAGAAATCCTCAAGTACCTTCAGTTTGTTGTCTCACTGATGGACCTTAGGGTGAATCTCCTCTCACTTGTCAGTCATTATGCTCAACCCTCCCCACAACATGGCATTAACTTGGATTGTATAGCATACCATTAAAAAAAATCTATATGGGCTTATATACTTGGCTGACCAATGAAGGGCTTTTACAATGCTTGCTGTGGGTATCAAAAGTATACTGTACAATATATCCAGGCTGCAATTCTAAGCCCCAGTTAGGGGTTAGAATTGGGGTGAGGGGGTTGCAAAGTGCTGTAATTCACTGCTGTACCTCTTGGGGGGGGGATTAGGCCAGTGTACAAAAATCCACCAGCCTCACCGCACCAACACAAGAAAGGAGAGGGGGAGTTGGGCTGGCCTAAATTGGTTAGGATTCTGCCCCCAATTTTGGAAAGTGAATAAACCAGAATATTACACCTCTGCTTGTTCACACAGATGTTGGAGGTGATGGCAGTGCTAGCTAGAATGATCACAAAGCAGGAATGCTTTAAGGTAGTTTACACCAAGATATAAAACCTACATAGAAATTATGCATGGACCCTGAATACTTTCCCAGGCCATCTGGGATACCCATAGAAGATTCCTGGATGGAATTTCTGTCTTCATTGTTGATCAAAACAGAATTTGAATGCAGTTCAGTAGCAAAATCAGTTAAGTTAGTTCTTAAGTAGCTGAGGGTAAAATCCTTTCCATTGGATTTCCAAATTCCAGTGGCAATGCCACCACAATGCAACTTCGGGGTAAGAGATCAAACATTCTCTTTTAAGGATATGTCAGTGACTGCCTTCCCCACTGTTGGATTCAGCCCATACCCCATTGGTGCTGGAAAGATGGATAAGACTGGGCTCTGAGTTTTGTCCACCTGTTTAGATGTTCTCAGGTGTGATTTGTGACTGCAGGTTATCTGTAGATTTTTCAGAAAATGTTGTCAGTGAAATCAATCAGTTCCTTTATTACGGTCATAGACCAGCTCAAAGTAATAACAACTCAATTACGCAGGGAATACATAACAAATAAGAAGATAAAATACACTATATCACATTAGATCAAGTCCTTAGTCTAGGTTAATTGAACCATACTCTTTCATTATGGTTTTCCGAATACTTATGGTAGCAGCAAAAAAATTTAGCAGCATTATTTGTAAGTTCCGAATTACATTCAGCTAATAACAGATCTTGGGTATTGGCTCAGCAATGGTAGAATAAGTTTAGCACAGTGAAATCAATAGATGAACCACAACCTGCTGTTGTTCGAAAACGACAAAAGTTCATATTTTGAAAGGAGAAGGGGACCAGATATCAGCCAGGTGAACAAGGCAATAAGATAGGAATGTGTGACGTGCAATCACAAGGACTTTATCCAGTCTCCAGAGCACTGCAGGAAGAAGACAGGTTTGGTCCAATACAAACTGATGTTTGAACTTCTAATCAACAGCAAAGAGTAAAAAAGTCTGTATGTCCATTTCAAAGCTGAAGACAGGATGGTTCTTTCCCCCTCATTGTTCTACCTTGAAGAATCATTGATAACTTATCAACAGAAACTGCAGTGGGACCAACAAAAGCAAAATGGCTTTGCCCTTCTTCGGTACAACTGGAAGAATGAGAGATGCTTTATTTACTCTTACTCTTTTCTTATCATTGCGAAGTGGCTTGATCTGGAGTGTTCCTTGTAACGGTTTTAGAATTTCACAAGGAAGGTCTTTCAAGAGCTCAAATATGTTGCATGTTTGGAACCTCATTAGGATTTTTTGTTTTGTTTCTCTGGGGCATAAAAGAGTTATTTTTCTCTGTCTTATGAATCTGATTCATCAGATTCATGTCTATGAATAATTATATGTCCAACAACAGTGCGTAGCCATGATAATGAAATATCCATATTCAATGATTTTGTGTGTGTTTGTGCGTGTGTGTGTAGGTAAGTAGGTAGGTGCTATATAATCTTGAGTACCATATGCTGAGAAAAAGCAATAAAGGAAGGCAGTTGCATCATCCTCTGCTTGTAATCAGCCAGATCTTTTGGAGGGCCACTTTTGGAAACAGAATAACTCTTGATAGACCCAATAAAGCATTTCTTGTGCATCCCTGAAATAATTGCAGAGCAAATCAGGCAAATCAGGTATTTGCAAGTATCCAATCAATCAACAGCAAAATGATTACAGTGTGAGTTGTATCAGAGATGTTTAGTATGCTCAGCTTTTCAGCACTGATATATTGCTTTTATTCATTTCCAGGTGTTTTTTCCAAGTTATTAACATTTAGTAATATTTCTATAGTACTTTCATTGTTTAAAAAGAAAGAAAAAAGGGATTACAAACTGTCTTCAGGGATTCACAAACTAGATATAAGGAAGGCAATAGAGGACAAGGAGCCAGGTTGGTGAGGGACTGAGACCTGGAAAATCCCTTTAATCAAGCAATCAATCAATCAATCAATCAATCAATCAGGAGAGGAGCGGTGCCAGGGTAAACAGGAGGAGAAATAGACAATTATTTATGGGTTTACAGTTGCATCTTACTAGTGCATTGTGTCCTGGAATGAGCCTTCTGGCAGAACAATATGGTTTTCAGCAGTCACAAAATGAAAGCTGCTGCAGCAAGCAGGCTGCAAATTTAAGCCCATTCATTCTCATTTATTCATTCATCTAGGCAACATCCCTAATGTACTTATTTCAGTTTTATATTTCATGGGTGGTTTTTTCTTTGGCCCTCGACACTGTGCCAGGTATTTGATGTGGCCCTCTATCTGAAAAGTCTTTATTTTTCAGGAGAGGGGATGCAGGGTTCAGCTTCATTCTAACCTACCTTCATCCTATCCAGCTTCTTCCAGTAGTGCTGATTGGAAAAAGAGGTTGCTGCTGCTTAGATTTTGTTTCCAGTCACTTGGAGCAAGCAAGAAATGGACTGTAGCAACTCAAATTAGCAGCTGGCTGGAGGAGGTGGAGGAGCCAGGTTGGTGAGGGACTGAGACCTGGAAAATCCCTTTAATCAATCAATCAATCAATCAATCAATCAATCAGGAGAGGGGCAGTGCCAGGGTAAACAGGAGGAAAAATAGACACGGAATACAGAGTTGCTGTCCTCATTTTGTTGTCCTCTAAATTTTGTTATCCCCTAAATCTCAAATTATAGTTTGAGAATTACAGAGCACAATCTTAACCATGTCTAATCAAAGTAAGTCCCTTTGTGTTCAATGGGTCTTACTCCCAGGAAAGTGTCTTTAGGATTGCAGCCAAAGTCTTCATCATTAGTGTCCTGTCATGGTCCTCTAATCTTTATTGCAATGAAGCTTTCATGTCAGTTTTTCAACTGTTTTTGTTTTCATGGTAAGGTTGTCTTTTGAAAATATGCTGCTTTGGGTAGTTATTGTAGACAGGAGGTTAATAAATAATTTCTGAGAAAACTTAAGTCAATTGACAAATGAAAGTGATTTTCTGTACGTTTCCTATAGAGACTGAATATGTCTGACTATGTTCAAAGAAGTCATCTTACCTGATGTGTGGGCTGGAGCTTCAGAAACTGTGTGAGATTTGTCTCCTTGAAATGCAATTAGTTTGTTGAAATTTTAGACAGGTTTATAAATCTGCTTACTTCACCATTTTAATTATCCATGCTCCGTTTGCTATACATTGCAGTATGCTACGTAGCACAGTGGCACTTAAAAATACATTCTTTTAAATTCTCAATAAAACAAGAAAGTGTGCACCACTCATCTATGGTGTCTTTTCAAAGGCCTTAGCAATGCTAGCTAGGAAAAATTGAGAATCAAATGACAAAGTGGCAGTGAAGCAGCACCACAAAAACTGGTGCAGCTATGCTGAATGTGAAGCCATTTCTAAAAATGAATGTAAGTTTGTAGCTGAGGGATTTAAATAGTTATCTCCCATCTTTTTGCAGTTGTGTCTGGGTGGCTTACAAGATATTAGCAGTAAATCTCTTAGCCTATCCTACCTCACAGCGTTGTTGTAACAACATAAGGAGGGAAGAAACTATGTTCATTGCTCTCAGCTCCTTGGAGGAAGTGGTATAGAAATGTGGAAAATAAACCATCAAACAAACATTGGTTAAAACATTAAAACATTAAAACAAGTTAGCGACAACTCATAAAGCTAGAATTCGTCCAGACTTCTAAATCAGGGTCTATGGGGATCAGGGAATAAATTGTCCAAGATTAAGTGGAGCCATAGAAGCCAAAGGCAGAGGCCTAGAAATTTCCTGAAATTTTATATCGTCTAGTCACATCTGCCACTTTGGCTCCCTCAAGGTGTGCTCCAGCACTATAGTTGGCTGCAAACCATATGCACATGGCAGAGGAATGCATTCATCATGACACTGCTTAACAGAGGCATCACTAATGATCATGTAGCCTGGTGCAAAGCTCAAAATGTAGGGTTGCCATATGTCCCAAAAAACCAGGGCAATCCCAATTCTGGGGGGAATGTGTTTACATACTGGCAAATGGGACACAGGGTCTTGTCCCAATTTTGTGGAGGAAAATTATGGCAACCCTATCAGAATGTTACCTCAGATGTGATGTCACAACCAGAAGTGATGTCATTTTGGGTTTTTAAAAAGAAAAATTGGGCAAAACCTGCCTCCTTGTCCCCATCAGCTCACCACTCACGAGCTCTGTTGCCTCCCCCCAGCTAGTGGCATAACTAAGGAACCTATCTGCAATCTGGACTCAAATAAGTTTTTATAGCACTTCCCCCGCCCCAACAAAAATCAATTTTAAATAAGTTTGCAATTCTAAGGACATTTTACTGGGAGTAAGACCCATTGAACACAATGGGACTTACTTTTGAGTAGACATGGTTAGGATTGTGCCCTCAGAAAATAAAAAGAAGTGTCCCGCTTATTGGTTAGAGAACCTTTACTGGGATAAGAGGGATGGTTAATTTCTCTCTGCTAAATATAAGAGGAGCACAGTTTATATGACTCATATATTAACACCTAATTAATTATATACATATCATAATTACATCTCAATGGCACCAGGATGACCAGGTAGTAGACAATGGCATGTTTGCCTACTTACAAGTGAAGCTGCGATATTGGGCACTTTCACTTTCCCATAGAGCTCAATGCATATTTTTGATTTTTAGTTTTTTGGCTATAACTTTTGATAGGAAGAAAAAATTTCAAAACAGATTTTTGCATTGGATTCTGCTCTTTAATACAAATCCAATGACATATGACATGACAGGGTACTGCACACCATTGAAAAGCGCCAAAATGAAGCCAAAATAGAGAACAATGAAGCTCTTTTGGAGGACACTCGGACAGAAGGCTAAAAAAAAGGACAAATCCAGATAAATCTGATCATATTGTCACCCTGAAATTTGGCTCTCAGAGAAATTAGTCACATGGAATATTTTGAGTTTAAAAGAATCCACTTTTTGTTCCATAGACTTTTGTGTTTTGGTTAAATTGCCACGACCTTTTATAGAATACAGATATTCCATTGCAGTTTGTTTTATTGCATTTTGCATTAGATTACGTTTCCAATTATATATAACATAATGATATTACTTTATACATATCCTCTTTTCCATAGTTTTAACCACTAGTGTCATGCTCAGCTTGTTGTCCTGCTTGCTACCTCGTGCAACAGCTACCCTCTGCACAACCCATAGCTACACCAATGTTGCATAACGCAATGTTAAGTTGGGGGGAACTGCCCTGTTACACTAGATTTTTTATGTAGAGCTGCTTACTATGAAGAGGTGGATAGGAGCTTGGAAAGACCTCTGTAAGTCTGCAGCTGCTGGAGAAATAAGTTTTGATTTCTGGAAATTTCCTAGCCTTGTTGATTTCCTGGCTTTGTTAGAGTGAAAGATGGAGGAAGAACTGACTGGGAGACTTTTCTGTCTATTGTTATTCTTCCCTTCCTCGTTTTGCCCTTTCTCTGTCCCTTTCACCCCATCAGTGCCATTTCTCCATCCAGTATCACTTCCCCCCTCCATCCCTATCGGAAGGAGCCAAAAAGAAACTTTGTAATCCTGATAATTTCCTCTTGAAGGCCCTATCCTGAACTCCCCAACATGTACCCCACAGTAGTAAGATTGGTCAATTAAAAAAGCAACATAAAAAATTTAAAAATTTAAAAAGCAACATAACATGGATAAAAAAGATCCATGGATAAAAAAACAGTGGAAAAATAGATTTAAAGACCTACTTCCATGTTAGTTGCTCCTCCATTTCTCCTAATGGAATAAATTTGTGTCTCAATTTCTGCAGGCTTTGATTCTGGGACTCCCTGATGTTACCAATGAATGTGTTAGTTAAAATTAGTTTAAAAAAATAAAAATGGTATACCTTTACAACTGCTGAAAAAGCTTTTTTATTGTTGTGCAGTGGCAGTCAGCAATGAAAAATGCAAAGGATTTTCTGCCTTTGCCTGCCTCAGCTGAAGAATGGAAAGATTGTTTGTATGACTGCCTCTTAAAAACAGTAAAAAAAAGCAGTTTTGAAAACTCATTTGAAGTGGCAATTCATGTTGTCAAATCTGTGTATAAAATAATCCATGTATAAGAAGGTTGGACCTACACTTTCCAGACATTTGTCTGTTAAACAATCACGTATTGTTTGTCTGTTAAACAAAAATGTATTCATAATGTGATGAATTATGTGTATGAAATTGTGTGTATGAATTATGTGTATGAAAGTGATGGGTATGAAAGTGTGAATCAGTCCTTGATGGGAAGCCCAATGTTATGCATGTCTTCTCAGAAGTAAGTCCCATTATAGTCTTATTCCCAGGTAAGTGTGGATAGGACTTCAGCCTTAAAAAAAGCACATGCACATCATCTTTTATTGTCTGCTTGTAAATTTGATAATGTAGGCAGATCTCTTCAGGTTGTTGAGAATAAAAGTTCCTCATGAACCACAGTAGAAATTAATGATATTTCACAGTCACAGTAGAAAATTAATGATATTTAATCCAGAGCTTTCAAGCAGATTGTATACAATATTACACAAGTTGAGGTTAAACATTCATTCATTTTCTACAAAGCAGTAGAACATTCTTGGTTGTGAGCATAAGGCATTGAATTTTATAGTGTTTTCTCCTTGGCAAGAGCTGCTCTAGACATCTTTCTGTTCTAACAAACTAGCATATTGGGGATCTTCTGCTTTTCTTTGAAATGTTTAATGTGAACGAGAAAAATAAATAGCTATGTTTAAAGAAGCACTGACTCATCACACAGAAGTGAGAATATATGCCTATTCAGCTACCTTGAAAATTCACTAAAATGGAGCTGTAATCTTCAGTCAGTAAATAATATTTCCTCCACCATTTCTTTCTCTAAAGTCATTTCAGTGTTTTGTCCAGAACTATCATTATTTTAAAGGAGCTATCCAGCCATCATGCTCTCTAATGGAGCTGTCTCTGAATGTAATTACCATGTTCACCAGCCACTTTATGACTCCATTGCTCTCTGCTTTTTCTTTTTCAAACAGTTCCAGCCAAAAAAGTGATGATGATTATGAAGATTACACAACCAACAAAACCTGGGTTTTGACCCCTAAAGTCCACGAGAGTGATGTTACCCTTATTTTAAATGGCCTGTTGGAAGGCTATGACAACAAATTAAGGCCAGATATAGGAGGTGAGGTTGTTTTCTTAAATTTTTCATGGAACACAGCTGAAGAAGAAAACAGCCCCTGTTATTTCACTTAACGGAAAGAAAAATTGACATAAAGTGCAATACATACTGTACTTATACATCAGGGATTAGTAATTGTCTATTAACTTTCTTTAAAGAAAGAAGGCTTTGAAAATTATGGTTCACAAAGTGATGATTAAAATCACTTGTGCCACTTTATCAAACATGCAAATGTAAATATGTAAATATGAATGTAAGATTTCAAAAACAATCAAGTTCAGAAACATTTTAGTTTATACACAGCAATCCTTCAAATGTCCCTGCTGTTATTGTGAGTTTTTGAAATGAGAACATTGTATATCTCAGTGTTCCTCATTCAGATAGTGTTTGCATTCATCTTTGCTTACATTCATTTTTCTGATACAATTGACGTAGCTGTATATTATGAAACTGAAAATCACAACAGTTTTTTTTAAAAAAAAATACAGTGCTAGTTTTATTCCCTCCTCACAGAAAAATCTGTCTTGATTCTAAATTGAGAGCACAGGTAATACAGGTGTAAAAAATGGATTCATAATACAGCCATTTGTCGAATATAGTAATCCAAGTACAAGTTTAATTTTACAATTTGTTTATAGAAAACAAGTTTGTGTATTCTTCCTTTTTTAAAAAATTTTTTTAGATTTTTGGATCATTGGATTTTTGGATGGATTTTTGGATATCCATCTGTATTTAGAGTAACTGAAGGCCCTGTTAAATAGAAAGTGAAATACATTTCTATACATTATTTGTTGTACATATGATTTTATTTCTCTTTAGATATTTTCCTTCAATATTATCAGTGATGATTTGTTTCCATTACAGTGCAACCAACAGTGATCCACACTGATATGTATGTCAATAGCATTGGTCCTGTGAATGCTATTAATATGGTATGTAACATTTATGACATCATTGATTGCAATTGTATGCCATTGTATGACACCATTATTGAAAAGTTTGATATTACCAATTCAAAAATATCTAATACAGGGTTTCTCATCCCCTGGACCAGGGACCACTGTAGGTCCTAGGCAGCTGCTTGACTGGTCCCCAAAAGGACTGCTCTGCCTCTTCCCCTCCTCACAGCAGGAGAGCTCTGTCGGAGGATTGCAGCCTCAGAGCCCAATTCTATGTCTGTCTAATCAGTAGTACGTCCCATTGTACTCAGTGGAGCTTACTCCCAGGAAAGTGCGGTTAAGATTACATCATCATCCAATCCAATGCCTAACTACTCAGAAATAAGTCCCATTATAGTCAATGAGGCTTAGGGCACAATCAAGAGTAACTACAGGGAGTCCTTGCTCCGGAGTAAGAACAAGTTATTCTGGATTGCAATATAAATTTCCCATAGGTTTTCACTAGGTGGTGCAGTAACTACGGGTGCACGTAATGTCTCTTACGTGCTCCCGTAGTTACTCTGGATTGTAGCCTTACTCTGCAATAAAAGTGACTATGATGGCTTTGTGCATTTTCAGTGCATCCTTCACTGAAAAAAGTTGAAAATCCCTGCTCTGAATAGACATGTATTGAGACATTGGGCTCTCACCTGCAATCTCATCCACAATAACCTAGCAATAGCTCTATTTATTATAATGGGATTTACAGCTGGAGGCAGCTGTGTTGTGCTTTAGGTGGGGAAGCCCCCCCCCCCTCCAGGTTGCCAGAGGCAGAACTCTCCCCCCATCCCTCGTCTGGTCCCTGGAAAACGTTTTTTCTCACAGAAGCAGTCCAAAAAGGTTGAGGACCACGATCTAATAGGCAGTGGCAAAGGCCTGGTTTGCTAACAAAGTTATTTAACATCTTTTAAATCAGTCTCCGTACCAAACAGGAAGGAGCAAACTAGACACCAGAATTTTAAAAAGGGATATAGGTGGGTCTGCAAAATTACAGACCAGTCAGTTTGACATCTGGGGGTAAACAGGCAGAAAGCATAATTAGTCATAATGTTAATGTATTGAAAAAAGGAAGCCAATCCTATGTCCCACCAGCCTGCAAGACTCCTAATGACCAATATCATGGAATTTGCCTTCTTAACAGTTGCAAACATTGGGTTAATGTTTTCTTTGATCTCTTCACCATGACCACAAGATAGCCGCAACTCAGAACTTATGCAGTTGAGTTTTTTATTTTTAATGATTTGCAGTGGTACCAGCAGAGTGCATGCTGCTTGGTTTGGTGGTTGTAGGGAAAACAGACAGCCTGGAGAGATAAGGAAAAATCATTTTTAATTACTTCCCTGTACGCCTCAAGGCCACCAATGGGTCTCTTCAGACCTATGCAAGCTTTTTAGCTGGTGTAAGTCTGAGGACTCTCGGGGGCATGTTGGGCCAAAAAAAGGGGATAGGATCTTGACGCAAGTGGCTAGAGGCCTCTCATGCATGTCAACAGGTCATCCAGGCTGTACTGGAGCTGGGAAGATGGCCACAGGGGTAGATTTTGAGTGGTTTGATGAAAGATCAGAGAAGGATCAGGTTGGGGGTGGGCTAGGCAGTTTAGGATTGGAAAGGTTGGATCTAGGTTGCAATTATGAATAGGAGATCCTATTCCCCTTTCCTGGCCCAGACCTGCCCCATGATATACGACACCAGGAGGCCTAAATAGAGGAAAGTTAAAATATATTTTATTTTCCTCTCCCAGGCTGTATGGTCATACTCCCACTATAAGATGCAGGGCAATGTTGCATTGGGTAACATGGTGCTGGATAGGACTGGGGCCTAATTGACTACTTGAAGTTTGTGAGCACTAAAGTCTTAGCACTTCCTTTTTCCTTTGAAAGTTTTCCATCAGTGTACCAAGAGCTCAGTCAATCATGTCATTATGTATGACATTCTATTAGCATTGTAGAAATGTACCAGTAACACACAGGCAACAAATACCCAATAATACCAGGAGCTCAGTGCAAGTGTGGAGCAGCTTACTAATGTGACTTGTTCAGCTTGATGTATGAAATGGTCATGAAAGTATTGTCAGGCAGAATTGCAAAGATGTTGAAAATGAGACCTGCTCAACACTTTATAATGTTTTGATTGATGTGTTCTCTTAACACTGCAGGAATATACAATAGATATATTTTTTGCCCAAACTTGGTATGACAGACGGCTAAGATTCAACAGCACTATTAAAGTGCTGAGGTTGAACAGCAACATGGTTGGGAAGATCTGGATACCCGACACATTCTTCCGCAACTCAAAAAAAGCTGATGCTCACTGGATAACAACACCTAATCGGATGCTTCGGATCTGGAATGATGGCCGAGTACTATATACACTAAGGTATTTACATCTCTCATTTGTAGAGGAGAAAAGTCATACGTGCCTACTGTGAATAAAACAGGCATCTTAAAGTCCAATCCGGGAGTTGCGCTAAGCCTGCAAATTATGTCACAAATGGGCCCTAAAGCACTTTTCTGACGACTCTTGTGTCAGAGCTAGGCTAGAGCTTGCACTAGATCCAGACCTGTTTGGGATAAGTAAGCACTAGCCATGGCAGGATGATATGGGGGTGGGAAAGGCTGGCAGGAGGACTGTAATGGAGGCAGGAAGAAGCATTTTGGGGCAAGAAGAGCAGCCTGGGAGACAAAATCTTGGCACTTTTAATGGATCTCATTGAATAGATCCCAAACATTGGTTAAGATATTATAGGCTCTTAACACTACGTCTAGGAAACTCTTCAACTCAAAGAAGATACCACATACAGGGACATGAGGGTGCCTCCTGTTTTAGCAAGACAAGTTATTTGTGAGAGCAGAAGGATTTTGTGTACTCACTGGGAACACATGCTTAGCCTTTCCGTGGCTGCAGACTTACTTCTTGAGCGATGAATGTGACAACTTACAATTGGAATCATGTTAATCTTTATTTCTTAGGTTGACAATAGATGCTGAATGTCAGCTACAGCTACACAACTTCCCGATGGATGAACATTCTTGTCCTCTGGCATTTTCAAGCTGTAAGTAGAAATTGCAAAACAATGGGCTTCTTTTGGAAAGAAATAAAGAATATACAATTAATAATAACAGTTCAGAAGAGGAGCTGCACTCAACCCACATGAGTTTGCTGAGGCAATACTAGAATTACAGTACTGGAAAAAGTGTTTTTATAATAGGCAATATTGATGGATAGATAATTATCGTGGATAAATCAGTAATTCATGGATCAATTTACAGTTGTTTATGAATTGTCCTAATATCTTATTCATTGCATGTATTGGGTTGTGACAGGTAAATCCACAAATGGACATTCCTGGTAAGTGGAGATTAGGATATGTAGATCAGGTAGATGAAATAGCAACACTCATAATCTCTGTTGTTTTAAAGATGGGTATCCAAAGGAAGAGATTATCTACATGTGGAAGCGCAGTTCAGTGGAAGTGGGAGATACAAGGTCCTGGAGGCTCTATCAGTTTTCATTTATTGGTCTCAGAAATACAACTGAAGTGGTGCCAACAACATCTGGTAGGTGAAGCTTCTTTAAGACACTGTCTCTCTGTCGTAAAGGTTTCTATAAAATGCTGGTCAATATAGTACTTGCCGTGTAACTGGAACAATCATCATGTTTCCTGAGATACCATCTATTTAAGGCTAAGCTGTAGCATTACAGATACGGAACAAAAATGCAGATGCACTTTCATAGTCACAACTTCCAGAACAGTCAACAATATGTAGAAGAAGGTTCGAGATTAGTCCACTCCCTAATATTATAGTTTTGTACATGTGCATGTGGGAATTATGATTATTTTTAATGTACATAGTATTAATGTACATGGCACAAATTCATTACAGGGCTGGACTCTATCCCATGCGACTTACAATTTAGACAGACATCAGGAAAACAACCAAGGAAGATATTTGGAGCCAGAAAGGGATATGTGATTTACCCATATGTGAATTACTCATACTTGAAAGCTAATTACAATAGGGAGAGGACATTTAAGGGATGAAAGGGAAGGTGATACAGTTGCAGGGGATGGGCAACCCTAGCAGACCCTTCCAAACTCTAGAAGGGGTGGGGATGGCAGAAGGGGCTCCTGGTTCCTGAAAGCCCTATAGGGCTACTTGGGGCTAATAGGCCAGTGATTTAGCTGGTGCAGATCCAAGCAGACCCACAACAACCCCCAAGCTGCTGGGGTTTGATATAGGTACCTCAAGGAGATCTTTATCTGCCTCTATTCATTGCATGATAGAGTGGCAGCTTTTTCCACACTGTTGTATTGTGGCCCGGGCAGTCCAGTTATGACTGGGCTGTTCAGCATTTTGCCAAAAACTTCACAGAGTCAATATTAAGAAGGGATTTGAAGGAAGTAAGACAGGAGGCTTTGCACAGGTGTCATGAAAGGCAATTTCAGGCATACCGAAAGAGGAAGAGTGGAGTTGTTTGAGAGGAGGAGATCCTTGGATGACAGAATGTTATAAAGCCAAAGAAGCAAAGGATGTTTCAGGGCACTACAGTATATGTGACACAAGAGATAGGAAGGAGTAAGGCCAGGGAAGGGAAGCATATATGTGGCAAAGCAGTCAAATATTGATTCCTCCACTCACAGTCTCTGGAGGAATAATGGTCTAAAGTGGCCACATCTGTATCATGCAAGCTGCAGGCCAGGCTGGTGAAAGCATGGATGGAGAGGGCTAAAGTGAGATATATCCATGGTCATGCCTACTCTGTCATCAGATATCAAATTAGATCAAGCTTCAGGATAAAAGCACTTTTAAGGGTAGAAGTTGTGCCACAATTTAGTCTGTTGGCTGCTTCTGGAAGATACAATGCTTCATTTTCCCTTTGTGTTAGTAGTGCTGTGGGTGGTGCAAGCGGTTAAGACGCTGTGCATGTGAACCAGCAGGCCAGGGTTCGAGACCCGGGTCAGCCCCACAAGACAGGGTGAGCACCTGTCCTTAGCCCAGCTCTGCAATGCCAGCTGGATCCAATTGTATCGGCTCTAACCCAGGCTTTCGTGCTTTGCATGCAGCGTATGCAGCGCCAAGCACGATACCATAGTCTTTCAAGACTGACGGAGGCCAGCTTAGCAGTCAGTGCAATGCCACATTGGTGATCACGTCTCTGTGCTGACTGGAATATATGTCTGTTTCCTTCTGCTGTGTGTTATCACCCTCAGTATATACAGATATCACAATCTGTATTAATAACCAATAAGTGATTCAGGACAGCAGTGAAATCTCAACCATTGGCAAAAACCATATAAGTTTTGGTTCAAAAAACATTTGCTTGACTGAAGATTAATAACCAAATGGAGAAATGCATTATTATATTATTATATGTATTATTAGTCTATCAACTTTGAATTCATGGAACAGATCCAACTTTGGATGCTGCAACAGGTTATTATATAAAAAGCAGACTGTTGTAATCAGAAAATTTTTCTTTACATTTTAGAGACATTATTTGTTGGAACAAAGAAATATTGAATCAATGCTTGAAAATCAGTGCTTGAAAATGCAAATACAGTGGCGCCTCACGTAACAAATTTAATTTGTTCCAGAGACATTTTCTTTACGTGAAACATTCTTTACGTGAAGTGGATTTTCCCATAGGAAATAGTGGAAACTCAGATGATTGGTTCCACAACCCCAAAAATATTCATATAAAAATATTTCCTGGATGTAAAAATGATGACAGAACACTGGGATTGAATTCAAAACATGCATTCAATGTGCATGATCTTATTAAGTCTACTTGGGCTGCAGTCCTAAAGACACTTTCCTGGGAGTAAGACCCATTTAACACAATGGGGCTTACTTGGGTAGACATGGTTAGGAGGCTGCAGTTCAAGACACCTTCAAAGTGTCTCCCCACGTTCTCCTTCTCTCCATCCTGAGCCTCTCTCTCCCCTGCTCCCTTCTGGCTAGCCCTGAGCTGCTTCCCTCTTCTCCACTGCTCTTCTCTTCCTCTGGCCACAGGAGGAACAGCATGGAAGTGTTGCTTTTGCTATGGGCAGGTGCACTAGGCAGCTCTGACGCTTTTTAAACAGGCTGCTGGCCAGCGCGTCTGCCCCAACTGCCAATGAATGTGTTCTTTACGTGAAGCACTTTCATGAAGCAGAATCCTAGAGAAATTTTTGTTTGTTAAGTGAAACATACTTTACGTGAGGTGTTCTTTACGTGAGGCGCCACTGTACATATTTCCTTTTTGCTATGGCCCAGAAGACTCCCAGCTCTAGGATTTGGGCATGAGGTGAGGCTGGAGGACTGTTTCCTCAGACCTCCTTAACCTGGAAGAGACTTACAGCCCAATCCAGAGCAACTAATCTGTCCACATAAGAGCCCTTAGGTTGCCCTATCTAACACTAGGTTGGAGCAACTGCAAGATGCTCCAGCCCAGTTACTCTGAAGGAGGCTTAGGGCAGAGCAAGGCAAGATAGGGTGCCCTAAGAGAGGTGGACCTGCTCTGCCCTAGCTGGGGCAGCCTAAGCAGCTCAGGAGAGGCAAGTTGAGGGCATGTTTAGCATTGCCTAGGGCAGAGCAGTTACTCTGTATCCAGAGCCTGTTTCCAAGGCAGAAATGCCCTCTTCCAGCCCTCAGAGTTATACCACCTCAGGAGCAGGTATAGTAATGAGTAGACCCATAGGGGTCCATGATAAGGCCCGAGTAAGAATGGCAGTGCTGACCAAAAATCTGAGTTCTTGGCCAGCCTAGCTGCAACCCCTTCCTCTCAACCTCAGGATATGGAACAAACTACGGCTGCCCACAAACCTCAGGATACAGCAGGCCACTCCAAGAAGCCCCTTGTATTCACTGTAGAATGTACTGGCATCTCATCAGGGACTCCTTATAAGGCAGGCACCCAGTGGCGTCACCAGACTGGTGCGGCTGGTGTGGGCTACATTGGGTGATGCGCTCCATATGGGGTGATGTGCCGGAGGAGTTTGACTGTCCTTTGGCAGGCCCCGGGCGTCAGCACCCCCATTCAGGCCTGCTCCAAGGCGGAGCAGCAGCCAGAAGCTGCCACTTGTCTGAGGAGCTGGCCTGAACGGCCATCTGAGGTACACTGCGCAGAAACACACTGAGCATGCCGAACAGCTTCAGAGGAGACTTCCTTAGAGCAGAGAAAGTCCGCGCCTCTGCACAGCCATTCGGCCTCACTCAGGAGGCGGAGCGGCAGCCGAATGGCTTCAGAAAGAATACTGCACAGGCACCAACTCTGATGCCTGCACAGTCTCCCCCGAAGCCAAAAGGCTTCAAGTACTGCGCAGGTGTCAGAGATGGTGCCTGCGCAGTACTCTTTCTGAAGCCAGTTGGTGCAGTCCAGGTGGGGGGGGGGGGGGCGCATCCCAGGGATGACGCACAGACTTCCGCACCAGGTGATGTGCAGAGTCATGTCACCACTGTAGGCACCACAGCTGTTCCTTGTTCAGTGTGATCTGAGGGGTGTCTCCTCAGGAGCAAGTCTTCCCCTTGTGTCAATTACTTAGCATGCTCTGGAGCAGTTAGGGCAGCCCAGGCTTCCTGACTCTCTGGATGCAGCATAACTTTCTGCTCTGGATACAGAATAGTTAGGAGAGTGCAGTTAGGTCAGAGCAGGCTGAATTTGCTCTGGATTGCAGCCTTAGGGCACAATCCAGAATAACTACAGGGAGTCCTTTCTCCAACATAAGAACAATTTACTTTGGATTGCAGTATGAATTTCCCATAGGTTTTCACTAGGCGATGCCATAACTATGTTGACGTAAATGTCTCTTATGTGCCATAGTTACTCTGGATTGTAGGGTTATTTTGCCTGAAACTTATTGTGCCTCAAAGAATGCTGAAATTGCCTTCCATAACATCCTTTGCCAATATTGGTGTGTCAGAAATGCCCAAATGAGATGTTGGTTCACTGTGAAGCTTTCACTGGTCCAAATTAGATTTGCATACTACATCAGTCAGTGGAAAGGGAAGTGGCTGTGTTTCAGGAACATGATTACAGAATGACAAGGGATGAAGGCAGTGGGAAGGAATTGAATCCTTGGAAATCTATATCCATTCTGCACTCATTAAGTAAATGTTTTCTATTTAATTGCCTTTGTAGAGGAAAACAAGGTTATTTGAAATATGAATTCCAAACTAAGGAACTGTGTAAAAAGATCTGCTTCTGAACCAGCAAGGTTAATGGAAAATCTCACTGACACTTCAGTAAGAGCTAGATTTCATCTGGGTTACAACTGACATATTTTCCAACCCCTTTCACCTCCCTCCCCTCTTTTTGATCACAGACTATTTTCCCCTGTTTGCTATAAAAGAGGAATGTGTAATAATGTGAAAATGCACCAAGGTTCATTTCCTCTGTTTCAGAGCTTTCTCTGTATTTTTTTGGTTAATCAATTTTATGAGGTTCTGTGCAACATTAAAAGAGAGCGCTCATTGAAGGAAATGATCCATTTGCATTAAGCTTGCGCTGCCTTCCTAAGGGACCATTAATCTCATTTCAGAAACCACAGGAGTGGTCTAACTGTGCCGACGTAATTGAAAGATCATACTTGTTATTAATGCACTGATGCACCTGTCCACTTGCTCAAACAAATAGAGTGATCAATATTAATTGTGCATTAGTACACAACAAAAGCTCACTTTAGCAAGATTTTAATCAGTAACAAGATACACTTTCCAAAAATGTGTCAGTTCTGTTGAATTTAGCCCGCTGGAACATGTGCCAAATTCCAGAAGTACTGGTCATGTTTCTTTATTGGTATCTTTTCTTTTGCTTGAAAAACAAGTACTTGAAGCTGTTACAGATGCACAGAAGGATGGAAGCAAATAGGTCTATTGAAAGCAACAGGGAAATTCTTAACTCTCTGTGATAAAAAGTGGCAGGCTATCAAAATTGCCTTCAGACTGCAAGATATAAATTGGTGTTCCCCCAATTTGATGCTATTTATGAACAATGTAAATTTGTAAACCACGTTAGGAATATGAATCTGACTTAAAAGCAAACATTCCAGCTTCACCTAGCTACAGCACAGTCCTATGCAAGTTTACTGAGAAATATTTCCCACTGAGTTGAATGGGGCTTTCTCCAGGAAAAGTATGTATAGGATTGCAGCCATACTATTTAACTACTTTCAGAACCTTTATTAATCTGAAGTGTCAACTTCAACAGATTTGTTTTTCTTTCTGTATTGTTGTTCCAGAAAATCAAATCTTGTTTGAATGCATATGGTTCCAGAAAATCAAACCTTGGCTTTCCATTTGTTCATATTGATGCTAATCAATGAGGTCTCTAGTGGGGTGCAGGAGATGCAGTTGCACTGAATGATGCACACAGGGAAATTAAACCACTACTTGTACTAGCCAAACTTGTTTTTAGGAATAGTATTATCATAGTACATATGAATTGATGCATAATTTCCAGCAGAATGTAATGATACAAACCGTGATGAAATTTCTCTACTGAAAGAAAGGTCATAGCCAAAAAAACCTGTGGAGATAGGATGATGCTGCATTGTTATGCTCACCACACAAGGTTTTGTTCTGCCTAATACTGTATAGGGAAGGATCCAAAGGAAGGAGTTCCATTGTGGGGTCACGCACTGGCCTCTCACATCAGGTGATGCAAACCCTAGTGATGCCACTAATTCCTGATGCTAATTCCTAAAGAAAATGTTGCACATGATTAATTTAAGTGAAATACAGGAAAATAGATGAAAAGATTGGCTTTCTTTATTATCAAAGTTGGCATTTCAGTTAAGAATTGCTGTAGGAAAAAATACACACATACACCCCAACAGTCCAAACAAGCTCTTTAAAAAGGGATTTTAAAGGGTGTTTTATCCATTCAGTCATTTCTTTTTGTAGAGAAGAGCTCTCCATGCTATCCTGTCAATCACAGCTTTTTTCAACTGGTTTTAATGGTATCAAGATGTGTTTTTTGTTACTGACTATTCTGATGAATTTGCTTGCAAACATAATAAATGTTATTAACTCAGGCTCAAGAAAGGGGGCAATCCGCAGTTACCTGACATCAAAAAGGACCCAATCATATCCAGGTCCCAATCCTATCCTGATGCAGAGCTGGGGTGAGGTAGTCATAGAGGCTTCCTCAAATAAGGGAACAAATCTTCCCTTACCTCAGGTCTGTGTTGTGGCTGCATCCATGCTGGAAAGTTGGGTAAAATTAGATCCTTATTTTATCTTCTTCAACCTATGATCATCTTTCTTTTTACTTGATTTATCTGTCCTTGTGGCCTGTGACTTATTTATTCAGTGCACATCTTCAGTTTCTGCTGCATTCGGATCTGGATGAGATTGACACACTGCTATGACTCAATGATCTAGGAAATGAGCATAGCTGTACATTATGGGGCTTACTTCTGTGTAGACATAGGGTGCAATCCAGAGTAACTACGAGGAGTCCTTACTCTGATGTAAGAACAATTTACTCTGGATTGCAATATGAATTTCCCAGACATTTTCACTAGGTGGTGTCGTAACTACGTCGAAGTAAATGTCTCTTATATGCTCCCGTAGTTATTCTGGATTGTAGGGATTGTTAGGATTGTGCTCTAAAGTTAGGATAAGTCTCTAAATGAGACTTAGGGCACAATCCAGAGCAACTTCAGAGAGTCCTTGCTTTGGTGTAAGAACAATTTGCTCTGGATTGCAATATGAATTTCTCATAGGTTTTCACTAGGTGGTGCAGTAATTACGGGTGCACGTAATGTCTCTTATGTGCTCCCATAGTTACTCTGGATTGTAGGGCTTATTCTCATTTCATAAAAAGTATTGAAATGACGTTTAAATGTTCCCTTCCCACTCTTTTTCTCCTGATCTCATTATTTTTGTGGTTTTTTTTTTTTTTAGTTTGGCTGTATAGCTATCTACACTAACCTGGGAGTAAGCTTCATTGAATATAATGAGATTTCATCTGGGTAATCCAATGCATAGGATTAGATTTTTTTGTTTTGCATCAAACACAGAGCATAGTCTCAACCAATTACCCAGCTCCTTTGTAAGGGCAATCCAACTCTGAAGTAAGAATACAAAGATATCCTTACTTTGAGGAGGCATACATGGCTCCCCCAACTGCATGATGCAACACATGTCTGAGTGATGCAACTATGCCAGGACTAGAAAGTTGGCTAGGATTGTGCCCTAACCTGTGCCCTATTGTGCCCTATTTTGGCTTCTGCTTACAAAGCATTTCAGTTCTATATCTATAAAGAACCCAATCTGATTATAAGAGATCTAGAATGAACTTTTTTTAAACTAAAATCCCTGATGGCATTGTTTTCAAAAACACGTCTCAGTGTTGTTCCCATGATGGTCTTCTGTTTTAAGAACTGGTTTGTGGTAATATTTTCTGACCTTGAAAACAATTGTTGTTCTTTAAAATTGCTGTTCTGAGTCACGACGCGATGACTCGACTTGGAAAGTGCCCCGTTGTGATTCATTTTCAAGTTATGACTCGGGTCAAGCACTGGTAGAATTTACCATCCCTCATACTGCAGGAGAGAGAGAGAGAGAGAGAGAGAGAGAGAGAGAGAGCATATTCTACATAGATGAACGTGGTGACAGAAGCAGGCAGGCAGAAGAGATAACTTGTTATATAAGGAGATCTGAATTTTGTTCTGAAAGGGCAGTGAGTTTCTTAGAAAGATTGTACAAAAATATTGGTGAGAAATCATTAGAAGTTCTTTGAAATGAACTGGAGGGAAAGTAATTTGGAAGGTTGATTTCTATGGATAACGGAGGAGGCTGCATCTTGCAGGGAAAGATGAAAACATTGTAGGGTTTTAGTCAATATTTCGGGAAAATTACAGTTGTACAGGGTGTTGTACAGGGTGACCATGGCCCATATCCTAAAGTCAAATTAAGCCCTTTGCTCTGGAGCAGTTAAGGTGACTTTCCATAAGATAACACTAGAGGGTGACATAATTATGTGGACCCGTAACTGCTCTGGATTTTGCCCCATATGTCATAACCACAAAAGAGGATAATATACCCCAAAACGTAGGACATGACAAAATAAAAGCTAAAACATTAATATATATTTCTTTCATGTGGTTACTTTAAACACCATATTATTTGTTATCAAATTAAAAACCATTAGATATAATTTATTACATCATTTATTCACTACAAGAAAGCAGTGTACTGCCTGCTCACAAGGATGTTTTCTTCAGGACATAGGGCTAAAAAAGAGGACATATCTTCAAAAACGAGGACATATGGTCACCTTGGGAGTTGTTGGACTTGGGGTGCAATCCTAAGAGTGTCTACTCAGAAGTAAGTCCCAATATATTCAGTGGGGCTTATTTCCAGGAAAGTGTGGTTAGGATTGCAGCCTTGGGTGTAGGAAGACTGTTGGTGGAAAATCAACCTTTCCAGCTTTATCCTGTGAGCCTGTGTGTATCATTAGTTTACTGTGCATCTCTCATTTGTCTTATGGACTCACATCAAACTCAGTCTAATATCTGAGCATTTGGCTGAATGGAAAAAGGAGAAAGCATGTACATGGATGGTTAGGCAAAGATGATATACCCCTTGCTGACTGAGCAGAGGTGTGATCAAATATTTATTTTTCTATTAATTAAATCTTGTACCTATGTGGTGGCCAATATGCAGAGATAAAAGCACAAATAACCCTACAATCCAGAGTAAGTATGGGAGCACGTAAGAGACATTTACATTGATGTAGTTATGACACCACTTAGTGAAAACCTATGGGAAATTCATATTGCAATCCAGAGTAAATTGTTCTGACATCGGAGCAAGGACTCCCCATAGTTACTCTGGCTTGCGTTCTAAATCAATTTTTAGACTACAGTCTTTAAAATAAAACAAAATAAATAATTCCTAATCTAAATGGAACAATCCAATTGCGTCATAATTGGTTGCAAGCCTTGTTGTGTCAGCGCTGACTTTTCAAACCATTTTTAATTTGCTGGGACTAGAAACACCCAGAAAATGTGAAATGAATGGTTTCTTTAGCCATTGAAGGGTTTCTTCTTAGCGATAATATTAACCATGAAGCAGCCAGGTTTGCTTTTGTATCATATCTATTGGCACTGATTTCATTGTTGTGAAATCAGAGCAGCAAAATATTTTTAATTGGAATACTATTCCTATTGGGTGTTTTCAAGCAGTTAATGAATTTCCCAAATGATTTCACTGCTCTGAATTTTAGCATTTGATATGGAAGCAAGAATATTTGTGTTCACTTATGATAAATATTCTTCTCTGTCGTTTTAGTGCTGCACTGAATGATTCAATAGGGCTAAGGCTGTAGGTGAAAAGCCATAATTCACAACATGAAATTATTTGGAATGTATATAGAGAGTTTGGAGTGAGGCACTTCAAAAGAAGAAAAAGAAAACATTGGCTTCTGGCATATATATATCCGCAATAATAAACACGGATGCCTCCTAGGCTGTACTTGCCCAATTAAATCCCTTCACAGCATAACTGAAGTTGCTGGCTTCTCAGCTACATGTGGTTATGTGGAATTTTTGTAACCTACTTAGCAAATGTGTTGAGGCTCTTCCCATCCCCGACCATTTTAGCGAGAAATGTTAATTGAGAGCTAGACTGATCGGGAAGCAATAGCACAGGATGCTCAGTCACATGAGTAATCCAGCCCCCAATCCAGTTAGATCTGAATCGTTTAGAATGTATGTGATTTAGCTTCATTGAAATCCATGGAATGACCATGGTTCAAATGCTTTAAATAACTTCATAGAACTGGTTTGTGGATCCAGTGGTCAGTCACACAACGTTCATCATTAAGGGTGAGAATGTAGGTGAATAAGCAAAACAATGTGATGTAAAAATGTCTTGTCATCAGTCAGATCTTGAAGAACCCCTATTTGCCAACTGCTCTAAATTGCTGCAGGTTAAATGGGCTCTCAGTCCTCTAATACTTTTTAAAGAAGAAAATAATAGAAGTACTAATTTTAAGAGATTCTTGCCCACTTACTGTAGTCTCATAGTTCACCTTCCCTGCAGGTATGCCCTACGCCTGTTGTTCCCTTTCATTATTACAACATGTGTTGTGAAATTCCAACTCGCTTTGCTTCAGTAACATTTTAATCTGCAAGCTTTAAAAAAAATAATTTTACCAGACAGAAGACCCTCCTCTGAGTGGATACATTTTATTTTATTTTCATGGTGTGAGTAACTGCTGTTCTCACTCTACCTTTAAAAGGCAATTGTTGACATCCCTTTTGCTTTGCTTAAATGAATCATGTTTTGTATGTAGCACATTCCCTTAAGCAACCATAAAACGGCTTTTGATATTTTGATATCTTTTAAAGTTCTGTAGAAGATGTGAGTCATTCAGTGAGATGTTCTGTATGATCCCAGGCATGGAACATCGCAATTAGAGTGGCAGCTGTATAAGGTTGTTATGAAATCCTTGAAGAGATTTCAGTATTAATAACATTTTACCTATTTAACATAAACTAAAAAATTAGGTTACCCTTGTGTTTCCCCCCCTCCCAGGAAGGAGTCATAAAAAGCTGGGTTCAGCCATCTTGGCATCTGGCACTGGGCACCTTTAACTTCCAGCCATGACATCACTTCTAGGGGTGGGGGGTCCCAGACAGTTTATCTTTCTCAGAAGGGGATGTCAGGCTGAAATGCCTGAGTACCACTGTCTTAGATGTGATCAGGTATACCTCAATTCCTCAGTAGAGGCCCAAGCAGGGTCCGCTTGTCATTGTTAACCCAAGCAGGGTCCGCTTGTCACTGTCTCAGCATGATATCACCAGGCTGGAGTATCTATGGATTTTGATATCTGGATGGGGTCCCAGAATCAAACACCCATAGATGCAGAGGGACCACAGTAATTTAACTTTGCAAATGATGTTTACTGTTTTGGAAATGAACTAAACCTTTTTTGTTTTTAGTATTTTAGTATTAAGTTTTTTTAGGGAGATAATTGACAATATTCAAATTTATACTGCCTGCATTTTTTTTTTAAATGAAGCGGACGTTATTTTCTAGCTTCATTTGTACTTCATTTTTTAGGCTGCAATCCTTATCTCCAGTTAGGCTGGCTTAATCTCCATCCTGGCCTTGGGGTGTCACAAAAGTGCTATTCATCTGTGCCATTCCTGGAGGAAGTTTAGGCCAGGGAACAGAAGGTGCTTGCCTCCTTCCACCACCACAGGAATGGAAAGATCAAAGAGTTGTTCCAGCCTAAGTTAGGATTGCACCCTTAACTAGCCAGTGATTAATTTGTATCCCCGAAAGTCTCTTCAGGCTTTGACCACAATGATATATCCTCCCTTTACAGTTGTGGCTGCCTTTACAATGGTTATTCATTCTCCAATCCATGTTGTTATGTGAATACAGTAAAACCTTGGTGTGCGAGAATAATTCATTCTGGAAACATGCTTGTAATCCAAAGCACTTTTTATCAAAGCAAATTTTCCCATAAGAAATAATGGAGACTCAGATGATTCATTCCACAACCCAAACATGTTCATATAAAAATGATTACAATTCTGTAATATAATACAAAATAATAAAGAAAATGCAAAACATGAAGAAAAATAATACAAATTAACCTGTACTTAGGCTGCAATGCTGAAGTGCACTTATGCTAGCTATCAAGCACTGGGCTGGCCTAATTCCAAGATAGGCCAGCCTAGCTACACCAGAAAGGTTTGGCCAGTGTACGTATACTTTGGCTGGCCCAAGACAGATGGACCTGGGTCAGCCTAGTTGTGTTGCCCTAGGCAGCTCAGGAGAGGCATGTTGAGCATGGCCTAGAACAGTTAGGCCATATCCAGAGCCAGTTTCCTGGGCTGACATGCCCCCTCATAGCTCCTCTTAGGCCACCTCAGCAGCAGGTGTAAATTTACTCAGGTCATCTGAGTAGACCCATAGGGATCCATTATAAGCCAGAGTAAAAATGAAAGTGATGGCAAAAAATTCTGAATCCTAGCCAATCTAAGTGCAAACATTGTCTCTGTACCTCAGGATATGGCACAACTACACAAGTCCACCTCAGGATATGGCACAGCTACACAAGCCCAGTGAGCATGCTGCCCTTCTGCTGCCCTCTTCAACAGCAGTTAGACCACTTCTAGCCCTCGGGATTTGGCCTAACTGTCAGCTGAGGATATGGCCCACTTAGTCCAGCTTATCTGGACTACTCTCTCTGGCCTAAATTCAGAACTGCATCCATAGTCTCTCAGGTCTCTCAGGCTGCAATCTGCCCCCTTACATAGGAGTGAACATGCATATAGGCTTGCTATTCTTTTTTGCTTGATTATCAAGACATCACTCGTTTATCAAGTTAAAATTATTAGAAATGTTTGCTCGTCTTGCAGAACACTCTCAAAACAAGTAACTTGCAATCCAAGCTTTTACTTTATGTTGTTAAGCAAAGAAAGTGAAACTGCAGGCTTATCTGTTTTAGGAAGCTGCAGCACAATCTTTCCCCTCTTTAACTTCCATACAACTTGCAGTTTCCTATGGCAGTTGCCTTTTCCTCCTTCTAATCACTGAAACAAAATCACTGAACTGCTTGTCTAGAGCATCCTGCTGAGCAGGTCATTTGATCTCTGAAATAATTGGAAGTGAGATGTGTGCTGAACAGCAACAAAAGTCCACATGCACCACACGTCTATACATCCAGGTGAAGAATGAGGCAGGGAAGAAGGCAAATCAAAGTCAGAAAGGAGATGGTATCTGTGGCAGTAGTACTGTTGATGTCCTAATCCTTGCCTTGATCTGCCTTCCTGGTTCCACTCACACTTGGCAGAGATATGGGAGGGCAGATTGGGTCGAAAGGGGCAGTGGCTGACAAATCCTGCCTCCCTTCCTGGACCCAATCCTTTGACATGGTTCCAAACAGACATGTGCCAGCCAATTTGCTGGCGCAGGTCCAAATAGATTACTCCTTGCTGTGGCATCTTTTACTCAGATAAGGGAACATTTGTTCCCTTACTTGGAAGAGACGTTTGCATCTGATCCTTCCACGGGATGCAATTATTACTTTTTTGGCACACTGCACCGTAAAGGGGGTTGGATAGGCTTGGTCTCTGAGCTTTATAAACATTTTGTCTGAGATTGAACTAAATGGCCATGAAATGCTTGACACTTGCCTGGCAGATCATACCGAGCTTATGAGAAAGCTGTGTTTGAGCTCCACCGCATTTGTTTTGCCCTCCAGAATCTTGTACCAAGATAAGTTTACTGGCTTGCTTACTGGCTTAGTCTGTTTTCCTAGAGGGATTTGAAATAAAAAGTTCTAGCAAAAATGGTGATGCAGACCTCTGAAATATTTAAAAGTAGGAAGTAAAAAATACATGGAATTGAGATTGTGCAAAAAGAATACGTGGGGAACTTGAACATGAAAACAGTTTTTCATCTTGTCTGCATCGCAGAATCCCTCCAGCCTTTTGCCTATGAGACCTACTTACCAGCTTGGTGCTGGTGTGTTTCCTAATAACATTTCCCTGTATAGCACTTTCTCTTGATGTGGGTTCTGGCAGATGGAATCTGTTAGGATCTATGGCCAGTATGGCGCAGGTTCCTGAACTGGAAGGAACAATTCCAATTTTCTTATGTAATTCTTTGATGCAGCTGAAATTATAAGCGTCAATGATAAAATGTGCAGTAACCACACATTTTCCAGCTTTCTGGGAATGGAAGACTTTTAGAGGCATTTTTCAGGTGTCTTTTAGCCTACCTCAGGCAGTTTAGAGAGACTTAGAGGAGCGTTGATGCAGCAACATTCTGAGAGTTAAACCTGCTTGTGCAATTTGTGTCTCTGCCCCTGGCATTTGCATGGCTCTCCTC
The DNA here is from genome assembly GCA_030015325.1 of Cryptoblepharus egeriae. NCBI lineage: Eukaryota > Metazoa > Chordata > Lepidosauria > Squamata > Scincidae > Cryptoblepharus > Cryptoblepharus egeriae. Next base: position 84,089,232 of record JAREYC010000002.1, on the reverse strand, counting down.
ACAGTGGTATTAATTTGAAGGTTGTCGTAAATTGACTGTAGAAGCTGAAGCTCATGCGTTTTGTCACATGTGTGGTTAACAGCATTATCAACATCAGATTATCTTTTCGGGTGTTCAGTATATATATGAATTGATGCTGCATCTTGCCAAGATGTTCAAAAGCATCATCCATCAAGAAAGGTTTCCATACTGTGTGTGTCAGGATTCCCTAGATTTCAGGGTTGTAGCAATTAATTCACTGACATTAAAAACAAACAAACCCAGAAGATGGAACAGTTCCTGCCTTCAGATCAGAACCCTGAGTGGAGCTAGAACAGAGCTGATCATTTTCATCAAATATTCTTCTGCCTTGAAGTTGGGGTGGTAAGCAACATTAGGTTGCAAGTTGACCAGCTCTCTCTCTCTCTCTCTCTCTAGGAGAGATTGATTTGGCAGGTTAGCCACCCCTGCACACTTTCTCTCCTTGGTCTTGCACCAAGTTCATTGTGGAGTGGGAGTTTATGAAAAGGGATTTAAATCTCCTCCCTTCTCATTAACCTCCTGATCCACTCCCTATCTCCACTGGATACATTGCTTACCTATTTAGAGTACCAGAGTGGGGGCAGAGGATAGGATTGGGCCTAAAGAAAGTGTTTTTAAAAACCAAGTTGATAGATTCCTTTATAGAAATTATAAGAACCAAAAGACAAAATAAAAGCCAGATAACAGGCAGCTACATAGAGGACCCTACACAAAAGGTGCAGGTTTTGACCTACCTCACCAGCATTGGTCTACTCTGAACAGGATCTGTACCCAGCATGGTGTCTGCCAGGACTCACTGTTTAAGTGGGGTTCTGCATCTACCCTTCAGTGTGACTGTTGTGCTTCTCGACAAAATATTCATCACAACATGTCTGAATGTCCATCGGGAGCTTTCACTGGCCCAATGTCTTGTTTTTTTTCAATATAGATCACTCTGTCCTTGATTTATCCATGTATTTGCCATACACTAAATAAAATAAACAGCCAGAGCTTTGTTTCCAGTTTTGAATGCTTTGCTTTCTCAGATTTTGTGGACGGGAAATGTTCCCTAAAATCTTACGTGTTTTGCAACTGCAAACCATTTTCTTTCATATTATTGGTGTAACCCTTAGATGACTGGATTTTTTGTCCAGCAATTATAATTTATGCAAATTAGGCTATTTTTAGATAGTCATCTAAGGTGAACTGTATAGGTTAGTGTGAAAGTAAATCAAGCAGTCTGAGCCACTGAGAAGAAACAAAATATTGCCAATCTCTTCCCAAGTAGTAGCTTACTGGGAGGCAAAGCAGATCGTGATTCACTTACACATTGACACATAATAGTACATTTGTAGTGACTTCATCCTGTTAAATCAGTGCTTTTAAAAAAAAGCAAAGGGAAAAACCCTTTTTACATGGGTGATAATCCCAAGCATCTCAATCTTTCTAGCAAGTATTTGCTAATACTCAGGCAAACACTGTGCTGCTTTTTCTAAATGAAAGGGCTCACTTGTTTTTAATTATGTCCACAGTCTATCTGCATAAGATGGTGACAGTTTTGGTCAAATATAGAAGCTGTATTTTGTACAGCAGCCAGTGCTGATAGCTTTCAGAGCTGAAATGTAAAGGCCCGCACGTAGGCAAACACATCCCACTCCTATCTTGAGGGACTATAAGCACACTTTCCACATTCCAGGACTCTATAGGTCTCTGTCACACACCCACAGATCTCAGGGAAGGAGGTTTTTTTGTTACATTTATGATTTCATGTTTTGCACATGTTTTTCCATGTGCAAACAGAAGCCTGGAATTCCCTCATCTGAACTGAGCAGAGAAGCTCTTAGAAATTCTTCTAAACTTCAGAGGTAGAGCTCCTGTGTGTTTAAAGAGTGAGCATACTGTACTCGGCTTGCTAGATGTAAGTCTGCGTCTTAACAATAGGTCTCAAACTGAATATTACTGAGTAATACTTTTGCTGTACATTTGTACAGTACTTTATTTAGTGTGTCAAGAACATTGCATGCGTTATCTTGAAGTTGTCTCTATAACTGGCGGCAGGTAGAGCTGGTTTTCTTCTCAGCCAGTACACCGCTGTACTACAGCCCATAAATTAGTATGATACCAGGAATATCATGCGTGAAGGCCTGTGCCTTTTCACCCTTGCCAGTTTTGGCAAGTCTCTACTTGCTGAAGCAGGTAAAAAAATGGGAGAGGTGGAAGGTGATGATGGGAGGGCAGAATGTAGGTGGGAAGGGGCAAAATCAGATGGGAAGAGGCCATATTAGAGGTGGGGAGGCCACAGGAGAGTATGAATCAATTGGCCTGTGCTGGATTTTATCTCTTTTGGCAAGAGCCTCCCTGCACCTTTCTCTCCTCAGTCTTGCACTGTGACATCTGCCAGCACAGGTCAGAGGAGATCCATTTTGGGGTAAGACTGCCTCTTAACCCACAATATAAGTGGGCTACATCAATGCCTCTTATGTAAGTGTAAGGGGTAAGAGTGTTTAAAATTCCTTTTTCCACTCCTATCATCCCCACCACGAAATACAGTGTTTGTCAGTTTGGCATCACTGTAATAATGGGAAGGGATGAAATTGGGCTGTTAGCCACTTTGCTACACCAGCTTTATGTCTAAAGAATTGCCAGCAGTAAATGAAATTTTAATAGGGAATGATTATAGTATAATATGGGAACAAATAGCATTTACTCTGGAAGTAAATGTCTCAAAAATAAATTGATCCTTAATTTAAATGGGGTAGAGTTACAACACTGATTTTGGGAAATGCCTAATTGCACTTATGCAAAGGTAATAGAACTATTATTCCCACTAATGGAAAAGTACAGTTTCACTTGACCATGGGGGATTTCAGAAAAAAACCCTGTGAATATGGGGCATGCCTATATATACAGAGTTCATCACCGAACATAGCTAAGATGCCTCTTTGTAGGATAATTAGAAAGCCAAAGTGTTGTGGGTTACTGAAGCACAAAGATGATCTTATATAAATGGACTTGGGTGTACATGTTGCCAAAGATGTGGTGTTGTTTTCCTTCATTACATAATTAAGCTCTTAATTGTAGCTCATAAGTGGATATTTGGAAGGAATTGTGCACACAGATGCAACTCCTGCAGTACAGATGCCATGCAGTGCCTGTGCTAATTGTGGACAGCTTTCCCCTTACATAACTGACAGAGAGACTGTGAACCAATCCTTAGCTGTATGATTTCAGGGGTGTTGGATGTTTTGCAACAAGCAAATCTTTATATAAAGCTCCATGGCGGATCAATTGCTCCTAAATATGTTTCATCTCAGAACCATATTTGTTCCATTTATGAATGCAAGGAAGGCACAATAATACAAAGCAGAGGAAACGACGCAATATTTTCTTTACCAGGTCACACCAAAGCATGTTTAACTTCAGTGCTGTTAACAGCTAAAGGGGGAAGTGAAGTGAAATCTGGATTTCTATACAGGCATGTTGAACTTTCAAATAATATGAGTGTAGTAACATAGAGGTGTATCACACCAAGGGCATGGAAGGGATAAAGCCTTACTGTTCTGCACTGCAGCCTTCTGTCTTTGTGCCCGATAGTTTGCAGGAAGTTGCTCTGGGCAGTTTCGTCCACTACAAACCCCCAGAACTAGTGGGCCCCTCTCTGTGCTCCAATTTCCCAGAGAAATATAAAGATCAGGTGCAAATATAGAGGCTAAGGTGTGAATCAATAAGACATCACCACTGGTATGCAGGTGCACCAGATCCAGCCCACAGGCATGAATTTGCAGACCCCTGCAATCCTCCCTTTTTCTTGCATTCTTTTTTTCTGGCTTATAGCTTAATTCAGAGAGTAAAAAAACATACCCAATTAGCTGTGTGTTGGGACAGCTGGTGTATATATGGGATTCTTGATGCCATGTGGCCATTGTCAGTTGTGCCATTAAATTGTGACTATTGGTTATCTTCTAAACAGTGACCCATGTTTACGCCAGCTGTTAACCATTTGATCAGTCCTTAAGGAACAGTTGATAACCCACATGGAAAAGTTTGAACCAATTTGGGTCATGCATCATAGATTTTACTTCATTTCCCTCTCCATCCATCTGTTCTTCTGGCACAATTCATTAATGAAACAAACAAGGGGAATTTCCAAACACATAAAAAATGCTGAAGAGCATGTTGTACATTTTCCTGTGGACTTTAACCAAATCTTTTTAATTTGATTGACTTCAGACTTTTATTTTATTCCAGCACAATAAACAGAGGGGCATTTAAAATGCTAATTTCATTGAACAAGAAAAATTTTAAGAGTTCTGTATCTTATGGAGAAACTCTCCATGTATGTATGATTATGCGATTGCCTGGTGATAATTGCTGCTCTAATAAAATATTGGGCCGAACACTGTATATACATAAGATGCAAGGCTAACCCATTATTTTATCTGAGTTGTTACTCTAAGGGCGCAATCCAGAGTAACTATGGGGAGTCCTTGCTCCGGTGTAAGAACAATTTGCTCTGGATTGCAATATGAATTTCCCATAGGTTTTCACTAGTTGGTGCAGTAACTACGGGTACACGTAATGTCTCTTACGTGCTCACGTAGTTACTCTGGATTGTAGGGGAATTCTTTTCTGAAGGTTGTATGGTTGCATATACTGTATTTTGATAGTCGTTGTAGCCTTTTTAAATTTTAGTGCATTAAAAGGAGTACACATAGTTCAGCCATGTATATAATGCTGACTGTCTGCCTAGAGATCTCAGTGTAGGTACAAGTTCAATGTAACAAAAGGGCTGTGTTGGCTTGCTCTGGAGAAAATAGTATCCAGAGCAAGTTATTCATTTATTTTATTTTATTTATTTCTATATTTTTATACCATATTTCTCATCCTCAGATTTCTCTTCAGATATATTCAAGGTGGTTTATGTGTCATATATCGATCTGTCTGTCTGTCTGTCTGTCTGTCTGTCTGTCTAAGGGTCTTCTCTCCCTCTCCACAGACAGATAAACATCAGGTTGGGCAATAACTATTAAATTAATTCTGATAAATTAAATTAATTTTAATAGGAGTAAGGCTGGAAAATGACTATCAGTTTCTCTACATACTTTTTGTCTTTCTTGCACCCACGTGAATTAACAGTTCATTGGATGAGAATTACTGGTGGAAAGCCAAGGTAGAATTTTTTTTTAAATAAATAAAATATAATGGCACTCTTGTATATACACAAATATTTTATTTCTGTTAATTTGGACTGCAATTGCTATGGTTTATAATTATCTTCTGTGTTGCTTCTGTGATGAACAAAAGACAAGCCCTAACCTCTGTGCCAAAAGTTGAGGAGATAATGAATAAAAAATATGAATGAATTAATGTTTTGCTGTTTTTTGACATGGGGCAAGTATGTTGCTTCACTGTGCTGCTTCAGGATTAGTTTGACAGCTTTAAAAGTACTACCTTGTCCTTTCGAGTCTCTATACAGCTTTGCCTTTAGAAGTAATTTGAGCAGAGAATGTTAAGTTTAATTACTGCATTCTTCATGTTGCTAAACAAATGCATCTGCTCCAATTGTCTCTGTTTCTTGAAATAGACCTTATCAATATATCCCTATCCATGGGATATAACAATGGATGTACTGGCAGCTCTAAATCCTCTGTATCCCCCAAGTTTCCATTAATCATATGCAATCTAGAAACATCATATAGACCACTGAGTTTAACCTGAAGTTTTCCTTGGGACATGATACAACAAAAGTTCATTACATCTGCTTTTGCTGAATTGTATCTGATTTTTTTTTTTAAAAAAACTGATTGTATAGGGTTATACAGTATATTATAATAATTTAATCATGGTTCTTATTTCTGTACATGGAAGCCATCTCTTGCATACATGAGGGTAGCATAAAAGTATGCCTAAAATAAATGAAATAAATGGAGTTCTGCCAGACAAAAAGTTGATACAGATCCAGTTGCTGAATTTCCCATGTTATTCATCTGGGAAAAAAGTGTGGGGTTTTTGTGAGGGGGAAAAAAATACTAGCAACCTTTTCATCGCTGAATTAGGAATTTCAGCAGTATGTCGTTTCCTACATACCAGAAAAATGCAGGTAGTGCCCTCTGACCTTAGAACTTTTCTTCCATTTTTTGTTTCCATTTTTATTATCTTTTTTATGTAGCTATCTTTTCCACCCTGGTTTACTTGTGTGATAGCAATTGAACTGTAACCGTTCACAGTTCTAGATGTGATAGATTGGGAATGATGCTGCTGTTGATTCAAGCTTACAGTAATTCTGTTTCGCTCAACGGAACGTGTTGTGCGTAGGGAAACTGCAAAGATCTTTGTGAAAGAGACACAGCATCCAAACCAGGCAGATCTGCATGTGGTCCCAGCAAATTGGGTGAGAAGGATATTATAGCTCTTGCAAATGCTGCCAGCTCAAATCCAGCAGCACAAAAGCAAAAAAAGATTCTGTTAAATTGAACCAAAGGCAGTCTTGTTCTCTCAAAGCTGGGAGGCAATCTTTTAAACCTTGCAATGGGAAGCTCTAATTTTCTATTAAACCAGCAATTTTCCAAATGCTTCAGACTATTACCCATTTGTGGTTTTTTGTTTCTGTTTTTGTTGTTGTTGTCAATATGGCTGCAGCATTGCAGTATTTTTCCGTGTGCATTTCTGGTAAATTGCAATGTACATATTTCATTTAATTCAATTACCTAGATGCCTGCAATTTCAGAAGCATAAAAATATGTATAAAATATCTTTCGATGTAAATCACACTGTTTAAAGAACAGTGGCTTTGCTAGAGGAGTGGGAAAGTGTGGCCCACACTGGGTGACAAGCCTGGGGAGAGGGTGAAATGCTAATATATATACTGTTGGAAGTATATTTTATGGCAGAATGCAAGAAAAAAAACCATAGTGAAGTATCTCCTTTCGAGCAAAAATTATGGCAAAAAACCCTAAAAAACAAAATTAATGGAGCCCTACGAAAGAGAAAATGAGCTGTATTGAATGTTTTCTTGCAAGTAAGTGAACTTGCCTTAGTCCATTGGAAAGGGCAGGCATACAGGCATCCAACAACCGCAGAATGGTCCTAATCCAATGAACACAGCCTCTCCAATCATCCAAGAAAAAGTCCCCCCTAGGATGACTAATGTGTTGAGTCAATGGAAAGTAAAAGTAAGTTACATGTTTGCATTTACTCATGAGTAAGTACATGCCTTAGCTCATGTTCAGGTCTGTCAAAGAGGAATACAAGACCACCAGAATGGTTCCAAACTAATGAAAGTGGTGCCAAGCAAATACTCTAGAACAGGAGTGTCCAACACATGGCCCAGGGGCTGCATGCGGCCCAGGACAAGGGTGGATGCGGCCCTCCTGCAAAGCTGGCCACCACCATTGGGAAAAACTGACTTTGTGGCAGCAGCCATTTTCAAATTTTGCATGCTTCTCTGTGCACTACCCTGGGCGGCCACCACAAAGCTGGTCTGGGCTTCCTGGCTCCTCCCCCTACCTGCCTCCTGGCACTCACAGCACTTCAGGCCCCTGCAGACCTTGCAGCGCTCGCTCACCTGCATCCCCCAAAAGCAGCCTCAGCCTCTAACCCAGCTGCTGCCTGCTGCCCTTGAGACCTACTCAGAAGTAATCCCTGTTAAAGTCAATGAGGCTTACTCCCAAGTTGCCGTTCAAGAGCCCAATGATGCATAGGATGCACTGTGATCCTCTTCAAGTTTAACCTTGGAGATATGCTGCCTAACCCTAACCATGTCTACTCAGAAGTAAGGCCCATTGTACCCAGTGGATCTTACTTCCAGGAAAGTGTGTTCAGGATTGCAGCATATCTCCAAGGTTAAGCTTGGAGAGGTTCACAGCCCATCCTATACATCAGCGTTTCTCAAAGTGGGGGTCAGGACCCCTTTGGGGGTTGCCTTGAGCTTTCCTGGGGGCCACCTAAAGACCCCTGGTGCAGGGGGCCAGGTCAGGCTTGCCAGACCTCTGGCTGTAGCTGTGCGCACACTGGGGCAGACTGACAGCCTCAGGGCCCAATCCTATGCATGCCTACTCTGAAATAAATCCCATTATACTCAGGGGGGCCTATACTCCCATGTAAATGTAGGTAGGATTGCAGCCTCAGGGCCCAATCCAATGCATGCCTACTCTGAAGTAAATCCCATTGTGTTCAATGTGTGCATAGAACACACATTTCATTTGTAACAATGAAAATACATCCTGCATATCGGATATTTACATTATGATTCATAACAGTAGCAAAATTACAGTTATAAAGTAGCAACGAAAAAATTTTTATGGTTGGGGGTCCCCACAACATGAGGAACATATGAAGGGGTCAAGGCGTTAGGAAGATTGCGAACCACTGCTATACATCATGCCTCCTCAGAAATAAGCCCCACTAAAGTCAATGAGGCTTATTCCCAAGTTGCAGTCTGAGAGCCCAATCCTATGCATGGCTACTCAGCAGAAAACACCATGATAATCAATGAGACTTTCTCCAAGATTTAGCTTGGAGAGGATCGATGTCCTTCCTATGCATCATGCCTACTCAGAAGTTAGCCCCATTAAAATCAGTGACACTTACTCCAAGGTTTAAAAATGTAGGACAAAATATAGGACATCTTACATTTTGTCCTACATTTTAAAAAAAGTTGTTAGCGTTTATGTGTGGCCCAAACCAACTCTTCTTCCAATGCGGCCCAGGGAAGCTAAAAGTTTCGACACCCCTGCTCTAGAAGGCAACTCCCCCAAAACAAACAAACAAACAAAAAACACAAAATAAAACAGAGGCTTGGTTAAGAATGACAAAAATCGGGGACAGGGCTATCTCCACACACACAACTGGGTTGTTGCTCTGCCCACTGAATAGGAGGAGATGTATCATGAAGTGGAGATGTATCATACTTGCCTACTCTACCAGGTGACTCCACTGGTAAATAAATTTATCATTCAACCAATTAACTTTTAGTTTTTTAAAAACATTTACAAACATTACAAAATTTTAATTCTGCTCTATGAAAAGAAAGTGGAAGGGAAGGATATTAACTTTACATGCGACAACCTGCCTGATAATTATGTACCACATATACTCGCATATAAGCCTAGTTTTTTGGGCCCAAAAAATGAACCCCAAAACCTACCTCGGCTTATACGCAGGTCAGTAAAAAAATTAAGAAAAATGGCAGGCGCAACCTCCAGCACATGCTCTCAGCGGCTCTGTAGCCTCTCCAGCTGCTGGCGCTGGCTCTCCGGGCTGTGGAGGAGGCACAGGGCGGCAAGACATGGAGCCCACTTCAGCCCAGCCCCTCCTCAGACTCAGGTACTTTGTGGGCCTTACTTCTGAGTAGACATGCCCAGGATTGGGCCCTGAAGCTACAAGGCCAGCCACACTTTCCTGCTGTTGCTGCATTTCCCACCCTGGGCTTATACTCGGGTCAATAAGTTTTCCCAGTATTAGTGGTAAAATTAGGTGCCTCAGCTTATACGCGGGTCGGCTTATACACGAGTATATACGGTAATAACTTTGCCTGTTCAAAACTGAATAATTGAGATTTATTGTTAACAGTCGTAGATTATTGTGCCCGCACCATGAAATAAGAAATTAGACAACAGTGTGTTCGACCACAGGTTTAATAAGATCATTAAGTTCAACAGAAACCTGCAACTTCAAAAATTAAATTGTGGTATAGCTGCAAGTCTAGGATTGCAGTTCCCACCAAAGAAGATCCTGTTGCGTGAGCCACCCAGATTCAGAAATCAAGAACAGTCATGTGACTACTCCTGCCTTCTCAATGCCATACAACTGACTGTGCTAAGGTTATTTCCTGAACACTACCCCTTGAGCCCCAGAACCCAGAGCTACCCCAAGAGTTTCTATTCCCAGACAATCCTGTACTTGAAAACCCTAGAAAGATGTTCTTTGAAATCCCTGTGTCACCATAACTATGCCTTTGGGTGTTCACGTCTTTTGACCACCATAGTTGCCTCCTTCATCCACTTCATTTTCTTATAGCTTTCCATTTTGTGAATGCCATATTTAGCAAGCTCCTACTGTGGGTTAAGCAAATTTTAAAAATCATCATTGGCATCTTTCAGTCTCGAAAGACTGTGGTATCGTGCTCAGAAGTAGAGGTTTTAAAAATGCAAATTGTTCTATAACTAGCAATAAGAAAGTACAGCTATGCTTGGGGCATTCATTTTCTGGGTCACACAGCCCCAAATCCTTGACATTGATTTCCAGCACATTATGCCCTGTCGGCATAAGGGTGACTTCTTGCTACTGATATCTTTCACCATTGATTAATGGTGCAAATAATATTTATGGATACACCGAACAGCTAATGTGAACTAATACTGGTCCACCTTCTAGAAGTAGAATAAGAAAATAGGGACTGTCAAAAAGAAACTGAATTTGAACAGGTGAGAGTAACATCATGACAAAGACGTTTAGGATGTCTGGGTTAAAAAAACAACACAGTTGTTAGGCAAATATGGAATGATTCAACCAATCATCTCCATCGTCTAGTGGACAGAAGGTTAATTGCCACATACCCTCATTATTATGAATCATGTAATTATGAACCAGCGCAGTGTAGGTGCATCAATCAAGGGGCTGCTTTACAGTTACTAGCAGTAGCTAACTGGAACATCTGTATGATACAAAGGTCTAGAAAAGCAGGACAGAAGAGAAATGTCTCTTATGCAAGCCAGAGAAATTTATTTCTTACTGATACTCTAGGAAGAAAGTCTGTTTGTAAACTTGAGAATGTCAGGAGCATGTAGTAAAGTCAGTAAACTGTATAATGTATAAAATATCTTTTTATAGGAGATTATGTGGTCATGGCAGTCTACTTCGACCTGAGCAGAAGGATGGGCTACTTCACCATTCAGACATACATCCCCTGCACACTCATTGTCGTTCTCTCCTGGGTCTCCTTTTGGATTAATAAGGATGCTGTTCCAGCCAGAACATCTTTGGGTAGGTTATGACACCCTTCTAATTCTCTTCTAAGGGCAAAGGCAATACTTGAACCATACATAAATCAGTATAGTTTTGCAGCCAAGGTCTGGACATATATACTGAGTGACATCCAGGAGTGTCTTCTGGAAATGCTTGAGCCAGAGAACATGGTTGTTATCCAGAGTAAGTTATCTCTGCTTCACAATATGTCTTGCATGAAAAGAGAGATGTTGAGCAGAACATTCTTGCCCAGCTGAAAGGTTCCTTAGTTGCTCAGGGTTGCCACTTGTACAACCACATGGTTGCACTCATGATGCACAACTCATGGTTGCACAAACTGCAACTAACTTTTGCCATTAAGGGTGCAGCCCTAACCAACTTTCCAGCTCTGAAGGAATGGGAATGCAGCTCCAAAGTAAGAGAACTAAGATTCCCTTAAGGAGATCTCTGTGACTTCCTTACCAATTGCAGAATGTGGTACATGTCCAATTGTCCAGCTATGTCAGAGCTGGAAAGTTAGGATTTGGGTGCTAAACTCCTTTTGTAACCATAACTGAGGATGGTATGCAACTTCAAGATTAAAGTGAGGATGTGGAAGAAATGCTAAAGGTGGAATCCAAACCTAGGCTGACACAACTCATTGGTCATCCCGTTCCCATGGTGGTATGGGGATGCCAGCATGAGACTTTTGCTGGAACTTGTGTTGGTCTAGTTGGGTGTTAGGATTGCAGCCTAAGTTACTCCTAAATCCAGAGTAACTACAGGGAGTCCTTGCTCCAGTGTAAGAACAATTTGCTCTGGATTGCAATATGAATTTCCCATACGTTTTCACTAGGTGGTGCAGTAACTACGGGTGCACTAATGTCTCTTACGTGCTTCTGTAGTTACTCTGGATTGTAGGGGAAGTCTAGAAAACTATTCAAACATGTTTTTCAGTAGATGTTTCCAGTTCAATGTGGGTCCCTCCTACAGAACAACACCTATTTTATAATGTATATATTTATTTTGTCTTATCAACAAACGTATTTCCAAGGCAGATAGACAATCCTATGATGTTTTCTTTAATGAAAATGACCTTTGAAAAATGCTATCATGTCTGTTTCTAGATTTTCTCATTCATGAAATTCTGTCGTTCTGTTTACGGATACAGTGGTGTCACGCTGGCCCGAAATCACAGCCAACACATGACATTTGACAGCTGTTCCAAAGCAGTTGAAGCTGAAGTACTAGAATCTTATCTTCAGCTGAAATTGAAAGTTCAACTCTTTTAGTTGAGTGTACATGCAGCCTGGTGTGTCTAAACATTACCATGTACAATATTGTGACATTTCTGAGACACCGGAGCAGACTCAAGAGAGAGGTTTGCATGGACAGGCAGTCATACATTGATCTTAAGGAAAAGAGAATGATTTGGAAACTCTGTTAATCAATAGTTGTGAATGCTTTTCAGAGGCTAGGGGGAAGAGAGAGAGAGAGAGAGAGAGAGAGAGAGAGAGAGAGAGAGAGAGAGAGAGAGAGAGAGAGAGAGATGTCAAACTTTCAAAGACCAGAATAATGGCATTACCTATTTCAGCAGGCCTCTCAATGTCTGCTAGCACCAGCTAGGCAATACATCTCAGAGGCATCATAGTCCAATATTCCAAGACTAACATACCTTGGATTTACCAGGATGTCTTTCCTTGGACACCCCAGCAAAATACCCAATGTAGATTTGAGGAAATCCATTGGTGATTGGTTGCCTTTAGGAGATAAGTAAAAAATATTTTCACTTATCTCCAGCAAGATGTTTGATTACCCCCTCGCCATTGCATGGCAGAAGCTTGGCTGGAGATAGGATTGGGATGTAACCATACATCCTCCCAACCAGTCTTTGCAAGCTGTCCTCTGCCTCTGCATTTATATTCTGTTAACAAGTGAAGGCTTTGGAATTCATGTTTGCCAAGCTAATGAACCCTTCCGGTCTCAGTGACTGGGACAAGGGATAGCTAATTAGGACTCAAATATATAATGTATGCGAACACAAGACTGACCTATTTTTTTCTAGAGCAAAACAGCTTTGGAACAGGAATTTGGAACAGGGGAGAGCTGCGTGTTTGTGTCTCTCTATGCTTAGCTTGTTCTCAGAGTGTTTCCAAAATCCTTTTATAACCCCAAGCACTTGCTGGCCTCACCATTTTCAATTTTAGATGTGGACTTGTTAGGAAAACAGCATAAGGAGCAGTTTTGAGCTGAGGAGTGGGCATGCAAAAAGGGGTCCATTCCTCCCTTCACTACTTTTCCACTCAGTTCCTCTCTTCAAGCTGCTAATGTTTTGTGACACATCTTTGCTCAGAACATTTGCCCAGAACATCTCTGCCCATTAGCTTTTAATTAGCTATTATTATTTTTCCATTTTCTTTATAAACCGCTTTGTGAACTTGTTAGTTGAAAAACGGTAAATAAATACTGTAGATAGACAGATAGAACATGTAGTGAGACACATTCACTGGCATTATCAAAGTGAGACTTCAGTTACCACCTTGTTTCTTTCTTAATCTCTAAGCCCTGTCTTGTGCTTCATAAAGTGGCTTTCTTCAAATGGTGCAGAACAGAAAACACCGACTCAGAAGAGAAGTGGGGTCTGAAAAGATCAGATGAACTTATCATAATGATGATGCTAATTGCCATCAGATATTATAACAACATTCTGACAAACAGTTTGGTGAAGCCATCAGTCATGTTTATATAGTCCAAGTGTATGTGGAATGGAGTGGTGGGATTCAAATAAATTAACAACAGTTTCTATATCCTAATAACCTAAATTAACAACAGGTTCTATGTCCCTTTAGTAACCGGTTCTCAGAACCAAGCGCTCATTAGCAAAGGGTTCTATAGAACCTGTGAGAACCCCCTGAAGCCCACCACTGGTGGAATGTATGTGGAACCTGACATGCTTGTTCTTCAGAAGCAGTGAGGGACACACAGTATTTTTCACAGGCAGGTCTAGTGTTGGAAGTTAAACAAGCTGGGCATTGGTCAAGGGCCTACACCTAATAGATGTCAGGCAAGTTCTGAACCCTTTGCAGTAGAATCTTTGGTAGCACCCATACATCATCAGCAGGCAGGCAGAGGTGACATGGGGGCTGCAGAGCAGAGCTTTGCCCAATGACTATGAGCAACCAGTACCAGCACAGTATATGGAAATTTTTTTACAGCTTCATCTCTAAATTTTCATCCTGAATAATTATATTATTCAAATATAATTAAATACCACTTTTCAACAAAACGTAGTCCACAAAGCCCTTTATATAGCAAAATAAATCAATAAATTATCCCTTGTCTTTAAAGAGCTTACAGTTTATACAACAGAAACATAAGCAACGTCTGTTAGAAAAGAGACCATGCTGAGGAAGAGATAGTTGCTTTCCCCCTGCTAAATATATGAGGGTACTCCTTTAAAATATGCGTCTTTGCCCAAATGGAAATATTGGCAGGGATATTCCAGACATTTTATTTCTTTGCCTAACAGATAAATTGTAATTTCCTTAAAGCATTCTCAACTTAAAGCATTCTCAAGATGACAGCGGTATCCACACATGCATAGAAAGCACACACATGAAGTTATGTATTTCTAGAACTTTTTGTTTTAGAACTAATTTGGTAACTGTAGTATAAAAATAGATTAGACGAAATTGACAACTCAATCCTAAATATCTACCTGCTCAGCAATGCATGGTGCCAACACAGTGCCTGCTGTATCCTATAGGGGTGTTTTGGCCTCCGAAGGCCTCCTCAAGATACCTTGTTCCCTCAAGGTAAGGGAACTTTTGATCCCTTGCCTCAGTTTAAGCATCTGCCGGGTCACCAGTGATATTGCTTGTGCATGTTCGTGTGAACCCAGGGAACTGAGGCCACAAAAAGGGATAGGATTTAGTGGAAGCTGCTGCAGGAAAATGCACTCCTATTCTGCTGACAAAATGGAAGAATTTTCCTTCATTAGACCAAGGGATGTGGAAAAGAGGGATTTGATGTAGTCACATATTTTCTGTCCATTTTTACCAGGTATCACAACTGTCCTGACAATGACCACCCTTAGTACAATCGCTCGCAAGTCCCTCCCCAAGGTCTCTTACGTGACAGCAATGGATCTTTTTGTATCGGTTTGCTTCATCTTTGTGTTCTCTGCGCTGGTGGAGTACGGGACTCTTCATTACTTTGTCAGTAACCGAAAGCCAAGCAAGGATAAAGACAAAAAGAAGAAAAATCCTGTATGTATTTGGTTGTTACACAAGTTGATAATTTGTAATTAAACTTTCTGGGAGAAAAAGTTATATTTTGTTAACTACACCATAGATTGAAACCTTGAAAGATTTTCTGGGTAATGAGACAAGGGAAGAGGACTGTACTTCATGTCCTACTTTTGTGTTGTCCCCAAAAGAAAAATGCAAACAGAAAGTTATGTTCTCCAATCCATTCCCTCTTTAATAGGGTCACAACCTATGGAGGCTGGGGAAGACAGATGCTTTTAATTTTTTTAATAATATTTAGACTTTTACAAGAAATACTAAACACCTTCTGTATGAGGAAACACTACAGTTTGGGGGGCTCTTCAGTCAAGAAAAGGCACTGGAATGGAAACTTGATTGAGAAATACAAAATTATGCAAGGGATGGATAGAGTGGCTAGAGATGCTCTTTTCCCTTTCAAATAAGACTGGAACTAGGGGAGATCCACTAAAATTGAATGTTGGGAGGGTTAGGATGGACAAGATAAAATATTTATTTACCCAGTGTGTGGTTGGTCTGCGGAACTCCCTGCCACAGGATGTGGTGATGGCATCTAGCCTCAATGACTTTAAGAAGGGATTGGACAAATTCCTAGAGGAAAAGGATGATCACAGGGTACAAGCCATGACATATGTGCATAGATTTGGATAACCTCAAAATGCCAGATGCAGGGGAGAGTATCTGGATGTAGGTGTCTTGTGTGCTCCCTGAGGCATCTGGAGGGCCACTATGAGATAAAAGAAGTGGGAGTACATGGGTCTTTGGCCTGATCCAGTGGAGGCGTATCTTATGTTCTTCATCTCCTCTTTTTTCAATCAAATTATCACAACAGTATGGATGGGCCTGGACTGAAAGAGCTTTGTGTGTCACACCAGGGATTGCCTGCTCCACTCTTCAAAAGCCTACCTGAGGGTTGGCAGAGTGGCACTTGATGTGGTGTGTTTTGGCAACTGCCTTAGCTGTGCTCCAAGAGCCCTTTATCTCATTCATATATAGTACTGATTGAAATAAGTCATCAGTTAGCCCAGTGCTAACCTGGCAAGGCTAGCAAGGCTGAGCTGAGTAGTGGTCCACACTGTATCCCGTGTATGTTAGGAGTAAGATGAAGATTTCTTTAGGTAATGAGATATTTTTCTCTACCCCATATAATACATCAGGTTAATTGGATCTTTCCCAATTAATTTGCTGGTGTAAGTTTTAGCAGCACTGTGTAGGACTTTCAGGCCTTCTCCACTAATATCATGTCCTGATGTGCCTTAATTATCCTGTTCTGCCCTCTCCTTTCCTCAAACACCCCTTCTAGCCTCCTTCTCAAGTCCCTTCTCAAGTCCCTGTGCTACTCTGTGCTTTCTTACCTCCACTGGGGGCAAAGGCTCCGATGCAGTACCAGTGAGCCAACACAGGCCTTCCCATCAGCATTGCTTACTGTAGAGCAGGGGTCTCCAACTTTTTGGCAGGAGGGCCACATCATCTCTGTGACATGAAATTGGGGGCTGGAAAAAAAAATTACATTTCAAATTTAAATAACTATATAAATTCACATATAAGAATGTATTACAAAGCTTGCCCAAGGGCCGGAGAGAGGGGTCTTGGAGGCCACAGTGAGGCTTACTATGGGCCACATCTGGCCCCTGGGCCAGGATTTGGAGACCCCTGCTGCACTGGTGGGCCCAAGCTGGTTCGGGCCGGATCTCCCGAACTGGTTGTTCCCGACACCCCGCCGCTACCAAACCGGTAGCGGTGGGGTAGCCAGAAAACCCAGCGTACCGGTTTGGCATGCTGTGAGAAAGAGACACAATGCGCGTGCGCCGACCTCGGTGCATGTGCACTGTGTCTCCTCCAGCGGGACGAGACGCACTGCGCATGCGCCAACCCCAGACGCGTGCACACAGTGTGTCTCCTGGAGGAGATGCACTGCATGTGTGCCGGGGGTTGGCGCATGCACAGTGCGCTGGGGTTGGGGTCCGCCCCTAGCCCCGACCCCGACCCCAACCCCGCCCCTGACCCCGGCCCCCCTGGCCCTGGCCCCGCCCCCAATTTCCAGCAAACTGGTTGTTGGGTGAGGCGGGGCCCACCACTGCCCTGCTGTAATCACAAACATTTTAACGGCATGTTGACAACACAACCACCTACTTCTCTGTTGCACACAGGATACTGTGGCAGTTCTGGGCAGCTGGAATTGTACTGAAAGTCTCACTGAGTTCAGTGGAATTTACTTCCAAGAGTAAAGGTGCACAGAATTGTAAACTTGGCTGCTAGAAATAATTTTTGAAATATTGCTGGTTGGTTGGTGTAATATAGGAATGCTGGTTGGTGATTAATTTCAAAATATGTAATGTGTATTCCTATGCATTTCTTTTTTCCTGATTACTCTTTCCTCCACACTCTTTTATTTTACTAATGATTGTGTCTCCTTTCTTTCTTATTCTACCATTTTAAATCACATGTTATCGTATTAACACATAGGATAGTGTGTGTGGGAGGGAGGGTTTGTCTAGTTTGTTATACAGATGTAATCTAATTATGTGCAATTTATTTAGCGATTTTGGTTGCAATTCTAAGTGTACTTTCATGGAAGTAAGCCCCATTCAACTTTATGGAACTTACATCTGAGTAGACATGAATGGGATGGCACTATTAGTCTCAAAGTGAGTGAGGTTGGCTGTTTAAATTGAAAGATAAGCATCCCATAAGGAGCAGTTAATGGCTTAACGGCAGCCTCCATACCATGGCAATGTGGTAGGCAATTAAAATTGTCTTAGGATAGTTCTGTTTCAGCTGCGAGGCAGATCTCCTCCTTTCCCCCAAGTGATAATTACTTCTGAATTGCTTCTGAGCAGAAGTTTTAAGACACTTGAAAGGGAACTTGATTCATTGCCTGCCTTACTTCCATGGTAATTAACTACCTTTGTATAATGTGAAAATAGTTAAATACAGAACTTCCTGGAACCAAATGTCACAAACGAAGTTTAATAATTGCCCCACATTGACAACAAGTTGTTGATCAAAAAAAATTGCAACCAAAACAAAGAAATGAATGCAAGAGAGGCTTCCAAATTCATCAATCAAATCAAACAGCCGTGTTTTGAACTGGGGGTAGGAACAGTAGAGAAGGAACAATCTGAACATGATAGCAAGGACAAAAGACGAAGGGCTGCAGGCAATGAAGAGGTGTGGCATGTTCTTCAAAAGTACTGGCGCCTTCTTCCAAATAGTAGTGGAAACCAGTAAATCCATATTATTTGATTATCTGACTGACAGTGTATTTTATAACGAACCACAAGATTCTTAGCTGTCAACGTAGTTTAACCTAGACGCCTTTTTTTTTTGTTTCCACAATGCCCTCCGGGGTCACAATGACCCCGTACTATAGTTTGGTGCATATAATGAATAAATGTTGCATCAAATTTTAGTATGGGATCCTGTAGAAAGTTAGTAATGTGTTTTTTAATGGAATTTATCATTATCAGATAAGAAATCATGACTTTTTATTGCTAATTAGACAGTTAAACATCAGGAAGCATGAATTTTGTATAACATATGACCGCCGGAGTCTAATTGTCCCCTGTACAGTTTTGTACATATAATGAATAAATGTTGCATCAAGTTTTAGTATAACTACTTTATACTTATTTTAATTGTAAAATATTTTGAAATTATGAATTTTGATTATAATTTTAGAATTTTAGCTAGCAAAATACTGAATAATTAGTGAAGAGCCACAACAGCCCTGCTGGACTTTGATGCTTCAATTTGAATTTACAGAAAAAATGTGAATCCAAAACTTTCCTTCCTTTGGGATTTACAACTGTCTAATTAGCAGGAAAAAGTCACAAGTTCTTGTTAAATAATAAAAATAAATTCCATAAAAAAACTCAACACAAACTACAGATGGGGGTCAGTTAGACCCCAATAG
The DNA here is from genome assembly GCA_030015325.1 of Cryptoblepharus egeriae. NCBI lineage: Eukaryota > Metazoa > Chordata > Lepidosauria > Squamata > Scincidae > Cryptoblepharus > Cryptoblepharus egeriae. The sequence continues at coordinate 84,070,086 of JAREYC010000002.1, read as the reverse complement.
GCAATTAAGGGTAAAAGTTCAAAGGTTGACAACTTAGAGCTTTCTTTATGTGCTGATCACACTGAAATAAGTTCATATTTAGAATTCTATACTTCCTTTTCTATTTCTATTTTTTTACTTGCTATAGGTTGGAAAAGTATCTTTAATTTATTCTACTTTTGTCTCCTTTTCCCCTTTCCTTCCTTTTTTTAATTTAAAAACTCTGATTCTTTTTTTTCTATCTACAAAACCAAAGCTTCTTCGGATGTTTTCATTCAAGGTATAATACTTTTGGTATGGAAATCCACTGCATGTGACTTCTGAATTGAACAATTAGAGCTTCACTAAGGCATATTAGTTTCGTATGCATTCTACTTGGGGCAGCCTTGCAGTGAAGTAGAATGGCTACCATTTAGAAAATAAGTCTTGTAGTTTTCAGCAGCCTTAACACCAGTTTTCAACCATTTTGAACTTGCAATAAGTTCAAAGGATATTAACAATTTTGGATCGCATGCATGAAGAGGGCATAACATCTGTATTGCTCTCTTTCTTTTACTTATCCATGGGATCCCATCCAGTTCCACCAGCCACTGAAAATCCACACTGAAAATCCACAACTAACCCTTTTAGAACTCACTTCTCTAATGATCTCATTTTAAGGAATGTAAACTACAAACCTATTAAAAATCGGTACTAAACTATTAGCAGCCATTGGAATGATGCCAAAATTGTTCTGACACAAATAGTCTAGAGTTTTGAAAGGGTATAAAATGCTCATGTTTTAATGATCTCACTAGCTCTGCACCCACTTGTTACTCAAAGTGGCAAATACAGGAAGCTGTATAATACCATTAAAAATGTTCCTCCTGCTGACATGCAGATATTTTGTTCTGGGTGGAAAATGACTATCCCTACAATCCAGAGTAACTACAGGAGCACGTAAGAGACTTTATGTGTACCCGTAGTTACTGCACCACCTAGTGAAAACCAATGGGAAATTCATATTGCAATCCAGAGCAAATTGTTCTTGCACCAGAGCAAGGACTCCCCATAGTTACTCTGGATTGCGCCGTAAAGCAATTATTATTTAAAGTGAAAATTTTAATTAAATTTTCAGCCTTAATTTAAAATAATCTCCTCTTTCAATCAATCATGTGTCAGCTGCTCTTTTAAGTAGCATGTTCATGAAAGGATCAAAAGAGTTTGTCTGTATTAACAGATTTCAAGTGATATATGTACAGCTGCTGTATACTGTCCTGGCATCATAAAGCTTTTAGCTGGTCAACAATTGTAAATCCAGAACTGCATGTTGTCAGGAATGTCTAGTTCCAGAGATCATTAGATACCCACCTAACCTGTGTTTCAGTAATTCATCTGGTATCCTTTCTCCCTCAACTAGTTTTATATACCCACCTTTGCAGAAACATAAAGCATCACTTTTAAAATTCTGCGTTAACCATTAATTTCTTTTTCGTCTATGACTTGAGAAAAAAATTAGGATTGTTGCTATATATCTTCTGTCATTTAAAAACCAAAAGGGATGAAGAAAACAGAGTGCTTTTATTCTTTATATGAATCCTACTAGGCTGATATTGTCAAGGAAAATGTGAACCTTATATTTACCTCTGAATTTAAAATGTGGAGTTATTGCTTTGAATAAGTTCAGAATAAGGTGTTACCATTCTAATAGCACTTTAAAGAAACGCCCTCACTCAGTCTTTATGTAGACCAACAGATGTTCACTGAAGAAACATTAGCATAAATAGCTACCACTTTGGTGCAAAGGGCAAAATACTCATTCTTGCCACCCATTTGTCCTAGGCCCCTACGATTGACATCCGTCCAAGGTCAGCAACAATTCAAATGAACAATGCCACACACCTCCAAGAACGGGATGAAGAATATGGCTATGAATGTCTGGACGGCAAGGACTGTGCCAGCTTTTTCTGCTGCTTTGAAGACTGCCGAACGGGAGCATGGCGGCATGGAAGAATACATATCCGCATTGCCAAAATGGACTCGTACGCACGCATATTTTTTCCAACAGCTTTCTGTTTGTTTAATTTGGTCTATTGGGTGTCCTACCTTTACCTTTAAATGACCAGAAATGCAATAGGTGAAATGAGCCTTATTCTTGAAATGTATTAGAAAGGTGGCTTCCTATATAAATCAGTCTGAACACTGTTTAGAGGCTATCAGAGACACCAACAGACACATGGACACCCCCAAAGCAGGAACCTCCTAATCCTCCTTAGTGTCAGGGAGTACTCTGGACACACACTATTATGTGCCCGGATCATTCTGTGCAATGTGGAGGGAGTGGGTCCCCTATCCCCTGCTCAGTTAAGCTTCATTGAGTATCAGAGCTTCATGGAAAATTTGACTTTAATAAAACACACTTTACAGTGGTCTGAATTCTTAGTGCCATAACCCAGCAAATATCAACCATAATGTGATTTGTCTGACAGCCATAAAATAATTGTGATTTGAATGCAACCATTCTATACTTTAAACAATCTGAAATGAAACAAAATCTAGTGTCATAGAGAGACATCCCAATGACTAATGGAGGAAAAAAAACCTCACTGACTGTCCTTAAAAGTGTAGGTATTATCAACTTTGAACATGGTGGCTAAAACTATTTTAAAAAAGAATACTGTATAGTTTGTTAGCATTGACTATAAATATGTGATCTCTTTGTCCTCTGTGGACTTTTCATTTTTGGAAGAGTCATCTCTTATCAGTGTAACTAGTCTAGAAAAAAGGTAGATTTTCTTCACATTCAAATAAAAAGAGACTTTTTGAATGCCTCCCTTAAGAGCACATGTACAATTGCTGTAAATATTTCACTACCTTGTAGACTTGAATCTAGTGCATGAAGATTTTGGGGGGACCAAAATAAATGGAGCAAAAGTATCATGAATAATATTGTCTTTTATTTTTGTATCCCTGACATTGCCGTTGTAGCAGGAAAATGTGGATTGAAAACATTCCTTTTGTTTCTGGAAGAAATGCCTTCTCCCTCATGCATGGAAGTTTTCAACATACAGCACTTTCTATAAGACATTAGACAAGCCTTAAGAAATTGAACAAAATATCATATTTAGATGGAGCAAAACAGTAAGGTCAATAAATAATACCATAGTCTATAGATTAGCTTCAGATGTTTGCTGCTGTTTTATTCCTCACTTTCTATAGCAACTGAAATTGCAGTTATTATACAATGCAGGATTTGTTTGTGGTGAACCGATCCTTCCCTACTCTGTACGCTGATCATTTGCACCTAGAATGCTTTTGCTTTTTCCTTCCAAATGAAATAGGAGTCTGAATATAGTTCCTGCTTTTCATAAATGTGGCAACTGTTAATTTTAATTTGTGTCCATGTACAAACCTGCAAACCCCCATACATTTATATGATTTCAGTGCTGCTTTTACCTCTTTCAGTTCCCTGTACTATTAAGTAGAAGGTATCCATGAGCTAGCACCCAAGTTAGAGGAATTTGTGAAATAGGCAGATGAGAGGAAGCCAGGGGCGGGGGGAGAGAATATCTTTGCACATAAACCGTATCCATGTAGTATACATGTATTCAAACAATAAAAAACTCATTTCGGTAAATCTTAAAATTCATTTAGCTAGCTACTGGTTTAAAAACACCTGTAGAATGCTCATTTATGCACCCCTAAGCACATGTAAATATTACCAGTTCTTTTTAATTATCACAGACAACACCAATTCATGTCAAGTTGGTTTGCAACTGGTAATAAGGAACCTATATACATATATGTTATCATTGCAGAATTAATGATAGCCAGTACAGGTACCTGAGGATGGTTTTCCAATGTCTGTATAGTTTTGAAAGTAAACATGTACAGAAAGATATAACTAATTTCTGATCATCAATGCTCCTTGTCTAATGTATTTTAAAGAAGGAAATGCACACAACCCATAGATTTTTTTCAATAAAATTGCTGCACTCAAACTTTATAGTATTTTTTGTGCCTGACTTCATTAAGGGGCTTCTTAAAAATCCATTATTGCATCGGAAGTCTAAGAGCTTAAAATCATAGGAGTAGAACTATGAACCCAGTAGAACAAGTAGAAGTGCTTGTGGTACTGATGTCCCACCATCATCACCACCTGAGGTACATACTGAAAACTCAGCACTTACAGTTGAAGATGGTGTTGATAAAAGAAGTGAACAGAGTAAAAACACAGTCAAGGTCTAATGTAGGTTAAAGAGAGTATTACGGGAATTGGCATGTTGTTTATATTATCACCCTCAACAGTAGCCCATCAATTTTCTTGCTCAACCTTCTGCCATGTATTCTGCTTTTTAAAAAAGGTATGGTAACCTTTCCTATCCCATTTACTTGAGTGATAAGACATTCTGAGGCAATTCTGTTGACAGCCAGGGAAAGGGGTGGTAATGGTTACCCTGTTTGTATAGTGCTTAGTAAATATCTTTGTAAATAGTAAAGGGAGATAAGTAGAGGCAGGCAGTAGGTACTTGTATCAGGCAGCAGATGTGCTATTTTTCATCAGACTCCAAGAGATACTCAGAGGGCACAATCCAGAGTAACTACAGGGAGTCCTTGCTCTGGTGTAAACAATTTACTCTGGATTGCAATGTGAATTTCCCATAGGTTTTCACTAGGTGGTGCCGTAACTACGTCAACGTAAATGTCTCTTATGTGCTCCCATATTTACTCTGGATTGTGGGGATAGGCCCTGATTCCCAAGGCCTCATTAAACCCTTTCTGCCCAGCCCACATTTCATCATTATCATCATCATCATCATCATCTGTGTGTGTGTGTGTGTGTGTGTGAGTGAGAGAGAGAGAGAGAGACAGAGAGAGAGACAGAGAGGGCATAAGCCCTTTTCCTCCTTATTCAGGTGGTGGCACTCACATCTTCCAAGTTGTGATGGCATTTCTTATTCCACTAAACCCCAAAACCATCCCCAACAATTAATTCCCTATAAAGAAATATTTACTGTCTACCAAAGAACAATTTTACAAGATCAAACTGAAATCATGCATCGCTTGAAGACAAAAACATTTATTTATTAGAAAATAAACTAAGAGCACAATCCTAACAATGTCTATTCAAAAGTAAGCCTCATTATGTTCAGTGGCTCTTACTCCCTGGTGTTTAGGATTGGAGCCAAAATACATTAGGTATATTTCAAAATAATATTGTTGGTTTACTTACTCAGAAGTAAGCCCATTGTGGTCAGTTAGACTTTAGGCTGTAATCCAAATTTATTTACCAGAAGCAAACACCTCTAAAGAGGCCAATTATCTACAATGGTTTGAAATAGTACCGTCTGTCCTCCCTCCATCGCATTTTGTCATAATTTTATATGGCATGATCCCATGGGTTTAATACTGGTATTTATTTATACTCAAGCCCTGAAAATGCCTGCAGACATGGCATATGGCTGCCATAGCACATCTCCTCTGTTTAAATCAATGTCTGGGGAAATTTACCACTTTTGAAAAGTTGATTTCATACTACTGAAAGGAACTTGGCATTCCTCAAAAACTTTTTTGGAAAACTATCTAGAAAAGGGAGGTAATTGTAGATAGATTCCCTTGAACAGCATGAACAATCATCGTCTGTGACGTATAGCCTGAAATGGGTAATACTGAGGAATGTGGCAAGGGAAGGGGGGAGTGCTCCACTAGCCCTTATGGAAAAAAAACACAATGTGGTGACTCAACGCAGGGACTAGATCACGCCTAGGATCATTCCACTTTGCTTGCACATTAGCCAGGTGTGTCCTGGCAAGGGCTGCTGACATTACAGCTACCACATCACTCAGTGCTTGAAGGTGTTGTTCATTTGCCAAGGAGATGTGGTGCTGCACTTTTGGCTGCCCCCTCATCTCTCACTAGCAAGGACATGGGCTCTCCTTGTCCTTAGGTTTCTAAGTATCTCTCATTCTCCTCACCTCTCAGTTGCACCAGCAACTTTAAAGACACTCTAGATAACCTTAGTTTTGGCAAGTCAGGCAAATGGCAGAAAGTGCACATTATGTTCACATTTTCTTCTTTGGTCCTTAGCTGACGACTGGGGAGAAGGTCGTTCTCTCTGCTGCAATATGCTGCTGTAAGTGCTGCAGGATTCATTCCATTGTTCACTATATATTTCCATTCTTTGTGATTGGTGGCAATGTTTTTAGCCTCATCAGTGGTCAGTTGCTGGTTCTTTAGGTTACGCTCAACTAGTTTGAGCCACATCTTTTTCAGTGCTTCTCTCATTGAACTCTCCAGCGGACAGGTCGTTCTTGCCAGAGGAGCTTATGTGGCAGCTGATTGGTGTTCATTCTACAGACTTGGCCAAACTATCTCAGTCTGCATTTTTGGATTAGTTCTTTGGCTGAGGGTTCATGGTCTCACCTTTTCTGTATTGTCTCATTATGGTGGTGATCACAGAGAGAGACACGCAGGATCTGTCTCAGGCATCACATTTGGAACATCACATCACATCTCTAACTTGTTCATATCTGATCCGAGCAGAGTCCATGTTTCTGATCCATACAGGAGAATTGGCAGGATTAGTGCTCAGAAGAGGCAAATTTTGGTGTTGGTGGAGATATTTGCCTCCTTCCAAAGGCACCATTTAAGTGAGGCGAACGCTGCTATTGCCTGGCCAATCTTGCTATTGACCTTGGCAGTAGATGCCATTTTCTTTCCTGCACCAGTGACCCCAAGTATTTGAATTCTTGGAGCTGCTCAATTTGGACTCCTTCTAGGTGAACAGTGGCCTGTGGTCCATCCATGGTTAAGACTTTGATGTTGTCCAAATTGATTCTTAGGGTATAGGATTGGGCAATGAGGGCAATGTGGTAAAGGATGTCAGTGGACTTTTCATCTGTGTTGGTAAATATGGCACTGTAGTCTGCAAACATCGGGTCTGTCAGGAAGGTGTTTATTGGTACTCTTATGGAACACAATACCTTTTACAGAACAAATGCAATACCTTTTTCAGTGAAAGGCAGAACACTAGCAGTATAGAGGAGCTTCCTTCAATGGAACATGTAGTCAGTTTTGCCCCTATGGAAACTGTATATCCTGAGCACTGAAAGGAAGAATTGCTTTGTCTTAATTATTTCACAATGCTAACTTGCACCTGTACAACCAAAGTATATGGCTATCAGTGTATCTAAAGCAGGTTAGGAGCAGGTCAAGAGGATATTTTCCTCCTTACCTGAGTTAACGTACCCTGCCCTTTAGGGCTACAGGGTATCCCTTAACCTGCCTTATATGACTACTTGGATCTTTGTCAAGCTGGCACACATCCATGTGTAAGGCCGCCTGGCCATCGAGCAGGGGTTAGGACAGTGTGCCACAATGCCACCTCCACCTCACACCCCCTCCCAGGCCTGATGCTCTCCATGTTCAAAAATGCTGTCATCTTCCTGTCCTCCCCACTGTTACTCTGCCACTGTTACCCTCCCCACTGTTACTCTGTTACTCTAGCTCCTGAAGGGACTGGATTTTCACCTTTAATCTGGTGCTGCCATTTCTCAAGTAACTTTACAAGTTTACATCATATTTGCAACACTTGGAATCAGTACAGAGAGGTTTGTACTGGCTCATGGGATCGCGAGGATAGGACTGCCCATTACTATTTTATATTTGCTTTCATCGTGAACTGGAGTCATCTTGGTAGTGTCTGTGAAAGGGGTACACATGGAAGAAATAAATCCCTCCAGCTAGTGCTATTTACCATTCTGAAAAAGCCCTAGCACAAGATATTAATACATCTCTGTGGTATTAACAAGTCTCAATGCTCCTGCAATATTTTTAATTTACGATCACTGAGTTTGGAATAAGCAGAAAAGGTAGGAAAAGGGCTAGGCATTTAGAAGACACCATCAGGAAATTCTGGGAAATGTTATTCTAGGACCTAAGAGGCTTTCAGGCTGTAGGGAATCCAGTCTAACAAGGAAGGAGGAGTGACTAGAAGTCTTTGCCATGTGAGAAGAACAGTCACAACCATGGCCTGTTCAGGGCTTGAAAACTTTGGATGCACTTTGGATGCACTTACTAATCACCTTGACTTCTGAAACCTTTTGCCTGAGCCTGGGTCAGCAAGTCAGCATAGTTAAGGAGAGTCAGCATAGTTAAGGAGAGCATAGTTAAGGAGAGATTCCCTTGAGCTTTATTACTGTGACAGAAGGTTGGCCCTTGTGCAGCTGCTTTCCTGCAAACCATCCTGTAGAAACGAACATTTTGCCGAAGCATCCAACAGCAAAGCTTGCAGACTCTCCAAGGGGATTACATTGTTCATCCGAGATGCTTTAATTTGAAATTGCAGGGTTTGAACTTAGGACTTTAGAAGCCCCTTCCTGCTACACTGTACTCTTTAAAAAACAAATTCCTAAGGAGTAGTTTTAAATGGAATTGAAATTATCCCATGGTCGTACTCTGAACTTGTAGGTATTTCTTTCTCAGCACATTTTCTGATTCTTCTAATTTGAGCCAACACAGGCTGAACTTGAAGCTTTCCAAGCATTCTTGAAACTTTCCAACTCTTTATTACAGTGGCATCACTGTAATCTATATATATAAAAGGCATCTTCATCATCATCACTAACTCATCAATACCCAGCCAAAACCGCCAAGCCTATAAGCATGAAATTTAATGAGGGTGTTCCTTCCATAACGGAGGGATCCACTAAGAACCAGTTTTCGGAAATTCCAACCAGAAAAGGGTGAAAAGGGGCACAATGTGTTTTATAAAACTAATCATCGTCATTACTGACTCATCAACGCCCTGCCAAAACCGTCAGGCCTGGAAGCATGAAATTTGGGGAGGGTGTTCCTTATGTGATGGAGGGAGTCACTGAGAACCAACTTTCAGAAATTCCAACCGGAAGGGGGTGAAATGGGGTGCAACGTGTTTTCTTCCCTATAGTTTGCATTGAAGACTCAGTGACTAACGGATGCTCTGCCCCAACCCCTGGACCTAGAAGTGTGAAATTTGGTGTTCCTTCTGTCACATCAAGAATGGATGTGGAGAAATTTAACCATTAAGGGGCTGAAAAGGGGTGCAACGTATTTTTGTCCTACACTTAGCATGGATGACTATCCAACATCCATCCAATTTGGTGCTCAGTGCCTGGGGGGGGGGGGGTTTGGAGGAAGGGGTTGCATGGGGAGGATGTTGTGCATGGGGGGCTCTTGCACATGTGGAGGTGATGCGCATGGAGAGGTGATGTGCATGTGCAGATGCTGCGCATGGGGGACTGATGCACATCGGGGGAAGTTGCGCATGGGGGTTGATGTGCATGGGGTGATGCGCATGGGGGACTGATGCAATTGGGGGTTGGTGCGCATGGGGGTTGGTGTGCATGGGGGGATGATGCACATGGGAGGTTGAAGCACATGGGGACATGATGCGCATATGGGGATGATGCACATGGGGGATGTTGCACATGGGGGTTGATGTGCATGAGGGGCTGATGCGCATGGGGGACTGTTCAGCATAGGGGGTTGATGTGCATCGGGGGACTGATTTGCATGGGGGGACTGATGCGCATGGGAAGTTGATGCGTATGGGGGAATTTTACTCCCGCAACGCGGGTATGCTTTTTGCTAGTTTATTAATATAACTCATAAATTAATATGTAATTTAGTTCATCACTGTAACTTATTACCCTTCTTACAGTGGCATCACTGTCGGGGTGCAGGCTGCGCCAAGTTATGCACACAGAGGGGAGGCAGTGACACCACTACTTGCCAAAATTTTTAAATCTGATCTTGAAATATAACCCTCACAAAAGATGCAGGTAGTGTGTACAAGATCAGTATCGTGTATTTTCAAAATTGCATGTACAGTAATAAAAGCACAAAAGAACTAAAAGGACAATTGGAGAGAACAAGCAGTTTATTCCCACCTCAGTCTTGCTCTGGTGCATAAACAGAGTAAGTGAAATGCTGTGCACAGCCTCCTGCACTACTTAAACTGTTATTTTTCTCTATCTTTTTTTGGAAGCGAGGGGAAGTGCATGAACTTGAATTTGTGCAAGTCAGTTGCACATCAGATCCAGGCTGCATTTATAATGTTCTGTTGTTTCAGCAGATTGCACTCCCCCACTAAGTTTCTTTGGAAGCTTCAGTAATTCTTCAAAGGTATTTATCAGAACAGACCATACCCTCAAGGCTCTCAAGAGACTTCAGATTGTTAACATCCTGGCTGATGGCAAGCAAAGCATAAATGGATCTTTAAATGGTAGAAATTCAGCCTTTTGACAGATGACAGAAACAAAAGTAACAAAACTTTTGCTAAAACGATTTAGTGATGCAATAATATTTTTCTCCTCCAACCAGGATAATGAGGGTTGACGTAAATGTGACTTCATGACGAGAGCCTCGGGGTATAAAACAGTTCTGAAACTACTTATTAAGGAAAGCACACTATCATATATAGCAGATTCCTTCTCAAGAAATAGGGCAGTACAGCCAAATGGTACTTTTTTCCCTTCGTTTGCAAGCAGTATGAATTATTTCCTACACATTTATGAGTCTAACCCTTCAATCCAGAGTAACTATGGGAAGACATAAGAGGCACTTACTCTGGATTGCTCTACAAATTTCCCATAGGTGGCACAGTAACTACATTGGTGTAAAAGGTCCTGTAGTTACTCTGGATTGTAGCCTTATAGTGCAATCCTACATCTGTCTACTCAGGAGTAGGTCCTATTGTATTCAGTGGGGCCTACTCCCAGAAAAGTGTCTTTAGGATAGCAGCTTTCTTGGAGCAGGCTTGTTTTGCCTGCTCACCATTGTGCCTCTGGGAAGCCCATAAGTAGGAGAGGAAGGCACAGTCTTTTCCTGCCACTCCTCTGCAACTGCTCTTCAGGAACACAGCACATCTGAACAGTGGTGGGATTCAAATAAATTAACAACAGGTTCTATCTATATATATAAAAGAGAAAAGTCACTGACTGACTGACTGACTGACTGACTCATCACCGCCCTGCCAAAACTGGTGGGCCTAGAAGCGTTAAATTTGGGGTGGGTGTTCCTTCCATGACTGTGGGGTGCACTAAGAACCGGTTTTCGGAAATTCCAACCGGAAGGGGGTGAAAAGGGGCGCAACGCGTTTTCCTCCCTATACTTTGCATTGAGAATTGCTGACTCATCAAGATTCCTCCCCAACTGCTGGGCCTGAAGCATGGAATTCTGGGAGTTCCTTCTGTCACCTGAACACCCACCAAGAACCATCTGGAGAAATTTAACCCTTCAGGGGCTGAAAAGGGGGCAACGTGTTTCTGTCCTATACTTAACATGGGAGACTGAACAACATCCAGCAGGTTTGGTGCTCAGACCCTGGTGCACTGGGGGATGTTGTTCAGAGAAAGAGATTGCGCTGGCGAGGATGCTGCGCATGAGGGGAAATTGTGCATGTAGGAAAGTGGTGAATGTAGGAAAGTTGCGCAGGGGGGAAGTTGCATATGGGAGGAAAATTGCGCATGGGAGGAAGTTGCGCATGGAGGAAAGTTGCACATGGGGAAAGTTGCGCATGGGGAAAGTTGCGCATGGGAGGAAACTTGCGCATGGGAGGAAACTTGAGCATGGGGGGAAAGTTGCTCACGGGGGAAGTTGCGCACGGGGGGAAGTTGCGCACAGGGAAAGTTGCGCATGGGAGGAAGTTGCGCATGGGGGAAATTGCACATGGGAGGAAACTTGAGCATGGGGGAAAGTTGCTCACGGGGGAAATTGTGCATATGGGAAGTTGCGCATGGGGAAGTTGCACATGGGGGATGATGCACATGGGGGATGATGCTCATGGGGGAAAGTTGCGCACAGGGGAAGTTGTGCATGGGGGAAGTTGCACATGGGAGGAAAGTTGCGCATGGGAGGAAAGTTGCGCATGGGGGAAGTTGCGCATGGGGTGATGATGCGCATGGGAAGATGATGCACATGGGGGGATGATGCGCATGGAGGAAAGTTGTGCACGGGGGAAAGTTGCGCATGGGGGAAGTTGTGCATGGGGAAGTTGCGCCTGGGGAAAATTGCACATGGGGAAAGTTGCACATGGGAGGAAAGTTGCGCATGGGAGGAAGTTGCGCATGGGGGTAAGTTGTGCATGGGGGATGATGCGCACGGGGGATGATGCGCACGGGGGAATGTTGCGCACAGGGGAAAGTTGCGCACGAGGGGAAAGTTGCGCATGAGGGGAAAGTTGCACATGGAGGGAAGTTGCACATGGGGAAGTTGCGCATGGGGAAGTTGCGCATGTAGGAAAGTTGCGCATGGGGGGATGATGCACATGGGGAAAGTTGCGCATGGGGCAAAGTTGCGCATGGGGGATGATGCGCATGTAGGAAAGTTGTGCATGGGGGAAAGTTGCGCATGGGGGAAGTTGCGCATGGGGGGAAGTTGCACATGGGGAAGTTGCGCATGTAGGAAAGTTGTGCATATAGGAAAGTTGCGCATGGAGGAAAGTTGCGCATGGGGGATGATGCGCAGGGGTGGATGATGCGCATGTAGGAAAGTTGCTCACGAGGGAAGTTGCACATGGGGAAGTTGCGCACGGGGTAAGTTATGCACGGGGGGAAGTTGCGCACGGGGAAAAGTTGCACACGGGGAAAATGTGCACGTGGGAGAAGTTGCACGTGGGGAGAAGTTGCGTGTGGGGGATGATGCGCATGGGGGAAGTTGCACACAGGGGAATGTTGTGCATGGGGGTAGGTTGCGCATGGGTTGTTGATATGCTGTGGGGGGATGTTGTATGGGGAAGTTACTCCCACAATGCGGGTACGCTTTTTGCTAGTGTCCTAATAATCTAAATTAACAACAGGTTCTACGTCCCATTAGTAACTGCTTCTCAGAACCAGGCGCTCATTAGCGAAGGGTTTGATAGAACCTGTGAGAACTCCTTGAAGCCCAACACTGCATCTGAACCTGGAGGTAGAAATATAGTTATTTTACTGTTGTTCAGTTGTGTCCAACTCTTCATAACCCCTTCATAACTACAGTACACCCAACCCTCCAGCAGCTTCTGATGTCCATCCAAATTCATGTTCATAGCCTTGGTGGCATTATCTAACCAACTCATCCTCTGCCATCCCCTTCTCCTTTTGCCTTCCCAGCATCAGGCTCTTTTCTGAGGAGTCCTCCCTTCTCATGATGTGGCCAAAATATTTGAGCTTCTGCTTCAGTATCTGTCCTTTCAGTGACAAATGACTTGCTTCTGTTAGGTCCTTACCATTTTCTGACTAGCAACTAGGCCTCCATCAGTCTTGAAAGACTATGGTATAATGCTTGACGCTGCATGCAAAGCACAAAGGCCTGGGTAGATTAATATGGAGGATAGGCTGTTACCCAAACAACAAATCCCCCCTCTCCAATCCACTGAAATAGTCCAGTGGAATGGCAGAGCCGATACGATTGGTTCCAGCTGCATCGCAGAGCTGGGTTAAGTACAGGAGCACCCTGTCTGTGGGAACCTGGGTCTCAAATTTTTTTTTTTACCATTCACCACACTCTCTTTGTAACTACAGCGTGATCTACATATGTGGGGTACAGACTGTTCATCTTCATGTCATGCCTAGTGAGAGTTCACCCTCAATTTTGGCAGATCAAGCTTTTGTTAAATGCAGAAGCAGCCACTCCACGTTTTTTTCCAGGTCACTTGTTTGTCTGAATTTAATTAGTCTTGTAATGCTACTTACCAAGAAGTTGAAGGGGTTCTATACTACACTTCAGTGACATTATGGTGCCTGAATACTCAAGCACATCTACAGTCCAGAGTGACCATATGACTGGAAAAACCCAGATTTATCCAGATTTTCAGCCTCCTGGACGAGTGTCCTACATTTTGGCTTCATTTTGAAACTTCGTAATAGTGCACAGTACCCCATCATGCCATATGTTGTTGGATTCATATTGAAGAGCAGAATCAATGCGAAAATCAGTTTTGAGATATCTCCTTCCTATCAAAAGTTATGGCCAAAAAACTGAAAAACAAAAACTATAAATAAATACTTTTTTGGCATTTTTTTAAGCGGGTAGGAATTTTGGCCTTGGGGTTCAGGAATTTTGGGTTTGGCATCTGGTCACCCAGATCTACACAGAGTGAATGAGTCAAGTGTAGACATTACTTGGTCTTCGTGAAAGCCTTGCAGAGCCAACTCAGATCCTTACTATTTTTCAGTTGTGTCAAATAAAAAACAGTTGTTAACATTTATAGGGCTATTTACTAGCTTATGAGACAGCTTTGCTACAATGTGATTGCTACTCCATTTATAAAGATATATCAGAATTCATATGCTGCTGAATTGTACATGCAAGGATATTTATTTGCAACAGTAAAACGAGGGCAAAGTATTTGTGTTGTATACACAGTGGTATAATACAGGATAATATAATCTATATTTCATTTGCTATTTTGTTTGCCATTCACATAGTTTAGAGAAGTACATTTGTGACATTTTAATGGCTGTTTAGGTTTCTCCCATATTGAACCACTTGGCATCATCGGAAAACCAGGGGATCTAGATATCCAACCATCACTTCAGACCATAAATGAACTAGTTTAAAAGCACTGGTCACTGTACCGATCCCTATTTTTCTTATTGCTTACTTTCCTGCATTGTGAGAGTTTCTTATTGCGTATATTTATTAAGATCAGGAGAGCAACTAGCCACTCTGAAAACTTCATGCACACAACTTGCAGCTAAGCTGCAAAGGATTTTTACAGCAAAAGTCCATAGCAGAGATGAATTAGGGAAATCCTGATTGTGTAGTCTCTTAACAACTATGCTACACCAACATAAAAATTATTTAAATGAACAACATGATGCTCAGAACTTAAAAGCAAAGAAGGACACAGAATAAAGTTGGTGATTCATGTGAATGTCACTTTAATCCCCCCCCAAGCAGTCCTCTTCTCAGGTTATGTTGGTACCTTGTCTTGGTTATCCACCTAGCTGCTTTCTACAGCTGCCATCTCTTGTTAAACACACAGAGAGAAATCTCTTCTGACAGTCAGAGGTGAGGAATGTTAGGCTGCTCCATTGTATGTTGCAATATATATTTTGTTTTCCCAAAATATACCACATTCTCTCTAATTGACTAGGACATTCACAAACATCCTACACAACCCAACCTTGTTCTTACCTGTGAGTCTTTCTCAGCCCTCTGCAATGCTCCTATTTCAGAGGACGTAAATCTAAAAATAGAGGGCAGAGAGCCAAAGGGAGCAACTTGCTTGCTCTATTTAATTCAACCTTATTTGCAAGACTGAATTTGAAGGCTCTGCACAGAATCTTTCTTTTAAAATGTCACTAAAGCTGAAATCCTAACCCCCCAGTTAGGCTGGCACAAGTGCTGTGCTGGACTGAGGGTGTTGCAAAAGGCACTTAATGCACCTTGATGCCATAATGCACTTGCTTCCCCACACCTCCACAGAAACAGGGTGTGGGTGAGTTGTGTTGGCCTAAATTGGTTAGGATTGCACCTTAAGTTGCACTGATAGGCAGATGTGGTTAATCCCTTTATATTTATTTATTTAGCATATGACAAATACCTGGACTTATGGTAAACCAGATGCTAATGTTCCATTGCCATGTATTTTGAGAGCCAGGAATTCCACATCGATGTCTGGCTGCCAATTGTTGCTAGTTATTTAGTTCACATTTTTGTGCTATCTGGGGTGTACCATGATGAGGCGAACTAGCATCACACTCTTTTCCCTTAATAAATTTACTGGAAAGAGCTTTTAATAATAATCCATGATCTTGGTTTTTAAAAAATGTTTTGTTAAATATTAATCAATTATTAACATTAGTTAATTAATTTAGTTAAACATTAATTAATTAACTAATTCATGATTATCTAATGATTGGGCTAGCAAGTGACAAAGGGTACCTTATGATTGTCTTCCCATTTAAACACACTCACATAACACCATTCTCTTTGCATCATCACTTCCAATTCTGGTCTGGCTGTCCCCTGCAACTATGTGCCATGGACCAACGGCAGCAGGAAATAAGGGGACAATGACCACTAAGGAGAATTCCCCCACCACTGAAGCCCAGATTCCACAGAGTAAGTATGTTGCAGATCCAGGGAGCGAGAGGCTGCTCTTTCTGCCAGTTCCCACCCTGAATCTACCTGAGGTAAGAAACAACTAATTTTGGAAGAAGAGACAATTTTTAATAAAAAAGAAGTGTGATTTCATCAAAGCTTTTATTGAATTGTATTAGTGAAGTAGAAGCATCTAAAAGTGAGGTTCCATTCTTTCCCAGTAGAGCAGTTGTGAAGTTGAAAAATAGTTTGCAAGGAGAGAAGTTGCAAGAAAAACTTGCAAGTTAACCAAGAGACACCCTAGGAACAGAAGCTCGTAAGGGTTTGCCAAACCAATTACTGTATATAATTTGTCACAAAACACCACCTAATACAAAAAATTTTCTCTTAATAGATTGCACCAAATTATTTGAATATGTAGATGGCAAATTACCAGAAATTGACTATACAAGATGTTTGTTCTCATTATGGAAAAAGGTGGGGTATAACAAACAAACAAACAAATAAATAAATAAATAAATAAATGATTTATATCTGCAAATGAGACAGAGGGTGCAATCCAGATTAACTACAGGGAGTCCTTGCTCCAACGTAAGAACAATTTACTCTGGATTGCAATATGAATTTCCCATAGGTTTTCACTAGGTGGTCCTATAACTATGTCGTCATAAATGTGTCTTATGTGCTCCCGTATTTACTCTGGATTGTAGGGTTGCCTGCCTCAAATTAGTTGTGGCATCTGCCACATAGCTTCATTATTTTATCACTGGCAGGCCTTTGTTTGTCTGTTAGTGGATAACCTACTCTTTCTGTGAGGAAGGACAGTCACTTGATATCTCCCATTCTTAATAAATCAAACGACTGAGTGCAGTTGAGGAAGAATGCCCTTTTTCATAGTGTCAGGATGATTTAAAGCAGCATGTCAGATACTGATGAGTGAACTCTGCTACCCTGGGAAAGGACGCTGATCCTATTAAGACTGAAGTGGAGTATCTGAGGAGGAAAAAAAGCCATCTGGAACTAATAGGCCCCTTTTGATACAATGTTCATTTTTCGAAAATGGCACTGAGATCTCGTTTCACTGGGTGTAATTTTAAAAATATGTAGGCCAGAGATTCACCCCAACTTGTAGATTCCTTTTCCTCATGTCTATGCATTACAACTATGCAAGCCAACTGATGATGTGCTTGGCAACAATTGTGCCAGATGAATAATAGGGTCCTCTCATGGCACAGATACAAGAAACAGCTTGTTTGTTATTTGGCCCAGTGCAAAGGAATGACATGGGAAAACCTGAGCTACTCAAATAGGACCTCTTGGCTTCTTGTTCATGAAACAGAGTCTCTGGAACAGCGACTAACCAGATGCACTTAAAACCTCTAGTACATATGATGATATGGAAATCAACAGGCTGAACTGAAGCTGAGGGGCTGAGAGTATAGGAGGTTTATGAAGTGATAGTGAAGTGCCCTGCTGTTGGGCAGATAATTTGTTGTAGGTAGAATAGGAAGGTTGAGGGAACCTATGAAGAGAGAGACAATTTACAAACGATTTTATAGGTAGATAAAACATAAATGGACTCATATCAAGTGGCAAAACAAGGGCGGTTTGGGGAGTGTGAGATGCATAGGTGACCACACTACTGGTCAAAATTTTCATGTTTGAGTAATACCAACTGATGCAGAAGCAATTTCATGCAGAATGTAAACAAATTAACCACACTGAAATATATCTATTTGATCAAACGTTACATCCAAAAACCCAGTAGAGTGGGGCAATGGTACATTACCATACCCACAGCCTAGGGTGTTCCCAGGCCACTGCATGGGAGGAGGTCCATCATGGGGGTAACAATCTGGCCTCTTGCACTGGGTGATGCAAACTATAGTGAAACACCCCTGCTTATATAATCTAATCAGCTGTATTCCAGTCTTGGAAGAATTATCTTACAGATTGAGAAGCCATTTTTCTTAATATATCCATGCAGCCTTAACAAAAATCATCAGCAACACTGGTGCAGTCGTGAGTCTGCCCAACAAAGAGGAATGCTATACAAATGTTATACCTGTTGAACATTGGATAACATATCTTATAAACACTGGATTATTATTTTGACAAGTTTTCTAAGGGTTTGGACAAAGAGGGCAAGGAAAAGAGAAATATTTGAATCTAACAGTCCAGTCCATATGTGCTTGTTCAGTGCTGCAGCAGTGCTGATGCAGACGAGTCCTGTGGAGAATTTTTGGCTGCTGAAGGTTGTCTTGGCATAAGGAAGTATTTGTCCCCTTGCCTTACAGGACAATCCAGAGCAACTAATCTGTCCACATAAGAGCCCTCAGGTTGCCCTATCTAACACTAGGTTGGAGCAACTGCAAGATGCTCCAGCCCAGTTACTCTGAAGGAGGCTTAGGGCAGAGCAAGGCAAGATAGGGTGCCCTAAGAGAGGTGGAGCTGCTCTGCCCTAACTGGGGCAGCCTAAGCAGCTCAGGAGAGGCAAGTTGAGGGCATGTTTAGCATTGCCTAGGGCAGAGCAGTTACTCTGTATCCAAAGCCTGTTTCCAAGGCAGAAATGCCCTCTTCCAGCCCTCAGAGTTATACCACCTCAGGAGCAGGTATAGTAATGAGTACACCCATAGGGGTCCATGATAAGGCCTGAGTAAGAATGGCAGTGTTGACCAAAAATCTGAGTTCTTGACCATCCTAGCTGCAACCCCTTCCTCTCAACCTCAGGATATGGAACAACTACGGCTGCCCACAAACCTCAGGATACAGCAGGCCACTCCAAGAAGCCCCTTTATTCACTGTAGAATGTACTGGCATCTCATCAGGGACTCCTTATAAGGCAGGCACCCAGTGGCGTCACCAGACTGGTGCGGCTGGTGTGGGCTGCATTGGGGATGCGCTCCGTATGGGGTGATGTGCCGGAGGAGTTTGACTGTCCTTTGGCAGGCCCCGGGCGTCAGCACCCCCATTCAGGCCTGCTCCAAGGCGGAGAATCAGCCAGAAGCTGCCACTTGTCTGAGGAGCTGGCCTGAACGGCCATCTGAGGTGCACTGCGCAGAAACACACTGAGCATGCCGAACAGCTTCAGAGGAGACTTCCTTAGAGCAGAGAAAGTCCGCGCCTCTGCACAGCCGTTCGGCCTCACTCAGGAGGCGGAGCGGCAGCCGAATGGCTTCAGAAAGAGTACTGCACAGGCACCAACTCCGACGCCTGCACAGTCTCCCCCGAAGCCAAAAGGCTTCAGAAAGAGTACTGCGCAGGCACCATCTCTGACACCTGCGCAGTACTTCAGAAACAACTGTGCAAGCGCCAACTTTGGTGACTGCGCAGTCCAGGTAATGGGGGCGCACATCCCAGGGATGATGCACAGACTTCCGCACCAGGCGATGTGCAGAGTCATGTTACCACTGTAGGCACCACAGCTGTTCCTTGTTCAGTGTGATCTGAGGGGTGTCTCCTCAGGAGCAAGTCTTCCCCTTGTGTCAATTACTTAGCATGCTCTGGAGCAGTTGGGCAGCCCAGGCTTCCCGACTCTCTGGATTCAGCATAACTTTCTGCTCTGGATACAGAATAGTTAGGAGAGTGCAGTTAGGTCAGAGCAGGCTGAATTTGCTCTGGATTGTGTCCTTAGTGCAGTGGTTCTCAAAGTGGGGACTGGGATTCCCTTGGGGTTTGTGACTTCACTTCAGGGGGATTGTGAAAAGCTAGGCACTGCCATCTTGGAATGTGGCACAGGTGCTGCCATATTGGAATGGGGCATTCTGGCTTCTTTCTTGGGAGTGAGTCTCATTTAATGCAACAGGTCTTACTTCATGACATGGAGGAGCTCTGGCATCACAGTGATGGCACTTCTTGTTTCATCAGTGACATCATTTCCAGTGGGTCCTGGACAGATTGTCATTCTCAGAAAGGAGTCAGAGGTTGAAGTGCTTGAGAACTACTGCTTTAAGTTAAGTTCCAGGGGTGGAACCCAGCCCATTTGAGCCCAGCCTAATTGCAAAGTGAGCATTACATAATTAGTTTAAAGGGGTGCATGCCTTACGTATCTTTGATGTTTAGATGTAACCACCATCTTTCTCATGGTATCTAATCCTTGTAACACTTCCAGTGCCACGTGTGACCTGAGTGTGACCTGAGCATAGATCTGTCACATCATATATGCCTTTCGATGGAGTACAAAAGAAGGAAAAGAAAGCTCACAGGTAAACGTGTCTGTACCAGCTCTCTGATCAGACTTCAACCTGGCTCAAGCCAGTCTCTAGACAGCCAATTGCCTTGGCTCTTGCTTCTTTTCATTTGTATTTTATATTCTTTGACCATGAATCTGGTTTGTGATTATAAAGGAAAACGTGAAGACAACACAATCCTTCAGCAATGCTGAATAAAACAAATCTGTAAATAATAAATAGTACTGAACAAAAACTGAATATTTATAAGAGCAAGCATAGGTAGGGAAAAGTACATTGTCCACGCCATTGGGCAATATACTGAAATTACCTTGAAGACTGAACCTATTTGTGATTTCAAAAGGTCAGCAAAAAAACTTATAGCAGAATAATAGTATCTGGAGCTGCCTCCTTATCCTCTAGTGGCTGGTAGAGAGGATACCCCACTACAGCATCCAGTACCACTACTTCATTCACCTGTAATGGCTGGCACACAAGATAGGATTTTCTATGCAGTCTTTAGAGGAAGCAGCATAAATAGCAGTGCTGGATGCCTTGGAAAGAGGTCAATGAGACAGGCAAGGTTCAGGGGACTTAGCTCTCTCCCTTAACATCCAGTGCTGCCTTCTCATCCTCTAGTAGTCACCAGCTGAGGGAATGTGGGAGCCCAACATGCCCTCTGTGCCCATTAGAGTGACTAGTAATGGCAGTGACAATGGGGAGAATCCACTCTCCCAATGGTTCCAGTTAATAACAACAACAAGGTCAACATGGACTGTACTGTAATTTTGAAAGAAATAATGATGTCACATTAAGAACTCAGAGGAAGAAAAAGAAGAACTAACAGGTGCAATGTCAAAAAATCTAAATATACAGAGATGTCTCTCTAACAATTGCTCAGAGGAGAACAAAGAGCATAATGGCATGGCAAGGCAGTAAAGGATGGTGACATTTTACACTTAGGGCACAATCCTAACCATGTCTTCTCAAACGTAGGCCCCATTGTGTTCATTGGGTCTTACTCCTTCAAAAGTGTCTTAGCACTGCAGCCTTCATTCCTCAGAAAGTTGAAGATTTAAATGCACGGTGACATATAAATGGGGAGACTTAAAGTGGAGACCACCTGGACTGTCATTTGTGTTATAGTTCCTAAGCACTAGCAGAACAATTTCACCAAACAGACTTGAACACCAAATGTCTTCTCACTGAGCAGCTGTTTGCACGTTCTGACTTGGATTGGTTGCCAGCCATCATTTCTGGTCACCTGCTGTTGCTATCAACCTCTTTCCAGAGTTTCTTCAAGCACACTAACATCTTGGGGGATGAGAGATGTCTCCCCTTTCATTTTCATTCCTATAATGATGCACTGCTTAATGTAATATGCATTACTAGTACATGGCATGCATTATGGCAAAGGAGCAGAAGCTGATGCGGATCTGGGAATGGAAGCTGCTAAAAAGAAATGAAGGCCTTCTCCAGAAGGAAGTTTTTCCTGATGCTTTAGGAAAAAAACAGAAGCTGTACCACCCAAGACCATTATCTACGACTGCAAACCTATTTATGTTTTCCACATTCTGCCTGGAGTTCCACTGTGGAAGAATGAAGAGATATAAATGCAGAGAAAAAAATTATATGTGGAAAACTTGAGAGAACGGGGAATATACCAGGAATTAATGGTATCCAGAGGGATATAGACAGTTGGTCCTGGTAATGTGCCAAGAGGAAGTGAATCCTGCAATTGGGTATTAATAGGGGAACATCCATAGTTTCATGTACTAGAGACTGTCTTAAACTAGGAATATAAATCAACAGTAATACTGGGAATATATTATGAATAACATCATACCCAGCCATAAAAGAATGATGGAACACAGGAGACATAATAGCTGCACACTGCAGTATCTATTTTTATTTATCTATTTTAAAATTATGTTTATTCTTGTATATTTTAAATGTTATAGGCCATCTCGAGTTCCTTTTGGAAAGAAAGACGGGGTATAAATCAATGAAATAAATAAAATAAATAGTGCAGAGAACATCCTTGCTTCTTTTTCCATGTCATGAGCAATATCTAAAAAGAAACAGTAAAAAAATTACAAAATCATAATAATGCACCATTAAATTCTGCAGTTGAAAGGATGCAATTCCCAAATACAATTAAAGTGTTTGGTCTTAAAAAGAAAACACAGCAAAGAAGATTCATGAGTCACTTTTGTACTGTTCACACACATTTAACTAACAGCATTATTTCCTCAATTCCCTGCAAGGAACATCAGGCTTATAGCTGCCGTGCTAGAATATCTCTGTAGAATATCATTTGTTGCTATTACTGAACCATGCAGTGGTATATTTGGTCTTCATGAACAAATCCTAAGAATAGATTTCGTAGCACTGTAATACCGCAGGAACAAAAATGCACTTCTAGAACCAGCTACATATTTCAGTTGGTGTACATCGAAGGGAGTTTGCAAATCAGCCAAAGGTTTGTCCTTCTTTCACACAGCTCTGGTATAGACTCACCAGAGCAGTGTTTATAAACTTGGGTTTACCCACCCCATCACTTCAATATTTTATTTTTAATATACTGAATCATACTTGATGTTGTCATGGAATGTGACTGCATTTGGTGGCATGTTTCAAATATTTGCTTTCAACAGGCTTCTATATATAAGTTTTTAATGATAATTGTAAATGGGACTTTCTCCTGAGTATGTATGGGTAAGATGATACCCTAGGATTGATAAAAAAATTTCCTGCAGGATGATGAAATCATTTTCAGTCATGACATAACTTCTGGTGGGTCCCAACAGATTCTCATTCTAAAGAGTGGATTCTGGTATTCATAGTTTGAGAACCACAGCACTTGAAGCAGAACCAACCCTGTCCTCCCCCTACTTAGCTGTTCCATAAAGACAGTCTGTGAGGAGAGAATTAGAAAGGGAATGTTAAATATATCCCATTACCCCTCCATAAGACCCTCAACCATCAGTGGAACTGATCTCCTTGGAGCTGTGCCAGTTAGGCACCAGAAACTCACTTCTTATATCAAACTCTTCAGTTGGCATTTGCCCTCGGAGAAGAAAAATATTTCAATCAACTTTTTAGTGTGTCGCTTTCAATCAGGTGCATAATAATTTCTGACATTATGTTCCACGTAATTTATTTATACCTGTTTGGACATTCCATTCTGTGTTGCTTGTTCAGAAGTTGCTTCTGTTTGTTTTAGGATCAAAAAGCATCACTGTTGGGTTTGGGGTTTTGTTTGTTTCTTTGTTTTTTGGTAACACAGCCCATACTGAATTGATTGCAAATTGAGAGCTACTGTTGACCAATTTCAAGCCTTTAATGTTAGTAAAAAAATTGATTTTTTTTAACAGTAACCTGTAAAATGAACAATTATTCAGTGTCTGAGCTCACATGCCAGTCCTCTCCACAAGGCCTATTGGCACCAAACTTGGTGCCCCAATTCTTGTTTGCTGTGATGAGATTATGTAAATGAAGTTCTGTTTGCAACAAAATTAAAATTGGATGTGTTCAGTCAACAATTGTGTACATTGGCAAAGTTGCATGTTTAATGTTTCTAGGCTACTCGGTGCTCTTTGGGACTGATATTGGAATTTTACAAGAATTTTTAAATATACAATTTTACAAGTGTAGCAGCTGCTCTTGGAAAGAGCAACATTTAATAGATGGGCAGCCTAATACTAACTATAATCACTCCATGTGACACAACAGCACCAGCATGGGCATCACTGCATCCTGTGGCATGCTTTTGGCTGCTTGAGGTATATTTAGCTTAAGGAGCCATTGTCCTCTTTCCACAAGGTAAGTCTCAGCAGTCAAAATGAGTCAACTCAAGACTTGTGCCAGCAACATCACTGGTGCAAACCTGAATGATCCATGTAGGATCAGGACTGAGAAGAGGGTTTGGAGATGGCATGCACTTGGGCCACCGAACCCCTCCTGGCTTGTTTTACCACCCCTACCCCATTGTTGGAATATTCTGCTCTCCCCTTACACTTTCTATACCTGTGCTGAATATAACTGATCTGGCCAGCTTCCTAAAGATCATTGGCACCAGCAGGAAGGCCCTGGCCTTCCCACCATTGTGCCTGCATCTTGCACTGCTACAAGTCCTTTACAGCACTTTTGCAACAACTCATGTTGGTGGAAAACAGATTTCCCTTTTTATTTATTTAGTTGTATGGCAAAATGCAACAGCATTATATAAAATTCACACATATATAGTATATGAACAGTTATTAGGATCCTGCTCCTATGGCCATCTATCTAAATAATTTAACCATTGGACAGCAGTATCCAGCAGTCATTCAGTTGTGTCCGACCCTTTGTGACCCCATGAACTGCAACACGCCAGGACCTCTGTCATCCACCAGCTTCCAAAGTCCATCCAAATTCATGTTCATTGCCTTCGTGACACTCTCTAATTGCCTCATCCTTCGCTGTTCCCTTCTCCATTTGCCTTCCATTTTTACCGGCATCAGACTCTTTTCTAAGGAGTATCCTTAGAATAGTATCCTTATGTTGGTGTAATTCCTGCAGAAAGCTAGAGTTCCCTTTAAGAAAGCATTCTATTGCAATATGATGTAATATCTGTGGAACATTCCTGCCATCACAACTAGGATTATCCATCAGCCCCCACTTGCATTTCCAATACTGGCATTAAGTGCTGCCCAGTTCCACATTGTGAGATCACAGCCATAGCGATGTTGTACTGGGTCAGGTGCTAGATTAAACAAATCTGGATTAAAAATTTCCTATACCTGGCACATAATGTCTCAGTATCAAAATCTTTTCTGACTATCTGCTGTCCCAGTTTCCACAATGGATTCCAAGATTTAAATATTTGATCTAAATATTTGATCTAAATATTTGGTCATGGCAATCCTCAAGAACAGGTAACAGCTGGGTTGCCTCATATTTATTCCTCTTCCTTTTTAAAGCTAGTTATCTTCTAAGATTTGGAGGTGATATATTAGCAATGGTAGCCAATCAGTATATTATCAGTCTATATACCAGGGTAAATATATCCATCTTTATCAGAGGGTATACTAGTATATTAGTTGGTGTATTATTGGTATATTAGATTGTACTGGTGGCCAGATTCTGCTGTTGCAGGCCCACATTAGCTTTGGGCTTTTATACTGCATCTTTTAAGGTGTCCATCTCCAAAATATTAAAAATTATAATAAACTAACACTTTAAAACAAGAACCTAAAATTATATACACTGAGCACAACACTAAAATAGAATATACCCAAGAGCAATATGAAAGATCTTGCAAAAAAAAGCAGTGTTCCATTTATGTCTATGTAATTCCCCATCCAGTTGTTGATATGCATGTGTTACTACCAGCTGTATATGATCAAATATTTTAGATATGTACTCCAGCAAGATTCTATTAAGGTGAGCCATTGTTTTAAACAGGTACAATAAGGTCCATGTACAATAATAAATTGCTAAATACATTTGTGCTCAGTGAAAGATGAATCATTATTTTATTTATAATAGATGAGAATCATGAGCCTGAAACAGAATCTAGACAAGACAAAATTAGTTTGGTATGGTATTCAACTGCTCTGCATGAACCAAGCTCGTCTTTGATTTTGTCAGAGTTGTTGAATCTTGGAAAGTTTAATTATTTGATTTAACCCATAGGCCGTAACAAATCAATCATAGATGTTGAAAAGAATTTTAATCAGTGCAAAATTATAGTAGATGTATCCATGATACATGGCAAGTGCACATTTCAGTCCCATTGATCACACTGTTAAAAATGTCAAATTATTCTTCTCAAAAATAAAAACATAAGAAGAGCTAATATTAACAATTAATTTAAAACAATATCTGGTTTCTCAAGTTGTTACTAAATTTTGCTAGTAACTCAGACCAAGGATGTCACAGGACAATATTTTGCCTCCAAGCAAATATTCTAATTTTTGATATAGAGGAAAATAAAATGGAGGTATCAGTGGACATATACTTGGTAATGATTTCTTTACTAAACACATTGCTCATGAGTGAATTACTTTGAGCAAACACTTAAGTGTATCATTGGAGCTGATGTGCTTAACTTTTCCATATTTAACAGGAGCTGCAGAGGCCCTGCTTTGGTAAGGACAGCATTCAAGTGTGTGTGCATGTGTGTGAACTCATTTTGACTCTGAACTAAGACTGCAATCCTGAAGTGCACTTAGGGTGCAATCCAGAGTAACTACGGGGAGTCCTTGCTCCGGTGTAAGAACAATTTACTGTGGATTGCAGTATGAATTTCTCATAGGTTTTCACTAAGGGGTGATGTAACTATGGGTGCATGTAATGACTCTTACATGCACCCGTATTTACTCTAGATTGTAATGATAGGCTAGCCTGTCTGGCACTTGGGCCAGCCTAATGCCAGATAGGCCAGCCTAGGTACACTAGATAAGGTTTGGGCCAGCTTACATCCACTTAGGCTGGCCCAAGTCAGATGGACCTTTACCAGCCTAGAAGTGCCAGCCTAGGCAGTTCAGCAAGGGTGTGTTGAGACTGTATTAAGCATCTGTCTATCTACAGTATTTATATACCGCTTTTCAACTAACAAGTTCACAAAGTGGTTTACAAAGAAAATGGGAAAATAATAATAGCTAATTAAAAGCTAATGGGTCCCTGTCCCAAAAGGGCTCACAATCTAAAATGCAAAAAAGAACACCAGCAGAAGCCACTTGAACAGACATTGCTGGGGTGTGGAGGGCCAGTTACTCTCCCCCTGCTAAATAAAACAGGAACACCCACTTGAAAGGGCCTAGAACAGTGCAGTTATGCTGTATCCAGAACTTGTTTTGAGGGGCAGACATGCCTCTTCACAGCTCCTCTGATTTAGGCCACCTGAGGAGTAGGAATACTCCTGAATACTCCTGAAAATCTGAATAGATCCATAAGAGTCAATGATAAATCAGAGTAAATATGGAAGCAAAATCAAAAATTCTAAATCTTAGGTCCAGACTAAGCACCACTCCCGCCTCTCATCCTCAGGGTATGGCACAACTACAAAAGTCCATCTCAGGTTATGGCACAATTCCCACAACTCAGTAAGCATGCTGCCCTTGTGTTGCTGCCACTTCAGCGGCAGTTAGGCCAGCCTAGAGGCCGTTTAGCAGTAGGATTTGCTCTAACTGTCAGCTCAGGATATGGCCTACTTAGGCCAGTTTAGCTTTCTGTCCTAAATTAGGATTGTACCCCTAATTTGCTGTGCACTCCCAGCTAGCAAAGGCAGGAAGCGTAAGGGAAGGATTATACACACACCTTCTGCTTCTTCCTTGCAGATCATTCCTATCCTCACTTGTAGCACAGACCTCAGAAGCCCATGTTTACTTCTTAGCCTAATTTACTCTTTAAAAGTACTGTAGAATATCTTCTGTGTGATAGAGACAGATGTTAGATGTGTTGCTGGATTGCATGGATCACCCTTTCAAGGGCATTGTAGGCAGGGTGACCAGATGCCAAATGCAAAATCCCTGAACAGCAAGGCCAAAATTCCTACTCCCTACCTGGAAAATGTAGGACAAAATGTAGGAAATGTTAAACTAAGCTAAAAACACTGGTATTGCTTTCATGTACATATTATATTACACTATATTACTTATTTTAAATTGAAAAATGATGAACTCTCCGCTCACCCCGTCCCAGTCTGGTTTGGGGGTTGTGGAACCAATTTTGGGGGTTCCCAAAGTTTTCCAAACAACTTTGCCAAATGAGGCATTCGGCTTCATGTAGCTTCAGTTCAGGTTTGAATGAATTGGGGAAAAATTGGCACTTGTGTTTTGGCATTATGGAAAATAAAAGCCGGTATTTATTTTTATGCCCAGACATTAAGTTTTTTGCAGAGGGTGATCAGATGACAAACGCAAAATTCCTAAACCCCTAAAATCCCTAAAATTCCTATGTGCTTTAAAAAATTGAAGGACACCGCAAAAATGTAGGACACATGTAGGACATGTTAAAATAAAGCAGAAATACTCATATTGTTTTCCTGTACTTAATTTCAACCCTTTAAAATTGAGAACCTTGTAAAATGCATGATTCAGACCCAGACATTAAAGCAACCATTTGTAGTAGCATAACACAAGTCAGTGACTCCAACGTATGTGGTTCAGACCCAAACACACACACACACACACACACACACACACACACACATAAAAGCAAGATATCAAGCAACCATTTGAAAATCTCCTTGAGAGATGAAAGTAGGTGTTTTATCCTGAAAGATACCACCTGCCTGCCCATGCAACAACATCACAATAGTAGGGCCTTTTCAGTGACTGCTCCCCAATATGGAATTCCCTTCTCCTAGAGCTGAGAACTGCTCCCTCTCTACTTCTGGCGGAGCCTTATAATGCTTTTGATTAATATCAGACTGGTATGTCACTTTATTCTTAACTTGTTTTTATGTTATTTAGGCTGCAGTGCTGTTTTTAAATGTTTTTATATGTTTACATTGTCATCTTAATTTTTATGTGGTTTTAATTTTTATGTATTGACTTGTTTTTAGCCACTTTGAGTCCCACTTGTGGGAGAAAGGCTGGGGGGATGGATGGATGGATAATATGCAAGGTGTATTCAGGAAAAATAGGCAACTGGGGAAAAGCTCACATGTCCACCCTCCTGTACTTTGCACTAAGGGGTGAAAAGGGAAGCAGATGGTCTCATCAGACAACAAATGGCATGACCTGAACATTGAAGGGAAATCTACAGGAGCTTTGTTGGTAAGAGAAGGCTGTAGGCTTTTTTTTGTTTGTTTCCAGCAGTGAAGACAAGCTAGCACTGTGATAGATCCCTGTATTCTCCTAGGGGACATTTTTGTTTTTAGATACTTGGAAAAAAACAGAAAATAATAGCAAAGGCAATCCACACAGCTGCCTGTCCAGTGTAAAGGAAACAGAAAGCCAGTAGAACTGCCTCTCCCATAAATTGGTGGAGGTGATCCAGTTAAAAACTGAGGTGGGGATTAAGCTTAATTAAATATTATTAAATCTTGAATTTTATTAAGATGTATTAAATCTTATTAAATCTAATTAAATCTTGCTGGACTCAGCTTGACTAGGTGAGGCCACTGCTACAATGGCTACAATGGCTGCCCAGTCATTTCCAGACTGAATTTAAAGATCTTTAAAGCCAATACAGTTTGGGTCCAGGGTATTTGAGGAGCTGTCTTCATCCATACAATCCAACCTGTCAACGTAAGGTCATTTGAAGGGGTCCTGTTGACTGTGCCACCACTAAGGGAAGTGAGGGTTGTGGCAGCTAGGAACAGAGCCTTCTCAGTGGTTGCACCCCAGCTGTAGAACTCCTTTGCCAGGGAACTGAGGAAAGCTCCCTCTTTACAGAGCTTTCAGTGGGGCCTGAAGACCTTCCTATGTGTTAGGGCTATGTATCAGGTGGAGGTTTGATTATGTTTTTAATCCATGCTATTAGCCACCTTGAGTCCACTTTATGGAGAAAGGTGAGATACAAATTCATCAAATAAATACATAATAAATTAAGCAAAGCCCCTCCACCACTGTAGTTTTAAACTGTTTTCCTTGCTGTATTATTAAAGAAAATAAAGGATCTAAAGCACACATTCAGATACTTGTCAGATTTTACCATAACACAAATAACAGGCAAGGAGGAGCTGAGCAGGCAGATGAAATCCAGGAAAGGGGTGAGATTTGCAGCACCTGCTGTACACATCAAATCCAGACCCAATTTCCAGGCTTGATCCATCTATCCAAGTCAGTGTAGACTTGCCCCAGCAATTGAGCTGCTGCAGGTTTGGGTTGACCCATAATGGCCAGTGGTACTAATCCTTTGTCAAGGGGACAAATGAACCCTTACTCCAAAGAGGCCTTCAGGAGACAAAACTCCTCTGTGGGATACTGCAGAAGCCATTCAGATTTAAATCTAAAAACAAATCCCTGTCTTGTGGAGAGTTAGATAGGATTGGGCTAGTAGTCTTTCCAATACATACTTCCATTCTGTTTTGGTGAGATTGACCATTGGGGAGTCTCTTGCTTCTGTAGTCACCCTCACCTCTAGAAGAGCTAATTTCCTGGCAGCCAACCTGCCCATAGTGAAAGCAACACTTCCATGCTGTTCCTCCTGTGGCTGGGTGTCCGCTGGGCAGAGGGAGAGAAGAGCAGTGGAGAAGAGGGAAGCAGCTCAGGGCTAGCCAGAAGGGAGCAGGGGAGAGAGAGGCTCAGGATGGAGAGAAGGAGAAAGTCGGGAAACACTTTGAAGGTGTCTTGGACTGCAGCCTCCTAACCATGTATACCCAGAAGTGAACACTATTATGTTAATAATAGTGTTAATAATTATTATGTTAATAATAGTGAACACTATTATGTTATGTTATGAACACTATTATATCCTGGGTCTTACTCCCTGGAAAATATCTTTAGGACTGCAGCCTAAGTAGACTTCATAAGATCATGCACATTGAATGCATGTTTTGAATTCAATCCCAGTGTTCTGTCATCATTTTTACATCCAGTTAAAATTTTTATATGAATATTTTGGGAGTTGTGGAACCAATCATCTGAGTTTCCATTATTTCCTATGGGAAAATCTGCTTCACATAAAGAACGTTTCATGTAACAAACATGCCTCCAGAACGAATTAAATTTATTACATGAGGCATCACTGTATTGGTATTTCTCTCTCCAACCCTTTAACAACTCCTTCTCCCTTTTAATACCTCCATTCCCCAGTGTCTGTTTTAAAACTCACACTAATCACTACATCTTCCTTCTTGCTAAGCCACTCCGAAGAAAAGTGGGTATCCTGACTCTTTTTTCCTCCCCTCCTTTTACTTTAATCCTTACCTATCCAGATGGAACTGGTTTCAGTTTAAACTGAAACTATCCAGATGGAACCAGTTGTAAAGAGCCAGGAATGTGTAATGGCTGGGAAGCTGGACTGCGATCTGGGAGATGCAGGTTCAAATTCATCCCCAACCATGAAGCTTCCCATGTGACCTTGGGCCACCTACTTCACAGGATTGTAATGAACAGGGTGACCAGATGCCAAACCCAAAATTCCTGAGCCCCAAGGACCAAATTCCTACCCTCTCAAGCCAAAATTCCTACCCGCTTAAAAAAATTGCCAAAAAATGTATTCTTTTTGTTTTTATATTTTTGAAATTTTTTTGTTTTTTAGACATAACTTTTTATAGGAAAGAGATATCTCAAAACTGATTTTTGCATTGGATTCTGCTCTTTAATACAAATCCAACAACATATGGCACGATGGGGTACTATGCTCTGTCGCAAAGTTTCAAAAAGAAGCCAAAATGTAAGACAATGAAACCAAAATGTAGGCCACCCGGACAGGAGGCTAAAAGAGCAAAAAATAAAATCTCTGTAAGCATTTGCATTGGCATTTGTTTTGGCATGGGAAAGGAGAGGTATAATAAAATACCTACCTTAAAATAAATAAAGAACATAAAAAGAGCTTCCACTGGATCAGGCCAAAGGCCCATCTAGTCCAGCTTCCGATATCTCACAGCAGCCCACCAAATTACTAAATTTTCCTATATACAGTAAAACCTCTGAAAGTTGACCACCCAAGGAACTGAATGAAAGTGGTCAACATACAGAACAACTGTACTGATATGTGGATGTACTACATATTATTGTATAGCAAAAATTTTCACTCAACTTGCACAGAAAAAAGGCAGAAAAGTAAAACCTGGTTATTTTTTATATGACTGCTTCATAATTATGCCTAACTTTCTTTCACAATGGTTAGATCCATTGCAAGTAAAATGGTTTGTGTGTGTCTGTGTTGTGTGTGCATTTGTTTCATTTTACCATTGGCTACTTCTTAATCAATCCTGAAAAGGAAAAAGAAAAATTTAAGTCTTTGTACAATTTGTATTATGAAATAAATTCATATTTGTTAAGCTGCCAAATCAGAGTAAAAATATTCTATACTTTTATATTTTTCTTGAAATAAATTCATTGCTATCAATTCTGGATTTCACTTTTTCTTGTCTTTGGTGCAGCTGGACTCAATATCAAGTTATACAGTGAAAGTTAAGAGTTAAATTAATACTGTGTGCAAAGGTTCTATTGGGCAAGATAAAAGTTCCAGAAGTGGTCAACATAGAGAGGTTGGCTTTCAACAACTTAGCGAGGTGGTCAACTATGGAGATTTTATTGTATTTCAAAAGAATCTATGTTCTTTTGGAACACTAACCCTACAATCCAGAGTAACTACAGGTGCACGTAGGAGACATTATGTGCACCCGTAGTTACTGCAACACCTAGTGAAAACCTATGGTAAATTCATAATGCAATCCAGAGTAAATTGTTCTTACACCGGAGCAAGGACTCTCCATAGTTACTCTGGATTGCGCCCTAAGGCTACAATCCTAATGAAACTTACCTGGGAGTAAGTACTATTAAACACAATTGGACTTACTTCTAAGAAGTATGTTTTGCCTCAGTGTGTCAGTGAAGAACTTTCAACAGATTTAATAGTTTCCCATCAATAAAACAGTTTTTAACTGTTTTTCCCACAGTAATCCCTGTCAAAAGAACAAAACATATACAGTATTTGAAAGCTGTGCAACATTTTTTTCTCACTCATATAAGGTATATTTATGGGTCCCATACAGGAACTGTTTACTCTCAACTCTGAAGCATCCCTGACTGTATCTGCCTTTTTTCCTAACAGAAATATTACTGGTTCCAGCATAAATCTCCAATTTTCTCACTAAATGTCTAGTACTATTACAGCAATATTTTTTATAAAAATGGTATAATAATGTTAGTGCCCAGCCTTTCAGGAAAAAAATCTTGTGCTGCCTGAGTGAAAAAGGCTTGCCTGCAGAAAGGGCTTTATGTTCCTCTGCATGTATGCAGCCTTTCCTGGAGCTTTACTAATATTTTGGGAATTAACATTTTAACTCCCCATGGGGCAAGTGGAGGCCATCCTAAATATATTGCCAAAAGGGGAAAAAATCCCTTTGAAATAGAGCAGCCTGTTGGGCCAGAAGAAAACAACAACCCCTGGGGTATAAGCCTCCTTAATGGTCACATTTTATTGGCTGTAAATGCTTTTTTATCACCTAGAGGCTACAGTTGTTATGATTCACTGTGGGCTGACAAAAGAATGTGTAATAGGCATGCCTAGTACACTGAAGTCTCAAAGCTGATTTATTTAATCTTTCTTTCTATTTAAGGGCTGCTGTTGAGTTTTTCATCTCCACTTCATCAGACATCTGGTTGGTCATTTAGGGACCATTCTGCAATATTCAGATGTAGCACTATGCTTTGGAAGGAAAAGTTTGTGTGAGTGAATGTGTGTTTGTGTGTGTGTGTGCACATGCATGTGTGTGTTTAAAGCACTGTAACAAAACTCATGTACAAATCAGAGAAGTAATAATATTTCACTTTTGTACAGAGATGGTAAAGGTCCCTGGCAGTTTGCCCTGCCAGCCATGACTGGCTGCAGGTTGCCCTGCTGCCTATACAGGTGCCAGCTGCAGCTGTTAGGTGTGGCACTCATCTCCAATTTAAAGCTGAGAGCCAGTGCTGTCTGAAGACACATCCATAGTCACGTGGTCAGCATAATGTCATGGAACGCTATTTACCTCCCCACCAAGTGGTCCCTATTTATCTACTTGCATTTGCATGCTTTCCAACTACTAGGTTGGCAGGAACCATGCTAAGGATGGGAGCTAACTCCGTCTTGCAGTATCCAGGTCTTGGACCCTGGTCAGCTGGATGACACGCATGGTGTCTTAACCAGTTGAGCCACTGCAGCTCTATCACTGTGATACCTTTCTAGTCCTAGACTTTGTACAGAGATAACAATTATCAATGTACAGATTAGATTATTGTAAGCTTTATGGTACCCTTTCAAGATGGGTTAGTACAACTCTCCCCATATTGCGGATGGGGAACTTTGGTTAAGACAGAGTGGGCTTGCTTCAGCCCATCCAATGAGAGATTAAAATCAAGGACCTTCTGATTTCTAACTCCATCTCTAACCTACTAATGTTAAAAATCAATAAGGAGAGTAAAGGAAGCTATAAAAGGCAAGGAGGCTTCCCTTGAAAAGTGAAAGACTTGTTCAAATGAAGAAGGCTTGGTATACACAGATTCTGGCAAAGCAAATGCAAGTGGACAGTGAGGCCAATGAAGTTTGAATTTGAGGATACTGCTAACAGAAGAATATTCAATTTAGAAAAGCATGTACTGAATTATATCAAAAATAGTGGCCCAGTTATGGAGGTGGTTTGTCTGCCAAATGACAAAAGTATGACAGGATTGCTTCAAGAGGATATGGAGATTGACTCGGGGCTAAATTACTTTATTTGCATCAATATTCACTGAAGATGGTGCTTGAATGAACCATTTTTTTGAACAAGACGAATGAAGAAAGAAAAAAAATAGAAATGGCAGGAGATGACAACCTATGTCTAATTGAAACATTAAAAATTGATGGATGGTGTGGTATCAAGCTGAGATTTCCTAAAGAACTCAACAATTAAAATGGTTCATCTTCTGAAAAACTCATTTTCTAATCCATGTCTTGTAAGTGAGATGGCATTATGACTGACTGTGCTTACTAGATTGACAATATGGAGTTCACAGCACAAGGCTACATCTCGAAATCACAGCATACAAGTACACTGACCTGTAATTTTCAGAGTGCCAAATAGCCTAAATAATATAATGCCAGCTTCAGAGCAGGCTTGACATATACAAGGTTTCATATAGTTTCTTCATCTGCATAAAGCAACACATGGCTCCTCTTCTTTCAAAAGAATTTGCCTTACCTTTCCATAAGCACAAGGCCTGGCTTGGACTAGCTTGAGATTAGACTAGCTTGGACTAGCATTCTGAAATACAGCAATGCATAGACTTCCATCCACTTGACTTTCATTGCTTTGGTCCTTCAGTGGTTTTCAATTATATGCTTTCCTCTTTTGTCTGATTTTATCCAACCTTCCACAATGTCCTTTTGATGTGCCTTTTGATGCATGATCTTGACCATTGCTTGGTTTTCCTGACATACCCCCAAATCCAGAGTAACTACGGGAGCACGTAAGAGACTTTATGTGCACCCGTAGTTACTGCACCACCTAGTGAAAAACCTATGGGAAATTCATATTAGAATCCAGAGTAAGTTGTTTTTACAGCAGAGCAAGGACTCCCCGTAGTTACTCTGGATTTTGCCCATAGTAATCTTAAAAGCAATTAACATTCCATTTTTCAATCTATTTGCCTCTAAGGAAGTCAGTCCTTTCAAAGGGTAATGTGAATAATGAAATGTGATTGCTTTTAGGATGACAACTAAGCCTCAACTGGGCAACCTCAAAATGCCAGGTGCAGGGTGGGTACCTGGATGCAGTTGTCTTTTGTGCTCTCTGAGGCAACTGGTGGTCTGCTGTGAGCAGTGGCATCACCAGGGTGGTGCAGTCCGCACCAGATGATGCACCCAAGGGGATTGATGCACACTGGGGGACCAAAAAATTTTAAAACACACATAACTTTTTGAAATAGCACCTTCCTATCAAAAGTTATTGCCAAAAAACTAAAAAACAAAAGAACTAAAATATGCATTGATCTCTATGGAAAGTGATAGTGACCCATATTGCAGCTTTACTTGAAAGTAGGCAAACTTGGCTTAGTTCATTGGAAAGGGCAGGTTGAGAGGAATCTAAGGACATCAGAATTGTCCTGATCCAATGAATGCAGCCGCCACAAATGACCCCAGAAGGAGGTCCCGGATGATTGCACTGAAACTCATTGAAAATGGATGTGAACTGCACAGCTGTGTTTACTGGTGAGTAAGCAAGCATGCCTTGGCTGGAGTGGAAGGTCAGTCCAGGAGAGGACAAGACTTTCAAACTGGTCCCGATCAGGGACGTTACTAGGGCATTAGAAAGGGGTGGCAACCCTTGTGATCTTAATTGTAAAATCATGGTTTGAAGAAATAATCCCATCATGTTATACACCTTTGAATGTGTAATTTACAGCAGAATGCAGTGAAACAAACCACTTTGAAATATCTTTATTCTATTATAACGTGTGGCTAAAAAACCAGTGGAGGCAGGGCAATGGCACATAACCGCGCCCACCATTCATATTGTTACCCCACCTAATGTATGGAAGTGACGCGCTTGCCGCCTGCACCTGGGTGATGCGAACCCTAGTGACGCTCCTGGCTATGAGATATAGGAAGCTGGACTAGATGGGCCTTTGGCCTGATCTGGTGGAAGCTCTTTATATGTTCAACTACTTTTTTGGGAGGGGGGTTCTGATAAATCACTTAGGGTGCAATCCAGAGTAACTACGTGGAGTCCTTGCTCCGGTGTAAGAACAATTTGCTCTGGATTGCAATATGAATTTCCCATAGGTTTTCACTAGGTAGTGCAGTAACTACGGGTACACGTAATGTATCTTACGTGCTCCCATAGTTACTATGGATTGTAGGGATAAAGGTATGTGTGGATGGGAAATTTATAAGTTTTGGAACTGTTTTGAAACACAAAAGCTTTTTTTAAAAATGGGTGTAATGACTCATTTTTTTCATAATTCTTTTTAGTCAGTTCCTGCTGTTGTAGCATTAAATAAAATGTAGTATTCTGTTATTCTGACTGCAGGAGGCCAAAAGCACTTCGGTATTAAATGAAAATTAAGTACACAAAACATGTCTCTTCATTAGCTTTGCAGCACCTTTTTCCAGTCCATTCAACAGAGAAGTAATTCTTGGATTTGAGCAGAACTTACCATAGAGGTAATTGCTCCCTCAAACTGCTGTAATTATTTATTAAACAAGTTGAAAGAACTATAAGGATTTTTTTCTCCTTTGCAAGTTCCCACAAGAAAATTCTGACTGAAATAAATGGATGATTTTTCCATTGGCAGGCTAAATATACTAAACTAAACACTAAAATATACTAATAAACTAAATATATTTAAGTTTACAGAATGCAAAATATATGTATTTATCATAATAACATAATAAATAGTACTAAAAAGATATTAATTTCAGATATGACTGACTTCAATGAGTTTGCCTTTATTAACAATGGAAAGCCAAGTTTATATCCACAAGCATATTTTTTTTAAAAGCATGTCTCCTAAAGTCCTTCTTCTTCTGCTCCAGCTTTCTCCACCTTCCTTCCATTCTTTGAACAGAAAAATGGTTACTGATTTTTTTTTCTGTAAACCACTCTGTGGTATACAAATACTGATATTGTTGTTGGTCTTTTTCTTTCTGTTTCTTCCAAATCTCTCTGCCATCATCTCAACCTCTTTTCACTCTTGGTTCCTCAAAGTGTCTCTTCTCCTGGCTTTTTCTCTCAACTCTTCTTCCTGACACACCTGTCCTATAATCTTTTGTTTCCTGACTTTCTGACCCACCTTTCCTTCACCCCTCCCATCCTGGCTGCTTCTTCTCCCCACATTCTGCTTCTTCTCTTCATGGCTTCCAGAGTGCTCGGTGGATCACAGAAGGCTAGCAATGTCCAGCGTGCCAGTAGACACCAATGGTGCACTTTTCTCAAAGTTGCTTGCCTTTGACCACTCTGACCATGATTGGTTTCCATTTGGTTATTTGAAGGAAAGGCATTTTCAGTGTTTAGTGTGCTTATGTTGACTGTCATTCAGAGACAGCGTGAAAGTGAACAGTTCACAGAGTTAAATTTGTACTTATGAGGGAACTCATGTGCACCAAATCACAGGATATATATACCGTATCTATATATAATAGCGTAACAGTGTTACCGAGAATCTTTCCTGAATCAAAGATGTGGGATAAAGTTCTGCGCCTTTCATGTTCTAAATATTCTTTGCCTGTTTTGTTTCTTCCACCTGTTTCCCACCCCCCAGCACCACCACCAGAACCTCTTCTAAGGGAACATGTGTACTTCTGATAATAATAATAATTATTAGACAGAACATGTTGTATTTTGCTCTACTTTTGGATTGAGCAGAACCTCCGTGTGGATAGATACAATATCTTCGACTCCTGTTACTGCCTTAGCCTACAATCTGTTTCACATGAAAGGCAAATGCATTTATTTATATAAACGTTCACAAATACAGTATGTTCCACATGGAGAGCAGGAATAGTTCATTGGCTATTTAACCATCCATGAACATTGATGTTTGTCAGAGTGCCAGGCAGCCAGGCATCTCAGATTCCAGGCTGTTTAGAATGGAGTTGAATAGCATTGTGCTAATAATTGCCACCCTTTGAGATACATTAATTATTGTTAAATGCAATAGAAGCACAACACAGCAGAACAAAGCAGCTTAAGGAGAAAGAAGAATGGTCAAAGTAGGTACCAATTCCAGGATATAAGCTTTTAGAGAGCACCTCTCCTTGTCACTCTTCTCTGTTAGGCAGATATACCGAGAAAGAGCATCCAGGCTGTGTGCTTACTCCTGCAAGGGGACTTTAAGGAGATCTGTATTGAATGAGGTTGAGGTTCAGCACATACTTGGACTGCAAATCAACAGAGTTTGCCGAAATGAAACTTGCTGGCTTTGCTAAACCTCTTTCAGTCTGAAGTCCCAATGCCTCTTGGATCATTCCCTGGCCTCTATTCTACATGGGTCACCTCCATGAAGAGACTGCAGAGAGTCACCTCGCTGTTAGAAATGATTGCATAGAGCCACCATGAGACTCATTAGAAAACTGCTTGTATAGCTAGCCTAGGTCAGATAAGGTAAACTAGAACTTTTTTCCATGCTAACCCATTTCATCTTAAAGAGTTTTTCTGTATAGTAGGCATCTCTCTTTTAAGTCTGTGGTGCTGCATGATAATTCATGAACAAATATCTACCATTTTATGGAGGAAATGCTATCATGTACTGTATCATGTACATGTAAACTCTATATTGTGCACTGTGCATTCCTGTAAGGGCACAATCTTAACAAATTTAGACCAACCTAACTTACCTAGCATACATTCCTGTGGTGTATGCCTGTACAGTGGTCTAACCCTTCCGCCCAGGAGTAGGGCAGAAGTACCTTACAGCATTTTGTGTCATGCCCACGTCACTATGAGACTTATGCCAGCCTAAACGGAGGTTAGGACTGCAATCTAAGCACAAAGCCACTGCTGCAGATGAACAGTGTTAAATATGGCATTTGGTGCACCAATACTAGCACCTTATTGATGGAGTCTCAGAGATATTTTGTCAAAATCCAGCATCTTTTCTCCAATAAGAAGAGCACAATACATGCTAGATCAATTGACACTAATGACATGCCGGCACATGGCAATGTTGTCACACATTGTCATATGTTACCAATGCTAAGTACAGCAGAACAGTCCTTGCCAATAAACTTATGGTTGGTTTTACTGCAATTTCCACACAGTATGTTTGGAGAACAGGTTTTGGTCATTATCATCACATTTTTTTAGCTTCTCATTGTTAGTACCCTCACATTATTCCCAAGGACATCTTCACAACTTGTAATAGTGATCAAATCAAACACAGTCATGTATTTGAGCCTGCCAGTTGACTGACAATCCCTCTGTGCAGTCAAAGTCATGAACCTGAAGTGAGTTTATAGCAACCCAGACTACCATATGTGCCTGACTTTGGTTTAGTTGTCTTTTTTTTGGGGGGGGGGAAGGGGGTGAATTCTGGCCACAGTCTGCTTGCAAACTAAACTTGAACTCATGAAAAAATTGCACCCTTGGAGGTGTCTGGCTTCGAGCAAACAAAAGCACTGGTAACACAAATGGACAGTTGTACCTTAACTGAGGCAATGAACTGACCCTTCCCCAGAAAGTCAAAAGTTCATTGCCTTCTTGTGGACACTAGTCTTGATCCAGGGCAAGAACAAACAAGTCTATTTATTTATTTATTTATTTATTTATTTATTTATTCATTCATTCATTCATTCATTCATTCATTCATTCATTCATTCCCTGCTTTATCTCCTCCTTGGGCATTCAAAGCAGCACAAAATTAATTCAAACTACACAATATATTTTGCCATCTGTTTTGGGTGTAAAAGGCAGGTTCGCAGACCCCTCACTGTTAGCTGTTGATGTTCTGTTCCACATGCTATCATCCGTGCTCATGAATTGCTTTGCTGATGCTGCATCTAACCCAATTCTCTCCCGCCCCCACCCCCAAATCTCTGCAACTTTCTAGACCACCTCAGAAGATACTGAGATCTTGGTAACACTAACCCATAAACTCCTCCATCATCTGCCCTGGTTAAAAAGAAAACATGCTTGGTGCCTCTTTTTCATTTTCTCTTTCACCTAGCATGACCATATGACTGGAAATTTCCAGATTTGTCCTCTTTATTAGTCTTCAGTGTGGGTGTCCTCCAAAAGGGCTTCGTTGTCCTCCATTTTTATTTCATTTTGGAACTTTGTAATGATGTCCAGTACCCCATCATATCAATCCTTGTCCTCCTTTTGAGTTTTGGTCATCTGGTCACCCTGCTTTCACCTGGTTTGAGTGCTGTGTTTGTGAGTCTCAGGCTCTTCTATGTTTAAACTGCTCTTGGGAGGCCCAAAGTTTAGCTCCAGATCTCCTTCGAAACAGGCCATCCGTGATCATCACAGGGGGGTCTCAAACAGCAGGGCTGATTAGTAAAGAAATCCCTCTGACCATCTGTGACACATTCTATAATTAGGAAGCCACAAGGTGGGAGAGAAGACATTCCCCCAATTCCGCGAATGAAATAAGTCACAGAAGAGCTCATTCCTTGCCTGTGTCAAATTAATTAATTGGGAATTTTATGATTTGGTTGAGTCATGCTAATTCTAAGACATAGGCAGCAGGATTCGTTTCCAAAAAATGAAATGCTTTATTAAAATATCTGTTTGTTGCATGCTCTTAAAACATGAGCCTCAAACAAAAAAGTCCAAAACCATATAAAAACTTGATTTACACCCATGTTACATATGCATACAAGACCTGGCATACAAGGTTGCTCAAAAAAGGTAAAGTCTTGTGCAGAACACAATACATAGGCTGACTTCTTCAAAATGAGGGGCTGAAATCTACATTTTCAACAGGTAAAACATACATATTGTAAAACATACTGCATTGTAACAACAATGCAGAATTTTTCCATTATGAACCATTATATTACTTGCATTCTTTAGGAAGAAGAACTTTGGGAAAATACTTCTGTGTTTTGGAATGCAGGAACTCTGGTTTGTCAAAGGAATGCTCCAGTAGCTTCAAGAAAACTTATTAAATGTTTATATAGAAAGAAACTTAGCTAGTAAGAGGATTTTAAAAACTGAGCTTTGCAGGTTCCCAAAAGTATGTAAAATTTCTTTTAACACAGTCCTGGTTCAGACCATAAAAAGATGTGGTTGAAATAAATAGACGTGGCTGAAACAAGTAAACTCACAATTCCTTACTCATTACTTATGGATAGTGGTGTTTTAAAAATGTGGTGTTTTGTGTTTTAATTATCAACAAGATCCTTAAACTGCAGAAAACTATGGGCTCAATCCTAACCAACCTTCCAACACTGGCATCGTTGTACCAGTGGGGTACATGTTATAATCTGCAGGTGGGGGCAGTTACAAAGCCTCCACCAGATAAAGTAATGTTTGTTGCCTTAGTTTGAGTTACTTTGCCCTTATGCTGAAAACTTGTTTAGGATTGCACCCTTAGTTTCAGAATGCAATCCAAAGCATTCACTTGGCTGCCATGAATTCTTGCGCCAACCTGGGAGCATTGCTAACTTGCTGTTTACAATGACTCAGGAGTGGGGAGGGGAGCACTAGGATGCACAGCAGTCTCCCTGCCCCAGATTCTGCCTGGGGAATCTAATCTAATGAGCGATCCTAAACTAGGCTGGCAAAACTCATTGATTTTACAGTTCCCGTCAGTGGTGGGCTTCAGTGGGTTCACACAGGTTCTATAGAACCCTTTGCTAATGAGTGCCTGGTTCTGAGAACCAGTTACTAATGGGACATAGAACCTGTTTTTGGTTTATGTTAGTAGGACATATAACCTGTTGTTAATTTATTTGAATCCCACCACTGCCCATGGTGATGTAGGGAAGCAAGTGCAGATCTGCGTGCTGGCCTAACCCTCCCCCAGGAGTGGCGCAGAAGAGTCACCCTCAGGTCAGCACAGAACTTATGCCTAGGCTTAGGCCACATGACTGGAGGTTAGGATTGCAGCCTAATGGGTTAGTGTGACCTTTGTGCACACTGTATTAACTTAACAGCCCACGTGTTCATGAAATATATTTAAATTGTGTTGACTCAATGTAAGTAAATATTCACACTCTCTGTTGATCTTTGGCATGTAAATAGTTTTCTCTGCTTGAGTCCACATTTGATCTGTAAAAGTTTCATGGCCCAGTTATATCCTGGGTGAAAATTAATCTCTTTGAATCATTTTGAAATTGCAAGTTTTTGAACTGAATGCACTAATATTGTGAATTATCACAATCAACATCCAAGCATCTATTTTATTATTTTAATTGTTTCAACTTTTTCAAACTTGGAGAATGTTTTCTATAGGAACTCAGTATTCTCAGGAAAATCTGAGTCATCAATAATTTTATTCTCATCAACAGACCTACAGACTTCTCCTTCTGGCTAAACTGACTCATTCTGCTTCTTCCCTTTTTTCTCTTCTTGGGGTGTTTTTTTTTGGTCCCCTCATTTTCTTTCTCTTGTAAACTGAATAGTCTTCCACCATGTATTAACTAAGCCCAGATCTTTAAGATGTTCCATATAAGAAGATAATTACTTTTCTGTATAGGACCATCTATCACATGAAGGGCACAATCCAGAAGTGCACCCTAGTTACTCTGGAAAAGGCTTGGGCAGCTTAAGGCAACATAGGCTGTCCCAAGACAGGTGGACCTCGGCTGTCCTAACGGGCCAGCCTAGGCAGTTCAGGAGAGGCATGTTGAGGGCATGGTTAGCTCTGCCTAAGGCAGAGCATTTTGTATCCAGAGCCTGTTTCCAGGGCAGGAATTCCCTCTTCCAGCTCCTCAGCATTATACCACCCCAGGAGCAGGTATAGTGATGAGTAGACCCATAGGGGTCCATGATAAGGCAGAGTAAGAATGGCAGTGTTGACTAAAAATATGAGTTCTTGGCCAGCATATCTGCAACCCCTGCCAATCAACCTCAGGATATGGCCCAACTGCAGCAGCCCACTAATCTGAGGATACAGCCGACTATTCCAAGATGTCCTTTCTATTTACTGTAGACTGTACTGGCATCTCATCAGGACTCCT
Source organism: Cryptoblepharus egeriae (assembly GCA_030015325.1). NCBI lineage: Eukaryota > Metazoa > Chordata > Lepidosauria > Squamata > Scincidae > Cryptoblepharus > Cryptoblepharus egeriae. The sequence goes on along the minus strand of JAREYC010000002.1, from coordinate 84,026,635 downwards.
TATAATGCAGGCACCACTGCTGTTCTTTGTTCAGTGTGATCTGAGGTGGGTCTCCTCAAGAGCAAGCCCTCCCCAGGTGTCACTGACTTGGTGCATATTGAGCATGCTCTGGAGCTGCTATGGCAGCTCAGGCTTCCTGACTCTGCATGCAGCAAAACTTTCTGCTCTGGATTCAAAATAGTTGGGGCAGCCCAGCTAGGGCACTCCTCACTGCCCTAACTCTGGATTATGATCTTAGCCTCCCAGACTTGCCAATCCTCCCCCTGATTACTCTGAAATGGGCACATAGAATGAAGAAAATGTAAAGTCCGTGAGCAACTGTAGCTGTACTTTTAGCTGCAAGCATCAGCCCCAGTTAGGCCAGAATAAGCTCTAGCACAAGTCACCACAGAGTGTTACAAAAGTGTTATAAGATTCATTTGCCTCCTACATCATGGGAAGACCAATAAGTTGTGCTGGCCTTAGTTCAGATGTGAATTTCAGCCTTGTGATTCTGTAACATTGAATGACTGGGGCACAAACTGTGTATGTTTTGAGCTTCAAATATGTGCCCAGGAAGATCCACTTTCTGGAGCCATCACTACATAGGCAGCAAATCTGGGCATGAGAGTGGACACTGTTATATTGGCTTTAAGGGATCCCCCCCAAATGTGTACTTGATGCCTAGAAGAAACAATTCCTATGAACCATACCCCAAATCAGCAATGACATTTCAACCACATTCTGAGCCAAGAGTTCTCAACCAAGAGTTTGACAATCAAGGTTAAGTATATTACACTGCTGGTTTGCACTGCTGACCAGGATGAATTATTTTCAACTTACAGGAGCTGACATCATAGTCATGAGGAGTCTGCTGAAGGGGTTGCTGCAAAATTGGATTTTTGTTTCCAATTTTTACCATTTGGAAGCATAGAGCATATTCTTGGTAAGTGAAATAACTCCTCCCATCAGAAGCAGAAGCTCAATCCTGCAAATTATGTTGCTGCTTTACCCCTTCCTCCAACTCTTAGAAGTATAGAGTCAGAGCTTCCCTACCTAGGGTGTTGTTATTATTCAGTTTGGGAAGTTTTGGCTTAAACTATGCAGCACTTCATATCATGCTTGGACATAGCAAGGTGATGCAAGCTGTCACAGTGGCAGATTGTCAGGGGATATGGAGAAAGGGCATCAGATTCAGGGATTCTGTCATAAATGCAACCAACACTGATTCATTTTCTGCCCCCACTAAAAGTGAGCAGAAATTTGGTCACTCACTTCCTTACCTTGCCCTTCACGTGGTTACAGTTGTAGACGTGCTGGCTTTTCAATTTGATTTAGAGAGACCACATGAATGAAGGAGCTCTTTTGATCATGTCATCCCTATGGAAAGCCATAGGAAGGCCATCCAAATTGGAACGCCTGCACTTTTGCAAACAAAGAAACTGCACAAGGAGCACAGTAAATGTTTACATATTTGGGGGGGATGGAATGGTGCAACGGTGGCAGATACAAGGCAACAGCAGACAGCATTCTGGGTTATGTTGCCACTCTGCTTGGATCTCATCCAGATCCATCCAGTGGCTGCTTTGGTTTTCTCCAGAAACAGAATTGCTTTATTTAGCTTGTTGCAACCTAATACTATAATCTCAGTACCAGATGTCCCTAACACTCTCCCAAACTGTACATCTGATGAAGTGCAGAGCATTAATAATAGCAATAGCTCTAGCAAATGTGTTATTGCTGAAGGACCATCACTGAGGCTGGGTACACTCACCCGAAATTCATCAGAACCTCAGCTTCAATATCCTTGCACATTGTTGGCTTACAAACAATATTTATGCTGTCTTGAGATATTTATCAGGCATCACAGCTTGGGTTACCCCACATTGTTAGAGCAACCTTTGATTTTCCTAGAAATATTTTAGTTGATCATAGCTGATTTCTTAAATGACATGCAGGAGATGTGCTAGTGAATAATTTGATCGCTTGTCAAATATCATGCTGTGACTAGCATGATATCTGGGTTACCAGAAAACTGGAATATTTCTTTTCAGAGGCAAGTACATAAACTTTGCTCTAACATAGATTTTATAAGATCACTAAAGAGACACCTGCTGCATCAGACCAAGACAATCTACTGGCAATCAACTGTAGCATCCTTTTTCTCACAGTGGCAAATCAGATGCCTCTAGGAAGCTGAAGCAGGACCTGAAGGCAATTCTTCATCCCAACCCCATGCTGATATTGCAGCAAATGATATTCAGATGCACACTGTCCCTGAATTCCCATCTAGTCATCATAGCTTACAACAACTGCTTACAGAATTTTCGTCCTGGATTTCTCTAATCCAAGGTGGGTCAAGAATCACCAGTGGGTCACAAGCCCATTTTTGATGGGCTGCAAAATGTTTTTCAATGCAATCCTAACTTGAGCTGGATAGTCAGACTGGCTTCCCTGTTCTGTATCCAGCACAAGTTTGGGGCTGCTGCTGTTGTATTACCATGGGGCGAGGGGAATATTTTCCCTATATCCCACATGATGCAGCAGCAGCCACAATAGGTCTACTCAGAACTGCGCAACAATCCAAGCAGAATATAGCAGCCTGGAGCTCAACCAGCTCCACCTCCCACTCCATTTGTCCACTCACCCTCTGCTGCACATTGGCATTAGTGCCAAGAATGGATCCAGTGGCAAGTGGAGGGGGCACATGGTGCATTGTGGTATTTGCAATATTTTGCTTGCCATCAAGTTATTTTACAATACACTGTCCTTTTCTGATCTCTAGAACAGCATTATCAGTTGACAAAAGAATACTTTCTACTGCTTTAATATATTTCATATTTAAAAGTTGTTTTGAAAATGAAGTTTGTGAAAGAAAATTATCCCTTGCCAAGAACTGTAAAAAGAATAGTCAAATACAATAGAGCAAGGCGGAAACGTAATATTGAATGCAGCAAAATAATCCCTGTGAACACTTGAGGCAGGAGAAATCAGAACATAAAAAAGGCAAAAAATAGTCCACTCAATACTGCAGAAAGGACACAGCTCAACAGCAGGCACATCAACTTTAATCAGAAACTCCCCATACAGTAGTTTTTGTTTGTTTTTAATTTAAAAACTTAAATGATTGTCTGCAGTACTTATATTAGAGAACAGAATTAGAAAAGGCCACAATTCCCTCATCTCTTGTACTCTTAATACTTACCATGGAACTTTTGTGAAGTCTGAAAGAGCCAACAAATGTTTTTCATTGACAGTAAAACACAATTAATTTACTAAAATAGAACTGGAGATGCATGACCAGTCCAATTTTCCAAATCTGGGACTTGTGTGCAAGCCACAAATTGGATCCCGATATGTGCTATACATTGCCTGGGTAAATTGTATATACTTGCTTTGTTTATTGGTAGATTTTTGACTGGGGACTTCCAAATAAGCTCCCAATATATATAAAATACTAGCGAAAAGCGTACCCGTGTTGCGGGTGTAACATTTCCCCCTATGCCATCCCCCCGTAGCGCAGAAACACCCCATGTGCCACTTCCCCCATGCGCATCATCCCCCCATGCGCATCATCCCCCCATGTGCAATGTCCCCTCATACACAACTTTCCCCCATGTGCAACTTCCCCAATGCGCAACTTCCCCCACGCGCAACTTTTCCCCATGCGCAACTTTTCCCCACGCACAACTTTCCCCATGCACAACTTTTCCCCATGTGTAACTTTCCCCATGCGCATCATGACCCCATGTGCATCATGACCCCACGCACATCATGTCCCCATGTGCAACTTCCCCCATGCGCATTACCCCTCGTGCACATCATCCCCCCATACGCATCATCCCCCCATGCGCAACTTTCACCCATGCACATCATCCCCTCATGCGCAACTTTCCCCAAGCGCATCATCTGCCAATGCGCACCTTCCCCCATGCGTAACTTTCCCCCGTGTGCATTACCCCTCATGCGCATCATCCCCCATGTGCAACTTCCACCCATGTGCAACTTCCCCCATGCACATCATCCCCTTATGTGCAACTTTCCCCATGCGCATCATCCGCCGATGTGCAACATCCGCCAATGCGCAACTTCCCCCATGCGCAACTTCTCCCCATGCGCAACTTTCCCCAAGCGCATCATCTGCCAATGCGCAACTTCACCCAATGCGCAACTTCCCCAATGCGCAACTTCCCCAATGCGCAACTTTCCCCCATGAGCAACTTTCCCCCATGCGCATCAACCCCCATGCACAACTTTCCCCCATGCTCAACTTTCCCCCATGCGCATCATCCCCCCATGCGCAACTTCCACACATACGCAACTTCCCCATGCACATCATCCACTGATGCGCAACTTCCCCCATGCGCAACTTTCCTCCCATGCGCAACTTTCCTCCCATGCGCAACATTCCTCCCATGCGCATCATCCCCCCATTGCGCAATTTCCACCCATGCGCAACTTCCACCCATGCGCAACTTTCCCCATGCGTATAATCCGCCGATGTGCAACTTCCCCCATGTGCAACTTTCCTCCCATGCGCAACTTTCCCCATGTGCATCAGTCCCCCATGCGAAACTTCCTCCAGGCACAACTTCCCCCCATGCGCATCAACCCCCATGCGCATCAACCCCCATGCACAACTTTCCCCCATGCGCAACTTTCCCCCATGCTCAACTTTCCCCCATGCGCATCATCCCCCCATGCGCATCATCCCCCCATGCGCAACTTCCACACATGCGCAACTTCCCCATGCACTTCATCCGCTGATGCGCAACTTCCCCCATGCGCAACTTTTCTCCCATGCGCAACTTTCCTCCCATGCACAACATTCCTCCCATGCGCATCATCCCCCCATTGCGCAATTTCCACCCATGTGCAACTTCCACCCATGCGCAACTTTCCCCATGCGTATAATCCGCCGATGTGCAACTTCCCCCATGTGCAACTTTCCTCCCATGCGCAACTTTCCCCATGTGCATCAGTCCCCCATGCGAAACTTCCTCCAGGCACAACTTCCCCCCATGCGCAGCATCCTTTCCAGTGCAACCTCTTCCTTCGGAAAACATCCTCCAGTTCACCAGGCACTGAGCACCAAATGGGCTGGATGTTGTTCAGTCTCCCATGTTTAGGACAGAAACAGGTTGCCCCCTTTTCAGCCCCTGAAGGGTTAATTTCTCCAGATGGGTCTTGGTGGGAGTTCAGGTGACAGAAGGAACTCCCAGAATTCCATGCTTCAGGCCCAGCAGTTGGGGAGGAATGTTGCTAAGTCAGCAATTCTCAATGCAAAGTATAGGGAGGAAAACGCGTTGCGCCCCTTTTCACCCCCTTCCGGTTGGAATTTCCAAAAACCGATTCTTAGTGCACCCCTCAGTCACGGAAGGAACACCCAACCCCAAATGTTACACTTCAAGACCCAGCGGTTTTGGCAGGGCAGTGATGAGTCAGTGAGTCAGTGAGTCAGTGAGTGAGTCAGTGAGTGACTTTTCTCTTTTAAATATATCGATATATTTGGTACTTCTTTAGGAGATGCCAGTATTTTCTAGGTTTTCCCCAGGCACAATGATATTCTAAGGTCTATATATATATCACTGATCAAGTCCCCAACAATAGTATCAGTAAAATACCACAGACAACCAAATAGAATAGGATCTAGCAAAACTGTATTTATAGGATTAGGCAGTTAATCAGAGTCATATACAGTCCAGGTCATCAACATTAAGTCTAGCACACAATAAAGAATAGTCAGTTCAGTCCAGATATATTTACCAAATTACAGTCCGTCAGCTTTTCTTTCTCCTCTCTCATAAACCCACAAACTAGTACTGAGACATGCTTCTTTATATACATAATGTCATCTATACATATTAGTTCATACACCTTTAATTTGCTAATAGGATTACTACCATTGATGTCATATGTACGTCAACTTATTCTCTTCTGAGATAATCCCTTTACAAGCTTTACCTTTCCCCTAGTTTCACTTCAATTTTGCTGACTCATTTGACTTTATTATAGGTTCTTCATATCTTTACACATAATTACAAATAAATCTAATTCCACAGGATATCATTTTTATCCTGGCAATCTCCTCCAATTAGATTTGTTTGATTCTATATACATAATACAACATATATTACAGGATTATTTCTTCTTATACATCACAGTACACATATTACTCATTTACACATGTTATTTCAATCCTAACATTTCCCATGCTTGGTTATGTTTCATGGGCCCTAAAATTCTTGTAAAACAGTCTGCTGCATTTTTGTCTGATTCACAATAATTTAAGTTTATGACTTTATTTGCCACACATTGTTTTACATGTTTATAACGAATGTCCGTGTGTTTTGATCTTGCCTTCTGATTTAGAGATTTAGCCATTGCTATTGTCGCCTGATTGTCTTCATACACATCAACCACATATTTTGTATCCAAATTCAAGTCTTCCATTAATTGTTTGAACCATATTAATTCATTAATTAATGTAGATAAGGCACACATTTCAGCTTCCGAGGTTGACAGAGCTATTACATTTTGTTTAATTGATTTCCAATGAATTAATGATTTTCCCATATAGATTGCTATGCCTGTGTTTGATTTCCTTGTCTCTATATCAGACCCAAAGTTTGCATCTGCAAAAGCACTGAGTTTCAGTTCTTTATCTGGAATGATATACAAACATTTTTCTTGTGTTTCTTTTAAATATCTTATAATCCATTTCGTGGCATACCAATGTTTCTGGGTTGGTTGTTGATTAAACTTAGATAGTAAATTTACAGCCATGGTAATATCTGGCCTGGTCCATTGGCTTAGATACAATAGACTACCAATTAGGGATCTGTACAAGTCAATGTCACAAGGTTTACTTTCATTACAATCTTTATCGAAATCGACAATCATCGGTGTACGTACCCCTTTACATTGTTCCATTCTATATTGCTTCACCAAGTTTCCTATCTTTTGTCTTTGAGATATTTTGAATCCATCATCCACTTTTTCTATCTCAATTCCTAGATAGTTCCTGGCCTCACCAAGATCTCTTATTTTGTACTGACTTTGCATCTTTCTCACCAGTTCATCACCATCATTCTTAGAAGGACTAACAATTAGAATATCATCTACAAAGCACAAAATAATTTGTTTACCTTTTCTAAACAAACATTGTTCAGCTGTCCCTTGTTCAAATCCAAGACTTATAAGTGTATCAGATAAATGACTGTTCCACTGGAATGCACTTTGTCTCAATCCATATAGACTTTTTTTCAATCTCCAGCACTTTCCCTCCCTGTCTTTCACTCCAAGAGGTATTTCCATATAAATCTCATGTTCTAGGTCTGAATTTAAATATGCACATTCAAAATCAATATGTCTCAATTCACACTTATTCTTTGCCGCGTACGCTAACACTGCTCTAAGTGATTCTGCTCTTAGCGTCGGCGAATAGACCTGGTCAAAATCCTTTGCTGTCTGCAAATAGCCTTTTGCTACCAGTCTAGCCCTAAATCTCACTCCTCCATTTGCATCATTTTTCCTATTGAAAATCCATCTGCAACCTATGATCTTCTTGTTTACTGGACAATCCACAGTTTCATATACACTCATTTCCTGCAAAGACTTCAATTCTTTATCTATGGCTATCAACCACTGTTTCTTTTCTGTTGCACTCAATTGCTCTAAATCTTCATAGCTTTCTGGCTCACCACACTCATTCACATAATTCACACTTGGAGAATATCTCTCAGGTGGTTTAATTATCCTGCCAGTTCTCCTAGAATATGACTCCTGCCAGTTCAGGAGTCATATTACTGCTGCTACTTTCACTAGTGGAAGCCTCCTCCTCCTCCTTCATTGAATTCTGTTGTCTCTCAGGAGTTACTGCATCTTTCTTCCCTTTGCTAGGAGTTTGCTTATGTTCCTCTGGTTTTTCAGCTTGACTAGCATCAGACAAAATAGTTAGCTCATCAACATCTGCTAATCCATATCCATCATCAATCTTAGCACTCACACTCACAATAACTCTCCCATATTCATCACCAAACCTCATAGCCTTTCTATTGTTCTGGTAAACAAGAAAGTACATTTTCTTTGCTTTAGCTTCACCCTTTCTTCTAGTTTGTATTGGTGAAACAACATAACTTGGAGCACCAAAACTATGAAAGTGTTTAATTACTGGTTTTCTTCCACACCATTTCTCATAGGGTGAACAACCAAGACTTGTTGGAATTCATAGTAAAACATGAATATAAAGCACACTCCCCCCAATAATGGGGTGACAATTTACTGTCTGCTAATAGTGTTTGAATCATATTTTGCAATGTTTGTTGCCTTCTCTCAATGTATGCATTTTGGGTTGGACAATAAAGAGCAGAGAATCTGTGTTTTAAACCATATTTTCTTATTATTCTCTGAAAAGGTTCTCCTTTAAATTCCATCCCATTGTCAGACTGCACAGTCTTGACTTTTTCTCCTATTTTTCTTTCTACAAATTTCAACCATGATTCAAATTCTGCAGCTGTCTGCGTCTTATCTTTCAATAGATAGCAGAACGTAAATCTCGAGAATTGGTCTTGAATAGTCATAATATACTTGGCTCCCCCAAAACTTCTTTGTGGCATGGTGACTAGATCAATTGCTACTAGCTCCAGTATCTTGCTAGTTTCAACTTTGGCTGTTTTGTTAATATTACATTGCTTGCTTTTCCCAACTATGCAAGGTTTGCATTCAACATATTTAGAACATTTCTTAACTGTTACTGGTACAGTATTTTGTATTGTTTTCTGAACTGCTTTGAAATTTGCGTGGCCTAATCTTTTATGCCAAATATGAATACATTCATCATGAGGCTTTTTATTGCTAAATACATTTGCAGTTATCTCTTTTCCTCCTCCAGCCAACACATATAAATTCTGTCTTAGTTCAACGCTCAGAACCTCTCCATTTTCACTTAAGCATTTCTTATCTTTGAAAGTTACCTCATATTTAAGTTCAGTCAATTTGCTCACTGATAGTAGATTATGCTTTAAATCAGGTACAAAAAACATTTTCATTTTTCTGTTAAATTGTGGTACATAAACCAACCCTTGCCCTTTAATTTTAGCATTAACACCATTTGCTAAATTCACATGGTTATTTTTCATCAATTTCATATCTGAAAATAGCTTTCTCTCATTGCAAATGTTAATTGTGGATCCTGAGTCTAAGATCCATTCTGTGCTTACGTTATCGGCTTGATTCTCAGACATAATTAAATGAGAATAATGTCCCTTTTGATGTCCAGCAGGCTTCTTTCCTCTTTTCTTCCTGCAATCTCGCATCAGGTGTGAAGGTGAATCACATGACCAGCAACGTCTTGCTGTGTAAGCTTTCTCCTCCACTTCTGGTTGTTGCAAAATCATGGAACTGGACCCTCTCAGAGTCTGAATGTCTTTTCTTTTATGATATTCCTCAAGCAATCTACTTGTTACAGTTTGCGTTGTCAACTCTGCCCTTGGCAGCACTTCCAGATGAGAAACAAACACATCATAGGAAGCGTCCAAAGAAGATAGCAGTATGAAAACTTCCTGCTCTTCCTCAAAAATAACATCTTTGGCACTCAAGTCTAGCAACATAGTTTTTACTTTCTCCAGATGTTCCAGCAAATCTCCACCTGGTTCCAGCCTGGCTCTGAACAATTTTCTCATCAGACGTATTTGGCTGCCAACACTGTCCCACACATGAATAGCTTGCAAAACCTCCCAACATCTTTTAGCATTTGTAATTCCTCTTACGTGAATAAGCTCCCGATCCTCCAGCGTGAGTACAATTGTTGCAAGAGCTTTTTCATTTTGTTCATCTGTCATATCTTCCGGTGGGTTCTCAACACATGACCATAAGCCTTCGCGACAAAGTAACATGGATACTCGTTGTGCCCAAACTTGGTAATTATCTGCTCCCAATCGTGGAATCACAAATCCTGACATATTCAAGCTAGACACCATTATGCCTTGACTTGACTCAAACCTGTCCTCTATGTAACAGTGCACACCTAACTATGATTGCTGGGCAATACTGTAGTATCCATTAAGGCTTGATATCAGTGTTTAATTTGACCAAGAGCTGTAACCCGGGTAGCGTCCTAGATTAGCGCTCTGGGCCCGTAACTGTTTTATTGCCAGTATTTTCTAGGTTTTCCCCAGGCACAATGATATTCTAAGGTCTATATATATCACTGATCAAGTCCCCAACAATAGTATCAGTAAAATACTACAGACAACCAAATAGAATAGGATCTAGCAAAACTGTATTTATAGGATCAGGCAGTTAATCAGAGTCATATACAGTCCAGGTCATCAACATTAAGTCTAGCACACAATAAAGAATAGTCAGTTCAGTCCAGATATATTTACTAAATTACAGTCCATCAGCTTTTCTTTCTCCTCTCTCATAAACCCACAAACTAGTACTGAGACATGCTCCTTTATATACACAATGTCATCCATACATATTAGTTCATATACCTTTAATTTGCTAATAGGATTACTACCATTGATGTCATATGTACGTCAACTTATTCTCTTCTGAGATAATCCCTTTACAAGCTTTACCTTTCCCCTAGTTTCACTTCAATTTTGCTGACTCATTTGATTTTACTTTAGGTTCTTCATATCTTTACACATAATTACAAATAAATCTAATTCCACAGGATATCATTTTTATCCTGGCAGGAGACCCTAGTCAAAATACTGTACATGAAACCAGAGCCCAGACAAAAATGTAATTAAAGCATGAATAAACTTAAATTTTTACCAAACACTAAAACAGCCTTAGGGGCTGAGAATGCTTTCACTTTCCTGCAATCTTCTCTTGGTTCTCCTTCACAGGAGAGTTGGCTTTTGTTAGTTCTATGGCAGTGGGTCCTAATCTTTCCATGAAGGTTGGGATCACTGGAAAAATTTGTTGGGAAGGGGCGATAACACTTCCAGGATCATGCCACTTCCAAAAAAGTTTTTTTTAATTATACCTGTGGTTACTATGGCTCTTGAGATGGTGTAAAGAGCTCTCAGCCTCTTCTGTAGACTGACCTGCGCTTCAGAATGGCTCCTTATTGAAATTTTGTCCCATTTCCAGTTTATATTGAGAAACTGGACATGGGTCATTATCATATAATGGAGAAACTAAGAGAGGCAGGGACACCCACAGAGGGGACAGCAGGCTCAAAGCAGCTTCTAGAATGCCATAGTGACCCCTAGATATGCAAAAAAAAACCCAAAAATCCCACAACACCCAATTTTTTGCTGCGGCAGAGCCAGTAGTATACTAGTATTGCATTTGCCACCATCCAAACCTCATGCTGCATTGCTGACTTATTAAATCAGGCTCAGTCAGGTCACAACCCAATCCTGCAAGAAAGACTTCTGCTATTGGACCAGACCTTGCAGTGGTGGCACAAGATATCGTCCAAAGAATTGTTCTTCACGCCACAGCATCAGACATTGCAGAGAGTAAAACTGACATCATTTTTATACTACACATGGCTTTATGGTAAAACAAGTTAAAAAAGAAGAAGTAAAACAATACTTCTTTGCCCGTGACACATGCTGTGTAAGATTCCTTTGCAACACCAATAGTCCAGTCTCTCAGAACAATTGCAAAGAGGTTAGTGGTGAGTTGAGGAAAGGTAGGTCAGCAGGGAAGGGCAGAATGTGGTGGAATGGGAGAGGGTTAGAAGCAGGATGTGGTCATCCTTGGGCAACTTATGCAAGATGCTACTCCCTCATCAGCCAGCAAATCCCTTTCTCTCCTCAGAATTGTTTTAGATAAACAGAAGGAACAGAACTGAGTAGATCTGTTCCTTGGATCTTCTTATCCAAGGAAAAAAGTTGGGATAAAAATTGAATAAATAAAAATAAATAGACCAATTAAAGACTCTTGTGCAGCAGAGTGAGCTGAGTAGAACTTCGCCCTACTTTCGTCTCCTGTCACATCATGACGTACTCTCCACCAGGACAGACCTCAAGACCCTGGAGTAGTTGCACAGGGGAGGGGAAGAGAAGAACTGAATCCAACTCTCCTGTTCCATTGAAAAGCCAGCTTGAGCTAAGTGAATCATGCCTATGTGGGTTTCATTTTTGTCTTGAAGGAAATATTAAATTAAAGGAAAATGTAGCAACTTTGTGGTGCCACATAAGTCATTATAAATATTGGAACTGGCTGCACTTGAATGATCCATGAGAGTCTCCACATGTTGCCACATTTTAAGGTCGGATAAGTTGTGCAGTCTTCACTTGGCAGACCAAATGAATACTCAGACAGCTAACCTTCACTTTACATTTTGAATTTGGGATGGCTACCCAGGCATAAAATGAACATAAAAACCATCTCTTATGACTACTTTGAATGCTGAACAGAGCAGCAATTAAGAAATGGCCAGGTCCACATTTCTGAGCATTTTGTTTATATTCCAGATGTTAGGCATCCTTCACAACAGGATGAGTATTTTATATGCAAGTATTCCAAATATAAATAAAGCTCTGTGGAGCTCTGGCTTGGCCTGGTAACTGGTCAGACAGAACTGCTTGCTTTTGCCACAGAAGAATGCCGATTCTAGAGCTGGTGTGAGTGGGGAGGGGATTGAACCCTTATAAAGGCGAGGGGAAAAGCTGCAGCTCAGGATTCCCACTTCAGTCTATGACAGGGGTCTCCAAACAACATGCTCTTGACATGCCAGAAATGTGACGTGGCCCTTGGGCTAAAATGCTTGGAGCCCTGATTAATGGCCTTGCTAGGCAGGGCTGTGGGCCTAAAGCAGGATCACAGCTGTTGTGGGACGCCCCACTGAAACTTGTGTTGCACAGCTCAAGGAGCAGCGGGGCTTCTTCATCTTCTGTACTTATTCTGAATTGTAAAACCACAAGGGGTGGTAAACCTCCCCTGTAGGCATCTCTGATAATTACTTAAAAAATTCAATTAAAATAAGCAGAAGAAAACTAGCAAACTCTCAAAGTTAAATACACTGTCGGGAACAAGTAAACAAAGCAGAATTGCTACTTCAAACAAGAAATGCCTGCCTTGGAAAGGAACACAGAGGGCAAGTAAAGAAGGTGAGGCTAAGGCTGCAATCCTAAATACACTTTCCTGGGAGTAAGCCCCATTTAATATAACAGGACTTACTTCTGAGTAGATAGGCATAGGATTGCAGCTTCCTTCCTTGACATCATATTCTTATTCATATTCATGGGATTAGAATAGAATAATTCTTTATGGTCATTGTTTTGTTTACTTGTACATTACATAATGAAATTAGGTGCAATCCATTTGTAATTGGCAAATATTGAAGATATTAAACATTAAAACATCCTTCCTGTCCCCTCCGCCATTTCAACTGATATTAAATTACCCCATCACACCTGATAACCCCTGAAATTAATATTTGCACTACACAGTAGTGTTTAATATAGCTATGGCTCTGGGAAAAAAGCTGTTGTTCAGTCTGTTTGTCCTTGTTTCTATTATCCTGTACTGTCTGCCAGATGGTAATAGTTTGAAAAATGAATGTCCGGGATGAGATAAATCTTTACGAATGTTATGGGACACCAGGAGTTTCTTGAGACACCAGGAGTTATAAAGTTCTTCCAGGGGTGAAGAGGATGGCCAGTGATGACTCTCTGGAGCACTTTCCTCTCTGCCACTATGCAATTTCTGAACCATACACAGGTCCAGTAGGTTAAGATGCTCTCTATTGAGCATCGTAGAAGGTCTCCAGCAGTTTTTCATTTAGTAGTTGTTTCCTGAGAAGTCTCAGAAAATATAATCTTTGCTGGGCCCTCTTAACCAATGCTGCAGTATGAGCGCTCAGGTCAGGTCCTCCTTTGTCGTAACACTCAGAAACTTAAACCAGGCCTCCCGCTTCACGCAGTCCCCACTGATAACCAGGGGCTGAATATCAGATCTATTCCTCTTGTAGTCCAGGATAAGTTCCTTTGTCTTAGCAGTGTTGAGAACCTAATTATTATTTTTACACCACAAAAGGGGCCGCTCACCCTGGTAGGCAGGCTCACCCCCTTTGGAGATAAGCCCCACCACTGTTTTATCCTCTGTAAATTTAATAGTAGTATTGCTGGAATGTGTGGAGGTGCAATCATAGGTGTAGAGGATGTAAAGGACTCAGCACACAGCCCTGTGGAGAGCCTGTATTGAGAGTAATGGTTGGAGCGATGTTATTACCCAGTCTAACTCTCTGTGAAATCCAGACAAGAAGTCCATAATCCAAAGGCAGATTGAATATGAAAGTCCAAGATCAATAAGTTTAGACACCAGTATATGTGGAAGAATTGTATTAAATGCAGAGCTAAAGTTCACAGAAAGTATCCTTACATAGGTCCCCTGCTGTTCCAGATGAGACAGAGCAGTATGTAATGTGGTAGTTGTGCATCCACTATAGATCTATTGGCTCTGTTTGCAAACTGATGTCTGTTAAATGTATGTGGGAGGCAGGAAATGATGTGCCTGCAGACCAGTTTTGCAAAACACTTCATAATAATGGGGATAAGTGCTACCAGTCTGTAGTCTCTAAGGCTATTAATAAATGCCTTCTTCGGCAGCAGGACAATATTAGAGGGCTTCAGGCAGGAAGGAATAGTGGACTGGGATAGGGACCGATTGAAGATCCTGGTAAAAACCCCAGCCACCTGATCAGTCGTTTAGCACTCAACCAGAAATACCATCAGGTCCAGCAGCCTTCCTCGGATCCATAGCCCTCAAGATGTTCCCCACCTCACACTCCTCCAAAGTAAAGGGGGGGGGACTGCAGTTATTTAATGGCAGTGGTATGGCTGCCTCTGATGGCTTCTCTTCAAAATAGGCAAAAAAGCAATTCAACTCCTCTGCCATTAAAGTATCCCCCATCAATAGAAAGAACGATATTAGGTTTATAGTTCTAGAGCACTATAGAGCAGAGAGATTGATGGAAGGCTTTATTTAAATCAAGCTCAGGCCACAACCCAATCCTGCAAGAAAGGCTGCTGCTACTGGATTGGAACTTGCAGTGGTGACACAAAATACTGGTTTCTACATCCTGGAACAAGAGGAGGTTGTCTTGGATTAAACTTGGACCACTCTTAAATAAATTAATATAACAACCAGCAAGGTCTATTTCAACCAAGATGAGAACAGAATGTAGATATAGGCATGAAACATTCACATAACCCTTTTTTAAAAATTCAGTAATCATAGGACTGCTGTTAATTCAGAAACAATAGTGGTTGATGAGATTATAATCTGATTAATTTCACAGCATTTTTGAATTCCTGGGAACAGCTGCAATTAAGAATTGAGAAACCAGAATGATTGGGCTTCCTTCTTGATAGTGACACTTTGGTTCTTTTATTACATTTGATTGATAGATAGAAAGAATCTATTCTATCTATAGATAGGATAGAAATGCTGATCCAGAGTGGTAGTGAAGCAAAAGTCATCCATTTTCCTTCAGGGAAGCATTATAATTATGTGTACATAGTCTCAGTGCCTTGCATAAAAAATAATAATTTTTTTAAAAAAAAACAAGGAACTTGTGGAAGACTGTTTAAGGAATCAGTCTGCTATAGGTATTTAAAGGAGTTACATTTTTCACTTTCCTTAATGAGAAGGAATAACACAAGAAGTCCGCATAAAGAAGTCTGTCGGCCTTGTGGTTCCCTCTAATTGGCAAGCACCACCTCCTTCAGTCATCGGCTGCCTGACAAACTAGGACAAAACATTTATGGAAAACATTGTCAAAACTTCAGTGTAAAACAAAGCCCTTAAGCTTCTAGTCTTGTTAACAGGACTACGTTTCCAGGAAACAAATCAAAGATGTATTTTGATTGATTTGTCCCGACAGGAAACTAAATGGGTGCCACCTTATAACAGTTTTACAAAAACAATTGACAACTTGTGGTTGTTAGTATTCAGTTTAATATTAAGACACTGCAGTGGCAATATAAATCTGCAAAAAAGGTAATATACATTGTTGCAGGACAGGCAGCCCAATTGTATTCTTTCCCTCCCATAGCATACAAAACAAGCTGTACTGCATGCTATGGTGGTGGTGGGGAACTGACTGGGAAGCCTGGGAGATGTATTAGAAAATATTTTCCTTTATCCCTCCATAAGCCCCTTGATTGCCAATAGGTCTCCTCAGACCTACATGAACTCTACAGTTGGCACAGGTTCAAAGAGACAATGGGATCATGTTGCTGACTCTGGAGGGGATAACATGATAACAAGTCATTCACACCCATCCCATCCCTTTGATTAGCCCATCCTTTTTCAACTAACCAGGGTAGGCAGAGCCACCACATACAAAATCCAAAGCATGTGTAATGTGTAGCTCAGTTACACATGCTTTGGATCGGTGTTCATGATGGCATAAAAAATGTTTCACTGCTTGAATGCTAATTCAGGCAGAGGTTTGCCCCATAATTGGGCTGTTAAAGCTCTCATTCTTGTATTGCTTGATAAGAATACGGCAGTATCAGGTTTTCGGTTTTAGTATAACAATTGGTGTTAGCTACAAAAAATCTTGTTTACAGTTGTCCCTCATTACCCCCAAGGGTTCTGTTCTGGAACCTCCCATGGATAAAAAAATCAGTGTATAAAGAAAACAATAGAAAGATAGGTTTAAAGATAAAGGTTTATCTTTAAAGATAAAAGTTTTAAGTAAAGAAACCACTTTCAGGTTTCTTGCTCCTCTAGGGGACCTAATTGAATAAGGTAATGCCTCATTATCTGCAGGGGTTTGGTGCCAAGACTGAAAAATGGAATGACTGCTTGCATGATTACCTCCCTACAACTATAGAAAAGCAGTTTTTTTAAACTGTGATTTGCAGTTGCCATTCATGTTGAGTCAAATTTGTGTATATAAAAAATCAGTCTATAACAAGGTTGGACCTGTATTATTATTATTATTATTATTATTATTATTATTATTATTATTATTATTATTATTATTATTATTATTATTGTTTTGTTGTTCTTTAGGATCAAAGTCAAAGAGTTAATGAACAGTTTCCAGGATATGCTCAATTAAATAAACAAATGCAGAAAAAATTGTTTTCTAAATGTCAACAATTGGTTTATTTGACCCATATCATTACACCATTTGTAAAACATGCTTTGATGTTGTACAGCTGATTGTTTCCTCCCCTCCCTCCCAACACACACAAACAGGTTCTAGCTCTAGTCTGGCAAATCAATTAATCAGATCTTATTAGCAGATGATTCCTGATATTGTGTCTGAAGCAATTGTCGTATTATTTGCCATTAGTTTGTGACCTTCCAGAGTCTTATAATCCTATTGAGTGGATTTACACAAGTTGCTGGCTGGATTTGCAGCAGTTCCTTTTGATCATGCATCTCTCTCTCTCTCTCTCTCTCTCTCTGTGGGTTCTTTCCCATCCATTTCCTATTTTCATTTCTTCCTGCTTTGATGACCTCTGCTGGCTCCTTCTTGGTATTGCACCACTTAATATGCACTACCCTGAATTGCGCAAGCCTAGTTATCCCTAGTTAACATGTTCATTTTCATTCCACGTGTCCTTTCCTTTCTCTGTCAAATTACTCCAGCAGGAGGCCAGTTATTGCTGCATATTTGGAAAGAGAATTGCATAAGGTTTTGCCCATTGGGTCATTTCATATATTGTATTAACATTCTATTTAACTGAGTAATTTATGAAGGAGTTTGGTGGGAAATTAATATTTGTGTGTCTCCTGTTACTTTAGAAAATTAGGTGAAAAGCATGTTCACTGAAGCAAATAAAACAAGTAGCATGCCCTGGACAATCATCAATGAGAGCATTCTGCAGGGATCATGTTCTCCATGATGTTGAATTTGGACATGTATGACAGCATGTGCTGCAGCAGAAGACACATTGAGGGGAAAAAGGGGAAAACAGAATGGAAATGGCAAACCCAAATCAAATCTGAGGAGCATCTTTATTCCCAATTCCTGAAAAATATGCAACTCAATGACATGCAACTCAAAACAGTCAACATCGATGACTCAGGTGTACTATGCACAGCTGTAAAGATGTAAACAAGATGATGAGAAGATTGCATCTGTTTAAAGTGCCTGATTCATTTGTTTCTGGAAATTTCCTTTCTCCCTTTCCAATCTGAAATAGGTGTTTAAGGTGGCTTAAAAACATAAAACAAACATCAAATTGCAATAAAATCAAACACAGCAGAAAACAATAGCAGGGAATTGGATCCTAACAAACATGCCATGGGAAGGAAAAGCTAACCAAACAAAAGTCTTCTTAAGTAGTGTTCCCAAAATGGGACTGTGGCATTCATTGCAATGCATCCCTTCCCCCAGGAGATGCCTGTTGTGGGGTGCTTACCCAAGTATCAGATGGTCTGGATCACAGCTGGGACAGAAGAGACTGTGGGAAGATGGCTTTGCAGAAACTGTTCACTTCAGTTAATGCCTTTACATTCATGTGACATCTGTGACAGACCTCTGACATTTTCAGGTGCCCTTAACCTGAGGTTTATTTCCTTACAGAAGGAAGCACCCCCAGTTCTTCCTCCCAAGAGGCTCCATTGGCTGCCAAGAATTTACGGCACTGAGGACTGGACTAGTGGCAGTCAGTCACACTGAGGCCCAAGATGGTCCTTGAGCCAGAGCTTGCAACCCTAGGCACTGTACTGGTGGCCTTATTCATGGCACCACTAGCAGAGTCCTAGCAATGTGGGTGTCAGTTTGGGGCACTTGCAGGGCATTGGACCTGGCTCCCAGCCCCAGCACATCTAGAATCCCAGATGGTTCTGTCTCCGAGGCTCCAGGATCCTGCTTCCAATCCCCAGGTCTTGAAGGACCATTTCCAGGCTGGGGACAGGCAAGCGAAGAAAAGCGTATGGTATCTACCTTGTAGGATCCCATTCCTTATGCTGCTGAGTGCTGGCAAAAGAATGGAGTGACCACTGACTGCCTGGTCCTTTATTTGCCCAGTAGCTGGCCTGGCCGGTCCCACCCCTTTTAGCCAGCTTGACGTAGACCTACTCAGATCTCGGGCCCTGTAATATGCAGGGCTTTGCTATTGTACCCTAGCAACCTGCTACAGCCACAGAAGGTCATTTATGTGACTGTGCCCAGACTGTGGAAGTCCTTCTTTAGGAGAATTCTTCCGGTTTCCTCCCCGAATAAATGTCATCATGCTGTAATTTTTTTCTTGGCAGGTTTTTGGCCTGCCAGATGCTACATTTTAGCCTTTGTATTCTTATCTGCTACTGAATTTATTTCCTATTTTTAAAATTCATGCTACAGAGCACTTTTTAAAGACAGAATGGCGGAGCAAGAATCTTTATGAGCAGCAGCAGCAACAACTCTTGAGTAATTGTAAGCAAATCTAACTATATATTCAGTTTGACTTTGCCATTAAGCCTTGTTGTTTAATGCACCAGACCCCTGATGCCAAATCCAGTCCAGTTACTCTTTAAAGAGCGTGGACACAATAATTTGTTTCTCTGCTTACTTGGATTACAAAGGAGGAATTTTATTTTGAAGTCTCCCATGCGCACACATCTGCTGCATACCTATTAACATATGGTGTTTCACTAATTAATTGCAAGCTATCAGGCAGCTTCCTACTGTTCTCATCAAATGGGAAATGTTTTTGGAGGGTACTCATTGTAATGAGCATTGCACACATTATGCAATGCATATTTAAAGAAGGGAAAGATTGTTGGAGCAATGAACTTTCTTTGGGTTGGGCTCAAGCCTAGGAAATAAGTTGGCCAGAGAGGGTCAAGTCATCCAGCCTTGATGAAGAATTCAGTAAGTATTATTAGTATTAATTAATTATTAATAAGTAATTATTACGAAAATATAATCCATGAATCTTTTATATTTATATCCCTCCTTGAGCCTTTTATGAATAAGATGGGATATAATAATAATAATAATAATAATAATAATAATAATAATAATAATAATAATATCGAAGGAAAAGTGGATCAGGATAAGACCTGGTTGTGTGGAACACTGAAGGAGGAGACGGAAGGCCTGATACTTGCTGCCCAAGAACAGGCAATCAGGACAAATGCCATCAAGGTCAGAATTGAAAAATCAGCTGATGACCCCAAATGCCGGCTCTGCAAAGAAGTGGATGAAACCATCGACCACATTCTAAGTGGTTGCAAGAAGACCATGCAGACTGACTACAAACTGAGGCACAACTCTGTTGCCCAGATGATCCACTGGAATCTATGCCAAAAGTATCATCTGCCAGTGGCAAAAAACTGGTGGGACCACAAGCCTGAAAAAGTGGTTGCAAATGAGCAGGTCAAGCTTCTGTGGGACTTCAGGATACAGACGGACAAGGTCTTGGAACACAATACTCCAGATATCACCATCATAGAAAGCAGTCAGGTGTGGCTTGTTGACATTGCCATACCAGGTGACAGCAGAATTGAGGAGAAACAACTGGAAAAGATCTCTCGCTACCAAGATCTAAGAATCGAATTACAGCGTATCTGGTGTAAGCCAGTGCAGGTGGTTCCAGTGGTAATTGGCACACTTGGTGCAGTGCCCAAAGACCTTGGCAGGCACCTGAAAACTATTGGCATTGACAAAATATCACTCTGCTGACTGCAGAAAGCCGCTCTTCTGGAATCAGCATGAATTATATGCCGCTACATCACACAGTCCTAGACTCTTGGGAAGGGTCTGACTGGTGATGTAAATGAAACCAGCACAAAATTGTTCACTGTGTATTTATGGATAATAATAATAATAATAATAATAATAATAATAATAATAATAATAATAATAATAAACTGAATCACAATAGAGCCAATTCCAGTCAAACACCTGGTGACTGTGAAATAGTACATAATAATAATACATTATTGCATTATTAAGTAATTAATTGTTTATTATTATTGTTGTTGTTAACTAATATTATGAAATATATATAGTAGCTGCAATGAGAACAGTGATTTACAAAGGATGCTAAGCTAAAAACATTCCTGATCCTAAGGAATTCAGACCCAGAGTGTGAGGAATGAGCAAGGTCAGGAAATCAGTAAAGAGAAAATGAGAAATAAACCAGTCATGGGTAATAAGGACTCCATTCAAGGCTGTTCATTCCTGAACAGGACAGACCTTCCAGCAGGCTGCCCCAACACCCCCTTTTTTTAAAAAAACAGTGCGCCTTTCTACTTCGGCACCACGCAGTGCACAGCCTGCCATTTCACATGCTTTCCAACTGTTGTTAGTAAATGTTGTCTTATAGTCATTGAATATGTTTGAGTTGTTGCTATTCTAGGATAAGTGTAGTCAAATCAGTTATGAAATTGAACCATCTGTTAAGCTTTGATTCTTTCTTTTATGTGGCCCTCTGTTATTGCACACCTTATTTAGCAGGGACTGCAGGACATGCTGGGGAAGAGTTCGGCAAGTCTAAGGGCTGCAGTGGAAGCTGATGCCATTGATCAGCTGGAAGGAAGTGGGACAGTGAGCCAAGGTCCAGCAGCCACAAGGAGCAGCTCTTTGAAACTCCTGCAAGTGGCCAGGAGCTGGCTGCAGCTGGAAGGGACAGAGCATGGCCAGAAGCTTCAAAGCTGTGGGGAAAGGGAGACCTGGGGAGGGCCTTAAAGTCTCCTGGTCCAGTTTGTGGAAATGGGGCCAGACACAACTGACAGAAGTCTCATTATCTAGTTTAGGTTTTGTCTATTACTTTGAGATAGCCATCCAATGACCTGCTCTACACCAGAACCACAGCAGAGAGGTAGAGTGTATTTGTGTTGCAGAGTGCTTCATTGCTTTCCTACTGAAAATCCTCATGATGTGATGGGCTTAAAAAGATGCAGTGGCTGCTTCAGGAGCACATAGCAGCTTTGGAGGACTGAGGTGGGAAAACAGCACAGGAATAAGTGCTGCTTTGCTGATTCTCATTAGCTCCCTGCTCCCCATGTATGCCACTACTTCCCCTGCCATTTTTCTCATCAAGTGGTGGTGTTTGCCATTTTAATGTAAACAAATGCCTTAAGCTACACAACAGTACCTTTAAAGTTTGCCTTTCCAATCAGAAACAGGCTATCACGCCACTAAGGCTGAAATCCTAAAGACACTTCCCTAGGAGTAAGACCCACTGAACACAATGGTGTTTAGTTTTGAGTAGACATGGTTAGGATTGTGCTCTTAGAATGGCAACCACTATGTCTCCTTGCGGCCCAAACAACATGGTTTTGAAAAAGTTATCTAGGAACCAAGAGGAAAGTGGTGAGGTTGACAAAAATGCAGTCCAGGGTGTTATTAAGATTCAATTCCCACTGCAGAAAGGCATTGCAGCCTTACAAATGAAACATGTTCTGAACACCAATTGCTCTGTCCCATTCTGCTGCGCTAAATTACAACCTACCTCAGACTGAAATATAAGTCCTTGTTAATGGAAACATTAACACAGCCTTAACTGCCCTCGCGCGAATAGCCCCTTTGTAAATTGCTGTTGTATTTAGCCACAAGACTGTTCTGTCAGACAACAAGAGATCAGGAAAATATACACCCAAAAAGGAAAGGTAAATGGGACTCCCAGAGCAAGAGAATCCCCTTTCAACTTGAAATGTAGTTAATGAATCTGATTACTTTGACTTCCTTTTGTCTTTAACATTCCCGTGCTGTCTGGCAATTGAAATAAATTTCTTAGCATTTAAGCAAAAAGGCAGAAGCCTAAGAAAGCATGTAACAGAGTATAGTCACCTTGAGAAAGAGCCTGAAAATTGAAGAGAGATGCTGCTCAGACTATAAAGAAGGTAGGTGCACATTTTAACTCCAAATGCCACATTTGGTTTCAGCCGAGCTGCTTTTACTGATAAGGTTAAAGAAACTGCAGTGCGGTGGCACAGGCTGCGATGCGAGACGGAGTTTCTGGGAGTGCAGAAGGAGGGTTGGTACCCAATTTCCCATTTCTGCACAAGCCATATTGATGGAATAATTGATTTTTAAATTATGAGGATTTAGAACGGCTGAATCATTTTGCTTTTTTGTATACATTTGGAAATAAGTCCTAAATGTATGCAGTGATCACAATCTTCACCCTGATATGGGCACATCACCTCTGTAACCCTCTTTAAAAAGCAGGCCTCTGTCAGTCTTGAAAGACTATGGTATCGGGCTCGGCGCTGCATACGCTGCATGCGAAGCACGAAAGCCTGGGTTGGATTGTTATGGAGGATAGGCTGTTACCCAAGCAGCAAATCCCCCCTCTCCACACCACTGAATTAGTCCAATGGAAAGGCAGAGCCAATATGATTGGATCCGGCTGGCGTCGCAGAGCTGAGCTAAGGACAGGAGCTCACCCTGTCTTGTGGGGCCGACCCAGGTTGCAAACCCTGGCATGCTGGTTAATAGGCACAGCATCTTAACCGCTTGTGCCACTATTTCTTCCCAAAATGAGGAGTTCTGCATGGTCCTTCTCATTTGGGAAGGACATATAGGAAAGGAGGCATTGAAAAGGGAAGTGCAAGGGGGATAAATAATTTCTGCAATTTAATTTGACATCTGGATTATAGGATCCTTATAGGAATCCCTTGAGCACAATTGGATCACCTCTCAAGTGTTTCATCACACCCATTCTGGCCAGGGGAAAATAACAATGTCTGGGACCCCCCAAGAAATGATGTCATCAACCTGGAATTGGTGTCTTGACCAGAAGTCACTTCAAAAAAGAAGTGATAATATGCAAGAGCTCATGCAAGTGGTCGTCCATTTCTATTTGGAAGTAAGTCCCATTGTGTTCAATGAGTTTTTCTCCTAGGACAGATTGAGAATGGATGCATCTGGGAGGAAAGGAGGGAAGCCTTTTACTGGCACAGGATAGGAATCTACATCCATCTCTCTCTGGATGGCACAGCCCGACCAGCCTGGGTGACTCTCCTGCTGAGCACAGGCGACTCTGGGAACCTGGAGTGTGCACTGTGGAGAGGCAGCCTGCTGAGCACTACTGCCCAGGGCCAGATTCCAAGATGGTGGTGCCCAGTTTTGTCCAACCACCTTTGAAATGTAGTTGCAACCCCCCCCCCAACAAGGGAATCCAAACCCCCACTTTGAGAACCACTGGGTTAGAGCCTCTGTGCCCTATATCTAATATATAATAAAAGAGTTCTCCCAGAGGAGAATTATAAGAAAGTTAATCAAGCCACGTAAAGATTAGCTTGCAGCAAATAAGTAACTGTGTTCTGTGAGGAGAGTTCGTAGTCTCTGAAAATATCAATAATGATTTTCTCACAGTATAATTGGAAAACAACAGGTACCCAATGACAACTAATGTCACAAAGCACTTAGAGTATAAGCAGTAGCATAGCTGAGCCAATTGCTACCCAGTGCAAAGAAGATTTTGTATCTCCCTTTCCCCACTGTCAACAACATCAAATTTAATTAATTACATTATGTATTTTTTTAAGTGTGTGAGAAATGTTAGCTTTCACTGGGGACAGGGAAACAGGAGTGGGAGATGAGGCTGGGACCCAGAACTTGTGTCAGATCCAAGCCCAGATCCACAGACAACACAGAGCAGCCCTGAGCTGTGCTGGTCTCCTTGGCTCTTTGCCATCTCCTGGAGTGCTGCAGATCCATGTAGGCCTATTGGGGCAGCTGCTATATTACCTGGGGTAATGGGAAAATTTCCCAATGACCTACAGTAATACAGCAGCAACCCCAAACTTGCAGTGGATATACACAGAGAAACTGGCCTGCCTGTTCCAGCACAAGTTAGGGTTGTGTTGTGAGTAGAAGTCACAGAAAAGCACATTGCGATCTCCTGAGTGATCCTTTCCTCATATCTGACACTCTTCAGTCAATGCTGCATTCACTTGTCAAGCAATATCTCACAGAATCACTAAGTTGAAAAGAACATTTTGTCCATACTCAGAAACAAGAATCTTTTAGATTGCCAATTTTATTATTTTGGTAATTGTTAACAATATAAACATTGGAAGCATTAAAAAAATTGTATACACCAAGAGTCTTTATTTTGTATTGCTATCAGTAGGTTCATTCTACAACCAGGACAGATGTGGAATTATTTGGATACCCTGTCCCATTTGGAACCCTTATCCAAAGCGGTTCTGTTATGGAACCCTCCGTGGCAGCTTCATTAGTCCCACAGAGGCTGCACACATCTGCCCACAGCCTCTGTAGGGCTCAGACTGTGAGTTTTTTGTTTGTTTGTTTGTGTTTGTTTGTTTTGCAAAACAAACAAACAGTGATGGTTTTTACCTTAAAAAAGCATTATGAGGGCTGGGGAAGTCCCAGAGAGAAGACAATCTCCTCACCTTCAAAGCATACACAGCTGGTACAGGGGGCCTCATGGATCCTATGGATAAGCTCTTTAAATAAATAAATAAATAAATAAATAAATAAATAAATAAATAAATAAATAAATAAGTGAAACAATAGACAAAAGGACCACCTGTATATTTATGGCAGAAAAATAAGATGAACCATACTGCCACACTGAAAATACATGGCATGGGAGCCTGGAAGCGGAAGATGCTTGTGTTGTTCAGTTCTTGGACTTATAGGCACCACTGGGTCTTCTGGGCTTAATTCTAGACTGAAAATAGGAGTCCCTCTTCTTTCCTGTGTAACTAAATGAAACTTACGTTTTCTATCTGAAGACTGAGAGGTGAGATACTACAACCTTGCTTAGACAGGATGGTGTGTTTGGGATGCTTTGATGTTCAGCCCAGCTAGAGACTTTGTCATTACTAGTAATAATCAACAGTTCTATAGTGGTAGTGTCTATTTGAAGGTCTTATCTGTTGACAGATCTTCTGAGGAGGACATTGCAGTGTATTATTGTCTCTTCTTTGGGCAGCCGGTCTCAGAAAGAGCTGAGCCACACAATATCAGGGTTAGATCCAAAGTAGCATCTGGTGACATTTACTTTACTGTTCCTGATGAGAACTAGACTCAGGGCAGGCTCATCCACGAAGGAGCAGCTTCAGGGGATGGACTGGGGAAGGAAATGAATGGGCATGAGGGAACTACACTGGTCACTACTCTCGTATTTTCCTTTCTCTCATTTGTTTTCCTTGGAGGAAAGTGAGAGGAGGAAAAGATAAGTGTTTTTTCATTCCTTTTTCTAGCCTACTTAAGGCAATGTTATGTGTAATGTGTGGTTTGACTACTTCATATTGTTTTTCACACTTGAATGCTTTGCCCTGCTGAGATTCCAAACTGGTTTACCTGTGTATGCATGTGAGCACCTGCATCACACCATGAAATTTCTGGAAGGAAAAATGCTTTCATAGTCTTGAAGAGAAACTGAGCCAGCTTAGTTCCCGCTCATCGAGGAGCTCAGGGAAGCACTCCTGAACTGTTCTCATATTATCTTGAGACTTATCCAGTGAGAGCAAGTGACTGACTTACTCAAGACCATTCAATGCATTTCAGAGCCATAATCGGGGATTAGAACTTGAGTGTTCCACATCTAACCTCACATTCAAACCGAGATAGCACACTGTCTGTTTTGCCTTCAGCTAGTTTAGGAACCTGGGAAGGGCCACATGAGATAAGCCTAACTTTACATTCTGTACTAAACTCTCCATGATAACTACATACAGAATTGAATACTTGAGAAATCTGGCATAATCCCTAGGTACAGTGATTTCTCCTTGCCTTTCATAACACAATGCAGCATTTTTATAACAAACAATATTGTGTCACACAAATATATTATGGTATTTTTGCTGTTATATTAGAAGGCAAATGCAAATGTACAGGGCTGTGATCATGCACTTATAATCATACAATCTAATTTTTAAAAATCATCCTGATAACTGATTTTTTTAAAATGAAAAATGATATCCTGCCTTCTGAAACTTTCACTGCCCAATTACTCCAGCCTAGAGAGCCTTCATTATAGCTCTTCCTTTAGACCCTATCAAATTCATTCATATTGCAATTCAGGGTGGTTAAAATCCTTGTCCCTATTTTTAAGTGATATATTTGCAATATAATTTTTAAGTGATATTTTTGCCACCTAGGGCTGTGGGTGGCGCAAGTGGTTAAGATGCTGTGCCTGTTAACCAGCAGGCCAGGGTTTGAGACCCGGGTCAGCCCCACAAGACAGGGTGAGCTCCTGTCCTTAGCCCAGTTCTGCGATGCCAGCTGGATCCAATCGTATTGGCTCTGCCTTTCCATTGGACTAATTCAGTGGCGTGGAGAGGGGGGATTTGCTGCTTGGGTAACAGCCTATCCTCCATAACAATCCAACCCAGGCTTTTGTGCTTCGCATGCAGCGTATGCAGCACTGAGCACGATACCATAGTCTTCCAAGACTGATGGAGGCCTGCTTTATTTGCAATCCATTTTTGTCATGTGTGTTTATGATGTACAACATGCAGTACCAACCAACTATCTGGCACTGGCATAGCTGTGCCAGTGGGGCATGTACTGCATACTGTGGTTGTGGGGGAGCAGTCATGGAGGTCACTTCAAGGTAAAAGAATGTTTGTTCTTTTATCTTAGAGTTGTAATGCCCTTATGCCAGTGCTGGAAAATTGGTTAGGACTGTGCGCATAGCCTTAGTAACCACTTCTGGGTTTGGGTGAAAAACAACAATCCCAAAAAACTTGGGAGTGAGACTGCAGTTCCAATTCACAGTTAATTGAAACCACAAATATGGGGATCTGTGGATACAAGGGCCCCCTGTATTTGAGTGATGATCTCGGTTAGATCTATGTGCAAGTAAGGCAAATTTTTTTTTTCCTTTGATTACCAAGTGCTCTTCATTACCAGCATTTTCCAAGGATCATGACCTATTCAGGGCACAGCCCAGACTTATAAGTCTGGGTTTTGTGCTGTATATTTGCAGTTTTGATAAAACCTGTTTGAAAGTAGGTCATTTTCAATGCCCTGTACAAGATGTTCATGATTGTCTATTTTCTGGAGTTTGAGAGGCTGTTTTCTGCTCAATGAGTATAAATTAAGGAAGACATGCTGGCAGTAGGTGATGGGTTAGTAATGTTTCTTTATTTACTGTGAAATGCCAATAAAAAGTCACATCTACAATCAGAGTCTTCAGAGTTAAAATTAAGCTTTTGCGGGTTGTGTCACTGGACTGACTAGCATGTGTCACAGTGACCTTTATCTGTCCTTGACTGCTGCTGAATTGCCTATGGGCAATTGATTCTGAAACAAGGAGGGTAGCAGCCTTTTACCAGACTGTTCCCAGCAGTTATCTTCAATGTGCTCAGTGACATTTAGTGTTGGATTTTGTCTATAAAAGTGGTGATAGCAGTCGGTGCTAAAGAAGGGAGGTTACAGGTATGTTGGCAACTGGATGAAAGGGCACTGGTGTTGGTTTTAAAATGCATTTGATTGGAGTTTTATTTATTTATTTGCAGAAGATGTTTTGAGGCTCCAGTTCTTTGGGAGGTCAGACCCCACAAGGATGTGATCCACTGAACTTTGATGTGTGTAAGATGGCTTTGGTGATGCCGAAGGAATTGAAGAAACTGCACTGACTCTGCAGAGACTGAAAAATACAGTATTCTCCAAACAAAATTAATGTTAAAAAGTGTTGACCAGGCAAATGAGAATTCAGGTGAACTTCATAGAGACTCCATTTCATGCATGCATGGACATCACTGGCTTTCTCAGCTCTTAATAGGAAAGATGCAGAGAAAAAGATGTTATGGTTGAGCCCACACATCACTGACATAGCTAAGGAAGGCAGGGGTAGCGGTTGCAACAGGTAGCAAGCTATAGGGAGGAAACAAGCTGAGCTTGACTCTAGTGGCTACAATTTTGAAAAATGCTCATGAAGATTAATACCATCATGTTATATATTCTTAGAAAACTAATTTAATGAAGAGTGCAATGCAACAAATTGTATTGGAATAGCTGTATCCTCTCAAAAGTTACTGTATATTCAATTAATCAGAAAATGAAAACACAACTTTCTATGAAACAAAAAGTTGGTTTTCTTAACTCAGAACTGACCCAAGAAACTAATTGCTCTGAGAGCCAATGAGATATACTCTACAGTCCAGAGTAACTATGGGAGCACAAAAGAGACATTTACGTTGACATAGTTATGGCACCACCTAGCGAAAACCTATGGGAAATTCATATTGCAATCCAGAGTAAATTGTTCTTATATTGGAGCAAGAACTCCCCGTAGTTACGCTGGATTGTGCCCGTAATTATGATACAATATAGAACTAATAAGGTTTTAATATGAGCCAATTCCAATTTCCATGTATACAGTGACCAATGCTGACTGGGTAAGAGGCACTTCTAAGTGGTGCTTCTTGTATATATAGCAGAGGGAGAATAACTATCCCTCTGCCTCAGCATGGTGTTTCATACTAATAAGGGGACACTTTTTATTTACTTAATTTAATTTTGTTTTTGGGGGAGTGGGCTCCAAAATCCTTTTTTACCCAGAGAACAGATAGATGCCTTAGGGTGCTATCCAGAGTAACTACGGGGAGTCCTTGCTCTGGTGTAAGAACAATTTGCTCTGTATTGCAATATAAATTTCCCATAGGTTTTCACTAGGTGGTGCGGTAACTATGGGTGCACGTAATGTCTCTTATGTGCTCCCATAGTTACTCTGGATTGTAGAGTTAGCTACGTCAATTGGCGTAGCTAGAGGTGCAGGGGATGCACTTGCACCAGGCTACAAGCTTTAGGGGGGCTACAAGCTGAGCCTGACACTAGTGACTAAAATTGTGAAAAACAGGGTCTGTATGAATGATACCAACATGTTATATATTGTTGGAAAGGTAATTTAATGCAGAATAAAAGAAATAAAGAAACTGCATTGGAATATCTATATTCTGTCAAAAGTTATGGCTAATTAACCAGAAAATGAAAACTTAAAAGCCTATGGAGCAAAAGTGGATTTTCTTAACTCAAACTTTCCCATGTTCCTGATGGCCCTGAGAGCCAATGAGATGTAATTCATATACTGTATGGAACTAATAGGATGTTAATATGAATCAGCTCTCAGTACATATATCATAATACAGTTACACATGCTAACTAGGGATATAGGCACTTCTAAGTGGTGCTCCTCTTATATTTAGCAGGGGAAGAATAACAATTTCTCTTTGTCCGAAGTTTCCCTAACCAATAAGTGATACAACCAATTTCCCTAACCAATAGTGATACAATTTTCTTTTTTTACTTAATTAAATTTGATTTTGTTGCTACAGGGCTGGGAGGGGAAACAAAAACTTCATCTCCAGATAGGATATAGGAACTTTAGCTATGCTACTAGCAGAGCAAATGGTGGTGAACTGCTGAGGAAGAGGAGGCAGGTTTTTCCCCAATTCTCTTTTTAAAAATACCTGGGGATGACGTCACTTCTCGTTGTGACATCATTTCTAGGGCTACATTTTTAGTTTTGCACTGGGCTATGTGATCATTAGCTATGCCATTGGCTATGTTACTAGCTGGGAGAAGACAGCAGATCAAATTGGTGGTGAATTGCTGGGGAGGAGCAGCTGTGATTTTCCCAATTTTCTTTTTATAAAAGATGTTTTCTCTTTTAAAATAGCTTCTTCTAAAATAGCCTATCAACTCCCCCGCCCCAAAACCAGAGCTACAGGCTTGCAAGCCCATTCCACTGGGAGACAAGCCAGCTTCCAGATTTTTTCCCATCAAGGAGCTTGGGGTGCCTCAATAAACAGTGTCCCAGCAGCATTCAAGACCTGCTATAAGATGCCAGATTGTTTTTATCAGGAAATGTCACGTCTCTGGGGGTAGAACCAACAAGCTCTGAACTAAAGCACTTCTTAAATTGTGCTTACCAGCATTTCAAAAATACACAATAAAGACATTCTTGAGTTTTATACTACTTTTTAACAATTATTACCCCCTTGTAGCGTATTTGCTGTCTTTTTTTCAATGTGTACTTCTTGACATATTTTGTGTGTGTTGAGATGCATTTACTTTTCTCATGGAGCACTCACATTCAATTAAAAATTAAAATGTCTGCTCTGTTTCAGTGGAAAATGTAGGTTTGGGGGTTATTTCTAACTCAAAGTTTTGAATTTTTCTTTCTATGAGATGCCACAATGTTTGCATGTCAAATTACAACTTAGAATAGGAAGTAATTACTACATGTCAACATTTCTTCCAGAACAAACATTCTTATCTTCCATCCAGTTTTTCCCACCCCTTTCTGAAAGACCTGGTGGAGTATACAGAAGCCAGTGGGAATACTACAGTTTTTGTTTAACTGGGAGATGAATTACTCATGTCTCGCTTTCCCTAAAGAAGTAGGTGATAGATGGATGAAATATTTAGTGGTCATATTTCTATTACAGTGATTCAACCACTTGGTTCACGTCATTTTTTCCTCTGTAGACAGGCTAATTAAAGTTAGAGACAAATCAAGTGCCTAGTAAATTCCAGTCCAAAAAAAGTGGGTAGCACAATCCTAACTTGCACTGGAACAGATAGGCTGGTGTGCCTATGCTTCATCCAGTGCAAATTTTGGGTTGATCCTACACCAGCCTGAGGCAAAGGGAAACATTTCTCCTTACCCTGTGGAGAGCCACTGGACCCACAAAAGTGACACAAATCCAAGCAGGCATTCAGCATAACTGCTAGGTCCAGGGCCCCTGCTGTCCATTTGCCCCTTGATCCCTGCACAGAGCTTGGTCAACACCAACTCGCTCCTTCGCAGGGCCCGTGGTGGTGTGGGAAGGCTGACATACATCTGTATTCAAGCCAATGCTAATTAAATCCCCTACAGCAGGAGGAAAATAGGATGAACAGAAGTAAAGAAGGCAAATTTCATCCTTGGCGTCATCAGAAAAGGGATTGAGAATAAAATGGCAAAATTTATAATGCCATTGTACAAATTGATTGTGAGGTCACATTTGAAATACTGTGTCCAGTTCTGGATGCCACAACACAAAAAGGATATAGAGGAAGTGGAGAGGGTTCAGGGGAGAGCAATCAAAATGATTTATGGTCTGGGACACCTTCCATATAAAGAAAGGCTACAGGGTCTGCAGCTCTTCAGCTTAGAAGAAGGCACTTGAGTGGGGAGATGATTGAGATGTACAAAATTATGCAAGAGATGGATAGAGTGGACAGAGAGATGCTCTATTCCCTTTCACATAACACCAGAACTAGGGGACATCCACTAAAACTGAATGTTAGGAGAATCAAGATAGACCAAAGAAAATTCTTTACCCAGCATGTAGTTGGTCTGTGGAACTCCCTGCCACAGGATGTGGTGATGGTATCTAGCTTCAATTCCTTTAAGGGATTGGACAAATTCCTAGAGGAAAGGTCCATCACAGGTTAAAATCCATGAGGGGTGTGTGTGTATGTGTGCATAGATAGATGTAGACAGTGGTGGGCTGCAGCAGGTTCGCACCTACTCTACAGAACCGGTTGTTAACGAGAGATAGTACATATAAAGTTTAAAAATAGCCATTTAAAAGTGGCTGCCAGATGGGCAGAGAACCGGTTGTTAATTTATTTGAAGCCCATCACTGGATGTAGATGTGGACAACCACAAAATGCCTGGATGCAGGTGTCTTATGCGATCCCTGAGGCATCTGATGGGCCACTGTGTGATACAGGAAGCTGGACGAGAGAGGCCTTTGGCCTGATCCAGTGAAGACCAGTTCTTACGTTACCTCTGTCTTTGGTCCTTCCAGAAGGAGCATCATGACCCGTAGAAGAAGGCTTAGGCTGCAATCCTAAAGACACTTTCCTGGGAGTAAGGCCCATTGAACACAATGGGGCTTACTTTTGAGTAGACATGGTTAGGATTGTGCTCTTAGTTTTGCTCATTGTCTGGTATGGTGCCAGGTCTACTTTCAATGTCTTCCATGGTACCAGGTCTACTTTCTGTCTCAGGTTGGAAAAGTGTTGAAGAAGCCTGACTGAGACCATCCCTCACCTCATTTCTTGTTCTATTCTTGGGCTGTAGACCATAAGTGGACCACAATGGGAGCTTTAGGATAGTGTTTAATTCATGAACATACAGTATATACCTTTCTACTTCTCTAAAGATGAAGAGCTTTGCTCTTTATGCCTTCCTATCACTTTTCACTTATCTCCACAATGCTAATAGTAGAAAGTTATTCCTGTCACACCTGACAAGTGTCATATTATCTACTTTTGAAACTGGTGGAACTAATAACACTAATGCTGTGAGTATATTTTATTGGTTGAAGGCTGTTGATAGCTCTGAGGAGGAGAAAGACTCAAATATAGGCCAGCCATATAACTTACTTAATAAACAGCTTTGACAATGCTGCCTTGAACATTCATACCAAACTTGTTCTTCTTCCATTTCATGCCCCTTTATATATAATAGTTGCACTTTCTCTAAACATTTCTTGAGCACAGGAACTAGTCAAGGTCAGGCAGACAAAGTCCATTCTCTGAAGTAATGTGCTGAAAACAGGCATGGCTGTTCAAAGAGACAGGTTGTCAGATTTAAGTTATATATTCATAGCATCCAGTAGATTTATGAGTATCAAGCACTAGAATATACACACATAGGTCACAGAGGGAAACAGGATCTGGATTTAACATAGACTGTGGTTGCTAGGCAAGTAACTTAACAGCCCCCCCCCCCCCCCCAAAAAAGCAAGCCTCCGTCAGTCTTGAAAGACTATGGTATCCTGCTTGGCACTGCATACGCTGCATGCAAAACACGAAAGCCTGGGTTGGATTGTTATGGAGGATAGGCTGTTACCCAAGCAGCAAATCCCCCCTCTCCACCCACTGAAATAGTCCAATGGAAAGGCAGAGCCAATACGATTGGATCCAGCTGGCGTTGCAGAGCTGGGCTAAGGACAGGAGCTCACCCTGTCTTGTAGGGCCGACCCAGGAATCGAACCCTGGCCTGCTGGTTAACAGGCACAGCATCTTTACCGCTTTACCCACATGTCGTATTAACAGCCCAGTCCTATGCATATTTACTCAGAAATAAGTCCCATTAACATTATTTGGACCTGCTCCTTGATACTTTGCATACGATTGCAGTTTCATAGCCAAATCCTATCGCTTTTGCTGATGC
Source organism: Cryptoblepharus egeriae (assembly GCA_030015325.1). Lineage (NCBI taxonomy): Eukaryota > Metazoa > Chordata > Lepidosauria > Squamata > Scincidae > Cryptoblepharus > Cryptoblepharus egeriae. Next base: position 83,992,628 of record JAREYC010000002.1, on the reverse strand, counting down.
AACTGCACCAAAATGGCTTGTTCTGCTTTGTAACACACGGGCATATTGCAACACATGGAAGAGTCTTGCATAAGGAATATGGCTACAAAACTGGTGTGAGCCTGCCACTTTGATGGCAATGAAACCTCACAGACCATGCTAGTGACTTGCTGTAACAATTCTTCTTCACGAAAAAGGGTTGCCAAAGAAAACCAGAATAACCCCATTCTGGTGGTTTGGAACTTTGACAGATACCTGAAGGGACTACTTATTATTGTACTTCATCATGATATCTTGTCCTGCTAATGAATGAAAAATCTGGCAGAACTGAACTGAACTGCACTTGAATTGTGCACTGTCGACAGAACTTTTGAATATTTTCATTCCTATACCACAAAGGGTTTATTTTGGTTCCCCCCTCCACTCTGATTTTTTCCCCTCTACTGCAGCAGTTCCAAACTCTTCTTGCATTTAAACATTGCCAGAGGAAACTTAAAGCAAGAAGTATGCCCAAGATAAGAAAAATAGTTGAAGCTTTTGCAAGCATTTTTTTTGCTATTCTCAAAGTACTTCCAATAACACAAGTGCAAACAGTTCTCTAGGGCAGGGTGTTGTATTTGAAGTTGACCTGTAATTATTTCTTCACTTCTGCACAAATACACACATCTGCTGGAGCTGAAAATGGCAAAATCTGTGAATAGCCTCTTCCTGTGAAATATACCAGAACTAACCTTCAACAGCAATAAACATTATTCTCAACCTGGTTTCTCCAGCCTTTATAGACAATAAGGCTGTGAATCCTTCAGGAAACAGAAATCAGGCTTTTTTCCCTCTCTTGTTATGCATTCACGATATACACCTCCACCCCTTCTGAATAGAGGCCTGTGAAATACAAGCCTCTTATTTCTCCTCTTGTCCCAGATAAAAAGGGATGTGAAAGAAGGAAGAGATAAAATACTTCAAGAAAACCAGTTGAAGCAGAGTAGTAGTAGTAGTAATGCAGTAGTAGTATATATGTATATCCTACCCTTCCATCAGGAAACTCAGGGACAGGATACTTGGGAAAATGACACCAAAAGATCCCAACTAACAAGTAGTGCCATTGAAGGATGTGAGCCTCCCTTCAGCAGCACAATTGCCTTTTCCATTGATAATTGCCTTGTCAACTATCAAAAAATGATAGTAATTTTGGTAATTTCTTGGTAATTTTAATCTTATGTCAGTGTGTTGTGAGATGAAAAAGACTGAAAATTGCTGCTTTAGACTGCAATCCTAAACACACTTTCCTGGGAGTAGTCTCCACTGGATACAATAGGACTTACTTCTGAGTAGACAGTCTTAGGATTGCACTGTTAGTCAATAATAAAACATTGCAGATAAACCATAAGATGCATAAGCCAACACAGAACAAGTTGAATGTTGGATGAAGCAGATCTCTACAATAAAGCATGCAAGTAAAAAATCTGCATGAAATGGGTAAACTATCCATTTCAGGGGATGCTCTACAGATTATGGACACCTTAATTTGACGTAGCATCCATGGATAGTCAAAGTTTGAAGACCTCCTCATAGAGCTGTCCTCATAGAGTTGTCCAAAGAACAAAAGTAGGACACTGATATAAGTGGGAGGCTAAGAGCACAATCCTAACCATCTCTACTCAAAAGTAAGCCGCATTGTGTTCGATCGGCCTTACTCCCAGGAAAGTGTCTTTAGGATTGCAGCCATAGTCTACAGAGTGGATAGACCTGGCTCCCACATTGGGAAGCCCACTAAACCTGGGCTGTGAAGTCTTGTCCAGCTGTTGCCACCCTGCTTTTACCTTGTTTTGCCCCTTGGAGAAAGGGCCCCCAAACAACATTGTATCCCATGTCTCTCATCAGCAAATTATCTTTGCAGCAATTTCTCTAAAAGATGAGTGTCATGTGATTGCATCAATCTTTTTTTAATCTTGGGGAAATACATATACAAATAAAGTGATATAGCTGTCTGTAAGATTGTACAGTGGTACCTCTCATAACAAGCACCTTGCATAACAAGCGTTTCACATAACAAGTATAAATTTCAAAAAATCTTGCTTCACATAACAAGTTCCGCTTCACTTAACAAGCAAGTGTGATATGGGCATGTGTGCTATGCAGCCCTGATGCTCCACATGGAGGCTCTTTAAAAGGGCTGCCAGCCAGCGCTGCTGCCTCTAATTGCCCCCAACTTGGGGGCAGTTGCCTGGGGGTGCCAGAGGCAGCTGCCCCTAACTGCCCCAAATGCCCCCACTGGCCACCTTGAACCTCTAGCAGCAACCCAGGTAAGCCTCCCAGGAAAGTGTCTTTGGTTGCAGCCTCCTAACCATGTCTACACAGAAGTAAGCCAAATTGTGTTAAATGGGGCTTACTCCCAGGAAAGTGTCTCTGATTGCAGCCTCCTAACCATGTCTACCCAGAAGTAAGCCCCATTGTGTTAAATGGGACTTACTCTCAGGAAAGTGTCTTTAGGACTGCAGCCTAAGTAGACTTCATAGGATCATGCACATTGAATGCATGTTTTGAATTCAATTCCAGTGTTTTGTCATCATTTTTACATCCAGTTAATATTTTTATATGAATACTTTTGGGTTGTGGAAGCAATTGTCTGAGTTTACATTATTTCCTATGGGAAAATCCACTTCACTTAAAGAGCATGCCTCTGGAATGGATTAAACTTTTTATGTGAGGCACCACTGTATTTGGTCTTTGTATCTTCTTGCCAGATAAGATAGATGCATCACTACCACTCCAAATGAAAACTCCATTCAGATTCTTCAAATATTGATTTTTCCATCCTGTAAAATATATAGCTAGTTTGAAAAGTCCCCTGGCAGCCAACTGATTTATGCTCCTTTAAAGTAACAATGGGCAAAATCCATAGCAGTTACGGGTCCACGCAATTACGTCACCCTCTAGTATTATCTTATGGAAAGTCATCTTAACTGCTCCAGAGCAAGGGGCTTAGAGCACAATCATAACCATGTCTACTGAAAAGTAAGCCCCATTGTGTTCAATGGGTCTTACTCCCAGGAAAGTGTCTTTAGGATTGCAGTCTTAATTTCTCTTTAGGATATAGGCCAATGTCAGCAGATGGCTTGTTCACCCAGCAGGAAATGCTTGTGGTCTTTGTTTCACCAGTGGAGTTTAAAACATCTCCTTCCAGTTTCAGATTCTGTCATTTGCATAATTTCTGTAGATTATCTACAATTTATTTGAAAAAATTGTATTGTACCTTTCCCATGCTGAAGCAAATGCCCAACATTGCCTATGTAGCTCCATAATAAGATGTACAATGTAGAGGAATAAAGATGGTGTAGTGGTTAGAGAGTTGGACAGTGACCTGGAAGATCCAGGTTTGAATTCCTCCTTGGCCATGAAGTGACCTGGGGCCAGTCACTCACTCTTAGCTTCACCTAAGTCACAGGGTTGATGTGAGGACAGCAGGAGGAGAACTAAAATTTTGTAAGTTTCCTTGGGCATTTGCGTTGGCATGAGAAAGTTAGGGTAGAAATCATTTTAATAAAAGTAAAGGTAAGATCACTAAAATAAAACAGAACAAAAAAGAAACCCTTCTTCCCCCCTCCCCACAAAAAAGAAACACACAACAAACAGTTCCCACACCACTAGTAGGAAGGAAGCAGGAAGAAAAGCATTTTGGTATTTGGTAAGATAATATGCAACATGTCAACCCCACAAAAGACTCTGTTAGAGCTTTACCCTACAATCCAGAGTAACTACGGGAGCACGTAAGAGACATTACGTGTACCCGTAGTTACTGCACCATCTAATGAAAACCTATGGGAAATTCATACTGCAATCCACAGCAAATTGTTCTTACACCGGAGCAAGGACTCCCCGTAGTTACTCTGGATTGTGCCCTTAGTGTTGGTAAAGCTAAGTTGTAAAGCATATGATTTGCAAGCTTAATTACTGGCATCTCTGTTTTTTAAACGATCTGGTGATAGGAAAGACCCCTAATGGAAACCCTTGTCATCAACTGACTATCAGAACAGATGGTCTGGAGCTACACTATCAACAGTCTTCACTGTAAAAAAAAATTATATAGTACTATACATTAAAATCTTTTCCTAATGCCTCTGTGGTATTCTCCCATCTGGATTATCCAGGTGATGTTGTAGGAAACAGCTAACAGCCTTAACATAGGGTTACTTCAAATGTTCTTTTAATCCTTTCTAAACAGGCTGACCATATAGAATAGAGGACAGACCCTACAATCCAGAGTAACTACAGAATCACGTAAAAGACATTTACGTCGATGTAGTTACGGCACCACCTAGTGAAAACCTATGGGAAATTCATATTGCAATCCAGAGTCAATTGTTCTTACGTTGGACTCCCCATAGTTACTCTGGATGGCACCCAGAGTGCCTCTACCTTTAACCATTGTATAAAAGAGGGAATTCAGGCAGGTTTGGCTCATCATAGAAGGGTTTTAAAAGCAGCACCTGCCTGAGTTCCCTTCTCTAGGAAATGGTTAAAGGTAGAGACACTCTGTCCTCCATTCTATATGATCGCCCTGCTTCTAAATCACTGTATATATTAGCAATTAGTAGATATATTTTCATGAATATGGCCTTGATATATTATTATGGTGACTAAAAAAAACAAATCATAGCTATGGCAAGGTTATGACTTATCTGTTCTTCCTCCATAGTGTATTTTGCTTCTTGTGGAATGTTGTGGGCTTGTGTGCATTTTATACATAACTAACGAAAAGTGTACCCGCGTTGCGGGAGTAAAATTCCCCCATATGCCATCCTTCCATATGCATCAACCCCCCCCCATGCGCATCAACCCCATGCACATCAACTCCCCATGCACATCAACCCCCCATGTGCAACTTTCCCCATGCGCATCAACCCCAAACGTGCATCAACCCCCAATGCACAACTTCCCCCCATGCACAACTTCCTCCATGCGCATCAACCCCCATGTGCATCAACCCTCCATGCACAACTTCCCCCCTTGCGCAACTTCCCCCCATGAGCAACTTCTGGACCATATGACCAGAAAAACCTGGATTTGTCCAGATTTTTAGCCTCCTGTCTGGGTGTCCTACATTTTGGCTTAATTGTCTGACATTTTGGCTTCATTTTGAAACGTTGAAATAGTGCACAGTACCCCATCATGCCATATGTCGTTGGATTCGTATTGAAGAGCAGAATCCAATGCAAAAACCAGTTTGAAGATATCTCCTTCCTATCAAAAGTTATGGTGAAAAAACTGAAAAACAAAAACAAAAAATACATTTTTTTGGCAATTTTTTAAAGCGGGTAGGAATTTTGGCCCTGAGGTTCAGGAATTTTGGCCTGGGGTTCAGAAATAATCTGGTCACCCTGTCTATGGCCTCCATAGACCAACAACTGTTTCCTGCTGTACTGGACCAATTCCTAATAGCAAGAGCCATGTAGGGCTTTCAGACCTGTGATGAGAGGAAGTGCTTAGGCTATAGCAGAGCCACTATCCCTGCCCCTTTCTGGGCTTGAACTTTCTGTCCCTATCTGCTTCACCCTCCTACCCACTTCTCCTGTGCCACAGAACTCAACTGCTGTGCCAACCATGCTGCTGAATTCAGTGCAAACAGGATGGCACAGGCCACATTAAGATGGGGCTATTAGTATAAATGGATATGGAAGACATCTGGCAGAGGCTGAAGTAGTCCTGAATTCCCAAATACAGTGCATGAATCCTTCATACGCTATCACACTTTCGGTCTTCTAAGTTGATTTCTGAGGTGAAACTCTCCTCTCCCCCACAGCTTCCTCAACGCATCATTCCTCTTACAGCTTATTCATGTCAGTTATATTCAACAACCAAATGGGTTTGATTTGCTCCTTATAGATTGCAGAAATGCATTATTCCAGGTCAACATTCCTAATGAAGATTTATTTATTCTCCTCACCAATCCCAATAAACCTTGTAAATTAATCCATTTGTTTGAAGTGCCCTTTGCCTCACTTTCACACCTCACTAGGCACATTTTTATTTTTACATCGCTGTTTGTGCACGTCTGTTCTGATGTGCCCCAAATACACCAGGCGAGTGCATACTGAGTGGGCTCTAATGATGTTTCTATTGGATTAACAAGATGATTGACACTTCACTTTTGATTCAAAATTAAAGAATGGCCATGTATATAGATTTGTATGCATACATAACATTTGTGAATGTTCTAGGTGTGTCTGTAATGCACTGCAGTTTTGTCAGCCTGTACCAAAACTTAGCTTTCCAAAGTCAGAGAAAGGGTAAGATGAAACTCTGTTGCATGCCACAGAAAATGCCCCAGGGAAGGGATGAATATGCAGGGTATACATGGCACATATATCACCAGTGGTATATCGGGTGGTGTTGGATAGAACGTGCAGCACCCCACAACAGTAAGACCACAACAGGAGCTTCCAACAGGGTATAAAGCTTGAGCTGCTGAGCCAAGCTCAAGTGGATGGTTTCAAATCACAAGAAAAAGGTCACCTTGGCCTTGGGCCTTTTATTGATCTTAGAATCTACTGTGGTCAAGTGGACCATTTGATTGACATGGGTCTTTGGGCACTGCCTATACTGCTCTACTTGATACCGCCCTTCAACATTAACGTAGATTATTCCCTACAATCCAGAGTAACTATGGGAGCACATAAGAGGCATTTATGTTATGGCACCAACTAGTGAAAACCTATGGGAAATTCATATTGCAATCCAGAGTAAATTGTTCTTATGTCAGAGCAAGGACTCCCCGTAGTTAAGTTACTCTGGATTGCACCCTAAGTTGCCCAGTCATGGCCAGTCTCTCTCTCTCTCTCTCTCTCTCTCTCTCTCTCTCTCTCTCTCTCTGGTTTTGGAATCAAGACAAGGACGCTAAGCCAGCAACTCTCTCTCATCACGAAAGCACTTTTATGCCATAAAGAAAGCATGGCAATTCCCAACATGCAATCACTAATCCAATGCTGTGCCTTGTGCAGGAGGTGAGCAGCAGGAGGCCCAGGCAACCCAGTACTACTGCAGTCCCTCTCTGAAGGCTTGCTTGTGCACCTCTGTCTTCTACTAACTAGAGAGATGATTGCTTTGATCTGTGAGAGGTGGCGTTCTGAGTTAATTCTCATTTCCTGTTTACCGTCTCAGCAAAGCAAAGCTACCGTCTAATTACCTGTTTGTGCCGATTCCTTTCCCCAAACACTTACCCAAACTTACGAATGTCAAAAACCGTTTTTCTTGGTAACAGTACCAATTTTGCTTCACTGGCAACACCTTCTAATTGCCTCACTGGCTTCAGTGCTATAGTTTCCTCCTTAACAGTATAAATATAGTGTGACTTGAAATTGCTTAAAATAGTTGGCTGCTCAGGAAACCTTGTGGCAATGTCTACAATATTTCTCAAACATAATTTTGTTCTGTCACTCCACCCTTCAATGGACGTACTTAGTGCGTTCATCTCCTTCTCCCAATATTTATAAATAGATAAATTCAGCACGTGTTGCTGTCATCTCTAGCAGGTGCATTGTAATTCAAAGAAACTGTGAAAAAAAACCAAGATGCATTTAAAGAGAGTTGCTGTACAAAATACCAAAGTAAGACCTATGCATCTGTGTTAAAAGAGGAGATAATCTTTTGACATTAAAAATATTTAGGATTTATATTATGATTATGATATGCTTGTAATCTTGTCACAGTTATCTCTATGTTGGTCTGAGACCTTAATACAAATATATTGTAAGAGGGGATGGTAAACAGGAGACAAAAGGAAAGGCAAAGGGTTAGGAAGTCTGGATCCATGAACAATACAGGAACTGGGGGGGGGGGCAATGTTGGCACATACAGAAACCTCCAGGCCTTGAACCATATATATCCAGACTCTTAAGGGTACTGCATGAAATCAGAGTTGGATCTATGTCAGAAACTGGTAGGTTATGATTATTCATAACCTATGATTTGGTTATTCATACCAATATGAAAAAACTGGGGGGAAAAATGAAGTGGACCACTAAACATTACAATCACCTAAAATTCTGAGCATTATATCCATTGCAACTAAATAATATTATTGTTCATACAACAAACTCCAAGTATTCCCAAAATACCTTTTTGATGGTGGGCACCAAAACTTCCTTTCACCAACCTATTTGCCCAAACCTCTCTCCCTCTTCTGACTAAGGCTGTACACCATACAGCAGGAGAGCAAGGAAAACAAATCGAATGACATTTTCTAGAGCTAGTGACAGCACAGGACACTGCATGTGTGTGATCAAGCTGAACTCTATCCATGAGAAATATATTGTGCCCTATAAGCTGTCTGTCAGACCACTTCTTTTACCTACTTTGTTACGTTTTGCTTTGTTTTTGTTGTTTGCTGCTTGAAGCGGATAGGAAACAGATCAGAAGTGCCTGGAAGAAATCAGTAGAGTGAATGGGTGGTGTAACTAGTGACAAGTTTTACAAGCTTCATCTATAGCTATATATAGAATCAGAACTTCAGATCCTTTTGCTGAAAAGTGTTCATTCACATGCATATGGGCACTTTGCATTGCTTAGAGGAGATGCTTGGTATATAACAAATCAAGCAAGGTAAGCATAGTGTGTGGCTTGTCCATGGAATGGATGGCATCTGGCTCTGTAGTTAGGTTAGCATCCATGCAGCTTATTGTAGTTGGCTTACACTGAAAATATTTTACGCAATTGCCCATCTTCCATTTTGATTAAATTTATAAGATATCTAAACAAGTTGCAAAGCTCAGGAGAATAAATAATACTTTATGTGGCTATATAAACTGCAGATAAAAATGGTATTGAACTATACTTTTATAGCCTATTTAATGCTGCTCAAGATTTATTCTTCTCCTATGCTTGGATGCCAGGGTTAACTGAACAGCCACTGCACAAAATATTCTTGCCCCCATTTCTTTCTGCAATTCCATTCACAAACCAATTGTTCATGAAAAGAGGGAGAATTGGTTGCTTCTGCTCTCCTTTTGATATGTTAAGGGAAACTTCACACATTTCCCCCATAGGGGGATGATTGGTGTTGGAAAAGCTCATGCATCTTCCCAGGAGTAGTAATCATTGGCTTTCCCCTTTGAGCATACTAGCAGAGTCACAGAGTGCAGATCACTCATGCATACTGATAGATGTAAAGACCCAAAGCTTTATGGTGGCAAAGGCATGTCAATGGATGCTATGGATATTTGGTTGCAGCTTACTGCAGTAAATGGGCACACCAATCCTAACCAACTCTCCTGCAACATCGGATTGTAGTATACTGCGTGTGCTGCTGAAATCCATGTTGCAACAGCAGAACTGTGCTCCACTGCTGTAAATGCCTCCAAGGGTCAGCCTACCTCAGGAAAGGATTGGCCCACTAATGAATGAAATAGGAAAAAACTGAAAAATAACCACTCACTGTAAGTTAATTCATCAGCTCATACATAGCTGCTGGATCATTGGAAAGACTCCAAAGCATGGGAGGCCAAGTTGCAGGTAGCTTTATCTGTCAACTAAATTTCAGTGGCAATGTAATCTGTCTGGCAATAAGCCATATAAGATTATTCCACTCCTCTTTTCCTTAACAAGGCAACCAAATTGCACAATGCAGAAAGGATCATTGACTTTTTCCCCTTGGGAAGATGCAGTGTTAAAATTACCATCCATGGATTCCTAAAGGGGCATTATTCTGACACTTTCCTGACATGGATCACCAACTTGAACAATTAACTTTAGCAAGGCAATATTCCAACTGGTGGAGTACAAAGGTCATTGTATAAGGGGTTAAAGGTAAATTAAGTTATAATTGCCTGCAATTAGTGTTCCCATAAGCTCCACTTTGTGGGGAAAAAATGGCCTGCGTTTGAAACCAAAGCAAATTCATTCCTTCCAGGCAAAACAAAGTTGAGACAAAAGAAAAAAGTAAGAGAAATACACCAAAACACATCCAGAGTAACTATAGGGAGTCCTTGCTCTGGCAAAAGAACAATTTACACTGGATTGCAATATGAATTTCCCATAGGTTTTCACTAGGTGGTTCTGTAATTATAAGCACAATCCTAACCATGCCTACTCAAAAGTAAGTCTCATTGCATTCAGTGGGTCTTACTCCCAGGAACATGTCTTTAGGATTGCAGCCTCTGTCAACATAAATGTCTCTTCCATGTGCTTGTAGTGACTCTGGATTGTAGGGTAAGTAATTTTGTCAACTTTTACAAGAAATATGAAAATTCTATCTGATGCAAATGCAAATTTGGTATAATGTAGTTTGGAAAAAGTTTGGAATTTGAATTATCAGTGGACTGCTTATGTCCATCCTTTTGCTGTATTTTAAAAATGCTCAAAGATAGAACATAAACCACCAGAGCAGAAGTATTTTTACTGCTTCCTAGTAGGCCACTTGTCCACTGGTGGACCGCTTTGGACATAGGCTAGCTTTTTTGCTGGTGTACATCAAAAGAAAGGTCAAGGAGTCAGGTCAGAAAAACAGCTACACAGTAGCTGCCTCCAGCCCCTGAACTGCTCACGGGGACACAGACACACACAAAAACTTGAAGAATGCAAGGGTTTAATTCTTTTTTAATACAAAAAATGCTTGATAAATGGAATGAATCAAGTTGAGATACTCTTTTATCTGTGAAGATACAATCATTCACCAGCATTCAGGGTTATAATCTGTGTAGCATTTCTATTCTGGAAGTCTAGTTTTTCTGCATTGTCTTGTAACACTATATTTCCGAAAGTGACTGAGTGGAAATGGAAAATATTTGCTGCCAAACATCTAGCACTATGACGAGCTGAATGGATATGCTGCAATCTCTCTGAATCAATACACTTGTATTGGCCTGTGTTTAAGGAAAGACAAATCCATCTGTGGCAATTGCTTTAACGATAGTTTGGTGATTCACAAAGTTATGAAAAAGCGGTCATCTGTAATTGTGTGTGGTTTTTATTGAACTGCTTTCTTCCAAAGGGTTCCCTCCTCCCATTTTTCCTAACTGGGGATTCACAGCCTCTTACTGCTTTGGAGCACAGCATGAGAATGTATGGGCATGATCCATTAAACTTGTTCAATCTTCCAAGTACAATTCATTTCAAAGGAAGAATTTTAAGGGCACCAACCTTAAGACCTTACTCCATGGACAAAAATGACCACATTTGCTAGGCATTCTTGATATCAAAGGAAAAGGAAAAGGATTGATACATAATCCAGACATCAGGCCATGGTTTTAAAGAGTTCAGCTAAATAAGCTATATTCCTTTCCATTTCTGGAATTATCAAAGGCAAAAGTGGTTAAAAGAGTTTTGGATTTTTTTAAAGTGAGACAGATAACTGCAAATAGTTCCCAATCTCTCCTGGGATATGATGGTGGCCCTGGACTAGCTGGGAATAAGAAGGATTGGGTCAAAAAATCATAGGGGGTCTGGAAACGTCCTAGAAGGAATGAGCTTGGTATGTTTTTTGAATTACATCTTGCCAAATTCAGAAAATTGTTACTTCTGAACAAATATGCTTAGGATTGCACAACTCATCTGCTGAAATCAAATGGGTTGTTAAGAGTGCTCAGATTTGCTGGATCATTTGCTACATTTAAGAAGCTTTTTAAAATATGTTTTATGAGGGTTACACAGGAGAGCCATTAACCTGCATCATTTTTTTTAAACCTCCAAATGTTGCAAAAAAAATTAGATGTAAAAGATGACATGCACATACTGTATCTCAATCTTTCCCACTGAAATCCCTTAAATCAGAACTGGCAGATCAGCCCAGTGTCTTTAATGTTCAAACAAACCACTGTCTTCAATGGTAGATTTCCAGTTCATCTTCTTGTACTGATCACTAGCCACTCAAAAAGCTGTGGTTTCAAAATATTGACTTCTATATAGAGAAACCAGGAGTCAAGAAGGAAAAAGGAAAGATTCTAGATTTCAGTAGTTCCTCATACTTTGCGGGGAGATGTTGTAGGAATCAACTAGGCTGGTGTAGAAACTTTGGCATGCACAAACTATTCATATGGTGGTTATGGTGGTAGAAAAATCAGACAAAAGTTTAAGATGATCTGAAGGCTTGGGACAATTTAAGAAAAGTTGAGCTCATTTAAGACCTTATTGATTGCAGTTAGTGTTGGGCAAACTCTTCTTACTCAATAGGAAAGCTGCAATCCTAAAGGCACTTTCCTGGGAGTAAGACCTATTGAATAAAAAGGAGCTTACTTTTGAGTAGACATGTTTAGGATTGTGCAGCTTGCTGTTAAATAACTTTTCAGTGAACAAATACTGAGGAGAATAAATAGACTGTCACCCCAGTTCATAGTGATACTGAAACATGTGCCTTTTTATACTGCACCCCTTTTCCTCTAGTTCCCAACACAAGGAAAGGCATGAAAATACATGCAATTTCCAATCATCTCCCATTCTCAGAGAAAAGATAGTGAGGGATAAGAAAAGGCTTTTGATCCTGGTGGCGACAGAAACCACCCAAAGAGTTTTCAAGAAACAAACGAATTGTTCAATCCTACGAATGCCTTGCACTGTGAGAACTAGTGTTTCAGCTGCACAAGTTTTTTTATGCTTGTTCCTTTACACAAGTTCCTTTATATAAGTTCAGGGTGGTCTGGCCACCATCACGATCCATTAGTGCCTTTCAGCTGCATGCCAGTGGCCTGGACAGTAGGCCTGGTAACAAAAAGTCAACATGGGGGAAGGAGGAAAGGGGTGGGCAGAATGGGAAAAGGAGGGGGAGAGATAAATCAGAAGGGAAGGCTATGAAGGGGCAATATTAGCAGCAACTGTGCTGTTGAAAACGTACAGCCAAATCCAGAGTAACTACGTGAGCACGAAAGAGACATTATGTGCACCTGTAGTTACTGCACCATCTAATGAAAACCTATGGGAAATTCATATTGCAATCCAGGGTAAATTGCTCTTACACCAGAGCAAAGACTCCCCACAGTTACTCTGCATTTTGCCCTTAATCCCCTTCCTGGCTTCAATCTGCCCTCCTTGGTCCACTTATTAAAAATATTCCTGCCACCAGTAATTGACTTCCCCTTAAGGAGCATTGTATAGGTCTACAAAGGTGCCCCTCTTCTCACATGCAAAGCAATAGAGCCTTTCACAGCTCCTGAAAAGACTTCCGAGGTTTCCCTGCAATCTAAACTGTAGTTTCTTACTGATTCGGGAGCCTCAGATTTCCCACACAGTTGTAGAGACATGTGCTTGGGGAATTTGCCCATTTGCTTAACAGTAGGTCCACCCTGAGCAAGATCCAAAGAGAATAAGTGCTGACTAAGGAGGTTTCCCAAATACCATGAAACTTGACAAAGGAGGTTTCATGAAATAGGCTTTGTAAGTAAAGCAAAGGGGTAATGGAAATATGCTTTTTGTTTACCTTTTATTTATTACTAGCGAAAGGCATACCCATGTTGCGGGAGTAACTTCCCCATACAACATCCTCCATGGCGCATCAACAACCCATGCGCAACCTACCCCCATGTACAACATTCCCCTGTGCGCATCATCCCCACGCACAACTTTCCCCATGCACATCATCCCCCACTCGCAACTTCTCCCTACGTGCAACTTCCCCTGTGCGCAACTTTCCCCCGTGCACAACTTCCCCCCGTGTGCAACTTCCCCCAATGCGCAACTTTCCTACATGCGCATCATCCCCCCATGTGCAACTTCTCCCATGTGCAACTTTCTACATACACAACTTCCCCCATGCGCAACTTCCCTGCATGTGCAACTTCCCCGCATGCGCAACTTCCCTCCATGCGCAACTTCCCCATGCGCATCGTCCCCCCATGTGCATCATCTCCCATGCGCAACTTCCCCCCATGTGCAACTTCCCCGCATGCGCAACTTTCCTACATGCGCAACTCCCCCATGTGCATCTTCCACCCATGTGCAACTTTCCTACATGCACATCATCCCCCTATGTGCAACTTCCCCCACGCGCAACTTTCCTACATGCGCAACTTCCCCCATGTGCAACTTCCCCCATGCGCATCATTCCGCCATGTGCATCATCCCTCATGCGCAACTTCCCCCATGCACAACTTTCCCCCATGCGCATCTTTCCCCCATGTGCAACTTCACCCCATGCACAACTTCCCCCAATGCGCAGCATCCTCGCCAGTGCAACCTCTTCCTCCAAACAACATCCCCCCAGTGCACCAGGCACTGAGCACCAAACTGGCTGGATGTTGTTCAGTCTCCCATGTTAAGTATAGGACAGAAACAGGTTGCCCCCTTTTCAGCCCCTGAAGGGTTAAATGTCTCCAGATGGTTCTTGGTGGGAGTTCAGGTGACAGAAGGAACTCCCAGAATTCCATGCTTCAGGCCCAGCAGTTGGGGAGGAATGTTGATGAGTCAGCAATTCTCAATGCAAAGTATAGGGAGGAAAATGCATTGCGCCCCTTTTCACCCCCTTCCAGTTGGAATTTCCGAAAACCGGTTCTTAGTGCACCCCTCAGTCACGGAAGGAACACCCACCCGAAATTTCACACTTCTAGGCCCACCGGTTTTGGCAGGGCGGTGATGAGTCAGTCAGTGAGTGAGTCAGTCAGTCAGTGAGTCAGTCAGTCAGTGACTTTTCTCTTTTATATATATAGAAGATGAGAGATTTGTACAAATGAATGCAAGCAAAGGGCAATGGACTCAAGTGGAATGCACTGCCCACTGTTGCCACCTATGCATTTCACAAGACCATACACATTTCTTAGTAAAATAAAGATACAGTGGTACCTTGAATAAAGAGCACTGTCTTGAATAAAGAGTGTTTTGTATAAAGAGCAAAATTTTCTCAGAAATTTTGACTTGCTTAAAGAGCACTGTCTTGAATAAAGAGCACTTCTGAGGAAGTTTGGAACAGGCTTCCATGGCAAGGGAACCACAGGCAGGATGAGGAGACTAGCTTGAGCTCCAGTGGGGACCTGGGCAAAGTTTGGAATAGGCTTCCATTGCCAGGGAACTCATGGGACGTCCAGGGGAAGCAGCCTGAGTCAGGTCTGTATGTGGGATCTGTGTGTGGCAGCGTGGAAGGTGTGCCTTATCAATGTTCTAGTGCTGCTCCCCATCAGCAGCTCGGGAATGTTAGTTGCACATAAAGACAAAGATTCCATTGAACCAATGGATAGAAGTGACTCCATTAGTGATTGTGAAAGTCACCCCCTCTCTGTAACCCGCAAACCAGCCATGAAGGTTTTCAAAGGTACAGTACAGTTCAGTACTGTACAGTATTTTCTTTATTGCAGTGTTGTGTGTTACTGTATATTACAGTGCTTTGTACAGTGTTATACTGCAGTGTTTTGTAATCATTTTTATAAACAGTTAATATTTTTATATGAATATTTTTTGGGTTGTGGAACCAATCGTCTGAGTTTCCATTATTTCCTATGGGAAAATCAACTTCGCCTTAAGTGAGGCGCCACTGTACATCCAGTCCACCTCAGTTCTACATCACTTCCCTGACAACAGCATGAGGCACTAGAGACTGAGGCTGGCAACTGTGGATTAAAAATGATGGTCATCATGATGGATAGCAAGGAGTCCTTTTTAGTTTAATTTTTCTTCAAACCTTCCATGAGGATTCATGATATCCAGCTATATGTGTCCAGCGAGAGATGTTTTGCTTTTATCTCCCTGCATATCACAGCTTTTTTCCTTTCTCACACTAACATTTTGTTGGTTTTTCCTCTCCCACGTTGCACAGGATACGACACACCAGGCTGAATTACCAGCTTAACTCAGCAGATAGCTTTGGACATGTCCAGACACAAAACATATTGGTAACTCCAAAAGGAAGGGCAAATATTTAATGGAAAAGACTTCCAATGATATCACCAAAATATATATTTTATTCTAACAAAATGAACGTGAAATAAACTAACAGAGTGACATCTCTCCGTGAGATTTTCCTGTCACAGAAACAAGATCTGTGGGGCTTGTTTTGATTTAATAGTGATGTAGATAGGAAGAAAATATCCATCATGTCCTACATAATGCTTCTGTGTGAACGAGATCCATCTTTTTTGATACAATCCCAAACTGAATTAAATGAAAATAAGAATGTAAACAGCTTTCATCACAGTTGCTGACTCGCTTCAACCAATAATTTGATTTATGTTTTCATTCACTCAGTTCTACAGCACTATCACTGGTGCAAATGTTGCATTAAATGCCATGATCAGAGAAGGCAGGTCTCAGCACCCACAAACATAAACAATCCAAATTTTAACAGAGGAGAGTAATAGTTGTGAGGAAAAGAACTTATTGCACTGTCCTATGCACACCTACTCAGAAGTAAGCCTCAGTCTGTTCAGTGCAACTTATAGAGATATCCATTAATATCTTACATCAGTGATTTTTGAGCATTTCAGTCCAGGACCCCCTTCTGCCTAGGACCTCCCCAGGAAATAATGTCATCAATCTGAAAGTAATGCCAGTAGTGACATCAAATAGGAAGTGATCACACTGTGAAGCCAGAGCTCCTTCACATCTACTCAGAAATAAATCTCATTGTGTTCTATGAGATTGAGGCTACAATACTAAACACTTTCCTGGGAGTAAGACCCATTGAACACCATGGAGCTTATTTCTGAGTAGACATGGATAGGATTGTGCTCTTGCCCTACAATCCAGAGTAACTACGGGAGCACGTAAGAGACATTACGTGCACTCATAGTTACTGCACCACCAAGTGAAAACCTATGGGAAATTCGTTTTGCAATCCAGAGCAAATTGTTCTTACACCGGAGCAAGGACTCCCCGTAGTTACTCTGGATTGCGCCCATAGACCCAGGAAAGAATGGATTGCAGCCTGAGTGCCCCCTTCCAAGATGGCAGCACCCAATGCCAGATTCCAAGACTGGGGTGGCCAACTTTTTATGACCCCTCTGAAATAAAGTAGTGACCCCAAAAGGGGTCCCGACTCCTACTTTGAGAACCACTGCCTTATATATTTAGTCTTCATTGTGATGAAAATTACTGGTTAGTTGCTTCCATGCTCACGCTGAATGGCTGAATTTCCATTAGCAGCTTTCTCAATTGCTAACCATTCATCTCTCTTTGTCATGCCAGTAGCTGCTAGAGAACTCCTGCCGCTCTGGAGGATAGAGATGCATTTGTCCTAGATGTCATACTTGGACCTCATGGAATGCATATTCTTGTGCAGGGGGAGTAATGAAGTGACAGGACACCAAATGATGGATACTGATCAGACTATGGGATCATAAAAATGTCCACTGCTTCACACATGCATCATATTAGCTATAAGTAATTACGCCCATTATATGGCTCAAATGGGGGCCTTGATTAATCATAGTAGGAGGATTTCCTGAGGCTACACTTGGGAACATCTCTAATTAGTCTGCATCTGAAGTGAGTGTGTAACTGGCCCATATTAACAAATCAATGTGGATTTCTGTTGTAAAGCTTGAGTGATCTCCAACAGATTTCGGCTAATACCAACACCATGACCACCTTGACCTCTAATTGAAAAGGAGTATGAAAGACCTTTACTGCTGACATTTATGCTCACACTGGGTGATAGCAACTCCTGAAGAGATCAACTGTAAACCAGTGAGATAAGGTTATGAATATTGTGCTTCTGAGTTTATAGCTGCCTTTATTGTCCTTGCTCTAGAGCTACTACCTCCAGCAGGGCTAAGAATTGTGCTGAGAAAATGATGGAAGAGGCAAGATTCTAGCTCTCACTGTATCTGGTCTCTCTGAAGTGTAAAGAATGACAGCTGAAATAACACTGCCTTCCTTCAAACAGTGGACCAGCCAGTTGTAGGGTTGGGAACTTGATCCAGTTGTGCTGGATCCAATCCTCCATTCCAAAGTGACGCTTACCTTATAATCCAGAGTAACTACAGGAGCACAGAAAAGACATTTATGTTGACATAGTTATGGCAACACCTAGTGAAAACCTATGGGAAATTCATATTGCAATCCTGAATAACTTGTTCTTAGGTCAGAGCAAGGACTCCCCATAGTTACTCTGGATTGCACCCTTAGGCTACCTTTGGACTTAGGCAGCTCTTTTCCCTGTATCTGATAGGAATGAAAGGAAGCAAGATTAAGCATAGCCATTCTGATATTTCTATTGACTGAAGGAGGGCAGGAGTACGATAAATACCAAGGGGGTTCTTGCCTTACAATTGACTTGAGAAGTCCAGGAGGGAGGAAGCAGGGAAGGAGAGAGGCAATTCATAGCAACTACCCTTTCGACTGCATGGAAAGGGAGGAGAGTTTGGAAAGAGCCCCCATTATATTAGAAGTGAGTTGTAGTGGGACAGTGACTCTAGACTTAAGTCAAGCTCCACTGAATTTTCCCATCCATGACCAATTGGTCATGGATGGGAAAATTCAGTGGAGCTCAACTTAAGTCTCGAATGCCTTATAGAATTCAGTCTATGAATGCCTTATAGAATCCAGAAAACTTGGCACATCTAGCAATGCACTTTCACAGCCCCTCTTTACATATTATAGCCATAGATTTGTTTGATCAAGCTGCCAGAAATGTCAGCCATGTAGGTGTGACAAAGACCAAATGGCTTCTGTGATTATCTGCTACAATATCTTTACCCACCATGTAGTTGGTCTGTGAAACTCCTTCCCACAGGATGTAGTGATGGAATCCAACCTCAATGCTTTTAAGAAGGGACTGGACAAACTCCTAAAGGACCAGCACAGGTTAATGGTGGCGCAAGTGGTTAAGACACTGTGCCTGTTAACCAGCAGGCCAGGTTTCGAGACCCAGGTCCTCACAAGACGAGGATTTCCTGCTACAGGCAGAGGGTTGGACTAGATGATCCACTGGGTCCCTTCCAAGCCTATGATTCCAGGTTACAAACCATGAGAGGTGTGTGTAGAGGTGGAGAAACTCAAAATGCCTGATGGAGGGAAGGGCACCTGAATGCAGGTGTTATATGTGCTCCCTGAGGCATCTGGTGGGCCATTGTGTGATACAGGAAGCTGGACTAGATTGACCTTTGGCCTGATCCAGTGGAGGCTCTTCTTATGTTCTTAATAGCTGTCACCGTATCTTGAATGGAGGAATTCTGTATCACTGCTTCAAATGTGACCAAAGTGAAAAGCACCATTTGTTATGTGGGAGCATTGTCTCATTTCCCACACTATATGCTACGAATCTTGATTGTGTTGTCTGACTCTCTATCCAAGATGAGGAATCAGCCAGCAGAGTGGCTATTGCTCTTTGTAAGGATATTTCTCCACTTATTTTTTTTCTGTCAAACACATTACATGATTTCATGTATGAACTCACTAGAGAGCATCCCACACTGTCTTCGAGATCCACTAAACTCTTAACTGATCATACTGCATACTTATCTTTACGTTCTTGGTGCTTTTAAGTATGTAGCCAGCTCTGCTCACTTGGTCAGAAGCTTTCAGTTCTTTAAAAAAAGTAAAGCTTTGTCAGCGCTGATGTTGTTACTGGAAATATTTCTCTTTCTCACATTTACCTGACAATGTCCTGTATGTCTGAAGATGCTTATCTTTGTCATTCTCTACTTCTATGCAAAATGTAGTTTGAATATACAATATCACACACAGAAACCAGGATATATAGTCTTAAGGATAATGGAAAGGGGGGATTGTCTTCATTATCTCTCCTACATCTCCCAGATACCACAATAGACATTGCTTCAAGCAGAACAGCTTTTATACTTCTCTTGAGGATCTTTATCAACACATGTGTAACCTGGCCAGATCTATGCGGTCTTTTGCTGCATTTTAATTCCATAGCATTAAGTAGCATTGTAGACTGAATAGTAAAATGCATCATCTTGGAAAATGTGATTGTGCGAACGGAAGACAGAGTAGCAGGACATTTTTATATATCTCATTAGTGGAGAATAGCTTTGTTAACTTTATAGCTCAGGTCTCATGTTCCACAGATTTGTAATTCTTTCCTTACACTTATTTGCTGTTAATAAAATAATAATGTGATAATAAACCTCAGAAATAAAGATGTTCCTAACCTCCTAAATAGATATGCTGATGCTGTTTCATAAAGTAACATCAATTCAACTTCTATAAGCACCAAGTTCAGTAGTGAGCAACTCCTGATGGCCGCTATATATATAGGATCTTCCAGAACGGCTGATACTAGGGATTGTTAACTGAGGGTATTCATAACCTTCAGGATATAGGATGCAATCTCTGTTTAATTTTTTGAAAAATGCATTATCAATATGGATGGAGGCATTTGTTCCTAGCTCTCCATATGGAAACTAACATCAAGCTATTGCCATCATTTGAGGTCATCATGGTACTTAATAGGACTAGTGATGATAATTTCAACAGACTGGTGAAATGGGTATGGAGGCATGTTGGACAATCCACTGGCACCTGTAATCATAAAAAGATTTAAACTGCATTGATGTTGTTCTACTGATGCTTCTTAATAATAGGTTTAGGACAAAATCCAGAGTAACTACGGGGAGTCCTTGTTCCAATGTAAGAACAACTTACTCTGGATTTCAATATGAATTTCCCATAGGTTTTCACTAGGTAGTGCAGTAACTAAGGGTGCACATAAAGTCTCTTATGTGCTCCCGTAGTTACTTTGGATTTGGGGGTTAGGCTCATTAATTTAAAATGTGTATTAATATATTTATACTCCATGATAGCATCATAATAGTATAACATTATATAAAACTTCACACTAATATTCATTAAAAAAGTAGGGGTACCTTCAAATAAAATAAGGCCTCTTGATTGCAGGTTTTAAATGCTCAAAGCAAACCGCGTCCCTTAATTTGCACGCTTGAAGCAATGCCCAGTGTTTTCCAAGATAAGCAAGTATAGCAAGAAGCAAGTCATACATGTTAGGTAGCCTCTACCAATTAAAACTGATGTTGCAGTCATCACCATGCCCAATCCTGGAACCTTGCCTGACTAACAAGGCATAGAAATGCACCCAATTAAGGAAAAAATAAGATAAAATGTCCAGAAGCTTCTAGTAGACAGCTAAAATATACCAGAGCTGGTTGCTACAGCATATTTTCAGTACTTAATGCTCCAGAAAAAAACAAAAGGGGCATGTGGTATAGTTATACCAACAAACTGCTTAGGATTACAGTGGTTTTTTGTGCTTTTCATTGTTCAGTCCTCTTGGAAAAGGAACTTGCTCTGGAAATATTTTAAGCTTTCAGTTTCAGGACATTAATAATTCACCGTTACCATCAGGAATGCTTCACTCTACAGTTTAAATTGTAACCTAACGGATCTCAATTAAATGTACAGTTCATTAAAAGTGCCAGAAATCAAATGCATCCGGAAATAACCCCACAAAAAGGGCTACTATGAAAGAGCTGTTCTCAGTTCCAGAGGGAAGAAATTCCACAAAAGAGCACCTTCACAAAAAAGCCCTATTTCTTGTCACCACCCCCCTCAGCACAATCAAAGACAGCTCTGTAGGATCCCAAGTGGATCTCTGCAGGTGTCAGAATGGACTGCAAAAGTGACTGGAAGTTATTTCCAGGCAAACTGGAAGTTGTACCCACAAACGGGAAGTCAGTTTGGATGTCTTTGTGGCTGTTCTGGAAAGCTGTGAAGGCCAATAAAATGAGTCACTTGCCCAGAATACCACTTCTGGCCCAACCAAAAACTTATAGTTGCACTGAAAGGAACACTGTTGGACCCAATACACACAGGGTTGCAACACACCACAAATTAGGGTCACAACACACAGTTTTGAACAACACATAATTTTAGTAGAGCTAGCATGGTTAATGTTTAAGTATAATACTGTAGTTATCTTCCAATCAAGACAATATGAGAGAGAGAGAGAGAGCTTTTTATTTCTGTGATGCGTCCGTTTTCAAGCTTTTTTGCACCCAGTTTTCTTGGAAGAGGCCAGCACTTTGGAAAATAAAGATGGAAAGGATAAGCTTTGGTGTCTATAAAGGACCCAGAGGACAATGCCAGACAGTTATGTTCTCTGAGAGCTGTTTGATTCTATTTTTTTACCCATGGAGGCAAATTTGACAGCTCCGGTGTTCCTATCAGCAGGGGGAAAAGACGCTGAAAAAGATCCATGATCAGACACAATTATCTTCTCTTTTGTCCATGTTCATCTCTTGCTCTGGTTTAGACAAGTTTTATTATTTTCTGACGGTTTTCTGAAATTATTATTTAGTATTTTGTGTGCAATCAGGATTGCCATAATTCTCTTCCACAAAACTGGGCAGGACTCCCTGTCAAACTTGCCAGTATGTGAACCTTGAAAACCTCGAGGTATGCAGGCTTCGAAAATCAGGACTGTTCCGGAAATATGGCATATGGGACATATGCAACCCTATGTGCAGAAGCTATCTCATCTAGCCTTCTCTAGCTGAAACCACCCCTCAAGCAAACACAAAAGATCTGCAATTTAGGTTTTTAGGCAGATTTGGGGGCACAAGCCTAACCAACTTTCTAGCAAAGATATTAAGTGCAATGCAGTTTCCCAGTAAAGGAACAAAGATTCCCTTATCTTAAGGAAAGCCTCTGTGACTGCCCCAACTGTAAGGTACAGCAAATGCCCCATTGGCACAGCTTTGACGATGCAATTTGCCAGCTTTGAGCACAATCCTAACCATGTCTACTCAAAAGTAATCCCCATTGTGTTCAATAGGTCTTACTCCCAGGAAAGTGTCTTTAGGATTGCAGTATATGTCTCACTGAATATTTGTTAGGATTTGGACCTCAATTGCTACAGTGATTGACTAGTGCAATATCATGTATTGTTGCTTGGGAAAAATGTTTTAATTAATTGAAATGTTTTAATTAAAGACTGAAGCAGACATGATGTTTTCCATTTTGAGGCTTATCTTTGCTTTCAAAGAGGCATTAAACAGGGACTTGATCCAGACTGGGAGCACAGCACAAATCTTAGCACAGCTATAAGCACAGATTTTAAGCTTTGAATCCTGTATCATTTGAAAATCACCCCTAAAATTTCTGTATGCTCTTGATGGTACCATTGCAGCAAATGGTATGGAGGAGTTGAACCAGTGGCATGAACCAGTTGTAATTCATTTATGACTTGAGTCATAAAAAGTAATAAGCCCAAGTTATAAACCAACTGCAGGGCAGTGACGCTAGACTCAGTTCTAGTGAAACCCCATGCGTCTCTTCCCAATAACGCTGTTGTCACCAACATATATGTAACCACGAAGCTCTTGAAACAGATAACCTCCCTCAACATAAAATACAGCTTTGATCTACTACTTGCCTATTCTCATAAACATTTATTATCTGTGCTTAATTTACTTGCACATAGCAAATTATAAAGGGTCAATTATTATAAATACAAATTAGCCCTATTTGCATTCAATTAATGTTTTATAAACAGATCTTCACACAGTTTAAAATATGTATTCGGTTGGGTCATCTTTAAAGCTGAAAAAGAGTTGGCTGGAGCCACCCTGTCTGTCATCATTTTAATTTGCCTGAGAGAGAGAGAGAGAGAGAGAGAGAGAGAGCACAATCCTAACCATGGCTACTTAAAAGTAAGCCCCATTGTGTTCAATGGGTCTTACACCCAGGAAAGTGTCTTTAGGATTGCACCCAAAATAACGTTACTATAAAGAGTTTAATATTGCTGTAAAACAGATTTTTCCTTTTGTTTGGAAGGGGGTAGGATGGCATTCATATATAACTTCCACCATAATATCTATCGGTTACCACCTTTTTAGTATCTTTACTTGGAAAAAAACTTCCACTGAAAATGGAAACTTTCTCCCTATAACAATAGCACTGGAGATGGGAAGGGACAAGATTGGAATCAGAATTAAAGCAGTGGTGGGATCCTGAGGCAGTCCTATCTCCTATAATAGAGATATTACCACATTTAACGCCACCTCCCACCCGACCTACACACACTATTTACAACACCCCCACATTACATTACACCCCATGTGAACTTCAGTACACATCATGCATATTGTTTGGACCTTAATAAACTAACAATTGTTAATTGTTAACAATTCAAATTTACACATTTCATGCATCTTACCTTTATAAATGCAACTCTGCAAAGACTTCGCAGACAATCATCTTGTTAACATTAAAATTTAAAAAAGCAAGAAATTCAATTTTTATTGACTCGTAAGTTTGTTTGTATAAGCAAGTGTATTTTCTGAGTAGAACATGGTGCCTTTAAACCTTAAGTCTACCACAGTGGGTGGTTAAAGCATAAACGACCAAATAATTCCGAGAAAGGATCTTTTATACATAGTATTACAACAGGGGGAGTTACTATGCTTCTTGCTTTTCTGTTATTACTTTGCCAGGCAGGCCAAATATTGCATTTACTCAAATATAACACTCACATTTTTTTCAGCCAAATTCACTCTCTAAAATCAGTGTGCGCATTAGATGTGATGTTAATTAGAATTGAGTAAATACGGTATTTTGATTGTGGTTATAGGGTGCGTATTATATTCCATGTCGTATTATATTCAAGTAAATACGGTAGTATTATTTTTCCCCTGGGAACTTTACATTGATTGCCTAGTTGAAAACGGAACATTGAATTCACAAGTCAACTATCCAGGCTCCTTTATTGATTTCTTGACTGCTACTCCAAAGTAATTGATTATCTTGACATTCGAATTAATACTGGATTTTCTGTCAGTTCTCATAAATTAGGTACTCTTTAAATGTTACAGTAGCACAATGAACTCGATGAAAATCCGCTCTCATTACACAACTGTAACTTTTAAAGGGTATCTAAGACAACCCTTAATTGTCTCTAAAGCATCTCCATTCACTAGATCTTCTCCTCTTAAATGTATATATTCTATTGATTGTTGGTTTTTTTCAGATATCGTTTGTTTCCTGTATGGATTAATAGTATTCATCTTTATTAAGTGTTTAAAACACTATTAAAAGTTTATAAGAGACAATCTTGGGAACATTGATTAGCTATAATAAACTGAACCTGCCCTGAGCTTTGTGAGTTCATAACTATTGTAGAAGAGTGCAGAGAAAGTGAGGAAAGACCTGGCTTTGGCCTCCTTCCCAATGGTCCACCTCACCGAGGGATCATGCAGCAATAGGTGCATTTATGCATTTTTTAAAATCCTCCCTGCCTGCTTTCCTCCGCAGACATATGCCACTAAAGTAAAGTAAAAATTATTTTTACTTATCTCCTGTTTGCCTTCAAGTCTCTCCCACCATAGGATGCAGCAATGATTGCCTCATAACTGGTGGTAGGAGATAGAATTGGGCCATAAACATAGATAATAAAATACGATATTGTCAGGAGGTAAAAAAATAGAAGAAAAATACCTTTCCTGAGATAAAAATGATAAAAGAAGTGTGATAGTTTTCTCCTTCATTACATATAGCGACATAGCAACAGGGCAGGGTGAATAACAAGCAATGTTTCACAACAAGTCAAAATGGTTTTTTAAATGTAAATTGGATTTTTTATTTCAGAGTTTTGATATTTTCAGTTATATTAGAGTTTACATTGGAAAAAACCCATCTTTAATGCAGTTTTAATACAAATATGTTAACATATTTTCACTCATATCTCTGAAAACAGAAACCATGACCCTTATTGCTACCTGACACATTGAACTCAAGATGAGGTACGAAAATAAACCAAGGTAAAAAAAACAGGCCACCAAACCTAATGAGCACCAGTGCAGCGAAGCTCCTCAAGCATGTTGTATCCAGCAGAAGGAAGAAGCGGAGCAGAGGACTCCTTGAGCTAAGGAGACATTGCCCACCAATTGCAGTGGGGCCTATGCAGAGCTTACTCACTCTGTGATGCAAGAACTTTATGGTGGTTTTGAGACACCCCTAGACTATTGCAGTGGTTTCTGTGCCAGTGCTAATCTATATTAAATTGTGCTGTAAATAAAATATATTTGGTAAACAAATCCTAACCTCATTTCTAGCACTGACGTACCTATACCAATGGATTAAATGTGCTACATTGTGCAATTGGGTGGCAATCACAGAGGCCTCCTCAAGAAAAGGGAATGTTTGTTCCCTTCCCTCTGAGCTGCATCACCTTTATTGGTGCAGAAAAATTGGACTAATAAATTGGCATCTATTAGCCAAAGATGTGGACACTTTCTATCTCATGGAGAAACTTTTTTCTGTTCTATCCAGTGACCACTATCCTTTTGATCCAATCCTAATAGGGCCTTAAGATGCTGGAATAAGTGTTCTTGGAAAGCTTAGCCATTCCATTTTTTAAAAGATTCTTTCAACACTGGTGTACGATTACACAATAATTTATTTTATAAACTAACAGTATAATATTAAACATCAGCAATAGCATGAAAATATCCAGTACAATTCTGCCATCAAAAGGGATGAGGGATGCATGACCAGAGGTTCTGGATTATGCTTGTCTGCAGGGTCTCAGAGGAACTTTGTCAGGGGGTACAAAGTTTTGTTTGGGTCCTTTCTCAAAGGGGATGGAATAAACACACGGGGAGGGTACCGATGAGGGATTGGACAGAATAAATACATTGCACATGTACCAAGGATGGGGGCCCAGGTGGAATATCGTTCAATGAGTCCTAAAAAGTTTTATGTTGTTTGAATCACAAATTAATTGGGATGAACCAGGAAATGGGAAACCATGTTCTCCCAAGAAGAGTCATCTTTAATAAAGTCACTGACTTACTCACTCATCAACGGCCAGCCAAAACTGCTGGGCCTAGAAACCTGAAACTTGGGCAGGGTGTTCCTTCCATGATAAAGGAACCTACTAATAACCAGTTTTTGGAAATTCCAACTGGGAGGGGGTGAGAAGGGGCACAACGCATTTTCCTCCCTACACTTTAAATTGAAGAGTCCCTGACTGAGGGACGCCCTGCTTCAAACCCCAGACCTAGAAGCATGTAATTTGGAGAGAGTGTTCCTTCTGTGACATGAACACCCACCAACAACCAATGTTGAAAAATATAACCCTTAAGGGGGTGAAAAGGGGTGCAACGTGTTTTTGTCCTATACTAAACAGTGAAAACTGACTGATCAACATCCAGCTGCTGCACTGGGAGGGAGGATGCACGGGGGGGGAGGGGTGGTGCTGCACATGCGGGTGTTATACATGGGAGATGATGCGCATGGGGGTGTTGCATATGGTGAGTAGGGGAAACAGTGTGCGGGTGGATGGTGCGTGGGGGGGGATGGCATATGGGGGGAATTTTATTCCCGCAACGTGGGTATGTTTTTGCTAGTATACTATAAATGGTAGGACAATTTTGCAGCTTTGGGTCTGATTGATGCTTGTAAGATTATGTGAGCTCCAATTCTACAGGCGAGCTCAACAAAGAACTCTGTGAATGTGAAGCCACATGTAACCCAAAATGAAAAATTGTTTGCTGATGCTCTTTTAAATTTTCATTTTTTCTTTTTTTGTCTTTTCTGGGCTCTCTGATTTATGAGAATAATATATTTGGGAGAGAAGAATGCACATGAGTAAACTGACAATAACCTAGCCTTTGTTAACCCAGCGTTGCCACAAAATTCTTTTTTTCCCCACACACTGAACTTGTTTAGGGAAGAACACCAACATGCCACTTGAACCTATCTCAGGAGTCATGCCTCTCCCTTATAGCTCAGAGTCCATGCATGCCTCATGTAGTAGCCCTCAAGCCCTGTATATGGCTCTGCCGCTATGCCTTGGGACCATTTGGTTGCAGTTCATGGAACCTTCTGCTGAGAGGCAGTGCTTGCTGCAATGAACTAGTCTCTCACTCCTGCACAAGGTAAGTCTGCATATCATCACCAAGCTCCAAAAGAGGGGCATAGACCCAGTAGGTAGTAGTCTGCTTCACTTTCAGGAACTTATAGACCAGTTTGCTGGCACCAATGTGGGCTGTATAGCTGCAGATGCTATCCTGTGCAGCAGTCTGCTGAACTCTCAGAAATCTGTAAGACTCTCTCTGGGTCCCTTCCTATGGTTCCCAGACTTCCTTTCAGTCTCTGGGCCTGGTGACAAATTACACACTTTACCCCCTTCTTCTACACCATGCTCATTGGTACCATAAAGGCTCCATTAGTTCCAAATAGGCCATGCTCATTGGTACCATAAAGGCTCTATTAGTTCCAAGTGGATATGTTTTAATTGTTATTGCAATCAATTAGTATGAGTAATTCACACTTGTTTAGAACAGAAATGCATTAGAAAATTGGGAACTTGATTTATGCCAGTGATTTAAACTAGCCTTTCTTTTCAGTAATCTAAATAATGATTTAAATCGATCCACCCTGCCTACAGGATATATTGTAAGGAAAGCAAATGGTTTGTGGAAAATACACAGAGAAAGACATAAAGCGTAGCAAACATCCATTTTGGAACATTTAACATGCAATTTTCAAACACTGACTGCATTTTTCTTTCCTTGAAATCATTAGCAGATTAAAGAAAGTAAAATAATAGTTTTTTACATGCATAGAACCATGGAAGGGGCCTTGTCATGAAAATGTAACATATAGGCCCAGGCCTGAACTGATTTGGAGAGTTTCTAATGATGTTTTCTAATGAGAAACTAGTGAATAGAAAGGAATGTGTTTTCTATCTTTTAATGTCTTGATGTCTTAATGTCTTGATGTCTATCTTTTGATGTTTTGATGTCTTGTTTGTTAAGAGCAGTTTTCTTCCACCCCATTTAGGGGTCATGGCAGCCTTACAAAGCCTGTGCAAAAGAGGGCTTAGGTTACCCAGTAATAGTACTATCTTATCAAAAGTGAGTTCTTGATATAATCCTGCACGTTCTCTTCTTTTTTCTAAGACCAGCCGTGCTTCAGCTGCTACCTCACAGGGTTGTTGTGAAGACACTAGGTAAGGATAAACAGGGTGGTAGGAGTTGGGTAGACTGGATCCTAGGGGAGGTGGGACAGGAACAGCAATAGGTCTCCAACCTCATTGATTGATAGGGATTGTGGCACAAAAATATTGTGGTTGAAGATCACTGGTTAGAGTCTAGTTTATCTCTGTTCCAACTATATAAACTTCTTCTTTGCAATGTTTAAGGGCCCAATTCTATCCAACCGTGCAACCAGGTCACTGGTGCAACTATACCAATCATGTAAACCTGGGTTTTGTGCTGCATTCTGTAGTGGGGAGCCAGTCATGGAGGTCACCCCAAAGTACAGGAACCTTTGTTCCCTTTCCATTGGTCTGTACTATGGCTGTACTGTGAAGTTGAATAGGATTAGGATTGAGCCCTCAGAAAAGAGTGTTTTCTGTTTCAGGATTTCATTAAATTATGTTTTCAACATAGCAAATTTCCAACTTCTTCATTCTTTAAGAGTGCAATCCTGAAGCACCCTGGTGCTGTTACTTACACCAGACCAGGGGTGTTGGAATGTACATCACGTTTCCACCATCCAGAGGGGAGGGAAGGCCAGTTCAATTCCTTGCTCAGGGGTCTGATGGTACATGGGTGGGGGTGGGGGGAGCAGGCATCCTGGGGCAGGGAATGGGTGAGAACTGGGACAGTGAGCAGGCAGGGCCAGTTGGGAGTGAGATAGGGTAGAGAGTGGGAGGTAAAGACTTGGCACGTGTGCTGGATCCTAACCCCATTCCTAAGCATCCCTTGCCAGTCCTGGACTACTCAGATTTGTGCCACTGATTTTGATGGCAAGGATCCGAGTAGCCCCTCTTGGGCTGCTGTAATGTTGCTCATGGTAAGGTGAAAAGTTTGCCCTTGACTCAGGCTGGCACAGCAGGACCCCAAAATTTTGCTGATGCACAGCATGTGCCCAGCTTACCTGTTTCAGTTAGGATTCCACTTCTTATCACTTGAATTTTTAGTTGTTGCTGAGTTAATAATGCTAGCAATGAACATTTCCAATTATGGGATTTGCACATCTTGTATCTTAAAAGAGGTTTGTAGATTTTAAAGAATATATTCCACTGACTCGCTGTGTGGGTCGATTGTGTTTTTGTCAGGTTTGGAATATTAATGGACTGCATTTACCCTTGTGACAACAAGGGTACCCGATAAGGTGATCAGCAGCCAGAAGCACTGAAAAATACCAATTTATCATCTCTTTTCATTCTTTTCAAGCATTGTTGCATGGTTGGTAAGTTTCCACTGAAAAGGCCAATAGAAATCACATTAATCCAGATGCTTTGAATGATAAACATAACCTGCAGCACAGAGGATGTGTATTCACAAATGCTCCCTATCAGTTCAGGGCTTCATCCTGAGTGATTTCCAGCACAGTTCATTCCAGACTGAAGAGTTTAAGGCCAGAAGCAAATGTCTTTTAAATTTCATCTGATTAATGTCCCTTGCAAAAGTATTTGTCACTTCAACACCTCCACAGGCATCCACATGTTGTTCTTGAATGCATATTTTCTCTGTCGTTCACTTGGGAAGAATCAGTGCCAGTCAAACCATTGTTCACAAATAATATTGTATCCTAACATTGCTGCCATTCAGATTGCAATCCTTTACACAATTTCCTGCGAGTAAACTCCATTGAACATAATGTGGATATGCATAGGATTGTGGACATGCATAGGATTGTGCATAGGAGTGGACATGCATAGGATTGTGCCCTCCGTAATCTATTTTGTCTAACAGCAGCAGAACAGATGCCCAGAAAATGTGAGTTTTTCTTTTTCTTTAAAATTTATCAGTCTGTGATGTATTACTAGGGAACCATTTGATTTATTTTATGATCCAAACCATTTTGTGAACTGTACTTGTTGAAAAGTCATATACAGGATGAGCTTCTTTAAATGCAGATTTTATATCTGTGGATCTGACACAACATGGGTCCTGGGACCCACAGTGAGCCAGACTTGGCTCAACTTTAATCCTTTGAAGGCAATTGGAGCTGCACTATACCTGTGGGCTCCATAGGCTTCAGAATGAAGCCCAGAGGCAAAGTGATTTCTGGTTACGTCTTTTAAGCAGTGGTGGGCCCCGCCTAACAACCAGTTTGCCGGAAGTTGGGGGCAGGGCCGGGGTCAGGGGTGGGGTTAGGGGCGGGCCCGGGGGCAGGGCGGACCCCAACCCTGGCACACTGCGCATGCGCATTGCGTCTCCTCCAGCTGGAGACCACAGCATACACGCCGAGGTCAGCACACGCGCTGTGAGTCTCCTCCAGCTGGAGGAGACACACAGTGCGCGCGCCGAGTCCGGCATGCACGCATTGCGTCTCCTTCATCCGGTGTACCAAATCGGTACGCCGGGTTTTCTGGCCACCCCGCCGCTACCGGTTCGGTAGCAGTGGGGTGGCGGGAACAACTGGTTCGGGCGATCTGGCCCGAACCAGCTTGGGCCCACCCCTGCTTTTAAGGCATTCTGAGGCTCAGGGAAGTCTTCCTCAAGCCTCAGAATATTCTTAAAAGGCTTTAAAATGTCACTTCGAATTTCTTCCAGAAAGTCCATCAGAGGCAATTGGAACACAGCTCCCAAGCACAATTCTAACCCTATTTAGGCCAGGGAACTTGCCCATTTCCAAGTTTCCACTGTGGCATGGGGAGGCCTTATGGCCACTCCCAGGTAACCACTGGACTTGTATTAGGACTTGTGCCAGCCTAACTGGAGCTTAGTATTACACTGTCAATCCTAGATTTTCAAAATCACCTTTCTACTTTTCCCATTATGCTTCAGTTTCATTTAGGCATTTTTCAAAAGTGGCTTCCTCCTTTCAGGAAAAAGGAAAGACATGAAAAGAAAACATAAAAGCTGAAATTTTGAAGTTGGTAGTAAAATGTACAGTTTCCCGGATTATTCAAATACTACTTACAGTATTATGCAATATTATTTATTTATTATTCAAATTTTATCCTGCTTTCTTTCCTTGGATAAGGAAAATATTATGAATTAAAAATTCATACGGATCAATTCCTTTTTATCTAATCATTTTCTATGAAAAGGGAGGTATATGAAACCTGACTTATGATAGTTTATATTGACCAACTTGACAAAGAGACTCCCATTTTTAACTATGAGACTGTTCCCATTTCAAATCAGCAGAGCTAATTGTTTTTCCATTGGAATGCAGACTCTGCCATCCTCACAATGTCCACCTTCATGACCCATCACTTTTACCACTAGAACAAAAAACCAGTGCCTTATCCAATGTAAATGTTCATTAATCTGTTGTAAACAGAGATAGGATGACTCAGCTCTGAAGAATTGAATAATTTCAGTCCAGGAAGTGCTCATTCTGCATGCTTCTTGTGACCTTCATTAGTATGGAAAACGGCCAAATTGATTTTTGATTGGTATAGGAAAGGCCAACTCCTATTACCATAATTATCCCAGAATGGCTTTGCAAACCTCAACTCAATAGCATTTCCAGAGGGGGAATGTCAAAACACTAAGTTTTAAAAGATGCTTCAATGCACCTTCTTAATTGTCCCTTCTCTACTGTTGGAGCCATTCTGCTCATCAGGAGCAACATGAAGGAGACACCTCTATGTTGCTCTCTCAGCAACGGTGAATAGGAAAGACAGCTTGCAGGGCATATTGAGAGGACTTCCAAAACTTGGCATCCCCCACATGAATGCTGCTGCCTCCAGATGCATCGTTTTGATTGTCTAGGGATATGGAGATGAGAATGTCTGGTCATTCTACTTAGTTCATTTAAAGATTTCAGATGGTAGTGCATTTTTTCTTTCTCTTTATGGCTGAAAAAAGAAACATGGCTTGGTTCATGGGAATCAGGTCATCTATATGTGCCCAACATATAGCCAGTCCATTTTGATATGATCTAAAACAATATCCCTCCTCACCTGTTCTCTAACGGTGGAGAACATTCATAGTTACACAAGTTGGTATTTGTGTCAGTCCTTCCCCTTTGCTCCTACACAACTATAGCATCTTTCTGAAGCTACAGCTTCTGTTCTTGGGGAGAGAGCCTCCCGGTGACTGAAGATGATGTGCCAAGTAATGTTCAAAGCAAACATATTCTCCCGTGTAAATCTCACCTTTAGGTTTTTGCAGAAAGCAAGAGAGTAGATCAGCCCTCCACTGCTCTTTTTTCAAGCAAGTAGGTTAGAAAATGTTATGTGAATAGATGAAGCACTACACATTACAGAACATTCAGGTCTAAGTTGCAGCCAAAACAAATGTCTTTCTCTTAAAACAGCATTTCTCAAAGTGGGGGTTAGGACCCCTTTGGGGGTCGCCTAGAGCTTTCCTGGGGGTCACCTAATGACCCCTGGTGCAGGGGGCCAGGTCAGGCTTGCCAGACCTCCGGCTGTAGCTGCGCACGCACTGGGGCTGACTGACAGCCTCAGGGCCCAATCCTATGCATGCCTACTCTGAAATAAATCCCATTGTGTTCAATGCGTGCATAGAACACACATTTCATTTGTAACAATGAAAATACATCCTGCATATCAGATATTTACATTATGATTCATAACCGTAGCAAAATTACAGTTCTAAAGTAGCAACGAAAATAATTTTATGGTTGGGGGTCCCCACAAAGTGAGGAACTTATAAAGGGGTCACGGCGTTAGGAAGATTGAGAATCACTGTCTTAAAAGGATATAGGAGAGATCAAACCTATAGTGTCTACCACAGATTGTCCATGTTTTCTATATAGGTAACTGCACTATTCAAGTCCACATCAGAGAGTTATAAGCCATAAGGCACAGAAGGGGAATCATGAACATGCCTGCCCTCTTTGGAAGAAATACAGTATATAAACATGAAATAAACGAAAATATTTTCATGACTCGAAAGCACAAAAAGTATGTGTCTCGTGAGTAATTATAAATGTATAATTGTGGGCTGGTTGTAGTCTACACTAATAAACATTAAAAATGGCTATCTATGTCTGTGCAGATGACTATGGAAGATGATAGCCAGGTAACCAGCCAGGCTGGCAGTATCTTATGGCTTCTTTTGCCATTAGCAAAGAATGATGACTGTTCCATGATGATTGAGATGTGGTACATTTATTTCACATTTGTTTGGAGGAAATAAAATTTGCATAACAGAATGAATTAGTAAGAGAGGAATGGAAAAGGAGACTCCTTTACAAATGAGCTGTTCTTAAATTTCCACCTCCCCCACATGCTTATTTGAAATTATAGATAAGCTGCCATGAACACATTTTTCTGTACAGGGAGCACTAAGGAAGATCAAGTTCTGCCATAAAATAATGAGGCTGTTTCAACTAAGAAGGACAGTTTTTTTCAGGTAATGGCTGTCTACCTCCTACTAAGTGATATATGAAGCAAACCTGGCACAGGTACAATGCTGAGAAACTGAAGAGAAGAAATTATTTTAATCTTGTGGACTGTTCCTTTCAATCATCACCACATCTTTGACCTTTTCGTCAGGCGAGAGGTACAGGGAAAGGAGGAGCAATTTGTTTGGCTCACTTATTTGAATTTTATACAAGAACTATCAGGGATCCCCTCAATGCTGCACTAATCAAACTTCACTTCCAGATTTGGACAGCACATTTTTAAGGATATCAACAAGCTGAAGCAGGCTCAGAGGAGAGTAATTAATATGATCCATAAACCAAATCCTGTGAATAACAGTGAAAAGCGCTTTATTGTCATTCTAGATCAGTGATACTGAAGCATATCCGCCTGGGACTCCCTTTCAAATTTACCAGGATGTGAGCTCCTCCCTGTCTACTTGGAAGTAAGTCCCATTGTGTTCAATGAAACTCCTAGGAATGCCCATTGCCAGATTCCAAGATAGCATGTTCCTAATATATACATGTTCCTAATGCATTGTTGATGCAACAGCACCTGGAATTAGACCAGTGTTTATATTTCCAGAGGGCAGTGATGTCCCGGTGGTTAAAGACACTGTGCTTGTTGTGCTTGTCATCCTCAAAATTGGCAAATTGGTTGTTCTTGACCACCATGCAATATTGCAAAATGAAATGAGATCTCATCATTTGCCAAACTCCTGCCCACCTACCAGTTTGGAAGCATGTAAATGCAAGTTGATACTTGCATTTACATTACCACTTTGATAAATTACCACTTTGATGAGAAGGTAACAACATTCTGTATGCTTTTGCATTGTGGTCATGTGGTCATTTGACCACATGACCACAGAAGCATCTTCGGACAATGCTGGCTCCTGGGCCTTGTAATGTGGATGAACACTGCTCTTTAGAGTCGGTAATATCTAGCAGGGCAACCTGAGGGAATACACTTCTTTTAACTTTACATTTCCAGATTCAGCTAAGCTGATATCTAAAGCTACCTAGAAACACTTTTCATTTTCATATTTTGTCATTTGTCTCACTTCTTTCATTTCTTATATATACTTTTTCACAATATCATATAGAGATGATACCATAAATTTGTATCATAAATATATGATATATGATACCATATATTTGTAAGATACCATACCATTTTCTAAAAGTCACCAAAAAATTGGCCAATGCTTCATTTGAATTTAATTTAGCTCTGTGGGTAGACTGAGAGAGACAACTGGACACAGCGTCAGTTCAATACTTATTGTTCTTTTTTGCCTTGAATTGATTTGATATTATACTTTATATATTTGATATTGTATTGATATCAAAACATTGATATTGATATATATTTGATATTGTATTGATTTGATATTACACTATTTATAACTGGCATACAAACACACGCACAAATTTATCTTTCACCTTTTCTCTATTTTTATTATTCCATTTTGGCGCAATAAAATAAAGTCCAAATATTGTACCAAATATTCTGTTAATTGGCTTGCAATCTGTACAGGAACCTCTGGCTCAATAATACATTCACCTCTCCAAAAAATAAAGAAAAAATGGGAAAGTGGGCCAGTGTGTCACTAAATCTGATCTGGTACTTAATTGTATTAATAGCATATATTTTGATCTTTAATCTGTTAAATTGTTCATGAGCTGTATAAAGATCCTTTCCAGTGGTGGGCCCAGCCTGCCCCAACAACTGGTTCTCCGGAAGTGGGTGGGGCCAGGGTGGGTCAAGGGGTGGGGCCAGGGTCAGGGGGCAGGGCGGGGGAGGGCACGCCACCTTAACCCTTAGTTTACAAAAAAAATGTATCACTTGTGATGGCATCAATCAGTATTAAGCCCCTGAGTTCAGTGTAATTTATTCCTATGCATTACACTTTGTTATGCTCTCAGAGGGAATGTGTGCCACAAATAAGAACATAAAAGCATAAGAAAAGCCTCCACTGGATCACACCAAAGACCCATCTAGTCCAGCTTCTTGAATCACACAGCAGCCCACCAGCTGCCTCAGGGAGCACATATGACACTTGCATCCAGGTGCCTAAGTACCAGCAGACACACCACAAGTTTCACAGGTGGTACTCATACCACTGGTTGAGAAACACTGATCTACAGTTTAGGACCAGAGTCTGTGGTGTCCCCTCTGCAGGCTGAGGTTTGCCTCTAAGCCACTACTTAAGGCTACAATCCTGTCCACACTTTCCTGTAAGTAAGCTCCATTAACTGTGATGGGACTTACCAGTACTTCTGAATGGTCATACATAAGATTTGGGCTCTTAGAATCCCAGCCTCTTGCTGCAATATAACACTTGCATCCAGGTGCCTCAGTACCAGCAGACACTACCACAACTTCCACAGGTGGTACTCATTCCACTGGTTGAGAAACACTGATCTACAGTTTAGGACCAGAGTCTGTGGTGTTCCCTCTGCGGTTGAGGTTTGCCTCTAAGCCACCACTTAAGGCTACAATCCTAGAATCATAGAGTTGGAAGGGACCTAGTAGGTCATCTAGTCCAACCCCCTGGCTGCAGCAGGAAATCCCCCTAGAGCATCCCCGACAGGTGCTCGTTGAGCCTCTGCTTGAAGATCCCCAGTGAGGGAGAGTCCACCACCTCCCTTGGCAATCTGTTCCACACTTTGAACCCTGTCCACACCAACCTGGGAGTAAGCTCCATTGAATATAATAGGACTTCTGAGTAGTCAAGCAAAGGACTGAGCTCTCAGTAACCATCCTTTGGCTGCAATCTTATTCACTTTCCTGAGAGTAAGCTCCACAGACTCTAATGGGACTTACTTCTGAGTGCCAAGAATAGGACTGGGCTCTAATGCTGCACTCCTCTGCACTCTTTCCTGGGAGTAAGCTTCATAGATTGAAATGGGATGAACTTTTGAGTAGTCAGGCATAGGATTACAAGCTCTTAGAAACCAGCTTCTTTCCAGGGAGTAAGCTTCACTGTTATAATGGAACTTACTTCTGAGTATACAATGATTGGGCTTTGAGGCTACACTCCTATCCTCACAGGGGAGTAAAACTAATGACTTTAATAGGATTTACTTCAGAGTAGGCAGTGGATGAGCTCCTGGGGGGCAGGATGGGAACTGCATGCTGCCTGCTTATAAGGAAAAGGACAATGAAGATTTTTTCCCAGGCAGAAGAGTGAAAAGAGGACCTGTCCTGGGAAAAAATAAAATTTATGAGAAGGCTGCATGCTGCCTGCTTATAAGGAAAAGGAGGACAGTGAAGATTTATTGTGGTCGTGGAAAAAATTATGGATAATAAGAAGACTCCATGTTGCCTGCTCATAAGGAAAAGGAGGATAGTGAAGATTTTTTTCCCAGGACACAAGAGTAAAAAGAGGACCTGTCCCGGGAAAGGAGGACATATGGTCACTCAGCACTTGCTTCTGAGCAGGCATGCAGAGTATTGGGGTCTGATGCTCAAATCCTATCCACACCTACCTGGGAGTAAGCTCCCTTGACTAGGATGGGACTTGCTTCTGAGGAGGCATGCATGGACGCCTCCAGTGAATGGAGAGAGAAGAGCAGCCACTCAAAGGTCCTCCCTCTTTCCCTCCCACCTCAAGAATTTTTAGTAATGCAGACACAATTGGAGGAATAAGAGGGCTCATTTGCATGGACTACCTTTGCAAAAACAAGAAAATACCTCTTCAAAACTTGCTAGAAATAAGGTTTTTAAGCAAAGTAAGGTGTTTAGCAGAGACAGGCTTCCTTCCAGGCCATCAAAGCAGAAATTGTTTCTCACACTCAATGTAAAGAATGTAGCTGTTTTAGACAACCACTTAGGCATGGGAGAATTTAGGCTCCTAATGGGAGCCTGTTTGAATGATGTCTTTTGCATGTGGTTAGCAAAGTAATTAGGACAGGGAGGTGTGCTTGCCAGGGAACTCCTGGCTGCTTGACTTGCATGTAAGGTGTTTGTATTTTTAAAAAATACCCTTAAGGAGGGGAAGGGGGAGAGAGAGCCCCCTCAGAAGGGGAGGGAGTTGAGTTTCCTCTGGCAAGACAGACCTAAAGGTCCTTTAAGAGAAATTCAAACACACTTGCATGCAATTCAAAGATGAC
The DNA here is from genome assembly GCA_030015325.1 of Cryptoblepharus egeriae. Classification (NCBI taxonomy): domain Eukaryota; kingdom Metazoa; phylum Chordata; class Lepidosauria; order Squamata; family Scincidae; genus Cryptoblepharus; species Cryptoblepharus egeriae. Next base: position 83,954,345 of record JAREYC010000002.1, on the reverse strand, counting down.
GGCCCCCAATTAACAACAGGTTCTACAGAACCGGTGGGAACCTGCCTCAGCCCACCTGTGATCCTTTCACAGAAAACAAGAAACAAGTTTCATCAAATGCCAATCTTTTAGCTTTTATAAACTAAGTTAAATATTTCTGTTTTTCAGAGCTGAAACTTTTCTTAGAGCCAAAAGTCATGATGTAACAAAGAACAGCATGCAGCCTGAAGCCATTTCTACCACTGGCAGAAAACTGATTTTGTTATCCTTAAATAGATTTGGAAAGTTTGACCTAAATTGTCCCAAGATTCTTTAACAGATTTAGGCTCTACATTCCTACCTGCTCCTTATCTCCTCCTTTCTTTCCTTTCCCCTAGTCATGATCTCCCTCTTTACTACCTTTTACCAAAGTGGTGTTGTTTAGGGGAATTATTACATGTTCATATTGGAACAACTGAGTCTTAAGACTGGATAGAAACCAGTGTTCTGCAGAAACCACAGATATCCCAATTATATCCATATTTACTCAGTAGTAAATCCCATTGTAGCTAATTGGGCTGTTTCTCATGTAAGTGGGGACTGGATTGCAGCTTGAGAGAAATTTTCCAGCTGATTACAGCTTAAGTAAAAGGGACACAAAATAGATACCAAAAAATTGATAAAGGACTGTGGCAGTGGTTCTCACAACTAGGGTGTTATGACACCGTAGCCGGGGGGGGGGGGGGGGGAGGCAGCAAAGTGGTCGCCAGAATTGCATCACAATGGAGGGGTTCAGGAGCTTCCCTGGACTCACCAGAGCTTGCAGCAGCCTCCCAGAGGCATGGAAAGCACGGCACCAGTCTCTGCAGCACCGTCCCAGAGAGTAACAAATTGGGAAGTGGTCCCAAGCAGAGAAAAGTCCAGGAGTCCCTATGGTTTATGTTCACCTTCAATGACTATCATTCTCTGTTCTAACCCAGTAACATCCTATCCTAAGCTCAACAATGCATCCCCCTGTTCTAGATTGTATTCTGTATTTACTTATGCAATAGTGAATTCTGTGATTTTAAGTGATGAATTTTATTTCCCATTTAATTTTAAGTTGCACTGTGTCAATTATATTATGGCTGAACAAACATATTTCAACTCATTCATTATCTTCTCAGGATGGTATCTCAGTTCCCCCCACCCCACATTACCTCCTAGATGCCTATACTGAAATATTTATGTTGAGATCTGATGATTGCAGTCTAATTCCTTTTGATGATATTAGGCAGTCCAGTTGGTTATAAAATCACCTAAATTTTGATTCAAAAAAGAAAAAAACAGTTTGGTTCCTACATCAATAAACTACTATACATGAACTTCTGGGTTCTGTTCAACACACTGTACTGGTGTTTTTTTTCAAATTCTCAATGACCCAGGTTCTGCATTTTTTTGGAAACAGAGACCATCTCCCAAGTTCTCAAAGGAGGGGAAACTTTATTCCCTCCACTTTGTAAGACACAAGTTGTAGAATGGGGCCAACTTATTGATTGAAGATTACAGAATGGCATTTTAATGGGGCTGTTGGGAATATAACTCAAAGTTGTCCCTCAGTTGCTTCCACCTGCCCAGAAAGACAGTCTGGGAGTACCCGGCTGCTTCTTCTGGGGGCCAACAGGGAAATTTTTACTCCTCTTTTTTGTAGTTGCTTGCACTGAAATCAAGGTTAAAAAATTGCTCTAGAAATGGAATCAAGACAAAAGCCAACGTATGCCCTATAAAGAGGAAAACTATACACAGCAAGGAAGCATGTACAGCTAAAAGAAAGATGAACACCCTCATTTCTTGTGCACAGCAGGAAAATAAAAATATAAAATAAAGTTAAAACTTTTTTGTTGTTATTTTAAAATCCACCAAGTGCTGCAATTAAGGTACATTTTAATGAGGTTTGCAAGGACATCTTTCTTATGTCTCCTCATTTATACATAGGACTGCTTTATCAGCACTCCTCTAGTTATGCATAAAACATTGACATGAAAACACACTAGGCATTAAGTTGCAAACAACCAAGAAATACTTGTGGCCCACTTGAGATTTTTTTAAAATTTGTACTACAAGGAACGTTAGAAAATATTGATGCATCAGGCTGGAACTACTCTTGTTAAAGATTAGGGGTATTGTGTATGTGTGTGTGTGTGTGTGTGTGTGTCTGTCTGTGTATAATGTAAAGGTGTCTCTCACAGTTTCTACTGCTAGTCGTAACTGTAGAATACAGTGCTCATCACTGTTCTTAAGCCAAAGAGCCAAGCAGTGTCCAAAGATGTCTCCATGGTCATGTGCCCAGCATGGTCACGTGTCTCGACTATACGCCAAGGCTAATGCCATACGTAGGGGGATACATGGGGGTGCAGTTACACTGGGCAACAAGCTTTAGGGGGCAACAAGCTGAACTTGACACTAGTGGCTGAAATTGTGAAAAACAGGTACGTATGAATGATAATACCATCATGTTATACAATGTTGAAAAGGTAATCCAGTGCAGAATGCAGTGAACAAACTGCATTGGAATATTTATATTCTATCAAAAGTTGTGGCCAATTAATCAGAAAATGAAGACATAAAACCTATGAAAAAGTGGACTTTTTTAACTCAACACTTTCCCATGATACTGATTGTTCTGAGAGCCAATGTTTTGGCACAAACCTAGCAAACATGCGTCTCATACCCTAATCTTCAGTGAGAATGGACTAAACTGAACTGAAACTAATCTGCACATCTTCCGATAACTGATGGATGGTGATTTGACTATTTCCCCTCACAGCTGCATGCACATCTGCAATGTTTTTCTCAGTTCTGCTGGTTGTGGGTCTCCCAGAATGTTTGGCACTGTTGACATTTTGTTGGCCATTTTGGAAATGTCTGAACCACTCATACACTCACGTGCGGCTCATACACTCCTCTCCATACACTTTCTGCAACTCTGCATAGGGTATTGCCAAGATTTTGGCAAAATTTGATGCAGATTCTCTGCTCAACTTTCTCTATCATGGTCAATGTGACAACAACACACTATACATGTTCCTTCCAAGCACCACTGTAAAGAGAGGAAGTGAGCTAGGATGTTAAAACTTACTGTGCATGCACGGTTGGGGTCAAGGTCAAGCTGTGCCAACTCTGCATATTTTAGCTCCTTTACTATGGCAAAGACCTGATACTTGTTGATTAAGCAGGCCTCCATCAGTCTTAAAAGACTATGGTATCTTTTAAGACTATGGTATCATGCTTGGCGCTGCATACGCTGCATGCGAAGCATGAAAGCCTGGGTTAGATTGTTATGGAGGATAGGCAGTTACCCAAGCAGCAAATCCCCCCTCTCCACGCCACTGAATTAGTCCAATGGAAAGGTAGAGCCGATATGATTGGATCCAGCTGGAGTCGCAGAGCTGGGCTATGGACAGGAGCTCACCCTGTCTTGTGTGGCCGACCCGGGTCTCTAACCCTGGCCTGCTGGTTAATAGGCACAATGTTTTAACCACTTGCGTCACCCACAGCCCACTTATTGATCACTCGTAACAATAAAAACAATTAAAATCATTATAACACACCAGCCTAGCATTGGTTAAAGACTCTTATAAAGAAACAGTATTCATGTGCTTGGTCCAATCAGCTTAGAAAAATATTCCTGTATACAGTGTACTTAACCCATCCTGCTTTCTGCTGTGTTTCATATGCCTAATCCAGGAAGCATCTGCTTCACTCTCACATGTTTTGGTTTAACATATATGATGTCAGAAAACCAAATCTGTTTGGCTCCAGAGTGCTGTGACATTTGCTGTGTGGCCCCTGATTGGCTGGGCTGAGCTGTGACTAATCCAAGAACAAGCAGCAAAAACAATGGTGCTGAACAATGTGGGGGGAAGTAATGGCAGGAAGCAGGATCAATCATTTTCAAAATGAAAAGATTTGCGAGAAAACATTTTGTTCCTCTAAGCGGTACTTTCCTCTCAAATATTGGATCAAAGACAATGCTCATTTCAGCCCTAAACGCATGGCTTGATCATCAGTATAAGAAAAAACACTGTTTCTTTTCTTACGTAAACGGCACTGCACATTTGTACTGGATTTCTGACTAGGAAATGCGGATTTCTGACTAGTCCAACTTCAGTATTCACTGGCTGCAATCCTATCCAAATTTTCCTGGGAGTAAGCCCTATTGAGCATAATGAGGCTTACTTCTGAGTAGCCATCTCCAAGATTGCACTCACTGTTCCTCCACTGTTTTATGATTCTGAGTAAGTTACACTCGGGTCCCCCTTAATGAAAACTTTTTTTCAGGCAAATACTAGCACTTCAGTGTTTGAATCTGCCTGTGCTGAATGCAGGCCTCCGTCAGTCTTGAAAGACTATGGTATCGTGCTCAGTGCTGCATACGCTGCATGCAAAGCACGAAAGCCTGGGTTGGATTGTTATGGAGGATAGACTGTTACCCAAGCAGCAAATCCCCCCTCTCCATGCCACTGAATTAGTCCAATGGAAAGGCAGAGCCAATACGATTGGATCCAGCTGGCATCGCAGAGCTGGGCTAAGGACAGGAGCTCACCCTGTCTTGTGGGGCCGACCCGGGTTTCGAACCCTGGCCTGCTGGTTAACTGGCACAGCATCTTAATCGCTTGCTGAATATGGAATGGGTTTCCCCCACAGGATACATTAGAAAAAATAAATATTTCATGGAGAATGTTTAAAAGACAACAACACTTCATTTTATGTTTCAAAAACGTAACAGGAATTTCTGTACCTTTGGTTGGATATTAAACAGTGCAATAAAAACTTAACACAAGGAGAAATGCAGTTTTATGGGGCTTTTATAACAATTAACGCTGGTGCAGCAGCTAGTGTACTGGTGCTAACAGACTTGGATTGGAGCATATCTCTGTGTGTCTGTCTGTCTGTATGTGTGTGTGTACATGTGATGGCAAAAGCCTCCTGTTGCTTTTGTGGTCACAGAAACATGAAACGTATTGGGTGCAGTACTGGAATGTTTTGCTTACCAGAAGTCTCTGGTACTGATATAGAAAACTGCTTTGTGGGTAAACTTTGATTTCAAAATAAGAACCTGCTGTCAAAGATGTGTTGTGCTTACAAATGATCTTTCTAATGATTCTTGTCTGGAACCTGAGCACAGCATTTACTTTTATTAAGAGTTAGTGGCCAGTTTAGGTTATAATTGCCTGATTGCCTGCTTTAAACAACCTGTTGATGTTAATTTAGAAAATTAATTAGGTCATTGTCAGCCTGGGCAAAAAATCCCAGGTGCAACTGACTGCTAACTTTGGAATGTGTGATGAATGTCTGTTGGTTGGAAAAGAACACCATGTTTTTGGCTTGATCTCCCTCCTGCTTTGGAAACAGACCTCCGAATCATTCCTATTTTGTAATCATTCTCATCATTCTCATCAGCTCACTAACTTAAAAGTACAACCCTAATCATGTCTACTTGAAAGTAAGCTCCAAATTTGCATACATTTACATATAAGAACGCATTAGAGACATTACAAGGCTTGCCTGCAAGGTCAATAAAGGGGTCTTGCCGAGGGCAGCATTTGGCCCCAGGTCCAGGGTTTGGAAACCCTGATATAAATGAATGAACTAATGGGCTCAAATTTACAGATTTTCCGTACACCAACATGTACCTTTTTTCCAATGGGCATTACTGATGTAGGGAGGGATTTTGAAACCCTGGCTTATGGGGTACATCCAGCCCTCAAAACTATGTTAAGATATATGATGCAGCCCTGAGGCCAAAATATCTGAAGACTCCTAATATAGGATAATATCGAGAGCACCTCTTCTCTGGAGCAAGAGTAGGGAGTTGTTGCTTGCTTTCCAATCAACAAATGTTACCCATACAAATTGTTTTTTTAAGTCCCTGCTTTCCGGAAAGGGAAAAAAATTATTTGCTTTTTTATGATGACCAAAGAAAAACAATTCCAAAAATGGAATATCCTGCCCACCTCCATTTCTTTTTTAGTTGCCTGTGCAGCAGATAGGCTATTCCAAGAACATGTCAAAAGAATGAACAAGAATTTTAATAAGGAGATAATGAGTATATTTAGAATGGCGAAAACTGTATGCAAGTGAATTGCCAACATTTATCAAATATATTGTTTTAATTCTAGCTATTTAAACACCATTAGCAGATCTTGAACACATATCAATTAGCTGATACCCAAAACGATACATTATGAAAATTTATCTGGAACCATTCTGATCTTGCCAGATCTGCAACTGACATTCTTTCCATGCAAATGAGAAACTTTGCATTTATACACAATACATTTTTTTGAGAAAAAAAGTTATTAATGAAAGGGATCTTCAATTAGCCTTTCTTCCTTATCACAGTCTTGTTAAGGTCATGTTGAGCTCTTTTCCTTATAACAGTTTATGTATGCATGACATGTTCATTATCTATAATGCATGAGCTCAGGAAACCTAAGGAAAGACTTGGGACACATATTGACAGCAACAGAGGCAGGAAATGGACTTCTTTAGCATTATTAGAGACTTCCATTTTAAAGCTCATCCTTTATGAAATGATTTTTTAAGAGAAAAATGTGCAGCTGCAATTTTCAAGCCATTCATTGCAAATGTCACTGGAGCCAGACAGGCAGGCAGTTTGTTCACATTACCGAGCCAGCTGGTGCAGGTGTGGTGGTTAAACAAAAAACACACACACCAAAAAAGACAGTGGTAAGCGTGAATGGCAGATCAGAAGAAAACCCGTGTTTCTAAATGTGAAAGCATGCAGTGCACTTTCACAGTTTTAATTATTCCAGTAAGAAGCAACCATCAACCAACAAAACAGATGGCACTCTTACTGCTCACTAGATTTAAAAATATCTCTGGGGATCTGAAACAATGAACAGGCTTTCTGCAATTAATCTAGCAACTGAGGATTGTATCTGGAACACTAATTAAAAGCCTCGCTTTGAATTAGTGAGTTTTCAAAAAGAAACACAGGTCCTGAAACGGGGAAGTTTTATCTGCTGTCTAATAGAGATCAATTTATAAACAACTTCCCAGAGAAGAAGTAGATTTCTGGTTAACTTAACAAAAAAGTAGACAATGAGTAATTTAACAACTTCTTGTTATTTAATCCCAGATGTTATTATTACATACCTTGGGATTAAATTAGAGGTGCCCAAACCATGGCCCATAATCCAGATGTTCATAGTAAACAGACATGTGGCCTGTGGCGAGCCTTATAATCCTCCAGAGGAGAACGGAACTCAGCTCCTCTTAGAGCCGGATTGTCATTTATGGGCCAATGAAACTACACATAGCTTCTTTCTCTGTTTATGCAAGTTTTAATAAACTGGTTTAATCAGCCCCATCTATGTGTCAGAAAGTGCTATGAACTGATTTGAATTCATTCATTAATAAAAGTTTCATCTCTTAGCACAATCCTAACCATGTCTACTCAAAAGTAATCAGCATTGTATTCAGTGGGTGTTACTCCCAGGAAAGTGTCTTTAGGATTGCAGCAGTATATATTCATTTATGTAAATTTATTCAAATTAAAATATAAATAACTTCTTATTTTCTGGCCCTAAATACAATGCCACAGAAATGATGTGGTCATCCTGCCGAAAGATTTGCACACCCCTAATGAAATAGGTGTGCAATCCTGGTACTGCGTCCTCAACACATGTTTAGCATCCACAATGTATAATTAACCAATAATCTCTTGATTTATGGAAAAAAAAAACTGGTTAGGACAAATAGCCAGTTATTCTGCTTCTAACAATGCTTCCAAGAGATGCTTCCAAGAGATGCCAACACACGTCTCCCTGCTTCCAACAGTGCTTCCAGCTACACAACTATTGTCTTTACCACAACTTTACCACTATTCAGAGTGGTAAAGATCTGGGTTTACTTCAGATTGCATCTCATCTAGTCAAACAAAGACCACCAACCCTGCATGAATGTCCACCTGGGTCACAAGATACTTCATGTTTTAGCTACCTGCTGAAATTGCAAACACATGAGTCAATTTCCAAAATTATGCTGCTGAATTCACTCACATCTTCCAAGTTTTCTCAGAAAATCTCTGGAAATAAACTTGGGGTCTTTCTGAAACCTTTGTAAGAAAGTTCAGAAAAGCTAAGGCAAGATGTCTCCACCTGGTTGGATGATGTTTGCTAGAAAGAATTCCCTTGCACTCACTTTCTAATTAAGTTCTTCCCAACTGTGCAGTTTTAAGATTTTCATTAACCAGCTTTTTCCATGTTCAAAGTGCATCAATTGGGCCTTATCTAATGCAGTGCTTAGATATGTGTAGGTAGAGACAGGGAGAGGAGTAGGGCATTCAGTGAAAGCACTACATTTCATATGGTAAAATATGCCACCCAGCTGTGGTAAAATAAATTTTAAAAAATCAGTAAAACACAGGAGCAGATGTTGGTTAAGGTTTTGAAATAAATACTTAACTCATGAAAGTCTTTGATAGTTATAACCTTGAAGTGAACCTAGAAGCAAACTGGGAATCAGTGTAAGTGGTGTAGAACTCCACACTCTGAACTCAGGGCCAAATCCTAAGAACATAAGAGCCTCCACTGGATCAGGCCAAAGGCTCATCTAGCCCAGCTTCATGTAACACACAGCAGCCCACCAGATGCTTCAGGGAGCACATATGACACCTGAATCCAGGTGCCCCCCAGCATCCAGTATTTTGAGGTTGCCCACATCTATACACAAACCTCATGGCATGTAATCTGTGATGGTCCTTTCCTCTAAGAGTCTGTCCAATCTTTTCTTAAAGGCAATGAGGCTATATGCCCTCACCACCTCCTGTGGCAGGGAGTTCCACAGACAATGGCTGCCCAACATAGTATGCAGCACACACCCCACTGGTATGACGTGCAGCACATGTATCCCCAACATAGTATGTAGCACACACCCCATTGGTATGACGTGCAGCACACCTCTTCCCAACATAGTATGCCGCACACGTCTCCCCAACATAGTATGCAGCACACACACCCATTGGTATGGCTGCATCAGTGCTGGATAGTTGGATAGGATTGGGCGCACATAGTGTGTAGCTGCCGTCTACACCTGTTGAATTTTTCTGAGTTATTTTGAAGGGTAGCCACCCATAGAGTGTGTTACAATGTCAATCACAAAGTAAAATTCCTTTCACTGCTATGAAATATGTTTCTGACTTATTGTTACTAGAATGATATAAACAGAAGGTTATGTAACTAACACATTCCTCGGGTGTACATATAATGCTTTTAACGCCCCACGTCGTCCAAGAAGAGAATGTTGACATTCTTAAACAACAAATAATGAATTCACACCATGTACAGAGTGAACAAAATGTATTTAATGTATCCATCTAAGAAACTTTTTGTCAGGGCATCAGAAATGGATTTTTTATGTTTTTAAATAATAGATGCTCAATTTGTGTTGTGTTTAACTGCCCACTGTGAAGAGAGACATTCTTCATTTTAATGGTGATATATTTTAATGGCCATCAGTGTGGCATGTGTGCATCTTTTTGTCAAATGTGTTTCAAATAGCATGTTGTTGTTTTTTTTTTAAAAAAACTTTCATCTACTAATAGAATGTCTGTTTTTAACTTTAGTGCAGAATATACCAAAAAATAAGTAGACACACAGGAAAACTTAATAAAAGCAGCTTTTAGCGAAAAACAACAACTGGTAATGATAATAGGTGTCACTAAAATGAATGTAAAGAGAAACAGAAAAAAAGAAAACTGAAACAGAATAACAATAATAATAGTTTATTATAATAAAGAAAGTGTGATTTAAAAACTGTTGGAGAATTCAGCATTAAGTTAAAATAATGGCATGCTGAATATACTTAACATTGCAAATAGCACAAATTGAAAATCTAGCTTTATGACATGAATGGAAATTAATCAGGGCCACAATTTGAAGATAATCTTGCAGCATCTCTATGAAATGACTGTATTTTCAATATGCTTTACTGTGAAGTGTAGAAGGAACACAGATTTAAGCTTGGATAATTTCAGCATTTTCATGCCATTTCCTGTCATAACACCTGAAAGAGCAATCCTAACACCTCTCCACTGGCGGGGCAGCCAGTCCGCTGGCCAAGGGTGTTTTGAACATGATGTAAAGCATGTTTGCAGCATATGGAGTGCAAGCAGTGCCAGCAGAGAGGTCTATACCATCCATCACCCCCCTGTTGTATTCACAGCAATAGCTGCCAGCAGAGGTAAGGAATGTGCTGGGTGGTTAAGGAGGATGAGGAAGGTGATTTGGGGGAAGAGAGGGAGATGTTCTTGAGTGGGGTGAGGGGGACAGGATTCATGAAGCAGACGTTATAACTCATTATATTACAACACCTTTCATTATGGGCCTCCTGGATTAATACAGGGCTGCTTGGTCTTGTGCCTGCTAATGGCTGAAAATAGGATTTCGCTTTCCTGAATAAATCTCAGTTTCATTGCTATAAGTAAGTGCACCCAGAGCTTGTTATGAATAAAATACCCCCCAAAAGGGAAAAATAGAAAGAACAGGCATGTGTCCCACCATCAAAATGTCCTTATGTAAGAACTTACAGTATTAGTCACTTGCATTCTGAATTGGTGAGCTTAACAAGGAAAGAAAAGCCATCTATTTTAAAGTCGCTTCCTGATAAGAGAATGAACACTGTACTCTTCCTTTTTCTGTGGTCTCATGTGTGAAGATCATTAGGAGGGTGATGAACTTGATTGAAAGCAACATAAAACTGCTTGGCAAAAAGTTTAGTTATTAAGATTCTTCAGGAAGCCCATAAGGAATTATTAAGTAATAAATAAATAAGCATGTGTTTCATGTCCAGAACATTTTGAAACAGTTTATTGCAGGATACAGTGAAGTAAGGCAAAATAAATTGCACTTTCGGGAATTGGAATGAGCTCTCATAATCGTGTTAAGGAATGCAACTAGGGCATTTAGAGTGTGGAGGTGGAAGAGAAGTGACTGGTTTAATGCCGGAATAGATGGATGGTAAACAGAATCTGGGGAAAGCCTAAATTGTCTTTTATTACTCACATCTATCTATCTACAGTATTTATATACCGCTTTTCAACTGAAAAGTTCACAAAGCGGTTTACAAGAAAATGAAAAAATTAATAGCTAATTAATAGCTAATGGGTCCCTGTCCCAAAAGGGCTCACAATCTAAAGTGCAAAAAGAAGACCAGCAGAAGCCACTAGAACAGACATTGCTGGGGTGAGTAGGGCTAAATAAATGAGGAACACCGACTGGAAAGAGTGTCTCTTGCCCAGTAAACAAAGGTACATCCCTACATAAGATACTTTTTGGTCTGGTCTTTTTAGTATGGTTTCTGCAGATGGCAATGTCTATCTCCTTCCTGTTTGCTCAGATCACTTGAAAAGTACCCTCAGGGTACGAGGCAGCATATCCTTCACAGCGAATGATCCTTCCTAGTAATCAAGCTGCAAGTCACCACTTTTTGTCTCCTGCCCACCTGTCTCAAATCCCACACAACATGCTATGTAAAATTGTAAGAGCATCCAGATTTCCCAGAGAGGTGGCTGACCTCTTGAGACCTGTTCCTTGAACTACTGGTTGTTGGCACTGATGCCGACCTTGCTGGCTGCCCACTGAGCACCCCTTTCTTTTTGGTCCACTGACTGTCCTGCCAATATCATGGAGGTTGATGAGTCTGGAGAAGCTCCCTCTGCACCATGATCAAGGTGGTGAGTCTAGAAACCACCCTATTTCAACATTTCAATTTCCTTGCCACCTCTGGACCCAGGGCCTGAATGGGGACAGGTGTTCTAGGGCTGTTTCTATGAGCTCCAAAAGGAATAGCTGAAATCTGCTGATTCACAGTTCACCTATAGGGCAAGACCTTATATGGAGAATTTATTCAGACTTCTTGGAGCCTCCCGAATTGCAGGAGGTTCATTTGAAGTGCAGTCATGAATTAATCTCCAACAAAGTGTCCTTTTCACCCTTTCAAACCCTGCTCAAAAAATAACCAGAGCAATATTGCCATCTGCTGGCTGTTCTAAGGATGTGCACAGACCTTCTGCAGATGGTAAAAATGATTGACAGTGAATTAGACCTCTGAGGGATTTTCTACCAATTTCAATGTAGCTGTCCCCAATTGAGCACTCTGTCCAAATGTGGTCAAAATTCCCATGTGAATTTTCTCCTTGAGAGGGACTTAGTGGGGCATGTAAGAAAATTGTTGTTTTTACTTTTTATTTGTTTTAATTCATTGCATTATCCACTTGTTTCATTCATTTTTTTTATTTTCACCATCTGTTTTTACTTTCATTTCTTTCAGTAGGAGATTTGGCCGATCTTTTGATATCTGTCATTTCAGTGTTTTCAGTACAAATTGCATGGCATTCGAAGGCATTCTACTCCTCTTTGAAGGCATCAGACATGCCACATTGCAGAATGATTGGCTATAAGAAGCATCCTCAATTCAGAGTCAATTTGAGCAATACTAAAACATCTTTTAGAGGGAGAACCTGCTTTTAAAGGGAGATCCTATCCAGATTTGGGCTGTAGAGGGGGAAGGGAAGAGTTTATGTCAGTGCAATGCTAATTTAGGCTGGCAAATTTCATCTACCTCCCCATTCACGTGGTGCTTTGGGAAGGCTGGCACTGTGCACTGGCCCAACACCCCAGAAGTGGTGCAGAAGTGCCTTGCAGCACTTTTGTGCCACCCGCAGGCCAGCATGGGTCTTGTGCCAGGACTTTTGCCAGCCTAACTGGAGATTAGGATTGCAGCCTGAAGGTGCAAACCTAACCAATTTAGGTCACTGCAATTCACCCATCTTCCCATTCTCGCAGTATCATGGGGAGGTTGGTGCTTGTCTGTGCATTGGTGTAATCCATTCCCAGGAGTGGAGCAGAAGTCCCTTACATAACTTTTGTGACACCCACAGGCCCTTATTCCAGAGGCAATCAAACCATGGGTTTCAAGCCATATGCGGCTGTTTGACAAACAATGTGCAGCACTTGGAAATAGATGGTTGAGTTCCTTTAGGCATCACCGTTTTTTAAAAAAAAACATAAAAAGTAAATAAGAAATTTTTAAGCTTTACAGTTGGTTACTGGATATAAGCCAACAGTCCACTGGATTAAAACATTTGTTCTATATTCATGATGAGTAAATATATTTAAGAATCTAATATTCCTTAAATACTGTGGCTTTCCAACATCTCTCCTGTAGCTCTCAAACATCTGAACTTTATTGTATGTGACTCTTACATTCAGCAAATCTGGCCACCCCACTCCATTCATTCTCCTGTCGATTAAAAGGCCTTTTAAAATGTCGGGTTGTTTGTCTTTTTGGCTTTTAAATGAGTCATGTTCAAACTGCTGCATTCAGTGTCATCCACTATTTAAGAATAGTTTATCAGATAACATGTTTTACTAATTGTGCATTGCACTTGTCTTTTCAAATATTTCAACAGACTAGGCTAAATATCTATTTTTTAAAAAAATCAAGGATTTTGAAGAGCAAAAAGACAGATACTTTTAAGAAACAATGCCATTTTAATTACATTAAATCTCAAGGATAGAAAAGAGGCAAGATGACATTTTAGATCACAGAACTGGGTAAGAGAGAATGCTGATCAGGATAAAACAAACTAGACTGCAGAAGCTGTAGGGGGGAGAGGATAGCATAAATATAAGGAACGGGAAAGTGGAATCAGTTACATAGTGACAGGAGCCAATCAAACTGATATCTGAACAGGCAATTTGGTAAAAGTACAGCTAAGTAAGACCACTAATTGCACAAATAACATGTCCAAAAGTGACAGACAGAAGAGGTGAAACAGTGATGGGTCTCTACTAATAATTAATTAATCAGTCAAACAGCTTATTACAGGGTGGAAGTATTGGGCACAGTCTGATGTGAATACAAGGTTCCAACAGTAGACATGTGATGGACCTGTATCAAAGTACCTCATGCACAAGGGCATAACAAGGGTGCTCTGCATCACTTGGCATGTGTGACATTACGCCATCGCCTGATGTCATGAACTCACGCTTGACCACATCCCTGAACTGTACCTGTGTTCTTTGTAGGTGGCTGCCTGTGAAGGGAGGAGGTGCAGCTTCAGTGGAGCAGCTTCACAGGAAACTGGGGAAGGAGGATGGAGGCACGGCTTCAGTGGAGCCACACCTGCATCCTTTGCAACTGGCCAGGGAAGGCTGGCTGCAAAGGGTGCCTGCCTACCCTGGCCTGCAGGGGTATGGGGACACAGAGGGGGTAGGCGGGCACCCTTGCACCTGCTGTGGCATACTGTCCCTGTGGCACAACATCTCATGCCATATACATGGTACACCACTTCTCATGCACTAATGTGGCTGAGCAGCCAGGTTAGAAGAGTCATGTGAAATGAATACGGGTAAATCATCCGCGAGGAAGGCCACCTTCAGTCCAAATATTCAGAATCATATCTATAAACCACAAGTGTTAAAGCCACCAGGTGTGTACAATACAACACAAATAGTTGCATCGCTTTTATCGGCCAGTAAAAGAAGCCCAGCAAATACTAAAAGTTTTATCACTGTTTGTGTGAGAAATAAACATTAACACTGCAGGTGTTGCCTGACTTGAAGACTTCAAGAATGGAAGTAGAACCAGAGTAAAAGTTAATATGTACTCTCTCTCTCTCTCTCTCTCTCTCTCTCTCTCTCTCTCTCATACACACACAACCCAAAACAGTAAAAAGTCACCATGTCATATACAAATCAACATGCCTAAAAGTTGGCCACTCTGAGCATGTTGAGCTGAATTATGGAAACACCCTTTAAGCATAGTTGCATTGAAGGGATCCCTTTTTGAAACAATTCATCCACATGAATGTTAAAATTTAGCAAAGAAAGCTTACCAGAGGACTGGGGAGAGTCAAGGACAAACAGTTGTTAGCTATTTGTTTCCACCATTCCTCTGAATAATGCGGACATATATGAACAATAGGAGCAAGTACCAGGTAAAGGGAATTTATCCAGATAAATTAAAGCAGCTAAAAAGTATGGCATTTTTCCTACAGAGAGCAGACTGAAAATTCACTGGATCTCATGCTACTGCAGTCCCCTTGGAGGTTGCATCATCTGGGATCACCACAAGCTGTAAACTGTTGAATTCAGATTATCACACTTCTCCTTTCAACTGGAGATAGGCTGAGGTTCATACATTGAAGAGCACAGGTTGAACCCATTTATTGGTTAATTTTGAATCTGCTGACATGGCTCCACGTGGGCCCAACCTGAAGCCCCCAGAGTTGACTGGAACAGTGTTCTGGTCACCTCTGGAGTTGTTTCTGACAAGGCCCCATGCAGCTTCCACCAGGTTCAGAACAGCTCTGGACATGACCAAAGCAGGGCTTTGGAGCTCAGTTAGACCCTGAAATCTATGAGATTTCATTTCACATGGAATGTGGTATGTGTGAGAGGTCCAGGAAAGGAACCCTCAAAGATAACAAGGGTCCACCTACAATGTCAAAAGCAGGCAATCTGTTAGAGTTCACATTGGACAGTTTAAGACAGCATCAAGAGCTGGAAAGCTTTGTATTTGTTGAAAGCAGACTTTTTGAGCAAAAATGCAGGATGGATATGTTGGTGAGTGAGGGAGTGATATCATTTCAATCTTAATTCATTTTCTCCAGGCTCTATATCTCAGGCTCTTCAAGAAGCATACCACTTTAGGAGTTGTCTGTATAACAAAAGCTGTTTTCTTTTCATTCGTTCAAAGCATATTGAAGAAATGTACTGAACCACAATCTCATCAGTGGGGTTGGTGGTGGCTAAAATGCCACATCTGCATTGCAGTTTCTCATTTCTTTAGATGCCTCAAGGCAACAGGTGACCCTGCCTTACCTTTTGAGATGATTAGCATTGGAGAGAATTTATCCTATCTACATAATGAGTTGCGCTTGAGAATCTGTGCTTTTCTGGAACTGAATAATAGGTTTTCCTTTGCTCGGCAAGATGAAACTTTTGAGGATTGATATTAGTTCAATTCATACTCAGCTGATAAACCTGCAGATTAATTTTTTTTCTAAACTATCATGTTCTACTGATGAAAGAAGCTACGGTCTTTTTTTAACCATGGTATGCCAAGCCTGTTGCTAGGCTAAAAGCATGATGTTTGGCTTTAACTCGGTCTAAACTTCATCTAGTATCTTTTTCAAGCTGACGGCTCCAGCAGTTCAGTCAGCTGCTGCTGATGTAGCACATCTTGAGAAGGGGAAGTTCTCAGCTGGGTGCTCATTTACACCCTATGATTAGAAAATGTACTTATCAGTTTCATTATCATGGAAGTTCTAGCAAGAACAGGGTGATACCAGCATTAAAAAAGCACAAGGGATATTTTTAGTGACTTGTTCTCACGCGGCACAAGAAGATGCTTGCCAAGTAGCACCTACGTCGCTGGCCTGCTTGGGAACATAAGCACAATTAATTTCATATTCTGTCACATGCAATGTATTCAAATATATTTCCTGGCTTTAAGTTTGAAAAGTAGCATGGATTTGAGGGTGGGCAAGGGAAAGGAGTTGTGTCACACACATCACTAAAATAATCCATACCCTGTAATAAATGTGTTCTTGTAGCTTTCTTTAGGCAATTAAGAAATGTGTTATTGTATTAGTATTAACGTAGTGTTAGTTTTAGTATTGTTAATTAGTATTAGTAGTGTTAATAATAATTAACATTAGCTGCCCAAACAGCACCCTATTTGAACAAATGGAATAAAGGCCAGAACTGAAAAATCATCAAATGATACAAAATGCAAATTGTACAAAGGAAACAATCTATATTTTTAAAATCAAAGGTGGTACAAACCTTTTTACTTGCTCACTGACTGACTCATCAAAGCCCAGCCAAAAGAGCTGAACCTAGAAGTGTAAAATTTGGGTAGGGTATTCCTTCATATACAACACTCCTTTGATGTAGGCTCCCACAAAGAACCAATTTTTAGAAATTCAAACCCTAAAGGAGTGAAAAGGGGTGCAACATGTTTTCATCCCTATTCTTAACATTGAAGTGCCCAGCAAGAATGCCCGGTGTCCAGTGCCTAGTAGGAATACCAGGTGCCTGCTGCTTCCTGGTAATGACTACTGGACAGTACCCACTGATGGACAGTACCTTTTTGTGGTGGTGGGATTGTGTGCTCCAGTGAATCAAAGGGCTATGCTGGCAGCAGTATGCTGACTCTCATCCCAGTCAGGCCTTTGTTGAGGAGCCAGGCTAAACCTGTCCAAAATCCCACTGAACATGGGTTGTCTGGAGAAGGAAAACTCCCACCTCTCACCTCCCACTGCCACCCATCTATAGGAGTCAACCTCAAGGCAAAATCCGGAGCCAGAGTCCTGGAAGCAGTTCATGACTGTGTACAACCACGGTCTGGTAACTCCTATGATGCAGCTGGAACCAATTGTATCGGCTCTGCCGTTCCAATGGACTATTTCAGTGATGTGGAGAAGGGGGATTTGGTGATTGGGAAGCAGTCTGTCCTCCATATTAATCTACCCAGGCCATTGGGCTCTGGAGAGGACCCTCAGAGAACAATACCATAGTCTTTTGAGACTGAAGGATGCCAATGATTATGATGTCCTAGATCCCTGGGATAGGCCTAACTAGTTGTTAATGCCAAATTCAGCTAAAGAATGGGCATTTAACATATGCTAGATGGTGATGATGATGTTGATGATGATGATAATCCACTAATTATCTGACTAAGGATGAAATTAATAATAATAATAAATAAGATCCCTGGGATGGGCCTGACTAGTTGTTAATGCCAAATTCAGCTAAAGAATGGGCATTTAAGATATGCTAGATAGTGATGATGATGTTGATGATGATGATAATCCACTAATTACCTGACTAAGGATGAAATTCTAATGAATTTAGGCCAGCCTAACTCACATGGCATATCTTTCTGTGGTGGCATGGGGAGGTTGGCATATGCCTGTGCAGTGGCCTAACCCCTCCACAAGTAAGGCAGAAGTGTCTTCTGGCACATTTGTGATCCCACAAAGGTCAGCATTGGACTTATGCCAGGGCTTATGCCTTTATAAGTCCCAGCATAAGTTATGTGCTGATCTCGGGGCTGTCACAAAAGTGCTATATAAGAGATTTCTGTGCCACTCTTGGGGGAGGGTTTGGCCATTGCACAAAAATGCGCTTGCCTTCATACCTCACCACAGGAACAGGAAGACCAATAAATTGTGCCATCCTAGATCAGGACTGCACCCATAGATAACTAGTCCATCTTGCAATCCTAATCTCCAATTAGGCCAGTGTAATCCCTGGCATAAGTCCTGTACTGACCTGACCATGTCACAAAAGTGCCATAAGGCACTTATGCCCCACTCCTGAGAGGTGGGGGTTAGGTCAGTACACAGAACATGTACTGCCGATCACATCTGCCGATCACACCACCACACGAAGATATATCCCAAGTGAATTATGCAGGCCTAAATGAGTTAGGATTTTGCCTGTTATATAAAATATGTTTATATGTGCAATAATTTCCATTTTCTCACTTTGTAGCTTGTAAATTAACAATCTGCAGTGTTATTGGATTAAAGGAGAAATCAGCCTTGTTCCTTTGGGAACACGCTGAGCATTATTATCTCTAAATATTCAACAACTGAGTTAGGAAGGTGGCTTGTGGAGGCCACCAAAGAACCATTTTAAAATGCCTTCCCTTCAAAGTCTTGAACAGTCATTTTCTGGTGGGAAACCTCTCATTTTCTTCCTGTACATTCATTCCTGCTTTTTGACAGAGCAAAGGACCTGCATCACTCTGCAAATGATTATTATGATTTCCACTGCACTCACAAATCTATCAATTTCTTCTGCATACTTTTCCCAGCTAAATAGCTGCAGCCAAGAAAAAGCAACCTCAGCTAATAACAAGTAAGTAAAAAAAGCAGACTCAGTTCATAGAGTACAGCAGGAGTATCAAACCTGCACACTCAAACATTCCTACAGGATGTGCCTGCAATTGCCAACACCTCCAAACCCCTATCTTCCCATGAGCTGCACCCTTAGAAGAGATCTATAATTGCTTTTGCTGGAGGTGGTACAAACCTTTTTACAAGTCATCTAGTAATTTTCAACACATATGAGTGAATATGTTTATTCACTTCAACTAGCAATGTGATGAGCTTCATGAATTTCTGGTTCCCTGTAGTTGAAAATGGAGCAATAGTGCCTGGGGCCAGGTGATTTGCGGCTGACGAGGTGAATGGTTCTTTTTTGATATGTACCATATTTCCCGGCTTATTACACGCACTGGACCATGAGACGCACCAAAGTTTAGGGGAGCAAAACAAGAAAAAAAAATTCTGAACGAAATGGTGTATTAATATATCTAATAAAATATAGCAGAATAATATTTCAACCATGTAAAGTCAACAGTGGTATTAAGTATCATTATCACTGTCATTAACAAATGAGGAAAGACTTTAAGCTTCAAGCACTATTTTAATTTTCTGGTAACCCCAAAAACTCATCATCTCTACTGTCAGTGATTTGCGACTTTTGCACAAATCTCATTGCAAATGATCAGACAACAACATTTTGCACAAATCTCATTGCAAATAGTCCAGGAAGGTAGGTAAGTTGGGGAGTTCTTTTGGGGGGTAGGTAGGGAAAGGTGAGGGGATCTAGATACATAGATACATAGGGAAGAGTGAGGGAGGCACAGGCATGGAGCAGGAGGGACCAGGTCTTGTGCATATCTACTTTGGAGCAAGTCTCCAAGCCAGGGAAGGCTGGTTAGGATTGCAACTGTGCCAGGGTGATGAGATGCCAAACCCAAAATTCCTGAACCCCAAGGCCAAAATTCCTACCCCCCAGGGCAAAATTCCTACCCACTTAAAAAATTGCCAAAAATGTTTTTTTTTATATTTTTGATTTTTACTTTTTTGGCCGTAACTTTTGATAGGAAGGAGATATCTCAAAACTGATTGTTGCATTGGATTCTGCTCTTCAATACGAATCCAACGACATATGACATGATGGGGTAAGGTGCTCCAGGATTGGCCCAATCACTCTATCAGACGCACAGACATATCCACCCCCCTTTGGGAAGAAAAAAAGTGCGTCTTATAAACCGGGAAATACGGTATGTTCCTATCGTTTAAAATGTGTTTTTTTAATTGTAAAATAAAATATATGGGTCTGATATGACTGAAAAGTATGTGGTTAAAAATTTTGAAAGAGTGCAAAAAGATAACCTTGCAACTCAATCATATTCTTCCCCTGTGCCATAATGTCTGGTGTAGCATCATTGGGGGGAGAAGAGGTTCTGCAACATTTGTTTGCTTAGCTTTACTTGGGGATAATCCTCCAAGGTGTAAAGAGATCTGCTTGGACCCCATGTAGATGCATGGTGCAGAATCTATTCCAGGAAGATGGTTGGATTTGGCAACCATCACTGCCAACATACCTGCTCCATTCCTATACCTGATCTGCCATCTTCTCAGTTCCTATTGTTGCCCTGTTCCACTGTTCCTCTGTCCCCATTTGTCCCTTCCTGGAAAGCCTTGCTTGACCTTTCCCAGCCTTGATTGATCCTCTTCCTTGCACCTCTGTCTGCTCAGTCCACTCTTCTGTCCTCCACCCCACACAGACATACCAACACCAAATTTCATAGGATGCTGTTTGGATAAAAATATGGCTGCTTACTGCCTGTGACAGTGGTCTTGCTACATAAAATGGTGAGTCAATATTTTTGACAGCTGTAATGAGTTCTGGTAGTGCAGTATATTCATAAGTTTGAGCAGTAAATGAAGAATATGCCTGCATTAAGCTCATCAGAAAAGAAAAAAATAATGAATTTATCTGCAGATGGAGGACTGTCAAATTGTTTAAATTCCATTATGTGGACGCACCCCATATTCTTATGTATTGTTATCGAGATGAACAGTAAACTTGCAGAGCCTTTTCAAAGGATGTTTAGATCCAAGAGTAGACTTTTTGAGTTAAATTTTTCTGGACTAACAGAAATATCTAACCAGTGACATATTTAATCAAGCAGAGTGCCCTTGTTGTACGCTTTGCTTGTAAAGTTAAGCAACTTTTATAGAATATAGTGCATTAAATGTTTATGGAAAAGTGAACTGCTATGAACTCATGTCATACATCTCTTTCCCGCCTGTGAATTTGGTTACCCATATTTTCTGACACATTAGAGGTTTCTTCAACTCAGGGAATAAACAGAGAACCTGGAAAGGTTCATTTTGTGTTGAAGTGAGGGGACACCACACCATTCTGAAACAGAACTCAGGAGACTGGATATGGTTCCTTTGATGGTCACAAAGAGAGAGGGAGAGACATGGGAGAGAAAATTATGTAAAAGCTATACTGTTTATACATACCACAGAGGACATGGTAAAGGGTCTCAAACAATATATTTCCGTACAGAATCCTGTAGGAGGTATGACAGCTTGGTATGAAAGTTGGACATTATCTTTCAAGAAATAAACTATTTTTTTTTCACCTGAATAGCTGAATAGCAGAGTTATTGGGTGGGCTGTGTAAGCATGGACTCTGTTGGTTTCTCCCTCCCTTTTCTGCCAGATATTAAAATCCCCTTATCTTTCACAGTATGACGAGTATTATCAGAACCTATAAGGTAGTTTCTACTTTATTTCTGATCCTTTGTGCAATCTCGAATGAATGATTTACCAGCTTTGTGGTGCCAGTCTTGTTAGAACATATATGTCCATAAGTGCACCAATGCATTCCCACTGCTAGAGTCTCATTACTAGAAGTGACAAACCAATATACAGTATTTCTGGCTTTCCGCAACAATCTAACCCCCTGAAATGGAAGGAAATGTTTCCTTTGAAACTTTTCAAAGCAGCTGCTTACTCTTCCATATGCAAGACCTTCCAGTGAGCTCTCCAACTTTGTTCTGCCCTGTTCTGAGCTGAAGGCAGAAATCCTCTATGCATATAAACACATATTCAAATAGATGACTTTCACACTCTACTAGACATGATTACTTTTATTGTTATTGCTTATCAATTGTTGACAGCATGCGCAGCAATATATAGAATATGACAGTGAAGTAATTCTTCAAAGCCCCACTCAGAGAGAGAGAGAGAGAGAGAGAGAGAGAGAGAGAGAGAGAGTTGTGTTTGGAAAGAGTTGGATTTGTTCTCACATAGTTCCTTCCATATTTTTATGAAGCGTTGTTGGTGAAACTGTTTCCATTCAAAAATGAGAGAAAACAGGCAGCCAATTCCAAGTAAGTGTGAGGACCCCACTTCTATTCTAGAGAACCCCAATATCTATTCTAGAGTATCCCCTCTTTCTGATGGTTCATTTTCTGATCCTTGAAATTATACCCAGAACTCATTCATTCAATGCATGTTCTGCCCCTTCAACGTCTCTCTCTGCTGTTCCAAAGGCAAAATTATTGTTCCCCATGTTGTAGCGTCATGTCTACTCCCATTCCTAAAGGAATTAAGAATAATCCATTTGCAGAAATCTTTGTGTGGCAGCAGGAATTTGCAAGATAAAAGGGGCATTCACAATTTGCTAGCCAAAAAACATTGGAAGCAACGTTTATAAGCTAAAAAATGGTTGGGTTCCACTTTTCAGTGGTTTTCACATTTGGATGGTGCTCCAATCCCTAACCCTTCCAATAAGTTGGGGATGCCAAAAATTCTAAAGAGACCAGATGAAAGAGATGATAAAAAGTCACTACCAGTAGCGTTGAAAAGCATATTTCAGCTTTTTTAAAAAGGATGCTTTTGCCCAAGACCATCACTGGCATAACATGCACACCTTGAAACTAATTTTTTATTTGCAAATAAATCACACAGAGATCATCTTACAAAATCATGTTCAATTTTTAGATGCTTATTTCAAGAAAAGAAAGTAATACCTTTAGGCCATCAACTTTTTGGCAAACAGATGATTTTTTTTTCATGGCTGGGTTTAGAATAGACTAGAATAGAATAATCCTTTATTGCCATTGTTTCATGTACTTGTACATTACACAATGAAATTAAGTGCAATCCACTAGAACTTAGCAAACATTGAAGACATTAAACATTAAAACATCCTTCCTGTCCTATCTGCCATTTCAACTGATATTAAATTACTCCATCACACCTGATAACCCCTGATATTAATATTGCACTACACAATAATGTTAAACATAGCTACGGCTCTGGGAAAAAAGCTGTTGTTCAATCTGTTTGTCCTTGTTTCCATTATCCTGTACCGTCTGCCAGATGGTAATAGTTCAAAAAATGAACGTCCAGGATGAGATAACTCTTTAAGGGTGTTATGGGCTTTCTTGAGACACCAGGAGTTATAAAGTTCTTCCATGGGATGAAGAGGACGGCCAGTAATCCTTTGGGCACTAGTGATGACCCTCTGGAGCACTTTCCTGTCTGCCACTGTGCAAATTCCGAACCAGACACAGATGTATGTTCAGTAGGTTAAGATGCTCCCTACAGAGCAGCAGTAGAAGGTCTCCAGCAGTTTTCCATTTCGTTATTGTTTCCTGAGAAGTCAAAGGAAATATAATTTCTTAACCCTCTTAGCCAATGCTGCAATAGAGGGGCGTCACTAGGGTTTGCGTCACTCCCATACATTTGGCGGGGCAACAATACGAATAGTGGGCATGGTTTTGTACCATTGCCCCATCTCCACTGGTATTTCTAGCCACACGTTTTAATAGAATAAAGATATTTCAAAGTGGTTTGTTTCACTGTATTCTGCTGTAAATTACATATTCAGAGGTGTATACCATGATGGCATTATTTCTATAAACCATGATTTTAGCCATGGATCCTGCCAGGATCCAGGAGGTGTGGGGAGCCCCGTGATATGCTTGCAGAGCTCCCCATCTTTTCCAAACAGTGAAAGTTTATTTGTGTTTAAACTGTGAAACTTCTGGTTTTGTTATAATTGAAACCTTAACTATTTAAAGCCATGAGGAGCCCCCGCACCTCCAAATCCTGGCAGCACCTGGCTTTAGTCTAAACATAGTACCCCTTCTCCTCAAGAAGTGTGATCTTGGGAATCACGTTGCTGCTTCCCCACCCCACACCCCTGTCCTTAATAGGAATGGGGCAGTGTTACACAATCTGGAGGATCATGACTCCCCAGTTTGAGTACCACTGGTGTCGCAGTTTCTGAGTGTTTAAAGCCATCCACAATATTAACTTGATGTAGCCACCACTGACAACAGCCTTCTTATACTGGTATCATTATCTGCATATTACAGCTGTGGTTAGGCAGAGATGCCTTGGGCCCCTTCCTGAGCTCAGGGCAGAGATGATCTTCAAAGCAGGAAAGTCCTGATTCACAGTTCATGCCTCTTTGCCACTATGCCGCACCAGCTGTCAGTGTAGTGTACATTTAGATAGTGTGATGTTGACACTGAACATGCGGGTCTACTGCTCTGGGAGATGAATTGGGTGAGAACAATGGTACATTTCCTCCTAACTGTTCCACTAGATGCTTTTTTTCTGTTCAGAAAACTCACCACATCTATCTTGATGGAATCCCTGCAGACCCGACTATATTGCAGTGAAGCTGAAGGCAAGGAGTGAAGCCTCAACATGCTTTAGATCCTGCTGACATAATGCCAGAAGGCAGTTGCACAGAGAACAGCAGAAAGACAGAAAAAAGAATACTAATAAATAGTTCAGAGTCGCTCGTAATTCATCCTAATCAGCATGGCACTACCTGAGAGATGGCTGTTAAGAGCAAATAAATACAATCAATTATTCTCCACATCTGTATTTAGGGTGATATTCTCAACAGTGATAGTCACAGTATTATGGAATTACAGCAGTAACCCACTGGCTGTTAAAGAGCCTGAGATGTCTGGTACAGGGATGTTGTTTGCTGTTAGACGGGAGGAAGTACTGATTGCTGTAATGAGAAGCCTTGTGATCCAAACACAGATGTAAGTACTGTTCTATATAGGGAACTGATTCCTAGGCAGTTCACAGGAAAGAAGCATTAATATTGTTATGCCTTTGCTAGACACATGCTGAAGTCCATAGGGTTATCTTGGCAAGATACTGCAGTGGGTTGCCATTTCCTTCTCCAGTGAATCACATTTAGTCTGAACTCTCTGTGTCTTGGGTGGCCCTATACATCATAGTTCATAGCCTTGATTTCCGCAAGTCCTTTTGCCACAACAATGTAGTGATCCACGAAGGGATCTCTTTTAGGGTGCCTGGTGTGCTGCAGTACAGGGGTTACAAAGAGTCAGACACAATTTTGAGCACAATCCTAACCATGTCTACTCAAAAGTAAGCCCCATTGTGATCAAAGGGTCTTACTTCAAGGGGTGTGTCTAGGATTGCAGCCTTAATGACACAACAGCAACAAGACACATACTTGTGATTCCCATCTCTGATTCTGGATGTGACTTTCCACCCATGACAAGCAGGTCTCAACCACAACTGCATAGGCAGTCTGAAATAACCAATTTACAAGTCCATGAGAATACACTGAAGAGAACCCTCCTGTAGTAAAAAGTTACCTGTTATCATCACCACCTATGACTTAGATTTGGCTTCTGGCCTCACTGACAGCTGAATACAAGACATTTGCACATGGGTAGGGATTAACTAGACTGTTGCCCCTCCCTCCTCAGCCAATGGGTTGGCTACACCACTGATCATAGGTAATCTATAAGATTGGCCATGTGTTAAATATGACAATTCTTTTTCACTCTTCTCTGAGTGTAATATTTTCTGAGCAGCTCAGTATCAGCTGCTAGAGTCTGGTCATGAAAGTGCTATTGATGGCCCTCTTATAGCCACATGAGGTTGTAGCTTCCAAGAAATCCATTACTACAAATCAAGATGTCCACTATTGTTGTGTGGGGGTTGCATTTCAAAGAAGAATGTTTGCTTGGCAGGAATAGTATGTGCCAAAAAGTACTAAGTCAGTAGCTATGAAACAATAATCCTCACCATAGCTGCTATAATTTTCAAGGGCAAAAAAAAAATGAAAGTTGGCTGAAAGCTTCAGTCCTGAGACTGAAAATGCTCCCTATTGCCTGGGAAGATTATGACACTCTTGTTCGCAATTATTTGACTGCAACTGTATTATCACTCTTTTTTGTTAAAGGGCTGCTTTGGTTGATTCTGCCCTCCTATCCCAACAAATCTCATGCCTCGTAACCTTCTCCTCCTGGTGCATCACTCTGCTGTTGTACAAAAAGGAGCAGCAGAACATACTGCAGCAGAACATATTCACAATACATTCTTATATTCAGTCATTCAATACATTCTAGGATTCAATCATATACATCAGTGATTCTCAAAATTTTATGTTCTCAAAATTTGAGGGAGCTTTACTCATTCCCTTTCATGGGGAGGGCCATGGACAGTAATCCCCAGGATTGCACCTTGTGGGGGAATGGGGAATATATACAAATATGATAGGGTACTACCAGAGTCTGGGAGGGTCTGGGGAACCCCACAGAGCACTTGCACGGCTGCCCAAAGCTCCAAAATAGTAAAGGTTCCAGCTGTTATTAAACTTGGAGTCTGATATTCACTTTCATAGATAGGATTGCAGCTTGTGTATTTGCATGGGACAGTTGGGCAGCATTGTCCAAAGGAAAACACTATTGATAGTGATGTTGGCAACTAGCTGCTCCCTGAAATTCCTCCTCTGGTTGTCAATCCCAATCCACAGCCAACAACTGATGCAACTGATAAAATGGTAATCTGATCTGATCTCACTTGTCTTCTGCCCCAGTTCAAGGAAATTTCTATGCAACAAAGGAAGACACGGTTTCCAAAGAGTTGGGTGTGTTGGGGGGAAAGTGAATGTTCTTCAACAGCCCTCAATCTCTCAAATAACATCTGCCATCTACCCCCCCCCCGAAAGATCTGCTGTGTCAGAACAAGGTTTTGTGGCTTGCAGAGACAGAACATTGATTCTGAAAGGTCCATTGAGGCGCCAGCAAAGCCACAGAAGCTGAAGGAATTGAACTTTCACTGACTTAAAGACAAGATTTACGGCTGCCCAACTGAGAACAGAACTGTCAATTAAAGAATGAGAGGGAAAGCCTCACTCAGTAGCTATGTCGAGTGAACAACAGTGTCACTCAATATATAGGTTAAAAAGGTAAAGGTGTCCCCTGCAGATTGTACTGTCAATAGTGTCCGACTCTTGGAATTGGTGCTCATTCCTGTTTTATGCCAAAGAGCCAGCATTGTCCAAAGTCACTTCTGTGGTCATACACCGACGTGCATGGAATGCTATTACGGTACCTTCCCACCAAGGTGATATCTATTTATTTACTTGCATTTGCACGCTTTTCAACTGTTAACTTGGCAGGAGCTGGCTAAGGATGGGAGCTCACCCCATCTTGCAGTACTCGCGTCTTGAATTGTATTCTTTGTGAAAGTCTGGGAACTGTTGCCATTATAAATCCACTCTTTCTACTTGGGCATTCTACGTATTGTCTTCATTAAACCCTACAGTTCTTTCTGGGTTCCCTGAAGTTAGTGCCAGGATTGCATGTGAAGCTGATTTATAGCTGAGCCGGAGACCATTCATTCCTCTCCCAGGAGGCTGTTTGGGTCTAACTGTGTGTTTTTGGTCTGGTACTTAGTTGTACAGATCTGTAAATTTGGGACCTGGAAGGCAGTGGTATTGGTGGCAGTGATGCTACTGATACCCTTTCTCACTTCCTGGTACTTGAGCCACCTTTTCAGATCTACTCATACTTGCTCTAGCAAATTTGCTGGCACAATGAGGATTTTCCCCTGGATAAGGGAACAAATTTATATTTGGGCTTGGAAGCCATTTAAGCCAATTAAGCCTGTATTCTCTCTAACTGTGACTTGGTGTCTGATGAGGACATTTGCAAGGCTCTTTTGCAGCAATTTCCCATCATTTTTTTCTATTTTTTTAGATGAGTGTGCTATTTACCTTAGTAATTTGATCTAGAAATGTTTATTTTTGGTGCAAAGAACATCCAAATTTTTATGAGTAAACTGAGCAGTACCCTTCTCGAGTTGCGATACAGAGCAATTTCAGAAGATCAGTTGACAGGTTCATTATTTTTTATACAAGTGTCAATCACAATGCTTATCTGAACATGTTTTAGACATGGTTTGTTCCAAAACTTTGTGAGAGAGGTCTCAAGGCAACAGATGGTGTACTAGCACATTATGCTCTCTCTGCTAGGGAATATCTTAATGACAAATTCAGTGGACGATGGAAATTAAGAGGACATTTTGCAATTCCGCCTAGCAAGATTTGAGGACCTAAAAACAGCTAACAGAGACTGTTTTAATGACTTCCAAATGTCACTATGGAAGAAAATGTCCAGAATAATACAGAAAAAAATTTAAAATTTGTGCAAAGAATGGAGAAAAGTAAATAGATAATATCTAACTAGTATGCATAGAACTTTGCATTGGGAATTCATAATGGATCATGTTACTCTGATCTGATGACTCTTGGGCATGTTCTGAGGAAACATGATACAACCACCTGCTTGAAGAAAAGCAGATTTATTTCTGGTCGGTACCCAGCAAGATTATCATCTGGAACACCATGTTCACTACTTTGAGCTTTGTGATGGAAGAAAGCAGGTATTAAATAAACAATGGGATTATAATCTCTCCTCATAAGGTTGCCTTTTTCTTTTTAAAGATTTTTCTCTGAAATTGTAGATGTTTCAATGGAGTTTCTCAGGAAATATGTTGCTTCACAGTATTTCATTTGGTTGCTGAAACATATTTTCTCCTTTTACCAAAATATCTAGGTCTCCAACAAGGATTTGGTTTGTCCAAAATAATCATGAATAGTTCTAGAGAAAAAAATCACACACAACACATGAACACACCACCGTCACCACTGAGCCATAAATCAATGTGAAGTAGAGCAGTACTTATCTTTTTCATGAAGAACAAGTTGTTTGCTATATATAATGGCAAAGAAAGAGTAATTTCTGTTCCCTGGGCAGAACACTGATTCTGAAAACAGTGATCTAGGTCTCAAGAGTTTTATCAAGTAGCTATCTTTAAACTATTTGCAGTTGCAATTAATACTGTAGAGATGAAATACATAGTGGCAATTAATGCTGTAGTGATGAAATGGATTAAATTAACCTTGGGTTGTGGTGTTGTGCGGCCCCACAAGACAGGGTGAGCTCCTGTCCTTAGCCCAGCTCTGCAACGCCAGCTGGATCCAGTCATATTGGTTCTGCCTTTCCATTGGACTAATTCAGTGGCGTGGAGAGGGGCGATTTGCTGCTTGGGTAACAGCCTATCCTCCATATCTATCCAACCCAGGCTTTCGTGCTTTGCATGCAGCGTATGCAGCGCTGAGCGCGATACCATTGTCTTTCAAGACTGACGGAGGCCTGCTTTTGCTGATTACTCCCTACAAAGATACTTGATTGGAGGACACAGGTGTATTGAACAAGTGGGTGCATAGGATACAAGAAGTTTGTGGGATAATAGCACACTCTTGATGTTCTTTTTTTCTTTGTTGTTGGCACAGTTCATGGTGAGAAAAAACATTAGTTTCATTGAATATGAAATTAAGCATGGCAGGAGTTGGAATATGCTTAAGCTGGAATATTTCATTTTACATTTTCTATTTACAATAAACATATTTGTCTATTTGTACTGTGGGCTTTTTTCCTATCACATGCAGGCCTCCATCAGTCTTGAAAGACTATGGTATCATGCTTGGTGCTGCATATGCCGCATGCGAAGCACGAAAGCCTGGGTTAGATTGTTCTGGAGGATAGGCTGTTACCCAAGCAGCAAATCCCCCCTCTCCACTCCGCTGAATTAGTCCAATGGAAAGGCAGAGCCAATACAATTGGATCCAGCTGGCATCGCAGAGCTGGGCTTAGGACAGGAGCTCACCCTGTCTTGTGGGGCCGACCCGGGTCTCGAACCCTGGCCTGCTGGTTAACATGGACAGTGTCTTAACCGCTTGTGCCACATACATGCAGTTATTGGGGTGCACCTACATTTTTAGCCAAATATATATCATAAGTTAGCATGTCAAGGGAGCAGAAATAATACCTACATGTTCAAAGTGTGGCAAGAGAAGGATCATTAACCAGCTTCCTTTACAACATATTTCTTCCCCTGACACTCATATATACATACACCTCTCTCCTTTTCCAGCATCCTGCAAAACTTGCCTTTTTCAGCAGGCAAATGCTCATTTTTATACTGATCCTTATCAAGTATTATTATCTTTTGACATAGTGATGGGATTTAGCAGCCACCACTCCCTAATGTGTGCAAAAAGCACAATCTGAGACAAAACATCATACAATACAAAATATCCTTGAGAATCAGATTGGTTTATACGTAAGCTTAATCTCTCCCCTTTTCCCAAAACATACTTCAGTCAGATACTATATTTAGTTATTTTAGAGTAAGACTAGAGATTGCAAAAAAGTAGATTGAGATATACTGGTAGAAATCTGGTTGATTTTCAGGACTTCAGCCAACTGTACAGGAACAGGAATAAAGGCTTTTCTAAATGTTTTTTGTCTTCTTCTAAATTAGGCTGTTGAAACAAAGGAAGTTATAAGTGAATTTTGTTTGGGACTATGATGAACTCAGTTCTGGACCTGAAAATAATTTCCTGTGCTAGGCATGTGCTCAAAGTTTGTCCTATACCTCATTTTATTCTAACAGTGTGTCCAGTCATGCACCTGGCTCCAATTGCTCAATTTACCAATCAATAAGGAAATAGGTAACAAAAATTGACTCACCCAATTTACCGGTAAGTATTTGTGACTTACTTTTCAGACTGAAAAAACTTCAGTGTCTGGAAACAATTCAATTGTAATCCAGAGTAAGTTGTTCTTACACCAGAGCAAAGACTCCCCATAGTTACTCTGGATTGCGTCCATAGTTGCTTTGAGACAACTTAACCTGCAGTTGGGATAGCATAAGCCCTGGTACAAGTCCCATGCTGGCCTGGTAGTGTCACAAAAGTACTATAAGGCACTTCTGCGCTACCTCTGGGGGAGGTTTTGGCCAGTGCACAGACATGTGCTTGCTTTCCTACAACCCATAGGAACAGGAAGACAGATGAGTTGTGCCAACCTTGGCGCTTGCGCAGTGTGTCTCCTCCCGCTGGTGAGGTTGGCGCACACGCATTGCGTCTCCTCCTGGCTTGCCAAACCAGTACGCTGGGTTTTCTGGCCACCCTGCCGCTACCGGTTCGGTAGCAGCGGGGTGTCGGGAACAACCGGTTTGGGCTATCCAGCCCGAACCAGCTTGGGCCCACCAGTGAGTAACACTGTATGCTGAATTGGGGAAAGCATAGGTGAGAGATGCCACAAGCATGTATGAATGTCCCATCAATAGCTACTTAATCATTAATTATTGCTGAAGGCAAGAGTAAATTTTAAATGGTTTCCCTCTTGTGCAAAATTAATACATGTCCTAGCACAGTCATTTACCATCTGGATAAAAAACAACCTTTTTTCCCTGTGTGAAGCCTTTTAGTAACTATTTAAAATGGCATGGGAACTGGAAGACTCTGGAGCAAGTCCTTTCATAAGTGCCTGTTATATAACTGACTGATGCAAACTTACACTTTCTTAAATTATACAATAAAGTAGCTATGCAGGGTCTTCAGTCATCAAAGTTCTCTCTGCGATTGAAAGTCCTGCTAACTTAATCTGGCTTGCTTTACTGAGACTTTAATTAATGCTCTCCCGACTCCTGTCTCTGATCTCATTTGTCATCATTTTAAAAGAGTAATTCCACTGGGTTCTTTCAAGTTGCTTCTGGCTTTTATTTGTGCAGTCACATTTACCTTTTGCTTGTTGGTGATCTGAAGATAAGTGGCAACTGTTTTGTTGCTTGTTCAGCCCTGATTTTGCAGCTTGGAGGGACAGTTTCAGGGGGAGGGGGCCCTTAAGAAACTCCTTACCTTGGACCCCCTTGTACCTTCGTGTTGCCTGACTGGTTTGTGTATAAAGTACTGGATCCATACCTCAAAAGTCAGGCACAGGCCAGACCCATATTGCTTTGCTTGGACTAATAGTGAAAGTGCATCACATCCACACTTACCATGCTGTTCATACCTGAAGACTACACCAAATTTCAGGTTTCCCTCATTCAAAATTTAATTAAGAGATTTAGCAAATCAGGACACAGATCTCTTGAACCACTGAACCTCAGAGCATCCTCCCCGGGGTGCCATAAAGTATCACAGATATTTTGTTTTTCTTTTAAGCAAATTCTTTCTTAAATTCTTTCTTAGTAAGAAGTCTTTTGTACTGTAAAAAATTCCTTCTTCCCTCTGAACTCCACATTCCTTCCACTGAGAAGCATTCTTGGCTCCCATGTTCTGCTACCCTCTCTGAGATCAATTGAGGGTTATTGCCTAGCCCATGGGGATGGGAGTTGTGGGGTGTTGCTTCTCCAAAATTTTTCCCCTTTGAATTGGAAGATCATTGCATCTTGGTTAACTTCTCCTTCAACTCTTGCATGAATTCATCTCAGCCCATATGGGTAGGTAACCCTGGCCAGTGGTACTTCTGATCACTGGCCCCAGTATAAAATTTCTTATGTCTTTTGTGCAGTCAAAAGGTTGACACATTTAGTGATTATATTCCCTTCGCCTTTGTTTGGTGTGAGTGCTGCAGTGTGCGTAATCTTTTCGTCTATCCTTTAACAAATATAAAAGAGGAGACAAATATTAGCTCACCTGGCTTCCATTTCAGGTGGATTCCCTGAAATTCCCATTTTCTTCTACTGCGTTGTAACCATCACTATTAGGTCTTATGGGCGCAATTCAGAGTAACAACGTGGAGTCCTTGCTCCGGTGTAAGAACAACTTGCTCTTACAATATGCAATATGTAATATTGCTCTCACAAGATTGCAGTATGAATTTCCCTTAGGTTTTCATCAGGTAGTGTAGTAACTACGGGTGCATGTAATGCCTCTTACGTGCTCCTGTAGTTACTCTGGATTGTAGGGTATGTCTGTGTGTATTTTCTGAGTCACCTTCTTATTCACCCTAATAAGATGTACAGGTGTCCCTTGTAATCCACCAGGGTTCTGTTCCGGAACCCCTTGTGGATAAGAAAATCCGTAGATTAAAAAAGTGAAAAAATAGATTTAAAGACCCATTTCCAGGTCTTTATTGTTCCTTTATTGCTCCTAGTGGAATAAGGTTGTGTCTCACCATATGCAGGGGGTTAATTATTGAACTCCATGCTGATATAAAAATGTGTTAAATACAAACAATTTTAACAATATAACAAATTGTGTCCCTTTACAATAGTTTAAAAACAGGTTTTCTTACTGTTGTAAAGAGGCAGTTATCAAATAGAAATGCAGAGAACCCCCTCTCTGTGCTGGAATGGAAGAATGGAAAGTTTACTTGCATGACTGTCTCTCTACAACAGTAGAAAACAGTAAAAAGCAATAGAAAAAACAGTAGAAAACTGTAAAAAGCCGTTTTTAAAATTGTGATTTACAGTGGCCATTCAATGTATTTAAAAGGCTGCACTTGTACTGTGTAATACCAATATTTTTGCCTCATCCTAATTCAAAGCCCATTCATTAAGGTTAGCAAAGAGTCACTGTATCTAGGTCCCTGGGCAATCATGTGCTCCCTATGTGCTCATGCTGCACATGATCCAGAGCATGTTTCGTAACCTTAGGCCCCATAGAGTGTTGCTTCATCATAATACAAGTGTTGTGGGTCCAAAGCTGTTCTCAGCAATGAGCAGCGAACCTTCTGTGAGCCTTGGGCAGCTGAGAGAGGTCAAGAAGGAATTGCTGTTCACCTACACCAATTAACTCCTTTATTCTTACGGGCAGCCCAATCCAGAGCAACTAATCCGTCAGCGCAAGGGCTCTTGCGCTGACGGAACGGCGTTTGCGGTGACGGAAACGCCAGTTCCGTTGACGCAATTACGCCAGCGCATCTCTCCGGCGACGCAAAGACGTTTCTGTTGGCGCAATTACTTCAACGTCGGCGCAGCTATGAAAACCCTCCATCGACGTAACTCCGTCGACAGAGGGATTTTTTTTATTTTTCAGGGGGCGTTTCGGGGGCGTGTCTTAGGTTCATCCCCCTTGCACATAACTGTGCTGTATCCTGAACATTTTCAGAGGCTTATGGGCCTCCTGAGTTATACTACCTCAATGCTTCCTGAGTTATATGCCTCCTGAGTTATACTACCTCAAGAGGTAGTTTAGTAACGAGGAGACCCATAGGTCTCCATGTTAAGGAGAAGTAGGGGCTGGGGAAAGTGGGGACTTTGAAAAATTTTTGCACCAAACCTTACGGGCAGTACTTTCCTACTTGAGGATACGGAGTACCTGGGTCACCCCAGTGGCCGACCAATCCCCTCACAGCTATCCTCCCATAAAAAGCCCAACCCTTGGACCCACAATTCCTTTTCAGAGAAGCAGAGTGCTTGGCCACGGACCATGTCACTCTGCTCTCTCAATGGGCACTTTGCTCTTGGGGAGCGTTCTCCCCACAAACACATGAACACATAAGGTGCATATATGATGATATATTGATATGATATAGATGTGATATGAAACAATATGATATCTGTGATATATGATTAGAGTGTAGACTTTGCAGTTTTTTTGTATGTTTGTTGCTCTCTCTCTCTCTCCCTCTCCACAGGTACCCCAGTCAGATAAGTGGGGGTGCTGAGCAATGTTTGCATTCAAAAACTCAAAAACACCTATACAGGCAATCTTGCAATGATGATTACCAATACCATATTTATGTCTCTGCAAGTTGTTGTTTCTCTCTTCCCCAGAGTTATTCCAACCAGGTAAGGAGGGCTGCATGGGGGGGGAGTGTGTTGGAAGCACCTCTTTTGTTTAAATTTCCTTCATCTTCCTCCAGCCTTGCATGTCTACTCTAACATAAGCCCCAGTATACTCAGTGGGGCTTACACCTGTGTAAGGGGGGCCTTGCTTCACCAGGAAATGGGCTTGCCCACTTGTTGGGAAATGCTGTGAGGTCCTCTGTAGGTTTGCCTTCCAACCCAAACTGTAGGTTTGCCTTCCAACCCAACCCAACCCAAGGTAAGGGGGGGGGCTGTAGAGTGAAAGGGGGAAGGGGTGCACACACAGACCCACCAGGAAACAAGGGCACTCACCCCTCAAAAGTGTGTGTGGTCTCTGTCCTTGCAGCCCCTCTGACTGACTGCCAGATCACACAGCCAGCAGGTGCTGATTCCACTCATCTCTGCCGGCAAGCCAAGGGGCACAGTTTGGCAGCTGATCTGATTCCATGCTCAGCCAATACCAATGAAAGCTTTGCCTGTGATGCTTCTGTCTTTGCAGGATGGTGCCTCACCAGCAAGGAGGCTAGCAGGCAGCAGGCTGCCATTCCACTGGGAAGGAGACACAGTGCAATCCTAAATATGCCTACTCAGATGTAAGCCCCACTGTGTTCAATGGGGCTTACTCCCAGGAAAGTGTATTCAGGAGTGCAAGCCACTGGAACCCTGCAAGGAGCCCTGGGAAGAATCTCCCTTCAGACATGTTTGCACAAGCACTTACCTAGAACACAAACCCCACTGTCCCAATCACATGAGTTAAACAAGCACCATTCATACCTAATAAAGTTTGAGCCATAAATCACTTCCCCCTCCACAGCTGATGTTATTAATGATGACGAATTAACAACTATATACTCGATGGTATGATACATCACAGGTGAAGTCCTTGCCTGATGACGAATTTACAATTCAATTCATCAACGTTGCTGACGAATTTATAATTCCAGTCGTCAATGTTGCTGTCTCAGATACGTTGTTAACATTAATGATGTGAACTTGTGTAATAGTAGTTATTTTAAGGACTTCACAATGAACACATGCATATGATTTCTGTCATCAGTGGCTGGGGAAAGCTAGTTAGAGCTCCAGGGATGACCTGAGGATGGGTGAGTGGGGCAGTGCCTACTTAGTTGGGGGGGAGACAGGGGTGCCCATCCTCAGTGTAGAGCCCCAATGGCATCCAGACCTGGTCCTCTGTTTCTGGTGAGGGGGCTGCCTGCAGCTTCCTTAGCATTGGATAGTCCACAACAAGAGGCCACATGGAAGAAGTGAGACCACCTGTGAGCATTGCAGAGATGAGGGAATTCAGGCAGATGCCAGTGCTGTGTTCAAACTGCCTACAGTCTGAAGATACTGAAAGGTCCAGGCACTGTTTAAAGGTGCAGGCACTATGTCATCCCTTCCATGTGCTCAATCTGAATGTGGTTGATTCTGGGGTCCCACTGCATCCTCACTGGAGACTGCTCTGTATCTGGAAGCCCCCCTACCCTGTGACCCTCTGAATGAGCAGGAGCAACTGCAAACCTATGAACAAGTACACATGTGAACAGACCCCCACTTTTGTGTCTGCATCTTCCTGGGAGCATCATTGCCATGGGAGGGGGAGGCCATCTGGGGTCACTGGGGTGGGCTGAGAGAGAGGGTTCCTGGGGCCTGATGTCACCCCTTAGGCTTGTGAAGTGAGAGGTTTTGGGTGGGCAGTGGCCCCACAAGTGATCAGACACCCTTGCCCTGTTGTGGGAGCCCCAGGTCCCCTATGCCCCAGGATGTGCTTTTGCTCCCTGGCAGACCCAGGTGGGCTCCTGTCCCCTCTTCCAGGATTCCCTCCCCATAGATGCCCCTGGCAGCCCCCTTGCCTCCCCTTGCCCCCTGCTCTGCCAGCTGCTTGGGGGACCCTTGCCCCTCCCCTGCCTGAGCCAGCAATGGGGTCTCTTTCCTGGGCCTTCTGCCTTCTGGATGGGGTCTTCCCTCTCCTCCCACCCCACCTGAGTATGGACCCTGCATCTGGCGTGCTGTACCTTTAATGCTGATGTTTCCTCCGGACTGTTGCCAAAGACCACAGGACACTCATGTTTATCTGTTGATGTTGTTTTTATTGACAATACACACACATATGTATCCCTCTGTGCATCTTGCCCCTGCTGATGCCTGGGCTTTTCCTGGGGCAGCTTGCCTGTTTGGGGGTGCAGGGGGGCAGCTTGTTTCCCATTTCTTCCCCTGACAGCCCTGTCCTGTCCACCATGCTGGGGAGGCACTCTGACAGCTTGACAGCTACTCCCCCCCCATCTTGTCAGCTGGTTCCCCATGTGATCAGGAGAGCAGCAGTTTGGACAGCTGCTAGTGATTCTGAGTGATGTGGAAGCAGGTCAACTCGTGTGTAACTGCAGGCCATGTAGCACTTACAGGCTGCCTTCTGAGCATGCCCGATGGATTAACTTATGTGGATCCCTGCACCGGAGCAGTTATGGGCAGACCTAAGTTATGGGCAGACCTAAGTTATGGGCAGACCTAAGTTCTCTGCCTCACACATAACTTTGTGTTTAGGATATAGCATAGTTAGGGCAGAGCAGTTAGGACAGAGCAAGCAAAAGTTGCTGTGGATTGCGCTCTAAATCTGTTGCAGTGATCTGCATATTGTACGGATGGTGAAAGGCCATAAGAAAAGCAAAAACAGAGTTGCTCTGTAAGTGACTGCATTGCTAAGCCACATCCAGTTTGAACACCTGCTGTCAACTTCTTATCTACAGAATTCCTTCTGTCCGGTATACTTTCTCAGGTTCATGATGAAGTGTTGAAGAAGTATTTATTTCAACATTCACTTGTATGAATGAGGGCACAATCCTAAACAGTTCAGGCTGGCTCAACTCACCCGCTTCCTGTTCCAACAGTGGTGTGCGGATGCCGACACATGTCTGTGCAGTAGCATAACCTCCCTTCCAGGAGTGGCACAGAAATGCCTGCTCTGACAGCAATTTTGTGACATCACCAGGCAATCACAGGACTTAAGCCGGCCTAACCAGGGATTGGGATTACAGCCGGAATGCCTGTTTGTGTCTTTCACTGGCTGCTTTTGGCTTAAGAAATACTTTTACTTTTCATTGCTTGCCAAATGTTAAAGTTGCTGAATTCTACATAATGCAAATAGATACAGAATCCCTGAGTAAATGCCATTTGCTACATTATGCACATATTTTGCTTTCTTCACTCAGTCTCAGGAGAGCATGGATAGCCTTTAGATATTAATACAGGCGATAGAAGAGGACTGCTTTGAGATTGTAAATGAAGCTTCATACCAACATTTTCTGTGACATAAAAATGTCTGGTGAGCACTTTCTGGTGAGAGCACTTCATTGCAATTAAAGGAACCATGACTGTACTCTGATAAATGATTTACAGTGCAATCATGAATGTCTGCTCAGAAAGAAGTCCCATTATGGTTCAATGATAATGATGAACTTCACAAAGAAGTTCAATGGTGCTACTTCCAGACAAGCGTTATTGAACTGCAACCTTAAAATAAGACATAAGAAATGAATCTGGCAGCTTAGGCTTTACAATGGACACAGGGAAAATAAACAAGAACAAGCAGTTGAATGTAGGACTTTTGCCCATGGTAGACTTATTCCCAGAAGTTAATGTGAATTTTATTTTTTTTAAGAAATTTATAACCTGTATCAGGTTTTCATGTATCAGAGATACAGTGATGCCTCACGTAACTAATTTAATTTGTTCTGGAAGCATGTTTGTTACGTGAATCATTCTTTACGTGAAGCGGATTTTCCCACAGGAAATAATGGAAACTCAGACGATTGGTTCCACAAACCCCAAAATCTATATATATAAAAGAGAAAAGTCACTGACTGACTGACTGAATGACTGACTGACTGATCAACGCTCTGCCAAAACCACTGGGCCTAGAAGCGTGAAAATTGGGGTGGATGTTCCTTCCATGACGGAGGGGTGCACTAAGAACCAGTTTTTGGAAATTCCAACTGGAAGGGGGTGAAAAGGGGCGCAACGTGTTTTCCTCCCTATACTTTGCATTGAGAATTGCTGACTCAGCAACATTCCGCCCCAACTGCTGGGCCTGAAGCATGGAATTCTGGGAGTTCCTTCTGTCACCTGAACTCCCACCAAGAACCATCTGGAGAAATTTAACCCTTCAGGGGCTGAAAAGGGGGCAACGTATTTTTCTCCTATACCTAACATGGGAGACTGACCAACATCCAGCCAATTTGGTGCTCAGTGTGTGGTGCATGGGGTGGATGTTGTTCGGAGGAAGAGGTTGCACTAGCGAGGATGCTGCGAATGGGGGGAGGTTGCGCATGGGGGGGATGATGAGCATGTAGGAAAGTTGCGCATGCGGGAAGTTGCGCATGGAGGGAAGTTGCACATGCGGAAATTGCGCATGGGAGAAGTTGCGCATGGAGGAATGTTTCGCATGGAGGAAAGTTGCACAGAGGGAAGTTGTCCACAGGGGGGGAAATTGCGCATGGAGGGAAGTTGCGTATGGGGAGAAGTTGCACAGGGGGAATTTGTGCATGGGGGAATTGCACATGGGGGAAGTTGCGCATGGGGGAAGTTGCACAGGGGGGAAGTTGTGCACAGGGGGGAAATTGCGCATGGAGGGAAGTTGTGAATGGAGGGAAGTTGTGCACGGGGGGGGGGAATTGCGCATGGAGGGAAGTTGTGCAAGGAGGGAAGTTGCTCATGGAGGGAAGTTGTGCATGGGGGAAGTTGCGCATGAGGGAAGTTGCACATGGGGAAAGTTGCACATGGGGGAAATTGCACATGGGGAAAGTTGTGTATGGGGAAAAGTTGCATACGGGGGGATGATGCACACGGGAGAATGTCGCACACAGGGGAATGTCGCGCACGGGGGAATGTTGCTCATGGAGGAATGTTGCGCATGGGGGAAGTTGCACATGAGGGAAGTTGCGCATGGGGGAAATTGCACATGGGGGAAGTTACACATGGGGAAGATGCGCATGAGGGAAGTTGCGCATGGGGAAATTGCACATGGGGGAAGTTGCGCGTGGGGGGAAGTTGCGCATGGGGGATGATGCACATGGAGAAATGTTGCACATGGGGGAAGTTGCACATGGGAGAAGTTGCGCATGGGAGAATGTTGCGCATGGGGGAAGGTTGCGCATGGGGGAAGGTTGCGCATGGGGGAAGTTGCACATGGGGTGTTGATGCATATGGGTTGTTGATGCGCCGTGGGGTAATGTTGTATGGGGAAATGTTACTCCCACAACGTGGGTACGCTTTTTGATAGTATTCATATAAAAATATTAACTGGATGTAAAAATGATGACAGAACACTGGGATTGAATTCAAAACATGCATCCAATGTGCATAATCTTATGAAGTCTACTTAGATTGCAGTCCTAAAGACACTTTCCTGGGAGTAAGACCCATTTAACACAATGGGGCTTACTTCTGGGTAGACATGGTTAGGAGGCTGCAATTCAAGACACCTTCAATGTGTCTCCCCACTTTCTCCTTCTCTCCGTCCTGAGCCTCTCTCTTCCCTGCTCCCTTCTGGCTGGCCCTGAGCTGCTTCCCTCTTCTCCACTGCTCTTCTCTCCCTCCGGCCACAGGAGGAACAGCGTGGAAGTGTTGCTTTCACGATGGGCAGGTGCGCTAGGCAGCCCTGACACTTT
This sequence comes from Cryptoblepharus egeriae, assembly GCA_030015325.1. Lineage (NCBI taxonomy): Eukaryota > Metazoa > Chordata > Lepidosauria > Squamata > Scincidae > Cryptoblepharus > Cryptoblepharus egeriae. The sequence goes on along the minus strand of JAREYC010000002.1, from coordinate 83,913,872 downwards.
TTAAACAGGCTGCCAGCCAGCGCGTCTGCCCCAACTGCCAACGAATGTGTTCTTTACATGAAGCAGAGTTGGTTATGTGAAGCAGAATCCTAGAGAAATTTTTGTTTGTTACGTGAAACTTACTTTACGTGAGGCGTTCTTTATGTGAGGCCCCACTGTAATCCAATTGTGTAGAGGAGGGAATTTCAGCAGATGAAGCTTGTCATCTGTGACAAGCTCTTCTGCATCAACAGAATGCCAGGGATATTAGTATCATTGTGTGTTTGGGAAAGTACACATACAAGAAAAAAGGAGATTCTGCAAGCCTCAGTGCCCTATCATGGAAACAGTTTTTATACTTTTCAAGATCCCTAAGTTGATAGAGAGAGTTTTGTCACATTTCCTTCTCCCACATTGTGAGTTTAGTATTTATCCATTATTTTCTCCTTCATGGGATTGGTGTTGCTCTTCTCGGGCCTTCCATTCTCACCTCTTGGAACCTCTGTCTCAGCAAACCTTCACTGCCATTGTTTTATCTGCTGGTTTTGGTGTCATGTTGTCATTATTGCATGTGTTGTTTAAAAAAAAAGTTTCTATATTGTTAGCTACCATATGCTGTAATGCATAGGAAATGCAGGAAACAAATCCTAGAATAAAGTAAGTAAATATGGAGCCTCAAAGCTGGAGTGTATAGCTCAATAATAAAATAGGCATTCTGTTGCTTATCTTTACTATACTGTCAAGGTTTTATTTTGCAGATGTACCTGACTGGTATTAAAATGACAGGAACAATATATGACAGGAACAATAGGGATGCTCGCATTCAATAATATAACTATTCTTCCTGAAATGGTTTTGCCCAAAACGGAGATAACAGTAAAAGAGAGGAAATACAATAGGACCGCATTATAGAGTGGCATGAGGAAAAGCAATTGCAAAGACAGACAAAGCAGGGCGATACAGACTGTGTTTTATCTTTTAATATGTCAACGTTGCATATTGGCTTGCTGAAATTTTGAACACATCTAGTTTCATAATAGGAATGGTATGCATTAGAGACTTATACCTTTTCATGCATGAGAAGTCATTCCAGCAACAGATCAGTATTAAAACTGAGTATAAAACTAGGAAAGATCAAATTATAAAATCATTCATGGGGGAGAGTGGCTACACGACGGCAACTGCCTCTGAAGGTAGTGCAGAACCAAGAAGACACGAGCAGCCAAAGCCAATGTTTATAAAGGAAGAAATTGAATCTTATTTTGTAGCAGGGTGAGGTAGAGACTCCCCTGCCATTTAAATTTTTCTTTTTTTCATGGAAAAATACAACTCCTCTCAGCAACTGCATTTTGATGACTGGTATGGGAAATATAATGCTTCAGTGAATGGAAGTATGCTCTGTCAACCTCTGAGAAAATGATGGCTTTCAGGAGAAGCCCTGACACTTGGTTTATACTTTGAAATCTGTTAAAAAAGAAGGAAAATATCTACAGCCCTGAACCACTGCAAATGAAGTCCCACCCTCACTTCATTACAAACAGGAGCAAATTCATAATTTAGTGGATATGAATGTCACAGATTAATGACAAAAAGAAAAGGGGTTTCAAAAATTATGGTTCCTGTGCCATCAGAAAAAGACACACAGATGACCTTTGTACATGTTGAGCAGGTATGACCAGTTACCGAAATGCTGCTTGCCCTTTAGTGATCATAGGGAAGAAAAACATGGCTATAGTTCAATAAAACTAATGGCTGCATATTACTAAATGCAAACAAAGCAGCTTTATTTGTACTGACAAATGTAAACGAGAAAGCCCAGTGGGATTATGTGGAAAGCACAAAGACCACATTTATAAATGAAAGCAACATTAAGAAATGTTTAAAGGTCAATAGATTACCTATAATTGTAAGGCTTTCTTGGCTGGATCCAACACAAGAATTTTTTTCAACACACAGCTTGATTTTGGATTGCTCAAGATGGGCCTCTCAGATGTTCTACAACAGAGGAGTCCAACTTGTTTTGTAGAGTGTACCAAATAGTATTCTGAGGGTAGAAGTGATGTCATTAGGCAGAAAGTGACATCAATAATGGCTTGACGACCAGAAATAAGCACTTTGTTGTCATCTAGGAACTCAGTTGCAACTGGCAGAAAAGAAAATATGCAATCCTTGAAGTAACTACAAGTTAGCAACTTAATGGTGCTTCAAAGAAGCCAAATACTACTCAATGATATATTGGATGCAACAATTTTCACAGCCGAATCCTATGGACATCCGCTCAGAAGTCATAGTGTATTAAACGGGGCTCACTTCCAAGTAAGCGTGCACAGGATTGCAGCCCCGATATGATTAGGGAATAACTAAAATTTGCATCAAAGTCTTGCATTGCTCTTTATGTGAATGGTTAATCATTCATACAAGAAACATGTGCAAAAAGCATTTGCAATATGAATGAACATCCTGGCCACAGTAGGTTTTACTGTCACATTACAAACGCAATTGAAACAAGTGCTTCTTTAAGCCTCGTGTGTGAAGATGCCATTACAGTAAGACTCAGGCCATTGCATTTCAATCCCTGGCCTCCTTGGAGATGAACGTTAAGAATATTGACCAAGATGATGTGGATGGAATATGAATGAATGAAAAAGATATTAAATGGCGGTGAAGCAGGCCCCTTCAAAAGGCATTACCTTGTGAAACCAACAGCTGAGCCTCAAAATAGATCCAACCCTATATAAAAAACCTTCATTTCATTGTCAGAGATTCACGTTCAAATGCTTTTGCAAAAGTGAAGCTTACTAGATGGTTCAAGGCAAGCCACTGTACTTAGATGAGCTGATCTCACAAAACTGCTGCATGAGTAAGAGAAATAGGCATGGTCAGGGACTTGTTATACTTAAAAGCAATTCAGAAAGGAACAATCAATTACCATTTTATGTATTTCACATTGTTATTTCTCCAACCTCACACATCCTCTTTGTTCAAAGACCTTAGGGTGACTTCCATTGGTTTACCCTTCTTTCCTCTTCCGATAGACGAGACTGAGAGCTACTGTACATTCTGACATGCATTATTTGTCTGAAGATTCCATCTCTCTTTTCCTGTAGGATGTTCTTGTCACCGTAACACCAGTTTATGTTGGACATCCAGTTTCCACTGTGGTCTTAAACTCAATGCACGTAAGCCCTAATGTCAAGGTCTTTAAATGGAGTGTGTGGCTTGCCATGCTGGGATGGAAAATACAAGTATATTGGCCTCTTGCCATGTAGTCAATGCATGCATACATTTCGTGCAGTAGGTGAAGTAGTGAGCTACACAGGAAGGATCAAATGTGAGCAAAGGCGTTAGTGACTAGCCTAAGTTACTGTAAGTCTCACCTTGGGCCACTGTGTTGCCCCACCTTTAACACCTCAAATGTGTTTGAGGGACAAGAGGCGGTTGAAACATGCACCTATATTCTTTTCCTTCTTGCAGCTTCCCTGGATCAGAGATAGCCTGTTGCATGTCCACTCCTGATCAGTTTTTAAACCAAGACACTGCGACTATTTCTTGTTCCCTGGGAAGCTGGGTATGGCATTCCCTTTGCCCTGGATATGTGTCCATGTCTGGGAGGAATCTTATGTAACATGAGTTTGTACCACATTTTCCCCAGCACATGACTCCTTGCCACATCTCTTATAGGAGTTGGGACCTCTTCACATAAGTTGTCCATTCCTAGCAGTTACCTAATATGCTGCAGGATGGCAGGCTGTGATTTTGGACTCCAGTTTTCTCAGTCCAAGCCTGCTATTTCCCCCACTATATTGCACATTGGCTCCAAAGAACCACAAGCAGGTGGGTGTGCTTGTCTCTACAGTATAACTGCTATTATGGTGAAGGAGGGGAAATTATTAGACAATTATAACATGAGACACCATTGAAGAGGTTGTTCAGCATTTTGGTCCAATGCTCCTATCGTGCTGAATGTTCAGTGTCTAGGCTTAAAATCTCTGGCTGAATTCTTGCATCTCATTTTATCTTTGAAAGCAGAGACATATTTCATGAAGGATTATCCAAAGTCAATTTTTTGTAATTGCTTATTGAGCAAAAGCATTCTTTATTATTCCTGAATGTGACCAAAATACTAGTGGAGCAGCTGGCCGTACTTGGATTTGGACAAAGCAAGGCTGCAGTCTTCTCCAGAGACTCTACCATACAACGGGCAATGGCCGGGCTTCTAATCCTTGGCCACAGAATTCTTTTGGCAATCGTGTCAGCTCTGATGTGAACTCTTTGCACACAGGCCCACTGCTATTTGCCTTCAAATATTTGAAAACAATTGAAGCAGATGGAGAGGGAGCACCGTTTTCTCTCTGCTATTCATTCCTGGGATTTGCTGCTTTTCATTCCACATGAATAGAATTGGGACAGTTAGAAGTCACTATGGCTGTTTTGGAATTCATAATTGAGATGGGAGAGTCTACTGTACAGTATACAGCAATACAGCAATAACCACCATATGTAGCTTCTACTCATGAAAAGAGTATTTTTTTTAAAAAATGAATGGCTGTCAGTAGCTAACAGAGGAAATGAGGGCAAAGTCCTAACCAATTTTCCATCTCTGGGGTAAGGGAACAAAGAAATTCTGAGGTAAGGGAACAAACATTATCTTATTTTATTTATTGATTTGATTTGTATTCTGCCTTTCTCCCCAAAGGGCACCCAAGGCGGCCAACAACTGATAAAACAGTAACAATAAAATACAATTAAAAACAATATAAAAACAACTAAACAGCAATAAAACCAGATCAGGGATGGAAGATGACAGATTAAAAAACAGTATGTGGCCTCAAACACTTTTTAAAATAAATAGGTCTTTAGGCACCACCGGAAGGTTAAGAGAGAGGAGGCTGATCTTAATTCAAAGGGGAGGAGTTTCATAATGCAGGTGCCAACACTGAGAAGGCCCTGTTTCTGGCTGCCATTTCTCTAACCTCTCTCCATAGAAGCCTGAGCACCTTCAAAAATATTTTACCCCATGTACTGACATTCTCTAAGGAAGGTATCAGGTTTGCCTCAGACTTGCTTATGATAAACCGGGCAGAAATGGGACTTTTTAGTTTCATTTTCCTCAGTGACTTGTTATTTTGAAGTGAGATATTCCTTGGTGATCTAGAGATGAGAATGGATGATGCCATGTTTCGTTCTTGGTCTAACACAGTATGGTGAAGCTTGACAATCAAGACATGAGATGGCTCACAAGAAATGAGTTTTAGCTCACAGCTTACAAGAAATAAGTTGCAGGATCAGACCTAGAACCTTCTTGTCCAACATTCTTTTCCTACCAACTGCAAGTCAGAGGCTTCTGGAGATGACCTTTTCCTGTTGCTTGTCCTCAGGAATTGGCATTTTGGCAGCACAGATATACTGCATCTGTATTAAGGAGTTCCATTTAAACATCATATCTTTTGGCTCAGGGAGAAAAGCACTAACACTATGATCTACATTTCTTAAAAATCAAAAAGCAGAATTACTTTTAAAAGTTCCTCCTCTCATTCAGCTCTCTTGGATTTAGGCCTATCTTTCCCTCTATAAAAATAAGCTTATTGGTTTAATGCCAGTGTGTTAGGCTTACAGAACACTTCAGGGGAGACAGAATGAGAGGGAGAACACATCTGTAATGTATTCTGTCACCTATTTAAGAGGGGAAATGGCTTGCCAAATATTCATTGATTCCTGTCTGTATTTTATGCTTTTTAGTTCTGAACTGTTGCATTTTATTGGAATCACTTTACCTTTTTCATAGTCATCTACATCAGCCTCCCAAGCACACTGCTCTTGGAATATATATGTGGGCATAAGCTAAACAGGAGAAATCTTTTTGTGCCCGACAGCCTTGCAGAATGTATGTATTACTGAAAGCGACTCATGAACTGTGACAATAACAGCACCAAAAGTTCATATTTCAATGAACGTTTCAACCAAGCTTAAAGACAAACCTAACTGACAGTAGTATGTATAATAATAGACTTAAGGAAAACTAACCTTTACTAGAATGAAACTGCAAAAAATAGTAATATATGCATTCATACAAATCCTCCAGCCATGTGAAACATTGATTTCAATTGAAGGTAAAGGGCCCACACCATTAGAACTCATGATCCAGTGGTGTAGCAGCCTCTCCAGTGGTGCAAAATGCATGTGTATTTTGCAAATATTATTCATCCCTATATCACCTGAAGACTGGGAAAGGTTTACTGTATATTTATGGAGATAAGGGAGAGGAGAGTGCAGGTAGTACAGCAGTACTCCCTTATCTCCATAAGTATACATTAAGAATATAAATATATTTGTTAGAGTGGCCACAATGTTCTGGGAATATAATATTGGAGAAGAAATGGGAAGGTAGTGTTGCAAAAATTAAATTTAAATGAGAGGCATTAAAAGTCCTTCTTCAGCCCAGATCAAAATCCACGCTGGAGAATTCCTGTCTTCGTCCCCTCTAATCCCTGCCAATCATTGCTGCCTGGCAGCACATAGAGAGTATACAATTTCTCCCCATAACTCTGGTGTGAGAGGTAAAAGTGCCCCTTTAATCACAGCCTGAGGGAATGTGAGAAGCAGGGCACAATCCTAAGGAATTTGGGCAGGCATAACCCACCTATTTTCCTATTCCTTTTTTTGGTTTGAGGAGGCCAGTGCATGCCTATGCACTGGCATCACTTCCCTAGGAGTGAAGCAGAAATTCCTTACAGCACTTTTGTGGCACCCCAGGCCAACACAGGACTTGTGCCAGGACTTATGCTTGCCTAACTGGGTATAGGATTGCAGCCATAGTACTACCAAGGGTTGCTGGATTGTAAATTACATTACGGACAACAATAAAAAGAAGGAGATGGATACCTTCTCTCACTATATGCGTACCCCATCTCCTGAATTGCTTGGCAGGTAAGTAAAAGGAGAAGGAGGTGTTTTGGTGATAAAAGGCTGGCAGGGCTCTTGAGAACAGTAAGCTGCTGAAGATGGATGGACAGCATTTTTTAAATGAGCCTTATATTGGTTCAGAAAAATTAACAGAGTTCTTGTTTTCAGAATCATGTGGATCTGTTCCAAATTTATCCAAGGTGAGTTTGTGCTAGACTTCCAGCTTTGTGTCAAAATCAATTTATAGCAGGACCCTAGAAGCAAAAGAGTTTTCAAGATAAGATTGCTATTTGACTACATTTAATTCAACCGATCAGCTAAGGTCATGCACATTTCTTGCCAAGTTTGCCTGATATTATTGCTAGAAATCACATACCATTCAGCTGGATACACCAATCTCCAAAGCTTAAAATGTCATTTTCATAAGTGCCTCATCCATCTGACAGTGTCACAGCTCAGAACAGAGGCACAGTCAACATAGAAAGCCACAGAGTTAAAAAAAATGGCTGTATCTTGCACAGGAAGTTGGTGTTTTCCATAAAATACTGTATTAATGGGGAGAAAAAGGAATGGGACCAACACAGTTATCACTTCTAATAAGGAATGCAACTTTTTGACAAAGAACTGATGGTGATCCCTGAAAATGATTTCATTTTTCTTTAGGGGATGTATTTCAAACTTTGCAGTAGATGATGTGCATTACAAAAAAACACTTTTAAAAGACCAGTGGCTCAATCCTATCTTGAGCCAGTATGAGGAATGTAGTGCCACCAGAGAGCTGGCAACAATATCCAATGTGCCATACACAGACTAGGCTGGTTGGAAAAAGAAGGGGCAACACCTGCATAAACCACCTCCTTCTTCCATATAATCCTACTGTGGCAGGATGGGGGGGCCTTTCGGCCAATGCCACCACCTTCAGGGATTGGTATGGTGGTGACAAGAAATGGGGCCTTCTCAGCTGAGGTTCCTCATTCAAGGAATTCCCTTCTCCTGGAGTTTAGAATGGCTCGCTCTTTGGAGACCATTCATCAGGGCTTCAAGAGCTTATTATTAAGGGAAATGTTTAACATTGTGGGTTGCATTTTTAATGACATGGATTTTAGTAGTTGTGATTTTAATAGTTATTCTGTTTTAATTTTTTCACTGCTGTTATGCATATCATTTTAGTATTGTTTTATTATGGATTTTATGTTTTGTTATTTTATGTTTTATTATGGATTTTATGATGCTACCTTGAATCCCCTTAAATGCAGATTCTTCAAATAAAATACACTAATTTACCTTCATGCTGGTACGTGTTCCCCAGATCTGTGCCAGCTCTTTTACTAGTATAGCTCTGAGGAACCTGCTGGGGATATGTTCAGTCCATTTCAGGTTACTTACTCTACAATCCAGAGTAACTACGGGAGCACGTAAGAGACTTTACGTGCACCCGTAGTTACTGCAGCATCTAGTGAAAACCTATGAGAAATTCATATTGCAATCCAGAGCAAATTGTTCTTACACCGGAGCAAGGACTCCCCGTAGTTACTCAGGATTGCGCCCTAAGATCGGGATTCCAGGTATCTAGTTATGTTTCCAGTACAAGTATGCATTTAGACTCTGGTCTGCTAAAAGTTGAGGCTAGGGTCTATCTGGCTTCGATAAACTTCTGGCTTAACTTAAACTTCAGTAACCAGGTTTAATACTTTCAATACGTCAAATAATTTCCAAACTTCATGGCTTAAGGAAATCCACATGAAGCTGAGGCAACTGGGGCTCTTTCCAGAGGTTGTTTTGACAACAAATCCGGACCAGGTGAGAGTGGCTATAAGGCAGATTTTGTCTGACATCGAATAACAAGGGGATAGTAGCAGACTGTCCATGCTTTGCATCCTGCAGTGGACGGGGGCAGTCAGTGAGACCTCCTCAAGGAATTTTTGATTCTTTATCTCAGGGCTGCATTGCAACTGGTACAGCAGTGAAAAGTTGGATAGGACTGAGTCCTTAGTTCTGAGAAAACATGCTGAGAATTGCACTTTGGGATGTGGTAAAACTGAATTGCTTCCAGATTAATGAGCCTATCCTTGGCTGGGTTCATACGAGATATTGAAGACAAGTAATATCAGCTCATAACTTTTATTGAAAAGAGGCAGAAGAGAACTGGCTCTAATCAAACACTGTCTCTAATCAAATCACACACACACACACACACACACACACACACACACACAGAGAGAGAGAGAGAGAGAGAGAGAGAGAGAGAGAGAGTCCTGTTTTTATAGGTCCCCGCATTTCCCAGTCAGCCCAGTCTGGGAATAGGTCCCGGTTTTACAGATCCCACCAATTCCCAGTCATTGGTTGTTTCAAAGCAGTTCCCTGAGTTCAGTTTGATGACTTCATCCTGGTCAATCGAATGTGCAAGTTTAGGGTCCTTTTGCCTCTTGCAACTACTATGCCACTGGGTACATCTTTCTCCAGCTTGAAGTCACTGTTCTGAGGAAAGTTGTTTAATCTCAATTGTTATCTATTTTGTAAAGGTGTTAAAGTCATGGCCTCTTTAGCCTTGTTCAGATGTCCATCTCTCTAAGTAGATGTGTATGTAATCAGGTTCACCTGTAATCAGGTGAACAGTATTATCATTCATACATACTCTGTTTTTCACAATTTTAGCCACTAGTGTCAAGCTTGTAGCCCCCCTAGAGCCTGTAGCCCGGTGCAACTGCACCCCCTAGCTTTGCCACTGCTGCAGGGCACCCCTGAGCCTTGCACCGGCAGCAGTACTCCTCACAGTCTTCTCATAGGGGCTCACAGTATTTCAGTGTACCCAAGTCTGCTATGGTACCACATAGGATTGGGCCATGAGTAAGTTGAAAACATTCATTCATTGAAATAATTTATACTCTGCCTTTCTACCATTGTCAAGGACACTTAAGGCAGCTTACACAATAAAAACCAATACAGTTATAGTATTAAGATACTATACAGTTAAGATATTTAAAAAACAGTAAAATACAAAAAGCTCTAGTGGATCACACAATTACATTTCATAAAAAGGCCATCTCTAATATCGGCAATTAAATGTTTCCCAAAATCAAAATGTCTTAAGGCCTCACCAAAAGGCCTATGAGAAGACAGCCATTTTTAATCCATGGGGAGGAAATTTCACAAATGGGCCACTTTCACCCTCATTCTATCAGTGGCAGCACTTTTGGAAAGGCCTCATCTGCCGACTGAGAAGATGGGTAGGAATACATGGAAGAAGATGGCATCTCAAATACCCTGATCCTGAACAATATAGGGTTTTAAATGTCAAAACTAGCATTTTGAATTGTGCCTAGAAATAAACCAGCAGCCAGTGTAGCTGCCAGAGCTATGGTCCAACTAAGTCAAATCAAAGAACAGCAGCAACCACTTGGGCACCTCCATTGCAGTCAAAGGCAGCTCCATGTAGAGTGCTACAGTTTTCTAATCTAGATGTCACTAGGAAAGCAAAATAATATTTTTTCTTACTAACAGTGATCCAAGTGCTAATTTTGCATTTCCATGTGCATATTATGGCAATTGAGATGCATATTGACTTACTGTGTAGTTATTTATTTTGTGTAAGTCTGTTTTAGTATCTTGTCCCCATAGTCAGGGCAAATACGTCAAGTGATTTTTGTGTAATGTCTTCCTGAGCTGCCAATTTGTGTGTGTGTGTGTGTGAGTGAAAGCACCTTTTAAAGTTAGACAAACCAACACTGGACTGAGACTGAATAGGCTTCAATGAACTACACAATCCAGATCAGAAGCAAGTGATGTGTGAATTTCCTGACACTGCCATCTTCCCCATCTGTCACTGCACTGAAGACTAGAGAACCATCATAAACAAGTTTTGGGAATGTCAGATAATTTTATATCTAGTATATATAACTTCCTTGTATTACAACATTCTGCGCAAGAGGACACAAAAGTTAGCTTTTAGGAAAACTGGATTCATAAGGCTTTTCAAGAATTTTTAAACAATGTCCTTTTTCATCACAAAATTCACATGGTTTACATTTAACAAATGTACAGAGCCCCCTAACAATATTTTTAATTATTTTTTCATGCAACAATGCAGAGTTCTGCATTCTGTTCTGTGCTTTCTACCTGAACAGGTTGTCAGGAAACAAAACAAAGAAAAATCAATCATTTTCATTGTAAAGAAGCAGATACATTTTTTCCTATCCCTAAAGATCAGGGTTGGTTACAGTCTGAATTCATTACTCATAAAATCAGTAACATGTAAGAGACAACCAGGATCAGTATTGGGGCTGTGGGGGGGGGGGTAGTCAGGGTAGGCACCAATAAAGTCCTCATGCCCAGAAGACAAATCACCCAACTGGGCAAATCTTCTAAATCCCTCTGGACTGGTTAGCTCCAAGTATTTTCATATTCATCAATGGAGAAATGACACTGCCTACCATTTGTGTCCAGAAATGCAGTTCATACTGGTTTTCCTATTTGGTACAGGAGAAAAAAATGCTTTTCCTCAGTGCATTTTTTCTGGGGGAAAAAGGTGCCGGTATTAACCATAGGTCATCCCCATGTGACTTATTAATTAGCTGCTGCGGGGAGGGGGGCAGGTGGAAGAAGGTGCTAGTACTGAGTACCAGTGAGTACCCCCAGAAAAAAGCCCTGCTTTTCCTGAATAATAAAGAGTCATTAGTGGTTTCCTGATTGGTCCAACAGCACCTGGTACATTAAATAGATTTTGTGGAGTGGTAGTATGGAAACGTACACAGAATGATAGCTAAGCTCTGAACAATAACTTTATAGGCAGTCATTCTCCACAGGTGAGATTCCCATTGTGACAGTAATATCCTATGCTTTATGGTTATGCTTTAACAGCTGTGAGGAAGCTTAAGGAAGTGTAACCTATTGTCATATAATGCTCACATGTGCTGAATAGTAGTACTAGCCAATTATCATAACAGATATTCAGTTTAACTGCAGACAGAGCAATCTGTGCTAATAAAATGTTATGCATTTATGGCATTCTATATGCCCTTCCGGTAGTTATTCACCATTTAAATTGTCCTAAGTGCAGCAAAGATAGTGAGACTGCTTTTCAGCACTGAGTAAATTAATTTTGTAAAAAGTCCATCTCCCTAAGCATATTTAAAATACACTATTTTGCTTTCTTTTATAGAGTCTGAGGATTCCAATTGCAGCAACACAGTGCAATTACTGCATATAGCTAAACTGCTTAGGATTTTTTAAAAATACTTTTGCTTTCCAGTCTTGGCCCCTTAATTTTCACTGTTCATCATTCACACATTACTCTGTAACCAATTTATTAGGCTTCCATCTAGATTATATGCCACATGGAAGAGTTATAATTCATCCAGTTTACTGCTTTTTTTCCTTTCAGGAAACTTTCCCTTATACTCATTAACTGGACAAGGAAATGAGCTTCCTACACCAAGAAATTAGTCTTGTATACTTGCCGCAAAAAGTGCAGGCTTTCATCAGGCTGGAAAATCAAGAGACTAGGAAGAAATTATTGGTACATCATCAAATATGGATTGAATTAATAGAAAATTTGATTTTTTTGTGATCATATTGATACAGCAGTCCTAAATACACTGACCTGTGAGTGATGGTTCAAACTTATATGTGTCTAATGCCACCCAAACCAGTGTTCTAGCATGACAATTGATTTTATGATAGTTGCAAAACACATCACACTGTTTTGACAGTCAGACTGTTTCTGCTGCATTACCTCAGCCAGGTAACACAGTGTGGATGGCAGGAGGGAGGTCTGGTGAGTGGAATGGGGGTGAGAGGGGCAGCAACAGGGTGGTGACTGGGATGGGTGGAGACTGGAAAGGGATGGAATTGGTGGCAGTAGCACTTTCAATATCCTATCCCATTAATTCTCACACTTTGGGGGAGTTTAAGAACCAGGGTAAGTGGTATTTTTGGGGGGGGAGGGAAAGAGTAGAAAGCAGTGATGTGATTCACAGGATCATGCTACAGCAGAGAGAAGGGGGCTGTTTTAAACTTTTCTTTCTTGTGTTGCAGTCTGGGGTTTGGCGAATCCTGAGAAGCCCTCTGCAGTACCTCCCCACAGCTTGTCAAATGTTAAAAACTATTGCAACCCACTTCCCCCAACAGCGGGATCCTGGGGATTGTGTCACCAACACACATTGTGTTGGTGTCCCTTAAAAATTGTGTCTGTCCCTTAAAAGGAAATGGGCAAGTGTTCTGTCATACCTCAATTGAGCCAGGTAGGCAGAGGAACGTCAAATGGATGTCAAACGAAGACACTCATACAGATAAGTTGTAAGAACAGATGAACTTAACCTTTCTTTTTGCTTTAGTGGGTATATGGAGTATCTAAATCCCCAGTCCTGGAGCCAGATGCGGCCCGTGGCAAAACTCAATATGGCCCTTGGCAAGACACCTCCGTCTGGACCACAGATAAGCCCTGTAATATCTCTAATACACTCTTATATGTAAATTCATTCAAATTTAAAATGTACATCATTTTTCCGGCCCCCAACACAGTATCAGAGGGATGATGAGCACAATCCTAACCATGTCTACTCAAAAGTAAGCCCCATTGTGTTCAATGGGTCTTACTCCCAGTAAAGTACCTATAGGATTGCAGCCAATGTGGCCTTCCTGCCAAAATATTTGGACACACCTAGTTTATATTACAAGCTGGACATATTTATATATTGAACTAGGGAACTAATCATGAATGTTGGCAATGTCATTAATTATTCCACATTTGTTCCTAAACCACTGTGCAAGTCAGAGCACATAAGGATCATTTTTCTTTGCTCTGATTTCCTTTTTCATCCTCTTGTCTATTGTGCATGCATTTTGTTTTTCTCGTTAATCTCTCACACTCAAACTGAGATGTTGGATTAAATCCTTAAAAGTGGTTAAACTGAGATGTTGGTTAAATCCTTAAAAGTGGAAAAAATATAACTATTTGGCTATTTGGAAAGGAACCACAAATAATTTTCACCATATTTTTTATGTGCACTTAACTCTCAACTCACAAGGTCCTGAAAAGTTGAATTCATTTATTAGTTGCTGACATTGCAATGCCCTTGAAGATTTTGTACCTGAGCTGTTTCACATCCTTGTACTAGGTTTTTTTCCCTTGTATATCTAGAGTATTCCACATACTATACTAATACTGCTAATTTCACACAGTCAGCAGAAAGCCTAGCCTTGTAAATAAGAAATCTCGTTTGGACAACTCACAGGAAATTTACTGGAGCCTGTTCTAAACACTTGGATCAAAAATCTGCTGCGGAATTCCCAAAGCTATATCATATCAGATTCCTTTATTGCTGATAAAGGAGTCAGGGACATCATAAGAGGGGAGCGCACCCCCAAAAAGGAAGTTCACGATGGTGCATGCTACCCTATCAAACCATATGTTGTTGGATTTGTCTTGGAGAGCAGAGTCCAATGCAAAAAGCAGTTTTGAACCTTTCTATCAAAAGTTATGACCAAAAAGCTAAAACAGCCCCCAAAGCCCCAACATTTGCATATCATAGAATTAAAATAATAGAATCTTAGAGTTGGAAAGGACCTAGTAGGTCATCTAGTTCAACCCTCTGCCTGCAGCAGGAAATGCTCCTAGAGCATCCCCGACAGGTGCTTTTCAAGCCTCTGCTTGAAGACCCCCAGTGAGGGAGAGTCCACCACCTCCCTTGGCAATCTGTTCCACTGCCGAACTGTCCTCACCGTCAGGAATTTTTTTCCTGATATCCAACCGGAATCTCCTTTCTTGCAGTTTGTACCCATTGGTTCTAGTTCTGCTTTCAGAGGCAGCCCCTTCCTCCATGACAGCCCTTCAGGTATCTGAAGAGGGCAATCATGTCTATATTGCAGCTTTACTAGCGAGTAGGTGAAAGTGCCATAGTCTGCCGGAAAGAGGAGGCTGAGAGGAAGCCAAGGACACCAGAAGGGGTCCTGATCCAAGGCAGGCAGCCCCCAAAACACCTGGAACTTGAAAGTGAGCCCCCAAAACACCTGGAACTTGAAAGTTTGGCAGCCCCCAAAACACCTGGAACTTGAAAAGGCAGCCCCCCAATACTGAAACTGGCTCAGCAGGTAATGGGAACTTTAAAAAAAATATTTGTAAATCTTGTTAATAGTCCAAACTTGCCTTCTCCCTCTACTCAAGCTTCATTTCCTGCCCTCTTCCCTCAAGGGGATTTAATGCTTTCTTTTTGGGGGGTGGAGTTAACCATTTCCTCTTTTTCCAGGACATGTTCTCTTTTTTTAGCCTTTTGTCCTGGAAAAGCCTTCATTGTCCTCTATTTCCACCCATGAAAAACTAAAAGTATATAAGAGCCCTGGGTCAGGCTCAGGGAACATCTATTCTAGCTTTATGTGTCTCAGTGGTCTACCAGTTGCCTCATGGAGCACACAATTCTTGGCCTTCCCTTGTATCTGGCATTGCAGAGTGGGCTTAAGTTGGGCCACAGTATTAACCACTAACCAATTTTTAAGACATGAAACCTACTGAACATTCTGCCCATCCCTTGCCAGTCTGGGGTAGGCAAAAAGGATGATGCCATATTGCTGAGAACCCATAATAAGCTGTGGAATGAAGCCCTGGTGCTCTTCCCATAGACTCTCCTTGAGCACCTTGGCTGCTGAACATTAAACAGCAGGCTTTCCACTGCGCACTACCACTGCTGCTGATCTTGGGTTAATGGATTAACTCAACTGGGGAGATCTGAAGACCATCGGCAGGTGCTCAGTCTTTCTGACCCCTGAGAAACTTGCAATGTTAGAGAGAGGTAAAGTGCATTCCTGTTGGTCTTGCCAGTCCTCTCGGCAGTGTTTGATGCCATCAACCATGTGCAGGCCTTCTTGCCAGTGCTCAGGGTGATCAGATGCCCAAACCTCCAAAAAAGGACAAGGTCTTGGATTCCTCTCAGACTTCCTCATTGTCCAGTGGACAGTGGCACGTTTGCCTTTTCCCAAGTAAAGCTGAGATATTGGGCACTTTCACTTTTTCATAGAGCTCAGTGCATATTTTTTATTTTTAGTTTTTGGGCCATAACTTTTGATAGGAAGGATATTTCAGAACTGACTTTTGCATTGGATTCTGCTCTTCAATTCAAATCCAACAACATATGACATGATGGGGTATAGTACACCATTGCAAAGTTCCAAAATGAAGCCAAAACAGAGGACAATGAAGCCCTTTTGGAGGACACCTGGACAGGAGACTAAAAAAGAGGACTAATCTGGAAATTTCTGGTCATATGATCACCCTGCTGCCAATGCTCCTAACTGGCGCATTGTCAGTGTGTTTACAGCATGTTTTCAATGGTCTGTACTTTTGAAGAGTGCACTCTGCCAACACAGAGGCCCAAAAGGATTAGGCCATTAATGAAACTGTTGCTTCTGTGGCATTAGTGCTTCTGTGCACTGACTTAATTGTTACCTGATTTCAATTACTTAAACAAGGATCTGAGAAAGCGGAGTGAGGTTCAAAAACTTTATTCAGCTGAATGGCCAAAATGCTAGAGCAACTCGGCTCTTGGACATTTGGCCCCGAGCAAGGTCTACATTACAACTTTTATAGTTATGGTCATCAAAGCACAGCAAGAGGCGGGGCTGTTACATAGTTCCTGAGCATAGCTTCTAACTTTCGTTTCTCTGACTTAAAGTCCTGAGCATAGCTTTTAACTTTCGTTCCTCTTAACTTTTGCTACACAAGTAATTTTGGAAAATTTCCACTGAAACAGGAACTCACTTCGCAGTTGCGGTTAAACTTCAGAGGCCCTCAAACCCCTATCCGTTTGTGGGTAAGCTTCAAAAGAGCTTTGCAGTGAACGCTAGCACAGGGTCTGATGAATATATTTCTGCTAAAGGTCCAAGCATTAATCGATACATATCAATGCCTATAAAATGAATGCTTTGATCATATCTCACATAATGACTAACCGATGGTGCAATCCTAAGCATGTCTACCAAGAAGTTAGCCCCACTGTGTTCAATGGGTCTTATTTTCAGGAAAATGTCTTTATGATTGCAGCCTTAATGACCTTACACCAAAGGACCTGTAAGAGGACGTAAATCTCTTTCTCTTCTAAGCCTCCCAATCTGTCCCTCCCATAGGGTGCCTTTTTTGTGTTGCTGCAAAAAGTGGGTCAATTGGGCTACTTTTCTCATGACTACAACACAGTTCTTCCATCATCATTAAATTGAATTAAGTAATCTAGTGAATTAAGTAATCTGATCTCACATGTGCCACTGTAAGTTACAATTGACCCTAAGGATATGAGGCCACTCCTTCATCTATGCAAATAACTGCTAGTATCCCATCTTGATTGTTTATAAAGGCTATTTGTTTATAAAAGTGATTTCTATTTAAAATGATTTTAAATCATTGATTCTACCTTGTGGTGAGACCATGCTGGATATGATGATCTGACTCAAGCTGGACAGAGGGGGAGGAAGCAGCACCAGTGGCAGTAGAGGAGGACAGACAGAGCCCAGCCCAAGGATCAGTGTGCTGCTGATCCAGGCCCACACAGGAATTAACCTATGGGCCAGACCTGGGCACCTATCTGCTGAGATTCCTGCCTCTGTACCTCCCCTGGGAGAAGGGGGGAGGGGGGGGAGAGGTGCTTAAAAGGACTGGTGGGAGTTTTTGAGCAGGAAGCAGCAGGAGAGACCAAGGAGTTGGAGGTCTCTCAAAAGAGTGCAGGATGCCTTGTCATTTCTGGACCTTGGAATCTGGAGACTGGGAAGTTGGAGGAAACTGATGTTTGTGGTTAAAGTTGTTTGTAAGTGGAGAGCTCTTGAAAGCTGTGGAGGTAACAGTTAGTAAAGAGAAAAAAACTTACCTTTGTACTTACCTAGTCCCATGTCATTTATACAATGGACGGATGGGGAGACCCCCTTGGTGGGGAGACCAAGGTTTATCTGCAGGAGCTCAGGGCGAACATCACAAACCTTTTGCATACTAATGGAATGATAAGAGTTATGTTATTATTGACTCAAAGGATTAATTTTCAGTTCACCACATCATTCATTACGGGGTAATTAACAACAGGACAAAACTTGACTGATTGATTGATCATGGTATCAATTATTATACAATTATTGTAACTGAAGAGTTTACTAAATATATATTGAATATTTTGAGTGGCCAACACAGTACTTTTCAATGTTTCACATAAAAAGGACTGCAGCAATCATTTGGAGAAAGGGCTAAGAACTCATTATAATCAGTTCAGAGGAGACTGCTAAAAATATGAAAATAATGAGCAGAAATAGAAAGCAAATCAGGCTTACTGATGAATTTCTACAATTTGACCTTTCCCAAACATGAATGAATTATAAAGAATGCTTGATAATTGAGACACCAAGAGCAAAGCTCAAAATGTTGCCCTGGAAGTGATGTCATAACCAGAAGTGATGTCATCCCAGGTATTTTTAAAAAGTAAATTGGGGAAAAACCTGCCTCCTCCTCCTCAGCAGTTCACCACCTATTTTCTCTGCTAATGGCATAACTAAAGCACCTATTTGCTATATTTGCTATCGAGTCAAAGAAGATTTTGTTGTCGTCCAACCCTCCCACCCCCTGCAACAAAAAAAAAATCTAATTTAATTGAGTAAAAAAATGAAACTTGTGTCCCTTATTAGTTAGGGAAACTGTGCTGGAGCAAAGAGGAATGGTTATTCTTTCCCTGCTAAATATAAGAGGAGCACCACTTAGAAGTGTCTGCATACCCAGGGTGACTTTTTAAATTGAAAACTGAAAACCTCTTTGCAAGACTTAAAGAAGTCATGATTCTGACCTAGATCCCCAAGTCCCTCCACAAGCAGTTTCCAGCACCAGAACCAGGGCTGGGGAGATATATCCATGGGGGGGCTGGGGAGAGAGAGCCATGCTTTTCTGTGCAAAGTAAATATTGGTGGATCCCTCTACAAAGGCATAGGAGCAGGGGAGGCTGGGGTTTCTTGGTTCAGTTGGCAAACCTGCTTTAAAAAATTTCTTCTTCCCCTTCCTCTTCTAAGCTAAACTCACTGCAAAGTTTCAGAGCAGCCCCACTTGCAAGGCTTCTGAAGCTCCCTCCTTCCTCTGCTCTCCAGCAGCCTCAGCTGAGCTCCCTCCCTCCTTCCTTCCTTCTTTCCTTCCTTTGCAGCAAACTTAGCTAGAGCAAGCAGAGTTTCTTTCTCTGGCAAGTCTGCAGACACTGGAACTGAGCTCACTGCTAGCCACAGCCATTTTCCCAGCCAGCCTTTCAGCAGCTGGAGCTTCTCAGGCCCCTGGGAAGCAGGCTGCAAAACCTGGCGCCATGCATGCTGGTGCAATGTATGTAGTTCTTCCATTGATGGCTTGGAAAGGAGCTTTAGCATGGAGAGTAGGGAAAGACGACAATTCCCTTCCTCCCTCCCACTCCTTTGACCAGCAGCCGCAGCTGCTCAGTAGGACTTGCAGCAGCCCTAAAAGGCCTAAAACCTTAGGAAATGACTGGAAATGTCCCAAATTTCCTGGACTTTACCTGGACTTCCAGTTCTAGGGCCTCATTTCCAGTTCAGTCTGGGAATTTCTAGTCATCTGTTCAGCCTGCTGTATACCCAGTTAGCATGGGTAACTGTATTATATGTTTATGGAAATGAGAGCTTATTCATAGTAACACTTTATTAGTTTCATACTGTTTCAGAATTACATCTCATTGGCTCTCAGAGCAGTCAGTATTAAAGGAAAATATGAGTTCAGAAAATCCACTTTTAGTTCCATATGCTTTTGTGTTTTCAGTTTCTGGTTAATTGACCATAACTTTGGTGGAATATAGATATTTCAGTGCAGTTTGTTTCATTGCATTCTGCATTAAATTATCTTTCCAACGATATATAACATGATGGTATTATCATTCATATATACCCTGTTTTTCACAATTTTACCCACTAGTGTCATCTTTCTCCAGCTTGGAGTCACTGTTGTGGGGAAGGTTGTTTAATCTCAATTGCTATCTGTTTATAAAGGTGTTAAAGTCATGACTTCTCCAGCCCTGTTCAGATGTCCATCTCTCTAAGAAGATGTGTATGTAATCAGGTGAATAGCAAGAATCCTCTGGAAAACCACACCTCCTGGCCAGTACATCCTTCCCCTTCTTTCCTATAGACCACAAGGTCAGTAGTGTTAGTAACAAATGCTTTACCTGGGAGAGCAATTGGGAATGCTAAGTGATCAGCATTCTTGATCACAGAAAGATCCTTAACTCAGGAACAAAGTTGGTCTCTGTTTGAGAAACACTAAACTCAGGTGTCCTGTGAAGGTGAGTCTTCTCTGTCCATCACTGTGGTTCTTACCTATATGACATGAGGTCCAAGGCTGAGGAGGCAGAGCATGCAGAACTCCTAACTCAGTGTTTCTCAAAGTGGGGGTCGGGACCCCTTTGGGGGTCGCCTGGAGCTTTCCTGGGGGTCGCCTAAAGACCCCTAGTGCAGGAGGCCAGGTCAGGCTTGCCAGACCTGCAGCTGTAGCTGCACACGCACTGGGGCTGACTGACAGCCTCAGGGCCTAATCCTATGCATGCCTATTCTGAAATAAATCCCACTATAGTTAGGGGGGCCTTCACTCCCATGTAAATGTGGATAGGATTGCAGCCTCTGGGCCCAATCCTATGCATGCCTACTCTGAAATAAATCCCATTGTGTTCAGTGTGTGCATAGAACGCACATTTCATTTGTAACAATGAAAATACATCCTGCATATCGGATATTTACATTACGATTCATAACAGTAGCAAAATTACAGTTATAGAGAAGTAACAAAAATAATTTTATGGTTGGGGGTCCCCACAACATGAGGAACTTATAAAGGGGTCACGGCGTTAGGAAGATTGAGAACCACTGTCCTAACTGATGTCACATACATTGCATTCTGGGGACTACCTGGAAGCTGCAGTGTGTGCACAATCACAGTGGAGGCTGAAGCACTCGCCACCACAGAGGACAGGGTTTTGGGAACATGTAAGTGCAGGGACATGGTCTACCAGCATGCTGTTCCCACTCTTTCCAACCATTTATTTTTCTCTCCAAGAGAACAATGGCTGAGCAGCATTTTTGCAAAGAAAACTCATCTTTATTAAAGGTGGCAACAAGTGTAAGACTGTAAATGATGTATTTTCATTTTCATGCATTTCATGAGTTGTCACCCTAAAGGTCTCTCTCAAAAAGCATAAAGACTAAGAGGAAAAGAGTCTCTGTAATCTCTGAGTTATACTGAGCATGTTTTCCTACACTTGGCTTGTTGGTAGGAGAGTGGGATTCTTTTAAAAATAAGATAGTTGCTAATTGTATATTATTACACACAACAGTGACCAAGCTGACATGGAATTTAGAATTCTTCTCAGTCTCTTCCATTATGGATTAATATTGGATCATTCACCAAAAATGTATGCTGCTATGGCCAGAACCAAAAATCAGCTTTTTCAGATGGTTGGTTCAGAGTATTTGTACTCATCATAAGCTTTTCATGCTGATTTTAATTAGCTGTTTATAAGCACCAAAAATTTGTCTCCAAACATTAAGTGGAATTTTATTGCTTCGTATTAACATTAGCTGTAATTTTCTTGGAAGGACATTTCTGAAAACCTGTAACAATGAAAATAAAATATGCCAGCGATGAGAAGAGGGACCAACTGTTAGTTCTGAGAGGCAAGGCTACAGCTCAAGTTGCTGTTCTGTGGTCCCTTTATGGACAATTAAGATAATAGGCACATAAACAAGAAGGAAAAGTGAACTGATCTTATTGTGGCCAAGCAATGCAGCTGTTTTAGACTAGCATATTGCACTGGTGTGAAGAGGGAATATTACGTTCTTAAAACACATGTAATATGTCCACACAGGAAAAAATAAATCATGTGAAGGGATCCTCTATAATGGCTAATAGCACATCTGTGTAATTCAGTGGAGAAAGGAAGATGGAGATGACCATGAAGATGAAAATAATTTACTTTATTTTCAAGACAGGGGGAATCCTATGCCTCATTTTCATGTACATTTGGGCCCTGGGGAGGAGGAGAAAAGAAGATAAGACAGGAGAAGATTTCCTTTGAAGTATAACAGGCAGAACAAAGGGGGTGAGAATGGGAGGGAGATCAAATATGGGAGATAAGATGGACTTCCCAGAAAAACCTTTCTCCTTAAATAAGAGCTGATCTGGAAAATACTTGTCCAATACATGTTTAAACAAGGGTTTAATTCACTCATGGAGGGGCAAAATGCCATAAAACCCATTATTATACAACTGTGATGAGGCAAGTGCTCCAGTGACACTGACACAAAAGTCTCCAGACCATCTGCTTTTAGGTTGCTGGCAGCGGGGACATACAAATGTTGATGTTTTTCAATTATCAAGTTCAGTCTGAGCCTGGCAAAGGCCATGTGTATATGTCTGTGGCTGCTGCTAGGCTCAGAGGACCCTCCAGAGGTAACTGGAGCAGTGTCCTCTTTTATCTGTGGATTTAGATATCTACAGTTACTGAACCCCCACAGATAGGAGACACAACTATAAACACTTCTACACAAACAATACTGAAAATTTATTTCATAGACTGTACAGGTATGAGTAAAATGCAACGAGAAGAAGGAAAATGGCTGAATTAGAATTCTGAATTAGAATAATTATAATGAAGCCTTCACATTATTGCCTAGCCCAACCAGAACTCCTTTATATTTTCATCTAGTTTTGTGATGCCCTTATGATAACACAGCATGATGGAATGATGAGCAGTTCTGAATACCTTGATCTCTACAAGTAGCTTTCATGTCAGCCTCTGTATTTGGAAGCAGGTTGCATTGTTCCTCCTGGGATCCATCTTACCTGCTTAATAAAGTGACAAGAGAGCCTCTTGAGCTACTGGACTGTCATTCTCCATGGTGAATGATTTTAAAGGTTTGTTTCTTTTTGCACATAATCAGTTTTCCTTCTGGGTTGTTCCTGATTCTGGATGATGAGACTGGGGCATTCATAGCTGTGGATTCTGCACCTGCTACCTTGGAGCTGGTGGTGAATGATTTTCTATCCATCCCCTGGCTGGCCATCATAGTGGTCTCATTTACATTTAAAGTACTTGAGTGAGAAAAATAACTTTTTTGAAAACATTTTATCTGGAGCATCAGAAATATTTACAGAAGGTATATGTGTGATCATCATAATGTTGCATCAAGTGGATGTAATTTGCTAATGAAAAGATGGTATTAGAATGGTACAAATCTGATGGGATATAATACAGTGATGTTGATTTCCACTGTTGACAGTGAGCTGAGAATCATGGTGACTTAGAACACAATCTTTATCATGTCTACTCAAAAGTAAGCCCTATTGTGTTCAATGTGTCTTACTCCCAGGAAAATGTCTTCAGGATTGCACCCATAAGAAGATACCCAAGGCTTATTTGAGCCATCCCTGTCTTTAAGAAATTTTGAGATACTTTTATGAACTTGCAAAGTTCAATTTTTAAAATCCTCTTACTGACTGGTTGTACTTTTGTATAAACTGCTATATTGGGGATGCTGGAGTACCTTTGAAAATTGTAATAACCTATAGGCTTTTAAAAAGAGGTTTGGTGATACTCTACCTATGTGAACCATCTTGGGTCTTTCACTCTTTGTGAAAGTCCATGAGAAATGTGGCATAGAAATCCTGTTAAATAACGATAATGATAACTGTATAACTCCAGGCAGATGTAACATGTACTGCAATGTTGTAAAAGTCTCCCTAAGAAAGTTAGGGCCAAGTCCTATCCAACTTGCTAGCACCATTGCAGCAGCAATGCAGTCCTGAGGTAAGAAAACAAACACTACCTTACTTTGAGGAGGCCTCTGTGACTACATCCCCACTTCTGGAGACAGTGTATTGGCTGCTGCTGAATCAGGCCAAAGGCCCATCTAGTCCAGATTCCTTTATCTCATGGTAGGCCACCAAATGCCTCAGGGAGCGCACAAGACACATCCAGGTGCCCTCCTCTGCTTCTGGCATTTGAGGTTGTCCACGTCTACATCTATCTATGCACGCACACATCCATCATGACTTGTAACCCAAAATGATCCTTTCCTTTAGGAATTTGTCCAAACCCTTCTTAAAGGCATTGAGGCTAGATGCCATCACCACAGATCCTGTGGCAAGGACAGGCTGACCAGATGCCTGGTTTTAGCTGGACATTACCAGAAATTTGGTTATTTCACCGGACATCTGGTGAAAAACCCAATTGTCCGGGAAATGGAAGGGTGTGAGCATGCTCTGGGGACATTAGGGGCTGCCCTTGCATTGCAAGGCTACGTTTCGGCCAGCCGGACAGCCACATGGTTGGAGGTTGTAGGCTGCACAGGCACGCGCAGCTCTACTTTGGAAGCAGTGCTTCCTGTAAGGCGCAAGGAAGGTGTGGGCGGAGCATCCGGTCTGGGACCTGGCCTGGTTGCACGCGCCTGCAAAAAGGCAACTTCTTCAGTGTTTGTACCATCTGGTGACAGTGTCTGCTTGTTGTGGATTGGAGTTTCATCCACTGCAGCCCCATTCCCAGCATAGCAATATCCAATGTTATTTTATGAGTGAAATATTAATTTAATATATAGACTAGCCAAACAGAAGGGCTATGACAGATGGGATTCCCATGAGTGTAACATATTAGCATGGCTCGATGATCAAAAGCATGTTTCCTTAATTCCGACCTGGAAAGTAATTAACCATACAATTAATTTAAGAACAGGAGGTAGGAGGCTACTTTGGACTATAAGTTATCAGGTCAATCTTTTATTTTATTTCACACTTCAAGGCATGAAGAGATGGGCATATGAATGTGTTCTTGGTGCTGCCTGCCTGTCTGCTGCTATTGCATGATTGCTATTAGACAAGAGGTCTCAGTTCTACAGACTCAAAAGGCCACACTTGTGATAAACCAGAGCAGTAACTTATCAATTGGGGTACCACTGCACACTGGTGTGCTGAAAATGGTCCGTAGTTGTGTCATTAGAGTTTGGGACCAGTAGAGTCACTGGAGATGTGGGTTCGTTCATCAGCAGAATGGTATACCTTGTCAATTGTTAGAAAAAAGATGGGTGCCCTGAAAAATTTATCATGAGATGATAAAAATGATTTAAAAAAATTGCTGAGCTAATCACCCCCTTTTCCCTCACCAGTCTGGATTTATAGTCCAACGTAAACAAATTCTCAGGGCTGCATGGCTATGCTGTTTTCCCTGGAGGATTTTTGACTGCTGGAGATCTCCTTGGGGAAAGGGGACATTTGTCCCTCTTGCCCTGGGGTCATCTCCAGCAGCCTCAATGTGTCAAGCTGGACATACACAACAAATATCACTGGTGCTAGTCCACTTTGATCTGTGCATTTGGATCAGACCTCAGAAGGGCCTCAGATTGGGTGCACATCGATGCCAACAATCTCCCCACCCAATCTCCTCTCCATTCAGCCCTCATTCTCAACATTTATGTTGAAGATCAAACACAGTGCATGTATTGAGCAGGGGACTCGCTAAAAGACCTCCAAGATCCTTTGCAAAGCTTACATTTTATGATTTTATAGTTTGGATAGCTAGAAACAAGAGTTTCATTGTACAGGATTCTTCTGACACCATTTAATAGTCTAGGAAAGATTTCCAGGATAATCTAAGAAAGACTATCAAGAATTATCTGCCAGGATGTTGTCAGTGGTGTACAGACAACAAGGGAATAAAAGAATCGTAAAAGGTTTTGCACCCATAAAAGGGTTTGATAGAGCAATTACCAACGATGCATATTGCTGAAAGTATGCTGTTATGGGCCATCTGTGCATCTTCTTCATGCTGATCCAGTAATGTGAAAACTGGAACACAGAAAAATTCAATATCTACTTATAGGATTGTCCTTGAATAAACTGTAAGATAATAGATCCCGTGGGAGAAGCTAACGCACGAGTTCAATGTTCATGCAGATATGCAATGTGTACATGTACATGTGTATATGGTATTCACATCTGTAGTCAACCCTGAACCTATAAAATGAGCACTTTGCACAGACTGGGCTAATGATATGGTAACAATATATTTTAAAATCCTTGAAAAATTACCTAAGCCTGATTCATATTATTTTTTCTGCTCAGCCTCTTTCTGTGTTTTGTGTTGTAGTCTAGATTGGGTTAAAATTCCATGAACTTCATCCCATAACCCACTAGGCTTCACTGCCAGCTTGGCTGTTATCACAATACTTGAGGGACTTCTTCAAGTTGACCTCTGCTCCCCTTCAACTACTGAAGCTGCAGTTTGAATACGTACTCTTACAATTTAATTGGCATACCATAATATAATTATTCAACTCAAAGGAGCAATTTTAGGTTTGTCTGAATTATAGTTACCTGGGGAATGGGGATGTAAAGGGGCCTTCCCTAATTTTTTTTTCAGTCCAGAAATTACAGGTTGCTTAAAAAGCAGTCATGACACATAAAGTTGCAGGTTACTTAAAACATGTCAAGCTGCTCAACTAGCCCTATAGCCCAACAATATTTGGACTTAGGCTTTTGTTTGGAAACATATTCCTCCCTAATATTGGATCAGGGTTTGGAGATTCAGTGAAATGTCTTGACCTTACTTGCAATAGCAGAAAAACAGAAAAAAACTTGAGGATATAATATTCACTGTTCTTCTACTGCAACAGACATCGTCAAAGGGTTGTTTGGGGCTAGTTCTATTCACAGCCCTAATTGCTGGTGGCCTGAGTGATTGGACTTGATGAGTATTAATTAGCCTTCTAAGGTCTGACAAATCCCACATCCCCATGGCCTATTGCTCGCTGACACATGCAAATACTGATTTTCTTTTTTTTATGCACTTTCTTGACTTGGTTAAAAATAAGTGATGCTTCCTATTCAGCATAGCCTCTTGTTCAAGATAGTTCTGCTAATCACTGAACATGGCAGCTGGATTTTGGCTTTTTTTTCCAAAAGAGATTTTCCTGCAGTTTTCCGACTATTATGCTGATTTCTACTTTGAATTTAATATAGATTAATTGATGCCACATTGAGTTTCATTTGTTTTGCAGAAATAAAGCCTAAGTTTAAATGTTCAAGCATAAAATCTGGAAGCAAAGGCAGAGAGTTACATAAATGATAGGTAATTCAGAAAAGACATGTGAACAATATTATTTTTAATAGGGCCTAGTGTACCTGCCCTTCATATTGATATGAAAATGCCCTTTACATTGATTCCCCCCTCATTTCCATCCATTATGCTAAATCAATGTTTCTCAATGTTTGTTCTCTGTAGTACCACTTCACATGTCCATCAAATCATTTTCTTAGTGTTGTTCCTGCTCTTGGCAGGGATGATTGATGCGACATGAGGAAATCTGGCTGGCCTGTTGCCGGGATGTTGCTTCATGCAGCACTCAGGTCTCAAACCATTGACCTGCTGATCTTCAAATCAACAGGCATAGCACCTTTAACCACAGAGCCACAAGTGGTCTCCAATCCACCTGTTTGAAATACCACTGGAATTAACTAGTGGTGACATTATTGTCAGTTATCTAGGTTGGGAGGCCAGATGCAATGCACAAACACAAGTAAGAGATTCAGGGTAGATGGGAGGGCTTCTTCAACCACAGACAAACATGCTTGGGACCTCTCTTCACTGAGCACAACCTCCTACTACAGTTTGTTGTGTGATGTTCCTGGTTTTGCTGGTGGGTGAGTGTTCAGGTACCACCTCAAGTACCTCTGGTGGTACCTTTGCCACTGGTTAAGAAACACTGTATGAGATATTTTTCACAATTGTTTGAAAATGTTTCATATTCCAAATCCTCTTCCATGAGAGACTTTCTTGTGGAGGTACTGGAAATATGAAATCAATATTCTGTGAAAAGCTAGGCAGAGATTTTCAGTATGAAATCCATTTATATAAAGAGTAGCTATCAAACACTTATAGACAAAAGTACTGAAAACCGAGCAAGGTAAAACATTCCTGATGGCTGAGACACCTGCGCCCTCGCCTCAAGGGCACCATCACTATTAGCCTGCTCTCTCAGGCTGAATCCAGTATTTTCAATGACCAAACACCTATTTTGCATAAGCTACTTTTAGAACATGGCTGTGACTTGGAAATGAACCATGAAAACACACACACAAGCTGAGCCTTTCTCAGTGTTTTACCACAGAACTGCATGAACCCTTGAACTGAACTGCTTTCTCGCTGGCAAGTTACTCATAGAGCACAATCCTAACCACGTCTACTCAAAAGGAAGCCTCATTGGGTTCAATGGTCTTACTCCCAGGAAAGTGTCTTTAGGAGTGCAGCCTTAGATTCTAGGAAGGAGAGTCAAAACGGAGCCCACATGTGCGGAGTATTTGGGACTGTAGTCTGTCAGTTTCAAACTGTAACTACGTCCAACCTATCCCAAAACCTATAGACCTCCCTCTTAACTAATGAAGCCTTTTCAGAGGCTGCCACTGCCGCAACAATTGTGATGCAATAGCCCTGAGAGGGAAGATAGGGTTGCCCTCATGCTGTATGCTTTGGTTTCTATAGGACTCGTGTGTTTCTTGTGTTTTCTATCTACAGGTATACAAAGTGTTGATATGCTATCAGTAGGAGAATGAGGTACTTTTTTGTTTCTAAAAAAGTCACCTCTGCTGTTGCAGAATTTTTGTTTGGACAATCTGCAAATCAAATGGCAGTTAATCTATGCCCCATGTATAATAAAGCATGTGTTTGAGTATTTATATAATACAGTATTCCCAACAATTTGCTTTGTATTTAGCCCCAGTTCCTGTCCTTGTGCTCTCTACCAAAACAATTTAGCTGATACAATCAATAAAAAGATGTACACATTTGCTGATAACACAATACTAAGCAGTTGATCAAATAACCTCAGATGACACCGAAAGGATTATGCAGGATTTAGGGAGCAATTTAAAAATGCCAAGTGTCTGCTGGCATTCTGCTTTGAGGCAAGCAAAGTTAGTTAAGGCATTCGGAATATCAGCTGAAGGGCACAAAAGGTGCAGGAGAGGAGGTTAACTCGTAGTAATAGCTAATTGCTAGAGGGCACAATCCAGAGTGAGGGCACTGAGGAGTGTCCCAGCTGGGCTGCCCCAACTATTCTGAATCCAGAGCAGAAAGTTATGCTGCATCCAGAGAGTCAGGAAGCCTGGGCTGCCCTCACTGCTCCAGAGCATGCTCAGTAGGCACCAAGGCAGTGACACCTGGGGAGCGCTTGCTCCTGAGGAGACCCCCCAAATCAAACTGAACAAGGAACAACCGTGGTGCCTGCTGTGTAGGGAGTCCCTGATGAGACTGCCAGGACAGTCTACAGTGAATACAAGGGGCTTTTGGAGTGGACTGCTGTATCCTCAGGTTAGTGGGCTGCTATGGTTGTGCCATATCCTGAAGTTGAGAGGCAGGGGTTGCAGCTAGGCTGGCCAAAAACTCAGATTTTTGATCAAAACTGCCATTCTTACTCTGCCTTATCATGGACTCCTATGGGTCTACTCATTACTGTACTTGCTCCTGAGGTGATATAGCTCTGAGGAGCTGGAAGAGGGCATTTCTGCCTTGGAAACAGGCTCTGGATACAGAGTAACTGCTCTGCCCTAGGCAATGCTAAACATGCCTCTCCTGATCTACCTAGGCTGCCCCATCTAGGGCAGACCAGGTCCACCTGTCTTGGGGCAGCTTATGTTGCTTAGGCTGCCCCAAGCCTTTTCCAGAATAACTGGGGTGGCCCATCTTGCAGTTGGGTCAGCCCAGTGATGGATAGGGTAGCCCAAGTGCACTTCTGGATTCTGCCCTATAAGGAAACAAAAGAATCAACTTTCTTTCCAGCCTGCCCCCCATGGCTCTATAAATGCAGTAGAGCTAAAATAATGGGTTAGGGATGTATAGCTTTTGAGTAGATGACACTTTCTTATCTAATAATTAAGGAACAGTCCCTTTGAACTGTAAGATAGAATGTCAATTGGAAAAATGTATCAAATAGCTGGTGATTGGGAAAGTTTTGAATGCACTTCTGGCTTCAGCACACACATAATAAATGGTAAATCCAATATGACATTTAGAAGTAGTACTTAAAATTTAACAGCATTATAGTAAATCTCTTAACCTGTAATTAACTCTTATTTCGACAAAAATACTGCAACCTATGAACAACATAGAACAGGACTGTGCATGATTTCAGTATTGCTCAAGATAGCCAGTGGCATACCGAGGTCATTTGGGATCAGGGGATGACAAATTTTTTGACAACCCTATAATTATTTAATTAATATTAATATTGATACAAATAATTAGATATTATTTAATATTTTCATATTTTAAACATCAACTTGCCAATAGACAGCATAATCCTAATCGTGTCTACTCAGAAGTAAGCCCCATTATGTTCAATGGGTCTTGCTCCCAGAAGGTGTGTTTAGGATTGCTGTGTAAGCCATTATTCTTTTTTGGGAGGAGTGAGTAGCATTCTGTAGCACTTGTTGAGCTCCACTTTCAATGAATTGGGACCATTCTGATGACTTTGCATTCCTCTGTGTCTGACCTGAACATGAGCCAAGACAACTTGCTTATTAGTGAGTAAATGGAGGTGCATAGCTCAGTCACACTTTTCATAGGACTCAATGCAATTATTAGTGATTTCCTTCTGGGTTGATTTCATTGGATCAGGACCATTGGATCCTGGATCTGGGTTGATTTGATCAGGACCATTGGATCAGGACCATCAGTTGTGTTCATTGGATCAGGACCATTCTGGGGAGTGTTGGATTTCTCTCAGTCATCCATTTCCAATGGACTAATGCACATATGTCTACTCACGAGTAAAGGTGCAATACAGCTCAATTTCTCTTTCCATAGTGCTCCATGCATCTTTATCTTTTTAGTTTTTTGGCCATAACCTTTAATAAGAAGGAGATATTTCAGAGCTCTTTTTGCACTGGATTCTGATGGAAAATACGCATCCAATGGTATATGATATGATGGCGTTATTCAGAAAGATTTTAGCAAGTTTAGTGGTTTAATTATTTGTGTCAACCCTACTGTGTCACCTCCCCCAAGGTAGTACCTGGGGTCCAAGGTCCCCGCAGGAACACCACTGATGGTAGCAGTTACTAGATCATGTGGTTCTCAACTTTTATTAAGGGCAAAATCCAGAGTAACTATGGGAGCACGTAAGAGACATTATGTGCACCCGTAGTTACTGCACCACCTAGTGAAAACCTATGGGAAATTCATATTGCAATCCAGAGTAACTTGTTCTTGCTCTGGAGCAAGAAATCCCCATCGTTACTCTGGATTTCACCCTAAGTCTATTCTGAAGGGACAGATTACATGGTTCTGAAAAGGATAATAAACCCCTTTGCACGTAATATATTATTGGATTACCATAACCTTTCCTTAGAAGGACACCTGTAGATTACCCATTTTGATTTTCCTTCTAGGCAACAGTATGGTATCCACTGCTGACCACTGATTTTGATTTTTTCCCCAAAAGAATGGTGCATCATGTTAGCGGAATAGCCTATCATGGCTATTAGTTACAATAGCTAAATGGAAATGCCATGCATATGAACTTTTTTGAGTACTAGGTGCAGGGAGAGGTAAACAGCTGGAGAGAGCTCTTACATTCATGTCCTGCTTGTCGGCTTCTTTGAGGCATTGAGAGTAAAATGCCAGCCAAAGCAGACAGAACGTAGTTCTGGTCTATCAGGGTTCATTTTATAGTTTTAACTAAAAACTGTAAGAGTCAAAGAAAAGCAGCATCTGAAGACTAATGGCTGTCATGGGTAGCAAAGAGATGTACTGGAGCGAGACCTACTTGTCCTGAAAAAATCATAGCTATTCTTACTCAATGAATTCCACTTTCACACTGCTCTGCATGGTTACAACACACCAAGGAAGGTGTGCTGACCTGGTAAGCATGGATGATGTTTCCCATACAGTCACCTTGCCAAGTACTGCCATTCAATCTTGGGGGAGAACGGTCACCCTGCGATGAATAGGAGTGGTGGTGCAGTGATCGAGTAGAGCCCCTTCTGTTTCCAGATAAGGCAGAGAAAAATTCCTGCCTGAAATTCTGGACAAAACTAAGCAGATGGCTTGACTCAGGAAAGGATGGCCTGGACTGACTCAGAATAAGGCAGCTTCTTATCTAACCTCCATTGCAGGGAGGAAAATACACTTCTAGAATACAATATTGTTGTTTACCATGGTTACAAGAATAGATAATTCAGCTCCTTTCAGAAGCAACTAATGACGGGGTCACAATTTTTGTTTTCCACCAAAGCTTCATTTCACTTTGCATTATATTGCTCTCTTAAAATATATAATAAGGACCTTGAAATATGTGACTGTGGTAGCTGGTGCCCACTCTAACCTAGTTTCAAAGGCTAATTTCCTTTCATAAATATTGTTTCCTACAAAATGAATCTATTACTGATAGATGGTTAGCCTCAATGTTTGACTGTATACTTTTGTGTAGCTGTATGTATTTTCCTTCTCATTTCTTCTCTTCATTATCCACTGGTCTAACAGGCATTTACATTTATTTTTGATCTGATGCCTGTACATGTGACACATATCCATACCCACAATTCATGTTGTTGTCCTGCCCATTGCATGGGGGTGATGCGAACCCTAGTGATGTCCCTGCCTGCAATATTCAATTAATTAATCCCAATTCTGAGCTAAAATTAATGAATTTATATGTGAGTTACATTATAAGTCTCAAGTGTCTTAATGTGTCAAAGAAGGTCTGAATCAATGGATGTTAGTCCAGGCTACAGAATGGAAATTCTGGAGCAGTGATGCAAGGAATTATCAAAGACATTTGAAAGTCAATGGATATTTCTAATTAACAACTCCTAAATTACATTTTGGATGTGTTGTGAACCGTCTGATATGTATATTTTAGGTGTGAAACTAATTTTTGAAGTTCCACGTGAACTGATTGCCAAGCTGCAAACAGACAGATTTCTGAAAGGCCTGGGAATGCTTGCAGTGCAGAAGAGTAGGCCAGAATGAAGAAAAGCAGAATTATACGATGCCATCAAACTGAACAGTAACTGTTCTTGTCCTTTATCATGCATGGAGTGCAAATCTGATTCTCTTCTCCAATAAAGATTATTTGTTTATTATCTATTGTTTGTTATCTATACTAAACTGTTCAGGCAGTGGCATATCCAAAGAGATGAACCCATGGTGGGAGCTATGGGTGCAAGATGGAGAGGGGGCACTCATGCCCCTCACTGCTTTGTGTATACACACACACCCATCTCCAGAGCCAGTTTGGCAAAGTTGCCTGGCCAGCTCAGGAGAGCCTCTGTGCCCTCTTCACTGGGGAGGTCATGGGAGCATGTGACCAGTGTGAGAGGTATGGGATAAGTGGCATAGCCAGAGGTACTAAGTTTTGCAGGGGGCCCTGCAGGCAAGGTAAATAGAGCCACATCAGAAGGTGGAGCAGGGACAAGTCTCCTGTCCAGCCATGGCACTATCAAGACTTAGCCCTGCCAACAGCTGGAATGCCCATCCAGATGCCTGTCCTTCTCCTTCTGCTGGCATGGGGGAGCCTAAGAGTAGCTGCACCTACCTAGCGGTGGGGGTATTGTGTGCCCTCCAGGGCCAAAATAGGAGCACCCCACCTGCTGCTGCTGCTGCCTGAGGCCACCCAGTTCAGGTGCAGGGCTGTGGGGCAGTGGTGGGCTCCAGCAGGTTCGCACCTACACTATAGAACCAGTTGTTAACAAGAGCTAGGACATACAAAGTTTAAAAATAGCCATTTAAAAGTGGCTGCCAGATGGGCAGAAAACCGGTTGTTAATTTCTTTGAATCCCATCACTGATGCAGGGGTCTTCATCCCTGACTCTCCAGAGCCAGGTGGGGCTGTTTAGTGGGAGACCAGAAGGGTTTGTGCAGGACTGGGCAAGGAGTTTGACTGGAGCCAGTGGTGTAGTTAGAGAAGGTACAGCTGCCAGTATTTCGGAGGGCACATGGAAGGGGGCCCTCCCCTTTTGGAGCCACCCCGCATAGGAGGACAGTGGAATACCAGAGGGGGCAAAGCACTCAGTCTTGGTGGATGCCTCCCTGAATTGTGCAAGTGACCCTTTCTGAGCCATTCTAGGTGGGACCTCCACTGCTGGCCAGATCAGAGGCACTCTCCCCTCACAGACTGCACAATCTGCCGAGCACTAAAGGGCACATGTGCAGAGTGTGCCATGGGGCATGAAGTACCTTCAGTATGCTGTGTTCAGGTGTCTCTTTTTTCCAATTCATAACAATGGCTGTGACATTTTAGAAAGCAACAAGACTGCAACATGAGATTTCACAGGAAGTAGCCTGCATGATGGAGCCATGATGGAAAAGAAAAGATGTGAGATACAGACACCCAGATCCTGACAGAGTGCTTAATAAAACCGCATGTAATTATCAGTGTAAGCATCAAAGGTCATTGTTGCTCTTGTAATCCAGCCAACACTATGTGCATGGGAGGCCCCCCCATATGAGCATCTCTGTATAAACTAGAGAGAACTATCAATGCAGCTTCCCTGAGCTACACTGTCTCCAACCTACAGCAGAAAATCCAGTCTTACAATCACCATGTGAAGACAGCTGAAAAAGGCTTCTGTGATGCAACAGCTCCACTCAGGGGCCATATCACTGGCAAGATACTACTTACCACATAGTTAGGCCCATTTACATTGAAAAGTATATATGCAAGTATTGCCAGAATGTGCAGATCCAGATGATGCGCCTGAATCACGTAGCAAGTCTCTTGTAAGTATGATGGTCTTCATGGAGTCCTTTTAAGAGGGGGCTAAGTTAGCTGACATTTGGAAGAGGCCATCACATTTGATAGGTTTTATGAAATTTTTTTATTCCACTCTTCATAGCATGCCTTGTTGTCTGCATTGCAATATTGTTCTGAAAATGTTTCCTGTTCAGAGTGGAGCATGCAATATACAGTGACAGCTCTGTGGAACAGCCTTTGCAGCAAGTAAATGAGAGGCCGGGTTTTAGGAAACAGGAGATTGGTTTGGAGGAGGGAAGATTCTGGGAGGGAGCAGGCTTGGGAACGTATATCATCATTTCTGCATCTCTGAGTAATATTTGGAAAGAAAATCTGGAATGAATAAACCATACATAACAATTAAGTTGAATTAAAATATATTTCTGCTAATTTTGTGGGGTTTCCCTTCCCCCTTTAATTCTACAGATGATTTTTGAAAGAAATATATGCTACAAGGGAATTGAACAGGTTAAATATCTGAAGCTATGGACCTACAGTATTTGGAATACATATATGTATATTTAAATGTCTATATAAATAGACTTCTTTAGCAGGAAGGTTGCTGCTGTTCCTCAGTCATGCATACATAGTATTTCATTAAAAGAAGTGACCTATTAGCATAATAATTCAATAAAGGAAGGAGTATTTTAAAGTAGGCCCTCAGCAATTAAAGCTTCTGAGTGCTTTATTAATTTATAGATAAAGGAAGCGAAAGGCTATCAGTTGGTAGAAATTATGGCATACTATAAATTATGCTGATTCCTTCATTGTTGTAATTGGGTGTAGGAGGTAGAAGAAGAGGAAATGCAAAGTGCAACAATTGTCTATTTTAAGATGCAATCCTAACCCCAGTTAGGCTGGCTTAAGCCCCAGTACAAGTCCCGTGATGGCCTGAAAGTGCACAAAAGTGCTGTAAGGCACTTCTGCACCACTCCTGTGAAAGGATTAGGCCAGTGTATAGTTGTGCGTTTGTTTCCCTGCATCTTCACAGGAGCAGGAAGACCAGTGAGCTGTGCTAGCCTAGATTAGGATTGCACCCTTCAAGGTTGAAATATTCTCATAGGATTGTCCTGTAAATCAGCTTTGCTTGCATGCGCTTTCCAACAAAAGTGACCTGGAAGGACACATTTTTGCCTGCTAATTCTTTCTGCACTGCAATGATAGGTTCCATTAAATGTTTTGCTGGCACACTGAATAATTGACATCATGTTTTGTCACCCAAAATGTTTCACAAAAAAATAGCAAATTATATGTTTCATTAACATTCTTGGGAGAAAAAAATCCTCTGTGACACATAGGTGCCCAAATGGAAATAGAGAAATTACTTTACTCACTCAAGTAGAATTCAAATAGCTATTAATTTTTCGTAAACCTCTCTCTGAACTTTTTAGTTAAAAAGTGGTATATAAACCTGTAGACAGACAGACATCCGTGGTCACAACTCAAGAGTCTGTTAGCTACTATTCAGCCTTAAACTCTTGGAAGAAACAAGGCAAACATAGAGGAAGATCTAATGAGCTTAAGGTGAAAGAAGGGTGATTTTCTGCTGAACATATGGACAAATTTCTTTACGGTAACAGCATTTTTAATGATAGGAAACAATTAACACTATGATTTGTTCCTCCCTGGAGATCTTCAAATAGATATGCTCAACAGGCATTTTTTTTTAGATATTCCAGAGTGGATTGTCCTGCATCATTCAAGGTTTTGAACTAGATGGCTGAGAAGAACCTTTCCAATTTTATGTTCCTGGAAATGAGGCAAAATGCTAATTTTTTTCAAGTGCTGGGATGTAAAGTGGCCCCACTTCATAAGAACAGAAGAAGAGCCCTCAACTGGATCAGGCCATAGGCCCATCTAGTACAGCTTCCTGTAACACACAGCTGCCCACCACATGCCTCAGGAAGCACACAAGACACATGCATCCAGGTGCCCTTCCCTGTCATTTGGAGGTTGTACACCACTACTTACAACCTTCATGGCTTGAACCTGTTCTGGTCCTTTCCTCTAGGAATTTGTCCAATCCCTTCTTAATGGCATTCAGGCAAGATGCCTGCAGAGCCATTCATGAAAGGTGAGAGGAAAGTGGAGAAGCCTCCACTTTGCTTTCACAGATGTGACTGGCTTGGAAGTAGTGTGGGAAGAGGCCACTTTACTCAGGCACCTGAAGAAATGTAGCATTTCCAGGAATGCCAGTATGTGAAGATCCCACAGAACAAAAGTGGTTCCCACATTGCAGCTGAATTATTACACTGCCACTCTCAGTGACCTGAATTTGTTATTGATGCATCTCTTATTTTCATGTATGGGCCAGGGCTGGAGCTAGGAGGGACAGTCCAAGTTTTGCCCCTGCTGAGCCAACAGCTTGCAACTCCTAGCATTTTTCACAGACCTGACTTCTTAACTTCCAAACCTGATTGGATGAACCTCAATTTTGGCTTAATTTTGGCTTCTTTCACCTTCTTTCTTCTTGCAGGCAGTCTTGTCCAATCAGGTCAGGTCAAGGGCCAGTCACCAATTCCTTCGCTACTATTTGCATGACAAGGGAGAGAAGTGAGAGGAACAAACTGAACTAAGCCTGCTGGGTACCCTGACTTTCCCAGAATGTGCCAGGCAATTCATACCCACTGCAGGTCCTTGAGCCTCCTGCTCATCTCTGGTCTGGCATCAGTTGGAGTGAGTTAGAGAATATTTCTTCTGTTGTGGATCATGCAAATTACTACAAAGCTATTGCTGTTTTGGGATGGGATGGGGTGGGTACAAATGTTTTTTTTTTTTTTTGAGAAATCATAGATGGGTTAATGCTGCCAGATATATTTTTTAAATTTAATTCCTGCTTGAAGGAGCAGGGGAATTCTTACCTGTTGAGGGACCACATGGGATATGGGGGCCTATCTTGGCTTTTTAGAAATCATTGAATGCATGATATCCGTGCTGGAGGGGAGGTGGAGAGTAATTCTTATATAGACCTGGAGGATATGGTGGCCTTTTTCCAGAAGTCAATGATCTACATATCCTGTAAATCAGTGATTTTCAACCAGTGTGCCGTCGCATTCTGGTGTGCCATGGATAGTCTTGAGGTGTGTCTTGGGAATTTGGGTAGGGGCATTAATTAATAGGAAAATTGGGGACTTGAACAGCATGGTGTGCCTTCTCAATGGTGAAAACAACTGATGGTGTACCTTGACAATTTACGTTCCTTGTTAATGTGCCATGAGATGAAAAAGGTTGAAAATCACTACTATAGATATCTAAATTGGGGTGCGGTGTTGATGAGTAATTCTTATCTATTGGGGGACCACATGGCATATGTTGTTGATGGTCCATGGCACATTATTGATATGCTGTACTTTTGTAGGAATGCAAGCCATAAATTCTGTTATGTTGGACTGCAATCCTAAAGACATTTTCTTGGGAGTAAGGCCCATTGAGCACAATGGTGCTTCCTTTTGAGTAGTGATCTAGGCATGCAAAATGAAAAGATAAGTTGCTTATTATTTCTATGTAAGAATATACTCATACTATATACAGAGATGCATTTACTCTATGCAAAGTTTTGTTACATTGCTTTACAGATAATGACTGTTTTTCAAAACCATCCAGAAATATTTATCTTCATGAAATTGGGTTGAGTTCCAGGTCTTTGATTCCCCATACCTACCCTATCATTTTCTACACCAGTATAGATATTTTACATAATTCAAGAAGCCACGTTGAGTTGTCATGTCGAGAAAGGTGGGATAGAAATTCCATAAATAAATAAATCCCCCCCCAAAAAAGAATTGTCACCCCTCACTTCTGCAATCCTGGCTCCAGGGCTGACTATGGGCACAACACTTTGTATTGTCATCCATATACCACCATGCTAGGACTGCAGTGATGCCCACAGAGACATGATGGCTAGCTCTGAAAGTTTGAATTTTCTCTACCTGCATATACTTTTCAATGCCTCCATTTATGTGTTTTCCAGAAGCAGTAGGTGACAATTGCATTGAAGCTTGCTTTAGGCAGAAAGAGTTAGTGGAGGGAGAGAGTGGAATAATCAGCATGCCGTTACACTATGGGGTGGGACAAGCTGTAAATCCAATCAGTTAAGCTAAGGTCGTTAAATTAACTTTACTGTTAGAAATGTCCCTCCCCTGACATATTTCTTCCCAGAAATGCACGTACTTATTGGAAGCGATATCAATGAAAATGCCCTACAATGCAATCCTGGATGTGTCTGCTCAGAAGTAAACTGATGCATAAAATTACAGCTGTAGCTTACTTTGAAGATGATTTGATTTTAATGGATAATTTTATATGCATTTTGCTAATTAAAATGCTTATCATTTTGTGCAGGTTCTCAGTACACAAGCCCCATGGATTTGATGGGCTGTACTTGTGACTGATTTACACAGTATCCCATCCAGCACTTTTACTAAACATGCAGTATATAAGCAGCTAGCAATCCTGAAAACCTCATTCAGGCGAATGCTGGAATTAAGCTGATTTATAGCCCAATTTGTAGCCCAGACCAACTGAATTATTTGGATTTATACTGATGTACTTTCTTTAATTAGTGGGACTGAATCAGCTTAAATTCAAGTACTCAACCTTAAGTCTCTGGGTCAGTTCAGTCAGACTTTTTGAATGTAAGCCATATCAGAACTATTGACCAAAAAGGGATATTGTAGAGCTAGAAGTAATGTCTCCAGGGGTTCAAGGAATGTATACCACACTTAGTAACACTCTCCAGGGGTGGTGACACAACTACTGGCCAAAACTGTGAAAATTTTGATATTTTTACCGCCATCATGTTATATGGAATTTTTGGACTAATTTAATGTAGAATGCCATAAAACAAAGAAACAAGATAACTTCTTCAATGTTTGTCCCATGTGATGGTGGATCTGCTATTCTGGATCAGAGTTATCCAATCTATGTTTTAATGTATAAAAATGGTATATATGTACTGTTGACTGATGTTGAGAAAACTGGCTGATCTGTTACAGGGACTTGACACCAGGTTGTTACCTTCCCACTGAAGTGGTATCTCTTTATCTACTTGCATTTACATGCTTTTTAACTGCTAGGCTGGCAGCAGCTGGGCATGTAACAGGAGCTCACTCTATCTTGTGGTCTCAAAACACTGACCTGCCAACCTTCGACTTGACAAGCACAACATTTTCACCACTGAGCCATTTAGGCACTTGAACAATCAATGCTTGAGTTGAAATGGTTTTAAATTGATTCATCTCCGATTAAAGCCAATGAAATACAACTGGCCTAATCAATAGTAATTCAACTTAGGAGATTTGAAATGGAGATATTAACTAAGCAACACATCTTTTTAAATGTTTGAGGAGTATGGATTCAAACGTTTTGGAGTAACTCATGCATTAGAGAGGCTTCAGGAAGTTTAAAGTTATAATTAGATTTAGAAGGGATTTTAAAATGGATATTGTTGAAGGTGACATTTTTCAATAATGTAGTGTTTCTGCCTGACACAGAAAATGTCCAAAAATAGATTTAGTAATGGGAAACAAAGCATTAGTTCAGAACTTCATTAAACCACAAGACCACAGTTATTTCTCTTTTAGGCACAATTGTAGCCCCAGAATTTAGTGAAATATACAAATATAGGTGTCCCTCGCTATCCACTAAGGTTCCACTCTGGGATCTCCTGTGGAGAAAAAAAATCAGTGAATAAAAAACAGTGGAAGAATAGATTTACAGTGCAATCCTAGGCTACTCAGAAGTAAATCTCATTGTGTTCAGTAGTACTTACTCTCAGGAGAGTGAAGTTAGGATTGCAGCAGATTGCAGACCCAGTTCTAGATTTCTTGCTCATCCATTGCTCCTAATGGAATAAGGTTGTGTTCAATATCTGCAAGGTTTGATTCCTTGTTGATAACAAAAAATGTGTTTTAAAATGTCTGTCTGTCTAATAATTTTAAAGAGTATCCCCCTGCCCTTGCTCAGCTGGAGAACAGAATGATTGCTTGTATGACTGTAGTAGGAAAGCAGTTTTTAAAACTGTGATTTGCAGTGGCTATTTGTGTTGAGTCAAATCCATATATAAAAAATTCCACGTATAACAAGGTTGGAGCTATAATGCTTTGTTTCCCCTAGCAATATTTATTCCTTGTTGCCATTAGTTCCCAATATATTTTTGAAAATAAGTGGTAAAATATTATGCATGAAGAACACTGTGTGTCAGGAACTCTTCTCCCCCACAAAAAAATTCTCAGACTTTTTTATTGTTTCTGTCTTGGGTGTGGGTTTTTGCATCTCAAGGTATCTTTAGGCCATCTTTTTTCCTGATGCATCCTGAATCTAAACAAAATCATTAGTATAATACACAGACAAATTACTTTGAGCCATGTGCATGAATGTACCAATATGGATAATATTGCTATCTCTGCAAGCTTTTCAATGTAAAAAATATGCCCACATTGGGAACTTGGAGTTTGAGATTCCAGACAGGGAGATCTGTCTGTATTGCAATGCAGAAAGTGCACCCATGTTTCCTAGATCCTAGGAAATGCAGTGCTTTTCTTGATGCTGTTGCATGTACACTGAAGGGAATGGAGGAAAAACAGAGCATTTTAATTCTTTATGGGGAATCCCTTCACATGTTGCAGCTCCACTGTCATTGAACCAGATCATCAAATCTATTTGATGTTCAATCAATCGGGCACATTCCCACAAGTCAACTTCAAAATGAATTCAAAGTGCCTCTCTCCCCACAAATTCCTTAAGAAGTATTTGTGACTTGTGTTTACAATGAATCATGAAAACAGAAGAACTCCCCTAAGAAAAAATAAGTTTTATTGAATGTAGATAAGTTGCTTATAGATCTTCAAGGTAGTTATCTGCTTATAAAATTGCCTTTCCCGTAACCAAAAGACTCAGTTAATTTTCTGCATCTTGACTGAGATAAAAATACATGCTGATATATAAAAGAGATACAATAAGCAACAAGGAGGCTAAATATAGAATCCTCTGAATGGTGTTATATAAATCACAAAAGTATTTTATTAGAATATAATAAATTAGATTTACACAAGAATATATCCAAGATAACTTCTTGGCATTTTATTTGCCCATTTCATTAAAAAAATCTTTCTGATAATGTTCTTCAGGCAGCTATTTCTGAGTTGATGAAGTTGGCTTTCTAATCAGAAAGGGTGATCTTAAGAGTCAAGAGCAATCAGAAATTTGCTAGGCAAGAAGTGATTAAGAAATGAATTCAATGACAACTTCAGAAATATATCTCAAAATAATGATGAATTATGAAAGTATTGCCTTGGTGAAATCACAACATTAATAATTATGCATTTAATAATTCACATGGTCTTCTTCACCCAAAATAAATATCCAGATAATGAGTTTCAGATGTCTTTTAAATCTTTGGCAGTAGAATAGACTTTGCTTTGAATTAAGCTACAATATATTTCATCTGCAATAATGTCAGCTCCAAGAAGGCCATCTCTATCAGTCAGTCCACATAACAGTCAGCTCCCCCAGTATGTTTCCAGAGCATCCTAGGCCCTGTGATCTTTAAAAACAAAACCTACAAAAATTATGGTTTATGAACTGGATTATGCAAAGCTTTATTCCAAACACAAAACTTATTGCTGTTCTCTTTCTCCAAACACATTAGTCTTAAAATATTACAAAGAAATGATGGATGGGAAAGGTTCCTGAATTTAATTTAAGGATGTACATAAGTTAGTGCTAGCTTTTTATTATTCTGTGCTCCAACATCTCATATTTACTTGGATTTTCAGAAAGATATGTAATGACTAATATACAGAAATGGAAATTTTTGACTGCTTGGATTGACCTTTTTTCATTAGAACTCCAGGGCCTTATGCAATATCATAAATTGGTGATGCTGGTGACCATCTAGGTAGAATTCCAGATATGGTTGCAACAGTGGTGGGCTTCAGGGGATTCTCACAGGGTCTATAGAATCCTTTGCTAATGAGCGCCTGGTTCTGAGAACTGGTTACTAATGGGATATAGAACCTGTCGTTAATTTAGGTTATTAGGGCATAGAACCTGTTGTTAATTTATTTGAATCCCACCACTGATTGCAACTGACCCCCAAATCCAGAGTAACTATGGGAGCACGTGGGAGACTTTATGTGCACCCGTAGTTACTGCACCTCCTAGTGAAAACCTATGGGAAATTCATATTGGAATCCAGAGTAAGTTGTTCTTACACCGGAGCAAGGACTCCCCGTAGTTACTCTGGATTTTGCCCTATGTAAATGTTCAATCCAGGAATTGGTTAAATCAGGAATTCTCAAACTTCCCTTGCTGTGACCCAGCAACAGTTGGGTCACAGTTTTTCCAACAGTTTCCAACAGTTTTTCCAACCCAGTTGGAACCCAACCCACCAGTTGGGTGAGAAGGACCAACACAGGACCCACCAGACATCAGGTCACTTAGTCATGACCCACAGTTTGAGAAACTCTGTACTATGAGAATGGAGCTTGTAGACCTTTCACATTAAGTCCACTCCCAGACTGTTCCATCCTGCTCAACTTTTCTTCATTTCAGTAGTGGAAGTGGAAAAGAAAGGCTTTTTGTAGATGCTTTTGTAAATAACTTGATATCAGAAACTCTAAGAGACACTACAAATCACAGAGAGATTTCCTAGTGGATTATGACTGTACAGTGGTCTCCAAACCTCGACATGGGGGCCAGATGTGGACCAGGGCAAGCCTCAAACCAGCCCATGGCCAATTTCTGGCCCAACACAGCTGAAGCTATTATGTTGGAAGGAGAGAAATGGGGGTTCAAGATAGGTTTGCCATGTGTCCAAGAAAACTGGGACAGTCCTGGTTTGAGGGGATTGTGTTCACTACTGGCAAGTCTGACAGGGGGTTCTGACTTGGTTTTGTGGAAAAGAATTATGGCAACCCTTTATTTAAATGTGTACTATATTTCTGTGCTGTGTGTTTGTGCTTATAGAAATTTGAGCCCATTTATTCATTCATCAAAGTTCCAACTTTAGTCTATTTAAGTTTCATATTTAAATTTTTTTTAACTGGCCCTCGACAATGTGTCAGGTGTTGGATGTGCCATGACAGAGGCTTTGGCCAAAAAGGACCTCTGGTCTAGCAGAAAAGTTGTTTAGCTTGGGTCATGTTTTTGAATTCGGAACAATTCTGGGATGAAAAGCTGGTGTAGTACCTTGAGTAGCATCCTGATTTGTGAAATTCTATATTCTAATTTTTTTTAACAACCACCATGAAACTGAAAGAATGTTTGTTAACTTAGTGTCTACAAATATACTTTATTTAAGCAACCTTGTTAGCATGTTAATGGCTTCATCAAAAATCTGTGTTTTCTTGAGCAACACTCCTCAATTTATTCAGTACACATTATCAAAACAATGCACCATTCTGTATG
The DNA here is from genome assembly GCA_030015325.1 of Cryptoblepharus egeriae. NCBI lineage: Eukaryota > Metazoa > Chordata > Lepidosauria > Squamata > Scincidae > Cryptoblepharus > Cryptoblepharus egeriae. Next base: position 83,869,808 of record JAREYC010000002.1, on the reverse strand, counting down.
GATTATGCAGATTCTAATTATGCAAAGTCCTTCAGGGGAGAAGCATCCCTCATGGTATGCCAAAGAAACATCCCTCAGGAAATCAAGCAGCTTCAAACAAAATAGAGGCAGCCACAATGTGCAATATTACCAATAGTGATTAGATGTGCCTTAATGAAATGTAACATTTTTGAAGGTAGGCTTCCTCTGACTTGCACATCTTTTGAAAGCAATATCCCTAAGCATCACAAAATGCTTTGAACTGGAATCACCCCAAGCACTATATGATCTTGGCACAAAACCAAACTCTGATATATGGGAATATGCTTCCACCATCAGCATGCAAGATCTTTGAATGTTTACCAAATACATTGTAATAAGCAAGGAAGAAATAGGTTAGTCCCACTGTTTTCTCTTCCTCAACAGAATAAGGACTGAAATAGATGTCCATACAGAGGCTATAGGGTATAGACAGTCTCATGCAGCCCTCTCAGTAGTTCAGACTTCCTTGGATCTCTCCATCACTTGAAGAAACCAGGTTTTCCCAGAGATGGTATGTATAACATAATCAAAATAGTCATTTCTGACAAGGCTGATATGGATCATTCTAGGATCTATCAGAACTGGCAACTGCAACCTGTATCCCAACCTTTCTGTACCCTTGAAGATTGGTTAACCCACTTTCCATCTATAGGAGCTCTTTATATGTTGTACCTAAGATTGTGAGGAGAAATATCTTGGGCAGGCCAAAAGTTATTGATCTGACTGCCTTATGAGAGCTGATGGACTTATGGCAGTTGTAAAATGCCCTCTAAGAGTGCATGGAATTTTGTACTACTGACAGTCCACTACTACTGGACTACTGGTGAGAAGGCCAAAGCCTTGCTGTGCAACCTAGTAGATCTTTCTGGACCTACTGAGACAGGTAAATAGGTGTGAGAAGTTGGACAGGAGGATGGTGGAATGATTGGGTAGGATTGCTGATTCAGACCAGGACGTCACTGGGTTTGGTGGAAGCAGCTGCCCTTCCTGGGCTTGAACCTGGATAAATGCAGACTTATGCCAGTGGTCTGAGTAGAACCTTCCCCCCATGCCATGGAGTATTACCCAGAGGAGACCGCCGCCACCTGCAGAATGCAGTGATAGGCTTTTTGGTGCCTCTGTTAGTGTTGGATGGCTATGTTTAGAATTGGGATCGTAGTTTCCTGTGAATGTTGAGTATCTATTCTCTCATATCCAGAAAAAGTGTGTCTGTGTAAGAGTGAAAAAGAGCACTCCAGATGCTGAAAGAGCCAGGCACACTCATTCCTCTCTTATCCTATGTCTTATGGAGAATGGTAATTTAGTTCTAGTCTCTTATTCTCCCTCTGAAAGGGTGGTAATGACTTGAGTGTGACTCAAGATTCTGCTTCAAAACCCTTCTCCATGCAATTTATCCCAGATTTCTCCAGCAATATCTTTCCTTGAGAACATAATACATAATCAGCACCTGTCATGACACCACCTGGAAGCAATGCCTGTGGCAACACAACTGCCCCAGGTGAGCCACCAGGAAGGTACAACTGTCTCTGCAGAGGGCTTGAGTTACGTACATTCTGTTCCCTATTTGAATGTGCAATAAGAGGGGGTCATCTGCATGGTGTAGAACAAAATGTCCACTGTGTGATTCCAGCCTGAGCACATGGATCCAATCCCATTAAATCTTATACAGGCTCAATGGGACGCTACAGTTATGCAAGGTACACCATCAAGTTATCTATATATAGTGGTACCTCTCATAACAAGCGCCTTACATAACAAGCGTTTCACATAACAAGGCTAAATTTCCAAGAAATCTTGCTTCACATAACATGTTCCACTTCACTTAACAAGCACTTATGCAGCCCTGATGCTCTGTGCGGAGGCTGTTTAAAAGGGCTGCTGTCCAGCACTGCTGCCTCTAACTGCCCCCAATTTGGGGGCAGTTGCCTGGGGGTGCCAGAGGCAGCTGCCCCTGACTGCCCCCAAGTGCCCCCACCAGCCACCTTGAACCTCCAGCAGCAGCCCAGATAAGCCTCCCAGGAAAGTGTCTTTGATTGCAGCCGCCTAATCATGTCTACTCAGAAGTAAGACCCATTGTGTTAAATGGAGCTTACTCCCAGGAAAGTGTCTTTAGGATTTCAGCCTAAGTAGATGTCATAGGATTATGCACATTGAATGCATGTTTTGAATTCAATTACAGTGTTTTGTCATCATTTTTGCATCCAGTTAATATTTTTATTATTTTTGGGTTGTGGAACCAATCGTCTGAGTTTCCATTGTTTTCTATGGGAAAATCTGCTTTACTTAAAGAGCGTTTCACTTAAAGAGCATGCCCCTGGAACAAATTATGCTCTTTATGTGAGGCACCACTGAACTGAAGACTGACTGACTGACTGACTGACTGACTGACTCACTCACTCACTCACTCACTCACTCACTCACTCACTCACTCACCAATGCTCAGCCAGAACGAAGAAACTTGAAATTTGGGGAGGGTATTCCTTCGGTGATGTCAACCACTAAGAACCAGTTTTCTTGAATTCAATCCGGGAGGGAGTGAAAAGGGTGCAATGTGTTTTTATCCTTATGCTTAAGAATTCATCAACACCCATCCTAAACCCATGGTCCTAGAAGCATGACATGTGGGGAAGGCACCCACCAATGATGTAGGCAACCACTAAGAACAGATTTGGTGCGTGGTGGTGATTGGTGTCTAGTGGTGCCTGCTTTTCTGTGGTAACTGCTGCCCAGTGCCCTGTGTTGCTAAATGGTGTCCAGTGACTGGCAGGGATGCCAGTCCCTGTTGTTGCCTGGTGCCCAGGGGTGACTAGTGGTGCCCAGTTGAGCCAAGTACGAATGCTCACAGCCAGTGGTGCCTGGTGCCATACAGTGGTGTTTAGTGCCTGCTGGTGGCTGGTATCTGATTGTGCCCACTTCTCACTGTTCAATAGTGCCTGGTGATGCTCACTGTAAAAATGGTGCCTGATACTGCCTGCTACCCAGCAGTGCCCACTGCCTAGTGCCCACTGCCATCTAGTGGTGCCTGCTATCCACTGCCCAGTGGTGCCCAGTACTGCCTGCTGCTGCCGGTGCCTGCTGATGCCCACTGCCCAATGATGCCTGGTAGAAATGCCAGTTGCCTGGTGGTGCCCAGACTCTAGTGGTGCCAGCTGCCCACTGCTCGGTGGTGCCCAGTGGTGCCTGATCCCCACTGTTTGATGGTGTGTGGTGGTGTCTGCTGCCCAGTGGTGCTTAATGCCCAGTGGTGGCTGCTGCCCACTGCTAGGTGGTGCCTGGTGGTTCCTACTGCCCATTACCTGCTGGTGGCTGTTACCTGACTGTGCCCACTTCTCACTGTTCAGTAGTGCCTGGTGATGCTCGCTGTAAAAATACCATCTCAGTAATATCCTCTTGATTAGCAGGTTAAGTGATCTGGAACTCTGGATGTTCCAGAGAGCTTTCATGTTTTCTTTGCGGAACAAACATTAACTGAACTGTTAAATATCTGTTCTTTTATCCAGCAATTATAACCACCTACCTTTTCCATGCTGATTATACTCATTTTCCTCCTCACATCATTAGAATGTCTCAGGAACTTTCCCTCCAGTTTTGTGAGAGAACCAATTTGAAGTTTCCAAGGATTCTAATTATGCCCAATGCTTACTTACTGCTTCATAATGTGATTTTTCCACCCCAAAGTCTGTAATTTAAATATTTGGAGTTTTACATTTAGCCATATAAGAATTATGTTGCTCTTCCCACCTCCAGACACTTACTGCTTTTAAAAGTTACTATGGGAGTAGAAGGCATAGTGGATTCTCCTGCTTGGTCGTTCTTTTGGCTTTCTTTCTATTTCTCTGTCTGCTAATAAAAAAACATTTATTTCTTTATTGCATTTTATGTCACTCTTCCTTCAAAGAGCTCAGAGTGGTGTATGCAATTTGGTCCTTCCAACAACCCTGCTTGATAACTAGGACTGGCCCAAGGTCATCCAGGAAGTTTCATGGTTGATATTGGACTTGAATCTGGATCTACCCGGTTCAACTTCCAAACCACTATAGCATCCTAGCTCTCAGGATTCTTGTGTATCAGGCAAGGAAAGAATAAAGTTCCAAGAAAGGATCAGATGAAAGAATATTAGGCTGTTTCACCTTTAACAAGGCACTGTAATGAGGCAGCTTTTAATTGACCCATTACCTTTTAATTAGCTATTATTATTTTTACATTTTCTTTGTAAACCGCTTTGTGAACTTGTTAGTTGAAAAGCGGTATATAAATACTGTAGATAGATAGATAGATAGATAGATAGATAGATAGATAGAGAGAGAGAGAGATAGAGAGATAGAGAGATAGAGAGATAGACAGACAGCCCAATCCAGAGCAACTAATCCGGGGGTCTGTTTCCTGGGCCTTCTGCCTTCTGGATGGGGTCTTCCCTCTCCTCCCAGCCCACCTGAGTGTGGGCCCTGCGTCTGGCGTGCTGTACCTTTAATGCTGATGTTTCCTCCGGACTGTTGCCAAAGACCACAGGACACTCATGTTTATCTGTTGATGTTGTTTTTATTGACAATACACACAAACATGTATCCCTCTGTGCATCTTGCCCCTGCTGATGCCTGGGCTTTTCCTGGGGCACCTTGCCTGTTTGGGGGTGCAGGGGGGCAGCTTGTTTCCCATTTCTACCCCTGACAGCCCTGTCCTGTCCACCATGCTGGGGAGGCACTATGACAGCTTGACAGCTACTCCCCCCTATCTTGTCAGCTGGTTCCCCATGTGATCAGGAAAGCAGCAGTTTGGACAGCTGCTAGTGATTCTGAGTGATGTGGAAGCAGGTCAACTCGTGTGTAACTGCAGACCATGTAGCACTTACAGGCTGCCTTCTGAGCATGCCCGATGGAGTAACTTATGTGGATCACTGCACCGGAGCAGTTACGGGCAGACCTAAGTTATGGGCAGACCTAAGTTCTCTGCCTCACACATAACTTTGTGTTTAGGATATAGCATAGGGCAGAGCAGTTAGGGCAGAGCAACCAAAAGTTGCTCTGGATTGCAACCAGAGTGAATGTCAATGTGACAACTTTACTGCTATATAAGTCATATGTGAAAACAGCAGACACCAGAGTGATTTATGTAAAAATTTGTATTACAAATTGAGACCATATACCTAAAACACACTTCCATTAAACCAAGAAATATGCCCTCATTATTTTCCCAGGTATTAATTTAACAAGACATACACAAGATGCAATCCTAACCAATTTAGGCCAACACAACTCATTCATAAATTAATTCCCATGGTGGTCTGGGGTGACCAGCACATGTCAATGCTCTGACCTCATCCCCCCTCCTCCAGAAATGGTACAGAAGTGCCTTTTGGGAAATCACTAGATCAGTTCAAGGCAGTTGTGCCAGCATAATTGAGGGTTAGGATTGCACTGACAAAATAATAATAATATGGATAAAGCCTGATGCTAATTTATAAACTTATTGATAGGTACTTGTATAATAATATTCACCATTCACATTAACATTTGTGAAATATAGGACCCAGTCCTATCTAACTTTCAAGCACCAGTGCCAACCTCTAAAAAAGGGAACAAAATATTTCTTTATCTTGGGGGTTGGGTTTCCTTAACGCAACTCCTCTACTCTATCACAAACCTCCCATGACAGGATGCTGTGCAGACCCTGTTGATATGGCGACATCAGCACTAAAAAGTTGGATAGGATTGGGACCATAGGTTTAACAGAGATTAAAATTAGATCCAGAGTAGATGAAGTTAAAAGCAGTGCTTTATCACTATTACAATTTTCCCAGGTATAAATTTTACACTTTTTATTTTGTTGTGTGTATCATGATGTATGCTGCATGATTCTCAGGTTTGAAGTTGTTATAGCGGGGGTGAGATGCAGAAACTACAAGGTCTTTTGTAATCTTGCAGTACACTCTATATTATGTTCTGATTCATTTTTACACACTGCAGGAAAAAACTATTTTTTTCAAATTATCTTCCTATTATTATTATTATTATTATTATTATTATTATTATTATTATTATTATTATTATTATTATTATTTAAAAATGCAAGGATGTGTCCAGAAAATGTGACTGTTCAAACATGACAAAAGTAATCGAAAGTCTTCATCTCTTATTCAAACACTGTACATCTTGTCCAGCAATCTCCAAAGTATAGATGTCTGCAATAAGTAAAAGCTAGAGATCATGATGATGAGCTTACTGTTCCATGCCCCAGACTTCTATCTTTCCAGCCAATCACATCAGAAACTTGTGCTTGGCAGCTGTTTCTACTGCCTGTCATCCCAATAGGCTCTACTCCCCAATTTCTGGAAGAAAGCGGCTGGCCATTCTTGACAGTGACTTTCTGTCAAGATTGGCCAGAAAGGTAGGAAGCCATGATGTGGAACGGAAAGCTTGGTGCTGTAGACTGCTTTTTTCTAATGGCACAGTCCAGGGTTTGGCAGCTACTGATCTAGACAAAAGTAAGAGGAAGGTGAAAATTCAGTTTTAAAAAGAGAAAAATGGTAGAGAAAAAGAAAGCAGAAGCAAGTAGTGAAACAAGAAATCTTACCTAGGATGCAATCATAACTATCAGCACAATCCAGAGCAACTAATCTGTCCACATAAGAGCCCTTAGGTTGCCCTATCTAACACTAGGTTGGAGCAACTGCAAGATGCTCCAGCCCAGTTACTCTGAAGGAGGCTTAGGGCAGAGCAAGGCAAGATAGGGTGCCCTAAGAGAGGTGGACCTGCTCTGCCCTAACTGGGGCAGCCTAAGCAGCTCAGGAGAGGCAAGTTGAGGGCATGTTTAGCATTGCCTAGGGCAGAGCAGTTACTCTCTATCCAGAGCCTGTTTCCAAGGCAGAAATGCCCTCTTCCAGCCCTCAGAGTTATACCACCTCAGGAGCAGGTATAGTAATGAGAAGACCCATAGGGGTCCATGAAAAGTCCCGAGTAAGAATGGCAGTGTTGACCAAAAATCTGAGTTCTTGGCAATCCTAGCTGCAACCCCTTCCTCTCAACCTCAGGATATGGAACTAACTACGGCTGCCCACAAACCTCAGGATACAGCAGGCCACTCCAAGAAGCCCCTTGTATTCACTGTAGAATGTACTGGCCTCTCATCAGGGACTCCTTATAAGGCAGGTACCCAGTGGCGTCACCAGACTGGTGCGGCTGGTGTGGGCTGCATTGGGGATGCGCTCCGTATGGGGTGATGTGCCGGAGGAGTTTGACTGTCCTTTGGCAGGCCCTGGGCGTCAGCACCCCCATTCAGGCCTGCTCCAAGGTGGAGCAGCAGCCAGAAGCTGCCACTTGTCTGAGGAGCTGGCCTGAACGACCATCTGAGGTGCACTGCGCAGAAACACACTGAGCATGCCGAACAGCTTCAGAAGAGACTTCCTTAGAGCAGGAAAAGTCCGCGCCTCTGCACAGCCATTCGGCCTCATTCAGGAGGTGGAGCGGCAGCCGAATGGCTTCGGAGGGAGTGCTGCGCGGGCACCAACTCTGACGCCTGCGCAGTCTCCCCCGAAGCCAAAAGGCTTCGGAGAAGTACTGCGCGGGTGTCTGAGATGGTGCCTGCGCGGTGCTCTTTCTGAAGCCAGTTGGCTTTAGAAACAACTGCGCAGGCGCCAACTTTGGTGACTGTGCAGTCCAGGTGGGGGGGGCGCGCATCCCAGGGATGACGCACAGACTTCCGCACCAGGTGATGTGCAGAGTCATGTCACCACTGTAGGCACCACAGCTGTTCCTTGTTAAGCGTGATCTGAGGGGTGTCTCCTCAGGAGCAAGTCTTCCCCTTGTGTCAGTTACTTAGCATGCTCTGGAGCAGTTAGGGCAGCCCAGGCTTCCTGACTCTCTGGATTCAGCATAACTTTCTGCTCTGGATACAGAATAGTTAGGAGAGTGCAGTTAGGGCAGAGCAGGCTGAATTTGCTCTGGATTGTGTCCTTAGTCTATTCAAAAGTAAGTCCCAGTTCAGTGGATTTTACTCCCAGGAAAGTGTCTTTAGGATTGCAGCCCTAGTTGCATTAAAATACAGGGTTTATGTCAGATATCATTGAAAATATGAGTAGTGGCAATTGAAAGGCTACAGATCTTTAGCTGTAGTTCTTTTGCTGTGAGAGATTTTAATATATTCTATCCATTATTAATATATGTGCTTAAGGCTGCAATTGTCAGAGCACTTTCATGGAAGTAAACCCCATTGAATTCAATGGAACTTACTTCTAAGTAGACATAGTGCGATAGGATTGCATTGTATGCCTTATTTATTTTTATTTTTTTTTCTCCACCTTTCTCCAAGAATCTCGGAGTGGTATTCATTGATCCTTTTATCCTCTTACCCTCACTACAAACCTGTGAGGTAGGTAAGGCTGAGGAAGAATGATCAGCATCCCAATATTACTAGGAAGCTTTGTGACTGAGCAGTGATTTGAAACCTGGATCTCCAAGTTTCAAACTTCTGAACCACCACCACTGATCTGAGAGATACTGAATTTTCCCAGCATTCAAACTATCTCTCCTAGAGGCTGTTTGCTGTTGTTTCTTTTGGCTCTTCTATTTTATTTTAATTATTGGGGGCCCTATGGAGATAGGGATCCACTTATTTATTTAGCTATGTAAACTGCTTTGTCATTTTTTTTTGTTAAAAAACAGAAAATAAATATTGATCATCATCCTCATTCTTAGAAAACTTTCATTATTTTCCAAGTGAAACCATTTTGATGTGATTTTCTCTCTCTCTCTCTCTCTCTCTGTGTGTGTGTGTGTGTGTGTGAGAGAGAGAGAGAGAGAGAGAGAGAGAAGAATCTGTTTGATAATGCCTATGACAATAGACATAACTCCAGTCCATTCCTTCCCACATTGTGATCCTATCACTGGCACAGATGGACAGTCCAGCTTCATGTATATCCATCTACAGCACATCACTGTAACTATAAATTACTGGTACTGTTATAGGCTATGAATGCATGTTGAGTTAAGCAATTGGCATAGGAATTCATAAGAACATAAGAGATCTGCTGGTCCTTTAGCCTATCTTTTTTATAGAATCATAGAATTCTAGGAGTTGGAAGGGACCCAGAAGGACATTTAGTCTAACCCCTGCCTGTAGCATGAAATCCTCCTAGAGCATCTCCAACAGGTGCTCCTTAGCCTCTGCTTGAAGATCTCCAGTGAGGGAGAGTCCACCACCTTCCTCGGCAATCTGTTCCACTGCTAAACTGCCCTTACCATCAGGAATTTTTTCCTGATATCCAACTGGAATCTCCTTTCTTGCAGTTTGTACCCATTGGTTCTAGTTCTACTTTCAGAGACAGCAATGAACAAGTGAGCCCCTTCCTCCATATGACAGCCCTTCAGGTATCTGAAGAGGGCGATCATGTCTCCCCTCAGCCTTCTTTTCTCCAGGCTGAACATCCCAAGTTCCCCCAACTTTTCCTCGTAGGGCTTCCCTTCCATCCCACTGACCATTCTTGTTGCTCTCCTCTGGACTTGCTCCAGTTTGGCTGCATCTTTCTTAAAGTGAGGCCTCCAGAACTGGACACAGTATTCAAGGTGAGGTCTGACCAATGCAGAATAAAGAGAAACTATAACTTCTCATGACTTGGAAGCTACAGTCCCCTTAATGCAGCCTAATGCAGGTGTAATATACATCTTCTGTATATTACAGTGGCCCACCAGAAGCCTCAGAGAGCACACACAAGACAAGATACCTGCGTGGTGTATCTACTACGTTGTACCTGACATTCTGAGGTTGACTTTTCTACAATCAAGAGGTTGCACATACTCATTATGGTTTGCTATCTGTAATGGTCATTCCTTTTAGAAATTTGTCCCATCCACTTTTAAATGGATGGCAATGAGTTCCACATCCTGTGGCAATGAGTTCCACATGCTGCAGAAAGAACTATTTTCTTTTGTCAGTTCTTTCACAATACAACATTTTAGTGGATGCCTCCACAGTAGCTGCAGTTGTTAGAACACTGCTTGACCAGAATTCTGATCAGCAGGTCCGCAGTATTGCATACTTAGCTGGATACAGCTATTGCATACAGCTGTAGCAAAGGAGAGAACTGCAAGGAGGTCCCCAGAGAAAATCTTCAGAGAGCAATAGTGGAAAAGGTCCAGTGATACTTCCTGAGCCTTATAAAAGTTTCCATGTCAAACTTGCTGGCTGATCTGAGCAACACAGACCCTGTTCTTGCTGGCTAGAGAAGGCCTATGAACTGTGAATGGCAATTCTCATGTCAGTGTTTTGGTCCTGCTTGGAAATGGATGACTAATGCCTGTGCCTCAAATATTATGGTTTAAAAAAAGAAGAAAGAAACAAGCCAGATGAAATATTCTGCTTCTGCTCATGTGTTACAACAGCAAATTAAGAGGTTTTCTAATGAATGTTTAATAGCTTGAGGAATTAAGGTGACTGGGTTTTACTTTATGGGTACACGTACGGATATGCCTGGTACATACAAATGAGAATGGAGGAGGTCTTGGCAGGAGGAGTGATACACACTGCTTCTTCCTTATAATTCAAAATATTATTCATGGCACACTGCCTGGTCATTTTATTCTTTTTCTCTTTTCTCTTCCCTTTTTTTGCTGGCTGATTCTATAATGGAAACATTTTGGCTGCCCACTGCCCTGCTCTGCAATTTGCCAGAGAGTCTTTTATAGCCTTTTTTCCTGGCTTGTGGTTTTCCTTGTATGGATAGACATAACTTTCCCTTGGCTGTCATCTTGAGGTCCTATCCTTCAGCTTCTTCGTTGTACATGCAAATTTTAGCACTGCAAAGCCAGCAGAAAGTTTGCAGAAATGAATCCCCACATCCTTCTAATGCTAGAAGGACACAGATTGGAAAGTTTTGCTCTTGTTACCTTTCATGTCTATTAGGAGAATTAAAAAATAATAATTAACCATAGGAGAAAGATGTGTGGCTCTAGTGTACCTTGAACACTTTATAGCTCTATTAATGGAGGAACAGATGGTTTAGTGCAGGGAGAGGAACTCATCTTGAACTCTACTCTTCTGACCTTTCCAGAGACCAAAGAGTGGAAGTGGAAATTTCATTAATAAATCACTGTTCCAATCAAAATATAAATCACAAATAAAAAGACTGATAAATATATCGTCATGCTCTGTTTACTAAATTCACCAAAAATATAAACTAAACCACATATTTAATGTTTACATTATTTTATTTAAATGCCAGCTTAATGCTGCCCATAGACAGAAATGGACAAGGCAATGAAATGTATAGGGAAAAAAGTCAAAAATTGAATATTGTGTGGCAAGGTCAGAGTTCTCAATTTACCTTTCTTTTATCTTCTACAAAATCATATGGCATACTAGATATACAGCACAATACTATGTCTACACAAAAGTAAACCCCATTGTGTTAAATGGGTCTGACACCCTGGAAAGTGTCTCTAACTTCCATTTAGACCAGCCTAACCAGGCCGAAGGGCTGCCTAAATTTCCTTGAGTTTGGTTGCAATCCTATGCAATCCTAGTTATGCTGGCCTATGCCCCTGCACAAGTCCTGTGCTGACCTGGGATTGTCATCTGAGTTCCTGTGGTGACACTCCTGGGAAGGTGCCACTCCTGGGGGAGGTTAGGCTAGTGCCCAGACTTTGCTTGCCTCCCTACATCACCACAGGAACAGGAAGACCGATTACTTTTGCCAGCCTAGGATAGGATTGCACCCGAGATATTTTAAATTATATCTTAATTATACTAAAAATATTTTAAACAAAAAAGAGAAACAGGAGATTTAAAACATTATATATCAAATAATCTACTAATCAAATCTATAAACTATTTTCCCTTCATGTGCAGGAAGTCCATGAATAGTTACTAATTGTCCAAAAAAGTTTTTACTCATTAAGGAAAATTGTGAGTTGTCCATTTCAGAAGGGTCCAAAATATTTATGCGTCATTCTTCAACAGACGGTATCTCCGGAACTTCCTAATATTTAGCATTTAATATCCTTACAGTAGTTGTCGTCTATGAGACAACATCTTTGAGAAAATAATTTCAAAGTTTTTCAGAATTGAATAATTGAATAATCCCAACAAAAACGGTTCTGGTTTCCTTTGTAAACTTATTTTAAACATCAATTACATTTGCTGGTGTATCAAAGTCCAATATTTTTTCACTATAGGTCCTCCACACAATGGTGAAACATTCCTACTTGACTTTTATACTTCCAGCATCTATGAGGTACATTTTCATACTTTTTTGCTCATTTAACTGGTGTCAAATGTCATCAATGCTTCATTTGTAAATGTTTTCTTGAAGATATACATTTAATGCAAATTTTAATCTTTTTGTCCATAAATTATCCCACTGATATCTCATGGCCAACGTTTCTCACCTGCTGTACCATCAAATCCTTAACTTGTTCCTCTTCTGTCTCATATTTAACAATAACTTACCTGCATACATTTTGGTAATAATTATTTTCCTTCTAAACATAACTGACTCTCCAACAGAGACAAGGAATCATCAAAACTATTCATTTCGTTATCTATTTTGAATTTCTCCAAAAGTGGTATCAGTGTATCTGATATCAATGGCACTCAAAGTGGGGGTCACGACCCCCTTGGGCATCATGAAGACAAACCTAATACAAACCTTGAATCCGAACCTTCTAGATTCAATTTATTGAATTGAATCTTATTTCTTTAAAAAGTCTTATTTTATTTCTACAACAACAACCATTCTTTTGGCCAATGAGGGCAGATGTGCAAAATTTTAGTTTTATGTGCAAAGTACTGCAAAATTTTAGTTTTATGTGCAAAAACAACCTTACCCAGTAGCAGCCTAACTTAGCTTCAGCTAAGAAGTTAGGGCTGCCAACTTTTTCCTCCCTTTTGGCAGGCCTCCCACGGCTTTTAGCAGCTGCAGAAATTAAGCTGGTAAAACCTTTCCCAATCACTTCATCCCATGCCAGGAAAAGCATTATTTTCCAAGCTTCTGCATATCAAGCGGCTTTCAGCGGAACAAGATCCTTATTAGAAAACCAACATTGGTTATATGATATCCCTTTTTTAAGGAAAGACCAAAAAATGAGATAGTTTAATGCTGGCCAAGTACCAACAAAACAAATAGTAGCAAGTAGTTACAGTACATTGAATTTTATGGTGTTTTGGTCCATTCTGTCTCTGTAATTCTGCAGTATAGGCAGCATGCCTTGTTTATCTCTGAAAAATTCAGCATCTCTAAAGCTGGGCTGGAGGCAGCATGTCCAGTGATGTGCCCTTACCTGGTGATGTGCTAACATTTGCCCTTCTACTACAGATGTTAGGAGGACAAGAGGAGTGAAGCAGAAGATGAAATAGGAAGAGAAGAATACTTGACAATAACATTTCCTCTCCTCTGCACTTCCTCTACCACTTTGTCCCACTCTTCCTTCACATGTCCTTCATGAGCTCCTGGGTTAACATCTCCAGTTCTTCAACTTCCTTCATAGTCAAAGCAGAGTTTCCTCTGGGAGGATCTGGCCCAGTGTTTCCATGGACTACAGGGTTGTGCATGTCTTGTGGGACAAGCGGCTGTCCAGCAGGGCGTGGCTTCTCTTGAACCTGGGGCTTTTCGTGCTGCTGTGCATAGGTGAAAGTGGGTGGCTGTGGCTTCTGAAATTGACCCGCACTAAAAGGGGCCAGGAAGAGAGTCCGAACAGGGGAAGGAGCAGGGGCAGGGGCAACCTGTCTTGGAAAACTAGAAAGAGCTGGTTTAGGTACAAATTTGGGGGCTGTGGCCACAGTAGGTGGAGTATATTTAGGGCCTGATGGAGCTGGAACTAAAGCTGGAGGTGGTCCTGGAAGCTATGTTGATGGCAAGTCTTTGAGGTAACCCATGGTGGTGGAACAGGAGTTGTTTCTCCCTGAGGTTTAGGCATGTAGCTTCCACTGGGACTGGAGTTAGCATTAGAGGAGAAATAAATGGGAGCTGAAACATCTTTAGGTGGAATCAGTTTCTGCGGAGCCTCTAGATCCAAGGTGACCTACAGAAGCCATAGATCCTGAAGACACATGGGATTTGAAGGGATCATTCTTCTGCATTTCATCCAGCATTGGGTCAAAGAATCAATCTCCAAATCAATACTGCTCATCTTCCCACAGGCCTGACCCTGGGGGATAGGCGACCCACTTGGAGCCACGGGTTCCTCCTCTACCATGGGAGGAGGAGGTGAAGGGAAGACCTCTTCAGGAGCTGGGGATTCTTCAAAATGGTTCTTCAAAAGGAGGTGGCGGGGGTGGAAACGTACTGGAGGAAAGGACTATTTCCTCTCCTGGAGGGGGTGGGGTGGAAGTGGAAACTCTAGCGAGATTTGGTGCCACAGCTATTGGGATTTCCCCCACTTTCCCTATCTGGGGACAAGCCCCAAAAGGTGGCAGTGGTGCTGGCAGCATTTGCTCCGAAGCATTTCCAGATGTGGTTCCACCTGACTTGAAAGGGTTCACTTCACGTTTGGGAGCAACAACAGGCACAATTTTTTTTCTGGGGACTGTAGAGATTTTGATACTGATGGTGGATGTCATGTGGATTCCTGGGACACCCAAGGAGGCCATCTTGCTACTGGGGGCTCAGCACCTCAAGGCCCTGGCCTAGGCTGGTCACTCGAACAGCTGCAGCAGAAGCAGAACAAAAGGGAATCTGGCAGATTCCATGGTGGTGTCATCTGCAAAGGAGTCCCTGGCATTCCCCAAATGCACAGGCAGGCACACCTGCCTGCCCTCCTCCCGTACAGCCAGCGATGCCTCTATCAGGTCCTTGGTCACTGTGGCCAAAGATGAACATTCCTATGCAGCATCACTGCTTGTTCTGCAGGCCTGCTGCCTGCCCCCCTCCATGCACAGGAAGCAACTCTTCCTTTGCCTATCCAGAGAGTGAGAGAAGGATAGATAGATGTACCTCGTAGATGTGGACAACCTCAAAATGCCAGATGCAGGGGAAGGCAGCTGGATGCAGGTGTCTTATGTGCTCCGGAGGGCATCTGGAGGGCTGCTGTGTGATACAGAAAGCTGGACTAGATGGGCCTTTGGTCTAATCCAGTGAAGGATCTTCTCATGTTCTTACAAGTTAGAAAGAGAATTTAGGTCCCTGCCAATCTGCTGCTTGAGGCAATTGCCTCCATTTGCCTCTGGGAGGATGTGCTGCCCCATCTAATGGATTTCATTAGAAATATTTCAAAATGACCCTAGCTAGTGAAAACATGAATGAGAGTGAATGTAGAGGTATTTCTCAATGGATTACTGAATTAAGTAATATCAATTTTCAGTGACACATTAAGTTCAAATAACATTCTTATTCAGGACTAGCAAAAAGCGTGCCCGCGTTGCGGGAGTAACATTTCCCCATACAACATCCCCCCACGGCGCATCAACACCCCATGCGCAACTTCCCCCATGTGCAACTTCCCCCATGTGCAACTTCCCCCCATGCACATGTTCCCCATGTGCATCATCCCCATGTGCAACTTCCCCCCATACGCAACTTCCCCCCGTGCGCATCATCCCCCGTGCGCATCATCCCCCGTGCGCAACTTCCCCCATACGACATCCCCCCACGGCGCATCAACACCCCATGCACAACTTCCCCCCCATGCGCAACTTCCCCATGTGCAACTTCCCCCATGCGCACCATCCCCCCATGCGCACCAATCCCCCATGCGCAACTTTCCCCCATGCGCAACTTTCCCCCATGCACAACTTCCCCCCCATGCGCAACTTCCCCATGTGCAACTTCCCCCATGCGCACCATCCCCCCATGCGCACCAATCCCCCATGCGCAACTTTCCCCCATGCGCAACTTTCCCCCATGCGCACCAATCCCCCATGCGCAACTTTCCTCCATGCACACTTTTCCCCCATATGCACCTTTCCCCATGCGCACCTTTTCCCATGCGAACCTTTCCTCCATCCTTTCCTCCATGCGCATCATCCCCCATGTGCATCATCCCCCATGCGCAACTTCCTCCATGTGCAACTTCCCCCCATGCGCAGCATCCTTGCCAGTGCAACCTCTTCCTCCAAACAACATTCCCACTGCACCAGGCACTGAGCACCAAATTGGCTGGATGTTGGTCAGTCTCCCATGTTAAGTATAGGACAAAAACACGTTGCCCCCTTTTCAGCCCCTGAAGGGTTAATTTCTCCAGATGGTTCTTGGTGGGTGTTCAGGTGACAGAAGGAACTCCCAGAATTCCATGCTTCAGGCCCAGCAGTTGGGGCAGAATGTTGATGAGTCAGCAATTCTCAATGCAAAGTATAGGGAGGAAAACGCGTTGCGCCCCTTTTCACCCCCTTCCCGTTGGAATTTCCGAAAACCGGTTCTTAGTGCACCCCTCCCTCATGGAAAGAACACCCACCCCTAATTTGTAGGCCTAGCAGTTTTGGCAGGGCGGTGATGTGTCAGTCAGTGAGTGACTTTACTCTTTTATATACATAGATAATCAAAATGTCTAAAATCAAAGAAACTTTTCTCACCATATGGAAAGAGAAGCAAACCAAAGCATTTGCCCATTCTGTGTTCATGGGAACATAAACTTTCTCAGCATGTCTTAGAAAAAAGTGAATAACTTTAAATCTATGCATTTTTCACATGGCTGCAACGTTTGCTGTGACTATTAAATGTTCACACAAAGTACTGTATATACTTGAGTATAAGCTGACCTGAGTATAAGCCGAGACACCTAATTTTACCACAAAAAACTGGGAAAACTTATTGACTTGAGTATTAGCCTAGGGTGAAAAAGCAGCAGCTACTGCTGTTTTAATGAGGAGAAAACAGCCAATGTGGTGAGCCATCAAGCTCCTACATGCAGGGAGGAGAGCGATCAATCTGCTGACTTGCTTGTTTTTTTTAAAAAAGAAGCAAAGCAGCCTTTCCTGCCTTTTAAAAAGACTGACATAAGCTCAGCTGCTTGTGCAGAAATCCATTTCTTTGCCCATCTTATGACAAGTATAAGCTGACCTGAGTATAAGCTGAGGGGGGGGGGGGCGGCTTTTCAGCATTAAAAAATGTGCTGAAAAACTAGGCTTATACTTGAGTATATACAGTACTTTTACAAGAAAGCACTGTGCTTAACATTGAAATGGTACCAAAGGGCAATTTTTATTATTTGTATGGTCCTGAGAAAGAAACTTAGGGCCTGACCCAGAGCAGTGGTATTACTAGGGTTTGTGTTAACCAATACAGAAGTCCAGTCCACCCTCATGATAGTCCTCCTATGCAGTAGGCTTGGCAACATTCCGGTTGTGGGTGTGGAAGTGTACCCTGTTCCCATTTTGGGGAGGCATACCTAGCGAAACCTCTATTTTATTCTTTTTTATGGGAGAAGCTGCCTTTTGGAGCATTTGCTGAGTTCTTCTTTTATAGGATTACCCATACTGACAGGCATTGCCGAAGTGGGTGTAGGACGGATATGTGTGGGTGTCACACAGCCAGCACAGAACCAAGTACCATGCAGAACCATGGTGTGGCTACTTTTCTTATTCTGGAGAAGGGGACAAGCTACAAAGAGCTCTTGGTAAATTCCCCTCATTGGGCATCTCCTAATCTTGATACTCTGAAGACTATGATGGACTTAATGAGACTGAGGAAGTGAGAATGGACTGACCCTTTTGGCTAAGATAATTCCTCACCAGCTCCCTGTGCAGCCATCCAGAATGAAAATGTGGCGCCCACTGTGTTCTGTGGAGAAGGTTTCATCTAGAGGTATCCTTTGGGTAAATGGAACATGCCCCGAGGTAAATGGGTGCCAACCCACTTGAGTAAACATGAACATGCTGTACTGCTGGTCACTGTGACCTTTCAAGAGCATATGAAATACCCATTTATCTACTTGCATATCCATACTTTTGAACTGCTAGGTTGACAGCAGCTGGGATGAGTGATTAGAGCTCACTCTGTCACCCAGCACTGGGTCTCAAACTCTCAAGTAGTCAACTTTAAGGATCTTGCATTTAAACCAGTGAGCCACCATGATGCCCTCTCTTACCTAATTAGTGGATAGAAAATAAAAGATAAAAAGAGAAAATTTTATTACACACACGCAGGTAGGAAGAGAGAATTGAATTAAAATTTAGTGGGGCCAGAGGCCTTTCACAAATTCAATCATGGGACTGAATGGTGAGCTTGCCATGAAAAAGGTTAGCACGAAGTAATTCGGGATTATCACATTACAAGCAAAATGTGAAGTGCTTGAGAAGGATGTTTTCCCCAAGATTGGTGACACTAAAAAGTGACAGATAAGACTCAACATTAATTAAATTTGAAGGAAAGTACATTGAGACAGGTAATCCTAATTACAAATACATACCAATTTGTTCGTCATTGTTAGCTAGGTATGATGCTTCACATTATTGTTTAAAAAGGGCTAGGTTGATGCTTGTATTTATTTCTTCTGTATATTTGAATGTAGAATGTGTAGCATGAATATAACTTTTTCTTCCTTATAGGTTCTGACAATTTGAAGATTTTTTAATGACTTTCTCATTACCATTTTTAAAAAATCCTATTTAAAGAGAACGTTTTGAGGAAGTGGGGCACAAGAATTGTAGCTCCTTCATTTCTGAGGGGAAAAAAGTATTAAGAGCCCAATCCTCTGAATGTCTACTCAGAAGTGAGCCCCATTATCGTCAATGAGTCTTAGTGCGCAATCCAGAGTAACTACCAGAGCTCTTAAGAGACATTTACATCAACGTAGCTATGGTGCCACTTAGTGGAAACCTTTGGGAAATTCATAAAGCAATCCAGAGTAAATTTTTCTTACGTCGACATAAGAGCTCCCATAGTTACTCTGGATTGTGCAGTTACTCTCTGGTAAGTGTGGATAGGTAGTATGTCATCTTGGAATAATTAAGAAGGGTGCAATCATAACCAATTTAGACTGGCCTGACTTGGCCAGCATATCATCATCCCTTGTTGGTGTGGGGAGGATGGCATAAGCCTGTGCACTGGCCTAACCCCCTCACTCCGGGAGTGGGGCATAAGACACCCGCAGGTTAGTCAGGTTAGCAAATGACTTATGCCAGGGCTTAGGCCAGCCTAACTGGAGATTAGGATTGTAGCCAATGTCAATCATTGCCCTCTTGTGACTTTCAACTATCTGACAGCTGAAAATTGATCTTGGACCAGGAATGACAATCACGTTTGGAAACGTTCCAGTACATTGTACATTGTATTAAAATGTGTACATCTTTACTATATTGAGAGTCAAACATATCTTGCCTAGACTGGCCCTTAAATTTCATTTAAGATTCACCTTCCCCTAGGTAAGCTTACTTGGCTTATACTGTACCTTGTTATTTCCCTGTCTGGCCTTTCCCATCACTTTCTAACACAGTGTATCTGCCTAAGAGTCCAACTATGACAAATATTCCCTGTGCATCAGACCAACTAACACAAGTCCTTCAGCTGTTGCCAGCTTGTCAAATTCTTCCAAAGCAAGCAGACAGAGAAGCAGTCGCATCAATCACAAAGGAAAAGGTTCCCTCTGGAACACTCTCAGGGCCTCAGCCGGCAGAGTTCATTTTCATCTTGACAAAAATATTGCATAGCTCCGCTCCATGAGCCATCTATGTTTTGTGGAGCTAGAAAGGTTTCTGAATAAAGCTGTACCGTATAACCGCATTTTAATGCTCTCTTGATTACTGCACCATATTGATCATTTTTAAAAAATCTGGTCGCTTCTGCTTCACAAGGCTTTTCACATTGAAAAAAAAATTCAACATAGCAATTATATGACTAGACAAATCAAGCATAAGGATCTTCTTAAAAATGTTTTCACCAGACTTAGCCCCGCCTTCAAAAACTTAGCTGATGCATAGAGTTTTAAACTTCCCGTATGCCATTCCCCACTGATTTCTCCTCCACATTCATCTTAAGACATGGGCACACAGTCCCATTCACCTGCTCCCTGAAGAAACTGTCCTAATCTGAGGAAAGTCCTCCAGCTATTTCACCATTCAAGTCCTATCAGAAGATTCACGGTCAATCCTGCCTTTGGTGAGATCTGATGCCAACACAAGAGGTTCATGCAATGGCAGCAGACTGAAGTCTGCTGCCCAATACTAGAAAGACTATTAGGGTCCCTTCCAACTCTATAATACTTAATGATGTGGGCCAGCTGGGTAAGACTGTGCCTATCATCTGGCAGGCTGGGGTTTGAGACCTGGGTGCTGCAAGACAGAGTGAGCTTTCTTCCTTAGCCCAGCTCCTGCCAAACTAGCAGTTCAAAAGCATGCAAATGCAAGTAGATAAATAGATACCACATCAGTGAGAAGGGAAACAGCATTCTGTGCAGTCATGCTGGCCGCATGGGGAGTCTTCAGACAGTTGGCATTTTGGATGAATTGGGCTTGAGTGCTGAATCCACCAGCTGTGGCTGGTGCTTGTCTAGGCAAGCCTAGGCAAGCCTGGTGCTTGTCTAGGGAAACCTGGCAGCAGGGAAATAGACAGAACTAACAGAATCAAACCAGATTAAGTATCAAACAAGCTATTTGGAGGGGAGCACTGCTGTTCAACCAAGGGCGTCACTAGGGTTCACAGGAGGCCAGCGCGGGACGCCAGTGCATCACCCCCATACATTGAACAGGGCAACAATATGAATGGTGGGCATGGTTATGTGCCATTGCCCCGCCCCACTTTTTTTAGGCCAACTTTTTAATAGAATAAAGATATTTCAAAGTGGTTTGTTTCACTGCATTCTGCTGTAAATTACACATTCAAATGTGTATAACATGATGGGATTATTTCTGCAAACCATCATTTTAGCCATTTAAGTCACAAGTTCTGCCACCCCCTTCCAGGGTGCCTCCTTTCTAACGTCCTAGTAACGTCCCTGATCAGGACCATTTTGGAAGTCTTGTGCTCTCCTGGACTGACCTTCCACTCCAGCCAAGGCATGCTTGCTTACTCCCCAGTAAACACAGCTGTGCAGTTCATATACATTTTCAATGAATTTCAATGCAATCATCAGGGACCTCCTTCTGGGCAATTTGTGGGGGCTTTGTTCATTGGATCTAGACAATTCTGGTGACCTTAGATTCCTCTTAGCCTACCCTTTCCAATGAATTATGGCATGTTTGCATACTCGTGAGCAAAGCCACAATATGGGTTACTTTCATTTTCCATAGAGTTCAATGCATATTTTAGTATTTTGGCCATAACTTTTGATAGGAATGTGCTATTTCAAAATGGACTTGTGCTTTGGATTCTGCTCTTCAGTACAAATCCAATGGTATGTGACATGATGGGGTTTGACACACCACCACAAAGTTGTAATATTTAGGTCCCCCAACAAACGTCACCCCCCTTGGGCGCATCACCAGGTGCAGACCGCACCACCCAAGAGATGCCACTGTGTTCATTTACCATTATAACCACACCTCTTAGCATATATAAATCAGGCAGCAGCCTCTAGGGCCTCTAAATATAATTTGGCAACCAGTGCTATAGGCAATTTAATTTTAACATTTCCTTCCAGCCCCAAAGAAAAGCATAGTGATCTTAAAGTTCATAATTAATTTTGCCTTAATTAATTGAAACAAAAAATAAGTTGTTTCGAACATTTCAAAAGACATTTTTGGACTTCAGAGTGAAACTCAGTGATGCTGCCTGTGAGCTTTCAGCAGTTAGTGTTTTGTTTTTTGCAGGCCCAGCAAAGTGAGGCACGTGTGCAAAACAGCAGCCTGGTACCACCTGCGCCTTCTCTAAGGTTATTAGACACTTCACTCCATCACACCCAAACCAACCTGCCTAACCTTTGCAATTTGTCATCCAGGCACTTCCACTGTACATATAATGAAGTCTCACCTTGTCCCAGCCATAGGCTAATGGTAAAAAATGTAATTCAGTCAGGACTGAAGAGATAATAAAAAAGAGACATCACAAATGAAGAGGAAATTGACTTCTGTATAAGACATCTTGGCTCTCTACCCTCTTCAGCCATTTATTTTGCTTTGTGGTGCCTGACGACTCCGCAAAAGAAAAAGAAACTCTAATGGTTCTGCTAGCTGAATGATGAGTAGCTAGAGGACAGTGCGGAAGGAAAATTAGAAATTAGTTATTGACAGAGTAAAATCGTCACTGTGATGTCACAGGTCGGAAAAGTACATTATGTTGAAAAGTGAGTGGACAGGATAACTAAAGTGAAATTGCTCAATCAACCTCAGGTAAAGGCTAGATTCTTAGAGGATATTTCTAGCCCAGTTGTGTGGGTTGGAAGAGTGGTGGGCAGCCATCCCTATTTATATGCACCTACCAAGGGTTCACAGTATCATCACCATTGCTTAGTTTCTGATCCACCTTCTCAATGCGATATAGTTACACTTGGTTTACTTCTTTCCTGTTTTCCCACAGATTTGTTTTCAATTGTAATTGAGTTGTTCCTAGGAAGCTCTAATTACATTTTCATTTACAAGAAAACAAATGTTTCACGTGGACGTGAACCTATCAACAATTCAGAAAGGCACACATTGTTGTGAAATAGCTTGACTTAATTTGCTAGATCAAAATGAATTTTTAACCATTCATTAATTGTCTGAAATACCAGCAAAACTGCACCAGAAGAACAAAATATTATAAAGCAATCATATTTCAGAAAACATATCGAATTTCTTTAGACCAAGGAATGACAGCCCAATCTTGAGCTGCCAGGTGTGTGAGTTGTCGGTGGTGCCAAAAATGTGGCATCATATTCTCACTGGGCAATTGCCATTGGCTCCAGAGGAGAAGGTAAGTTTTGTTTTCTTCTCCCAGGTAAGGAGAGTAGCTCCTCAATGGGGCTACTCAACTCTGAGGCTGCCACAGAATCAAGGAGTCTGGCTGAAGATCCAGTGGAACTGAGGCTACAATCCAGAGTAACTATGGGACCTTTTACACCGATATAGTTACAGTACCACCTATGGGAAACCTATGGGAAATGAGCAATCCAGAGTATGTGCCTCTTATGTCTTCCCATAGTTACTCTGGATTGTAGTTCCCCAGATTCCACCTGTCATCTTTCTTTTCCACCAGACCATTGCTGCCTTCACCTCATCCTGGGCCCAAAATGTTTTCCCCCACCTTCCACAATATTCCTATTTACTGTTTAGGTTTGCTGTAGAGTGGTGGCACATTGACACAGCCCTAGAACTGGCCCATTGTGGACTCATGCTAGGCTAGCTTTGCACAGAGCCATATTAAGGCTCTCAAATGTGCCTTATGACACATTTGTGACCATATACTCTGGAGGTAAGCCATCATGCCAGGCTCTGCCTTGGCTGGCTCAAGCCAGATCAATGAGCTGTCAAAATTGAAAGAATCTGAAGCAAAAAAGGTTTTCAAGTCCTAACTAGAGCCAAAGGCCAGAATTCAGTCCTAAATGAGGCAGTCTTCCCTGATTTGAAGAGGTAATCAGGTTAACTTGGAGGCAAGGATTTTTTTAAAGTTAGGGTGGGGCAAGTCAATTTTCCAGCTCACATCCAAAATAGATGAGCTGGCCACATCTGGTTTTGGACTGCCATCAGTGATGGGATTCAAAGAAATTAACAACTGGTTCTATGCCTACCTGGCAGCCTCTTTTAAATGGCTATTTTAAAATTTTATATGTCCTATCTCTCGTTAACAACCAGTTCTATAGAGTAGGTGCGAATCTGCTGGAGCCCACCTCTGATTGCCATCCTCCACTCAGTCTTGTGAAAGGACAAGTACATGGGTAGCAAAGGAAAGAAGGCACTGGAGATTAGCTGCTGGGAGATCAGGCTTGAGACCACTGGTATCTTTCTGACATTGCTGAAGGTGGTCTAGAACAGTGGTTCTCGAGTATTTCAGCCCTGGACCCTCTTCTGAGAATGATAATCGGTCCGTTATATGTAAATGCTTTTTTCTCATTTGAGCTACGCCTGGACATGAGGACCTGATGGAAATAATCTCCTCTTCAGCTTAATCAACATCAAATATGTAGAGGTCTTTCTGAGTGTTTTGGAGGCAAATTTTCAAACCTTCCCTATGGCCTATTTTTGGGGTCAGTATTTATTCTAAAAGCATGTAGAGATATACTTACTCTTGTCTTATTTTAGATGCTTTGGATATACTACATTGTTTTCAGAAGCATTTCAGTATTTTGTTTTAATGCTTTTGGTTTTCAGTGCGTTAAATGTGTTGTTAGCTGCCTTTGAGCAGCCATCAAATTTGGAAGGAATAAAAAAATTCAATTATAAAATAATATCAAAACAAAATCTTAAACACACACCCCACAGTATGTTAATGCATCTTTTTTTAATCTTGGCTCTCATAAAAGCCAGTATTTCAAATACGGGTTTCATACGTGACTGCAATGCCATGATACTGAGTGCAGAAATGCAGGAAACTATGACTAGCAGGCTGCAATTTAATGTTTAAACTGGATAGAAAAAAAAGAAGAAAAGAATGCGTTCCTGAGGGCTGTATGTTATTGTGAAGGAATGAAAGCCGAAAACGTCAAACGGAGTGAGCAATCTCAAGGGCCAAGCTAGAAGCTTTCAAAGCCAGGATAAGGCATCTAGTGAATGACAGTGCATGGAACTTTAAAAGGAACATGGTGTGACTCGAATCACTAAGAAGGGCAGATGCAGAGAAGATGAATCTCTTCCGTGCATTCTTCCAATTGCTCTCCTAGCTGTCTTTCTTTGCCTCCTTCCCAAATGAACAGAGAGTATCTTCTTCAGAATTTGGAACGGGTTAGAAATGAGCAAACAAGCAAACACAATTGACAGGTGTTTTTTTTTTTAAAAAAAGAGAGAAAAGTAGAAACATCACAGAGGCAAGAGGGCTTGTCTTGCCTGTACACCCTTCTGGTTTCCTATTATTCTTGACGCCTTTTCATTGTACGGAATCCCACAGGAGCCAGAGTTATTGTTTGGAAAATTCTGCTGGTAGGAGAGACTGAGCCTAAAGGGGGAGGAGTGCCATGCCATCTATATTTCTACCACACTTTCATGAAAAGAATATACCTGGGGTTTGAGGTTGAGGAAGGATACAAATAGAAAATGGTTGCAGCATGGCTGTTTATCAAGACCAGATGCAGGAACTGGTAGTGCTCTCTGTCACCTATTTCTTTTGTGTTCTGATATCCTGAAGAGCCATCATTCTTCAGATCAATTGCATCTGACAGAGTTAATATGAGAAATTTCTCCAAGGAAAAGACTATGCATTTTCTCCACTGCTGGAAAGCTGCATGCATGTTTAGTTGGTATTTTTATGAGATCTTATTGAAATGTAATGTGTTAATGTTTCAGTAGGGAGCTATCTGTTTGAGTGAAGCAGAGCCTTCAAGTGATTTGGCTAAAGTGACAGTAGAAGCAGCAGAACAGACCAAAGCCTTTCCAGACATTTATAACCAGATCATTTCGATCAATCCAGTGATCAGATGGGAGGCAAAGCAGCGAGTTAATAGGCGTGTGTGTGATGCCTCTTTCCAAACTTTCACCCCACTGTTCACAACAAAAAGTGGAGCCTTTGGTGTTTTTTAGCACACTTCAGTTTTATGTAGGAATTCTGAGAATAAAGAAGAGTGATGCAAGGTGCATCACTTTAAAATATATTATTTGTACCAGCAACAAAGAAGGTCAAAACAGAACAGTTCTTTTTTAAATTTCCATTGGCCTTGTCATAATGGTATGGATGACTTCATGCTGTTTTTATGAGCCTCATGGAGATCTTATTGGCAAAAATCCTGTAACCAATTACTAGGAGTGAGGCTGTAATCCTAAGCTCCAGTTAGGCCAGCCTAAGCCACAGAAAAGGTCCTGGGCTGACCTGTCACTTCTGCACCACTCCTGGAGAGGTTTAGGCCAGTGCACAAATGCACTTGCCTCCTTCATCACTAAGAGGATGGGAATACTGATGAGTTGTACCAGCCTAGGTTAGGATTGCACCCTAAGTCCCCTTGCACTTAATGGGACTTAATTCTAAGTATTTATGCCTAGGTTTGTGCTGTTAGAAATGTCACTGTTATCAGATTTAGCATTAGAGCTATGCTTTTGGCTGCACCTGTTTACTCCTCGATGTGGGTAAATAAAAACCTGGCCAGAAGGCCATGCAAATAGTCACAGATGGCTGGGAGGTGGAAAAGCTCTGCAAAGTGAAATACATAAAATCAGACCAGAAATCAACTTAATGAAGGTTAATTGTAATGAATACAAATTAGACCAGTGACTTTCAAACTGTGGGTTGCAAACCCATTCATTTTTGTCATTTTATTTTTTCTTTTAAAAATAATTTTATTTTATGCAAATAATTTTATTCTATGCAAAAAGTGCATTACATAGATATAATATTATAAGTTACATTCAAAAAAAAGAAAAAAATGTATACGTGACCAAAAATAATCAACGTTATCAACACACTTTGTGTAGCTAAATAAAAACCTGGCCAGGCAGCCATGCAAATAATCACAGATGGGAGTGGGCATCTTTCCTTCCAGTCAAGTCTTTATGAAGTCATAAGGGCACAGAAAATCAATTTCTATTGGCTGGATATAAGCCCCCAAACAGCATGCAAATAATTAAGAATTACATACATGTCAATAAAAATCAAAGGTTGCTGTTAATCTTTATAATATTAATTTTTCTATCCCTAAAGCTTGCAATAACAGGACATGACAACAACATATGTGTAAGTGAAGTATTCAAACTCAAACACAGTCAACATTTAGATCCATTGCTAATTCCTTTTAAACTTAACCTCCTTGGTGTTCAGTATATTCGAAAAATATTTTTGCTGCTATTAAGCTATCTAAAGTTTAATAGATTTTGCAAAAATACTGTTAAATGTAGGTTATTTTAATAGATTAGAATGATACTATCATGGTATGTGACTTCTTTGGGGGAATGTTAACAGCACTTTATTTTCAACAGTCTACTGTGTATACGTTTTCAACAATGCAAGTCAATGGAGTGTACTACTGAATAAGTGTGGATAGAATTGCAACCTTTGGAATGTTTTTAAACAGTGATTGGGAGGGTTGAGAGGATTCTTAAATCATTTTTAAACATATGTGTTGTAAACTGAGGCTGCAATCCTAATCTCCAGTTAGGCCATCCTGAATCCTGCACAGACATCTGCTTGCTTCCCTATATCAGCGCAGGAATGGGGAGACTGATGAGTTATGCAGGACTAGGTTAGGACTGCACACTTAGTTTGATTTTTTTCATATAGAGGTGTTGAAAATTTTCTGCTTGATGATGTTCTTCCCAGTCATGCCATCTCTTCTAATGTTATGGCATCATTTCCAGTAGGTCCCTACAGAATTGTCATTCTAAAAAGTGGTGTTAACATGTTTAAGAACCACTGAACTAGACTTTAAAAGCTAAACATAGAGCACAGTTCTAACCATGTCTACTTAAAACTAAGCCCCATTATGTTCAATGCATCTTACTCCCAGGAACGTTTCTTTAGGATTGCAGCCATATACAACTTGTATCTTAAGAATGTTTAATTCCATATCCACAGTACAAAATCAAACAATGCAGGGAATCTGTTCTTTGAAAGCTTATTTCATCTTAAACATGTACATGGTAAACATAACACAGAAGTTAAACAAGCAGTGTAGACAGCACATTTGGCTTTCATATGGTCCACTATGCAGAACTAATACCACACTCTGTTCGGCCTTCCGTTTCCTTCCTATGCAAGCTCATTCTCTCGGAAGTAAGCAACAGGCTGGGATGCTTCCACAGGCTTTTCAGCCTGTTTAACAAATGTCTCAGTTGGCCAAGTGGCCTCTGTTATTTTATTTTTCTAGTCCATTATCATAGAAAACGGGAACTGAGAAGCTTCAGCAAACTTAAATGTCAAAAGGCTGGAGCATCTGTTCGAGATTGTAGGGTCATTATCATATTGGCTTGAATCTTGGTCAAACTTTTCTAACTACCCTGAGCAGCGTCCCAAATGACTGATATTTACATTTTCAAACCAGATGAATTTCATGAAAAACCTTCTGTGAACAGGAAAGCAAAAAAATATTGTCAAGGAAATACGGTTGTTTAAGAAACATTCATTAACAATGGTAATTTCTTTTGTATTTTCTACACAATTTTGTAACTAAAGAAGCATTTAAAACGGGACTTTGGCTGGCTCCTGTTTTTCTAGCTCTGTTTACCAAACAGCCACATATTATGGCCAACCAGCCACATATTATGGCCAACCAGCAATTTGCAAATATCTGGGTTCTATTGCCTTCCTAGAACTGCAAAACCAGTGGGAGTTGTCAAACACTCAACAAGCACAATACAGTACATGGGAATCAGGCACAATCAGGTGGGTCACAAATGTTGCAGACTATAATACAAAAAAGAAAGAGAAACTATTATATCTGCCGTATTAATAGCAACAGTCTTTGGGCTTTATATCTTCTCTGTGAACTTTTCCAGGCTATCCAGGCTATGGAATTTTATATGGTGGTGAACCATGTGCTTGAGAAAATCTTTGCAAAATGTCCTTTTGTCTGGCTCATAATTTCAAATAACTTTGCACAACAGCCTTCTAGCTTAAGAAGAGGTCACTCTGTTAAAATTATCCTCTGTTTAACAAAAAGCAATATTCTGTTTATCCTTTTTTTGCTCACAAATAGCCAAACAACCACAGAACACAAATCTTATCACATTATAACTCATGTCTTGGAAGCAGAAGCATTTCTTGGGCAGAATTTGAATGGCAGTTGCCCTGAGTTCAGGGTGAACATATGCCACAACCAAGAAAGAGAACGAGGCCCCCCAAATGTAGGTCACCCAAGAAAAATGGTAGATATGAGAATAAAAGCTAAAAACAATCATAAAAATAGCTCTCATGTGGTTCATTTAAACACTATAATACTATTGCATTCAATTTATTATATATAATTTATTAATTACAAGACACCTACATGCTGCCTGCTCACAAGGAAATGTAGGACAATTAACTTTTTTTCTAGGACACAAGGCTGAAAAAGAGGACATGTCCTGGAAAAAGAGGATATATGTTTACCCTGCCTGAGCCCCATGCCAGGGAGGCCCATGACCAGGGTGACCATATAGATTGGAGAACAGAGTACCTCCACCTTTAAGCATTGCATAAAAGAGAGACTTTAGGTAGGTGCTGCTTTTTTAACCCTTCTATGATGAGCCAAACCTGCCTTAATTACCTCTTCCATGCAATGGTTAAAGTGATTGTGGATTGCACACATGGGCCCTCAACTCAGCATTCATCCCCAGGTATGTTGACTCAAGTCTGCCTGTGTCTGGGGGTGCTTGCTTACTGTTTTTGCAGCATGAAAAAACCTCATGAGGCCATCATTCAGACTGGCTGAGCAGCAGGGAGCCATGAGGCAGAGAAGGGCTAGTGCTTCCTTTTCCAACCAAGGGTGAGCCAAGACAGGGAGACCTTGACTTGAGTGTTTTTCAGACAATTCCATGTGCATAACTCATGAGTCATCGAGTCAGTGAAAAAATGCACATTTTTGCAACTTGAGACCAAGTCACTTGACTCAAGTTCCCATCTCTGATTTATTTACCATCAGTACATTTATACTTACCGTCTACAGTTTGCCTACAGTTCACCCTACCCCATCACCCACCATAGGTCTCAGCTGCACCTTTTTAGCATTGCTGCATGCTATAGCATGGTGGAGGAAAGGAATGAGCTGACATAACCTTACAGAACTGAAATAATGAAAATTATGGCTGGCTTATCCATTAAAACTCAGCATTAAGATGATTTGGGGGATTTTACTTATTTTGACCCACTGGTGGCTTATACTGATGGTTACGGCATGCATTTTCATGATTGAAAATCCAAATATTTTGTGGTGTGATGTAGGCAGCTGAGACCATATAGTTGAAACAGTAATCTAAACTAATCTAAGCCAGTTGGATAGCATTCTGAAAGTAAGATAAAGATGTCTCCTCATTGACCACAGAATTATTTCTCTCTCCCCCCATTCCCTCAAAATGAGCTTTTTCCAAAATCCATTAACCCTCTTCATGGTGAAAATGAAATTCTTGAAGCCTGTAGTTACTTTCATCTTAATGCACATCCAATTATTTTAAAGAAAAGAAGCGGATTACAAATAGTCAAAAGACTGATACAAAACACCAGGGAAAAATTCGAGAAGAGGGGGAAAAGGGTTAGCAAATCTCTGTTGCCATATATTACACTTAAATGGAAAATCAGCAGAATGGCACATTGTGACACAGTTAATGGGAAATGAAACTCATGATCAGAAATGAGAAATGTATGTTGCTTTGGAGGTTGCACACCGGAATGCAAATCAGCCTCATGCTGCAGTGAATGTGTGACTGAGTGGTGCAGTGTCATCTGGAGAGCGCTCTTGATTACTGATTAAGCAAGAAGAGCTGCAGATGTGCATGGACTCTAAATAAAATGCCAAATTGAGATGCGGTTTGTTGTACAAAGTCAGCTTATCTGAGAGGAGGAAAACTTTCTGTAGTCTCCAGGATTTGCTCTTACATCCCACCAATAAAGAAATGAGACAACAGCATTGGAATTCAACTTGGGCCACTTGGATTGAACTTTTCAAATATATAAACTATAGCAGGGCCTGCCTAAATTTCCTTAAGGTTGGGCAGTTGAGGGAGACAGTTCCCATCATCTGCTACCCCCTGCAGTTGCTGGGTGTACCATCTGTCTCTAACCCTGAGTCCCAGCATTGGCATGACCTGCTTATCATCATGGACTCCAAGGGGTCAGGACATCTGGGGGGGGGGGGGTTGAAGAATGGGTAGTACTTTAGCTGCCTTCAAGCCCAGGCCAATCAAGCATATTCAGCCTTCACCCCTCAAGTCAAGCAAGCAAGGTGTGAGTGGATCTGCACCTCCCCTGGACAAGGCTGCTTTGGAATGGACACCAAGATGACCCATTGCCTCCGACCTTGCACGATGCTACCAAAAGTGGTAATACATGTAGTATTAAGCCCCCCAGCCCTCTCCAGGCTGGGGTAGGTGAAAAAACATCTAGCCCAAGGCCAATCTGAACTGATAGCAAAAAAAAATTCTACCCAACTTTCAACCGAACAGCCTGAAAATATGAGGATGGGCAGGGCAAAGCGCTAAGGTGCAACTGAGGGAAGACCAATGATCCCTGCTTAGATGCTGCCCTCCCAGCCACCCCATGAGACCCAATAGAAATCAGCTGCAGTGTGAGCAATATGCTATAGCTTTTCTGGAAATCAGAGGAATGGCAGGCAATGTAAATTCTACATTTACGAGTACTGCAGGAGACCTGTTGTGTTGTACCGAATAGACAATTGTATTGGTGTGTGAAATCAGTAAGCCTCTTTCTTTTCATTACACCTCACTCACCCCAACCTTCTTATCTGACTTCTAGATGTAGTAGTAGGAGCTTTAATCCCCTGTACTGTGACACTGTTGAATACTCTAAGCAAGGTGGGAACAAAGTAGGGAAAAGTTGTAACTGAAGCAGAAGAACTTCAATTTTGAACATGCCAAATAGTATAACAGCAAAATAGGCTGACCCATTTATATATAATACATTCTTACTGAGTCCTACTGCCATGGCTAAAGTACATGCTACAAATTTGCATGTAAATATAATTTACATGAGTCTGTACCTTCCAGTCCTATTCCCTGTCTTCCATTCTGAAGTTCCAGTGGTTGTATCACTGGTAAGAAGAGACTGAATTTATGTCACATCTTGTAAGCTTCCACCTCCAGCTGAAACTCACAGTTCTTTGCAAGATCCCAGCTCTTTGCAAGTAAATTAAGGGCACAATCGTGAGTTGCCATTAATCAATGCATATCACTTGTGATGGACTACTGGTGTAGCAAACATGCCATAAAATATGTTCATGGCAATGCAGAATTCAGAGAATCTGGTGCAAGGAAGCCCTCAATGGCTTCCCTGGTCCCCATAATTCATATGTTAAATACATAAAAATATCACTTCAAGATTTACCAAACCTTTTTCAGCCTAAACTGACATTTATCCACAAAAGACATGGATGGATAGGCATGGCCTCTGTGGGGCTCAGATGAGCCTATGTAGGTAAGGCTTATCTGCCCCATGACCTCTAAAGTGTGGGGCATCTTCTATACCCATAATTTCCCATATCCTAAGGAGGGTTCTGGAACAGAACCCCCACAGATACTGGGGCACACCTCTACACCACTCTGAGCTCCTAGGAGAAAGAAAGCACAGGATAAACTTGACTATAATAAATCACAGTCATTCTTGGTAAGTGATTTAAAACAAAAGGTCAAGAAAGTTACCTAGAATATTCCACATTTGAAATTAAACTCATGCATAATATCATTTTGAGCATGTGAGAAAAAAAGGAATTACGAGAATGATCACTATGGAAGAGAATTTTGATGAAGTGACACTTGAGTAATTAAAATTAATTATTCACAGCATTCAGATTTTGAAGTGGAGAATAAGTGCCTGATTAAACTGTCAGCTACAGAGTCATAAACTGATTGACATGTATCAAGGCCTACTGTAAAAAGATCTTAAAAAATAATGCAAGTGAAATCACTAACATACAGCAAAAGCATGAAAGAATACATTTTAGTTGCAAGTGAATGTTTGCTACTGTTTAAACAACAATTCGGTTTAATGTCTAACCCATAATAAAACATTCAACACTATTGTGCTTATGTCAGAGTGACCAGATGCTCAAACCTCAAAAGGAGGACAAGGGGCACAATCCAAGCTGGGCTGCCCCAACTGCGGTGTTCTGTATCCATAGCAGAGAGTTATGTGAAATCCAGAGAGTCAGGAAGCCTGGGCTGCCCTAGCTGATACAGAGCATGCTAAGTCAGTGACAGCTGGGGAGGGCTTGCTCCTGAGGAGACCCCCCTCAGATCACACTGAACAAGGAACAGCTCTGGTACTTGCCTTAGAAGGAGTCCCTGATGAGATGCCAGTAGTCTCTATAGGAAATAAAAGGGGCTTCTTGGAGTGGCCTTCTGTATACCCAGGTTGGTGGGCTGCTGCAGTTTGTTCCATATCCTGAGGTTGAGAGGCAGAGGTTGCAGCTAGGCTGGCCAAGAACTCAGATTTTTGGTCAACACTGCCATTCTTACTCAGGCCTTATCATGGACCCCTATGGGTCTACTCATTACTATACTTGCTCCTGAGGTGGTCTAACTCTGAGGAGCTGGAAGAGGGCATTTCTGCCCTGGAAACAGGCTCTGGATACAGAGTACCTGCTCTGCCCTAAGCAATGTTAAACATGCCCTCAACAGGCCTCTCCTGAGCTGCCTAGGCTGCCCCAGTTAGGGCAGAGCAGGTCCACTTATCTTGGGGCACCCTATGTTGTCTTGCTCTGCCCCAAGCCTTTTCCAGAGTAACTGGGGTGGAGTATTTTGCAGTTGCTCCACCCCAGTGATAGATAGGGCAACTCAAGTATTACTCTGGATTGGGCTGTTAGTCTTGGATTCCTCTCAGCCTGGCCTTTCCAGAGGACAATGGCACATTTGCCTACTCATGAGTAAAGCCATGATATTGGGCATTTTCACTTTCCCATAGAGCTCAATGCATATTTTTGATTTTAGCCTTTTGGCCTTAACTATTGATAGGAAGGAGATATTTCAAAACTGAGTTTTGCATTGGATTCTGCTACCCAATACAAATCGAAAGACATATGACATAATGGGGTATTTCACACCGTTGCAAAGTTCCAAAATGAAGCCAAAATGGAGGACAATCTTTTTGGAGGATACCTGGACAGGAGACTAAAAAGAGGACAAATCCAGAAATTTCTGGTCATATCGTCACCCTGGTTTATGTCTCAATTGTTCATACCATAATATAGCAATCTTTTTCCATTTATTCTCCATAAATGTTAATTATTTCACCAAATCATATTTTAAGAGACTGAAATAGACTTAATGAACAGGAGAACCATCACTGAAATTGTTTATACATTATTATTACAGCTTTTGTATAATTTCTGGTGTCTGCAAGAAAAAAATTAAAGTCACTAAAAAAGTGCCATGCTCAAAGGCCTAAATGAAACATTGAAGATGAAAATGCAATCAGTACATTTAAACATCACAGGTTTCATTCCACAGATTGCCCTCCAAAGTAACCCTCAGCATCCCATAACCATTGTAAAGGAAACACAATGATCTGGGTATAATAATTTCAATTAATTTGTTCAGCAAGGCCCAAGAAGCACTTAGGCTGAAGTACACAGTCTGTTTTTCAGGATATAATTCATCAGTTCACTACTCTGGACTAGCACCATCACAGTCAGCAAATAGAGGAAGGATTAGAGAAAGGTCTGGAATGAGTAAGGGCTTTCACTTGAATGTGTATTATCCAAAGATCTTTTAAGCCTGAAAAAGACTAAGATGACTGTTGAATTATTTTACAGTCAACTGTTCGATAGGTGACTTGGTTGAACTTGCCCAGATGGCAGGCATGGAAAAGGATCATGAACTATGTCAACCTCCTAATAATTACTGCATTAAATTTTAACATTTTGCTGTCCCATATCAGTTTGTAAAGGTGCAGGTGGCAATACAATTGAGCAAATAACTGATGACCCACAAACTTAATAAATCAATCCTTGGACTAAATCCAGCTGATTTAGCCCTAGTCAAGTACAAAATTGATTTAAATCTAAAACTATTTTTTTTGAACCAAGTTACATGATCTCTTCCATTTAGCTGATCTGATATTCCTTACAGTCTTCTTGTGCATATACTGGAAATCTAGTTTTCATGGGAAGGATGCCTAAGAGATTTGCACTCTACAAAATTCAGCCCAACCTTCATTTATAATGCTCCACAGTCTTACATCTTGAATGGAAGTGCTAGTTGTGCAGTATTCTGAGCCTTTCTTTATTCTTTATTATGTTATGCTATATAAAACAAGCTGCTTCAGTCTTCTCTTCCTCCTAGTTTCAGCTGCAAGGGTACTGTGCTGGGGA
Source organism: Cryptoblepharus egeriae (assembly GCA_030015325.1). Classification (NCBI taxonomy): domain Eukaryota; kingdom Metazoa; phylum Chordata; class Lepidosauria; order Squamata; family Scincidae; genus Cryptoblepharus; species Cryptoblepharus egeriae. The sequence goes on along the minus strand of JAREYC010000002.1, from coordinate 83,834,862 downwards.
GAATTGTGGACACCAAACATTAGGCCAAAACCTTCACCAAGTTTGGCCTGAATAGGCTGATTCATTTCTACTCTCCCTCTGGAAAGTTGATATTTCTACTCCAAATAGACACAAGTTTCAGAAACAGATTTTGAATGAATATATTTCTTAAAGCTTCCAGAAGAAATTTCAGAACAAAACATGGACTTCCTGTCTGTCAAATTACTGCACCATTTTAATTACATGGCTGTTATTCTCAGAGATTCAGATCTAGTTTGAAACACAATTATTTTGTAAAATGCATGATTATATCAATCAGCTGCTATTCTATATGAGCCAAACCGTATTTATTAAAGGTGGCATCATTTATCTTCATTTTCTAATTCATCAGAATGTTTCACTATCATTTTTTCCCAGTTACTGTAAATGTGTAACACGACAACTTAAAACACTCATTAGAAAGGTGACCTGTTTGGGCATTCAAATTAAAAAGCATTAACTTGATATGTGTATTATACATTGAATTGAAATATCAGTTGAATGGTTCTGTTTGTTTGGATCCTAACAAGTTGATTTCACTTCAGTTAAAGAAGGTCAAAGAGAAGCATGACAGTTACATCCATCTCACCAGAACCTGCTGTAGCTCAGCGAGCTGCCTTGTTGCAGATGCAGAGGTTTAAGCACAGCTTGCTCCCCTAAGTCACTTTCTGCAGCCGGCAGGCTATTTCAGAATTACTGAAACCTCAGTGAGTTCACAGGGCAGATGATAGCCCTTGGGGCAGCATGACAGGTTGGTCTGCTGGACAATTTAATTGAGCAGCAATGATGTAGACCATATGCTGCCCATGATAGAATCATGACTGTTCTGGGACTGGTGTCGCACATCCCTTTTGGCCTATGATCCTGATATGTGCTGAACTATTACCACAACATAATTCTCAATGACTTGAGCAAGGTAATTGTAAAAAGCCATTTCACTGTAGGATCCAGGTATTTTAAAGATTTGCCTACATTCCAGTAGCGTATGGAGAGTGGATATTAATTTGCTAATCTCTTATATAACCTTTTGTAACAATTAAAGTCTTAAATACCTTAAATTGTATTCTTTTTTACAATTATTTCTTATTAATTATCTTTTCTCTCCCCAAGTTTCTTCCTTGAATTTTATTAATATTTGCTGGGGGAAGGGAGGTGGAACCAGTAGAGCTCTGTTCCTCCAGATCCATTGCCTCCTTTGAAGAAGGTCTTTGCAACGAGCCCTTTATCTGCACCAACTGGAGAATGCTCTTAACACCTCTTCACTTCTCCATATTTGTCAGTGTTCTTTACTCCTCCATATTTCTTGTTCCTCTTCATTTCCCTCTTCCTTTTCCATTCTGGGGAATAGAAAAAGGGGGAGAGGTAGATGAAAGTAATTGGACTACAGTGGGCATCTCCCTTCTCTGAACATAAGAACTCACAGATTCCTTCCTGAGGTGGCCATCGGCCTCATGGATGGACCAGTCCTGCAACTACAAGAAAAGAACCAAGAGAACCAAACAACCTTGAAAGAAAAATCAGGCACACAGACACAAAAAAGCAACTTATACGTATATAACTTAACAAAATAACAAAACCCAGATTCTACTTTTGTTAATTCAAAGTGGTAGAATGGAATAATGGCTGTAGCTAATATTTATGCTGTGGTGTATAAGGAAAAAAGGATGCACTGATCAACTGCAGTGTGCTTCATTAATTTAAAGTCAGTCTCTGAAACATGTTCCTCAAAATCAAAGTGATTTCACATTTTTGAAACCAAGCAACCAAGTTTTTGCTTTTGCTGTGAAAAAAGAGAAGCAAAAAATATAATTGGATTGACTTCTACTATTCATCACCAAAGAGTAACACATGATGAGAAAAGAAAAAAAAATACACCTTCAGTAGCATCTTTGATTCCTGACAGAATCATAAACATTTTTAGTTGGGGACAATCTGAGAATCCCATTCTGAATGGCTCCTGGCAAATTAGAGGGGGTCATTTATAACATGTCTGTTCTATAAAGGAAAACTTGAAAAAATTCTATATATCCCGAGAATCACAAAAACCTAACAAAAAAGATTGTCCCCAATGAATTCAGAAGTCTGGTTTTCTCGTTTCGATTTTGATCAACGAGAAGCTCTAAACATTTGGTTTAGTTGAATAGTCATGATGAATTAGAAAGAATGCATGCATAGGGAATCCTTATAGGATCAAGTCTTCTTGTATTAGGCTTGAAGGCACCTAACCCCAGCTCATGAGCTCAACTTCAGATTTAATTCTAGATGTCCTTCCCTTCTTGCACACGTGAATAAATAGGAAAATGATTTCCGTTAGAGAAATCTCCAGTCTCAGCAGAAATGCAATCATCACAGTGCCTAACTGTTGTGTGTACACTTTCTAACTCAATTTTCTCAGCATTATTTAGACACGCTCTGTGCTTAAGCCTGATGGAAAGCCTTTCTACCCATACCAATTAACCTAACCCTGCAACTGCAACCAATCCTGTTGCCCTTGATCTTTCCTTGTTCTGTTCTCTTATGCACTGTCTGTCTGGTTTATATTTCAGACTGGGTTGTAAAAAAAATTTCTTTTCAAAACAGCCTTGTATAGGTGTTTAGGAAACAGCAGCACCTGGTAGTACAGAAAAACATCATTCTTCATCACTAGCCTCACTTAGGTTATCTTTTAATTCACAATGTGTTGAATTTCTATAGGTCTGGCTACAGATCCTATCGGTGAAGATGTGCATAAAAATTCAATCACCTTTCCCCCCTGGATAAGGCTCTCAGTAGTGAAAATGATGTACGTTTCCATACAGAATAACTGAAACTGAATCCAGTGATGCCACAGAGTTAGAAAGATTCCATTTCCTAGATATCCAAAATCATTATAAGCAGCATGGATAATGCAAATCAAAATTATAACCATGGCTGCTGTTGGGAACTACAATTCCCAGGAGCAATTACAGGACACAGGTGCACAGCAATGTCAGCATACCAACATTAATTGCTGAGAGAAAGCAGATTCAGGAAGAAATGAACTTTTTCTCCCCCCCCCCCCAAAAAAAACCAACTTACACACTGAACTGAGAAGAGTTCACCCATTATTTACCATCTTTTCACATGCTTTATTTTGATTATACAATATTAAATTCCACCTGCATGGCACGTATTAAAAATAAATCAGAATGGGATTCCAGTGTCTGGTATCGGAGAAACAATAGCAATTTCTTCCACCAATCTGTCCCTTTGCATTAATCAGTGGCAGAATTTATAAAAGAGGTTACTGACTCAAGGCTCATTCTTATCCAGCTTTCCAGCACTGATGTCAACAGGACATGTGCTGCACCCTGAAGTGAGGGGGTCATCATAGAAGACAGTCCTTACCTTGGGCAGCATTGCAGCTGCATTGGCCCACATGCTGCTCATAAGACACACTGCAGTGACCAGGTGACAAGCGGTGCTGGTGTTGAAGCCAACACCAGGCTTCTGCACTGGTGACATGATAATAAGTAAGGATGTGAGGCATGTTTCCCACCAAATGGTGGAAAAGTTTTTTGAGGGGAAGGGGAGTCGGAAAGGGATGAAACTGAGCAGGGGGAGAGTGAGATGTAGGGAGGTCTTAGGCTCAGGGACAGTGACAGAGGCTGCTTCTGAATCTTATCCCCTCTCCTTGGAGCTCCAAGTAGACCCAAAAGTTTTCTATTGCCCCACAGTGGTGCATCAGCAACCCCAAACTCACACTGGATGGAGCACAAGCAAGTCAAAATGCCTGCTCCAGCATTTGAGGATTGTGCATCATTCTTTTCTCTTATGTTACATTTATATCTCAGTAACCTTGTGAGGCAGGTTAGGCTCCTTCATGGCTATGTAGGAAACTGAACTTCCCTCTCCCCAGTCCAATACTTGAATTGTCTCGCATCTTGGTAGTGACCACCACCCAGTGGCCTTGTGTCCTGGAAAAAAAATCATCATTTTCCTCATTTTCCTAGTGAGCAGGCAATATGTAGTGTGCTTGTAATTCATAAATTATAGGTAACTAGCGAAAAGCGTACCTGCGCTGCGGGAGTAAAATCCCCTGTATGCCATCCCCCATATGCATCAACCCCCAATCACATCAACCCTCATGCACAACTTCCCCCATGCACAACTTCCACAATGCACAACTTCCCCCATGCACAACTTCCTCCCATCCACAACTTCCCCACACGTGCAACTTCCCCCATGCACATCAACCCCCCATGCACATCAACCCCCATGCACATCAATCCCCCATGCACAACTTCCCCCATGCGCAACTTCCCCCATGTGCATCAATCCCCCATGCTCAACTTACCCCATGCACATCACCCCCATGCATATAAACCCCCATGCACAACTTCCCCCATGCACTACTTCCCCCATGCGCATCAACTCCCCATGCACATTAACACCCATGCGTATCAACCCCATGCGCAACTTCCCCCATGCTCATCAACCCCCCATGCACATTAACACCCATGCGTATCAACCCCCATGCGCAACTTCCCCCCATGCGCATCAACCACCCATGCACAACTTCCCCATGCGCAACTTCCCCCTATGTGTATCAACCCCCATGCTCAACTTACCCCATGCACATCAACCCCCATGCGCATCAACCCCCCATGCACATAAACCTCCATGCGCAACTTCCCCATGCACATCAACCCCCATGCGTATCAACCCCCATGCACAACTTCCCCCATGCACAACTTCCCCCATGCGCAACTTCCCCCATGTGTACCTTCCCCCATGTGCATCAACCCCCCATGCGCAACTTCCCCCATGCGCACCAACCCCACATGCGCAACATCCTCCACAGTGCAACCTCTTCCTCCGAACAACATCCCCCAGTGCACCGGACATTGAGCACCAAACTGGCTGGATGTTATTCAGTCTCCCATGTTAAGTATAGGACAGAAACACGTTGCCCCCTTTTCAGCCCCTGAAGGGTTAATTTCTCCAGATGGTTCTTGGTGGGTGTTCAGGTGACAGAAGAAACTCCCAGAATTCCATGCTTCAGGCCCAGCAGTTGGGGCAGAATGTTGAGGAGTCAGCAATTCTCAATGCAAAGTATAGGAAGGAAAACGCGTTGCGCCCCTTTTCACCCCCTTCCCGTTGGAATTTCCAAAAACTGGTTCTTAGTGCACCCCTCTGTCACGGAAGGAACACCCACCCCAAATTTCACGCTTCTAGGCCCAGCGGTTTTGGCAGGGCGGTGATGAGTCAGTCAGTCAGTCAGTGAGTCAGTGAGTGACTTTTCTCTTTTATATATAGATAGATAGATAGATATAGATGACTTTTCTCTTTTATATATATAATATTTTTAAATTTAACAATAATCAATATTTAACACTCAAAATTTAACAGTCAATAAAATGAGTGTTTATATTAACCTCTTTAAAGCTTTATGTATGTATGTAAGTATGTATGTATGGGCACAATCCAGAGTAACTACAGGGAGTCCTTGCCCCGGTGTAAGAACAATTTACGCTGGATTGCAATATGAATTTCCCATAAGTTTTCACTAGGTGGTGCAGTAACTACGGGTGCACATAATGTCTCTTATGTGCTCTCATAGTTACTCTGGATTGTAGGGTAAGAGTGTTTTTAACCCACATGTGAACCCTTGTGACGCCCCTGGTATTTTGGGGGCGACATGTCCTCTTTTCTGGTTATGACATATGGTCAATCTGACAATAGCCTTCTTGGAATTCATAAATTATATGTATTAAATTATATGAAATATTTTTAAATGTAATATTCAGTAATTACAGCTGCAATCCTAACCACACAATCCTGGGAGTAAATACTCTTGAACTCAGTGGGACTTACTTTTGAGTAAACATGCTTAGGATTGCATAGTTAGTCTTTAAGCACATGGAAGCAATATACATGAGGGTTTTGAGCTTTTATTTTTTAATGTTCTACACTTTTCTTGAGCGTTCTACACTTTTCCAGCCATGACATCACTTCTGGTGCTGGGCTGATCCTGGACCACAGTGGGTCCCACGCTAGAAGGTTTGAGACCCTGCAATTGGTTGTTAGAAGGATGGCACCCTTGAAGGGGTGACACCACTAATGACCAAAATGGCTAAAAATCATGGTTTTTTAGGAATAATCCCATCATGTTACATACCACTGGATGTGTAATTTACAGCAGAATGTAATGGAACAAACCACTTTGAAATAAATATATTGTATTAAAATGTGTGGCCAAAAACAAACAGAGGTGGGGCAATAGCACATAACCACACCCACCACCCAGGTTGTTGCCCCGCCCACTGCATGGGGGTGACATGCTGGCCTCCTGCACCGGGTGACACGAACCTTAGTGACACCCCTGCCACCACCACACTGTAACATTGAATTTCATGAGTTCACTGCACCAGGTGCAGAAATATTTTCCTTCGTCTTGAACGTAGTTAATTATTTTAGGCTGTCAGCTCTCAGACTCCATCCCTTCTCCCTTCTGTTTGGCTTAACTCTTCAAAAATCCTCATTGGGAAGAATGTTTTGAGCTCCCAGAGCTCCCACAATTTCTACCCAATTGTCCAGAGCCAAAACGCCTCGTGAGTAAGAAGTCTGGTTAGAGCGCTAAAGGCAATCTATAAGACAGCCACAATCAAATGTGTGAGCAACTGTCATTATATATAGCCAGCCTGACTCATTGCAGGCAGAGTATTTTTGAGGCTATTTAAAACCTTCAACAACACCATACACACTGAAGTTGCCACTCAGTTTTACTCACCATTACAATGTTACAAGAAAGTGTCTTGATGCAAGAGCAAGGATGTTTGTTTTTGGCTGCAATCCTAACCACATTTTCCTAGGAGTAAGTACTATTGAACACAATGGGACTTACTTTTGGGTAGACATTCTTAGGATTGCATTGTTACACTGGAAAGCCAGAAGGCAGTATACATTTGTATGCTAAGTCTATTTTTAGAATGCATACAAACGAAGGGTTCATTTATGACATATTCTTCATTTCACACATATAACCTCCATATTTATTATGCAGCATATTTTCTGTCTCCATATTTATTATGCAGCACCCATGGCCAAACAGACAATTAAATACCCCTCAGCTCATGACCAACTACTAAATGGTCCTTCACTGCCAGAAGCACTGGAGTGAAGGGACAAGTCTGATGAGATGAGAAGATGCTCACATGTTCAGCCATCAAGATCTGTAAAAACAAATTAAATGCTAATTCAGGCACAAACAGGAAGAGGACTTGGAGATATTGATGAGTCCCTACGATGCAGAAATCAATTCAGGTTCTGAACTGGGCTGACAGCATCTGGTGACAACTTCTGACAGATAAGGACTGACCCTGTGAATCATAATGCAGCTCTGATTAAAAGAAGGAGAACTGATGGGAGGTATTGCCTGACAACCTTTCCATTGATTCTTTTTTTAATGTTAATGTGTGACATATTTGTAGACATGTATACTTAGCATTGATTGCCTTTCATGAGAGGAAAGCTCAGGCAAGTAACATAACTTTGGAACTGGACTGATGGCCAGAGGCCTCAGATCCCGCAAGTCACAAGGTGGACCACAATTTGTCATGGTCATCACCCTTGGGCCTGTCAGCCTGGCTGTACAGAAACCATTACTGGCTTTTTTGGAAACTTCCATGAGTTGATGCATTTTGGTTATACTGGACCTTGTGCGAAAGAAAGCCACATCCTGGGAGTTTCCAGAGTTGGAGTAAAAGAAGTTGTTAGTGACATAGAAGGGTGTCCAACACCAGCTACCCTCACTAACTCCTCTCCTCCTGAGCTAACTGCCTCACCCTAGTGATATGAAAAGCAATAGAAACACTGTTTTGGCCAGGAGCTGAGCATAAATAGTCATCAAGTCATCAAAGAAAGTTCCTTGATTATCTCACATCACAAAAGATCCCATAGGAGTCAGTGGTGGGCAGCAGCAGGTTCGCACCTACGCTATAGAACCGGTTCTTAACAAGAGATAGTACATATAAAGTTTAAAAATAGCCATTTAAAAGTGGCTGCCAGATGGACAGAGAACCGGTTCTTAATTTCTTTGAAGCCCATCGCTGATAGGAGTCCATGAATAGAAAAGCTGGATCACCAGATCTGATGTGTTCCTCATTCATTTCCATCTGTTTGCTTTGCTGACATTGTGATTGTTCATTTGATCTACCATGGAACAAATGCATTGTAGTTGCTACCCAAGAACCCGAGTGCCAAGCACAAAACAGGACTGGTAATGGACTACTCCGTTGTCTTTAGAAAACCTTTTCTTCTCTTTCCTTCCTGAAGATTGCTGGTACACTGTCTGCTTTTGCACTACCTCATTTGAACTGTTCAGTGGATCTCCTCACCTCCTGAAGGTCCTCTGACCTCAACAATAAAAGTTACACAATTTCCCATCTAATGGAGAAATTGAAAATGATGTTTTAATACTTTATGAGGCATTGAGGGAGGGTAAGTGCAGGCAAGTCACACTGTTCCAGCACAGATTAGGATTATACTGTAAAAGAAGGAAAGCTGCCTCTCTTGTTTGCATTTTAATTTTTATAGACTTTCAGTTGCAAATCCCTGGGCTGATAGTTTAGGATGGAATTACAGTTGGCACATAATTACACTGTTTCTCTTTAAACACATTCATCTCTATATATTTTTTTGCTATTGAAGGTTATTGTTTGTCAGAAACAGCTTTATGGTGAGCTAAGTAGTAACATTATTTTTAAGAATATCATCGTGGGTGTTCATACAGCTTTTCCCCTTAATTATCTAAGAAGCAAACATTATGGTAAGAACTAATTAATTAGTACATCTTTTGTACAGGTAGACAGTGTTTAGATAAAATTAATAACTATGCTTATGTGTCACTTCAGGATCTACTGAAAGGAGATAAAGTAAATTAACAGTAGATAGTTAATATTAGCCTGTAATTAATTTCTTCACCTTCTGTGTCCCAAATTTCATTTTCATTAGATACAGTGTGAGCCCTTGGTATCAGCAGACGATTTGATCCTGGAAATTCTTTCCAGTTGCATCTTGTATTCTGAGACTGATGTGCAGAGATGCTGCAGGTTGATCAGATGCCCAAAACTCAAAAGGAGGACAAGGTCTTGGATTCCTCTCAGCTTGTCCTTTCTGGCGGACAATGGCACGTTTGCCTACTCATGAGTAAAGCCATTATTTTGGGCATTTTCACTTTCCCACATTGCTCAATGCATATTTTTTAGTTTTTGGTCATAACTTTTGATAGGAAGGAGATATTTCAAAACTGATTTTTGCACTGGATTCTGCTCTTCAGTACAAATCCAATGACATATGGAATGTTAGGGTACTATACACCACTGCAAAGTTCTAAAATGAAGCCAAAATGGAGGACAATGAAGGCCTTTTGGAGGACCCCTGGACAGTAGGCCAAAAAAGAGGACAAATTCAGAAAAATCCAGTAATATGGTTACCTTGGCTGCACATGTCCTTCCCGCTGGGCTTCAGATGACCTCTTGAAGACCAAAAGGCACTTCAGTCTTCCAAGACCTTCTGAGGCACACCTCAGAACACTTCCTGGACATGACTGGAAGATCCTTTTGGTCACATCCAGGAGGTCCTTGAGGGCCTTCCAATGCTGGATTGCTACTTGTATTTAGTCAAATAAGTCAGCCTAACTGTTCCCAGATGGCACAAAAGTGATTTATTCTGCCTTACAACACTTTTGCAACTGCTCTTGCACTGGCCAACTGACCGCTCAGGTTTGCATTCTTAATTTACCCCTATGCCTATGCCTGAGGTAATCTAGTCTTGTATGCAGTTTTATTTTCATAAGTGCTTATAAAGATCCATTTGGTTCATTAACTTACATGGACTTCTTAAGAACACATTTAGTTTGCTCCACATTCTAGCACAGAGATAAAGTGCACAATCCTAAGAAATTTAGTCTGGCCTCACCTGGGCTGTCTTTCTGTGTTGGTGTGGGAAGGTGGCCTACCCCCAACCCCCACCCCCACAGAATGGCGCAGAAATGTCTAACTGCACTTTTGTAACATCCCCAGGTCAGCACAGGACTTATGCTAGGTCTTTGGCTAGCCTAACTTGAGGATAGGTCTGCAGCCAAAGTCTATTATAAACTTTATTTCTAAGATTCCACAGACCTTAACTATGAACCTGGAGCTCTGAGAAATATGTTTCCAATTGGGACTGCAGCTCCTAGGTTCAGCATGGATCCATTAAAATTCATGCTGATTTTTTTTGCAGATTAATTTTTACATCATAAATTTCCAAGTAGCAGACTTTTAACAATCCAAAAGTAAAGCTGTATATTTTAATAAAACAATTCTTTGTAGTAATAACTGTGATTGCAAATTTAATTTGGGCTTTGTTCCTAAATATGACTACTGTATTTATTTGAAATTGCATTACATTTGAAGACAATTGAATATAGTTGGAGGGAAGTTTATCTCATAAGCTAAAGGTGTGGAAAAATAGATTCCTTTATGCGTATTACATTATTTTGATAGGGGCTGCATTGTTGAAAATTAATTATGCTGATGATTGATTTGCTACTGTTGCTGTGTCTACACAATGTCTGTCCCATGAATTACAATAACTATAGTCGAAATAGCATAATGCATCTGTGGTTCTTTTAAAACAATGTATTTACAATATTCTCCCTTTATCATATCAAGCAAAATGGGGAAATAATGATTTCCATCTAACAGAACTGCTTTTCACTGTGAATTCACTTAATCATGAGAGATCAAGGTATTAATTAAATAAACATTTTTTTTCAGAGACCTAACAATGAAATTGGATCACCACCTAGCATCCTACATAAGATGAATAATTAATGCTATTTATTTGGAAAATACAACGTTATTTGGCTTTTCTGCAAACAAAAACAAACAAAAGAAAATGAAAGAAGAAAATCTATTTCATTGTATGTGTTTTAAAGATAAGATGTGAATCTCGCCAAGTTTAAAGTGGTATGGCCCAACAAACCGTCCCCCATTTTTGCTCTCTGTCTAGAAATGCAGAAGGTCAAGATGATGTGTCCGTGTGTCAAATACCAGTTAGGTCACTGTTTAGATGGGCTCCCTTATCTGTGGAGGTTCCATTCCACCCTCCTCCAATGGATACAGAAAACACCGAGCTATAGATTACCTGTTTTCTTGTTAGACATCCCCTAGCATGCAGACTGGTTGCCTGCCTGTTTGGTTCTTCACATAAGTAAGCACTTATAAACTGCAAGGGCGTTAAGGTAATAGTATGTAGGTAAGGCCACTGATATTCCTGGGTGTTCTGTTGCCCCAGTTGGGCCATCCCTTACGTGCAACTCCTCCACACGACCTGGAAGTAATTGTGGGTGATGTGTACCACTTTTGGCATGTTCTGAGATTATGCATCAGTTGCACCACTTTTATATGGTTTGAAAGTAGTGGGTGGCTATTCCAAGTAATACACAATCGCTTTGGGTGGCTGTGATGGGGCAGTCTCCCTTGCAGCCACTTGGAACGGTTGCCTGTCATTTGGAGCTCTGCCTGTTTCTGTCAAAGTGAAAAAATAGTCAGCCACTCTGAGTGACACAAAACTACTCCTAGTGGTTTTGAGGGGTAGTGGATGGCAGTTACTAGATGGGTATTCTTATAACATTCATATATCCTTCATATAGCCACATGGACTTGCACTGCTTCTTCCACTGAGGCTTGTGGAGTCCTAATGTCTCCTATAAGATGCAGCAGAGTCAGGCTGGCACTGCTGTTTTGGTGTGCAGAGAGTTAAGATTGGGCTGTTATTTTTGTTTTGTGAAAGCATGTGTGCACTATGAAGTGATAGAGACTAACAGCACAATCCAGAGCAACTAATCTGTCCACATAAGAGCCCTTGGGTTGCCCTATCTATCACAAGGGTGGAGCAACTGCAAGATGCTCCAGCCCAGTTACTCTGGAAGAGGCTTAGGGCAGAGCAAGGCAAGATAGGGTGCCCTAAGAGAGGTGGACCTGCTCTGCCCTAACTGGGGCAGCCTAAGCAGCTCAGGAGAGGCAAGTTGAGGGCATGTTTAGCATTGCCTAGGGCAGAGCAGTTACTCTGTATCCTAAGCCTGTTTCAAGGCAGAAATGCCCTCTTCCAGTTCCTCAGAGATAAACCACCTCACCAGCAGGTATAGTAATGAGTAGACCCATAAGGGTCCATGATAAGGCCTGAGTAAGAATGGCAATGTTGACAAAAATCTGAGTTCTTGGCCAGCCTGGCTGCAACCCCTGTCTCTCAACCTCAGGATATGGAACAAACTACGGCTGCCCACAAACCTCAGGATACAGCAGGCCACTCCAAGAAGCCCCTTGTATTCACTGTAGAATGAATATCACTGTATCACTGTAGAACATCAGGGACTCCTTATAAGGCAGGCACCCAGTGGTGTCACCAGACTGATGCGGCTGGTGTGGGCTGCATTGGGTGATGCGCTCTGTATGGAGTGATGCGCCGGAGGAGTTTGACTGTCCTTTGGCAGGCCCCAGGCGTCAGCACGCCCATTCAGGCCTGCTCCAAGGTGGAGCAGCAGCCAGAAGCTGACACTTGTCCTCGGAGCAGGCCTGAACGGTCAGCTAAGGTGCACTGCGCAGAAACACACTGAGCATGCCGAACAGCTTCAGAGGAGACGTCCTTAGAGCGGAAGAGGCCTCTGCATGGCCATTCAGCCTCACTCAGGAGGCAGAGTGGCAGTCGAATGGATTCAGAAAGAGTACTGCACAGGCACCAACTCTGATGCCTGCACAGTTTCCTCTGAAGCCAAAAGGCTTCAGAAAAGTACTGCACAGGCATCAGAGGTGGTGTCTGTGCAGTACTCTTTCTGAAGCCAGTTGGCTTCAGAAACAACTGCGCGGGCACCAACTTTGGCGACTGCACAGTCCAGGTAGGGGGGTGCACACATCCCAGGGGTGATGCACAGATTTCCGCACCGGGTGATGTGCAGAGTTGTGTCACCACTGTAGGCACCACAGCTGTTCCTTGTTAAGCGTGATCTGAGGGGTGTCTCCTCAGGAGCAAGTCCTCCCCATGTGTCAATTACTTAGCATGCTATGGAGCAGTTAGGGCAGCCCAGGCTTCCTGACTCTCTGGATGCAGCATAACTTTCTGCTCTGGATACAGAATAGTTAGAGAGCAGTTAGGGCAGAGCAGGATGAACTTGCTCTGGATTGTGCCCTAAAGAAGTGTATGCATTCCAAATTTCAAAAGCGAAAGGTAAGTAATCATCAGTGGTCACAACCATGTACGTAGCCTCATCCTGGATCAGCTTTATTTACAGCAAAAGCCAACAGTGCTAATGCTACTATGTCAACAATAAGTGGATTGCCTTCCTCCATCATCATTGTTGGCAGGCTGCCTATGCTGTGCACATGTTTCTCACCCATTTATGACAGCAGTGTATTGTTCTGGCAGTATGTGGAAGAAAAGAAGCCCAGCATAGCCCTTAAAAAGCTACAGATTATGGGGTTGCGGTAGCAGCACTGACGTAGTCCATATGCAGTCTTATGGCTGGCCTTAGCATGTTTCTCCTCAGTCTACTTACCCATCAGGTTTGTTGACTGCTGTGGCTCAGTGCTAGACCAAGCAGTATAGGATTGATAGCTGCAGACAACTATAGTCAAGTGGGACATATGTGAGTATCAATCTCCTAGTGGCAACAGGGTCTTGTAAGTAGACATAAGAACAGTCTACCTTACATGAACAGTATAGTTAAAGAAGGGCTTCTGAAATTTAGAGATTTTAAAGGTAGCGTATCAGTTGAAAGGAACTGGCAACAGGATACGGTGTCTTGTTCTCTTGCATGCTCCCAGAAGCATCTCATGGGCCATTGTGGACTAGATGGACCCAATCTGGATTAGATGGACCATTAGTCTGAACCAGCAGGCTCTTGTGTTCTTATGTTCCATCCAATAAATTACTAGTTTAGAAGCTCTTTCTGGCCATTAAAATAAAATTACCATTCTATACCATTCTACTATGGTTTGTTGAGCATGGTTGGAAATAGAAGATCTTGTCTCAGTTCTATTTCTTTTTCCTATAATGCTATAATTCAGTGAAGGAAAATTGTCTCTCATTTTTGCCAAAATAAGGTATTGAGTTCATATTCTCAATGCTGCCTGGAGGTTACATCTTATCAATAATGCACATATGAAGTCTGAAAGAATTTTGTAAAGGACTAAAAGTTTCTTAAAAAAGAAAAAAGAAAAGGGGGTACAAGTTCTTTAAATGCATACATTCTTGCAATATTAATAGATATTTTGTTTCTTTTTTAAGTTGTGGTTTTCCCTACTCTGTGAATGTACAACATTTCAGGTTAAGCTCCAATGGAAATAAACCAGTTTGGGCCAATTTTTAGACAACTTGTACCATGTGTATGGGCTATAGGTGGTGCTAGTGGCTAAGACACTGTGCTTGTTAACCAGCAGGCCAGGATTCGAGACCTGGGTTGGCCCCACAAGACAGGGTGAGCTCCTGTCCTTAGCCCAGCTCTGCGACGCCAGCTGGATCCAATCGTATTGGCTCTGCCTTTCCATTGGACTAATTCAGTGGTGTGGAGAGGGGGGATTTGCTGCTTGGGTAACAGCATATCCTCCATAACAATCCAACCCAGGCTTTCGTGCTTCGCATGCAGTGTATGCAACTGAGCACGATACCATAGTCTTCCAAGACTGACGGAGGCCTGCTATACCATGTCAGCAGGGATGTTTGGCAGGTCAGCAATTTGAGACTCAAGTACCACATGACAAAGTGAGCTCCAGTTACTTGCCCAGCTCCTGCCAACCTAGATTGAAAGAATGTAAATGCAAGTAGTTACCACTTTAATGGGAAGGTAACGTGTTCCATGTTCCTTTATCATTTAATCATGCCAGCCATATGACCACAGAGATGTCTTTGACCAACACCGGATCTTTGACTTTGTAAAGGGGTTGAATCGCCCCCTTAAAGTTGGTCGTGACTAGTAGGGCAACCTGCATGTCATCATGGCAGCACTCCTACACATACCATTCTTGGATGTAGGCCTCACAAAACACAAGGGGACTTACTTCTGAGGAAGTTTTGGATTGAGTCTAGGATTGAGAAGTGCATTTATTTATTTACTGTCTGACTCTAAATAAGGTCAGATTGCCACCACCAATTTAACAATTAATTATGTAATTTGCTCCTCTTGTTACTCTTGATTTTGCCTAATTGTCTGCTCACTTTAGAAAGAGCAATAATGAGTAATGTTAGTAATGAGTGGGGGTAAAAGAACAATAAACAGCAAATTAAATCTTCTCTTTACACAGAAAATGAGTGAATTTATATTCTTGAGTGCTGGTTCTGTGCAGTTAATTCTATGCCTCACTAAAGGCTTTTATGGCACAGCAGACCAGAGATTTCAGGCTCCAATTGATAACTTAATCCATTTTAGCCTGTACTGTCTGTTTAGAACACAAAGGGTTTCGGTGGTTTTTAAATCCACCGTCCGTCACACATTGCCCAGACTATTCGACTTTGCATTTTTCATCTATAGTACACTTCAACATTTTTTAGGACAAAAACGGATTCTAACCCTCTCCCTCACTCTGCCATGTTCCTTAGGTTTTGCTGGTAGCATATGCATCTAGTTGCTCTCTGTGCCAAAAGGTTTTTAAAAGACTGCAGGATTCTTGTCTCTCCATATCCATATTCAGTCTGCAAGGCAAGGCATTGAAATTCCAAGCAACTTTCACCTTTGGAAGAAAGAAGTCGAAGTCAGCTAGACCAAGAGTGTGGTAGTGATCAGCAGAAGAACAAGTCAAATGCGAGGATATTTCTGATGTGAATAACCAAAGATGAGAAACAAGTTGGACTCTCCTTTTTCAAACTCTCAGCTGGAAATTTACTGGGTGATTTTAGAAAAACCATGATCTTCTCTCTTCCTTAGTGGTTAAGGTAGACTAGTCTACCTTAAAGGATCTTCTTAAGGTTAGATGATGTCAGAAAAGTCCTTTAATGATTATCCCCTCTGATACCACCTCTTCCCACCCTTGCTGTACCCACTCCCAGGTATGGTCTCCATCTGTTTCTCCTCTTGCCCATACTTGTGGGGATTCTGCCAAATCCCCACACACTACCCAGCCCTACACCAATTTTTTGGTGTAGGCTCCTAATGCACGGGGTGGCCACTCACTGTTTGTGATGGCAGCCTGAGCGCAGAATGGTAGGTCACATTTTGCATCCATGTTGAAGCATACTGCATTGCTGGAATATGTGTTCTGGAGATGGCACCCCACTAGACTGGGCCTTAAAACTCCTTAAATCTTTGACAAGGTTCACAGGGTTCAACGTTCTGCTTCCATATTTACCATTTATATTCCAAAACCTGAATTTCTCATTTTTAATGAATTGCTTCATAAAAGGTTGTATCAACAAAATTATTCAAATCCTGATTACTTTTATTGGAATTGCTTGATTCTGATGTATGACAAACACATAGTTATAGATGCTTAAGAATGGTTTGATACCATTCAAATTAGCCAACCATGGTTTGCAGTTGAGTCAAATCCATGTATAGAAAAAAAACTGTATAACAAGGATTAGACTTGTATATTTTTGCATCATGTTCATTCTGATAAAATCACCAGTGGACTGCTTTCTCTCCAAAGGTTGATGTGCCATTGAGATAGATGCAAATTTATGAATCTAACAACAGCAGATGAAAAACAAAGACAGATAATCAGCTCTGTGCTATGGTTTTTCTGATGTATATTTTAAATCTCAAGCATAATTTGGATTCTAAACTATGGTTAGCACAATAAACTCTTCATGGTTTGGAATAATTTCTGAAGCTGACCCATAATTTGACAAGGGCTACAATCCTAAAAACACTTTCCTGGGAGTTAGATTCACTGAACACAATGGGGCTTATTTTTTAGTAGACATGGTTAGGATTGTGCTTTAAGGCTGCACTCCTGACCTACAGTTAGGCTGGCCTAAACCCCATCATAACTGTTCTTATATGGGGGTGTCATAAAGGTGCCTTAAGGCACTTTTGCACCAGTCCTGGGTTAGGGTTAGGCCAGTGCACAGATATGCACTTGCCTCCCTACATCACCATGGGCTTGGGAAGACCAATGAATTGTGCCAGCCTAGTTTATGATTGTACCCTTTATGGTAAATCCAGTTTTTGGAAAGTTCGGTATCATATTTAATCTGGTAGTTTGTTCACACATGAAAATCTCCACTTGTTATAGATTATCAGGTAATGAAATATAAGGCACAGTAGATTTTCTTTGTGAAAGAATTTATTGGGATAAAATACAAATTACTGGTACCTTTGTTGCATTTCCTTTCATTACTTTATACTGTATATGCAACATCATTCAATTGAATAAAAGAACAAACATATAGATTCATATTGTAGCTGAAGTGTTGAACTTGAAACCAGGAACATGGTGTTCAGATCTGATCCCACAATTCTATGCTAGCCAAGGGCAAAATCTTTATCTCAGAATCTCAGTACCATATTTATATAAAAATTAAATCCCATGAAGTGAGGGAGATAAGGATTGTAAAGTGCCCAGAATGCTAATTGGAGTAGGTTATGTGTGTGTTTGTGTGTATGAGAGTGCAGGAGACAGAGAGATTAATAAAAAGCGTTACAGAGAGATGTGTTAGTCTATAGCCAAAGGTTCAAGTGCAACAATAGGTTAAACTAGTCTCTATGCTTAGAAGCTCCCTTGAATTCTTACTACCACATCTGAAAAAGTATGCCTTAACTATATACCATGACAATTTCCCGACTGTCAATGAATAGCAAAAAGCAACCAAGGGATTTTTTTTTAAAAAGGGCACATTTCTGACAGTTTTAATTATAAAAAGACAGGCCATGTTTGCTATTTAATTAGTGAAACAAACCTTCAGCGAGCACCTTATGCTTCAAATGTATAGCACGCCATTATATAGTCATGGAAAGCTGGTCTGGTTGCTATGGCTACCATCAGCTCCCAGCGTATATTCTGCATTTAACTGGCCTATCGAGATCAGACAGAATACTAATAAAGCGTAAGGATCCGCCAACAGCATTTCAGCTCAGGCATGCAGTTTGCCAAAATAAAATATTTTTTGCCGAGAAGCCCTCTCAGCAGTATTTATTCTACATTCCTTTAATTTTGATTTTCAACCAGTGTGCCGTGGGACACTGGTGTGCCATGGATAGTTCTCAGGTGTGCCGCAGGAATTTGGGGGTTGACGTTCATTAAGAGGAAAATTGGGGTCTTGAACAGCATGATGTGCCTTATCAATGGTGAAAATAATTGATGGTGCACCTTGACAATTTCAGTGGCTTGTTATGTGTGCCGTGAGATGAAAAAGGTTGAAAATCACTGCGTTCGAAGAATGCCTGATGACTGCGATCTTACTGCTACTGTAAAATGGGATTGAGCCCAATTCTTCCTATTCCTCTTTCTACTTTCTGTAGGCTACAACAGCAGCCATTTCAGTGCATCTGTGCTGCAGCATAGAGGCTGGGGATAGGACTAGACTTACGACAGTGTTCATGTAGGTTCTATATTCTGAAGTCTCAAATGACCTTCAATGTTGCCCATTTAACCATTGCAATACATTCATCTCACAAAATATATCCACTGTTGATTTGAACAGAGGTGGATTTCTGTCTAGTGATGAACAATATTCTGCTTTTATGGATCTGATAATGAGATCAAACAAACTGTACAAGTGGTAACTTTGAAGTTAAGATGACCAAGATTCTTTCAAATTGGCTAGCCACAGAAACTCCCTGAAGGAGCTGATTTGCTGTACTATTTGGAAGAAATTATCTTTCCTTAGGACATGAAGTGTCACTGGTAAGTGACACTTGACAAGACATCATAGTACAAGTATGAAATTGAGTTCAAATGCACAGTTGAACTGATCTAAGCAGTATGTTGGGTGAATTTCAATTTGGCTGTATTTGCAATGGGGGCTGTTTTCCAAAACAGCTGCTGAGATGATGGTTGAATTTCAAATATAGTGGTGCCTCACATAAAGAGCATAATTCATTCCAGAGGCATGCTCTTTAAGTGAAACGCTCTTTAAGTGAAGCAGATTTTCCCATAGGAAATAATGGAAACTCAGACGATTTCCACAACCAAAAAATATTCATATAAAAATATTAACTGGATGTAAAAATGAAGACAAAACAATGGAATTGAATTCAAAACATGCATTCAATGTGCATGATCCTATGAAGTCTACCTAGGCTCCAATCCTAAAGACACTTTCCTGGGAGTAAGCCCCATTTAACACAATGGGGCTAACTTCTGAGTAGACATAATTAGAAGACTGCAATCAAAGACACTTTTCTGGGAGGCTTACCTGGGCTGCTGCTGGAGGTTCAAGGTGGGGGCACTTGGGGGCAGTTAGGGGAAGCTGCCTCTGGCACCTCCAGGCAACTGCCCCCAAGTTGGAGGCAGTTAGAGGCAGCAGAGCTGGCTGGCAGCCCTTTTAAAGAGCCTCCATGCGGAGTGTCAGGACTGCATAGCACGCGTGCCCATGGCACACTTGCTTGTTAAGTGAAGCGGAACTTGTTATGTGAAGCAAGATTTCTTGGAAATTTTGCTTGTTATGTGAAACGCTTGTTAAGTGAGGCGCTTGTTAAGCAAGGTACCACTGTAATTTATTATAACAGTGGATAAAATAGAAAGTAAGACAAAAGTTCATGATAGAACGTTCAATATCACACTTGAAAATTAAAGTTAGTATAACACACATGCATTCTACTATTTTGGGGTTTTTTTGTATGAGTGCAGTACACTGTAATTTTCACAGATTTTTCCCCCCAATTTTTATAAGGTTTTTATTAATTTCAGTTACAGTTGAAGGAGGGGATTTTCACAGATTGTGATGTTATCTGGCCTAGATGACTTTGAAATCAGATTGAACAGTTTTATGGAGGAAAACATCACATGCTGAATCCAGAGTAACTACGAGAGCATGTGAGAGACTTTATATGCACCCGTAGTTACTGCACCACCTAGTGAAAATGTATGGGAAATTTATATTACAATCCAGAGTAATTTGTTCTTACTCCGGAGCAAGGACTCCTCATAGTTACTCTGGATTTCACCTTATATGCAGCCTCCAAGTTGTAGGGTAGATTAGCTCAGAATTGAGATGCAAAGAAGTGACAGTAGGATTGAGGTATATTGTTGCCATGTGTTCTCCCAGAGACACCTGGTAAGCAAGAGACAGAGGAAGTTGTGCTAGATGGGCCATTGGCCTGATCCACCAGAGCTATTCTTATGTTTCTTAATTTCATCATACAGCAGGGTTCTTCTTATGTTCTTATGCTTCTTAATTTGATCATTAACTGCATGTACAGAAGCAAAGGGACACTTACTGCTGCTTGTTATTACAGGAACAGTTTTAGTGCAGACTTTCTTACATTCATAATGCGTCAGTTAATTGCAACAATCCAGAATTCAAAGTGACCTCTAGCTCACTTTACTGCAATCCCAGCTCTGTAGTGACAGAAGTTGAATTATGCATTTCCCATCAGTGATTCACCATACATCAATAGCCTGGTAGATGGTAGGCATGATATGCAGTTACTAAAACATCTGTGAGATCTGTTGAGTTGATCTAACAGTAAAAACAACACTTCAATGTCTTCATCTTTGGTACATTAACTGTTATAGTCAAACATCAGTATAGAGTACCATTTGATGTTGACTGAAAATGCTTGCCTTCCCTTATTTTTGGTGCAGAAAGTGGAGAGGGGGGTCTCTGATATCTGAGAAAGCAGACTGTCTTATTTCTTATTTCCCCTGTTCTAACAGTGCTGCAGTTGATGCTGCAGTGGCACAACCTGTGAATGCATGAAACAGCATAACTGACAATAATATGGACAGGGCAGCCGAGGGCACTATATACTGGCACCCCCACTTATTGGACAGGTTAGGGACTGGAACACCATCCAAAAGTGAAAACTATTGAAAAGTGGAATCCAATCTTTTTTAGTTTATAAATGTTGCTTCCAATGTTTTTTAGCTAGCAAATTGCAAATGCCCCTTTTATCTAGCAAATTCTTGCAGTCACACAAGATTTCTGCAAATAGATTCTCTTTAACTTCTTCGGGAGTGAGATTAGACCAGGTTCTACAACATGGGGGAGGACAATATTGGCCTTTAGATCTGCCGAGAGAGGTTGAAAGAGTGGAATATGTATTGAATGAATAGGTTCTGGGTATAATTGAAAGGTGTTGAAAGAGTGGATTGTCAGAAAACGAACTGTCAGAAACCTATAGAATGGCTGATCTCGTCTACACAGTGTCATCTGAAAGGGACCTGTAACAACACAATTCTAAGCCTTGGTTAGTCTGGACTAAGTCCTGACACAAGTTCCATGCTGTCTTGAAGTGTTACAAAAATCCCATAAAACACTTCTTTGCCACTCCTGGGGGCTTAGGTCATTGCACTGACATGTGCCAGTCTCCCCAGGCCACCATGGGAATGGGGACTTCAATGTATACTCCTCACCTATATTGGTTAGGATTTCACCCTAAATCTGTAACCTGCCCTTATGAAAGCCTTCAGTTTCTGTATTCTGCTGACTGTGGAGTTAATTTCATTCTGTGTGTATAGGAGACAGTCCAAAGTGAAAGATGTTACCTGGCTTAACAAAGGCAACATTCTGGAAAGTCTGGACCTTGTAGATAATTTGTTGTATAGCTATAAGATGGGGTAAACACGTTCAATTTTTATAAGAGCAGAGACACGGATAATTCAAGTTAGCTACTATGGCTTCTGTCACAAAATAATGATCTATTGTTGGTGCAGGATTAGTTTCCCATTTTCCCCTTTGCTGAAAAGCATACATTCTGTTCTTGATAGCACTGCTCCACTAATGTTCGTGACTACGTAAAATCTTGCAGCACTGGGAAACTACAATTCAATTGAAAATGGAGGGTGTGAGCCTGATACCAAAAGGAAAGAGAGATGAACTGGTGTTGGTTTGAGGTGGGTGTCATGTGGGAGCACTAGACAATCTGGTTTTTCCAGGTAAAACTGGAGGAGCAGGGGTGGTGGTGGTAACTGTGTAGATGGTAACTGGTGGGGAGGGACTGGGTGATAGCAGCACATGACAGAAGAAACAAGAGATGAGACTTGAATAGAAAGAGACCCAAGTACAATGATGCTGAGGATAGGAAACAGAAAATGCAATCAGGAGAAAGCTCAAGGACAACTAGAGGAGAGACTACAGGAGTGGCCAGAGGGTTCGCAGAGACCTAAGGGCTACATTGAAGCAGTGGATAGGGTGCGTTTTCCGTTACTCGCATAGGACATCTCCCTCTCATATAGGCTTAGACATGCCTTTACCTAGGAGGGAACCAAACATGAGGGATTAAAATAAGCTAAACTGAGGAATATTTGCCTGGGTTGTTGAATTTAGTAGATGTTCCTCCTAGGAAGGAGAACTAAGAAAGAAAAGAACTTGCTGGCACTTTTTCAACGTTAAGGAGTACAGCAAGGAGCTACAGATACCGTATAATGATCTTTTCAAGCCCTTATAATATTTAACTACTACCTGGGGGAGGAAAAGATACACAAAGGGGACTAGTCTGCTTACCTCACTGAAGGGAAAAAGTGGCAAGGAAACAAAAGGTAAAATACCATAACATTTCAAAAAGGGAACATTTCATAAATTGCTCTCTGCTGTCAAGAGAGCTAAAAAACACTGTAAATCCAAAACGAGCCACATAAGTTTTGAAAAGCCATTTATGATACTCAGTAGTACCTGACTGCACATTTTGTTAGAAATCCTAGAGAGGAAAAAAACAAACTACTTATTACTCTGCAGTTCTATAAACCTCCTGTTGAGCCTGTCCAGGATCTGAGAAGATGCTTGTATTGGGGCTAAGATGAACATGAAGCTGATCAAGCATTGCCCATGAAAGCTCATGTTTTGTTTTTTCTTCTATCAAGGCCAATCTAGCTCAGGTCCCTAGCACAGGAGAAGGCAAGTTTTAACACTCTGCTCCCACTGTAATCCTGATCCAGATCTACTCTCCTGCAGGAGTAAAAAAAAATTTTTGTGCTATTGCTTAAATCTTTCTTCAACAGTATCGTCCTGCATTGAACCCTGCTACCAGTTACATTAAATAACAACAATAACAAGGATCAAACAGTGTAATTAACTTCATGTCTAGTTTGGCCCGTAGACCATAGCATTTTAATTTCACTGGCTGATGAATGTTAAAATAGGAAGGAAGTAATAGATAAAAAAGCATGTTATAGCGCAATGAAAAGTATTAGTAGAACTTACATCCATTTTGCACACAATTTCTTGTGGGATTCATTTTCAATTGCAGTCACTACTCTGCTAGCAAAGCTTGACTAATCATAATATTAACAGTCATGCCAACTTAAGTTTGATTGGGCTGAGTCTTAAGTAATATAAAATTTGTTGAATCATTTCTATTTTGAATTGAGGGGAAGAAGCGGTTTCCATTTATCAGGGATGAGTTCAAGACTATCTTTCAGTGCAAAGAAAAACAACCCACCACTCACATTTGACTCTCAGCCTTAAGATAGGGCACAACTACGACAGCCCACTAACCTAGGGACACAGTAGGCCACTCCAAAAAGCCACCTGCATCTGCTACAAACTCTTTTGCAACCTTATGCTGCAGCAGTTACTGGTTGTCAGGGACTCCTTATAAGGCAGGTACGCAGCTGTCCCTTCTTCAGTGTGATCTGAGAGGGGGTCTCCTCGGGAGCAAGCCCTCCCCACGTGTCACTGACTTGGTGCCTACTGCTCTGGAGCAGTTAGGCTTCCTGACTCTCTGGATGCAGCATAACTTTCTTCTCTGGATTCAGAATAGTTGGGGAAGGCCAGGTAGGGCACTCCTCACTGCCCTATCACTGGATTGCAGCCTAATGCATGTTTGCCTACTCATGAGTAAAGGTGCAGCATGGCTCAGCTTCCCTTTCCATAGGGAGCCATGCATTTTTTGCCATAACTTTTGATAGGAAGTTATCAAAGATTTCAAAGCTGTTTTTTTCACTGGCTTCAGCTGGAAGATATACATCCAAAGGTATATAACTTGTTGTGGTTATTCCAAAAGATTTTAGTAATATTTATGATTTTGGTCAACCCAACCCACCAAGGGATGCCATTACTCCACATTAGTCTTCTTTAGGCTGTGCATCTTGATGTGATTTGTTTTGTGACAGTATTACGTTTTGGCTATATACACTTTTGAATCAACCCTCTATACCATGTTTCTTAAATGGTTTTGACCTCTACCCTAAATAAAGTTTTTATTTCAGACAGTGCTTTCTAATAACAACAATAATAAACACTGGAGTCAGACACTCACAGATTTTTAGTTCACTGAACTGCCTTGGCCAGCAAATTTGTGGCTTTCCCAACCACACCTCTTGACGTCACAGGTGTCAGATCAGAGCCTGAAAAATTGTTAAGGCCCAATGCTTTGAAAGAAGCCTCTTTCACAGAGGGAGGGGTTCCATGGTAAGGACTAACAGAACCAGGTAGGTTTAGACCAAGACCCAAATAATATAACAATTTTATTTACCAAGACCTTCTCATGACTCTCAGGTACCTCCATGCAATCTCTGTTCAGGTTGCAACCCCTGCTCTATTTATATTTTAATTAGAATCCAAGAATCATATTACATTGAGGATAAGTTCATTTTACCTCTAACAGCATTTTGAAAATCATTCATTACTGCATTTCAATGACATAAATTAGCATGTAAAATTAGTGGAAAATAAATTATCTACCCAACAGAAACTACATGAAGATCATAAGTAGAAAGACTGGTAATCAAACCTTTAATTTAATCGGAATAGTGATGGGTTTCCTTCTGATGTCTGTGCAAGATGATATTATCGGCTTTTTAGTACCTAATGGCAACTCACATCGTTACTGCTCATTCATAATTTTAAGTTTTGAAATATCTCAAAAGTTGACTGATGCTAAAATTTATTATAAATTTTTTTCCATCCTAATGGAATCTCACATTCTGTAACTGGAAGGAGAACTAGACTTGTTATCTTGATAGTTTTCTGACCATCACATGATGACAGATGAGATAAGATAAACCTTTATTATCACTTTACTATGTGCACATATGGGTACATGCCCGCTAGTACACACAAAATGAAATTACGTTGCTTGCTCACAGGAGTAAACTCATACAATCCTAAAAAACACCTTCAATCAAATCTATATATACATATAGAAGGAGGGCTGTGCAAATGGGGGTGTGGCTGATGCACGGATGTGCTTGCATCCCCAAAGAGGTATTGAAAACATGGATGGTGCAGAACAGCAGATTAAGATAGATAGAGAACTGGTTCGAAACCACTTAACTGGCCTAAATGAATTCAAGTCACTTGGACCAGATGAGCTGCATCCTTGAGTTCTTAAGGAACTTGCAGATGTCCTTGCAGAGCCTCTGTCAATCATCTTTGAGAAATCCTTGAGGAGTGGAGAAGTGCCACTGGACTGGAAGAGGCCTAATGTAGTCCCAATCTTTAAGAAGGGGAAAAAAGAAGACCCAGGAAATTATAGACCAGTCAGTTTGACTTCAGTCCCGGGCAAGATATTAGAACAAATCATAAAACACACAATTTGTGCACATCTAGACAAGTACTCGGTGATCAAAACAACCCAGCATGGATTTACCAAGAATAAATCTTGCCAGACAAATCTGATCTCCTTTTTTGACCGGGTTACAAGCTTACTGGACAGTGGCAATGCTGTGGATGTCATTTATCTTGACTTCAGCAAAGCATTTGACAAAGTCCCACATGACATTTTAATTGGGAAGTTGGAAAAATATGGGCTAGACAAGGCAATTGTAAGGTGGATCTGCAACTGGCTTGATGGCCGCACTCAAAGGGTTTTAGTAAATGGGTCTTCATCAACCTGGAAATCGGTTTCAAGTGGGGTACCCTAGGGCTTTGTCTTGGGCCCAGTCCTCTTTAATATTTTTATCAATGACTTGGAGGAAGGGGTGCAGGGGAGCCTGATCAAATTTGCGGATGGCACCAAGCTGGGAGGAGTAGCAAACACATTAGAAGACAGGAGAAACCTCCAGGAGGATCCGGATAAACTGGAATCCTGGGCTGTAACAAACAGAATGAATTTCAACAGGGAGAAGTGCAAGGTTCTGCACTTAGGGAATAAAAACCAAAAATACAGGTATAAAATGGGGGATACTTGGCTTGGCAGCACAACATGTGAGCGGGATCTTGGAGTAGTCGTGGATCACAAGCTGAACATGAGTCAGCAGTGTGATGTGTCTGCAAAGAAGGCAAATGCCATTTTAGGCTGCATTAAGAGGTCTGTAGATTCCAAGTCGCGAGAAGTTCTAGTTCCTCTTTATTCAGTATGGTCAGACCTCACCTTGAGTACTGTGTTCAGTTCTGGGCACCTCACTTTAAGAAAGATGCAGCCAAATTGGGGCAAGTCCAGAGGAGAGCAACAAAAATGATCAGTGGGATGGAAGGGAAGCCCTACGAGGAAAGGTTGGGGGAACTTGGGATGTTCAGCCTGGAGAAGAGGAGGCTGAGAGGAGACATGATTACCCTCTTCAGATACCTGAAGGGCTGTCATAGGGAGGAAGGGGCTCATTTGTTCATAGCTGCTTCTGAAAGCAGAACTAGAACCAATGGGTACAAACTGCAAGAGAGGAGATTCCGGTTGGATATCCGGAAAAAATTCCTGACAGTTCGGGCGGTTCGGCAGTGGAACAGACTGCCAAGGGAGGTGGTGGACTCTCCCTCACTAGGGATCTTCAAGCAGAGGCTTGACGAGCACCTGTCGGGGATGCTCTAGGGGGATTTCCTGCTGCAGGCAGGGGGTTGGACTAGATGACCTACTAGGTCCCTTCCAACTCTATGATTCCATGATAACAAAACTACTATGTACATATTTATCAAATTAACTTTGTCCATTTTGATAAACATGGTGGGAAAAGGCAGCTTGAGAGATAAATGTAATGTATTCCAGAAATACACAACACCCTAGATCGAAGCATTGGCATCAGCTTGACCTGATCCTCACCAGGCGCTCCAGCCTTCCCAGCATTAAGATCACACGTAGCTATCAGAGTGCTGATTGCGATACTGACCACTCCTTGGTGTGCAGCAGAGTAAAACTGCAAGCAAAGAGGCTGCATCACTCAAAGAAGGAAGGAAGACCACGAATTAACATCAGCAAGACCCGCAGTCTGGAAAAAGTGTTGGAATTTGACCATGCACTCGAGGAAATTCTCCCAGGCCCGGCTAAAGCAAACGCTTCTGAACGGTGGGAACATTTCAAGAATGCTGTTTATAATACCACCTTGTCAGTTTTTGGTAAGCAGGTTAGAAAGACAGCAGATTGGTTTGAAGCCCACTCGGAGGAGCTGACACCAGCCCTTGAGGAAAAGAGGAGAGCCCTAACTGCATATAAAGCCTGTTCTAGTGAGCGCAACCTTCAAGCCCTGCGAGCCGCCCGTAGCAAAGTCCAACAGATTGCCAGGAGATGTGCTAACAATTATTGGCTGCAGCTTTGCTCTCAGATCCAGGTAGCAGCTGACACAGGCAACATCAAGGGGATGTATGATGGCAGCAAGCAGGCCCTAGGTCCAACAGCGAGGAAATCTGCCCCGCTTAAGTCTGCTACAGGTGAGGTCATCCAGGACGAAGCACAGCAGATGGCACGCTGGGTGCAGCACTACTCTGAGCTATACTCCAGAGAAAATGCAGTAACTGAAGAAGCATTAAACAACATTGAGTGCCTGCCTGTCTTGGAGGAGCTCGACAGTGAACCAACTTTAGAAGAACTAAACGAAGCCCTGGATTCCCTTGCTTTTGGCAAGGCACCCGGGAAAGATAACATCCCTGCTGAAGTTCTGAGGTGCTGTAGAGGGACCATTTCCACTGAACTGTACAAGATATTCTGCCTTTGTTGGAGGGAAGGTGGAGTACCACAGGACATGAAGAACGCTAATATCGTCACACTGTACAAGAACAAAGACGACAGGGGTGACTGCAACAACTACCGTGGCATCTCTCTTCTTAGTGTTGTAGGGAAGCTGCTTGCCCGTGTCATACTGAAGAGGCTTCAGGTGCTTTCAGAGAGAATCTATCCTGAATCACAGTGTGGATTTCGAGCCAACAGGTCCACCACTGATATGGTATTTTCCCTTCGACAGTTGCAAGAGAAATGTAGGGAACAAAGACAGCCACTCTTTGTAGCCTTCATAGACCTTACAAAGGCTTTTGATTTGGTTAGTAGGGATGGCCTTTTTAAAATCCTCCCCAAGATTGGATGCCCACCTAAGCTCCTCAACATCATCAGGTCCTTTCATGAGGACATGAAGGGCCCTGTAGTTTTTGATGGCCTAACATCAGACTCCTTTCACATCCGAAGTGGAGTGAAGCAGGGCTGCGTCCTCGCACCAGCTTTATTTGGGATCTTTTTTGCAGTCATGCTGAAGCATGCTTTTGGAAATGCAACAGAGGGAATCTATCTCCGGACCAGATCTGATGGAAAACTCTACAATCCTTCCAGACTAAGAGCAAAGTCCAATGTCCAGCTGAAATGCTTGCGGGATTTCCTCTTTGCTGATGACGCTGCTGTTACTGCTCACTCTGCCGAAGACCTTCAAAAACTTATGGACCGTTTTAGCAAAGCCTGCCAAGACTTTGGACTAACAATCAGCTTGAAGAAAACACAAGTCATGGGTCAGGGTGTGGATCCACCTCCCTGTACCACAATCTCTGAATATGAACTGGAGGTTGTCCATGACTTTGTGTACCTTTGCTCAACTATCTCTGACACTCTCTCCTTAGACTCTGAGCTGAATAAACGCATTGGTAAAGCGGCTACTACATTCTCCAGGCTTACAAAGAGAGTATGGCTTAATAAGAAGCTGACGGAACATACAAAGATCCAGGTCTATAGAGCTTGCGTCCTGAGCACACTCTTGTACTGCAGCGAGTCTTGGACCCTTTATGCATGGCAGGAGAGAAAGCTGAACACCTTCCATATGCGCTGTCTCCGACGTATTCTTGGAATCACCTGACATGACAAAGTCTCAAATGACACAGTATTGGAACGTGCTGGAATCTCTAGCATGTTCACACTTCTGAAACAGCGGCGTCTACGCTGGCTTGGACATGTCGTGAGAATGGCTGATGGTCGGATTCCAAAAGATCTCCTATATGGAGAATTAGTGCAGGGAAAGCGCCCAAGAAGGAGACCACAGCTGCGATACAAGGACATCTGCAAGAGGGATCTAAAGGCCTTGGCAATGGACATCAACAGCTGGGAAACCTTGACCTCTGACCGTTCAGCGTGGAGGCAAAAGACCCAGCATGGCCTTCTCCAACTGGAAGAGACACTTGTTCGGCAGGCTGAAGCAAAGAGACAGACCTGTAAGCAGCAAAACCTGGGGCCTGGGCAGGGGACGGAATTTATTTGTCCTTAGTGTGGAAGGGATGGACACTCTCACATTGGCCTCTTTAGTCACACTAGATGTTGTTTCAGGACCTCCAGTCAGAGCACGATACCATAGTCTTTCGAGACTGAAGGATGCCAATACAGATTCCAGAAAATAATATAATGTAATATGCAATGATCCTGCACTTAGCAGAAATACTTTAGCTATAGAGATTTTTCACATTACTTCAAAGGTTTCATTACTTCAAACAGCATTATCGTTATGATTATCTCCTTTTATAAGTGCACATAAGTTCATAAGTTATCCTTTTATAAGTGCATGTACTGTAAGTTCATTTTTTTCCAGGGGTAACTAACCTTCATTTTTTCTACCTGATCTGTGAACAAGTATTCTAATTGGAGGACAAGTAAGCTCTTCCTTCCTTCCTTCTGGCACAATCCTAACAAATTCAGACTGGCACAACTTACTCACTCACAACTCATGTATCTTTTCATGGTGATATAGAGAGGTTGGCACATGCCTGTGCACGGGAATGGAGTAGAAGTGCCTTATATCTCTTTTACGACACTACTGTGTCAGCACAGGACTAATGCTGGGGTTTATGGTGTCCTAACTGGAGGTTAGGATTGCAGCCTTATCTTCTTACTTACTATGGGCACAATCCTAATCATGTCTACTCAGATGTAAGTCCCATTGTGTTCTATGGCACTTACTGCCAGGAAAGTGTGTATAGGAATGCAGCCTTACTTATTTACAAATTTATACCCCGTTTTATCTCCCTCACAGAATTCCAAGTGATTTCCTTTTCAGAATGAGTTATCCCATGGAAACTTTTAAGAGAAACATACTACAATCCTATACACCAGTGGTTCTCAAATGGGAGCATCATGACACCTCGGCTAGAGAGCCCTGTGCTCTGCCCCATAAAATAATGGGGAGGAGCGAAGATAGCGACACCATCCCTGGGATCACTTGGAGGGGAGCAGGTGCTTTCCTGTACCTACCCCAGCCTGCAGCAGCCTCCCAGGGATGTGGGAAACTCAGTGTCAGCCTCCTTAGAGTCCCGTCATTGCAGGAAAAGTGAAAGTTGTGATTGTGATCTACTTCTGGTTTTACAATAGACTAGTTGGACTAGATGACCTCCAACATTCCCTCTAACTCTACATTCTATGTTTCTTCACCTATCTAACTACAAAACAAAGGAAGAGTTCCTAAACATATAAATAGTTACTGTATGTATACACATGGGTGCTCGCCATTGTGGCTCCTCTGGATATGTAGGTCTGTAACTTTGTAAGGTAATCTTATACTGGATCACATCTTTCCAGATCTTTTCATCCTAATTCCATGCCTTTATCTTGGCACAATTTCCTAAATTCAACAGCGTCCATCAGTGGTGGGCTCCAGCAGGTTCGCACCTACTCTATAGAACTGGTTGTTAACAAGAGATAGGACATATAAAATTTAAAAATATCCATTTAAAAGTGGCTGCCAGATGGGCAGAGAACCGGTTGTTAATTTCTTTGAAGCCCATCACTGGCGTCCATTCTAACTAAGTGGTTAACTCATCCTTTTAAAATTACCTCCCTAGCTGAAGAGCAGCAGCTTTTTCTGAATTGCTCCTGGCTTAAAAATAAGCCACCCGAGAACAAATGATGGAGCTGAACAGAGCATTACGCTGTGAACCCTTACAGTGGGAGCATGATGGCACTGCACCCTTTGAGGTTAGAGAGAGAAGACAAATCTTCAAAGCAGAAAATCTGAAATAAAGACAATGAGAAAATCAATGTCTCCAAGTTTATCCCTTTACTGGCAGCTGAAAAAGTCATGAAATCTTTACTATCGATTTAGTTTAGGACCAGAAGGAAAAAAAATTGTCTTTCACTGCTCTGCCCTGCTATTTGTGTGCTATTTCCAACTATTTTGTTTTTTCTTCATTAAAAGCTCTCTATTTTGTAAATGAAAAAATAGCTTAGTGAGTGAACATATGATAAAGACATCAGTAGATTGGTCAACTGCATGTTATTTGAACCAAGTACCTTTATAGGAAAATCCCTGTTATCCTATTTTTTAAAAATTCTGCCACAAGGTAGGCATTGGCAGCAGCATATATATGGGGTGCAGAGTGTCTATTCACCAATAGACCTCCAGTTACACAGCTGGTGGTGATAACCTAATTGCTGCCTAAGTGCTGCAGTACATGTAGCTCCATTCACAGGTGTAGCTGGCTACTGCTTCTTATTCCTTTTTGTGGCAAAAGGAATAATATGGAGATCTACTTTCTAGGCCTACTGGAGCCTGACACACTCTATAAACTTAAAGTACAGTTTTCCTAGCAGCCATTAGTAAAATATGATCAGTACAATCAATGCTGGCCCTTTCATTGGCCCTGGTTGGATCCTTGGTACTAAGCAGCACTTTGGGAGAGAAAGATTGGGAGAGGCCACACATAAGATATACCTGCAGGCCTATACTGTAAAGTCACAGCCCCATCAGCCAAGCCTGACAGATGGCTGCCAATGCTTAGAAGATACAGCCACAAACCCAGAGCATAAACTCTGTCGTGAAAGGCTCATGCATAGGAAGCAACACATGACGTGTGAAGATCCAGCAATGTTTCAAGTGATATTTTGGTCATGATTTGCTGTGATTAAACAGCATGGTCACCATGCATATGTCATAACTGCAAAAAATGGACAGAGGCCCCTCAAAATGTAGGACACTCAAGAAAAATGCTTACTGCTTAAGCTACCCCTGCTTACTGGCCAAGACATACTCTTTCAAGTGGATGTTCCTCCTTTATTTAGCAGGGGGAAAGTAAGGGACACTCTACACTCCAGCAATGTCTGTTCTACTGGCTTCTGCTGATGTTCTTTTTGCATTTTAGATTGTGAGCCCTTTTAGGACAGGGACCCATTAGCTATTAAGTACCAATTAATTTTTTCATTTTCTTTGTAAACCGCTTTCTGAACTTTTTAGTTGAAAAGCAGTATATGAGTATTGTAGATAGAAAAATGTAGGACACCCAAGAAAAATGAGGACATGACAAAATAAAAGCTAAAACACTCATATACATTGCTTTCATGTGATTAATTTGAACACTGTTTACTGAGAATGCAATCCTAACCTCCATTAGACTAAATCCTGGCTTAAGTCCTGTTTTGGCCTGATGGTGTCTTGTGTCCCATTCCTTGAGGGGGAGGGGATCAGGACACAAGCATGTGCCATTTTGCCCATACCACCTCAGAAAGTTATGCCAGGTGAGTTATTCCAGCCTAAATTGGCTAGGATTGCACCCTTAATATTAAATTTAAAACTATTACTTATAATTTATTACATTAAGGCCACAATCCTGGAGTGCAGTTAGGCCTGCCTATCCATACTGGGCTGGCCTAATTCTGAGATAGGCCTGCCTAACTACACCAGGAAAGGCCTGGGCCAGCCTAAATCTACTAGGCCAGTACCAATACCAACCATGATTTACCCTGATCCTGCTTCAGAAGAGGTTTGGCAGCTGCCAAATCAGGGCTTACCAGCTACTACGCCATTGGTAGGAAGTCACTGACTCTTGGAGCAACTCCAGCAATTGTAGCCTTGGCTGTATGCTGACAGATATCAGATCCATCAGTATAAGCCTCAGATAGGATTGAGTCTTAAGTAACTGAACTCATTTCTGATCGTCCTCCTTTTGGCTTCTGCCATTCTGGCTCTTATTTCTTCAAAGATCATGCTCTTTCCTCCCTTCAGTGACAGCCTCATGCAATCTCCCCCCCCCCCAAATCTGCTGACCATCACCTACATGCCATTAACCTCCCTCTCAGAACTGTTCTGAACTGTGCCAGGACCAACTCTCCCTCTGTTATCTCTCCTAACTCACATTTTCCATTACTCAGAATGTCCTTCTCCTCTCAATCATCTAATATGTTCTTACAGTTTTAAAAATAAAGAATTGGCCTTTATTGTGAACTTTGCAAGAGATTATATTCAAGATAGCATTAATTTGGAACTTTAATGCCCAACTGTACTTTCTTTCTCTTCTCTCCTTTTGTTACGAATCTACCTTAGGGCACAATCCAGAAGCGCACTTGGGTTTCCCTATGAATCACTGAGCCGACCAAACTGCAAGATGGGCCATCCTAGTTATTCTGGAAAAGGCTTGGGGCAGCCTAAGCAGCCCCAAGGCAGGTGGACCTGGGCTGCCCTAGCTGGGCCAACCTAGGCTGTTCAGGAGAGGCATGCTGAGGGCATGTTTAGCATTTGCCTAGGGCAGAGCAGTTACTCTGTATTTGTGTCTAGATCCTGTTTCCAGGGCAGAAATGGAAACTGATTATTCTAGCTCCTTAGAGTTATACCACGTCAGGAGCAGGTATAGTAATGGGTAGACCCATAGGGGTCCATGATATGGCAGAGAATGGCAGTGTTGATCAATAATCTTCAGGATATGGCACAACTACAGCAGCCCACTTATCTGGGGATACAGAAAGCCACTCCAGGAAGCTCCTTGTATTCACTGTAGACCAGGCATGTCCAACAAGAGGCTCGAGG
Organism: Cryptoblepharus egeriae; assembly: GCA_030015325.1. Taxonomy (NCBI): domain Eukaryota; kingdom Metazoa; phylum Chordata; class Lepidosauria; order Squamata; family Scincidae; genus Cryptoblepharus; species Cryptoblepharus egeriae. Next base: position 83,800,840 of record JAREYC010000002.1, on the reverse strand, counting down.
GCCGCATTTGGCTTAGAAAGCCCATAGATGCAGCCCTCGGGGCCCTGTGTTGGACATGCCTGCTGTAGACTATACTGGCAGTCTCATCAGAGACTCCTTATAAGGGGGGCACCATTGCTGTTCCTTGTTCAGTGTGATCTGAGGGGAGTCTCCGCAGGAGAAAGCCCTCCCCAGTTGTCACTGACTTAGCATGCTCTGGAGCAGTTAGGACAGCCCAGGCTTCCTGACTCTCTGGATGCAGCATAACTTTCTGCTCTGGATTCAGAATAGTTGGGGCAGCCCAGCTAAAGCAAACCTCACTGCCCTCACTCTGGATTGTGCCTTTAGTCCAAATTACAGTACATTGGTGACCAAGGCCGGCCCAAGGCAGGGTGACCATATGCCATAGTAAAAAAAGAGAATGTAGGACATCCAAGAAAAATTTCGGACATGGCAAAATAAAAGCTAAAAAACTTATTATGTGAAACTGTTACATATAATTTAAAGATTTACACTGAAACCTTTAATGTAAAGTCACTGACACTGTATTCTTGAAGCAAAATTGTTCTGACCTTGAATATCGTTCTGACCTTGAAGAAAACTAATCTTGTTCCTGCTATCAGTCTTTTATGTGCAGGCTCTGCAGCTGATTGTTGAAATTATGACTCAGAGAATTGTTAAATATAGTGTTCCACACAATCTCCTGGCAAGAACTATGATAGAAAGTTCTAGGGATATAAGACTACACTCAGCATGTTAAATAAACAGTGTTTGATCATGTTCTCTAGTGATGAATATTATAGGTGCAAGAAGAGTCATTATTACAATTTAGGGTTCTAGACTATCATGTAAAATCTGCATAATGCATTTACCCTACAATCCAGAGTAACTACAGAAATACTTAAGAGGCACTTACTCTGGATTGCTCTATGCATTTCCCATTGGTTTCCCATAGGTGGCACTGTAACTACATCGGTGTAAAAGGCCCGTACTTACTCTGGATCATGCTCTGCTTCCATCCCCCCCCCCCTAGAAATCTTGCTTTTTGTATATGGGCAGTTTTAAGGATATATTCTGTTACTGTTGAAGCACACATGATATAAACTATTGTATATCATATGAGCAACTTCCCTTTATATCAATTTTTTCTGCCATATACTGCATTGTTTCCTGAGTTCCAGTGCCTGTGACTGTATGTTACTGGTGGCACTGTATGTTACTTTCTATGCTGCAGTTCCTTCATGCTGCAATCATGTATCTAGCTCTGGCTTCAGAAACATGGTGTGTTAGTGAATTGTTCACAGCTAGAGATGTATCTCAGCTAGTATGTGTCTTGTGATCCGATACTGTCCACCTCCCCATGTGGTGATACAGTGGTGTTGATGTGGCCTCTGCTGTATCCTCAAAGGGAGTTTTGACTGCTGAAGGTCTCCTTGGGATAAAGGATTATTTGTTCCCTGGTCCTAGTGTAAGCAGCTGTTGCTGCTATGGGACAACACTTGGCCTATGTCAGCTCAGTGACATCTTCCTTCCTGCTCCACATCAGCAATGACTGGGATTTGAAGCTCTTTTAGGCTTTGTAGGCATGTGCAGCTCTTCCCCATCCTCAACCTAACCTAACCTCAGTGTGTCAGAGGTCCAGAAACAGAAGGGTTTATACAGAAGACCTATTGGTAGGCAGGATCTGCTAGCATTTGCCTTGCCCTTGAAAGACAGACTGTAGCAATAACCTTAATTACAGTTATTGCTTTCCTACTACCAACAGCTTTAGTGGCATACTATTCACAGCAGGTCTGGCATAGGGGTGGATTTAGGAAGGGGCCAGGGCCTGCCCCCCCCACCCCCAATGTTGTGCCAGCAGGTAAGGGGAAAATCTGGCATCAGGAGAATGCCCACTGGGAGGAAAGTGAAAGAGATTGGTTGCAAAGGAAGCCCATGTTTACCCAACCCATAAATCAGATTTCTGGACTTTGCCATGAAGGCTATAAGCAATTGGAAGCCAAAGTGTACCTGGCATGTAGATCTGAGCTCCAAATCCAGGTGGGAGAGCACAGGTCTACTCATCCAATGAACATTTGCCATGGAGGTCATTAAGTTCAACCTGAAGGCCATGTCTACCTGCATGGTTGAACTGGGCTTTGGTGTTGGTAGTGCTCATGCCATTTCCAATATAAACACTGGAACTGCCCTGGTTTGGCTGATTTTTGTCTGTTTTGTCTGATTTTTGTCTGCCCTGGTTTGGTGATTTTGTCTGCTAATAAAGGGGCCCTTGTCCTCCCAAGTCATCTTCCTGGGTGGACGCTGGTTAGTGCACCAACAATTCTGTATTTTCTAATCCAGCTCTAAGGCTGAGTTAGTTTTGTATAGCTCACACTGCTGCTAATTGAGTGTCCCATGGATGTGGATTCTATCAAATCTCAGAATCCAATTATCTGAAAGTAATAGTAGTGAACCCTCTTCCCAATGAGTTTCTTCTATTGCATTATAACAATTAAGCCATTCCTGATAAATCTGATAAATAATTTGTTCTTAATTATTTGACATAAAGCCTTTTATTTTTTTACTGCTAAATTGATCCTAATGAGTTGCTGTTATAAATTGTTTATTTGATCACAGCAGAAAAATGAATAGCAAAATTGTGCATTCACACAGGACTGAAACAATCATTTATCCTCACTCTGAAAGTAAATTGCATATGGATTAATTTGTTGGGCTATCTCATTCTCATGGGTTTGATAACTTATTTCCACTCACAGGGAACAATTATTTGGAAACTCTGTTCTATTGGAATTATTACCTTTTATCAATACTGTTGCTGCAAAGGAAATTATAAATGGGGGTATAATGTTTTAAACAGTCAATATTCTAGGTGTTATTTGTAATAATTGTTCTACAGGTGATTAAGACTTAATACAATTGCATGAATGCACACTACACAAGTTTTTAAGATTTTAAACCAAGTGACACAATAAACAAAAGAAGTACTCCTGTAAGAAAAATGATCCATGTACAAGTCCAACCTTGTTATACATGGATTTTTTATAGTCAATGCAAATGGCCACTGCAAATCAGTTATAAAAACTGCTTTTATACAGTTATAGATAGTCATGCAAGCACTCATTACATTTTTCAGTCCTAGAGTCAAATCCCTGCAGATATTGAGACACTACGTTATTCCATTAGGTGCAATAGAGGAGCAAGAAACTGGGAAGTTGGTCTTTAAACCTATTTTTCCATTGTTTTCTTTATACATGGATTTTTTTCATTGATGGGAACCCTAGTGGATAACAGGAGACACCTATATAGCTATAGTAAAGGTTCTTCCTTGAAGAGCTAGCACAGACAGGTGAGGCCTCCATACTACATGCCTGAAAAGCAATATTCACAATGGCTCTCTGACTATAGAACTGCAGTCCTATCAACACTTGCCTGAAAAGGGTCATTTTCACTGACTATAGCGGGACTTACTTTTGAGTCAACATGCATCAGAATGGACTTTGTAAGGTGTTATGGCAACAACACTCTTATTGTCATGGCAGTCAGTCACATGCTTTGTTTCTAGAAGGTTCCTGATATAAAAGTTACCAGAAAAAAATAATTTTGTATAGTAAGTATTAGAGGCATCCCCTGCAGGTTGCCCTGCTAGCTGTGACCAATTCTAAGGATAAGTGGTTATCCCCATTCAAGGTTATCTTCCCACCAAAGTGGTACCTATTTATCTACTCAAATTTACATGGGCTTGAAATTGCTGACCTGCCAACCTTAAGGGTGACAAGCACAGTGTCTTTAACCACAGAGCTCCTTTTCTAAATACAGAAAAGCTCTTTTCTTGAGATGCTTCAAAGCTGATCCTAGTTGCAGCAGGCAACTCTGTGTTAGATGGATCATCTATCTCAGCTGAAAGGCAATTTCAAATGTCCTGCTTGCCATCTCCTACTTACCATGTTTTGCTTGCCAATATGAGCTCTTCTTGACACTCTTCCATCAACTTGCACTTTCACCTGTTTTTCACTCTCTTCCATTAAACTTGTCTCTAGTGATCTCACAATAACATGATTGAATTTGAAAGCAAGGAGAACAGATGAGAAATTTTCTTTCTCTTTCTAAGACCAATTTCCTCAGAAGGTTGGGAAGTGCTCCTTCTCCCTTACCTTTGCGGGGAGGGAATACCCAATTTTATATCAAATCTGATTATAAAATCTGAGTACAGATTTTATTTCAAATCCTAGTATAAGCAATGACAGTCTGAATCACAGTGCAGTTATTCTGAAGCATTTGTATTCTGGCCTATTATATTTCTGAAAGCAGTTCTAGGATGTTTAGAAGGTAGTACAAGGAATGAAAGAGCTGATTGTGGATCCTACTTTTCATCTAGGATGATCATTAAGCTTCATTAACAGATGAGTTCTTTTCAACTTTCGGATAATCTGTCTTCATCCTGCAAATCACATGAAGCCAAATTTTTATCTATCAGTGTCATCTTCTCTTTAAATCAGAGCAAGGAGAGCCACGGCAAAGTCAGAGTTTTAATACTGCAGTTAAGTAGAGTGGTGTCAAAACAATAATGACCTCAAAGGGGGGGGGGGTTGATTTTATTGTGCCCAAAATATGACTGTTATTATGACTTATTTTGTGTTAATTAAGACTCAAGAAGAAAGTTTTATTCCTAAATTAATGAATATTAATAAACCATTATACAGTTAGCACATTATCTGCGGAAAAAATATGATTGCATGTCTTGCCCCAATTTTCTGATTACCATTTTGAAAGCTGGAACAGATTCAGGAGAGCTGGCAGAGGGATGGTCCTTGCTATCACCAGTATCATTTCAGTATTCTCATAATGGTTGTAGAATAATGATGGTTGCATTTCATGTATTTCATTCATGGTTGTGTTTCATGATGTTTTGTTTCTGCTAATTTTGCATTGAGATGCTTAGGGCCTTCTGGTGCCTAGAGACAAGTAAAATGCAGTTCATGTTATGTGGTATTATTACTGTTGTTTCTGGAGCTCCAGTCTTGGGATTCAGAAAGTGAAGGGGAATGGTGTGCTAAAATGATTCCCTCCTAAATTCCATGAAGCAGTAGGAGGCAGAAAAGAAAGAGGCTAGAGGAGCTGGAAGAGTATGTCACCCAGTATCTATTTAGAAATGTTGGCCTCCACCAGTAGAGAAAGCTCTTTCAGGTTGCAATCCTAACCAATTTAGGACAGCATCATTCACCTGTCTCCCATTACCATGGTGGTATGGGGAGGCCAACACATGTCTGTGCACTGGCCTAACACTCCCACCCAGGAGTGGCACAGAAGTGCCACCCACAGACCAGCACAAGACTTGTGCCAGGAATTATGCTGGCCTAACTGGGGATTAGGATTTCAGCCTCACTTGGTTTCAGGCTTCCCTACTTTTACTTTTCTCCATCTTGTTCTACCTGTTTAACAATGACGGCAGTTCTTTCCTTGTTATATAATTCTTAACAAAACTGAATTATGGGACTGCTAATGGCAACCTAATACTTGAAGTAACTGCCTAGTCAACTTCACAGATGGCCCAGTCGTGCTACATATTATGCAAGTTCTGTTTGGCAGCAAATTAAAGGTTTGGGAAGTTTCATGACATGCTAGATGTTGAGGAGGGAAGAATTAAACACACCATCACCAGACGCTATGGTAAGCTCCTTGCTACTGTGATATAATCTTCATAATAAAACAACAAGTAGCTGATGTTCCTGATGGATTTGATCAGCTTTGGGTTCTGAACCCATGGTGTGTGTCCTGATTGAACCCTCTGAAAACCTTCACCTAAAAACCTGGTCACTATTTTTGGCCATCGGGAGGTGTTGCATCTGTCAAAATTTTTTTCGACTCAGCTGAGCACAGCTCTAGTTGTGTTCCAGACATTTCAGGTGCCCAAACCTGTAGACTTGAACAGCCTGGGTTCCAGGAACGAAACCTCAAAGTGTACCAAAGACCCACATGTCCTTTGTTGCTGCACCTTTACCCTCCCCTTCCACCTTTGTCTCATCTCTTTGCTGTTGCTCATCACCCAGTTGCTGAATGCACAATAGCTTTATTCTCTATGCACATGTGTCCTGTGTTCTGAAAAGCAACAATGTCAGCTCATAATACCTACTCAGTTGCCATATGTATGTCTAAGGGCGCAATCCAGAGTAACTACGGGGAGTCCTTGCTCCGGTGTAAGAACAATTTGCTCTGGATTGCAATATGAATTGCCCATAGGTTTTCACTAGGTGATGCAGTAACTACGGGTGCACATAAAGTCTCTTACGTGCACCCGCAGTTATTCTGGATTGTAGGGTTACTCAAAATTAAGTTTCCTTTAAATTGGACAACAGCCTTATGCTACCTTAAATGACAGTTTGTAGAACTCTTTGCCAGCAATCCTAAATAGTTTCACTTCTATAAATTATCTCAATAATACAAATATAACGCAATACAGTAGTACCATATTTATAGTGTAGTTTCCATCTAATGATCATACTGTTGGACTTTGCAGATGTAGGAAGTTTTACCAGTAATTCTTAAGGTGTGAGTTTCCTGAGTTAAAAAAAATATAAGACTGCAAAGTCACCATGAAATGCATTTACCGGTATATGAACAGACAAGTTTAAGATCAAATGCTGCAAAAAATGTATTCGAAACTGCCTCTTCCCAGTACAGCAGTGATATATTTAGAATCTTCCACCTTTTAATCAAAGTTTAAATATATATTCTGAATTATAGTAGGCCTAATGAAAAGCTTTGTGTTTTTTTTGTGTCTTCTGTTTGCAAAGCTGTTGGCCTCCAGATATTTTAATTTGGAAAGAAAACCAAATATTGTGCTATAAATGGCAGATAATCACTATTCATTCAGCTCTGCTGAAAGAAATTTCAGCTCAGAATTTGTGTTTCAGAAAGTGCTGAAGAATTTATTTATTGCTTGATTTTTTAAACAAAATGTGTGCGGCACTATTTTTTTCTTTAATCCTTCCTCCAGATTTACTTAGCATTTGGAATCTGCTTATAATTACAGGTATGTCTGCAAGTATGAAGTCTTATAAATACAACATCATACAGCCAAGAATGAATTGCCTTTACCACCTCCAGAACAGCTACATGTAGGATGTTTTCTGCACTATAAACTGATTAAAGGATTTATACAAGTTTTACTGTCATCACTTCCCCTAAGAAGCCTAAGAATTATAGACTGGTGAAGGTACAGAGAGCAAGGCTTGAAATTATATGTCAAGACATTCCTAGTCCAGTCAGGCAAAAACTATATGTTGCATTAATAACAGTTTTGGCTTTGGTTTTTTTATTCCCATAATAGTAGTAGCATGTGTGGCATGCCAAGATTGTGGAATATTGGAAAGGACATAATTCCAGTCCAATAAACATAATGAAAATTTCATATTGGCTGTGGTTTGTGACAGAGTTCAGGATCCAGCTTTGGACCGCTGTGAAAATAACCAACTATCCAAGTGTTTTAATTCTGTGAAACATGACAGGAGGCAAGTGCATATTTATGTATAGCTGGTAATTCCTGATAATTTGAAACAACTCTGAAGAAATCTCTGTTAATTTCACTCTTCTGAGTAACCTGGTAAATTGACTTTGAGAGACAATACTATTTGCTTTCACACACACACACACACACACACACACACACACACACACACACACACACAATTCTTTTATAATGTATTTCTCAACTATAATAAAAATTAAATCACATATGTACCTCTGCAAATGTAACCTTTTCTCAAACATTCTGTATTCCGAATTGTAAAGGTCAGTGTAAATGACATGTTTTCTAGCCTTTGTATTGTAACATTCATAATTTTCCCATGACATGACTAGAATTCTGCAAAAAAAAAAAAAAAAATGTATCCCAACAGCCAAAACCTATCAAAGGATTTGATCAGTTCCTCTTGTAATGCCTGTAAAAACCCCATTTGAAAAAAAACAGCTTTGTGGCCTATGATTCTGTGAGACTTGAGTCTATGTGAGAGGAAGTATATAAATATTATAATATTTCAACAAAACATCTCACTTGCAGTACAATACTAGGCATATATACTCAGAAGTTCCAATTGTTGCATCTAATAGAAAAAGAGTGAAAACAACCCTAAACAGTGGACTTTATGGACTTCCTTCAATTCCTGTAGTCCTTCCACTAGAATAGGGATGTCCAAACCCAGGCTTTGGGGCTGAATGTGACCCTTGATCCTTGGCAAGCCTCAATGTGGCCCTCAGCAAGATTCCTCCATCTGACCAGTGAGCAAGCCTTGTAACGTCTCTAATAGGATCTTATAAGTAATTTATTCGAAGTTGAAATGTAAATCATTTTTCCTGCCCCAAACACAGTGTCAGAGATGTGGCCCTTCTGTCAAAAGATTTGGACCCCCTTGCACTAGAAGTACCATCTATTTTGTAACAGAAGACCATTCTTTTGGTATAGATTAGAAAAGTAAATGTAAAGGTGTTCCCTGAAAGTTGCCTTTCTAGTCATGACTAATTCTAAGGGTGGTGTTCATTCCCATTACAAGGCCAAAGAGCCAGCATTGTCTGAAGACAACTCCATGGTCATTTGGCTGGAATGACTAAATGTCAGAGATGCACAGGATGCTGTTAGCTTCCCATCAAAGTGATAGCTATGTTTCCACTTGCATTTACATGTTTTCAAAAAACTGAATCAAGAGCTACTCATGTGATAATCATGTGGTACTCTGAATCACATGGTACTCTGGTCTCCAACTGCCACCCTGCCTGCTAACCTTCAGGTTGACAAACATAGCACCTTTAATCACTCAGCCACTGCAGCTCCCTTGGTATAGAAGAATGGTGTAAATCTTACTTTTGTATTGATTGCTTTGAAAGGGACTGAAGCTTTAAGTTAGGAAGGAACTTGTTTTGTAATTATGACCATCCACAGGTTTAAGGATGACACAAAATGAGAGAAAGAAAGCCATAATATTGTGACTGATTGAGGAATTGTCCGTCCCCCCTTTTCCATTCAGTGTGTGAATCCTCAATAGATGCTACATTGTCCATAAATTCACAATTTATTTTACAGGCATGTTTGCTGCAGATGTGGCTTGACAGTGGAAAGTACTGAGGCAGAAAGAGATTGATGGCACAATCCTATGAGCTGTTAACACCCATCGGAATGAGTATTCCAGTGGCACAAACAGCTTTAAAACAGTCACAGTGCTAGTAGCAGTGAGTGCAACCTGGCTGACATGCACTTTCCACTAAAGGACATCTGCCACCAAATGTAAGCTCAAAAAGGATCAGAAGGGAAGTGGGATGGCAGTGGAACAAGATAGTGGTTGGGTGGAATAAAGAAGAAACTGGGAGTGGAACAAAGGTTTACACTGGATTCTGTTCCCTCCAGCAGCAGCCCCACCTCCTTTCCTTGGACTTGCACTAGTGAAATCACTGGCACTGGTCAAGTAATTATTGCAGGACTGGAGACTACTGGAGAGAGAGGGGGATTACCTTTCCTATCCAGATCCTCCCAATCTACCCCCCTCCCCAGTACAGTGTACACTTCTTTGGCATGGCTGTCCCTATAGGAGGAGGGAAGATTGGACTGAGCTGCAAATTGCAAATTCATATGGAGTACAAGGAATGATCAAAATTATTTGTATTAAAAACATTCCTAAATAAACAAATTGAGAATTTCTCCCTTAAATCTTGCAGTGATGGAAACAGGCAGGTTCACATTAGTAGATTTCCCAACTTATCTGTTACTGATAAACGATAGTGTAGTAGATGAAGAATGCAGGAATATAGACATACAGAACTTAAAATTTGCATATATTATCATTCCCATTCCTATCCATGCAGTACATTTGTGCACTGCATGGCAAACTGTTGTGGAAGTCTCTGCACCAAGTTTGTGCTACTGCCAACGAAAGGCCTGGAAAGCCACTCACTGTCAACAGCACCCAGTACACCACTCTGGGGTTCTGCAGTTAAAGAGTTAAGTTGGGGAAGACAGCTCTGCATTAAGTTGTGCAGATAGAAAGATGGGATGGTGGCAGTGGCATATGCATAAATCCAGTGGCATCTTGGTGTAGATCAGGTATAGATCTTGGTGGCAGTGGCATATGTAGAAATCCAGCTTGCCAGTGGAAGAAAGGATTGGGCCAACAAATTCAGGATTCTTTCTTTCCCAAAGTGTTTTCCAAGACATTCTGCACCTCTCCTTTCTATTTCCTTGGATATGTGAACACTTCCAAGAGCAATGGAAATGTGAACAATGTGAACCCTAGTGGTGAATTTTGTACCACTTCACATGATGCATCCAGCGATTATCTTCCAATGCAGTAATATAAATACTCTTGGTGTACTTTCAGATAACTCTACATTGTCTCTCCCTGGTCCCCTGGCTTGAATCAATTCAGCTAGCAACGCAGTGATTGACTGTGAAGAACAACGACTCTCGGTTTCTTGTTGCAAAATGTCTTGAATCATTTTTTTAAAAGAAGCAGGTGATTAGTTACCACTAATCTCTCCATAGGTCTCCCAAACTATTTTGAGTCTTTTATTCTTGCTGCTGCAGGGGAGCTTGCAGATTTAGTCTCACCTCATCTTTATTTTAGGAATTTTTTATTCAGTGTATACTCTGACTTCAAAGCCTTTGTTAGAAAGGATTTGTTAGCACAGTAATTGTATTGTGTGGTTTTATATCAAGCCAGGAAAGTGAGAGCTCTCTTTTCCTAATGATGTCTACTCCAGGAGGTCCAGAAGATAAAAATGGTGGCCTTTTTGACAGAACTGAAAATAATACTGCTTTTGCATTCCTTGTTTTCATTCTCCCTCTTCATTTAAAACAGCTTGCTTTTTGTCAGCTCATTTAATGGTACCACTACCTCTTTAGCTTTATTAAAGTAACCAGCCCTGCTCACGTATGATTACACACTCATGGGAAGAAAGCATGTTATCAACTGCCCACAGCCCAGACCGTTGCATTTATTAACAATGCCATCATTGTGATTCATACTCATGCTCAACAGAATGCAGCAATACTGAACAAATTTAACAGATCGTGCATACAATTAGCACAAGAAGATTGAGCAGAACAAAGATCCATCTAGTCCAGCATCTGGGAAGTCCAGGAGATGAAAGTATACTCCTCTCCTGTTGTACACAACAGGCAGATAGTACTGAGAGACCTACTGCTGTTGAACCTGGCAGAGCACATTCCAATCAGGACTACAACCCTTCGATAAACCTGCCATCCATTATGTGTCCAAGCATTCTTTAAAGCCTTCTGAGCAAATAGTCAAGCTACATCTAGGAAATTCATGAATTAAATTTGTGCTACATTTTGGTCATTCTCTGATGAAACAGTTATATGAAATGACTCCTAGTTCTAGTGTAGCAAGAGTGGGAGAAATTATTTTCTCAGTCCTTGTTCCCCACACCATGTATATTTTTATCAACCTCTATCATCATATACTCAGTCCTAATTGCTGCACCAGAATTGGGTATCACAAACATTATTTCAACCATGCTGGGCCCATGAGTAAACAGTGCCAGCAAGAAAGCCTATGTCATCCCACAAGTGCTGAATCCTGAAACACCACCCAGTTGTGCAAGTAAGCTCCCATTGCAGGGCAGAGAGTATAATGGAAGGGGGAGGATGTGTGACAGGATGGAAAGAGGGAAGGATCAGGCCCAGAAAGAAGCAATACTGGTGGTGCTAGCACATGATGAATCCTATTTCCCCTCCCTAGGCCTGACAACATTACATGAACTTCTCAGATGTGTACCTGTAAGTAGTAGATCATTGAGTAGGCTGGGGCCATACATGAGGTAAGGGTATAAATGCTCCCTTACCCCAAGGAAACTTCCAAACTGCTAGATCACAAGCACTGTGTAGAGTGAAGACTATGCAGCCCCACTGTTCCAGTGCTGGATAGCATTGGGCTACTCAATGCCCAACTAAAAATCCACAAAGTTGTCCCCAACTCTAAGGACTTCAACTGCTGGTACTTTCTGGTCCTGGCTTATAAACAACACACTTGCAGGAAGGGGTCTACTCTCTCGGATGGTGATCACAAAGCCTTTGAAGAAAAGCAGTTGGCAGCTATAGAAACAGCAGAAGTATATGAGGCCTGATGATATTCCTCAGCATCCTAAAAAGCTGCTAAACATCCATATGCAATTGCCATTAACAAGACTATTTTATTTTAGCATATTCTCCTTTTCCTAAGCCAGTGAGCAAAGAACTTTATTTTGGAGTTCTTTGGACCATGAAAGCTCTTTGGACTGTGAAGTCCACCAGATGCTCAAAAGCACAAAATTTGGAAGCACAGGTGACCTACAAAACTTGGTAAGGTGACCCCTAAGTTATATTAAGTGGTGACTCGCACCTGCCCTCTTCTTTGATGCTTAGGCCTTGTCAAGGGAAGCTCTGCACTTCACAGAAGTTTAACCCACTCACCATGCTGAGGCTTGTGAATTTTAGGGATCAAATTTTGGAACCATCTGAGTCATGACAGGAAAGAATCATACCCAGTTTGCAATGTAAAGTATTTTTTATTTTATGTGCTTTTGTGCATTTTAGCAGGTCAGCACTTCAAGACCCTAGTACTGCAAGATGGGGGTGAGATCCCGTCCATAGCCCAGGTTCTGCCAACCTAGCAGTTTGAAAGCAGGTAATGGAAGTAGATAAACAGGGAAGTTTTAAGCAGCATTCTTTGCACCATGCCAGCCACATGACCATGGATATATCTTCAGACAATGCTGACTCTTCAGCCACAAAAATGGAGATGAGCACTACACCTTATTGTTGGTTACAGGTAGCAGGGCAGACTGCAAGAGGTTACCTTACCTACTTACCCTTTCTTTCTTGAAAGGTTAATTGATCAACATCTCATTTGATTCCAAATCTTCCCCCTTTTCCCTTGTTTTAATTTATCATTTTTGACACTAAAACACTTTTATTTTGATGACTATTTGCCTGATCTGTTTGGTTTTCTGGGGCTCCCTCCTTAAAAGCTTCCAAGATGACTTTCTTTCTAGCTTAATAGTGGTTGCCAAAGGCCCCGCTGCCCAGAAATCAAATTCCAGTAAAATAGCGAGGTTGCAATCATATACATGCTTATCTGGGAGTAAAGCTGCAATCCCAAATACACTTTTTTGGGAGTAAAGCCTATTTAACACAATGGGGCTTACTGATGAGTAGACATGCTTAAGATCTATCTACAGTATTTACAGGATTGTGCCCTAAGTCTCATTGAAATCAATAGGACTTATTTCTGAGGGTTGTGTTTTGAAGCCAATAACAAGGGAAAGCAATGCTACTGCTAACGCTAGACAGCAAGTTTTATTTTTTCTCCCGGTTTTCCTGACTGCATCTCTTTCATATCATTAGCAACTTAAGATTAAGATAGAACGGTGATAAAAAATATCACATAGGACGACAGGAAATAACCAAAATATTCATTGCATCAAGACTGGGTGTTGCAGAAAAAAAAATTAATAAAATAAAATAAATGGCAGGAAGACAATAGAATATTGGCTGCCAGGTGTATCATAAAATTCCAATTTCACACTCTGACACCTTACATTATGGAAGAGAAAGATATAAACTGGTGCATTGATTAGGAAGAAGCCAAACAAATGACTTCCCCCTTTCCACTTGTTACTGTGAAAGATAGCATCAAAGCAGCATAAACATACATTGAAATAGAGATAGAATGACATCTACTGGCTGTTGGAAGCAGGCCTCAAAGATTGATGGAATAACCTCTGTCTTGATGTTGAAATGTTTTCTTTGCCAGTCTTCATCATGAAGGGTTTTCTGGGTGCACTGTGAACAGTAATGACATTTTCATATCTAGGCAATGAAAAAACAAAGGCCCATCACCTTTAATTGTTTAACAATGTAAACAGAAGTCATCCATGGAAATACCTTTGATCTTCATTTGCTTTTATATATTGCTTGCATAGTGCCCAAGAACATTTAAATTACAAAGAAAGCGGGGGGGGGGGGAGAAAAACCTCATTGGAAAAACGGATAAATTAAGCAGCTTACCTTTACTTTAAACTATTTGCAGAGTTACTTCGTAAAAGCAAATGTTAATGCTTTTTCCCCCTGAATGAATTTAGTGCATTAATGCTAATGCCTTATGTAATAATCCTTTCTCTGGCCTTCTTCCCTCCACCCTGCCCCTCCTTTCTTGTCTACCGTCAAACCGTTTTGATAAAAGCTTCTCATGTGATTCCAAAAATTCACTTGCTTTACTTTGTTAGTTGTAATTTACCTTTGCCAGCTATACTAAACCAGTATCTTGATGGGTTCAGTGAGGAAGCTGAATGTGTACAGCAATATTCAGATGACTCTTTAACATATTGTGTGCAGACCAGTCCCACTGAAATAAAGCCTTCTACCAAGTTACAGAAATAAATGTCATTTTGCTTTCCTTCCATATTTGGCAAAGCTCATGAATTTCAAATAACATTTTCTAAACCATAACCTTCGGTATTTCACAGACAAAAACAGAATCATGTTATGATGCCCCAGTTGACATAACAATTGCATCAGCCACCCCATTCCTAGAATTCCACTTATTTAGAAGTCACTAAATATGAGCCTTTCAAACAGCTATTTCTGGACATCTTCTGGACTGATGTTGAGCATAGTAATGCAGATCATGATGCAGCACTTTGTCTTTAATATTATCACACTTTCGAGTCATAACTTTGCAAAGGATTGTATAATCCTGGATTATCTCAGTGAAAGCTCTTTTTAATCACATTAAGTAATTATTATATTTGTTAACTTTTCCCTCTAAAACCTATCCAAATGTAATATTGTTTTATTTTGGGTTTAAATGAGACTTGGAAAACAGGTAAGAAACAGACAACCACATATGCCCTGCCTCTCATTTTAGGACATTCCCTCAATGTCTTGGGTAGTATCACCCACTTCATCCACTCATTAAAACTATTCAGGTTCTGGATGTAAAAAAAATAGGATGGTTTTTCCCATTTAAAAATTATTTTTGCTGTTACATAGTTTGATATAACCTTTTAAAAAAACCTACATTATCATATGTCTACATTATCATATCAAATGAAGTGTCTTCATTTATGAAGGTCACCTAAGTTATTTCCCAAACCCTCAGTTTCATGGACATGGAAAGAAAATTTTTCCCTACATTCCCTGAATGACTCTTGATAAATCTGCACCACTCATTAAAACTATTCAGGTTCTGGATGTAAAAAAATAGGATGGTTTTTCCCATTTAAAAATTATTTTTGCTGTTACATAGTTTGATATAACCTTTTAAAAAAACCTACATTATCATATGCCCACAGGCCCAAGTCTATATTTGTAACAACATAGGAGGATCTGAACTTTGTTCTCCATGCCCATGGCCATGACCACACAAGTGTCTTCATTTATGAAGGTCACCTAAGTTATTTCCCAAACCCTCAGTTTCATGGACATGGAAAGAAAATTTTTCCCTACATTCCCTGAATGACTTTTGATAAATCTGCACCACTGTTTTTGAAGTTGGCTGGTGTTCCCCACTTCAATCATCTTTTTCATGCTACATCCTTGATTAGCATACTTCTCAAATCTCATAGCATTCTTAAGAGACTCTTAGTTTCTTAGCCTCAGTGAATGCTTAATATTATCTCATAGATAAAAGCTAGAACACCTGTATGATGCTTTAATGCCTAGAGCAAGTTCTGCAACCTATATTCTAAAAAGACTTTGATCATTTATAAAATACAGAAAATATTCCTCCCCCTCGTTTAATTGAAATGTGCTATAATTTTACTAGAAAATGTCCATCTTAAGACCAAAGTGTGGACCAAGATGAAGAGAGTCCATGTACAGTATGATGGGGATGTTCAGGGGATATAATATGTATAATCTTGCTCACAGACACATACTGCAGAATCAGTGGAAGGTCTGCTAATGTTTCAATTCATCCCGATAGTTAGGCATTTAAGAGCAGTTTGATGGATAGAAATGAGTAGATGATAGGACTTCATTTATTAAGCCATCATTTTTCACTGATGAGAGACATGAGGGACTCTTATTTGCCACATTCACGAAGGGGCCCAGAGGCCATTCCACAACATACACTACTGAGTCCTGGCGCAAACCCTTGCAAGGATGGCAACAAACTGAGCCTGATAATAGTGACTAAAATTGTAAAAAAAACTGAGTATGTATGAAGAATAATACCATTATGTTATATATCATTGGAAAGGTAATGTAATGAAGAATGCAATGAAACATCACTGGAATATCTATATTCTATCAAAGATTTTAGCCAATTAAACAGAAAATGAAACTGTCCATAGACAGTTGTATCTATGGAACAAAAAGTGAATTTTTAAAATTCAGAACTGCTCCAAGAGACTAATTGCTTGGGTCAATTTGGAATTATGAAAATATACTTTTTGGTCTATAGGTAGTTGTGTTTTCATTGTCTGATTAATTGGTGATAGAATAGATATTCCAATGCCATTTGTTTCATTGCATTCTTCATTAAATTGTCTTTTCAATGATATATAACATGATGGTACCATTCTTCATAGATACCCCATTTTCACAAATTTAGCCTCTAGCATCAAGCTCAATCTGTGCCCCCCATAGCTTGCTACCTGCTACCCCATGCACCTACCTTCCTAGCTATGCCTCTGGATCACAACTGTTCAGCAGCAGGGTTAGATCTATACTGCCAGTAGGTGTACTTAATATCCCAACATCTTCAGCTAATGTATGGGATTAGTAATGTATGGAAGAGGCTCCATAAAGCTCTGGAGTATAAATAATGAAATCCTGGCCACCTTAGACTGATATTGATTGTTATATCATTGTATATAACTTCAAATGTAAAGCAGAACACTTTGAACTGTGCTTTGCTTCACAATATTTATCTCAGTAGCTAGAAGAAAATTACTTTTTCATGACCTTCTATATTGGGTAAACATTTCGTGCATCACTTATTGATCCAATGCATTTATAGCATAATAGAAAAGATGGGCAATGTACTCAACAGCCCTCAAAGTCTAAGCAAGTTACCAAAGAAGTGATCAGTTAGAAATAATAGGCAGTATGTGGGCTTGATTTTTGATGTGGACAGTGAAAAAAATTCTGTCATGGAAAGTTACAATCCAAGGAGCTTCTTCAGGCACCCAAGAGCTGAAAATATCAGCTGGTGGGGGTCCCCCCTGTTCTTCCAACATCCTCAGACAGCATGTCTTTCTGTAGTGAGTTGCTACATTGTCTATTATTACAATTATGGCACAACCCCCCTTAGCTGGAGCAAGTGTTGTGAAAGTGCCATAAAGCACTTTTGTGCAACTCTGAGGAGAAATAGACAAATGCACAGATATGCGCCAGCCTCCCTGTGCCACCACTGGGGGAGCAAGGGTCAGTGTGGAGGAGGTGAGAGGGAGGCATTCCTGGGAGCAGGAGGCAGGACGTATGCCAGATCCTAACCCTATTTTCAGGCAGCCTGGGAAAGCTCCAGGCTGCTAGGATTTGTGCCACTGAGTAACACAGATCTGAGTGGCTCCATTGGGGCCGCAGTGCCGATTCTGTTGTGATTCTGTTGTGATTCTCTTTGCCCCATAGCACAATCCTAACCAATTTTCCAGTTATGGGGTAAGGATAATGCAACTCTAAAGTAAGGGAATAAATTTTGCCTTATCTTGAGGAAGCCTCCTTGCCTGTCCTCCATCTATAGGATTCATTGCCACAGCTATGCCAGTGCTGGAAAGTTGGTAAGGATTGTGCCCAGAGGCATACCTAGCCAAAATTTCACTGGTAGCAAAGACTGATATTTTGGCCCTATCAAAAAAGTTGGAAGGGACCACATTGGGTCATCTAGTCCAAGTCCCTGCTTAGAATAGGAAAGACTCTGCAAAGGAGCAGACAGACTTTAGCACTAATCAATATTTTCAAAGGACCATTTGCAGACTTTTGCACTAAGCTGAGTCACATAGTTGGAAGGGACCCCATTAGGTCATCTAATCCAACTCCCGCTTAGAACAGGAAAGACTCTGCAAAACAGACTTTAGCAATAATATTGGCATTCATAGGACTAGATGCGGAGTTTGAGCTCTGAGATTGCCTTCCTATCCACAGTTTCCTGGGTGGAAGCCCCATTTACTATGATGGGCTACTGCTGTTCATAGAAAGGCACAGGATTGGGCTCTGAGGATGCAATCCTATTCACATTTTCCTGGGAGTAAGCCAGTAATTATAATGGGACTTACTTCTGAGTAATGAATAGCTTGGGCTCTCTTCCCTCATCCCAGATGAATCCTGCACTAATTTCAGTCAGGTCTTCTCAGCCCCACCAGGTTGACAATATGTCCTCTTTTTCCAGGACATGACCTGGATGTCCCTGCCTTGTGTCCTAGAAAAAACCTTCAGTATCCTCCTTTTCCCTGGGAGCAGGCAGCTTGAAGCTTTCTTGTAATTCATAAATTCTATGTAATAAATTATATATAATGGTTTAAAATGTACTAATAAGTAATGTAGTGTTTAGAATGTAGTGTTGTTGTTTTTTTGCATTTTAGATTGTGAGCCCTTTTGGGACAGAGACCCATTAGCTTTTAATTAGTTATATTATTTTTCCATTTTCTTTGTACACCGCTTTGTGAACTTGTTAGTTGAAAAGCGGTATACAAATACTGTAGATAGATAGATAGATAGATAGATAGATAGATAGATAGATAGATAGATAGAAAGAAAGAAAGAAAGAAAGAAAGAAAGAAAGAAAGAAAGAAAGAAAGAAAGAACAGGTGTGTCCAACCTTTTAGCTTCCCTGGGCCGCATTGGAAGAAAATGAGTTGGTTTGGGCTGCACATAAACACCAACAACTTTATAAAAAAACATGTAGGACAAAATGTAGTATGTCCTATATTTTGTCCTACATTTTTAAACCTTGGAGTAAGTCTCATTGATTTTAATGGGGTTAGTTCTGAGTAGGCATGATGCATAGAATGGCCAGTGAGCCTCTCCAACCTAAACCCTAGAGTAAATCTCATTGATTATCATGGGGTTTTCTGCTGAGTAGCCATGCATAGGATGGGCTCTCAGACTGCAACTTGGGAGTAAGCCTCATTGACTTTAGTGGGGCTTACTTCTGAGGAGGCGTGATGCATAGGATGGGCTGTGATCCTCTCCAAGCTTAACTTTGGGGATATGTTGCGATCCTGAACACACTTTCCTAGGACTAAGACCTACTGGGTACAATGGGCCTTACTTCTGAGTAGACATGATTAGGGTTGCAGCATATCTCCAAGATTAAGCTTGGAGAGGATCACAGCCCATCCTATGCATCACTGGGCTCTCAGACTGCAACTTGGGAGTAAGCCTCATTGATTTCAGGGCTTCACACCTTTTGTGTGTTTCTTTTGATCTTTGGAAGCTGCAGTTACAGGCTGATTAGGTGCTCAAAGTAATCCATCAAGGCTGCAGAGAGGCAGGCACAGTAATCCCAATGCCTGGCCTGCTCTGTGCAGGCTCTCTGTCCCTGCAGAGATCAGGCAGGCCCATTTTAAATGTGAAAGTGCCCCCCTCAGTGCTTTCAGCACCCCATTATGCCAGTGATTGTGCCCTAAATGTTTGAACCTTGGGCTGGACATGCTGGATGTTCCAGTGCAAGTTATGATTGGGCTGTTAGATTCATTATGCATTGATTACTTTATTTTTCCATTTGTGTTTAAGTTAAGAGCTTACAGTAGACACTATCAGGGAATTGTTTTTGCTCTGAGGAGCATAGGACTTTTACTCCAAGACCTCCAGCAAGATTATAACATCTCAGGCTAGTCTAATCCAACACTCCACATCAAACATTTTAATTAGAATATTTTATGTCACCAATTTTAAAGAATATAAAATAACAGTGCACTCTTTTGTATGCATCTACTCCAGTGGTGGGCCCCGCCTTGCCCAAGATCCGGTTCGCCGGAAGTTGGGGATGGGGCCGGGGTCAGGGGGCAGGGCCGGGGTCAGAGGGCGGGGTCGGGGGTAGACCCCAACTCCAGCGCACTACGCATGCGCCAACCCCCGGCACATGCGCAGTGCGTCTCCTCCAACTGGCGCAGTGTGGCTCCTCCAGTGGGAGGAGACGCACATCGCGCGCGCCCACTCCGGTGGGAGGAGACGCCGACTCTGGCGCGTGCGCTGTGCGTCTCCCCCAGCAGGAGGAGACACAGGGCAGTCACTGCGCAAGCGCCAATGTTGGCGCTTGCGCAGTGCGCATTAGGGAAAAGATGGCAGCCAGCGTGAACCGGTCCGCCGGTTCGCCAGCGGCAGGGAAATGGGAAGATCCGGTTCGGGCGAGTAGGCCCAAACCAGCATCTGCCCACCCCTGATGTACTCAGAAGTAAGTCTGATTGTCATCAGTGGTGCCCTCTCCCTTGACAGAGCATATAGGATTGCAGCCTTGGGTAATATGGGCCAACAAGTATTCAACCCTTAAGGCTTGATAGCAACCATTTCTATGACTCATTGTCTGTTTACCTGCAACAATGCGTATATACTGGGCTGTAGTGATGCTTCCTTCTATCAATGTAATAGCCTTTGTAAGAATGGACATAAAATCAATCTGACAATAAAGCAGAATAACAGAATGAATATGCATTCAATTCATCCAGCCTTCAAAGACTTAACATTTGCTTTTAATTTCCCATATGCCTTTCAGTCACTGCTTTCTCTTCCTCTTTTATCCACAATCTTTGGAAGCTGATACATGAAGATACTGTATAAGCTACTTGGCTTCTTCCAGCACTGTTCATTACTGTACATACAGGTTTTTTTTAGAGGCCAAGTGCCATTATCTGATTATTTTGTGGATTGAATTATATTCATTTCTCATGTCATAGAGCACAATCCTAACCACTGTCTACACAAAAGTAAGCCCCATTTTGTTCAGTGGGTCTCACTTCACGGAAAGTGTCTTTAGGATTGCAGGGACCAGCATAGAGGCAATCAAGAAAGAAAGCATCCATTTGAACTTCGGTTATAATGCCTCATCGATGGAGCAGTCCTGGTTGATTTTATTAGCAACCATCAATTTCCATTGTTATTTATCAGCATAGGGTGATCTAAAATGCCAATGCTAATCTTTGCTTGTTTTAAACAGGTTCATCCAGCATATGTGTGTTGAGAAGCTAGACAGTGCTCAGTATTAGTTCTTAAACAATATCTATTTTAACCATCTGGTGCTTCTGAGAAATTTTTTCCCCTAACAGAACTATTTTTATTAAATATACTAATGAAAGCATACCTGTTTTGCGGGAGTAAAATTCTCCATACGACATCCCCCCCAGTGCACATCAACCACCCATGCACATCATCCCCCCATGCACATCCAGCCCATGCGCAACATCCCCCATGTTCATCCATCCCATGTGCATCAACCCCCATGTGCGTTAGTCCCCCTATGTGCATCATCTCCCCATGCTCATCAAACCCCCATGCACATCAGTCCCCCATGCGCATCAGTCCACCTATGCGCATAAGTCCCCCATGCGCATAAGTCCCCCATGCGCAACAACCCCCATGCGCATCATCCTCCCATAAGCAATAACCCCCCATGTGCAACATCCCCATGCGCATCAACCCCCCATGATCATCAACAACAATGTTGGCAGGGTTTTGGCAAGATGTTGATGAGTGAGTGAGTCAGTCAGTGACTTTTCTCTTTTATATATATATATAGATTTTCTTTTCTACATGCTTTTTGATAACAAATATAGAATGAGACAGAAAACAGACGCCCAGTTTAATTTGGTTTTGAGAACATTGGCAAAGTGCTTTTCTTTCAATTGAATTATATTGTGTACTTGCAATAAAACATGCTAAAATTATATATTCCTGCTAAACAAGGAATATGCCAGTTTCCAGTCATCTGCTATCTTTTCTGAGCAAAATGAACATTTAATTCTCCAAGTACAGGTTGAGATTCCCCAATCGCGACATTTGGTTCGAAGAATTCCCATGTATAGCTATTTTCGCATTATACAAAAGCAATTATTTATCATGGTAACTAATGAACCAGTGAGTTAGGGTGAGTCAGTTTCCTTTTCCCTGGTTTAAAACAAGTCTATTTCAGGCTGTTTTTTCTCTTTTTCATATGCATATGGGAGGCGATTATCACTCTGGGAAGGGAGGGGTCTGTCTTCTAGGCTCGAACCCGAGATCCTTATTGCAGCTGCAGAGTATAAGATTTATTGTCTGCCAAATTACCAGGGCAAGCAGGCTATTTCTGAGCCTTTAATTGCTAAAGGGACATTATTAAAGAGAAAATGATGCCAGGACACCACTCTTGTGCACCCATGTGGATAAATGGTACTTTCTACTTATGTAATTAATTAATTAATCAATTAAGCCTCCCACTCCACATTGGGTCTCTGTGGACTATTGCTAGTTATTTCCAAGGAGTGAGAGGGATGGTGGGGCTGCACAAAACAGGGACAGGAACTGGCATGCACAATCCCACTGGATCCACTGGATCCACCATTACCACTCACCCTATGTCCTTGACTCCCTGTCTGCCCAGTTTTGTCCAATTATGCTCCTGTTCTGCCCTCTTCCCACACTGCCACCTCTTCTTAGCTGTTGTGACAGGGGCAGTAGAGCTGACAGTGTGCATGGGAAGGATCTAGATTTCTTGCTGGCATCTGGTAGTGCGCCACTTAGTGCCCTGCTAGCAAGCTCTTTATAGTGCTTTTTCTGCGGTTAGTGCTGGTGGAAGCTTCTTCTGCCATCCCCAAAGCCCAACTGGATTGGACTGTTGGAGTGGTATGCTATCTGACAAAGGTATAAATTACATTCCACTAAATTTTGCATAGTAAGAACATTTCTTTTCACTGCAATTACTATAACTTCCACTGGCCTGGTACTATTAATCTTTGTTCACTGTAATAACTTAACAAATTATAAATGCTTGTTTTCCCAGCTGGTTGACCTTTCAGAAGTTTATGGTTTCAGCCTGATTTTGAATCTTCAATTAGTTAATAGCCAGAGAATTCAAATCTTACACCATAAAGCAGAGTTTAGTCAATTGCTGTAATAGCTTTCACTGTGAGTTGTGAATTCAAATCTGATAATTTTGGATGAGCTGGAGCCTATACCTTTATGTTGCACAACCATAGCTGTGTCAGATCACATTCTATGTATGTAAAGATCAAATTAAAAGTATTTAATCTCGTCATTAAAAAATATATAATAAGTGGAGCTGCCTGACTTTTTGTAGAACTGCTGCCAAACTGGACAGAATAGACAGAATAGACCTAGCCACAGCATTAAACAACAGCAATATTCTAATCTGCCAATAAGTTGCAGAGCAGTATCATGCTGAATTCATTCACTGCATCCAAAAATCAATGTAAGGGTCACTTCTAAAGTTGCTTACATTATCAAGAAGTGTGCTTAAATTATTAAGAAGTGCACAGAGACATAGTGGGAACAGACACATCTGTATCATAGTAAAGATTCAGATCTACTGTGTGCATTTTGTCAAATAACTTGGAAAAGTAAAATGGGAAAGGGGCAGGTGGTGATAAACATTTGGAAGCATGTTGCTTTCATTGGTATTTTTGGAAACTCAGCCCTCTCCCATTGCAGTGGAACCTTCAACCAAACTATCGTTAACATTGGTTACAATGTTGTGGCTGAAAACATGGGGTAGGAGAGGGCATTAATAGGGTGGGGTGGGAAGATTGGGTGTGGGAGAGGGGCAGATTGCTGGTGCACAGTGGGTGCCATATCTTATCCCCAGGTCTGATATGCGAACATGGATCTTTCCAGACATGCACCATCGACTTTGCTGGTGTGATTCCAAGTAGAACCATTCCATTGGCTGGGTCTTTCCCTGTGGCATATCTGACAATCCCAGCTTTGCAGACTATGGAGAAAGGGTCAAGGAAGCTGCGTTATTCTACCTACCCCAAGCCATGCAAGCCTTTGAGATAGACTTTTTTCAATTCAAATCAAGCCTGAACTGGAAACCTCTTGAGATCAGTTCCAGTTCTACCCTGACTCTTGCTCTCCCTTGTTCCACATATCATTTGCCAGCTGCACCATTCTGGCTTAAACATCACACCCTAAAAACAGCATGGTGTACTTAAAAAGCTCCTTGCCAAAGACCAAGCAGTTAAGGAAAAAAAATTCCTATCCAGTCTCAAAAGATGACCAGCTAATCTCAGATTCTCCCTATGGATGATTAGGATGGGCTCACAAGCTCTCCTTGATGCAGAATACCAGGAATACAGTTCTTCCTGGCAAATGGCCCTCCAAGCCTCGTTCTCAGCTGACCCATCCATCAAATAGAGTGCTAGTCTATGAAACTTACCTTATGCACCAGCAGATAAGGCAGAAGATCTCCATTCTCCCTCTGGTACATATCCATTCTGAAGATCTCCATTCTCCCTCTGGTACATATCCAGGCTTTTAGTGGAGGGTAGCATCCTGTAGCCATCAGCAGATGATTGTGAGGATAAGTTGTAGAGCTCCATGGTTCTTGAAACAAAAGAATTAACATGGATTTTCCATCCCAGGCAAAACAAAGCCAAAAGAGTTTCAGTGCTTGAAGTTTCTCAGAGGGCACATCCCTTTTGTCTTCTCATTTTTTTAGAGCTATTTTAAATGGAACTGGTTTGTAGGAATATTATCTCACTCAAGATATGCGCTGACACAACAAAGCAAAAAATAACAGATTTCCTCTCACCATGGGCCAGTTTTATGTCCTTACCAAAAATAATATATTCTTAGATTTTCAGTAAAATTAATCAGTAAAGTCTGGGTAATCTATTATGCCTATACTTTTTGCACTGAAGGGTACTTTGGGGATTCACAGAGAGAGATTGGCCTTTGATGCATTTTTATTCAGTTCCACTATCCAGTTCAGTCAAAGTACTTACGTTTCAGCCAATTTTATTTGGTTCTTCAAACTTAACAGGATTGTGGATTGGGCTGTCAGTCCCCTATCATGCTTTTCCTGCTGACATGAAATTTTAACAACCACATATTCTTCTGACCTAGCATCTGAAGAAGATACAGTGTCACCAAAGTGAACTTGTTCTCAGTGATCCATCTCAACCGAGCAATAGCAAATGAAAACTTTGAAACATAGATGCAAACAAATCTAGATTACATTTTTCTTAATAATACCTGCATTCTAAGTTTCTTATTATTTGCAACATACTGTATATAGCACTTATATGTGTAATTTTGAGTTACACAAAGCTGGTAATAAACCATACAACAGGTCAAGAAAATCTATAAACAAGAGACAGAGAGAAACTTGTGTTGTAAGTAAATTAGTTAGGATTGTGTCTTAATGGCTCATTGGCTTGAGATCCTGCTCTGAAATTTCAAAAATTCAAAAATAAAGTAGAACTCTAATGTATGAATTTGAAATCCATAATAACTCTTGTTTTTATTGCTAAATGAGCCATAAGCTTCAGGGAAGTTGAATTGTGTGACACTGGCTGCAATTCTAATTGCCAGTGAGGCCGGTACAAGTCCGATGAAGGCCTGGGGGTGTTTCAAAAGTGCCGTAAAATGCACAGACATGTGCCAGTCTCCCCTGGGAACAGTGGTGAGTTGTTCTGGTCTTAGTTAAGATTGCACCCAAAGTAATGGAAATCCTTAGATGCCCTTTAGTTTTTTCTTGGATCTTTATAAGGGGTACACTGGTCACACAAAAATTAAATAAGCAAATTCAAATAGAGAGTCTCCATACCAGCACACATTCTCTCTCTCTCTCTCTCTCTCTCTCTCTCTCTCTCTCACACACACACACACACACACACACACACAGGTTCTTGTTCACCATGAAACACAGATACACACAAATATTCTCTTGCTCACCATGATTTATACTTGCCCTTTTCAATCTTTCCTTGTGAATACCAAACCCCAATTATAGTCTGAATATCTTGTTGCAGTCCCCCATGTACTCTTAAACTTCATACATATTTCTTCTCTTCTCCTCTCTCAAACTAGTCATGACAGAAATTCCCCCCTCTGCCTCTCTCTTATACTCTCTGTGCAGTAGTTTGTACAGTTTGAACTTATTTTCTTAAAATTATTATGGTTACCATTCAGGTATATAAAAAGTATTTAAAGTACATTGCAATCCTAAACTACAATTAGGCTGGTGTAGGTCCTGGTACAAGTCCCATGTAGGCATAGGGGTGTTGTCACCACTCCTGGGCTGTTAGGCCAGTGCACAGCATATATCCCTGCTCATTATAACATGAGCACATGTTGTACATTTTCCTAATAAGAAATTGAGGAATTTCTTCCCCAAATCTTCTTTCTCATATATTCCTAATGTGTACATTTCCCTAGTAAGAACTGTTGGATTAAGCACTGTTGCTATGGTATAAAACCTTAAGAAACAAGAAGCCTAACTTGAAGCATCATGGGGTTTTCCGTGCACAGATGGAGCCCAGCCATATAATACTGTTCACTTGTTTTCTCCCCCTGTGTAGTCAGTGGGAGAAACACAAGCACCTGTCAATGATAGAACAACCAGCTCTACATGCACATTCATATTCAGGGTTCTCAAATGCATGGAGCAGCCCTATGCATGTATAATTAGAGGAGCAGAGAGCTTATTCATAATAATTTTCAGTTCATTGATGTTAGGAGATGACCAGTGTGCAACTTGCTATTGGGAGTATGACCAGTATTCACAGTTCCACGCTGAGCATGAAAAAAAGAAACAAGCGATTTTCAGAGTCTAGGCAATTCCATGTAAAACAATGAGGATGCACATGCAGAACTGTCCTCTAACTGAATTTCTGAAATGTAGATATATACAGCCCTGTGGCATTAAATAAGGATGGGTAAATAGGGCAATATTTTTAGAACTGAAAGTCCAAAATCCATTCCAGGTTAGGAGGCAACTGGAGATTTCAGTATAACAGAGTATTTTCCCCCTTACCATGAGTAATGCCTCAACCAGCCCTTTGAGACAAGGGCAAAATCCTTAGCAGTTACGGGTCCACGCAGTTACATCACCCTCTGGTGTTATCGTATGGAAAGTCATCTTTACTGCTTCGGAGCAAGGGGCTTAATTTCACTTTAAGATATAGTCCTTATTGGATTTTCATCAGCTATATAGCTGGTGGATGTCCAAACACCCAGTGTAACAATGACTGGACTGGAAGGTGATTTAGGGTAGAGCAGAGGAAGTGTCCATCAATATCACTCCCTCCTAGGGCCACCCTTCTGCCCTCTCCCACTCAGAAATGCCCATTCTCCACATTCAGATTGTGCTCTTACCATACTCTGCCAGCCCCTGTAGCACTGTGTACCTATCTTCGCCTGAGGCCATTGATCAGGATACAGCACCTTGCAGGCCACCTTGATGGTACAGCCTACTTTCACGGTGTTGTGAGTATGCTTTCTGCATAGTTGTGATCCTGTCAGCTGCTGCAGAGACCACTGCATAGCAGAGCAACGAGAAATGATTCTGCAGTGAATCTAGCTATATTAAGGTAACATTTGTCACAAAATATATAGTTTATTGCTGGAAAAATGGTTTATCTTTTACATATTTTTATCTTTGTGTTACTTTTACTTTCATTCTGCTTTGTCATATATCTTTCAATGTATTTAGCAAATTTCTCCCAGTGTAGAAGTTGGTTTCTGCCATAAGTAATAATCCATACTGTTCAAAAACATTTTTTTCTTTCTTATCTTTTTCACTGTGCTGTTCTTAATCCTTCAAGATGTTTCAGCTGGTCTTTTTATGTTGTTTACAGAATCTTAGGTTCTCAAAACCAACTGGAAACCTGTGCATGTGAGTCTCAATGTCCTGAAGGCACATGAAGAAGGCACTTGCCAGTGACAACAGCTGAGAATACAGTAACAAGGAAATAGTACAACATAAGGTTTGTAATTGCAGAACATCCAAAGTTGCAGAACAACTTTGCTCAAAATCATAGAATCCTAGAGTTGGAAGGGACCTACTAGGTCATCTAGTCCAAATTTATCTAAATGACACTGCCCTAAATGACGCTGCCAAATATTTGGGAAACCTTTAGTGACTGTTGGAGGTATGTCACCAGTGTGGTGTGCAGTCCTGAAACGCCTTTATGTTGACACAGCTCCCTTGTAGGGGAGGACAGGCAGATGGAGGGAGGAAGGGAGGGAGTGAGGAGAGTAGGAGGCAGGGCCAGGACCTTGGCTACAAAACCCAAGAGAACAGTTAGATGTCTTAGCTATGCCACTAGCTAGAGGATGTTGCAGAGCAAGTGGGTGGTGATCTCCTAAGGAAAAGGAGGTGGCTTATTCCCCAGTTTTCTTTTTTGTTAATAAAAGACCAGGCATGATGTCATTTCCAGTTGTAACATCACCTCTGGGGGCAACATGTTGAGCTTTGCACCGGGCTACATGATCATTAGCTATGCCACTGGTTTCAGGTTGGAAATGTCCCAGGCTGGTGATGGATATTAAAAGCAACACTAATATTTAATGCCCTTGGCCTAGCTCAGCAAGCTCCTTGGACCCACCATCCAATGAACTGGTGAAGATCTAAGTAGACCCATTTGAGTAGGACCACAAGGCAATTGTGATCAAACCAGTAAAACAGTTTTCTTTGTGGCCGCTTGTGGGGCATTAATCCACTGGTGCTGCCTGTCCCTTGCAGTGAAAACTGTGCCAATTCAGCTGCATGCCCTGGGTCAGGCCAGGCCAGGACTGGCTACTAAATTCCCCTGTTGCTTATTAATGCCCTATAGGCATCTGTTTCCCTGGGAAAAAATACATAAACCATGAAAAGATTAAATCTAATTATCATTATTCCCATTTCTGGGGCATGGCCTTTTCATAAATAATTATGTCTCCATGTAAAACTGGCATGCTTTAAACTCTCCCCATATCATTCATAATAATGAGTAAGATAATAAGCCACAAGCCAAACTTTCACATGCTCATTAGTTACAGAAGGCTAATTAGGACTTTAACCAGAAATGCCACTAAGCATCATGCTCAGAGAGGTAATTACAGAGCTGAAGTTGTTAAGACACTGAAACACCCATTGGCCTACCAAAAGAGCTCCAAAACAAGCCAAAGATGACAAGTACACTTTTCACAAAGCCATCGCCTCTTTTAAAGCCAGTTTGAAACATGAAATCACTTGTTAAGAAATTAGCTCTGCGCACATTGCTTGAAAATATAGGGTACAAGACTTCTTTGTGTGGACACACAACCTACATCCAGAGGGATCGCTAGAGGGCATGACAGAACCCTGTTTTGCCACTGATGTGCATGCACTGACACATAAAAGTCCCAGCTCACGTTTCTTGAATGTGAATACGCTGCAATCGGGATGAAAATATGTGAGGTGATTTTAGATCTGGCATAGTGCCTCTGTACACATTTGTGCTAGCTAAGGGAGTGGGACAACAGGGCTCTGTTATGCCCAATAGGGATGGCTCTGGATGCTGGCACTTTATCCATGTGGAAAATGCTCATGCTAACAGATGGCCCATGAACACAACATGATGAGGTCTGTCTATCCATTGCCATATTGCCACTATGCTAGTCCATCAGAGGGGTTCTTGTGTAAGATTAAAAAATCTAAAACCTGATACACAGTTCTGAAAAAATCCAACTGTGAGCTATCTCTTCTTAAAATCATGTTATTAATAAGGCAATATTATTCTTGGGATTTATTCTGTCATGTGTTCTGTTCCTACTAAATTCAAGTTTTACTGAGCATGTTTTACTGAGCATTTACTGAAATGAATTCCAGAATTGAAGCTTGTGCAGTTTCTTGAACCTGTTGTTTCCTTCTGTTCCTTGGTATATTTCCTTCACTATCGGCCCAATTCTAATCAAGTTTTCCCATGTCATGAAGGAATGTACAACAGAATATTATATTGAAAGCAACATGGCTGGCAGACTTTATAGGGCGCACCACCGTAAATGGTGATGGCAGCAAAGGCACACTGCTGCAGTGGGAACATGTATTGTGGCAGATAAGCAAAGGGCAAAGGAGCCCAATTTAATGAAAGGTTCCTTTGAAGTCACATGGACTTTGCAGTGTGTCCTGAGGATCCAAAATACTCTTGACATTCTTGAAGTGATCTCTCCAATTTTAATACCAATCCTTGTACCATTTATAATTAAAAATTGCAACTGGCTTAGTTGAAATTACTCATCAACAGTGACAGTGTGCCAGGTCTTGCACAGGTCCATCTGACACTTTATTTATTTATTTATTTATTTATTTATTTATTTATTTATTTATTTATTTATTTATTTTAGTTAGTTAGTTAGTTAGTTAGTTAGTTAGTTAGTTAGTATTCCGCCTTTCTTCCTAAAAGTGTACTCACACAGCCCTCAGTGAGACATTGCTCTTCTGACCACAGACACAGCTTTCTTCTAGCAGAAGGGTAACTTTGGATCCAAGACTTGAAGCAAAATATAGAAAGCAGAGATTGGAATATAATCAAAAATTAGAAGTGGTCTCACATTGCAGGTTTGTCTGCAGGTACGGTATTTTCCATTTGGGGGGAAAAAATTAAAATCTGCTGAAACAGAACCCAGCAGATGTAAATGATGCTCTTAAATTGAAAATCATAAAATGGAGGGTGGTGCATAATTCCCACAATATTGTCTATTAATCTTACACTGTTCATTTTGCTATGCTTACTAATTTACTAAATTAGCAATGATCTCATCTTAAAGGGCATTACATGTGTTGTTAGCCATAATAATGCACATGTTATGCTTCATTTAAGCCATCAGTTATACCTATTAATAGCCATTTATTTTACCTTTTGTTATTGATTGCTTTTTTCTGCACTGGGTGAATTTAATTAAGCCCGCTGACAAACTTACAGGAGATAATCAGTTAGAAACTATTAGTCAAATGTTGTGTTTCATATCCTGGGCAAGAGTAAAGACATGACATTCCATGACTTTCATAAACCATAACTTTAACGCCTTAAATATTTATCTGTTTCTCTTTCTTCCATAGCAGATGTTGTGGTCCAGAACATACAGTACATGTAGTGATGAATTAATTTTGAAAATTAATGCAAATTCATTCTAAAAGTTATGCATTAAGAACTAGAGAACTGTCACTTGCTGCACCTATAAGTAATTTGCATTCTTTTTCTCATCTTTGTTATTGATGATAAGTGCATGACAAGAAAACACCTCACAAAAGCAATCTGGATGTGATCATAGTGTATAGTTTTATCAATATTCTTTTTGTGCTGTGTTTTGATGATGGTATTCTTGCACATGAATAAAGCACCACATGCTACAATTAAATCAAGGTTATTTTTTCTGGGATGTATATCAGTGAACAGAAGTACAAGCATCCCCCCTCTTATTGGATGGGTTAGGGACCAGAGCACCAAGTAAAAGTAAAAACTGATGAAAAGTGGAATCTAGTCTTTTTCAGCTTGCAAATGTAAAATGGCCACCAAAATGGCCACCATAAATATCACTTGTGAAAGCCTAAATATAGTATTACACATAGCCAAAATACATACCAAATTATACTAAAATAAAGGCATATGTGGCATATTACACTTTTTTAAACTGATGAATCAGTGAGTGTCCCCGATGAAAAACAGATGTCTGGATATATTTTAAAAGTGATGAAAGAGTGAAACAATCAAAAACGGGTGGCAAAAAGCAGAGGAAACCTGTAATCAGAACAGTCTTAAAACACTGCACTAAAACAATATCAATATAATTATACATACAATCATATAAAGATTGCTTTTTGCAGTGTGCTGTCAATGTCCATTTGTACAACACTTAGGCTGCAATCCTAACCACACTTTCCTGGGAGAAAACACTTTTGAACACAATGGGACTACGCTTAGGATTGCACTGTTAGAGAGGAAAAAAACAAATGAACTGAAGAGCTGACAGCCATTTCTTTTAATTTTAATTGCTCTAGGACCTCTAAAAAAATTGGAAAACGTGAGTTCTCTTCTCCATCTCTTCTCTGTCTTAGGGTGTAATCCAAACTGGTGTTTCCAGCGCAAGTTCCCTGTGTCAGCCAGGAGGCACTTTCGCTCCTTTTTGGGAATCAGGCGGCTGCTTCCAGCACCACTGCACTGGAAAAAAAAGGATCCAGAATAGATAAGCCAGAATGGATCCCCCATAGATAAGCAACACACTCCTATAACACTATGTAAGTTTATACAATATGTGGATGCTAGCCTTTGCACAATATATGCAAACATTTTTTGAGCTCCGAGGTCCACTTTTTGACCCCAGACCCATGTGATGAACACGAACCCCCTGCACTGCCTCTTATGAGGCTTGATTAGATTGGAAACTGCAAGATCCCTTGAAATTCTTGGGCCCCTCCTTTGGCTCTTGGGCTCACTTTTTGACCACAAGCCTGAGTAAAATTTAAAAGGGCTGCAGTGGCTCAGTGGTTAAAGGCACAGTGCTTGTAGACCTGAAGGTCGATGTTTTGAGATCTAAGTATTGCAAGACAGATTGAGCTACCATCTCCTGGCCAGCTCCTGCCAACCTAGCAGTTCAAAAGCATATGAGTTCTGGTAGATAAATAGGTACCACTTTCATAGGAAGATAAAAGGTTGGCTGTGGTGGCATAAGTGCTTAAGATACCGTGCCTGTTAACCAGCAGGCTAGGGATAGAGAACCAGGTCCTATAAGATGAGGTGTGCTCCTGCCCCTAGCCCAGCTTCTGCCAACCTATCAGATCTAAAGAATGTAAATGAAAACAGATAAATAGGTACCACCTCAGTGGAAAGGTAAAACAGCATCCCATGCGCCTTTAGCATGGAAGTGTCTTTGGACAGTGTTGGCTCTAAAGGCTTAGAAACGGGGATGAGCACCACATCTTCAGTCAGTCATGACTAGCAGCATAACCTGCAGGGGACACCTTTACCTTTTGAAAGTGTTTTGTGCTGCACTGTGGCACTTAGAGCACAAGCCTAACCATGTCTACTCAAAAGTAAGCCCCATTGTGTTCAATGGGTCTTACCCCCAGGAAAGCGTCTTTAGGATTGCAGCTTATGTCAAGTTAGCCCGTGACTCCAGAGTCATCTCCAGATAACACTGATTCTTTGGCATCATAAGGGGATGAGCACTTCTCCCTAGAGTTGGTCATGACTAAGGCCACAATCCAGAGCAAATTCAGCCTGCTCTGACCTAACTGCACTCTCCTAACTATTCTGTATCCAGAGCAGAAAGTTATGCTGAATCCAGAGAGTCAGGAAGCCTGGGCTGCCCAACTGCTCCAGAGCATGCTATGTAATTGACACAAGGGGAAGACTTGCTCCTGAGGAGACACCCCTACAGATACAGAGTAACTGCTCTGCCCTAGGCAATGCTAAACATGCCCTCAACTTGCCTCTCCTGAGCTGCTTAGGCTGCCCCAGTTAGGGCAGAGCAGGTCCACCTCTCTTAGGGCACCCTATCTTGCCTTGCTCTGCCCTAAGCCTCTTTCAGAGTAACTGGGCTGGAGCATCTTGCAGTTGCTCCACCCTAGTGTTAGATAGGGCAACCTAAGGGCTCTTATATGGATAGATTAGTTGCTGTGGATTGTCCTGTAAAAGGGCTATCTGTGGGAAACACCTTTTATCTTTTCCCTATGTACGATTTACCCCCTGCAGCTTCCCATGGACTCTGCACCTGGAAGTAAATCCAAGAATAATGGAAGATTTCTGATGCTCTGCTTGCACTTTGGAAACAAGACTAGTTAATGTAAAACTTAAAAACAGAGAGAGAAATTGGAATGAGGATTTTGGAAGCATCCCTCTCAGGAAGTTTGAAAGCCCCTGTCTTACATAAATACCTGCGGTATCCATCCATGAAGAAAGGAGGAGGGAGAAACAGCTGAGGAACTGTTTGTGATCACACATTTTCTGTTGCTGTTTACAGTGCAGAATGCTGTAAAATGCAAAACATCTCCAGGGCTCTTGGCTGGCTGGTTGACTGCCTTGCGGCTGACTCATTTGCATATCCAAGTTAAAGTCAAAATGTCACACAGCAAGTAAGAACAAAGAGCCCAAAGTGCAAGAAACAAAGAGATGAAAGTGCTTCCTACTCTGGCTTTGAAAATGTTCTAGAAGATGAAAAAAAACTTGTTTCATTGAACTACAATAAATGTAGATATAATCATTATATATTCCCTCACTGCTGTGCCACCACATTAAGACAAGCTATACAAGATGCACCATCAAAGTACATACCACTCAGAGACCAAGAATATTACCACAATCGCATGTTGTGCATCTGGAAAAGATATTCCAGTACTTTGGATCAGCCCATAGATTTCATTGGTTGGTTAGCGAACTTAATCAATTGCTTTTCACAAAAGTGTTCCAAAGATGTATTCAACAGGGGGATAAATTAAAAAGGGGAGTAACGTCCCTTTTAGCCATCTTTTCTCAGGTGGTTGTTTGCTGGTGGAGTTCTTCATTTTTAAAAAAATTTAGATTTAGAAGTTCATCAAACAGTAGAGGAAGAAGAAAGAGGTCATGAAGAATATATAAAGGATAGTCAAGAGGATGTACTTACAATAGTCAAAATTGAGAAATTACTAAATACAAATGAAAGAAAGCAGGCTTAAAATAAAGAACAAATAAAGAACAGAGAAGTGGGAGAATAAGCCATTGCATGGACAATATTTCTAAGACATTACTGGAGAAACAAATACCACCAAAACCTGGCTCGCTCGCTCGCTCTCTCTCTCTCTCTCTCTCTCTCTCTCTCTCTCTCTCTGTGTGTGTGTGTGTGTGTGTGCGTGCATGCGGGTGGGGGGTGTCCAAATCCAAAATTAGTACATTATTATGGTTTTGGACTGCAGCCAGCATTATAAATACAATATTGCTCTCAAAAATGTCTATTCACAGCCTGAAGTATTTTTTCATTGAAGTTAATCAATCATTCTCTTGCCATGAAGTACGTTCTTGCCCTTGCCTAAGAAACAACTGCAGAGAGCCTTTTCAAACAATCCTACAATTTTCATCATTGTGAATCATTACATTCACAATTATTGGGAAATTTTCATGAAGAGGAGGTGGGCAGGCAGCAAGCAAGACACTGAGACAGCATCAGTTAGTTTGAGGCAGGAAGCTCCATTGGATCCCGACTGGAATGGATCCGTCTTGGATCTGAGGATCCTATATGATCCTATTAGATCCTGATGTGAGGAACTTGCCCAGCTTTTATTCAGTAAAAGATTGTTTACCAGATCAATATGATGCAAAGTATGATGCAGGGTATGAGGTATAATTATGATGCAAAGCATGATGCAGAATATGGGGTACAGCATGGTGTAAAGTAGAGTACATTGCTACATGACTAAATTGCTACATTACATTGTATAGTATATTGCTGCATGACATTGTTTAGTGACAGGTTTAAGCAATCAGAGAGATAGCTAGCGTATATTCTTATGATGAATCTTAACTGATGTACGAAGTGGTATGTTTTATAAACACTCCTTGATATCAGTTCATACAGTTCTTTGCATACTTTGTACACAAGTACAAAATCTTGTGTGCCTTTGTATGTTCCAATTTTGCTAAGTTGACAGCATGGACTTTTCACATGCTTTAACTCTTCGGCTGCAGATGTATTTTCAGACCCTTATTGTTACATCCCTGCTACAACAATGAAGTGAAGAGGTTGTATACACAGTGTTAGCAATGTCACATGGCAAGACCTACTAATTAACCTATGCCTTCCATCTTTCTAAATGCCACCAGTGCCCAGTGGTATAGTTAGATGTTGTGCCTGAAGCAACAGGAACTGTTCCTCCCAATATCCTATGCATTCTTTTTGGCCTCAACTTGTCCACCAGTCAACTTGAATTCAAGCCAGCCAAAGG
This sequence comes from Cryptoblepharus egeriae, assembly GCA_030015325.1. NCBI lineage: Eukaryota > Metazoa > Chordata > Lepidosauria > Squamata > Scincidae > Cryptoblepharus > Cryptoblepharus egeriae. The sequence continues at coordinate 83,765,006 of JAREYC010000002.1, read as the reverse complement.
ACTGGTGGAGATCCAGGGAGGCCACCAACTGAGGGACAAAGCACAGCAGAATAGGTGTCTAAAAATTACCTTAATGTTTTTTTTCCTCTTGCATCATGATCTGTGGCTCAGAGCATTCTCAAATCTCAAGCTCAAATCACTGCTATTGGCTGAGGACAGGGTTGTAAGGCATATTGTTGGGTATTCCTTCCAAGTTTGGCTTAATCCAAATGTTATTAAACCACCACATATCAATTTGTAGTCAAAATAAAACCACCTGACAGTGCTATGCTTTCACCTGTCTTCTGAAATTTGCTGTACATGTCTTTTTTGAAAGCCTCCTTTTTACCATAGTCGTGTTCGTTGTTAGCATGAAATCAAAGGATCTGACTTTACATTTTCAGTTATATATAAATGCCAACAAGAGAGACTGTTCAACGGCTCACACCTTTCGAAAGACTGTTTGACAACGTTCCGGAGCAACACATCCATTTGGAACATAAGATTGCTTTTTCAAAGGCACACTGAATTAAAAACAGATCCTGGTAAATATATACAATTTCTACATTTCTACATTCCAGATTTGTTTCTTGGATATTTATTTGCCAGTGCTGTTTTTAATTCAGTGGGTTCAGAATTCTGTTAGAAAGAGCATTTTTACATTCCAAATGGATGTGTTATTCTAGAACAGGGATATCCAAACACTGGTTTTGGGGCCTGATGCAGCCCTCGGTGAACCTACGTCAGCAAGCCCTCTGCATCCGGCCCTTGAACATGCCCTATAATCCTCCAAGGGGCAAGGGGAGCCCTCAGGAAGGTATTTTGAGGGCTGGGGAAGCTCTCTCTGTGTATGAAAATTATTATGAACTAGTTTGAAGATCATCCTCTCTCTGTGTTGGAAAGTATTTATGAATTGATTTGAATTCGTTCATTCACTAATATAGGCTGCAATCCTAAACACACTTTCCTGGGAACAGGACTTTCCTGAATAGAACAGGACTTTCTTCTGAGAAGATATGCATAGGATTGCATTGATATTTATTTATATAAATTTATTCAAATTTGAAATGTAAATAAATTCTTTTTTTCCTTCCAGCCCCTGACACAGTATCAGAAAGACTATGTGGCCCTTCTCCAAAACATTTAGAGACCCCTGCTCTAGAACATGGACAAATAATGTTGCTAAGGGTGTGAGTAACAAAACAGTAGATTGTGAAATGGGAATGTTAAATTAGAACTGCTTTTTAATGCTGAAACATGCATGCTTGATAAGTAGGAAACGTGAACAGATTTGAAGCTGCCTACTGCTGAGATGGACCATTGATCCAATTAGCTCAGTACAGTCAGACCTCACTAATAGAAGCTCTTTATCTGGACATGCTGAGACTGAAGCAAGGATTTTCTGAATGCAAAGAAAATGCTCCATCTTTGAGCCATGGTCCCTCTGTCCATCAGCAACCCTCATTCCAACTCCATGGATGAAGCCAGCTCTTTTACTGGCCCTTCTTTCATGTGGCTCTTTAATTAAAGCAGGCACTGCAGGGGACATGCCCTGCTTTGTGCAAAGAACCCACAATGGTGAAGTAGTGAGATTGCTGAGTTCCAATCCTCAGTACGCAGGAATCTAGCTCCCTCATCTTCCTCCTCCAAAAATCTTAAAAGAGCGGTAGAGATGGCAAGAGGTAGCAGAGTGATATGCTGTCTCAGTCAATCCAATAGTTTCAGTCTGCTCCCGCCCTGTCCTTGGCTCTTCCTGCCAAGGCTACAGAAAGGATGGCTGCCTAAACGTTAGCTTTGTTGCATCCCTGAGAGTCCTTAGATGAGCTCAGGGACAATCCTGAGGCTCAGGAGCTTATCCAAGCTGTGTTTTGTGCCAAACGCTCAGGGACTGCACAGCTCCCCAGAGCCTTCTGAATCAGCTGCCGAGAACTCTTCTGTGCTGCCTTCTGGAACGTAGGACTTGGATGAGAAGCAGAGAGAGTGTCAAGGGGCCAGTCCAAAGCACACTGGAAAACAGAAATGCTTTAACAATAATTAAAACACAAATGACACTTTAAAAAGAAAATTTCAGCTCAAATCTACTTTAAACCCTCACTTGTAAATTGTTTTTTCTATAGCATTACCAGATGTTGCCAACATAAATAGGTTATTCATAGCTGTTTATTTTAAACACACATTAAAAGCTGCTGTGACTGCAAATCATGCACTGATGTAAACTACTTAAAGCCAGCAGCTGATAACAATGACAGCAAACATATTCAATCCCAACTGTCTGTTGGAGAGTTGCTTTCTTATCACTCAGTATTAGAGTGGTATTAGAGTAAAGAAAATGGTCCCCAGTTGGAGTCAAGTAGGTGACTCAGTGGTTTAAACACTAAGCATGGAGTCCTAAAGGTTATCTGCTTCAACAGATCAAGACCCAAATACCGAACACGTGATGGAGTGAGCCCCCATCACTCATCCGGGCTCATGCCAACCTAGTGGTTCAAAAGTATATATGCACATAGACACTGCTTTTTATCTCCTTAAGAGTCTTGACCATTGTGATTTTCTGCATGTTCCCTGTTAATCAAGCAGGCTGAGGGTTCTAGTCCCCTGTGTCTCTGGAGCAAAGAAAGCTAAAAGTTCTAGTCCCATGTACCTGTCGAACATAGGGAAGGCAGGCTGAGGATTGCAAAAGGTGGCAAAAGGGCTGTGGTGGCAAAAGAGGTGGCAAAAGGGCTGTGGAGGGGAGCTGAGATGATTTGATTTGTTACCTCAGGAAAGATTTTTGGAAAATATAGGGAATACAGGGGATGGATTAAAAAAAAACCTGATGGATGTTGCTATATTTTACCTCCACAAGCAACAGCAAGACTGAGAGCAAGATGCTTTTATCTCTCCCTCTGTCTGTGCTGCATACACTGAAGAAGGCAGAGCACCTTATTCTCTTACAACTGGAAGTAAAGCTAAGGTCTGTTTCACACATGACACTTTGCCTATATGAGTGCATATAAGTGGTATAGAAAAACAACTTCCACATCTGTATGCATGATCTTGAATATTGCAGAAATACATCCAGCAAAACTGCATCTGTTACATCTATTTTTCACATCTATTTTTCACATCTATATCACATCTATATTTCAGCACATCTAGGAAATGTAAATATCTAGAAAGAAAGGTATTTTTGATCTCATAACTCAGTTTCAACAATCCCTATTTTTCTAATATTAGAACAACTAAAAGCTAGCAATGTTGTCTAAACAAAAAGAAAGCAATCATGCAAGAGGAAATAGAACAGAAACAGTTTACATTTTTTTGTTAAAATGCAAAAGAGTCGGCGTAGGAGAACACATTACAATTTAAATGCTGTCTTTTCTCAAGGTGAGTGCATAGCTCTCTCCACTGCAGATCTTGTATACAGTTCGATATGGTGCACATTCAGTATGCTAATTCTATATTAACTCTTTTATGATGTTACCCTGAGCTCCAAATAAACAAAGATAGAATGAGATAGTACGTACAGTATTTGGTTCATAGGATAGATAGAATTTATATTTCCAGAGATACAAATCTAAGTCCCAAAAATCTAAAGCTGTAAACTACATGTCTCATCAACCTAAAGAGTTTGCTCTTTTGGTATGTGAAAGCAATCTTTGTAAATCGGGATCAGGCAGAACTGATACTAAACAGATTTGGGGACTGCTCTGGGGAGATTTAACATTTGTATTCAGGCACTTGTGTCTCAGAAATGGAGGTAACCTTGGCAGCAGCAAGAATTGCAATTTTAACTCTGGATTTTTGTTGCCATCATTTTAAATCTGCCACTGAAAAATCACATTTCAACAGCCATTTCAATTTTCTTCTATAACTAGCGAAAGCGTACCTGCATTGCAGGAGTAAAATTTGCCGTACGCCATCCCCCCCCCCATGTGCAATATCCCATGTGCATCAACCCCCATGCGCAACATTCCCCCGTGCATCATCCCCCATGCGCATCAACCCCCATGCACGTTATCCCTCCATGCGCATTATCCCTCCATGTGCATTATCCCCAAGCGCATCATTTCCCCATGTGCATCATCGCCCCATGCGCATTAACCCTCATGCACAATATTCCCCCACACATCAACCCTCATGCACAACATTCCCTCTGCGCATCAACCCCCATGCACATCAACCCCCATGTGCATCAACCCCCATGTGCATCATCCCTCAATGAGCATCATCCCCATGTGCATTATCCCCAATGCATATCAACCCCCATGTACATCCCTCCCTCCATGGGCAGGAGGTCTGGTCTAGAGGGTAGAGCCTCCGTTTGCCTGAAGATAAGAGCTGAAGGTTGCCGGATCAAGATAACCAGAAGTCAGATCCAAAGGAAGACCTTGAAAAGCGGCTGCTGTAGCTGAAATTTTCCATCTGCTTTTCAGAGGGAGTGAAGGAGCTTTCTCAGCTGCCCTTTGTGAGAACTGAAGGAGAACTTGGTCAGCCAGCATTTCAGACATCAGGGCCAGTGTTGTAACCAGACTGTGAATGTAACATCTTGAATGTGGTGTTTCTTGAAAGACAGAGACAATCTGTGTTTGTAAAAATCCCTTCGGGGATTTAGAATTCGCCTGTCTATGTAAACCGCTTTGATTAAAGACTGAGGACCAATCCAAAATGCCCAGAAAAGCGGTATATAAATGCCTAGTTATTATTATTATTATTATTATCATTCCCCCATGCATATCCACCTCAGATGCATCAACCCTCCATGTGCATCAACCCCCCATGGGCATCAACCCCCCATGCGCATCACCCCTCATGAGCATCACCCCCCATGTGCATCACCCCCATGTGCATCACCCGCATGCACATCATTCCCCATGCCCAACATCTCCCCATGCACAACCCCCCATGCGCAACACCCCCATTCACAGCATCCTCCCCAGTGAACCCCTCCCTCTGAAAAACATCCCCCCAGTGCACCAGGCACCAAGCACCAAATTGGCTGGATGTTGGTCAGTCTTCCATGTTAAGTATAGGACAAAAACACGTTGCACCCCCTTTCAGCCCCTTAAGGGTTAAATTTCTCCACATCGTTTCCTGGTGGGTGTTCATGTGACAGAAGGAACACCTGCCCCAAATTTCATGCTTCTAGGTCCGGGGGTTGGGGCAGAGCATCCCTCAGTCACCGATTCCTCAATGCAAAGTATAGGGAGGAAAACGCGTTCCACCCCTTTTCACCCCCTTCTGAAAACCAGTTCTTAGTGCACCCCTCCGTCATGGAAGGAACACCCACCCCAAATTTCATGCTTCTAGGCCAAGTGGTTTTGACTGTGCATTGATGAGTGAGTGAGTGGGTCAGTGAGTGATTTTTCATTTTTATATATATAGAAAAGTTATATTTATGTTTTTAATTATGTTTTAATGTAAGCCGCCTTGAGTTGGTCTATGACCCAAGAAAGGCAGCATACAAATTTTTTAAATAAAAATAAATAAATAAAAGGTAAAGTTGTCCCTTACAGGTTGCCCTGCTAGTCCTGACTGACTTAAGGTTAGTGCCCATCCATTTTACAAGGCTGAAGAGCTAGTGTTATCCAAAGCTGTCTTAGGCTTCAATCCTGAAGACACTTTCTTGGAAGTAAGACCCATTGAATACCATGGGAATTACTTTTGAGTAGACATGGTTAGAAGTGTGCTCTTAATGGTCATGTGGTCAGCATGTCTAAATGCCAAAGGTGCATGATACACTGTTACCTTCCCACTAAAGTCTTCTTGCATTTACATGCTTTCCAACTCTTCGGTTGCTAGGAAGTTCCTTCTGTAGTGAACCTCAATAAGAACTATTCACTTCTTTGGGAAAATGAAAATGATTGACAATCCCTTCCTTCTTTTGGAGCCCAAACCTACCCAGCTTTGCATCCCAAGCCAAGCTCTGTGCCGGCTGGATAACTTTGGGTTTCAATGGGTTGCCAACCCTATTAAAAATAAAAAGAAAATGTGCCTAGACAGATTTGAAAAACAGGAATTATATTTCTGTCACGTAGTTTTCTGTTCTGAGCTCAGAGATTTCCAACATGAAAATAGAATGGGATGAGAGAGAAATAGGATGACACCACCATTTCTGGTATCACAACTTTCCTTACTTCTGCACTGAAAGCCCTTACTTAGGATAAGCCCACCTATGAGGCACAGGCTACAATCCAGAGTAACTACAGGACCTTTTGCATCTACATATTTATGGTGCCACCTATTGGAAACCTATGGGAAATGCATAGAGCAATCCAGAGTAAGTGCATTTTATGTCTTCCCATAGTTACTCTGTATTGTAGGGATAGTGAAGTAGTTACTTTACTTTGAGGGTTTGGAGGTGGTCACAAACCACTGAATTGTATTTTCTGTCTGTCTCTTATCCGGCCACATCACCCTGTATTCCAATCATGCAGACAGTAAGCAAGAGATAGATGAGGATGGAAGCAAACTACCGTATCTCTTCCTGCATCATCAGGCAAATGTGGAGGTGGTGACAGAGGGAAAAACATTGGAGGATACAGTGAACTTGTTCAGCTCACTCCTACGATTGCTCTAAGTGTTTTTGCAACTTGCTCCTCCTTGCCTTTATACCTCTTCCATGAATTTATATCCTGCCCACAGCATAGTCCATCCAGCCTATTTGTTTGAGGAAGCAATAGGGCAGGGACAAGAAGAGTATTAGGGCCAGATAGGATGGCCTAAGCCCTGGCATAAAACCTGTGCTGACCTGGGGGTATCACCAAAGTGCCATAAGAAACTTTTATGCCACTCCTGGGGGAAGGTTAGGCCAGTGCACTTGTCTCCCTAAATTATCATGGGAAGAGCTCCCTCATGAGTAAGACTGATAAGTTGTGCCACCCTAGGTTAGGATTGCACCCTGATAAATATTGTTTTCATATGGTTAATTTAAACATACATTAGTAAATTTAAAGCTGTTACATATAATTTATTATAAGTTATTAATTACAAGAAGGCTACATGCTGCTGGCTCTCAAGGAAAAGGAGGACAATGAAGGTTTTTCTCCAGAACACGAGGCAAAAATAGATGACATATCCTGGAAAAGAGGACATTTAGTCACCCTGCCTGACAGTTACGGTACTTATTTAAACCTTAAGGGCAAGATGCAAACAAAGGGCTAGAGCAGGAGCCTCCAAAGATTTTGGCAGGAGGGCCACATCATCTCTCTGACAGTGTGTTGGATGCCAGAAAACTAATTTACACTTCAAATCTGAATACATTTACATAAATTTACATATAAGAATGTATTGTAGAGGATGACAGGTCTTGTCCAAGGCTGGATAAAGGGGTCTTGCCAGGGGCCACATTGAAGCTCGCCAAGGGCTGCATTTGGTCCCTGGGCTGGGTTTGGAGACCCCTGGGTTAGAGCATGTACCACACAGACATGCTCACAAAACAGGACACAGGAAGAGGATAAAATATCAGGATGATTCTTTAGGCAACAGTTCCGCTTGAGCCAGGCCTGTGCTGGACACAGGGCATCTGGAGGACTTCTCCTAAACAAAATATCACAGATTTCCCAAATACAGTATACACATTATTTTCCCTCCCTCTCAGCTTTCCTACAGCAGCTTCCCAGTCCACTGGTTATGTGGTTCAAATGAAAGAATCCCAGGGATCAGATCTGAATGAAATTTTCTGACCCACTCAATACACAGGTAAACCATGAAGACTCCTTGAAAATGAATGAATTATTCCTTTGGCAGAATCCTCTCTGTTCATTTTGCATTTAAGGGTTATAGTGCCTGTTCAGTCTTGGAGTCTCTAAAGAGCAATTCTCCTGCAAGAATTCACTTGATTTTTCCGACCCAGGCCTCACTGGTCTAAACTGTGAAAAAAATGAGAACTGTAATGATCAAGTAAATGCCGGTATTAATTCTCAGCCGTCAAGTCATACACTTCAGCCTCCTCTAGTTTTGGAATAATTTCCCCCAGAGATCCTGTATCCAAAGAGGCATTCAGTTGAGCAGGACATCAGAAAGTAATTTATCAAGGGGTAGAAAAACATTTCCCTGTGACAAGTTCAACAAAGCAAACACACTCAATTTACTAGTCCAGGTGTTTGAACCAGTAACTGTAGGAGTGGTCTTCTTAATGCTAAAAAGTTGTAATAATGCAAAAGAAACCATTCAAAATATCTGTGGGAATAAAAGTTTGAGATGTGGGTATGTACTTGGTGCATCAATGAAAAACCCATTTTCTTCTGCTGTCACAATGTACAACAGCCAGCTGCCCAGTCCAGCAAGGGAGTGGGCCATCTGTCCATCACTTATTCTGGCAGTGAACTTATTCTGTCAGTGAACAGTGTAGCGCTTTAAGTGTATATTCTAAATGCCAGATCAAAAAACTGAAATGTTGGTGAAGTAGCTAGAACTAACTTCTTCAGATATAAACAACTTTAGTGGTGAGGTGGTTAACTAGTGGTGCTTTGTGATGACATGGTCTTGTCCAAACTATAACCAGTGATGAGATTATAACTTACCCTGTCCCAAATTCCTGCGCTATGCTAGGTACACCATCATGAACTTGTGGATGGGATAAGAAATTGGTACCACAACTTCAACTTAAGATGTATGTACCACATATATGCCCATAGTTATCTATGTGTTCCCTCACCTCTGGACACTCAGATCTTCAAACAAAATTCTTCACTGGATTCCTTTGATACCTGTAGCAAGGTGTATGGTCAGGCCCATGTAGGGTTTGACAAGGCTGGGTGTCAGTACATAGTGATAACCAGTGGTGTGCTCCAGCAGGTTTGCACCTACTCTATAGAACCAGATGTTAACGAAAGATAGGACATATAAAGTTTAAAAATAGCCATTTAAAAGTGGCTGCCAGATGGGCAAAGAACAGGTTGTTAATTTCTTTGAATCCCATCACTGGTGATAACGTATTTTTGGAGGGCTCTCCTGGCTGGGATGTACTCAAGAATCTCTTCAGTGGCAGTGATAGCAGGAGTTGGCCAAGTTGTTTGACTCACTGCTATGTTCTGTACATTCATGTATAAGCAGGAGTGTTATCCATGTACATCACTCTCCCTCCTAGCTAGAGGGCTTTATTCAAAAACTCCTGTGAGGATGCAGGAAACTTAAGAAAAGTCCATCTCCTCGCAGGGATGGGAAGAAATCAGAGGACATACCAATGTTGCAAAGGGATTCACACCAGCAGAACTCCCTTTCTTCCCATTCTCCATTTCCAGGGCTGGTCCAAGGTCTCCTTTACATGGTGATGTGTCAGCCTCTGCTCTTCCCACTTCCTAGATTGAAACTGAAGTGGGGAACAGAGCAGAAAAGTGGAAGAGAGTGGTGGCTAGAGTGAAAATAGAAGAAGCAGAGGTGTGTGAACTGGCAGAGATGGGTTTCTCTCTCCCATTCTGCTCCCTGAGGTGACTGCCACCATTTATTCCTATTCCATCATCCATAAAATATACATAAATTTGTGTGGGGTGAAGCAGTGGTTCCTCCTAATTCTACAGTAATGTCCAAAGTTGCTAATAAAATTCTTCACTGTTTCTTGAAAAGAGAGGGATGTCACTGCCATTTGGCTCCCATGGCCTCCTACCAGCAGTTGCTGTCACCACTAGGAAACTGTTGGGGCAGTGCAAGGGCTTTGTAGAGAGTCTCCAGCAACCTAGTACAGGCACTGTGTATGGCGATCAGAAACATGATCAGCTCTCATTGCCTTTGGAACCTCACCTGCCCTTCTCTGACGAAAAGTGGACTCCTGTTTGCTTTAGCAGATGGAGGTGGAAGACTGGCAAATGGATGAATGGAGAAGGTGAGACTAACCCCCAAATCCAGAGTAACCATGGGAGCATGTAAGAGACTTTACGTGCACCCATAGTTACTGCACCACCTAGTGAAAACCTATGGGAAATTCATATTGGAATCCAGAGTAAGTTGTTCTTACACCAGAGCAAGGACTCCCCATAGTTACTCTGGAATTTGCCCTTCGTTTTATCCAGCTCCTCTGACAAAGCATCACAACTGAATCATGTGGAAGTTACAGTCATGGAAGGAGAGCGTCATTACTTGTTTTAATTCTTCTTGTCACTTTGGTGACATAAGAGTCACTTGATCAACATGGATGTTACGTGCCCCACATTTTTGAATGTTCCAGGGACAGAGAGCTAGTTCTTGCAGAAAAGATATTTTCCCCCTCAAAACACCTCCCCAACTTCATGACTCGTATCCTAGAGGCTTTTCTTTGTCTTCTTGAATCAATTTGAGCAATTGCTTTAAATAAGACTGGCAGAACAGATGTTTTCTACTGGCTAAATTATTCTGGTAAAAGTCAAGCTCAAACCATTCTTCTCATAGTTGCTAAACTTAGAACTTTTTATCCATATTAAAGATCTTTTAGGTACATCTTATTAAATATGTATTTAGGACAAGGGATTCTACTACATCTGAAAATCATTATTATGGGATTGTAATAATTCTTTTCCTAGTTTTAAGTTTGAAATGCCAAGTTATGGTTCTCACTTGTCACTACTCTAATGAAAAGATAGGAGAAAGCAGCTAATGCCCTAAGAGCTTGCAAGTCACCAACCTTACCCTTCCAGGACAAGTCCTACTGAAAAGAGCTGCATTTCCTTAGCAAAGCTGGTATGAATAAAGATATTAGTAGGTACTCTCCAGTAAAATGTACCTCCAAGACGATATTATTCAAGGCAGCCTGCTGGTCTGTCAAAGTAGATTGCATATGAAAAGAAGAGATGTTTGAATATACTTGATAACTATTGGGAATCAAATGACCCGTGTTCCTGGTTGTCAGAGTTGACCTATATATGGTGAATCACACAAAAAGGGAGATCCCTATGCTGAGTTCTTCCTACCTATATCATAATATTCCAAAGTCATCACCATGTGTAGGGAAGCTCACCCTGTAGGCACACAGGGTGAAATCCAGAGTAACTAAGGGGAGTCCTTGCTCCGGAGTAAGAACAAGTTACTCTGGATTGCAATATGAATTTCCCATAGGTTTTCACTTGGTGGTGCAGTAATTACAGGTGCACATAATGTCTCTTATGTGCTCCCATAGTTACTCTGGATTGTACCCATAGTGTCCCATAGGGACACCATGTAGTGACAGGAACTCAAAATTAGGGCTGGAATACGGAGAACGCAAGGATCTCATTTTGAGTAAGTATGCATAGAATGCATACCTTACAATATATGTTATTGTCTCAAAAACATTTGCAAAGAAAGGAATATAATTCCAAGTCATTAAGGTAACTTTTAAAACTGGACTTTTTAAAGTCCAACAAAGGGGTGGCACAAAGAGCCCTGGCACTGGGTGACAACAACCCTATTGATATTTCTGCATCTGGCACAGAGTAATCTTCATGGTGAGGGTTGTAATCTGGCCAAAGTTCAGAATGAGCCAATAAAAATGGTTGTGTTATGGCAGTTTTTATAGCATCATAATGAATGTTGGAATTCCAGAACTGGAAAGTCTTTTGCATCCACCTTTGCAGATGTAGAAAATGGTTACCCTTTTTTCCTCAGTAACACTTAAATGGTACGCTTTCACCATATATTACTACCACTGCCACTACATTTTCTTTTTAGTGTCTTTCCTGTGTAGGGGTGGGGACTGATATTCTGGATCTCTGTCTCCACTTCTCCAAGTTGTGGGCTTGGTCTGGGTGCAAGTGGATGGTTCTCATGATTTGATCCATATTTGATGTGACAATTGGGGAAAAGCCAGTGGTCTGTGACAAAGGTCTGTCACTGGCGCTTGTCTGTGTTTGGCTTACCCCATCAAAGTTAAGGAGCTTCCATAACAAGACAAGGACACCACTATGATGATGGTGGTGGGGAGAGCAGGGTCAACTGTCGAGCAGGAGCAGAAACAGTGATGTCTCTTCTACTGGTAATGGCTTCCTCTGTCCTCCTTGCCTCCTCCCTCTCACTCTGTACTACTTCAACTATGCTTATTATAGCTCTGTGACTGAGTCACACACTGGCCAGTTCACATGCAAATTTTTTTGTTCATAAAGGTCAGTTACAGTATTTTAGCTAATTAGATGAAGTCTAAAACCCCAGCTCACAAAGCTAGTATCCCAGAGACTACAACCCAAATCCAACCCATAAAAGATCCCTATGAGATTTGGTTTGTTTCATTAGTAAAGGATATAGCAATAGTAATGGGGGACCCAATGGGAAGTTTGGGCTGAGATAGGTGCGGAGAGTAATTAGCCAATATGTTGACTTATTTTGGAATTAGTGACATTTGTATTTTAGTGTTATATTCTTTTAAAGCTTTTAAATCTTCTGTAACCTACTATGAAGCCCCATGATAAATGAGTGGCAAGTCTCTTGTACAAAGAAGAAACATACTTACTAAGTGCCTGGATATTCTTAGAGGCGAGGTGCATTACATGCCCTCAAGCACGTTGTTCATTATTCAGACAACTAAGTGTAGGAATACATGCAACATCAATAATAAATGTGCTACTACTGCTTAAAGGCCTGGTTTTTGCATCAAAAATAAAGTCTGCAATTCTGAAAAAGTAGCTTGGTGAGTCACTTGTTAACATTTCTGCTTTTATTAATGTGTACAGATTGTTTCTTCTCCTATTCTCAGCAATGGATTCTCTTTCCATATGAGCTATTCCAGAGAGGTCTTTGGTTTACACCCAGAGGATTTTCAGGAATGAGGCCAGTGAACCCAACTGCCAATGTTTTCATCATCCAATTTGTAGCCATATGTTCATTTTAGCATTTATAATTCAATAAATCATTTTTAAGAGCCATTTGTTGAATCACTTGAATTTCTCCAACATAAGCCATTCAGCCATCCAGACCCAATCCACCCTATTTCCCTCCTTCATTCTACTCTTACTCTCACCCTCCCACAGCCCCATCCTATCTCCCTCACCAACCTTCCTTAGTCAATGGGTCTTTGGCCACAGACCACATTCGTCTGTCAGCACATGCTATCAATTGCTTCTTCTAACACAGTTACTACCAACATGCTTTTCACCCTTCCATTGGGACAAAAAGGTTATAACCTAACTGAAGTGCTGTAGTGGCTCAAGATGCCACTACATCTTGTTAAGATGCCATGTCTGTCAACCTGCAGGCTGGTGTTTGAGACTCGGGTGCTAAAAGACAGAGTGAGCTCCCATCCATTGCCCAACTCCTCCCAATCTAGGAGTTCAAAGCCATGTAAATGCAAAGAGGTACCACCTCAGTGGGAAGAGAACAGCATTCTGTATTGGGGTAAAATCATGCCAGCCACATGATCATGGAGACATCTGGACAATGCAAGATCTTTGGTTTAGAAACAGAGATGAGCACTGCTCTATACAGTCAGTCACAACTACTGTAATAGTACAGCCTAGAGAGAAACCTTTACCTTTATCCTAATTATCAGCATTTCTAATCCGCGATTTTGACTCATACCTTCAAGTTGGCCCCTTAAATTAAAAGATAAACATCATAACCTACAATCCAGAGTAACTTCGGGAAGACGTAAGAGGAACTTATTGTGAATTGCTCTACGCATTTCCCATAGGTTTCCCATAGGTGGCACTGTAACTACGTAGTTACTCTGGATTGTAGCGTTAGTCATTTAACATCATTTAATCCTTAATGGCTTAAAAACAGCCTGCTTGCCATGGTAATGCAGCAGACAATCTTGCTGGAGAAAGGCTTCAAAATATTGTTGAGGTAGCTAGAACAAACTTCTTCATATATATACTGTCACATTATATATGGTGTGGTGGTTAATAAAAATGGTTTTGTAGTGGCAGTTTTTATAGCGTCATAACGATACATGGTACAAACACTGAAGAAGTTACCTTTTTGCCTTTGGAGAAAGGCTTTTAAAAAAGCTTCAGATTCTGTTTGGGTTTCAACTGGGAGGCAGACCTCTTCCTCCCCCCTTGTGATTATCATATGAATATAAAGTAATAATCACTTCACAACTGCTTCCCATTTAGCTAGAAGCTGTTTTAAGCCTGGGAAGGGTAAATTGGTGTAGTGGTTAACATTGCTTTTGTGTAACATGAAGATTGGTATACACAGAAGTTCCTGGAATGAAAGCACACAAAAGCTGAAGTTCAATGAGTCTGTGTGTTATAAATGTATGCATTATGCATTATCATTATTAATTATTATTCTTTAGGCTACATTGCATAGCATTATTCTTTAGGCTACAATGAAATCCTCTAATACTGAAAGGCCAATTCCTTCTTTTTCAAACTTAATTTCTAACATCTTTAACTCCTAGATCTCTAGCCCTGAAGCCTGTAAATCCTGAGTTCCTTGAGATATAGCACACAAGGCTGTTTCCACCACCTGTACAAGCCTGTCCAACAAAAGTACTATTAGCATAACTGCCAAGTCTAAAATTCAGTGTTTGATTAGAATTCAGTAAAAATTAGGGTTCAAGTATGCAAAGTAAAACTCAACCATTAGACAGTGTAAATTAGTACAAGGCTATTGTACTTTAAACACATGATCCTGATCTAACACTTCACATTTTATCTGTTAAAAGTGTCAGAGAACTCATTGACAGGTCATATTCTATTAAACATACAATATGCTCTATTTTCCTGCAGGCAGTGGAGTTTCATACATAATTCAACAGTACAAAACACTTGAGAAGATGTTCAAAATATTTCACAGGCAATACATTGCAAGTACGTATTTATATGGTTCTGTTATGTTGATATTTTATTCTCCTTTTAGTATCTTAAAGATACATTTTCTGTTTGCTTCTTGGGTCACTGATTTATTCCATTGTTCTTCTATTGCCATCCGAAAGGAAAAATCTGGAGAATGATTGAGAGTCCAGAAGAAGGTTTACTTGTAGCTTATTATAAATATATACATGCAGTCCATGCACTAGTGAGATTTATTTCATCACCATAAAAATGATTGTGTTGTAAAATGAAATGTCTAGATGCATTAAAGGTTTTTTGCAGGATGGGAGTGTTTTTGCCATATGGCCTGACTGTAAGTTTTATGAATTGTTCTACTGAAAAATTAATGCTATGATATAATACTTTACTGTGTAAATGTCACTATTCCAGCACAGTGATATGATAGGACTATTCATGCAGAACAGTTAATTTTGCTTCTTGCTTTCTGTGGGAATGCTTTGGGGTTTAGGAAATAAAGGTTGGTAGTTGTATTTTGTAGCTGACCAGATTGTTAATCTCATGCTGCACTGCTGAGTGGCTGTGACCATATTAGAGAGGACTTAGAGACAGATCAAGATGCCACCCTGCTGCTAGTTTATTGATCTGAAATAGCATTGATCAGTCAAACTATGTTCTTCCAGGTTACCTGTGTTTCTCATGATTATTGTTAATTAGATTTTTATTCCTTTCTTCACACAGTTTCAGGGCTTTGTTGTCTTTTATTGCACTCAAGTTGGGGAGGCAGTCATATCCTGTGGGGGGAGGTGTCCATACATCAGTTGTGTATGGATGTACAGTGGTACCATGGTTTTTATAAGCATAATTTGTTCTGGAAGCATCCTAGTAATCCAAAATAATCATATATCAGAGCAAATTTTTCCATAAGATTCATTCCACAACCCAAAAATATTCACATAAAAATGAATAATACAAAATAATATAATACAAAGTAATAAATAAAATACAAAATATAAAGAAAAATAAAACAAATTAACCTGCACTTAGTTTCTCAGGACTCACAGTCTGCAGTCTGCCCCCTTACACAGAAGTGAGCCCCAATGGTAGCCCCAATCATTTTAGTAGCCCTCTTTTTCACCTTTTCCAGCTTTATAATATCTTTCTGGAGTTATGTTTACCAGATATGTACACAGTATTCTAAATGAGGCCACACCTAAGCTAATTTATTATTAACTAGCTTAAAAGCCACACTCAGTGCAAACGCCCTATGAAGGGCGTTTTTTGTCTTCGGCCAAAAACAAAAGGGACGTCTGGTCCAGCTTAGAAAACAGCAATTTTGAAGAAATAACTTTGAAAGCAACAGAGTGAGTCTGCCTGCCCAGCTTCTCGAAGGTTTACTTTGGACATCCTGATTCCACAAAGGTATAATATGTCTATGTAGAACAGATGTGGGTGGAGGTAAAGGGTTATAGGACGGACAGACAGAATTTGCCTTTTATTAACATAGATAATACTTAACACACTGCTTTTCAAGAGTGGTATCATATTAGGAGTGATATAATATTAGTAATAATTCATAATAATCCCAATAAATAGCACAGACACGAAACTCCAGTGTAGCCACATACTGGGACAGCGCTTTCATTGAGTGATGAACCTTGACCATAAGGTCTCTTTCCTGCCTAGTCACTGACAGTTCAGATCCCATCAGTTTATTTGTGAAGCTGAGATGTTTTGCCCCAGTGTGCATCACTTCACACCTATTGACATGAACTTCATTTGCCATTTCATTGCCCTTTCACTCTATCCGAAGAGAGTCTTTTTTTGAGGTCTTCACAGCCTGTCGGTTTTAACCATCCCGAATGATTCTGTTGCCTGCTAATTTGGCCACCTCATTATTTACCCCAAACATTAGATCTTTTATGAATAAGTTAAGAAGACACTTGACTGAAAGAAAATTAAATTTCCCCTAAACTGAAACACATAACTAGCATTTTTTCATAACATGGTGTCCTTTTCGGACACCTTTCTTATATTAAACTTCAGAGGTAAAAATGTTCTTAGACTGAGCACTTCAGAAACACTTCTTTATCCTAACATCATACATGTTAGGATAACATGTTAGGATTCCATCATACATGGAAATATATGCAATATATTGCACATATGATGTATTTCTCATACCTAGCAATATATGCTTAGCCTTAGACATTTCCTTGGGGTCCATTTGTTAGTAAGGTGGAACATCTGCTTGTCAACAAATATGGTCAGCGTACATGTGATAAGACTATAATTGAAAGGGATTTATGTACCTTTGACATTTGTTGTTTTTACACATTTTAATATGACAGTAATTAAAATCTATCATGCAGATTCTCCTTTAAATAAACTCCATTAGCAAAGAGTGTCTGTAAAATCTACTTTCAACGTGCAATGCTTAATGATATCCCTTATCATTAAAAGCCTTAATCTTGTCATTTATTGCTCAAAGCAGTTTACATGTATTAGACTAATAAACTGCAAGCAATGAATTAACAAATGGCTGCATGTGCATATAATAATGTAACTAGAAATTCTCACATCTTACAATAACAGGATGGTCCATTAACTGCAGTGGAACCCTGCTGGTATGGAAAATAAAACGGAATGTGGACACAGTGGGGGGTGCTCCTCTTTTATTGGATTTGGACCTGTAAAAAGGGCTTAGCCATGAATTATAAATGCAATTTTTTAACATGTGGATGGACGCATAAATGCGCACTAATACAGTGTACACATGCATGCACACATACAGTGTAAATGTTGCTGCAGGTTGTACTGCTAGTCGTGACCGACTGTAGGATGCGGTGCTCATTCCTGTTTCTAATCCATTAGAACCAGTGTTGTCCAAAGACACTTCTGTGGTCATGGGGCCTGCATGACTGTACAGAACACTGTTTTTACCTTCCCACTGAGGTGGTTCCTATTTATCTGCTTGTATTTACATGCTTTTGAACTGCTAGGTTGGCAGGCTGGCCTAAGGATGGGAGCTCACCCCATCTTGTAGGACCCAGGTCTCAAACCCTGGTTAACTGGTTAATAGGCACAGTGTCTTAACCACTTGTGCCACTACAGCCCATGTATTTCCCCAGCTACTAGCCTTTAGGTTTTGACTTCCACTATAATGGGATATGGGGGTAAGAACCTCGGATAAATTCAAACCACCCCTATTATGAAATAACTCTCCCTTGATTGTCAGTTGGGATGGAAAATTAATCCTAACCTAGTATACTACCAGTACTCCAGAAACAAGATCTGAACAGAGTTCTGATGGCCCACTTTGATTTGACATTACATCCTACTGTAAGAGTATGCAGCCATTTTAGAGAATGGGGTCTAAGGGCACAATCCAGAGTAACTAAGTAAGAGGCATTACGTGCACCTGTAGTTCCTGCACCAAGTGAAAACCTATGGGAAATTCATATTGCGATCCAGAGTAACTGCGGTAATTCATACTCCGGAGCAAGGACTCCCCGTAGTTACTCTGGATTTTACCCTTACTGTGACACAGCAGCACAGCAAAACTGTTTTTAAAGGATTAAAGGAGTATTAGAGATCTGCCAGTTCGCTTCTGACCAGCAACTATGTTTTTTTCCCCAGAATGTTCAGGATCAGTGCAACATCAGTCAGTCAATCAATCAACAAAATTTATATACTACTTTTCAACAAAAAGTTCACAAAGCGGTTTACAGTGAAAATGAAATAACTAATAGCTAATGGCTCCAGGGCATTGTGTATATAATTCATCAAAAGGTAGACATTTTCAGACAGATGGTTGCTGTTGTTATGGGGGGGTGGGCAGGGGTGAACAAGGGAAAAAACCTCACAAACTCGCTATACAACAAGTTATATCACATGGTAGCCCTCTCTTTGCCACAAAAATGAACAGGACATGGAAAACAGTAGAAGAATTTCAAATAAAATGAAATTTTAGTAAATGAATGACAGTCAACACAGGTTTAAATGATTAAACAAAGGGAATAATGAACTCTGTGTGCTGCTCTCTCTCTCTCTCTCTCTCTCTCTCTCTCTCTAGCACTCACACTCTCTCTCACACACATTCAGAGGAGGGAGAGATTGCAAGAAGAATTTAGATTTTTAAACTTTTCTCCACCAGCTTAATTTTTTTTACATACATTACCCCTTCTTGAAACTGATTTCGGGGGGAGGGGGAAGGGGGAAAGTGTCAAAGTGTTATTTCGGCACAATATTTAGTTTAGCACCAGAAAAAAGTAAACAGGAGTTCTAACTCTTCTTGAGTAAAGTCTTCATCTTAGGTATGTTTTTAAATAATACAGATTATCCCAATCATCACACACATATCGATGCACAGACTGGTCTACAGTCCAATACAGCCAATTTAGTGCCATTGAATCCAACAGTGAAAACAGCTTAAACCCAAATTCTTTGGTTTAACTGTGCCGTGAATCAACCTGACAGAATGTGATGTCATTTAAACACCCCTACAAGTATAGCAAGTCTCAGATGGGGAGAAAGATATAATTGATTGGTGGTAGGAGGAGGGAAGGAAATTGTGATCAAAGCTCTTTTCATGGCAACTTGAAAACATTCTTTTTTCCTTTCATTCTGTGACAGTGAATTTATTGTGCTATTGTTGAAAGCAGATTTAAAACTCACCATAAATGCATCATTGCTAAATTGCAAACATTTAAGCAACATGGAAGGTTGTTAACTTCATTGCCAGCCCCTTAAAGTGCTGTTAAATGGGCACTAAATGTCCTATAAAGTGATTTCTAAGATTTATTCACTTCTCCTGATTAGCCTTAAGCAAGATAAAAATGTTACAAGAGCCTATTGTAGCAGAACAGTCAGTTTCTCAATGGGTGATTCTTGAGATGGGTGATTCTTGAGCAGGTTTGCTTGAAGGTCTAATGATATGCCGGTCTGAAAAGTCACCTGACCAATTTGTAATGTGTAGAGTGTGTATAAATTAGACACGTACATATTGTGGCTTTGTCCTGTTGCACAATTTCAACTGTACTCATTCTCTTTTTCATTAATCTGATGACTAGTTTTATAATATTTGGTATCGTGGTAGGTACCTGATATTGTTCAAGGTAGTAACACTTCCTGCCAGTCTTCAGCACCAGTGATCATGCACCATGCGTTTTAAAGGAGGAGGAGCTGGGGTTGCATGAAACCACAAATGCATATTTTGAGTGGTTCTGTTGCTGGTGTTTCAAAATGCACAGCTCTGTTAAGCTCTGCACAGCTGAAGTGAACCTGATCCAGCACTCCCAAATTTCACGCCCAATATCTGTGTCCATCAAATGTTGTTTATGCAAATATAGGGCCACTTTAAGAGCATTTGGATTGCAGTTAACTTCAAATTGCTTGCAAAAAAAATTGCAGGCAGTTTCCAAACTAGAGAAACTGGAATATAGCTCTGCATCTTCAGTACCTTTGACTTGATGACTATTCCCTCTGGAAGCCAGTGATATTATACATACTGTTAACGGGCCTATTTTTCTTTTCCACACTGAATAGCTCCTCCCAACAATTTGAGCTGGGCAAGACTGCTACATGCAGAGACTTTGGTTCAGTGTCAGAGGGAGACCCAGAAAGCTATAGAATGTCAGAAACTCTGGGCAAGTATGCAGCACTGGTCAATATACAATTAGGAGCAACCCTCAATACTTTTTGCCAGGACTTGGTTCTGAATAAACATGCATAAGATCATGTCATAAAACATGGGTCAGTGAAACAGCAAGGTTTTTGAAAGTTTATACACAACATTATGTGGTGCAAGGTACTCTTAGATTTGTAGTTAGTAATCATCATCCTTGTTTTACCCTATGATTGATCCCCCTTCTCTCTTTCAGGTTTAGATGCTTTCCAGTGCTTAGTAATTATGACATGATGGATATTTTCTTCACAAAGATGGCCCCAGTCTTATCTCTTTCTCTCCCTCACATCTGTTCATGGACCTCCCACTGTGCAGGGAGAGAATCAGAGGCTTGGGGGAGATATGGGAACATATTTCTCTTTACTTCTCTGTAAACCCCCTTTTCACCAGTAGATCTCCTTTGAATTGGGTTGGCTTTTGAAATCCTAAAAAAGATGTACGTTGGGAAGTGAGGAAACAGTATCTGGTGCAAGTTGCCCATGCTAGGTGCCCAAACACTTCCCTACATGCCTCTTGCTCGCCCCTGTTCTGCCCCCACCCCATCCGGTCAGTGGCAGGTGCTTCATAACCCATTCAATCCATTCAGAAGAATGAGTTTGTTCACCATTAGGAGATATTGAGTATGAACTCTTGCTTGGAAAATTTAAAGCACACAAATGGACTGTGAGGATTCATCAACCCAACTTTGTATTTTTGGAACATTCCACAAACAGGGACTGCCCTATGGCAGTCATAAAAACCACTGCAGCAGTGCACACACAGTTCAATCTTAACCCCTGTTTAGACTGGAACAAGTACTGGCACAAGTCCCATGCTGGCCTGGGGGTGTCGCAAACACCCAGATTTAAAACTCTGGGTAAACAAAGTACTCCTGTGCCACTCCTGGGGGGAAGGGGTTAGGCAAGTGCATAGACATGTGCCAGCTTTCCGCACCAGGAACAGGAAGATGTCCGAGTTATGATGGCCTAAATTGGTTAGGACTGTACTCATAGTTATACATTGCTGGCACACTGGCAGAGAGGTCACAGGCCACCATGCACTGGAGGCAGTTGTGGGCAGCAGCAGGTTCGCACCTACGCTATAGAACCGGTTCTTAACAAGAGATAGTACATATAAAGTTTAAAAATAGCCATTTAAAAGTGGCTGCCAGATGGACAGAGAACCGGTTCTTAATTTCTTTGAAGCCCATCACTGACTGGAGGAATATTATTTTGTTGATAATGGGCTGAACAAACACAGCATTCTTCTATCTACTCCTCTCACAACTCAAACCAGCCTAAATGTAACAGTAAAACTGCAACCACTGACAATCCATTTAGCAGAGGGTCACTACTAATGCCTGTGGATCGTAGGCATGCTTGCATTATAACATACGATCTGTTATATATGATATGATTCTGAACCACAGAATGCTTGCATTATAACATATGAGCTCCTTTACTCTGGAAGATCTAAGCATTCCCACACTGTATGTCATTATGCTGGCAAGAAATGGAGCTGCCAGCACAGAGCCCTTAACTCCACAGTGTATATTTTTATTTCCTATCTGTGCAGTTTTACATTCATGGAGAGAAGCATTTCTAGAATTTGTTCTAGTTATCACTCCCCATCCCACAGTAATCATTATAATGCACTATACAGTTCATTTACAGAGCTATAAAGTTTAACTTCATACTGCTGAGCATTACACAGAACATTGCTTTGTAAAATCAGGAAATGTACAACATTGTCTTTTGCTTTTAAATGAATGAATATATTTTACAGTTATTGCCTCATTTTCAGACACTCACAGTTCAGTAGAAGTTACACGGCTGAAGATATTGCAATGATCACTCTGCAGACAAACTATTCACAAAGCATGGTGTTGAGTGGAAATGTATTTGGAATAGGGTATCATAGAATTGGAAGGCACCGCAAGGACATCTAGTCTAACCCTCCAAGAATACCTTAAGCAGGTTCCTGTTGAATCTCTGCTTGAAGATATGCAGTGAGGGAAAGTCCACCAGAACTGCTAATGCAGAATTGTCATCAACCTGGGTATAGCTTGTTGACATTACTAGAAGTAATGGTGATGTGGTAATCATTATAATGCACTATACTGCTCATTTACAGAAATATGAAGTTTAACTTTGTATTGCTGAGCATGGTGATGTAGTCAATGTGTCCAGTGTAAACACCATTTCCGATACAAAACTAAAATTGATCATGTTCACACAGTTCACTATTGGGTGTAAATCAGCACTTGGAAAGCAACTTCAATCACATGTATTCAACAGGCATGACAGAGTTTTCCTGGTCTATAATGTCATTTTTTTTCTCCACTCATGGGGTAGGTGAGTATAAAATACAAAAGGATACAATGCAACCCAATCTTATCTTGGGCTTATGGTGAGAGATCCACTATGCTAAATCCAGGTTCAGCATTTCAAAAGATGCACCACTGTTGAGCATTGCAGGACAATTTGTGCAAATGGCCAGAGGACCCACAAATGCCTCACCCAGACCATGCTTGGCCAGGTAAGATGGGGACAGGAACAAGTCATATTCCATTTGGGGAAGGATTGGAACAGAGGGCAGCTTAAGGGCAGAAAGTAAAAATGTTTTTACTCAAGTTTTTCCCAGTTAAAAAAGTTTTTATGCCCAGTTAAAAAGTGTTTTTATTCCTGGTCGTCCAACTCATCAGAGGTAGCGCATACCTCACCAGTGAGGTAGCGCATACCTCACCAGTGCTGCTGCATGGCATAGAATGGTGAGGGATAGTCTTGGGGTATGTGTTATTCCAGAGTTTCAAAGTGGTGGGTCACAATCTACCACAGGACCAGAAATAGGTCATTGCCCCTTATGGAAAGTGTCCCAGAAATGGGTGATCTGATAACACTGCAGTGTTTATAGCACCACAGGAACTGGGGAGAGGGTGTTGCACTGGTGCCAGTGAGGGTTTGGGAGGTGTGTGTAATTGTTTCAAACAGTAATCAGAACATACTGTACTTCCAATTTGCACTCTAATAACTGATCAAAGTGATTACAAGCAATAGGGAGCAGCCTTCCAGACCCTCAAGCCAGTTCAACCTCCCCATTCACCCAGATAAAGGTACAAGCCATTCTGTCCCTATGGTGCTGTGATCTCTGCAGCACCTGCAGCACCATCAGGGCATTCCCCCACCATATACGCCACCCCCACCAAAACTTATTGCAGATCCAAAGTCCATGTACTGTAGATGTGCTGCTCTGATGTGCTGTGAGAATAACTTGGATGCTAGTGTGTGGTGAAACCATAGGCTAGTCCAGACTTTCTCTTTCCTTCCCCAGAATAATCTGTTTAATAAGCCATGTGCCTTCCGAGTCACAATGGATTGTATTTATTGAATTAACCTTTACCTGACATTTACATTTAATACTCAGGGGGCCGCTTTCAATAAATCATTTTGTAAAATGGAAAGGAAATGGCCTATTGAAAAGAGATAGCGTAGATTCCAAGTGCTCCTCAACTGAAATGAAAAGATAAATGCACTTCACAACAAAACTTCAGCATCTTGCCAGTATTACCAGACAATAATGCATAAATGGATTAGTCTGAAGGTCTAAAAGCCACATGCCTAAACTGAACAGCCGCTGAATGATGACAGAGCATTTCCCACTGTGACAACAGGATACAGCTTGCAGTGTGAGCACAGAGCGCCTTCTACCGCTAGTCCTCAATTAAAGCTGTCAATAAGATCTTGGAAACTGCAACTCAAAGCAACTTATAATGACTTATAATGAGAGGTGGATGAAAACTGTGATAAAATTAAAACACACAACACTGCTTTCCGCCC
Organism: Cryptoblepharus egeriae; assembly: GCA_030015325.1. Classification (NCBI taxonomy): domain Eukaryota; kingdom Metazoa; phylum Chordata; class Lepidosauria; order Squamata; family Scincidae; genus Cryptoblepharus; species Cryptoblepharus egeriae. Next base: position 83,740,887 of record JAREYC010000002.1, on the reverse strand, counting down.
TTCTTATTTTTGAAAAAAAGCAAAATAAGAACAAAACCCTGAATTCCATAAAAATAGTAATAGAATTTACCTGTCGTTGCGGGAGTAAAATTTCAAGAACATTTGTGGGCCCTGGTGGGCACACTGCTGGGCAATGGTGGGCACAGGCACTGGCAGTGGACACAAGCACTGGATGGTGAGCACCAGCAGGCAATGGGCACCAGAGGGTATCGGGCAGTGGCAGGCAGCAGTAGCTGGGCATTGATGAGTGAGTCAGTCAGTGATTCAGTCAGTCAGTGACTCTTTGATTTTATACATATAGATAAAAACCAATCTTCTTTCATTTATTTGATTTGATTTAAACAACTATCAGCCAGTCTCAAACATCCTGTTCCTGGGCAAAGTCGTTGAGTGGGTGGTGACGACTCAGCTTCAGAGGGTCCTGGAAGAAACTGATTATCCAGATCCCTGTCAATCTGGTTTCATGCCAGGGTTTGGGACAGTGAATGTCATGGTCGCCTTGGTGGATGACCTATGCCCAGGGTGACCAGATGCCAAACACAAAATTCTTGAACCCCAAGGCCAAAATTCCTACCCTAAGGCCAAAATTGCTAATCCCCCAAGGAAAAATTCCTACCCACTTAAAAAAATTGTAGGATACCCCAAAAATGGAGGAAACATGTGGGACATATTAAAATAAAGCAAAAATACTTATATTGCTTCTTAATTTCAACACTTTTAAAATTGAAAACCTTGTAAAATGCATGATTTAGACCCAGACATTTAAGAGACAGTTTGTAGTAGTGTAACACAAGCTAGCATAACACGAGCACAACGCATTTAAGAAACTGATATTTAAGTCAGTTTGTAGTAACATAACACAAGCCAGTAACTGCAACGTATGTGGTTCAGACCCAGACAAATACACTCATACTCACACAGAGAGAGACAAGCCATGCACCCTCACACACAGAGAAAAGACATTCACCCTCTCTCTCTCTCTCTCTCTCTCTCACACACACACACACAAAAGACAGCTTACCTGCAGATGTGCATGCCAGCCAGGAAGCCCCTCGGAAGCTGTGGGGGGGGGGCATGATAGGTGCACGCCAGCCAGGTAGCTCCTGGGAAGCAGTAGAAGAGCCGCAAGAGGTGCATATACCAGCCGGAAGCCCTTGGTGCTGCTGGTGAGTGGCAAGAGGCATGTGTGCCAGGAAGCCCCTGAGTGGCAGCTGCACTGAGAGGGAAACCCCCAGAGGCAGCGGAAGTGCCATGAGGGGAGCCACAGTGTCCAGAAAGCCGAAGGGGGGAAGCACCAGTGCGCGCCAGAAGCACCAGCTGCACACGAGAAACTTTTAAAAGGCCAGGAATCCCAGGTTAGGTGGTTTATTTTCCCCCTTCTCCCTTCCCAGTAGGGGGTGCCATTTCCAGACATTTCCGGGCATTTACAGTCATTTCGACACCCTGCCTATGCTGGGGAATGGACAGGGGGAGTGTGTCCCTGTTAGTCCTGCTGGACCTCTCAGCAGCCTTTGATACCATCGACCATGATGTCTTTCTGGGTAGGTTGGCCAGGCTGGGGATTGGAGGGACCATTTTGCGGTGGTTCCGCTCCTTCTTGGCTGGCAGATCCCAGAAGGTGGTGCTGAGGGATGTTTGTTTCGCACCCTGGTCTCCTTCAGTGTGGGGTGCCAGAAGGATCCATTCTATCCCCCATGCTATTCAATATCTACCTGAAGCCGCTGAGAGAGGTCATCCAGAGGTTTGGAGTGGGTTGCCATCAGTTTGCTGATGACACCCAGCTCTATCTCTCCTTTCCTCCTGAGTCTGAGAAGGCAACTGAGGTCCTGAATCGCTGTCTGGAGTCGGTGGGGAGCTGGATGAGAGCGATCAAGCTGAAATTAAATCCTGATAAGGCAGAGGTAGATCAGAGGTTTGCTGATCTATATCCAGGTATGGAGAGTAATACATCCAGGAGATTGGGAAGAGCGAAAGTGCAGTGGAAGAGCATCTGTCCTAACTCAGAAGGCCCCAATCACCAGGTAGGATAGAAAAAAGAGCTTGCATGCAAACCTTGATAACCACCACTTAGAATGAGAACCATTATATTGAGAACCACCATCAACAACACCAAACCAGGCATACCAATAGTCGGATTCAGTACAAGGCAGTTTTGATGTTCCTGTGAAACAATTGGAGTGTTTCCTCATTCGTAATGCTGCCTGCCAACACAACAGAGTGTGGGCAACTTTTCATGTGAGCTAAACTTGCCAACAAGTTTTGGGAACCCTCAGAACAGCAGAGTTTACACCTCACATGCTTTCCCAGCATTGGCTGAATCACCTGCTGTCCATTATTCTTGATCTCTCAGAAGGGAATTTTAACACTTTTCCTCCGCATTCTAATCTGCCCATGTAGTTGTCAACACAGCACAAGTCAGATGATACATTTGTCTTCTATCATTGGCAACTGCCTGCTGTTCAATAGCTTTTTAATTAAATGCTACCAGGTGCACAATCTTGTTATAGTCACACTTCTCATATTTGCCAAGATTTGTCTTATTGCTAGGAAAATCTGACTTATGTCAGATTAAATTTGGTAAATCTGGTAAATTTGCATTGTGAAGGAAAAATGTCTGATATGAAAATTGTGTCTTTACCATCCATTAAAGCAGTGGAGGGCACAAGCATACTTAATCACATGAAACTCTTTTTAAAAATTGTCACACTAACAACACACAGCCCAAACACAACTCAGAATTCAAATATTCACATTTGAAAATCAAAGCGGAAGATGGATTTGGATTTTTCTCCAACAACACAGGTCTCCCTACCTTTCTGGCATCCCATTTTCTTCCCACCTATTTCAGGAAAATCATCATGCTTCTCTCTCACTGGGAGCCCACACAGCCCATCAATTCTATATATTTTGAGCTTTGTATTTTCACCAGCATCTGTGCTAGGTGATGGGAAACCCATCTATTAGATTGATCACAACCGATCTATTGGCTCCTGACCCACAGGTTGAGAAATACAGTACCAGGGTAGGATATCGATAGTACCAGGGTAGGATAGTGGCTGTTGCTGATCCCGTCCCCCTTCATTTTTGGGAATTCCTCTGTTCCAATCCCTCATTGTCTTGTTTTTCTGGCCCACTGCAATTGGACATACCTGTCTAAGGCCGCATACCGCATACCTGTCTAAGGACATACCTTAGACAGGTGTCTAAAGACACTTTCCTGGGAGTAAGATCCATTGAGCACAATGGGGCTTACTTTTGAGTAGACATGGTTAGGATTGTGCTCTCTGGCTTACCCTTCCTAGTAAACTAGTGTTTAAATTAAGCCCATGAAAGTTATATATAGAGTGAGTGTGAGTGTATATTTAGCTTTTATTTTGTCATGTCCTACATTTTTTTTGAGTGTCCTAAATTCTGGATGGGCCATGTCCTCTTTTTTCATTATGTCATATGGTCATCATAGGAGAGCCACTGAGGAAAGAGGAGGTGAAACGGCAATTGAGATGCTGGAAAGGGATATTGTTTATGATGTTATATTGTACCTCCACAAGCAGCAGCTGTGGGCTATTACTAGTTACTGAACATAAGTCTTCTAACAAAACAACAACAAAAAACCTGTCAAAGAATTTGAAATCCACTAGCGCTGAAATCCTAAAGACACTTTCCTGGGAGTAAGACCACTGAACACAATGGAGCTTAATTTTGAGTAGACATGGTTATGACTGTGCTGTAGCTTCAATTAATTAATGTCAGCAACCCTTAGGAACTGCAACCCCGATGTTTTTTATTCCTTTACCATATATATAGCTTTTAATTCTAGATTCATCCTCAACTATGCTATTCAGGCAACATGGAAATGCTGCCATTTTAAGAAACTGAACTGGCTGCAGGTTTTTGACAGTTAATTAGCTTAAGATAGGAAATTTTCAGAAATTACTTGTGAAAGGCTTGTTTAAAAGTCACTCCCATAGACTGAAATGTCAACTTTTTAACATCAGTATTTTCCCCCCCAAGGTTTCAAGACAATTTAACAGCCTTTTGGAGGTGACATCAAATCTGACAAGTACAAGAAATAACAGAGAAAGAATAAAAGATTTGACAAACAGTTGCTGATCATATATTAGAGATGATGTGAGAAATTGATCAGAGGAGCTCAAAATATTAAGCTCCTCTGATCAATTTCTTGCATGCGGGATTGGGGAAAACACAGGCCTGACTGCATGGAGAAGAGAACAAGAGCAGTTCAAAAGCATGCAAATGCAAGTAGATAAACATGTACCACTTTATTGGGAAGGGAAAAGCGTTCTGTGCATATTCGGACATGCTGGCTCTATGGCGCTAGAAATGGGGATGAGCACTGCACCCTACAGTCAGTCATGACTAGCAGTATAACCTTTCCCTTTTATACAGTAAGAGTTGTGGTTAAAAACGACCTTCAGTCTCTCCTATTTAAATCCAAATTCAGTTCCACACTGGTCTCTAACCTCATATAACTCACATCCTTATTTGGTTTGAGGCCCTTTGAGGCACTTCCTCCAAAACCCGCACATTTTCCAGTCTAAAACAATAGATCTGTAGGAAGTGTTTAGAAAGACACATAGCTTTCTAGAAAGAGAATAACTTCTATTTCCTGCTTAAAGTTTTCTTTCAAAAAAACTGGTTTTATTTCCCACTGTGAAAAAGAATAAAATGAATTTACCAGGAAAGTTCTGCTCATGCCCCACTGAAATAAATAGTAATTGTACCAGAAAATATCTGTGCTTTTACCCAGCTTAGATTTATTTCAACAAGGCATCTGCAGAAACACTGTGTAGTGGGTCGTGACAATAATGTTCTGCAGAATATTTTTCTGGATTGTGCCAAATTTGAAACTCTTTTATCTGGCTTGGATCCCTTGTACTAATACACCTGTGTCTCTGGTATGCAGATTTTTTTTCCTTTTTCATAGTTTGTTTGCAAGCCTGACTTCTGCAAAAATTAGATAAAGCATTTCATGGTTACTTAATGTGAAGGTGTTAATGCAATTGCGCTTGGCGCCTTTGCTAGCACAAAACCAATCACATTTTGATGGACTAATCTATCAAGTAATTTGAAGCAATGGAGGTTCGGCTGTGCATTCAATTTATTAGAAAAACGGAATATGCTAATGCAAAGAGTCTAAAAGGATGTTGGAAAATAATTTTTAAAGTGGCTAATATTTGCCTTTATTTTCCATAATAACGAGTTTTCAAATTATTGTTATGATGCAATTGATCTCTGTCTATTATGGTTATGGTTTTGATTTTCCTGATATAATTTCAGTGTGATTACTAATCAGACTAAAATGCAATGAAGTGCTGGAAATATAGACAAAATACTATAAGGTTTAAATAGTATAGCATAAGTAGACTTCTGAGCACAGCGTCTGTGAATTACAAACTGAGTGAGTGAGGTGAGTGAGATGTAGTTGGAACTTTAAGTTCCTTTAAGAAGGACTATACATTGTAATATATTGATATATTGAAATTTGGCCAAGACGGACAAAGATGGGTATGGAATCCTTAATGTGCTCTGTAAAAACAAAATGAATAATGTTCAGATATCAATGTTCAGGTAACTGCAGTACGTGCTTGGGCCTTTATTACATTAAATTATAGGACATCTGTGTCTGAAGTATGGGTCCAAATACACAGCACTGTACATGCAAATACTGTATGTGCATCTGAAACTCAATTAGTTTTTTTTAAATAAAAACAAAGCTTTAGTTGATATCCTTCCTGGTAGAACGAACATGCTTAAAATCTGTTCCCTATTCAGATACACCATGTATCTTTTTGGCATGGCTGCTTTGGTACTGCAGGGTTAGTTAAGATTTGGCTCTGGGTTAAGATTTAACTCAGTTAAGTTAGTTATGACCTTGTCACTGCTAGAAGGTGAAGAATGACTCGAACTTATGGTGGCTCATACTGCTGGAAGAACCTGTGCCATCTCCTTTATGACTGCTGTAAAAGTGCTTCCAGCAACGTGTAAAGCTGTACACTGCCAGTGTGCTGGCAGGAACGTTGAAGCATTCCTGCAAGTATTGGGAGAGCGCTGGCACCTGCCAAGGCAGCAGAAAATGCAGTGCAGAGTGGTAAGGAAGGCAGAATGGGGTGGAGGAGAGCCTCTTCGAGAATGAGACAGGACAGAACTTGATGGCAACAGAGAAAGGGATGGGCAGAATGGAAGTGGTGGCCACAAAATTCTAGCCCCTCTTCCATAACCAAATCTTGTGGCACAATTCTATATAGACCTATACCAGCAGAGTTCTCCCTCCCTACATTGCATCAGGGCTGGGGAGGGTATGGATAGGATTAGGCTCTTGATACAACTTGAGCTTTGTGTGGAGAAGGTGCTATCAGTTTTCGCACCTGTATACATAAAAAGACTTTTCATATGAACCTTTAATGTAGCACAAAGGCCTGTGTTACTGCACAGCCTTGGTATCTAGACTATTTTTCCATCAAAAAGCCATTTTAACCTTGTTCAGCTCTGACATATCACCTGTCAGCAATCTGTATCTAACTATTCATCTGGCACTAATGTATAAAAGGAGAGCATTGAGATCTTTTTGCCTTGCATACTGAAACATTCATGTGCCCACACGTAGTTTTACATCGATTATCCAGTTCTAAGCACAAATTCTATAAAGATTTCACAAGTTTTCATCTTGTGGCCTTAATATTCCCATTTCCTTATTTCAAGCCTAATCTCTCAGATATCCACTGCTATCTACCTCATCCACAGGAAAAATGTGCATTTCTCCAGTATAAGAGTGATTTCACACTCTCAAAATTCTTCTGTCGCCCTTTCTACTAGGATGGCTCTTTTGTTACTATTGCCTCACCACCACTCCTTCCTGAAACCAGCCTGGCTACCGCTAGGAGTTTGCCTATTGAATCATTATTTGCTTTACCAAATCTTACAACATTCACTAACACTTTCTTATTTTACATTTACCCCACAATAAATTGACTAACCCTACAATTCAGAGTAGCTACAGGAGCATGTAAGAGACATTTATGTCGATGTAGTTATGGCACCACCTAGTGAAAACCTATGGGAAATTCATATTGCAATCCAGAGTAAATTGTTCTTACATCAGAGCAAGGACTCCCCATAGTTACTCTGGATTGTGCCCTATGCTGCATCTACATATTGTTTCTCTTTTCCTTGAATGTCAGTCCCTTGAAGTATGCTACAAAACCAATTGCAAAAAGGAACTTGTATGCAGTTACGTAGCTAATGATCATGTAGCCAGGTGCAAAGCTCAAAATGTAGCCCCAGAAGTGATGTCACAACCGGAAGTGACATCATCCCCTGGTATTTTTAAAAAGAAAATTGGGGAAAAACCTGCCACCTCCTCCTTAGTAGTTCATCACCATTTACTGTGCTAGTGACATAGTTAAAGCACCTATTTGCCAACTGGAGTTGAAGAAGATTTTGTTTCCCCTCTAGCCCCACAGCAAGAAAAACAAATGTAATTAAGTTTTGAAAAAGGAAAATTGTGTCACTTATTAGTTAGGGAAACTGTGCTGGGACAAAGAGAAATGGTTATTCTTTCCCTGCTAAATATAAGAGCACAACTTAGAAGTGCCTGTATACCCAGTATACCCAGTTAGCATGGGTAACTGTATTATGATATATGTACTATATGTGATATATGTACAGAGAGCTGATTCATATTAACTCCTTTTTAGTTCCTTATGGTATCAGAATTACATCTCATTGGCTCTCAGAGCCATCAGGAACATGGGAAAGTTTGAGTGAAGAAAATCCACTTTTGTTCCAAAGGCTTTTGTGTTTTCATTTTCTGGTTACTTGGCCATAACTTTTGATAAAATATAGATATTCCAATGCAATGTTTCATTGCATTCTGCATTACGTTACCTTTCCAACAATATATAATATGCTGGTATCATCATTCATACAGACCTCGTTTTTCACAATTTTAGTCACTAGTGTCAAGCTCAGCTTGTAGCCCCCCAAAACTTGTAGCTGTTGCACCCTCTGGCTACGCCACTGTCTGTATGCATGTTTAGTTCAGTGTGTGCATGTATTTCTGTGCCCAGAAACAACAGCACTGAGACAATGTTGTTGTTTATCTTGGCAAAGTGTGTTCTGGAAAACAAGTATCCATGGCACGAGGTACTCTTTCAAGTGGGTATTCCTCTTTTATTTAGCAGGGAAAGAGTAACTAGCCCTCTTTGCCCTCCTCACCCCAGGAATTTATTTTATAGTGCTTTTTGCTGGTGTTGTTTGGCATTTTTGTGCCCTTTTGATAAGGGAGCCATTAGTCATTAGTTATTTCATTTTCACCGTCAACTGTTTTGTGAACTTTTTGTTGAAAAGCGGTATATAAATACGGTTGATTGATTGAATAACAAATACTGTTGATTGATTGGTTAACAAAAAATGTTGATTGATTAACAAATACTGTTGATTGATTAACAAAGACTGTTGATTGATTGATTAACATATGACTAGTTTTCACCTTGACTGACATATTAACAACAGTACCCCCTCCAAAAAATGCCCCGTCCAAAAAAATTTGTTTCTGTCTTCAAAAGCTTGACATTATAGGCATGACCTACAAAATCCAAGATCGTACCCTACAATCCGAAGTAACAACGGGAGCGCGTAAGAGACTTTTAGGTTGATGCAGTTTCGGCACCACCTAGTGAAAACCTATGGGAAGTTCATATTGCAATCCAGAGTAAATTGTTCTTACGTTGGAGCAAGGACTCCCCATAGATACTCTGGATTGTGCCCATAACCCACCTCTTATGGCATACATGCATGTATCATGGAAGCTGCAGCCCGAGACGTCTCCAAAGACAGAAGAACGGGCACGATGAATTATTTAAGAACGGCCCTCTTTGTTCCAATTCCTTTTGGCGATCCCGCTGATCTATCCAAATCCCACAGTACTTGATAAAATGGAAGGCCATCGCTAGACGGATCTTTCTTTCTGAGCAGGTTCCAACTTTACAGAAGCAAGAATAAGAATTACCAGTTAGCACCATTCCCAGTGGCTGTTTCTATAGCAACACTCGTTCTAATAAAAAGAGACTGACAGACTTTGCCTGATAAAAAAGGAGGGTAAAGGTGGTGAGGGAAGGAGAAGGTTTAGAAATCTGAAGCAATGGGAAAAAATCTCTATATATTATTTATTTTTAAATGTATTAAATTTAATGTATAAGTCCCAAGGGAAATAATAACATGCCATATCTGTTTTGTTGCTGTGCTTGAGATATTCATTCAAAGAAAAATAAAATTCTCAAACTGACATTTAAATCAAAAAAAATCAAAGATGTTTCTAAATGTCACAGATTGGGTTTGTTTTCTTTCACATTTTGTGTTTCTGCACTGTCGGCTGCAGGAAAATACCTGGCGCAGAATCCATCGAGATCTCCTGCATCAAACCAGCAAACTATGTAAGAGCACTCCAGTTACAAAGACCGGGGGTTGTACAGTATTGGGCTGGAAAGAAGGGGCTTCTTGACCCAATGCCTTCTAACCCTACAATCCAGAATAACTACAGGAGCACGTAAGAGACGTTACGTGCACCTATAGTTACTGCACCACCTAGTGAAAAACTATGGGAAATTCATATTGCAATCCGGAGTAAATTGTTCTTACACCGTAGCAAGGACACCCTGTAGTTATTCTGGATTGCTCCCCAAGGCTGTGGAATTCATCATCACGATCACCACTAGCTTGGATGGTTTTAAAAAGAGACTGGACAAATTCATGGAGAACAAGTCTATCGATGCATACTAATAATGATAATAATCTCCAGTGTGAGATGATAATAATAATCTCCAGTGTGACTCTGACATTCAAGAGCAATGGCAGAACATAAATATGGCTTTGTTTCCTGGTTGTGGGCTTCCCAGAGATAGCTGGACCTGGGAAACAGGATGCTGGACCAGATGAGCCTTGGTTTGATCCAGCAAACCCTTTCTTCTGCAAAAAAAAGCAGACACTTTCTTATATAAAGTTAATTACGCCACATTTTTCATGGCAGACAGATAGCAGAGATAAAATCATAGAGATGATTATCATTAGCATATTAATTGCAAAGAACTTCAACCTATGGACGACCTCATTTCAATACCTTCATGTTCTTAGAGAGGCACCCAGGGAATCTCTTCAACAGAACTCTTTTGTCACCAGCCATCTGGTGACACCAGCCATCTGGGTATCAACATCAGGAACATATGGAACTGGTGAAGTTTTTTTAATAACCTGTGGGCCCAATCCTATACAACCATCCAGCACTGATGAAGACATCCCAGTGGGTAAGCTGGATCACCACAGCCTTATGTATGATGGGAAATGAAATGTTTACCCTGGCTCCCATCCCTACATTCTCCTGCAATGACAAATGTAGCAATAACAGCTCCTCCATGGCAGAGAGGAATTTTTTGCCTCTTGATCAGGATGTCCAAACCTCGGCCAGATGTAGACTGCGGCGAATCTCAATACGGCCTGTGGCAAGACCAGTGATGGGCTTCAAAGAAATTAACAACCGGTTCTATGCCCATCTGGCAGCCACTTTTAAATGGCTATTTTTAAACTTTATATGTCCTATCTCTTGTTAACAACCGGTTCTATAGAGTAGGTGCGAACCTGTTGGAGCCCACCACTGGGCAAGACCCCTCCATCTGGCCCAGGCCAAGCCATACAATCCTCCAGTTCAGTCTCTAATACACTCTTATATGAAAATTTATTCAAATTTGAAATGTAAATCATTTTTCAAGTCCCCAACACAGTGTCAGAGAGATAAAGTGGCCCTCATGCCAAAATGTTTGGACACTCCTGCTCTAGACTCCTGCTCTAGATTCTAGACTGAGTCACTAATGCAGCATTCCACATCTTCTAGCTATTATTAATTTTGCTTTGTTTGATCCAGGGGCTCTCCTTTACCTGAATTCAACCAGCCCTGAATTGTTTGTATGTTTTCTGCTCTTTGAAAGCAAAAGATCTAGTTATTAATGTTGGGGAACAGAAGACCCCTTTGTAATAAAATACAATGAAACAGCCATCATGTATTCCCTCAGCAAGAATTTTCTTTTCATATTATGCCTCTTGAATTAAAACCCTAAAAAAAGAGAGAGAACAGAAAAATCCCTCCAGCTCTCAATCTCATATGCACTAATCTTTTCCTGACACAGTTCACAGTCCTTTTATTTCAGCATTCCAATACACTTGCTCAGTCTACTTTTAATTGGAAATTATTTGTTGAGTTACAAATTAGATGACTGGAGACTCTCAGACTGATTTATTACAAGCATGACAGTACCATGAGATTTGTCCATGTGGTTCAAACTGTTGTCTCCATCTGGTATAGCAGAAGCAAGAGCAGGAGGACAGGACAGAAGGCTGGAATTCTCAGTGGTGATGCAAAAGGATTGGTTAGTGACACTGCCTAGGGAGAAAGATTATTTCTTGGGACTCTCCAAGAGGGAGCAGTCAGTATTATTTGATCTGCTAAAAATGTTAAAAGGACCCCTGTGCAGGTAGATAGGTTATTTTGGAACAGAAACATCTGGGGGACATACAGGGGGCACAATTTAGGCCACACAATTCACCAATCTCCCTGTTCCTGTGGTGTCATAGGGAGATCAGCGCTTGTCTGTGCACTGGCCTAACCCCCTAGAGGAGTGGTACAGACACCTGTGACACCCCCAGGCCACACGGAACTTGTGCCAGGATTTGTGCTGGCCTAACCGGTTAGGATTGGGCTGACAACAGATGGACAGGAAGTATATACGCTCTCCAGAGATCCACCGCTTGGTTAATAATGTTATCTGCAGCATAACTTATGTAGTACTTGAGGCAGGCTGCAATCGTAAACTTTCCTGGGAATAAGGCCCATTGAACATAATGGGACTTACTTTGGAGTAAATGTGTTTAGGATTGTGTTCACAGTCTTGGTTTCTGGACAGTTTTTTGGAAATTTAATTTCTTCATTATTCAGTTGCAAAACATTTGTCACTCTCTACATCACTATCTGTTTCCTTTTTTTCTGATATACAATTAGTTTTAAAAGCCTTTTCTATGCATTTAATGAGGGGATATGGTGGCTCAGTTGCTTGAGATGCTGTGCTTCTCAACCTAAAGGTTGGCAGTTTGAGACCCGAGTACCGCATGATGTAGTGAGCTCCTGTTAATCCCCTAGCTCCTGCCAACTAGCAATTCAAAACCATACACAGACCCAGACTTGTTGGATCTCCCCATTCCTGCAGTGGCATGGGGATGCCAGTACATGTCTGTGCACTGGCCTAATACCACCAGGAGTGACACAGAAGTAACTTATAGCATGGGACTTGTGATGGTCTAACTAGGAATTAGAAATGCACTGTAAATCTATTTTCTACTATTTTCTTAAAAAAAAAAAAAAACTCCAGAGGAGGTTCCAAAATTGAAGCTTAATGGATAATGGAGGGACACCTGTAAATGCAAGTAGATAAATATGTACCAGGTGAGTGGGAAGGTAATAGAGTTTCATGTAGGGGGCAAAGCTAATGATCATGTAGCCCAGTACAAAGCTCAAAATGTAGCCGGGAAGTGATGTCATTGCTGGAAGTGACCCATTACCTGGGCTTTTAAAAAAGGTTGGTATTTTCATTTTCTGGTTAATTGGCCATAATTATATTAGAATAGATATTCCAAAGCAGTTTCTTTCATTGCATTCTGCATTAAATCTCTATATATAAAACTGAAAAGTCACTGAATGACTGACTGACTGACTCACTCACTCACTGTCTCATCAACGCTCAGCCAAAACCGCCAGGCCTAGAAGTGTGAAATTTGGGGAGAATGATAGAGGCACCCACTAAGAACCAGTTTCTGGAAATTCCAACCAGAAGAGGGTGAAAAGGGGTGCAATGCATTTTCCTCCCTATACGTTACATTGAAGAATCCCTGACAGATGGAGGCTCTGCCCCAACGTCTGAACCTAGAAGCATGAAATTTGGGGAGAGTGTTCCTTCTGTGACAGGAGCACCCACCAAGAAACAATTTTAAGAAATTTAACTCTTAAGGAGAGGAAAGGGGTGCAATGTATTTTTGTTCTATACTTAACATTGAAGACTGATCAACACCCAGTCAGTTTGGTGCCCAGTGCCTGATGCACTGGGGGGTGGTGTGCATGGGGGTGTTGCACATTGGGGGATGGTGCATGTGGGGAATGGTGCGCATGGGGGGCTACACATGGGGGATGATGTGCATGGGGGTGTTGTACACTGGGGGATGGTGTGCATGGGAGAATAGTGCACATGTGGGGGTGGTGCTTGTGGGGGTGGTGCCCGTGGGGGTGGTGCGCGTGGGTGGCCTCTGTGACTAAGCTTCTTTTGATAGACGTCAAGTATGACTGAATGCAACATTCACAGGCATAAGGCAGAAAGCTGTGGCTTTATACAGCTGTCATTCTGGCAACATTTGTCAAAGCAAAAAAAAAATGGCTGTTTCCCCAGCTTTGACCACCCATGAAGATAGTTCAGTGCATTGTTTTCAAAGCAAGTAGTTAATTCCTTGTTTTGTCACACAGCATTTTGCTCTGTAAAAGCTCACCATGGCCCTGCTGCAGAAGAGCAGACATGCACAGCCTCCATGGGCTTCAGAAAGTCCTCCGAAGGCAATTGCAGCACAGCTCCCTTTAGAGAGTACAAGGGGCAAAAAAAAAATCCTTCACAGATACTCAGGCTCCTACTAGATAAGTAAAAAGCAAAAGAAAACTGCAAGGGGACTTTAGTCCCCAAACGATTATGCATTTGGCACTGAAAAGGAATTGTCTATACTGTAGAAGTGGAAGAAGCTCAATTACCACTTTGGGGTGACCTTGAAACCTGACTCTGGAATGGATTTATATAATTTTGGGAGTCATACCAGCTACAGTGATGATTAGTTTGAGATAGTTTCAAAATGCTGAAGTCATGTAAATGCTGATGAGATTCCAGACTAAGTAAATCCTATCTACTGTATTTGTAGATACTAATCTGTTGACAGTAGTTGCTGCAACGACCACATTATGCTCAGCATTCAAATGCAGGCACAAAATTATGAATATATTTTGCTCACATAGTGTCATGCTAATAAGTACCTTTACATAAGCAGGACATTTTGGGAGAAAAAAAACTTTGTGGCAGAATCTAATTACAGCCCTCGATTATAATACTATACAGAGGTAGCTCTCATAACAAGTGCCCCACATAACGAGTGTTCCACATAACGAGTAAAAATTTTTGTGGGATTTTGCCTCACATAATGAGCATGATTCACATAATGAGTGCCAATTGGCTGAACTCCCTCTCCTCCTTCCTGCATTGTCTGGGCGGTAGGAATGAGGAGGGACTTTCTCCTCATGCCTGCAGTACATGAATAGGCCAGCAGAGGGAGTGTCTTCAGTCCAGAAACAAAGATGGCTGTTCCTACAGCCAGCAAACATGTGCCCAGCCCCTGCACTGCAGCCTCCATCAGCCTCCATCACTGCGCCCCCTCTAGAGCCCCCCTCAAACAAACCCCTTTCCCCCAAGGAAGTCCCCCCTGCCTGGACCCCCCTACAGCCACACCTCTTCCCCCCACTTTCCCTTCCTGCAGTTTTCCTTTCCTGTGAGTAAGCCCCAGTGGATTCAGTGGGGCTTGATTCTGAGTAGACAGCATAGGATCTGGCTCCTCTGCTGTTGCAGACTGCATATCTAGTTTGCATAGACAGATCTCACACACAGAGAGGTTCCTTGTTAAAGATGCTCCAAAAGACATTAGTTACTCTTTTAGTGAAAGTTAATCATGCTTGACCATAAAGGTTTTTCTTTTCTTTTTTACTGTACAGAATATTACAGTAATTGTGGTCTGTATTATATTATAGTGTTTTGAATTCAATTCCTGTGTTTTGTCATCATTTTTACATACAGTTAATATTTTATGTGAATATTTTGGGGGTTGTGGAACCAATTGTCTGAGTTTCCATTGTTTCCTATGGGAAAATCTTCTTCGCTTAAAGAGTGTTTCACTTAAACAGCATGCCTCTGGAACAAATTAAGCTCTTTATGTGAGGCACCACTGTACTTTAATATTGCTTTGCTTACCAAACATATATAGGAGAATAAATGATGGACATTCAGTCTGTTCTTGCTTTCATCACAGTAGCTCATACTGTGGTTGTTGCTTCTTCATAAAAAAAAACCCTAAGAAGTAGGTGGAACAAAGTCACTGAACTCTACCCCACTTCAACAGCAATGTCAAACAAGCCAGGTTACGCCCAGTTGTCAGGGCTAGGATGATTTCCAAACCCTCTGATCTAGCAGAGCACCAAGAGATGCTGTCATAGACCATGTAGGCATCACCATTTTGAAAAGTGATCTCTGTGGCAGAATCTAACCCAGAATCTAACCCAGGAAGCAGGGTTAGACCTCTATAATATGTTTGAAAACCTAGAAAGATTTTGCTAATCATATTATATCAGTGATGTTCAATGACTGTGCCCTGGCAGATAGTTGTAAAGCACTTTTGGGCCACTCCTTAGAGGGTTAGGCCAATGCACAGACATGCACTGGCCTCCCCAAACCACCAAAGAATAGGGAGATAGATGAGTTCTGCTGGCCTAAATTGGTTAGGATTGTGTCCTCTGTAAGACGAGGTTCAGAGAGCCAATTGAAGTGGGTGGTAGGCCAGAAAAGAGGAATGGTCAATGCAAGGTATTTGGCAGCCTCATCAGTTCACTGCCCCCCTTACTCTCTGCTTGAAGTAAGCATGCTAGTCAGCCTCAGAATAGGTCTTAATGCCCTACCTATGGGTGCAGTTAGGCTGTGCTGGGTGCATCTATCTAGGGCTTCAAGAGGGCAAGTGTTGTTTCATGCAGGAGTAAATGGAGGGGCAGTGGCAATCAAAATGGAGTGTTGCTTGCAAACTAAGATAGCATCTGAGCTCATTGTGCAATCACAGTGGATTTGGAGCATGTTGTGGGGCGTTGAGTTGGAAGGTGGTGCACTGATCTCTTACTTGCTCAGAAAGGAGTTGAATGGGCAAGGAATAAATTAGGGTTAGATGAAGGGTACAACGGTGGTATGTGATGACCTTGTGCCCAAAATGCCAGGATGGTAGTACATGCTAATTTGCACATGGCACATGGTTATACTGCTTATAGGGTATGAACATGTTCTGAGTTGTGGCTTTGGTTTTCTGAGCCATAGGAACTGCCCGGCCCCATCACCTTTTGTCCGTGAATACAGACAGGCTACCAGTCAATTGTTCCCTTCCCAATTTGTATCAACTCTTAATAGCTTTTAGTATTATTATTAAACAATATTGTATAGAGCTTTTTGAGTGTGTAATTATGGTTCACAAGAATGATCCATTATTCTTTCAACAAACTTTAAAGTTCACCTTATCATCCCATATTGTGTTTTTTCTTTCTTTCTGAGAGTTAGGGAAGGCTAAGGAACAGTGGTCTTGCTTAAGGCTAATGCGGTTTGTTCACTTGTTTGAATCAACGCGATTTAAAAAGCACTTTTCTTTGGTTCTGATGGTGATTATTTCAAAGGATCAGAGACAGAGACAAATATCTAAGCCTGGCAGAGCTGTGCCTTGGAAATAGGCAGAGCTGTGATTCTGAAAATATTCAGGCACCATCCACCATCCATAGAGTTTTAGAAACTTTGGATTGAAGTGCATAGACAAAATGTTCTGGGTTAGAGATGAAGTGCACTTGTGATACAATAATCTGTATTCATTACAGGTACATTTAGAGATGGATGAATGGTAGGAGGTTTAATAAAATGTCTTCCCATGCCATGAAAAAGAATGATTTCTCTTCACCCAATTCTCCCTCAAAGATAGGGAAGAGATTCCCTCACCCTATTTATGCAGGGCCAGTGCCAGGCTATTTTGCACCTTAGGCAAGCCTAACTCTTTGCGCCACTTTTTTACAAGACTTCATGGCACTCCTGTGATATTTATCATACATTTTTTTAAAGTTGCAGTTTAACATGGATTAAAAAACTAATCTGTGAAAAACTGTGCCTGTCTAAAATCAGTACTGCACATCTCTGTAGCTTCCTAGTGATAGCACTGAACCTGCTTATATGCAGTAGAGAGTACGCTTTACTAAACTTTATTTTATTTTTTCAAACTGTGCCTTGCCTTCTGAGCCATTTCAATTCCTCCCTCCATTTTTAATATACAGAGTGGGCAAAACGTAGACTTACACTTACAGTACAATCCTAAGCATGTCCACTCAGAAGGAAGTCCCATTGTGTTCAATAGTACTTACTTCCAGGAAAGTGTGTTTAGGATTGCAGCCTTAGTAAGTATTACATTTTAAAAAACATTCTTTTAACATTTATATGTATTTGTTGCAATCATATCTGTTCAATACTGTATATGTACATTTCCAAAACATAGATAAGGGATACAGAATACTGGTTTGGAATTATTTTTGGAAAAAATAAGATCTAAAACGTGAAACCAATAGTGAAACAACTGTAAGCCTACTTTTGGCCCACTCTGTAGTTAAGAAATGCTGTTTAGCAAATTTCCTATGTATATTTTTGTGTAATTGAAAGAAAAAAGTAGAAAAGCTGGAAGGCGGTGGAGAAACTCCTTTCAGTACAAAGTAGTGCTCTGCTTCAGAAGTCTTGTCTGTGGTGTGTTGAAAAATGTGACTTATCTCTCAACCCAATCTGAGCATTGTCTTTTGTACGATAATGTGTCTGCACAGTTCTTTTATGTATATAAGTACGTTCTTGGCTTTCAGATCTATATCATTCTGCCTTTGACAATATCTCCATTCTTCCCCCCACTGCAGCCTACCACAAATTAAGTACTAAAAGAAAGCAAAAGAGAGAAAAGGGAAGGAAAACTGAAAACTGGTGACTCCAGTGCCTTGCCTTATGAGCTTGTGCATTCCATAAGTGAGCTTGTGCATTCCATAAGTGTATCACTATCATCTATTCTAGAAATCTACAGTGTTTAAAAAAGGAGCCCTGTTTGGGATAGCCACAATATCTTCCAAAACTGAGTAATGCAAAAAAGCTAAAATGACCTTCATTCCCACAGAGTAAGTTCTCTTTTTCATGTTTAACACTGAAGAGGGGAGGGTCATAAAAACATTCTGCTGTAAAATATAAACTAGGAGATCAAGTGGTCTTCAGAAGAGCTTCTTTCTTACCCCTCTACAAAATCCATATTCATTATTTTAAATCATTGTAATGCTGTAAGAGGTGACGTACCTGGTATATCCTATAAAGGGGAAAAGACAGGATATAAATCTTTTAAACAAATGCATTAAAATATACACATCCTAGACGTTCAATTTCTTGCAGCTCAAAATCCTTCCCCCATTTATAGGAAGTATTTATATCACAATTTTCTCAAGGCAAAGACAAGTAAAGGCACCAAACCATCTCCACAATATTAAAAGTGCAATTCAAAGAATTCAAAGATCTGGGAGAATACAAATATCTTTAATGCTAAATTAATAGTAGCATAGGTGCCAGGAGAGCATCTCTTGGGATGGAGTTTTCCGAATGGGGATATCACAATTCCCAAAGTCCATTGTTTTCTCAGCCTTTTTTTCTGTAACTACCAAGGTTCAAAATTTTCTGGTTCAGTATGGATGATACCTTCCCCATCTGACCAGTTCCATGCAAAAATTCCCAATTTCCAGACCACTTTTTTTTTAGGATAGTGTGTATGTCTGAACCACAATCACACAAGATGTTAGACCTATATTTTGAATGCATGTAAAAGGGAGGTTGAGAGGCTATTTGGATGCACTGCCCTCTGTAAACAGGAAACAAGGGGAAGTACAGGCATATGTGTGCATAGTGAGTGTGTATTTTTAACCCCTTCATCGGTCGAAATCGGGATTCTCCCTGTTCAATCTATTTGTGTCTGATAGACATGTTACAAAGCTGTCATCAGCACCTAATGAACTCAATTCTAACACTTTTAAAGTGATCAGTGACCTTCATTAGGATGAACAAAGAGAGAATAATCAAAATTTGATTCAGAAAACCTCATTTATTAACCTTAAACAAGTAAAACAAAAAATACTGAAATTTTTCAGATGCAGTCAGTCGAAACTGATCTGAGAGATCACCTGTGTCCACATATGGAGTGTCAAGTTCAGGTGAAATTGATCTGAGAGATCAGGAGGGTCACTACTGCACGCCATGCAGGCAGGGGGAAAACTGACTAGGTGGGTTTCAAACAGCACCTGGAGATAGGAAGGTACTAGGAGGGATAGGCCTCTTGGTCACCTTGGCGTAGAGAGGGGAGCAAGAACAGCTTTGCCATGCCTGACAGATCAGTATGGAGCAACAGAGGGTTACAATAATCCTGTACATACATTGGTACCTTGGTTTATGAGCATAATTTATTCTGGAAGCATGCTTGTAACCCAAAATGCTTGTATATCAAAGCAAATTTTCTCATAAGAAATAATGGAAACTCGGATTCATTCCACAACTGAAAAATATTCATAGAAAAATGATTACAGTACTAAAATGAAATATAATACAAAATAATAAAGAAAATACAAAATATAACAAATTAACCTGCACTTTGTCTCTACCCCTCCCCCTTACACAGGAGTGAGTCACACTGATTATAGCAGGGCTTAGTTTAGCATAGACATGCAAGACTAGTTGCACAAACCTAACCAAGTCTGCTCAAAAGTAAGCCCCATTGTGTTCAATGGAAAGTGTCTTTAGGATTGCAGCCTAGATCTCTCAGGATCCTTTCTGTCGCCCCCCTACATAGGAGTGAGCCCCATCGACTATAATAGGCATACTTCAGAGTAAGGCTAGGCCTCTCAGGCTCCTTTCCATTGCCCCCCTTATGTAGGAATGAGCCCTACTGACTGTAATATGTTTACTTCAGAGTAGACTTGCATAAACTGGTCTCCGGGAAAGGCTTAGCACGTACTGGCAGAGCGCTGAAACTGGCCATATCACAACCTGAACTTTTTTGGCTTGTTTTACAAGACATCACTTGTACTGCGAGTCAAAATTTATTATAAATGTTTGCTTGTCTTGCAAAATGCTCTCAATTCAAGTTACTCTCAATCTAAGATTTGACAATATCAGTTCAAAGGAAAGAACTAAAGGAGAAAAATCAATGCTAGGTGCTTACAATATTAATTAACATGCAACAGCAATGGTTTGATTAGATATGGTGCATGTTTTCTGCTTGTTGGCTCAGACAAGTTATCCTTCTTGCTTCAGTCACGCTATCTATCTGCTGACTGATCTCTTCTGCCTTAGGTGCCTGGATACACTGGCAAGATCCAAGTTTCCAGAACCCAATTTCCACTGCAGTTCTTTCCCCCAGGAGAGAAAAAGGAAAAAAAAAATCCCCTATTGAGGAAGAGGCCCCTACTGAGTTTGTACACACACAGACACCGGGAGAGAGAGAGAAAGAGAGAGAGAGAGAGAGTACACAGTACTACATTCAATCCAATGAAGTTATAAAGCTGATACTAATGGGATCCAGGCATACCAAATGTTTTTTGGGACAAACATTCAGTTTCTGTACAAAGACATCGATAATGAAAAAAGTATATCACCAAGTTGGGGGAACATTACTTTTTGTTCAGGAAAATGTCTTCCTGTTAGGAGACAGGCAACTGTAGTTACCTTCACGGAGTAACCTTGCTGTAGAATATCAGTGATGGAAACAACCCACTGATCATTAAAGACTCAGTATTGCAGAATGCTGATTTCTCTCCAGCTATTGTGTAATTAGCCCCATTGATTTCAACTGACTTTCTCATATTCATAAAGGTTAAGCATGGCTATAAGAGCTGGTTCAGGCATTCAGAATACCTGATTTTAGATGCAGAAGTTGCTTCTCATGCTGAAACCCCGAGGCCAATGAACTGGCCAAAGCTAGGATATCATATGTACAGCAAGGAGACTTGGCTTCATTCTGTTTGTACTCTAAGGAACTTCAGTGGAGTAATAGCCTAATCTTATTTGGATGCTGCACTAATGTTGCATGGACACCAGGGTGACATCAATTATACCCTAAGCTTATCCTGTCCAATGCTGAGATTGTCCTGGCAAAGCAAAACAGTTCCCCAGCCAGGGACCATTAGACAGAGAAGCCATAATTCCTCTTGGCCTCTAAAGATGACAAGCTATTGCTGGACATGCCTAGATTTCCTGGTTGGGTGGGAAGGAAAAGCCCTCACTCCAGTTGAACAAGCATGAACAATGCTTGATGGCCAGTCCCAGCCTATCTGAAGATCCATTGCCAGTGACTGTTGACAATAGTGGGCTAGATGGGCCAATGATCTGTTTCTGAATAAGTATGAGATAGCTCCCCAAGTCTTGGGAAACTTAATTATAACTGAATGTTGGATAATGAGATTATTGATTTGCAGTGGAATCAGCCCAAGACTTTACAAACTTAGCCATTTATCATTCATTGGTTGTTACTTTAAAATAAATTAATGTGAGGGCCAGTAGGAGACAGATATTGAATCTTATCCTTGTGAGATATCTTTGAAGGTTGTGGTAAGCTTTCTGTGGATTTTTGAGCAGCAACAAATACAGGAGGACGTATCTGGCCATTTCCTCACAATAAAGTTACAGATGAATATGCAAAGGCTTTCAGGAAGTCATGTGGATTATCAACCAATAGTGGTGTTCTACAAAGTGGAAACTACTGCATGCCCACAAAGGCTTACATGGCACAGTTGGCACTTATTGTTCTGTGGAGAAGATTCAACAAAGCTCCTCCATTTGCCATCCTTTCTCCTGGTTTCAAGTAGCTTCAGGTGCAAGCCTGCTGGGCCTTCAGAAGTAGTGACATATGTGAAGGAGTAGGGGCAAATGGAAGTACAGAAGATCTCTAGTCTAGAGGTTTAAGCCACTGTTAATTGCCCAAAGATAAGATCCAAGGGTTGATGGTTTGAAAACACTAGAAGTTGTGCAACCTTGATGCTGGGCTGTGGAATGTGTGAAGATAAGAAAAGTAGCCACAGCTGAGATCCAAGTAGACTTGGAACAAACTCTGAATGGAGGAAATTCCTGAAATAAAGGATGTCTGTAAATTGTAAAACCCTTTGATTTGACTCTGATCTGACTCAAATAAACCGTTAGTCAAATAAACCATTTTGGAATAAAGTCAGAGGATAAATCTGATGACCTGAAGGGCAGTATATAAATACATGTGTTTGCTTTTTTTGAGGCTCCCGCCTCAAATATGGAATAATATGTTCACGTGAGGAAGTGCTTTAGAAGGGTGCTGAATCTGGCCCACAGGCCAGTGTCTGGAGAGCCCTGACCTATACAAAGCATCAGAGACATGGAAGTCCATATATGCCTTTCTGGGTTCAAATGGATTGCAGAAGCAATACAGACTCTTGGGAACACTCTCAAAGTAAAACTGTATACAGTATCTACAGAAGTGTTTCTGACATCTGTTTCTTCAGACACACTACTGACCGTGGCTTCTGGGACTTGGAATAGTGCAGTCCTGACCTTTGGTGTAGGTCTGGTTTGAAGGGGTCCTCAGCAAGTTTACTGTTGTTGATCTCCACTCACTGGGTGGTTTCCTCTTACCTCACTGGAACAGCCATAGCCTAAGGGTACTACGGGGGTGGGAAATAAAATGGCAAAATGGAATTAACACTGACTATAAAAGTTATGCTATTGCTGGTTCTTTCAAAATAAAATAAATTTGCATATGTTACCAAGTCAAAGAAGGGGGATTTAATGAACCAGTGCCTGCCAGTGACTGGTGAGGCGGCAATTCAGCATTGCTGGAGTTCAGTACATGGTCCTTCAAAATAGTTCCACTTTGCTTCTATTTTTCTTTCAGGCATCCTTCATCAGATTAACCAGAATATAGGGGTGCCTTATGTTCCAAAAAAACATGGACAATCCAGATCTTTGGGGATTGTGTTCACATACTGGCAAATGGGACAGAGGTTCCTGTTCTGTTTTTGTGGAAGGGAATTAAGGAAACCCTATCAGAGTAGCATCAACTTGAGTAGCAACACTCAAGTATTGAGTTTTTAAATCACAAGCCAGGAACAAAAAAATGGATAATGTGGCAATCATTCCTACGAAGTTCCAGTTAAGCAGCAACTACTTGATAAATCTTTTACAAATAAGTTGACTGACTCAAAATCAAAGAAGATGGTCTCCTTTCTATTACTATCCCTTTTTTCAGGAAGGCATCTCTTCTTTTCCCTCATGACCTTCAAATGATTTGCAATAGCTTCTTTTGTTAGTGTTTGAATACTGAATCATGGCACGGAAGGTTACAAACAATCCTGGGCTTGATGTGTCTGGAACGACAAATTCTCTCTCTCTCTCTCTCTCTCTCTCTCTCTCTCTCTCTCTCTCTCTCTCTCTCTCTTAATTAAAGTACTGTATATGGGAAGATGGTATCAGGAAGGGAAATTTTAACCAAGGAGCTCATTTTTTTAACAGCATGACAATTATCAAGCAGGATAGCTATGCTAAAAAGCACTCTAGGTGATAAGATCATTTGTCAACTTTGCAAAATTGTGGTGTGTGAAGGAAGGATGTCCATTTTCCCCTCCGTGATGTGTGCAAAAACAATGCTTATGTACCAGGAATCTGTTGAAAGTTTTGTTATCGCTCAGTTTCTTTCAAAGTATGATATGGTTTTGAATGATGTTGCTCCTGTAAGCTCTTTAACTTTCAGTGAACTTTTTCTGCTCATGAGCATGCCAGTCAAGAGTCTTTCTTAAATTGCATTACTGCAGTATAAAGGATTATACTTGATCTGGCTTTGGCATGAAGAACTAACCTTTACAGGGGTGGAGATCAAGATGAAAGATATGTCCAAAACATACCTTCCTCCCCCTCTCACTTCTGCATTGCAGTGTGACTTGCACTGACTATTACTTTTAGATGTTACTAGCAGAATGAACCTGCCACCGCAGAAGTAATATTTCAAGAATATTGGTGTGCTCTGGTGGGCATCAGGCTCAGGCACCAGGTGGCAGGCACCAAGCAGACCCTGGCATCAGGCACTGGAAGGTATTAGGCAGCATTGGTAGACAGCAGCAGGCATCAGTGGGGATGAAGCATCCCTATCGGACACCATGGAGCAGTGGGCACCAGCAGGCATCACTGTGCATTCACACCTGTGCAGTCACACACCAAACACCAAGCACCAGCAGGCAGCAGTGGACACCACAGGTCTATAGCAGGCAGTGGGCACCACCATATAGTAGGCCACCATCAGTGAGCACCAGCAGGCAGACATTGGGCATCCCTAACAGGGACCATTGGGAAGTGAACACTAGCAGTCACCACTGCACAATGGGCAGCAGCAAACACCAGTAGGCATCAGGGAGCACTGGATTTCTGTAGCAGGCACCAAGCATCATTTTGCAGTGGGCACCACCATGCAGTGGGCAGCAGGTACCAGCAGGTACCAGCTGGCTCCAGCCGGCACCAGGCATCCCTAACAGGCATCACCAGACATTAGTGGGTGCCAATGGGCAGTGGGTGCCAGTGTCAATGGGCAGTGGCACCAGGCATCACTGCTAAGTACCATAAATCCTTACTAGGCACCATTGAGCATTGGGCTGGTGCCTGGTAGGGATGAGTGGTGCCTTGTTCCCAGCAGGGATGCCTGGTGCTCAGTAAGGGTCAGTGATGCCCACTGCCTGCTGGTGCCTGGTGATGCCCACTGGTGCCCAGTGATGTCTGCTGCCAAGTGGTACCCAGTGGTGTCTGTTAGGGATGCCCATTGATGTTTGCTGCCCACTGCATGGTGGTGCCCAATGCCCATTGTTTTCTTTATACATAGATTTTTTTTAATCCATGGGAGGTTCCGAAACAAAAATCTAGTGGACAAGAAGGAACACCTGTATGTCCTTTTAAAGTTATAGGTTTAACTTACTTATCCCAAACTTTCATTTCTTCAAACATATAAGTGGGCCTGTTAGTCTTGATGGAGAAAAGGAAAGGAGGGATAGGACCTCATTTTTATTCACAAATGCTTCAATTATAAAATGGAAAATCATTTTAATGAGCTTCTATGTGGCCCACTGCAATGGAAATGTACAGATTATCTTTCAACTTACTTTAGAAGTCAAAGGAATATTGGCCGTGGGCCTTTCCATTTCACAACATCAATGCCTAAAGAGAATTGGAAAAAGTACTGTGCATCATGCCCATGCTCCTATACATAGCTGAAAGAAAAAGAAAAGCCACCACTTGTTAAACTTAATTTAAATCCTGTTAACTGCCTTCATGCTGGTGTTCTATAAATATGGAAATCAGTCACTCACAATGGGCCACTGGTTAATATTCATTAGCAGTTCAAATAACAAATAGAAATGTCCTTCATTAAAATTTAAAGCAAAAAGCCTCTTCTCACATTATCCTGTTGATGAATCCAGTTCTCACTGAGATAGCCTCTTCTGAATGCTGTGCTTTGTTGAACTGCAAATTCTCATAAATGGATGGAGATGCCTGGAATACAAAATGAGTGGTTATCTTATTCAATGATGCTCTGTTATCCAGGAGTGAAGAAGCCTTTGCAAGCATCAGATACCTGGCAATAAATCAGAGGCTCCTCCTTTCCACCCTGCTGTGTATTTATGAGACAATGAAATAACAGGAACAATAAGGGGGAAAATTAAGTTTTATTTCTATAGGCATAAAGCAACAAGCTGTTTTTTTTTAAATGTTAGGAATGGAGTATAACAGATAAAACTATTCTATCATCAGAATGAGGAAATTCTTTGAATATACCAACAAGAAAAACTGACAAAGATTTTTGAAAGGCCAAGGTGACTCAAGATATTACCAAGAAATAGCTCTACAGCCTAGTGGTGGATGCCACACACAAATGATGGTTCTGCAGATGGTTCTGCACAAATTACGGTTCACCCAAGCAAAGTTGGCCTTGCAGAAAACTTCTGGAGATCACTGATTTGCCCAGTCCCAAATGGTGGTGAAACTAATCTATACCTACCACTCTCAGTTGATGAAGTTATCATTCATGAAGTAACTGTAAGTACATAAGAATATAAGAAGAGTCCTGCTTGATCATTTCTATCTTGGGTCATCTCGTCCAGCTTCTTGTATGTCACTATGGCCCACCAGATGCCTCAGAGAGCACACAAGACCACAAGATACTTGCAGTTCGCTGTCACTCCCCTGCATCTGGCACACCAGATTGTGACTTGGGTATTACCTGGGCCACCTTACTGAAGACAACTGTACATACAACTGAATGTACATGCTGTGCATTCAGACTGTCCATGCCCATCATGGCTTGTAGCCTGTGATGGAGTTACCCTTCAGATATAAATGATTGTTACATATTATCTCTCAAAATATACAAGATTTTTCTTAATTCAAAAAAGAACCTGCAATATGTATCCACAAAGGACTGTGGAGGATACTGTACAGCACCTTTTTTCATAATATATAGCTGTGAGAGCCAAAGCTACCATGTACAAGCTGGCCCTCTAATAATGCCCCAAATTGACCTGCACAGGTCTGATTCTCTAATGGGTTTCTTTTCTATACCTTTCCACATTGCCATCTCGTGAAATGAATGTGGGGACTAAAAATATGATGTCCCTGTTCTGTCTGGAAGGTGCCTCCAAACTTTATTTTAAACATTGTAGGGAGGCAGTTTCCTTTGGTGTCCTCTTGGCTAATCTCTCAATGCCCTTTTAGCGTTCTTGACTTCCTCCAATGTAGTTTTTGTACTCCCAAATTTGAAATGTAGAGCAGACCTCTCTTCTTTTTTTAAAGAGGGCAAAGTCCTCATACAGTAAGAACATCATGTTCATTTTGTCTCACAACAAGTTCATCTTATCACATCATTTTGGCACAGTGAGATAGCTGTGTGAAACAGTTCCTGCCAGGAATAATCAAAAGTCACTACATCTGATAATTATTTGACAACATGCATGAGGATCTTATCATGACATTAAAAACCAGGAAAACTAACCTGTTCTATGAGAGGAAAGGAACAAGAAAACATTGTTTTAGAAAAATCAAAAATACAGAAATGCTAACACAATTTCATACAATATGTATTTTTTTCAATTCAAGATTCCCAAATTGAGCTAGATAAGGTGCTCCTAACCTTATTAGCAGGTATATAGCATTTTAAAAGTGTTGAGTGCATGTCTTCATTCATATTGGGCTAGTTCAGGCACAATACCAGTCACAGTGCAGTCCTCACTCCCAGTTAGGCCAGCACAAGTTCCATGCTTAGTACTGAAGAAATAAAGGAAAGGAACAGGACGATCCATTTGTTTAATATTAAAAATACTTCTGTTTTGGAATTATTTGCCTAGCCCTAATCATTATTAGAAAAACATTTTTATTGTGCCTACTGATGTGTTCACATACAATATGAACGTCATCAAGTCATCTGCTGTTACGCCAAGTTCTCTTTGATGCTAATGATAGACTATGGGACACCAGTACAACTTGGAATTCACAGATGGGTACTCATATCCCAAATTTTTGGTGGTTAACTTTGTGTTAAAAAGATAAGAATTAATTCTCCAACTTTGTAGATAAAGTGAAAATTTGATGAAAAACCAACAAATAAAAGTCAAAGCTGGCAGCCAGAATTGAAAGGATTCGAGTCATTTAATTGTTTGCTCCAACAGATGGCAAACACAGTTCAACATAAACAACTGCAAAATAATTAGACAGGAAGCAAAGAACCAAACCAAGAAGTAGTGCTAAATGAAACAATTATACAGCACATTGAGCAGGAAAAGAATTTAGGATGTTGGGGGGATATACTGGAAAGGGGTGATTGTTATTGCAAAGTAGTTTGTACTTGTTGAATATTTAAGAAACAAATAGATGATGTTATTGGCAAATACAAATAGCTTGGTCATTAAAAAAATAAATAATATGTTTATTTTTTTCATTGACCAAGCTATTTGTATTTGCCAAGCTATATCAACAAAAAAACTTTACAAATTGGTAAACCAATTTGTAAACTTTTTGTTGAAAAGTAGTGCATTAATGTTGTTGGCTCCCCATCCCAATGACTTACAACCTAAAAAGATGCAAAAGAACAGCTGCAGATAGCCACTAGAAAAGACACTACTGGAGTGAGGAGAGCCAGTTACTCTTCCCCTGCTAAATAAAACAGGAACACCCACTTTAAAAATGCCTTTTACCACGTTTGTAAGGGTTAATAACTGGGTAAGTAAAAAATAGGGGTTTTATCCTATTTTCCAGTTATAAAAATTAACAAGATGTAAGCTGTTCCCAGTAAAGTTGCTTTTTGTAGTTGGTGTTCCAATGCTGTTCAGGTCCTCTTCAAAGTATTTTAGAATAGCACAGAGAATGCCAATCTCTACTGGGATCACTTTGGTCTTCTACAACAGCCTTTCAATTTCAGTTACATCCTTGTATTATGTGTTTTGGACCCCATTGGGGGGTCACAATTTCATTTCGGGGGAGTTGTGAAAATCTGGACATTGCCATTTTGGAATCTGGCATGGCATCACCATCTTGGAATGAGGAACTTGGACTGCTTGGACTGCTTTCCTGGGAGTAAATATCATTGAACACAATAGGACTTACTTCCAAGAAAACATGGATAACATGTCCGGCATCACATGTCATCACATGACATGTCTGGCATTACAATGATGGTACTTCTTGTTTGATGTCACTTCCTGCCATGACATCACTTTCCAGGGTGGCATTATCCAAGATAGTTTGTGATTCTCAGAAGGGAGTCCCGGACTGAAATGCTCAAGAATCACTACCCTATGTGCTCAAATTACTTCCAGAAATGTTCCTAGGTTGGGAATGTGTTTCACAATGCCTGACCTTTGCCTGAGACTAAAGCCAGTCTTTCACAGCATTTGCTACAGGGCTATAACTCCCAACCTTCTCCACAGAATTTAATTTCCACAAAATAAAAAGAAATGGTACAAAAAGCAGATCCAAGATCAAACTAAGAAGACAAGTATATTGATCCAGATGGCAATGTTTATGTGTTCTCCATTCCAAAAAGTGCCATCAGAAGAATAACATGAAGAAAAATAGATGGGGACAGTTGTGTGATATTACAAAACTCACTTTGTTGCCTGACATATGGCTGGCTTCTGACAACAGCCGACAGCTCTTTGGTTTAACAGATTAAACTGATTTCTGGAATCCACCACCCTCCAATAGTGCACTAAAGAGAAATTTACGGCAGTGAGCCAAAATCCCTCTTTTATGACGATGGAAGGCATATAAAAGCAGTGATGATAAGCATTACTCATCATTCTTCACCTTTTGTCTGCTGTAGGCTGACTGCTAACTTATCTTAATGAATAAAATGGCAACAAGTGATATGTGATGCCTACAACCAGTGAACTACAACCTACAACATTGGTTTTTAAAGAAGAGTGAATGAACATACAGACATTAAAACAATAAGTGCTAGACTATCCATCCTCATGAACTACACTATGCTCACTACAGTCTGTGCAAAAAATGCTTTCTACATTTCAGGAATATGCTTTCCTTAGCATGTGGTCAGCCTTGTAGAATTTCATTATTTAATCAAAATATACCTTAAAAATATATACCTTAAAAAAGAAACATGTTTAACCTATACTCAGGATACACAGCTGGCTCCAAGAATTTGCTAGGCACAAGACCTTTTCTGACATGTGACCTTTTCTGAATTTCATCCAAGTTATCTGTGTTGGACAGTTAATCAACTCAGCGGAGTGATGACTACAGAGCCTTCTGTGGTTCAGAAGCCTTTCCTTCCACCCTGGCTGTTTGCTTAGGCACATGCAAAAAATCAAGACTGAGACCAGAATCAAACTTTAGAACAGGTTTACTCAACAGGTTTACTTACAGCATCTGGTGAAGACTAGAGTTCCTACAACTTAATTGGACCAGAGGCACTAAAGTGGCCCCTGCTTGCATGTGGGTTTCTTCCAGTTTACCTTCCCCCCCCCCAATTTTTTGTACAGTTCTGTTTGATCTCATCACAGACTGCAGATGGACATGTATGCTGGGCTCAGAAGACCCTCAGAATGCTTCCCTTACTTTAGAGGGTGTGTATGTGTGTGTGTGTGTGGGGGGGGGTGTTCTCTTTTATCCATGGTTTCACTTAACCACGGGGTTTGCAAAACAGAACTCCTGCAGATACTGGGCACACCTGAATGCCCACCTGAATTCAACAGGTGTTCTTTGAAGCAACCTAACAAAAAGATTTTTGAAGGCAAAAAGTACGATGTTGCATATAATAATTGACAGTCAACCTGTAGTCAAATACATCAAAAACTGGGAAAAAGGCAAAGGCTTCAGAGGAATCATGTTCATTCATATCTATAAATGATGCTGAAAGTAGAGTTGAAACAGCCTTCTTGGGTATGGCGTTTACTAACACACATGCACAAAGAGAGAGGGAGATCTCTTTCAAAATTTACATAGGTGGCCTCAAATTATCTTACTAAAACAGGTAAATTTTAGGAAAGGTAATAGCAACAAGTGGAAATCATATAGCTAAGATCATTACACAAAGCTCTTCTATGTCAGTGGTAATTTGGAATATAGAATTCATTTTATGTAAGGCTGTGTTTTTTTTTAGATAGGAGATTTGGAAAAAGTGATGTTTCTAGCAAGTTGCTAGCTTGCTTCCTGTGTGGATAATTAAAAAATTACAAAATGGCACCCTCTCAGTGTATGGAGTTGCCATGCTGTAACCATACACTGTGGTTTAGCATACATTATGGTGAAACACTATGTTCCTGACAGTTTCCTCCATTTGTTTTAATAGAAAATAGGCAAAAGTTGTTGGGCTATCAAGGGGGTATGGATGTTTATCCCCTGGCAGCAAGCAGAGAATAACAGTGTGGGCGAGCCCAGGAATGCAACCAGTCCCAGAAGGAAAAACCAGAAGGCAGCAGTTTCTACCAGATACAGGCTTGTATTGTAAAATGGCAAGCAAAAAAAAAGGTCAATAGACAAGTCCATACATCAGTGTTACAGAGATCAGAGCAGAGGTCCAAAGCCAATCCAAGTCCAAATCCAATACACAATCCACCAGTATTTTCCTTGAATTCCACAAACTACCCACACCCCCGATGGCATATTACATCTCTCATAGTACATCTCAGCAGGAGGATGATTCAGCATCCCAAGTCACAGATTGGAGTGCCAAATACAGGGAAGTGGCAATGGAGCAAGTATCTTGTTGTCTTGTGATTGTAATTAGATTTACTCAGATGCCCATGCAGGTATTTGCCATTAGCCATTAATACAGAGAGGTTTGCTGTTTACATTCACAGCCCAGACTTCAGGGCCTTTTAGTTTACATTATCCAGGTCCAATAAATCCAGGCCTAAGGCCAAGGCCTAACAAAAGTGATATAACATAGGGCCATCTTCTCCAGTTCTGATCTTACTTGGAGAAATTCTAGTGTGCCTAGCATGCTAGAACAAACAAAGTGCACAACCTGACCAATCTGGAGACTAAAAAGAAAAAGGTCTCTAGCACTTCTAGCACTTGAAGCTAAAAAAAGAAGGCAGCCTGTGTGAACAGTGAGCCTTTTCAGAACACTTCTGTATGTTCTAGTCTCTGTAGTTACAGCTATAGCTACAGTGAGCAGCTTAACTAAAAAGCAGCTTTAAAAAGTGCCAGTCATCCAAGTTCACCTTCATAAATTAATTTGTTTTAAGAACATATACCAGCAGACCAAGGTTTTATTGCTGATATTATGTTTTAGGCATGCTGTGTTTTAGGCATGCTAATTTTTTTCAGTTTCTTACAAAAAGAAAAATTATCATGATCTTAGGTAGGGTTACAGTGGTACCTTGCTTAACAAGCACTTAACAAGTGTTTAACTCGCTTAACTCGCTTAACAAGTGTTTCACATAACAAGCAAAAATTTCAGGAAACCTTACTTCATATAACAAGTTCCGCTTCACTTAACAAGCAAGCGCACTATGGGCACTCGTGCTATGCAGCCCTGATGCTCCGCATGGAGGCTCTTTAAAAGGCCTGCCTGTCAGCACTGCTGCCTTTAACTGCCCCCAACTTGGGGATTCAACCTTGGACCTCCAGCAGCAGCCCAGGTAAGCCTCCCAGGAAAGTGTCTTTGATTGCAATCTCCTAACCATGTCTACTCAGAAGTAAGCCCCATTGTGTTAAATTGGGCATACTCCCAGGAAGTGTCTTTAGGATTACAGTGTAAGTAGACTATATAGGACCATGCACACTGAATGAATGTTTTGAATTCAATTCCAGTATTTTGTCATCATTGTCATCAAGCAGAGGCTCGATGAGCACCTGTTGGAGATGCTCTAGGGGGAATTCCTGCTGCAGGCAGGGGGTTGGACTAGATGACCTACTAGGTCCCTTCCAACTCTATGATTCTATGATTCTATGATTTTTATATCCAGTTAATATTTTCATATGAATATTTTTGGGGTTGTGGAACCAATTGTCTGAGTTTCCACTATTTCCTATGGGAAAATCTGCTTCACTTAAAGAGCGTTTCACTTAAAGAGCATGCCTCCAGAACGAATTAAGCTCTTTATGTAAGGAACCACTGTATATGGAAAGCATTGCAAAGACAGTGTATTCTAGATGCACCGAATAAAGAGCTACATAAAAATCATGTTTTCTTTTCAATAAAAATAAAGATTGGTGCTTTTTTCTGGAAAAAAAGGTGCAGGTATTCACCATGAAGACCTGTTTTCCAAACCTTGGCATGTCTGTTCAGGAGTAGTAGAAGTCCTTGTAAGATCAGTGTACAGCAGTCCTTGTAAGATCAGTGGGTAGGAGCTGCTTCTGAGTAGACATGCAAAGAATTGGACTCTGAGAATTGGACAATCCTATCTGCATATACCTGGGAGTAAGCCCCATTGACTACAATGGAACTTACTTTTGAGTAGACAGGCTCATAGGTTTGGACTCATGAAGCTGCTATCCTATCTTGGGCATAAGCCCCACCCCCATGGGTTAGTGGTTAAAGGCATTGTGCCTGCCCATCTGAATATCAGCAGGTCAGTGGTTTGAGATCCAAGAACTGTAAGACCGGGTGAGCTCCCACCATAGCCAACTTCCTGCCAACCCAGGAGTTTGAAAGCATGCAAATGCAAGTAGATAAACAGTAGAGTTGCTATAATTCTCTTCCACAAAACTGGGACAGGACCCCACCCAATCCAACTTGCTAGTATGTGACTGCACTCCCCCCAAAAGAGGACTGTCCTGGTTTTCTGGGACATATGGCAACGAACACTATTCTGTGTGCCTTGGCATACAGTTGGGCTGGCCACATGACCATGGAAGGATCTTTGGACAATGCTGGTTTTAAAGGCTTAGAAACAGGGATGAGCATAACACCCTAGAGTTGGTCACAACTATCAGAGCAACCTGCGGGGGACACCTTTACCTTTAAGCCCCATTGACTACTTTTGTGTAGACACGTGTAGGATTGGACTCTGAGGCTGCAACCGTATTCACAGGGTTTACTCCAGGGTTTACCTGGAATAAACCCCCATTGACTACAATGAGAATTACTTCTGAGTAGACCTGCATAGGATTGGACTCTTGAGGCTGCTATTGTATCCACATTTAGCTGGGAGTAAACCACACTGACTTTAATGCCAGACTTGTGGGTAGACTTGTGTAGGATTGGGATTCTTCAGGCTGCTATTTTATCAGCCTGTATCTAGGAATAAACAGGTGTAGGTTTTGAGTCTTGAGGCTGCAATTCTATCCACATAAACCTATGAGTAAATCCAATTGAGTCTAATAGGTCTTGCTTTAGGTCTTGCTTTAGAGTATACGTACATACAATTGGACTCTTGAGGCTGCTATAGTATCCTCATTTACCTGGGAGTAAGTCCCATTGACTACAGTGGGGCTTGCTTTTGAGTAGACAGGTATAGGATTGGACTCTGAGGCTGCAATCCTATCCACATTTACCTGGAAGTAAGTCCCACTGAGTCTAATAACTGCTTCAGTGAAGAGAGGCATAGGATGGGCTTTGAGGCTGCCCTGAGATCTGGTGAAGGTGACCTTGAATAGGTGGTGAGACCCACAATAGGTCTGCTAGAAAGGCCTCCCTATATGTTAGGGGGATAAACACAGCTGGCTCCTGGAGCTGCCTAATGCACCAGGTGTTAAGGGTGTCTGCTCTGTGTTTCTCCCTCCCCCCAACCCTCGCTTTTCCGGCTCCCAGTCAAGAAAGAAATGTGGGATTAATTACTAGATGTGCTCTGTTGCTGCTTTCCAGGCTGCTGCTGCCCTTTGCCTGGCTGTGTGGCCCTTGTCTGGTGGGCAAAAGTACCAGTCACTGTGTAGCAGTGTGTGCCCCCAGAACAAACCCCCCGATAAAGAGTCAGGCAAACTTGAAGTCAAACTTCAAGTCAAACAAACTTCAAGTCAGGCAAACTTGAAACATCTGACCAGATAGCACTAGTAAAGCAATGTGTGATCATAGATTTCCCATATATTTGCCAGTAATTTTATTTAATGCTGTAGCTTTGAAGGAAACCAGTGGAGGCCAGTCATTACTTTTTCTGTGAAAGATGAAGTCTAAGATCAGTTACAGACACTTTAATACTTTGCATCCATTTGCATCTCCACTGGGATTCCATTGCGATTGATGTCTAATTCAATTTAACTTTTAATTAATCAATATCAGTCTGGTGGCATGACATCCTTTCGTCAAACAACAAACGGTTGCATTAAGATGGACATATATGGAACATTTGCAGGTTAGCTTAGAAAGAATTTCCTCAGATTCTTTCATACAGTGAACTAACAGTTGCAGATTAGTGGGAAATTAAATACAAACCTGGTGTAATGCTGTGATACATTTGGTGCCTAGAGAGAGAATTGAATTTTACAGATGTGATAATTAGGACAAATGCACTGCAATTTGGGACATGCTTCTGGAATATCATAGAATGAGAATAACTGAAATTAGTTTATAGGATATTAGAGGCTGATCATCATACAGACTATGTTCTTACTATGACCCTTATGCTTCTCTTTTATCTCATTGTTACTGTAATTCACCAGGGACTCTAGTCTCAGATCTCAAGAACCTTGCAGCTCTTGGGCAGTTTGCCTAATCTCTATTACAGGGCAACACCACCAGTATGAAGGCCCAAAACATATGTCCTGGCAGAAAGGTATTTCTTGGTACCCATGAAGCAGAATCACTACAAAATCTGAGGGTATTATTCAACTGGAATGTGCCCGTTTAATTTTTTTCACGCTCCACTACCTTGTAGCATACAAATGTCCTTGCTGAAGTAAAAAAGGCTCCTCTCTCATGGAGTTTTAAGATCATCTGGAAGTTACAGAGCACAAGCAGAAGGCACTTCATAAACTTTCCCAGCATAATCATTATCAGTTCCTCACACTTATCTAGACATTCTGGAAAATCATCTGCCACAGATTGGCAGCACATCAAAATTGAACATAAAAGCAGCCTGAAATACCGGAACCTTCTGCAGTTCTCATTTCAAACTTATATTATTGTGAGATTTGTGTGTGTGTGTGTGTGTGTGTGTGTGTGTGTGTGTGAGAGAGAGAGAGAGAGAGAGAGAGAGAGGCAGGCACTAGTGATGTTGTAAATAAATATCTATCTTTTCAAAATTATAAGGCATACTACACAAGAAAAAACTAGCTCTCAAGGGTATTTTTTGTGAAAGTGGAATTTCCGCTGTAGGTAGCATTTACTGTTATTCACACTGCAAATGTCACAGTGCCGATAGAGGACTGCTTTGTTCTTGCTTCTCTGTTCATCTGTTCTCATCTTTGCAAGGGAGTCTGTCTCAACAATTTGTGGTTGTTTTTGTCACTAGATGCAACTATGTGCAGGGCTCTCATCAAATCCATTTCTACTCTACCATTTGGGTAATCACTACTTGCTTTTTAAAGTAGAGGTAGAGTACGTAGAGTAGAGAGCAGGGATATAGTAGTAGAGATTCCAGACTGCAATCTACAGATAGACAAAAATCCACATTAGAGGAGACTTTAAGGAGACTTTCTCCCATCCACTATTTCCCTGGTCTTCTGGTCCACACTTCCCCTTCCTTTTCTGCACCATCCTTGGAGATTCTACTTAAAAATAAAAACTGGCTGTAGTGAGCAAATGTTTGTTTAGGCCACATTTTTATCTCTACCACATCAAAAAACATGAAGCAGAAGATCAGGAAAACTGATAGCACTAAGGTAGACTGACCAGTAATAAATAGGGTAAACTATAAATGAAAAACACACCACCCACATACAAACAGATTGCTTTGTATGCCTTGGGACATAAAGTATCGCCCCCTGCAACCCTATCCCAGACTAGGTTAGTGGTGCTTTTCCTGATCACCATGATTGGGAACAGAATCTCAGTGGTGGCTACCTCTTCTCAAGTTCCACCACCACAAATTTGGCAGTGCCTCTAAAGGAGCATGTAAGCCATCTGCATCCTTCCTTTACTTACTCCCCAAGGAGAGAGAAGTACAGTAGGTGACAGGAAGACTGTGGATAGATGTAGGATATGCCCTGCCAGTTCCCCAGTTTGGCAACTGCTTCAACTGTTAAGTGGCCTGCCCCTGCTCCATATGATACAATTGACAGAAGATGTTGCAACTTTTCCTTAAAAGAACTTCTTGCAGGTCCCTAAAGGGGAATATGCACATTCAAATTACATTCTCACTCCATAATTTTTTCATACAGCAGAAGTTGCTAGAGATACAATAGTCCCCATCTCACAACATCCTTTCTGCATTTCCTGAAATGCAGAGGGACACTCCACCAAGTGCCATGACACTTGATACCATGTTCCATCTGGTCATGCCTGTGTGGGGGGAAGACCCTTTCTCCTATTAGGAGAGAGAGATCATATACCCCATAATAGCAGGTTTAATTCTCCTTACATCCACCCATGAGTCACTAAAGAAAGATTTAGGGTAATGAACAACTGAAAGAGATCAGAGAAGCTTTTAGGAGCAGGAGAAGGGACAAAAAGAGCTCTTCTTTCTACTTCTGGTGGATCCACACCGAACAGTACACAAAGTGCCATGGCAGCAATGATAGCATTCACGTTTAATGATCTGAGCTCATTCCAAATGTAGTGCTTCCATCATGCTATATAGTAATACAAAATGCACCTGTCGGGGCTAGCTGTAGTCTGGAGAAGTGTTATAGGGGTACCACTGGTGCTGAAAATCCCCAATTCTGAGTAGAGACAATCCCAAATTGCTGGCCATCAACACAGGTCTGGTAGGTGTCAAAAAACACGTTTGAAGCATACTTCAGTATTTTGTTATGGATCCCTTGTGTATCCTTACAGTTCATTCATAGGACCTAAGCACCTACCAATGGCTTTGTACAGATTCCCGCATGCACTTGTGTTTCTACCTTTTACATGACATCAATTTACAAACTGCAACAGCATTTAACTGCTGTAAGCAGTTTTGTGGACCAACACTTTGCAGACTTTGATCACTGAACATGAAAGGAGCCTTTGAAAAGGAAAAGAAAAGAAAAAGGAGACAGGGAGAACACAAGAGGAAAGGGGGCACTTCAAGGGAATTACATAATTAATTGAAGAAATTTTTTAAAATTCTTTACTGATTTAGAAATAAGGGGATAGAAAAAAAGAAAGCTGAGGGGATATAATATTTATGCCCTGGAAAACTAGCATGTTTTAATTACTGGGAATGCAAATGTCAGGCTTGGGGGATCCACTTTTGGGATAGGGAAGAGACTTCTGGATCTAGCAGCAAACTGGCATAAGAGGAAGAACCTGGCACAATTACCTCTTGCATCTATATACTGTGTGAGGGTACCTTCATATATTTAGTATACAAGCCAGCAATGAGCATAGTTACATGTATATTGCATTGCATAGTTGGAGTGAAGCACAGGGACCTGACACTCAGCATTACCATGCAGGTACATAGATGAGAAATGGATAGAAATAAAATAGAATCATGGCAATTTTTCTCTCGTCTTTTGCTCCTGACAGCCTATTTTGAGAGATACAGAACCAATATATTATCATTCATCATATGTGAGGCCTCTATAAAAGGACTGCACAAACAATTGCCTTAACAGGGATCTGAGAATGACGGCATTCCATTTTCCCAGTCAATCAATTAGAATCGTCATTCAGCAGTGCACTTCAAATCTTCCTCATTGGAAAGGAACAAGAAATAAAGAAGCAGCAGGTAACCTGATGCACCCTACTTGATTGATTCTCTAGTTGCCTTTTCTTCAACTAGTACACCAGTCCAGCTGGGCACAGCTACTGCCAGATGGGGAGCAATCCAAGTACAAGAGCAATGTTGGATTCATCCCACTTTGAGCTCAGTGTGCTGTCATGACTGGATATGATTTACAGATAAAGTTCTAACAAGCTGGTAGAAACCTGTGCTCATGTGTTGATGTGGGTTACTACTTCTGCTAACAGAGGATCAGTACAGCCATCAAGGCATCCTCCACTTAGTAGACAGGTTACAGACCAGAGCACCATCCAAAAGTTTTTTTAAAAATTGATAAGTGGAACCCAGTTTTTTCAGCTTGCAAATGCAAAATGGCCACCAAAAAAGACAAGGGGCACAATCCAGAGTAAGGGCAGTGAGGAGAGCCCTAGCTGGGCTGCCCCAACTAATTCTGTATCCACAGCAGAAAGTTATGCTGCATCCAGAGAGTCTGGAAGCCTGGGCTGCCCTAAATTGCTCCAGAGAATGCTAAGTCAGTGACAGCTGGGGAGGGCTTCCTCCTGAGGAGACTCCCCTAAGATCACACTGAACAATGAACAGCTGTGGTGCCTGCATTATAAGGAAGGACAATCTTATAACATTATAAGAAGGGCAACATTATAGGACAACCCAAGTGCTACTCTGGATTGGGCTGATAAATATCTATCTACAGTATTTATATACCGCTTTTCAACTGAAAAGTTCACAAAGTGGTTTACAAGAAAATGAAAAAAGTTAATTAAGATGGAGCCCTGTCCCAAAAGGGCTCACAATCTAAAATGCAAAAAAGAACACCAGCAGAAGCCACTTGAACAGACACTGCTGGGGTGTGTAGGGCCAGTTACTCTCCCCCTGCTAAATAAAAGAGGAACACTCACTTGAAAGAGTGCCTTTTGCCCAGTTAGTAGGGGTTGATAAGTGATAAATATCACTTGCAAAAATCTAAATAACACATAGCCAAAATACATACATTATAGTAAAATGAATTTATATAGCCTTGAATTTCCTCTTGGGGATAAAAGGCAATATATAAATGAACAAACAAACAAGTATGGTGTAGTTTATTTGATGGCAATTGTGAGTGGTCTGACAAAGACCCAGTGGCTGGATTGAGGGGCTTATGTCTGTGAGCTGTTAGCTCAGTTGGAGCTTGTCTGAAGAGGCGGAGATATAAGGCTGGCAGTTTTGTCCTTTGATGGTTTATGATTAATATATAAGACAAAGGCAAATTATTATATTAATGTTATTGCATTACTAAGAACACCTTGCACATTTTACTTCTGTTTTATCACTGCTAATATAAGAATGTAAAATAATTTCCTGACAACTTGTTTATAGAAATGATTAAATCCACAGCTCTCTCTCTCTCTCTCTCAATCCAGCTATCTGTATGTTTGAAATATCAGCAAAAGCTCTATGCAAACACAAATTAAAACTACTCCAAGTGATTTTGCACACAGAGGTTAATTTCTCATTTCTTAAGTTTAGGTCATATAGACACAGTTTGCAAGAAAAATAAAAAATCAAACTTTAATATTCCTTCTGCTTTAAAAAAATCAAAGTCCTGTTGATGTAAATCAGATTGAGATATAATTGCTAGCATCAGGGTGTGTGTGTGTGTGTGTGTGTGTATGTGTGTAGATAGATAGATAGATAGACAGATAGACAGATAGACAGATATAGATATATTCATCCTTCTAGCCTCTGCTTCTCTGGTATATATTTTTTAATTTTATATATATATATATATATATATATATATATATATATATATATATATATATATATATATATATATATATATATATATATATATATTTAGAGAGAGAGAGAGAGAGAGAGATCTGCCAGAGTTTTTATTTTCTAAAAATGAGGGCAACAGCCAAAATGTAGTTGTTTTTATTCCAAAACCCTGAGTTCATTCTGAGATCATGTCTCATGGCTAGTGATGCATGATCTCAGACGAATCGTGTAATGATTACTCAAATACCAGTCCCATCTGTATTTGGAGCGGTACGATGCAGACAGCCTTATCACCTCAGTGAGGCCTGCGTTCCACCTACAACCTTTTCTTAAAACTAATGGTGCTTGATTCTGGTGAGGAATAGAAGATTCCAGCCCAAGTCCTATGCTGGCATACTGCTTGCATGCACTTACTAGAGGCCTACTGCACTTACTAGAGCCATAGAACAGAGTTTGACCAACGCAAAGCCACAGTGGGGCATGCATTCTTATGCCCAATGTGTTGCCTGAGCTGCCAGGCGGCAGAGAGATAAATTAAGGTATGAGCGGAGGTGGGGAGGCATTCCGGGTTGGAAGGAGGAAGGTTGGGGAGGAAGCGGTAACAAGGGAGGGAGCAGGGGGAAAGGGGAATGGGACTTGCCATGCTCAGAGATCCAGAGCCATGTTTTGGGTCATGTGGCCCCTCATGGGACTCCTGTATTCTGTGATGGCTAAAGAACCACTGCAAAATCGAGTAGCTCCATTGTGGAGCTGCTTCCCTTATCCAGGGAAAGGGGACAAAAATGTCTGCCTCTCCTGAGGAACCAACAGTGATTTTTGGAACCAGCAGGAACCAGCAGCTATTTCTGGTGCCTTGGCAGCCCTGCACAGTTCAGGATTGGGCTGTAAGTCTTCCAAAGAGCTTAGGAAATAACACCATTTTCAAACACCTCTACATGACATATCTAAACCAAAACTACCATTTTCTGGTATTCAGAGGTTTCTGCACTGTTACCTGGAATCAATTAGATCTTTTAAAAGGAAAGTAAACTTCTGAGTATTAGCAACTTCCTGAAACCTTGCGTATGTGACTTCAGCCGTCTAATGCGTTTGAACAAGTACCTTTGTTTCCAGTCAGTCTGAATCATGGCTGTATCTTTGGGGACTATCTTGGGACATCATTGCTGAAAGGTTGAAGTCCCATGGGTTAACAGTGAGCTGCATCAGTCTCATCACTGTTTTTATTAGTAATATGATTCGACTTTAGTATGGTAGCAAAAGGGAAATAGTCTGGTATGATGTGAACTGTTTACATGGATGATTTTCCACACTGCTACATTAACTTTAGTGGTGTAACAAAGTTGGGCAGATTAGTAAATGAGAAAGGCTTGTTTGTTAAGGAACATTGCCGGAGGCCTGTTGGGAATGGGATGCCACTGAATTAAATGCCCAGATTGGTACAAAAAGATTCTAGAGGATTCATAATGACTCTCATTCAACCTTGGAATCCTCAGGCCCAAAAAAGGATTGTTAAATGGAATTGAATGCTCTCCATAACAGAGACTATTAGAAAAATGTTTCTAATAATAGATACAAAAGGTATATTGAATTATAATAATACAGAACCCACACATGAGAGTGAGAGCTATGCAGTATGTATTAGAATGTATGTGTATGTTTGTGTATGTATGCGTGTGTATGCACACACCAGTTCAAATTGGAGTGTATGCACACACCAGTATTTTTTTTACTTGTCTCTAATTAAAAATGCATTTTAGTGGGGAATTTGGAATGGACCTGAAAGGATAAACAGAACTGGAAAGGATCCAAAAACATTTGAGTGGTTCAAATCAGAAATATGGCTTTCTTGGCCTGAGGATCTGTGGCCTCTTAGCCATTATAATCATACTACTGATCTGGCCCTTTACTTGTGTTTCAATGCATATCTCCTGCACACTTCAAATCAAGAAGAAATAAACAGAACTAAAATAATGATCATGTAGCAAGGCTACAATGAAATGATAGCTTTACTCTTCTATAATCTTTAGTTGAAGCTTTAATGGCAATGGGACTCTCTTCCAAAGTGAAGAACAGGACCAAAGTGATTGATCAGGATCAGTTGCAGAGTAGCACTATGTCAGATGGGTGAGTAGGTTTACCCCCTTGCCTTGTTACCAATTTGGCTGCCTTTGATTAAAAGACTAATGATGTCATGTGTAATTTGGCTGACTTTCATTTTAAACAGCCTGCAATCCTATACACAGTCACCCATTGTATGACCCACTGAAGTATTATCTGGACTTGCTTCCAAGTAAATAGAATAGATTGTGCTGAAAGTAGCCCTACTATACTATCTTTTTATAGTAGCAAAAATTATGTTTGGACTTCACTTGGATATCACTTGAATATAAGCAGAAGTGTGCAATCAGAAGAGTGTGCAATCAGAAGAGTGTGCAATCAGAAGTGCACATTATTTGCCTACATGTAAGTGTAATATCTGCTTGGAAAACTGTTGCTTCACAGTGAATGGCATCCAGTGGTTGTAACCGATTAAATTAAAGCAACTGACTCCCAGGTAAGTGCAGTCTTAAGATTGCAGTCTCTATTTACTTGTTAGCTCAGATATATTTCTCTACTCTGTATGACAAAGAATTATAAATTTTCATTAGCTAATATTTCAAAAGAAGTTGGACAGAGATGCATATGTAAAATGGAATGTGACATTATTTGAGGTTAAGTAATGTCAGCCTTCAAAACGGCATTGCAGTTTTGCATCATTAAGTAACCTCATCACAAATACATCATTGCAAATTCTGTAACATGGTGATTAAAGAAGGATAAATCACAATGGACTGATTTGTTTATTGGGCTTGTGACCTTTTTAAGCCTCACTTGTTCATTAATGTTATACATTTCCAAGTTGGCATCAGGAATATGTCAGCTCCCAAGGTGGAAAATGTGTGGCATGATTATAATACACAATTAATTATTCTGGTCTAAACTAGGCAAAGTTTAAGCTGTAGTCCTCCCATGACTGCTTATCTTGAATGACTTGGTCCACTGAATCCAAGCCATTAAATCTGAATGAACATTTCTTTATTAATTATATCTATATCTGTTGGGGACAATAATAAGAGAAGGTAAGCTGACAGTAGGGTATAGTAGTACATATACCCCTTATCATAGACCGGCCTCTGAAGAGGGGGTGAAACTAATAATTTCCATCCAATGACACAATCTAAGGTGGCATAGACCACATGGGGGCATTTTTACCTCCCCCTCCCTAGGAACACTGAACCCCAAGAGCTTTTATTAAACATCAAGCCACAAAGCATACATTTTGGTGCTATGGCAATTAGCAGCACTGCCAAGAGTAAGATTGGCTTGGACTTTACTTGTGAACATTGACTAGGCAGGTCATTACCAATGTAATGGTTACTTAATTCCCCCTCCAACCAGGAATTAAAAGGAGAAAAATGGGCAGTGAGGTCACACAGAAGCAGATTTGACTGCTGTTGACTCATGACTGCCTCTGATGTGACATTTCACCTTACTTCATCATAAGCCCAGTCTGGTGCAGATGACACAGTGTGGGATAGAAAGAGAAATAAAGAGTAAGGGATTAAGGGCCAAATTCTATCCAACCTTCCAGATCCGGTAGCCACAGTGTAGCTGAGCGGTAAGGGAACATGTTTCCATACCTTAAGAAGTGGAGTGACTGACGCTCCACTTCAGGATACAGCACTTATTCCACTGGCATACATTCCACTGGAAACATTCCACAGTGTTTCCATACACTCCACTTTCCATACCTGAAGTGGAGTGACTGACACTCCACTTCAGGACACAGCACTTATTCCACTGGCATAACTGCACTGTCCTCAGTGTGGAAGAGATTGCCACTCTCGAATCGGCCTTTTTAGCCATATTAGATACTGTTTTAGGACCTCCATTCAGAGCACAATACCATAGTCTTTCAAGACTGAAGGATGCCACAACTGCACCAGCACTGGAAAATAGGACAGGATTTGGCCCTAAGTTGTCTTCAAATTAGGGAAAGGTTGAGTCTAAGGGCTCAATCCAGAGTAACTACGGGGAGTCTTTGCTCCGGTATAAGAACAATTTGCTCTGGATTGCAATATGAATTTCCCATAGGTTTTCACTAGGTTGTGCAGTAACTACGGGTACACGTAATGTCTCTTACGTGCTCCCGTAGTTACTCTGGATTGTAGGGTAAGAGAATGGATTTGCATGGATCATAGATTTGCATGCACTTTGTGATGTAAAACATACTGATATCAAAGGACACTGCCTGAACTAATAATGCATATTCTTAAGGGCTCTCTACACTCAGCCCTTGGTCTGTATAACTGGGAAATAATTGATAAAATAAGTCAATAAGACAAAGTAAAGAGAGAGATTTTATCTGTTCATGTTTTTATCTATTCCAAAGAAAGGGAATAGAGTAACAACAAGGCAGAGAGTACTGGAATAAATCTGTAAGATGATGTACAATACTTGCACATTTAGAGATTT
Organism: Cryptoblepharus egeriae; assembly: GCA_030015325.1. Classification (NCBI taxonomy): domain Eukaryota; kingdom Metazoa; phylum Chordata; class Lepidosauria; order Squamata; family Scincidae; genus Cryptoblepharus; species Cryptoblepharus egeriae. Next base: position 83,696,387 of record JAREYC010000002.1, on the reverse strand, counting down.
CACTTCCCTGTTCCTATCTATGTCAGATATATTGGATCATACAGATTGCAGAGGATTGCATGAATCTGATGTAGATTCTGCTATCTATTCTATTTTTGTGACATAGAAGACTTTTGTGACATTTGCTTTAAACTTAAACTTTTCAGATTTAGATGTACACAATCATCTTACTCAGTGGAGTTGATGATGATGACGCAGCCATCTTTCCATTAACTTCATTTGTAAATGCATACTTGGAGTGTTCTTTTTTAGCTTTGTGTCCGTTCATTTTATTTGTTTATTGTTTAAACAATTTTTACCTCATCTTCCAAGAGTTCAAAGTGTCCATTATTCTATCAACTGTTACATTTTGGAAGATGTTACATAATAGCATTTGAAAGAGAGAAAAGTAACATTCTTTACATGATCTTTTAATTTAGTAATACAGTTAGAAATTCTAGGCCCTTGGTAAAAAAGATGAAATTAATACTCGTTCTGGAAAGGTACTAGAAAATAACATTTAGGCTTTTTAAAATGACAAGCTAAACATGAACTGCAGTGAGACAGAGGCAAAGATGGGGATTGTGATTCTACGCTGCAATCAATGGTGGGCTCCAGCAGGTTTGCACTTACTCAATAGAACCGGTTGTTAATGAGAGATAGGACATATAGAGCACAATCCTAACCATGTCTACTCAAAAGTAAGCCCCATTGTTTTCAATGGGTCTTACTCCCAGGAGAGTGTCTTTAGGATTGCAGCCATAAAGTTTAAAAATAGCCATTTAAAGGTGGCTGCCAGATGGGCATAGAACTGGTTGTTAATTTCTTTGAATCCCATCACTGGCTGCATCCACTTCTGTTGTAACAGATTGAGAGAAGTAATGGTACTATTTTGGAGTACAATTAGGAAGTAGGAAGTAATTTCCCATTTTGCCTTTGCCAGACCCCATCTGCAATATTTTGTCCCATTCTGGGAACCAGTTAAAGTGGGATATTGGCAAATAGAGTAGATCCAGAGGACTAATATGGTGAGGGGACTGGAACCCATGTCCTATGAAGACAGCTTGATGGAGATGGTTGTGCTGCATTTGCAGAAGAGACAGTTAAGGAGTGACTATTAGGGATAACTATAAATGATCAGAGCAGTATCATGAGGAACAGATAGTTGATTTGCTTTTGATTGTTTCAGAGGGTGGGACTAGGACAATCGGTTTAAAAATAAAAGAAGGAAGATTTTGATTAAATATTAGGAAAACTTCTACTTTGTTTGGCAGTGAAACAATTTTCCTTAGAAGGTGTAAGTCCTATTAAAATTTGCAGTGGCAACTTATGACTCCCCACTGCCCAAATCCTCTCCAGTTATACCATTCCCCTGGAGCATGTGTTATACCATTATACCATGTTATTTCCCTCCCCAGTTATACCATTCCCCTGGAGCATTTATTTTGAGGATAAAGAGAGGAGGCAGGTGGACATGCAAACACCTCCAGTGACAAGAAAGGAGGAGAGAAGTATATCTCCATTTCTTTGAAGATCATATGGCTTCATCTTAGCTAGGCTTACAGGGGGTGGGGTTGATCACTCCAGTGCATGAAAAATGTGGCCCCTTGGTCTGTAAATATGTGGCCACTTGCCATTAGTCTGATAGCTGGCATCATATTCTTGGGCTGGTTTGGGCTGTGGGTGGCACAAGTGGCTAAGACACTGCGCCTGTTAACCAGCAGGCCAGGGTTCGATTCCCAGGTTGGCCCCACAAGACAGGGTGAGCTCCTGTCCTTAGCCCAGCTCTGCGATGCCAGCTGGATCCAATCATATTGGCTCTGCCTTTCCATTGGACTAATTCAGTGGCGTGGAGAAGGGGGGATTTGCTGCTTGGGTAACAGCCTATCCTTCATAACAATCCAACCCAGGCTTTTGTGCTTTGCATGCAGCATATGCAGCGCTGAGCACGATACCATAGTCTTTCAAGACTGACGGAGGCCTGCTTTTGTGCTCTCCTAGTGGGCACATAGACCTATGTTCCTCTGTGCACATGCATGTTCTTGTACATATTAAATAACAATTATCAGGGAACATGAATGCCATTACATTATTAGATCAGTGATTTTCAACTAGTGTGCCATCCCACATCCTCAGATGTTCCATTTATTAGTAAAGCAATTGGGCATTTGAACCCTCTACCAGGAGCATGGTGTTAATGGTAAACAAACTGATGGTATGCCTTGACAATTTTAGCAAAAGTGTGCCATGAGATGAAAAAGATTGAAAATTGCTGTATTTTATTCTAAAAATTCTCTGTACTTTTTAGTACTAGAAATGTGCTAGAAATTGAAGTACAGGCTAATTAACTGTTTAAGCTAATTGGCTTCTCATACAGATGTCCAAGGTGCTCCAGGGCAATGACTCCTATCTTGCCAAATAGTATGAAGGAGATTAGCGTACATCTGGTGCAGATGTCAGGAACAATGTGTAGCAAAATGGTCATGCTCTCCTGATGCTTCATTTTTCTTCACCATATATCCATAAATGCTGGGGGACCTCTGAGACTCATCAGGCTCATTGCAAGGTCCTTTGGATTTTGTTACCTTTTTGGTGTGCTAATGTAAACCTGACCACATGGAGCAACCAGTTCACATGTATCTACTTGCCAAAGATCATCCATCCCCATCATACCACTATACAAGCTTTCTGAATCCCTCATGTACACTGTCGGCAAATGATGCAGATTGAATATTATGTGTTCCCCACAAGACCAGCTTCTCTGTGGATGAATTCACAGCAAAGACCACAAGGTTGTTTGGCGGATGGAATCCCCACCTTTTAGCCTGCAGTACAGTTGCTCACAGTAGTATAAAAAACAAAGTTAGATGTATTGTCAGTACTTATATTTGTCAGCATGAACAGCACATCTTCTCTGACAGCTGGTTCACTGCAATCAGGGCTTTATGATGTAACATGCTCTATTTTAGGACATAAAAGACATCCGTTCTGTGAGCCTAAAATGAATTAGGTTTACAAAGAGGAAAGCACAAAACCATTTTTCCTTTTTTAAAAAAGGAGGAAAAGAAACCACACCAAAAATTTTAGAATGTTAATGATTTATGTATCAATGTCACATGCCTCTGCAAGGATTTTTATATATATATATATATAGCTTCCAACCCCCTAAAATTGTTTGTCAAATATTTCCCCATCTGAGCAACAAAGCTTGTATCATGAAAGAAACTCAAAAATGGGCATTTATAAAGTGAAAGATAAAAACCAATGTTGTGTTAAAAATCCTGTCAGAGCTTTCACAACACAAAAGGTGTTTGTTCTGATATCCTGGATGAAATCCAAGTTCACTGATTCTGCTCTGCTGCCCTGAATTTCTCTGCCAGGGATCTGCCTCCACTTCATTCCAGCCCCTACTGTAATAATGTTCATCACCTTCAGAAACCAATATAGAAGTTAATAATTTCATTAGGATCATATATTGATTATACTAAAAAGGGGAATGTGTTCAAATTGATTATACTAAAAAGGGCATGTGTTCATGTATCTTAATACCAGTAGGGTAGAATACCCTTAATACCTAGGGGTTTCAGGTGAAGTACCAATGATGCTTGTCCCAGAGGCAATACTCAGGTTTTCTGAACTTTAATCTCTTGAACGAACTACAATTCTAACCTCCAGTTCAGTTGGCCAAAACCCCAGCACAGGTCCCATGCAGGCATGGGGGGTGTCACAAAAGTGCTTTAGGGCACATCTTTGACACTCCTGGGAAAAGATTAGACCAGGCATTCTTGTTGGACTAAGTGATACCCATTTAATTTTACTAGCACAATTACCCAGTGCAATAGACTAGGCTGACTTTCCCAAGGTTGCCCAGATTGCCCCATAACTGAGCTGGATTTTCAGGGTACCTACTTAAAGGAATTTCAAAGATCAGTACAGGTGTTTGTCTAAAGAAGTCCTAGCTTGAAAGATTTCAGTTCAACTAGTGCAATCTATTCAAAAGGATGAGGAACAGAGGCACTCCTGTCTTGGAGCACATCTGGGGCAGTGGCAATTACAATTGTTTATGTCCTTGAAGTTCATGGGTGGCATAACAATGTTATTGCATCTTTGTATCATTGCCAATTGCTCTGTAGCCAACAGTGTGATACAGGTTGGAAAGGCCTTCCTGGCATCAAACACAATACAGCTTCAGTTGGCAACAACACTGTATTGATTGTGGTGTGAACTTCCAAAGTGCTGCACCTGGGGCAGCCTGAACCAGTCGTCTTGACCCTTGCAAAACTTCTGACGAAGGGCATGCTTTCTGCTGTGTGCTCAATTAACTTTTGTGACTTTCATGTTTAACAGGACAGTTGTGTATTCCAGTACTACAGAGGGTCAGTGCAAAACCAAAAACAACTTTATTTGGACTGCACCACATGGGTCTGTCATTGATGATCAGTCCAAAATTTCAAGTTCCAGAATATAGCTCTGCAGTTCTTATTTTCTGAAAACTAGTAGTCTGATACTCCCTCACCTTCTCCCTGGCCTATGTCATGGGAGACTGAAGGTGCCAAATCTTTTTCAACCTAGAAACACAGCACGTACAGCATAAGCCTATGAATGATACTCAGACGTACATCACACTGCACTTAATGAAACTGACTCCCAAGAAAATGTGCATAGGATTGCATAATGACTAAACGTTATTCTTCTTGCTTGTTTTCTATTGTTACAGATAAGTTGGGAACAGCATTTAGACAATACAACCTGTGATCTGAAGAAACAATTCTCACTGAGGTTCTATGACTACAAAACTCTTGTTTCTCAAAACCTGGTGTTGCTCAGTTTGCTTTGGTAGCCAATTGCCAGACTTTCCCAAGGTTACCCATCCTTTTCCAGGCTGAGGCTCTATGCTCATCTAAACCAGAGATCTGTTGAATGTCTGTCTGTCACATAGTAAATACACAGGCCATTTTTATTGTTACCTGCTTAGAATACATGGAGTGTAGTACATATCTTGGTCATATTCATAAGATACTTGTGTTTGTGGTTGAAAGAAATACCAGTTCTAAGCTTAGGCTGTCCTTTCAGTATGACTTTGGCAGCAATCCTAACAGTGTCTACTCAGAAGTAAGCCCCATTGTGTTCAATGGATCTTACTCCCAGGAAAGTGCCTTTAGGATTGCAGCCTCACCTCTTCACCATGACAAAATCCATGGTATAACCTAACTTTCAAGCTCAGTGACACTACTGGTGGCAAGGCTGATATGGAAGATTTAAGGATTCACAGCAGACATGTCAGCATTCTACTAAATCTTTCCAAAAAGCTGATAAAAGAGTTATGGTCACTTTGCTGACCAAGCTCTTTTTTCCACTTCTGCAGCAAAGATATCAATTATTTAATATGCAAAACTAGGGAAAAACATTCTTTGGGGTTTTTGGCTGTTAAGGATGGTCAGAATTGCTTTGAGTGTCACCAGGTTACATTGTGCAAGGCAGCCTATTAATTCTTAAACATTTTAAATGGTGCAATGACTGGATTGGCCAGAGATAGCAGCAAGCCCTTTTGATTATTTCATGGTAGCAAGGCAGATCAGCCCAAGCCTTGTTCACATACGAAGTGGCAAGTCAAATGCTGCCTCCCTCATCCAATGCGGGAATGGAAGGAGTGGAAACAGGCAGGTGAACAGTGATGAGGGCCTACCACCACCACCACCACCAATTTGCTCCCTGAGGTGACCACTTCAGTTTGCCTCATGGTAGCAAGACAACCAGATGCTAGAACAATAATCTTATTACATTACAAGCATAATTTACCCATTGTTGCAGGAGTAAAATTTCAAGAATATTGGTGGCCCCCAGGCATGGTTGGGCACGGGAGGGGACACTGCTGGACAGTGGTGGGCACTGCTGGGCACTGATCAGTGGGCACCGGCACTGGCAAGCAATGGGCACCAACTGGTACCAGCAGGGCCTCCAAAAGAAATTTTTTAAGGTGGTACAAAACCAATTTGGGACCCCTAAGGCTTGCAAAATTATTTTGAAATATGTCAAAAAATTGAGGCTAATTAATGAGCAACAAACTTAATTTATTGATCATATAAAACATTATGTTAAAACATACCGGTATTCAAGTAATGTGAAAATATAAAATACTAAAATCTTATCAAGGAAAAAAATCACAAAAAAATTTAACTATTTAATAAGTGCTTTTCTGGCTTTCTTATGTACAAAATTTCTAATAATGCTATCAAAATCAACTTGTATTTATATGTATGCATATGTGTGTATGTATATGTGTGTGTGCACATATACTGTATTAATTTGTTAGTAACAAACACTCAAATGGTCCTTCAGTCATGGGCCCCTCCCTAGCTCTTGGGCCCTGGAACAATGTACCTGCTGCACCCCCCTCTCATAGTCCCTGAGTACCAGGCATCCCTACTAGGTACCAGGCAGCAAGGACCACTGGGTACCAGTAGGCAGTAGTGGAAAGTGGGCATTCTTACCGGGCACTGGCACCATGGGGCAGTGATCAGCAGACACCATTGGGCACCATGGGGCAGTTGGCATCACCAGACACCAGCAGGCACCACCAAGCATGAGGAACCACTGGGCATCCCTACTGAGCATCACTGGGCACCTCCACACAGTGGGCACTACTGGGCAGTATCGGGTACTAGTCATCCCTACTGGGCATCCCTATCATGCACCAGTGGACAGCACTGGGCACCAACAGGTAGCAGGCACCACCAAGTACTGGGAACCACCAGACACCAGGAGTGAGCACCCTGACTAGATGTTGAGCAGTCAGTCTTCAATGTTAAGTATAGGGACAAAAACACATTGCATTTCTTTCCACTCCTGGCGTTAAAGTTCTATAAATTGGTTCATAATTAGTGCCTACAACATAGAATGAATACCCTCCCCCAATTCCATACGTCTAGGTCCAGTGGTTTTGGCTGTGCCTTAGTGAGTGAGTGAGTGAGTGAGTGAGTGAGTGAGAGAGACAGTCAGTGACTCTTCAATTTTATATTTCAATTTCAGCAAGAATCATGAGCCTTGTGGCATCCAAAAATGTAAGTATAAGCTGTGGTAATCACAACTTACACTGACATAAGTATTTAGAGAGGAAAATAGATTAGTTCATCCCAGAGAATGGGGCCAAAATACTAAACAATGGAGTAGATGGCTAATGGTATTCACCTGAGGCTACATTAGCAGGAACAAAATCAATGTTCACATTCATCAAAGGACACACCATACCAGATCAGCCCCTGACCCCTTAGGAACAGGGACCACTAGGGAAGTAGGACCAACAAGGGGGATCTAGCACATAATTAATATAATAATGCTTAGAATCTGCAGAGTGCTTTCTGAATGTGTAAAACACTTCGTAAGAACAGAAGCCATGCTGGATCAGGTCAAAGGACCACCTGATTCTGCATCCTGTCTCCTGCAGTGGCTATACGGGAGCTTCTGGGAATCCAGCAAGCTAAACAGAAAGGCACACTTGTCTTCCATTATTGCTTGCCTGTAATTGGCATTTAAGACCCACTGCCACAACTAGTAATCCCTTAGCAAGCACAACTAGTAATCAGTGATAGAACCATCAAAGTTATCCAAGCTAAGACCCTTAGCAAGCACAACTAGTAATCAGTGATAGAACCATCAAAGTTATCCAAGCTAATGGCCATCACTACACCTTGTGGCAATAAACACCACAGAATAGTATGCACTGTGGAGAGGACTTCCTTTTGTCTCCACTGAATTAGTCAATCCTGTTGGCTGACCCCTGGTTCTAGTATTGTGAGAGAAGGAGAAAAACATTTCTCATTCCATTCTCTCCACACTATAATTTTACAGATCTCCCATCCCAGAGATGGGAGCCCCATATTTCCCCAGCCCCATAACCACCTTCTTTCCATCTAATAATCCTCAAACTTTTCAGCCTTGTAAGGAAAGTGCTTCAGTCATCTGATCATTGTGACTGCCTTCATCCACACCCTTTCCATCTCTACAATATCTTCCTTGAGGTGTGGTGATAAGAACTGTGCATGCTATTCCAATATAGGGGCATTCTCAAAAGCATGAAAATGCGTTCCGTGCGCTTTGGTGTTTAAGTCATGCAGACTACTTGATGTCAGAAGTGCCTCTGGTTCTTTGGCTTTGTAATGGGAGAGTCAGTCACAACTAGCAGGGCAACCTGCAGCGTACTATGTTTACCTTTACCTTTATTCCAATACTAGCAGTCTTAATCCTAATTAACCCCAATATGGAAATTGTTTGGCACTGGTTTGGTTTTTTTAAAATTAAGCAATGCATCATGACCCTAACATATTTTTCCTGGTTCATCACTGTCAAAGATCCCATCAGTGTTTATGGAAAATTACTACTAACAGTCTCATTGCGTTATAGATTTTGATACCATACTAAATTCACAAATACATACCAACTCAGCAATTTTCACTGGAGTCCCCTCATGAAATTGGATGCTACAACCTCAGTTCCCAGCACCAAAGCTGAAGAAAAATGTCAACAGAGTTTGGAGAGATGTCCATTTGATTTGTGGAGACCTAATAATCAAGAGGATTGCACAATGGTGTGTAATTGGTTCATATGTTCAGTTTAAGTATCAAAGCAGCAGGGAAAATCATTCTGCTTGTCCTCTAATGTGATGTGATAAAGTGCAAAGGAGACAGTCTTTGGTTATGGATCAATAGCTACTTCTAGTCAAGCCGCCAACAACACACCATGCCTATTATGTCTGTGATGAGTCTGTCACTGTGCTGTGGTTACTTCTTAAGTGCCTCCAGCCTTGCCTGACCCACATCGGGAAGATGTGAGAAACACCGTAAGCCTAAATCACAGTGACAGAGCTGGTGCTCATTTCCTGCCACATCATTTTTGCCTGGACATGGAATGTATTCTGACAAGTGAGAACATTTCTCATTATCACAAGCAAGCCGTATGTCTCCTTCTCAGGGCAGTCTAGCATGTTAGGTAAACTTATGGCTTTTCCTCCTCACCTGCAATGACAGTAACTCTGTGGTGATAAAGCAGAAGATTGGCTGATAGACAATTACTTGCAGATGCAGATGCAGATGCACCAACCATGAAACACAAAAGTTGTTCCTTTACCTTGCATGGGTGCAGGTGCATGAAGAGTTGCTGCTAGCAGGAAAGCTCTAGATTAGTTGGAAGAGCATCCAGGTTGGCATCACCACTGACAAATGCAAGCACTGTCACACTCCTTTCCCTCTGTGTGGCCGTGAGTGAATAAATGCCAAGTAGGAAGTCTGATGAGTGATAAAATGTTTTTGTTTATAATAACCTTCAAGAAATGCTAGGCTGATGTGCTATCATGACTTTAATAGTTTTTATTGTAATTTAGGATATAGAATACTTTTAACTGTTTTGAACTGTTTTAAGTGTTTTAAAATGTTCTTGACTGTTATATGTGTTTTCAATTTATGTACTGTACATATATCATAATACAGTTGCCCATGCTAACTAGATATACAGGCACTTCTAAGTGTTGCTCTTCTAATATTTAGCAGGGATAGAATAACCATTTCTCTTTGTCCAGCACAGTTCCCTAACCAAAAAGGGACACAATTTTCATTTTTTTCTTATTAAATTTGATTTTGTTGTTGGGGGGAGGGCAACAAAATCTTCTTTGACTCCAGTTAGCAAATAGGTGCTTTCGCTATGCCACTAGCAGAGTAAATGGGTGGTGAAGTGCTGAAGAGGAAGAGGCAGGGGAATGTTTTCCTCAATTTTCTTTTTAAAAGTACATGACATCACTTCTGGGTCATCAGTTTAGGCTTTGCACTGCTACCGACACCAAGCACCAAATCAGTTCTTAGTGGGTCTTTACACTGCAAAAGGAATATACTCCCCAAATTTCATGCTTCTAGGTGCAGGTTTGGGATTATACATCTTTTCACCTAGTAGAGACTGCTACACCACCCTACCATTCTTCAGTCCCACACATTGCTACAGGTGTCTCTAAAATCTTACCTTTTGAGTTGAATTTGATCCTTTGTCATGTGCATAAAATCCATTTATACTGAATACACCAATTAGATGGGAAATGGATCTATTGCTAGGGAAAGGAAATATTTCTGGATTACATCAAAAGACCAGCATGCTGTTTCAACAACTTTTAGGGTTAAATATTTCATGGTTGAAAGCGGCTAGCTAGTTGAAATATGTCTCTTTCTCCCAGTTTTAAGGGTATCAAACTCTCTATTCATAACGAGGGATATTTTTTTCTCTAAAGCAGCTGCAGGTCTTCAATCAAAAATACCTGAAGAGCTGGAATCCTGTTCACATGAACAGAACCTCTGTATAATCTGGGAAAAAGAGATTTTATTGTGCATTATTCTTATTTGAGCCCAGATAATTTGAAAAGTTCCTTGTGATTGGCACACTCTGAGGGATGGATGTCTATGAAAAGAAATGAAGATGGAGTAGCACAGAAATAAGAAAGAAAAGAGGGAGGATGATCTAGAATAAAACATGAATCAAGGTCAGCCACACTGTAAGAACCATTTTTTATAGCACAGCTTCACTCCTATCATCAGTGAAACAATATGATATTGTACATCAAAGGGGAAATTGATGACTTCCAATGCAATCCTAAGCATTTCTACTCAGAAGTCCAATTATAGTAAATGGGGCTTACTCACAGGAAAGTGTAGAAAGGATTGCAGCCTTCATTTAAATTGATGAATTTATTTTAAGATTTGTATTCCAATTTTTCATTTCACAAAGAATCCCTCCAGACACCTAATATAATAAAAAGAACAAAAGACCTATTCCAGCCCCATCACAATTTGAAAGATAAAGCACAAAAAGATAGCAATAAAACAAAAATTACAAAACAATTTACAGAGAGAACATGGGAAAAATGCATAACAACATTAGATGTTATTTTAATAATTTTAATAATGTGATTTTAATAATGTGCACAATATTCAGAAGGCAGAAGATCAAGATGGAGCCAGTCCCTACAATCCAGAGTAACTACGGGAGCACGTAAGAGACATTACGTGTACCCGTAGTTACTGCACCAACTAGTGAAAACCTATGGAAAATTCATATTGCAATCCAGAGCAAATTGTTCTTACACCGGAGCAAGGACTCCCCGTAGTTACTCTGGATTGCACCCAGTGGGATCTCCTGGTGCAGAGAAATCTGCATCATGGCCGCCACAATAGGAAAAGCTTTTTCTTTTATTCTCTCCAACCGCATTTCTGATGGTAATGGGACATTCAAAAGGATTTTTTCTACTAAATGTTTTGGGATGGGCAAGATCATTTAGGAGGAGACCATCTTTTAGACATCTTGGTCCCAAAACATTTAAGGCTGTAATGGTAGTATCTGCAATGGTAGTAATGGTAGCATTGTGCATCTGTAAATTCATGGATACTTGGCACAAAAGAGGAATCACATGATCTTATCCCCACCCCTAAATGATGTTTCTTTAAGATGTTTTCTAATATTTCAGTTAAAGGGCTGTTGTGGCGCAAGTGGTTAAGACATTGTGCCTATTAATCGGCAGACCAGGTTTTCAAGACCTGGGTCCTACAAATGGGGTGAGCTTCCACCCTTAGCCCAGCTCCTGCCAACCTAGCAATTCAAAAGCATGCAAATGAAAGTATATAAATAGGTATCACTTTGATGGGAAGGTAACAGCGTTCCATGCACATGCAAGCCATATCTCAGACAATGCTGGCTCTATGTTTTTAGAAACAGGGACGAGCACCACACCCCACAGTTGGTCAAGACGAGCAGTATAACCTACAGGGGACAACTTTACCTTTTTAATATTTCAAATGTTCAGTATAGCATATTACAACCATTTAGACTGCAATCCTAACTTACAGATTATGCAATCCTAACTTACTAACCATAAATTAGGCTGGCATAAGCCCCAGCACAAGTCCTATGTTGGCACTGTGGTCATCCCGCAGAATCTCAGCTCTGGGATCCAAGCTCAGTTCCCTCGGCATGAAATCCATGGGATCAAGACCAGATAGTGAGGTCACACAGGGTCCACCACAGTTCAGTGAGATAGCATGATTTAGCATGTGAAAGCTGCATCAAGAGCAATAGTACTTGAGTCAGCAGGGAACCAATTTCATGGTCACTTGTTTACAGCAAGGTCAGGATTGACTTAAGTCATTCAGCAAGAAACCGGGAAGGAACAAATGTTAACAAGCCATGGCAAGAAGAATCAGCAGAAAATAGGCACAACCAGAGGTTAGAAAATTCTAAGCAAGCAAAGGAAAGAACAAAGACATTCATAACAATATCTGTGAACTCAAGCCTATGCCTATCTACTCAGAAGTAAGTTCCATGATACAATGGAGCTTCCTCTCAGAAACATTCGGATAGGGTTGCAGCCTGTAGCTAATAAGAAGATACGTACATAAAGTCAGTCCTCATTATATGCACTTCTACTTTAAGCAGAATTTTACCTACCTCTGGAAATCTGCAGTGCTGTTCTCATCAAATGAATGTTCTCATCAAATGATCCTGTCCCGCATAAAATGAATACTTTTATTGATCCATGAAGAATTGTCAGACACATTTGTGTATATTTCCAGATTTGCTCCAACTTCTTGGGCACCATCTCCAGTGTGTAATAATATATGATAAGCTTATTTTGGAGTATACTGAAAACAATGGCTGCAATCCTAAACACACTTTCCTGGGAGTAAGCTCCATGGAATATAATGGGACTTACTTCTGAGTAGAAAGGCATAGGCTTGCACCCTTAGTCACACATAACAGCATCTAATATTGTTCATCTTTTTTGTTGTTCTTTTTGTGAATTTGCAAGTATCTTTTTCTGAATCCTCTTTTACTTTAGAGGAGTCCAACCTTGCAGCTTCACAGCTCTTGGACCCTTAACAATTTCAGATTGTTAAGAGGGAATTTCAGCAGGTACAGCTTGTGATCTGTGAACTGAGAAGTGGCATCTGCTGAAATTCCCTTAGGAGCCCTAAAGGTGAACATTTGGACACCACTGTCTTAACTGGAAGCAAGCTGTAGACTTTCCCCTTCTATTACCCACGAAGCTTGTAGTATGTAGTTTTGCAGTCCACGGAATCACCCTAGATATTCACTTAATATGATGACATGGAATTAAAGTAGAAAACATACAACAGCTGTGTAAGTGATGTGCTGCTGGGCAAGAGCAGAGCAAAGGGAATCAATCAGTCCCAATGCAGCAAAACTTTACTAGAACAAAGGGAGAACTACAAGCACTATTATGGAGGAAGAAGAAGAGGATAATGAGAGAATAACAAACAAGCCTTTACACTAGGAACTGAATAGGTAATCATTCTCCCTGTTGGTGGTGATGAACAAATATTTAAAGTACCCATACTTACAGTTATTGTGCATTATTAGCATATACAGGTCCGACCTTGTTATACACTGATTTTTTTCATTCAAGGATTTGACTCAACACAAATGGCCACTGCAAATCAGTTTAAAGAACGATTTTTCTGCTGTCATAAAGAGACAGTCACACAAGCAGTCATTCCATTCTTCAGATGAGCCAGGCAAAGGCAGGGAGTCATTTGAATTTCTAATTTCTGACTGACTCTGCAACAGTAAGTAAAGTTGTTTTTAAACAATTGTCTCACTTTTTTATTTTTTAATTGTTTTTAATTTAACTTTTTTTGTATCAGCAAGGAATCCCAGAATAAAATCCCCTACAGATAAAGAGGCTCAACCTTATTCTGTTAGGAGCAATGGAGGACCAAGAAACCTGGACGTGGGTCTTTAAATATATTTTCCACCATTTTTCATCCACTATTTTTTTATCCATGGGAGGTTCTGGAACAGAATCTTGGTGGATAACATAGATAGTACTGATGGTAACATATAGGTAGTTTCTTAGGCTGCAATCCTAAACTTCAGTTAGACAGGCCTAAGCCCCAGCATAAGTCTTGTGCTGGCCTGGGGATGTCACAAAAGTGTTATAAGGCATTCTGCCCCATGCTATAGCTGTTACCCAGTGCACGGACATATGTTGACCTCCCCACACCATCACAGGAAGATATGCCAGGTGAGTTAGGCTGTTCTAAACTGGTTAGGATTCCACCATTAGTCTAACAACCTTTCATTACCCCTATGGTTTACACTGTAATAATCTATGGAAGCTTCCTGAAAATCACCCGGGAAGAGGTAATGATGCAAAACAACCTTTGAGCAAAAGATGACTTTGCCTCTCTGATCTGGCCCATCCAACAGGTGCTTAAATGCCTGTGTGTGTATAGTTTTCTTTTTTTCCCTTAATCACTTCCATAAAGTGGAAATTTTATTTCAGCTGTGTTTGCATCATTAGTTCTCTGGCAATCATCTAAGCCTAAATTACCCATGCAAGCAGCTTCATTTATTGAGCCCTCTTGCAGGAAGAGAGCAGCAATCAAATCAGTCAGCCCAAATTATCCTTGACATTAACAAAGGGCTGCAGGATCACTCTAAGAAATAACTTTCTTTTCTGATTACCAGCCTTATTATGTTGGTGCTGTAGCTGTGACATTGCAGCACAAATGCAAGTCTAAAATTTTAAAAAAACTTTTATTAAGATCATGCAATTTTCATTCCCAGTGTTTGTTGCATTTAATAAAGCTAGCTAAATATACATCAGATAAGCTGCAGCTGAACCAACACGGGAAAGTTGAAAAGGATTGGATCCTAAATATGTAGATACTCAGGGTGACCAGATGACATAACTGGAACAGAGGACAAGTCCCCCCTGAAATGTAAGATTCCCAAGAAAAATGAATAAAATGACAAAAGTAAAAACTAAAATCACTGAGGGAACAATCCAAACCAATTTAGGCAGCACAACTCACCCATTTCCCATTCCTGTGGTGGTGTGGGGAGGACAGCATGTCTGTGCACTGGCCTAATCTCCCAAGAGTGGCATAAAGTGCCTTATGGCATTATTGCTACAGGTCCCTAAGACAGCCTGGGACTTCTGCCAGCATGACCTAGGGTTAGGATTGCACTGTCATATATACTGCTTTTATGTGGTTAATTTGAAAATTATATTACTTATTATTAAATTTAAAACTATTACATATAATTTATTATATTTAATTAACTAATTACAAAAAGGCTTCATGCTGCCTGCTTACAAGAAAAAGAAGAACAATAAATATTTTTTCCAGGACATAAAGGGAACATGTTCTGGATAAAGAGGACATGTGGTCACCCTGGCAGATACCAGATCCATGGATATGTGGGGAACTCTTCTGTACTACATTTCTGCTTTGGCCTATGAGGCAAATTTGCAATTTTAAAATTTTAAATAAAGCATACACTATAAAAGATATAAGAAAGTTACAATACCACAGACTAGGGCCTGTCCTTTCAGAAGATAATATAAGCTCTCACCACTATCCCTCCTCTCAGATTTTTGGTCAACCCTAAGAGGATCTGCCCTCTTAGAAGCAGGAGACAATGGTGTAAGTTTCTCTGACCTGAGCATCTTCCTTTCCTTCTAGGGTACACAAGGTATGTTGGGGGAGATTGGGTGGAACTGCCCCTTTTTTCTGCCACAGACTAACTAGACTACTCTGCTGGAAACTGATAGACATCTTCCACTGTCACCCTAAAAATATTTTTGCTATATTTTTAAGGTAATAATAGCATACAGTCCCACTAGTCTGGTGTCATTTGATAGGTCTAATTGTTATAGAGACATGTGCAGCACAAAAAAGAGTCTCTTTTCCCATCAACGTTGCTCCTTTCTCATGGCATTATTAGTGGGCTTGGCAATTTATCATTAGATAATTTGTGTAATTTAAATAATGTATTCACCTTTTCCACTGAAAATGATGATATATAGTGAGCTGAGACATGTTTGTGCCCACGCACAGGCGTAATGGAGATAATCAGTGCATGGAGTGGAGAGCAGAGCTATGCACACTGTCTCCCTTCCCATCTTCCATACATTGGCCTGAAGATCTGAGCAGAGTTCACTGGTATACAGGTATACAGGCACAGCCTCTATAAGTGTGATCTGGTATCCATTCGCAAATATCTCAAAGAGCTTAGTGGATAATGATCTTTTCCCTTTTTCTCTGCAGTCCACACTCTAAAAAGCCCTAGTACTAAAATTTTGGGTGGCTGCATCTTCTAATCAGCTAATGCACTATATGCATTAACCATCTTTCAGAATGTCCAGTGTGGTTCATGGTGCTGCCTAAATAGAAATGGTGCAGTGATACTGGAGAGACTGTTGCAATGCTGGTTTAATTCCTTAGTGCAGCTTTTTAAGATGCATATTTAATATTCCATCTCTCAGTCAACTGCAGAAATATGGTTAATTGTACCAAATGATAAGAACCAAGAGCTATATGATCTTTCAAGAAAGCAGATGCTTTCATAGGATCTGTGATTGATGGTCCTTCATCAGCATTGTGTTGTTTTAGCTGGTTCAATCGGTATATCTGACTTCAAATATTGCTGTGTAGAGGCATTTGTAATGTAATAGTGTTCACTCATTGACATCCACTCATGATTCATTCCTATAATTAAAAAGCCTGAAATTAAAAGCACTTACACCGCTTCTAGTCTTGAGTCAGCATCAATAATAATAACACTTCTGGTACAGGCATCCCCCACTTATTGGATGGGTTAGGTACCTGAGCACTGTCCAAAAGTGAAAACCCAATGAAAATGGTCAAACACAAATGCAAAATGGCCAAAAATTATTTTTAAAAATAGCCAAAATAAATAACAAGTTACAATAAAATGAAAAGGTATGTATGGGCCGTTTTTATGGATTTATTTTGACTGCAATCCTAAGATCAGTTTCCTGTGAGTAAGTCCAATTGAATTCAATGGAATTTACTTCTGAGTAGACACAAATAGGATTGCACTGGTTATTTGAACTATAGTTATTTACTGAAGAAAGTCATAAGGAAATACCAAAAACTGATCACCATGTGACACAAATCAACATCACACAAGATAATTTTAGCCTTTAGACCAGCAGAGAGAGGTTGAAAGAGTGAAGCATGTGTTGAATGAAAGAGTCCTGGTTATAATTGAAAGGTGTTGAAAGAGTGGAACTGTCAGAAAACAAACCATCAGAAAATGGGGGACACTTGTATTCTCATCATATAAGCATATGCATATGAGTTGAAATATTGTAAATACTCCGACATTTAAAATATTATAATAATTGGTGATATAGCAAATATTTATACTGCAGTTGTTATAATTACAGTGATGCCTCATGTAACAAATTTAATTCTGGAGGCATGTTTGTTACGTGAAACGTTATTTACGTGAAGCGGATTTTCCCACAGGAAATAATGGGAACTCAAACGATTGGTTCCACAACCCCAAAAATATTCATATAAGAATATTAACTGGATGTGAAAATGATGGCAGAACACTGGGATTGAATTCAAAACATGCATTCAATGTGCATGATCTTATGAAGTCCAAAGACACTTTCCTGGGAGTAAGACCCATTTAACATAATGGGGCTTACTTCTGGGTAGACATGGTTAGGAGGCTGCAATCCAAGACACCTTCAAAGTGTCTCCCCACTTTCTCCTTCTCTCCATCTTGAGCCTCTCTCTCCCCTGCTCCCTTCTGGCTACCCTGAGCTGCTTCCCTCTTCTCCACTGCTCTTCTCTCCCTCTGCCCAGCAGACACCCGGCCACAGGAGGAACAGCATGGAAGTTTGTTTTCACCATGGGCAGGTGCGCTAGGCAGCCCTGACGCTTTTTAAACAGGCTGCCGGTCAGCGCGTCTGCTCCAACTGCCAACAAATGTGTTCTTTACGTGAAGCACAGTTTGTTACATGAAGCAGAATCCTAGGTGCCACTGTATTAAAGTTTTGTTATTTCTATCTGTCTGTCTGTCTAAAAGTAACTAGTGGGTTTTCAGCACCACCCCACAAGAACACAAGAAAAGCCTCAATTGGATCAGGCCAAAGGTCCATTTAGTCCAGCTTCCTGTATCGGAGCACAGCGGCCCACTAGTTACCTCAGGAAGCACATAAGACTCCTGCATCCTGATGGCCCCCCTTGCATCTGGCATTTTGAGATTGTCCACATTTACACACACCCCTCGTGGCTTGTAAAGCCGCCTTGGGTTTCCTTTGTTAAGGAAGAAAGGTGGGATATATATCTAATAAATAAATAAATTATGGTCCCTTCCTCTAACAGTGGTTCCCAAACATTTTTGGTCTACCAGAAAAAATATTGCTTAGCGCCCCCTGGAAATTAATTTTTTTTTTTTTATTTTAATAGCAATTAAACAGAAAGATATATGTATTAATGTTTCAAGATATATCTTGGAACATGATATATGTACTAATGATTAAAGATATATCTATTAAAATTTTAATAGCAATTAAACAGAAAGATATATGTATTAATTAAGATATATGTATTAATCGCTGCAGCGCCCATCAGGGGGCGGGAGTGCCCACTTTGGGAATCACTGGGACTTTGTCCAATCCCTTCTTAAAACACTGAGACTGCAATCCTAAAAACACATTCCTGGGAGTAAGACCCATTGAACACAACGGGGCGTTACTTTTGAGTAGACATGGTTAGGTTTGTGCTCTTAGGCTAGAGGCCATCACCACATCGTATGGCACGGAGATGAAGGGAGAGCCCCTTGAAAGATGATGGCACAATCCTAATCACTGTAGGCCAGCACAACTCACTTTTCTCGTGGTGGCTTGGGGAGACCAGCATATTTCTGTGCAATAGCCTTAACCCTCCAGGAATGGTGCGGAAGTACCTTCCTTACAGCACTTTTCCAACACCCCCAATGCAGCATGGGACTTCTGCCATGATTTGTGCCAGTTTACCAGGATAAGGATAGTGCTGTCAGTGCAGTTCTTGGGATACCCTGGAAGGTGTGTTGCAGTGGAGCCCCTCCCCATTGAAGTGCCTAGGGCATTTGCCCTGCATTCCTCCTCTTGGTATGGCTCTGAGCCACAACCTAAACTGGAATGTTTTCATTAATAATAACAGAACCAAGTATCAATAGTCCCATTACAACTTATTAATTGGTGATCTTGCCCTTTGTAACGCTTACTGTGGAAGAAGCGAAGAGTACAGCTGTCTATGAAATCTTTGAGGTGCCCTTGAAAAAATACAGAATCTCCTCCATCTACAGTATATATTTCTATAAGCCTGCAGAAGCAGTCATTTCTAAAGACAAATATATAACTACATGGCACCCCAAGCACTGCATTACCCCTAGTTTTTCCCCTGTTGTGTTAAATTTCTCACTGTCCTCCCAAATGCTGCCAGAAGATAATCAAGTGATAGCAAAGTATGGGACGCTGTGTGTGTCTGATGGCATCTTGATAATTTGCAAGTTCCAGAAGAGAACAACAAAGAAGCAATTGCTCTTCCTCAACAATTGTTGCGCTATGATGAATCAGAAAGAAAATAAAGAGAAGAGTAATGAAACTGCCAGAAAAAGAACAGACCCCACTGCAGTTCCAAATGATAAAAACCCCAGCAAGGGAAGAGTGAGGCTATTACTGGGGAAGATGTAAAGCCAACTGACAATGTGTTGGGGAGACAGTCGCAAGTTGTAGGAGGCAGCTAATATTTTGACACAACAAAGAGTGGCATAAAAAAAGACTTCTAGGAGGTCATTTGCCCAGACAGAATGCATAGTCTGGAGCAATATCTATTTTGCTAAATATAGATAGATAAGTCCTCTCATGCACACACATTTCATATTTCAGTCTGTATTAGATTAAATTGAATCAGAATGGAACATAGGCTATGAAAGAAACAGGAAACTCATATTCCTCCAGTATTCGTTTAAAGCTTGTGAAGAATATCTTTGTCAGTGACCAAAAAGCTTGCTTTTGTTCGATGAAGTTCAAAAATCAAAGCAAAAATTAATTTGCCATATCACAAATTAAAAATAATTATTAAATTGCCCACATTTGAATCATATACCAATTAATGCCTACCTCAGGGCACAATCCTGACCAATTTAGGCCAGCCTAACTAAACTGGCATATCTTCCTGTGGTGGTGTGGGGAGGTTGGTACCTCCCTGTGCAGTGGCCTAAACCTCCCCCCCTCCTGCTCCAGGAGTGAGGCAGAAGGGTTTTCATTTTTGTGACACCTCCCAGGTCAATGCGGGACTTATACTGGGGCTTAGGCTGGCCTAACAGGAAGTTATGATTGCAGCCTCTGTACTTTTGCTCCCTTGCCGGTAAAGTAAGAATGTCCTGGTAGGGAAAGGGAGCATATTTGTGAAAGGAGTTGTAGCAACCACTTGGTGGCTTATCCCCAGGAGTAAGGCATTTGATACTTTGGCCGCAAAGGTAGAAGTTGAATGATTCGGAGCTCGGGTAGCAACCACTTCCTCTTATACTGGGATTATCCCAGGGTGACCATATGTTCTTTTTTCCCTAGGACATGTCCTGGATTTTTCCATTGTGTCCTGGAAAAATCTTCAATGTTCTCCTTCTCCTTGAAGGGCAGCATGCATCCTTCTTGAAATTCATAAATTATATGTAATAAATTATGTCAGAGTTTTTAAGTTTAATAATAAGTAATATAGTGTTTGAGGCAATGAACATGAAGTTTAGGACAAACTTCAGAAGCTATTGAAGGATAACTTCACCTTGCATGCTGCAGTCCTTGGATCACTTAGGGTGCAATCCTATACTTGTCTACTCAGAAGTAATTACCATTCTATTCCATTGGCATTACTCCCAGAAAAGTGTGTTTAGGATTGCAGCCATAGTCAGACATGACGTAATGGCTAAACAACAAATATAATGATTAAGCACACGAAAGCAATATTTATGAGTGTTTTAGCTTTTATTTGGTCAGGTCCTACATTTTGCCTACATTTTGGGGGTCCTTGTCCTCTTTTGTTACTATGACTTATGGACTATGGTCATTCAGGAGCTCAGCTCCCCTCCCAAAATTAAGCTGCAGGTCTGCATTTGATTTTTTTGAAACCACTTCCCCATATACTGTGATTATTCCACCCTCTCCCAAAATCAAAGCAAACTTACATTTTTGCAAGGGGATTTTATACAAATAATAATGACACATATTCATTGCAAAAAGCTAGAAATGTTTTCCAGTTATTTAGAAAGCATTAGAAGTGTTCTAAAACATCTTACTTTTATAGTGCAATTCTATACATATCAACTCTGAAGTAAGTCCTACTGATTTAACTAAAGTGTGCATAGCATTCCATTGTAAATCACCTCAAAAAGAGAGTTTCCTTTTTTTAACTAGGCCATCTTAACTTTCCAGTATTACTCCAATTCACTGTGAATAATACATTCCACTTGGCTTGCAACCAGTGTCCTTTTATTATGAATGATGAGTGTTTGCACTGACATGGTCTAGCGGCTTCTGCTGTCCCTTCCTTTCCTCCTTCCTCATTGGCTTTGCTTGAGGCAAGACATTATTTCATGGGTGATTGACAGGTAGAAATGCCCAAATGTTCCCTCATATATCTCTAGCAATATCACCAGGCAGAGGATTAGAAAAGTTTGCATAAGCCTTCAACACTGGCTTTGGGATAAAAATGCAACAGCTGCAATAGGACATTTGGCTGTGTGTGCGGGCATGTATTCACTCTGCTTTGAAACATACATATTTAAAGCATGCAAATTTCAGAATTAATGCAGCTTCTTTATTCCCCACCCTAAGGAATGCTCAGAGGTTTGCCCTGATGCTTTAATGAATATTTCTAGCAATAACCAAAAAAGAGACTTCCATGCTCATCATCTTCAAGCTAAATGCCCTTGAAAGCCCTGCCTAGAGATAAGGTAAGGTTCAGCAAAGTGCTGAACTAATGTGCCCTCTATCAAATCCATTCTTCAACACAGTTCACATGGACTATGGTTTTCGAAGACCCCATTTGATCATTATGATGTGTTCTGAGGTTTTACACTTCAAAGCATTGTCTCTTGGCCTGTACTTAAGTTGGATCAGGTAGGGCAACTACAAAAAAATGGAAGAGGGAACTTGGGCAAAAAATGCATTCACCACTTTTATAGGAGGTGGATTAGACGATGAGGATCAGAGAGCAACAACCCAGCTCCTGTGGGGCTTGCTCTCCTATCAAAAGGTCAACCTTCTCCCTTCCTGCAGAAACCATGTCTTAGGAGCACGTTCAAATGGTTGAGCACAGAGCACACTGTTCAAAATTTAAAAATTTATTCATACAGTAGGTTATAATTCAGTTGTTGCAATACTCAAATTAAAGAGGAGGCAAGGAGATTGCCCCCTACCTTCGGGGTGCTGACTCCCCTTAACTACTATTCTAAGGGCGCAATCCAGACTAACTACAGGGAGCCCTTGCTCCGGTGTAAGAACAATTTACTCTGGATTGCAATATGAATTTCCCATTGGTTTTCACTAGGTGCTGCCGTAACTACAGGTACACGCAATGTCTCCTATGTGCTCCGTAGTTACTCTGGATTGTAGGGCTAGAAAGACATGGGAGTGTCACAAATTGTTCTAAAGTAGATATAACATCATTGCTCCAAAATGTTGGAAGTGGGGCTTGTACTTTTCACTGATTCCCCCCCCCCCATAAGTTAAATGATTTTGTGATTTGATCTTCAGATGTTTGTTGTAGCCCACAACAGCCTGTGACGGCTCTCAGTCTGAACATCAGACTGTATATTGTGTAAACCTGCTGTCCTAGAAATCTGTAAATGGCAGTACACCTGACTGTCTTAGTAGTTGGATTTTTACATTCCACCATCACTATTGTGCATGAATTGTTTTCAAAATTCTTCAGTAATGACTCTCTGAACAAGTGTTGAGAGCCCAGTTAGTGTAGTGATGTTTGCAGACAATAACAGTTTTCTCTCCATGCAGATCCACACCAGGAATTTCACTAGAGCAGGTCTGGTTAGTCCATCCTGAACCATTGTGATTTATCAACAAGAGTTATTGTTTCTTATCCACAGAGATCTCCAGAATTACCTCCCCATCCAGCATGCAGAAGTAGCCATTTTTTTTGTAATACACAGTGTTGTTTCAGGCATTGCATTGGCATCTGTGGTGCACCCCAGTGATCAAATCCAAATGACAGTCCTATGTCAACAAGACTATCATTTAGCCAATGTCCCTACTACCTAGGGACATTGACACAACTTATCTGTGATCATCATACTGTTGATGCTCTTAGTAGCATGAGCAGGATGAGATATGCTGGGTCACTGTGTCATGGTCCAGCGTGGCAGGCTGGGTTCTCTGCAAAGTTGCAAAGCGTCCATCTACCCTTCCCACTCAATTTTACATTTTTAGGCGTTTTTGGTGTGACCTGGAAGCAAGTGACAATGACATAATCATTTTAGCAACAAATATCTGGGTACAGAGTTTGATGAGGGCATCATAGGCCAAGTGAGCTCAGGAAGCACTAGCCCCGGTCTACTTTGAAATGTTTTTTTATACAAAAATCAAGTCCCCAAACTAGGGGGTTGTAGTTGGGGCAACTCAGGCAAGGTGAGTAAGAAAAAGAAAACCCTCTCTTAGCAAAGGTCTGTCAGTCCTTGATATACACATACCCTGCTGAGTGATCTTGGGTGCCAATAGATACTACATAAATATACCTTCAAGGTGATGAATATAACTGCAGATGCATCATTTTGGTCCTCAAAAATCAGCAAAAACTTAAGACACTTTCCCTGCAGGCATTATGTCAGTTGGAGTCCTTTGAAGTGATGCATTCTTTTGCAGCACTGACTCATGGCTAAGCATTAATTTAAAAACAGGCTGATGTATGACCATTACATTTCAGTAATTTGAGTTTGAAAAGCACAGATAGTCAGAACCAGATAAATCCAGTGCAAAAGAAGAGAAGGAGAGAATAAACCACAAGGAGAGAATTAGCAGTACAGTAGTTTTAAAAATAGGCATCAAGGAATGGAGTGTTTCAAGAAGGGTGGGGAATTCAGAGAGAGAGAGAGAGAGAGAGAGAGAGAGAGAAATACCCTATCTTTAGTCTGTTGGGACAAGTTTATTTATTTGTTTTTGATTTGATTTGTATTCCATCTTTCTCCCTGAAGGGCACCCAATGCAGCTAACAATCAATAAAAACAATCACAATAAAATATAATTTAAACAATAAAATAGAATTTAAAACAATATAAAAAAAATTAAAATAGTAGTAGAACCAGATGAGCAGTAAAAGTAGATTAAAACAAGGATGAAGACAGATATTAAAAAATTACGTGGGCTCCAGCAGGTTCTCACCTACTCTATAGAACCGGTTGTTAATGAAAGATAGGACATATAAAGTTTAAAAATAACCATTTAAAAGTGGTTGTCAGTTGGGCATAGATCTGGTTGTTAATTTCTTTGAATCTCATCACTGGTGGCCTCAAAAGCTTTTTTAAATAAAAAAAAGTCTTTAGGACCCATCGGAAGATTAAAGGAGAGGAGGCTGATCTTAATTCAAAAGGAAGGGAGTTCCATAATGTTGTACTTCTTCAAAGTGAGACAGCACTGCATGGTTTTGGTTCAGGGGTCTCCAAAGCTTATGGCTGGCCACCCCTGCTAACTGAGCAAGAGGCACTCTTTCAAGTGGGTGTTCCTCTTTTATTTAGCAGAGGGAGAGTAATTGGCCCTCCACACCCCAGCAATGTCTGTTCAAGTGGCTTCTGCTGGTGTTCTTTTTTGCATTTTAGATTGTGAGCCCTTTTGGGACAGGGACCTATTAGCTATTAATTAGCTATTATTATTTTTCCATTTTCTTTGTAAACCGCTTTGTGAACTTTTTAGTTGAAAAGCAGTATATAAATACTGTAGATTAGATAGATAGATAGATAGATAGATAGATAGATAGATAGATAGATAGATAGATAGATATCATCTCTCTGACTGTGTTGGGGCTGTAAGAAAAAAAGGAATATGAAATTTGACTAAATTTACATAAATGAATATATTAAAATGGAATTTATGAATTAATTCAAATCAGTTCATACACACTTTCTGAAATACTTTGCTATAGTGCATCTGTGATATCAAGTTGAGTTATAAATATATAAGTTGAATATAAGAAGAGACAACTAACTGCCTGCAGAGACCTATAAGTCATCAATAGAGACTGTGCCCCTCTTTCTGAGTTTCTAGTGGTCTGCTGTCTGTTGTCTTATATGGACAGATCGGGTATGAAGCTCTGCACTTTAGATCTATACAGAAAGCCTTACCAGCACACAAGCCCCAATCCCATAACAGTGTGTTTAACTTCAGGATAAGAATGATGTTGGTGACTCAGGCTGCATTCCTATAACGCAGTTAGGCTGTCCTAAGCCCCAGCACAACTTCTGCGCTGAACTTGGGGTATCACAAAAGTGCTATAAGGCATTTCTGAACCACTCCTGGTGCAGGAGGGTTAGGCCAGTGGATAGATAAGCGCTTGCCTCCCTACATCATTACAGGAATGGGAAGACCAATGGATTGTGCCGGCATAGGTTAGGATTGCACCCTCAGTTCCTTTCCATGTGATTTTTCCTCTCATACAATTCCTAGCTATAGCCTGAATGAGAGTATCAAGCAAGTCAGCCATATGGAAGCCATTACTGCACAAATATGCCATAGTCATGCCTCTCACTTCTAATTGTGCCCAAGTGTTTAATGTCTAAAAACACTGCAATTGTTATTACAGTTTGGATTTTAAAAGGTCTTTAAATTTTCAAGCTGGGTCCCCAGTCGATAAACTCACTGAGATCAACGAGTGCTTTACAACAAAAATGCATTAATTCCACAGATGATGGTGGAAACAATGCTTACATCCTGCAATGCAAGTATATTATTCTGTATGGTGTCTGTCAGACAGCATTATCATCAGGTTTGGTACCACTTGAGAGGAAGGGCTCATTAACAATTTGCAAGCAGCTAAAAAGGTCAAACTAAAGTTGCAACAGAATACTGTATAATATCCACATGTTTGGCTCATAGAGTCACACAGAACATAGAAAGTGATATTATCTCCTATAAAATATGGTTATTTGTGGGAGTGTAAACCAAAGCATCCCTGCATATCAATTTTAAGCAGGTATTTCCTTCCTTATGGTTTAACAAAAATGTAAAGTTTCCTGTTTTAAGAATACATTTGAGGTGAACTTTAGGAGATATGCTGAATAATGCCACTTATGCCACCCACTTATGCATGTAACATAAAGCCAGATCTCTCTCTCTCTCTCTCTCTCTCTCTCTCTCTCTCTCTCTCTCTCTCTCTCTCTCTCTCTCTCTCTCCCTCTCCTCCCTAACACTCTGCCTTCTAGAATTTTCTGGGGTTGTCTCAAATACTCAACCATTATGCTTTGGATTGAACCAGAAAAGAGGTGGCTTTGGCAGGAGCAGAATACTTTGAATCGTAACCAGAGGTGGGCCCAAGCCAGTTTGGGCCGGATCGCCTGAACCAGTTGTTCCCACAACCCTGCCGCTACCGAACCGGTAGCGGAGGGGTGGCAAGAAACCCCAGCGTACCGGTTCGGTACGTTTCCTCCAGCTGGAGGAGATGAGTGCATTTCCTCCAGCTGGAGGAGACGCACAGCGAATGTGCTAACCCCCGGTGCGTGCGCACAGGAGACGCACTGCGTGTGCGCCGGGGGTTGATGCATGCGCAGTGCACCGAGTGGGTGTCTGCCCCAGCCCCGCCCCTGACCCTGTCCCCTGACCCCGGCCCTGCCCCCAACTTCCAGCGAATCAGTTGTTGGGCGAGGCAGGGCCCACCACTGATCGTAACACCTTTCCCTGCTTGATCCACCTTCACAGGTCCATGTGAAACACCAATGATATCTCTGGCACAGGTCCAAGTAGCCATTCTGGAAGAGCAGAGTCTTCTCCAAGGCAAAGGAATGTACAGTTAGCCTTGGAAAGCCTCTGGAGGCTGAAATGCTCCTGTAGGATGCAGAGTAGCAGTGTTGGGGCTACTGCATGACTGTAGTGGTAGGAAAAAGATTGTGGTGAAAATGTCATATCTGCCCCTTGCGGCTGGATCTACTACTATGAAGTATATTGTTGATGTATTGATAACAGAATATGAACATGCGTACTTTTCAAATGTTGAATATGCATGAATATTTTTGGTTTTCAGCACACAAGAGATGTAGAGAAGATGGCATAAAATGAAGAGAGTATAAACAGAAAGAACAGAGTGCTGTTTTTTTCTTTAGCATCAGAAAAATCTCATTTGCAAAAATAGATGGGAGTGGGCTTGGTAGAAACAGTTTCTTCTGTCATTTGCTATTAGTTGCACCTTTTGTACAAAGGAGCAAAGGTCTCCACCATTAAGGGTTCCTCCATGTCCCACTAGTTTCCCCCTTAACAATGAAAAAATAATGCCAAGCCTAACAAGCCAGGCTTCCTGAGAGTCATTCAATACTATGACATGATCTTTCTTCTCTTTTCTAAGCTGAACTGTGTCAGCAGAATATCACCACACAGCTGTATTATGTCACCATTACCACATCTCATCACCTTACATCAGCACTTGCTGGTATCTCTGCCATCAAATGCTGAGCTGTAATATTTTAATGCATTTCCCTTTCTCCTGGAGAAAGATAACAAAAGGTCATTCTTATATGATATGCTATAGGATATACATGTAACAATGCCAGAATGCTTCCATTACAGAAAATTAATTATTGGGTGCCCTTTAAAAATGTCCTTTTATTTCACTGACTTTATATTGAACGATTCACCATTGTCCCATATGATGAAATATCGAGTATATCCTATCTATGGGCTCAGTCTTATTCAGCTTTCCAGCGCTGATGTAGCCAGCCAGGCCTATAGGTGCTGCAGTGGGAGAGTAGTCATGGAGGCCTTCTAAAGCTAAAGGAACAATGTTCTCTGACCTGGGAGATACATTGTGGCGACAATGGTACTGGAAAATTGATCAGGATTGGGCCACCCACAACAGGATTGCCACACACTTTTTGGTGATGGTGGGTCAAAAATAGCCTCGTGTTAACTTGGTTAACATGTCACCATCATCATCAGCCAATTTATGAGATTGGGACAATGTACCACTGTTATAAATTAGAGTTACAACCATTAGTTATTTCATTTTCTCTGTAAACCAATTTGTGAACTTAAAGTGGTATATAAATACTATTGTTGATACTACTGCAGCTGCTGTTGCAAATGTTAGGGATGGATCATTTGTACATCGTGCTAAGTGACACAATACAGAGCAATGCCAACCCTAGGTTGTTTTGGATGGGGAGTGAAAACCCTTCACTGGACTACCATTGACTCCTTGCCCAGCACTATCACACTGGATGCAACCAGTATCACCAGTAGTAAAAGGTCAGCATGATTTCAGATGCCACTGCTGCTGTAAAAAGCAATAGGCCCAAAATGTATTAATTCTAGATTAACTCAGGGAGCAATCTTAACCAATTTAGACTGGTACTACTCATCCGTCTTTGCGCACTGACCTAACCGCAGGAGTGTCAAAGGAGTACCTTATGGCACTTTTGTGTGACCTCCCCCCAGGACAGTCTTATGCCAGGACTTATGCTGGCCTAACTGGAGTTAGGCCAGCATAAGTCCTTGTAACCACAAGCTGTAATCCTATTCACACTTTCCTGGGAGTGAGATCCATTGTTTATAATGGGACAGATAGCACAATCCTAACCATGTCTACTCAAAAGTAAGTCCCATTGTGTTCAATGGGTCTTCCTCCCAGGAAAGTGTCTTTAGGATTGCAGCCTTATTCTGAGTAGATAGGCATAGGATTAGGCTTTCATGTTATAACCTGCCTCTCTACTATTGCTAGTAAAAACCTCAAGATTCAGTTTTTGTGTGTCTACATTGTATTGTTGCTGGCTTTTCTTCCACAGAAGTCATGTGTGAAGTCCTGGCTCCTGCAAAAAGGATGGCCTATATTTGGAGTGAGTGCCAAAAAGATGAGCCACACTGTTAAGGAAAGCATACTTGTAAACTTGTTTATTTATAACATTGATGCTCTATTTATATGCTTATCTAATTAAGCTGAATTCTTTAAAGCTTTATTCAGATTTTATACTGGTTTATACAGATTTTTATTTTGTAATGACCTAAGGTTAAGCAAATAAATAAATAAACTTCAAACTAAACTTATTGTTATGTTGGAGCAAGGACTCCCTATAGTTACTCTGGATTGCACCCTTAGACTCCCAAATTAAGGCTCATGCCCACCCCTCAATACAAACATTGAATCTGCTCCTGGTTGGAGCCAAAAGAAGTGGCAGCAGCACAATTTTGAGTCTCAATCCTAAACAAGTCAGGTTTTTTCTGTGTTTTAATTACAGGAATTATTGATGCACTAAAAAACTGTGATTTTCATGTGTGATTTAGCCATCATTAGCTAATAATAACACTAGAAGTGTTACCTTGCACCAGAAATAGTATAATTTTGCATCTCTATCCTATGAACAGTCTTAACTAGCATTTCATGCATAGACTTCTTAAGAGCTGTGAGATACACAATCAAAGCATTTGCCACACATGCTTGTTTTTATGGAGCTATCTGTGTATAGATCCCATCCTGCAGGTTGATTTACACTTCACAACCTATAAATTCAGGTTCTCAAATAGAGGTTCATACCATTATCAATGTGCTTAAATTGTAATGTCTATCCGCACCTGAAATAAACAATTTTTTAAATAATTTTTTATATTCTTGAAGGTAAAATTATATACCATTAACAGAACTATTTCAAAACACTCAACTGAGCCATTATTATTGAAGTAGTAACAGATTTATCGGCAACTTCCAGAAAGACATGTGAGTGATTCACATCAGTGTTTATCAAGAAATCACAGCTCTCCCCTGGAGAGAGGCAGGCAAATCATTACTTTCCACATTACTCAGCAGCATTTAAAAAGGATGTGTGAAGCACTTGTGTATTGTCTTTCAGATGCTTGGAGGTAATCACTGCTTGGAGGGTAAGGGAAATCCTTACCTGATGAGGGAAAACATGGGATCATCTGGGGCCTTTTCTTGGTTTTCAGAGTTCATTGAATACAGGACATCTATGCTGGGGAGAATGGTGGAGAGGGATCTTTACATATAGGGTACCACATGTACACAGGGACCTTTGCATATAGGGTACCACATGTCACATATAGGGATATGGACTTTTGTACTTTTGTAGGGATCCAGGCCTATGTATTCTGTTGGTGTGCAAAATGAAAAGTTGCATGTTATTTCATACTATATAAACAGATGCATTTATTATAAGCAAATTATTATTATATTGTACAGATATACACCAGTATAGATACTTGGCATCAGTGGTGTACATAGGGAGGGTGCAGGGGGTGCAGTTGCACCTGGCTACAAGCTTTAGGGGGGCTACCAGCTGAGCTTCTGCAATCCTGTTTGGCACCCATTAAGACTGGGCTGCCCATGACATATCTATTCAATTTACCTTGAAGTACACATAGGAGTAAAAAGGGTACCTATTTCTTTCTTCCTAGGCTCAGTATGGAGTCAGTATACCCACAATTATCTTTGTTCCAGGAAAACAACTTAGGATATAACCTATTGTGTGTTACAGTATTTTACACATCCTATAAATAAGAGAAAAGACCTGTAAATCTTCATCTTTTCAAAAAAATAATTAAGTTGTGCATTCGCACAACTGCAATATTAGAAATGTTGGCAAATGTTTTAATTACTGCAACACTGATTATTGTCTTCCAAAGACTTGAGGTCGTCCTCGAATTTTCACTGTCAGCAAAGATAAGAAATTTTCATCAGCCTACATCAGTTAAGGTTTCACCCTTGGCTTACTTTTACTTTCAACCCTGTTATCATTCCTTAACATTTTGCACTACAGGGGGCGAAATCATTCATGCAGTTTTAATTTATGGCAATTTAAGCTGTGTCAGAAAGTTAATCACTTAGGAATAATGCATGTGTATATTACAGGGCTTAATCAAGTGTCTTCCAATGCCTCCTTTGGTTCTGCCTTTCTGTTTATCACACTCTCTGAATTAAAGGGATGTTGACTGCACTCGCCTCAACAATGCCTCTATCTCGTACATCATATAATGCATTTTTTCCCCTCAAGTATCATCCTCTTTCATCTAAACCTTTTCTTCTAGAACCACTCGTCCCAAGAATATGGAGCAATGCAGATTAAAAATATGAATTACCTTTAAGATTAGAATTTAGAGTTATGTTTTGAAACTATATAGGAATTTAACCCCCAAATCCAGAGTAACTATGGGAGCACGTAAGCGACATTACATGCACCCGTAGTTACTGCACCATGTAGTGAAAATCTATGGGAAATTCATCTTGGAATCCAGAGTAAATTGTTCTTACACCGGAGCAAGGACTCCCCATAGTTACTCTGGATTTTGCACTAAATTAGTGAAAAATGGGGTATGTATAAATAATAATACCCTCAGGTTTATATAATTGAAAAATTAATTTAATGAGGATGTGATGAAATGATAATATCATTATCATCTTCTAAAATCATCTTCTGCCCTAAATAGGGCAGTCTAGGCAGCTCTAGTAAATATTGGTGTTCTTCCCAAGAAGAAAAACCATAGACTGTTCAAGAAAAGGCACATTGATTTCTTTGGGAACACTGAAATTTTTCATGGACAGGGAGGTGGCACATGCCATGAAGTTGCTTACATCAACTACCTTGTCTCCACCACCCCTCTACAGGTGAAAAAAATGATAGAAGTCAGTAAAAAGAGTCTTTTTTTAAAAAAAAAAGGCATCCTTTTTCATTTGTGCTTCATCCATAAGAATGGCCTTTCCTGTCAAGTGATTGGCAGTTCCAAAAAAGAATCTGCCTAGAAGTCTGATTATAAAGTGTTTGATTTATAATTTCTACCAGTTGTGTTTGCTGAGCAAGGACTGTCATGTCAGCATTTCATTCTCTTCTCCTTTGATGTTGAAGACAGCAACTCATATCTTGCTGCAGTGACAGAGCAGTCAGCTCCTAGCTGTGAACACAAAGATTAAGTGGTCAGGAAAGTCAATTGCTTGGAAAAAAAATTAAGGACAAAGGAGATAAAAAATGGTTGTTGGCTTTGAGCTGTTGACTTGTCCCATATAGTGTAAGTGAACAATGTGAAATTCCAACATGCATAAGCGCATCATGTTGCTGAAGCAAATAAGAAATTGAATTTCAGATTCTTCTAAAGAAGATCTTTCAGAGGAATCTTTAGGGTTTGCATTACATGGTTTGGAGGCATTACCTTCTAGGCAGCAGGTGGGGCAATGTTCTGAGTGCTGGGCACGGTGATGCACCATTGTCCTGCCTCACTGGTTTTTCAGCTATAACTTTTGATAGAATATCGATATTTCAGCAGTTTGTTTCATTGCCTTCCCCATGAAATGACACACCTAAAAATGTAAGGGCTGCCTTGGGTGTCCTCCAGGGAGAAAGGCAGAGCACAAATCTAGTTGAAAAATTATTGAGACCACTGGGTGTCTTCTCTTCACACATTACATTTTGATATGCCCCTGTATGGTACAGAAAGAGGAAAAATGAATCTTTCAAGAGAAAGGTGCCACTTTCTACAACAAATCTCCATTGTTCATTTGTCCAGTTGCTCAAGGGCTAATAAAATACATTTAAATCAAGAAAAACATTAGCATCATTTTAGACATTTTATTTTTCCTATTGGAACTGCAGGTTGAGTAGGAACAGCAAGGGAAAAATCAGAGAGGTCAGAACGATCTCTTAGGATAGTCTTGTCTCATATTGTAATTTTTGCCATAAAGGCAAATTTCATTTGGCATCAATCATTTCATTGAATGGTAGATGATTTTTCAGCCAAATCTAGAGGAGATATATTTGTGTTCAAGTAGCAAAGAAGTCGGGGATGGGAGACATGGGCAAGGAGGGTGGAATGTAGTTTGGAAGAGACCTCCTTTGCTTTATTCTAAACCTCTTCCCAAACCAGGCAGTCTCTTATGGGACTGCCTGGACTTCTGCCTGCTAAATAGCTCAGGGGTCTCCAAACCTTTAACTGCGGTCTCCTGGACCTTTAACAAGTGTGTAGAAGAAGGAATTTCAGCTTGCAAGATGAGAAGCTGCACCTGCAGAAATTCTCTCCTTTAAAGGTCCAGGAGCCCTGAAGCAAAAAGTTTGGAGACTCCTGAAATAGCTGGTAGCCCCATATGGTAAGCTGGGATAAGAGGGGAAATACCCCCTTGCTGCAGAGTATCCTCCAGCCACCTCCTAACATGCACTGATTGCACATAGCATAGGTTAAGACTCCGCTGCAAGTAGTACTTGGAAAGACTGTACAATTAGCACAGTTGTTTTATTTGCACTGAATTTGGCTTTCTATTTTGCCAAAGCTGAATTAGGAAGTCACTTGTTGTAAATTAATCTTTTCATACAGTCAACAGCCTGACGAACAGATATAGGTAAAATCAGAGGCTGGCATTCTCATGCTCCAATAAAAACAAACCTGTACATTCCTTATATTTGAAGTATTTATTATTTGGGACCAAATAAAAATTCTTATCTAAAGTGAACCTGAATTTATAGCTAGGTTTAAGCCTAACTTTTTAACAGAGAAACAAACCTATATCTTTCTGTTTAAGAATCAGAATGTTGAAATAAGAATGACAGCACTGCATTTCCCCCTTCCAGCAATACATTTTTCACTTTTCTTCCAAATGGTGTGCTTATATAATGAAGTGACATTTAATCTTTTCCCTAGTTAACATTTCAGCCCTTTTGCACCACACTTATGGAGCTGTAAAAATTGCTTATATTAACAAGAGTCGGGCATTCTATATCAAGTGACAGTCTTGGATAGTTTCTTCGTATCGAGCACAATTCTAACCATGTCTACTCAAAAGTACGTTCCATTGTGTTCAATGGGTAAAACTCCCAGGACAGTTTCTTTAGGATTGCAGCCATCTTCTTCCAGACCTCATCCCAGATTTCTGTTAATTGTATTTCATGTTAGATGTTAGTAAATAATATGAATGATACTTTATGACATAGGTTCCCAATTTGGGGGGTGATGATACCCAAACCAGAAAGCTCTCTCTGTGCCCCTTTAAGGGGCATAGCAGTTGTGAAGTCAGTGATGCGATTGCCAGGATCATGCACCTGTCAGAGATGAAAGGTTTGGAGAGCTTGAAATGGTTATGGAGCGTTTGGGAACCTATATCTTTTTAAGAAATTGGGTTACTAACCCAATTGGGAATAATACTTTGAGAGGATTTGGATCATGAATATAACCAGGAAAAATGTGTTTTGAAGCCCCAAGGAAAATGCAGCACAATCCAAACTTGCACTGGAACAGGCAAACCAACATACCTGCACTGCGTGCAGCACAAGCATTGGGGCTGCTGCCATGCTACTGTGGAAAAGGGAGCCCCAATGGGTTTACTCAGACTTAGGACACCTCTAGAGATGGGCCTGTGTAGCCAGGAGGAGGCAGAGGCTGCATTGCACTAGCCGGGAACCCTGCCCCACCCCTTGCTCATCCTCTATTACCCCAGAACGCCCACCTCTCACCTCCTCCTCCTTGCTTTCCCCTCACCCTGCCTAGAACCTGCAGGGGCCTAGAAAGGCCAGCACAAGTCTCCCCTTCTTCCAGTGCTGACCTAACTCCCCTGACCACGGCACAGACATTCCTTAAAGACGTTACTTACATTTTTTAACACTTTAGATTGGCGCAAGGGACTTGCGCTGACCCAAGAAGGTTAGAATTACCCCCTGAGGGACTTAAATTGTTAATGGTTGGGGCATCTGCAGGACTGTCCTCCCCCCACCTATGCTTCTGGACTGGGTTATTTCAGACATCCAAACACTCCATTTCAATACCAAATATGAAGACACTGGCAATGTGTGATATTATAGGTAAAGATAATTACAGTCTTTTTACAAGTCTTGTAAAGACAAGTTACAGTCAATAAACATGGAGGACTCTTGAACTTTAACCTGCTTATTATTGTGCAGCAGCCCATCTGTGAATGTGATTAAAAAGATGTAGATTGCACTCTTGAGGTTAATTTAAATATATGGCAATACTTCTGAACTTCTTCAGTGTAGTCAACCGAAGCTGCAATTCTAATTTCCAGTTAGGCCAGCATAAACCCTGGCTTAGGTCCTGTGCTGACATGGGGGTGTCACAAAAGTGTTATAAAGCACTTCTGCCTCACCCATGGGGAGTTAGATCCTTGAGTGAGCGAGAGACAAATATCCCCAATACGTGTACCACCTGTACCACCTGTA
This sequence comes from Cryptoblepharus egeriae, assembly GCA_030015325.1. Lineage (NCBI taxonomy): Eukaryota > Metazoa > Chordata > Lepidosauria > Squamata > Scincidae > Cryptoblepharus > Cryptoblepharus egeriae. The sequence continues at coordinate 83,661,182 of JAREYC010000002.1, read as the reverse complement.
CCACCTGACATGTTGGCCCAGATATGAGCAGATATGAGCATGGGCATACACCGACCTCCCCACACTGTAGCAATCTCTGCTGTTATCATGTTCAAAACAAACTGATATTGTGGGTTAATAAGCTGTGCTAATCCTTTGCTATGTAACTTTAATGTGTTTCAGTGGCCTTCCAAGTGGATTGTGTACATTTTAACTGGTGCCATTTGACTGGTTCCATTTAATAGGTTTCACTGTGTACACTTGATTGGTTCATCTTAGGATGCAATCTTGGGAGCAGGTGGGCAGGTAGCAGGAGGCATGGTAAGGATCCACAATTATGCTAGATCCTAGTGCTGTTCCTGTGCAGCATGGATCAGCTCAAAGCTGCGCCATTCTGTTCATATCTGGGCCATCATGTCAGGTGGTACAGATCCAAGTACAAGTATTGGGGGTATTTGGCTCTTGCTCGCTCAAGGTAAGAGAAGTTTCTCCTTACCTCTGGCTGAGCTACAGTCAACCCTTTGTCACTAGGGCAAAATCCAGAGTAACTATGGGGAGTCCTTGCTCCGGTGTAAGAGCAACTTACTCTGGATTGCAGTATGAATTTCCCATAGGTTTTCACTAGGTGGTGCAGTAATACAGGTGCACATAAGGTCTCTTACATGCTACCACAGTTACTCTGGATTTCGGGGTAAGGCTATGAGCAAAAAATTTTTTACTCTCAATAGTAAAATTAAGTGTTTTCCTGGCTCACACTGCAAAGTTCTGCTACTCCAAGTTTTTGACAAGCCTTTTTCCTGAAAAACTTGTGTTATCCCAGCCTTTGCCCTTCTTTAATTATGTGTTCCAGTGAGATGTTAGGGAATGGCATTGGTTCAAGAGATGCAGTGCAATCCAGCTTCCCTTTTAGGAGACATTTTGGCTTGAGTGTAGTTGCTGTAAATAACACAAAGAAAGGGTCAACTTGGGCTCAGTCACCATGTAGGCCATACGACTCTCTAAGGTAGTAGCTCAGGGAGAAGAATTAGTCAGGCCTAAGTAATAGGAAGGGTTCTATAATTCACCCCCAGATTTAAATTTGCCCCATTATGTGTTGATTTAAGTGAAATCTTGAATTATATTTTTAAGCAATTGTATGTGTAACCTTTCTAAGCAAAAACCAAATCAATATGTCATCAGGCCTAAGAGATTCTGAGGAATCTGTGAAAACAGATTACTCTTTTCACCCCCTTTAGGGGTCAGATTTTTAAAAATCCCTTCTATACATCCTGGAAGGTCTTTACATCTTGGAAGGAATATGCTTCCTGAATTTTATGTTTTCCAGGGATTTGGGCTCGGCATTGATGAGCCAGTCAAAAGGTAGTTGTTAATGTAGTCACTGAAAGATAAAATATTATTTAAAACACTGAGTGCTGTTTTGGCTGATTAATTCACATATTGGGCTGAGATCAATGCAAATTAATCCACTTTGCACCAGGAATGTGTTTGCGTCTGCTCTTTATTTTGCATCAGGGAAGGAAGAGGGCTGATAAAGAATGGATGAATAGGCAGAACAAATAATTTGTTATACAACTTCTTCTTAGCAGCAGAGTGTAATTAATTTAGACAAGTTATATCAAGTGTCTTGATAGATGTATGAAAATTCCATTAAAGTAATGAAGTTTTCATTAACCTCCCCTCTAAAGTGGAAACTGAATTGGACAAAGGCTGCAATCCTAAAGACACTTTCCTGGGAGTAAGACCCATTGAATACAATGTGGCTTACTTTTGAGTAGACATGGTTAGGATTGTGCTCATAGCCAACCATTTCATCTTCCGCTGGACTACAGTTGCTTTGTTTCTGTGTGCAAGTCATTCTGACATGCTTAGGTAGATAAACTTTATGCATCAACCAGGCATTGCCAAGAAATAACCAGTAATGATTTCTGGTTCATGTTTTCCAAATTGCTGCAATCCTAAAAAAAATTCTGCTGGTTCAATCAGAGATCACGTGCTCCACATATTTATTTGTTAAGATATTGCTATCCCATCTTTCTCAATAGACTCAAGGTGTTTTACATAGGCTGAAAAGAAATCAGTTTTTCAATGAGATTTTTACAAGCTTCATTCTATGAGAAAATTTCATGAAACCTCCATTAATCTGGAGGTTTTCTTTCATAGTGCAATTGTCATCCTGGCTTCTGCCTCAGGCAATTTCCAAGCTTCTTTCTGGTAACTGCAAACAAGATTCAGACCAGTCTCCCAAAGATGTTATCTGTTTCTTTTTTTCAGCTAACTTCTCCACATTCTACGCATCCATATAATTATACCAGCTGCCTCCCAGTTTCCCCATCTAGGCAGCAATCCTGCTTAGCTTTTTCAGGCATGACATCAACTCAAACTCCAAACTACACTTCTGATAAATCTTTTGTAAGTGCTGTTTGTAATGCAGACCCAGTCTTAGGGGCTGTCTAGCCTGACACTTAAGAGTTTTGCAGTGGGCCCACCTCCCACAATGCCACCCACTCATTGGACAAACTCCAGAAATGAGTGTGAAGGCAATGGCAACCTGTGTGAAGCATGACACTCAAAAGTAGATGACAGTGGTGTTGTAATGTCACCACCAAGTGCTTGGGGGTTGGTGGGCATTTTCAGCCAGTAGGACCCATGGGCAGGTGGACTGTATACATACAACAACTCTCTGCCTACTAAACCCGGTTCTCTTAAACATTTTCATCAATGACGTGGAGGAAGGGATACGGGGGAGCATGATCAAATTTGTAGATGACACCAAGCTGGGAGGAGTAGCAAACACATCAGAAGACAGGAGAAAACTCCAGGGTGATCTGGATAAACTGAAATACTGGGCTGTAACAAACAGAATGAATTTCAACAGGGAGAAGTGCAAGGTTCTGCACTTAGGCAACAGAAACCAAAAACACAGGAATAAATTGGGGGATACTTGGCTTGGCAGCACAACATGTGACTGGGATCTTGGAGTCTCCATGGATCACAAGCTGAACATGAGTCAGCAGTGTGATGTGTCTGCAAAGAAGGCAAATGCCATTTTAGGCTGCATTAAGAGGACTGTAGCTTCCAAGTCACAAGAAGTTCTAGTTCCTCTTTATTCTTCATTGTTTAGACCTCACCTGGAGTACTGTGTTCAGTACTGTGTTCACTTTAAGAAAGATGCAGCCAAACTGGAGCAAGTCCAGAGGAGAGCAACAAGAATGATCAGTGGGATGGAAGGGAAGCCTTACGAGGAAAGGTTGGGATGTTCAGCCTGGTTGGGATGTTCAGCCTGGAGAAGAGGAGGCTGAGGGGAGACATGATTGCCCTCTTCAGATACCTGAAGGGCTGTCATATGGAGGAAGGGGCTCATTTGTTCAGAGCTCCCTCTGAAAGTAGAACTAGAACCAATGGGTACAAACTGCAAGATAGGAGATTCTGGTTGGATATCTGGAAAAAATTTCCTGATGGTGAAGGCAGTTTGGCAGTGGAACAGATTGCCAAGGGAGGTGGTGGACTCTCCCTCACTGGGGATCTTCAAGCAGAGGCTCGATGAGCACCTGTTGCGGATGCTCTCGGGGGATTTCCTGCTGCAGGCAGGGGGTTGGACTAGATGATCTACTAGGTCCCTTTCAACTCTAGGATTCTATGATTGAAACTCTGAAATTTCAGCATGAATAGGTTGAGGGTAGGCTCCCGCGGGATCTAAGGTGTTCCAGCACTCTCCTCAGCTGCTGCATCCCGCCCGACTGTCGACTACCCGCCTTTTTCCTCCTTTTAAACCCCTCTTCCATGACCTCAACCTCCCCTTCCTTTATTCCTCTTCCAGGGCAGGTGTGACACCCCTCCTTTCAATGCCAGCCCCACCGTAATTCCTCGGGTGGGTCTGAACCTCCCTCTTCCCCAGTTCCTCAAGTCCACTATTTCGTGCAGAAACCACACTTTTACAGAGTCAGGAAAGTCTTTGATGTCCAAAGGAGGATTGGGGGTCCGGTGGTGGACGTAGATGCTTTCGGCTGTATAATTCCCCAGGCAGTCCATATTAATTTGAGACCAGTCCAGCTCACAGTGTGGGGAGGCCGGCACATGCTCATCCTCACTCCACAGGCATGTTCCAGTCTCCACACACCACCATAAGTTATGACAGCCTAAATTCTTTAGGATTTTATCCTAAGTTACCCAGCTCATTTATGTGCTTAAAATGAAGCATGTTTCCTTTTTTCTGATGTAGCAAGACTTCCAGCTCACTTCTGACTTAAATGCTGTTATTGGCACATGGCCTGCTGTGAAGCTACACTCCAGCTGGAATTTATTTTCCTGATGCTTTCTCCACTTGACCTGAATGGGATTTATTGATTTTTTTTTAGAATGGGGGAAAAAGACAATTCACATCAGCAACAACAGCATGAAATTCTAACCATCTCTGGGAGAGAAATATTCATAGCCAAAGTCACTTGTATTTACACTTTTCTAAAGTTTTGCAAGCCTCATGAAAGTTATCAGTAGGAACCTGATAGTGACAATATTGAGGAGAATATCATTGTTTTTATTAATAATAAATATTATGGGTAGTAACAGATTATATAGTCCCCGTAATGGCCAGGTTTCATCATCCTAATTAATATGCTCAGTACCAACTTTGTTTTATTGAGTATAGATTTATGGCCCAATCCTATCCAGACCTTACTCTAATAGATCTTATGATTTGCTACCATAAATCAAATGTCCAAAGACCAGACCTCAGCTGCTTACATCAATCCTTACTTCTGTTCCCTTGCCATCACCAGCCAGATTTGGCTGACTTAACTAAGGCAGTGGTATTTGGGCTTTTCAGCCCTAGTACTTCTTTCAAACTTAAAAATCTGTCCAGGACCCCCTGTCAAACTTACTTTAATGTTTACTCAGAAATAAATTTTAAAGTAAATATATAAATTGTCTTCAATGAGACTTACTATGAAAAAACCCAGTGAAAGATTCCAAGATGGTGTTACCCACCCACTCACAATCGCCCTGACCTGAGGTTGGAACCCTCCTGATCCCCACTTTGAACACCACTGGACGACGGGAACCAAACCCAATTTGGTCTATCAGGGATAGGCATAAAACAAAAATCCTCCAAAGCCAATCAAGGGTGACTTAAATTCCCACCTGTCACCAAAGGCAAGTAATTAGTCTCTGCACAATGAATGGGAGAATGGAACATGAGACACACTGATGAATGAAGAGGGTGAACATCAACAAGAACCACCAAGCCCTGCCCCGGTGTACAAATCATCCAATAGGGAACTACAACTGGCTATCTAGTTTTGCAAGAATGGTGGACCAGGACAAAAGTTCTCCCACCACCAAGAAAGGCGAGACACAATTTTCCCAATGGGAGCTTCACCCTTGGGGCTAATTGAAGTTTCAGAGGCAATTTTATCAGAGATGTCCATCAACTTTCATCTCAGGTGGTATAAGGGGAAAGTGTTAAATACCTCCTTTGCATGCCATAGTACCAATCATGAGTAAATCCCTGCCAGTGCTTTTTAATTAAAAACAAAAAAAATCAAGTACTTGTATCTTGTGTCTTGATCTTTGATTTTTACTTCTTCAAGAGTGGTAGCACCAAGTTGTATGTCTATGTAGCTGTAATTTCAGAGCCACAATGAACCCATTTCCTCTCCTTTTGTTTAATAGAGCAAGAATGTCACAGATTATATTTTAAATGGATTTGAGGTGATGGGCAGAACCCAACCTGGCCACAACTGAAATTTCATGATGAGTGACACTCAGTGAACCAGTGTCACTAAGGCCAATTGTTAAGTGCCAGCTCATTAGCTCTAATTCACACTAGAGATTGAATACATTGACAAATCCTCTAAGAGCACAATCCTAACCATGTCTACTTAAAAGTAAGCCCCTTTGTTTCAATGGGTCTTACTCCCGGGAAAGTGTCTTTAGGATTGCAGCCATAGTCAAATAGAAATGTTCACCACCACACCTTTGGTTAGAGAAACCAAAGCTAGATGTGATAATGATTGCTATAACATGCTTAATTCAAAGAAGTCTCATCCCCAGCGACACATCTGCTGTGTAAATAGCTGGAGAATTGCAGCCTACAGTGATGCATATGAAGTTAGTTTCGACTCTGTGCTAGGATCTAGGCCAGCCAATAATTTATGGAATGGGAAACCGATTTTATTTTATTTTACTGGTTCAGCAATCATTCTGCCATTGAAAGGAACTGAAGCCATTTGTTGGAGAGAGACAAGAAATGGATGCAGAATAATTTGCTAGTAGCAAAAATATTTTTAGTCCTCAGTCCTATACCCTGTCATTTGCACAGGTGTTATAGAGTCAAAGAGGTACTCATTGCATCTTATTGGGGGGGAGGAGAGCAGAGAATGCATAAGAGCACATAAAGTGGCATCAGGGGAGGGAATTGGTTCGGTCTTGAGTGGGATGGCTCTCACAAGCAAGTGTATGCACTAGATCCCTATCCCTACTTTTTCAGCTCATCGTGCCCCTGCCTCTTCTCAGACTCACACCTGCAAAAGTGTTGGTATATGTCAGAGGAGACCCACTGGTGATAACTTGGTATATGTAGGAGGGGACTCACTGGTGCAGGCCACTTGATCTGACTCTCACCAATACACAAAGCACAAACTCCATCAATGCAACTGTATGGCAGAAGATGGTAGAAGATTGGGCTGGTAGGTAACCATATGCCTTCTTTTTCTAAGACATATCCTTTGATTAGCTGTGTGTCCTGCAGTAAATTACCACTTCATGTAATAGTTTTACATTTAATAATGTTTAATTTAATAATATGTTACATTTAATATTGTTTAATTTAATGTTTAATTTAATAGTGTTTAAATTTACCACATAAAAGCAATATGCGTGTTTATAGCCTTTATTTTGTCATGTCCTACATTTTTCATGGATGTCCTATATTTGCAGCTGCAGGTGGGCGGAGCGAGGGACGGGGCGAGGGGCGGGCCCCAGCCCTGGTGCACTGAGCATGCACCAACCCCTGGCACGTGAGCAGTGCGCCTTGTCCTCCCGGTGTGCCAAACCAGCACACTGGGTTTTCGGATCAGTAGCAGCGGGGATTTGGGGACAAGCAGTTCAGGCGATCTGGCCCGAACCAGCTTGGGCCCACCTGTGGTTATCTGTAAGCAAGTATGATCCTGCTTAGCTGTGGGAAAACATTTGTCTCATACTCCACAACACCTTCATATTGAGATTGGGATTGCACAAGTTACTAACTTGGCATCCATCAGACTATGGATTGTGCTGTGGAGACTATGGAGACTATGGTATTGTGCTTGATCATGCATGCGAAGCATGAAGGCCTGGGTAGATTGTTATGGAGGATAAGCTGTTACCCAAGCAGCAAATCCCCCTCTCCATGCCACTGAATTAGTCCAATGGAACAGCAGAGCCGATACAATTGGTTCCAGCTGCATCACAGAGCTGGGCTAAGGACAGGAGCTCACCCTGTCTTGTGGGGATCCAGCTCTCGAACCCTGGCCTTCTGGTTAACAAGCACAGTGGTGACTTTTATGGAAGAGTGATAAAGGACTTTTTCAAAATGGCAAATGTTACAATTGTCTATTTGGACCAATTGTTGCAGAAAGGTATTCCTCTAAATATCACCATATTGTTACTATACTTTTAGCTTAGCAACCCTACAACTGATTCAAACAATCTAACAGGAGAATAAGACATGGCTTAGCAAAAAGAAGCTTAATCCAGCTTAGGTTTCCAAAGAGGCATCCAAACTACATTCACAATGGGGGAGGATTTCATTGGAGAAATCACCTAATAAATATTCCACAGAGAGGACAGATTTCTTAAGCTGAACCAAGGATCATTTGGGCTGCCTGCATTGCCATTGATCAATATTTAAAGAACTCTCCTAAATAATTTAAAGTATTGCCTCATTAGATAGATGAAGAAATGGCTGGTATAAATTGAGTACAAAATATGATTTCTGGGATTCAAACATACACTTACATCTTTTCATATCAAGCTTTCAGCTGCCTGAGATCCTCCTCCATATCTTGATTTTATGATTTAAAATCATTTCAGCTACAGTTTGCCTATTTCAATTACAGAATTTCTGGAAAACAAAACAAAATACAGAGGTTTTAAAAAATAATACCTTAAATAAAAATATGTGTAAAATGCAGTAATTAACCAGAAGCCTTAGAAGAAGTCATAAACCAGTGCTTGTTTTAATAGTTTTAGTAGCTCTGTTTGATCTAAGGAGAAATTTTCATATCAGTAATATCACCAATGAGAAGATCCTACCCCTGAAACTCATAAATACAATTTCTATTGGGGATTGGACAGGTGACAGGGCATAAAAGCATATTTGCAAAGTCAGGTATGGACCTAGGCAATGTGGTCCCATAAGGTTAAAGGCTGCAAGTGCCTGCAAGTGACCTTGGAAAATAAATAAAGTTTGTGATTTCTACGCAGTTGTATTAGTTGTACAATCAGGCAGAGATATTTAAAGGTGCAAGCAAAAACTGATCTTACATACATGTATTTTCACAGTATTATGTGACAGATGGTTCCACGGTATGGAAGTCAAGCAAATATTCACTGTAAAAGAACTGTAGGATCTTTGCTTCTTTGAATTCCCCATCAAATAATCTTACAGCTAATTCATGGCACCTCCCTGACAACAACAGTCCCAAACATATGGCACAACACACTGGGGAAGTAGCCCATTAGTCTCAGGCTGCTTCCTATGCACTTTTATGGGATTATTCCTTTCCATAACTTTTTCCTTCTGTTTTTGAAGTTGTAGAATTTTTCCCATATGTACAGAATGTTCTGAAATACTTTCTGTCTGCTTGTTCAAGATAAAAAACAAATCAAACTCATAACAGTCCCGAAACTTCCATTTTCTTCTTTCAGTGAGTAGTACATTTTGTCTCACCAAGATTGCAGCAGAATTTTCATTATGATATAGACTAAAGGAAAAGGCCAATTGAGACTCTCAGCAATTCCCCTGAATGTCTGGAATAAAGAAAAGGCTCCTCATATGTAAGAAAATGGCAGTAAGAACCATAACTGAAAATAAAAACAGATGGAAAATATGTGCCAGGTTATTGTTTGGGCTGTGACAAGGGGACTTCAAATCCACTTGCTCCAGCTGAGTTGAGCAGCCCAATCCTAAACATCTCAGCATCCAGGGCTGCAGGGCACCAAAATGGCAACCAATCCATCCTGTGGATACTGAGGCTATCACTGGGTATCCTACACTTGCAGAAATTACCTGTTGTTGTGGGAGTAAAATTTCAAGGATATTTGTGGGCCCTGGGCAAGGCTAGACCCTGGTGGGCACTGCTGGGCACTGGCACCAGGAGGCAGGTAACAGCAGGTACTAGGCACTGCTGGCCACCAATAGGCACCAGGTATTGTAGAGTACCAGGGAATTGGTGGGTACTGGGCATTCCTACCAGGCACTGGGCACCACTCGGCAGTGAGTACAACGGGCACCAGTGGGCAGCAGGCACCAGCAGGCAGCAGGGATCACCAGGCACAAGAGAGCAGCAGCCACCAGTGGGCATTAGGCATCTCTACCTAGCACTGGGCATTCCTGCTGGGCACCAAGCACCATCAGGCAGCAGGCACCAATGGGTGGACAATATCGGGCAGCAGGCACTACTAGGCACCAAGTCAGTTCTTAGTGGATCTTTACATCACAAAAGGAATACACTCCCCAATTTTCATGCTTCCAGGTCCATGGGTTTAGGCCGGGTATTGATGAGTCAGCGATTCTTCAATATTAAGCAAAGGGACAAAACCACACTGCACCCCTTTTCAGAACCTTAGGGTAAAATTCTAGAAACTGGTTCTTAGTGGGTGCCTACATCACAGAAGGAATTCCCTCCCCAAATTTCAGGTCCAGTGGTTTTGGCTGGGCATTGATGAATAAGTCAGTGAGTCAGTCAGTCAGTCTTAGATTATAACACCACAATTCAGCTGACGGGTGACCCTGGCTGTGTGCCCACATTTGAGCCAAAGAGAACCATGTTGCATTGGCTGTGGAGTTGCGGGGCAGTGCAGAAAGGCCAGCGCATGCCTATTTACCCGCCCAAGTGCAGGAGATAATGTAGGAGTGCCTTTCGTCACTTTTACAACACCCCCAGGTTGATGCAAGGGACTTGTGATAATTCAACATACACATAATGATAACAGATTCACACAGATTCAGTGCATGTCTTGTAAAAATGTATTATGTGGTACGGCTGAATTACGATGTTTCTATTTGAATTCCTCCACATTTGAGTTCATGCAGGTTTGGGCTGTAATAATACACTGAGATTTTATAATCACCTACATTTTATAAGACTAAACCAGATATAATTAACAGTGTTTGGAAGTCAACTTGGACAACTTGGACCAGTGTCATGAAAATTTGTGGGATTTTTGAAGATGGCCCAGGGTCACCAGATGACTGGAAAAACCCGGATTTGTCTGGATTTTTAGCCTCCTGTCCAGGTGTCCTACATTTTGGCATCACTGTCATACATTTTGGCTTCATTTTGAAACTTTGTGATAGTGCACAGTACCCCCCATCATGCCATATGTCACTGGATACGTATTGAAGAGCAGAATCCAATGCAAAAATTAGTTTTGAGATATCTCCTTACTATCAAAGGTTATGGTCAAAAAACCAAAAAACAAAAAAATACATTTTTTGGCAATTTATTCAGCAGGTAGGAATTTTGGCCTGGGATTAGGAATTTTGGCCTTGGGGTTCAGGAATTTTGGCTGTGGCATCTGGTCACTCTGGAAGATGCCAACTCACAAATCTCACGGAAGACTCCAAAAAACATTCAAGACCCCACTGACTTAAGCCTTGCATTCAAGTCACCAAATCAAATCTGACTGTATCTGGGGTGGGGGTGCTTATTTACTTTTTAATGACCTGCAAAACCACACAGGTCCATTTTCAAACCAGGCAAAGCAGCAGGGACTTCCAGCCACGTGGCAGGGATGGGTTAATGTGTTCCTTTGGTGCCAAAGAAGGTAGGAAATAGCTTTTTAGTCAAATTCCAATGGGAAGGCTGGAATGTCATTTGACAAAGGCCTGGACTTACAGTAAGTTCACTGGTCAAGGGAGGGCAAGAGGAAGAGACCAAGGTGTTTCTTGCCATATGATTGGCTTGAGAAGCCCAGGGGAGTTTGAAACTATAGGATCTCCAGGATTGTGTTGCTTTTAAGGGGGCAGGGGCTGTCTTTTAGTTAGAGACAGCAACAGACTCTCAGGCTGGGTTGCCATATGTCCTGCAAAACCAGGACTGTCCTGGTTTGGGCGGATTGCATCCATATACTGGAAAGTTTGACAGGAGGTCATGTCCCAGTTTTGTGGAAGAGAATTATGGCAACCCTAAGTGGGTTCTGATTGTTATCTTCACTGTCATGTGGGGAGATTTGCAGAGGCTCCAAAGAGCTCCCCACATCCCTGAGAGCCTGTAGCAGTTTCTGGTTAATGTAAGCAAGCCCCTGAACCCCTCAAAAATGGCATTATCTTGGGGATTTCATTGCTCAGTTCCACATCCCTGTCCCTTAAGGAGGCAGAGGACATGCAAACATGCATGAATGCTGTAGCTGTGGTGCATGAGAAGAACCTCACCCCCTATTGATCAGATAGGCCATTCCATGTTGAAGATTACAGTGGTTATATACTGCTTAGGTTGGGCTGGCATCAGTTAGGCTGGCATAAGTCCCAGCATAAGTCCTGTGGGTATCACAAATGTATCATAAGGCACTTCTGCCCCACTCCTGGGGGGATATGGTTAGGCCAGTGCTCATGCATACGCCAACCTCCCCACACCACCATGGAAAGAAATGCCAGGTGAGTTGTGCCGGCCTGAATTGGTTATGAGTGTGACCTAAGTGCCTTATATGATGAGTGAAAATTAGAGGGAATAGTTATGCCCTTGCTTGTTTGTTCCACAGTTTCCTTTCCAAAATATTTCAAGATTTCAGCATTTTATTTTTCCCCAAATACCAATTATTGGTTGTCCTTTGAGTAACATTTAAGAATGCCAGCCTAATACAAAGCTCAGAGGAAAACAAGGCTGTGCCAGAGATAAAAGAGCATGCTGAGTCACTTAAGGGAAACATGTCTTTTTGCTTTTGGATAGGGTGGACAGGCTTTCCCTATTGGTTTGTTCTTTAAGATGTGCCTTCCTAGGCAATGTACCTTATTTCTATTTACATAAAAGCATTGACCTGTGCAAGGGGCATCCACACATTCTGTGTCAGTCAAGCAGGCTGAGGGTTCTATTCCCCTGTGTCTCTGTGGCAGAGAAGGTTGAGAAGAACCTTCAGCATTCCATTTACATTTCTAACTGTCTCTGGGACAGATAACGACCAGGCTGAGAAAAGGATATGGGGCAATTGAGGAAAGAGGAGGCAAAACAGCAGTTGAGTTGCTAAAAAGGGGACATGTGTCTGCTGGTCTCTGGCATTTTCAAACAATGCCTGTACAGGCACAAAGGACAGAGCATAGAACTTACAGCCTGTACCTGCCCTGTACATGGGAATGAACTTTTCTATTAGATGTAAACTGTTTTATATTCACATGTTACAAAACAAATCAAGGACCAGAAATGTCTGGATTTTGGAATGGTATAGCTTATCCAGCAGACGTGGACCTTGATCCCTGGTGCCACTTTGCTATCACCCCACAAAACTCCCTTCTATCTTTTCTTGCCTCTTATCCAGTCAGGTTGATGGCACACTCTTGTACTTTTGTCAATGTCTTCCTTTGCTTCCCTTTCTACCTCCCCTCCATTAGTAGTATAATTTTATTACTTAACACAGCACCATATCAATGTATATAACATTTACAGTAGAAGAGAGAGAGGAAGGCAGGGGTCAGCATGACACCATCAGTCCTTTGATAACTCCAACCCTGGTCACACTGCTGGAGGCACAGACAGCTGAAGCACCAGTATCTGCTTCATACTGTATGAAGCCCCAGTGTGAAGCCCTGCAAGTGTCTGTTGGGACCCACTGATCAAGGTAAGTCAGTGAGGGACATGGACTAGGGAGGGAAGAATGGGTTGCATCTGAAGAATGGGTTGCTTGTCATCCTAAAAGTTGGCAGGTTGGTGGTTTGAGACCTGACTACTGCATGAAGGCATGATCTCCCATTATTTGCCCATTACCATGTCCAACCTAGCAGTTGGAAAGCATGGAATTGCAAGTAGGTACCACTTTAGTCAGAAGATAACAGCATTCCCTGCACCTTTTGTGTTCAGTCATGCCAACCACATGACCATGGAGACATCTTTGGACAATGTTGGCTCTTCAGATTTGTAACAGAGATGAGCACCACACTGAAAGTCAGTCATGACTAGTGGAGGGACACTAATCTTGTGGTGGACACTTCTGCATTTACTTCTTTAATGGAGAGGCAAACATGCATCCCAATATAATGTTGTTCAGTACTGTATCATCCACATCAGCCAGACCGAAAGCTATTGGTTGGAGAGACTTTATTACTTCTGGCAATCTGTCAAGGTACAAAAGGTCTAGTCACTGAAACATCCAACTGTGACATAGAAAGTGCTATATCAGATAAAGCAAAGACCTGCCATATCAGATAAATACCGAGCTGAGCTTCTGACACCAGTCAATAATAAATGATGCAACTAACTGTAGACTCATAGGACTGGAAGGTGTCCAAAGGTCATCTAGTCTGAATACCAGCACTGAACCAGAATTGTAAACAGCCAAAGTCATATTAGGCTATCTGATTTGTACTAAGAGTGTTCTATCAGAAGAGAAGAGAAACAAGTAAAGTATACATGACTAGCGGTGCACTGGCGGCAGAAAAATCTATATAGTAATATTTCCAGTTGGCCTGATCACGTAACAGTATAATGAACCATATAATTTTTCTGTGTTTGTTAGATATACATACACTTAATAATGCATATTCTCGAGGTAGCTTACAAAATTTAATATTGTTTGTTACACCATTCAGTATAGAATTATCAGAATCATATGGAAATTGTTTCTTGAATGAGAAACTAAGGGCACAATCCTATCCTTTGCCAGACTATGGCATGTAGCTTGGAAAAGGCAAGAAAAGATTTTCCTTCTGTAGGCCACCTCCCATAGGCCACTTCTGGTAGGCCTCCTAGCCTCCAATGCATCTCTTTTGGACAAATATCAGCTATTTAACTGTTTTAAAATTAAGTCGAATCAGGGGATGGATGGATTAGGAATGAGAAATAGTATCTTGGTGCATAGTTACAACTGAGAATAGTATATTTGTGCATGGCTGCTATTCCCTTCTTGCCTCTGAACATCCCCCACTCCAGGCTGATCCCTACCCCATTCAACCTTTGATGTTTCCCATAACTGTCCCTGAAACCAACCACCCCCTACTTCCCTCTAACTTTCTGGTCACAGAAGGCCTAAGACCAACCAAATAACAGGTCATGACCCACCAATGGATCACATAATAGAGCATGATGTTTTCTGACAGAGCAAATGGTGAAGGTCGGTATTTGTACTAACTTGAAGTGCCATGTAATTGTGCCCTGTAATTTCTGGCAGCCTAGGAGCCAGTACCAGCCTGTAACTTGCCACCACACTGAGCCCAAAATTTTATGAACTGCTGATGTAGAGTAAGTGATCTTACAGTTTTGTACTACTTCCTCCTCACATTAAAACATTCTTTTTCCAGGTCTGTGATAATTTACATCTACCTTATAGCATAAATATTGTACTTAAAAAAACTAAACTTAAAAAAACTAAATTTAGGAAGTAAAAGAAACAAACAATTTCATTTAATATTTGCAGTAGGTAGTTCTGTATAGCTAGATTTTAAGAATACACATCATGTTCAGGGGACAAAAATTAATCAATGTGTAACAGCAGGCCTCCGTCAGTCTTGAAAGACTATGGTATCGTGCTCGGTGCTGCATACGAAGCACGAAAGCCTGGGTTAGATTGTTATGGAGGATAGGCTGTTACCCAAGCAGCAAATCCCCCCTCTCCACGCCACTGAATTAGTCCAATGGAAAGGCAGAGCCAATACGATTGGATCCAGCTGGCGTCGCAGAGCTGGGCTAAGGACAGGAGCTCACCCTCTCTTGTGGGGCTGACCCGGGTCTTGAACCCTGGCCTGCTGGTTAACAGGCACAGTGTCTTAGCCACTTGTGCCACCCACAGCCCTGTAATGTGTAACAGCCAATGTGTAAACACGTAAAAATAGCTCAGACTTCAATGCAAATCAGAATCCAAAGATAAATTGCTATTGCTATTGCTATAGGAAATTAAAAGCAGCAGTAACCTACAATTGATACCAAAAATGAAAGTTTCACATCCTTAGGAAGTTTCAGATAATCAGATCATTAACTATTGTAGTTAAAAACATACCAGATAATCCTAATAAGGTAGGTTTGTTGCTTATGGAAACTCATGTCAATCTTGATTCTAGTTTTCGCAACAGTGATCTAAAGGTTGGGAACCGCTGCATTAGTGCATCCCAAAATAAATTATCTGATAATAGGAAAATGCTGCCCAGTGTCAGTAAAAGCTGCCTTGTACATTGACCCTGTTACTTGATGTTGCAGTCACTGAGAAACAAAGGTGAATGCAAACCTGACCTTCAACATAGCTAATGCTGCCTCAAAGAAGGGCTGTGGACTACATAATCTGTAGGGTGATCCTGTTCTACAGTTCTGCAAAGGAAGAAAGGGGTAATTCTTTTGACGGTCAAAAATGAAAAGAAAAAGAAACAGTCAGAAAGACCGCGAGTGCAGACAAAACAAAAGAGCAGCCTGTCATATAGCCATTTCATCTGCAGAACTGATGAGCCACTAAGACCTTTTGACTTATACTAAGAATATGAGGTCATTGGGACACTTTCTTCTGGTACTTTCACAGCACCTCTCTCTCTCTCTCTCTCTCTCTCTCTCTCTCTCTCTCTCAGTCTATTTCTACCTACCTAAAAGCCTTCACCTGTGCAAGGGGTTTCTGCATGTTCCATGTCAATGAAGGGGGCTGAGGGTTCTATTCCCATTTCTCTCTGGGGCAGAGAAGGCTGAAAAGAAGTGTCAACATTCCATTCACATGTCAAATATAATTTCCAACTGACTTTGGGGCAGATAACTGGCCAGGCTGAGAACAGGCTAGGGGGCAGTTGAAAAGAGCCATTTTGGAGAGAGGAGGCAAAAGTGCAGTTGAGATGTTGGAAAGGGGTGGTGGTGGTTTCTTACCGATTAATGTTGTTATATTCTGCTTGCTTAAGTGACAGCTACAGGCTGTTACTAGTTCAAACAAACAGTAAATCAAAAGCTGGGGCTTATCTTTAATCACTTACACAGTTTGAAACCTGAGTACTATACCTAGAAGATTATTTACTCCCTGATCAACATCCCTGGCCATTGAGGTCTCATTTGGAGATCCTGTTCCAGGAACCCCTGTGAGGTGGGAGGCCAAGAAAATGTCTTTTTAATAATAAGCATACATAGGGAACGTTTTTCCCAAGGTAGTTTACCTGATGCTCACTTGGATATCCTTTTGGCACTAAGAGAACATTGTACAAAGCTTTAAAACTCCGAATACATTGTTTTAATGTTGCAATGTTACTTACTGTTTTGTATTATTGATAGCTTAAGACTTTGTCACTGTTGGTTTTTAATTTTGTATACCAGTGTAGAAATTTTTGTTTCTTTAAAAAAATAATATTAATTAGTGAAAAACAATAAAATAGCTTATGAAAATATGGAATAGACATATATTAAAAGTGATATGTTATCATTAAAACATAGCACCATGAAGACAAATGTTTATGTATAGTGAAGAACAGCACGCAGATCCATAAAAGGAACAAGTACTATAGTTGATAATTTCATTAGTGTTTCTGAGAAGCTTTATAGTAGCAGAACCACTGAGAGATGACACTGGGCCCAGGCAAGATGCCTGATTGGTCCTCCCTAATCTTCCCATGGATTGTACACCAAATTTACACCCATGTATATGATCAAAAGCGAAGATTGAATATATGACTGTTTTATACATGTTTATGTATTTGTGATTGGCAGATTTATACCCAATCTGGCACCAATGCAAAAGAAAAAAATGTAAAAACCACAGAAGAAAACAGTCTTCTTGTCTGTTAGTACAAGCATGAAATCATGTATGATGATCCATATATTTCAGCCTTTGTCCACTTTCAAACATAGATGCTCCAGACACTATTTTTCATTTCATAAAGAGACAGAAAAAATTTACCTGCCCTCAAAACTCAGCCTTAGATGGTTCATCTGTAATCAATTTATTTAGGTTCAACCATTGACCTTCTTGGATCTGGGAATTCAAGGCCACAGACTCTGTTGTGGAAACAGAAAGGGGGCTTAAGAAGGGGAAGCTCGAGGAGCATTTTCATGAAAAATCCCTGTTCTAAGGCTGTTCATACTTTTTCCTCCTCGAATGAATTCAGTGTTAGGATAATTTGTTGCACTTCTTTGGCTTCTGAGAGCATTTGCACTTCTACCTTCTTTGGGTAAGAAATGCTTCCTTCTATTTTAATGGAGTTTTCAGTTTCATCAATTTTTAAAAATTTTTTTCCTGCTCAGAGCTTTTCTCTAACTTATATTCTAGCCAAGCTTGAATTTTGCTGTTGTAGTTGTAACTGAGAACAACGAGGAATGAAAGATCCCTTCCTGGACAAAAGGTCACTCTAAACATGAACACACTGTATCCTTTTTCTCATTTATTTTATTTCTCAGAAATCATTCTGTGTGAAGAGGTGCTGCGTGGCTGGTCTATAAAAACTGTTTTGATGTCTGATTACAGAAGAGAGCAAATAAACATCTATATAGAATTTATATGATCTATAAAAGAATCCCATTAAAAGACAACCAGAGACACCACAGAGATATTTGCCCAATGAAGGAACTCTTTGAAAAGCCTCACCAGCTACAGCCATTGCTGCTGTATGTAAGGACTCTGATTTTCCAGTGCAAGGAAAATTATTTATTCCTTGCAGTTGACAACAGATGGGCAACCCAATCCTAAGACATCATCACACTGCTGGAACTAGCATTCTGGAGGTGTTTGGCACTTTATTGCAGTTGCAAACAGACCCTCAGCCCTCTCATGAGTTGTTGTGCTGTTGCCACAAGTAGTGAGTAGCTGTGGATCCATCAAGTACTCTGGCACAAGTACGTCCGTGTGGGAAGTTGGAGAAAGGCAGGAGGTGGGCAAAATTGTGGGGGGGGGGGGGTTAGGTTGGAGATGGGGGAAAGAATGAGAGCATGAATCAAAGGCTGGAAGGGGTAGTATCAGCTGCAGTGGTACGTACTTCTGATATTTACCCATCCCAGGACTCAACCTGCTTTCCTGGATCTCCTCAAACTTGTGTCTTGAAATTGCTGGTGCATGTCCACATAAACCAATTCTGGCATTCCTAGGTAAGGGAACAAATTTTTCCTTAGCTGGAAGAGACCACCATAACAGCCCCCCCCCTTTTTTACACTGGATGCAGCAAATCCTTCCATCCAACCAAGCTCCAGCACAGCACTTTTGGGGGGCTCTGTGGTATGAGAAAGGGATAGGATCGTATACAAAGATAAAGCTTAAAAAACACAACTATACAGAAGACATTTTAAAGAAACCTTCCCAAATATTTTGCAATAAACATGGTGCTGGAATTAATAAGATGTAGGTAGGCAGCAGTAAGTCTCATTTTGAAATTCAACAACTGTTTTTACAGAGTTTACAAATCAGGACTGCTAGAACAAATACATATGTGGATCCCACCTTGGATTAGATTTTTCCCTTGCAAGGCTATTTCTGTAAGCCTTTCCCCATCTCTTTGACAGTTTGGTAACTTGCTCATATTAAACCCTATAGCAACTTTAATCATAGTGGAGATCTGTGATGTGAGATCAAACAGTTCTCTGGATGCTTTATGAAATGATTGCTCAGCAATATGCCTTTTTTCCGATATTGGGATGTCATATTGTTTTGAAAAAAGTCAAAACACATCAAAGCACTCTCTGATCACTAGGCTAGCTTTACTTAACAAAATAAGATTCCCTGGCATAACTGTATCACCCATTTTGGCCACATTTAGGTCTATTCCCTGCCTGAGACCTATGAGTGCATGAGGCATACCTTGTGCTGAGAACTAATTTAAATAAAGAGCAGTTCATTCCAGAAGCAATTGGGGAAGACTAATTATCCATGCACAGCAGATTTTTAAATCCCATGGAGCTTTCAGAATTAAGCATACTCTTTTGGATTTTTATTACTAGCAGAGGAACTTGAAGATATTTTAAAAATGCTTGTTTTTTTAGTGAAAAGAGAGTGTAACAGAATTTTGTCATTTTAGGGGTGTATTATACTGAGTCCCTAACTACACTCCCTGTACAGTAGGATGGTTCATTGTACGCTCGTAATTGTGTCTCTTTAATGACCCACATATTTTCACGCTTTGAAATAATTTCACTCCCTTGTAATGGGAGACCAAGTTTTCCCCCTCTGTCTGATTGCTCTTATCTGATGCTCCAGGGCTCTAATAGAGAGTCAGTTGGAAGGAGGGAACTTTCTTGGAATCAGTATCCTCTTGATGGATCAACTAGATTTGCTGCTGTTTGTAAGCAGTCTTAAAATTGGACTTAGATCTAATGGCCCAATTCTATCTAGGACTGGCCTATGTGGTTTAGGCTTGCCAAAATTATCTAACTTGCCAGTATGTGAACATAATCCCTGAAAACCAGACTGTTCTGGTTTTCCAGGACATATGGCAACCATTTAGGTGGTGAAGGTATGCTGATGCGGTAATTGCTGCATCCCAGAGGATTAGGTCAGCTGGAAAATGCAACTAAAGAAAAAAATAAACCTCTTTCACTGCTCCCTAGTCTTCTATGCACTATACTGCATCTGGTGCATTGGACCACTAGACCAATGCACGCACAAGCACATTTAACTAAAGATTTAAAAGATTGAAGAAGAAGATTTGTGCATTAATGGCCTGATTTGCCAAGGTCACTATTCCTGCTATTTTTACTTTGAAATATTGCAGGAGTTGCAGGCTGAGACCAAGCAGTCTTCCAGTTCCAAGGGAAAGAGAAGTTGGGAAAGGGTTTGGAAAGCAAAAGGAAAAGAGAACGGAGAAGCAGGCTGCTCTGCACAGCAGGATAGACCCAGATGTCTTTTCCCAAAATATTTATGCAAAGTATCAGTGGCCCAAATCTGTGTTAACCAGTGCAGCTGCTGGAACATACCCCAAGGCTAGGGGAACAAATGTCCTCACCCTTTGGAGACTTGTAGAGCTGAAATTCCCTAAGCGGTTGCAGAGAACCCTGTAGAATATCCAGAAACTGCATGACGCAGAGGAGTTTAGTTTGAGCTGTGCTGCCCATGCAGTAATTTTCCCTGAATTATTTTTGTTTCTTTCGTTGGCACTACACCTCATGGCTTCTGAAGGAATTTTATCAGGGATTACAAAGATTTCACTATGTGGTAGATCACCAGCATCCTGTGCAGGAAGTAAGCCAGGTGAGATAGGAAAATGAAAGATCTCAGGAAATTTTTAGGCCACCTTTTTAGGCTCATGGGCCCCCTTTTTTACCTTGGCTCTAGGTATAAATTACCCCCTTTCTCCCCTTCTTATAGACATTGCTACACCTGCAAATAGTATGTGCCTTAATACAAGAGAATTGATGCAAAGAGAATTGCATCTCTGATGCTGGTATTTGAGAATTTCTGATTGATGCTGATATTAGTTAGATGGTCCCTTCAACTTTCAAAAAAACTTCCTTCACAACTCCCTTTTTTGTCTCTTAAATTGATTCTCACTGATATTGGTATTTGCAACTAATCCAAAAGATGGTATCTCTAGCTGTTCCTTCAAGGAAAGTCCTTACTGACTTTCCTTAACTATCCAATCATCCCCAAACCAATATTTTGTTCTTTAATACCTGAAATAAAAAAATATTTGAACATCACCAGCAAAAGTGAGGCAGCACTAGTTCTTTTGCAAACCTGTTCCTAAGAACTTGGTCAGGGACTGGATGGGCACAATCCAGAGTAACTACGGGGAGTCCTTGCTCCAGTGTAAGAACAATTTACTCTGGATTGCAATATGAATTTCCCATAAGTTTTCACTAGGTGGTGCCATAACTACGGGGGCATGTAATGTCTCTTAGGTGCTCCCGTAGTTACTCTGAAGCGTAGGGTATGTTAGTGGCTGACTAACAAACCGTTAGTTTTGCATCCTGAAAACCCAGGTTCAATCTAGGAATGATTTGGAAACATCTTTGTTGGATCCTGGTTGGAGGATTCTATTTAGTAAAAACATTAAACTTGGTGAACCTCTGTACATAAAATGCATACTTATACTCATTTGAGCATTTAAGCACTTAAGAGCATTTGAGCACCCATAGTTACTGCACCACCTAGTGAAAACCTATGGGAAATTCATATCAGAATCCAGAGTAAGTTGTTCTTACACCAGAGCAAGGACTCCCTGTAGTTACTCTGGATTTTGCCATACATTCATAACTTTCTTCTTTAGCCCTCCTTGTCTTCACAAATGAATAAACTTTGAATTCCCTCTTAAGGGAATTCTGTTCATAAAAGATTAAGGAATGTGGACTGTAACCAGAGTGGAGACCGGTGAGCTGCCATTGTTACCATACAGAAACTACCCAAAATATCTTTATGGGAATTTGTAACTTGTGTGGAAAAATAAAAAAAATCTTAAGCTAAATTATTTAGGCAGATGAATATGAATCATCAGTTTCATTTTTGAACCTGCTTGCTTTTTTATGTGGTTAAATAAAGGTTATTTGGGATTTTTGCAGAAATTATCAAGTCTGTAAGTTCAATGTGCTCAGTGTTCTTTCACAAATGCAACTTTATTGGCCTTATCTACTAATCTTCCATAAGAGTATTTGGATGCCAAGGAAAACCTTGAACTACAAAGGTGAATGTAATAGATTATCTAATGGTGAATAAATCCTCCTGAATTGCTCCTCCAGGGTGCTCCCAACCTGGATTAGTGTCAGCACACTGCCCTGAATATCTTTTTTTCTGTAGTAAAGCAGAAAAAGCCTTTATCATCTTTTTAAAAAATCTACTTGCATTACTTGTTGCAATCTCTAGCAGTGGTGGGCTCTAGCAGGTTCGCACCTACTCTATAGAACCGGTTCTTAACAAGACATAGGACATATAAAGTTTAAAAATAGCCATTTAAAAGTGGCTGCCAGATGGGGAGAGAACCGGTTCTTAAATTTTTTGAAGCCTATCACTGATCTCTAGTAAGTCATTGCAAGAAGAATAAGTTGCTACTCCTGCAGGTCTGATGATAATTCAGGTATTAGAAGCAGTTAACACTTGTGTGAACACAAGTGTGAACACTTATAATTATCTAGAATTTCTCTAACAATTTGTTTTTGTACTCCCAGTTCTATTTGGTGGGTAATTGCTGTGGGGCATTGCAACTGCTATTTGTGTTACCAGCAAGGGAACAATGTAAACAAAAATGGAAAGGAAATACTGTAATTGCTAAGCAAAAATTAGAATTTTTACTGATAACGCAAAGTTTACGTAGGTCTGTTGTAGTGTACTCTCCTGCCTCTGCCCAACTTAACCACATTTTCAGCTATACTGTTTTCTCTCTTCATTAACACCTTTGTTCTATGTAGCAATTATATCAGTGTACGCTGGGCAAAAAAAAAAAAGTCAGATGTAAATTGATGGGGTTCTGAGTTATCACTGATAAACCAGAACAAAGATGCTGGCTTCCAGGAGAAAAGGTCAAAGGAAATGTTGAATCAATAAGCAGCAGGGATGCAGAATAAATTCTTCAGAGGCCATAAGGAATAGGATGCCTTATATTATGAGATCCTATGCAAATTGATAGCATAGCCACATTTGGAATATTCTGGCCACCACTGTTCAAGAAGGATGCTGTAGTGCTAGAAAATGTGGAAAATAATTGAAGGCTGGAACAAGTTCAGGGGCTAAGGTTACATTTGGGGCTTTTTAGCTTGGAAAAGGCAGAGAGGGCATGATTGGAATTTTAAAAAATTACGTATGGTGAGAAAGAAGCTTTTCCCTCTCTCATACCAGGGAAAATGCTATTCACTGAAACTGAGCAGAGGAAGATTTAGGACAAACAAGAGGAGGTTTTTCTTAACATGTTATAATCCAGAGGTTCTCAAACTTAGCAGTGGGACCCTCTTTTTAAGAATGACAGTCTGTCGGGACCCATTGGAAGTGGTGTCATTCATCTGGAAGTGATGTTGATGCTGGAAATGACATCAATTTAGGCTTCAAACCGAAACCATGAACATGTTATTTATACAGCAGTAAAACAGTACTGAATGTGGATTCTTCTCCAACCACACAGGCCCCTTTCAGTATCCCATCTTCCCACCAGTTTGGGAAAAAGCACCATGCCTCTTGCCCATCAGGAGCCTGCTCTGATTAGCAGCTCTGTGTGCTGTATTTTCAGTGGCAGCTATGCTACGTGCTAAGCAACTCACCTGAAATTGGTTCATGTCTCACCTAGTGGGTCCTGCACAACAGTCTGAGAAACACTGGTGCAATCAATCGGTGATATGAAATTTCACCTTCATGAAATTTGGGTATTGCTGCTAGCTTGGATGGTCTTTAAAGGGGACTTTGATGAATTCATGGATGATCTGACTTTCAGTGACTAACATCAGGGTACCTCTACCATCCTACCTCTAGGGTACATATTATCTCTAGACTGACTGGCAGTATAGCTCTGAATGTTGGTAAGGGAGCAATGGAGAAGTATACCTTTTTCTCTCTGTCATGGTCTTCCCAGAGGCAGGTGATAAGCCACTATGGGAAACTGAACCAGACTAGATGGGCTTTTGGACTGATCCAGCATAGTTTTTCTTATATTTCTAAACATTCAATGCAACTTCCTCCAGTGAGTCAGGTGGATAAGCAAAGGTTCTAGTGATGGATCATATGAACATATGCAACTGTTCGTGCTGGGTGGAACTCTTAGACCATCTGGCTAACAACTCAGATTGCCAGCAGTTCCCTGGAACTTCAGGCACAGGCTTTCTGAAGAATCTCCAAGTCCAGAGATTATTCCATCCTGGGGATGCCCGGATGAAAACTGCAAGGTATGTTACCCTGAAGCAGTGCAGGAGATCCAGAACTGCACCTCCTTTGTGTTGTGTAGCAGCGCTGCAAAAATAGTGGGGCACTTCCAGATACAGACCTCAATGTTGCCCTGCAAACACAGGCTACGGCTCATAACACAGTGTTTACTGCATAGTCATTCTTTTTTGTCCCATCAGAGATGAAATACATTTCAGGAATTTAAAAGTTATGAAGAAATCTTCTGAGATAAGCAAGTCTTAAAATAAGAGCGGCTTCTTCACCACCACCCTATACTTCCTATCCTTTTTCTTTCAGTAGCTTCACTGTATTTTTTCCCCTCATTTCCTTCCCTTTCTCCTGATTCTCGAACTCATTAGACGCGTGGCGTATTACGGCACAAGAGTGCCACCTACAGGCGAGGTGAGAAAATGGCCTTCTGGAGCTTGGCTGAAAACCAGAGGGAGAAAGCCAGCATCAAAATCTGTGATATATCCCATAAAAATTCAGTCCTGATCTACTTTTCATTTTCAGATACTTTCACTCAGAACATTTTCGCTACCTGTGGACAGCAGATTAAAGTTAAGGTGGCACACTGAGATTAAATAGACATGATAAGAAAAAAAGATTACACTTTCTGTAAATTCTTCTACATATTTATGGTCCGTGCCTTATCGTTTCCTCTTGAGCTCCAGGAGATTATCATATGCCCCTACATTTAATATTCTTACAGTTTCCTCCTGAAAGTTCATGTTTGGACATCAAGATTCAGCTCAGCAAAACCAGCATCTCCATCTAAACTTGCCAGGACCCCTTTCACTGCAGTGGTCTCCGAGCCCATCTTAGCCACTCACAGTGACTATGGGCTACAGACCAACAACCTCCCTGCCAGGAGAAAGATGGGGGAAAATGCTAGAAACAAGGCATATCCATCCCCTTTTCTAAAAACCTTCTCCTACTGCAATGATTTTCCCATGGTTTGATTTTATGTAAGCCTATCGGAAGGGGAGCCCTGTTGGTGAAAGGAGAGGAGCACAAGTGCTGTAAAAGAATTAAATACAAGAATAATACAACAACAAATCTGTTAGTGATGTCACTGTATTCTCTCATGTTTTTGTATGGTATTTGTTTACTTTTAAGAAATAGAAGAGTCTGTTTTGATCAACCACCAATCTGAGTTTCAGCTTGACAGTCCTTATAGAGAAGCAGCCCCCAACAATATCATCTGAAATAGACATCACTGTGTTTCTAAGGTCTTTTGCTCATGTCAAATGTAAGGCATTCCTTTCTGTTGTATAGCCCATTGCATGTAGTGCCATTGATGGAGAGTATTCTATCCATCCGTCTGTCCATCTGTCTGTATTTATATACCACTTTTCAACTGAAACGTTCACAAAGAAGTTTCCAAGAAAATAAAAATTAATAGTTAATTAATAGCTAATGGATCCCTGTCCCAAAAGGGCTCACAATCTATAATGCAAAAGAACACCAGCAGAAGCCACTAGAAAAGATATTGCTGAGGTGTATAGGGCCAGTTACTCTCCCCCTCCTAAATAAAAGAGGAAAACCTATTTGAAAGAGTGTCTTTTGCCCAGTTAGCAGGGGCATGCTAGTGTGGAGGGGTGAGAGATAAATAATCTTTTTTTATTTATCTCCCCATAAGCCAACTGACTTTCAATGTCTCTCCTTGGATCTAAGCCTGAGGATGTAGAGGGACAAGGAAAGAAAAAAAGGAGATAGGATCTTGTGTGTGGGGGGGGGGGGGCGAGTGTGCAGCTGCTCCCCACTTTGGTCCACTCCCCACCACAATCTTATCCCAAACCACCCCTGAGCTGCCACCTCTACCACCTTAGCAGCTCAAACACTGACTGAGTGAGCTACTGACACGTGCATGGTCTCAGCACACAAGAGTGGCACAGCTTTTAAAATGCCAGCCTGAGATTTATGGCAGTAGATTGTGAGATCCCCCATAGATCTTCGATAAGCTTGGGCTGTGAATATGATTAGCTAGCCATTATAGAGACATATCAAAATACCATTTCAGTTCAGTGTACCAAAAGCAATTGAAGAGATTTACTTAGCTGATTTGAACATTCTGTGCATTGATCTACTCAAATCTGGCCATCTTTCATGTGCTACTTACATTTACCAGTACTTGCTTTGCATTCAAATGGAGGGCCCACATTTCAGGACACAGATGAGTATCCTGGAGGAATAAAATGCTTCCAGCTTTTTTTCCTGCCAATAAATTTCAGATAAAATTGACTCTGGCAGTATTTCACATACTGTTTTCCAAACTGTGAAACATGAATAAATAGAAAGCAGGGTTTCTCCTCTCCAGTGGTCTCAAGGGACTCAGATTTTATCATGGCTTTTGAAAAGCAGCTTGCCCTCCCAGTCCTAAAAAAAGGTAATTGCTAGAGCAACAAACAGCCCATGTACCCCTCTATTCCACAGCACAACATGTACAAGAACATTCCAGAGTATACATTAAAGACAGGCCTCATCATCTCCTCCATCTTGATAACGGAGTTTTAAAAGGAGAGATGGCATAGTGTTCTCACAATAGTGTGATCGTTCCCTGTGCAACGGGAGTGCTGTTTCTCTTCATCCTTCCTGTCTGAAGCTTCTGTGTATACAGCACTTTACCTGAAATAAAAGTTAATTAATCCACAACAGCTTAACAGTGCAGTTATTTGAAATCTAACACCAGCAAAAGGGTATGGAGATGATACTTGAGGGAAGAGAACTCTAAGCACTCCCTGACCACAGCCACATTTCTTGGGGAAGATGCTGCGCAATCACTAAAAGAGGCAGCACAAGTCAACTCTGTCCTCAAATCTAAACAACACTCTTGGATTTCATGTGATTGTTGTGTGTTTCTACTGTTTTTGCCAGCCACTTTCATGGCTGTGTGCATGTCAGAGAGAGCACTATGTTGTTAAATAGAAACAACAGTCTGATCCTAACAGACTTTCCAGCACTGATGCTGCTGCAAGGCAGCCCCAAGGCAAGGGGACAAATGTTCCCTTACCTTGAGAAGGCTTCTGTGACTACAGAACATGGCATGCACCCCAAGGGTATGGTTGCATCAACACTGGTTAGGATTGGGCTGACATTTGCTTATGGTTCTGAATACCACATAAACATGTGTCCGGAAAAAATTCCTGATGGTTCAAGCGGTTCGACAGTGGAACAGATTGCCAAGGGAGGTGGTGGACTCTCCCTCACTGGGGATTTTCAAGCAGAGGCTCGACAAGCACATTAAATATATGAAAGCAATATATATGAGTGTTTTTAGCTTTTATTTTGTCATGTCCTACATTTTTCTTGGAAGTCCTACATTTTGGGGGTCCTTGAACTTTCTTTGGGTTATGACATATCGTCATCCTATGCATGGCCCAGTCTCCAGGTCTTCTACATTCTTAACCCTCATCAACATGCAGGTCCCCTCCAGAACTCCTCATTTATTCCCATACCAAAACAGCCTACAAAATTGGCTGCACTTGATGGCACTTCAAAATCTGAGCAGCTTGTTTTGCCCTCATATTTTTCTAATTTTTCTCCAAGAAACGTCTTCAACTCCCATGTTTTGAGTTTCAAATTGCACACTGTTTCGAGGCTGGACATAAAAAGAGCCATAAATCTAAGGGATTAACAGCACAGGCTTGTGGAGGTTTGTTTAGGAGTCAGCACCAAATGCTGCCAAATGATTATTACACAAGTCAGCTGCAATGTGCCCTGTTTTCTCCCTTTGCCACTTTCATCACTACCCTTTTTACAGGCTGATAAATGCTTGAACATGGTTCCCGTTGCAGCTAATGGCAGGAGGTGCTGCATAAGAATTGTGGTTGTTTCAGAGATACCACAAGAGGATTTCCCTCATATAGCTCTGCAGCCAGTTGAATGAAACTGCAAGGAGGGCTAAATCCAGCATATCTGAAACATCATATTTAGTGTTCTGTAGCCAAGGGAACTCAGTGACATTGGAAATGCCTCTGGAAGTAGCAAATGTGATATAGAAAATGTATATATAAGTACTAAAAAGGATAATTTTGTGCATCCAAGAAGTTGATTAATTGGTTACTGTCCAAAAATCCTCAGGCCCATTTATGCACTCCAACCCTACACCTAAATCACAGGAAGGGGGGGTCAGTGAATGCTTGGCTAATAGAACAAGACATGAGTTTCTGGCAGCTGATGCTACATCATCAAGGGCAATATCCCTGGAAAATACCAGTACCAGGTGGCATTGTGTTGATGAAGATAGTAGGAGCACTGGGACAGTAAGAAGGTCCAGTACCTTTCCCCAAGTCATAGTCCTGATTTGAATTAGCACTTTTCCCATCAAATTAGCAGTATAGCTTGGTCTTCTATGCTACAAAAGATCGTTTTTGCCTTCAATTATGATTGGCCATTGATTGTCGTGTCAGATCCTTTAGTTCTCACTAAAATCTAAGAGAACAGGTCAATGTGGAGTTCAATTAGGATTTAGCTAAATCTGATTATGTCAGTTGCACCTGGCAGGATCAGTGTGGACAAAACAGTGTATAGTATAAAAATAGTGAATGTTGGTGAACACCTTGACGTCATTTAGATTCATGTAACAGATACTAAAAACCTATGAGAACTTTGCAATTCACATGCTGTAAGCAATGAGGGCAATGGAAAGCTGAGGGCAATGGAAAAGGCCATGATATCTCCAGATGTCTTAGGGCACATAGCAAGGACATGAGACAGAAGAAGGCAAAGCCATTTAGAATTACCCTTAAAACTGGGCTTGCTTTTAGTTAATATCTGATGCAGCCATTCATGGTCCATGTCAATATGTGTGCTAAGGGTAGGGTGAAAGAGGAGAACTATACATCAATGATGACACAGGTAGTACCCAGCACCTGGTTCAGGGTTTCCTCTGGAAATTGCTCTCCACCTTTCAACCTGGGAGAATCAATCCATCTTCATCATTATACAAATATTATGGGTGCAGGAGCTTCAGAGAGGTCAACTATGGAAAGTTTTGAGGGATATGGATCATCAGCAAATGTGTAATAACATCAGCTCCCGGTACCAGTATTTGAGCTGTAGCTCAGTGATAATGCATTTGCTTGTAGATGCACTCAGGTTCAATCTGTGACATCTCTAGGTACAGGTGAGAAAGACTTATCTGAAAACCTGGAGAGCCATGCAAGTTACTACTGTCAGTATAAAACGAGATGAAACTAGGGCCTGAATCAGTGTAAAGGCAACTTTTATATTTCTCACTGTCTGGATATTAACATAATATTGTCTCATAGTATAGATCAGAGGTATCCAAACCCTGGCCCAGGGGCCAGATGTGGCTCTTGGCAAGCATCAATGTGACCCCTGGCAAGACCCCTCTATTTGGCTCTTGGGCAAGCCATGTAATCCACTCCAATGCATTTTTATATGTAAATGTATATAAATTATTCAAATTTGAAATGTAAATTAGTTTTCCAGCATCTGACCCAGTGTCAGAGAGATGATGTGGCCCTCCTGCCAAAAACTTTGGGATGCCTGGTATAGATGGACAATGCTGCAAAAGCATTTAAAGTCCACACAGCTGTTCCCTGCCGCCCATTGAGAAATGGTGGAGAAACACTAGGATAATTGTAAGATTGGCAATAAATAAAAGAAACTGACTTCCTGTCTAAGATGATGTGGGGAGAAATGTTTTATGGGATCAAGGGCTGGCTACATAAAATTGATATGGGTAATTTTCATTAATAGAGCAATGGCATTAAATGAGTAATTAGTAAGGATGGCATTGGAACTGCCAAGAAGTGAAACTGAATGATGTGCTCCTCTCTCCAGACGGGTTCAGAATTTGAAAGGAATGGGACTCTGTGGCACTGAAGGATTAATGAGTTTCTTCAGGGTTAAATCTGGGAAGGCGTTCAATGAGATGCCATTCCCCATGACTGCTCTGCTTCTCATAGTGTCCATTTTCTATTTCTGATTCTGAGCAAGTCTCTCTCTACGTGCCATGAATGGATCATCAATCTTCTTTCCCAAGAACATTCATTTACTTTCATGCCTCCTTATCCGTGGCCCTTCCCATGTTCTTTGCCCACCAGCAAAGTTTAGCCTGTAAGTGGACATCTCTCTCTCTCTCTCTCTCTCTCTTTTTTTTCTCTTGTTTATGCTGAAAAGCATCATTTATTAAGAGAGCTACAAGAGTGCAACAGCCTTTTTTTGGAATGCAACTCTGATCTCCTTTCCAGCACTGAAAACTCATTTTTCTTCCTATTAGCAAACAGCCAAGCTTTCAAGTGGTAACTAGTTAGAAGAACATTCAGCTGAGACAAATGGATCACCAGAGCCTTTGGGGAGAGAAAGATCTGTTCTGATCAGGAAGTACTTTGACCAGAATGCCAATCTGAAGAACAAATAGCTGTTAAAACACACTCTCTCTCTCTCTCTCTCTCTCTCTCTCTCTCTCTCTCTCTGTGTGTGTGTTTGTGTGTGTGTGTGTGTGTGTGTGTGTGTACTTGCGTGTGTGCATGCTTGTATGTGTATATGTGTGAGAGGGGGACAGGATTAGTTATAATTCTTCCCAGGATTATAACTAAGAAATAAATATACAGTTGACATGTGATAGGGCACAGTCCTAATGATGTCTACTCAAAAGCAAGCCCCATTGTGTTCAATCAGTCTTATTCCCAGGAAAGTGTCTGTAGGATTGCAGCATCTGTCAACCGTGAAGATTAGAGAATTATACCTTAGGCTATGTTTATTATTCTTAGGCAGTATAGTATCCAAAATGGGGTACCTCTTCATTATATTAGTAAAAGTAAAAGGTGTCCCTTGCTGATTGCTGTCCTCATTGTGACACCACATCCTTGTTACAAAATTGAACAGCCAGTTTTGCCTGAAGTTGTCTCTATTATCATGTGGTTAGCATAACTGAGGTGCATGGAGTGCTGTTACCTTCCCACCAAAGTGGCACCTTTTGATCTAAAGTGGTGCCTTGATTCTGGAAGCATGTTTGTAATCCAAAACACTTGTGATCCAAACTGGAATTTCCCAGAGGAAATTATGGAAACTCAGATGATTGGTTCCACAGTCTTTGTCTTTTCATGCAACTTTAACATTTCCCTGCTGCTGATGGGGAGCAGCATTGTCACATCGATATGGCACACCTTCCACACTGCCAACACATCCCACACATACCCGGCTCAGGTTGCTCCCCAACCTCTGTGATTTCCCTGGCCATGGAAAGCTGTTGCAAACTTCCTCAAAGTGCTCTTCTTCCAAGACAGTACTCTTACACCAAGACAAAATTTCTGAAAAATTTTTGCTCTTAATCCAAAACACTCCTAACCCAAGTCAATCTTAAACTAAGGTACCACTGTACTTGCATTTGCATGTTTTCAAAATACTAGGAGATAGGCAAGTAAGAGGCGCTCGTTCCATCCTGTCGTACTCAGGTTTCAAGCCACTGACCTGCTGACCTTCAGACTGAAAAGCAGAGCAACTTTAACCACTGAGCCACCAATGCCCTGCATTATATTACTGTACATTATAGCAGGTCTCATGGCAAAAATGCCATTTCATGATCAGATTAGTTTTAAAGAGATGATAAGCTCAGTAGAGACAATGACAAAGTTCATCTCATATTAAACATTGGTGGATCCATCAGACAAACATTTCCTCTCCTGACCCATTGTACACTTTCAAATTGCTGAGCAGTCAGAGTCAGTCAATCCAGGTGTGTGTATCTGTAATGGTACTGCCTTCTGCTCAAGTGAGCTTCACTGAATCACTGTTATGTCAATCTGGTATCTTGTATTATTCCACAAGATGGAAGCAATTACTTTAAAAAAGTAATACTTTTAAGAACTAATTCCATTCTTAAGTCATACAAACTGCCCTTTATTTTCAGTGCATGATTAGTAATCTTGTACAATTCAGCAAATTATACCCTAGAGCAAATTATAACCTGGAGCTGACATGTCGCTCTGCTCTACTCCACCTTATGCAAGAGTTAAATCTTTTCACATTGTGTTAATTATTCATTCATGATTTCAATTCAGTTTCACTGCTGTGCTTGTTTCCTATCCTTCCTAACCAGCCAAACCTTTTGGGCTTGGAATGTAAAAAAAAAGGGAAATTATTTTTTTAAAAAATAGTCCAGTTATGTGTACTGTGACATGTTAATATACACAAATATCAAATAAATATAAAAATGAAATATGAGTAAAACACAAATTGATTTTGTTGTCAGGGGTTGGTAAAAATTGTTGGCATGTCACCCAAAAACGTTATGGCATGTCCCCTCACAAGTTCACCATAACTAGACTAGATCAGCATAGGCCTAGACTAGATCACCATTATCAGCATTAGTCTAGATCATCATTTCACCATTATCACATCTAGAAAAGGTGGGAAACCCCATCTTTTTGCATTCCTCCTGCCAGGTGGTGAATATTGTGTTGCGGTAAAAGGGCTGAACAGGTAACTACACTGTGATGTTGATCTCAAGTATTCATCACCTCATATGTATACATTTGGACTGGAATCAATGGTGGGAGACCGAAAAGGACAAATTTGTTGGTTCACATTTGCTATTGCATTTGGAAAATGAGATCACAATTGATCTCTAATGGTGGATGAACCAGTGTCAAAGAGCTGATGTGGCCCTCCTGCCCAAAGGTTTGCCCATTATGTTCTCAGAGCAGTTCCTCCTCCCTCTTTATGTGATTAAACTTGATATGCTACCTCTGGGTAGTAATAACTGAAAGGTGTTGGTGCTGCTATTGTACTTCAAGGCAAAAAATATTAATCCTGGTTAGATACATCCAGTATCCAGATACATGCAACTTCTATGTAAACAGGGTTTATGCTTGCTCTTGGAAAACACCAAAATTATACTGACGTTTTAGAAGTTCAGCATAAATATTAACTAGGAATCAAAACTCCCAAGAGTCCTTCCTCCAACTGGACACCTGGTTTCTTGGAAATCACAGTGCTGCTTATGCATTCAGGCATGTAGCAATTAAGGTTTGTAGATACACACTCCACTAACTTGTTATTGCGGGCCTTAAATTTTTAAAAATGCACCTTGAAAGATTCTCGGTTTAAAGACAATAAAAGCATATGTTGCTATGTATTATTAAAGAAATTGCACATGTTATTTGCACCTCTAACAGAATTGTTCTTTTTGCTTCAATTTTTTTTTAAAGGAGAAAACTGTGACCTAGGAATACCTGGGCTCACTATATTCTTAAATAGCATCTTGCCTTGAGTTATTTTGCAGTTTGAAAAATAAATGGGATCAGAAAAGACTTTTTCAATCCTTGCCTTTACCCGAGAGAAAAATTTATTAAAAATAAAAAAGTGACAAGAAGAGATGAAAATGTGAAAAAATTACACAATCACACATTATCAGCAATCTCCCAAATCCTTAAATATTCACATAAATATTTTATAAACAAAGTTGAGTGACATCAGTTCACTGGGTTCATGTTTAAATTAAAACCAACCATGCATTTATTTCAAACCAAAACCATCCCATTTTTCTGGTGATGCAGGGTCCAGATTTAGAACACAGCAGTATCCCTTGTGGGATCTGGAGAACATTCCCCAGTGTAGTTTAGCAAGGAAGACAGAAAGACTGGTGATTCTCTAGTACCAGAACATTATTCCTTAAAACATTAATACACCATCTTTTCAAACGTCAAAGCAGCAAGCAGCTCATGATATCAAAAGCAATATAAAAATCCAACTCAGATTAAATTACTGAGGATGTCGATCTTAACTTTCTGTACCAACTCAATACAAATACACAATCTCATATCCAATGCATGGTACATGAAAGTTAGTAAAGGTTTTAGTCACAATGCACTATTATAACAGATCCAAAGCAAAACAGATTTTCCTTTAAAAAT
Organism: Cryptoblepharus egeriae; assembly: GCA_030015325.1. Lineage (NCBI taxonomy): Eukaryota > Metazoa > Chordata > Lepidosauria > Squamata > Scincidae > Cryptoblepharus > Cryptoblepharus egeriae. Next base: position 83,627,175 of record JAREYC010000002.1, on the reverse strand, counting down.
ATTTCTCAAATTGATTTGTATCACCCATCACTGCTAAAAACAATCTCAAGTTGATTTGACGGCTGAAGGAACAGCTGTGACTTCTTCGCTCCTCTTAGCACAAGTAGCATACTCAGAGTAAGCAAGCGATAGTTGGCTCAGAACCTGCAAAAACCTAAGATTAGAGTTAAGGCCAATATTTAGCTACATGGATGTTTGAGTTAGGCTGCAATCATACACCCACTTAACTGGAAGTATACTCCATTGAACTCACTGGGGATTACTTCTGAGTAGACATGCATAGGATTGTACCCTATGGTAACTGGTTAGTATTTGTGTAGTTCATTTCTTTTGCATAAAGGAGACTGTAAATTTAAAAATTGCTCCATGCTTTGACAATAATCAGGAAAGTACACCATGTTTCATTAGGAGAATATCCCATTGCCGGGCCTAATCCCCCTTGCCTTTATTAGCAATAAAGCTATACATACCCATTAACACAAAGGGAATTACAAATCAAGTTACTGAAAATGAGAAGCATGTTTCACCACAGGAAGAATTTGGAAAACCTACCCAACCATTTTGAGTCAGCCTTTCTAGAAAAAGACAGTATATATCCATGGAATCTTTTTTTCTAGCTAGGATTTCACATTTTCCACAATTGCATCCACAAATATTGGTCATTCTTAATAGAAAAGTTCTTTTCTTATGATTTTCTGCCTGTGCTCACAGCTATTCTGTTTGTGTGCATCTTGCCCTCTCTCTCCCAATTTCACAAAGTCAACATGCTCTTGGTGCCTCTTATAAGCACCAACGTTTGGAACAGAAGAGCCTATATCAAAAGTAGATTATATATTTTTTAAAATCATTTGAAAAGGCTGTCATGTTTTTTTCTTCACTTTTATTTCTGACTGTTGGTTCATCTTCACTCTTTTTTTTCCTAAGTCAGACATCATGGTCCTTTTGTTAACAATTGCATTGAATAAATCCCCTTATCATCTCTTGCATTTTTCTGACAAGGACCTTCAGACTATATGTTTGTAGTCTGAATAGTTCGCTGTTGAGCTCCCTCTCTCATGCCATACTCCTAAAATTTTCTTTTTGCTAATCAATGCCCCCGTTCAAAGTATCCAGGGACACAAACTTAAATACACTTGAAAAAGCATACTATTTGTGATACACATATTGTCTGCAATAGGAATGGATTGTCTAAAACACCCCTCCCTGTCCCCAAAACACCCTCATATAGCAATCTTCTGGGAGTCAACTGTAATGTGTTCTTCCTGCTGGAAGAAGTGTGACACTTCTTCCCCTATATTCACTACAGGATTAGCAAAAGATTCTTGGGCTACATCAAGGCTACAGGTAAGTTGGCTTCAACCTTTAAAGATGAGCACTTATGTTGTAACCATTCTGTCTCCAACAGAGAACCTGTCCAACTTCTTCTATTTTATTTTTAAACATATCAGCCTCCTGTAGCACAATCCTATGCTACCTTTAGCAGCAGTAGAACATACGTATGTTCCACCATTGGATGCAGTCACAAAAGCATTGCAAAACACTTCTTGACATGGCTGACATGCCAGTGGGAAAGCCAGAGCTTTCCTATGTGCACCAGTGAAGCAAAGGACATGTGTCGGACCAAGTTAAGTCTGATGCAGGGACAGGGGAAATGTAGGGTGTCCATATAGAATGGAGGACATAATGCCTCTGCCTTTAACCATTGTTTAAAAGAAGGAAATCAGGCTGATGCTGCTTTTTAAAATCCTTCTGTGATTAGCTAAACCTACCTCTATTCCATCTTCTGTGCAACGGTTAAAGGTAGAGGCACTCTGTCCTCCATTCTATATGGTCACCCTGGAAATGCATGGGAAGCAAGGAGTGGAAATGGAAAGAGATGGGATGAGCTGGGCTGATCAGGCCCAGGAGGAGGAAGGATTGGCAGCACTGATACACACCTATCCTAACCTCCTTCCCAGGCCTGATCCACCTGCACAAAATCAAATCAATGTTGACTTGCACCACTCATTCCAGGGTTCTATTGTTATCTCTCTACTGTTCAGATATTGTTGCTTTTTGTTCAAGTATAAGCAAATACGGGTTCACTTAGTAACTACTGAGCCAAATATAAAAACAGAATCAGTTAGTCATAAGAAACATTCCTAGGAAACATTCCTAAGGTCGGGCTGATTATGGCTGCCATCCTAAACACACTTTCCCAGGAGTAAGACCCATTTAATACAATGGGTTTTACTTTTGAATAGACATGGTTAGGTTTGTGCTCTATGTTTGATATATGTGTCTTCCAGTCTGATTATGCATCTTCCACAACTCATGTAAGACAGAAATTCCTGTTCGACACTGGCTTAGGCCAGTATCCAGTCTAGCAGTCAAATTTTGTGATTCTTTCATTGTAAGTCTACGGATCATGTATACTTATAAATAATATACTATTTTTTTGCAGGAGAGGTGTTAGACCTTTAAGACATTTCAAAGTATATGAATAATTGTCATTGTTAAAGAACTGCAAGAACTTTCTCCTGAAACATGTTCCCTCCCACATTGCCAAATGTAGTGTTCAGTTTGACAGTCTTTCTTGAACCATGAGAAACTTATTCATCCCTCAGCAGTCAGCTGCTAAGGAACAAGCACAGCAACGTTTTCCCCACCACATCCCATATCATGATGTTTACAGTTAAATTTTGGTGGATGCCAGTTGATCCCAAACTTTTCAGCCTGGCAGCTCCCTTGACCTACTGGGACTTGTCACCATTAAGGTTACAATCCTATGCATAGTATAGGGCAGACTCAGGGTGACCAGATGCCAAACGCAAAATTCCTGAACCCCAAGGACAAAATTCCTAACCGCAGGCCAAAAGTCCTACCCTCCAAGCCAAAAAAGTCCTACCCACTTAAAAAATTGTAGGACACCCCAAAAATTTTGCACAAAATGTAGGACATGTTAAAATAAGCTGAACACTCATATTGCTTTCCTATACTTAAGTTCAATACTATAGTACTTCTTTTTAAATGGAAAACCTCTTTGCAAGACCTGTTTTCACTAACAATGCACATGTAAGTGGCTGAAAGACACTCAGGGTGACCATATGCCATAACCAAAAAAAGAGGACAAGGCCCCTCCCCCAAATGTAGGACATCCAAGCAAAATGTAGGGTGTGACAAAATCTGAAAACTCTCATATGCTGAAAACACTCAAATGCTGCCTTGTGGAGAATTTGCTGAGCTCCAAGTGCATAGGATCAGGACCATTCTGGAAGCCTTGCACTCTCTGGCTTGACACACCTTCCAAACCAGCAAGGCATGCTTGTTATTTGTGAGTAAAACCCTCACTTTCAAAAGGATTTAATGCAGTGTTGCTTGGAGGAAGTGTTTCCTTGTGAGGTGCCTGCTAGGGCCTTCATTTCTTGGATCAGGACCAGATTTCTCTCAGCCTGCCCAAAATATCTAAGGCTAGCTTGCCTATTTGCAAGTAAAGGCACAATAAGATTCCCTTTCAGTCCTCAAAGATATCAATGCAATTATCAGGGGTCACCTTTTGGGGTGATTTTGGAGGATACGTTCATTAGATCAGGACCTTTATGGTGTCCTTGGATTCCTCTCAGCCTGGCCTTTCTGGCAGACTATGGCATGTTCACTTCCTCATGTGTAAAGCCACGATATTGGGCACTTTCACTTTCTCATAGAGCTCAATGCATATTTTTTATTTTTAGGTTTTTGGCCATAACCTTTGCTAGGAAGGACATCTTTCAAAACTGATTTTTGCATTCAGTTCTCCTCTTCAATACAAATCCAACAACATATGACATGATGGGTACTGCACATCATCACAAAGTTCCAAATCAAATTTGGAGAATGCAGCCAAAATGTAGGAAAATGAAGCCATAATGGAGGACACTCAGACAGGAGGCTAAAAATCCAGACAAATCTGGGAATTTATGGTCATATTGTCACCCTGCCGGGGCAGCGGACTTTTCTTGAGGATTCCATGGCTCCTCTGGCTGGTTTATGTGGTTCTCCAGGCAGCCACGGCTCACAGTCTGGGAACCACTAGTGTATGCCAATTCACTATCATCATTTTTGCACTATATCCTCTGGTTTTACTTTTTCTGCCACACTTTGTTCAATGCTGAAAAAGTTCTGTCCCAGCTGCTGAAATATTGGTGGACTGTCAATGAAGGAATGTTTCAAAAAAATGTACAGTATTCCAGCATGCCATTTTGAAAGCCATACTGTTGCATTTGGAGAATCTGATGAAAGTGCTCCAATTTCTATACAGCAACATGGATGGCCTATTCCCATATGGTGCTGATGCCACCTAATGGTCCAGCAGCAGTTGATGCTTTATAGCAGTGGTTCCTAAACTGGTGGGTCCTGATCTGTGAGTCATGGAAGCGCTTAGTCCTGGCCTCTTAAGAGCAGATAGCAGTGATATGATCCCCAAGATTATGCCATTATCAGGAAATATTTTACTTACCTGCAGCCTCCAGGGAGTGTGAGGAACCCTGCAGGCCCCTCACAGGTCTTCTCAAGCAAAGTCATATATAACTATCATAAGCACTAGCTGCAGGTAAGTAAATCCTCCTTTCTGTCCTAGCAGCAATGTGATCCTGGCAATTGTGTGGCTCCCAAAGCTGCAACCACACATAGTGGTTTCCAACCTATATGGAGGACTTCTGTTACCAAAAGAGCCAGTTTTATGGGAATTATTACACACCCCTATTAGAACACGGGTCATAAGACCTCCTGGAAGCTTATTATAATTGACCTAGTAGCTTTGCTGCTAAATTTATTCAGAAAGCTGACGATGAAGACAAATTTGATAGGTGAAGCAAAAAGATCGGCATCTAAAAGGCAAATGTGTGCCATGAGAAACTGACAACCTAACAAGAAAACTGAAATACCAGAATACTTCCATGTACTTTATCACTGTAAACATGCAGCTTGTAGAAGCAGATGAATAATTGACCAGAAATGGAAGAAACACGTGAAAAGCAAGTGATTATTGTGCACAGAGGGAAAAAATACACTGCCTAATGCATCTCAGCAAAGGTTGGCAGATACTTCTGTGAATTAACCTGAGAAGGTGGCCCAGTAAGAGCTGAAGGTCACATGTAACCTACTCAAATTTTGCCATTATGTTTGACACCCTGATGTGGAGTATATGGTCATGTCAAAAACTGTGTGCTTGCTTGGAGCAGTTGTAAGGGGAATTGGTGTCCTATAACCTGTCCATTGCCCAACCCTTTTCTCCATCCTCTTTTTGGAAATCAAGCAAAAGGGTGGTCTCCTCATCCTCTCTTGAAATTCATGGTGCATCAGAAGGAGAATGTGCTTCTTTCCTGCCCCTTCTACTCCCAGGATTTCCAACTCAATCAGTTTAGAAGAAATAGCAGAAGTGGAGGAGATGGCAATGATTTGCACTGGTGTATGTGTGTGCGTGTGTGTGTGTGTGTGAGAGAGAGAGAGAGAGAGAGAGAGAGAGCAAAGGAAAGGAAAGGAAAGGTTGTAGCATGGGCCAGGCCTGTGAAGGAGTGGTTCTTCTCAGCTCATAGCACCCTAATAGGATGTTGCATGTTACCCTTGAGCAGAACCCAGCCTGAATAAACCAACAGGTCTCTCTGACTGCATTTATCCTTTGAAACACAATTCAAGAGATAGGTTTTACATTTTTTATTCCTCCAAATACATCTGTATTGTTTCTGGATTCCATGACTAGGTCCTGTAATGTCAGGAAGTGCGAGGGAAATTATACAAAGAACAATTTTTCTAAATACTGAACCTACTTGCTCATCTGGAGAAAGCCTCCATCCAAGTGACTGACTCCTATATGCTGCCTCATAACTAGAACAAGGGACACGATCAGGACATGTTTTCTGGATATCAGCATCCTTGAGATCAAGGCATCCTTGAGATTTGGCCTATGTTGGAAGTGTGAAATAAAATATCTATTGGCCAGATGAAATAGAAGGCCAAGCAGGGCCAGCCTGTCCATGAGGCTAAATGAAGAAGTTGCATCAGGTTGTGCGGTAGTGTTAGATGACCATCTTGGTTCTCCTACTTGCCTCTACCATTTCTCTTTCTTCTTCCACCCTGGTTTGAAAAAGGGAGAGGGAAACAAAGAGGAAATTTGAAGGGGAAGAAAGTGCTGAGTTGGAACATGGGAGAGGCCAGCACATAAACAGGTCGGGGGACACATTTGGCAAGCTGCCTCAGGTGTCAGGAAGACTTGGGCCAGCTTAGGCCAGACATAGACTTAGTTTAGACCACAAGCCTGGCCAAGAACTTGGGAGGGTGTTCTGATTCTTTCTGGTTGAACCTGAATACAAAAGCTTTGAAACTCAGAGACCACAATAGCTCAAATGCCAATCTCAGAATTGGGGGCTCCTAATTCAAGACCCACAGTTTGGGAGAAGGCGCTGAAAAGCTTTTCATGCACCATTTTTAACCTCCTTGAGGTCTTTAATCTAGGAAAGCATGAATACATCAAAGCCAAAAAAGCAAGAAGCCCAAGGTAGGCCACAGACTGGAAAGCTATGTGTAGCTGGATTTTTCTCTGAAGAAATAGAGGGCAAAAGTGGACTGGGAGACAAAGAGCTCTCCTGTGCAAGATGAAAGAATGAGAAAAGCTCCTTTTAAGTGTAACTCTGCTCAGATAATGGATAAACAGAGATGAATCAATGTCAAATTAGTGGTTATAAAGGGGGCTACAGTGCCTTGGGGGACCTGCCTGCTCCTGGAGTTCATTTGCTCAGTTTAAAGCAAGGGGAATTAGGAAGGGAAAAGGTTGTCAAGTTCATCCCAGTCATTAATGCACCACAGTGGGTCAAGAATGCAGCTTGGGTTGGACTCTTAATGTATGGGGGTGGAGCAGAGCAGCCTATATTTGAGGAGCTTCTCAGCATGTATTGTGGCAGAATGTAATCCAGCTCACTTTGAAGCTGGCTGCCTGAGAGATGTCTACAAGCAGGCTTCATGGAGAGGCAGATCTGCCAACTGGGAGCCCTGACTGTGAAGGCTCTGAATTCTAAATTGCCTTCCAAATACAGCGCTGGGCTGGGTTGCAAGACGCCACTTGATGTCAGGAAGACACAAGGGTTGCAAGACGCCACAGGCCCAGGGTCTGTGATGGTTTGATAGAAACCTCATTCATTTGTGTATGCTGAATCACTATAATCAGGAACAACAGTGCAGAGAGGTTGGACATGAATATTCATATTTGTGCAAGGGGATGTTTGATTTTGTTAATGTTTGTATTAGTAGCGTAAAGCAATTAAAAACAGCAAAACGTCTGCAGCATCTTAAACAGCCACCAGTTTATTTAGCATGACTGTCTCGAGTCTGCTTGGGTTGCATATACTTTCCTGTAAATAAACCCCATTTAAGACAATAGGACTTACTCCTGAGCAGCTATGCATAGCGTTGTGGTTAGATGCATCTGTCGGTCTCAGACAGGCATTCCCAAACTGATCTGTAAGCCACATCTAATGCACTAAAAATGACTGACTGACCTGCAAAGCCTGGTGGCATTAGAATTACATGCACCCACTCCTTCTGTTTCTTTCTGTTCAATGCTCTTAAAGATGTTGGTCTTGCTTAAAGCCCTGCTCTGGCCTGGTCCAGAGTGAAACAGTGCCTAAAGCTACCTTTCTGTTGCTGTCATGCGCTACCACCTTCTCCACTACTTTTTAAGTCCCCCTTTTTGTTCCAAGTGTGCACACACATGTACACACACTCAATTACAACCACCTCTTTGCCCACCCATTTAAATCAGGCTGGGTTGGGCCAAGTAGAGGAAGGACAGCATGGGATATCCTGAGCTCCCACTATCTGCTGCTTCCTGACCAGTCACCTTTTCAAACACACCAGCTGGATGGACAATACCACCAGCTGGCTGTTCCCAGTGGGAGCAGCCGGGGAGACTGGTGGGTCGATATAGGTCATGGGGCATCATACAGCTGATCGCCATTCTCCTCTCACCATTGCTTGACACTTCTACTCTAGTTAGCCACATGATTAGGCTGACCCCTCCCCAACAAAGATGAAAACACTAAGCAGCTGCAAACACAGAGCAATAGTTATCCTTTTTAATGAAAGTTCTTAGAGTTATGTACAAAAATGTGTACTTTCTTCTCCATAACTGACTTACTCTGGCCCACCACAAATGCCTGGCTGGGAGATATGGCCCCAGCAGTCAAATGTTTCACAAGCATGTTCCAAGAATCCATGTTTCTCCTTGTTCCAAAATGTTAATGCTTCCATCCAGTCTTTTCAAGAAGCTGGTCTATTTGTCTGCTGCAAACTGAAGTCATCCATGAAATTTATTTCAAGTATTAAACCAGCATCAGAGGAAGAGCATATGTTAACTTACTTGATTTATCATTGCTGAGAGCTGCCAAGAATAGTGATGTGAATGAACTTGTGAATAGTGAATAGTGAATATACTTCAGGCTCTGAAGTATAAGTTTCAGGGAGTCATGCTAATTTCAGCTACAGAATATTGCAAGCTGCAGAATATCTTCTGAAATCTTTCCCAGCTCTACCTTCAATCCATTTTCCAGTATAGCATGGTCAGTTCCATTACGACAGTAGCAAAATGCAGGAGAAATAATGGAATTGCCACCTCTCTTCACTGACACAGCATGCAATGCTTCCAAATAGCCCTTAGGAAACATAATTTTCAAAGAGGCTGATGACTTTCAGAAAAAACTGCATTTTCCTGAGCTAATTCCTCGATCTTAGTGTCAGAAAGAGGGAAATCTAGGGCTGGATCACCACAAGATCCTGGTGGGATGGGAGAGAAGGGGAGGTGTTAAGGGAATTGGTGGGGCTTATTGGGTGAATGAAAGAGGGACATTTGGAGAAGGTAGATTCAGTATTGCTGGAAATAATCCAAGATACTTCCAGGTTGGGGGAGAGAAGCTCCACTTATTTCTGAGTCAATTTCATGTCAAGTGCACATTTATGTGTCACCCATCACTGACTGAGATGGTTGCTATCGAACCACACTTTGATTTTCATTTCGAAAACCATTTTGACATAAGAAAGTACCTTGCTATAGTGATTGCAAGTAGAGTAATGTTTCAAAGGGTTCTGGATTAAGTCATTTGAACACACTCTTCTCGTTAATGAGTTTAGTTTTTCCTAATGCCTACTGGATGACAGAAAGTTTCCAATTTTTTTTAAATTCATGGGTCATGGCCACAATTTTATTGCAGATAAGAAGCCAAGTAATCTCTAAACAAATTTCAAACCCCTGTATTATTCTGCAGAGCCCTTAAAAAAATAAACTCATCAGGCACTGATTTGTATTCAGTGACAGACATCTGGCCTTCAATATTCTAATGCGAATGGTGTAATATAGCTGTGCTTTTTCATCGCAGGACTAATAATGGAGTTTTTCTTTAACAGTTTGTGTTTATAATGCCGTTGTAAAACATTTATTGCATGCCATGTGAACAGTTAGTCCAAATGGAAAACTGTGCAGCCATTCAGCCAATAAAGCAAAGCAGTAATGCTGATTAGCAATGGGATCCCTGCTTAAATTTAATGTGTTGCTTGCAAATGGGAACAAAGTAGTAATCTTTTACCTTTCATTTATTCATTGGCACAATTGTGTCCACCGTGGTCCCCTGCTTATCCGTTAGTTTTAAAAGAGCCACCTCCCCTTAATGCATGCTTTTCCTGAGGCTTCCACTTCCCACAATCCATTAGTGCTCCTTAGGGAGCAATGTCAATTATACTATTGTCAATGCAAATGGTATTTTAAAGAGGCCCTGAAGCAGGCAAAGCATGTTAATGCCAATCAGAGGTGCCAATGTTTGGAGCGTGCGGCTCCTGGAAGCTCTTTAACCCATCATGTCTCTTTATTTCATTGGCTGTTATCCGAGCACATTTTGTGACCCCTCTTTGCCTTTGTCACTCAAATTCACCCATTAAAACGATCTATTTTCCTGAATCAGACAGTGTGGAATTCAGTAGCGGCCGCTGCAAAGAGATAAACTCCCATATAGGAAGAGTGATAATGAGAAGTCTACTGGTTTCCTTGCATCACGAGTTATTCTTATTAAGATAAAATGTTTTCCAAAGCTTCTCTGAAATTGTTGGTGGAAAACTTAAGTTAATAAAAAAGTGTAATGGAATATTAATAGCCTATAATTGCAAGATGAGAAATTTGGTTCCAAGTGGGGGGTCAGCTTCTCGTTTAATGATTAGAATTCCTTCATGGATGGAGCTCCTTTTCTCCTTCTCTCCGGTACTGATATCCCTGATGCTTCACCCATCAAAGTTGCTTCTGTGAAAAGTAGCTAGACAGGTGTGAAGTATCCGTATTAGCCTCCCCCCCCCCCAAAGACCAAGAATACACTTAGAATTCCTTATGAAAGCATTTAAAAAGATAATGTAAAACAGGGCCAAACCCAAGGGAACCAGAATGTCGGAGTTGTGAAAGGTGAGCGGTGAAGTAAATGGTCGTATGCACACACTGGGACTGTTTGTCAGATCTTTTGGTCTGATGTTGCATGTTGGGTATCCTTACTTTTAGGAAAAAAGGACGGATATCTATCAATCAATGTAGCTGTGTATGTGTGTGCATCACAGTAATATATATGCATTTTGTAAGGAAATTCTGAGCAGCAAAAGCTTCAAAGTTTTATTACTGATTTAAATTACAAAAATGAACAGAACTGACCAATGGATATTTCTGCAAAATACCCAACCCAAAACTAATCATTTGTAAATATGTACCTTAGGATATTCCTTCTGTGATGTAGGCATCCATTAAGAACCAATTTTGAGAAATTCAAAGCAAAAGGGGGCGAAAAGGTGTGTAAGGGTTTTCATTCTTCTACTTAACATTGAAAACTGACTTATCAAAGCCCAGCCCCAGCCTCTGGAAGCATGAAATTTGGGAAGCACATTCCTTCTGTGATGTAAGGACCCACTAAGAACTGATTTGGTGCCCAGTAGAGCCCACTGCCTGTTCGTACCCACTGCTGTCCAGTTGTGCCCAGTAGGGATGCCTGGTGCACAGTAGGGATCCACAGTGGTGCCCACTGGTGCTTGCTTCCCACTTGTGCCTGGTGCATGCTACTCATTAAGGTGGTGAACATGAATTTGGACAATCTTAGGAAGCTAGTGGAGGATAAGGTGACCCGGTGTGCTGCATTTCATGAAGAGTTGGACATGAACAAATAACAACATCCTTGCAAGGTACTCTTGATAAATGTCTCAGTTTAGGATATCTGGTGACATTGAGCCCAGTGGTTATGAATCACTTGACCCAAAGTTGTGGCTAACAAGACGGGAATAAGTTTTGAAAGGACAACATAGAAATTGCACTTCAATTTCTTCAATGTGTTTTAAATTTTGCAACACTTTGGGCCCAATCTTGGAGTTTTATTCCTTCAAGAACAAATAACCTACTTAAGCTGAATATATCACTCAGTTATAAATTCCGGACACTAAGCCCTAAATGTAGTATTAACATGTAGTATTCTGACAAGCACAGTCAAGCCGTACTGAAGCAATAATATTCAAACAATTTCCTCAATTTTACAATACAATTATCTCTCCACAAACAGAAAACAATGGCACCCAGTTACTCAGGAAAACCATAAGATAATTATTTTTAGTCTATGGCCAGAAAATTATATAAGTCTGGCTAGAAAACTTCAGACTATTCATTTTCCTTCTGCCTAATTCCAGTATATTGAAGAACTGCAAGCTCTGCTATCAGAGGCGTACCTAAGCAAAATTTTACCTGTGGCAAGGACTGAAATTTCTTGTCTAGAGGGTATCTCAGGAGGTCATCTAGTCCAACCCCCTTCTTGTAGCAGGAGAGATCTCTGCAAAGGACTAGACTTTTACAGACACACACACACACACACATATCATAATGGGGGGGTCACCAGAGGAGTGTAAGTGGCACCCCCTGGAACCCTGGCACCTGTAGCAGATCGCATCCTGTGCTATACTCTGGTTATGCCTCTGGCTGCTATGTCAACCACTACCCATGCCACGAGCTTCCGAGGATTTACATGCCAACCACAGCATCTAGGAAGGTGTCTTTCTACAGGAAGGTGCAAATGGCAGGGTACAAATGGCAGTCTGGCTTAAAATAAGGTTCAGCTAGGTGGTAGCCATAACTGCTCAGAGCTGGAGTTGCTGTCTTAGGAGAAGGGCTGCATTCCAAGGCATTCCCCAAAGCATCACTGCCCACTTGGGTTATACCCACCTGGGTAGCTGGTTGCACTTTAGAAAAAGAAGTGTGTTAAGAGGCAGGAAAAAGAAGGGAACAGTCGGCTACTAGCTTGACAGCTTGGCACAGTGGTTTCTGGATAGTGTCTGGAGTAGAGGTACATCACGGGCAGATCAACAAATTGCAAAACCATGAGCAAGGCAGATTTAAAGCCATGGAACTAGCCTGATCAATGCTTTCTTGGCATGTATGTGGCACCACCCACATGTATATGCAATCTAAATAAAAGAATTTGGTCAAGCAAACATTTATAAGATTGTCAAAGGTCTTTATGGTACAATCATTTCCTCGGACTAATCTCCACTGAATTTATTTTATTTATTTATTAAAGTTATATCCTGCCTTTCTTTCCTAATGAAAGGGAGCTCAAGGCAGCTAACAACAAATAAAACAATAAAACACCACTAAAATTAGATAATTAATACAGATTAAAACACAATTAAAATATAGTTAAAATACAATTAGATTATATAAAAACATTTAAAACATCCTCTCATAAAATTTACAATAAAACCAACTAAAACAGAATTTTAAAAACCATACTAAAAGAGTGTGCAGAAGGGTGGCCAAGGCCAGTCAATTTCAAAAAACTCAGAGAGCTGTTATAAGTAAGAATATTTTTAGGCCATGATAAAAAGTTTCTAGGGAGGGAGCCATCTTTAAAAATGAAGTGAGACTTGTGCTGCAATCCTAAAGACATTTTCCTGGGAGTAAGACCAACTGAACACAATGGGGCTTACTTTTGAGTAGACATGGTTAGGATTGTGCTGTACTTCTGAGTAGTTGTGCTGTTAAAGACCTGCTATTCAATTCTAGGTCACATATACCAGATTTTTTTATGAAAGAACATAAAAATGGAAGAGGTGTCCCGCAATCTGAATCCAGAAATGACCAGCCAGAACATTCTCACAAGGACACAAGAAGACCTTTCTGCTACTTGTCCCCAATATCTGATGCTCAGAAGTCCTCCACATGGGTTTGGTGTTGTATGATTATCATGGCAAAAAGCTGGTATTTGAAAGAAGGCTTACAAGGATATGCTGAATTTATCTACTCAGGAGGGATCTATCCTTTTTTTGCTTATAATTCATTCTTTTTTATTTAAGTTTATCATTACACTTTGTAAAATGAGAAGAAGAAAAGAAAGCCTTCAAGGAAGAAAGCCAATTTGACATAAGCATGCTGATGAAGCATTTGCCGGCTAATAAATGTGCATGTAGCACTTTTCTGTAATGCTTCATCTGCCAATGATTGGGTGAGTGTTCTTTGAAATGGAGGCCCTCCTTATTGGAAGTAAAATGCAACATTTCATGTGAACGTTGTTATTCAGTGTCAACCTGAGAAACTTGTAGTAGAAAAACACATAAAGGTGCCAGAAAAATCTGCTGAAAATGCTTTTCTAAATATATTCACATAATTGAAAACAACCAAGACACCTCATCCTAATGGCATAGTTAGGAGAGTGCAGGGGGTAGCAGATGCACCAGGTGGAAACTTGGGGGGACGATGACAAGGTGAGCTAGACATTAGTGACTAAAATTGTAAAAAAACAGTGTGAATAATATGTGTGTACATTATGTGTGATATGTGGTATGTGTGAATAATAATAATAATAATAATAATAATAATAATAATAATAATAATAATAATAATAATACCATCATGGTAGATGTCATTTGAAAGTTAATTCAGTGTGGAATGCAATGAAACAAACTGCCTTGAAATGTCTTTAGTCTATCAGAACTTATGTCCAATTAACCAGAAAATGAAAACACCAACTGCCTACGGAACAAAATGTGAATTTTCTTAACTCAAATCTTTCCCATGAGACTGACCTTGGCTAGCTCTGAAAATCAATAAGCTGTAATTGTCATACTTTATGAAACTAATAAGGTGTTAATATGACTGTATGACTCAGCTCTCATTTCCATATATCATAATAAAGTTACCCCTTTATTGGGGTAACTGGGTAAAAAGGAACTTCTAAGTGGTGTTCCTTTTAAATTTAGCAGGAAGAGAGTAACCATCCCTCTTTGACCCAGCATAGATTCTTTAGCTAATAAGGGGCAAATTTTTAAAATTATTAACTTAATTAAAATTGATTTTGTTGTTGGAGGAGGAGTGATACAAAATCTTTGACTCCAGAAAGATGCTTTAGCTATGCCACTAGCTGAGGGAAGGGAGCAGAGCAAATGGGTTGTGAGCAGCTGGGAAAGAGGAGGCAGGTTTTCTCCCAATTTTATTTTTAAAAACAACAATTTTCTTTTGACATAATTTCTGGTTGTAACATAACTTGAGCTTTGCACTAGGCTACAGGATAATTAGCTATGCCTCTCCTCGATCCCATTTTCACCTCCCCTAGACTAAGGGTGCAGTCCGAACCTAGGCCAGCACAACTAATGGGTTTTCCTGTTCCTGTGGTAATGTAGGGAAACAAGCGCATGTCTGTGCACTAGTCTAACCCTCCCCCAATAATGGCACATAAGTGTCTTACGTCACTTGGAAGTGACATGGAAGTTAGAATTGCACACTTCGACACTCTTTAATATCTAGTCCTGATTTAATCAATTAATTTTCCTTTTTAGAGGTACACTTGTATAGGAAGTATCATTTAATTAATGTACTGAAGGCCCAGATTGCAATCTATTATGAAAGCATGTAGGTAGAATGTGCACTAGGCTCTTTTTATTTTAGAGCTGGGATGTTCAAACCCTGGCCCATAGGCCAAATTCAGCCTGCTGTGATTATAAATCTGGGTTTGGTGGTGGCAAAGCCTTAGGGAGCAAACCAGAGTAACTACGGGGAGTCCTTGCTCCGGTGTAAGAACAATTTACTCTGGATTGCAATATAAATTTTCCATAGGTTTTCACTAGGTGGTGCAGTAACTACGAGTGCACATAATGTCTCTTGCGTGCACCCGTAGTTACTCTGGATTGTAGGGTTACTCTTCTGCCCAGGAGCCTCCTTTCATCATGCCACAGTTGTCATAGCAGTCGCATCCCTTGGGAAATCAAGGTGAAGTCCATTCTGGGGTGACATGCAGCAGAAGTGGCTAACTGACACAAGTCTCTGCAATGACAAACAGGCATGACAAATTGTGGCTGCACTGCAGGAGGGAATGGTGATGCTTTGCCACCACACGGCCGTGCCCAGACTCATAATCCTGAGCACAGCAGAAGCTGCAGTGTGGAGACCACGGTCCTAAAGCATGACCTATATACTGCCTGAATATGTTTTATTTCAACAGCCTGATATATTTTCTTACAGATGTATAAATGGTTCCTGGTGCATGCCAGGTAAGTATGATCCAGAACAGTGTTGTGGAATTTTGCTTAGGCTGATGGCATCAGGTTCTTTAGGCCTAGGGAGAAAGCTGAACAGGTCAAGTGCCTCCATTCTCTCTGTTGTCTAAGAACCTCTGTGATACCCATGATAGGTTTCCATTTGCTATTTTCCTTTTACGGCCCTCCTCTCTTACACATTTCCCTCAAGTATTACTCCAGCTTGCATGTACATTGTCCACAGAGGTGCCAATCAAAATATTCTTCTTTTGCCAGGCACGTTTACTTCGTTTTCTTCTCTGTTGGTTGTTTGGAAGGTGGAAGGGCTCCGTACTCCCTGTGTTGCAACATCTGCAGTACTTACCCCCCCCCCCATCTTCACTTCTCCCCCTGAAATGGCATATAGAAGACACTGCCACCAGGCCAGTTCCATCCATTGCATACTGCATCACAGCAAGTAAGTTGATGGGCCATTGGGTGGGTGGGGAAGTAATTTACTTTTCAAGCCCTTTTCTACCTCTCCTATTGAACAAGATGATTAAACACCACAATTCTGCAGTTTTACAAGTTTTTAAATATGGATAGGTAAACTTTAGCAACTCAGAATATTAGCCACATTTCCCCTCTATGTCAAATTGATGTGAAACTTACTGTTTCTGTCTTTTCTTTCTTTGATATGTGATAGAAATGTGAGAGTCTAGGAGTCCCTATCTTTGTAAGGGGGAGTCCTATAGAAAATAAGCCTTATATGAAAGTGGTTTAATATGAATGGGGCAGTTGTGCATTGTGTAATGTAAGCTAACAAAGTCTGCTCATTTGAGGAGTCCAGTCCCACCTCTACTTCAGTCCTTCACCTGCCCCCGTTTTCCCCTGAGCACATCCACCTGTACATCTCTACATATATCCACCTGTTCCATGTAAAATACCACACTATATTACTGTTTCATTTTGTGAAAAAATAACATATTATCACAAATTATAGGCAGTGGAACATTTTAGGAGCGTAAAATTATAGGATTAAACAGATCAAAGAGTAGCTCACAGTCTGAATTCATAAATAGTCATGATAGAGATAAGGACATTTCTATCGCAACCTAAATGGCATCTCTGTTTATGTTAAGTGATAGCTGTTCTGGAAAATTGCAGCACGTAGATAAATGTTGATCAAATCTCAGCAACAATGGCCAGCTGAGAGACTCTTTAGACTATGTTTTGCCACAATCTGATAATGATGTTATCGCTTTTGCAATATAATTCATGGTCAGCTAATTTGAAGTAAGCCATGGAAAACGAATTCCTAGTTGGCTGTACCATGCACTATGGAGAAGGTAATGCCGGCACCTTTCATGGCTCTTGGGAATGCACAGATCCTCTCAGTCAAGAGGGTAGGCAGGCCCACACAACCAGAGCTAGGTGGGGGTATTTAAGGTGACGCACCAGAGGCAGAGTCCTCTTTGCACGGGGTGCATTCATAAACACCCCACTCTACCCACCTCCCCTATCGGATAGTTGATTACCTGGGATTTTTCAGAACCTCCCTTCTGCTACAGTACACGAGAGTGCTTGGAAACAGAATGTTATTAAAGCTTTTCTATGAGGCAAGCTTGTCTATAGCTTTTCTATAAAGCCTTCTCACACTGTGGTTGGGTATGTGTGCAATATCTTGATGTTGCCAAAGTTTCCCATGCCAAAGGAGAAACAGTGTCTGAAGTCACCCCTGCTGCCTCCACTTTCACTCATGTAACCTTTTCTGTGGTGAGAAGAAAAGAAAAGCATCATTCTGCTTAAGCAAATCAGGATCTAATGGAGAACGCTTTTTAAAGCAACATTGACACAATATTGTCCAAAGAAATGTTTCAGAGTCAGTTCTGGAACATAGGTTTCCCATACGCAGGCAGCATTTCACTTGACTTCTTAAATTTGTAGCCAATCTTCTCATTTTTAATCTGATATTCCTGAAAGGTTTCCTGTTGATTTCTATTCTTCTTGTTTTTGAACACTTGTAATGAACAGCAACCAGCTGACTTGAATGGGTGCAAGTTTGACAGAGCAAATATCTACATCTACAGTATTTATATACCACTTTTCAACTGAAAAGTTCACAAAGCGGTTTACAAGTAAATGAAAAAATTAATAGCTAATTAATAGCTAATGGGTCCCTGTCCCAAAAGGGCTCACGATCTAAACGCAAAAAGAACACCAGCAGAAGCCACTAGAACAGACATTGCTGGGGTGTGGAGGGCCAGTTACTCTGCCCCTGCTAAAGGAAAGAGGAACACCCACTTGAAAGAGTGTCTCTTGACCAGTAAGCAGGGGTAAGCAGGGGTAAGGGGTAAATATGATGTGTGGAGGATGACATTTAGCATCAGGTTCTGATTCAAAACTTCAGAGTGAGCTGCTAGGGTTGAACACATTAAGGCAGATTAATGGTGTCCTTGTGGTAAAAGTTCCTTGCTCTGCTGAGGAAGAAACCTCTCGATAATTCCAACCATCAGCTAATTTTGTTTGGACACCCTTAAAAGTGGGCAACAATGTACAGAGTCCCTTATGTGATCAATTTATACACATGAAGTGTTCAAAAGGCATGCTCTGAGCATACTGAGGACATGTTGGTCAGAGCAGCAGGTGTGATCTTTCTCCCCCTAAATGTACAGCTTACACCATTTGCAAACCTGTAAATAAAGATGATCATGCTGCAAAGCTCCAACTGAGAGACTGTGTGCAAGTCCCCAATGACAGATTCATGGAAATGTTTCTGAGCTGCCACTTACCTGAAGGTTTCCAATCAATTTTTGCAGACCTGATTTGTGCTGAATTTCTTATGTTCAGAGTATTCTCCCTCCCTACCCAATTAAACTGAGACTCTTAAAAAGAGAATTTCCCTGTACACGGTATGCAGTTTATACTGCATTGCGACACACATACACATAAATAATATTTTGTTTCACTAGGCAAATATACAAGATTTTAGAAAGTACATACAAGGTTAAATTAAAAGTGAAGTAAAATATATTTCAGGAATTCCTGCACATTTGACTCATACACTGACTCATATGTGCTCTGTATAACAAGCATGTGTACTTATGTGCTCTACCTGCATTATTAATGAAGGAGCAATCCAACAGGCTGTCACACTAGCAAGCAAGCTCCCTCTCCTTCTATTCCAAAGAACAGATACAATGCAGAGATCTGTGAAGTTCAGGCAGAACAGATTCCTCCAGCAACTGACAGCCCTTCCCCGTTGTGCATCACTCTCACTCATGCATGCGTGTCATGCACGCACACAAGCATTTAATAAAAAGGCAAAACTGAAATTGTATTCTGAACTGTTCAAAGAAACATTTTCAGGATTCTGCATAAGCAGAGTTTCCTCACTGACATTTTCAAGCAAACTGAGATCATTTTGATCTTGCTATGCATCTGGTATACTTTTAGGTAAAATTAACAGGAACCTAGAAAAGAATAGAGAACCTCTTGCAAATTCTGAAGTGAAAAGGTAAGACTGGAACATGAAATGTCTCATGATCTGCAAGCCAGAAATTACACCAGCTTCCCTGAATGTTTACACAGTTATAGCAAATGTGCTCATATCTAGTAATTTTTAACTGGGTAAGGATTATCCAAATACATGTTTTATAATCATTTGCAAAACTTCTATGGACTACTATGATTAAACCCTCCTGAAGTACATTGTGGTGGGCCACAATCAGGGACCAGACAAGGATTTAAGTCAAAGAAATTTGTATAGAGATAGACTGATAAAATTTCAGCGAGCCAAGTGTGATACAACAGGGATGACAGCCTCAATGAACTAGGTTTTTAGCCTTGAGGGAAAATTCCATCTTGACCCCATATACAATACTCAATTCAATCTTTGGCAAGAATTGATTCTATCAATTGGTTGTTCCAAAAGAAAAAAAGTTGGCTGTCTAATAATCAGTCAGATATTGATTGGAGAATTTGAAGCTGCCTGATATGGAGTCTCTCTAGCCTGGCATTAGCTACCTAGCTGCAGTGAGCCCTGATCTCAGGCCACCTTCTTTCCTATCCCAAATACCAGGAGCATTTTAACTGTGGGTGCAAGAGTTGACGTTTTATATGCAATATGCAAAGCATATGATTTGCCTCTGTTCTGCTTTGGCTGTTTTGGAGCAAAATACCTGAAATTGAGACTTTGTTCTTTTTTTGAGGGGTGGGGGGAGCTATGGGCAAATCTAAAAGCTTAAGTGACCTTGATACAATCTGGCACAAAGCTCCCTGTTTGGAAAGAGATCAATGGAGAACCACAGCATAAGAATGCCTTCAAGGTCATTTGCTATAGTCTACTCTGAAAGTGAACTGCTGAAAGCCCTTTGTAATATTTATGACACAAGCACTTCATCTTAGTCACTCAGTTTAGTCAATTGCCTCCCTTTACTTATAAGTGAACTGTAAAGAAGGGCAAGGGGTCATTACTGGAATAAGCACCTAAGTTGGAGCTAGACTATATATAGATCTCGAAGATGTAGGGTGGTCAGATGTGTTCACCAGGAGTCCTGTGGCTTCTTTGTATCCACCAAGTTTAAACTTGTACTATTTCAGAATGGACTTTAGGCAGTCCTCCAAACACAAGCAAGTTTTCATTTTCTTCCAGCATATTATGTAGTTTAGAAACTGCTTTGAATGCCCTTTAGGGAAATAAAGTGGGATATAAATTTAGTAAATAAATAAAACAAAATAATCAAGTCACAAGATGTACGTTAGGTCATTCTGCTAACAGAATATGTTCTGTTCCTCTGTATTCCCTTGAAAATCTGTTCTGTTCTGTGGATTGGAGAAACCCTCCTGAGTGGAATGGCATGTGGTATGGGTAAGCTACAAAGGGAAGGGGAAATCAATTAAAATCACTCCACCCTTGCACAAATGGAATTATCTTCTCCATTTGGGACGATACCATCCAGTGTCTCTTATGTCCCAGTCCTTTCTGGGGTTTACAATGTGAGATCCTATGATCCCCTACCATAAGTCCTAATCTGGCAGCATGAAAGCTGTACCACTGTCATGTTCTTTATACTGTATATGCCAAATGCAAATGGCTGGAAGACCCGCATGAGTGGCAGCAGCTTCCAGATGACCCACCAGAGCAGGTAACATTTGGAAGAGGAAATAAGGAGAAAGTGGGTAGAAGTTTGAGAGTGGATCTTGGTGGCAACAGCACACACCAATACTTTATTCCCGTTTCCTGTTCCAACAGATTTCTTGACTCTCTGTGCCTGTTCCAGCACAAGATAGGATTGCATTATAAGTAACTCCATTAATGGTTCCTTGTCCCCATAAAACTTACAATCTTTTATGCAACATTGATGCCAACAAACCACCACTGGAGAAGATGTCATACTGGATTGAAGATGTACAATTGCTTTCCTCCTGTTAAATACAGGACACCACTTTCAAAGTCACCTTTTTGCTCAGTTAATAGGGATAATGATCAATGTTCATATATTTTGGATAATCACAGTACCAGACAAAAAAAAATCACATTTGATAGTGCTTTAGAAGCAAGTGTTACCTGATATTAGAAAACTAATATTTATGTAAAAATGACATGTTTTAATATTGACCCTTGTAGTGATATTACTGGAGAAGTTGCCATTTTTATTTCCTTTCAAGTGCTTCTTTCTGGTCTTCACTACAGTGTTTCATGCAGGCTCCCTTCCCACTATTCAGCAGTCTTCCCATCACAGGCTATTCAACAATTCTTCCTCTCACAAATGAGTGAAAGAGAATCTCATATACACAGAAAGGTCTCCATGCATGATGTCACATGGGGTCAAGCTTTTTCCCAAGTTTTCAAGTACACATTTAAGTTTTCAAAGTTAAATCTCCGTTGAAACTGTGGCCTGAGATTCCCTGTACTGACTCGTTGCTTGCTGCTCCCCTAAGGGATGTTTATGATCTTCCCTTGCGAAAGATGATGAGCAGGCATTGCGTAAAAGTGGATTATCGCTTGTGGAAGCCGAACAGGAGAGACAGAAAGATAAAAGCAGAGGACAATGAATAACCTTCTGAAGCATCATTTAGGGCTGCAAGACTGATTCTGACCTCATTGCTACAGTGAAATAACTTCTTGATTATCATTTGCACAATTGTTTAGCTGTAGGTGCAAAGACCTCGAAAAAGAAAGTGCAGACATGCAATCCAAACTCTGAGCAATGCAGTGCAAGCAATGCACATGGAAGGAAGCTCTCCTTCCTTATCCTCTTTCCTCTCCCCACGTTGCCCCCTAAAACTGATCTTATCATCCAATAATACTGTACTGTATAATGTGGGGGGAAGAGTTGGCATGAATCCTCTTGTAAATAATAATTGGCATTCACCCTTCATTATTCTTTACGTACAAAGTCACAAGGCACTCCCAGTTTTGAGGAGCAAGAAGGCTAATGTTGAGCAAGAAGGCAATATAAAATAAGGAACAGAAGTTGCCAGTTCAGATAATACGATAATTCTCTTTTTCCTCTAAGGAAATTTTCTCTAAATTTTCTCTAAGGAAATCAGGATCTATCGTTGCACATGTAAAGAAAGTATTAGCTTTGAGTTATTATAGACTTAAAGTAACAGTACTTCCCATAATTTTTAAAGAATGAATTACCAAATTCTGATAATGAAGAACTATTAAGCACTGGACAGCTTTCAAATTGTCAAGAGAGGAACTTTCAGGAAGGGAGAAGTGTCTGCATATTTTATTGATTTTGTACAAAGAGTGAGACCCCAGTAAACAAACTTAAACCAGTCCAATTCCCAAACATTTTCACAACTTCTTCAAGCCTCGAGGGTCATTGAATGTCTTCTATAATTAATGTTAGAAAGAGAGCTTGGGTGCAGGTAGTGAACCATGTGTTCTCTGGGGACAGAAATGGCTTGTTTCGTTCCCTGGGATGCACATATATGCCCTTCTTGAAGGAACTGAAAAGGGCAAGGCAATGTGACCTCTCTGAGGATTCACATCCCGTCCTCTTACTTCGTGCCAGTTTTGGCCTACCAGCTGCTGGTAAATCATATGCATACTGCCAATCAGACTCATTAATATGTCCCTCCAGGAGCTCCTGTTGTCGGACTTGGTTATCTATTTGACTTCCCTCCCCCTGCAATCTCAGCAATATCTGGAGAAACAGCTCGCTGCCTGGGGCAATGTTTTAATCCCTTGGCCAGAAGACATGGTGCTGAATTCTTCCACTCAATCACACTAACCAACACTGAAATGTTACAAAGTTGCCAGGTACCGCTCCGAAGTTTAGCGACTTTTATAGAGAGAATAAACACAGAATTGATGTGTGCCACGAACTCAATAAGCAAGGATAGATAAGACACTACTTGTATGTAATAAATATGTTGCAGTGGGGGGTTTCTCAAAAAATGTAGCCTATGCACATACATGTGTATGTGTGGCTATGGGCCCACATATGTGTAAGTGGCATACAAAAAACTTTTCTTTACTGAAATTGCCTCGAAATGTCTGTGGAGTAGAAAAAGCTTCCAGGGCTCGTCATGAAAATCACTATATTTTAGGTTTGTTATATGTGGTATTTGGTCTATTATCTATGTGGCCTTCATGGTTTTGATTTTGAGCATTGCCACTCTTCCTCTTGTCCCTTTCTTATCAAAGCAAGGACGATTCGTTTGCTTATCTTCATTTGCAGGGTTGTGGATGATAGGAACCAAGCCCACTAGAAAGGACCAAAAGCAGCTTCATTGTGGTTTATGTTCGTTTAATGCAACCATATTGACTTCATTCACACTTAACACAAGCAAAACTCAAGAAAACACAATCCAGGAGTGGCACAGTAGGGATCAGGTAAATACATGAGGCTGAATTCAAAGAGACAGAGATATTCTTGTAATGAGTAAATGTTAGACTACAGACTGCAAGAAGGGAGCCATGAATGCTACCTCGTTGGGGCAATCTGAATCTATCCAGAAGACATTAATCCATACGCTCCATCAGCAAAAATTCTCAATTTGTTCTGCAGAAAAAAATTATACTAATCAAAATCAAATTTAAAAGTTAAATTCATTTGGTTTAATTTGCATAATTGGTTCTGATTGCAAAACTTGAGTTTTGTGTTCAAAGAGCAGAATTTGCAATCTAATAGGCAGAAGATGGGAAGCATGCACCTGTGGTAGCAAAGAAAACAAAGAATTAGAGACTGAATGACAGGGAGGGGAAATGTCTGAGAAGGAGGTGAGGAGAAGACTGTAGAGGGAATTTACAAGGGAGTCAGAGTCCAGCTGTTGGGAAGCTGTCAAGCACAGAAAAAGTGCCCTAGATTGTGGAGCTTTGTTGCTGAGAAAAACATCTTTCCTTACAGTTCCTGCATGCTGTGCCAATCTGTTTCATTTTCCAATTTGGATTTGCTTTTATTCTTTTAAAGTTATTTTAAAAGCCCCTTCTTATCTGAAGTCCCTCCTACATCAAGGATACACATCAGGGATTTCCAGGGGCTAAAAAACTTCCTCTTTAAAACTATGCTGCAAAAATAGCTGATGACTTAAAGCCCAATCCAAGCCTTGAAAGGGAAACAGACAAGAGGAACCCTGTGTGGATTGGTAAAGTCCATGTATAGACCTTCCTTAAAACAGTGGGAAGCAAAACTAGAATCTCCAATGCTAATTTGATTCCCCAGAGCAGCTGTGGAGTAAGCCTCCATTCCCCAATATTTTGAAATTTTTGCAGTCAAGGAGACATAACATCTAACAGGAGTGGCATGTTACTGATTCCAGGTGATGACTGGTATGATGGTCATTGGATGGCAGCTGAAATGTGATTGGCTTATCCCCGCACAAATCTCACAAGACTGCAAGGCAGGTTAAAGGAACCAGTCAAGGAGCAGACAGTTCAACAGCGCAATCCTAAGCATGTCTACTCAAAAGTAAGTCCCATTGTATTCAATAGTACTTGCTCCCAGGAAAGTGTGGTTAGGATTGCAGCCTATGCATCTAGTCTAGTGCTCAGATTTTTTAAATGGACATTTCACCCATTCAATCCTATTGGATTTTTTGAAGGATGAGTATATCAGTGGATCTTTCTTTGTTAGTTAAAGCTCTTGATGGATGTGGCCTTTGTCTATCCAAAGTTGAGGATGCAGGGACAAGGTCATGGTGTCTGTTAGCTTATTAATAGTTTAATGATGGAGTCTGGAGTTTAATGATGGAAGGTTTACTGATGGTTTAACTATTAATAGTTTAATGATGGAAGGTGGAGTACCACAGGACATGAAGGATGCCAATATCATCACATTGTATAAGAACAAAGGTGACAGGGGTGACTGTAACAACCACCGCGGCATCTCTTAGTGTTGTAGAGAAGCTGCTTGCCCATGTCGTACTGAAGAGGCTCCCTCCAGGTGCTTTGCAAAGAGAATCTATCCTGAATCACAGCGTGGATTTTGAGCCAACAGGTCCATTACTGATACTGTATTTTCCCTTAGACAGTTGCAGGAGAAATGTAGGGAACAAAGACAGCCACTCTTTTAGATCTTATGAAGGCTTTTGATTTGGTTAGTAGGGACAGCCTTTTAAAAATCCTCCCCAAGATTGGATGCCCTCCTCAGTGCCTCAGCATCATCAGGTTCTTTCAGGAGGGCATGAAGGGCACTGTAGTTTTTGATGGCTTAACATCAGATTCCTTTGACATTCGAAGCAGAGTGAAGTCCTCATGCCAACTTTATTTGGGATCTTTTTTGCCATCATGCTGAAACATGCTTTTGGAACTGCAACAGAGGGAATTTCTCCCTAGATCAGACAGAAAACTTTTCAATCCCTCCAGAGCAAAGTCCAAAGTCCAGCTGAAATGCTTACAGGATTTCTTCTTCACTGACAATGCTGCTGTTACTGTACACTCTGCCAAAGACCTTCAGCAATTTATGGACTGTTTTAGCAAAGCCTGGCAAGACTTTGGACTAACAATCAGCCCAAAGAAAACACAAGTCATGGGTCAGGATGTGGATTCAACTCCCTGTATTATGATCTCTGAACAAGAACTGGAGGTTGTCCGTGACTTTGTGTACCTTGGCTCAACTATCTCCGACACTCTCTCTTTAGATACTGAGCTGAATAAATGTAAAGCGGCTACCACATTTTCCAGACTTACAAAGAGAGTATGGCTTAATAAGAAGCTGACAGAAAATACAAAGATCCGGGTCTATAGAGCCTGTGTCCTGAGCACACTCTTGTACTGCAGTGAGTCTTGGACCCTTTATGCACAGCAGGAGAGAAAGCTGAACACCTTCCATATGCAATGTCTCCGACATATTCTTGGCATCACCTGGCATGACAAAGTTTCAAATGGCACAGTCTTGGAACATGCTGTTAACTCTAGCATGTACACACTTTTGAAACAGCGACATCTACACTGGCTTTGGCATGTCGTGAGAATGGCTGATGGTCGGACTCCGAAAGATCTCCTATATGGAGAATTAGTGCAGGGAAAGTGCCCCAGAGGGAGATCACAGCTGTGATATAAGGACATCTGCAAGAGGGATCGAAAGGCCTTGGGAAAGGACATCACAGCTGGGAAACCCTGACCTCAGATCATTCAGCTTGGAGGCAAAAGACCCAGCATGGCCTTCTCCAGTTTGAAGAGAAACTCATTTGGCAGGCTGAGGCAAAGAGGCAGTCCTGGAACCAGCAAAATCTGAAGGCTGGGCAGGGGACAGACTTTGTCCTCAGTGTGGATGGGATTGCCACTCTCAAATCGGCCATTTTAGCCATACTAGATGCTGTTTTAGGACCTCCATTCAGAGTCTTTCAAGACTGAAGGATGCCAATGATGAATGGAGTTTGTGAGGATTGTCATACTTAAGGATCCTTCTTTTGTTACCATGATCACATGATAACAAGGCTGTTCCAGGAGGATATAGTTTGTACATTTGAATTACAAATCCAGCAAAACTCCATTTGAATTTTGTACGTTGGGGGGGAGGGAGTGAGATTGATTACATAGTAAATAAAAGATTTTGCCTTCCTGGCCTATGGATCTGATGTATCCTGCTTTCAGTCCAGAAAAGAATAATGGGCCAGTGCATGCTGTCCTATCAGGTGCATGTCTTTTGAACACCTGGAAAGAAAAAGAAATAAAAGATTGACCAGGTAACAACATGCTGTGAAGTGTGAACAGGGCTAAAATTAATCTCTTTTGCATGGCTGTCACAAGGATTAATGAGATAATGTATGGGAAGCATTTTGAATACTAAAGATAAAATTGTATAAATACTACGTATTGTTATAATCAAGGCTTCAAGGTGACTAGTCATCGCAGCTTTACTCATGAGTAGGTGAACATGCCTCAGTCTTGCTAGAAAGCTCAGGTTGAGAGGAAGCCAAGGACACTGGAAGGGACCTGATCCATGTAACAGAGCCCCCCAAATCACCCCAGGAGTTAGTTCACTGCTAAAAAGCTCCCCTTTGCATTGTTTACTCATGAGTAACCAGAAGTGCTTCAGCTGGTGTACAAGGGGATGCAGTCTAGAGGGTGCAAGGCTTACGGAATGGTTCTGATCCCTGGCACCTGGAGCTTGAAAGTGCTCCAGAAGGCAGCCCCCCACACACTGAAACTGGCTCAGCAGGTAAAGGAAATTTTGACTTTTAAAATATTTTTTACTGAATGTCCTCTTTTTCCAGGACACATTCTCTTTTTTAGCCTTGTGTCCTGGGGGCTAATGGCTACTAGCTACTCATTGGCTGAGTGCCTGGTGGGAGGAGGTTTCAATTGCAGACTCAGGGCCTGAGGCACAAGCTGAAGGGCAAGAGACAAAGGGCTCTTCTCGTCCTGTGGCTTTTAGCCTGTGAATCTGAGCCTGTGAACAAAGACAACGTCATCAGAGGGCAGAAGCTCATCATTCTATTCCTCCCAGTCAACTTTACTCCAAAGACAGACAACAGAGACCTCACCAAGACTACTTCAAGAAGCTTGTGTCAACTCTACAAGAAATAGAAGGCAAGACCGCAGTTGTTGTGAGATGCAGCATATGTACCCTGTTTATCTTCTTGCCCAAAGACTGCAGGGATTATCAATGCTGCAAGTGCAAACTTGTTACACTCTTGGAGGAGAAGGTGAGAACGTTGGAGGGAGAAGTATCCATGCTTCATGAAATTAAGGCATCTGAGGAGTTCCCCGATGCAACACACATGCAACACACACTCGATTCAACACACATGCAATACAAACTTCTCCAGAGGGAAGTTTCAGAAGATACCACGAGTGGGAATGACATCAATGGGAACTCCAGCAGTGATGGCTCTTCATGGAGGCATGTGACAGTCAGGAAAAGAAAGGACAGAAGATATTCAGATCCACTGGACCTATACAACCATTTCCAGTGTCTCTCAGTTCCCAGCACTCTGACAGAAGTTCCTCTTGCTAGCACACCTGCACCGGATCCTGTCAGGCCTGCAGAAATTCCCCTTACTGGCGCGCCTACAGATTCCCCTCAAAGACCCCAACAGCTACCAAAACCAGTAAGTGTGGGGGAATCTCAACACAAGAAGAGAACATGGAGAAAGGTTGTGGTAATTGGAGATTCCCTCCTGAGGGACATTGAAGCTGTGTGCTTACCAGACCTATTTTCCTGTGAGGTGTGCTGTCTCCCTGGTGCCAGGACATGGAATGTCACAGAGAGGCTACCAAAGATGATCACGCCTGCTGATCACTACCCATTCTTACTCATCCATGTAGGAACGAATGATACCACCGAGCAAATTTATCAGAAGATTATCAAGGACTATGAAGCTCTTGGAAAGATTAAGGATCTAGGGAATACCCAAGTGGTATTCTCATTGATCCTCCCAGTAATAGGCAAAGGTCCTCAGAGACACAGCAAAATTTTCCGAGTCAATAGCTGGCTTCGAAAATGATGTCATCGAGAAGGATTTGGCTTCTGGGATCATGGATTGGGCTTCCTAGAAGATGGACTCCTGGCAGAGGATGGATTACATGGATTACATCTTACAGATGGGGGAAGAGTGTCTTCTGATGGAACATGGCGAACCTGAACAAGAGGGCTTTAAACTAAATAAGAAGGGGATGGGATACATCAAAAGGAAAACTAGGAATCAAGAAAATGCTCTCAATGGGAATTGTCAGGGCACATCCATAACTGGAGAATGCTTTGAGAGGTCCAGCCTTAAAAAAAGGGGGGGGAACACACATTGAGTTGCAACCTCCAGGGCTTATGTTACACAAATGCACAGAGTCTGGGAAATAAACTTCTTGAGCTTGAACTTCTAGCAAGTGAAGAAAAATTTGACTTGATATGAATAACTAAAACTTGGTGGGATGAATCACATGACTGAAAAGCACAAACGGAGGGCTAGCAGATGTTCAGGAAGAACAGAAGAGGTGAAAGAAGAGAAGGAGTAGCATTATGTGTCAAGAACGTACATACCTGCTATGAAATACAAGAAATTGGTCCAGATATCCCCATGGAGATAAAGTTTGGGAAAAGGTTAGGGGGAAAAACAAAACAAAAAAACATTGTGGTGGGTGTCTACTATAGACCGCCAGGCCATGGAGTGGATGATGTCTTACTGAAGCAACTGGAAGATGTTGCAAGGAAATATGAGGTAGTAGTAATGGGGGACTTTAACTGTCCAGACATTTGTTGGGAGACAAACTCAGCCAAGCATGGAAGCTCTAATAAATTCCTGATGGGCCTGGAAGATAAATTCATGGTCCAGAAAGTGGAGGAAGTGATGAGAGAAGGGGCCTTCCTTGACCTGAATTTAACAAATTGTGAAGAACTGATTGACTGGGTCAACCTTGGGAGAAAGTGATCATGAACTACTGAAATTTAGAATATTATGGGAACTAAAAAGAGTGCACAGTGAAACCTATATATCAGTATATTGAAACCAGGATACTTGCTCCTGCATGATCCTGCCTGTCCACCGAGGTTATCTGGGAAGTTCCTGCTGCACGTCCTGCCACATTGTGAGGTGGTTTTATGGAAACACACAATGGCAAAGACCTTCTGTGTTATAGCCCTCAGATGATCAAACATTGACTTGAGGCAATGCCTACAGCTATTCAACCAATTTGAGAAAATCATGCCCCAGTCATGAAGGGGCCCCACATGGATTGCGTGCTGTTGTAGTCACCCCCTTGCTAATGAGGAAGCCCACACAGTAAACGGAGTGTCTCTGCCTGTCAGCTCTTCCAGCCGTCCCTGTAATCACTTGGCCTCCTAGAATATCTAGTGATATCATAATATCACTAGAAAGTACATTTGGGTGCTGTCATGCTTTATGGCAAGATCCACCTGGTCTTTTCCTTGATGACTTTTTGTAAGGAGCTAAATGGAGTTCATTAAAAAAAATTCTTGACAATGCAGAAAGCCTTTGACTTGCCCAGTATCTGTGTCTCAGTATCTGTGTTGTTCCTTGTACCCTTTTGCTTCTCAATTTCTTTGTTGGTTCTTAACTTGATCATGTTGCATACTTCCAATCAAAATGGAAAGGTGGGATACCAACCTTCTTTTACCTACCAACCAACCCACCCAACCAAATTAGGTTTGCCAAAGGATACAGTTTCAATTATCCTCACATGATTTGCTGCTCTAAAATTATACATAGACTGAGAGCCCAGTTTTATCCAATCTTCCAGTGCTAGTGCAGATGTGCCAGTGTTGGGGTGCTGCATCCTGTGTTGGGGTGGGGGGAGAGTCCACTGGTGCCTCAAGGTATGGGATCATATGTTCCCTTTCCATAGGGCTGCATTGTGATTACACCGGAGCTGGAAAGTTGGTTAAGATTGGGCCCTGATGGTGCTGGTGTTTGAAATACTGATCTTTCAGAAATCTACCAATGCTTTCTAAATGGAAAGGGCACTCGCAGGGTCATGGCACTTTCCTGAAAGTGCCCTTTCCATGAACTGCAAAACCCCACTTGAATTATTACTACCACAGTATTTTCTATCACATCTCCCTGTTTTTGCTGGTAAAACATGGTGCCTGAATATTCTGACCAGGAGAGGGATGATAGTTGAAAGGAAGAAAAATACCCAAGCAGTTGAATATTATCAAATTATTTTAAAAAGGTCATTTTAACCTGCAAGGCATGTTGCATGTTCCTTGTCTTTGTAGCACAAAAGCAACACTCCAGGGTTGATGATTGGTGCTGGTGTTCCTGTGAATGATCTTCATGGTTTTAAGGTCACATCTGAGTATACTTCTGATTGAATTAATGTTTAAGAAGAAAAGGGAGGGGCATGGGAAATAACAAAGGTGCCTGTAGCTATACAGAGGTGCATTAATCGTGTTTGATGTACAAAAATCCTCAGTACTTGGAACATTCATGTGCAGATGTGACAAGTTTGCACTTTAATCAAATTCCAAAAGTTCCAATGTCAACATGTACAATCTGGCTATGACTCATGCATGCCTTGACAAATCTCCTCTGCCCACCATGTTTTCAGCTTCTGACCACATGACTCAATTCCATTGAGCTCTATGGCTGTATCCCTTGCACGTTTTCCTGGAAGTAAGCGACACCAAACAGAATCAAACTTCTAAGTACATGTATAGACTTGTAAATAGCCCTCCCCCATTATCAATCACCATTGGCATGGATAATAACTATGTAGGAATAAACACATGCTTTATACATAATCAGACCATTGGCCAACCTTTCTCAGAATTAGACTGCCTAGTAGCAGCTCACCAGAGTTCAAACTTGGAGGTCCTTTCTTCCCATCCTATCTACAGTACTTTAGATTGGGGCTTGAGACTGGGGCTTTCTGGATGCTACTTATGAACTGAGCCATGGCTTGGGGAATTGGGAATTAAATCAAATAGTAAGAGCATTTATGTATTAATAGAAGGGAGTGAGAAACCCACCACATTTTGGGTGGTGTACCCATGTCAAGAACAGCCTGTCAACACAGCATTCTATGCATACCTTGGAAAAAGCCTAACTTAGCACTTCTAATAAATAAGCTTGTGGCTGAGCTGTTAGTATTTTACTCACAGGCCAGAAGTCTGACCTGGCTTGTTTGATGAATTCACATAATGAACCATGTTGGGGTCATGTTGTGCTAGGTAGGCACTAGCTAGTGTGCAGCAAACTCTGCCTTGCAGTGCTCCATAGAATCCTAGAGTTGGAAGGAACCCAGTAGGTCATCTAGTCCAACCCCCTGCCTGTAGCAGGAAATCATCCTAGAGCATCTCTGACAGGTGCTCATTGAGCCTCTGCTTGAAGATCCCCATTGAGGGATAGTCCACCACCTCCCTTGGCAATCTGTTCACGGCCAAACTGCCCTCACCGTCAAAAATTTTTTCCTGATATCCAACCAGAATCTCTTTTCTTGCAGTTTGTACCCATTGTTCTAGTTCTGCTTTCAGAGGCAGCTATGAATAAATGAGCCCCTTCCTCCATATGACAGCCCTTCAGGTATCTGAAAAGGGCAATCATGTCTCCCCTCAGCCTCCTCTTCTCCAGGCTGAACATCAGGGTTACCAGACGCCAAACTGGAAATTCCTGAACGGCAACCCCAAAATTCCTGATTGAAGGCCCAAATTCCTCCCTGTCCAAACCAAAATTCCTAATAAAATTCCTACCCACTTAAAAATTTGTAGGACACCCCAAAAATGTAGGACAAAATGTAGGACATGTTAAAATGAAGCAAATGAAGCAAATGGGACATGTTAAAATGAAGCAAATGAAGTTAAAATGGAGCAAATGAAGGACATGTTAAAATGAAGCAAAAATATCCTCCTCTGCTATATTGGTTTCCTGTACTTAATTTCAACACTTTTGAAACTGAAAACCTTTCAATATACAGGATTCTGGCCCAGACATGTAAGACGCCCTCAAAGCAATTTGCAGCAATACAAGGCATGTCAGTGATATGCACTGACATACACAATGCACTCTCTCTCACACACACAAACACCCCATGCATTGTTGCACACAAGCACACACACACAAACACAAGGTCACCTGTTCTGCAGAGGTGCAGCATGCATAGGATTGGCCCCTCAGACGGCAATCCTACCACAGTTTACCTGGGAGTAAGCCCCTTAGTCTCTAATGGGCTTACTTTTGAGTAGGCATGCATAGGATTGGCCCCTCAGTTTACCTGAGAGTAAGCCCCTTTGTCTCTAATGGGGCTTACTTTTGAGTAGGCATGCATAGGATTGGCCTAGGGGAAGCACCCCCATGTCCTCTGAGTGGCGCGCGTGCCTGGGGGAAGCCCCCTGCGCCCTCTGAGTGGCACGCACGCCTGTGGGAAGCCCCCTGTGCCCTCCGAGTGGCGTGCGCACCTGTGGGAAGCCCCCCGCGCCCTCCAAGTGGCGCGCACTCCTGGGGGAAGCCCTCCATGCCGTCTGAGTGGCACGCACGCCTGTGGGAAGCCCCCCCAAACCCTCCGAGTGGCGCACGTGCTGGGGGAAGCCCCTCTGTGTTGTGGGTGGGCGGTGCGGGCCAGCCAGAAGTCTCTGGGGCTTCCCACAGTGCGTGCGCAGCTACAGCTGTGTGCACAAATGTTTAAAAAAATTTAAAGGGCCAGCACAAGATGCCTGAATTCCGGAGTCCGGAGGGGCTCTCATTCGTCCCGGACAAAGGGGCATTTTGGAGGAGACCTCCGGAAAGGAGGAGACCGGAGGTCTGGCAACTCTGCTGAACATCCCAAGTTCCCCCAACCTTTCCTGGTAGGGCTTCCCTTCCATCCCACTGATCATTCTTGTAGCTCTTCTCTGGACTTGCTCCAGTTTGGCTGCATCCTTCTTAAAGTGAGGTGCCCAGAACTGAACACAGTACTCAAGGTGAGGTCTAAACAACACAGAATAAAGAGGAACTATAACTTCTCGCAACTTGGAAGTTACAGTCCTCTTAATGCAGCCTAAAATGGCATTTGCCATCTTCACAGATGCATCACACTGATGACTCATGTTCAGCTTGTGATCCATGGCAACTCCAAGATCCTGTTCACATGCTGTGCTGCCAAGCCAAGTATCCCCCATTTTATACCTGTGTCTTTGGTTTTTATTGCCTAAGTGCAGAACCTTGCACTTCTCCCTGTTGAAATTAATTCTACTTGTTTCAGCCCAGTTTATCCAGATCCTCCTGGAGGTTTCTCCTGTCATCTGTTGTATTAGCTATCAGCTTGGTGTTGTCTGCAAATTTGATCAGGCTCCCCTGTATCCCTTCATCCAAGTCATTGATGAAGATATTAAAGAGAACTGGGCCCAAGACAGAGCCCTGGGGCACGCCAGTTGAAACCAACCTCCAGGTTGGTGCAGAACCATTGACTAAAACCCTTTGAGTGCAGCCATCTAGCCAGTTGCAGATCTACCATACAGTTACCTCATCTAGCCCATATTTTTCCAACTTCTTGATTAAGATATCATGCAGGACCTTATCGGATGCTTTGCTGAAGTCAAGATAAATGATGTCCAGAGCATTGCCACTGTCCAGAAAGCTGAACATGTGCATGTCTGTACAGAACACACATCTTCCTCCTTCCCACTTTTCCTTATCTCTCTTCCTTATGCCAATTGCTTACTTCCATTACCGTCATCACCTTCCATTCTGGTGGTATGGGACAGCTAGTTTAGCAGTTCCTCCTCTTCCTCTGCCTTCATCAGATTGGACATGATTGGTTGCAGTGTGGAGAAAGAAGACAGGAACAGTGCTGATCCTCTCACTTTCCCCAGTCCCCCAGCCAAGCATGTTTCTTTTCTAGGGATCTGAGAACCTGAAGAGGGAAGGGAGGAGCAGCCAAACATGAAATCTAGAAAAAGGTCTGAAATTCAACTGATTTAGTTGATTCAGTTGATTCAGTTCATTCCACTTCTGTCATATAAAGATGATTGCTGGAGCACTAGAGAACTTCAGGTCCCAGGTGGGTGGGAACAGAGTAGCACCAGGACTGTGCCTAACCAGCCCAATTTTGAATAGTGCCTTAATTATGAATACTAAAATATCATGGTTACATCAGAAGAAAAAAATATTCACTATACTACTTTCACTTTGTGCAATTGAAATGCATTTAAATTTAGGTGTACTCCTACTGCATAGTTCCACATATTAGCTTCCATTTCATATTTGTCATGGCTAACTCTTTTTGTGGTTTTAAAGACTGAACAGAAGAAGTCACTGAACTATAACAGAGAAACCTGGTCAAAGAGAGGGGGAATTCTAATTTTCTCACAAGTGTCTTTTCTGATGCAGTATTATGAACAACTGATGTGGAAGATTAAGGATGGTTTTTCATCTAACAGTATCTCTTTAAAAAGGGCATCTCCACACTCACTGTAAAAATGCTCATGATCCAAACTGGAAGAAAAAGATCAGAAATTTCCCCTGACCCTCTCTAGTTCTTTTTCTTATAGCATTTTGGCTTTATCATGAAAAGGAACACACACACCACTCCAGTGAGTGATGCTGGCTTGGATTCTCACACTTTTTTCTCAAAAACCCCACCAGCATTTCTCTAACTTGCCCTGAATGATGTAGGTGTGAATGATTCATTTCACTGTTGCTTAATCAGTCATCTGTCTCTTCTACCACGTGTGACATCAGACAGTTGGAAGAAAGAAAATCCATAAACCTGGATGAAAGATCTGGGAACCCTTTATTGCATTTCTTTCCTGTGTTTAGAAAAAAGAGTTGAGAACTACTTCCAAGCAGGACAATTAGTTCAGGAGTTACTTGCCAGGCATTATCATCTTTTAAAGCATATTTTGACTTGTTGACTGACCTTGCTTTAACCTGGAAATATTTTCATCACTGACTATGGCTGCAATCCTAAAGACACTTTCCTGGGAGTAAGACACATTAAACACAATGGAGCTTACTTTTGAGTAGACATGGTTAGGATTGTGTTCTATGTCAGGTACATTAATCCAAGAAGTAGCCAAAAGTTCTGCCTTCTTGGCTAAAAGAAGCACCAAGCATTCAGAGCAGGGGAAAAGAAGGCAAACCATGAAAGAGAATAAAGACACAGACCATCCAGTAGGTCTCCACTGCTTGTCTCCAATGGTGAGATTATAGCATGTAACAGTACAGGATCAACTCTCTTAGAGCACTAAATATCTGTAGGGACCTACAATACTAGTTAAACTGTAGTTAAATTGTACTAATTAAATTTAATGCAATGTTATGGCCACTCATGCATTGGTGCAGCACACAATAATTCAGTGATTTTCAATCAGTGTGCCATGGAACACTGGTGTGCCACAGATAGTCCTCAGGTGTGCTATGGGAATTTGGGGATTGACATTAATTAATAATTAATTAATAATTAATTTCCTATTAATTAATAGGAAAACTGGGGGATTTGAACAGTCTGGAGTGCCTTGTTAACAATAAAAACAATTGATGGTGTGGCTTGACAATTTTAGTGCTTTGTTAGTGTGCTGTGAGATGAAAAAGGTTGAAAATCACTACAATAAATCCTTAATACTATGAAGATATCCTAACTAGATCCAATCCTAACTTGAGCTGGAACAGCCAGGCCACATGGCCTGCACTGGGTAGCACAAGGAAGATACCAGCTGGAAGGAAACTCAGAATAAGGGGATATTTTCTGCTTATGTCAAATCATGCCCCAGCGTGCCTTATGAGGCTTCCCAAATCTGCATCAGCAAAATCACTGGAGAAAATCTAGGGTAAGGATAAGGACTGTACTGATATGGCCAGTCCCACCCTCCTGGGCCTAAATCACCTCTTGGGCATCTTCCCCCACCCAGAAATGCCAATCCTGGAATGCCCTCCCTTCAGCCTTTCTATCTGTGCTGGCCTAGACAGGTCTAGAGGGGGCAAAAGCACATTCATGGCACATGGCACTCTCAGACCTTTGCAGAGTGCCTGCACTGGTTAAATTCCAAGGTAGAATTGCACTCCCAAGAAAACAAAATTTAATGAACACAATTTAATGCTAAATTCTAATGAAAATTTGGCACACGTCTTTAAGGTGAAGAGAGCACCTAAATTCAAGTACACTAACAGTCATCCAATGCACATTTTCCTGAAATAGTGCCTGTGGGGTGTGCACTGTAGTGGTGCAGTGATCACAGATGCTTCATCAAAGCAAAGGAACATTTATCCCTTTATGTTAGGGCTGAACTGTGGCTGCATTACATCTGGAAAGTTGGCTAGGATTGGACCCTGAGTAAACAGGCATGGGTTTTTTAGACTAAAAGCTCACTGAAAAAAATTACAAGTTGACTCAAGAGGTAATTGCTAGCAAATATTTTAATCAGTTATCAACTTGAAAGTTTATTTTCAGACAATGAGGCTATTTTGTATTGATTTTCACTTGAAGCCATTAAATCTTGTCTACCTAGCTTTGCCTCCTAGAGCTCATTCCATCTCCCAAGATGTCTGTGGTTATTGGAGAAATGTCCTCCGTGGCACCAACTGCTGTGCATTTCAAATTATCCTGAGTGGGAATATTATGAAATAGCTTGCTGACACATAATGTGAAAGCTCTTTTACAGCAATGAAATGGCAAGGAGGGGGGAGTGAGATTGTACTAAAAGCAACAGTTAAAAATAAACTGCAGCTCTGGAGTGATATAGGTTAGGCATTCAGTGAATGGTTCTATGGTCACTATTGGGGACAATGTATTGACCCCATCAATAAGAAAACATGGACAAAACTGACATGTGGTCCATTCCTATTATAAAAAGATAAAGGTGTAGGTGTCCTCCACAGGTTGTCCTGCTAGTCATGACAGACTCTAGGGTGAGGTACTCATCTCTGTTAACAAGGCTGAAGAGCCAACATTGTGTGAAGACACCTCCTGGTCATGTGGCTGGCATGACTAATTACCAAAAGACACAAAACAAAGATGCCACTTTCTACCAAACTTGCATTTATCTACTTGCATTTACTGGCTTTTGAACTCTTGACAGAAGCTGGACAAGTAATGGCAATTTACTCCCTTGTGTGGTACTGAGTCTCAAACTGTCAACCTACCAACATTCAAGTTGGTGAGCACAGCATCTTTAACCACTGAATACAATTTGAAGATGCACATTTAATGTGGCCCATCTCATGCAGAAAACAGCTTGTATGCTTGTGCTTTGAGAAAATTGACTGAAGGAGATTAAAAGTTTCTGAACTTAAAATGTGTATATTCTATTTGTCAGAGTGATAACATTTTCCTCCCTTCAATGAGCTGTCGCATTTCTCTTTGGAACTTGAAAATCATTCTTGTGGGAGGTTAAATTTAAAGCCTTTATGTATATAAAACTATCTCCCTTTGCAGTCTTTTCTGGTACGTCTCAGCCCTGGAATTATATGTAGAAATAATTTTGCAACTCTTTCTCTAAAATACTTAGTATAAATGTACTGCAACTCACTGTCTTTAAAGAGCGTTACATTAAATGGGAAAAAAGGCAAAATAAATCATGTATCAATGGCTCCCCCCATTGGTAAGAAAAAAATTATACCTGCAGTTTTTGCAGCTTGCAAAATATATAATCATTTGGATGTTACATTTTAAATAGTATTTGCACCTTAGGTTTTTTGTGTTGATTGAATATCACTTTTTGTTCTCCTAGACTATTAACTATACTGTTACTAACAATCAACATGAATAAATTCTATAACATACAATTGATGAAAAATTCCACCTGTAAAAAATATATCTGAAAAGTAATACAAACTGTTTTATCAAACTGCTTTTTCATCTTAGGTTATTATCGAAATTGAAGGGGCTTGACAGCTGTGAGTTACTAACTGGGATTTTTTGGATGTAAGGGTAAATCTATTTCTCTGGTTCAGTGAGAGGTATAGAAATGATAGTCTTAAAATGCAGATGGAATTGATGCTTTTGGAATATCAGTGATTCAGGAATTGAAGACTCTAAACCTTGTTTGAATTTGTCATTCAGTTGCTTTGCAAAACATTTTCCCAGGAGCAAGGTATATTGCTATTTATTAAAACATGTGTATGATACCTTTCTCAATAGATTCAAGGTGGTTAATACAAGTAGGATGAACAAAAATCAATTTTTAAAAATTGGATTTTTACATGCATTACATGAGACAACTTCAACCATCCTCCTGGCTGTCAGAACTTTCCAAGCTTCTCATAGGTAGCTAGAACCAAGCTTCAGATTGGTTTCTCAAAAACATTTTCTGGGTTTTGCAATTAGCTGACTCTGCTCAAATTGTCAGCAGCCTCTTGGTCTCCCATCCAAGCAACCAATTCTGCTTACCTTCTCCCAGCAAACAGCTGAGCCTCCAGATAACATCACTAGCCCTAATAATTCTAACACCATGTTTTACAAAACATGAACCAGTTTGAGAATTCTATTTGACAAATTCCTAGAATCCCTATCCCTATCACTCCCCTAGCCCAAAAAACATGAAGCACACAAAGGCTGCAATCCTAAAGACACTTTCCTGGGAGTTAGACACATTGAACACAATGGGGCTTACTTTTGAGTAGACATGGTTAGGATTGTGCTCTGAAACATAAATCACCCCACATTGTTCACACTGCACAAGGCCAACAATTAAGCTGCTTCTTTGACCTCTGCAGCCCTACAGAGGAGAAACTAACAGCTTTGGCTAGTTGTATGTATGCATTCACTAGTTTCAGGGTACTTTCAGTATCATGTATTTACTTAGTGTTGCCAGAGTTATTTATACCTATACAAAGTGATACCAAAGTGGCTAATGACAAGAGATCGCTGTACTGTAATTTAGAAGATGGTGCTGAAGATAAAGCAGAAATGTACATCTAGTGAATGGATGAGAAATTCTCATGACATGTATATTTCTGATTGCAGAATTAAACAGGTGGCATTACTCTCCCCGTTCCCCCTCTCCAAAATCTATAATATCCAGGAATTCTGTTTCTTTCCTTTCTGGAGTCCAGACTGCAATAATGCAGCATGTACACAAAGTACCCTGGAAAGCTACAAGAAATCATAGTTGCCGAGGTTCCAATTGTCTGACCTTTTCCATTCGCACATTAAGCAATGACTATTTCTGGACCACAAAATACTTCCTGAAGGACAGATAGATTATATGCTATGCATTGTAAAGTGGAAGGTTGCTATGGTTTCCCATGGCAAGTTTAGGATTCTCTCTGCTAGGTTATGAGAGACCCAGTTTCACCATCTCAGAACCTGTGAGAAGTAACTTAACAAATCACCTTCAGCACTGCCTCCTCACTCAGGACACTTAACATAGTTATACCAGGCACAAGGAAAGGTACCTGGAAAAAAACACAAATAGGAAACGAACTGATGTGAATTCCATGTTCATCACTTCCATATTTAACTCATCCTTTCCAGCTTCACACTTAAAAACTTGGCATCCATCAGTCTTGAAAGATTATGGTATTGTGCTCGATGCTGTATGCGAAGCACGAAGGCCTGGGTAGATTAATATGGAGGATGGGCTGTTACCCAAGCAGCAAATCCCCCCTCTCCACCCCACTGAAATGGTCCAATGGAAAGGCAGAGCCGATATGAGTGGTTCCAGCTGAGTTGCAGAGCTCGGCTAAGGACAGGAGCTCACCCTGTCTTGTGAGGACCCACGTCTCGAACCCTGGCCTGCTAGTTACAGTGCTGCACAGCGATGTAACCATCCACCTCTTAAAGATTAAGATTGAAATCACATGGAACCAGGAAATTTGTAGTGCTGTAGTGCTTTGTGACAGGAGAACTGAGCTCTGCTGTCACAAAATGACTGCTGAGGGATCCCAGAGCCCTATGTCAATGGCCATTTTGGGAGCACTGCTGCAAGAGGAGGAAGTACTTCTAGGACAGTACAACACCACATTGTACTTGCCAGAGCTAGAACGGGACAGGAGGGAGGGATTAATTCATTTAAAACAGAGTGGATGGATTAATTTATTTGAAACCCAGTTTTCAGTATGCATCCTACACACTCCAAAATCCAAGCCTTTGCCCTCTCTGAATGTCTTCATCCAGGGACAGTTATTTTCAGGTATGTGTCATAACTGTTAGCATCTTATCTCATGAGGAAAACAAATCATTAAATAACAAGTGGAAACTTGCACTCAAATGTGGTGCAATAGTCCCAGTCTTTAAGACTCCAGGAAGCCTAGAACCTGATAGTTCACTTTGGGACTCGTGGGGAAGAAAAGGAAAGTTTCAACAGGGGAAAACAGAGAAATGAACACCTTTAGTCTCACCCTCCTGAAACTTCCCACCAATGTGCTATGTAATGCTAAAGCACTCAAATTCAAGGCTGAATTACGGTCCAAGACCTAAGCACTGGGTATCACTCTGGGACTTCTAAAGCAGGAGGAGTGATATCATCATCAGAAGTACTCATGTGTTGCCTCTGAAACATTGTCCAAAGGTCTTTAGCCAAGAAGCAGCAGTTCACTTAGAACACTCTCTGAAAGTGTATAGAAAAACCAAAAAGCATTTTTCAAATCAATCTTTGTGCACTTTAAACTTGTTACCAAAGTTTTGGGCTGAAATGTAATTAAATTCTAGGGGAGGGGAAAATGTTAATGTAGTACTTTAAATTAAGCAGAGCCGGAAGGAACTGTCATGCCATCAGCTGCAGTAAGAGTCCACCTACTGATAACTTCATTTGAGAACATAGTGCAAATGTAATAAATGCTTTAGACCCATCCTGGCTTGGTGCATGCTGACAGATTGCCCAAGAGCAAGCACTTGGAAATCAGGTGGCAAGAAATATAAGCCTAAATGCAAAGCTATTGACACATGGGGGAGAGGGTGACGGGAAGGGAAACAAGTAGAAAGACAAACAGCCGTCAAATAGAACTACTTGGCAACAATTTATTTAATTATTTATTTAATCAATTTATATCCCACCTTTCCTCCCCCACAAGGGGGAGCCCAAGGAGGCTGACAACAGGGAATAAAACATCATTAAAATAGCTCATAAATAAAGATTAAAACACCATTAAAATATAATTAAAAAACAATTAAATTGAGTAAAAAGCATGCAGATTAAAAAATTTGTTAAAAACAGAAAAAAACAATAAAAACAACAACAACAATAAAAACAACAACAACTGTCCCCCCACCTCTGCCCCATTTAAAATGCTTTTTTAAAATAGAAGGTTTTAAGGCTCCGCCTGAAGCTCTGTATTGAGGGAGCTTTTCTCAGTTCAGTGGGGAGGGAGTTCCAAAGCCGGGGTGCCACCACCGAGAAGGCCCCTATCTCTGGCCGCCACACCTCTCACATCTCTAAGTGGCGGCACAGTCAGTAGGGCCTCCTCAGATGACCTTAGGTGACGGGTCGGATTGTACAGAAGAAGGCAGTCCCTCAGATACCCTGGACCCGAGTCGTTTAGGGCTTTAAAGGTCAGGACCAGCACTTTGAATTCAGCCTGGAAACGAATGGGCAGCCAGTGTAGTCGCTGAAGCAGTGGCCTGACAGAGTCTAACCAACGAGCCCCAGCAACCACACGGTCTGCCACATTCTGGCCTAATTGCAGCTTCCGGACCGTCTTCAGAGGCAGCCCCACGTAGAGCGCGTTACAATAATCTAGTCTTGATGTCACTAGGGCATCGGTCACCGTGGCCAGATCCGAGCAACTCAGGTAAGGTTGCAGCTGACGGATCAGCTGAAGCTGAGCAAAGGCTCCCCTGGCCACAGCCGCCACCTGGGACTCTAGGAGTAGCTGCGAATCCAGGAGAACCCCCAAGCTGTGAACCTGCTCCTTCAGAGGGAATGCAACCCCATCCAGAACAGGATGATATTCCAATACCCGAGTCGAGGACTTCCGGACCAGGAGAACCTCTGTCTTATCAGGATTTAATCTCAGCTTGTTCACCCTCATCCAGTCCCCCACTGCCTCCAGACAACGATTCAGGACTTCAACTGCCTCTTTGGACTCGGGAGGAAAGGAGAGATAGAGCTGGGTGTCATCGGCGTACTGATGACACCTCACCCCGAACCTCTGGATGACCTCTCCCAGCGGTTTCATGTAGATGTTAAATAGCATGAGGGATAGAATGGAACTTTGTGGCACCCCGCACCAAAGAGGCCAGGGTGCCGAGCAAGCATCCTCCAGCACCACCTTCTGGGACTGGTCAGCTAGGAAGGAGCGGAACCACTGCAAAACAGTGCCTCCAATCCCCAACCCGGCCAGTCGCCCCAGAAGGACACCATGATCGATGGTGTCGAAGGCCGCTGAGAGGTCCAGCAGGACCAACAGGGACACACTCCCCCTGTCCATTCCCCGGCGTAGGTCATCCACCAAGGCGACCAAGGCAGTCTCTGTCCCAAACCCCGGTCTGAAGCCAGATTGGAAGGGATCCAGATAATCAGCTTCATCCAGGACCCTCTGAAGCTGGAACGCCACTACCCGCTCAACCACCTTGCCCAGAAATGGGATATTTGAGACTGGCCGATAGTTGTTTAGATTTTTAGGGACCAGGGAGGGTTTCTTCAGGAGGGGGCGAACCACCGCCTGCTTTAATGCAGAAGGCAACACCCCCTCCCTCAGAGAGGAGTTCACCACCCACCCTGTCCATTTGGCCAGTCCATCCCGGGCCAATCTGATTAGCCAGGCTGGGCAAGGGTCCAGCGGGCAAGCAGATGGTCTCACACTACAGAGAATCCTGTCCACATCCTCAGGTTCTACAAGCTGAAAAGAATCCCAAAAGATGGACAAGACAGGTGCCCCAGGGACATCGTTGGATGTTATTAAAGTGGCGTCCAAGTCATGCCGGATCTGATCGACCTTGTCCACAAAGTGTTGGGCGAACTCACCACAGCGGGCCTCCGTGTACTCTACCACATCATTGTGAGGGGCCAAATGAAGTAGGCCCTGGACCACACGGAAGAGCTCTGCTGGGTGGTTCTCTGCAGATGCAATGGTGGTAGCAAAATATAACTTTTTTGCCGCCATCACCGCTGCAGAGTAGGAATGCCAGTAGGAATGCCTCTGCCAGATCAGAAACGACACAAGTTTTTCGCCAACGTCGTTCTAAACGTCAACCTTGCTGTTTCAAAGCCCGCAGCTCCCCAGTAAACCAAGGAGCTGCGTTTGATCTATGGCAGGGCCGAGGTCACTCAGGAGCGATCTCATCCAGGGCCCTGGTCATCTCTGTGTTCCAGAGACTGACCAAGGAGCTGGGTGAGTCGCCAGCTCTGGCAGCAGGAAAATCCCCCAGAGCCCTCAGGAAACCATCAGGATCCATCAGTCTCCGGGGGCGGACCATGGAATGTGGTCCCCCGCCTGTGCAGAGGCTACCGGCTGCGATAAATCCCACCAGGTAGTGATCTGTCCATGGCAATGGAGTGATGGAGATGTCCTTCACATCCAGATGACCATCAACCTGCCCAGCAGTGAACACAAGGTCCAGTGTGTGTCCCGCATCATGAGTAGGGGCAGATATTCTTTGAGACAGACCCATGGTTGCCATGGAGGCCATGAAATCCTGAGCTGCAGATGTTTGGGGTGCCTCGGCATGGACATTGAAGTCCCCCAGCACTAAAAGGCGAGGGCACTCCAATGCCACGCTTGAGATCACCCCAGTCAGCTCAGGCAGGGAGACTGTTGGGCAGCACGGCGGGCGGTACACCAACAGAATCCCTATTCTGTCTCGCCCCTCCAACACAACACGGAGGCACTCAAACCCTGTGAACCGCTGGACAGGGGACCTGGTGAGAGGGATAGAATCACGATAGACTATCGCAACCCCACCTCCCCGCCCCTGAAGTCTTGGCTGCTGCAGCACCTGGAAACCTGGTGGACAGATCTGGGAGAGGCCCACACCTCCGGCCTCATCTAGCCA
The DNA here is from genome assembly GCA_030015325.1 of Cryptoblepharus egeriae. Lineage (NCBI taxonomy): Eukaryota > Metazoa > Chordata > Lepidosauria > Squamata > Scincidae > Cryptoblepharus > Cryptoblepharus egeriae. The sequence continues at coordinate 83,582,897 of JAREYC010000002.1, read as the reverse complement.
GGTCTCTGTAATGCAAGCCAGGTCAGCTTTCTGGTCTAGGATCAGGTCCTGGACCAGGCAGGTCTTATTGTTTACTGACCTGGCATTGAGAAGCAGCAGGTTCAGACTCAGGGGGCTGCTGCTCAGACTGCCTAAGGTCAGAGGGTTGAGGGGAGGGCCAGAAAGAGCGACAGTCTGTCTACGACTGGCCCTCCTTCTCCTGCTACGGCGTGCACGACCCCTCCCACCATATCTTCCATGACCCGTCACTCTACTAATAGAGGCAGCACTCCCAGCCAACTTTCCCTCCCCTGAGCTCCCTCCAGGTGGTAAACACATTATGACAGAGCAACAGGCGGAGCTAAGCAGTTTGGGGCAGGTTTGCTAATTTTATCCCTCAGTAGGGGGAAAAAAGTTCGATGGCAAAAGTCCTCAGGGCCAATCAGGGGGTGAAGAGCAGCTGTTCTCTCCCAGAGGTCTTCAGAATACAAGGCCCAAGGTCCTTTCCCTCAGAAAGCCCAGGAGTTGAAATACTTGGAGAGAGAGAGGGTGGAGCCAGTCAGGGCAGAGGAGCAGCTGTTCTCTCCCAGAGGTCTTCAGAACACAAGGCCCAAGGCCCAGCAACTAACCTACCTTTCCTATTTTACTATTAGATTCTAGCATAATTGGTACCATTATAACCCACCTCAGCATAGTTTGCCACATGCTAAATTTTCCCCAGCATCAAACTACATCTTTCTGTTCCTTTGTAAAACAAAATTAATAGATATGCATTTTCAAATACTCAGATTTAGATATGGCAGAATATGGTGGTGCCCGTGGTGCGTGGTCCCTGGGGGAACCCATTGTTTCCCCCTGTTGTGTGTCCAGTGGTGACTGCAGCCCACAAGCTGGTCGTACCCAGTGTCCAATAGGGTTGCCTGGTGGTGGTGCAGTGGTGGTGGCCCCTGGTACTGCATGGTGCCCTCTGGTGCCGATATTGGTGCCTGCTGCCCACCAGTGCATGCTGCCTGCTGGTGCCCACCACCTGTGCCTCAGTGTCCACCAGTTCCTGATGCCCACTGGTGGCAATCAGTACCAGTGCCCTCTGGAGCCTACAGGTGCCCACTGGTGTCTGTCAGTGTTCAGCTGTTTCTGGTGCCCACAAATATTCTTTAAATTTTACTCTCACAACAATGGGTAAGTTCAGTTGGTTTTAAATAAAATTTTAAACATACTTGCTGTAAACCTTTAACTTACTTACAAGCACAATCCTAACCCTGTCTACTCAAAAGTAAGCCCCATTGTGTTCAATGCGTCTTACTCCCAGGAAAGTGACTTTAGGATTGCAGCCTTGATTTGATTTGATCATACAGTATAGGGGTTTTTTAAACTTTCCCACATGATGATATTCCTGCTGACATTGACATAACTTCCAGGTTAATGACCCCACTTCTAGCGGATCCTACAGGTTGTCATTCTAAAAAATGCTAAACAGTTTGAAAACCACAGATCATACTGATGCTTTAAATTCATCATGTTCAGTATGTGATTCTTGATTCTGTACTGGAATCAAGTACTGAACAAGCCTCTTCTATGTTAAGAAAATAACACAAAAGCAAATCAGAGATTTGAGCATATGCCAAAAAAGGTTGTAAGTGGAAAATGGAAGGATTTTTATGAAACTTCTCTTTCATTGCCCTCCAACCACTGCGCTAAAATAAAGCATTTAATGCCTCACAAGCAATAACACACAAGCACAAGTGATGTTTTCATTCTTATTATTTTGATCATGTCCCCGGCTGCTTACAAAACAAACCCAGTCCAATATTGACTGGAAAAATGGCACAATGGCATTCTGAGAAATAACTGACTGAATGGAAATTAGATTTTTCAGTTTGCAAGCAAAGAGTTGTTTATTTTCTAACTTGCAGCGTAACAAACCTCTCCTTAGGTCTCCAAGCTGTGTTCATTTGATTTATGCATTGTTACTTAGCAGGAAATCTGGGGATCTAATGTTGCCTTCACTTTCACCTATAGGCAATCCCACTGTTACAATTTCAGGCAGAGCATGACTTGTGTACAGGCAAACAGTTAGTCTGCCAAATGTAATGAAAGGTCGAGTCTGACTGCATTTGTAATTTTAAGTCTCGGAGTTACAAACTCACCAGCTTGTGACAGCTCTTTTGATCACACACAAACACACACATACACACAAATAATGAAAAGAGAAAAGGAAATGTTATAGTCAGAGATGGGCTGGCCCCATCCCAAGATCCGGTACGCCGGAAGTGGGAGGGGCCAGCCGGGGTCAGGGGTGTGTGGGCGGGGCAAGAGGTGGGACTGGGGAGGGGCGAGGGGCGGGGCGACGTTGGCGCCTGCGCAGAGCCTGCTTAGAAGCCGGCCTGCCAGCTTCTAAGCAGGCTCTGTGCAAGCGCCTCCACCAGCGCTCACACAGAGCCTGCCTAGAAGCTGGCAGGCCGGCTTCTAAGCAGGCTCTGCATGAGCGCCGGTGTCGGCGCTCGCGCAGAGCCTTCCTAGAAGCTGGCACCGGCTTCTAGGAAGGCTCTGCGCAAGCGCCGACACCGGCGCTCATGCAGAGCCTTCCTAGAGGCTGGCAGTGGCACCGGCTTCTAGGAAGGCTCTGCGCAAGCGCCGACGTCGGCGCTTGTGCAGAGCCTGCCTAGAAGCGGCCTGCCCGCTTCTAGGCAGGTGCAGTGGGCGCAAAACATGGCGGACCGTACCGGTCCGCTATGTTTTGCGATTCCCTGTCGCTGGCGGTACGCTAGCGGCAGGGAAACGGGAAGAACCAGTACGGGCGCGTAGGCCCGTACCGGTAAGTGCCCACCACTGGTTATAGTGCTGTCTACAACACAAAATTTTGTATGGAAGGTTACAGTTTACGACAGGATTTACGACAGGATTTGTGTTCGTATCTCAGAATGTGGTGGTGGTGTCTGGCCTAGAACCCTTTAAAAGGGATTGGACACAAAATACACAAAGTACCCTGGAAAGCTAAAAGAAATCATAGTCGCCATCTCAGGTAACAAGCCATGATGGGCATGTTCAATCTGAGATTACCTAGTCATTTATCATGAAGTCCAAGTAGGAATTTTTTTACTCTTGCTTCACCTCCAGTAAAACATGATATGAGACAGATGATATGATATGAAATTTGACAGTAAAACATGATATGAGACAGGTGGAGTTTAACTTGACTGACTTTATTAACTTGTTTAATAAACAGAAAAACTGTAGCTAGGCCTAACTCTGATATCTCCCCCTGGCTCATGAAGATACTAAAGTGGGAGAAACAACCTGCACCCTCTGCCTCCCCCATCCTCTCCTCAGGCATCCCATCTCTCTTGAAGCTTTGGACCTTCCAAGAATCTGCCTGCTATTGCCAACCCCTCAAGGAGGTTGGGGCAGGTGGCCAGGGTATAAGGATGACCAGGCAAGGCCCAAGTCATTCCCACCCTAGTCAGCCAAGGGATTTGCCAGCCTGCATCTCTGAGCCAAGCCAGCAACATATGAATGGGCCTGATCTTTCCCTTGCCCCCGTTGCCTCAGGATGGATGCCAATCAACCCGCACAACACCTGCCTAAAGTGACCATGCCTAGGAAGGACTGCTAGCATTTAAACTGCTATGCCAAATCATGCCAAATCATCTTGGAGGGACATGTCAGGAGGCTGGGGAGTAGCAAACATGCCATAGATTTTCTGTCATCCAAATTGTCCGTGGGTGGTAGATTTCTCATCTAACCCAAATTGGCAAAGTCATAATCAGTGTTTCACCCAGTGTTTTAAAACCAATGTTTTCAACAATTTTTCAGAATTCCACATACATTCCTCCTGCCATGTACCAAAAGTAGGGTGACCAGATATCATAACTGCAAAAAAAAAAAAGACAAGGCCCCTTCAAATATAGGATATCCAAGAAAATTTAGGACATGGCAATATAAAAGCTAAAACCCCTCATAGACAATGGTTTCATGGGATTGATTTAATATATTACTTATTTTAAAATCTAAAACTCTTACATATAATTTGTTACAAAAGTCTACATTCTGCCTGCTCACAAGGAAAAAGAGGAAAATGAAGTTTGTTTTCCAGGACACAAAACTTAAAAAAGAAGACCCTAGAAAATGAGGACATGTAGTCACTCTGACGAATGGGTGCAATCCAGAGTAACTATGGGGAATCCTTGCTCTGGTGTAAGAACAATTTGCTCTGGATTGCAATATGAATTTCCCATAGGTTTTCACTAGGTGGTGCAGTAACTATGGCTACACATAATGTCTCTTACGTGCGCCCGTAGTTACTCTGGATTGTAAGGTAAAAGCTAAAAGCCTTAGTTTCAGGCTAGAATCCCATTCATAACCCAAATGAAGAACCTGACTGAGTACAATGAAATTCAGCTCTGGGCAATCCATATGACTGCAGTAGAAATGTCTACTGTAACTCAATAAATTACTGTGTGACATTAAAGAAAAATAATCAGGTTCTTAGCTGTCAGATGTGTTTGACTGTCTCAGAACTAATTGGCAGAAATGAAGGGAAAAGCTCCATTTCCTTCTGTGGATATCCCTTCCACATATAGCCTGCAATCCTAATGACAGTTTCCTGGGAGTAAGACCCATTGAACATAATGGGGCTTACTTTTGAGTAGACCTGGTTAGGATTGCGTCATACTCCTATCCACTGTACTTCACACTCTTGTTTTTCATAAGTGACTCTTTCCTATATTCCCCCTCAAGTATCCATAAATTCCACACTGTGTGTTGTGTAAATCATTTTCAGCACAAGATTCATTTTGGGCACAGTTCACCTTTAGTAAAGCCCTCCTTGTTTCAGTATTATATTAAAAGTATCATCAAGTGTCTAATCTCTAGGTGTCTGATTTGTTTTCTCCAAGTACGTAATCCAGTTATTTTCAACCTTTTTGTCTCACAGAACACTGAAAAGATGATAAAATTTTCAAGGCTAAAATTGCCAAAGCATGACCAGGTTTTTTTTACCATTGACAAGGCAGCATGCTGCTGGTAGAGTGCTCAAATCCCCCAATCGCCTTACAAATAAATGACTTCCCCCAAAATCATATAGCATACCTGCAGACCATCCACAGCCCACCAGTGTGCCACAGCTCACTGGTTGAAAATCACTGACCTAATCTTTGGGTTGAGCCATCAAAAGGTCACTTTCATGATATCAAAAGGTCACTTTCTTTGTGGTCCATTCAAAAATAAACCATTACCTGTAGTTTCCCCACAGGCCACAGCTGATTCAGGCAGCCTCATTGATGATAATCTCAGCATTTCTTTGCTGAGAAACTCCAAAGAAGTAGTGCCCAAACTTACCGGGATCATGGTGCCTCACAGTTTCTTCTATCTTGGATCTTGTGAAATCCAACATCCAAGGTGGCAGCACTCAAATCTCTCCAAATCTCTAGATCCAAGATGGCAACATTTGGAGAGATGGTAGGAGGGGTGAGATCAAAGATATAGCATGGTGCCTCTACAAGTACACCGCAGTGCCTAATGGCTCACCATTTGGGAACCATTGCTTTAAACTATCCAGCTTGAGTAGGCTTCTAACTCATATTTCTGCTCAAAAAACTGGCTTACTTTTTAGAGGGTACTCATTAGGACCCACTCATTAGGATCCACCTTGCTTTCTAAGATTAGCAAGGACCAGGGGGAAAATGAGAGGGAGAACTTTAATACATGGATGAAATATTCAGATTGCAATCTGCAATCTAACTCATGTCTCCAATGAAAATAAACAAATTGCATAGGAAATTTGCATTTGTCACCATAGGAAATTTGTTGTCACCATAGTTGCATTTGTCACCATAGGAAATACAACAATAAGTTTTATCACCCTATGGAACAAACAAAATACATGTATGGTTGATAATTGTTTACTCAGGACACACACTCCATATTCCTTCCTCATCTTTGAAGAAAACGTTTACTTTCAGTGTGGACTATAGGCCAGTAATATGCCGTTAACCAGGAAATATGTTCCTGTTAGTACAACAAATAATAAATCCAATTTATTTCAGGGATTTTTCCCACCGATCACTCAATTATTTTATAGTTCAACTTAATTAGTGTTGCAATTAATTATACCTCCTCATGTTGAGAAGCAAATTTTCCATTCCCTGATTGCAAGATATTTCCCCTTTCCTGCTTTGGGGGTGGGGGAATGCTTCTTTAAGGGTTTGTGGACCAAACAAGCTAAAGTTACTCAGGTAGCATAGTTATCTGACGTGCCAGAAAAAAATGAGTCCATGTTTGCAATCCTGAAGACACTTTCCTGGGAGTAAGAGTAAGACCCATTGAACACAATGGGGCTTACATTTGAGTAGACATGGTTAGAATTGTGCTCTAAGTAAAATAGTAGCTGAATTTAAAAATACACAATTGTTTAGAATGCTGGTCTGTAGTAAATAGATTGAAGCAAGGCTTTCTTCAAAAGGTTCAGCTCACAAAAAGAATTTCAGTGCCATTAGGCATTTGGCACATGGGGAGGCCTATTGCTGTCTGAAGTGTGCAGGTTGTCAGAATGGCTTAATTCCAGTTGAAACCATTAATTCCAGTTTTACCTCTCACGTGAATAGACTAGAATATAGCTGTTCTGAAGGCCTTTGCAACAATACCAGAAAAAAGGCCTTTCACACCATCCTCATCAGTGGAGTTGAGTTAAAACAATCAAGTACGAATCCAGGCTGATTCAACTGTCCATTATTTTAGATGAGAAAGTAATCATAACATGGGAGTTTTCTAACTCCTATTTGCCATCCGTTACAGATTGCCTTCTGATGAAGTGGTCTTGTGAAAATGCTGTCATTCTATACAATTGTAGGGTATTCTATCCTGGAAAATACCAGAAACATACATATTTTAGCAGCCATAGAGCATAATCCTAACCCTGTATACTCAAAAGTAAGCCTCATTGTGTTCAATGAATTTTACTCCCAGGAAAGTGTCTTTAGGATTGCAGCCATGGTCACATGCAACCTTACCACATGCAGCACTTTCACTGAGCCATTTTATGATAGGAAAAGTGTCCATTTGTGGTAATTCATCCATCCAAAACTAGTCATGAGAATGCATTCAAGTACACAACTAATATATCATATCCTACAGACCCTGTTTTCTTAATAGGCTTGGAGTTAAAGTCTGATGTGAAAGGTGCAGTTGGATTCTCCACAGATTCTGTACCCATAGATTATCTTTGTGTACAGAATCTGCGAGGGGTGGCTAAGAATTCATTAAAGAAGTAAAGGCAAATATATTTGAAACAATCTCGGTTCTACCAAGTTCGACCAATTTATGCATCCTTGTTTTTAGAAATGAGCAATCATTGTTGGAAATCAGGGCGTAGCTGTTGGCTATTAAATATTGGTTGCTCCTATATTACAACTATAATCCACAAAGCTTGCTCTATATGATATGCAAAAATATGTTATCTTTTAAGTGACTCATCTGTTGAAATAACTGATGGCTGAAATAACTGATACCTACTGGCAGCATTCCTATATCAGCTTGTACAGCTGTGTAACCAAGAACTTATTTGCTACCTGACTGATCTATTAGTTGTTATAAATGCCAGTAAAGGTTTCTATCTTTATTAACCAACAATTACAAATAAAGAGAAGTAGAAATCATGAAACCTGCAGCTCTGAATGCAGTGAAGCAATTGTAGTATGGAGGCTGGATCATATGAGGGGCACATAAATCCCATCTGGACCCTGGGTTATGCTATTATCTTGTGCATGGCCTAATTTCTCCATTGCACATCACACTACAAAGATGATTTTAATGTTATGAGATAAGATGGGTAGAACTATAAAGAAGTATTATGATGCACAGAGCACAACACTCCTTGGTAAAAGAAGAAAACCCCTCCTTTAAAAAAAATCATAAATTGAAAGTGTGACAAAAGTTGTTAAGGACAAAGCATTATGCACCATCATATACCGTAATGCACAATTAAATTAGAACATCCTATAATCTGGGGAGTTTGAATTTTTAAGACAAAGCATTAAAATCTGTATATTCTTTAGCGTGACAAAGTGACCTTTCTCTGGACTAATTTAAAAGAAGAAATGCAGATCACATTCATGGTCTTTGCTCCTGGCCTCTAACTAGAGAGCTCTCTTGTTTTAAAGACTGAAGGACATGTGAAGCGAGAAAGAATTCAACAACGCAATCTAAAACTTCTGCTCACCAAGAGTACAATTCTTTCCTTTACTATCTTCAACCAGGCAGCCATACGAAGGAGCACACCTCATGCTATGGTGGGGAGAGAGGCAATTAGTGAGAGATCAGTAAAAACTGTACTTACCTTGCAGTAGGCACCTAATTGCCTCTTGAGGTGCAGCACTGAATGGCACATTGCCTTTTGTGACATGCTACAGAGCAGCTGGTGGAAATGGCCAGCGGTGTCACATGCATCCCTAACCAACCCCACTATTTTGCCAAGTCCAAAGAGAGGAAGGTGATGGGTTGGTTTGGAAAATGGGGGAATCTGTAAAATCTGACACTTCCAACCTGATCTCTACTCCTTGCCCTCCCCTGCACAACTGCAATTCAGATCACAAATGTGTTAAGTGTTTCAGGTGTGCATGTATATAAAGTGCTGTTGCTAATTTGGAGCCCAAGCAGTTGTGGATACTACTTAATGATATTGTTTAGGGAGGCAGCAACATACTGTTGTCTTCCTCATCTCTTTAGAAGCTCCCGAATGCCCTGTTTCAAAACATAGCAGAGACCATGGCATCTGGAAATACTGATATTGTACCAGGGACGAAAGAAGATGATCTGCTGCTACAGCTGTTCTCCATCATCTGGAATGGCACCTCTGTACATAGCTGCAGTGGTGATATGGAGACCTTGAAACCCCCTACTGCCAGTACCCAGGTATCTTGGACAAGGATAGCAGCATGCAAGCATACCATTGAGAGGCTTTCATGGGGCCTTAGTCCTGGGGTCACCCAGAAACTAATGTCACCAATGAGATGCAATCCAACCTAGATCATTATTACTGTTTGCAGTGAGTTGGTAATATTAGTTGACCTAAGGAATGAATTGCACGCTGCAGAGAGAAGCGGCAACGCAATCTGGATTTTCAAACATCTATCAAGTGGGTGCTAGTGAGCTGCCCATAACATTTCAAGCATGTTTTTAAGAGCAGCTCTTCCTCAAGCCAGCATAGCAAGTTGTCCTGACACCTTGTTGTATAACACAACACATTCAGTTGTATCAGTCTTGTTTTATTATATCCACTTACCATCAGGAGCAGGAACAAAATTGCTTATCCATGTTCTCTCTTCACACTAAAAAGGAGCACATTGGGCGCATAGGTCCAGTGACAATTATACACACAGCAGCTCATGACAAATATAGATAGAAACAGGTTCACCTCTATCTGTCAATCATATTCTTGGGATATTGTTGCAAGGGACAGAACGAGCACCATTGTAGGTGTAGTTTCAGGTTTCAAAATAGCCAGCACTTATCTATGAATCCTTTGAAACCATGATATACTAACAACTGTCCTGCTATGACAGATTCATCAAAGCTTCTTCACACAATCTCACTCTCATTGCTGTTCTGACTCACTTGGATCCTCAGGGATTATAGTGCCAGTTTATTTGAGTCAACTCAGGAATTGTCCCCCAAAGAAACCACAGGAATGGTGAGCTTAAATCATGAGCATTTCCTTGCTGTTGCTCAAGTTAAAATAGCCAAGACAAGAGAATTGAAGTGTGGGAAAATAGAGGGGACAGATCCAGAGATGATATCTTCAGTTCCATAGGAAGTCTTATCCTGTGATGGCTGCTAGCATCAGTAACACAGTACTGAAATGACTGCCGCTGTATCCTGTGGGGCCAGCAAGCCAGCAGGAGTATTCCTCTGGATAAGTTCGAATATCCTATGCAACACCCCTGCAACCCCTAATAGTCTACTCAAGATCTGAACCAACTCAATCGCTGATGTATATTTAAATAGCCTTTGTAGGGCTGTTAGGTACAAGAGAGACAAAAGATTCAGCAGTGGCCTCTGCTGCTGTCCCTGATACCCTTCCGAGCCTGAACCACCCTGGGTTTCCCTCCCTCTGTCCAGTTTCCCAGAAATGCCTCCCAGTTGCTCAACAGGATACACATCACCCTTAGATGCCACTGGCTATCTGAGCAGACTCTCTGCCTGTAATGGCCTCTCCGCCAGTTCCTCTCATCTCACAGATGCCACAATGTGCTTTATGCAATGGTTATTGTCATGGCAGTACATGGACCACTGGCACTGCTCTAATATAGGATCATGCTCTCAGGGTAGGGCTGTGGGTGGCGCAACTGGCTAAGACACTGTGCCTGTTAACCAGCAGGCCAGGGTTCGAGACTCGGGTCGGCCCCACAAGACAGGGTGAGCTCCTGTCCTTAGCCCAGCTCTGCAATGCCAGCTGGATCCAATCGTATCGTTTCTGCCTTTCCATTGGACTAATTCAGTGGCGTGGAGAGGGGGGATTTGCTGCTTGGGTATCAGCCTATCCTCCATAACAATCTAATCCAGGCTTTCGTACTTCGCATGCTGCGTATGCAGCGCCGAGCACGATACCATAGTCTTCCAAGACTGACGGAGGCTCTCAGGGTCCAATCCTAACCAATATAGGCTGCAAGCCTAATCACACTTTCCTGGAAGTAAGTACTATTGAACACAATGGGAGTGGGACTTATTTTTGACTAGACATGCTTAGAATTGCACTGTTTGGCCAGCACAACTCACCCTTCTCTCCATTCCTGTGGTGATGTAGGGAGAACAGCACATGTCTGTGCACCCGCATAAGTCCTCTAGGAATGATGTAGATATGTCTGCTTATTATTCCACTAGCAAAAGGTGTACCCGCGTTGCGGGAGAAAAATTCCCCCGTATGCCATCCCCCCATATGCATCAACCCCCCATGGATAACTTTCCCCCAGGCGTAACAACCCCCCATACTCAACTCCCCCATACACATCAACCCCCCATGTGCAACTTCACCCATGCGCATCAACCCAGCATGCACAAGTTACCCCATGCGCAACTTCCCCCCATGCACATCAACCCCCCATGCACAACTTCCCCCATGTGCATCAAACCCCCATGCGCAACTTCCCCATATGCATCAAACCCCATGTGCAACTTTCCCCATGCGCAACTTTCTCCCATGTGCAACTTCCCATGCGCAACTTCCCCCATACACAACTTCCCCATACACAATTTTCCCCAGGCGCAACTTCCCCCCATGCGCAACTTCCCCCCATGCGCAACTTCCCCCCATGCGCAACTTTCCCCCATGCGCAACGTTCCCCCATGCACAACTTTCCTCCATGTGCATCATCCCCCATGCGCATCATCCCCCATGCACAACTTCCTCCATGTGCAACTTCCCCCGTGTGCAACTTCCTCCCATGCGCAACTTCCCCCGTGTGCAACTTCCTCCCATGCGCAACTTCCTCCCATGCGCAACTTTCCTCCCATGTGCAATTTTCCCCATACGCAACTTCCCCCATGCGCAACTTCCCCCATGCGCAACTTCCCCGTGTGCAACTTCCCCCATGCGCAACTTTCCCATGTGCATCTTTCCTCCATGTGCATCATCCCCCCATGCGCAACTTTCCCGTGCGCAACTTTCCCCGTGCGCAACTTTCCTCCATGTGCATCATCTCCCCATGCGCAACTTCCCCCATGCGCAACTTTCCATATGCGCAACTTTCCCCGTGCGCAACTTTCCCCGTGCGCAAACTTTCCCCCGTGCGCATCATCCCCCCGTGCGCATCATCTCCCCGTGCGCAACTTCCTCCCATGCACAATTTCCCCCATGCGCAATTTCCCCCATGCACATCTTCCCCATGCGCAACTTCCTCCCATGCGCAATTTTCCTCCCTTATGCAACTTCCCCCCTGCGCAGCTTTCCTACATGCGCAACTTTCCTACATGCGCAACTTCCCCCATGCGCAATTTCCCCCCATGCGCAGCATCCTCGCCAGCGCAACCTCTTCCTCCGAACAACTTCCCCCAGTGCGCCAGGGTCTGAGCACCAAACTGGCTGGATGTTATTCAGTCTCCCATGTTAAGTATAGGAGAAAAACACGTTGCCCCCTTTTCAGCCCCTGAAGGGTTAATTTCTCCAGATGGTTCTTGGTGGGTGTTCAGGTGACAGAAGGAACTCCCAGAATTCCATGCTTCAGGCCCAGCAGTTGGGGAGGAATGTTGAGGAGTCAGCAATTCTCAATGCAAAGTATAGGGAGGAAAACGCGTTGCGCCCCTTTTCACCCCCTTCCGGTTGGAATTTCCAAAAACCGGTTCTTAGTGCACCCCTCCGTCACAGAAGGAACACCCACCCCAAACTTCACGCTTCTAGGCCCACCGGTTTTGGCAGGGCGGTGATGAGTCAGTCAGTCAGTGAGTCAGAGTGACTTTTCTCTTTTATATATATAGATGACTACCTCTGATTCTGTAAATGTTCAATAAGTGTCATAAGCTGGTCATAAGTTGTCATAAGGGCCTTATGGCACTGGCCAGTACAGCACTTGTGCGAGAACTTGTGCCAGCCTAACCAGGGTTAGGATTGTACTAACATTTTATACTACCTCACACATGCAAATACACACACAAACACCCACACACACACAGAGAGAGAGAGAGAGAGAGAGAGAGAGAGAATCTTTTCCTTTTTTTACAGTGAACTAATCTAAAAGCTATTTTAAGCCAGACCACATTAAAGAAAGTCCCTTTTGATCCACAGGTTGATTATGTGCAGAATAATTTCAGGAAGTCTTTCACACAGGATGCTCTCTATTTTTAAGGGTGAATGCTTGCTTCGTGATATGCAATTTTGTACTTTTAATTTAGATAACGCAGATTATTTAGTGACAAGTGTTTTTAGCCAGAAATAAGATGCATATTCATGAAGACTGATTTACTGTAATCATTTTTTCCCTCTCCTGACATTCTGCATCTGCAGGTACTTTAAGTACAGTACTTGAGTTCAGATTCACTGGCAATTATGTGGGCATATCTCATATGCAAGATTTTTTTTATTTTTTGGGGTTACCCAGGGACACAATTTCAAATTTCTTTCGGTAACCTTCCAGAAGTCAAACCCTTGGAGGCAGTCAAACATAAAACAGATATCTCTTTTAAGAGTATTCATTGTAGTTATCTCCCTTTAATATTAACTGTAACTATGCATAACTAATAGTAATTTCAGTATAATTGTGGCAGGGAGTGTCAGAGCTTGGAGACTTGTGCTACATTTCCAATTGTCAGAGGCCAGAAGACTTTAAACAACAAGGGAGGGGTTGTTGCAATTGGCTGGTATCAGCCAGCCAGCCAGACCCTGACCATGAATCTATATGCCGAATGATCTAACACACTATATCTTTTTAATTATAAGTTAAATAGAAAGCCATATTGATGGTATATTAAAGGTCTAGCTGAAGAGTGGAGAATAAATACAAGTCAAATAACAATTTTTTTTTAAATTAGTCTGTGGGCACCACGGGGCACCAGTGAGCAACAGACACCACTGCACAGTGGGTAGCAGGGACTGAGCACCCCTAACAGGTACCACTAGGTACCACACAGCAGTGAGCACCACCAGGCAGCAGGCAGCATGCATCCAGTGGAGGGCCCAGCATGGCCCAAGAACCAGTTCCCCGGAAGTGGGCGGGGCCAGGGAGAATTTAAAGGGGGAATTTAAAAAAAAAATTTAAAATGTAATTTTTAAAAAAAAATCTAAGTTTTTGTTAGTGGGACTTACTGTCATGGGACTTACTTCAGAGTAGGCATGCATAGGATAGGGTTCTCAGTCTGCAGTTCTAGCCACACTTGCCTGGGAGTGAGCCCCATTGACTGTCATGGGACTTACTTCAGAGTAGGCATGCTTAGGATAGGGTTCTCAGGTTGCAGTTCTCGCCACACTTGCCTGGGAGTAAGTCCCATTGACTGTCATGGGACTTACCTCTGAGTAGTCATGCATAGGATTGGGCTCTCAGGCTGCACCCTGTCCACACTTTCCTGGGAGTAAGACCCACTGACTGTAATGGGACCTACTTCTGAGTAGACCTGCCTAGCCTAGCTCCCTGAGGATGCACCCTGTCCACACTTTCCTGGGAGTAAGACCCATTGAGCACAATAGGGCTTACTTTTGAGTAGACATGGTTAGGATTGTAGTGACCAGGCTAAGGAAAGAGGCTCTATCATGGAAAGGGGGCAGGCAAGAGTTCAGACCGAGTCAGTTCTTAGTGGGTCCTTACATTATGGAAGGAATATGCTCCCCAAGTTCATGATTGTAGGTCTGGCAGTTTTGAATGGACTTTGGTGAGTTAGTCAATCAGTGAGTCAGTGCCTTTTCATTTTTATATATACAGAAGATAGAAACCATGGGAATCAATGTTTTCATAGTAGCTGTTCAAACTTATAAGTACAATAAATAGTCTTCATGGAAAAAAAGAAAGGGACATGGAATGGCTGAGTGAAGAAAAAGAGAGAGGTGACTAGAGTAATTGACACCACTCTCTTCTTCACCAGCACACGCTGCCCCCCTCTTCCTTTTCCAATTCCTTTTCCAAGTTGGACAAGAAAGAACAGTGGAGGCAAGTAGGCAGATGGAGATGGGTACCTTCTGCCTAAGTTGACTTCTTCAGTAGGCCTCATGGATGTGCTGGCTCCACTTCCTTCTTAAAGTGAGGAGTTTTGGTGTGAGATGTACTTTTCTGTGCATATTGTTCCTTGAGTTTGAATACAAAATGCTTATAGGAAGTCTGGAAGTCTCCAAAATGTCTCAGGTGGAAATGTGATTCTTCCACAACTTGGTTATACAGTTGTTTATGATCCATCAAGACATCACCACAGAATTTACAGCTCATTTCTTGCTCACGGGCTTCATTACAAAAAAAAGCAGGTAGATGTCATACCATTATTACTTAGACAGCTTCCCCCAAGCTCTCATTTTGATAACAAATGGAGAGACAAGCCTGACAACCCCATTATGGCTGTTCAATATCAACTGAGGAAAAACTACTTCACGCTTTTCATGCTACTTTAATAATGTTCTGGAAACAAATGAACTCTGCTGTTTATATTTTTGATCTCTGCTCACTATTGAAAGGTCTGTTAATCGCACATCACTGAATTGACTCTTGCTTGCTGGAGTCCTGTGGAACAGGCTTCATGAATAAAGGATATGGAGGCCTTAAGTTGAAAGCCTAGAAGTTGCTGTTCCGGGCTTGGCTTTTGGGTCCTGAGCTTACAGAGCAATTTTAATGGTGATAATGTTAACCAGAGTGGTGGTGATGATGGTAGTGGTGGTGGTGGTGGTGGTGGGTGGTAATAGTGATGACGATTAAGCAGCATCTGGTGGATCCTCTCTCCCTGAGAACTTAACTCTTCAATCTGCTATTTGCTCTGTGGTAGAAAACACACAAAGATTTGTCCCACAGCATTGGCAAGATCTGTAGTATTTAAACTGACCTAATCTTCAGTGGTGGGCCGGGGGGGGAGGTGCAAAAGCACCACCTGCTATGCCCATGGGTCTTGCAGGGGCAGGACCACCGTGCCCACCAAATCTGTCTCCTGTGCTACCTCTGCCTATTTTCTGAAGCTATTCCAGCAAAGCCATGGCTGGGGGTGGTGCAAGTGGTTAAGACACTGTGCCTGTTAAGAAGGCCAGGGTTCAAGACCCGGGTTCCCACAAGACAGAGTGAGCTCCTGTCCTTAGTGCAGCTCTGCGACACAGCTGGAATCAATCATATCGGCTCTGCCTTTCAGTGGCGTGAAGAGGGGAGATTTGCTGCTTGGGTAACAGCTTATCCTCTATATCAATTAACCCAGGCCTTCGTGTTTCGCATGCAGCATCAAGCACGATATCATAGTCTTTCAAGACTGATGGATGCCAAGTTTTTTCCCTGCAAAGCCTCACATTGTGTTTAGAACTGCTCAGAAATCCTTCTAAAGTTTCCAAAGAAGTCTTAATCAGAACTTCAAGGAAACTGGAAGTATTGTTTAATAGCACAATGGAAGCCTCTGAAGGCTTTCTCAATGGTCCCAAATGCAATGCATGGCCCCATGTGCTTTGGTAAGTATCCCCTAAAAGGGGTGGCATGATGCAGGAGGAGGCATTGCAGACCTGTGCCCCAGGACCAGTCCATAACTGCTAATCCTAGAAATATTGTATTGTCAATAATGACACCACACTTCCTTAATAGTGAGGGTCATGCTGAAAGGTCCCACTACAACTCATTTTGCTTACATACATATAGATACATATAAAATTAGGGTCTAAATTTATGTATTTTTCACTTTTACTAACCAAATGCATATAGCATGAATTCAGCTGTGATGCAAAAATGTTTCGGGTTGGGTGACTTCCTGAGAGCAGAAGAATAAAAACAAGCATTTAAATGCATCTACTTGAAAAAAGTACATGTGTGTTTATAAGAAGTTGTACTTAAGTGTCTTCAGCCAATGGTACGGATATCACCAGTGGTGCTTGTAGTGGTTTCTGGATGTATTTATTGGACCCCCTGACATCTCCCAATTGACAGCAAGACCAGTGATGTGATGCAAGAAACATCAGAGGGAGGTTTGGCTCAGTAGGCAGAGCTCAAAAGCACATTTATCATGCCCTCCTATGTCCTCCTCAGGCTCTTACTGGTGTTTCAGTGCAATTCTAACCATGTCTACTCAGAAGTAAGCCTCAGTGTGTTCAGTGGGTCTCACTCCCAGGAAAATGTCTTTAGAACTGCAGGCATAGTCTGACCTTTCAACTCCAAAGTAACTGGTAATGGTTTTATCACCAGTTTCTTCCAGTGATACTTATAATAGGTGCACCAGGTGAAGTGTACCATGTACATTGTGGAGAACAAATATTGTACAGTGTACAGGTGAACAGTGGAGGACAAATATTGAAAAATATTACTTTTCTTGCTTTTTGAAGTGAAATAGAAAGTGAGGGAGAGAGGACTTTTTTATTAATTCTATAGCAACCTTGCATAGGCAGAATGAGAAAATCTAGGCATGGCAAAAGTACAGTATTGTCCATATCCATGCTTACAGATATGCTACCTGCCTTTTGAAATATGACTCACTGAAAGATAATTCATTATTTATTAAGAATTAATAAATATGATGATAATGATGATGATGTACTATTTCACAGTCACCAGGTGTTTGACTGGAACTGGCTCTGTTGTGATTTGGTTCCTATCTCACAATATCTGTGAAGTTCTTTGCTTTTTGTGATTGGGCAATTGTGATCTTTTAGGGGCCCATTAAGTTTAGATATTCCTGGAGACTTAACGGAATCACTCCAAGAGCACCTATTATTATTATTGGAATAACAGTGGCTTTCTTTTCCCAGATTTTCTGAATTTCTGTCTGTAGGTCCTTATACCATGTGATCTTCTCATGTTCTTTCTCTTGAAGCTATCTCTGGGTATTGCAGTGTTAATTATCCACACCTGTTTTTCCTCAACCACAGTGATGTCTGGTGTATTATGCTCCAAGTGGTGGTTGGCTTGAATAAGGAAATCCCACAGGATTTTGGCCTGTTCATTCTGGACTATCTTTTCTGGTTTGTGGTCCAGTTCTTGGTTGTGACTAGGTTGTACTTTTGGTACAGATTCCAATGTGTCTGCGGTGGCCACTTTGTAGTGTCTTTCCAGATAGTCCGTTTGGGTGATATTTCTGCAGCCACAGATGATGTGTTCCACTGTTTCTTCTGCCTCCTTGCACTTGCTGTCTTTCTGGCTCTTGTCTATTTTCACCTTTATCGCATTTGTTCGCAGGGCTGCTAGTTCTTGGGCTGCTAGTATCAGGCCTTCTGTTTCTTTTTTAATGTTCCTTTCCTCAGCCATTGCCATGTTGCTTTGTTATTAGTATTACTATTCTCTTGAATGTTGTTCAGGTATTTCCCATACATTACCTTTTTTTCTTGCACCTGTTTCTTCTGTTCTTAACCATCTGCACTTTATAATCCTACTTTGTTTCATCACACTTTAGGATGCCTTCTTTGTGAGCCTCTTTTAAGTGTTCTTCTTGACTTCCCCTTAAATACTCTGCTAGGGATCATTTTTCCTCTTTCACTGACTATTGTACTTGAATCATGCCCCATTCTCCTTCTTAAAATGGTAAATATAATCTGTCTACATCACTTCATGGGTGTAGTGCATGGTTAATGTTCATTATTTTTTGGGTTTTCCTATCCAAGTTCACTCAGTTTGAATCCATTTAACTATGCCAGCAGTATATTGAACAACTGGTATGGCCAATGTATTGATGGCTTGGATGGTATTGCCAGTACTGAGTTTTGGTTTTAGAATTTTCTGGATTCTTCTGATGTATTTGTCTGCTACCCTGGTGTAGATTACCAGGTCTGTACCCTAGTCTCTGTGTGTAATGTTGTCAGCTTGGACTATGCCAAGGTATTTATAAGATGTTTCTGGTTCAAGACTTTTTATTTCACTATTGTTTGGCATCTTCACTCCATCCATAGACATTATTATTATTATTATTATTATTATTATTATTATTATTATTATTATTATTATTATTATTATTATTAAATAATTACAAATAAAGCATTTATTTATTTATATCCCGCCTTTCTTCCCTAAAAACAGAAACCCAAGGCAGCTTTATTTATTAAGTAGACCAATAGATGGTCACAGTTATTAAAATCCTTCTCAGGAACCTTCTCCAACATTCCTCCTCCATCGTAATCATGCACCAACCATGAGAGAAGCACAAAATGCAAGGCCCTTTTGATGGTGTCATCCTAAGAGACATGCTTTAAAGAAGTTACATCTTTTTATCTTCTGCACAAATATTGATTGACCTGCTTTCTGCTCAGTATTGCAGGCCTAGGGCTTTCACAGAAAATGAAGCTCTCCACAGAGACTCTAGAGAAAGAAAAGTAGGTTATGCTGAGACCGTGAAGCAGGGCAGAAGGGGAAAAAAAGACACCAGAGGTGTTTGGACTCTGCAGTTTCAAAAGGATATAAGGAGACACAACCAGCCCATTTCTCCAGACAGACTTTAACTCAACTTACGTTTTATCTTTTTAAAGGTATAATTGTTAAACCTTATATGAATAATGGCTTATCTAGAATGCCCAGTCCACATTCATATGCTGAACTGCTGCTCTTCTTTTCAGGATAGCCTTGCCACCAGTTTAGGTTGCAATCCTAAGCTCCAGTTAGGCTGGCCTAAGCCCTGGCATAAGTCCTGTGCTGACCTGAGGATGTCACCAAAGTGCTGTAAGACACTTATATGCCGTTCCTGGGGGAGGGTAAGGCCAGAGGGTTAGGCGCTCCTACATCACCATGGGAATGGGAACACCAATGAGTTGTGCTGGCCTAGGTTAGGATTGCACCCTTACTCCCAAACATGAATTACCGTAAACGCTCCCAATTAGAGAAATGGTCCAGATAGCAAAATGTACCAGTTTCTTGCCTCAGTTGGAACATAATCAATGTTAAAAAGAATGCTGTTGGTTAACAGAAAGCAACTCCAAAAGACAGTGTAGGATGGAGATGAGGAAGCAGGATTGTGAGCCCAGCCCTATAGGAACCTTTAAGAAGAGACTCACTGGATCAGGTAAAGGGCTCTCTAGTCCAGCTGTCTGTATTCCAATCAGGTAACTGTTGGCACAATCCTAACCAATTTAGGCCAACCTAACTCACCTGCTCCCTTCCCACTATGCCTTGTGGAGGCTGGCGCACATCTGTGTGCTTGTCTGTGACACAGAAGTCTGTGACTCAGGAGTGACACAGAAGTTTCTTATGGCACTTTTGTGACACAGTACTTGTGCTGGTCAAACCAGGGGTTAGGATTGCGCTGTCATATGACTGATTTTCTTTCAGTTGTCACTGAATTCAGATGCAATGTGCCACAAATTTCAGAGAGGAAATCACGACAAAGCCAAATTTGATTTTTTGTGGGGGTTTTTGTGGGGTCCAGGAAAAGAGAATTGTCTTCCTCCTTGAAATGTGTGCCATGTCCTCATTTTGAGAAGTCTTACCCCACCTTCTCTAGTATTTCTCTTAAATGATGGGAGAGCAGCAGGGAGGGCAGAGATCACACTGTGCTTTTGATGAGTACCGTACTCATGTTGCTGAGCATGCAAAAAGCAGGCCTCTCCTCTCTGAGAGGACACCATTCTGCAGCGGCCAGCCAAATCTCCACCTGCTCTCTGATGCACTGAAAAAGCAGCCAGTAAAGGTGGAATCAGGACGCCATTGGCTCAATTCGGTGGGCCTCTTAAACATCCATTGGCCCCAGGCAGCTGTCTGACCTTGCTGGGTGCAGACACCAGTCATGTATAAGTGTCCTAAATACAGGAATTTAAGTACATTTTGAGGATTGCCAGTTATTTGCCTGAAGGGAGCTCCTGCATCTTTCAAGGCTTATTGCTCAGTGAGTACATCAACTGTGATGGGATATGCTGTACTTGTCAGAGGTCTGCCCTAGGTTGCTGCTATGAGCTATTAAGGAGGCCCCACTGGAGTGCTTCATTATTTATATTCTGAGCTGCCAGAAGCTTCGCATAACCTTTGCTCAGTCACAACTGTTCAGCCTGGTGGTACAGTGGTGATGAGGATAAGAGGGGTGAACCCCTATGTATGCCACCTTGAGTTTGTGAAGAATATTCATGGCATGGATCAAATAAGCAAAATATACAATCCCATCCATCCTCTTATTTATTCTTTTCTGCTTTTTATTCATGACAAGAAGGATTAAGCAAAATTTGAAACCTATATCTGTATTATTAAATTTGGTTTTGTTCCTCTGCCCTCCTTGTGCCTCCACCGTTCTCCAACACCTTTAAAGAAGGTCTAAGCTGATTTTGAGCTGATTCTAGGGACGATCTGAGAATATAAACAAGCAAATGAACTGCAGCTGTACAGCAAGGTGATTTGGGCTTCTGTTTCATGTCCTCATGACAAAGTAGGATTTCAAACAAGATATTTACCTAAATAAACACAGCATGCTAACAATATATCTCCAGTCCCTGGTTAGGCTGCCCAAGTCCCATACTGGCCTGGGGATGTCACAAAAGTCCTATACAGTACCATTCCTGGGGGGTTAGACCAGTGCACGGATAGACACTGGCCTCCTCACATCTCCATAGGAACAGGGAGACGAGTGAGTTATACTAGCCTAAATTGGTTAGGATTGCACTCTGAGGGTCACACACAACTCATCCACTCCCCATTTCTGTGGTGGTGTGAGGAGGCTGGCACATGTCTGTCCTCTGGCCTAATCTCCCAGGAATGGTGAAGAAGTGTGACACTCCAGGCCAGCACCGGACTTGTGCTGGGACTTATGCCAGTCTAACTGGGAGTTAGGACTGCAACTTCAGTTATTCTGCAATGGCAGATAACAGCAATAGATTTTAAAACATACCCAAAATTATCTCTTTGTCTCAGTCTTTTTCTTCCCTAAACATGCATAGTTTCTTTCTCATACGCTTAATTCCTTTCAAGATGCCACATTAATAGGCATACTCTGAAATATTATTAGTCGTGATCGCTAAGCTGAAGCGCTTGTGGAGCTCTCGTGAAGCGTGCTCTACCCACTGTCACAACAATCCATTAATGATAATGGAAACACCTTCGAAATTCATGTACTCTCAAAGCAAACCATGAGATGTCAGGGAGCTTAATTAAAGTCCCTGCTTGCGGTATACCTTTCAGAGCCTATTTGAAGAACATCAGGAATATTTATGGTCACGATTTATGGGAGGACTCCAAAGAGGTGGATGTCAAGCCTCTGTGTGGGATATAGAAGAACAAGCGTGCCATGTTTATTGAACTCTTCTGGAGAGTGCTTTCCACCTAAATTTAGATGGATTGTTCCCAGCACTGAGCAACAACTCAGATCTTGGGACAATACTGCCATCTTCAGGAAGATTTGGAGAAAGGCAAGCAAGGAAGAAATAATTCCAGTGAGTAAGAGAAGAAAGTAGGGAGCTGTTACTTCAGCATTACATGACAAGGGAAATAGGTTGCAAAAGAGTAAAGGGCTTCTGGACCTTTCATAGTCATGCCAAAGAAGAGAGATCACCAGACACAGGCTGTCATGTAAACAATGGCATCCATTAACATGTCTTCTTTTTCAATCACATCAACCCTCACCTCCTCGATCACCCTGTACTAATGTTATGGTTGTTTAAAAAATGATCTGCATAAATGCTTCCTTCGTTTTGACTTGCAGTTGCATAATACCTTACTGGTTGGTTTTTTTAAAGTTGCTTTGGTGGTCTCTGTATTTGTGGTCTCTTTTGCCCTTCTGTTTTGCTGTATCTTTCAAAGCCTGTCTAAAGAACATCAAGAATATTTATGGTCACCTTTGTGGAGGGGGGAGACCAAAGAAGTGAATGTCAAGTCCAGGGCTGGATTTATATTTCATGAAGCCCTAAGCTATTGAAGGTAATGGGGCCCTTTATATTCCAGCTGTCCTTTGTCAACAACAAATTGTCAACATATTTTAGGCTAGCAGGTGGGGCCCATTACTTACATCATAGGAGCCTACACAACACAAACACTGTTGCTGTATATAGGTTTTATTTTGTTTTTTATCTTATATTTTGGTAATGCACATCCAATTTTTTTCCTTTAAATTTTTTTGGGGCTCCCAAGAGAGTGGGGCCCTAAGCTATAGCTTGTTAAGCTTATACATTAATCTGGAGGTCAAACCTCCATATGGGATAGGAAAAAAAACAAGAGTGTAATGTTTAGTTATGCTACCAGTTCTTGGGTTTTGTCATCTATTGTGTTTTTAATGATGCTCTTTTTATTACAATATTTTTAACTGACTTGTATTTTTAATGCTGGAAGCCACCCTGGATGATCCAAAGGGGGGGGGGGGAAGACAGGACAAAAATATTTTTCAATCCATCCACCAAATTGACCTCTCTGCACAAGAGCCAGCAACGTGTAGCAGGTGAGATTTAAGTGGTGAACTGTGAGCTCCAATCTTCAGCTCACAAATGGTGAGCTCCAATCATGCTTTGCATGAGCTTACCATGTAGTCTTAGGAAAGCAGTTGTCCCCCAGACTCACATGGGAAAACAGCAACAATGTGTCTTTCAGGATTGTCAAAAGGACATCTGGAGTAATGCTTTCTTGAGACTGAGACCGAGACTGGGACTCACTTGTATGGCATAAATAAGCTCTGCATTTCAGTCCCTAGCTGCTTAAAGAATCTGTATATATTCACATTCAATTGCATATCATGTCAATCGCCATGTGGTCATCCTGGTAACTCTTGACTGAGATCTATATGCAGTGGTGGGCTTCAAGGGGTTCTCACAGGTTCTATAGAACCCTTTGCTAATGAGCGCCTGGTTCTGCAAACAAGTTACTAATGGGACATAGAACCTGTTGTTAATCTATTTGAATCTCACCACTGTTTATATGATATGATAAATCAAAAGATAAGAAAGAAGAAGGTTTAACAGTGAAATACAAACATAGGGATCTCTGTCCATGCATCCTCCCAGCCTTTAACTTAACACTGTACAGTATCTCTTGTCAGGTTTCAATTACAAGCCTGTTTGCATGTCAGTCTTAGCTGAAAATATGGTAGTTATTAATAATGCAAATATTGAAATTTATGTACTGCTTTTCAACAGAAAAGTTTGCAAATCAGTTTACACAACAAAAGGACTGGTTCCCGGTCCCAAAGGAACTCAATGATCCATACACAAATGCACAAAACACCTCTGGGGGAAAACATCATTCTGGGGTGGAGAGGGAGTTACACGCCTCTTGCTAAACAGAAGTGGATGACCACTTAACAGGGGTCTCTTTGTCCACTTCATCTGAGTAAAAACCATGGTTTTGTGCCTTTTGGGTTTCAGATGGAGATATTTTTCAGATCAGCTACCTTTTGTATTTTATGGAACCAATCAACTCCACTGAGATCTTCACATTTCAGTATATCAAAAGTGAAAATAATCACCACATGAAGGGCCTGTTTCAATCCCTTCAGGTATAGCCTATGGTTAGCCAGCAATCAGATGGTACTTTGACATCCAAGAGTGGATGCTGAGGGTGAAATCCTAAACAATTTAGTCTGCCAAAACTCACCTGCTCCTCATTTCCATGGTGGTGTGGGGAGGCTAGCACATGTCTGTGGAGTGGCCTTACCACCTGCACCACCCCCTGATGGCCAAGAAGTGCCTTATGGCAGTTTTGCAACAACCCCCAGCCAACACAAGACTTGTGCTGGGAATTATATTGGCCTAACTACAGTTTAGGATTTCAGCCTGAGAACCTGTACCTAATGTTATGACAGCATCTGTCCCTCTGCCATCATTTTTCAATCTACCTACTACCATTACCCTTGGTCACATTGGCTCAAAAATGTAGTCATAATCAGATGGTAGAAGACAGCCCATGCTGATATTTCAGCTTGGTGTCAGCATTCATATCACCAATTTTAGCCCACGGTATTGCAGCTGGATGTTAACATGTGCTATCTAAACACAGGTGCCACAAGTTGAAATGGCTTGCAGGAAAGACTTTTGGAAGTCTAGCTTATTGAGGTCTAATCTTTCTCTAAATTTCATACTACAACTCAGCTTTCTTGCCAGCAGTTATTCATGTTGCCTATGACAGAGTGTGATTTGTTGTTGTTGTTGTTGTTGTTGTTTTCAACAAACTACCATAAGCCATCACCATTTGTAAGCCATTATTTGCAAAGACTTAAGCTCAAGTCACTTCTGATCCATACTCATGCTTTCTACCAATCCCTCATTAGTAGCCATTCAATTAGGTAACTCATGGTAACTCATTCAATTAGGGTGAAGCAAATCCTATCTGGTGCAAATCCGGATGCTATCTAGAAATCAGAAAACGTGATGCTAAGGGGACAATCCAGAAGTGCACTTGGGCTATCCTATCTATCACTGGGCTGACCCATCTACAAGATGGGCCACCCTCGTTATTCTGGAAAAAGCTTGGAGCATCCTAAGGCAACATAGGCTGCCCCAAGACAGGTGGACCTGACTTACCCTAGCTGGGGCAACCTAGGCAGTTCAAGAGAGGCATGTTTAGCATTGCATAGGGGAGAGCAGTTACGCTGGTTCCAGAGCCTGTTTCCAGGGCAGAAATTCCCTCTTCCAGTTCCTCAGAGTTATACCACCTCAGAAGCAGGTATAACAATGAGTAGACCCATAGCGGTCCATGATAATCCAGAGTAAGAATGGCAGTAATGACCAAAAATCTGAGTTCTAGTTGCAACCTCTGCCTCTCAACCTCAGGATATGGAACAACTATGGCAGCCCACTAACCTGGGGATATAGCAGGCCACTCCAAGAAGCCCATTTCTATTTGCTGTAGACTGTATTGACATCTCATCAGGGACTCCTTCTAAGGCAGGCACCACAGCTGTTCCTTGTTCAGTGTGATCTGAGGGGGGTCTCCCCAGGAGCAAGCCCTCCCCAGCTGTCACTGCCTTCGTGCCTACTGAGCATGCTCTGGGGCAGGTAGGGCAGCCTAGGCTTTCTGACTCTCTGGATGCAGTATAACTTTCTGCTCTGGATTCAGCACCAGTCTGCTGGAAATCTTCCCATGTCAAGCCACTCTTCATGTGAAACAACATGAATTGTTACAGGAAGTTTAAAGCCAACACCAACTGATAAAACAACAACAACAACAACAGCAACAACAACAACAACAAATCATACTCTGTCATAGGCAACATGAATAACTGCTGGCAAGAAAGCTGAGTTGTAGTATGAAGGTTAGAGCAAGATTAGTCCTCAATAAGCTCCCAGGCTTTGCCCAACTCCTGCCAACCTAGCAGTTCAAAAATATGCAAATGCAAGGAGATAAATAGGTATGAGTTTGGGTGGCAGATGGGGATTGCTCTGGCACAAAAAGTGCCAGGACTTCCATTTCCACATAGCCAGACCAAAAGGCTATATGGTGCATGTGTGCATATTAAGTTCACATGGCCAGACCTAAAGACCGTGAGCTTTCCATGTGATGCAAACCATAGTGTAAATTGTTGATGCAGTAATTCTTTTAGAAAGCCTTGAGTAGCACATTGTGGTATGTATCATGTTATAAGTACTTTTAGTTAAGGCAAAAATTATTCCTCCTGGTTTATTGGGTGAGGTGAATATTAGCTTATGCTCACTAATAATATTATGCTTAGCATTGTTTGGCTTGAATAACCATATTATCCTAAAAGATCAATGCAAAAATTAGGGAAAATAAACATTGAAAATCTCAATGTCACAGTCTGGTAACACCACACTGGGTGAGGAATTGCTACATTGTGGCTGTGAGATGTTTCTGAGTGGACCAACATGGCTACCAACAATTATTATCAGAATGGTTTTTCCTAAATCAAGATTTTTCCTTGATAAATGATGATCCTGGATAAGTCCAGTATTGTATGCACTTAGTTCAGAAGTCAACTGCATGGTCTGTCTTCTACAGAGGATAGCCTTCTGCCTCTGGAAGGCTGATCAACAGCATGATGTTAACAGTTTGACTCCAGCAATCAGAGATATACTGCTCCTCTTGATGAACATACCATTTGCCTTGTCAATAGACCAGTAGAAATCTATTTTCTGCATCTCTGATGCTCTAAAACAGGAGATATAAAAATGCACACACCATCTGGCAACCTTTCCCAAGGTTCCAGAATTAACTGGAGTTTAGTATGTGATAAATATTCATAAGCTGAATGATGGTGAACAGAAGCACTAAAAATAACCATGCCTTGATTCTGAAGTGGCAGTACTCTCAGGCGTTGACTGCTTGCTGAAGGTAATATGTATTAGTGACATACACTCAACACAGAACCAGTAACTCTTGCTAATGAGGACTACGGTACATGGTTTGTGGCTTCATGAACTGCTCTGAAAGATTGGTCCTAGCAGGTGATGCCATTCTCTTAATCCTCCCCTTAAGTGTTCCTTATGCAGATGATTGCACTTGCTTGCTCTTTTGCTGGGAAGATGCGTCATGAGAAAACAGCACCGGAATGTACTCAGAGAGCAAAGAGCTGATTTTTGCTATTGTAACCCACTGAGACAAAATGGGACAAATTTAGATTTGCCATTTCCTGAAGCAATATGGACTCCTGGCATACACTTATTTTGAAACGGTAAAAATCCGCACTGCACAAATTAGAGCAGCTCTGTGTATTTGGGCAGCTTCTGCATCTGACAGGTATGACAGCAAAACAATGGCGAGGAAAGACTGCTAACCCAATGGCCTGGATGGGGATGTGGAGCAAATGGGTGAAACAAACCCTAGTGACTCCTCTACATGTTAGTAAAAACTGCAGCAATCAACACAATTTGATGATAGGTAATTATAAATATGTGTTGCTATTATTAGCAACAACTCAGTACATTTATTATTTAACACTGTGCTGTTTAGTGTTCACAAAATCCCATGTTTTGGCAATTTTAAGTAGGTATTAAATCACCTTCCTTATCATCTTTCTCTACTCATGAATCTCCAGGTAGCTCTGGAATACTATAAGTAAAAGAGACTCAAGAAGCCCTCGTCCCCTATTTGTAAATTAAGGAATGTGGAAAAAACAGATCCCATGAGATGGATTGAAGTGTGAAATCTAGTTTATTTACTCTCATTTGTGACTGTTAAGTCACTCCCTGAGCACTTCTGAGAGAAACAAATGTGTAGGACGTGCAGAAAAGCCTCTGGAATAGAAACAGTCACACTGGAAGCATGAGAAGCCTGCTTTTAGTTAAAGCCCTTGGCAGCTAATTAGTCAGATATCTTAAGTGCCTAAGATGAAATATGAATATTGGTGTCCCTTGACCCAGTTTAGCATCCACACCTGGGGTTTCTCCAGACTACATTACTGCCTTAGCCGTTCCTCCTGCAAAACTATCTAACTGCCTTTTCAGCTCAGGTGAATCTACAAAACAATTTGTATAATATTCTGATAACCTGCTGAAATAAAACCAGAAGTGGAAATCTGGGCAAGTCACTGAGTCTAGTATTATGGGGATCTCTGGCTCATTACCTTCTCCTGCAAACTAGGATTTCAATTACTTAGTAGTGCATATGAATTGTATCCAAGTTGAGACAGGTGATAGATAACAGCAATCTAAAGAACTCACTGTTGCGCAAGGGAAAGGATTTGATGACTTCCCTGGTTACAGGCACAATTCTGAAGTTCCCAATAGCATTCTTTGGCAATTCCTTTTGCAATCTTTGGCAATCTTTTGGCAATTCCTGAAGTATTCTGCTGGCTTTCTGAGGGTCTCTGCTGGATTCTTCTTAGGGCAGGAAAGATACCCTCCCCCTGGCTACCCTTTGTACCTACCTCCACTAAACCCATAGGATCAATGGTTCATTATATGGATTTGCTCTCCCCTGGGGTTCTCAGAAATTCTCAGAAACATTGGATAACAACAGTGCTATTTTTCTGGAAAATAGATGCTTGTACCCTCATGCCTGTACTCACAGGAACTCACGTGTGTGTGTGTGTGTGTGTGTGTGTGTGTGTGTTTTGTCTATGTATGTGTGTGCCTGTACTCACCAACAGAGGTGCTGGGACTCACACAGAGGTGCCGGTCAATGATGGGCTTCAAAGAAATGAAGAACCGGTTCTCTGTCCATCTGGCAGCCACTTTTAAATGGCTATTTTTAAACTTTATATGTACTATCTCTTGTTAAGAACCGGTTCTATAGCGTAGGTGCGAACCTGCTGGTGCCCACCACTGGTGCCGGTACTCTGTACAAGTGTGTGCCACCTGAAAAAGAACTGACTGCATATAAATCAAGGTACATAAATAATTACATATACTGTACAGTATAGAGGAAAGTCTCATTGTGTTAAATAAGTTAGGCATACTCCCAGAAAAGATTGCATAGGATTGCAGCCAGGTGAATCATTCAGTGAGGCATACCCCCAAATCCAGAGTAACTACAGGCACATGTAAGAGAATTTATGTGCACCCATAGTTACTGCACCACCTAGTGAAAACCTATGGGAAATTCATATTGGAATCCAGAGTAAGTTGTTCTTACACCAGAGCAAGGACTCCCTGTAGTTACTCTGGATGTTGCCCATAGGCATGTGAGCTTGTCATAGGATCGTGCCAATGAAAGTTGCAGCCAATATTCATTTGGCTTTCCTTACAGGTTTCTTTGGTCTGCATACATTTCTGCATTCAGAAGAATGTACTGGTATATTTAAGTGAACCAATATATGGGATTTGTGATCAGAGGGTGACCTCTCATTTTGCCTTGCTCAGCCTGATTGTGCAGCCTGTTTTGCATAATGATTGTATCATTATTTTTCTAGAAATTGAGGCTGCAGACCTAACCCCAGTTAGGCCAGCACAAGTCCTGGCACAAGTCCTTTGCTGGCTTGAGTTGTAGAAGTGTAGTTATGGCCACTCCTTATGGAAGATCCTTTATGGCCACTCCGGCGGGGGGTGGGGGTGGAGTGGGGGTGGGGGGAGCTTTAGGCCGGTGCACAAACATGCACCAGCCTCCAAATTCCACCATGGGAGCAGGGAAACTGGTGGGATGTGTGGGCCTAAATTGGTTAGGATTGCACCTCAGTGATGCAATACCTTAATTCTCCACAATTAGCCAATCCAACCATAGTTATTTATGTGCAAAGGACAACTGTTTATAAAACTGTAGTAGTTTCTGCCAAATAATAGTTTCTGCATTTATATGGTAGCAGTTTAAATGGTAGCTGTTGTATATGACTAGGAGGTAAACTCAATCATAACACATGTATCACATGTAATTTAATTGTGAGCCATACAGAGGAACTTCCTGCACACACTCTCTCAGCCATGAGTAAAGGAACCAATACATGATATTTAACAGCTGAAAGACGGAATTGAATGCACTCTACAGCTGCTAGTCACAGAAGAGCTACTCTTAGGATGCAGCTGTTTGATTGTATCTACTTTAAAGTGTTAAAATCTCCTTTCAGAAGGACATTCTTTTGCAAAGAGAGAATTAAGGCTTGCCTTAATCCAAAAACAATATGTTAAAAGGGTATACGTTGTCAGCCATCTTTCTAGTCTCAGATCATATCCTTTTTCCAGAGCCAGGTGCCTTTGCAGATTGCCAGTTGTGTTTGAAAAGGAAGTGTCTTTTGTATCATTTTCCTTCTCTAATTCTGCAAACACAGTGTGTGGTTCAGTGGAAGTTAGCAAAGTTAACCTCTATATCAGTGATTTTTGACACACTGGTGTGCAGCAGATAGTCCTCAGGTGTGCCGCCAGAATCAGGAGAGGGGTATTAATTAATAGGAAAACTGGGGAACTTGAACAGCCTGGTGTACTTTGTCAATTATAAAAATAACTGATGGTGTGCACTGACAATTTCAGTGCCTCATTAGTGTGCCATGAGAAGAAAAAGGTTGAAAATCACTGCTCTGTATGACAAACAGCCCAATATGATCTGCTGTAGCTCTCATTGGAACACACATTCCACCAGTGGAAGCATCAGGATCCTGGCAGATGTGCTTGGATCTAGAATACTGGGTGCATCAAAACTAGTGAGTGCAGCAAAGCTACCAGTGCAATTGCTGGCAGCCATGCCTCCCACCAGAGGTGCCATTTAATGCCATGATGTGACTTTTCACATTGCACAGATCATGCAAGTAATTCTGAGTTTGAAATCTTTTAATTAGTGCAACATATAAGAGGGGTATTAACTCCAGGGAAAAGCGTATTATTTTCAAGTAGAAAGCATGGGTGTGAAACATAAGGCACGTGGGCTAAATGCTGCATCTGAATGCAACTTATCCATCCCCATTACAATTGGGCTTCCCCAAAGTGATAACTGGACTCTAATATCTTGAAAATATGAACAAAATTCAGTAATTTATGGCTAACCAGTGAAAAGCGTACCCGCGTTGCGGGAGTAACATTTCCCCATACGCCCACAGCGCATAAACACCCCATGTGCATAAACACCTCATGCACAACATGCCCCCATGCACCACTTCCCCCCATGTGCCACATTCCCCCAAGCGCCAAATCCCCCCATGTGCATCATCCCACATGCGCAACTTTCCCCCATGTGCAATTTATCCCCATGTACAGCTTCCCCAAGGTGCATCAACCCCCATGCACATCATCTGGCCATGTGCAACTTTTCCCCATGCGCAACTTCCCCCATGCGCATCAACCCCCATGCGCAATTTCCCCCATGTGCATCATCCCCTATGTGCCTCAACTCCCCATATGCAACATCACCCAACTACATCAGTCCCCCATGTGCGTGAATCCCATGCGCATCATCCCCCATGCTCAACCTTCCCCATGCGCAAATTTCCTCCATGAGCAACTTTCACCCATGCGCATCCACCCCCATGCGCAACTTTCCCCATGTGCATCAATCCCCATGCGCATCATCCCCATGCTCATCATTCCCCATGCGCAACTTTCCCTCAGGCGCAACTTCCCCCAGGCGCAACTTCCTCCCATGCGCATTATCCCCCCATGTGCATCAGTCCCCCATGCGCAACTTTTCCCCATGCGCAACTTCCCCATGCACATCAGTCCCACCATGCACATCAGTCCCCCCATGCGCATCAATTCCCTCATGCGCAACTTCCCCCCATGTGCAACTTCCCCCCATGCGCAGAATCCTCGCCAGTGCAACCTCTTCCTCTGAACCACATCCCTCCCGTGCACCAGGATCCGAGCACCAAATTGGCTGGATGTTGGTCAGTCTCCCATGTTAAGTATAGGACAGAAACACGTTGCCCCCTTTTCAGCCCCTGAAGGGTTAAATTTCTCCACTTGGGTTCTTGGTGGGAGTTCAGGTGACAGAAGGAACTCCCAGAATTCCATGCTTCAGGCCCAGCAGTTGGGGCGGAATGTTGAGTCAGCAATTCTCAATGCAAAGTATAGGGAGGAAAACGTGTTGCGCCCCTTTTCACCCCCTTCCGGTTGGAAAAACTGGTTCTTAGTGAACCCCTCTGTAACGGAAGGAACACCCACCCCAAATTTCATGCTTCTAGGCCCAGCGGTTTTGGCAGGGCGTTGTTGAGTCAGTGAGTCAGTGAGTCAGGACTTTTCTCTTTTATATATATAGATGAGTTTCTGTGCGAGAACAAATGCTTAATAATGTCACTTTCTATTTAATGTCACTACCAGACCTCAGCAGACTCCATGAATGTTAACTTCAGTTTTCTATATGAAACAAGTTTGATATATATCACCTGTATTACAGCAAGCCATTTATCCTGAAAGTATCTGATTATGTTTTTCAGTGTTACTTTTTCAGTAAATCACTTTCACAAGTGATATATTTTAATACATTAGAACTTACACAAAAATATGTGGATTCTTACAACACCAGTTTCTTAGGATGCAGTGTAATCTGAGCAGGGGGCAAATGAAGCTATGTGCCACATGTACTACGGAATGGTTGTATGAACTGGTGACATTCTCCATGTATTAGTAACTGGCTGACAAAAATGTGAAAACCATAATCTAGCATAAAGTCGAGGCCTTAAGGCTTTCACTGTGTTTAAGCATTCCTAACCTACTCTGGATTGTGGCTAAAAATGTGTGACCATCATACCACTGAGTATTCAGCATGTAACTGAAGCTGCACTACAATTTGTAGTTATCTTCTTTAGGCTCCATTCTAACTGTATAGGTCTTTCCAGAGGGTTATTATATTGTACAGGAAATGAGCTGTTGTCACTTTCTTGGGGAAGATCAAATGTCTTTCCATCAGCTGCTACTGCATACACAGTAAGAAAATTGTTTTTTCCTGGCACCCTACATGCAATATTTCCTCACTGGGATAAATTATATTCCAAACCCCCAACAGGCACAACAGGCACACCCAGTCTCACACACACATATACATTAGCATATGCAGATGCAGTTTAAATTATGGCATATTTTGTAGTCACACAGGTATCATAGTGAAGTTTGGCTATCTATGCCTTTGGGCATAGATATGCCTAGCAACATATTTGTACATAAATGTTGTCTTTCTAGACCTTTTTTAAAGTTCCAAAATTCCTGATAAAGAGTTGTTTTGGAAAGTGAGGACATTAACCAATTTAGACTAGCACCACTCACCTATCTTCCCATTCCTTTGGTGGCATGGGAGAGCTGGTGCATGACCCAACCCTCCTCTGCAGTGGTGCAGAAGTGCCGTATGGCACTTTTGTGATACCTCCAGGCCGGCACAGGACTTGTGATGGTCTAACTGGAGATTAGGTTTACACTGGACTAGATGGAAATATTTCCACAAAATATTTCTACAAAATCCCCTTTCCCCTGTAGGAAAGGGAACAGAAGTTCAACTACAGTGATCAGAAGGTAACGCTCCCTGATACTGAAATTAAATCTGTAACTGTCACCATTTGATCTTTATCACTAAATAGCATTTGAAACACTAATATCCGTAAGGAATCTTAGTTGTTCAAGCGGAGAATAACTTGCACAAAGATGATTTGCAACCCCCTTGCTTGCACCTGGTCACTTGTTTTTAGTTGTTGCCTTTAGGGTTAATCAGGCTGCAATCCTAACTTCTGGTTAGGCTGGCATAAGTCCTGTGTTGGCCTGGTGGTGTCACAAAAGTGCCATACGGCACTTCTGCCCCACTCCTGGGCTAGGTGTAGGCCAGTTCACAGACATTCACCAGCATCTCCACAACACCAGGGAAGTTACACCAGGTGAGTTATGATGGCCTAAATTGGTTAGGATTGCACCCTCAACAAATATCTAGCAAACAAACAAACAAGAAAGTAAAGACAACACTAAAATCCAATTCAAGATCTAAGTAGTTTCTACTTCCCAACAGGGTGACCACATGTATCCTATTTCCAGGACATGTCCTCTTTTTTAGTCTTGTGTCCTGGAAAAAAAACTTTATTGTCCTCTCTTTCCTTGTGAGCAGTCATCACATAACCTCCTTGGAACTAAGAAATCATACATAATAAAATATACATAGTTTAACCAGTGGTGGGCACCAGCAGGTTCGCACCTACTCTATAGAACCGGTTCTTAACAAGAGATAGTACATATAAAGTTTAAAAATAGCCATTTAAAAGTGGCTGCCAGATGGACAGAGAACCGGTTCTTAATTTCTTTGAAGCCCATCACTGAGTTTAACCCCTGCTAACTGAGCAAGAGGCACTCTTTCAAGTGAGTGCTCCTCTTTTATTTAGCAGGGGGAGAGTAACTGGCCCTACGCACCCCAGCAATGTCTGTTCAAGTGGCTTCTGCTGGTGTTCTTTTCTGCATTTTAGATTGTGAGCCCTTTTAGGACAGGGACCTATTAGCTTTTAATTAGCTATTATTATTTTTCCATTTTCTTTGTAAACCGCTTTGTGAACTTTTTAGTTGAAAAGCGGTATATAAATACTGTAGGTATGTAGGTAGTACCTTCAAATTTAATATGGTGTTTAACTTAAT
This sequence comes from Cryptoblepharus egeriae, assembly GCA_030015325.1. Classification (NCBI taxonomy): domain Eukaryota; kingdom Metazoa; phylum Chordata; class Lepidosauria; order Squamata; family Scincidae; genus Cryptoblepharus; species Cryptoblepharus egeriae. The sequence continues at coordinate 83,548,474 of JAREYC010000002.1, read as the reverse complement.
CACATGAAAGCAATCTATATGGGCGCTTTTATATTTGTCACATCCTACATTTTTGTTGGGTGTCCTACATTTTGTCCTTTTTTGTGTTTATGACATATGGCCACCCAGCCTGGTCCCAATCCTATGCCAGCCTCACTGGCATTCAGCCACCAGGCTCTGAGCCCCAGCTAGAGAAAGAATTGTACAGTAATAGAAATGGATGGACAAAGTGCATCAACCCAGGATTTTTTATTTTATTTTTTATGAATGGATCTTGTCTTCCCCACTTTGTCAGTGGCGCGAGCTCTGATTGGTCTACACGTGCGGGACAGTAACCAATCGGAGAGAGGGGCGCTTCCTCTATAAAGGGTGGGGCGGAGCCTGGGAGAAGGAAAGAATCAAGGAACTAAGTCGTGGATGGAAAGAACTTTGCTTTGTTCAGAGGCGCGCGACGGGCGTTGCCAGTGCTTGACTTTGTAGAAGAGAAGAGCCCTCTCTGTCTCCATTCATTCATGTCTTCATTGAAGGCTTACTTGTTTTGAGTGTGACTGCTGGGCTGACCCTCCTCCTTCTTCCCTCCTGACTCAAGGTAGGTGATGCTGGACTAGGTGCTATGGGTCTACTCTAGAGGAGGGAGGGAAGGGGTCAGCCTTTCTTCTTTAAGCAAGGTGAACCTGTATCTCCTTTTTTCCAGGACAAGTCCTGGATTTTAGCCTTGTGTCCTAGGGAAAAAAACTTCAATGTCCTTCATTTCCTTGTGAGCAGATATCATCATCATCAGTATTGATATGCTATTAATTAGTTATTAATTTTTTCATTTTCTTGTAAACCGTCTTGTGAACTTTTTAGTTGAAAAGCGGTATATAAATACTGTAGATAGATATACCACTTTTCAACAAAAAGTTCACAAAGCCAGAAAAATGAAACAGTTAGTGGCTCCCTGTCCCAGAAAGGGTTCACTGTCTAATGGAACACATTCTTGTAATTCATAAATTATATGTCATATTTTTAAACTTAATAATATAGTGGCATTAGTGTTTAATTGTAATATAGTGTATAAATTAATCACATGAAAGCAGTGTATATGAGTGTTTTAGCTTTTATTTTGTTTTGTCCTACGTTTTTCTTGGGTGTCCTACATCTTGGGGGGCCTTGTCCTCTTCTTGAGTTATGCCATATATGGTCACCCTGTCTTTAAGGGGTTCAAGTTTTCAGGCGATTTGGAGACTGCCACATTCAGAACGAGGTTGGCCCTGAAGAGGACAAGACCAGGCATGTATAGGCAAATCTCTGAAGGAAAAGGGGCAGTGGCTGCCACTAGAGGCACTCCTGATGCAGCTGTTAATAAAGCAGGCTCACCCCCTTTCTCTGTGTGTCTCCCTTCTCCAAGGTTCCCCTCCTGTGTGCACCCTAAAGGGCAGGGTGACCAGATGTCATCAGTGCAAAACAGGACAAGTCACCCCAAAAAGTAGGACATCCAAGAAAATGACAGATTAAAACCTAAAAACACTCATATAAATTTCAGGTGGCAAAACTCACTCTACTATGTTATTGAATTTGATTTTACATTACATATAACTTATTAGATATAGGCTGCAATCCTAATAATCCTGCAATTTTCTGGGATTAAGAACCATTGAACACAATGGGGCTTTCTTTTGAGTAGACATGGTTAGGCTTGTGCTCATAATTTATTAATTGCAAGATGCCTATGTGCTGCCTGCAGCACTCAACTCACTGGGAAAAGGAGGACATTTTAAAGTTGTTTTTCCAGGTCATGTCCTGGAAAAAGAGGACATATGGTCACCCTGCTAAATGAGTATGTTGCCTGTGGAATATAGCTGCTGGTAGGAAGACAGGAAAGGTGTATTCTGAGGGGTCTTGCCTACAGGGCCATGTCAACAAATAACACAGTCAAGGAATTTGTCAGTCAGTACACTAAATTTACAGCCAATGTGAATTTATGGTCAGTATGTTCTAGATTGATGCAAAATGAGAGTTTCTCAGCTGATAATGAAGGACCATTGTATGCATCCTAATGGATGGAGGGCAGTGGTGGCGTTCAAATAAATTAACAACAGGTTCTATGTCCTAATAATCTAAATTAACAACAGGTTGTATGTCCCATTAGTAACCCCAGGAGCTCATTGGCAAAGGGTTTGATAGAACCTGTGAGAACCCCCTGAAGTCCACCACTGGTGGGGGGGGGGGGGTTTGAGACATGGTTTCTGCCCCTCCACTAGGGAGCTTACAGATCTTGATGCACTTTCTCTTCTATCTTTTTTGTAGCATGATTCAAGATTAGGGTTTATATACGGTTTTCAATTTAAAGTTCCCAAAGAGGTTTACAGAGATAAATAATAAGTAGCAATCTGTTCCAAAAGGGCTTACAATATAAAAAGATGCAAAAGAATACCAGTAGGCAGTCACTGAAAAAGAAAATGCTGGGAGGGGGTGTCGGGAGGAGGACCAGTTACTTTTACCTTGCTAAATAAGAGAACTACCCTTTTGAGAAGTGCCTCTTACCTAGTTAGCAGTGGTTCAAAATAAATGCAGTATGAAACTGGGTTCCCACCATGATGCCCACCTCACTCCTTGGACCTGATCTGCCCACCCCTGCCCCCTTTGTAATGTAATGCCCTCCTTGCATTGCTCACTGGAACCAAATGTTCTTATTAGAGAAAGCATAAAAGCCTGGCACTAGTGAAAGCTATTTCAATACAGCTGCTAAGAACCTGAAGAGGACTGGGACTCTGGGAGCAGTTCCCTGAAGGGGTAGGTGCTCTATTCCAGTGGTCTTCAATCTTTTTCATTCCTGTAAGTTACTGTGACCCTATAATTGAGGCTTCCATTGGGGTCTTGACCCCAAGGTTGAAGAACTCCGAGGTATATTATTTTTTGGCATTGAAATGCATTAAATGCAGTAGACAGTTCTCTGTAGGACCCAAAATTCCCTGCTGCCAGGGCCTGCGGAGTGGCTAATCTAGCCTTGACTTCTATTGCTTGCCGTTCTCTATCACCTATAAGTGAGGTCTAGGTATTGACAATGCTGGCTGGCCTTGTTGGCAAGCCAAAACTTTGCTACTGAAGCTGGCCTTCTGTTTAGAAAGAGGGGAAGAGATGGTGGTGTTTCTAATAACATACCTAGCAGCTGCAACATTTACCTGAACTGTCCTTGTTCTGCCCTTTCCCCACTTCGGGGAAAAAAGAAATTTCATACTGAAAATGAAGGGACATGCTGCAAGAAAGGGATAGATCAGGTGGAAGTACATGTTATTTAGAGAATTTGGATTTCTACTTTTTGTTTTTCTCATAAGCCAAATGCCAAGGAGAATCAGTGGCTGAGGGATGTTGGACCCTTCCCCGTTAATTGATTTTTCTCTGTGGATACCATCTTCTTAAACTGGGCCCCCAAACAGAAAATATATATGGCTGGTGGGGGGATAAAGAAGTGTTTGCAAGGAAGAACTGATGGAAGGAGCTGCAACTCTGTACCTGATTACCCTGTACCCGGATACTAAATATCCAACCTTCACATTTGCATTTGTGTTAATTTAGTGTACTGGTTCTTGAGCAATTCAGCCCATGACCTCTTCTGAGAATCACAATCTGTTCGGGACTGTCCCGGTAGTGATGTCTTGGCCAGAATGACATCAATTAGGAAGTGACATCACTGTGATGCCAGTTCTCCTCCAAGTTTACTTGAAAATAAGACCCATTGTGTTCAGTGAGACTTACTCCTAGGAAATGAGCCTGAGTGCATGACTTCAAAATGGTCGCACCCAGCTGGTGGCACCCAGCAGCACCTACACTGCAATGAAGTCATGACCTCCAAGGAGGACCTGACCCCCACTTTGAGAACCACTGCCTTGGCAAATGTGGGGTTAGGAACATGTGTTTTAGTATGATAACTAAGATGGTGTGTCTCTGGCAGTCTTTGGTGCTCTACTAGTGTCAGTAACTTGTTGGTTAATGTGTAACTGAGAGCAGGATCAAATGTGTTCCTTATGCAACTTAACATATGGAAATCTTTGTCGTCAGCAGTTCTTCTGAATAAAGTTTTGTATTTCAGATGATTGAAACTCTTGCAAAAAGTGAGACTCTGGAATTGCTGCGTCAGTTGAATGTGCTGCTGGAACAGGAGTCGAGAAGTCAGCCAGAGTCCTCTGGCTTAAGAATAATTGAAGCTTCGCATGATAACGGGCTCCGGATGACTGCGAGGTTGCGAGACTTTGAAGTAAAAGAGCTGCTTAGTTTAAGTCAGTTCTTTGGCTTTGGTACAGAGACATTTTCTCTTGCTGTGAATTACTTGGACAGGTTTTTATCAAAAATGAAGGTAGGTTTTGAGGTTGCCAAGTGTTGCAATTTTATCTCTGCCTTGTGTAAGGCTGTGTAAATATATGGCATTCTTAAACTGTCAGCTTCAAGGCAATTTGCATTCTGCAGGCTCATGTTGTCTTTAATACTACATATAGTTATGCTCTGTAAATCCCATGGCCTGAAATCAGATACGTGCACATATAGTGTTGGCTTTGGCTTGTTTCTTCAAGAGATATTTAATGCATTCAACACTAATGAATAGGAAGACTATTTGTTCCATGATGTCCTTGGAAAATGTATGCCAGGCAGGACTTCACTTTGAACATAATAACTACCTCCTAAGTTTTCATCATAGTTGTATTTTACATGTTTGCTGTTTCCCTTTAAAAAATAGGGCTAGAACTAGAGTTTGCCCTACCAATCATCTGATTTTTCATTATTTCCTATGGGAAAATCTGCTTCATGTAAAGAGCATTTCACATAACAAGCATGCCTCTGGAACGAATTAAACTTGTTATGTGAGGCACCGCTATACTTGCATTACTCAAATCCAAAGTTAAAATGAAAGGTAGAAAAAAAACCAAACTCCATCTCACTGGAATGTGTAACACCAATAAACCCTTTTATGTATATTTGAGTCAGTAGTAAATCCTGTTGAGTTCAAAGGTACTTGTTCCCTAGTAAATTTGCTTAGGATTGCAACCTAAATGTGTAAACTATCCATAGCTTAACAAATAATCTTCAGTGGAAAGCCCCTTGTCTCAAAGGTTAAACCTTCTCTTGTAGGTCCAGTCCAAACATGTGGGTTGTGTTGGACTAAGCTGTTTCTACCTGGCTGTGAAAACAACCGAAGAAGAGAGAAATGTGCCCATGGCCACTGACTTAATCCGAATAAGTCAGTACCGGTTCACTGTTTCTGACTTGATGAGAATGCAGGGGATTATTTTAGAGAAACTGAGTGGAAAAGTGAAAGCAACAACAGCGTTCCATCTACTACAGCTCTATCATTCAGTCTTGCAGGACAGCCTCTGCTGTGAAAGGTAAATGATCCCTTTCAGAAGGCATGTGAGATTTCTTTAAAGCAAAGTCAGGAGCAAGTTTTGCATGTGTGCATTTAGAAGAAAAATGGCCTTCTAGAATAAAGTCGGCCTGCCTGTTGAGAGGCCTGCATTGTCATGAGTTCAGTTTCATGATGAATCAGCAAGCTGACTGCTAGTTCCCTCCAGTGTAGAATAGACTGGGATTAGAGTTGCTGTCACTGCATCTGCTGTCAATTGGTTACCCCACTGGGTGGGAAAAGGAAGACAAAGTAAGGCTCATGAGTTGGTCACATGGTATCTTCTGCCTACTGGATTGCTTACTAGCTGAGCTGAAACTGGGTTCGGATTGCTAATGCACTTCTCTTAACACTGGTTCAAAAGATACTGAACTAACACATCTTTGTGTTTATACTGGAAATGTGTTTTGAGTTTGGATGCTCTGCTTAACTGTATGAGGGGGTAGGACCCCTACCGAGGGTGACCATTATGTCCTCTTTTTCCAGGACATTTCTTTTTTAGCTTTGTGTCCTAGAAAAATCTTCACTGTCCTTGTTTTCCTTGTTAGCAGACAGCATGTAGAACTCTTAATTTAAAAAATTAGATGTAATTATATGCCTTACTCATCATTTTAGCATTATTCCCACCTCAGCAGGGTCTGCTTGTTTGTCTAGACATAGCTATTGACGAGATTGAGATATACTTCAATGTGTAAGAGTTTTAAATTTAATAAGTAATGCAGTATAGTGTTTAAATTAACCACATGAAAGCAATCTTTATGAGTTTCAACTTTTATTTTGTCATGTCTTACATTTTTCTTGGTCATCCTATGTTTTGTGGGGCTTGTCTTCTGGTGGTTATGACATATGGTCACCCTGTTCCTACCATACCAAGAAATGGAGGGGTATGCATGTTTATCCTGCAGTGTGTGAAGAGGGACAAGTCCCATTCAGACCAGCTCCATGTCAAAACTGTTTCAGCCAGTGGCGTCACCAGAATAGTGCGGGTGGTGTGGTCTGCACCAGGTGACAAGCCTAAGGGGGGGTGACGCACAGTGGGGGACTTAAAAATGCATATAACTTTGTTATGGTGCCTCCAACCCCAGCAAGTCATATACCGTTGGATTTGTATTTAAGAGCAGAATCCAATGCAAAAATCGGTTTTGAAATAGCACCTTATTATCAAACGTTATGGCCAAAAAACTAAAAAAATTAAAAATATGAATTGAACTCTATGGAAAGTGAAAGTGACACATATTGTGGCTTTACTCAAGAGTAGGCCAGTGTGTCATAGTTCATGAGAGGCTGAGAGGAATCTAAAGGCACCAGAATTGTCCTGATCCAATGAACACAGCACCCACAAATCACCCCAGAAGGAGGTCCCTGATGATTGCATTGAAATTCATTGAAAGTGGTTGTGAACTGGACAGCTGTGTTTACTGGTGCGTAAGCAGGCATGCCTTGGTTGGACTGGAAGGTCAGTCTAGGAGAGGACAAGACTTCCAAAATTGTTCTGATGAAGGACGTTACTAGGGTGTTAGAAAGGAGGCACCCTTGAAGGTGGTGGCAGCACATGAACTAAATGGCTAAAATCATGGTTTGTTGAAATAATCCCATCATGTTATACACCTTTGAATGTGCAATTTACATGAGAATGCAGTGAAACAAACGACTTTATTAAAATGTATGGCTAAAAAACCAGTGGAGGCGGGGCAATGGCACATAACCACGCACACCATTCATATTGTTGCCCCACCCAATGGATGGGGGTGACGCGCTGGCCTCCCACACCAGGTGACTCGTACCCTAGTGATGCCCCTGGTTTCAGCTCATAAGATAGCGTATGCACAATGAACACTATTGATCAAATGCCCATTACCAATGATAGAACCTCAGCCCTTCCACACTATCTTTGCCAGTATTGTCAGATGGCAGCCCATACATGAGAGTTAACTCTTGAAGCTGACTAAAAGCAACCACATGATCCTGAATAGTCTGATTGGAATCCTCTACCCATGGAGGTGCAAACCTATATCTTGTTAAACAAGCCCATTGGTTTTCTTTCTTTGCAGGAAAAAGCATCTTAACTTAGAGAGACTGGAAGCCCAGCTAAAGGCTTGTCACTGCAGAATTGTGTTTTCTAAAGCAAAGGTAGAGATCTTCAATATATTCAGTTGTGAATATTTTGCAGAAACTCAATAATTAAGCTTATGGACATGGTTTTTTTTTTGTTTTTTCTCAGCCGTCTGTGTTGGCTCTTTCAATTGTGGCTCTCAAAGTTGAAGATGAAAAGCTGCTGGAGTTAACAGAAACACTAGACTGCCTCCGAATACATTCCAAGGTGGGCTGAGGCTAATTATATACTGGAAGGCATTTTTAGGACCCATGGAACTGAATCTTTTTGACAAGCAAGCAAACCTGTCTAACAGCAGAGAATATTTGTGAGACACCATACAAGAGTCTCTTGAGTTTTTGAGAGATGAAGTGCCTTTGCTTCAGTGCTCAACATTAAATCAAGCTCCAGTGTGGCAAGGTGAAACTTAGGTGGGGAAGGTTGGAAATGGATCTCTATATGTATATCAAGCCCTGGAAGGGTGGCAAGAGTTGGCATAAGCTACTGCAACTGATCAATTGACCCAACCCCTGCCAACCTGCCTTTTGTTCTACCAGGGTGGTGTAGTGGTTAGGGAGTTGGACTGAGACCGGGAAGATCCAGGTTCAAATCCCTCCTCAGCCACAAAGCTTCCTGGGAGATCTTGTGCCAGTCACATACACTCAGCCTCACCTTCCTCACAGGGGTGTTGTGAGGACAGAAAGAGGGGAGGAACTCAGTTCAGCCCCTTCCCCCCATCTAATTCCACCCTTTGCCCATCCCTGCTCTGGCAGTCCTTAATGTTGGCTCTTTTATGGCACTTTTGCACCAGCCAGCACTGAAGAAGACCTGTTCTGCAAGTGCTGCCATTAAAAAAGATTCTGGCACTGCATGGATGATGACAAAGTTTGTGCTTAACTACCAGATTGATTATCTCATTTATCTGTTGGAACAGCATACTGTAATGATGTTCATGTGGATAACTATTCTTAGAGTTGCCAGGACTTAAAGTCCCTGTTCTCCGACAAATATGGTGATCATGAAATGCAGGATGCAGCATTACCTGTGAAATAGGGGTTTATTGCTATAGACAGTTTGCTTCCAATGAACTACTTTCTAAAGACAATTAATGGTGTTGTTAAGGGGTAAACTTATAATGCTGTGGAAACTTTGTGGACAGTAAAACTGATTTGTCACTGCAAAGCCAATTTGACTCTTATTGCAAGAGTTTGTGTGTCTGGGTTTTGCCCGCATGCCTTAATTCTGTTTTCTTTGGATTGGTGCTAACGCATGGTTATATTACCATACTTGCCTTCTGCAGATAAGTGGCAGAGACTTGTCCTTCTGGAAGGAACTTGTGTCAAAGTGCCTCACAGAATATGCCTCAAGCAAGTGCTCCAAACCAAATGCCCAGAAGCTAAAATGGATTGTGTCTGGTCGCACAGCACGGCAACTAAAGCACAGTTACTACAGGATTGCCCATCTTCCCACTATCCCAGAAATTGGTTCCTAACAGGTGGGTACTTCTGGGGTGTGTGACTTGGTAAGTTCAAAGTTCTTCTGGGGTGTATGACTTCCAGGAGTGAAAGCAAGTAGTCTCATGAGATGATGCAGTTCCACAAAATTACAATATCTGTCCCTTGGAAAGGAAGGGAGAAGCCACAATCACTGAACTTTGTTGGACCTCTTTTCTGTAATTCTAGTATTGTAATACCTAACCTCACTTTCTTGTTAGACTTACCTGTTTAAGGCTACAATCCTCATCTCCTTTTTGGCCAGCTTAAGCCCTGGGGGTGTCACAAAAGTGCCGTAAGACATTTGTGCTCCATTCCTGGGGGACGATTAGGCCACTGCACAGACATGTGCTTTCCTTCCTAGATCATGGGAGGGAAGACTGAGTTGTGCCAGTCTAGGTTAGGGACTGCACCCTTTGTGTGCATTATTGTGCATTTTGCTTTCTATGATACAGAGTGCAAAAGGATGGGAATTTGGTGTCATATCAGAAGTACAGATGAATTGCTTCACTTTTTTGATTGTTCCATGTAGTAATTTCCATCCTTTTTATCTTGTTTCATACTAACAAAGACTAAAATTATCAAGGTGCTCCAACAATTTTTTGACAATTGACAAAACACACCATACTGCCACAGTGACCACCTCACAAATTCCAGTGGCACAGCTGTCCCTGCACCCTGATTCTGTTCACTGCCAGCCATGCACCAATCTAGCTACTTCATCTGGAACACTGATCCTTGCTTGCTAAGAGATTATGGCAGAAACCCACTGCCTTTGCCAACAACAGGGTTTCTGTTTTGGTTGCTCACTTAAGTGATCAAAGCAAGATTGCTCCACCTTCTTCATGACTGCCCAGCAAGAGGGAGATGGTGTGCACTGCTCACTCCTCCCTCCTCTTATCTTTAAGGGTACTGCCACTCCCCACTTGAATTGCCTTAATCCCAGCCTTGTTCAAACAAAATAGCCAAGCAAAAGCAAAGGACCTAAAAACCTGGTCTAAGTGGAGACCTTAAGAAGAAGTGGAGAGCTTGCTGTGGTTATATACTGCTTTTTTACTTTGCCTGGCAGGCAAGGGGGGAAAGGAGACAGCAATGATGTGACATAAAAAATTTATAAGGCAGTGGTATTTAAAGTGGGGATTGGGACCCCCTCGGGGAGGTTGTAACTTCAGTTCAAGTGGGTCATGAGAGCATGGGATCCAGCATCTTGGAATCTGGCACTGGCTTTCCTGGGAATATGTCTCATTGAACACAATGGGACTTACCTCCAAGTGGATATGGTGGAGCTCTGGCATCACAGTGTTGTCACATCTGGTAGTTTGACAGGCAGTCCTGGACAAATTTTTAAGTTTCAAAGGGGGACATGAACTGAAATGTCTGAGTATCACTGTTATAAAGGGAATTACTGTGTGTGTATGAAGGGGGTTGCAGATCAGCTAGAACCACTGTAACCAACCCTTTTGGTACAAATCCAGCATATGTTGTGGATGTTCTAGGTCCAACCTTATTATACATTGATTTTTTTAGACACAGATTTGACTCAGCACAAATGTCCACTACAAATCAGTTTTAAAAATGGGTTTTCTACTGTTGTAAAGAGGCAAGTATGCAAGGAATCATTCCATTCTTCAGCTGAGCCAGATAGACCTTCACATTTCTAATTGCTGTCTTTCAACCACAGTAAGAAAAGTTGTTTTTAAACAATTATAAAGGAACACACTTTTTAATTTTTAAAAAATTGCTTTTAATTAAACACACTTTTTTTTTTATTAGCATGGAGTCCCAGTATCAAACCACTGCAGATACTGAGGCACACAACCTTATTCTATTAGGAGCAATGGAGGAGCAAAAAACCTAGAAATGAGTCTTTGAATCTTTTTCTCCACTTTTTTTATTAATGCATGGGAGGTTATGGAATGGAAAGTTAGAGATAACAAGGCATACCTGTATATCGGCCTTGATGGAAATATATTGTTGCAGTAGAGAAATATGCCAGTTTTAATATGGCAGTAAACTAGGGATACAAATGTAGTGTTGTGTGGTTTCTTCACAAAAAAACTACTATAGTTCTCATAATGCTGATGAAGCAAACGATGGACTAACCAGCCATTTCTTTTTTTTCCTTTGCACCTAGAGACAATCATGGAGAGAGAGGGGATGGGGCACAGACTGATTACTTACTATGCTGCCTATAAGAGGAAGCATCTGTATACTGAAATGGCAAATCTCTTTGGACATCTCGGACCCTGTTGAAAGTCCCATCCCATGAGTGGAAAAACTGTCATCTATCACTGAGCAGAACGACTGGTTGGTTTTTCATTCCCATTCCAGTTTCCATTTGAATCTGTGAAGATACATTTAAGGAATGACGTCTGGGTCTAAAATGCCAAAATACTGTGACGGCTTCTATCGGGCATTTTCAATATTTGCATATGATGGGAATACCAGTAGTTGAGTCTATCTCAAGCATTTCCAGGAATAGACTATTTAATTCAGCATTTCCTGCACTTGACTCTTTGGTTTTAAAAAGCATGTCTTGAACAGGATGCTAAGATGCTTGGCCTAGTGAAAACTGTGCAACACATCAGAAGGACTACAGTAGAGCCGTATGAAGTCATGCCAGTTCTATAGCATGTGGCAAGCTTTGCCATGGCTTGGTAGGAAGGTCTTTCCTCAAGGTTCTTAATCCTTATTTTTAATGTGCATTGGGGTATGATGCCGTCCAAAGTGTGGAACTGCAGCAAATATTTAAACCAGTCTGGGATAACATCAGGATTGTGCATGCTTTGGTTAAACAGCTCTTTACAAACCTACTATTGTGCTATTTAAGCAAAGACTAGATATTAAAATATCCCCATATCATGCAGCAGTCACCAGCTAGTAAGTGTAAACACAGATATTTTTTGAACACTTTCTAAAAATTACTTGCACTTCCTGCTGTTGAATGTGGTACTATAGGTGGATTCATATAGACAGCTGAGAGAAGCTAACAGAGGTTTGTCATGGCTAGAGTGCTGTGCTCTCATCCTCCATCCTGTGGATGTTATGACAATTAAGCTTTGGAAACTTACCTTGAAATGTGAAAAACAAGAAATGCAGAACTGCAGTTTTACCATACATCTGTGATGTACTGAGATAGTCTGGCCTAGAGCCTAAAGAGTCACCAGTAGCAGTTTATTTTGAACATGTAGTAAACTGGCTAATTTATGGCTAAACTGCATTAAGTATCAGCCAAGACTTGTGCCACTAATCAGTTTAGCATGGTGTCTTTTCTAACTTATGAACATGCCTACCTAATGTGTTAAACTAAACTTTTAGAGAAATGTGACTAGTGTTGTCATGTGAAGATGTGGTGTGATCACTCTTGAAAGAAATGTGATCAGAAGTCAAAGTGACTTCTGTTAAACTTTTTTCAGGATCTCAGTATAACAGGATGGTGGCAATGCTCATTCCAAACCTCTAAATCTTAAGATTCCTTTGTTGAAAGCTTTTACTTCTACCTCACTACAAGCTGCTTAAAAAAATAAACTGTTAAGATAAGAAAATTCCATTAACTGTTTGGTTTGCAAGAGACCATTGTGTTCAAACTCCCAAATGCGTTGATTTCTCAAACCTTGTACGTTTTGCCATATGGGAAAGGAAAACCTAAAACATTGGGAAAGAGAACCTAAAATGTTGTTTGATGTGAGGGGAAAAGAGCTGTAGCCAGTTAACAAAGTGCCATTACAAGCAGCAAATAAAAGCATTTCAATCAAATGATGAAATGAATAGTATGTGGTCTCCTTCGGTACCAATAAGCATTTAACAAACTTGAACTGCAAAAGATTGCTCCTTGTCACTTTAAAGAAACTTGTCACTGTAAATTTAAGAAAACTGTGTTGTCCACCTCTTTAGTAGCTATGTAATGTTTTATGTACCTTTGTTAAGAAGAAAACTTGTGGCGACTGGCCAACTATTCCCACCAGTACCAGCCCCAAGACAATACAGGAGCACAAAGTTCATCAGCAGAGTATGTATATTTTGAGGATATAGGGAGTAGGCACAATCGGGTCACAGCAGTCCAAGGTCATGTTCACAATACAGCAGTCCGCACAATCGGGTCACAGCAGTCATGTTCACAATACAGCAGTCCAGTACAAGGCAGCAAATCATTTTCCACACTGACAGCCCTTCCAATTACCTCTCTTCTTCCTACCTGACACTTCAGTGGGACATTCAGCTGGCTTATATGCCAGCTATCTGGGTTATCCTCCAGCTACCCGGCAGTCTACCATCACTCACAGGTGATTCCACTCAGGCATATGAGTTACCAGTACACATTCCACACAGGTGTGCTGCATTACCCACTGATTTCCCAGTGGTCACATATCTTGTACTCAGCATCTCCAATATGAAAACCAGGCTACTAACTGAAAAGCCTGACAACCTTTTTTTCACCTGACTACAGATTGCAGTAGAAGAGAGGAGGTTATCCTCTTGTATTTGTTTCTCAACAAAGGTGTGGGAGGACAGGAATAACATGAGAAGAAAAGTCTTAAAATTTTTACCATTTTACCACCTTTTAGTTTGAACTGTAGTATCAAAGCATACTACAATGCACGAAGTGGTATGCATTACTTATTATTGCACTGAGTATAAAATATGAGGTGTATTGAGAGGGTGCCCACTAACGTTAACAGACCAGCGCATCTAAAGAACTGGTGGATGCTGCTTGGGATCAGCAGTACCTCTTGATCATATATAGCGTGAAACAGACTAAAATGTACAAGCCCAAGACTATGGACAAGTCCAACCAGGTTGAACTACCATCACTGTTTTGCTAAACTAAGGGAAATCCAGGAACTATGGATATACCAGTAACTATGTAAGGCCGCAGGCTTGCAAGCCCCCAAAGTTTTTCCTTTATAGTGGCAAAACTTTAGTAAATGCACCTTCTGTGCTCAAGGACTAGATTTAGACAGGACTAAAATTTTCCCCAATCAGCAAGCACATTGTAACTAGGTGAATTATATATATACGTATTTATTAAAAGGAAGAAAGCTTTCCTAACTTGTATGCTTCTATTTACAAATTCTGGTTAATTATATTTGCTAATACCTCTCATACCCCAAAGTAAATATATCTGAAGCCAAATGCCTTGGCCATGTTGAAAGCAAAACATCTTGATAATGCAGATGCTGCTCATGACCTAAAACCAATAGCTAAGTTCCTCTGCAGCAACATTGCCTCGAAAGGTTACAGCAATTTAATAATTCCAATGGCTGTTCTTAATTCCAATTCCAAGGGCTTAATTCCAATACTTAACTCCAAGGGCTGTGGGTGGTGCAAGTGGCTAAGACACTGTGCCTGTTAACCATCAGGCCAGGGTTCGAGACCCAGGTTGGCCCCACAAGACAGGGTGAGCTCCTGTCCTTAGCCCCGCTCTGCGACGCCAGCTGGATCCAATCGTATTGGCTCTGACTTTCCATTGGACTAATTCAGTGGCGTGGAGAGGGGGGATTTGCTGCTTGGGTAACAGCCAATTCTCCATAACAATCCAACCCAGGCTTTCGTGCTTCGTATGCAGTGCTGAGCTTGATATCATAGTTTTTCAAGTCTGACGGAGGCCTGCTTTTTTTTCTTACTCCAATAGCTGTTCTTATACCATAGTCTTTCAAGACTGATGGATGCCAATACATGCATCAACACGCAGCCAAAACCGCCAGGCTTAGAAGCATGAAATTCAGGGTGTTCCTTCTGTGACATTAAAACCCACCAAGAACCGAAAAATTTATTTTACTCCTGCAACATGGGCACATTTTGCTAGTCACTAATAAATCCTTAAATTAGGCCAGTACAACTCACCATTTCCCTGCTCCTGTGGTAGTGTGGGGAGGCTGACACTTTTGCAACATCCCAGACCAGCATGGGACTTGCACCAGCCTATTCAGGGGTCAGGATTGCAGCCTCAGTTGCCTGCATACTCTGACTGCAATCCTAAAGACACTTTCCTGGGAGTAAGACCTATTGAACACAATGGCGCTTACATGGTTAGGTTTGTGCTCTCTGTCTCAAGTCTTTGACTTTCGTGGTACACAGATTGTCTCTGTGGTTGGACCAGTCCTATGTACAGATGCATGTTTATTATTTCAAAGCACCACATCATCCATTTTCCAGAAATGAAATTCAGAAAACTACTCTCAAACTATATATGCATTGTATCATACTATGTGGTAATTTATTTTTCCTGTCTCTTGCAAAAGAGCACATGCACATACAAATCAAGCTAAATTTCTCATGTCAGATTATTCCATCGACTTGTACACAAAATACAGCTCCTTGGGGCAACTTTGAAGTTGCTGCAGCAAAGATAATTTTATATGGAAACTGTAAATGAATCCAGTTTGGAAATTCAGTTGTGGTATATCTAATTAATTGTGAAGTTGTTTTAAGTGTAACATTTTCTAAGATGGGAAAATTACTAATACTTAACAGAGCCAACAGAGACATTAAGCATGAAAAGACACAAACTGCAGTTGTAGACAGACTAGATAATTAAAAAAACAAACTGCTATTATAGACACTGTACAGTAGAGATTTAAAACTACAGTTAAAATGCCTTTATTCTGTGCATATCCAAATTCAACTGAAAACCAAGGCACAATAAAAAAATATGTTGACATTATGCTTATAATAGCTAAGTTATAAGTGACAATTCCCTGAATAAACAGGAAGCATATATTTTATTTTGAACATAAGAGTTCTCATTACCAACCCAACCAATAATGGAAATGATGCCCCAAACGGGCCAGGTTATAGAGCTCCACAGGACAAGATTCACAGTGGGGTTCAGGACCTATTCTTCTTCAAAGTTCCACTTTGCTTGCTATATGGCTTTCCCACCTTTCTGCATGTTCAAAAGCAGTTTATTATGTAGCATGAGGACCTAACAAAGCCCACTGAACACAAAGCCCTTCAGCATGCTTAGTGCAGCTCTCTGAATCTCTCAGCCAGAGACTCTGTTCACAAAAGGGAATTTCACATGTATAGTACTTTGGATTAGAAGTACATTTCAGCCATATTGTCCAGACCAACATGTCAATTAATTCTAAACTATTTTGTCCAAAACTGGAGTTTGACTACCAGTGTAATCCTATAAATGCCTACTCAAAAGTAAGTCCCAGTGAATTCAGTGAGACTTGCTCACCTGTAAATATGTATATATGACTGCCATTTTAGCTACTTTGGTTCAATGTTGTTCTACAATGAAATTTGGCACAAAAGTATAAGAGACTCATGAAATCATATTAGACTTCCTTCCAGATGCATGCTATTGTATTTGGATTAACTGAGTAGGTATTATATGAAATCTTAACATACCAGATTTGTTTTTAATGACACAGACTTCAAATAATACACTATTACTGTTCCAGCACAGCACATCTGGGAATCCCCAAGAACTTCATTTCATAATTCTTTGTATTAGGCTTGCCACAACAGGGGTATGCGGTCAAACTAAAGCCTGGAACATTTAGGAAACATTAATTCAATCCTGATGGTTTGTGGCAGAATGTATTGGTGATGCATTACTAAGGCTGTAACACTACCCTGGGAGTTAGCCAACTGATCTCAATACACATTCCATGGGTGTAAGCCCACTGATCTCAATGGGACTTAATTTTAAGAAGACATTATATGACAAGATATATAATGTATAGAATTGAAGTGTATAACAATATTTCATTCTCAGTTTAAACCTTATTCTTACTCTAGGAAGTAAGGTCACCGTCAAATACAAATAGTTCTTACACTCATATGTTTACTTTTAATTACTATATTAGTAACTGAAATAAAAGTCTTTATCATTTGTAACCAATGGACAGATAGCTGAGTAGAAAAACCAGGAGCTGTTGTCAAGTCAAGATTCTGAGACTCTTTGAACACACAACAATTCTTCATAACTTTGTTTTTTAGTAAAAAAAAAAAGTTGAAAATGCATGGCTATCTTTCAAGACTAGAAAAGTCTGGCCCTCCTTTGCTGTAATTTCCTGAGATTTCTGCTCCACTGAAGTCAAATCCAGGGTTCTGCAAACAGAACATTAAAAAATATTTAATTGTACACTTGGTTATATATAATCAGTACCATTTTTTTAAAAAAAGAATTCTTAGCATTTTACATGTCCTATATGGAGAAATTAAGATAATTCAGTCACAAACCTGTGTATGTCAAAAATCCTACTGTATTAATGAGCTTTACTTCCTAGCAAGAGTATTTTGGATTATAGTCTAAAATGTCTTCAGTTTTTTACTTCTGATGTTTTTTAAAAATAATTTTTTTATAAATCGATACCAATATGGATCAAAAACTACAAATACACATAGGCCAATATACAGGATTGTATCCAAAAATTGTATCTAAGCAACATACACTAAAACTGAGTGTTGGAAGATTTAGGACAGACCAAAGGAAATATTTCTTTAGCAGCATGTACAGAAACTCTGTGGAAACTTTATGGAACTCCTTGCCCTAGGATGCGGCGATGGCATCTTGGCTAGATGTTTATAAGAGGAGAAGGGACACATTTCTGGAGAAAAGTACATCACAGGTTATAAATCATGATATGTATGTGCAATCTGATTTTAGATGTAGGCTATCTCACAATGCCAGATGCAGAGGACACCAGGATGTAGGTGTATTATTGTCTTGTGTGCTCCCTGAAGCATTTGGTGGGCAATTGTAAGACAGAGGAGACTGAACTAGATGGGTCTTTGCTCTGATCCCAGCAGCTTTTTTATGCACTTAAAAATGTGGCTGAGCGTTCACATAGAGAAAATTTTGAGCAACAAATCCCCATGCTACACATGGTAACTCTTTGCTTTTTGAACTTTAATATAAATTAAATGTAATTTAAAATATTCTGTACCAATGAATTAATGCTGGTCCTCATCATTCACACATACCACAGTTATATTAAGATTGTTCCCTTCAATATTTAACCCCTTTCCACTGTTGCAATTTATCCTCTTGACATTGTCTAGAAAAAGTTTGGGACCCTATTAATAATAATAAAATTATTAATTATATAACTGTTCTTTTTCAAATTTACAACTTACCAAGGTGGGGCCTCAGTATCCAAGGGGGATCCATTCTCAAATCCCATTGATACCTAATATTGCAGTCTGCAATTTTTCCTTTAAGCCCTTCGAAGGGGAATAGAGTTGTGTTCCTGTCTGCTGGAGGGTTTTCTGAAACCTGGATAGGCAATGTGCTTATTCCTTCTGCCTCTAGAGGCTTCAGGATGGTCCACAGTGGTGAAAAAAAACCCATGAGAAAGCAAAAGTAACCTTTTTTTGCCTTTTAAGGCATTCTACGGCCTAGGATAGAACAGCAGTGAACAAGCGTTTTCATTTTCAATTACAAATCAGTCCACCTATACCAAATATCAGTCCACCTATCAGTCCACCCAGAAATCTTTTTTTAAAAGCTGCATATGATGCTGGAAGGGATAGTGGAGGAGAAAATTGCTAGAGAGGAAGAAAAACCTACATACACTGAATTAGATCCCTAGTAGCTGAACCTATTTCATTTTCTCTTGAAAATATTCTAAATGTTCCCCTTTTTCTTTTGAAAAAGTACTAAATGTTCCCCCTTTCAGGTACAAGCTACTACAATTCAAAGTACAGTAAAACACGGTATTAAAACTGGGATAGAGTGTGTTTTGCAAGACAAGCAAACGTTTCTAATAAATGTTGACTTGATACACAAGTGATATCTTGTTAATAAGTGAAAAATAGACCTGGCCACAATTTGGCCAGTTTTGGCGCTCTGCCAGCACCTATTTAACCTCTCTTGAGTGACCAGCCTATGCATTTTCACTCTTAAGTAAGCCTATAACAGTCAAAGGGGCTCACTCCAAGTAAGGGGGGCCAATGGGAAGGTGCCTACCCTTGCATGTCTACTCTGAAGTAATACCTATTACAGTCAGTAGAGATCACTTCTGTGTAAGGGGGGCAGATTGCGACCTGAGAAACTAAGAGCACAAACCTAACCATGTCCATTCAAAAAAAGTAAGCCACGTTGTGTTCAATGGGTCTTACTCCCAGGAAAGTGTCTTTAGGATTGCAGCCTAAGTGCAAATTAATTTGTTTTATTTTACTTTATATTTTGTATTATATTGAAGTATTGTAATCATTGTTCCAAAAATATTTTTTGAGTTATGGAACGAAACGTCTGAGTTTCCATTTGAGTTTCTGGATGACTGTCACCATTCTACTGTCCAAATCTTGCTGGTTGAAGTAAGAAGCCACAAGGATTTATTGCTGCTACTGACTTACCTCTCTTTGGAACCTTTCCAGTGTCAGCTTCCTCTGCATCTGGTCTTGGACCCAAGGATCAGCAGAGTACTCATTCTCTAACAAGGAACTCCAGCAGTTTCCAGCATCACGGTTGGTTTTTGTCAGAACGATTCGTATTAGTTTCTGATCCTCTTCAGGAAAAGGGAGGAAAATAAAACACATCACAGTGGAAACTTGTTTTCCGTTTAGAGCTGTTCAGGCCAGGAATAAAGACAACTGTGATACAAGCAATACACATATAAGCAGCACTAAATGCTAAATTGCCTGTGCCAAGGTTTTTTGCCTTCACATTTTCAGTCCTCATGATCTGTTTCCTTGAACAAACACCAGTGATTAATACAGAGCAACAAACTAAACTGGATTACTTACTATTGTTTGTGGAATTTGTTTTTATTGCTTTGATTTTTTTTATTATGGTGTTTATATCTCTGAGGTTGGCTATATTGGGTCTTTCTGAGAAAGCGGAAATATAAATAGTTTTAAATAGGAATATTAATTTAGATAAACAGTTATCACTAGCAGTCATCGTGATTGTGCAAGAAAAATGTCATGGAGATTTATCAATTTATTCTGAGAACACCATTACTAGTAGCAGAAATATATTTAATTATTGAATTAATTGAAAATTATAGTTTTTGAAAGATGCATCACAGGTATTTATGAGAACCAGACATGGAAGTGTACTTTCATTCCCTTGCCATGTGGGGAAAAGCAAGGATCTCAGCATGGAGTGTAATGTTTTATGCAATACAGGAACAAAACAACCCAGGCACACTCACAATCTAAATGGGAAGGATACAAGAGACATCAATGAAGGGGAATAATGTAGCTGCAAGAAAAGACTAGGAAAGAATATGAAATTATAGCAATACCTTGACTTTCCTCCACTTAGTTGTCATCTCTTTGCTCTTTAAGCTGTTTTCAATTATAAAGATGTCAAAATTTGCCCAACTGCTTTCCTCTTTCATCCAATTTCATTCCATCTCACATGGCATTTATTCACATTCTTATGTTTATGCTTTTTTATTATTTCTGTTCATTTAGGTTTCATACACATTTGTTATATACTTTTGTTTTTCACAAGCCAAAATAAATGTGTGATTACAGCTATGCTTTCAGTCATCCATTTTTTTTTTTTTACTTTCACCCATTCTCTGGCCCTTAAGCAGATGAAAGTGCAAAGTATTGCTGCATTTACCATATTGCTGTATTTACCATATCATGCAGCAAAAGGGATTAAATTTAGGCCAAAGCTTTCAGGAAAAATAAGGAGAAACTGCTCCATTGAGTCCCAAGGCAAATAATCCAACTGTGCATGAGAATGCACCCATGTGGGAAAGGGCAACACTGATGCAACTTCATTAACCAAAAAAAAAAAAAAAAACTTGCTGGTAAAAAAAGCCAGCAACTGAACTAAATTATCACTTTAAAATAATTTTGTGTTACCTAGTGTCCATGTTGCTTCATCAGCTATTGTAGAATCAAAGAGTTTACCCTGAAAAAAAAATTTATAATGTTAAAAACCTGATAAGTATTTATATTGCTTTACAAATATAAAGTATTTATAAGCATTTATAATGTTTTATAAATATAAAGTATTTATAAATACTTACATAAAGTTTTTATAAATTCTTATATAAGTATTTATAAATATTAAAATGTTTATGTTTAAACCCATCTTTTATTTCAAGTTATTTCAAATTAAAGTTAGTTTAATAATCAAAATTTGCAAGAATGTTGTTTATCTGCTATTAAACAACAATAATTTGATGCAGCAAACACATTTTTCAAAAACAGTCAATTGCTTCAGTAACACTGTCCAATAAAAGGAGCCTTTTCCCATAGCAGGATTACCATTTTATCTTTACAGCTTCTGAAGACCAAGGTGTGGATAAAACACAGTTAAGAAGCATGGAAAAAATGAATTCCCATCACCCTTAGACACAAGCAATACTCTCATTAAGAGACATTACTCCTGAGAGTAAGCTCCATTGACAATAATAGCCCTCACTTCTAAGTAGATAGGAGAAAACTGAGCTCTAAATTGCTTCAGCTCACATGCCTTATGTGCATTCAGTGCATTAAGCTCACATGCCTTATGTTTGACACCACTGTTCTAAGGCTTGGTCCCAATATAACCTTCATATCTTCATAAAGATGATGTCTCACTGAAAAACTATTAAAGGATGGTTTGCACATAGGAGTATCACTTCAAATATAATTTAGCTGAGTGCCCAATCCTATCCAAATTTCAGCTGTGGCAATGGGGCAACCACTACATCCTGTGGTTTGGGGGCCGTCACAGAGACCTCCTTGGGAAGTGGTGGACTCTCCCTCACTGGGGATCTTCAAGCAGAGGCTCCACAAGCACCTGTCAGGGATGCTCTAGTGCAGCGTTTCTCAAAGTGGGGGTCGGGACCACTTTGGGGGTCGCCTGGAGCTTTCCTGGGGGTCGCCTAAAGACTCCTGGTGCAGGGGGCCAGGTAGAAAGACCTGGCAGAAACACTGGAGCCACTGTGGCTGGAAGAAGCAGCTCAGAAGGAGCCTCTGAGCAGCTGTGAGACCATGTGGAGCCTTGGGGGCGGGGAGGATTGCAGCCTTAGAGCCCAGTTCTATGCATGTCTACTCAGAAGTCAGTCCCATGATAGTGAATGGGACTTACTCCCAGGAAACAGTGGCTGGCTCTGCTGCCTGAAATCCCAATCCTATGGAGGCCTCCTCTCATCCAGGTACTTGCTTTCCCATTCCTCCCTCCCTCCTTCTCTCTCTTTCTTTCCAGTCACCCCCTTAGCTATGCCACATCTATCTATCTATCTGTCTGTCTGTCTGTCTGTCATTACATATTGTTTTTATGATTAATCACTATGCTTTAATTATGTTCAATTTGTAACAATAAAAATACACCCTGCATATCAGATATTTGCATTACTATTCATAACAGTAGCAAAATTACAGTTATGAAGTAGCAAATAAAATAATTTTATGGTTGGGGCTCCCCACAACATGGGGAACTGTATTAAGGGGTCATGGCATTAGGAAGTTTGAGAACCACTGCTCTAGTGGGATTTCCTGCTACAGGCAGGGGGTAGATGTCCTACTAGATCCCTTCCAACTCTATGATTCTATGAAGGTAGGGAATACCCATTCCCATACCTGAGGGTGGATCAATACTTGGAAGCTGGATAGGAGCAGGCCCCGAGTCAGAACACAATCCTATGAAGTCCACTCAGAAGTCCCATTTAGTCAATGAGACTTATCTTGGTACAGTGGGAAGAAGAGCACATTTTATTTCTTGATATGAAAGGAAGAGGAATCAAGTGCAAAGCAGCCACCTAGAGCAGTGGTTCTCCAGCAATTCAGCCCAGGACCCCCCTTAGGAGAATGGCAATCTGTCAGGGACCCTCTCCCCAAAATGTGATGTCATCAACCTGAAAATGATGCCATGGCTTGAAGTGACATCAAAGAGAAATGACATTACTGTGATGCCAGAACTCCAAGTGTACTACTCAGAAATAAATCCCATTGTGTTCAATGAGAGTTACCCACAGGAAGTTTGAATTGCAGTCCGAGTGCACCATTCCAAGGTGGTGACTCCCAGTGCCAGATTTCAAGATGATGGTGACAGCTTTTTGCAACCCCTCCATGGTGTCCCAAGCACCATTTTGAGAACCACTGACCTGGAGAGCCAGGTTTAGGATCCCACTAACCTTAACGCAGGTTCACTCCCCACAAGCAAAGACTAAATTTAGGCTACAGTTTTATCTCCAACGCGAAAGTAAGTCCTGTTTACTATAAAGGGGCTTAATTCTGAGTAGACAAGCATAGGATTGGATTCAGGCTGCAAACCCATCCACACTTACCTGGGAATAAGCCCCACTGACTAGAACTTAGACATGTAGACATCCTGAGCAGACATCCTGAGGACTCAGGCTATGATCCCATCCACTCTTACTTGGGAGTAACTCCGCTGACAGTAATAGGACTACAAGTGAGTAGACATGTGCAGGATTGGACTCAGGCTACGATCCCATCCACTCTTACCTGGGAGTAACTCTACTGATAGTAATAGGACTTACTTGTGAGTAGACATGTGTAGGATTGGACTCAGGCTACAATCTCATTCACTCTTACTTGGAAGTAACTCCGCTGATAGTAATAGTACTTACTTGTGAGTACACATGTGTAGGATTGGACTCAGGCTACGATCCCATCCACTCTTACTTGGGAGTAACTCCGCTGACAGTAATAGGACTACAAGTGAGTAGACATGTGCAGGATTGGACTCAGGCTACGATCCCATCCACTCTTACCTGGGAGTAACTCTACTGATAGTAATAGGACTTACTTGTGAGTAGACATGTGTAGGATTGGACTCAGGCTACAATCTCATTCACTCTTACTTGGGAGTAACTCCGCTGATAGTAATAGTACTTACTTGTGAGTACACATGTGTAGGATTGGACTCAGGCTACGATCTCATTCACTCTTACTTGGGAGTAACTCCTCTGATAGTAATAGGACTTACTTGTGAGTACACATGTGTAGGATTGGACTCAGGCTACGATCCCATCCACTCTTACTTGGGAGTAACTCCTCTGGGAGTAACTCCTCTGATAACTCCTCTGATGTGTACTCCTTGTGAGTACACATGTGTAGGATTGGACTCAGGCTACGATCCCATCCACTCTTACTTGGGAGTAACTCCTCTGATAGTAATAGGACTTACTTGTGAGTAGACATGTGTAGGATTGGACTCAGGCTACGATCCCATCCACTCTTACTTGGGAGTAACTCCTCTGATAATAATAGGACTTACTTGTGAGTAGACCAGCTTAGGAAGAGCTTGGGCTGCAGTCCCATGCACAGTTACTTGGGAGTAAGGTCCACTGACTCTCCTGGGACTTTCTTCCGAGTAGTCCAGCCTAGGCAAAGGTAGGGAGAGAAAAGCCCATCCACCCATCCATCCCCCTACCTTGAGCACCTCCTTCCCGGCCACTCTCAGCTCCAGCGCTCGGCTCTTCAGGCTGCACTGCACCTCCCGCGCGCGGGTCCCCGCAGGCACCGCCACCTCCACCACCACCTCCTCCATGGTCTGGTACCAGCAGCCCCAGGGGGTGGCGCAGGGAACAAGCCCGCTACGCTCCTCGAACGGCGCCGCCATCCGCGCCCCTCCCGCTCCCCGAACAGACCCCTCAACCCACCACCCGCAGCGGGATGAGGAAAAGGGTAGAGGGACGTGTCTCCTCCTCTGGGTCGAGCGCTTCCGGGTAGCCACGTTCAGTGATAGAGAATCCTGGAGAACCCTCTATGTCGCTCTGGCCTGCTTTTGCTTTACCAACTCTAGGGGGTGCCTCTTCCCCACCCTTTTGAAAGGGAGGCTGCCCTCCCAGCACTATCTATCTATCTATCTATCTATCTATCTATCTATCTATCTATCTATCTATCTATCTATCTTCCAATGGCATAGGCTGTGGTTTGTAGGAGTCCAAGCCTAGCCACACTTTCCTGGGAGTAAGCCTCACTGACTACAATGGGACTTCCTTCTGAATAGACATGTCTAGGACCCAGAGCTGCATTTTGGCTGTATCAGCACTAGAAAGTTGGATCCAACGGCCCTGATGCTGCAAGCCTAAACACGCTTACTTGGGAGCAAGCCCCCCATTGATTATAATGGAACTTACTTCTGATAGGAGTGGGCTGTGACTGAAATAAATGCATATATGAGGAGGAACATGGAAATTATGCGGTTAGCCTGAGCAATGCTTTATCTAGGAATAATTTCCATTGGCTAGAGTGGGATTTACTTCTGAAGAGGCATGCATAGGCTTCCAGGGGTGTCCAAACTTTCAATTTCAGGGATCCCAGACCTTTAACAATTGTATAGAGGAGGGAATTTCAGCAGATGATCCCATAAACTGGTGGATAATTGTACACTTCAAGATACAGTACTTCATTGAGAGTCCAATCCTATGTCCAGCTGCTCATAAGTAAGTCCCATGTAAGTAATTTAATGGGTCTTACTCCCAGGAATTGCAGCCTGAAACTATTAAAAGTTTAGCCTAGGAAGTGATAGAAGGTCTATTTAACTAAAAGCCCAACACTATGCCTGTCTACTCAGAAGTAAGTCCCATGGTAGTGAATGGGACTTACTCCCAGGTAAGTGTGGCTAGGATGGCAACGTCAGAGCTTCTCCTTCTTCTTATTTAGTGTTTATCCTGCACAATGACAGGGACAGTTGCTCTGGAACTCTGGTGCCATTTCTCCTGGTTGTGGGCTTGGTCTGGGTGCAGGTGGGTGGTTTTCAGGTCACCATGCAGTGTGTCAAGCCAGTACTGTCTTGCTCAACCCTTTGGTCATTTGCCACTGACTTCTAACTGCAGGCCCAACTGTGCTATGGTGTTGCTTTTGGCACACAGAACGTACCACTGGAGATGAGCTTCTCTCATTTTAGCAATGACAGAAAGGCCATATCGCTGCCAGATGTTATTGTTGCAGATGTGGTCAAAGCGAGTGACACCACTGATCCACCACAGCATCTTTGTCTCTGTGGTACTAAGGTGATGTTCAGTTTCTTTTGTCACTGCCGGCATTCAGCTCCATAAAGGACAACTGGCCAGATGAATATCTGGTAGAATTCAGTGGTTCTCAATCTCCCTAACAGCGTGACCCCTTTATAAGTTCCTCATATTGTGGGGACCCCCAACCATAAAATTATTTTCGTTGCAACTTTATAACTGTAATTTTGCTACTGTTATGAATCGTAATGTTAATATCCGATATGCAGGATGTATTTTCATTGTTACAAATGAAATGTGTGTTCTATGCACACATTGAAAACAATGGGATTTATTTCAGAGTAGGCATGCATAGGATTGGGCCCTGAGGCTGTCAGTCAGTCCCAGTGCGCTTGCAGCTACAGCCAGAGGTCTAGCAAGCCTGACCTGGCCCCCTGCACCAGGGGTCTTTAGGCGACCCCCAGGAAAGCTCTAGGCGACCCCCAAAGGGGTCCCGACCCCCACTTGGTAGATTTTTAACACTGTCATTGATCTTCTTGTCACAGAGGACACTGGTCATTGTGCCCCACTTTGCTCAGGCTGCATTTACTCACGCAGTGATCTCACGAGCAGTGGTGGGATTCAAATAAATTAACAACAGGTTGTATGTCCCATTAGTAACTGGTTCTCAGATGGTTACTCCATTTCCCTGGGAGTAAGCCTCATTGACTACAATGGGTCTTACTTCTGAGTAGACATGCCTAGGCCTGGGCTCTGAGGCTGCCATCCTATGCCCACTTCCCTAGGAGTAAGCCTCATTGACTACAATGGGTCTTACTTCTGAGTAGACATGCCTAGGCCTGGGCTCTGAGGCTGCCATCCTATGCCCACTTCCCTAGGAGTAAGCCTCATTGACTACAATGGGTCTTCTTACTTCTGAGTAGACATGCCTAGGCCTGGGCTCTGAGGCTGTCATCCTATGCCCACTTCCCTAGGAGTAAGCCTCATTGACTACAATGGGTCTTACTTCTGAGTAGACATGCCTAGGCCTGGGCTCTCAGACTCACTTCTAGGTCAGCCCCTCCCCCCAGGCAGAAATGACGTTAGAGCCGTTATTCCTCCACTTCAAAGTTCTGTCTCACGTGCGCATGCGCACCACGCTCACTCTGCTTGGTGGAGCCTGTCGCTTTTCTGATTGGGGTGTGTATTAAAGAAGGCGGGGCGGCGCCGTCTTTTGAATTGTGCTGCGGTCAGTCGGTCAGAGAGGGGGCTGCCGTCATGTCGTTCCCGAAGGCTCCGCTCAGGCGGTTCAACGAGGCCCCGAGTAAGTGAGTGCTGGGCTCGGCTCTCCTCCCCTTCTCGCCTGGAGGAAGCCTGGAAGAGGAGCCCCGGCCCTGGGGAGCCTTAAGGGGCAGGCAGGGTGACTATAGGTTCCTCCTCTAAGACATGTGGGTGGGTGGTTCTCTCTCTCATCCAAGGAGCACTCCCTCCTTGCTGCACTGGGCCAGGTCTGAGTAGTGGACTGAGTAGGGGTAGTAGTGGATTGACAGCACAATCCTCACCATGTCTACTCAAAAGTAAGCCCCACTGTGTTCAGTGGGTCTTACTCCCAGGAAAGTGTCTTTAGGATTTCAGCCTGAATAGGAGTAGTGGACAGAGGAGGAGGAGGAGGAGGAGTAGTGGTGAACTGGCAGCACAAGCCTCACCATGTCTACACAAAAGTGCCCCATTGTGTTCAGTGGGTCTTACTCCCAGGAAAGTGTCTTTAGGATTTCAGCCTGAATAGGAGTAGTGGACAGAGGAGGAGGAGGAGGAGTAGTGGTGAACTGGCAGCACAAGCCTCACCATGTCTACACAGAAGTGCCCCATTGTGTTCAGTGGGTATTACTCCAAGGAAAGACTTGGAAGATTGGAGGAGTATTGGACTAAGTACGGAGTAGTTCTGCAACCAGGTGGAACTAGGAAGCTTTCCAGCAGATATCCACTGCTTCAAACTTTTCAGTTATAATGGGTATAAGTAGTTCAGATTTCTTTAAATCCTTATGAATAATTCCTATGTTTCTTCTTTGGATCTACTTGACTGTGCTTTGTCAGCATTATACTACTAAGGGTGCAACCCAGAGTAACTACGGGGAATCCTTCCTCCAGTGAAAGAACACCTTTGGACTGCAGTATGAATTTCCCTTAGGTTTTCACTAGCTGGTGCCGTAACTATGGGTGCATGTAATGTTTCTTGCGTGCTATCGTAGTTATTCTGGATTGTTGGGTTAGTATATTTAATATTTACAATATCCCATTGCTTCTACTCCCAAAAGTGACTACAGCAGTTCACAGCATAATAAAAACACATCAAATTAATCAAATTTAAATTAAATTAACCAAATTCTAATGTAAGAATGCAGCATGAGGCAACATATTGTGCTATTAGCCACCATTTTTTAAACAAAAAGGCAACTTCAGTTTTGTACCATATGGTGATGGTGTCTGCTTGTTGTTTCCTCCAATCCATGATGGATCTGACATGGGGATCCTTCAAGTATTCTGGCTAAGAGCTCTGAAAATGAAATTTAGAAACTTCCTGCAAAAGCTAGTATGTTTAAGGTGGATGATACTGAGACCAAAATGATAGCCAACTGTGGTTTCTGTGGTCTTTAAAAGCTGTTCATGGTAGTATGCAATTGTCAGCTTTCCATAGCTTTTCTGAACTATAGTCTATTTTTCTCTTTGAAGTTGTGTATTTTGTATATTTTAATCTGTGTTCTCTATTGTATGAATACTACAGTTCCTCAATTAGGCTGTGAGCACTACAGGAATTGTAAGAATTCTAAAAAGGAATTGCAGGTGCTACTAAAAATACATTCAAGGGTGTAAAACATAAATACATTCAGCAACAGGTACAAAAAGAGTTTCATATGTTCTTCCATACTCATGCATATGTTTATCTTGCACCCACTCAGACTTGTCTTCCATTTTGCAATTATCTCCAGCTGTCTTGATTAGTTTTGTCACCACTGCTTTTTGAGTTCTTGAAATACTTGGAATATGTATTGATTTTTCAAGTTTTTTCTTTTTTGAAACAGTACTGTATAGTATTTCAGATTCTTATAACTGGAGCTCTGACTCTGGTGAATGTTCATCTTCCCCTCCCTTGTAGCTTGTGCCCCACCACCAGATTCTTATGACATCAAACCTTCAGACACTTCCAAAGGACCTGTGCCTTTTGGGTTCAGGAGGCAGATGGGTAAGTAATCCATCCCTGACATAAAAGAATTGGCTGACTTGAATTGGCAGCTACTTTCCTGCCTCTTTATGCTACCTCAGTTTCATTGGCTTCTGACCTGTGCTTTTGACTTCTGCATGCTCAGTCTCAGTTGTGTCTTCATGTTCTTGATCAATGGCTGTATGTGTTATATCTAGCATCTGGGAAAGAGGCACTCTTTCAAGTGGGTGTTCCTCTTTTGTTTATCGGGGAAGAGTAACTGGCCCTCCTCATCCCAGCAATGTCTGTTACAGTGGCTTCTGCTGGTATTCTTTTGTATCTTTTCAGATTGTGAGCCCTTTTGGGATAGGGACCTGGCATTAGCCATTATTTTTCATTTCTTTGTAAACCGCTTTGTGAACTTATTAATTGAAAAGCGGTATATAAATACTGTAGATAGATGATAGATCGATCACTCATGTGGTCTCATTTTTAACAAAGGCTGTGATTCTGTGCCTAGGAGAGAGCCTACAGTAGGAATTGCTTCTAGCATGGCGAAGCATGGATGGCACCAGGCCTTTAGCTTGTAGTCTTTAGTCTTGGATCAATGCCCCATGAAATGCCCAATTTTGTTGAAGACTGGCAGTGATTCTCATTGGACTTTGCTCACTAACCTCTTGGAGTATCTTACTGTTGAGCTTTTAATACGTTGTTATGAAACATATATTTAAGCATTATTACATGCGTTGGCATAAATTATTTTTATCTGCATCACAACTTTCAGTATTTTGCTGATGTTTCATGTGTACTCTGTTATGCATCTCAACAAAAGTCAGCCAAGGATAAGGGATACTAGGAGGGACAATTTGTGCTTGCTTTCAAGTTGCGTAATCTGCAGGTAGCCATCCCAACTTCTTAGGTTTAACTGGTGCACCTTCTCTCTGAAACAGATTTACAAATCTCTAAACAAATCTCTAAACAGATTTACAAATCTGCATACAGATGTACATTTACATTTACGTTCAGATATGTAAACCTGAAACAGATTTACATACATATAGACAGATTTACATGCTGTCTATATTATAAGTAACATGGTGAGATGGTAATATTTTGATGAGAACATGTGGTTTGTTGGTAACAAACTTTGTAAGTAGAAATTTTTGTGTAATAACCCTTTCTCACCAAAGGGGCAAAAATACAAGTTCAGGCTACAATCCTGTGAAACTCTTTTTGAAAAAAAGTGTCCAGGTACACAGGTGGTTCTTGTTGCATGCTCTTGATTCCCATTGGAGATCCTGCTTAAGATGGTTGAAATGACAGCAACTCTTACTGTATGGTGCACAAATAGTGCTTTCATAAAACATGCATAGAAAAGTTCTAACTCTAAGGGCGCAATCCAGAGTAACTACAGGGAGTCCTTGCTCTGGTGTAAGAAGAATTTGCTCTGGATTGCAATATGAATTTTCCATAGGTTTTCACTAGGTGGTGCAGTAACTACGGGCGCACGTAATGTCTCTTACGTGCTCCCGTAGTTACTCTGGATTGTAGGGATCATTGAGTACACAAAAATATGTCTGCAGCAGACAAAAGTGATCATATTTCCCACTGAGATAACATTTTACATGAAGTAAAACCCATGTAGAATAGTCAGATGTCAGTCCTATGAGTTCCAAACCTTGGATCTGAAATAGTCTTTAACCATGGTGTCTTGTATGTTGCACTTGGAGCCATACAATTAAGAATACACTGCATAAACAATTCTGGGGGCTCCTGCAAAACTTTGTAATTTGGTTTTAATTTTTATGATTTTGGTTCTTTACAGAGTGAACAATGAAATAAAACATTAGATCTTTTACTCAATCTGCATCCAGATACAAATGTGTTTGGTATTGTCACTGCATATTCTTCCCAAAAATATAACTTATAAAACTCAACAATCATTTTTTTTCAAGGATGGGTAACTTATTTATCATCCACAGGGGAAACAGTAACTCGGAATCCCCACAATATGAAACGTTTGCCTTCCCCAGGAACTAGAAGAAAACCACAATCTCTTGATACAAAAGTAAGCAGTCTTTTCCTTCTGTCTCAACTACTAAATATTCCATTTTTTTTTGAATGAAAGTGGTCCAGTTGACACAATCCAACAAAGTAGATATATTTTAATATTCTTCCCCATTTAAAAAATGTCCAAAAAAGTGTTGGCCCATCTGGTAGCAACTTTGAGGGAAGTGTCCATTTTTGTCCACCTACTTGCCTCACTGCTCTTCCTCCCATCTACTTCATTGAAAAAAAAATGTAGGGGATAGAAAAAATATGACATATCACTTCAGCAGTTGAGCTACCCCAACCCACAGCAGCTTACAATAAACAAACTAGGGAGCAATAGTTCATTTTGTTTTGTGAATTCACTGTGCATGCCTAACTGAAATTCAAAGTTTTTTGTTTAAGTTACTGTCCAAATCAGAAAACTATGGTTTAAGCCGTTCCTACAAACCAGGGTCACAACTGTGGTTGGCTGTCCTGCATTATGGAGGTTAAGCACTGAATTCTGCCAGAAGAATGTGATGGGTGCATAAAGCAACACTTTTTATTTGCAGTCCAAAATATTGTAGTTGGATCTTCTGAATTGTGGTAGTGTGTAGGCTAAGCGATTAACCTTCTGTTGAAGAGTTGTAGATGATGGGTGACTGTTAACTGGTCATTGTAGATGATGGGTGACTGTTAACTGGTCGTTTAAAAACTGGTCGTCTTTATCCAATGCTGAAAATATACTATTTTTCGTGTAATAATTGCCTTAGTGGAAGTTGTTGGTGGAGAGGGAGAATCTTGTTTTAATGTGTGCTGGGTAAAAGATTATATCATAAACTTGATATATCATAAACCTAAAATGACCTTTCACCAAACCTAACACAGGACAAGTACCACATTACCATGAATACAAATCTGGAGTATTTTTCCAGCAAATGCATATGTCAGTTCCCCAGAACTTTGTTAAATAAGCTTATACAACTGTGCATTGTTTTTCAAAGTTCTGATCAACTGCATATATGACAGTCCTTTGCCAGGCAATTTCCCCAGCTCAAGCTTCCAAAACCCAGTCCTTTTCTTCCAATGGCTTTTCTGATCCCTTCAAAGGCATTGTGCATCTGCATGGCCCAGAATAGCCATTTTGGCCAAACAACACAACTTTTGGTTTTCTCAGGGAAACCTGAAGTGACTTTTTTTTTGCTTTATAAGGCATTTGAGGTGATGAGAAGTTGTGGATTCACACTGCCTCTGTGGGGCTCAGAAATCCCACTCCCCGTAAGTGAGGCTCACAAGCTTTGTTTAGTGTGGGGTATTGTTTGACAATGGGGATGTGGGAATTCATTCCTTTTGTTAAGCAACACACAACTGTAAAAATTGTTACTATGAAATGTGACTAAGGAAACATCTGCAGTTTTGGCATTTGTGGATCCCTAGTATTTGCAGGTGCCAAAAAGGCCTTTCCCATCAACCACTGAGTCTGATGCTTCCAGCCAAGTCAGGCCCAGAGGCTGTTGCAGGGCTCAGAATGTGCCAAAATACAAAAACATCTTCTGGTTTTATGATAAAACCTCCTGGTACCTTATGAGGCATTAAAAGAATACACTACCCCTCAAAGCCTCCAGGTCCAACTTAGCCCAGCTTAGCCTGGGTTTGGAGGTAGGAGGGAGAACCATGAGCTTGGATACATGTCCTTTTCAAATCAATGGGGATTCTGGGAGTGGAAACCCACTGATATTGAGGGGTCTCTGCATTGTTTATTTCTATAGTTATATAAAATATAATCAGTAATTATACAAAGTCATCTTTAAATGCTCTATTCCTGTTTCTGTGTTTTTTTTAAAGCCAAATGGCACCGGAATGAAGTTGGAAACAGATTCCATGAAAAACCTGAGAAAACAAAAGGAATTGGAAAAAGAGGTATGGACCTCTTTCTCTAAGTGGTTTGATGATGTATCCAGATTGGTAATCTAGACTAGGGGGTCTCAAAATGCTTTGGCAGGAGGCCACATTTTCTGAAACTGTGTTGTGTGCAAGAAGGAAAAAAAATGATTTACATTTCAAATTTGAATATGAATATATTTGTGATGGTACTTGTGAATGAATTCAAACCAGTTCATGAGCACTTTCATACACAGATGTATGTGCAGCTTCCCCAGTACTCAAAATACCCTCCTGAGGTGTGGAAAGCAGGTCCTCTCTTGCTTCTGGAGGATTACAGGACTTGTCCGAGGGTTGGATGGAGGGGGCCTTCCAAGGTCCACATCTGGCCCCAGGGCTGAAGTTTGGAGACCCAATCTAAAAGTGAAATGTCCAAGATTTCATTTTTCTAGCATGAGTAAGTAGTAATCCATTTCATGTCCACTATTGTAGATTCGTGCACTGGTTGGAGAACGTGGCCAGTTGGATAAAAGGCTGCAAGCTCTAGAAGATGATCTTGTGAAGTCTGAATCAAAGCTGACTACCCTTGTTAGGGAGAAAACTTCCCTCCAGGCTAATGTTGCTTCTCTGGAGAAGCAAATTTTGGTGCTATCTAGAACCAATGAATTGCTGAAAACAAAGGTAGGTACACCAAATTTGGGTACTTGTTGTGGCATTTGATCTCTGAAGACTGCAAATCTTCTGTTGGCATCCTCCAGAATCCTAAAAGGCTCTATTTTGGGGGGGGGAGGGGGGAGCAGGGTCAGGGAGTAACCTGACACATAAGCAGCAATCAATTCTCTGAGCAATCTGATGCACTACTGAACTTCCATATCACTTACTTATTCCTTCAGTTTAAAGATCAAAGTGAGCTGGGCTGAGTGTCTTCACTTTTCTAGGTGAAACTGCTACACTTCTGGATCAGTGATCTGGTATTATAGAGCAGTGATTTTCATTTCATGGCACACTAACAAGGGACTGAATTTTCAAAGCATACATCAGTTGTTTGTACCATTGACAAGGCACACCAGGTTGTTCAAATCCCCTAATTTTCCTATTAATAAATGACTTTCCCAAAATCCCGCAGCACACCTGAGGACTATCCATGGCACACTAGTGTGCCACAGCACATTGGTTGAAAATCACTGCTATAGAATGTGCTTTTAGGCATGCTAAAGACAACTTTGTGGAAGGTTGTGTTATAACCTAATGGTAGGCTTGGTTATTTGTCTTGACAAAAATCTCATGCTCAAGTATATCAGATATTTTGGTTGTTACTGTTTGAGCTTAAAGGCAGGTGTGTTGAACTGGTTTGTGGGGCATCCTTCTCTAAAAAATTATCTGATGTTATATCTAGAGGAAGGGGCTTTTAAGCTTCATTTATTTCATCTTGATTATATTCTCTCACTGACAGCAATGGGATACCAAAGATCTCTGGTGTGATTATGTTGCAAGCTACTTAAATGGCTTCTGAAAATGAGTATCTGAGATATAAATTAAAAAAAATCTTTTTCCGCATTGCTTCCAAAAAATCAAGTTTTCTGAAGATGGAATGCAGAAGAAAATGAGCCGTTTATGCCTAGAGTTAATGAAGCTTCGGAATCGGATGATTACAAAGAAAGTGAGTTAATGCTCCTGCTGTTATATTGTGGCAGATAACAGCACAAGTTTATATTGCTCAGAGCAGCTTGTATATCTTTGTTCTGTGTTTCTTTGTATCATTAGGCGGTGTATTAGAATTTCCTGAGACAAGAATGTAATGGCAGAGGCAAGGAAAATGAACTTTGCTTCTCATTTACTGTGTGTTCTTTTGATTTCTGGATGGTTAAACTAATTTGAGTAAAGAAAGGATAAATGATCTGCATATGGTTATCTTTTTAATACCTGTATGTGGATTGGTTCTTAGATAAGCCACACTAAGCAAGACGGCATGGAAATAAAGCTACAGACAGTCCAAAGACCCTTGGACCATCCCAAGGAAAATGTAGCACAGCAGGAAGAACTGTAAGTTTTAATGTATGAAATGTTAAGGAACATCAGGTGGCTTTCTTTAACATAGCTTGTAAATAGCAGGGTGTTCTGGGAAGTAAATATTTACTGAACATATTTTCAGAGGTGCCTTCTCAAGATGAATGTTATGTTCTTCTGACTTTATATTAGAATTGAGACACCATTTGAAGAGACCTGCGATACAGAGAAGTTCTTGGAATATATTGCAGAACTTGAGTAAGTGTATAAAACCTTGTTTTGGTATCTTGAAACAAAGCATGGCCAGGAAATGGTATTTGGAGGAAAAAAGTTCCATCTTATTAATATGATATAACAGAAATATGTCTGTATGAAAATTTATAAAGAATAAATTACTATTTCAAAAGGCATGCTTTTTTTGAATTGCAATTCTTGTATATGTTAGGTATGCTAATTCTCAGGGTGTAAATATCATGAATCAGTAAAATCCAGGCCCAAGCCTGAGGATTCTAATGGTATCTTCAGTTGTGAGAAAGAACAACTTGCTGGGCAAAAAGGAATATTATCTATTCTTTGATAGCCAGACAGGTAACATGGTACCAGCCATTAGTGAAGAGAATACTCCTTTGGGCAGAGGTGGAGAATGATAGAGTGATACTACTTTCTCCTCTGACTTTATTCAAGGTGGTTTATATAGGCAGACTTATCAACCTCTTGAGAGGGTTTTACAATTAACAGGTTATAACTGTTACAATCTTAAGATCAGTTTTTTTTGTATTGGTCAACTTATTTTGCCTTGAATGAAACTGCTACTGGCTGTCTGACATTGCTAACTTCAAAGTCTCATCACACAGCTCTGGGTATGACAGCTCTATCTACTAGACCAGACCTTCTGCCCTCAATAATACCACATTAATACTGGTATGTTTTTTTCTTAACAGTAATGTTGTAGAACAAGTGGATAAATACAAGCTTGATATCTCTCGACTGGAGGAAACAATCAAAGCAAAAGATAGGGAACTTGAAGCATTGCAGAATTCACTTGTACTGAAAGATGCAATGATGTCTACACAAATTAATGAGCTGCATATGAAATGCAAAAGTTTGGAGCAGCAGAAAGGTAACTTTAAAGACTTGGGTGTTTTGACCACACGTCACTTAAAATTTTTTTAAAGTAGATTTAATATGGTTCTCTTGGATAATTTTTAACATAGTTTTTCCAAATTTAGACTTTCCACTTTCTGTGGATAATAAAGCACTGCTTGTCTGGATAAAAAACAATGACCTGGACTCGGAGTGTATCCATCTACAGATGGGAGAAGGATGACTAGAATAGTGAAAGGTCTGACATTTTTGTGCAGTTAGTATCTTGGACAGGCATAAATCTCCCTTAACAGGTGTGCAGTCTCTTCCCAAGATTATGCATGGTGAATTCTGGGGGTGGACAGCTTGTATGTGGATGTTAACTCCACACTGGATAGTTAAATATATTTTTGCATGGTCATGGCTCATGCTATATTTGTTAGTGTGTGAATCAAAGAAAACTGCTGAAAATCACTGCTGGGTATGGTATGTTAAGGCCTGGAATGACAATGAAATTCTTCATTTTGGTGCACGTAAATTGCACACTATCATTCACTAGGCCAGTTTCTGAAGCTTATAGTATTTATATACACTGCACTGTCTTTTGAGTCAGTGGTGGTTTGGGGTCTCTTAAATCTGTTCATCTTGGTTCTGCTTTTAACTCCTATTGTCAGACCCTGCACTGGTAGCTTTCTGTCTTGACATTACCCTTCTACTAGCGTTCTCTGCTTTAGCACCATTCAGGGACCTTCCAACTGCTGTCTTATGTCCAGTCACATAGGAAAATTTTATGGGAAACAAAACGTTTTAAGCCTCAATTATTTCCTGTTCTTCAGAGGCTTTTCATAAGAGCCAAAGAGGTTTCCAAGTTCAGAGAACTACATTTTCCAATACATCCATATACCAGTTCGTGCTACTGACTGACTTTTCTTTTAGAAAAAATTGTGCTTGAACATGAAGAAAAGGAAAAAAGTATGAATGCTGAGATGAAGTGCTTGAAAGAAAAACTGAATCTAGAAGAATGGGAATGCATAATGAATGAGAAACTCCACCAGGTAAACAAAACCTGTGTTAAGCAAACTAGATGACTGGTCCAAAGGTTTTCCGGAAAATTGAAAATGACAAATTTTTAGAGATTTTTTGGTCCCATGACATAGGGGAATTTGCCCCAGCTTCCTAGCTGAGAATATTCCACAGTAACTGATACGTGATTGGATTTCATGGTAACTGTCTTATAGTTAATGAACAAATGTACCACAATTTCCCGTAAAGGCACAGAAGGTAAAAAATTAATAGAAATTAAAATAGCACCTGTGTTTTGGGCATGCATCTAAAAGTAACTGGGAACAGACAACGTTAGGCTTTTCCTGTTGAAACAAAATAAAATACTCTGCAGTATCAAAGGATAATGTGAAACTATTGCTAATGGATAAGCTGTATCTATTCTCTGTTGAATCCACTGCAGGAGGCCTCTGCTGCTGTGCATCAAAAGTTCCTTGAATACCAAGACGAAGTGACAAAAGAGAAACAACTTCTAGAGAAAGAACTCAAAGAAACCATGGAAGAATTGGAAAAATTGCACACTAAAGAAGAAAATGTTGAGAAGCTGTTGAAGCATTTAGAACAAGAGAAAAAATCCCAGGCTGAGAAACTTGCAGAGATGGAAGCAAAACTAGAAGGGTTTGTGGAAAACCAGTGACTTGTACTCAACATGGGCTCTGTTTTCAGGCAGGTTAGGAATCAAACCTGCATCTGTACTGTACCACTTCGGATTGCAAGTGGAGAGTGTAGTGATGCAATGCTCCTTCTCCTGAGAGTGGTGGCAGGAGTGGGGAGATTGTTCAGCTGGATTCTTCACTATTTCCTGTGTTTAAGGGAAGTTGCTCTTGAAAATATGATTCAGTCATGTAAGCTTCAGTGCAGCAGATTGACAGGGTAATATCTGAAGAATTAGTTTAGATCTGGCACAGTAACTATTACTGCAATCCAAAAGACACTTTCCTGGGAGTAAAGCCCATTGAACACAATGGGACTTACTTTTGAGTAGACATGGTTAGGATTGTTTAATATATCTGATTCCTTCTGGGACTCTTATGATTTGAAATATTAACATTTCTCACCTTTCAGGAAAGCCATACAGCTGGAGAAGGTAACTCAATCTCACAGTGCTGCCATTCTGAAGATGCAGGAAGAACGTAGCAATGCACTGTGTAAACTTGGAGACACTATTGCTGAATTTGAAAAGTACGTAAAAATTTAAACAGATTGATTTTACTTTGTTTGATGTAAAAGGTATCTATGAAAATTTTTCCTCTTCTCACCTAGTTTTCTGGT
Source organism: Cryptoblepharus egeriae (assembly GCA_030015325.1). Classification (NCBI taxonomy): domain Eukaryota; kingdom Metazoa; phylum Chordata; class Lepidosauria; order Squamata; family Scincidae; genus Cryptoblepharus; species Cryptoblepharus egeriae. Next base: position 83,510,169 of record JAREYC010000002.1, on the reverse strand, counting down.
CTTACAAACATCATAGATGGCTTTGACGTTCAGCTTCATCAAACTGCAGACTATGGGCACAATCCAGAGTAACTACGTGGAGTCCTTGCTCTGGTGTAAGAACAATTTGCTCTGGATTGCAATATGAATTTCCCATAGGTTTTCACTAATTAGTGCAGCAACTATGGGTACTCATAAAGTCTCTTACGGGCTCCCATAGTTACTCTGGATTGTAGGGCAAGTCATCTAGTGTAGAAATTGTGCTTGCTTTGTTTGCTTGAAGTTTACAGGTGTACTTTCAACAGTCTCTTATCCCTCTTACAAATGGTTTGCACACCATTTTTTAAATTTGTGTCTTCCTGTTGGAGAGAAGACATGTGGGAATTGCATAGTATGACCTGAAAGATGAAATAGAAACATGAACTTGGTATGTTTAAGTTGGACATTGCATTTAAGAGCATAAACAATGTAAATATTTCTCTAGTTATAAAGCTGGTATGGCTGAAGAAATCACATGCCTTAAACAGGAGAAAAGTAGCCTGCAGGACAAACTAGTTGAAATGGAAAACACAGTTCAGCACATGACTCTGAAGTTGCACGAAGTACAGCATGCTCAAGACAAAGCAAAGGAAGAATATGCAAGGTATAGACAGTGTTGGATTGTTTTCTCCAGTATTTGATAATTTGTCTCAACATGAATGAGTTTGCCTTTTAAAATTAAATAAATATCCCTTTAAGTAGAGGTAAATGGCTTAAAAGCAGCCTGGTTAGCATGGCAATGTGGCAGGTATTTAAACTTGCCTCAGAAAGCCTTCATAAAGGGTTATGTCTTGTTCTTTTACAACTTGAAGGGAGATCCCTACCACCATGTGTTTATCACTTCAGTTCAAAGTGATAACCATTTCTCAGTTGCTTTGTGATGGGAAGCTGAGCTGAAACGAAGGCCTATATCCTAAAGTGAAATTAAGCCCCTTGCTCTGGAGCAGTTAAGATGACTTTCCATAAGGTAACACTAGAGGGTGACATAACTGTGTGGACCCATAACTGCTATGGATTTTGCCCTAAGCCTGAAGAAAGGGAACTTGATTCATTGCAATTCTCATTCTCAAGGTAAGCAATTACTTTTGTATGATGTGAAAATGGGTAACTGTGGTTCCTGGAAGAAAACAAATGTGGATGGGGTGGGTCAATCTGTACAAGCATCCCCCGCTTATTAGACGGTTAGCTATCAGAGCACCAATACAAAGTGGAACCCAGCCTTTCAGCTTGCAAATGCAAAATGGCCGCCAAAAAGATATAAATACCACTTACAAATGCCTAAATGTCACATGTTTATTGACACACAGCCAAAATACATACCAAATTATACTAAAAAAAATATGGGCAATTAATATCTACTGTATTTAAATGATTTACCGAAGAAAGTAATAAGGAAATAATTGAATTAAATATGTTTCACCCTTCATAATTCAATAAATAAGATCAGGGTTGAAGGGCATTATGTAGCTGATTCTACCTAATCTGGCCTTGAATCCACACGTTTTAAAAAGTTTTTCCATAACAATTTCTGTAACAGCAATTAGGCTTTTTAATAAAGAGTTTAATTAAACAAGTGATCACAATCAAGTAAGTACTTACAGCTTCTTGCAGCCTCTCAGGTGCCTCTTAAATAGTGACTGGCACAATCTAAGGAAGGGAAAACAAGGCAAAGGACTGATTTGCTTCCTTCCTGTTAAGTGCATTGAAAAGAACTCATTCCATTCAAGTCTATGTAGCAGTGGGTGAGCAATTGCACCATCTGGTGGTCAGCAGCGAAAAACCAGATGAAGCAGTGATTCTTTCCTGAGAAAGAACAGGCTTCTGGGTATATTTTGAGTGTCAAAAGAGCAAAACAACAAAAAATAGGGTGGCAGAAAGTGGGGGACACCTGTATTGCAGATCCACCTGAATCATACAATTAGTCTCTACTTGCATTTTAGTCAAAAAATTGTTCCTCAGTTAGACCCTATCAAATACTTTAGCTCAGGTTTGTTTTAAACCCTTAGGATGCTCCTAGATGCCCAGAAAAAGCTAGCACTACAAGATGCTGAAATAGAAAGAATTGGAGAATCAAGTCGTACACAAATTGCTAATCTACTAGCAAAACTAGAAGAGCAAAGTGAAGACTTCAAGAAAGAACTTGAAATGGAAAGGTATTCTAGCTATTTTCGTGAAATGGAAAGGTTAAGGTATCAAAATATATCAATCTTAATGTATTAGCATCTCTGGGAAGCACAATCCACTAAAACTGGTTTTCAGAAGTCTAACTCTGTTTTTCTTTTGTCTTAGGAAATCTATAGAGGAAAAAGTAAAAGCTGATTGTAGAGAGAGCATGGAAACTTGGCGTATCCTGTATGAAGAGCAGTGTAACAAAATTAAACCATTTCAGGTAAATCCTGAATTGCAAATTCCTATATTTTTGAATTTTGATGGTATTAAACAACCAATCTGGAGTATAGCCTAATTTTCAGGGCAATCCTTGATGAGCCTGCAGCTTCAAGAGGTGTAGAGCACCTTGTATCTACTTGGTATTGTGATTCCTGCAGAGGTGTAGCAGAACAGAGTATACCCCCAGGGGCTGCTGCAGTTCTACTTGAAATAAGGGGAGAACTTTCCCCTTGACTTGTAGTAGTGCAGTAGCAGTCCAAACAAAGCACTTGATGCAGCACAGCCTGCCTGCTTCAACATGTCTCATGATTGTACTGCACAACTAGTGGCATCCCACTTTTGGATGAATGTGTTCTTTCTGAGTTGGAGTGGCTTTTCCTTGGTAATTGAGCATCTGAAAGCCATTTTAGCTTTAGTAAATGTTAAGTGTCCTTATTTTCAGAAACAGCTTGATGCATATGAAGCAGAGAAAAATGCGCTTCTCAATAGGCATGGTGCAGCCCAAGAAGAGCTGAATAAAATTAGTGATGCATATGCTAAGCTTCTGGGCCATCAAAATCAGAAGCAGAAGATCAAGCATGTATTGAAAATGAAAGAAGAGAATGAAGAACTGAGACAGGTTTGTATTATAATACCTCACTATTTTGGTATTCATGTGAAGTCTAATATGTAAAGTCTGACATGTAATCAAAAATTTGTGATTACAATAAGATAGAACCCTCTTGGTTCTAAATATTTGTTTGAGTCTAGTTCCTACAAAGAATATTGGCTATGCAGGGTGGTGGGACATGAGCCACTTTCTAATCAGTCTGATTGCATAATTTTATGTTGGGAGGCAAACAAAGCATCTGTGTACAGAAGGAAAAAATTGACCTCTCCAGACACTTCAGGTTTTCTGAGCTTTACTCACAAACTGCTGTGTGTGCATCTTGACTTAACAATGCTTAAACTTCTAGAATACTACAAAATATCAATTGTTAGGACTGTACCAAAGCTAGCATACTCCTTATACTGTATATAACTAGCATACTCCTTATACTTACAGCTAGATTTGCAAACTAAAGCTATTATATTTGGTATCTTTTTGACTACATTTAATGGAAGTTAGTAAGTTTAATACCCAATCTTATCTCATATTAACAATATCTGATTTTCTGCTGTTGACTTACCTTTCCCCAGGAGGTGTTGAGGCTGCGCTCACATCTAGGAAGGGAAAAACAATGTCGGGGAGAACTCCAGGATCAATTGAATAAAATTCAAGGTGTCAGGCGCTTTGATCCTACTAAAGCTTTTCAGCATTCTGCAAAAGAGAATGTTGTTCCCAAAAAGGTAAGTGATCTCCTGTTTTGGGTGTTCTTTCAAGGGACTAATATTCACCTACACTGAAAAGGAACATGCTTTTCCCAGGAGTTAATTGTATCCTTTCTGTATAAAAAGGAAACAGAAGTTAAGCAGTTCCCTATTGAATAGCACTGAAGCCTAGAGGACCTGCTGTGAAGACTTCAAAGATCACTGGTGTGAAGACAGGAACCAATATTTGTACAGCACTGTGTAAATATGAATGGTGTGGCTACTACAGAAAAATTCTTTTTCTATTTTTTAATCAATAAAAGCATCTAATCACAACAGGGCTTTATTTCATCTATAACAATATTTTCACATGACATAGCAATAGAACATGGTTAGAAATGTTCAAAGGTGTCCAGTGTAGAGTTCACTGATATGTCAACATGGTGTTACTTTAGTATTCACATTGATACTTTTTATGACCTATATACTATTCCCCTTCACACATAGCACAATCTTGTTAGTATGTTTAAGTAAATTTTAAGGGGTCTTAACATTTTTTCCTAGGATACTTGAAATGATAGTTTTATTAGTTTAATTCATATACAAGCTAAATTTTTCTTCAGTGTAGTATAAATTGGAAATAAACTCCAAAGCACCTGTCAACTGATTTTGGATATTTGCAGCTGTCAACCAGCCAGGTTTTTTGTTTAATTGATAGCATAGTTCCCTTGTCCAAGGAAGCTTGCACAAAACAATTGGTTTTGTAGGTAGCTACTTGATAAGCAAAAGTAGGGTCTACAATTGGTCGACCTAGCCCTATCATCAAGAAAGTTTTCTATATTTTTCTCTTTATCTAGCCTATAAAAACCTTTTTTATTTTGAAGGATATTCAGATGAATACAGTAAAAATTTGGATTAAGAGTAATTTAGAGTAAGAGCATTTTGACTTTATGTACAAGTGATGTCTAGATAAACAAGCAAAAAAAGTCCTGGCCAGGATGGAGTTGGTTTTGGCATTCCCACAGCACCTGCTCAGCCTCTCCTGAGAGACCAGCTTACGCTTGTCTACTCTGAAGTAAGCTTATTATCAATAGGGCTGTCTCCTGAGTAAGGGGGCAGATTGCAGCCTGAGAGATATACCTTACAATCCAGAGTAACGACGGCAACACATGAGAGACAATAGTTATGGCATAGAGACATAGTTGCAGCACCACCTAGTGAAAACCTATGAGAAATTCATATTGGAATCCAGAGTAAATTATTCTTACACCGGAGCAAGGACTCCTGGATAACTCTGGATTGCACTCTTAAGAATGCAATCCTAAAGACACTTTGTAAGGAGTAAGACCCATCATCAAATACAATGAGGCTTACTTTTGAGTAGACATGGTTAGGATCTTGCTTTAAGTGCAGGTTAATTTGTTTTATTTTTCTTTTGTATTATAATTCAGTATTGTAATCATTTTTATATAAACATTTTTTGGTTATGCAACAAATCATCTGAGTTTCCATTATTTCTTATGGGAAAACTCCCTTTAATATACAAGCGTTTTGGATTACAAGCATTCTTCTGGAATGAATATGTTTGTAAACTGCTGTATAGAATAATTCTGGGGTGCTGAATAGGAAAATGGCATTGCTTTCCTCGTCAGGAAACTACTTGGACTGACATGTAACCTTCCCATATCCCCAGTGTCATTCTGGATACCATACCCCAAATATACCCAACAGTAGGTCTAACTTTTGCTACTACTTTTTCTGTTGGGGTGGCACACAGTAACTTAATCCTCCATTTGGAAAGCTATCATACGACTGTACCACTCCTTAGTGATATGAAATTGCAATTGCTGAATTGATGATCAAATCTGAAAAGTCATATAAAATGGAAAAGTCACTGACTCACCAACACCCACCCAAAACTGTCAGGCCTAGAAGCATGAAATTTGGGGGGGGGGGGTGTTCCTAATAGAAGGATCCACTAAGAACTGGTTTTTGGAATTCCAACCCCTTTGCAATTCCCCTTTTGGAAGGGGGTGAAAAGGGGGGCAACATGTTTTCCTCCCCATACTTTACACTGAAGAATCTATGTTCACTGTCCTCCCCCACTTCCAGGACCTAAGAATAAAATTTGGGGAAGGTGTTCCTTATGTGACATTATCACCCACCAAGAACAGATGTTGAGAAATTTAATCCATAGGAAAAAAAGAGGTGCAACTTTTTTTTACTCTATACTTAACATTGAAGACAGAATGATCAACTTCCAGCTAATTTTGGTGCCTGATGTACTGGGCCGGTGGATGCATGTGTGGGGTGTTGCTCAATAGGAGATAGTGTACTGGGGGTATTCTACTCCTGCAAAGTGACTATATTTTGCTAGTCTATATATAAAATTGAAGAATTTGAAGAATCACAGATTGACGAATCAATTGAAAATTGAAGAATCACAGATTCACTGACTCATCATAGTCCAGCCAAAACTACAGGACCTAGAAGTGTGAAGGTTAGGGAGGGTGTTCCTTGCATAATGAAGGCACCCACTAAGAACCAATTTCTAGACGATTAACCCCTAAAGGGGTCCAACATGTTTTTGTCACTATACATCAGTGCTTTTTCAACCTTTTTCATCTCATGGCACACATAAAAGGCACTGGAATTGTTAAAGCACACCATCAGTTGTTTTTACCATTGACAAGGCACACCAGACTGACATTCATTAATAGGAAAATTGGAGAATTTGCACAATCTCCAAATTCCTGTGGCATGCTAGTGTGCCAAGGCACACTGATTGAAAATCACTGCTTTACACTGAAGACTGACTGATCAATAACCCATGGACCTAAAATCATGAAATTAGGGGAGCATATTCCTTCTGTGATGTAAGGACCCACTAAAAACCAATTTGATACCCAGAGGTGCCTCCTGCCCACTGGTGCCAGGTGGTGCTCAATGCCTGGTGCTCAGCAGGAATCCCCAATAGGGATGCTTGGTGATGCCCAGTAGGTGTGCCCAGTACGTGCCTGGTCCCTGGTAGAAGTGCCTCCTGCCCACTGCACAGTGGTACTTTACGGTGCCTGGTGGGCATGCCTAGTGCCTGGTGCCTGCTAGTCATTGCATGTTGGTGCTCATGGACCAATGGTGCTTGATATCCAGTGCCTGCTGCTTCCTTCCACTGCCCCCTGGTATACGTGGATGCCTGTCAGTGCCCACAAATATTCTTGACATTTTACTCCCACAACAGGTTTATTCTGCTAGTTGTTTCATGCAGTGGAAAGTTGTTCAGTGAGAGAGGTTGGACAGCCCAATCCTGTCCAACTTTCCAGCGAGAGGAGGAAAAATCTTTCAGGATGCCTCTACCCGCTCCCATACAGGATGTAGACATGGTATAGGAAGCATACAGTATAGGATTGCATCTTATACTGTATGCTTCCTATAACATTGCATCCTAAGATGTGAACTACAAGTTTAAGTTTCTAGTCTTAATTTCATGCCTGTGATGAATTCATTTTAGGCAAGCAAGTCTCCCTATCTGAAATGGGGAGAGGGTCGTCTACCTTGCAAAATTCTGAAGGATTGCAAGAAAATACATGCAAAAGCAATTCCTTATGTGATGTGAGCACTAAGAACTTATTTCTAGAAATTTACCCCTAAAAGGGTGAAAAGAGTTGCAGTGCATTTTCATCTTATACTTAGCATTGAAGGTTGATAAAACTAGAACCAATGGGTACAAACTGCAAGAAAGGAGATTCCAGTTGGATATCCGGAAAAAATTTCTTACGGTTTGGGCAGTTCGGCAGTGGAACAGACTGCCAAGGGAGGTGGTGGACTCTCCCTCACTGGGGGTCTTCAAGCATAGGCTTGACAAGCACCTGTCAGGGATGATCTAGGAGGATTTCCTGTTGCAGGCAGGGGGTTGGACTAGATGACCTACTAGGTCCCTTTCAACTAGGATTCTATGATTCTAAGTATTTCTAATTTAACATTCTTTTTACAAGTAGTGCAAATCCTGGGATATTTGCATTAAAGTCTTTAAATACAATGCCAAAACAATTCCCAATGTACTATCAGTCTTAAAATCCTTGTCTTAGAGGTAAAATAAACTTATTTGCATGTATCTTACTCAATAGATGACTGGGACAATCCAATCAGATTTAAATGTGACCAATCTGGGATAAAGATGGGATTTTTTTAATTTTCAAAATTCTAGCTTTAACTTTAATGCACTATTAAAAAACAGTACAGTACAGGTCTCTGAAATTCAGCCATAAATGTAGTAATAAGATTCTGCCAAATTTTGATGCCCCCACAATTTTTTTGTCAAATATGACTTATCCTATGTCATATGATCATGCACTGTCTACATTTTTATAAAAATTTAGTTTTGAAAAAAGGTTTGTCTAAGAATTACAGGCAGTATAAAACATCAGATCAATTACTTGGGATATTTTGAAGGTCCATTTTTTTTATTGGGAAAGATAATGCCTGCAGCAGGTATTCAGACATAAAGGGATTCTAGCCCCATATTTCACTTTTATGCATTCTGTGTAGGTACTAGTGTGAGAACCAGCAAACTTCATTTATTCCCTTTCCTCCACCACCTCTTGAATCTGGATTCAAATCCACGTTTGAACAGCAGGGAAGGCATGCAGCAGTCCTGTTAAAGGTCATTTCAAGCTTGCACTTCACTACTGGTAGTGAGTCATCCCTACCTTCTTTGCTTAAAATAGTGATGTTATGTATGTTATATGTTCCATAGATTAGTGGGATGTTTTATTGTCCTGATACACTAACAATCTTATTCAGGTGGTGATTTGGACCTTTAAAAAATTATTAGATAAGACTTCGGCTGCAATTCTAAAGACACTTTCCTGGGAGTAAGACCCATTGAATAAAATAGGGCTTGCTTTTGAGTAGACATGGTTAGGATTGTGTTCAGTATCTAGTAAAAACTATAAATCCTAGAGTATCCTTTGCCCTGCAATTCCAATGTAGATAGGAAGCCTTGAGGCACAATGTGTTCTCTTTCAGGAGCCTACTTTGAGCATCTTCCAATGTTTGGAAGAAGTACACCTGGTATCAAAGTTAAGTTCTTTTAGCTGTAGGCAATGCCAATGTGATCACAATAGTAATGGAAAGACCAGGTGATGTTACACTTTGAGTTAGCATTTCTATGGCAAAGCAAAGGCTTCAGGCACTAAGCGAGGAGAAAGGAGCTGTGCTTTTTCCCCAACCCACAGTCTGTCTGACCCATGACTAGCCAAGCCTGATCTTCATCCATTGGAAGTCCTGCAAAAGTAATATGTGACACTTGATATCCTGTGCTAGTTGGGGAAATGCCAGAACTAGTGGCTGAAATAAGCCGGGTAAGTTAAAAATTGGACTGTAAGAGCCCAATTCTATGCACTGCTACTCAGAAGTAAGTCCTGTTACAGTCAATAGGGCTTTCTCACAGGAAAGTGCAGATAGGATTGCAGTCTTCAGTCCTCAAAAACAGGAGTCCTACTGACTTAGCTGCTTCAAGTTGTTGGAGAAGAGAGGTCAGGAAGACTGTCATAAGGAGGGCCATGGCATCTCTGGGAATCAGGATGCGCCTATATTGAAAAGATACATGCTGTATTTGAAAAATACTGTAGGGAAAAGATACTTGCTGTATGCATAGGATGCACAGTACTATGTTTTATGTAAAAGATGCATTGCAATACTGGGAAAGAAAAGGGCGAGTAAAGATCTGTTCCTGGATGAAGTGTGTGGGTCAGATAAAGGCGCTCTTTGCTTTAAAGTCTGGAGTCTAGACTTTTATTATCTGCACTGTTTACAGTATTGAATCAAGGAAATCAACAGTGCCATTTGCAAGTGTGTCAGTTTGAGAGGGGAAGAGTTTATATTATGCAGTAAGAACTGATCTATGATAAGATAATCTGTCTGGATGGGTTTTTTCCCTTCTCACCTCTGTTCTAAAAGGTAAGGTCAACAGCCACTTGGCTTGATTTATTTTTAATCTATTGCATACTCAGTGAGTCCCTTGAAATCTCAGAAATGAAGGCTGTTACCTCCTGCCTAGAAAGTAAATGTCACTGCATTAAGTGGGGGCAGTGAAACCAGTGAGGGATTTGCATTGCACTGGTTATTGCCAAAACTAAACAACTTGTTACACTTGTTTGTATGCTGAGCATACTGATCCCTATTTAGAAAGCATGTCTACCACCACAATGCAACCAGTGATGGGCTCAAAAGAAATTAACAACCGGTTCTCTGCCCATCTGGCAGCCACTTTTAAATGGCTATTTTTAAACTTTATATGTCCTATCTCTCATTAACAACAGGTTCTGTAGAGTAGGTGCGAACCTGCTGGAGCCTACCACTGAATCCAACCTATCGTCGTCCGTCTAGTGGCTAATCCAACAGGGACTCAGCCTTTAAAATATTGTCCTGGGATCAAGATCCATTGAGTATAATGGGACTTCTAGAGTAGAGAAGCATAGGACTGGGCTCTGTCTCTGCTTTCAAAACTCTAAGCGCCCAACCCTATGCTTCTCTAGAAGTCCCATTATACTCAATGGGACTCCTGCTGGGCAGAGGGAGAGAAGAGCAGTGGAGAAGAGGGAAGCAGCTCAGGGCTGGCCAGAAGGGAGCAGGGGAGAGAGAGGCTCAGGATGGAGAGAAGGTGAAAGTGGGGAGACACTTTGAAGGTGTCTTGGATTGCAGCCTCTTAACCATGTCTACCCGGAAGTAAGTCCCATTGTGTTAAATGGGTCTTACTCCCAGGAAAGTGTCTTTATTACTGCAGCCTAAGTAGACTTCAGAGGATCATGCACATTGAATACATGTTTTGAATTCAATCCCAGTGTTCTGTCATCATTTTCACATCCAGTTAATATTTTTATATGAATATTTTGGGGTTGTGGAACCAATCGTCTGAGTTTCCATTATTTCCTGTGGGAAAATTCTGCTTCACTTAAAGAGCGTTTCACTTAAAGAACATGCCTCCGGAAAGAATTTAGCTCTTCATGTGAGGCACCGCTGTAACTGGAAGCCCTTCCAGGGCCAGGACTAGTAAAGGGGCATCACAGTGTTGGCTGGAGCAGTCCAAGCTTCCTTGCAACCTTCCACACCATAAATGAGCCTGCAGTTCTTTTTTCAACCTGCAGGTGGCGCGCGGGTGCTGGCAGAGCCGAGTAGTGGCACGCGCCGTTGGAGAGTGTGCGCGTCTCAGCCAATCAGCGTCCTCCTCCTCGTCCGCCGTGTTCTTTAACGGTCGCCGCGCGGCACGTCCGCAGCAGGCCCCGCCCACTCGCCTTGAGGCGGAGGAGCCAATCACGTGCGCGGGAGAGAGGTTGCCCTGGTGACCGAGTGGGCGTGGCCGGGAGAGGGGGGGAGAGAGAGGAGGCGGCGACGTCGCTCCCTGAGTCGAGAGAAGCAGCCGCCACCGCAGCCTGGGAGGGGGCGAGAGTCGAGGCATGGTCGGAAGGGAGAAGGAGCTTCGCATCCGCTTCGAGCCGGGGAGGTGCTGGCTGGAGAAGGTGAGGGGCCGCCGGTGAGGGCCCTTTAAGAGCCGCTCTCTGGTAAACAAACGTTGGCCACGCCCCCTTTCACCCGGAGGGAGGGGGAGAGCTCAGTCCTCTGTGCCGTCCGCGTTCGGAAAGGCTCATCCCGGAAGCGGCGTTCGCTGCCTGCACTGGGACCCCTCCCCCTGCACCGGTCCTCCTTTCCCGGGACACGTCCTCCTTTTCTGAGCATGCTGTCCGGGACAAAGACTTCATTCACTGCCTTCCTTCTCAGCAGGGAGCCCTCTTAACTCGGCTGCAGCAGTTGTAAGGTTGAAGAATAAGCAGTCCTAAGCAGGTCTACTCGGAAGTAAGCCCCATTGTGCTCAATAGCACTTACTCCCAGGAAAGTGTGCCCTGGATTGCAGCCGTAGTGCTTAAGTTAACCACTATCACTGTGATACGTGCATATATGTACATATGAATATACGTGTTAAATTTGTATACATAAATGCCTGTATACATTAAGCGCATGTATGTATTAAATGTGTGCCTATACATATGTGTATCTATACACACGTGTGTGTGTACACATACACACACACACTTACATGTATTTGCAGATACATATATCTGGAAAAATGTATATGTATATGTGTGTGTGTGTGTGTGTGTGTGTACGTGTGTATATACACGCACATCCACGTATATACACATGAATATACATGTGTCTGTAGGTTATCTTTTGGTACGTTCTACATTTTTCTTGAGCAGGGTGACCATACGTCCTGTTTTTAGCCATTTGTCCTGAAAAAATCTCCTTTTCTTTGTGAGCATATAGAATTCTAATTAATAAAGTATATATAATAGTTTTAAATTTAATAAAAAGCAAGTAGTGTTTTAATTCCCTCATGAAATCAATGTATATGAGTGTCTTTAGCTTTTATTTTCTCAAATCCTTTGTTTTTCTTGGACATCCTCCGTTTTGGGAGGCCTTGTCCCCTTTTGTGGCGATGACACATGGTCACCCTGGCAGGGATCTGCCTCTGGGGTCAGCCTCTGGAGGAGCACAAGGGGCTGATGGAGAGTCCAGTGCTGTTCTCAGGAGGCATAGCAGCTCTGAATCCTCTCTTTCCATCTCTTGGCCATCCTGTAGCCAGAAGTCCCCTTCTTCCTTTTAAAAATCCATTTTGTCATCTCCATGGCTGGAGGCAATTCTCATTAATTAATCCATTGGTTAGTTAATTAACACACCAAGGTAAGATCTGATTTGGGAGACAGAACAAAAACTAAACTATTAAAGCCATCACTGCCCCATGCACAACAGGGATCAAATCTGTACATCTTTGGGCTGAGCAGAAGCAGGTTAAAAAAGTTTGGTTTTTCTTTTCTCCTTCCCTCTCTGCCAAATCAGGACTCAACCTTGTTGCATAGACCAGCCATTCTTAGCCAGTGGCACTGGGACTATTTAGTGAGGTGGTCTCCCATACATTAAGCACCACCCAGATCCCTTTGACATAAACCCTTTGACCCTGTATTTCTATTTTGCTGTCACCAGGGTTTTTTCCCCCACCAATTAGCAATTTTATTAGTTGGCATGATGGTTGTTTACAGCAGGCGTGAACAATATTAGTGCGTTTTATAGTCATGTATATTAATGTAGTATTTCATTAAAGTAATTTTACATAAGCATTTTTAAGCGACAGCCAACACTTTTTGATGTGTAAATGTTAATTGCAGACTCTTCAAAGAAGCAGAACATGTCCTCTAATACTACCTTAATATGTCAACTTCTGCGTAATACTCGTACATGACTGTGCTTTTTATTTTTTGAAAAAACGTTCTAAGTGCATGTCTTATTTTTATAGGATAATGTTCCTGTTCCAAATAGACGTGTCCTGATTACTGGGGCTACTGGGCTCCTTGGAAGAGCTACATTTAAGGAATTTAAATCACATAACTGGCATGCAGTCGGCTGTGGGTACAGCAGAGCTCGACCTCTCTTTGAACAAGTTAATCTTCTAGATGCTGCGGCTGTTCATAATCTTATCCGAGATTTTCAGGTGAGAATTCAGCAAAGAAAGTTGAAACAGATAACATAATCTTGAAAAAAAAATTCATTTTTCTTAGTAACTTGTCTTTAATAACTATGGGTACTTCCTAACCATTCTTTATTGTACTCTAAAGAAGATGTTGAATGAATTTAAACTGTTAACTGCTGTTACAGGGACTGATTGAAAAATGCTGATAATTAGGTTATACCTGTATAACAGATTTTGAATAATTTAGTCTTGTATAAGAAAGGTGCATGGATATAATTGTGGATGACAGGTTATGTGGTTCAAATGATTACTTAAGTTGTTCACATGGTCACTTAAATGGATCCCAGTTATGCTATTTGGGTGAGTGATGTGGAATTGGTAGAACATAGTATTTTATTATCATTATAGCTTTTTTGTATTGTCATTAAATGAGTTTTTATCTTTCAGCCTCATGTAATAATACACTGTGCTGCTGAGAGAAGGCCAGATGTTGTGGACAGTCAGCCAGAAACTGCTACACAGCTCAATGTGGCTGCTTCAGGAAACATAGCAAAAGAAGCAGGTAATAGAACCATTATTTCATATTTGGGCAGTAGGGTAAAGAGTTCTTGCCATAAAAAAATGTTTCAGCTAGATTAGGTCACTGTCATACATTGGTGGTAGAATTGTTTGTAGGTTCTGACTGATCATTACTGAACAGAAAGCGGGATGGACCTCTGATATAGTATTTATGCTTTTGGGACAGTGTAAAGATAAAATGATGAATGAACTACTATAGGTTTATGTTTTTAAAAATAGTGCTTATATTTTTATTCTAGCTCGAATAGGAGCATTTCTGATCTATATTAGCACGGACTATGTATTTGATGGAACTAAACCTCCCTATAAGGAAACTGATGTACCAAATCCTCTAAATCTATATGGTAAAACTAAACTAGAAGGTGAAAAAGCAGTTCTTGCAAACAACGCGGGTAAGTGTACATTTGGAGTAGGTAAGATTTTTGCCATAATTAGAACATGTAGTGTTAAAGAGATACAGTAAGCATGCAGTACTAATATTGGTGAGAAATAAAAGGATTTATAAAACTGTAATTGTATGGAGATAGTAGAGAAAGTACTCTTTTTTTCCAGAAATATTAGAACTCGCCCAATAAAAAGCATTCTGATGTTTGATTCTTCTCTTCCAGTATGCAGGCTTTCTACCTGCAAGTTTCATGCTTACAGTAAACTCTAACTGCAAGTCACATTCATCCTTGCAACTACCAGTGCCAATTATGAATGTGACTTGCAGTTAGAGCCTTGCAGTAGGATTAAAAACAAATTTCAAGGTTGTGGGGGGAGTCCATATAGGGTTATCCCATAACCAAGGTTTATGTAACTGTGGAAGTGAGGGGCTGGAATGCATCCCCCATTGTTATGGGGACAATCTAAATTTGTGTGCCTGTTCTCATATTATAACTATTTATCACTGCGTGTCAGAAACAAGATTTATAGACACTTTATTAATCCTTAGAGTGGCCATGGGCAAGAGAACTTGGCTCTTGATGCAGTGTCGGTGGGACCTAGTAATTGGTGTAGGAAGCATCATTGAACTTCTTGAGTTCAATGACCACAAAAAGATCAAATTTAGCACATGTACATGGGAAGTTAGTTCAATATGGTTTCAAAAGAGGAAACATCCAAAAAAACCAAAGTAAAGGGAATTTGGTTGTGTAAAGGCAAATTTCAAATTCTTTTAGGAAGATTGGACATCTAAAACCAAAATAAAATACATTTGATCCATTATTTTTCCAAATTTGGTAGACATATAAGTTGAAGAGAGTGACTGTGGGTACACTCCTAACCAATTTTCCAGCATAGATACTGCTGTTCTAGTGGGCATGTGCTGAAATATGCTGTGGAAGGATAGTTTCAAAGTCCTCCTCAAAAGTAGTGTTTGTTCCCTTATTTTGGAGTTGCATTGCCCTTACTTCAGTGCTGGAAAGTTGGTTAGGATTGCACCATTTGTGATTAATGAAGAGAGGAAGCTAGAAAAACACAGAAGACTTGACCAAATAAACAGGAAAAAATTGAGGAGTGGCGCTCGTACATCTGCTGTCCCCAAACAGTGGAGGGCAGCTCTCTGATGAATTTCTTCTTCCCACTGTGACTTTTCTGAGGCAGTTTGGTGATAGATTGAGAAACAAGTCAAGATGGATAGTTTGCCTGGTTTAGCCAGGTGTTTCTTATGGAAGGTGACATTTTGTAGTAACCAAGTGGCTAGTTGGTCTGGAGACTAAAGGGTAGCAGATGTTGAAAGGGAAAGTATCTTCAGAGTGGCTGAAAGAAGTCACACTATAACTGGCTTGTAGATGAGACCAGCAGCAAGGAGATAAATTTTATATTTTCAGTCTTAAGAGTGGGTGCTATCTGTGTATTTCGGAGTCAGTTTCGGTAGAACCTGTATGTCAGTGCCAGCAATTTTTCCAGCTCTTGATTTGACCCTGCCAGAACTTTGTTGGGGGAATGTATGGGGCAGTAATGTTTGGTGGGTGGGTTATTGTTGTAGATACACAGGATTTACTGGTTAGGAAGCCAAAGGTTTTGTCATAACAGAACAGGCAGGTTACACTGATCTGTTCTCAAAGATGCTTAAGTTAGTGTGTGAATGGGAGGGGATGGGAATAGTAGCAAATCATGCTGGTTTGCATGATTCAGTTCACCCAGTGGATGGCTGCTAGTGTCAGGTCACCAGCCTGTAATGCTGGGAAGAAATCATTCTAGGCCAGTGGGGACCTGGTGCCCATGAAAATCCTTTCCAACATGAATGGAGCTTACTGTTCAGATATGTAGCCTGCTATCTTCCTCTTTTGGTCTTGCCTATTTGCAGTCAAGACTGGACATTGAAGATGGTTCAGTGTCATAAAGGCTTTTTCAATAATTGTCTGTTCTCCTTTGGTATCAAGGTTTAGGGCATAATCCAGAGTAACTACGGGAGCACGTAAGAGACATTACGTGCACCTGTAGTTACTGCATCACCTAGTGAAAACCTATGGGAAATTCATATTGCAATCCATAGTAACTTGTTCTTAACTCTGGAGCAAGTACTCCCCATAGTTACTCTGGATTTCACCCTTAGTTGCATGGAGTCTGTTGAAATTTTTCTTGTTATGCTAAGAAATATTGCCACCTTGAAGTTTCATCTGAATTATTTTTAAATTCTTCAAACAATCTGAATGGACAACTGATGTGTTTACCAAGCCACTCACAAACATGTTTTCTAGAATTATTAGTATGCATTTTGTAATAGTGAAAAAGCATTTCTTTCCCATTTTAGAACTAAACCAGTTTCATCTTAGATGTTCATAATCATTCCTTTTGAATTTTGAAACTTTTCTCATTTTTTAAGGTGCTGCTGTGCTTAGAATTCCAATTTTATATGGAGACGTTGAACGGTTAGAAGAGAGTGCCGTGACATGTATGTTCGATAAAGTGCAGTTCAACAATAAATCTGCCAACATGGACCACTGGCAGCAGAGATTCCCTACATACACAAAAGATGTTGCCAGTGTTTGCCGACAGCTGGCAGAGAAAAGAATGGTGGTAAGAAATTTTGTAAAGGATCTTGTTTGAACTAGAGTCTTAAACTGCTGCTTCACCCACATAATGGATATTTAGCAGGCTATTTTCATACCACATTTAAGATTTTTAAAAATGCACGTTAAATTTTCTACAGGCCTTTGGCATAACAAAGTAACAGGAGAAATACATGCAGTTCAAATCAACAGTTGTATAAAATGCTTTTTGTGGACTGGTAAGTACTTTAGAAATTATGTTGTTTAGAATTTGAATTATCAGAAGCAAGAGTAATGAAATGGGAAATAAACATTTTGACAGAAAAGCAGATATTAAGGATGGTGAATACAGTTAGATATGTGGGAAGAAGGTAAGTGAAAGTTTGCTTCTTTGAGAATGCAACTTTTGAGATTAAAAATGAGTATAGTGGTACCGTGGTTTACTAGCGTAGTTCGCTAGTATATGGAAAACATGCTTGTAATCCAAAACTCTTGTATATCAAAGCAAATTTTAAATTTTATCTTGTATATCAAAACAAATTTTTAGACAATTTGTTCCATAATCCAAAAATATTCATATAAAATTATTACAATACTGTAATATAATACAAAATAATAAAAAAATATGTCAGGGTGATAGTTTTCAAGCAGGGAGAAGAATGTTTGTGTGTGAGTGTGCTGGCTTTGTTTAGAAGTCTGCTTTTCTTCTGCCATCTTTTGCAGATCAGCATTTGAAAGAGCTTATTATCTACCTTGTTACTGTGCTAACTAATTGCCTTTGTATCATATGAAAGGGAGCAGGGGAGAGAGGCTCAGGATGAAGAAAAGGAGAAAGTGGGGAGACGCTTTGAAGGTGTCTTTGACTGCAGCCTCCTAACCATGTCAAATCAGAAGAAAGCCCCATTGTGTTAAGTGGGGCTTACTCCCAGGAAAGTGCCTTTAAGATTGCAGCCTAAGTAGACTTCATAGGATCATGTACACTGAATGCATGTTTTGAATTCAATTCCAGTGTTTTGTCATAGTTTTTACACAAGTTAATATTTTTATATGGATATTTTTTGGGTTGTGGAACCAATTGTATGAGTTTCCATTATTTCCTATGGGAAAATCCACTTCACGTAAAGAACATCTCACATAACAAACAATTCTCTGGAATGAATTAAATTTGTTATATGAGGTGCCACTGTAACTCACAATCCAAGGTATGAGTGTATGAGCACAATCCTAACCATGTCTACTCAAAAGTAAGCCACATTATTTTCAATGGGTCTTACTCCCAGGAAAGTATCTTTAGGATTGCAGCCTATGTCACATTTTCCCTAACACTTGCAGTTCAGTTTGCTTGATTTTCTAGTGTCGATATGCTGAATGATTTCCCTGCCTGTACTAGCTGTGAAGAGTCAATAGAATCTCAGGCCAGGGCTTTGAAGAGTAAGCGGGAAGACTATAAATTGTACAGTATGGATTGAGGGAAGAAGCATGTTCCTGCTTAGCATATTGAAGGTCCCAGGTTTAATCCCTGGTAGCTCCAGCAAGGGCTGAGAAAATAACTCCTCCGTAAATTTGGAGAACCACTTCCTTGACTGTTGACAGTACAATGCTAGATGGATCGTTGTTCTGATATGATAAAAAGCAGGTTTCTGTGCTCTTAAATGTGTATTATAGAATTTGGTGGGCTCCACCATTTCAATACAGTGTCTTGCTATCCCTTGGTTTGGAAACTTTTAAGATTTCTATTGCCATGTTCACTTTTCTTCATTTGTCAAATTAAAAAGCCTTTTTCCAGATGCAGGCACACCTACTTTGGCAACTTATTCCAAATTTTCTCATGTCCTTGCTGTTTGTTCTCAGCCCTTGCGCTATCAAATGTAGATGGCAGCTAATCAGTCAGCATTTCTGATGTTAGCTGATTGCAACCAGAATTCACCCTTCAAAGGATTTGCCGAGGATATTTAAGCAATTGTTTCACTGTTCTTCTGGAAACTTTGTCTCCTTGTTGGAAATTCTGTGGAATGATAACCATGTATATTGGAACAGGAGGTGCTTAGAAAGCAGTTTGACACCCAAGAGATTAAATTGGCCCTGAACTGTGCAGCATTCAGTGAGTCGCTATAATGACATACTTTTCCTACGTATTCTTGTAGAAACAGTGAAATATGTGGGTGTTTATTAAATGCAGAAAACTAGAGCTTAGAATGTCTTACAAACATACTATGGCAGTTTGTGGATCTAGTGCAGTGGACTGTGGATTTTGTGGATTGTGGATCTAATGCAGTTTGTGAATCCAGTCCTGCACTGGATCCTGGGTTTTGGGAAAACCCCTTTCCTCAGTGAGCAATACTTAATTGTTCTGCTGCCTTCCTGTGCCTAGAATAGTTCAAAAGAAATGCATATCTGTTGTAGAATGAAGCATCTGTGCAGATATAGTAATCGTGATGGAAGGTGTTAATATTTTTTCAAAATGTTTTTGACTTGAAAACCAGAAATAATATAAAATAACACATGACTGGATCTTCTGTTTTGGAAAAATATGACCTGTTGAGCTAGTGTCATGAAATTCTTTCAGTTTTCTTGAGAACAAATGTGTATGAAGCCTAACTATTTTCCCAGATTAGACATAAAGAGAACGTCCTCCCGTATTTGCTGGGATGTTTTGCTTCCTAAGTGCAGTAAAATACACAAGAGCTTAAACTTTTTATGTTTGAACTTTTCCTTAGGACCCATCTATAAAAGGAACATTCCATTGGTCTGGTAATGAACAAATGACCAAATATGAAATGGCATGTGCTATGGCTGATGCGTTCAACCTTCCTAGTAGCCACTTGAGACCAGTAAGTAATGGGAGTGGAGGGATGGAAAACTAACACAGAGAACTGCTAAACTACAATTGGTGAATGTTTTAAGAACATAGAGACTCCACTTGTTCAGGCCAAAGGCCCATCTAATCCATCTTCCTGTATTATGAAGTGGCCCACCAGATGCCTCAGGGGGCACAAATGGCACCTGAATCCTGGCATCTGGCATTCTGAGGTTGCTTTCATCTTCATCTGTCTATGCACACCTACACACACACCCCTCATGGCTTGTAACCTGTGATGGTCCTTTCTTCTAGAAATTTCTTTAATCTCTTCTTAAAGGCATTTAGGCTAGATGTCATCACTTCATCCATTGGCAGGGAGTTCCACAGACCAACTATACGTGTCTCCTATTTATCAAATTATGATCTCTTTTTGTCGTGACCAGAATAAATTGTACCTATCAATTTATTTTACATTTTACTCTTAAGTATTGCTCTTTGGAACAATCTGCCCTTTTATCAGATAAAGCTTTGAAATTGGATTATCTATATAGTGGTTCTCACACTTTCATGGAGCTCTACTTCTTAAGTCTTTTCAGGGAAGGGAAAATGGCAGTGGGTACTTTTACTAACTTTCACTTGCAGAAAGCGTGGGGAGCCTTGCGCAGCCTTCTCTAGATATCTGACTGTCGGAAGGTTAGCAAACTAGCTTGCAAAGCACCTTCTATTTGTAGGTGCTTTGGATCACTTGTTGGCTGATGTTCCAATGGTCAGAGCACTGGGAGAGGTCATGCAAGGCTCCCCATCTATTCTGAAAGTGAAAGGGAGTGAAGCATCCCTTTCATCCCTCCCTTAGTGACATAATCCTGGGAATTATGTTACTGCTTTTGCCCCTTATCTATTCTTTATCTGCTTCTTAAAGGAACCAAGGGACCTTTACACAAACTGGGGTGTTGCAGCCACCCAGTTTGAGTATCCCTGATCTAACGTATCTATATTCTGCTGGATTAGTGCTGCATTACATTTTCAAAAGTGTTGGTATGATTTGGACAAGAAAGTTAGGTTGGTTTAGAATCCAGTGGTTCTCAATCTTTCTAAGGCTGTGACCCCTTTATAAGTTCCTCATGTTGTGGGGACCCCAACCATAAAATCATTTTCATTGTTACTTTATAACTGTAATTTTTCTACTGTTATAAATCGTAATGTAAATATCTGATATGCAGGATATATTTTCATTGTTACAAATGAAATGTGTGTTCTATGCACACATTGAACACAATGGGATTTATTTCAGAGTAGGCATGCATAGGATTGGGCCCTGATGCTATCAGTCAGCCCCAGTGCGCGCGCAACTACAGCTGGAGATCTGGCAAGCCTGACCTGGCCCCCTGGATCAGGGGTCTTTAGGCGACCCCCAGGGAATCTCTAGGCGACCCTCAAAGGGGTCCCAACCCCCACTTTGAGAAACGCTGGTTTAGACTCTTATGTGTCATATATCCCCTTCTGACCACAATTTCTCATGCTGTTATGATACATCTTAAGTTGTTCAGGAGCAACTTTTCAAGAAATGTTTGTGAATGCTATAATTGGAGAGGCCTGAAAGGTCTCAGTGTCCATGTTTGATCCCTTTGGATGCCTAGAACAAGGAGTATACTGCTGCTGCAACAGTGGGTGCTTTTCTTTCTTGTTTCAGAACCAACATTATCTATCTATCTGCAGTATTTATATACCGCTTTTCAACTGAAAAGTTCACAAAGCGGTTTACAAGAAAATGAAAAAATTAATAGCTAATTAATAGCTAATGGGTCCCTGTCCCAAAAGGGCTCACAATCTAAAATGCAAAAAGAACACCAGCAGAAGCCACTAGAACAGACATTGCTGGGGTGTGGAGGGCCAGTTACTCTCCCCCTGCTAAATAAAAGAGGAACACCCACTTGAAAGAGTGTCTCTTGCCCAGTTAGCAGGGGTAACATAAACTAGTATTTATACCAGAATATTACAATTCAAAATTGCATAAAAGAAGTGAGTAGAATGTTCTCAAGCAGAAACACTAACATTTATTTTTCTACCTCATTATCTTTCTCATTTTGTTTTTAAAGATCACAGATAGTCCTGTAGTAGGTGCTGTTCGTCCCAGAAATGCTCAGCTTGACTGCTCTAGACTATGGAGATTGGGCATTGGGCAGCAAACACCATTTCGCATTGGAATTAAGGAATCACTTTGGCCTTTCCTTATTGACAAGAGATGGAGACAGACTGTCTTCCATTAGTTTGTAAATATTTTTGTATGTGTATGGTATGGCACTTTTTTTTAAAGGGGGAAAAAGAATAGTTTTATAAGGAGTGTTCAATGTTTAATTCAATCAGGTAAATATAACAGTCTTGCACTAGTGAAATGTAAAAGAGGTTAACTGCAAAAAAGAACCTTGTGCAAAGCGATGAATATTTTTCTTCTGTTTTTTTACTGGCTTACTATATGCTTCAAATGATCTGTGATTATTCCATCCATAAGTAACAGCTGAGATGAGAATGCCTTTCCTTGTTGCTGAAATATACAGATGTTAGTTCTTGTCATCACTGTAGAGTTTCCCTTATTTTTTTTGAACAAAAAAGAAAGCACAAGTCCTTTTTAGTTTTAATATATAGTTGAGTATGATTTAAGTAGACGCGGAAAGCTTTCAGAGTTTGCATTGCTTGAATTGTGATCAAAAAGTTAAGAGTAAAATCTTTATTTTTACAATGAATGTGTAGTTTTGATGCTTGAGATTTTCACAACATCCTTTATTTTCAAACCCCTGCAGCTCTTATATTTGTATGGACAGATCACAAACTCTCTGAGGCATGCATGTTCATGTGCATGTGTACCCACTGACTTACAGAATTAATTGTTTTATTCATTGTGTTGGCAGCATGGAATGCATGCATTCTTCCTGCCCTTTCAGTAATGTTTTACCTTTAGAAACTTATTAAAGTATCCAAATATTCTGCAGAATACTTCTGTATTATTCTGTAGAATAATCCATGTAGAATATTATTCTACAGAATCCCAATATTTTAAGAACTATTTAAATCTCTTTACAGATGTAGAAAATAGCAGAATCCCTTAGCTGAGGAAGAGCCACAACAATAGACTTTATCCTTAGTTCTTTCTTTCTGGTTGAATACTTGCAAGTAAGGCGGCTAGGTATTTGTAATTGCCTACTCTTAAAACTAAAAGCTAAGCTTTAGTGGGATCATTAAAACAATTAATGCTGCTTAGCACAAATGTCCAGGTTAAATGAAAAATCTTTTGTGCAAATTTGCATTCTCTTTTGATAGTGCTGGATTTGCATTTACATTGTAAACATTCTATTTAAAATACTGAGGATTGCACACAATCTGTAGTGGTGCGCACTCTCTCTCTCCTTGATCCCCCCCCCACTTCCCCTCCATCTCTCCCAGTCTCTCCATGGTAAAACATTCAAGAAAAGGCTCAAATAACTCCCTAGGTGTTTCCCTTCTGTAGAGGTGCTCAAATAGCAGCAGGTGTTTCAAAAACATTTTGGCGTCACTCTTATTGTCAATCCCTTCCCATCAGAACATATATTCAAACTCTGTTTTTGTCCTGATGTGCACTTGGTAAGTTATAAATTCAAAATTACATTAAAGACATACTAAAGGCAGTATTTGTGTGTTCTCCTTCTTGAATGTCTCCTTTTGAACTTACAACGTGTGTCAGTGAGGACTGTTATAAAATTGTGTGAAAAACCTTTTTACAGACTTTCAAATGCAGCACATAATCATTACTGCTCCAGCTAATTTTCCAATAGTTAATTGAGATTGTTGCACAACACATTACTCAAATTGCTTTGAAGAATAAAATCAATCTTTATTTCTCAAGTGCTTTGGCTGTTCTATTAAAATTGCAGCCAAAATGGAACCTGGAGCTCTGTCACTGGCTAGTTGTGAAATTCAGGCATAGCTAAATTTCATCTGCAAATAAAAATGTTCCTTTCAAAGGTTAATTGGCTTCTCACAATTTCCCAGTGCCTCCATGACTAGTCACCATATAAGAGCTTTCAATTTAACTTTTGACCTATAAACTCCCCCCTCTTTTTTTGTTCCAAATGGGTTTTTCTGATGCCATGGAAAGGGTTTGGCAGCTGGCTCAGGTAGTCAGCTAATCCTAACAATCCTAACTATGTCTACTCAAAAGTAAGCCCAATTATGTTCAATGGGTCTTACTCCCAGGAAAGTGTCTTTAGGATTGCAGCCGAAGAGCTGATGAAGAGCAAGCTTGTGTTTGGGACCCATCTTTTATGTTTCTCCAAGTCAGGAAGCTCTTAGGATGTGACTTTTTATGGAGCCTGTTTATGGGGTCAAGTGCATGGGATTTTCCAAGAAAACAAGCAAGGCTCTGTCCAAGACAGCCTGATGCAGAGGTCAGAATGATTGCAATGGTTTTTGGAAGCTTTTTACCTTAAGTCATGTTCATGAATCTTGCTACTGGCCTGCATTCTGCGCTCTTGCCATATGTACACATGTTCTCTGCACTCATCAAATAAAAAAGGTTGGGAACCACCATGTAGGAATTTTATACAAACCGAATTCCTTTACACTCGTTATGTAGTCATTGTTATATTCCCATGCTATCTTCAAGGTAAAGGTCTCCCCCACAGGTTGTACTGCTAGTCATGACTGACTGTAGGGTACAGTGCTAATCTCTGTTTCTAAGCCAAAGAGCCAGTGTTGTCCAAAGGCACTTTTGCGGTCATGTGGTCGGCATAACTATACACCAAGGCGCATGAAATATTGTTACCTTCCCATGGAGGTGGTACGTATTTAGCTATTTGCATTTACATGGTTTTGAACTGCTAGGATGGCAGGAACTGGGCAAGGGATGGGAGCTCACTGGGTGACAGGCACAGTGTCTTAACCTCTGAATCACTATAGCCCTTAAATTATGTGTCATCTTAGGGTGCAATCCTAAGCATGTCCACTCTGAGGTAAGTCCTAATGTCTTCAATAGGGCTTGCTCTCAGGAAAGTATGGTTAGGTTTGCAGCCTTAAGTAGCTTTAATTTGCAACTTTTTCCTGTGTCCTTATTTTGCTTTGTTAAGCCATTTCTGTCAAATTATGTCTATAAATAACCAGAAGCAAATACAGTAGGTATACCTGTGGGCTTGGCAGAAATGAGTTGAGCTCCATTTAATTATTATAAAGTGGTAACTTAAAATGGTTGTACAAAAATGTTTTCATCAGTAATTTTGTGTGTCAAAGTGCTTTTCGAATATTTTATAGATGCATTGCACATTTACTACTGCTAACAATATATTTTAAAATGGTGATTTTTTTTTCTTTGAATATGAAATGTAAGCATACACTTATCCTATTTTAACATACCTTGGTAAGCCATAAGTTTAAGACTCCATAGCAAAAATTACAGGTAATAATTTCTGTACATTTTCTACAGAATATTGTCACCTTGAAGTTTTTCATTGCTTTTCAAGTACAGGAAAATGCATTCAATATTCAAGGACTATTGCCTTTTCTTATAACATGTATTGATGCCATAAAAGTAGGTAAAGCACAAAGGATGTGGAGAAATGTGCGTCTTTGCTGGGAATACAGTAATTGAAAGCTTAGAGATACCTTATGAATCTGCATCCATAGTAGTGTTTGCATCCATATACCTTGACAGTTATATATATATCCATGGCTGACTTGAAACATTGCTTCCTGAGCCTTGGAGTTTCTGTCTCTGAAAAAAATATATTGATCATATTTCCTTATGTGGTGAGATGTGGCTGGAGCTTGGTGACATAGCAGATGGTTTGTATGCATGGTTTGTATTGATGGTTTGTATCGATGTCATTCACTAGCATCTCTGGCCAAGAAGCAGATTGTGAAAATAGCTCACTGTGGACAGCAACACCTGTCAGAGTACAGTGGCATCTCACGTAACAAGCGCTTCATGTAAAATATGTTCCACGTAACAAGTCTAAATTTCCAAGGAATCTTGCTTCACGTAACAAATCTGCTTCATGTAACACATGAACCCCTCTGGTGCCTAATGGGCACGCACGCTATCCAGCCCTTACGCCCCACGCGGAGGCTGTTTAAAAGGGCTGCCGGCCAGCGCTGCTGCCTCTAACTGCTCCCAAGTGCCCTCACCGGCCACCTTGAACCTCCAGCAGCAGCCCAGGTAAGCCTCCCACAAAAGTTTCTTTGTTTGCAGCCTCCTAACCATGTCTACTCAGAAGTAAATCCCATTGTGTTAAATGGGGCTTACTCCCAGGAAAAGTGTCTAGGATTTCAGCCTAAGTAGACTTCATAGGATCATGCACATTGAATGCATGTTTTGAATTCCATTACAGTGTTTTGTCATCATTTTAACATACAGTCAATATTTTTATATGAATATTTTTTGGGCTGTGGAACCAATAGTTTCCTTTGGGAAAATCCACTTCAGGTAAATAATGTTTCATGTAACAACCAAGCCTCTGGAATGAATTAAATTTGTTACATGAGGTGTCACTGTATATTGTACGACCAAGAAAGATCAGTGGTTTGATGTCACATGAATCAGAATCATGAATTCATATCAGCTCATCAAAAACCTAGAGTAATGCCGCAGCAGAAAGGGCACTGCTGAATGGGCAGGCTGTGTGAGAACTGGGTACCTAGTACCTTGGCAGGGACTCCTTCTCCCATCCTCTTGGTTTATTTCTCCTGTACTTTGCATTCTGAGGCCTCTCTCCTTTGCAGGGCTTACGGTGCTGCTGAAAGTGTGGTTGTGGGAGAACCTGTTTCTAATAGGATTGGCTAAAGAGCTGATGGGACCTGCATCTACCTACAGGACTTCTGTTTGACACCTGTGTTCTCTACTTTCCCTCACATTTGCATGCAATTGCAGCACACACGTATTTTTTATGTTGGAAGAAATGAGCAAACATGGAAGTGGAGCCTGAGAAAGCAGTCTTGTTAATCATGTTAGCAGCTATGCCACAAAAAGTCAGTGGGAAATCAGTGATAAAAGATTGATAGTGCTGATAGTTCTTACAGAAAACCTTGAATTGATGGCACATTTCTCATGAGTCCAACTGAAGGAGGTCATATTCTCCAAACAAGAACAAGTGAGATGGTAAAAGGCTTTATCATTATATTAAAGTCAAAAGGCAATTTAGAACTATTAAAGGCTGACAAGATGGATTTTGTTTTTCAGCAACCCAAAGGACCCATTAAGCAGAAATCCACCAGATAACACACATTTCCAATGGCAATGCACATTGGAGAAGTTTGAAGGGGGCGGCAAAGAGGAAAACCCAGAAATGGCTTAAATATCTCAGTTGTGTATTTCCAGGATACAGCTAAAATATAGCTGACTCACAAACTCTTGACATAGCCATCTCAAATAAGAAGAGGCATACAATAACTCATGGAGGCCTATTCAGGGAACACCCAAGACTAGAAGATACCTTTATCCTGTTGTCACTGCTTTGTATCAGGCATTCAGAGGCTTACCTCTGAATGCATCAGGCTTACTCTGAAACCTGGAACCTCTTACCTCTGAAACATATATCATGGCTTTAATCTATGGTGGACTTTTCCTCCATACCTCTGTCCAATCCCCTTTTAAAGGCATCTAGGTTGGGTGTCATCAATCATCCTATGGAAAAGACTTCCACAGGCTAAATACATGCTGGGTACAGAAATATTTCCTTTTGCCAGTCAGTTTTAGTGTGCGGTTTCTGGTGTTGAGTGAGAAGGAAAAAAACTTCCCTATAACCACATGATCAATGATTAATGCAATGAGTGAAAAGGCCACAATTAATACAAATGAAAACAATCAATGGAAAGGTTGTTAGACAACATTGCCAATAGACAACATTGCCAATCTGCAGCCATATCTTTACATCTTGGTCAGTCCTTTAATTCTCTCCAAGACAATGTGTAGAATTTTGCTTTCTCTCTCCTGCTTGCTCTAGAGCCTGTACAGGCCTTATGGTGGTGAATCTTGTGATCCATCACTGTCATGTCCCATGTGAAAGCCGTCCCACTGTCTAGCAGGCCCCAGCTACCTATGCCAATGCCTGGATAATGGTGGCCTGTGGGGGCAGCTCAGGATTGGGATGGGGAGTGGCCAGGCAGCAGAGATCTCAGTTGCAGCCATACATAATGTATTAGAAGAGTGCACTATTAAAGTGCACTCTGACAGCAGCCCAACACACTCTGGGTTGATGGGGTATTTTTGCTGTTTATGAAATCCAAAGGCCATAGCCGAAGTTTAGCCAGCCATCATAGTTAGTAATGTCTAAATCTAATTGATTTCAATAGATGTCATCATGACCCGCTTTTGAGACCCACATAATTTTATTAATCTTCTAAAAAGTTTCACTTTATTGGCTGCACAAGCCTGTTTTTATTTGGGACAGGGTCCCTTCTGGAGTGTTTGAAGTGCTTGGGACTGTTCTGGTGGCCTTACGTTCTCTGTTGCCTGGCCTTTGATAAGAGTTAAGGTATGTTTGCCTACTCATGAGTAAGGACACATATGTGTAGCTCATTCTCACTTTCCATCAAGCCAAATACATTTTTTGTCACCTTGGAGGGGCACCTCTTTTTAAAGAATTTATTAGATTGGGACTGTTCTGGTGATTTGCATCTCACTCAACTTGCCCTTTAAAGTGGACTGAGAAGAAATACTTTCTTCTGAACCACTGTAGATGATACAAAACCCGGCCTTCTTTTGCAGGTATTACCTAAGACAGGAAAATCACACAATGTGTGGACAGAACCCAACAGTGCCTCCTATTGTGAAACGAAGTGTTTATTTATTATTATTATTTTAAAAATTTATATCCTGACTTTCTCGGGCAAATTAGCCCGACTCAAGGCGGCTGACATAAAACATAATTAAAAACATAAATAGAACAATTAATTAATTACAATTAAAATAAAAACAATTAAAACATGTTTAGATGATTATTGACCATTTGTAATTCTTAGGTTGTAACTATGGAAAATATTATGGCTGTATTCTTATGCCGATCTGGAAGGAATTCCCACTGGATTTTTGCTTGTCTGAAAGGAAGATGGGATTAGGAGCACAATTCTACCATAGGGCCAATAGGCTGTGAAGCACATTTGTGAGCCCTCTTGGCAAGCCCAGCAATGGAGCTAGTTCAGTGCCAGCCAGTGCTGGGCTAGCTGGCAGGCTCAACACTAATACTTCACTGTTTGGCAGTTGCCTGGACTGCCAGGCAGTGGCAAAGTTGGGGGAGGTGGAAGGAGGCATGCACTACCCCTTTAGTTATTTGAGGAATTACTTGACACCTTCAGGAATTAATGATTGAGGGTGTTCAAGCCCATTCCAAGCCACAAGCTTGAACAAGAGGAAGAGGGAATCGCACGAGAAGGTGCAAGACCAGAGTTGGCAAAAATCAGTGAACTCATAAGACTGAAAAGGGAGAAATTTAAACATATAATCATTTATATAAAAATAAGGTGTTGAAGGTTTAAGAAGACAATAATCTGCTCAGCAAAATGTATATGTAGGATCTGAGATTTTTCTGGCCAGCGGTAATCCATTGCTGAATGTTTATTCCTGGAGTTCCAACAACAACCCTTCAAATAGTCATAAAACTCAAGAATTAATATACAGCAATAAAATGTATAAGTGTTTCTACTGGTGTGTGTGCTGTGCATTTGCAGAAAAGGGAATAACAGCAAGGGGTGGATACCCATAGATTTTCCGGTGCCTACTTGGGGCTGTTTGGGAAAAATGTACCTCCAGCAGGCTATACAATTCCCTCCCCCCAACATACCATGCAGGGCAGCCTTTGCTGGGATATCAGTCTGTTATAACATGGTAGGGGAGAGGGTTGAGCAGTTAATAGAATATGTCATTGGAAGTATCATTTGGGAGATGAAACAAGAAGATACGTGAGTGCATTTGGAGCCTTCCAAATAATTCATTGTTAAAGATTTTGAGACACAAGATCCTTGTTAACATTTGTGGTTAGCCAACCACTCCTCTCTCAGCCATTGTCAATGTTTTGCTTAAACTGTAATTGTTTTTGATTGAAGTTTGATGAGGGTGATGGATCAAGCAGAAGTGCACAGTCCTATAAAAGCTCAGTAAAGGAGACAATGTGAGTCTTACGCCTTCTATTCCTGTATGTGTATACACAAACAGTTAACGGACTGCTCTTTTTCATAACTCTAAAGTTTTTCACAACTTCTCGGTTGATTGTGTTTATATGGACAGGCATTGCCTATATCAGGAGAGGTGGAATGGTTACCAGCTCTTTCAATGTATATAATTCAAACCATGCAGTTGCTGCAAGTGATGGGGGTGCAGTTGGTCTCCCATGCTAGCTTGCCTGAGGGCAGGCAGTAGAGGAGAGATGTATCAAAACTTTCCTTGTTAACATCTCCCACTAAAGAGTTGTCAGGAGGTCTTTCACTTCCTTTAGCAGCTTCTCAGCATTATCGTGAGACCCCATGTAGTACATGCAAGAATTTATGTTGCAGAAACACATGCTACGTAAGAATTTGCAACAGGTGGTGCAAATTCCGCAGCGTGTCAGGCAAGCTCTTTTGCAATGACTGTGCAAAATTAATCATCTGGTCATCAGAGCTCACGATCCTCCATTCCCCATCCACACCTTGCAAGATAGGGTTCTGTGTTTTTAGATCAGAAGTTTCTTAGCATGTACTTGCTTCTGTAGATAGAATCTGGAGAAAAGATTCACACTCGAAGAATTAGGATGTCAATACATATTGAATAGGTGGAAAGCAGAACGACAGAACAACTAGAAATGTTGCCAAGAAATCCTCTGCTTTCACTTTGAGTTTCGATCCATGTGATTTGGCTATATGGTATGTATTGGAGAGTCAGTCTTGATAAATATTATTTCTGAGAACAATCATTACAAATACAGTGGTAACTCACGTAACAAATTTAATTCGTTCCAGAGGCATGTTTTTTATGTGAAATGTTCTTTATGTGAAGCAGATTTTCCCATAGGAAATAATGGAAACTCAGACAATTGGTTCCATAACCCCAAAAAATTCATATAAAAATACTAACTGGATGTAAAAAAAATGATAAAACACTGGAATTGAATTCAAAACATGCATTCAATGTGCATGATCCTATGAAGTCTACTTAGGCTGCAATCCTAAAGACACTTTCCTGGGAGAAAGCCCCATTTAACACAATGGGGCTTACTTCTGGGTAGACATGATTAGGAGGCTGCAATCCAAGACACTTTCCAAGTGTCTCCCTACTTTCTTCTTCGCTTCATCCTGAGCCCCTCTCTCCCCTGCTCCCTTATGCTTCCCTCTTCTCTATGCTATTCTCTCC
The DNA here is from genome assembly GCA_030015325.1 of Cryptoblepharus egeriae. NCBI lineage: Eukaryota > Metazoa > Chordata > Lepidosauria > Squamata > Scincidae > Cryptoblepharus > Cryptoblepharus egeriae. The sequence continues at coordinate 83,479,252 of JAREYC010000002.1, read as the reverse complement.
TTCTGCCCAGCGGATGCCCGTTCACAGGAAGAACAGCACGGAAGTGTTGCTTTTGCTATGGGCAGGTGCGCTAGGCAGCCCTGAAGCTTTTTAAATGGGCTGCCGGCCAGCGCATCTGCCCTAACTGCCAATGAGTTTGTTTGTTACGTGAAGCACAGTTTGTTACATGAAGCAGAATCCTAGAGAAATTTTTGTTTGTTACGTGGAACTTACTTTATGTGAGGTGTTTGTTACGTGAAGGCGCCGCTGTATCAAAAACCCTGTATATTGTCTTTTCCAAGCTGCATTCTTTCTCTCTGTCACAAGGGGTCAGTCTTGCCCTATTAAAGAGCGAACACCAAAAAGACATTCATTTAGTATCTTTCTGCTTTATTATAAAACGCAAGGGAATTTCATGTTTTCAGGTAAAACAAGACAGGTAGTTAAAAATTTATATTGTGTATTTTTTTTGTGGGTTCGTTCTGATGAAAGTAGCAAAACAGGCAATTCATCTTCATTTGCCAGCTTGACTGACACATGCTAACAGTCTGAATAGGTGGTTCAGTTCTGCTCTGATAGAGCAATTACAGGAAGGAGGTATGCAGCTATGGGTGTCACGAAGATAATATGTACACGGCAGTATATGGAAAGGAAGCTGGACTCCGCTTAGCAGCTCTTGTCATTCATATCTTAGAAATCTGTCCCTGTATTGTGTAATACCACAGCAGGAGCAAACTTTGCCATGGCCCGTGAAGCGTTAGCCATCATTTGAAAACCCTGTTCATACTTTGCAACTTAAACAGATTTTCACTAGGTGGTGCAGTAAATACAGGTGCACGTAATGTCTCTTACATGCTCCCATAATTACTCTGGGTTGTAGGGTTAGTGTCATATCTCTGCAAGTGACCGACCAATTCTCACATTGCTGTGATTTTGAAAAGCGTTGTACTTCTTTCATCCCAGTTCTAAATGACAAGCTAAAAGCATCTCTCCTTGGATTTCTTCACCTGTAAAAACATTGATTCCAGAATTGCAGGTCCAGAGTCATCACAGGAGCAACATTCATCCCATGATGAATACCAGCCTGCCATTTTGGAATCAGTATACTATAGGCAAATAAATTCATTTTATTTTGAGGGGGAGGTGAGCTGCAGTGGCCATTGACACTATCATATTGGGAAATGAATATCTCTCCTCACACACTTTGGAATTTGATACATCATTGTGCTAGCTAAGATGGTAAAATGATTTGGGAGCTGGACTTAGAACTGGAAGGTCCCCACTCAGCTATGAAGTTTCCTGGATGATCTTGTAACTATCTTTTAGCTTCACATATCATAGGGTTGTTGTGAGGAAAAATTCTAGATGGTTAGTTTGGTAACTGATTCAACAAGGCATGTTGCGATGGTCATCTTGAAGAGGATGTTGATGCCATGCCCACCAATTACTTCATTTCCAAGCTGGCAAGGACTATCAAAGGAGGCAATGGCAGAAGAAACAAGCAGAGGCTGCTATGGCCCTTTTCAGTCCTGTTTACTGAAGCAAGAGAGGGGGTGGCTGTGGTGGAGTTTTTGAGGGCCATCAAAAGTGGCCTCATGGGCCATAAAGGACCTACAAGCCACGTACTGGACCACCTTGACTGAACACTAGAGACAAACTAAGTAGCATGTTTGAAACAAAGAGTAGAAATATTTCCAAGGTCATAAAAGAAATCAGCACGAGTTATGAGGTGATTGTTGTTATGTTCTTTTTTTTAACCTACCTGAGCAATTTCTGGGACAGAAATATTGGGGGAAGGGGAGATAAATTAATTGATTTTGTTCATTAGCAAGGTCAACCCATGAGGAAAATCATTCCTCTGCTATTTGTTTCCAGCTTTCCATCAGGTATTATTCTTAAACATTTTAGGCACGGTGACATGAAGCTAACAAACAAACAAAAATGTTCTGAAATGCCACATCAGACTGTTCTTCTGATGGCTTCATGAATTAGTCACATGCGCGGTTGTTCATCTCAACACTGGCAGCTTTTTGTATGCTAAATTTTCAGTTGCATACCAATGACTGTTCTGTGTGTGGAAAAGATCAAGTGAGACATAATGGAAGGGGGGGAAACGTTCTTAAAAGGACATTTTGCTCAATGAATAGTTGTGCTTTTTATGCAGATCCTCTGGGTGGCACTGGAACCTCACACATCTGCTCTAGTCCCCTCTTTTGGGTACCAAATCCTATTATCTAGGTTAGCTCATCTGTATTCAAAAGATCAATGTTGCATTATTACAAAGATCCTTTCAAGTGTAAAAAGGATGGCACTTCATTACAGAAAGTAAAAGAAACTAATCAAACTTTCTTGGAGAAATCATTGACTTTTTTCAGTAAAGGGCAAATCTAAGAATTTTTAAAGTCCGAGATGTGAGAGAACCGTACTGGGCGCTTCTCGCTTTGGCTTAAATCTTGTGTAACACAGTCCTTGGATTTTCATGTAACCCGAAGAAGAAAGTGGCACAGAACTGCTCTCTAAATGGATTCCAATTACATAAATGTTGCCACTCACCCTCCCAGAATGCTCCGTCTTCTGTCTCTGGCAGCGTGCCCAGTTTTGTAAAGGGTTTCTTGTATCCAGGAGAATTGGAAGAAAGCAAACTGCTCTGAGCAAGCTGCCATGCACGAGTGTATACCAGGGCTGTGTAGAATTATTTACTGAATCTGAAATCACATGCATTTGACTTTAAAATTCAGGGCAGGTCTCAGCAAGGGATTAGCACAAACTTCATATGCAATAATTTATTCATGGAATTGCTTCTCACCCCCCCCCCACCCCGTATTTGGGAATATACTGTGCTATCCACAAACAGATTGCAAAAAAATCAGATTCATTCACTCATTGCAGTCGAAATGTTTGCAAACATTAACAATTCATGGCACATCTCTAACACTCCATGTCTCTCAACGGCTTGTGTGTGATTTTGGTAGTGTGGCAATTCTGCAGTAAATAATAAAGTCAATCTTGGTTCAATGTGGGATTTTTTTAAAAATCACTGTGGGAGAAAAAAAGCTGTAGAATTCAAATGCCTGCAAACCATGGAAAAACTCCATGTCTGATTTTGTCTTAACAGGTTGAGGTTCATAGGCCATTCTGCTTGATGTTTGCACAGATTTATCATTGGTATTTTCTGAAGTGCCTAAGTGAAAAAAGGTTCACCAAGAACTATATGGTGAATATGACTTCAGTTTTCATGATTTGGAGAAAGTACTGACATTTTTCTTCTCTGTTGGTTAAGTGACTGATAGCTTAAGCCTAAGAAGCACTGGTGCAGACCGACCAGTGGCGTGCACTGCATCCGGTATGCGTTTGGGCCTCTGCTGCATTACCATGAGGCAAGGGGTTTCCCCTTACTCCACGTAATGTGGCAGCAACCCCAATGGGTCTACTTGGCTTTGTGCTGCCTATAGAAAGTCACGCTGAAAGGCTCCAAGTGTGGCCTTTCAAAGCTTTTCAAGCCATCTGGCCACACTCCTTTGCTTTTTAGAAAATAGCAGCAGAATGGGCAGCCACCAGAGACACAGAAAGGTCATGACCATCCTCAATGCTTTTACATGCTACTCCTGCCTTCTGCTACATGCTACTCCTGTTGCTTCACCTGCCTTCCTGTGTTATTTTTTAAAACAGAGGAGGGTGTGTGGCAGCACTGGCGGGGGGGGGGGGCACAAGTGGGTGGGAAGAGCAGTTTTGGTACCCTGGAACAAGGCACTCTGGGTTCCCCCCCCCCCAGGAATGCCACTGCTGTTAAGAGACTTTGTTTTTGGATTATAAAATGTGCCCTGAGAATTTTAAGAACAGTGATCCTTGTGGTTTCCTGAAGCCAAAGTAAGGTGATTTGTTGCATTCTTCTCTCTCCTTGGAGATATAGAATATTTTCCAAGGTTGAGACTATGATGTTGGGGGGAAAGGTGATGGTACCTAGACTGAGAAAGGCCTAGGGGCCCAAATTTTGGGGACAGAATCTATACTTGACAAGCTGGACTGCTATTTCTGCTGCATTCATTCACTAGAGAGAATGAAGTAATAGAGAAATGTTCCTTTCTGAACATGCACATTCTTTTTCTGCACCTGTATTGGATGCAGAATCTGTGCACAGGTGCATCGGCTTGCAGAAAAACTCAGTATTAGTGAACACTCAGACTCAGATGGTCCAGGAGAGGTGACAGCCGCTAACTAAGGTTGCCATGTTGCTTTTCCCCAAACCCAGGTGGCCTAAATGGCATGCTACACCAATACTTTGCTAATTATGAATTAATCAGTAGTCAATATTAATGAATTGCAGTCAATTAAAAAGACATCGTTGATTCAAACGATTGTCTTTGTTGATATAATAGGCGTACAGTAAAACCTTGGATTAAGACTGTTTTGCAAGACAAGCAAACAATGTCTTGCAATACAAGCAAAAATAGTACCAGCCAGGATACGGCCAATTCAGCTCTCTGGCAGTACCTGCTCAGCTTCTCCTGAGAGACCAGCCTATGCATATCTATTCTGAAGGAAGCTTGTTACAGTCAGTGGGGCTCACTCCTATGTAGAATAACAGGTTTTATGTCCCATTAGTAACTGGTTCTCAGAACACGGCTTTTGCTTGCCATGGAGTGCTGTGGTGGCCTTGGATGTCACAAACATGCCATAAGGCACTTCTAAGCCACTCCTGGGGTGGAGGGGGGTGGTGGTTAGGCCTGTGCACAGACAGGTACCAGCCTTCCTATTCCACCACAGGAATGAGGAAAAGGGTGAGTTATCCCAGCCTAAACTGTTTAGAATTGCACCCTCAGCAAAGCAGTCCAGTAAAGTAGTCAGCAAATTATATCCATATTGCTGAGGAAAAGCTGCCGCAACCCAACCTTTCTCAAACTTGGCCCTCATTACCCAGTGATAGACAGAAAGAAGTGATGGAACTGGCATAAGCATAGTTGTTTTAAAAAATAAAATACTAAAAATAATCAGCTTTTCTTGTCTAAGCGCATTGGAAAGAGCATAAGCTTCTGTTTTTTCTGCTACATTTTGCTTCTGCTCAGGCACAGCTGTGCCAAAATCCAGTTGCAGCTGTGCAGAAATTCAGTATTTCTCTATTGTCTATTGTATAGAAACTATCATTTCTTTCTCTGGGGGAAAAAACTTCCAAATGAACAAGTCCCTTCTCCAGACAATGCCTAGTTCATTTGTTTGTATTGATGTCTATCATGGCATCCTTAAATGTCACCTTAAATAGCTGTGACTGTTTTCATTGCTAAGAATAATGGCAGGCAATATGGGTTTGTTTCTCACTAAGTAGCTGGACAGATGCTGCCACTACTTTTTGCCTTATATATATATATATTAATATATATATTTAAATGTTTGGAGACTTGCTTTAATTAAAAAATTGCTGGAAATCTGAGCAAGATAATGTTCCTAACGGGCCACAGATATGGCAAAAATCTGGTAAAATTGAGGTACCTAGGGACAAGAATTTGACCGTTACCTGAATTATGGATTCACGAAGCACTTGAGAAGAATGTTGGATTCCAAGATAATATCTATATTAATTATCTATTAAATATAAATAATACCTTGCGGGGGAGGAAAGGCGGGATATAAATTGATTAAATAAATAATTTAAATAATAAATATTAAGCGTAGATTTGACTCAGCCTAAATGAGTCAATGAAGAACTTTTGCTTGCAGTGACTCTTTTGTATGTTTCCATATGTAGCTAAGCAGTTTCAATAACTAGAAATTAGAAAACACTTAGCAGGGGGAAGCATATAAAACACAATCAATGAAAGGTGGAAGGAAGCCTCTCCGTCATCACTAGCTGTGATGCCAGTGCAACAACCAGAAAGCCATGTGCCGCCAACAACAGTGTGCAGACCAGCCACCAGCACAACCCTGTCAGTGGAAAGGAAGGAAAGAGGTGAAGGAAAGGAAGGAAAGAAGGTGGAGTTGGCAGCTACCAGATCCTAAAACCCAAGCTGGATATGTCCCCAGCATCTTGCAACACTATGGAAAGAACAGAGCTGGTACAGCTCTGATAAGTCCCATAGAGGGCTATGCAGCAACTGGGGTAAAGGTATGCTATAGTTTCTTAACCTTCTCAACAGATCTTCCCAGCAGATCTATCTCACCAGGATGGATTCAGCAGCTGTCCTGCTGGTGGCATAGTGTGGCAGCCACATAGGATTGGGCCATCAGAATACTTGAGCTGGAAAAGACCATGGAAGTCATCAGCAGAATCTCCTGTTCAGGGCAAGCACTTTCTGCAGCATACCTAACAGGAGGCTATTGTCTGATGATGGTGGTGATGATGATGATGATGATGGGGGGAGCCCTTCACTGCACAAGGCAGGTTATTCCAGTGTCAGGTAGCTCTAATCATTAGGAAAAGTTTCCTCATTTCTATCCTAAACCTTCTTCCCCATCATTTCAGCCTGTTAATTCTACTCCTACACTTAGGAGCCTGTACAAATATAAATGATTTTATTATTGTCTTCTATTCAGATGGCTTATATCAGAATATACTGGATATTGTTTTCTGTGGATGAATCTATTTGTATTTTTGAAATAGTCTATTTTGCACCAACCAATAATGATTTGATTGAGTACTGGACCAATATAGATGGGAAGGCAAATTGTGCCACTAACCCTACAATCCAGAGTAACTACGGGAGCACTTAAGAGACATTGCGTGTACCCGTAGTTACTACACCAACCTAGTGAAAACCTATGGGAAATTCATTTTGCAATCCAGAGCAAATTGTTCTTACACCGGAGCAAGGACTCCCCATAGTTACTCTGGATTGTACCCTAAATTGCTGATTGCCTTGGGTGGCACTCTGCCTAGCGCTTCAGTGGACATTTTTGCAATTTGACTTCAGGTGTGACGGAATTGTGCAAGGTTATTAGTCGAAGCTGATGTCTCTGTAGGGAACATCTTCCTAATATGTCAAGAAGGTTACCATCCCCTAAAGAATCTGCAGGCTCTGGAGTGCGCACACAGACACCCTCTCTGGGTGTTGCTATAGCTACTGTTGTTTTATCCTCTCCTTTTACCTGCTAATGGCAGAGGTGGAGCAGACAGTGCTGGCTGCATCCCCCAGCAAGTGGAAGACAGATCAGGCAGGCAGGTGCAGCCGCAACCGCGGTGCGATGATGAGGAGTGGTATCAGCAATTTTCAGTTCAAAGTGTGCTACTGTTTGTGCCACAGCAGGACTGAGTTTACCTTGGCAGCTCCCAGCGTACAAGCCAGTAATACGTGTGACATTTCCATACACTGCCCAGATCGCTGTCGTCTGAGTGCATTCTCCTGTCACCAATTACTTATCAGCTAATGATGGCGTGTGCTTTAGAGCATACTCTCGTTGAACTATGTTTGCATGCACGAAAGGTCAGTGATGAGGATAAAAGCAGCTGTTATTGCTATGCCGAAGGTTCTTCTAGTAGTGTGCAATTCTCATGGCTCAGGAAAAAGCCTCGATCTGACTGGTATCGGGACCGAGAGCTCCTGATGTGGTTCCTTTGAATGCATTTGTATTCATTAAAGCTGATCGCACTGACAAAGCAACCAAAAACTCATGCCCACTTGTGAGGTGACACAGCAAAAACACGTCAGAGGCTCTCTGAATGAAATGAATTAAACTTCTCTTTGGTCAAGGAGCAAGGTCATTTGGCTGAAATTAATCAATGGTTTTCAAATCAGTGAAAAGGCTTATTTTATGGCCTCAAGTCAGCAAATTGCTGCTTACAGGAGCACCTCTAAAATTTATTCAACCTTTTCTTTCTGAAATGTGCCCATATTTTACACTCTGTATATTTCACCCCAGTTGTTTATAGTGTTATGGTAATTGCATCCATAAATTACCAATCTGACACCGTCTGTATTTGTAGAGGATATCATAGCGGAGCATTGCAGATATTTTAAAATGCCATCAACATTGAAAAGGGCTCACGCAATGCGGTATGGCTTTCAGCATAAATATATGAGTTAAGTAATGTCTGCACTGGCTAAATAATACATGATTTATTCTAATATTTGTTCCTTGATTTGTTCATGTTGGGTTCCTCAGTGATCACATGCACCATCCACACACCCAACCACATTCTGACTAATTTCTGCTGCTCTTCCAATGATTAACCTTATTGTAAAATTAGTAGTATGAATAAGAATTGTATAAAATAATTATTTTACATTCCCTTCTGCCCTGGTTCTTTTCCGTTTCTCTTTCTCCATTCTGATCTTTTATCTTAATTTTTTTTTTTTGGGGGGGGGGGGGGTTGAATATGTTTTTATTCTGGCTTCTTACCAGTTTTCATGGGACACTGTGAAGAATGTGAACCTCATTTCAGTTCTCTTCTTTTTTTGCTCATTTTGTGCATACATAATGTTTCTCTATTTTGACATATCTTTTCATATGTTCCCACCCTTCCCTGGCTCTGCATTACCCTTTCCTTCAAATGTCCATAATCCATAATCCAAGAGGCTGTAATCCAAGAGGAGGCCATGTGTACCCAGAGATGTTATATTTTAGTAACAACTACAACAACGTAAGTAAATGTAAATTTATGCACACTGTGGCAAAGAATCCTAACTTTACATACATGTTAATGGGCTCTGAGCTATCTGAGACAAAGCAGGAGAGAGATCTAGGGGTGCTGGTGGATAGCTGGATGAAAGTGTAAAGCCAATATGGTGGCAGTGAAGAAGGCAAATTCCATACTTGGAGGTTATTAGAAAAGGGACCGAGAATAAAACGGCAAGTTATAATGCCATTGTACAAATTGATGGTGAAGCCCCATTTGGAGTACTTTGTTCAGTGCTGGTTGTCAAAAGGATATCATTTCCTCTATATCTCAAAAAGGATATAGAGGAAATGGAGAAGGTTCAGAGGAGAGCAACTTAAATGATTGACCTTCTGTATCTAAAGGCTCAGTCTAAAAAAAGGCTAAAGGCGCAGTCTAAAAAAGAGGCACTTGAGAGGAGACATGATTGAGACATACAAATTATGCAAGGGATGGACAGAGTGGACAGAGAGAAGCTCTTTTCCCTTTCATGAAACACAAGAACTAGGGGACACCCACTAAAATTGAACTTTGGGAGGCTTAGGATGTCAAGAGAAAATATTTCTTTACTCAGTGTGTGATTGGTCTTGGAACTCCCTGCCACAGGATGTGGTGATGGCATGTAGCCTCACTGGATAGGGCAAATTTCTACAGGAAAGGATCATCACAGGTTACAAACCATGAGGGTTGTGTATAGCTGTGGAGAACCTCAAAATGCCAGATGCATGGTGGGAGCATCTGGATGCAGGTGTCATATGTGCTCCCTGAGACATCTGGTCTGCTGCTGTGTGATATAGGAAGCTGGACTAGAAGGGCCTTTGGCCTGGTTTGGTGGAGACTCTTCTTATACTGACACCTCCTACAACTTACCTGCTCTTTAGTAGGCATAAATCTGAGGCATGTTAACAGTGGTGGTAAAGACAAACACACTGAGTTAGGACACTGGTGTATGTGAGTGCCATCCATACCTCCCCTGCCCTGCCTTCAACTATCTCCATTCCACTTGATCCGTTCCCCTAATCCACTCTTGCCACTGTCACATCTACTTTTGTCTCCAAAGCTGCTGTCAGGTGTAGCAGTGTACTTAAAATATGCTCACCATTTTGTGCACCTAAATTAGCCACCAACATTGAATTCCACTGTCCTAGAGCCCTTTCTGTGCCAGCCAAATACATGAATGGATTGGAACAATCCAAGCCATAAAGAATTGATGAAGGGAATGGGAATGATGAAGGGATACAAATACATGAATGGATTGGAACAATCCAAGCCATAAAGAACTGATGAAGGGAATGGGAATGATGAAGGGAAAGGGAATGATGAAGGGATACATTTTCAAAGGAGACTGTATATTAAGATCAGGTGGCATAATGCTAAATTAAGTTCTTTGGTTTTACCTCCTAACCAAAAGTTATGCTGGCCTAAATTGGTTAGGACTGTGCTCAAATTTGGATAACCTTGGCAGACACTTTCTCAGTACTTTTGTATTTGCATAAGTGGCCACTGGAGTGGTAGAGAGTCCCAATATCAGATCCCTACTGCTGCAACAGATTGTTATAAACCCTATGCTATTTTAGTGGAGTACAGTGCATTCCTTACAGGGTATTTTGTCTCAAAATAGCTGATATAGCATTAAGCAGATTATTGTTTCACAAGGTGTAAACTGTTTTGCAAATGCAATAAATAAAAAAACAATGCTTCAGTTGTAAGACTGATGTCCTTGGATGTTCTAGTTGTCCTTGGGAGAAATAATACAGCATCAGAAAAGATGCCATCTTGTCTGGCATTTTTTTTTCCCAAGCCCTTTTCGATTAATATGGTCAGTGCATTCCATGCCTGATATGATTTCCCTGTGTTTTATCTCCTTTCACCTACTGTTATTGGAGCATGGAAAAAACCAAAAAGTCCTCAGGAAAGAAGTGGAAATAGCCAGGCTTTCACATGTTTTCTGTCACTACTATATTGTAGCTTAAGTGATATGAGGCTGAAATCCTCTGCTATTTCATTGTGATTTATAGTAGCAGAGTGGAGTGCACTACAATATCCAGCAAGGTTGCTTGTTGCTTTCAAGATTTCAAGTTGCTTTCCATTTTTGACATTTTGTTTGCTCAAATAATATTTGCCTCCATTCTGTTCCCCACCCCATGTGGCTGCTTTGAAGGCTCTCTGGGCTAAGAGATGGATATAACAGAACGCAGACCTTTGCCAAAAGTCTGTTTTGTTGTTGTTGTTTTAAATATCCAAGTGTTCTCTGAATTCTGTTGCAGCAATTGGGATTGCTACTGCTAGACTTTGGTTGTAATGCTTCACATTTCCTGAAGAATCCATTTGTGTTCATGGATCTATTTATTCAAAGCAAAGTTAAAAGAAGTTCTATTTAATAGCACATTTGCATCTCATCTAGAGTGGAATATGTGGAATTAATCCCATTTTATCTTCACCATGAGCTAGGCTAGACTGAGAGTCTGGAGACATGTTTGGGACTACTGACTGTGTTATAAGATTGAGCAGCAATTTGAACTTGGGCCTCTATGGGCCAAGAAAATCAAGAAATTTAATCAATTATTTCTATAACCCACTTTTTAGCCAGATGGGCTTTTCAAAGCAGTTTACTGTAAAAAAAAAATCCACACAACACTGCAGCACAGTGAGAGGTGTGTTGGGATGTGTGTTCCTGGCAGTCTCTTCCTGACACAAGGCAACTGGTGAGAGAGTCCAGTTTCCAAGCTCTTCTCTTTAGAAGGATTAGACAGAAAGAGCTCAGTGAGTGTGCTACTTCAATGACTTGGTGATTGTAAAAACCAGCCCTTTCATTTATTGAAGAATTTTTTTTGCCCCAAACAGCACAATCCTAACTTGTGTGGAGTAGTCAGGCTGATGTGTATGTTGTATGTCCAAGAAAAATACAGGGTATGACGAAATAAAAGCTAACAACACTCATATATACTGCTTTAAATGTGGTTAATTTCAATACTATAATATTTATTATAAAATTTAAAATTATTACATATAATTTTATTACATATAATTTATTAATTACAACAAGGCTACATGCTGCCTGCTCACATGGAAAAAGAGCACAATAAAGTTTTGTTTTTTCCAGGAGACAATGCTTTAGAAAAGGACATGTACTGGAAAAAGGAGATATATGATCAGCCTGCCAGTGTAATCATACCTCTCCTCAGCAACCACAGCAGCACAGGGAAGCTGATGCAGATCCATGCACTGGCCCATCACCTCCATGAGTGTCACCCCTGTAGAGCAGTTCTCAAATAGAAGTCATTGCAAGCCTACCTTTCCAATGATGAGGAGGCTCTTCTGTTTTCTTTGCAGAAAGAATGATGCCAAGTGCTTCCTTTGTGATTTGCACCTCTCATGAAGGCCCTGTATCTGTAGGAAACAATCCGCATACTGGAAGACAAAGGACCATACCACTCATAAGAACATAAGAATAGCCTCCACTTGATCAGGCCACAGGCCCATCCAGTCCAGCTTCCTGTATCACACAGCAGCCCACCAGATGCCTCAGGGAGCACCCAAGTCACCTGCATCCAGGTGCCTTCCCTGCATCTGGCATTTTGAGGTTGTCCACCTCTACCTCATGCATACCCCTCATGGCTTGTAATCCATGATGGTGCTTTCCAGTGGTGGGATTCAAATAAATTAACAACAGGTTCTATGTCTATAGAACAACAGGTTCTGTGTCCCATTAGTAACCGGTTCTCAGAACCAGGCACTCATTAGCAAAGCGTTCTATTGAAACTGTGAGAACCCCCTGAAGCCCACCACTGGTCCTTTCCTCTAGGAATTTGTCTAAACCTTTCTTAAAGGCATTGAAGTTAGATGCTATCACCACATCCAGTGGCAGGGAGTTCCATAGAACAACCACATGCTGGGTAAAGAAATATTTTCTTTTGTCTGTCCTAACCGTCCCAACATTTAGTTTTAGTGGATGTCGCCTAGTTCCGGTGTTATCTGAAAGGGAATGGGATATCGAGTCAAGTCAGGAAATTAGATAATGTCCTTCACTGATGGATAAAGTTAGCTAAAGCTGTAGAAATATTTAGTACTTGGATAAGACATTTCCTCCAGTATCTATTGAAGAGATGTTCTTTCTCATTTACATTATAATCAAGCCACTTTCAGAAATGAAGCCATAAGACCTATTGCACATTTTATGGTATTTCAATCCATTTATTTTTGCCTGATCTAGATAGCACATGCTCTGCCATACCTCTTTGTCTTCCTTTTTGTATGTTTTGTATGTCCACTTTCACATGGCACCTGACGGAACTATTGTATCTTAGATGGCTTCAGTATGACCACTCTTACTTGGTATAAAATTGTACTTTCTGCACACGCATATCAAACTCTATTCTGTTCAGTAGAGATAGAAAGGAAAAGACAGGCATAAAATATTTTTAGTTCTGCCAAAGAATGCTAACAAAGAGCTTTTTTCAAATATGTTTATGGCTTATTTTTTCTTCTCATTTTCCATCTGCCTTGAACTTATGCAGCCCAATTCCTTGCATGTTTTCAGCTCTCCTTCCCAGTGCTTTGTGGAAGGTTTAGCATGTGATTTAGCCCCAATGACTCTATTAAACCTACCTTCCCACTGTTCTATCTCATTAATTGCTTGATCATTTGGAATAAAAATAATCCACCATTAGCTTGCAACTTCAAAGGACCTAGTCTGGAGATCAAGCAGCTCTTCAACAGTTCTTCAAACAACTATTTATCTCTAAGAGGTTAACTTCAAAGTGTACTTCATGGGTGTTCTGATTTCAGCTGACAGCTAAACAGTAATTTATGACCAAAAGATAGGTAATGAAGTGCTTGCTTAACCATAGATGTTGTCCCTTTCTTTCCTTTAAAAATAAATTAAACGGTTTTCAAACTATGAAAGGGTTCCCTTTGACAACACTGAAAACAAATGACCTCATTTGTCAGGAAAGGGCAATAATTGTTCATCAGGCATAGAACTTTCAATGTCATCACCTCTTCCTACAGGGGCTGGTGTTTTCACACATGAGACTTAAAGCAATTCTTGCTTCAATAGTCTTTGTGTCATGAACAGAGAAAAAAACACCCCTACATTTGCCATGATGCACATTTGCATTACAAATGCAGCCCTCCTCTTTCCTCTTCGCAACTAAATATTCATGTTGATAGCATACATGGAGTACTTTCTTTGTGAGAATCAATCAATCACAAAATCACTGGGGGTTTAATCCTATCCAACCTTCTAGTGTTGATGCAGCCACAATGCATTCCTAAGGAAAGGGAACAAATGTTTCTTATGTTCCTTGCCTTGCAGTGGCCTCCAAGGCTACCCCATCACCACTACAGCATGCAGTGCATGTCTAATTGGCATAGCTATATTGTCACTGGAAAGTTGGATAAGATTTGGTCACCCATCCAATCAATACAGATGGAGAACAGTTCAGTTGAAAATAAGGTGAACCATAAACCCATCTAGAGAGGATCTCTGGGGATGGAGAAGCCCAATAAGAAGGAAGAATATGGAGAGGCCAGCACTGTGATCTTAAGAGTTCTTTCAGATGTAGTCATTTATCGCACTCAGCAGTTTAAGGGGAGATGGTAAGTGGAAGGCCCCTGAGGAGTTTGGTACTGTGGCCCAAGAAGTTTGCTAAGTTTCCTGACTTAGGCAAGAAAGAATGGCCCAGCTAAGCTGGCCTAAGTAGGGCATATCCTGGGCTTATTGTTAGGCCAAATCCCCAGGCTAGGAGGCCTCCAGGTTAGCCTAACTGCTGCAGCACAAGGGCAGCATGTTCACTGGGCTGATGTAGTTGTGCCATATCCTAAGGCTGAGAGGTAGGCATGATAATTATACTTGCCTAAAACTTAGAATTTTTTTCTTTTGCTTTCATTTTTACTCTGGCTTATGATGGGCCCCTATGAGTATACTCAGATTTATTTCTGTTCCTGAGGTGGCCTAACTCTGAGGATCTGTGAGGGGACATTTCTGCCCTGGAAACAGGTTCTGCATATGGTCTAACTGCACTATTCTATACCATGTCCCCAACACACCCCTGCTAGCTCTTCTAGGCTGGCCCAGATCCATCTGTCTTGGGCTAACCGAAGTAGACTTATGCTGGCCCAAGCCTTCTTTGGTGTAGCTAGGCTGGCATATCTTGGAATTAGACCATTCCAGTGAAGATATGCTAGCCTAACTGCCCTTCAGAATTGCAGCCATAATTCTCTTCAGAAATTTATTGCTTTGGCACTCCATCACAATACCCCACCTTTTGTAGCACCAGTGTTAGCTCCTACACATCACCACACATATATATCCTGATGGCATGAACTATCCTTGCCCAAGGAAGGAAGCAGTTTTAACCTCCTACTTGTTCTGCAGTAGCGAGTTCCTGTATGACTGTATATCCCTCCCTTGCCCTCCTACCACTTAGATGTGCTTACACATAATTTCATGCTTTACAAATAGGTTGGTGTTAGTATATTTCTATGTTATTTTGGATTTAAACCTTCATAACACGTGAAGGAAATAAAATGTCTGTAAGAAGTGCAACAGCATCAATATCAAATCTCTCTCCCCCCTTTGTCTCTTTATCTCTCTCTCTCAATCATTATCTAACTCATGGTTTTCTTGACATCAAGCATAAGAAATACTATAATTATGATTTGGATTGAAGCTACAATCCCCTTTAAATAGGTGTAAACAGTCTAATTATATATCACCAAAGTAACAGAAACACTGCCTTTTATAGGAACCATTTAAGAATCATAATATATTGCCTGTAAATAATACTTACTCAACATGCTTTCCGATTAAATACCTCTGCTGACATTTTCAAATATAGAACCCAAGTATTAGACACATTACTAAGTGCTGATTATTAGTAGATCTCCCACTGACATGCGATGATTCATTTGGCCTGGATTTGAACTGGTGACCTAGCTATTAAAAACTCCTCTCTCATTAGCATCCTTGGACCTGTTAGAATATTCCATTCTCAAGCTCTTTCAATTACATTGCTAGTAATTCTGCCACCAGGTTGGTGCCTTTCAGCAAATAGCATTTTGCAAGAAGCAAATCAAAGACGAGACTATTTTAAATATCAAGATATGCAGTCTTGGTAGAGTTTCTACTGAGAAGAGATCTTGGTATAAGTTAGTGGAGGGCACACTCATTTATTATATACTAGCCTGAGCTACAGTGGGGCCCTGGGCAAAGTTTGGAATATGGCCAGGGAACTCTTGGAAGAGGACCTTCTGGTGTCCTTGGCTTCTTCTCAGCCTCCCCTTTCTGGCAGACTATGGGTGCAATCTAGAATAACTACGGGGAGTCCTTGCTCCAGAGTAAGAACAAGTTACTCTGGATTGCAGTATGAATTTCCCATAGGTTTTCACTAGGTGGTGCAGTAACTACGGGTGCACATAATGTCTCTTACGTGCTCCCGTAGTTACTCTGGATTGTGCCCTATGGCACTTTTGTCTACTTGCGAGTAAAGCTGGGATATGCTAATTTTGGGGGCCTTTTGGGACTTTGTCGTTTTTTGGCCATATTAAATTTACAAATATTATATATAATTTATTACATAGAAAAATGAAGGACACCCAAGAAAAATGTAGGACATGACAAAATAAAAGCTAAAAACAATCGTGTATATATAAAATACAATATATATAATATATACATATATCTACAATATATATATTGCTTTTATGTGATTAATTTAAAAAAGCAGGCCTCCATCAGTCTTGAAAGACTATGGTATCATGCTCAGCGCTGCATACGCTGCATGCAAAGCACGTAAAGCCTGGATTGGATTGTTATGGAGGAAAGGCTGTTACCCAAGCAGCAAATCCCCCCTCTCCACGCCACTGAATTAGTCCAATGGAAAGGCAGAGCCAATACAATTGGATCCAGTGGGCGTTGCAGAGCTGGGCTAAGGACAGGAGCTCCCCGTCTTGTGGGGCCGACCCGGGTCTCGAACCCTGGCCTGCTGGTTAACAGGCACAGTGTCTTATCAACTTGTGCCATCCACAGCCCACAGCCCATTAATTTAAACACTATATTATTGATGAGTAATTTTAACACTATTACATAGAATTTATGACCTAGAATGTCTTAATTACAAGAAGGCTACAAGCTACAAGGAAAAGAAGGACATTGAAGTTTTTGTGTGTTTTGTTTTTTTCCAGGACACAAGGCTGAAATGTCCTGGAAAAGGCACGGCCCTTGGGACAGGGGACCACTCTTTCAGCTGGCTCAGCTGGCCTTTCCCCCCCTCCAAAAAATACCTGTACCTGGGCATGCTAAGCATCCCCAGGGGTCATTTCCCGTGATCCTACGCCCAGGACACGAGGACCAGCCAGCTGTACCAGCTGCAAGGCAGGAGGTAACGCAGCCACACCCAACCTCATCACAATATAGGGCTTACTGCAATGCAGATCAGGATGACCGGGGGCTCGAACCGTCGCAGTAGCGTACACCATCCCTATAGCTACTGACAGCGGTCTTACCCACTCGGCCCAGCTGAGCTGGCACATGCTACCCCTGAAACAGTCCTGTTAAGGCGGACTGTCTTTGACGTCACAATAGGGGGCAAGGGCCTAGGAGAGGCCTCCGTCAGTCTTGAAAGACTATGGTATCATGCTCGGCGCTGCATAGGCTGCATGCGAAGCACAAAAGCCTGGGTTAGATTGGTACCCAAGCAGCAAATCCCCCCTCTCCACCCCACTGAATTAGTCCAAGAGAAAGGCAGAGTCGATATGATTGGATCCAGATGGCGTCGCAGAGTTGGGCTAAGGACAGGAGCTCACCCTGTCTTGTGGGGCCGATCTGGGTCTCAAACCCTGGCCTGCTGGTTTACAGGCACAGTGACTTAACCACCTGCACCACCCACAGCCCATCACCTGGGAGAGGCAGAGATCAGCAATATGTCCATGCTTCTAAGACCGGCTGATTATGATGTCACAGAAGGGCCTCTCGCAGTCCAACTCAGAAAGATTCCTCAGAGCCATCCCGGCCGGGGAGCCCTTGATTGCCTCCACCATTTTGATTCTCTAGGTAGCTTACAGATGAAATCTGTGACAATAAAACAGCAGTATAAAACAAATTAAATGATAGAATGTGTCAAACAGAAACAGCAACTAAGCAGCTGCAAACTGGGTTAGTGTAGCTGCTGATTTTATTGCTCTGTTGTTTAAAGTATATTGCTCAAGGTAGCTTACATAGGCAGGCTTCCTCAACCCAATAAGGGTCTTTACAGTGTTGATGTACTATACAGAATCCTTAAAACTCCAGCTGCAATCCTCCAGTGGTGTAGCCAACTTTCTCTTTGCTGCAGGAACACTCTGAACTTTCCATAGGAAAGCCACACAAACCATGCCAGCATTTTCCAGCTGCTATTCTTCTGGTCACTGGTATTCCAAATATTTCAAACTGATCTTCCATAGTGGTGAGCTAGGGTTGCCATAATTCTCTTCCATAAAATTGGGGTATAATTCACTTCCACAAAGGGCACAATCTAGAAGTGCACTTGGGTTAAGGCATCTTAGGCTGCCCCAAGACAGGTGGAGCCGAGCTGCCCTAACTGGGCCAGCCTAGGCAGTTCAGGAGATGCATGTTGAGGACATGTTTAGCATTGCCTAGGGCAGAGCAGTTAAAATATCCAGAACCTGTTCATAGGGCAGAAATACCCTCTTCCTGCTTCTTAGAGTTATACCACCTCAGGAGCAGGTACAACAATGAGTAGACCCATAAGGGTCCATGATAAGGCAGAGTAAGAATGGCAGTGTTGACCAAAAATCTGAGTTCTTGGCCAGCTTAGCTGCAACCTCTGCCTCTCACCCTCATGATATGGCACAACTATGGCAGCCACTAATCTGTGGATACAGCAGGCCACTCCAAGAAGCCCCTTGTATTCACTGTAGACTGTTCTGGCATCTCATCAGGGAATCCTTCTAAGGCAGGCACTATAGCTGTTCCTTGTTCAGTGTGATCTGAGGGGGCCTCCTCAGGAGCAAGCCATCCCCAGTTGTCACTGACTTGGTGCCTACTGAGCATGCTCTGGAGCAGTTAGGGCAGCCCAGGCACAAAGTACAATGTGCTGGGAAATAAGGACAGACTGACGATCCTGGGTGCATGTCTTGCAGATGTGCTTCTTCCTGCAAACATTATATGCATCACCACTGAAAATAGCTTTGTTTTGTATCATATGAACTGATCTTAGCTCTACCAAAATAACAGCCCAAGCCTAACTCATGTTTATGACCAAGGAACAGAGATTCCACAGTCGCGAATGCCATATGGCAGTGGATATAGCATGCTGCTGGCAGCCATTTTGGAGCCACCTCAGCAAGCAAAAGCAATGCTGGCAGCCACAGCTGAGTCCCTGTAGAGAGCAGAGGTCAGCCAGTAAGAGGAACAGGGTAGACAATGGAAGAACAGGGATAGATTTGGATAGGGAAGGATGATAGGAAAGGAATCAGAAGTGAGAGTAAATTGCAGTCCCAGTGAATTGCAACTGCAAGTCACCATTGGGTGACTTGTTCTATCCTGGGTGATATGTTGCACTATTCCCAGTGACTTGCACTATCCCCACCCTTTCTCCCTTTTGTCTTCTTTACTTTCTTGGACTCATGCCTGCGAAATTGTTGGATTAGATTCAAGGAGACTATTGAGGGACAAAAATTCGCTTTCTTTGAGGAAGTCTCCCTCAAAGTCATCCCTCACCTTAGGATGCAACATGCACTCCACTGGTGCACTTTAAACATGCTGGATGAGTTAGGGCACAATCCAGAGTAACTGCGGGGAGTCTTTGCTCCAATGTAAGAACAATTTACTCTGAATTGCAATTTCTTAGAATCATAGATCATAGAGTTGGAAGGGACCTAGTAGGTCATCTAGTCCAACCCCCTGCCTGCAGCAGGAAATGAATTTCCCATAGGTTTTCATAAGGTGGTACCATAACTACTTTGACATAAATGTCTCTTACATGCTCCTGTAGTTACTCTGGATTGTAGGGTTAGTTGGGATTGGGCTCTTAGCAAAGTGTCATGGTAATTCTACATGAATTTCATTTATTCATCAACACTGACTTCTCCACATATTGGTCACAAATTATAATGTACACTTGCATAAATCTCTTTGATGTTGGTAGGACATACGCATATATGTCTCCCAAAAATCCCATAAATCATAATGGATTTTTTCCCCTCTGAGCCTCAAAAATAGTGGATAAAAGTAACAGAGAAAACTTTTTCCTCCTCTAATATCTTGACAGTTGTTCCAGAGAATTTCTGCATCTGTCATCCAAATATAATTGCATTTAGCCTGCAATAATTCACTTTTGTATTATTTTCTCCCTCATCATCTGGAAATTGTCCATCCAGCTTGATTTTGGCATTAATTATTTTTTGTATGGTGTGAATATTACAGTATTGCTAACGGTGGCATAGAATCCCCAGTATGTGCACAATACAGCTGGGAGATATATCAAGGGATGTTTGTTCCTAGTGAATTAGATCCACTGTTATGGTTTCTAAATATATGGTAGCATCAAAAATAGCTGACCTTTTGAAAATCACTAGTGCATTTTTATCTGTCCATGCCAGGTGGCCATTTCAATACCAGTAGCCGAATATATCACAGCAGCAAAACCTTTTATAAGATTTATATATTTTGAAAAAAGAAAACTTCTCTTTGTAGCTGTTGATTTTTAAGGGATTGCTCTCCAACCATAGAAAAGAAATTAAAACCATATAGACTCAATCACAACAAAGTCCAAAGATCTGAACCTGTTATTATGGGCCATGAAATTTAACTTCAGATGCAATATTAGAGGCTTTATACGTCCTGCATATGTATAGTATGTCTTCTTTTTCCAGGACATGTCTTTTTTGTAGCATTGTCTCCTAGAAATAAACTTCATTGTGCTCCTTTTCCTCATGAGCAGGCAGTATCTAGCCTTCTTGTAATTTATATAGTATACACACATATACAGTGGTGCTTCACATAAAGAGCTTAATTCGTTCCGGAGGTATGCTCTATAAGTGAAACGCTCTTTAAGTGAAGCAGATTTTTCCATACGAAATAATGGAAACTCAGACAATTGGTTCCACAACCCCAAAATATTCATATAAAATTATTAACTGGATGTAAAAATGATGAGAAAACACTGGAATTGAATTCAAAACATGCATTCAATGTGCATGATCCTATGAAGTCTATTTAGGCTGCATTCCTAAAAACACTTTCCTGGGAGTAAGCCAGTGGTGGGCACAAGCAGGATCGCACCTACTCTATAGAACCGGTTCTTAACAAGAGATAGGACATATAAAGTTTAAAAATAGCCATTTAAAAGTGGCTGCCAGATGGGCAGAGAACCAGTTCTTAAATTTTTTGAAGCCCATCACTGGAGTAAGCCCCATTTAACACAATGGGGCTTACTTCTGGGAAGACATGGTTAAGAGGCTGCAATCAAAGACACTTTCCTGGGAGGCTTACCTGGGCTGCTGCTGGAGGTCAGTGGGGGCACTTGGGGGCAGTTAGAGGCAGCAGCACTGGCCGGCAGCCCTTTTAAAGAGCCTCCATGTGGAGCATCAGGGCTGCATAGCACGCATGCTCGTAGCACGCTTGCTTGTTAAGTGAAGTGGAACTTGTTATGTGAAGCAAGATTTCTTGAAATTTTTGCTTTTTATGTGAAACGCTTGCTAAGCGAAGCACTTGTTAAGCAAGGTACCACTGTATACTAGCACACTGCGGGAGTAAAATACCACCCCCCCCATATTCCATTCCCCATTGCCTGACACTCCCCACTGCGCATCATCTCCATTGTGTATCACTCCCCCACTGTGCATCACCCCCACTGTGCATCACTCCCATGCACAACACCCCCATGCGCATCAACCTCCCACACGCAACATCATGCACATCATTCCACCATGTGAAACATTCCACCATGTGAAACATCCCCCAACCTCCCATGCTCATCACCCTCCCATGCACAACAATCCCCATTGAACAATAACCCTCATTGTACATCACCTCTACATTGCTCATCATCCTCCCATGCACAACACCCTCCCATGCTCATCAACCCCCATGCTCATCAACTCTCTATGCACAACATTGTAGTCCCAATCTTTAAGAAGGGGAAAAAAGAAGACCCGGGAAATTATAGACCAGTCAGTTTGACTTCAATCCCGGGCAAGATATTAGAGCAAATCATAAAACACACAATTTGTGCACATCTAGACAAGTACTCGGTGATCAAAACAACCCAGCATGGATTTACCAAGAATAAATCTTGCCAGACAAATCTGATCTCCTTTTTTGATCGGGTTACGAGCTTACTGGACAGTGGCAATGCTGTGGATGTCATTTATCTTGACTTCAGCAAAGCATTTGACAAGGTCCCACATGACATTTTAATTAGGAAGTTGGAAAAATATGGGCTAGACAGGGCAATTGTTAGGTGGATCTGCAACTGGCTCGATGGACGCACTCAAAGGGTTTTAGTAAATGGCTCTGTGTCAACCTGGAGGTTGGTTTCAAGTGGGGTACCCCAAGGCTCTGTCTTGGGCCCAGTTCTCTTTAACATTTTCATTAATGACTTAGAGGAAGGGATACAGGGAAGCCTGATCAAATTTGCGGATGACACCAAGCTGGGAGGAGTAGCAAACACAACAGAAGACAGGAGAAACCTCCAGGAGGATCTGGATAAACTGGAATACTGGGCTGTAACAAATAGAATGAATTTCAACAGGGATAAGTTCTGCACTTAGGAAATAAAAGCCAAAAATACAGGTATAAAATGGGGGATACTTGGCTTGGCAGCACAACATGTGAGCGGGATCTTGGAGTCACCGTGGATCACAAGCTGAACATGAGTCAGCAGTGTGATGTGTCTGCAAAGAAAGCAAATGCCATTTTAGGCTGCATTAAGAGGACTGTAGCTTCCAAGTCACGAGACGTTCTAGTTCCTCTTTATTCAGCATTGGTCAGACCTCACCTTGAGTACTGTGTTCAGTTCTGGGCACCTCACTTTAAGAAAGATGCAGCCAAACTGGAGCAAGTCCAGAGGAGAGCGACAAGAATGATCAGTGGGATGGAAGGGAAACCCTACGAGGAAAGGTTGGGGGAACTTGGGATGTTCAGCCTGGACATGATTGCCCTCTTCAGACATGATTGCCCTCTTCAGATACCTGAAGGGCTGTCATAGGAAGGAAGGGGCTCATTTGTTCATAGCTGCTTCTGAAAGCAGAACTAGAACCAATGGGAACAAACTGCAATAGAGGAGATACCGGTTGAATATCTGGAAAAATTCCTGACGGTGAGGGCAGTTTGGCAGTGGAACAGATTGCCAAGGGAGGTGGTGGACTCTCCCTCACTGGGGATCTTCAAGCAGAGGCTCGACGAGCACCTGTTGGGGATGCTCTAGGGGGATTTCCTGCTTTAGGCAGGGGGTTGGACTAGATGACCTACTAGTTCCCTTCCAACTCTATGATTCTATGATTCTGTGAAAATACATCCTGCATATCGAATATTTACATTATGATTCATAACAGTAGCAAAATTACAGTTGTAAAGTATCAATGAAAATAATTTTATGGTTGGGGGTCCCCACAACATGAGGAACTAATAAAGGGGTCATGGCATTAGGAAGATTGAGAACTACTGCCCTATATTGTGATGAGGTTGGGTGTGGCTGCGTTACCTCCTGCCTTGCAGCTGGTACAGCTGGCTGGTCCTCGTGTCCTGGGCGTAGGATCACGGGAAATGACCCCTGGGGATGCTTAGCATGCCCAGGTACAGGTATTTTTTGGAGGGGGGGAAAGGCCAGCTGAGCCAGCTGAAAGAGTGGTCCCCTGTCCCAAGGGCCGTGCCTTTTCCAGGACATTTCAGCCTTGTGTCCTGGAAAAAAACAAAACACACAAAAACTTCAGTGTCCTTCTTTTCCTTGTAGCTTGTAGCCTTCTTGTAATTAAGAAATTCTAGGTCATAAATTCTATGTAATAGTGTTAAAATTACTCATAAATAATAATATAATTTATATATTTTTTCCTTGTGCGTTCTACATTTTCTGGGGGTGGAGAGCTTATCCTCTTTTTTTTTTGTAAGAAATATATATTTATCAAAATACATAGTAAAAACTACTATCCAGGAAGAAACCCAGAATATCCAGGAATACATCAGTGAGATGGCACCCAAAGATGAGCTGATGAGAGAATGTCTCCAGCAACCACAGCAACAGCAAATACTGAGGAAGTGAGGAAGATCAAACTGAGGAAGTATCCTGGCAAGATAAGACCCTGCACGGGATGTACCATCGCCAGATAACTGAAATCGCTGACACTGAGAAATCCTATCAGTGGCTGGAAAGAGCTGGCTTCAAAGATAGCACTGAAGCCCTCATCATGGCAGCACAAGAACAGGCACTAAGTACCAGATCCATAGAAGCGGGGATTTACCATGCAAGAGACACACACACAAGGCTAAGTATATATTCCCCTGGTATATAGACACACACACACACCCACACACACACCCACACACACACACACAAGGCTAAGTATATATTCCCCTGGTAAGCCCTTGAGCAAAGAGCAAGCAGGAGGACATGCCTTTTTAATTCACAAGAAATAAGGCTTCCAAAAACATATTAACTCAGCAGGTTGTGACAGTTTGTGACTCTGGTCTTTTTTCCCTCTACATCCCTAATCAAGGGCTCCCCGGCCGGGATGGCTCTGAGGAATCTTTCTGAGCTGGACTGCGAGAGGCCCTTCTGTGACATCATAATCAGCCGGTCTTAGAAGCATGGACATATTGCTGATCTCTGCCTCTCCCAGGTGATGGGCTGTGGGTGGCGCAGGTGGTTAAGTCACTGTGCCTGTAAACCAGCAGGCCTGGGTTTGAGACCCGGATCGGCCCCACAAGACAGGGTGAGCTCCTGTCCTTAGCCCAACTCTGCGACGCCATCTGGATCCAATCATATCGGCTCTGCCTTTCTCTTGGACTAATTCAGTGGGGTGGAGAGGGGGGATTTGCTGCTTGGGTACCAATCTAACCCAGGCTTTTGTGCTTCGCATGCAGCGTATGCAGCGCCGAGCATGATACCATAGTCTTTCAAGACTGACGGAGGCCTCTCCTAGGCCCTTGCCCCCTATTGTGACGTCAAAGACAGACCGGCTTAACAGGACTGTTTCAGGGGTAGCATGTGCCAGCTCAGCTGGGCCGAGTGGGTAAGACCGCTGTCAGTAGCTATAGGGATGGTGTACGCTACTGCGACGGTTCGAGCCCCCGGTCATCCTGATCTGCATTGCAGTAAGCCCTATATTGTGATGAGGCTGGGTGTGGCTGCGTTACCTCCTGCCTTGCAGCTGGTACAGCTGGCTGGTCCTCGTGTCCTGGGCGTAGGATCACGGGAAATGACCCCTGGGGATGCTTAGCATGCCCAGGTACAGGTATTTTTTGGAGGGGGGGAAAGGCCAGCTGAGCCAGCTGAAAGAGTGGTCCCCTGTCCCAAGGGCCGTGCCTTTTCCAGGACATTTCAGCCTTGTGTCCTGGAAAAAAACAAAACACACAAAAACTTCAATGTCCTTCTTTTCCTTGTAGCTTGTAGCCTTCTTGTAATTGAGACATTCTAGGTCATAAATTCTATGTAATAGTGTTAAAATTACTCATCAATAATATAGTGTTTAAATTAATGGGCTGTGGGCTGTGGATGGCACAAGTTGATAAGACACTGTGCCTGTTAACCAGCAGGCCAGGGTTCGAGACCTGGGTCGGCCCCACAAGACAGGGGGAGCTCCTGTCCTTAGCCCAGCTCTGCGACGCCCACTGGATCCAATCGTATTGGCTCTGCCTTTCCATTGGACTAATTCAGTGGCGTGGAGAGGGGGGATTTGCTGCTTGGGTAACAGCCTCTCCTCCATAACAATCCAACCCAGGCTTTACGTGCTTTGCATGCAGCGTATGCAGCGCTGAGCATGATACCACAGTCTTTCAAGACTGATGGAGGCCTGCTTTTTTAAATTAAT
This sequence comes from Cryptoblepharus egeriae, assembly GCA_030015325.1. Lineage (NCBI taxonomy): Eukaryota > Metazoa > Chordata > Lepidosauria > Squamata > Scincidae > Cryptoblepharus > Cryptoblepharus egeriae. The sequence continues at coordinate 83,453,658 of JAREYC010000002.1, read as the reverse complement.
CACATAAAAGCAATATATATATTGTATATATATGTATATATATGTATATATTGTATATATTGTATTTTATATATACACGATTGTTTTTAGCTTTTATTTTGTCATGTCCTACATTTTTCTTGGGTGTCCTACATTTTTCTATGTAATAAATTATATATAATATTTGTAAATTTAATATGGCCAAAAAACCACAAAGTCCCAAAAGGTCCCCAAAATTAGCATATCCCAGCTTTATTCGCAAGTAGACAAAAGTGCCATAGTCTGCCAGAAAGGGGAGGCTGAGAGGAAGCCAAGGACACCAGCAGGGTCCTGATCCAAGAGTTCCCTGGCCATATTCTAAACTTTGCCCAGGGCCCCACTGTAGCTCAAGCTGGTCCCCTTGTGAGTTCTCAAGAACTCAAGTGAGTTCCCTTGCCATGGAAGCCTGTTCCAAACATCCTCAGAAGTGCTCTTTACTCAAGACAGTTCTCCTTACGCAAGTCAAAATTTCTGAGAAAATTTTGCTCTTTACCTAAAATGCTCTTTACCCAAGTCACTCTTTACTCAGCATACCACTGTATATATATATATTTCTCATGTTCTACATTTTTCTTGGGTCTCCTACATTTTGGGAGGGGTGTCATGTTCTCATGTCCCCTTTTTTTTGATATATGGTTATGATATATGGTTATGATATATTTGTTTTGATATATCTACCTATAGCCTACTTGGAATTAATAAATTATGGCTAGAATCCTAAAGACACTTTCCTGGGAGAAAGATCTATTAAACATGAAGGGCTTACTTTTGAGTAGACATGGTTAGGATTGTGCTCTATATGTATTACATTACATTGATGCCTCACATAAAGAGCTTAATTCGTTCTGGAGGCATGCTCTTTAAGTGAAACACTCTTTAAGTGTTGGTTGGTTGGTTCCACAACCCAAAAAATATTCATATAAAAATATTAACTGGATGTAAAAATGATGACAAAACACTGGGATTGAATTCAAAACATGCATTCAATGTGCATGATCCTATGAAGTCTACTAAGGCTGCAATCCTACAGACACTTTCCTGGAAGTAAGCCCCATTTAACACAATAGGGCTTACTTCTGAGTAGACATAATTAGGAGACTGCAAACAAAGACACTTTCCTGGGAGGCTTGCTTCTGGGTAGACATGATTTAGAGGCTGCAATCAAAGACGCTTTCTTGGGAGTAAGCCCCATTTAGCACAATGGGGTTTACTTCTGAGTAGACATAGTTAGGAGACTGCAGTCAAAGACACTTTAACTGGGCTACTGCTGGAGGTTCAAGGTGGTCCATAGGAGCAATGGGGGGGCAGTTAGGGGCAGCTGACTCTGGCACCTCCAGGCAACTGCCCCCAAGTTGGGGGCAGTTAGAGGCAGCAGTGCTGGCCAGCAGCCCTTTTAAACAGCCTCCGTGTGGAGCATCAGGGCTGCATAGTACGCATGCCCATAGCGCGCTTGCTAGTTAAGTGAAGCGGAACTTGTTATGTGAAGCAAGATTTCGTGGAAAATTTTTGCTTTTTATGTGAAATGCTTGTTAAGTGAGGCACTTGTTAAGTGAGGTACCATTGTATATGTAATAATTTTAAATGTAATATTCAGTAAAATATTGCTTAAGCACACGGAAGCAATATACACAAGACTTTTGGGCTTTTATTTTATTATGTTCTACACTTTTCTTAGGTGTCCTACATGGCAGGGGAACTTCTCCTTTGTCTGATTATGACGTATGATCACCCTGGTCTAGCAAAAATAAGAAAAACTTGCTGGGTTTAAAACTGATTTAATTCCAAATCATACTGTACTGGTTTAAATATAGGAACATAAATTGAACTGGGTGTTGGATAGAAGTGAAAATCTTACTGATTTCTTTTAGGGGAGTGGAGTTTGAGGTTATTTACTTGATTAACTTTAATGTATTTACAATTTTTTTTGTTTTAATTTGCTTGATGATGTCACTTCCAGCCATGACATCACTTTTAATGGATCCTGGACAGATTATCTCTCTACAAAGTGGATCCCAAGATAAAAGGTTTGAGAATCCCTGCAATAGGTTGTTAGAAATGTGGCAGCCTTGGGGGTCGGGGGGGGGGTGATACTGCTAATGACCAAAATGACTGAAAATAATGGTTTTTAGGAAGCAAAATCCTAGAGAAATTTTTGTTTGTTACGTGAAACATACTTTACGTGAGGCATCACTGTATGTTTCACGTAACAAACAAAAATTTATCTAGGATTTTGCTTCACGTAAAGAAAATGCTTCATGTAAAGAACACATTCGTTGGCAGTTGGGGCAGACGCGCTGGCCGGCAGCCGGTTTAAAAAGCGTTAGGGCTGCCTAGCGCACCTGCACATAGTGAAAGCAACACTTCCATGCTGTTCCTCCTGTGGCCGGATGTCCGCTGGGCAGAGGGAGAGAAGAGCAGTGGGGAAGAGGGAAGCAGCTCAGGGCCAGCCAGAAGGGAGCAGGGGAGAGCGAGGCTCAGGAAGGAGAGAAGGAGAAAGTGGGGAGACACTTTGAAGGTGTCTTGGATTGTAGCCTCTTAACCATGTCTACCCAGAAGTGAGCCCCATTGTGTTAAATGGGTCTTACTCCCAGGAAAGTGTCTTTAGAACTGCAGCCTAAGTAGACTTCATAAGATCATGTACATTGAATGCATGTTTTGAATTCAATCCCAGTGTTCTGTCATCATTTTTACATCCAGTTAATATTTTTATATGAATATTTTTTGGGTTGTGGAACCAATTGTCTGAGTTTCCATTATTTCCTATGGGAAAATCCCACTTCACGTAAAAAATGTTTCACGTAAAGAACATGCTTCCAGAACGAATTAAATTTGTTACGTGAGGCACCACTGTAATCACATCATGTTATATACTGTTGGATATGTACTTTGCAAAAGAATGCAGTGCAACAAACCACTTTGAAATATCTTATTCTATTATAATGTGTGGCTAAAAAACCAGTGGAGGCTGGGCAATGGATGTAACCATGTCCACCATCCAGGTGTTGCCCCACCCACTGCATGGGGGTGATGTGGAGGCCTCCTGCACCAGGTGACACAAACCCTAGTGACAACCATGGTTGCCTATATATGGGATGTGGCAAGGAGAGGGGGCAGAATGAGGGTAAAAGGTGTGGGAAGGATTGTCCTGTCCTACCTATGTCCTATTCCCATCCCTTTGTCTTCCTCCTATCTTTACACACCTGGGACTTAAACCTGGAAAAAAACAGGCTTTATATATGTGGAGACCCATGTTGGCTTACTCAAAGAGACCTTTCCAGTTTTTCTCCCCTACCCCCCACCATGGATACATCTTGTACAATGTTGGTGCATCTACTTCAGTGAGAAGGCTGGCTTCTATTCCAGCCCTGCAATGGTTTGTCACATATATTTTGAATATGTTTGATTTGTGATGGCCTCAATACTATAATTAGAAAAATGCAAACAAACAATAAAAAGATGTGCTAAAAATCAGAATATGGTGAAAATAATCAGCAATTATTTTTCTCCTCTTTTATAGCATGATAGGCCCTACAATCCAGAGTAACTGCGGGAGCACGTAAGAGACATTATGTGTACCCATAGTTACTGCACCACTTAGTGAAAACCTATGGGAAATTCATATTGCAATCCAGAGCAAATTGTTCTTACACTGGAGCAAGGACTCCCCATAGTTACTCTGGATTGCGCCCAAACTCTTTCTCTCTCTCTCTCTCTCTCTGTGTATGTATATATGTATGTATGTGTATATATATGTGAATGTTTTCAGCTTTTATTTTGTCATGTCCTATATTTTGCTTGGATTTCCTACATTATGGGGGGGGCTTGTCCTTTTTTTGGTTATGGCATATGGTCACCCTGCCAATACAAAGCCTCTGAATTATCTCATTGCAGCAATAATTGCATTGTTGACCTACCTTCTTTAAAAGATGGGATAGATTCAGCCACCACAGACTCCCTGCCCTGCTATGATCACATAGCTCAGCCCAACATTTAAGAGACTATTCTTTCAAATATTTGTTCACTATTATTTTTATTATCATTTTTCATTGCTCTCCTCTTGTTGTAGAAACAAAGTTTTCATGATGGAAAAATATCTCTTTGGTTTGACAAGAGACTTATGTTTCCTTTATAACACAAAACACAAACAACACTCCCCACAAGGCCATCCATCCTATTGCCCCCTGAGCTCCTAGTTGCCCTGTTTTGAAATTGCTCTCTTTTTGTGTCTTCACTCACAGGTATTTAAGGACAAAACAGTTAATAAAAAAATAAGATGATCGGAAGCAGTGGATATAAATACCATCTTTAAAAATTGCTGTATGCCTCAGGATATATAGACAGCATAAACACTTTCCAGGCACAAGGCAACAATAGTCTGTGAATCCACAAACAACACTAGAATGTGCAGAGACTTGGGCATTTTTTTATTCTGGTCTGTGATTATGGAATACATTCCCACAAGAGATAATATTCATTACAAAGACTTGCTTTAAGCACAGGGTACTCTTCCACAGTCAGACGCGATAAGGCAAACTTGCAACAGCATGCAAAACAAACAAACAGCCTGGTAAATCCACAAAGACAGACGGAGAGGCCAATGTATTATTACAGAATTAGTATGTTGCCTCTCTTTGTTCAAGCCCCAAAGAGAACAAGCTGATCTTGGGAAAAAGCCAGCACTGCACGTCTTAAAACACTCTTGGAGTTAACTCAACCTATAAAATTCCAGCTTGCACCCCCGCCCCCCCAATGAAATCTGCCTTAGACCCATGCAGGCAAAAATATGTCGCTTGCTGATTGCCTCCCCACTCTATAATCAAGTGCTTCATGGTTGCGAGAACACTTCTTCTCTGTGTTGTAATTGCCCTTTGTTTCAGTCAAGAGACTGGTAATTACAGCAATGGGCTGTGTTTCTCGTCTGAGCAGCATTTGATTGCAACCAGCCATTTATTGTGGGGGAAAAATCTAAAGCTTTGCTGCAGTGTTTGTAGATAAACCTTCTGCTTGACAGACATTAAGCCTCATCATCCACCCATGGAGTCAAAACAACACTTTCTCATTGTCTGTGGAAGACAATTCCCGAGGTGCTTTCGACTGCATCGCCATTCAAAGACTTTTGAACAGTTGGATGTGAGGACCCTCATGGCATGCCCAGGCCCATGCAATGAAATACGTATTATTCCAGTCATCAGATAATTTGTGTTGTTTATGGTAGGTCAATTAACCAGGCAGTGAAATAGGAACCAGCATAATGATAATAGAAGAACTTAACAAGAACTCAAGCAACTTTTGCTAGCTTGGTGCAATATTTGCTCTACTGTCCTTGAGGTCCCTGCTAGTTAGCAACATGTTTGGGCAACAACATCATTCACTCATGGATTGTGAGAGTCAGGCACTCACACAGGAGCATACTGATCACTGGACAGAGATGTATATGGAAATGCCCTTAGGTCTTTTTTGTTTTCTGATGGGGCTTGAATCAGTAGTAGAGTACAGTGGTGCCCCACGTAACAAATGCCTCACATAAAGTATGTTTCACGTACCAAAAAAATTTCTCTAGGATTCTGCTTCACGTAACAAACTGTGCTTCATGTAACAAACAAACTTGTTGGCAATTGGGGCAGATGTGCTGGCTGGCAGCCCTTTTAAAAAGCATCAGGCACCTGCCCAGAGTGAAAACAACACTTCTGCCCTGTTCCTTCTGTGGCAGGGTGTCCACTGGGCAAAGGGAAAGAACAGCAGTGGAGAAGAGGGAAGCAGCTGAGGGCTAGCCAGAAGGGAGCAGGGGAGAGAAAGGCTCAGGATGAAGAGAAGGAGAAAGTGGGGAGACACTTGGAAAGTGTCTTGGATTGCAACCTCCTAACCATGTCTAACCAGAAGTAAGCCCCATTGTGTTAAAAGGGGCTTACTCCCAGGAAAGTGGAACTTACTCCTTGGGGCTTACTCCCAGGGACCCCCTTCTGAGAAGGACAATCTGTCCAAGACCCCTTCCCCAGAAGTGATACCATAGTTGGAGGTGACATCACTTCCTTAGCTCCTCCAAGATTACTCAGAAGTAAGTCCCATTCTGTTACTCCCAGTAACACTTACTCCCAGGAAAGCAGAGTAAGTGCCTAACAGACATGTTGTGCTGTGAAATCTTATTCATCTTGTTCGAAGATTACAGTTTTACAGACAATTCATGACCTGTTCAGCCAGAAGCAGCTCACCTACAAGCCATGTGCTGTAGTCTACCAAGTGTTTGATCAGTGCCCTGTTTTTATAGTCTTGTGCAAGCAGAGAGACCAGGAGGCTGGACTCACCACCATACATGTTCAAATATATGGTCAATAATGGTCACTTGCCAACCCAGTAATCCAAAAAGTCTCCCTGTCTCGAAAGCCTCTGTTTTTAGCCTGGAATTCAATTTCATTTGGAGATGAAAATTAACTGCATAGAATAAATTAGGACAGGTTGGGTCACATGTGCCATTTATTGACTTGACCAAATTAGTAGTCAAAAATGAATGTGCCTGAATGCATTGGTGCCCAGACATGATGAGGTTGAGCAAATATAATTATGTTTATGGGTCGATAGAAAGATGCTACATAGACAGTGGTTCATTTATAAGAAAGATTTTTTTCTCTCTGCAGCCCAGAGCAGCGCAACCAGTTTCAGAAAAGTGCTCACTTTCCGACTTTGACTTGGGGATAAAGGAATAACCTGCCTGCCACTCTCTTTGAGCCTTTTTGCCACTGCTCTTCTCATGCAAGTGCACTGCTGCCATGATCGCCTATTGACTCTGCATTGAAACAACCGCAGTGTCAGACCTCATGCTTTGAGCAGCACAGCAGGTGCTTTCGGGCTTGATATACAGAGGCTGTGCAATGAGAGCGGCCTTTTCATGCAGAATCCCCACAGGAGGAAATGCAGGCCTGGTGAATACTCAGCAGATAGAAGTCGTTCAGGATGAATATCCTTTCTTTTTCGGATGCAAGGGGAAATTTTTTTATATGCCTTGTAATTCATCTAAGAAGCACATCTGCAAATGAAAGATGCATGGGAGGCAAGTAAATGGCATCTCTATTTTTTAACTTTTTGGAAACTGCTATTGAATTTATTCTCTTCATTATGTCAAAGTACAGTTGCTTACAACAATATAGCCAGCCATATGAGAAAGAGAATAATAACCCTAGAAACAACTCTTGCTAAAGTCAATCTAGGGCACTCACATCACTACCCTTAATTAGGTTCATTTTCATTCATTCTGAGAACAAAGACCAAAGCTAACCAATGAGAGCCAATAGGTGGAGTTTTTCCTTTTTACTCTCTGCAGCCATTACTTTTCCCCCAAGTTACTTTTACTTACATTACTTTTCCTCACACATTTCCGAGATCTGAGCAGTGTATCACTTTGTTGGAATGGGAGTTACTTCTCCATTTTTCATGCAAGACAAACACTAAGAGATTTCACTGATGTTGGAACAGATGGGACTAACCAGAGTCCTGGGACCAGGTTTGGAGCTTCATATCGGTATCTCTGTGTCACCCAAGTCCAAACTGGCACATGCAGTCTCAGCTGGCAAAAAATCCTTATGCTGTGATGATGGCAAGTAAGTCTGTGGCTCGTCTAACTTACTTTTCATAATAACCTATCAATATAGTCTAAAAAGCAACGGAGACAAATTTGGACCTATTTCATGGCACCCAAGTGGGATTCTTTTCATTCTGTTCTAAATATCACACTGTATTGAAAATTAGAGAACATTGTCTAGATCCAATAGTTTTAGGGCCATATTGGCAATATAACTATAGACAGAAGCTGGAAAAAAGAATCACTTTGAGAAGACAATTTTCAACAATCAGTTGGTCCTTTCTTGCAGAAAGATAAACTGTGAGAGTGTTTAATAGAAACAAAGGAGAATAAAATCAGCATATGAATACTGCTGTTCTCTTGTATGCATGAGGACATTCAGCAAGCTCTCTAATTCAAGATGCTTAGTAGAAAAACTCAAGTATGATAGATGAATTCCATACCCTTTCACTGTTAATAGATCCCTGCTAAAATTCAAGCAAGGCAAATTGTATAACTTCGTTATGGTAGGAGTACACAATCTTCAAATAGCTGGAAGTTATAATCTGAAAGCCACACTTGAACTGTCAAAACTTTCCCAGTTATGTTTCATGAAGTACTGTATATTTTTGCTCTTCTCTGATAATTTTTCTTTAGGTTATTAACATTATTAATAACAGGGCAGAACTAATAATGGCAGTATTATTTGTAACAACTAGTATTATTACTAACATGGCATATTAGTAACATAGCAGTAGTAATTGTGACAATGACATGGAGATTCTGGAGCAGTAGCTTCTGCTTATGTATAAGGCAGGTGTTTCTTTTAAAACCCTTCAATGTTGAACTAAACCTGCCTCAATTCCCTGTTCTATGCAATGGTTAAAGATATAGGCACTCTGTCCTCCAATCTATATAGGGTTACCAGCAGTGATGGGCTCCAAAGAAATTAAGAACCGGTTCTCTGCCCATCTGGCAGCCACTTTTAAATGGCTATTTTTAAACTTTTTATGTCCTATCTCTTGTTAACAACCGGTTCTATAAAGTAGGTGCGAACCTGCTGGAGCCCACCACTGGTTACCAGATACAAAAGCGGACAGTGTCTATACCTTTCCTATACAGTATATGAGGGAACTTTAGCATGTGCAGCTTTTTAAACCCTTCCATGTTAAGCTGTACCTGCTGGAATTCCCTCTTTTATACTATAGTTAAAACTTCCCCTTTGTAACACTCAGTCCCAGTAAGTACTTAGTCCCCCTTTGTATTGGGTAATCCTACTTATGTACCCTATCAAACTCTTGATTCAAATATTAAGATGATTTATGACCCAATGGGCCTTGCTGCCAGTGGAATGCATGTTCTGCTGGTGGTAGATGCTGAAAAAAACAGTTGAAAAGCATTTCCTGGCAACATGCTGAGAGTGTGTGGCCAGAGCTCCAGCAGGAAGGCCATGGCCTTCCCGCGTGTGTATGCCAGCCTCTCTCCCATCATGTAAGTTAAGTGGATGGGGAGATGGGGAGAGTGGTACATCGTGAAAAGAGGACAAGCTGGGTACATGGGGAACATGGGAGGAACAGTTTGGCTGAGGGAGGAGAGATGGATCTGGCAGCAGAGGCGCAGAGCTAGATCCTATTCCCACCACCCGCAGCATCTCTGTCTCATTCTCTCCTTAGATTTGCACCAGTGAAATAGCTGGTTCAGGCCAAGGAAACCCTTCCTACAAGGAGACTTCCATGACTTTCCTGCACCATAGGATGCAGCACACATACGATGCAGTTTGGATTGGGCTGTTAGTGCAGAATGTGGCTGTGCAAGTCCTGACCATTGCCAGGGGGCTCAGCCATGTAACTTCACTGCTAGTAATCTTCAGGGATCAGTAATCCATTTCCAAATTAATTTCAGGGTGTTGGCTATTACCTTTAAAGCTGTAAGTGGCTTAGAATCAGGGTCCCTGAAGAACCACCTCCCGCTTTGTTAAACAGGCCTCTCTTAGATGTGTTGATGGACATCCAATAAGCCATGACTCAGAAAAGGACCATCTCCAAAGTGGCACCTTGTAAGTGGAATTCCAAATCATTGGAGATGAGCTTGACTTCCTCCCTGTCTATTTTATGAAGGCAGCTGAAAACCTACTTTTTTGTTTTAGGTAAGGGCAGCCCAATCCTATCTTGTCTTGGAAGAGGCAGGCCAGTGTACCTATTCTTGAAAAAGCAGGCCTGCATTGTATCCTGTGCAAGTTCAGGGCTGACTGCAAGCCATTCCAGGGCAAGGAGAAAGAATTCCCCTTAGGCTGAGTAATACCACAGTAGTCCCAATGGGGCCTCTTTGATTTGTGCCACCTAATGACTGCTCTAGACTGTGTCCTGCCTCCTTCTCATGACTCTCCCCCCATAGTCACACGTGCCCTCTCTCCCCCCCCCCACAATGCCTTCTTCCTATCCCCATGCCCCCCTTCAAGCTCCCATCCTATCCACTTATGTAAGTTCACTTATGTCAGTGAGAAAGTACTTTATGGCACTTTTGCAATGAAATTGGGCTAGCTCAAATGACTTGTGTTGCCCCAAAGATACCTTTGGATTGCACCTAATTCTCCCCCCCCCCCCCCCGGTGTCTTTTTTACCCCCTCTGTGTCTTGTCTGGCTTTGTTTCAAACTTCGGTATTGAAGATTTATCCATATTACTTTTTCATGGGGAACATGGGAGTGTTTCATGGGGAGCATGGGAACATAATTGTAGTGATGTTTGTAATTTTAAATTTTGATTTTAAAAGTTGTTGTGAGCTGCCTTATGTGTTTTCTACTTAGGAGAGGAAAAACTAGCTGAAAAGTTCTGCAGGAACCTAACTCCACTAATCCCATTGTATTCATGATTTGGTAGCTACAGTTTCTATATCTGCTAGTTTATCAGGAACCAGCAGATAAGGAGAATTTACTATCTAGGAGAGAATGACAAACTGACTGGTTGTTCAACTCCATTCCCCATCAAGCAAGGATACAACATGAACAGAAAATCTCCCTTCTCACATTTTTCAGTCTGTGGTCCTCTTCAACTACCATATGCCAGGGCTATCCAAAGCACCCCCTTGAGACATGTTGCTTACCACGAAGGCTTCAGGATAGCTTTCCTGTGAATCTTAGAACATGTTGATGCTAATTCAGCTAGATTCTCTGCATACACTTGTTTTATTTTGTTTGGGGTTTTTTGCCACATTTTATATGTGGATAATGTCATTTCAAATTTTTTTCCAAGAGTTGTGCAAGGACATATGCATTAGAGACAGACTTTTATACTCACATAGAAACTCAGTTCACATTTACTGCAGTTTTTTCCCCCAAGTAAGTGCTGTGGTTTTGTTCATATAATGGCATTATATTTTCCTATAGACTTGCCAATGGTCTCATACAAGCCAAGGACAGATGGTTTATCAGTTCAGAGGATGGTTGGTAGAAGATGAGAAAGGGTAGTTGTTGTTTTTAACCCCCCCTTTCCTACCATTCAAGGCAAATTTGTATATATGAAGAACTCCTCCTCTCCACATCCTGCAGTCAATTGTCCTAACAATTTTGAGAAGGCATATGTAGCCTAGATACAATTCGGGGGGAAAAGAGAGAGAAAAGACAGAAGCCTAACACTGTGTGGTGAAATTAAGGGCCTTTGGAATGAGCAGCATCTGGTTGTGTTGAGAAGAGATTGAATAAAACAAATTGAAGTTGACATGATTCTTAAATGATTTCAGCTTTTCCAGTGGTAGTTCACAGTCATTGCTTTTCCTCTCAGCCACTGAGAAGCTTCAAATTGAAGAACTAATACAGTGACTACTTTTCGAAACCTGAGGGCAATTTTGGCTTGCTCTGTTCCCTGGAAAGTCTCATTGGTCTTGATTTTAACTGCCTTTGGCCTTCAGCAACCAATTTACTCATGCAGAGCAGGTGTCCTGTGCTTCTGGTCTCCTCTGTCTTTCAACAATATAGTCTCAGCTTTTTTCTTCCCCCTTTGCCCCCCCCCCCCCACAAAGAAGGCAGTGTTGCAGATGTCAAAGCTCGCTTTCAGTGGCAAAAAACCATTTCGTTATTGGGTATGTGTCCCAAATGTTCTAATCAGAGGAGGAAAGTCAACAATGTCTTGATTTTCTATGCTGGAGTCCAATATGTCGCATGAAGATAATTGACAGACTCTGTTTAATGCACTACCTGCTTTTGCTGTGAAATCAGAGACTCTTAGGTTATACTTGTGGATTGATGGGAAGCGGGGAGGTCAAGAAGGGCTTTAAAAAAATAACCTCCTACACTTGTACCTGCAGCCAGTTCCCTGACAACATGCAGAAACTCAGAACAATTGTAGTTATCAGGCATCACCCTTGCAAACAGGCTTAAATGAGCAATACTTCATTAATATCTTTCATCCTGTAAGATATTTGGAGCTAATTCAATTCTGTATGCCCAGGCTCACACAGTATCTGATTGCTGGTAAAGTGAGCACAACAGAGTGTTTGAGGCAGAGAGGTTTCAATCCATTAGTACAGCAAAAAATTAAAAAAAAAAAGAACTGGTTCATTTGTATCAATTAAGAAATTATTCACAAGCAAACAATTTCAAGAAAGTCTTTTAAGATCTGGATAAAAAGACAGATTTTCTTTGTTTCAGGATTTTCTTTGTTTCAAAGGACAAGGCCTGCAGATCATATTAGAATTCCATCCTTCCTTTGGTTCATTCCTTCGTAACAGAAATGGACAACGCAGAGCCCAGTCCTGTCTTCAGTGATGGGCACAGCTTCCCCTAACAACCGGTTCTCTGGAAGTGGGCGGGGCCAGGCTGGGTCAGGGGTGGGGCCAAGGTCAGGGGCGGGGAGAATTTAAAGGGGAATTTTTTAATTTAAAAATTTTTTAAAAATTAAGCATGCAGCTTACTTCTGAGTAGATCTGCATAGGATGGGGCTCTGAAGCTGCAGTCCTTTCCACTCCACCCTGGGAGTAAGCCCCATTGACCAGCATGGGACTTACCTCTGAGTAGTCAGGTTGGGCTCTCAGGCTGCAGTTCCAGCCACTTTCCTGGGAAAGGGTTGCAGCATCCTCAGAGCCCAGTCCTGTGCAAGTCTACTCAGAAGTAAGCCCTATTATAGCCAATGGAGCTTACTCCCAGGAAAGTGTGGCTAGGGTTGCAGCATCCTCAGAGCCCAGACCTGTGCAGGTCTACTCAGACGTAATGGGGCTTACTCCAAGGAAAGTGTGGATAGGGTTTCAGCAGGTTTCCAGAGCCAGGCTCAGCCCCTGCAATAAAATGTCTATGGAACTCCCTGCCAAAGGAGATGGGAAGACAGGTTGCAGGCAGAGAAAGAGAACTCTTTCCCCTCAAACACACCAGAGCCTGCAATGGAGGGTCTATGGAACTCCCTGCCACAGGAGATGGGGAGACACCTGCAGGTGGAGAAAGAGAACTTTCCCCCCTCAAACACACCAGAGCCTGCAATGGAGGGTCTATGGAACTCCCTGCCACAGGAGATTGATCAGCCAGCCAGCCAGGTGTAGGTGTATTATCAGTACCTTGTGTAAGAGTGCATTCTGTCCCTGCACTGAAGGCAGTCATCGGCAGCAGAAGCAGCAGCAGCACAGCACTGGGCTGAGTAAACATGGTCTACTCAGAGGTAAGCCCTGTTATAACCAATGGGGCTTACTACAAGGAAAGTGTGGATAGGATTTCAGCATCCCAGAGCCCAGACCTGTGCAGGTCTACTCAGAAGTAAGCCCTATTATAGCCAATGGGGCTTACTACAAGGAAAGTGTGGATAGGATTTCAGCATCCCAGAGCCCAGACCTGTGCAGGTCTACTCAGAAGTAAGCCCTATTATAGCCAATATGCTTACCCCCAGGAAAGTGTGAATAGGTTTGCAGCAGCCACCATTTTTTTTCCCTGGCTTCTGGGGCTTACCAGCTGCAATTAGAGCAAACTTAAAAGTGGCCGACCAGCCTCTTTAACTCTTTAACTGCCTCCAGCTGCTGAAGGAGCATCTCTTTCCCCATCTAAGGAGCCCTTTGTAAAGCTCTCCATGCCTCATTTGCATTTGAGAAACCCATCATGCTTTGCAAACTGCACCAGGAAGTAACTTCTGAAAATATTGCTACTGAAAACTTGCTGGAAATAATGTTTATAATCAAAATAAGATGTTTAGCAAAGACAGGATTCCTGAATAGCTTCAGATAAAGGTTTGGGGCATGAAGAATTTTTTTCACTGTGACTTGAAAATATTACAGATAAAGAGACATATAATACTCCAGACCCCTCCCATCTTAGCTGTGAGTGTTTGATATGCTCTGGAATGACTGCAGTGCTTTGTCTGAACGAGGGTAATGGGAACAGACTGTTTGTATTTTAAAATTAAAAGATAACCTAGGGAGGGGGGAGAGAAAGCCCTGCTCAGAAGGGGAGGGAGTGGAGCTGAACCTCTGAGAAGATAGACCCAGAGGTCCTTTAAGAGAAATTCAAACACACTTGCATGCAATTCAAAGATAAGGGCCCCTAATTAACAACCACCTCTACAGAACCGGTCAGAACCGGCATCAGCCCACTTGTGCCTGTCTTCTCCTTATTCATCACAAGATGAAGGCATTAAGCCTTCTCTGCATCCTGACTGGAACGTCCTTGCTGCTCATCTGGTCAGAATGATGACCCCCTCCAGGTTTCTTCACACCACAAAAACAGTAAGCAATCACATCCGGACACAGCAGACTTGAGTCTGCACATGTGGAAGCAAGCGCTGAGTCCAGGGCCCTTGACTCAAGTGTCGTCCCCCCCTCAAGTCTTCCATACATTTGACATATGGGTTGCTAATGAACATATAAATTTTGTGACTCAAGTCACAAAGCAAAAGGACTGTACTATTGCAGTGGGTCCCTTACTATCAAGTAAGAAATTTTTTATCCATTAGGAGATCTGGAATGGGATGGTCCTTGTATGCAAGAGTTTGGACCAGAGCTGTATGTTCCTTCTTGCATCTCCTATGTAACAGCTTTTAAAATGCTTATTCAAAGGAGACCTTGAGTTTTGCATTCTCATATTTTACTTGGTCTGATTCTTTTGTTGCTGTTATTTAATCCACAGTAATATCCTAACTCCTATTTAGGCTTGCTCAAGTCTTGGTATAATTCTGTGCTTGCCTGGAGGTATCCCTATAGTGCTGTAAGGACTACAGCACCCCTCCTGGGAGGGTTAGGCCAGTGTACAGACTTATGACAGCCTCCCCACACCACTGCAGGAATGGGAAGATGGATGAGTTTTGCTGAACTAAAGTGGTTAGGATTGCGCTCCCAAAAGGTTTGGGCTTAAATGATTTGGCCTCTGCCAATTTGGTTTGTAGCTTGTAGAAAAAATTCATATGAAGATCTGATAAAATAAAATTATTCCATAATGTGGGAGGCAGAGGTGAGCAGTGATGAATACTTGTGTGTGTATAAATTTGGTGGAGTGCATTAGCTGACAATGCCACTTCTCTCACTGCTGACTTAATCTTACATAGAATGTATCGGGCATGAGTTTTGACAACAAACATAAATAAATCATTTTAGAAATTCCTGTATTATGTGATAAAAAACAATACCGGCTTGGATTCTTGGATCAATGGACTACAGTAAAACATTGGATTGAGAGCTTGGATTGAGAGCATTTTGCAAGACAAGCAAACATTTCTAATAAATTTAGTTTTGAAATACAAGAAATGTCTTGCAATACAAGTGAAAAATAGTCTCAGGGGATATGGCTAGTTTTGGCACTCTGCCAGCACCTGCTCAGCCTCTCCTGAGAACCAGTCTTTACTGGTCTACTCTGCAATAAGCCTATTACAGTCAGTGGGGCTCACTCCTATGTAAGGGGGGCAATGGAAAAGAGCCTGAGAGACCTAGCCTTGCATGTCTACACTAAAGTCAGCCCTATTAGTGGGGCTGTCTCCTGAACAAGGGAGCAGATTGCAGCCTGAAAGACTAATATGTAGTTTAATTTTTTATTTTGTATTTTGTATTTTCTTTATTATTTTGTATCATATTACACTATTGTATCATATTACACTATTGTAATCATTTTTATATTAATATTTTTGGGTTATGGAACAAATAGTCTGGGTATCCATTATTTCTTATGGGAAAATTTGCTTTGATGTACAAGTGTTTTGGATTACAAGCATGCTTCCGAAGCGAATTATGCTTGTAAACCAAGGCACTACTGTATAGGCAAGGATGCAAGGAAGTCTGACCAAGGAAGAAGTCTGCTGTTCTGGCCATTATACATGACCATAATACATAAAACATGATTTGATAGTTCTAAGTGGAGTCGTGCCAATGTTCACTTCTTCCAAGGCTATATTGAGGTGGAATACATTTTTTAGAAGGACAAGCTGAAGACATTCACAGTTCAGGTCATATTTACTGAAAATCATTTACAACTGGGAAACTATGGGACCAATTAGCTATTAATTTTTTCATTTTCTTTGTAAATCTCTTTGTTAACTTTTGGTTGAAAAGCAGTTTATAAATACTGTAGATAGATACTGTAGATAGAAACATTTATGTTTTGTAACTGAAGGGTAGGAATAATATACTTTGATAAAGGAGCAAAGTTAGCTCAATATCGAAACAATAGTTCAAAGGAAATTCTTTCAGAGAGATCATGAATGTTTTGCTTTCTGAGCAATTATACCTATATACCTGTCGGGGATGCTCTAAGGGGATTTCCTGCTGCAGGCAGGGGTTTGGACTAGATGACCTACTAGGTCCCTTCCAACTCTATGATTCTATATAATATGTAATATATGTTTCCCACCCACCATAATATATTAAGTTGTCAACTCCTTTGGAAAACAGAAGCAATTTAGCATATTGGGATTTTAAATGCCCAATATCAGTAAATGTTCCACCATTGGACCGAATGCAGACAGCAGAGCAAGGCCTTAGAATTGCTCTTTCTTTTTTTAGCAAAAGCATTGTTCATGATCATTGCCACAAAAAAAATGGAATAACCTAACATGTGCTACTCTTGTCCAGGAGTAGGTTTAGCTAAAAGCTTTTCATAATCATATTAAATGCACTGTAACAAACTTGTTGATTTAAATTATGCAGCCATATTTCTTTTATTTTTGAGAGAACTCCATAATGGATTTTGCCAGTTCTTCTTTTAGGATCATTTTCTTTCATTGACTTTTTCCCCCATAGCCAACATAATTGGTAGTTAATCAATAGGTGTAATTCTGATTAGCTTGTTCTGAATCTCCAGTTCAGGAGACTGAAAAGAAGAAAAGGTTAGCAAAGTGCTTTGCTGATGATCCAATCTATCTTAAGTGAATGCAGGCTTGCTGATAAATATTTAATGGGTACTTGTTTGCAGTTTAATAGAATTAGATAATTCTATTAGAGGTCTGTTTGGAGATTTACATGTACCATACATCACTGTTGAGGAGATGGTAAATAATTTAGGCTAAGTGACTAGTAATTAGAGGCACAGTCAGATTAAACTGAGGCTTTCTTATTTTAGGCTACCTTGGAATATAAATGGTTTAATTGCAGTTTTACATTTTGGCCATGCACGGAGCAGCTAATGCAGTGAGTCTGGAAAATGCCTTAAATGTGGTAACAAGGCATGGTCCCCCCTCGGGTTTATTTGAGATCTCATCCTCTGAGTTAATGAGATGGAAAATAGTTCACTGTTTATCTACACTAGATTGAGCAGATGCCGTCAATTCGGTTTTATGGAAGGTAATCTTGGAGAAATTGTCTTCTGCTTATTACGTTTTCATGGCTTGAATCTCCACTGTCCTCTTCTGAGCTCCAAGGGACTATTATCCATAGAATCCGTGGCATTGATAAAAGATCAGTATAGCAGAACTTGCCAACAATTGCTATCAGGTGGCAGTTGGAACTGAGACTTTTGGTGCTTTCTGGAGTGGATGAAAAAGAGCAGTGATCAACGCTTCTGAAAGTATGATTTTGGCTGCAATCCTAAACTCCAGTTAGGCCAGCCTAAGCCCTGGCATACATCCTGTCCTGACCTGGAGGTGTCACAAAAGTTATGCAGAGACACTTCTGTGCCACTCCTGGGGAAGCGTTAGTGCACAGACATGCACTTGCCTCCCTATATCATCATGGAAAGAGGAAAACCAACAAGTTATGCCAGCCTGGGTTAGAACTGCACCCTTATGATGCCGCTGGTTAATAAGGGATCAATTTCATATTGATTAGCTATTGCCAATGCAATGGCTGTTCATAAGACCAAAATGTTAAAATCTGTTTCTGTCTTGCTTAACCAGCAGACCAGGGTTCAATACCTGGGTCGGCCCCACAAGACAGGGTGAGCTCCTGTCCTTAGCCCAGCTCTGCGATGCCAGCTGGATCCAATCATATTGGCTCTGCCTTTCCATTGGACTAATTCATTGGCATGGAGAGGGGGGATTTGCTGCTTGGGTAACAACCTCTCCTCCATAACAATCCAACCCAGGCTTTCGTGCTTCGCATGCAGCGTATGCAGCACCGAGCATGATACCATAGTCTTTCAAGACTGATGGAGGCCTGCTTGCAAGCAGAAAACAAAACAGCAGTTTTGTCTTTGAGAGCATGCATTCCAAACATAGTGTGCATCTTCTCAAGCTACAACTTTTGATTCTTATGTCAAAATAGGTAAGGTCTTCAGCATTCTGAAATTTCCATGTTTGTGGGAACACAAACATGGAAAAGGACTGTGTTAAGTTTTACTTTGGGTCCTAAATGTTTCATAGCTATTGCTTGTACTGTAGATTGTTTAGAAAATAAAATGAAATCACAAAATTACAGTGGCTAAGATTTGTTTTTCAAATGAATTTAGGGAAATCCACAAAATGTCAATAATTTGTACATTTTGAAAAATCAGTTCGGATTATGATGCGTAGATGGATTTTGAGGGATTGGAATTCAGTGTGTACCGCTGCTGCCAAATCCACCCCATCCAATCCATTATCTCCCCCCATCCCATCTCCACCACATTACATCCACCAACCTGACCTAGTTCAACCCCTTCCTTGTCTCTCTATAACTGCCTGCATTGACTTACCTGAGTCAGTGGGTCTTTGGCCATCCAGCAGTGCATGGGAGGCCATTCCTCTTTCCCTATCAGCTGACCTGCAGTGTGAACTGGCTTTTGCACCACTGGCTGTGTCAGCAACCAAAGGGGCCAGGGTTGAGCCTTGTGTGTCCAAAGTATTTTGGAAATATATATTGTATTTTTAAGACTTGCACAGAAGATAGAATATTGGCAGCTTTTTCCCCTCCAAAATCTAAAAAAACATTTCTCCAAAACATCATTACCTTATCATTATACCTATCATTAACTGATTAAAAAATCATGATAAGCTGTACCTATGAAAACCCTCTTTTATGCACAACTATTAAAGTGAAGTTTTGGCTGTTTCTGATTTAGAGAAACTGCTCTATTTGCCGCTGTTTAATCTGATGTAAGACACTTCAGAAAGCGAGTAAGAGGGGTTTTCTCCGTGCTGTCAGTTGGATTTGTGCTTGTACATTGTGGGGAGGCAGAGAAATGTAGCCTTCATATTATGAAGATAGCTTGACTTTTCATAAGCACAAATGCTGTTGGAACAAATCAATTACAAATCAATTATGGCTAGAGTGACAGCCAAGGGTAGTCGGAAAGGAGACAAGCTTCATTAGCCAGTCTTTCCTCCTTCTCAAAGATTTTTGGCTGGGTCACCAGAATAGCCGTGAATGTGGGTCAAGGGCCTGAGAGAGTAAGGGAACCTCATTTATCATCAGCAAAGGTTGAGACAACAGTAATCAGTTTGTTTTTGACTCCAGCTGGGAAGTGAACAGCTTATTTTGGTATAGTGATGATTTGAGAGGCTCATCAATAAAATCACCAATATTCTTTTCAGTGTAGTAATCCATCTGTGTCTCCATGCCCTCTGTGATTGCTGGCTGTAAAAAAAGGAGATCAGGTCTCCCATTTTACTAATATCACTGGCATATCACAAAGACTCCAGACCGCTATAACAGATTCTCCTGCGTTTGGGTCTCTTGTCTTCTTTGACAGCTTTATTTTATTGAACAGGTACAGTCCATTTTAAAATGGAAGAACATCTTAATATTAAAAAGGAAATGGAAAGAAAGCATGCCTGGAATAGAGTGGACATGGCCATGATATAGTTCAATTGTTTCATTCCTGCTTATTGAACAAAAAACTGAAAACCGAAATATTCTCTAAGAATATTCCAATTTTGTCATTTTGTCTGTTGCCACCATATCCTAGTAAGTTCTCCATTCATACAAAATGTAGAAGTTTTCCAGTAATATGATAGAGATGGTCCCAGTATGCAGTGGCTTCACTAGAGTTTGTATTACCTGGCATAGGAGGCCAGTGCGTCACCATGTGGTGTTCCACTTCCCAGGCAGTGGGCAAGGCAACACACTGGGCAGTTGGGACTGGTGCCCCAATTTTTTCTGCTATAACATTTGATAAAATAGAGATATTTTGATGTGCTTTATTTTACTGCATTCTGTGTGAAATTCTCTCGTATAACATGATGGTATTATTTGAAAGTACCAAGATTTTACAAATTTTGGCCAGTATCTATCTACAGTATTTATATTCCACTTTTCAACTAAGAAGTTCACAAAGCGGTTTACAAAGAAAATGAAAAAAATAATAGCTAATTGATAGCTAATGGGTCCCTGTCCCAAAAGGGCTCACAATCTAAAATGCAAAAAGAACACCAGCAGAAGCCACTTGAACAGACATTGCTGGGAAAATTCACAAAATTTCAAGAAATGATACCAGTAGTGGTATCACCCCCATGTGTGTGCCACCCGGTGTTGTCCACAACCCTCTATCAATTGAAATGGCAGTAAGTCTTCTATGCTGAAAACCTTGACAATTGTAACAATGTGGATAGCATCACTGTTATCTAAACCAGGTTTTTCCTTGTTTTTTGCAATTCAGTGTTCATGAATTTAATGCATATGTACATAAGGATGCCAAACCCTGTCTGCTAAACTGACTGGACAATACCCTCACCCAGCCAGGAGCATCTGTATGAAAGTGGTTTCTTTGTGGAGACTTGCTTTTTCATTTTTGGAGCAAAGTGTGCAGGATGACCACATTGGGAGGGGCATTCAGAGACAAGGCATCAAAAATGGTTCCACTGCCAAGTTGGATAAGATTGCTCAGTGTACTGCCTGAAACACTGTGTCAACTGAGTGGCATCTTATTGGAAGGGATGTTTTCCATGAACCACAACTTCCCAATTCATCTTGAGACCCCAAAGTCAGGCAAGTTTTTGGCACTGAAGTGGCAGTTGCCCTTAGATATCATGTAAATGTTTTTTCCCCTTCAAAACAAAACCAAACCAGAACTGGAATCCTGAATCAGATTTACTTTCCTCTGAACTCTGAAAACTTGAAAACATTTTTAAAATGTCTGGCTTCATCTGCACATGGGAAAAGCTCTGTCTGAGAATTCTGTTTTATCTTTGATAGTAACCTGGCCTTCTGGTGTAGATAAGGGCGGTCAGGGGATTTCATAAATGGATATAACTGAGGGGCGCTGGTGCAAACCATTGCTTGACCTTCTCTAAAATTAGGGAACAGTGCTGGACTAGATAGACAAGCCACTCAGTCACAGCCATGGCCAAATATAGAAAACTCCTCTGTGAAGTCTGCAGATAAGTCCCCTGACTATCCAAGGACAAAAAAAGTCAAGAAGTCATTCTTTTTTACTTAGTCATTCTTTGGAGTGGAGCTGACCTTTTCAGTTTTACTCTGGGAAAATTTCACAGTTAAGAATGCACCGTTTTTGTGTAGATTTCATTTGTTTGTATTTAATCATCTATTTATTGGTGCACGATTATGTATTTCAATAACTGGCTCTTGTTTGCTAAACTCCCAAATGAATAATGGAAACAAATTACTCACAAATATTACTTAGGGTACACCAAGATTCTCATGTGGAAGGCAATAAAGAAGTGCAAACAATGAATTAAGGCTTCCATCTCCTCAACGGATGAGTAAATAATATTATTCATATTTAACAAATGGAGAAACTGAAGCAAATGTTCTGCTGAAGGTTTGTGCTGGGGCTGGAAAAAGATCCAAAAATGTGGATCCAGATTCTTCTTTGTGAAGACAGAATTGATGAGGCTTTCATCATCCACAAACCCTTGTTTTATTCTTCATCCATTAGGCCAGCTGCCCACCCAGATGTTCTGGATTCATTTGGCTCAAATAATTCTTCTCACTGAGGAGACTAGCTAACTAAAGAGACCAGTGTCCAAATAATAATAGCTTCCTGTTCTCCACTTCTTTACTAAACCAGCAGCTGAATGTGGCGAAGCCTTGGTAATTTGCATTGCTCCCACCATACCTTGGTGGTCTCTAGAGAGACCAAGCAGAGGGGGCCATCTGGGAAACCCTCCTTCCCATGATTGAACTCAATCCCACAAGGTGCTTTTTTAAAAAAAATCACATTAACATCTTCTGGGTGATGAAGCATGGCAATCCACTGCCATGAACATGTTACCCATGAACATGGACCAGACAAAGGGTCAAAATGTAATTAGGTTATTATAAGTCTATATATAAAAGTCGGTACAAGAAGGTTGATGGAAAATCAGTTAGCAGTACCCCTGCAGTAACTGGGCAAGAGACACTCTTTCAAGTGGGTGTTCCTCTTTTATTTAGCAGGGGAAGAGTAACTGGCCCAACACACCTCAGCAATGTCTGTTCTTGTGGCTACTGCTGGTGTTCTTTTTGAATTTTGTGAGCCTTTTTTGGGACAGAGATCCATTAGCTATTAATTAGCTATTAATTTTTTCATTTTCTTGTAAACCACTTTGTGAACTTTTCAGTTGAAAAGTGGTATATAAATACAATAGATAGATAGATAGATAGATAGATAGATAGATAGATAGATAGATAGATAGATAGATAGATAGATAGATAGATAGATAGAAAATGCTTGAACTTGACTGGAAAGCATGTAAAATGTTTTCATCTAATGGTGGCAGTACCCATTAATGCCCAATGGAGAGGAGAGAGGATGTTGTTCAAACTTTCAGTCTTCTGCCCCCTTCCTAGCATTCCTGCTAGGATCAGCAGATCAGATGTTGATCAGTTCTTACCATGATAGTCCATGCGCTGGTGCAAGGGTCTCTAAACCCTGGCTTGGGGACCGGATGCAGCCCTCGGCAAGCCTCAATGTGGCCGCCAGCAAGTCCCTTCTCTTTGGCTATTAGGCAAGCCCTGTCAACCATTCCAATACATTCTTACATGTAAATTTATGTAAATTTATTCAAATTTGAAATGTAAATTAGTTTTCTGGCCCCTGATGCAGTGTCAGAGAGATAATGTGGCCCTCCTTCCAAAAGGTTTAGAGACCCCTGCCCTGGTGCAATGATTCTCAAACATTCAGACTGAGACCCCCTTCTGAGAATGATAAACTTTTTGTTATCTCCTGGAAGTGACATTATGGCCTTAAGTGACATCATACAAGAAGTGACATCACTGATGTATGACCTCCTTGTATATTTGGAAGAAAGTCCAATTTTGTTAAATGAGTATGGAAAGTATGGACTGCAGTCTAAGTGCTCCATTCCAAGATGGTGGTACCCAGTGCCATATTCCAAAATGGATGCAACCAGCTTTTCGCAAGCCCCCTGAAATGAAGTTATGAACTCCCAAGAGGATCCCAACCCTCACTTTGAAAATGACTGCCCTAGTGATATTAAATAGTGCACTTTATGGAGGGGGGGTCCTTACAGATGATTTGGAGCTGTCATCACTGCACAATATACTAGTTTGTGTGGTCACCGAAGCTCGGCAGTATGAAAAGTATCTGAAATATATGTATATAAACCTTTTTCCATTGAGCCACAAGTAACACTGGTGCTCCTTTCATTTTACTTCACCCATCAACACCTCTCCCAAATTGCTATTTAATTATTTTACATATCTTTTATTTATTGTGCCTACTTCAGAGTGAAGTAAATTCTTTTAAACTCTAAGTGTGCATGAGTGTACATGAGTGTGCATGAGATGAGGGAATCGTGTAACTGTGTGCACCAAGCTATCTTAATTTCAACCTTTAGCCTTTTAAAAATGTGCCTATCCTCTTTTTGTCAAAGTCCCCTTTCCTATGGATTGTCAAACCCACCGTGTGTGGAAGAAAAAAAAGATATCCAATTGAATAAGGTACTTGACAGCCAGATCTGGACACCCTGTACATCTCAAAGAAAGAAATTTGCCATTATCATCTCTTTTAATGCCCTGGAAACGAACTGTGCTAGATGTGATCAGCACACAAATTATCATTCAAAGCAACCTGGTTCACATGCTCAAAGCACGAGCAATGAGAAAACGATTTCACTCTGTATTTTTTAATAGCTAATATACACCCTGCCTTGCCTTTGGTTCCACTTCTCCCTCCTTTCTGTGCTTGCTTTCGACTATTTTTTGCCCCGAACTCTGGCCTTTGACTTTCCTTTTTTCTGCTAATCAGGTGGCAACTTTATTCCACTGAAGCAACATTGGCTGTGCTGAATCCAGATTGCATGAAAGAACATTTGCATTTCAAGGCCCCCCTTTTTTTGCACTAGTCTTGTCTCAAAGATGGGAGCCTTTGGTGCCAAGCATGAATGAAGAGATAGGGAGGGAAAAACAATTACTCAGAGTTGCTAGGTAAGTGCTTTGATTTGGCAGCTTCTGGGCAAGCCTTTACACTACACACAGAGCTTCATCAGCCTCTCTTTTTTGATGCCAAATCTCACGGTGCTATACAGGAATTAGCTTGTTGTTTCAAGGCTGGAGATAACTTTTAATAAAAGCCTTTATATATGGAGCAGGATTCTACTAAAAATGCTGTAGGGAGCTGCAGAGTTTTGGAAAGCATTTGGCTGGTGCAAAAAGAATTCTGATGGGCAGCCCAATCCTACTGAACTCCTTATATGACAATGCAGTGGCACCAGCATAGCTTCTACTGCATCCAGTGTAAAATTTTGGCTGCAGAAGGTCTTCTATGTGTAAAGGTATATTTGTCTCCTCATCCCATTGTAAGCCCAGCACCTGCTGTGGATCTGCTTGGACCTGTGCCAGTTCATTTGCTACAATGAGTCAATGTTGAACTGTGCAGGCAGATCAGGGCCAGAAATGAGGTTTAAATCGAGCAACACTTCTGCAGAACTTACTCCCACTTGGTAATGCAGTCCTACTTGGACTTGGTAATGCACTTGGACCCGTCCTACCCCTGCCCTCTTTCACCCTTCCCCACCTGTCCACACCCTTCCACACTCTACTCCACTCCTTGTACTGGGGTTAATTGCTCCATCAGGACTCCCAAGTTCCACCATTGTTCATAGAAAGGCTGCAGCCTTCCCACTGGCAAACCAATAATTGTCTTCTAATTATTTAGATCAGTGCTCCATCTAGTTCAGTGTTGTCCACAATGAATGGCTGTGACTTTCTAGCATTCCAGGTGGGGGTCTTTTCCATTCCTACTTGGAAATACCAGAAATTGAACCTGGAATCTTCTCTGTCTTGAACCTAGAAACATGTTCTCTACAACTCAGCTACAATCCTATTTCCATTAATGCTTTTTATTACTCCACATAGTGAAACTGGGGAAGATACTTTCACACAATCACTGAGCAGTGGGGACCTACTTTTCTTGAGATATAACCTCAGGCTTCTGAGCAGTGTTTCTCAATATAACAACATGGACATTTCTGATCATTTAGGCCTTTCCAACCTAATTGGAAAGGGTGGGCATTGAATCAGATGGGAAAGACCAATGCAACTGCCCACTTTCACATGGGTACTATATTAATACACACTTTCACATGGGTATTACGTATATGCTACCCTATAGCATCAAACTGAACACAAGGAAATGGCTATCTTTTTGCTGGCTGTATTATTTGAAAATGCCTTGGAAGCTGTTCCAATGTAGTGGCTCATCTCACCTATGAGCAGTGTTTCTCCTTTATGTCACAGCAAGCTACCCATAGTGCCTGATCCTTATAGTAAGAAATGATATATCGGTACACTTCTTTATGACAGCTGGCACACATTGCACAGCCATTGTGTGCAAATGATAGTGTGGTCAATGCATGTGTCTTGCTTTGCCAGTTGGTCTAAATCCCAATTGCCATTTCATTTTAATCATCCATTTTGGCTTAATTCATACATTAATTCTTAATTGTTAATTGTTGATAATGGCATGAAATGCCACCATGTAAATTGGGGGACCAACCTAAGTGGCATTAGCAAAGATGATAAGTTAAAATGGGGAATTATATTTTTAATATGTCCCAGCACTTACATGCTGAACACTTGTTAATCATGCTTTTAAATGACATCTGTTCAAAGTGATTCGCACATTAATAATTCTGTACAAGAATCTTGTACAATTGTAGGTTAATATATTGTAGCTGATACGCTTATTTGGTTTTGCTTTGCAGTTGTTATTTCTGTTGGGTACTGTGAGCTGCTCTGAACATAATCCTGCTTATGGAACACCAGCATTCAAATGAAAGTCCAGTCTAATGGAATTAAATCAGATGCAGCTTCTTTGGCAATAGTACACACTCACCTTTTAAAATTTATATCAATTAAGTAGAATGTATTTTTCTTTTCAGTCACAGTGGAGTAAGGGCAAATACTAATGTCTGAGTCTGTAATAATTTTGCTTACATCTAATTCATGGAACTTGTCCTGTGGCTAGACAAGATTTCTCCTAAGTTATTCTATTTTGTGCTTGAATTGGTATGGGTACATTTCTGTGAATCACCACATATTCTGTGATTTACCAGACAGTCCCAGAAAACCAGCTTTTAGAGAAAGTTATCAAATGAACTGTCTGCAAGATATTCTAGCAAGATCGAGAAAAAAAAATCAAGAAATTATATGTCTCCAGCCCCAGTTCATCCTTACTGTGGGCTTGTTGCAGAGGGGAAGCAAGGTTTGTGAGAACTGGTGCTGTAATTTTGAGGTGATACCATCCAGCCACATCAATATGTGTGGTCACGCAGCCCTTTCCCAGGACATTTCAACTGCAGCTACTATACAGATAGCCAATTCATAGTAGCCCCATACTATTCTTACCAAGAATGGGAAACATTCTGACTAGGACTTCCACCTTCAGCACCTCTCTCAGCAAGTGAAAACTTCATCCATGAATGAAGGACTTCATCCGAGCAGGGACTCTTGTCTGCTCGTGAAATACTCCTTACATTTACAGAGGAAACTTTTGCTCGTGGAAAGAGTTTCCGATCATGCATGTATGAGTTGGGATGCCACCTAATGTCTTAATTGTGTAGAAAAAATGTGCCTGGGGACTATTGTGAATGTGAGTCCATACATATATGCAAATGTGCAATACAAATGTACTATTTTGCTTAAATATGGTGCTACCTGGTGGCATTCACAGATCTGTATTCTTCACTGAGCAGAAGCTTTGAAACTTCTAAGCTTCTAATCCTCCTTGAATATTAATTCCCTGGAGGGTAACATTCTTGCACCAAAGAGAGCACCTACTATCTTGCCTCCCAATTACGTTGCAATTTTTGTCCAGTGAGTCATGTTAATCTATGAAGATATATAATTTCCATAAGAGAAGAGGAGACATTCTGATTAAGTGTTTAGAAATTAAAACCAAAGTAATACAACAAAACAGTTTTCATTTAATCTTCTTAGGCATTTTTTTAGCTAATCTCTTTTGAAAAGTCTTCTGGTAAGGTGGCATAAATGTGTTTCAACAGGGACTCTAACTCAGCATGGAACTTGTCTAATCTGGCTGGAGTACTGTCTCACATATCACTGTACCTAGTCAATATTCTATTATTGTAAGTTAAGTGGCTTGCTACAGTATTCTGGCGTAGGCTATTAGAATGCATGTTACCTAATTTCCTAAGCAATAATGGGATAAACAGTATGCATTTTTTATTATAAAAAAACTAACAATTGCCTCCTCAGAGTTAATGGCTTTTTATGTACAATTGGCACTTGGGAGACTGAGTCATAAATCAGAACAAAATTAAATGCAAAGTCTGTGAAGTTTGGAGAAAATGACAATTTATTACCGCTCCAAAATATTTAATTCTACCTGGGCTGGCCTTGAACTTTGGCTGTATTGGAATTGTCCTTGTTTGATCGTGATCAGTTTGGTTATTGTCTACCAGTGAGTCAGAATTAATAAAAATTTAATACTATCAATGTATACAAATTATTATATGGCTGAACTACCTCCTAATGTACAAGGATTTTGTTTGTTTGAAAAACATCACTGCATCAGAGACTTTCTGCAGTTTGGAAGCACAGTCATTGAGGTGGAGTTTTCCCATATTCTCTGTGTTATGCAATGCAATTCTAGTTAGAATATTGCACCAAGTGCATTCCTGAAATGAACACATGGTGGTTGTCAGTCCAAATAACACGTGGAATATCAGGGATAGCGGCATGGACCAGCCAAGAATCTCTGCATAGCAGAAGGCCTATCAGAAGGTCCAGTTTCCCATCTGACTTTTGAGTTCAGAGGCAGTGCTGTCAGAGGGTGGACGGGTGGCATCACTGGTAACCCAATGTGGGACTTTGGCTGCAATCCTAAGAGCACTTTCCTGGGAATAAGCCCCATTGAACTCAATAGAACTTACTTCTGAGTAGACATGAATAGGATTGCACTGTTTGTTCCAGTACTGCCAGCAATCTAGCGCTGATAATGGTCATGATGAACCAGAAGCTGGTTGCAGTTGAAGCATCTTATCTTACTATTCCATCATATTCTAGTAAGCAGGAAATGAAACCAGATCATGATTTTACAGCTAGGAATACTGGTTCTCAATGGCTCCTCATTTAATTCATTGGGAGGAGGCTGTTTCATGGCTTGGTAGTCTGGATTAGAAGAACATGAGACAAGACCTGAATTGAAACAAAACAAAACTATAAACAACAGCAACAACAATGTCAGAGTTTGACGGTGCAAAAGTTCATAAGGACTTGATGATATCATCACTGAATGTTTGGAGATAATATCTCCAGATGAGATACATGCATTGATAAAATCGCCCTTAGAGGGAATGCACGTTGTAGCATCTATTTAAAGGTTACTAGTCAAGTACTTGAGTATTAGATCAAAGTTGTGAGATCTGTAGTAATAAACTCACTTAAAAAAGATGAATAACTCGAAAGCCAGTCAAGTGCTTGTAAGTACTGGTACATTGTTCACATGCCTTTGAAATTTGTTAATTGCAACTGGGTTTGGTAGAATCTTTTCCGCTGAATGTGAACAGAGAGGAGACTGAAGGAGGAGACTGAATTGCGTGCGTTCATGTTATTTGGATACGAATTAGAGGAACTGTGATGACATTTAGCATTAGTGAGTGAAAGAAGCCCAATACTACATAACTCCATTTGTGGCAATGCAGTGGTGCCAACAGGGCATCCACTGTACCCCATAGGGGAATTTTGGCCTTTAGTTGCTCCCTCTGAGCAAGATCCATGCTGTTGGGTCTACTTGGACCTATGCTAGCTTTATAGCTGGCACAAATCTGTTCTAAGAAGGTGGGCCCAAGAAAGGGCCTTCCTCCCTGTCCCTGTTGCCTCCCATTCTGCCCTCTCCTTCTTTTTTCCAACCATTGTCACTTTTCTCCAATCCTCTCCACCCACTTCCTGACAGTGGGGAGCATCTCTGTTCCACATGAGTGCTTCCTACTTGTGGTGACAGCAGCTAAGCCATGTGATCCAGTATGTTGTGTTCACAATAGCGAATGAAAGTGTGTAACCTGAGAGTAAGCCCATTGAACATAATTATATTTCTGAGTAGATATGCATAGAACGGTGCCATCATGACCCAATCCTAAGTAAATTCTTGCTACCAATATGGAGCACATGACATGTCATGTGGGAAGGGCTGTCCCAGAGACCTCAATAAGGTAAGATAACATTTGTTTCCTGACTGGCACAACTCCAAATCCATTCACAAAAGATGTAGGATCTCGATGGAGCCATTCTTGTCAATAACCACATTCTTCCTTACACTGTTTGTTTTTGCTTCTATTTTCATTTCTCTTTCTTTATTTCATGTGTGTTATATGTAATGCCAGTATGTGTCATGACCTTTCACTAGATGCTGTGTCAGAAGTTATGGTTCTAAAGTGTGCCGAAAAATCAACAGCCACTAACTACACTAAGCATTCCCTTTTCTTTATTTTGATTGAACCCAGTTTCTGCTGAAGCCTTTGGTTACTCCGTAATTCACTAGATATGCCAAACAGACAAGGGTGACGTCATGATTTCAGCCGGAGGAAAAAAGGCCTGTCCATTTTTTGATAGAAAGCTCTTGGACGGCACCATGCTGAAAAGCTAATATCCCAGTGAATCCACAAGGACCTAAGTGACTAGAAGTGTCAGTGAAACATGTCAAGATGTCATCAAAATGGCATATCTCTATGGGATTCATATCACTTTTCTTCTACCACAGCAAAGAGGCCTCTTAGAGTTAGCAACATGAAGGAATGGAGACCACTGATAACACACACACACAAATGCACACCCATATGTAGCCATCTAAAAATATAACTACGAAGATCTACAGACTTCTTCAAGGTTTCTTTGAAGCTTTTCCCCCCTTTAAATGTAGTTTTGCCTGAAAAATCGGCATTCAATTTGAATAAAATTGAATACGTTTCAGGGCTCAAGCAGCGTGTCTTCCATCTGAAGTAAAATGGAGATGAATTTCAATTAGATGCTCCCATTATAATCTGTCTCCACCTGTAGTTTTCATCAAAATTACTAGGATGTGTGATATAATGCATGATCAGGATTTGCCCACCGGCAGCAAGTTTGCCCATTATCTATAGTCATATAGACAGCAATGTCTTGCAGCGAAGGACTTTAATTGTAGTCTGTACAATCGTAATCTGTCTGGCATTCAGAAGCTTTGTATGTATATCCCCTCCTCCTCCTCCTACAGCCCAGAAGACACCTATTACTAGTCCCGTTGACAAAATAACAATGTTTCTGGGAACAGAACCTGGTAGTCAAATAATCCCTGTAAAATGCCAATTTTACGGTCTTGTTTTTGAATGAACTTAATTTATGGAAATTCTTTTGGAAAACCTCAACACTCCCTTTTCTCTCAAGCTGCATTATTGTGCTGTGGAATTACAGTAGTAGAGTGGAAAATTTGGAAGAAGTACTACAGTTGGTCCAGCAGCTCAGGGCCCAATCCGGTACAACCTTCCAGCACCGACAGCAGCAATGAAGCCCCAAAGTTAGGAATCAAATGTTCCTTACCTTGAGGAAGCATCCAAGACTGAGTCCACTGCAGTATACAATATAGTCTCTCCCCGATTGGCATGGCTGCATCAGTTCTGAAAAATTGGATTAGGATTGGGTCCTAAAATATATCTAATATTCTAACCATTGGCCATTGTTTAGAGTTGCTTTTTGGGTGGCCATTGCTGTTATGATGCTGGGAGCTGGTATGGTTCTTTCCTTTCAAGTGTTGTTGTTGGGAGTATCTGTTCACTAACTCCCCTCCTGATAATAAAATAAATTAATTTCACGCCTATCTGACTCTGAAACCTAGGAAGGAGACTATAAAGATTTATACTCCATGTATGTTGGTGTGAACACACTTACCAGGTACATTTTATTATCTAAGCATCATCACATTTTATATTTTAGAGGTTAGAATTACTTGGTTATGCTCAAAAGGCTTACAAAAATGACAGTTTGATAATATCTATCACAGCTGCTATTAATTTGTTTCTTGCCAGTGTTACTATGATATTGAAATGCCTTAATTAATGCCAAGAATTCTGACTCCTGAACAGTCAGAAGCATCATTACTATAATGTAGTTCTGGTTTTTTCATGCTTTCTACCTGAATTTTCAGATGTCAACACTGTTTTCAAGGATCTGTTTGGGAAAAGAGATCAAAGGCTTTTCCTTGGACTTTCCACAAAATGGTACAGAAAATTAGAATAAAGACTCAGTACCACTGATGGGCTAGGAGATGTGCTAGCCCAACTGTGGTGGGTCATTCTGAGCAGTGTGCAAGTGGTATTGGACCACATCCATATGTTTCTATATATCAATACACTAGACCAGGGGTCTCCAAACTTTTGGCAGGAGGGCCACAACTCCTGCAATCCAGAGTAACTATGGGAGCATGTAAGAGACATTTATGTCGACGTACTTACAGCACCACCTAGTGAAAACCTATGGGATGTTCATATTGCAATCCAGAGTAAATTGTTCTTACGTCGGAGCAAGGACTCCCGTAGTTACTCTGGATTGTGCCCATCAACTCTCTGACATTGTGTTGGGGGCCAGAAAACTAACTTACATTTCAAATTTGAATAAATATGAAAAAATTTACATATAATGATGTATTGGATTACAAGGCTTGCCCAAGGGCCGGGTAGAAGGGTCTTGCCAGGGGCCACATTCAGGCTTGCCGAGGGCTGAATCTGGTGCCCGGGCCAGGGTTTGAAGACCCCTGTGTTAGACTCCAGACAGACAGCTGTTTGGGTGTATGGATTTTATTCAATGAGTGATTTTTAAGGGGTTTGGATTTTTTTTGGTATGTAAATGCTTGTACTGGGGTGTCTTAGGGCATACATTTTCTCTAATATCACTTTAAATTTTAGAAACCCGAAACGATGGACTTCTTAGGGGCTTCCATTTCAACCAACATCCACAGATTGCCATGGCCTGACCTCAGAGTGTAGGTTTTCCTATTAACCTCCATCATGCATATTTCCCTTTTATCTTCTAGGCAGATTTTATAGTAACAGTCCTAAAGAAGGTGCCCTGACATTTTTCAGAGGGGATTTCCTCTGAGAATCCTGTTTTGTTGGTGAAGACCAGAACTTCTTAAGGGAGAACAAAACACTCCACTGATGAAAAGATGGAAAGGAAAAGATCCAGTGCTGGATCTGCTACTGCAGGGTTTGCAAATAGATTTGATGAAGGTACTTGCTCAGAGAAGGCCAGACACCACCACCACCTCAGCATGCAGATGTACCCTCAGGTAATTGTGGAGTTTGTTTTTCTCATGAACAGAGAAAATCTTATAAAATTGGTATGTGTGAAAGTTGTTTTCACAACACTTTTCTTCCTTGAGCCATCCTCCCCATTGAGAAGTATGCCATCCTCTCTCTTCTAAAGTGTGTGTGTGTATGAAGTGGGTGAGTCAGAGGTGCACTTTACAAATCAATTGCACTTGAGTGAGGTATGCTTCCAGATATTCAGGGCCCCTTCCTTGGTTCTGAACAGGAACGGTACCCTGGGAAACTACCCAATCGGTCCCCAAAAATGAATTTTTATTGATTCTGGGGGTTCTTTCCTCCTTGGAAGCAGGAAAGGGAGCCTATTTTTTAAAAAAATATTTTCTCTTTGAAGAATCCAGCTTCCTTGGTTAAAACATGTGGGGGATGTGGAAGATATGGGAAAAAGAGTCCCCTGCCCTGTGATAGTTGGGTTGGGGAAATCACAGTGTTGGGTGTGCTTGAAACAGGACATATCCTCTTCTGAGAAAGGCAATGCCTTAGAGGAAAACCCCATTTGGTGGGTACATGTTGCCAGGATTTCTGCAGGACAAGGAATTCTGCCATGCAATAATTGGCAGCATGACAGGAGGGCTTGGCACAGCTTGTTCTTCTAGAGAGCCCTAGACTGAACTGAATGTGGGTTTGCAAATCTCATGTGAGTTAAATTTGCTACTGATGTAATTTGCAAATGTATTTTTGTACAGGAGAAGTTTGGGTCTCAGATCCTGTTCATTTATCCATGATTTAAGTCACTTGCATGGTCTCAATGGATGTAAGACAATTGCTGTTCTGATTTGCACAAAGAACATAGCAACTGGACATAGAGCCTAGAAAACTCATCAAATCTCAATACTTATGTATCAGAATAGATTGTATTTTGCCATGTGAAATGTCAACGCAAACTGAATGCTATTTGGAACAGTTCGACTCTGCTCTGGAGTGGTAACTGCAAAATGCTTCAGAGCCAGGAACGCTGCATGCTGCTGAATTATGTCAAGAATAAATATGTACTTGACCTGCAGGAGCACCATTATGGAGCATAAGGTAAATCAGGCTCCAGGAAAGCTATAGCCTCTCCTTCCTTCCTAAAGGAAGGATTGCCAGCTGTGCTTGTATAGAATGATGACACCCAAATGATCAGGCTGGTTTCATTTCGCTAACTGCAGCAGAAATCAGCTTCAACATCATAGCAGGTTAGAACAGAGTGGGAAACCCACAAGCAAATAGCGGCTTTT
This sequence comes from Cryptoblepharus egeriae, assembly GCA_030015325.1. Classification (NCBI taxonomy): domain Eukaryota; kingdom Metazoa; phylum Chordata; class Lepidosauria; order Squamata; family Scincidae; genus Cryptoblepharus; species Cryptoblepharus egeriae. The sequence continues at coordinate 83,419,788 of JAREYC010000002.1, read as the reverse complement.
AAGTCCTCACTCATCCCATTCCTTGAAGTATGACTCTCAAGAAATCTGGGGAAGGGGATATTAATGATGCCATAAGCTTAATGCCAGGCATTTGCTTTGGAAAGGGGGTGAAAAGGCAACGATAATTCATTCTGCTAAGCGCAATCTGTGGTAGCTTATCGGTAGATTTTCCTTTTAGGCGGTTAAATATTCCTCCTGCAATTTCAGTTTCGTCAAACAAAGGAGATCTGATTTACGATAATTCTTCTTGATAGATAAGCAATTGGTGCTTCAATCTGCCATTCATCCCAATCAATTGATCCAAGGATAAACATTCATTTATCAGAGAATTCAGAATCAAGCACAACATTCTGCACTTCATTTATAATAAATTGGTAGGTAAGTATTTTCAGGCACTTGCCATTCAGCTCCACCTGATCTTCATCTTCAATTCGAACCTTTATTGGCATTACAAACCTACACACAAGCAGACAACAACTGTAGATACAGATAAAAAAAACCCAGGAGGGAGCGGCTGTTGTAAGATGCAGTATCAGCCAACCTGTTCAACTTGGAAAATCCAAGCTATTCCAAAAGCTCTTTGAAAACAAAAGAGTAATTTACCCTTTTCCATTTGCATTTATTTCTGACTTTTAAGAATTAAAGCATGGGCTACACATTTAAAGTCTATCCAACATATGAGGATAATATTGAATAATATTGAAGCATCCCACATTGGGCCAGATCTTAAGAAAGCTGCATGTCTTCCAAGGAATTTATGAGAGGGCATTTTTGCCCCTCTCTCTCACATCGTACTTCCACTCAGTCAGTGGTGGGATTCAAATAAATTAACAACAGGTTCAGTGTCCTAAAAACCTAAATGAACAACAGGTTCCATGTCCATAAAACAACAGGTTCTATGTCCCACTAGTAACCAGTTCTCAGAACCAGGCACTCATTAGCAAAGGGTTCTGTAGAACCTGGAGAACCTCCTGAAGCACACCACTGCACTCAGTATGTGTTGATCTTGAATATAACCTTGTCTTCCCATCCTGGACAGCAGACAGATTATCTGCTGGCTAACTGTGGCCAAACAGAAAAATTTTGCCCACTATCTGATTGGTTTATGGTTGATGCTTTTATTTTTTTACCCAATTAGGTCTTTAAATCTTAGAAATCTTTTAAAATGCTTTAAATTTTTAAAATCAGAAAAATCAACACTCCTTGTCACAAGATGTGGTGATGGCATCTAGCCTCAATGCCTTTAAGAAGGGACTGGACCAATTCCTAGAAGAAAGGACCATCACGGATTACAAGCCATGATGGGGGTGTGTGTGTATGTGTGTGTGCACGCACGCATAGATGTAGATGTGGGCAACCTCAAAATGCCAGATGCAAGGGAAGGCACCTGGATATAAGTTCTGCGTGCTCCCTGAGGCATCTGGTGGGTTGCTGTGGAATACAGGAAGCTGGACTAAATGGGGCTTTGGCTTGATCCAGTGGATGCTCTTCTTATGTTCTTAGATTTAATGTAAGGCAAGGACTATCTGTATGGATTGATGAGCTCCTTTATGTCAGTAGATTGGGCAAGAATAGTCCAGATCCAATCTCCAGAGGTTATCTACTCAGGTATGCTGGCTGGGAACTTCTTGAGGAAAAATGGTAAAGCCAACCTCAAAAACTGCTTAGCTAGCATGCAATCCCTGGCTCCCCTTTGAGGAACTGATATAAGTAAGCATAGATTGCTGCTGACAACCTTCTGCTTAGTACTGGGTGGGAATACTAGAATAGGAGAATAGACTTAGTTGCACCAACCATAATTTCTCCAAGAGCACTCTAAAGGAAACAGGGAGGTTGTGAGGGCTAGGACTCAAAGTGCATCATCTATAATTAAATAAATTTGTGGCTCATCTTATAATCTTGCCTCATTTCAATTGGAGGGGCTATATGAGCAAAAGGTGAGCAAATATACATAAAGGGTCACTGTGTTTCCCCCACACAAATCTGTGAGTGCCAGGGCAACATAGTATCACTCCTCATTTAATGCAATCTGCTCTGTGGAGCCTGCTATTTAGAAATTACTATTCAGCAGGTTGTTACCTCTTTCCTAATTTTTCAATACTGGAGACATGAAAATAGATATTTATGAACAAGTGAATGGAACTGTTAAATTTCCCTACTCTTCACCACTATTCAAGACCAGAAGGGAGCAATATGAGGAATTTTTTCTCTGGGAAACAGCAGAATGTCAAATCTCTTTGTCTCCTTGAAACTCATAAGTTCTGTCCACTTTCTCCCTGTGAAGTCTCTATACCTCCCCCCGTTTAATGTTACATATGCAGATTAATAGGACTTTTAGTAAATTCATCTGGCTCCCCCTGTAAAAAGTGGCCTACTGAGCTATTTTACTTTAACTAATCATATAGCAAACACAGCCTGCAGTGAGCTGAAGATGAAAAATATGTACAGTATTATCAGAGACCCTAATTCAATTGCTGGCCACTTGGTGCCACTCTAGCTTTATGAACTATACAGCATTTTCCAAATACAGGTGAATGTCTCTGCTTTTCTCCCCCCCCCCAATAGGTTTTTTTCCTCCAAGGTTTGAAATATGCCACCCTTTAAGCAACCACTCCAGTTCTGATCCTGAAGGACATGGAAGGTGGAGGAAATGTTGAAGAATCAAAAAGGTGCATGGTGTAGGTCACACTGCAAATGTTACCAGACTGAAATTGTGTGTGCATGGACAGGTGGGTACTCACTGTGCTGTCGATGCTACGATGCTACTCTTATTTACTGCTCCTTTCCCCTGTAATTGCATTAGCAAACGCCATTTTAAAGAGTTTTTCTGTCTTTTATTAAATTGCAGCCTCATTGACGGTGGGGTGCATTGACGTCTCAAGCATTTCAGTGGCGGATGAAGACGTTCCATAATCTATTTTGTTTGCGGTCTGGACGGCTCTCTACAAATGGGAAAAGACAGTAGCTGAACAACTCTCCTCCATGCTCCTGCCTTGCCTGCCAACTCTCAAAATTGCACGCTCATGGAGTTGTCAAGTCTCCCTTTTACTCACTTCCATTTTAATTGTGTATTCAACATGAAGCGAACAGCAAACAGTCTGGGGGAGCTGGAAAGTATCTGTAAACAAATAAAGTGCTTATTGATATGAGCTTGCAACCGGGAGGAGCAGCTGGCTAAAGTCCTTATTAAATCTTTCATATCTCACTCATTCATCCATTATAGTGTATCTTACATAGGCTGGTTGGCAGAGACTGAGAATGGTTCGCTGACACAAATCCCTGTTGTGACGAACCGAGTTTTTATTAGCATAGATGTAAGTTTTGAAAGTCACAAAGATGAATGCCAACCCCAGATTCAAATCATTTTTTGGTTTCCACTATGGCAACAGTAACAATTACAAACGTGCAGGCTTCAGCAACTGTTTCATTTCTTCTTTAGGAGAGGAAAGATGGAAAAGCCTGTTCCCTTTGTGAGTGTGTTTTGCTGAAGGGAGACACATGGTGCAGTTCTAGGGGGGCATGTAAAGTATGCTTGGCTTGGAAGTCTGTGCTGGTGCAATGCATCAAGCACTAAAAAAAACTCCCTTCTGAGAAAACCTCAAGCCCATTTTAAAAACAAAATCCTGACAAGGATACTTTTCCTATCTACCTGAGAACATATAAAATCAGTGTATGAAAAAGGCTGTGAAATGTTTAAAAATGGTGAAATGAGGCTAAGGTCTCTCTTGTCTGGCCCCTCTGTTGCAGCCGGGCAGGGGTGAAGAATTTGCAGCTGGGGGGGGTGGGGGGAAGGAAAAAGAGAGAGAGAGAGAGAGAGAGAGAGAGAGAAGCAATTGGTTGCTTAGCTCTGTGGCAGCCAAGAGAAGCAAGTAGCAATGATTCATATTACAGACTTTGGCTGCAATTCTAAAGACACTTTCCTAGGACTAAGGCCCATTGAACACAATGGGACTTACTTTTGAGTAGACATAGTTAGGATTGTGCTCTAAAAGGCCCATCTCTGAGCTGCCAGTTGCAACCACTCAATGCAAACCTGCTTTCTCCAGGAAACAAATAAAGATTAGGTGGCCATCTTTTAGATAAGTCAGACCCACCACTATATCCAGTGTCATTTTAGCTACAGGTAATTATTCAACTGCTCTATATTGCTCAAAGGCAGGGTGACCATATGACCGGATTTTTCCAGCTTTGTCCTCATTGGCTGCAATCCTAAAGACACTTTCCTAGGAGTAAAGCCCATTAAACACAATGGAACTTACTTTTGGGTAGACATGCTTAGGATTGTGCTCTTAGCCTTCTATCTGGGTGTCCTCCGAAAGGGCTTCATTGTCCTCCGTTTTGGCTTCATTTTGGAACTTTGGAATGGTGTGCAGTACCCCGTTTTTTCATATGTTGTTGGATTCATATTTAAGAGCAGAATCCAATGCAAAATTGGTTTTGAAATATCTCCTTCATATAAAAAATTATGGCCAAAAAACTAAAAATCAGAAATATGCAGTGAGCTCTATGGGAAAGTGAAAGTGCCCAATATTGCAGCTTTACTTGTGAGCAGGAAAACATGCCACTGTCCACCAGAAATGCCAGGCTGAGAGGAATCCAAGACCTTGTCCTCCTTTTTATGTTCAGGCATCAGGTCCTGCTCAAAGGTGGTGAAGATGAATCAGTGAAATAGCTGTTAAACAGTGGGCAAGAATAGTGCAGGTCAAGAGACAATGCAGCATGTCTGGTGAGCATGAAGATCTTATGAAGAAGAGCATGAAGAGCATGAGATCTTCAGGTAGACCTCTATGGTGAGCATGAAGAGTAGATCCTTAGGTAGACCTCTTAGGAAATTGCTAAGAACCTCTTAGGTTCTGATAAAAATGATAGGATCACTACTGGGGCCTATCTGATTACCCTACCCAGAGTTACCTTAAAAGCTTTGGTTCAAGCATACCCTCCCTCAACATTGCAATGCCAGGGTAGAGCTTGCCTAAAATTTAAGAGAAAAAAATGGATCTTCCTTCATGACTGCTTAACAGGGAAAGTCTATCAAGGACTTGCTACAGATGCAATACAGCTGAACAACCTTGTCCTTGCAAAGTGATGTTTCATCTGTTTATTTCAGTTTCTCTAATCTGAGCACAATGTCCCTTAGTCACTATAAAGTCTGTATATTCTTCCTACATCCTAATTATTGAAGGCCCAGTCCTAAACTGGCTGGACCATCACAGGTTACAAGGCATGAAGGGTGTGTGTAGATGTGGAGAACCTCAAAATGCCAGATGTGGGGTGGGGAGTGGACTCGCTTCTGGATGCAGGTGTCATATGTGCTCCCTGAGGCATCTGGTGGGCTGCTGTGTGATACAGGAAGCTGGATTAGATGGACATTGGGCCTGATCCAGTGGAGGCTCTTTTTATGTTCTTATGGCTCAGCACAGGTGCTGAGTGCCATAAAAATGCTTCTACATGACATGATATCTAGTGAGCAGGGAACACTGACACTGGGCCTAAGACCAGCAGAAAGAGCACATAGCACCACCTGGGGTATGTTTAACCACCAAGCAGTGATGCAGCCTCTGGAGGATGAGCGAGGGGGATGGGATGTGATAACTGAACTTTGGCTTTGCCTTATCCTGAAATCTGTGTCAGTCTGGAAGGGCCAACATGGTATCTCTCAAGTCTGCACCAGCAATGCAGCCAGTGCAGACTTGAGAAGCCCCATTTTGTGGCTTGAGACTCTTCTTAGGGGTGAAAGGGATGAAAGTTCCCTTTCACCCAAGGAGACTTCCGGCTGCTTCCTGACGCCTGCTGGATACAGCCGTAGTCGTGTTGATGGAGCTGCTGCAGCGGGTGCTGGGAAGCTTAGGATTGGGCTGCCTGTCTACAGTATATGAAATGAAGGACATCTTTGCTCAATGCGCATTATTCACTATCTCCTTCTGGTGGGGTGTTACCTTGCACTTTCTATCCAGAATACAGGCTGGCAAATACAGTGTATGGACTCCTGTCTTAATTCCAACCTACTGTATGTAGTGAAAGCAATAGCAGCCTAGGCAGTGTGTACCTCTCTTTTCTTCATCTCCCATGGGTACAAATGACATCAGCCTCACAGCTTTGTACATTGCTTTTTTCAGAGTAACATTGATGGCCTTTTCTTCATCATTAACACTATATTAGAGACATTTTACAGAACACAGCATATAAATTTGTGTTTGTAAAAACCTAGATTGTATAGTGCATTATATATAAATTGCAAGAAGATGATTGAATAATTAAAGAAATTAAAATTGATTTCATAAACAGCCATTATAAAACAGAGTTATATTAGGAAAACTGTTTGTTGTATACAATTTGACTAGAACTCTAAATCAGAATCTGACAAATGGGTCAGCAAATGTGCATTTGATTCAATGAGCATATAGTGGCTATCCAAAGCTTAACTCTATCAAAAGGAGACAAAGACCCTCTTTTAAAAACTGAATCATGTTGGATTTGTGATCAGAAAGCAACTGCTAAAACAGTTAAGTCATAAAGTTGGAGGGACACAAGGTCGTCTATCCTGAGAAAATCATTTTTATGTATTCATTATTTATCAAGAAATCTTAGTTCTATGATATACGACTGATGGTTCTGTAACACTTGAGAAGAAATGAATTTTGCTTTCAAAAATGAGGTGAAGTCAGGTGTTGCCAAGCTTACTGATGACAACAAATTATTCAGAACTGTGAAATTTTAAGCAGACTGGGAAGAGCTCCAAAAGGATCCCATTAAACTGGATGAAGGTTAAAAATGGCAACATGCATAACTATAAAGGGCCAAAAGAAAAGGGTTTGGGTTGGAAAACTCACAAAGTGATGCATGTCAACTCAATGTGCTATGATGGTAAGTAGGCCAGACTCATGGCCCAAACCAATTAAGGCAGGCATATATGAGGTGTGATTAATAAGTATCAGGACTGGTGCTGTAAAAAGAAAACTACAACATGTAACAATTTGGCATTTAGGGTGCCTTCCAGAGTAACTACAGGGAGTCCTTGCTCCGGTGTAAGAACAATTTGCTCTGGATTGCAATATAAATTTCCCATAGGTTTTCACTAGGTGGTGCAGTAACTACAGGTACACATAATGTCTCTTACGTGCTCCCGTAGTTACTCTGGATTGTAGGGGAAATCTCCTTCAAAGTAGTCCCCTTTGGAAGCCACTTAATCCATTGATGGAAGCATTCCTGGAACTCGTTTTCTGGTATAATCAGCAGCTGCCTCATCACATTCACTTGGATTTCCTTGATGTCCTGAAATCTTCATCCTTTCAAGTGAGATTTGAGTTTTGGAAAGAGGAAAAAATCACAAGGGGTGAGATCAGGGGAATATGATGCCTGTCAGAGCTGGGGATATTGTGGCTGGCCAAAAACTGCTGCATAAGCTGCGCTGAATGGGCAGATGTATTGTCATGGTACAATTGCAACTCACTGGATGCATGCAATTCTGGCCTTTTCTGACAAATAGCATCCTGCAAATGCTGCAGCTCATCACAGTAGTACTACTTGTTTACTGTCTGACCACGCAGAGCATACTAATGATGAACAATCTCCTTGTAATTGAAGAAAACGGTCAACAGTGTTTTCCCATTGCTTCGATGCATTTGTGCTTTCTTTGCTCTTGGAGTGGTTGGGGTCTTCCACTGTGAAGACAGAGCCTTGGTTTTGGGGTCATAGCCACAATTCTTCACGTTATGAACATTTTTCAAAAAGTTTTCGTTGTTCTCAACACAATCAAGGGGATCTTCGCAAGTGAAACCAGAGTTTCTTTTTGGTCAGCTGAAAGCAGCTTTGGCACAAACTTGGCAGACATGCACCATACCCAAATCTTCAGTGAGAATAGATTGAACTGAACTGTAACAAAGCTTCACATCCTCCGATAACTCACAGATAGTGATTTGATGATTTCCCCTCATAGCTGCACGCACATCTGCAATCTCAGTTCTGCTGGTTGCAGGTTTCCCAGAACATTCATCACTATCGACATTTTGTCTGCCATCTTGGAAACATCTGAACCACCCGTACACTTGTGTGCAGCTCATACACTCCTATTCATACACTTCCTGCAACTTTGCGTAGGTCTCTATGCAGGTATCGCTAAGCTTTTGGCAAAATTTGATGCAGATTCCCTGTTCAACTTTCTCCGTCATGGTCAATGCGACAGCCACACGCTACACACATTCCTTCCATGCACTGCTGTAAAGAGAGGAAGTGAGCTAGGATGTTAAAACTTAGTGCTCATGCACAGTTGGCGTCAAGGTCAATCTGTGCCAACTGGCTTCACTCTGTGTATTTTAGCTCCTTTACTATTCTGCTGTCATAAAATGGCTGTTGGTGGAGTATAGAGAAGATGGGTAGGGTAGGGCAGGGCAGGACAAAATGGTGTTGAGGTGCAAAACCTGATGCAGATGGGGTGGAATGGAATCAGAGAGGTTGTGAATACAGGAATGATGGTGCACACCAAATACGCACCAGTGCATGTCCAATGTGAAAGACCCAGGGCAAGCCCATGCTGAACCTGCATTTGGAAAAAGACAGTTGAAAACCCCTTGGACCTTCAAGTAAGTGCTGAGCAGCAGAACAGAGAGTGGAGGTAGGGAGGGGCATTTTGGGGTGGGGTGGCATGGTGGGGATGGATTGATACATGAGGGGTAGAGATGGTGACAGGCTTTCCCAACAGATCCTGATACACTCCCCAAGAAGATCTGACTTGGTTCTTCTCCATTCTGTGCTCACTCAAAAACGAGTGCAAATCTGAGAAGACTCAGTGGGGCATCCTGGGTTGTCCACTGCTTTTCCAACCTCCCTGGCTGTTCTGGTTGCCATTTCAGCACTGCAGCAGCCTTCAGTAGAAGGAAGCATTTGATGGGGTTTTTAAATCCATTTTTCACCTCCTGATCTGCCTCCATCACGCAATGTATAACAGAACATATATACAGCATATGGTGGTGTCTTCTAGCTTTAAGGAATATTAGGAAAATTCACAGTGTATCTTTATGTATCAAGTCTTTAGGAATAATGGGATTGTCCATGTTTATGACTAACTTTTGAACATCCAAAATCACAAGGTTACCACAGAAACTGAATACTGAACTATATTTCAGTCTAGCAAGACAATACTTCTAGTCTTTCCTACATTGTATTACATCTAAATACAGTCATGGTTAAATCCATCAGAAAAATGTTTAATCTCTGTTGTTAAACAATTCTATCCATTCCTTATCATAATGATATGATACTTAAAATCTAGCTGGCAGTTTAATACAAATGCACACATTTATTATTCCTTGTAGGCTTCATGCTTAATTCTAAGCAAACATTTACACTCTCATAACAATGAAACTAAGACCTGTGACCATTTGTTTTACAAGATGCCCATTAGCTTCAGAGCTAATGGAGGGCTTCATTGAAAAGGAAGTTAATCATCAGAGCCTTGTGTGTGCAAATGCATGTGTCTTCACAGCTGCCCTCCACACCATCCTAAAAGATGGAGTTTTTAGTAGGTGGAATTATTACATTATAGTTAAGACCATTTTAAAGTTTTACATATTGAAAGCTTAGGCTGAATTTTTTAGAAAGCACTGTTCATTCCAGGTTTCCTGCATGTTCTGTTCAGCCACCAGTTGCACAGCATCAGTTAGATGTACAGCACACTCCTAATCATGTATACTCAAAAGTAAGCCCCATTGTGTTCAATGGGTCTTACTCCCAGGAAAGTGTCTTAAGGATTGCAGCCGTCTTTGAAATTGGGTACAGATTATACAGGAGTATGAGTACCGAGCAATCAAACGCCTTCTTTGTCCAATGGTGGTAGGCCTGCCGTCTCCGATAAACTGCGTATCCTTAATGTTTTTGAGTGGGCTGCAAGAAGTTATTTTTATTTCAATGCTTTCATGTCACCATGGTGACAAGGTCCAGGCTCCAGACCTTCCTGAGCAAGTATCCATTTTCACAATTAAAGCAAATCTCCCTCTCCCCAAAAGCAAAACCTGCAAGTTCCTCTTTCGGTTCTCCCAAATTAGGGTTGCCATAATTCTCTTCCTCAAAATCGGGACAGGATCACATGCCAGAAAGTGAACACAATCCTTAAAAATCTGGATGATCCCTGTTTTTTTGGGACGCATGGCAACCCTATCCCAAGTTAAAGAATGAATTTCGTTTTGAATTTCTGAATGACAATTGCTTTTTAGACTCAGGGCTGATTCACACTTTAAACAGCAATAAATTTGGGGAGAGGGGGTTTCTGCAAGCAGATAGTCACCAGGTAGGAGGCAGGTCCTGTTCCCTGCTGAGTAGAATCATAGAATCAAAGAGTTGGAAGGGCCCTAGTAGGTCATCTAGTCCAACCCCTTGCCTGCAGCAGGAAATCCCCCTAGAGCATCCCTGACAGGTGCTCATCGAGCCTCTGCTTGAAGATCCCCAGTGAGGGAGAGTCCACCACCTCCCTTGGCAATCTGTTCCACTGCCGAACCGCCCTCACCAGAGTAGATGTTTCCTATATCCTGTTTGCCACTTTCACACTTTATATTTTAGCTGTACACATAAACACTTGGAGTTCTGCTGAAACAAATGTATACAGGGACCTTGGGGAGTTTAAAGAGCATTTTTACTATTCTGCAAAATAAATTTGAGTGGGGACCCAGTTGGCCTGTTTTTTTTTTTTTAAGTTTAAAGGCAGTTGTGGGTGGCAGTGGTGGCAAATGGATGGTGGCCGATATACTTGGAAGCAATCAGCCACAGTCCAGTGCATAGTTTTTCTCTTATAAAAATCCTCCCTCTAGCTTTCCTTCCAAAGCTTCAGTTTGTAGTGGGAAAAACAAGGTATATATAATAAAATTTGTGGGTTTAGAGGGAGAGCAGAAAGAGAGAAAAACAAAACATCATTGCCAGTCATGTAGGACAAATGCAGTGAATCACTGATCTTGTAAGTGTGTAAATGGCTTTGGGGGAGAAAGCTCAAGGGATTACACTGGGAATGTGTGGGGAATTAAACAAGATATTTAGCCACTCTTAGGCTTGTGTAAAGATAGATGGGAAGGAAGAGTTGCAGAGGTTTCCTTCTATGAAGTTATGTGATGATTAAGGTCGTCTTCCATTGTACAGGAGACTAAAGGTCATTTGAGGAACAGCAAAGTCTTACTGGGCTATGTATTTATGTTGCACTTCTGTGACTAAGGCCAAAATCCTATAAATACATAGGGGAGGGCAGCTCAATCCTGGTTATGAAAGTTGCTTCATGGCACCCACAAATGTGATGTGCTGGCAGAAGCAGCTACGTTGCCACCACAAGTGAGGGGCAGCTGCAGCAGCCCTCCAGCAGATCTTCCACAGCCTCTGGTACTGGTAAGTCATCATGGGCAATAGGAGGTTGGTGGGATGCTGGCAGAACATGGTAGGAAGAGTGACAAATGGGGAGGAGTTGAGGCAGAACTGGAGGTGGATTACACCCTGGAACAGAGTACCAGTGGGTCTCAAATAGATTTCCTCAGACCTGCATCAGCTCTTTTGCTAGAGTAGGTCCAAGGGGAAACGGGGCATTCTGCAGAAAGGAAAGAGGTACACAAATGCCTCTGAGAGCTTCCCCTCCTTGCCCCTGCCTGCCCGTTTTGCTTGCTATCCATCAACCAATACATCAGTCAATATATCAATCAATCATTTTATATACCACTTTTCAACAAAGGTTCACAAAGTGATTTACAGAGAAAATGGAATAATTAATGGCTAATGAGTCTCTGTCCCAAACGGGCTCACAATCTTTTAAAAAGATTTAAAAGAACACCAGCAGAAGCCACTATAACAAACATTGCTGGAGTGAGGAGGTCTGGTTACTCTTCCCCTGCTGAATAAAGATTGCCTCTTGCCCAATTAGCAGGGGTTGTTAACACCAACTTCCCTACTTTGGTAGGATTTCTGCAAGTTCCTGCTGTGCTGTTTGTGTTGGTGGCTGTGGCACACGTGACAGTACAATTTTCACATTTGCATATCAGTTTTTATGGTGGTGAATTGAGATGTCTACCTTCTTATGGCTGCTTTAGGATCAGGGAATTACTTTTAAGAATACATACGTAGAATTATGAGGTTAATCTTGCCTCACACACAGAGATTGATAAAGTAAATGATATGTTCTGTAGTGCATTGATTCTCAAACTGTGGGTCAGGATAGAGGTGCAGCAAAAATGTTGATTGGGTAGCACTGCCACAAACACCCCCCCCCCCCCCTTGGTAGCAGATGTGCACAGCCTAATATTCCCTGTCAGTTTCACGAATCTCCCAAAATTAGATCATGACCCATTGGTAGGTTTCTCACCTACAGTTGTAGAACTGCTGGTATAGATGATGTCTGAATGTGCTGGTATAGATGTTTTACACCCACTCATACACAGGTAAGTATTTGAAAACCCTACATATCGGTATCTCAGATTTCTCAGAAGAGAGAGACATGGTAGTAAGAATAAGAAGAAAAGTAACTGCGGAAAAGCAGAAGGGAACACTCTCCACACCTCTGGGTAGCCAATCTGTTTTGATGATTGCTGTTGAACCTGAGGTTGCAGGAAGCGTGACATGCCAACCCAGTCTATGGATTATTATCTTCGTGTCAATTTCCCTCTTAATGGTTTGCATTGCCATACAAAAGTACTGTTTTTTTTTCACAAATATCTTTCTCTGATTTTTCTCGGCAGTCAATAGTGTTCTGCCCACTCATGCCTGGGCTATTACTTGACATTTTGAAATTTATTTGCTGTGACTTTCACCACTTATCACATCACAGACAGACAGACAGTCAGTCAGTCAAACAGATAAATGCCACTGAGCTGAATATATAGCTTTGCTTCACTTGGCCTGTTATTTTACTGTGTACATAATACTGCTTATTGAATCTTCTCCATCCATTCAGCACATAGATTTTTTTTTTTGCATTAAGTTCTGCCACCAGATTTAGCAATGAGAACATCTTGGTTAAAAATGAGTTTCCTTATTATGACCAAGTATGTCTCCTCTGAATTCTCAGGAATGCTTACCCTGATATTTATATCCATTTCTTATGGAACGAGACTTTGCAGTGGTTGTTTGTATACTGACTTTGTATTTTGCTTAATCTGCAAACTAGCCTAAGCCCATTTACATTTTGCATATGTATATCCCGAGTAGCTTCCCTTGAAAAGCATTTATGCCAGCGTGCAGATAAAAGTACACCTTGGGCCAATGATTTCCTTTTATTTGCAATCATTGCTGACTTTTTCTTCTTTTCCGTTTTTAGAATTCTTTGTGCACGTCGTATATGTTTACTGCTTATGCTAGACTTCAGGATGCTGTCAAAAGCATCTTTTTCTAGTCTCTATCTAATTGCTTTTGGTAATGCTTTCAAGTCTAGAGCTGATCTAGACAGAGAAGGCCTGGGATGTGCATTGGACAAGTCATTCTGCCTTGATTTATTAAAATCTTCCACATTTTCTAATCTTTCCTTGCTCCAACCTCTCAGGCTTCCCATGACTTATTGCATAGGAGTGAATCTGGTGTCCTGAGATAATTTATCTTTTTTTTGCTTTCTTCACTCACCTCAGTAGCGGTGCCATTTCCTTTCAAAGGTTTTTATTTACTTTGGATGCTGGGTTGCAGTAGGCAACTTTCCTCTGCTTTCATTCATATCCTTCACATCAGTTCTTACTGAGTCTACGAGAATGGCTTTTCCTGTGACCTTATGGACGAAGGGTTGCAATTTCAGTCAGTATTTCTCTTAGAACAGTATCCCCAAGGAATTTCTGAAAGGCATCAAGCTTACAGTATTACTGATAACATTAAATACCTCTCTCAGAAGGCGTGCATGAAAGCGAAGGTCCCTGTGCTGCCGTTTCCTTTATCTTCCCCTTTCAAGGATTTCTTCCCATTCTGCATGCAAAAGCAAGAAAGATGGGGGGGGGGGGGGTGGACTGGGATGACTGATTTTGTGATAAGGCATGGAAAATCATTTCGCTTTATTGGAGCACTCCAAAACCTCACCCAGCTGGGAGAAGAGAGAAAAGCAAATCAGAGCATGGTCTTTCAAACCGTCACCATTTGGACTGGGATTAATCTTGTTCTTTTAGAAAACTGAGAAAAAGCATTGGCTTTACCTGCACTTTGCCTGCACTACTTGTACAGAGATCAGGATGACTCAAACCTTCATTTGTGAATGTAAAAAAGCCCCACTGGATCAGGCCAAAGGACCATAACTGTATCTCACAGTGAGCCACCAGATGCTGCAGGAAGCACACAAGGCAACTAGAGACATGTGTCCTGGTGTCTTCCCTTGCTTCTGGCATTCTGAGGTTGCCTACGGGTGCAATCCAGAGTAACTACGGGGAGTCCTTGCTCCGGTGTAGAACAATTTGCTCAGGATTGCAATATGAATTTCCTATAGGTTTTCACTAGGTGATGCAGTAACTACGGGTGCACGTAAAGTTTCTTACGTGCACCCGTAGTTATTCTGGATTGTAGGGTACATCTAAAATATGGAGGTTGCTTATAGTCATCATGGCTTTTAACCTATGATGGATTTTTCCTCAAGAAATTTGTGCAATCTCTTTTTAAAGTAGTTGAAGCTATATGCCATCATGTGGCATGTAGTTCCACAGACTAATTACATTATAGGTAAATAAATATTTTATTTTGTTTGCCTGAACTCTCCCAATGCTCAGTTTTAGTGAATGTCCCCTAGTTCTGGTGTTGCGTGAGAACATCTCTATCCACTCTATTCATACCTTGTAAAATATTGTACATTTCAGTCATGTCTCCCCTCAGACACTTGTTTTCTAGACCGAAGAGCCCAAAACACTATAGCCTTTCCTCATATGGGAGGTGTCCCAGACCATTAATTTTTTTGGTTGCTCTCCTCTGAATCTCTTCAATTTCCACTATATCCCCTTTTGACTATATCCTTTTTGAGGTGTAGCAACCAGAACTGGGTGCAGTACTCAGCCTCCCATCAGTTTGTACAATGGCATTATGTATTTCAGCTGTTT
This sequence comes from Cryptoblepharus egeriae, assembly GCA_030015325.1. Classification (NCBI taxonomy): domain Eukaryota; kingdom Metazoa; phylum Chordata; class Lepidosauria; order Squamata; family Scincidae; genus Cryptoblepharus; species Cryptoblepharus egeriae. Next base: position 83,404,771 of record JAREYC010000002.1, on the reverse strand, counting down.
TATTTTCAATACCTTTTCCTAATGACCCCAAGCATGGGATGACCCCAACCCACTGCATGTTGGGTTGACAACCACTGTGGAAGAGTTGTCCTATTTTGTAGCCATCTAAAGTCACCATTGCACCTCTTCAGTGTTCAGATTTTGTCTGCCACCCTCCACTTTGTCCAAACAGTTGCATTTGGTAAGATTCAGTAGTTCCTGATATATAATATATAAATAAAATCAACCTCAGTGACTGAACAAACACACATTTAATTGTTTGTCTTGATTTTGTTTGGGGGATTTTTTGGGGGGTGGAGGGGATTCACCCTCTAGTAGATAGCACCAGTAACAGCAAGGGAGTCAGTGAGGAGGTACCAGTGCTGAGCATTTCAGGTGCTAAAACGTCTTTGGGCACCTCTGATTATTCAGCCATCAATGATTGCTTTTCCAGTTCAGTCATCTGTGCTCAAGTGCTGTTTTATGATACGTGTTTATTCCCTGAGAGACTATAAAGTGAAGAATCCCGTCTAATAAACAAATGCCTTCATTTTTTTCAAACCAAATGTCACCAGAACATTTCGGAGGATAGAGCACAGAGTAAACTGGAACTAATCGCTATTTTAAATCGGAAGACATGTTAACTAGCCTAATAAACTGAAACCCTTCCAGCTCATCCTGATATTAAGAATCAATTACTAATCATGGTAACTCATTCCATCTCACTAATTAAATCGTTCTGTACAATCTTTGACGGGGAGCATCAGTTAGCTGGAAACAAGCTGACAAAGTAGAGAGAAGTTGCACTCCTTAATATTTAATACTTCCCCATGGCAGCCTCACAGGGACTCTTCAAGGAATTGTTTAATAGGGGCATCTTTCAAAGATAATGGGCAGATGCTTTCTAAATAGAAGGTTGTGAAATATAAAGAATCAATCTGCACCAAGCCCTGTATTGTGACACTTGAACAAGCGTCATGGGGGGATATTTTTGCATGTAATTAGCCTGATTCCTAAAATTCTCAATGAAAACTAGTTTCTGCTATACTCCTCTGAAATAAAAAAAGACACTGAATACTAAACTTCCAGCTCTATAGCCACAAATAGATGCAAGTACATTTCCTCTTCCCTTAATACTGTCATCATTAGAGCCCACTTCATTGTGATATAAAATGTAATCTAGATACAGTTTCTGCTGACTTTCTAGATAAATAGATATATGTTGTGTATTTATAAACATGGGTTTTGAAGAGCCTTTGACCTTTCCATCTTAATGAGAAATTGTGATAAAAATAAAATCTTCAACATGGTCCATATACATATTCTGTTGCCCATATACATTAGTGTGGTGCAGTAGATAGCATGATTGCCTTGGATAAGTGACAGCTTAATTTGAACCCCAATACTCATTAACTTACTGAAAGGCCATAGGTTTGTCATTATTTATCAGGTTCACCTATATCTTAGAGATATTGGAAGGCAAAAATGAGAGAATACATATGAGTTTCTAAAGGTGGGCAAACCCAGCATAGCATGACTCAGAGTCCTCAAAAATGGGACCTAATGGCAGACTTTCTAAGTTGTGGTGTGTGTGTGTGTGTGTGTGTGTGTGTGTGTGTGAGAGAGAGAGAGAGAGAGAGAGAGAGAGAGAGAGAGAATTCTCTTTAAATACTTCCCTGATGTTTCCATCTCATTAAGACAACAGGGCATGGGGTGGACTGTCTCCCACTTCTTCTCTATGTCATACGAAGAAAAAAAATCACATCACCCATTCTTCATCCAAGAAGTTCCTTCATAGATGGATAAGAGAGCTCACTCCTGCCTCTCCCTTCCTGCTCAATGCAAAAGCAAAGCACCAACTCTTCCCTGCTTTGTGGCTGGAACTTCCTTGCTGTTTGCCTGGTTTGAATGATGGCACCAAGAGGTCTATCGTGTTGCAAAAAAGTGAGCGAGCACACCCAGTCACAGACAGACTTCAGTTAGTGCCAAGTCAGTGGTCTCAGACTGAAGTCTTTGCCAGAGTCCTCGACAGAAGTGACTCAAGTGTACATTCAGAATAAACATGTATTTTTGTAACTTGGACTTGTGTCATTTGTCTTGAGATCACATTCCTGTGAATATCCCTGGAGTAACAGCAAGATGAAAATATGAGGCATATATTCAATTTTCAGGTTTCCCTATTAAGTCCCCAAATTTCTCATGATCACCACAGAGTAGTTGGAAATAATGGAGCAGTTCGAGGAATGCACATCTGAAGATATGGAGATTCTATGCACACTTGCTATGGGGTATTTATTTAGTTCATTACATAGAAGGGAAGGAAAAGGGAGATAAAAAGAACAGACAAATGTGAAACAGATGAGCTCAAGGTGATGCACTGCATGTCTGTTGTCATGTGGCTCAACTTATCTGACTTGAATACAAGGAACCAAGTCAGTGAAAAACAGGAATTTTAACAACTCAGGTCTGAGCCACCTGACTTGAGCTCCTATCTCTGTAAAATGCCATTTAAAATTAAGAAAGAAAAAGATTAACTAAGAGCACAATCCTAACCATGTCTACTCAAAAGTAAATCCCATTGTGTTCAGTGGGTCTTACTCTCAGGAAAGTGTCTTTAGGATTGCAGCCTAAGTAACATACCTTCCCATCAACTAAATCGACTCTCATGTTAATGTTCAGAGAAATTCCAGAAAAATATTTTCAAAATATAGCAGGGCAAATGCAGAATTATATCTCTAACGTTTAAGGTGCAGGGATATATTTCACTCTCCTCCCTGTATAAAATGATTGCCTAAGCAAAGGATAATAGATTTTTGGAAGATGCAGTCATTAAATCACCCCTCAGCAACCAACATGCCTCCACTTGCTTCTCAACCACCCATTGCTTCATTTATTCATCTCTTCTCCCATGCTAGTTAAAAAGTTGAACTATTTCACTTTCGCTTTCCACAGGTCATCTTTTTTTCTGACAGCATGAAGAGTCTGAAATTTGATGGGCTTGCCACATAATACAAAATACATGAAGCCAAAGGAGAAGGGTAATGGGAAAGAGGGTGAATGAGAGGATTGAGCCATATATTGAACTATGTAAACTGCTTTGAATTACTTTAGTAGACAAGTGCTATATATTCCTTATGATGAGGATGATAATAATGAAGAGCAGGACAGTGCAAAACTGCAGAAATTAATTAGAAAAAGCACCATTATAAAGTCACTGCTCTGCTCCATTGGAATTTGTGCAAGAAATAGTGGAACAGCAATGCCCTACGATCAGTGATGGGCATCAAAAAATTTAAGAACCGGTTCTCTGCCCATCTGGCAGCCACTTTTAAATGGCTATTTTTAAACTTTATATGTCCTATCTCTTGTTAAGAACCAGTTCTATAGAGTAGGTGTGAACCTGCTAGAGCCCACCACTGCCTACGATCCAGAGTAACTACGGGAGCACCTAAGAGGCATTATGTGCACCCATAGTTACTACACCACCCAGTGAAAACCTATGGGAAATTCATATTATAATCCAGAGCAAATTGTTCTTACACTGGAGCAAGGACTCCCTGTAGTTACTCTGGATTGTGCCCTTAGTGAAGGAATGATGGGAACTCATGCCTGAAAAGGAAGTATCAGCAGGTCAAAATTTTGTGGAATTTCAAAATCAAGACAGACAAAATTGGAGCCAAACATGCCAGATATAGAACACGTGTTGAGAAGAAACACGTGATGCTTATTGATGTGACCTTTCTAGGAGATAATTGAATTGAGGAGAAACAATGGAAAAATATAAAGACCTGGAAATTGAAGTACAGCACCTTAGATAAAGAATGTCACCACTATTCCTATTTTCTTTGGTACAATTCTTAAAACCTTTAAGAAATATCTGGCCAGCATAAATAAGAAGGTAACAATTGAACAACTGCAACTAGTAGGAACACTGACCATTGTACAACAATATCACACACTATTTCTTACAAGGGGGGGGGGCCCTGATGGAAAGTTAGGGGGTCCTGGGTACCACCGGCCTAGCAATGCAACTGATACACTGTGTACCTTTTTGGCACTGGATTGAGGTAAGTGATAGGGTTGATAGGCCTATTCAACTTTTCTGATTCTGATTTCTTCTTAACAACTTAAACTTTGATTTTCAAAATATTTTAGAATCAAATCAGTGGGATGTCATTATATTCTAAATATGAAATAATTAGGTTTAGGTATTAAAGACTACATAAAAATTAGAACATGCTGACATCTCTGATACCTGAGGTGCCAGTGAGCCCTTGCAATTCTTCCTTGAATTATTCTTATAATGGTTGCATTTTCTTATATCTATTAATAGTTTGACCTTTGTGTGCATGTGTGTTTTCTAGTTTCATTTTTCCTGCTCCAGGCCAAGCTGACATGCTCTAAATCATTAACTTTATGCTCCAGGGAACTGATCCTTTTGGCAATATCTTTGATATTAGGTTGGTATCCTTCTGGGCTGAATTTAATTGACTGGATTTCTAGGGGGACAGTTGATTCCCCCAGGTTTCCACTGCTACCTAACTGTCGTGATTGCTTCAGGACTTCATGTAGGTTGCATTTCCCAAGCTGTTGCTTTAGACTTTACGGGGACTGTTCCACTGAAAGTGCCTTGAGAACTGTGACAAAGAAGTCTAACCCAAGCCTTATAAAATAGCATGAGCATGACAGGTTGTAGATCAGAGCTCATAGGCTGTTTTTTTGTATGATTGTCCTACATATTTCTTCACCAAGAGATATATTTACATGTTAGAGCACTTGGTGAGCACTTATGCCAGCAAAAGCTATTTGCAGAGGGACAATCTAATTTTTACAGAGCCTGATGGCAGATAATATTGAAGTATGCCCACAACAGAAAATCAAAGACTATGTACAATTTGTCTACTCAAAAGTCAGCCCCATTTTGTTCAATGGGTCTTACTCCCAGGAAAGTGTCTTTAGGATTGCAGCCTAAAACATACAGCAGACAAAGCAAATTCTGCTTTGAGGATGGACATTTGGCTCTTTTTTGTCATTAAAATGAAGTGTGGTAGGTCTGAATTGCCATGTCCCCACAGCCCAGGGACAGTTCTGATTTTTGGAGATTTTGTTCACATATTGGCAAGTGTGAGAAAGGGTCCTGTCCTGATTTTGTGGAAGAGAATAATGGCAACTCTGTGCAGCACTCAGCAGCCCCAGTTTCCTAACTGTCCGCAAGAGAAACACACGGGGAGCAAAGTTGGCACTACCACCAGAGCTCTCAGGAGGCCAGTGTGCCATTCATGTTTAACCTCAAAACAGCAATGTGAATAGAAGGGGTGGGCAACCCAGACAAGTGATTTGTCATAAAAAAGACCAAGGTCACAGAGGGAAGAGGTTGCTCCCAGCAATGCTGCAGAGCCAACTTTTACCGTCCCAGGACATGAAGGAAAAGCAGCCCCAACCCCAGCCAGCTCAGCCTGAGGATCCCTGAGTCCCAGCCAGGACCATGAGAGGTACCAGTCTCACATAGGAAAATGGCATGGGAGGTCCCCAGGAGCTGGGACCACTTTGCCAGTGAGGGGTTTGACTCCAGCACCCCTGGGGCAGCTGTCTCACTCTTCTGACAAGCACCCTGCCTCCTCCATCTCTGAAACCTACTCCAGGGCCCCAAGACACTCACTTTCCTCACCTGGGGGAGGCTGAGCATCAAGAGTGGCAGCAGAACCAACAAGTATCCTGTGGAGCGTGACATGATGGAGCGTTGAACCTGTGCAAAGGATGAGGAGGAAGTCCTGGTGATTGACTGAAGCTGGATCTTGTGGCATAACAAAACCCATCTGGACAGGGGGGGGGGATCTTGTGAGGTAAAAAGGGTCTAACAATATAAAAATGATTACCAGATTTAACAGGATGAGAAAAACTCTACAGCAGACTCTTGAATGTGTCTGTGCCAACGTTTAAGTCAACAGCAACACAAAGGTAATCCCACTTTTGTCCCACACCTGGAGGGAGGACTAAGATCTCATGACGATGATCACACCATTGGAGAGAAACAACAATAACAACAGAAGTTTTCTTTAAGTTTGGCTCAACCTAGGCCTGTGTAATTGTTGCATTACATTTTTGAAGTTAGACAGCCTTCACATGGGGCATTTGATGTCACTGAAATTTAACACAAAGTAAACATCAAACCTTAATTATATGTACAACCAAAAACTCACCAAATTAAGAATTTCAACTTCATGAACTAAGAGTGCAATTTCATGAATTTATAACCATAAATACTAGCCTCGTTCCTATATCAAGAATTTATAGAATGCATGCATCCACACACACACATACTGAAATATGCAGCACAGTCTTATGCAAGTCTACTCAGAAGATTGTCCCATTGAGGTCAATGGGACTTAAGTCCTGCGCAAATGAGTATAGAATTGTAGCCTGACTGAGATAACTTTCAGAAGGAATACTCATGCCATTTTTAGAATGGTGCTGGATTTTTCCCCCTATGCTTCTTAAAATCTGGGGCACTTTATACCACAGGCTAAAAGCGGTTTCTGTTTGAGGAAGAATGACTTTATATTTCTTCAGATGGTAATGCATGCAACCAAGTAAATGGTAACTTGAAAGTCAAAGTTGAGATAGAGCTGGCTGCATCACTTGATCTCTATCTCAATGTTGCTTGTATGATTATCAAAGTTCACCGACACAGCAGGGGGCTTTGGAGATGGATAGACAGGGTAAAAATTGCATTGGCAAGAAATACAATAGGAAGGGGGAAAGAATTTTCCTAGCAATTACTACAATTGCTCCTGTATATTGTTGAACACTGCAGATATGCTACTGGGGAAAAAAAGTCTTTTTCACATTAAGGTGGGCTTGCAGCATGGGAAAGTTGGATTATATAATGGTGAATTGAGGAAAATAAAGGCAAACAAAATGATGGAGGTCGAGAAGCAGGATTAATCAGTGACAGGAGTGTGGAATTATGGAAAAGACAGCAGGCAATTTCCTTGCATCAAAATATCCTTTTGAAAAAAAAGGCAAAGGTAAGAATGGTAGTGTGGCATTCATTTCACTGGTCCTGCCCTGTTTTACATTTGAATTGTCCCAGCATTCATTAGCACTGCCTGGGCACAGAATGGAGTGCAGCGAACCAGCAAGGAAACTCGAGATACAAATGTAATGGCGCTACAGCAGAAAACAAAGGGGACCAGCAGGGCAGCAAAATAAACGACAGGAAGAAAAGTGAATCGCTTTCAGCCAATGGGAGAGTCTATATGCAATGGGGGTGGGAGAGGGGTCTGGCCATTAACACAAATAGCTTCCTTTCTTTGCACCATGTATATGACAGGCTTTTACAATTCCCCATTTTTTTGCTTTTACCTTTTTTGTATTTTGTTTTTTTTTTTCACCGACCACAAAATAGCCTTTCATGATCGGCAGCTTTCCCAGCGGTCTGTTGATAGCAGCTGCAGAGATGCTTCAGGCCATTTCCCACTAATCATCTTTGTCATTTACCTGTCAACCCTCTCTGCGAGATTCTTACTCGGTGTTCCAGGTCAGTCTTATCCCACGAGAGGCGAGCAGGCATGGTATCTTTGAGATCTAAAATGAAGGATGGGATGAACTCTGATTCCATCATGTTCTTTAGAACTTGCTTCAAAGTGCTCCTGCCAGCGCTACAAGCGATTTCTTTCTCTCTGTTATAACACAAAAGTCAACAGGGATAAAAGGAGAAGTGCGACACCCATTGTGTGGTAGCGAAGTCTGAAAGCTAGAGATATTGGTTGCCTCAGAGCTGGCTTGGGGAGGAAACTCTCATACATTGCCTCCAGCAGACCCCTGAAAATATGGGAAGACACTTTCTTCATGGGCCTAACATATCTGAGGTTCAACAGCAAGAGGGAAACAGTAGCACAACAGCGGCCGCAGTTCATTAATTCTGAGCTACAATAACAGGGTGGATAGCAAGCCAAAGTGGGGAGGAACAGGAGGACTATAAAAGATCAGGAGCCAGCTTTGCCACAGAATTGTCCAATCCATTTCTGCCAGCCTGAGGGGATGATAAAGAAGTGATTGATCAACAAAGCTCTGCCTAAACAACTTGCTGGCCTAAGCAAACTCATTTCTCTGTTCTCCAAGTAAGGCAGAGATTAGTAATCCTGTGTCTAGGTTGTAGCCATGAGTGAAGCCTCCAGCCAGATCTCCACATCTCCAGCCAGCAGTTAGCCCCCATGTCACTGAAAGCCTTTCAGTGGTCTGAAAGCAGAAAGCAGTCCCCAGTGGGTGGACTTGGACTTAAGTGGTGCAGATCCAAGTACTCTGGCACTGCACTGAGCTGAACTAGTGGGGTTAGTATCTGGTGCAAGCCTGAGATGGCACAAGGACTGTTAGGATTGGGCCTAAGGGTGATATGTGGAGTTACAATTCAACATATGAGATGGTTGTACTTATAACCACTCATAGGTGGTTATACTTATTGGTCTCTCATTATAAGTGAGTGCAGAGGACTGCTTGGAGAAAAAGGAAGTGCAAGACTTGTTCAGAATAATTGGAGGATAGCTCAGTGAAAAGGTGGGAAAGGAGATTCTTTTGATCTTACATCACCAGTAAGATAATACAGTACATTGGTTTACGGGTATAATTCAATCCAGAAGCATGCTTGTAATCCAAAATGCTTGTATATCAAAGCAAATTTCCCTTAAGAAATTATGGAAACTCAGATGATTCATTCCACAACCCAAAAATATTCATATAAAAATGATTACAATACTGTCATATAATACAAAATAATAAATAATAATTTCTTTCTCTCTGTTATAACACATTAACACATATAAAATACAAAATATAAAGAAAAATAAAACAAATTAATCTCTTAATCCTGCACTTAATCTCTCTTGCCTCTCAGGCTGCAGTCTGCCCCCTTACAGAAAAGTGAGCCCCACTGATTATAATAGTATGCAAGGCTAGATCTCTCAGGCTTTTTTCTATTGCCCCTCCCACCTTATGAAGGAGTGAGCCCCATTGACTGTAATAGGCTTACTTCAAAGTAGACATGCATTGGCTGGTCTCTCGGGAGAGGCTGAGCAGGTTCTGGTAGAGCGCTGAAACTATTTATATCCTAAGTGGGATTTTTTTCTTGTTTAGCAAAACATCACTTGTATTGCAAGTCAAAATTTATTAGAAATATTTGTTTGTCTTGCAAAACACTCTTAATTCAAAATGCTCTCAAGCCAAAGTTTTACTGTAGAACATTGACAGTGGCTGAACTGTCTGTTGCTAGTCTTTTGTTTCTAACCAAAGGAAATTCCCTCCCCCCCCCCCCATTCATTTAACAACTCACAGGCCAACTGTTGACATTTATTTTATACTGCAGACATTATGAAACTTGTGACCTGCCAAGCCGCTTGTTATGGCCTGCCTAGCCTGGCTGGAGAAATGAAGGGAAGCAGACCAAGTGCAGGTACAAAAGAGGAGGAAAGATGCCATATACTAGCAGAAGATTATTTATTGCTCAAGGTATTCATGTATTAAAAGTCTTCCTGAAGGGCAACTGGATCAGAACATTCAAAGCAAGTAAAAATTGTTGTGTCTTCCACTCTGTCACAAAATGGGACTAAAGTCTCGTAATGCTTCAAACACTGCGTATAAATTGATGTTCTATACAAAAACTTTGATGGGCTACTATTTATGTATGGTGGGAATAGTTGTACAATTAAAACCACATTGACCTGAAAAGAGATGTAACTTCCCTAACCAGCGTGACCAGATATCATAAGTGCAAAAGAGGACTTGTCTTGTGTGCTCCCTGAGGCATCTGGTGAGCCAGGAAGATACAGGAAACTGGACTAGATGGGCCTTTGACCTGATCCAGTGGGGCTCTTATGTTCTTACTAGTGAAAAGCATACCTGCCTTGCTGAAGTAAAAGTCCACCATGCACCATAACCCACGGCTCAATATCACCCCATGTGCAACTTCCCCCCATGTGCGACAGTCCCCCATGCACAACAGTTCCCCATGTGCAACAGTCCCCCATCCGCAACTTCCCCCCATGCGCAACAGTTCCCCATGCGCAACAGTCACCAATGCGCATCATTCCCCATGCGCATCATTCCCCCATGCGCATCATTCCCCCATGCGCAACATCCCCCATGCGCATCAGTCCCCCATGCACATCAGTCCCCCATGCGCAACATTCCCCCTTGCGCATCAACCCCGCATGCGCAACATTCCCCCCCTGCGCATCAGTCCTCCATGCGCAACAGTCCTCCATGCGCAACTTCCCCCATACGCACCAACCCCCATGCGCAACGTACCCCAAGCGCAATGACCCCCATACACAACATCCCCCATGCGCAACATCCCCCACTCGTAATATCCCCCCTGTGCAACGTCCCACATGTGCAACTTCCCCATGCGCATCAACCCCACATGCGCAACTTCTCCCATGCGCATCAACCCCGCACATGCATCAAACCCTCATGCACAATTTCCCCCATGCGCATCATTCCCCCATGCGCATCATTCCCCCATGCGCAACATCCCCATGCGCATCAACTCCGCATGCACATCAATCCCCATGTGCGTAAATCCCCATGCGCAACATCCCCCCAAGTGCATCTGTCCCCCATGCACAACTTCCCCCCATGCGCAACTACCACTATGCGCATCAACCCCCATGAACATCAACCCCCATGCACAACTTCCCCCATGCGCAACGTCCCCCATGCATGACATTCCCCATGCACAACATACCCCATGCGCAACATTCCCCCATGCACATCAGTCCCCCTGCGCAACATCCCCATGCGCATCATCCCCCATGCACATCATCCCCCTGCGCATAAACTCCCATGCACAACTTCCCCCACACGCAACATCCTCCCATGCGCAACATCCCCCATGTGCATCAACCCACCATGCACAGCATCCCCCATGCACATCAACTCCCCATGCGCATCTTCCCTTGCGCAGCATTCTCCCCAGCATAACCTCTTCCTCCGAACAACAGCCCCCCAGTGCACCAGGCACTGGGTACCAAATTGGCTGGATGTTATTCAGTCTCCCATGAAAAGTATAGGAGAAAAACACATTGCACCCCTTTTCAGCTTTAAGGGTTAATTTCTCCAGATGGTTCTTGGTGGGAGTTCAGGTGACAGAAGGAACTCCCAGAATTCCATGCTTCAGGCCCAGCAGTTGGGGCAGAATGTTGATGAGTCAGCAATTCTCCATGCAAAGTATAGGGAGGAAAATGCGTTGCGCCCCTTTTCACCCCCTTCCGGTTGGAATTTCTGAAAACCGGTTCTCAGTGCACCCCTCGGTCACTGAAGGAACACCCACCCCAAATTTCATGCTTCTAGACCCAGCAGTTTTGGCAGGGCGTTGATGAGTCAGTCAGTGAGTCAGTCAGTGACTTTTCTCTTTTATATATACAGTGGCGCCTCACGTAAAGAACGCCTCACGTAAAGTATGTTTCACATAACAAACAAAAATTTCTCTAGGATTCTGCTTCACATAAAGAAAGTGCTTCACGTAAAGAAAACATTTGTTGGCAGTTGGAGTAGACGCGCTGGCCGGCAGCCTGTTTAAAAAACGTCAGGGCTGCCTTGCGCACCTGCCCATAGTGAAAGCAACACTTCTGCGCTGTTCCTCCTGTGGCTGGGCATCCTCAGGGCAGAGGGAGAGAAGAGCAGTGGAGAAGAGGGAAGCAGCTCAGGGCTAGCCAGAAGGGAGCAGTGGAGAGAGAGGCTCAGGATGGAGAGAAGGAGAAAGTGGGGAGACACTTTGAAGGTGTCTTGGACTGCAGCCTTCTAACCATGTCTACCCAGAAGAAAGCCCCATTGTGTTAAATGGGTCTTACTCCCAGGAAAGTGTCTTTAGGACTGCAACCTAAGTAGACTTCATAAGATCATGCACACTGAATGCATGTTTTGAATTCAATTCCAGTGTTTTGTCATCATTTTTACATCCAGTTAATATTTTTATATGAATATTTTTGGGGTTGTGGAACCAATTGTCTGAGTTTCCATTATTTCCTATGGGAAAATCCGCTTCACGTAAAGAATGTTTCACATAAAGAACATGCCTTCGGAACGAATTAAATTTGTTACGTGAGGCGCCACTGTATATAGATAAAAAGGCACCCTAAAATGTAGGATTTCCAAGAAAAATGTAGGATGTGAAATTGTATGGCTTATCTGTCTCCCTAGATTCTGTTCCCCATTGGCTTAATGAGTTCTTCATTTTCCCTTAAATTTTGCTTTGTTATATGTAGTGCTAAAATTTTATGGTTTTATTGCTAATATTATCCCACCTGTTTGTATTTCTAAAGAACATTCTGCAGCTTTCCTTTGGCTTCCAGATGCTCCTGAAAGAAAATGGGCAAGCCACCAGATCCTCCTCCTAAAATCAGATCAGTGGGTAGTCTTTTCCCCCATGTCTGTACAATGAACTGAGTATTGGCTAGGCTTTTAGGGGCAGTATTAATCTTTGATGGCTAATTCCAGCTTGTCCATTCCTGCCTAGTTAATTAATTCCTTGTTGTTTGTTTCCCCAATGACATTTTCCCCTGTATAATCCTTTCATTGTCTGCCTTTCATTATGGTTGCTTTTAATTATTAAATTGCCTGTCAGTCATTTGAAGAAAAAAAAAATAATGGGATGGTGGTCATTGGGATTTCAAGCATGTTGACTTTGTGTCAGCGGGTAGATTGCCCAATTTTCAAGCCAAGATTCTGGGTATTGCATTTTAATAATTGTAGTTTAGAGCCAACTTTTTCTCATTGTCTGTTAGCCAGCCAGGTTATATCAAGCCTGTTTCCTCAAATAGTTCTGCCGCATAGTCCTCATTGAAATGAATGATATCTTTGTTGGAAAATTTTAATGTTCTTGCACAGATCCGAGTGTTATAAGTACATATTTTTAAACTACTTTTCCTTCTGTCTTGAACTCAACTCAACACACAGTGTTCCTCCAAATCAGGCTTGCCATAAAGCTGTAAATGGCCAGTCATGTCTGGGAATAGCACCTCCTAGGGGACAATCTGGGCAAGACCTTCATTGTCCAGAAGCCCCTTAATCTGCAGGGATGCTCTTGGGGGAAGGCTTGAGAAAGCGCTCCTCAGGAAACTGTGGCAGACTGTGGCAGACTGGGGAGGTTGGTTTTGGGCTCCATGCACTCCCTCAGCTCCCCAAAGCTTGCTGCCCTTCTTTCCTGGGGCTCCTGTGTAGGGGTGTGAAGGGGGGAAAGGGCTCTTCCCTTCCATCCCGCCCTCAGTGTGGGTTCCAGGGTTGGCCTGGGCAGCCTCTGCCCTGCCCCTTCGGCTTTTAAGATGTAAATGAGTCAGGCTTCTGAACTGACTGACTCATTTACATCTTAAAAGATGGTGTGGCAGAGGCTACCCTCATTGAGGAAAGGCTGGAAGGGAAGAGCCTTCCCCTCATTCCCCCACAGAAGACCCAGGAAAGAAGTGCAGCCAGGCTTGGGGAGTTAAGGGAGCGCAAGGAGCCCCAAGGAATTAAGGGAGCGCAAGGAGCCCCTGCTCTGCTATTGCTTCCTGAGGACCAGTGATGGGATTCAAAGAAATTAACAACCGGTTCTCTGCCCATCTGGCAGTCACTTTTAAATGGCTATTTTTAAACTTTATATGTCCTATCTCTCGTTAACATAGAGTAGGTGCAAACCTTCTGGAGCCCACTGCTGAAGACTGCCTATCTCCCACCTTCCCATTTTGTGTGTGTGTGTGTGTGTGTGCATGGTATGTATGTGAGTATGAGCGCATGATGTGTGGGTAGGCATGTGTATGTGTGTATGTGAGTGCATGGTGTGTGTGTGAGTACTTTGAGCCACTTTCATGTGTTTGGGTGCAGAAAACAGGTATTGGGGAGACGGGTGTCTGGGGGATCAAGTCTGCTTACAGGAAAGCAGTACAAACATGTTCTACATTTGCTGTACATTTTTGGGGTGTCCTACATTTTTTTAACGATAGGAACTTTTGCTTGGTTGTCAGGAATTTTGGGGGACCTTGTCCTCTTTTTCTGGTTTGGCAACCCTGGTCCAACTACTAGTTGTGGGATAGATTTCCCATCCAGCTACCTCAGGTCTGCTTAGATTCAGCAAGGTTGCTGCATTGTATACCTTCAGTCCCTGCCCTGGGACCATTTGCTTTGGCAGTGCTTGATAGAAGAGCCACTAGTGAATGGTACCCTGTGTTGCTACCTGCAAACTCAGGCTTTTTTTATCCTCCTGACACAATACTGCAGATCAGTCACAATTCAGAAAATGTCAGTCACTACTAAGTCCCACTGAAATCAATCAGACGAAAATTAGCCTCAAGTATGTTTCACTTCATTGCTTTCATTGGGAATGACCTGAAAATAACTTTTGCTGCATTGTGTCCATCATAGGTTTTTTTTTTTTTTGCTGTATTTTTGGCTTCTCTTGTCATTATCCCAGGACACTTTTAAAGACCAGTGCTCTGATGTCTTCTCCAAAATAAAATTTATAATACTGCAGTTAAATTTTTCAGGTTAGGGCAATATCTTTCCAGAAGATTAGCACACTAGAGGTAGAAAGGAAAAAATACATGTATGGCAAACAATGGCAAGCTCAATCTTACACCAAATGTTGCGGCACTCATGAAAGAGAAATAAATCTGAATTTTACTAGACTGTTCTTCTGAAGATAAAACTCAGCCGAAGTTTATCTCTAGTGATTTCTTTCCTTTAATGCTTCGTATTGGGGGAAAGTTTCATCTCTCCATATATATCTCCCTGCCCTCTGCTAGAGCATCTGTGAACCCTATCGCTCGGCAGTCTTTTCTGCTTTACTATGAAATTGGTGCTTATGCGCAGTCCTGGAAAGGCTGTTTCTGCCAAATCCATTGAGCTGCTTCTTATTCTGACGCAATGTGAATGAGTGCGCTTCTCACTTATTACATCTCTTAAATTCAATTAGTGCCCTTATACCATGGGAGGCCACTGCAATATCTGAAATGGAAAAAGGCAAAAATTCCAAGAGCCTTCTCTCATTCATCCTCTTAGCATCTTCTTCTTCAAGAGAGAGAAAAAGGAGTGAGAGAGTATCCGTTGTGAATTTAAATTCCATTCGCAGCAAGTGTCACAAATCAGTGATTGTTAGAATGCATTATGAAGAAATAAACATTTATCAAATTGCCTTTTGAGAAGGTGAATAATTTAGCTTGGGGGGAGGAAAAAGGCCTAGTGACAACAGAAACCATGTTGCTGACTGACAATTTATTTTATTCCACTGAGATACAAAGAACTATTGTGTGTTGAGTGAATATTGATCAGTAGTATACAGTGAAATGAAATTTCATTTAGGATTCTTGGCTGGCTAGCTTGGTACCAATTAAAACTAAACAGCATGGTCAGGAACAAAACATCTAAACACTCCTGAGAGCTCTTTCTTTGCAGACCCAAAAGACGACGGGCTAAGCAGCTGAGTCCAACACTTAGAAGGATTCATGTCTGAAGCACGATCAGCCTTTCAGGACAAGTCTTCAGAATTTCAGGACAAGTCTCCAGGGATTGTGGTTCCCTTTTTGTTTCTTTACTTTGGCTAATTTATTACATTAAACTTTTAAAACTAATGGGGGAAAAAAATGCAGGGCTAATTAATTCATTTCATTTTGGGGGGTATAGAATAGAAGACAATAGAATAGAACTTGAAAGACTGAACCCCAACATTTGCATTTTTCACTCACTCACAAGTTGCACATGTGGAAAAGCCCTCAAGTCAGGGCCACGCTGACTTGAGTCTTGTGTTAGAGTCACCAAGTCAAGCATACCTGTGTCTGGAGGGTGCTTCTTCACTGTTTTTTGCTTTTCTCTCTGATTGTTGCTTGTCTCTCTGCTATGAAGTGAATTGCACACTCCCACCTATGTGCTATAAATTGTATATTATGTTGAGCCTCTGACTTAATACACAAGGGACCTTAAAGAAGTATTTGATTAATCATTCTACTGGTATGTTGTTTACAGTGCACTTACTCTGAGAATATTTACAAGAAGATTGTGAATACCAGAATTTAAAAAAAGTGAATACAAATGTTCTTATGATCTTTTTCTAATATTTTAAATAAATTGGGGACTGTACAGTTCCTAGGTAAAAATTAGTAATAGGTTATTTTTTCAGGAGATCTGGGAAAGGTTGGCCAAGCTGAGGCCATCTATTAACATCAAATTTATAAATTACACCCCCCCCCCTTAGTTTAATCTGAGGGTCATAAAAAATTCCATGATTTTTGGGTCAAAAGCTGTCCTTAACTTATTTGTGAGACTGACTTATAGTTTCTATAGTAAGCAATGTCACTATCATCCCCCCCCAAATCATCCACTATCATCTTTTTTAACAGCTCAAGCATAACATGTGAAGGAGCAGTCGTATCATCTTTCCTGTGATAAGATACATGAGAATTTGTACAAGTGGAGACATTGCATGAATTCTCTCTGCACATTGCAGCAAAAGAGAAAGTGACATTCTTGCACTTTTCTTTGCCACCTCCTGTAATGTGCAAAAGGAATCTCTGAAGTGGAAACACTTTGAAAATTCTGTGTGGTTAATTAGTGCCTTCCATCTCAATGTTGTTTAACATTTCCACAGGATGGTGATTATGCCAGATATACAAAAATGGAAGAAATGATATGATAGTGTACCGAGAGGTGTTGCAGATTCAGCATAACAATCCCTAATCAAATATTGTTCTGAAACCATCTCCAATAATCTTAGACCATGTACAAAATTTTATAATTTCATATTTTCTTTTTACTGAATACTGAAGCATTTGTCCTTTATTTTCCTAAAATATATCCTTTAGATGTAGTTCATGAACTCTTGTTCCTAAATTATAATGTGGAAGTACAGTAACATTGACAAAATCCTATTTGGGACATCAGCGCTGTGATAGTGGTTCTAAAATGCTTCTGTTGTACCCTGCAGGGCACAGGAGGCAGATGAAGATCTTTTTGGGGTGCAGGTACATTGCTTCCTTTACTTCGTGTTGGAATCAGGCCATCTCTATGGAGCTACTGATCTGCACCAGCTCCATAGACTGTACAGGTTTCAGGCATGGAAGGGGGATAGGATGCAGGAGCCTCTGCTGCCATCCCTGATCCATCCCTGATCCACTCCTGGGATTGAACCAAGGTGTCACTCCTTCACTCATAAACATTCCTTCTAGCCTAAATTCTGCCATCCCACAGCTCACTGCTGCCAGGCACTGCACTTATCCCATCTGGCTGTTGGTTACTATCCCACTGGAACGAGAGGCCAGCACTTGACCATGCCAGTCTCTGTGCCAGTGGCAACTAAGGCTGAGACATCATTCCATACTTCTGCAATGGTGGTTGCCTGGGCTGTATGTTCAGGAGTGGTGCACCCTTTTGGACAAGGAATGTCAGGAGGAGCCCAAGGTGGTTTTGCCTAAGGATTGGGTGGAGGGAGATAAAGGTTGTAATGAAGTGGGAGGGAGGCAGTTCATAGCAATCATACTTTCCAACCACATGACTCCAGAAAACTCTGTTGTTAATTGGGAGGAGGAAGCTTCATTGAATAACCAGCTGCAGTGGAACTACTGAGTACAGCTGATGAGTCCAGAAATATTCCAGGAATATTTCCAGGAAAATATAGATTAAAAAAAAGAAAAGTGCAAAAATCAAGAACTTTATGTGAGTGAGACAACTTTATGTTGTCTCTGTAGTCAGAGGATGATGACACTGCTTTTTGGAGTTTGCCTGTTAGGGGGCACAATTCCAAATAGCATTTCAACAGACTGCATTCGATCTGGTCAATAGAGACTGAAGAATCTACAACAGCTGCCCTAATAAAATCTAGGTTCTTTGGCAAACCATCTTCCTTTCTGGGGAGAATGTTCTTCACAAGCTTCTCCTCGTTAAAAAATGGCTGAGAATAAACAAAAGATTCAATTGGATTCACAACTTTATTTATATGCCGAAGCAAAGCTTGAATTGTTTTCCGACAGCTATTCCCCCACCCTCCATGTTGCCTCCCTTTCTATCAGAATTCAAATCTGAAACTTGATTTGGAAATGACACAGAGTTGTACAGTTGTATTAAAAAAAGCCATCATTTCCAGTTGCTTATGGCAATGAAAATATTGATTCAGCAACAACATTGTTTTTCATAAAGCCATGTTAGGAGGCTTGTTTCTGAACTAAAGTCTGTTGCTGCAGGCACCTAACAAGGAAAGAGAAAAGGGGCTGCCAATGCATTAGCAGAATACATTGCTGAAGGAATCAAAGTGATTGCAGGATGCTTGCTAAGAGAAAGGGCAGATTTCTGAATCGCACTTCCGCTTCCAGCTAGCTTGGAAATAAACCACTGTGGCTCCCAATAGGGTTGGTATCATTGCTTGTACTAATTCTCAGGGAGAGGAGACACTGATTAGCCCACCACCAGGCCCTATTGAGTGAACATCTGTTAACTGTAAAAAATCCGGCACACCAAATGGGACACTATCACAAAATTCAGAGGCTTTGAGCAAATTAAAATCATAAAATACTGATATGTCGAATAGCCACACACCGAACTGTGCTCTCATTTACATGGAAATGGAACATTACAAACCAAGCCGGAAACACTTGTTATTTGTTGATGTGATGCAATTATCATTACAATGATTACAAAGAGAACAATGAGATGCTTGGGAAATAGCACCTCCTCATACTGTTAATTTTTTTTATTGTTATTCTCAAACTCAGTGAACTGTATAGTGTTCATGGCTGAAGACAGTGAGAGTGGATGAAGAAACTTGGTGACATGTGGGAGAAAACTTGATGACATGCTTTGGCAACTTGAGGGCAGAGAAAATCTTCAGTTCATATTACAAAGTGCAATAATCCCAGGGCATGATAAGTAGACATAGGCCCAGGTAATACCTGCAAGAACATTTCTCTCTCTCTCTCTCTCTCTCTCTCTCACACACACACACACACACAAACACACAAACACTACATGTGTAAGCATACTAGGGTCTGGGTTTGCCTGGCCTAGAATTAAAACCAAATTAGGGGGAGTTTCTGCTCAGAAAGCAGAGATGCCAGGATGCAGTGAATGACTGCGGTGGGACCACTTACTGGATACTGGCACACTTTCCAGTTACTGGAAAATGTCTTGAAATAAACTCATAGAAATCACAAGACAGAATTTTTAAAAATGAATGTACATTTTATTAAGAAGAGATTAAAAAGATTATATTTGCTTTCATAGCTGGTTTCTTGACTTTTAGTGATTCTAGAGAGATAATTGAAAATAGTTCTGTTTAGACCAGAGCTGCCAAACTCAATCAGCACAAGGGGCCAAAATATAAAACACAGTGCAAGTTGTGGGCCAAATTGTAATAAGCAGCCTCTGAACCCAAGCCTGTGTATCTACTCAGAAGTAAGTCCCATTATAGTCAAGGGGCTTACTCTCAGGATGCATGTGAAGCTCTTGAGGGTCACATAAAATGGCAATGT
The DNA here is from genome assembly GCA_030015325.1 of Cryptoblepharus egeriae. Lineage (NCBI taxonomy): Eukaryota > Metazoa > Chordata > Lepidosauria > Squamata > Scincidae > Cryptoblepharus > Cryptoblepharus egeriae. The sequence continues at coordinate 83,385,311 of JAREYC010000002.1, read as the reverse complement.
GGGCCTGATTTGGTTCACAGGCCTTGAGTTTAATACCCATGGTTTTTAATGTCAGGTTGCCATCTGGGTAGAGTTTGATCCACCAGGTCCATCTAAGCAGAAAAGATGGTCAGTGGAATGTTAAAAACAGGAACAGGTAAATTGAGGTTTTAAAAGAGATAAAGGGTGCAATCCTAACAAATTTAGGCTGGCCTAACTCACATGGTATATATTTTGTACTAGGGTGGGGAGGTTGGCGTATCCCTATGCAGTGGTATAACCCCCCCCCCAGTAGTGGTGCAGAAGTGACTTATGACACTTTTGTGATACTCCTAGGTCAGCACAGGGCTGAGGCCCATGTAATTGGAGGTTAGGAGTGCAGCCAAAGAGTTATTAGGAGGTCAGAGAAATGGAAGAGATTGGAAATTTTCTATCAGTCTGCTGGGTAGAATGGATTTTGATGTCCTTTGATGAAGCAAGCTCAGTTTGTATGGATTTGGATCCTAAAGAAAAGGAAACACCGCCAAAAGGATGCCGTTTTCTGGGCAGAGTCGGCAGTTAACTTGAAAAATCTTTCATTGCTAGAGGTTTTTCACATGGGAAAGAACCAACCTCTCTAAAATGACAGATTAATTGTTGGAAACAGATTTCCAAAATGGATAGCATGGATGATCATGATGTGAAAGGAAACACAAATATCAAAGTTTTTTTTTTTTTTACCAGGACAGGTGTAGTTCTAAAACACCGAATAAAGAATACAAAAACATTCCTGGATGAGTAATGGTATCTGAAACATATCCTAAATATCCCTCAGAAACCTCCTGGGCTTGATTAAAGTGCCTTTTAGGAGGGACCCAAAAACTTTTACAAACAGGCTCTTGAAGGGACAAAAGTTCTGTCAGGGTGTGGACAGCACCTATGTTTGGGTCATTGGTAAGAGGGAAATTCTGGAGTCTGAAAAGTAAACAGTTGCCACTAAAGAGTTAAGCTCCATTTCTTATCAAGTGTGCATAATGAGATTATGCTGAGGTGGGAAATCTGAATTGGCATAATGACCTTCCTGGAGGAGGTGCTCCAAAGATCCACAGTGCTTCAGCCGCTCATTCCAATAAATGACCCTTAGCATGATCTTGATCAGAAGGTGCCATATCAAATCCCTTCCAGGGTGAGTTTCTCGCTCTTCCTTTTGTTGTCTGCTAAGAACCTAGCATGGAGCCAGGAGAGACTTTGCACATGTGTTATGGGAGGCCATTGATGACAGCCTACATGGATGCCATATTGAGTTCCATGACAGGTATGCTAGTAGGGAGGTTATCAGTAAATAAGTACTCTGGCTGCTTGTCTGACAGTAAAAATGACATAAAGACTGAGGGGTGATGACCTCAGTCTTCTGTTTATGGGCATGTACTTATGCTTCCCTTATATGTGCTCCTGTTCGATATAAAAATGCCATGAGACCCATTCGGTTTTGGCCTTGAGAGCACCATCTTTGCTCATATACTGTATCAGGACTAAAGGAAATGATAACATCAATGGTGCAAAATCTGGAAGGAAGCATGCATAGCTATCAGCCACATATTTTTAACATTTAAAATTATGTATTCCATGGCATATACCACCAAGATAATTCCTGAAATAATTGTTTATGAAATCTTTTTCAGAAGAGTGCCTATATCTCTTGGCAAGGTGTTAGCATTTGTCTTGTCAAACTGCTTGAGTCATACTACATTATATCAAAGGATGTGACCTCTCCATTTTTAATTATGTGACTCAGAATGGCACATTACACATTATCGCATGTCATCTGTGACATCTGAGATTAAAGGAGGAAGACTTTTTTCTCTCTTAAAGGGAATAACTATTTTTCCAGATATGTATGAATTCAAACTTGTTCTATAAAAACAAAAATGAAATGCTACAAAACAGCAAGAAAATTGGGCTGTCACCACTTAAACCTAGTGCTGATGCAATTGCAAGATAGCCCCAAAGAAAGAGAACAAATATTCCCTTATTTTGAGGATGTCTTCTTGCCCACCACAGAATGAAGCACACACCCCATTGCATAGGTGTTGCATAGGTGCTGGAATGTTGAGAAGAACTGGAAAGTTGAGTTAATGACTCATTTAGAACAGGTTTCTCCACATTGCCTTATTTTCTATTCCTGTTAATAGGAAATACTTGCTAAGGTTACAGGTACCTAAATTTCTCATCAGCCTCCTGACACCCCTCTCCACGCTGTCCTCCTCCAGTCAGTGGTGTTGATTATGTGACAGCAAAATCAGTGGCATTATTGTGCTTTGAATTTTAATTTAAGGGGGAAAATTGATCCTTAAAAGTTGCTCTCAAAAATGATTACTGGTATACAGAAATGCTGCTGAACTGGAGGCTTCATCCCACATACATGACTGTTCAACACAATTTATACTAATTATTTCCATTAGAAGGATGCCGAATGCTATTTCCATAATGAACAGGGTGACATGTAAATTATAGTGCAGTATGTGCAGAAAAGTATTTAAAATAAACAATTCAGGGTCAAATCTGTAGTCAGAAATTTGTGAGTGCAACTTAACTCAGAATATCCTGAAGCTAATAATACACTTACAATTGAAGTTTAGCTCTTCAAGACCACAGGAAAGCCAGTGGTGCTGCCATTCTTCTCAGTGATGGACAGCTCAATCCTATCCAGGTCTGGGCTGCTGGCTGAATCACATTGCAACAGCATTCCCTTCTGGCAGCTGTTCTTTTTGGTAAAACTGGATCATTGCAAATATTGTTGAATTCATGTTCTTAATATTGTTCATGGAAGCTGGATTCATATAAGTAATTACTTCCTCTGAATTTATTTGCATGCCTTGGGATGACATTATTCTAATATTAAGCATCCTGTAGTGCAATCTTACTGTATTTGTGTTTACTCAGATGTGTCTATAGCAGGGTTTCTCAAACCAAGGACACAATCCTATCAAATGCAGGTTGGCGTAATTCACCTGTCTCCCCATTCCCATGATGGTATGGGAGGCTGGCACATATATGAACTGTGGCCTAACCTTCCTGCGGAGTGGTGCAGAAGTGTCTTATGGCACTTTTATGACATGCCCAGGCCAATAAAGGATGTGTGCCAGGATTTATACCTGTCTAACTGGGGATTAGGATTCCAGCTTCAGGATCACAACCCACTTTCACATTTATATACAGCACATTTACAGCACCCTCTGTGTAGGAATCACTTGTCTGCCTGGAGCCAGGGAAGAGCTTGGGAGGTTGTGCATGTCTAGGATGCAGTGTAGCCATTTTTGCTTCATTGCTACTCTAGACATCAGGTGGTTAGACTGGGCTGTTAGACATACAAATATGTACTTGTCTAGCTATGCAGAAATAGAATAGTGTTCTGAAATATATCTGTTGCCGTTTAATAGTTCAAACAGTCTGATATTCCATCCTGCAATCCTGCCCAGGGAAAGTTAAAACCAATTAGGTTTCAATTTGTGAAGCGCTTACAACACAGTACTTGGAATAAAGTTGATTTGTTCCCATTATGGATTGATGGTTATTGTCTCTGCATTTGGCTTCTGTTTAAGCTGCTGTAATACTATCACTGTAATACAAGTACAACATATCTTTCCTTTCTCACTTGTATTGGCACGCAGCAGCTAAGTGTTTGTGTACCCCAAATGTGTTATCTATATGGCAACATCTGACTGCTTCATTTTAATGCCAGATCAATGGTTTTTCTACTCAGCTCATCTATCTGATCTTCCTACAAGAGCAATTCCAATGACTTTCCCACCACCTGGTCATTCCTATCACATTTTGAATTCATCATCCATGCCAGCCCCAAACTGGGTCATGTGAATTGGCCCTCCAGTCACACAGATGGAAACATGCGGGTCTAAACAAAATGCCAAGCTCTGTGAGTTTCCTAATGCAGTAGGGAACAAGATGCTGCAGTTGAGGTTTTACTGAGTTTGGCAGGAAAAGTATTGCAATTCTGTCTTCTAGTTCTGAAATGTTGTTTTAATTTGACAAATTCTAGTTTGTCAGTCCTCTAGTCTATAATTTTTTAAAACTTTTCTCACAAAATGTTTGTCCACATGCTGTGAATTTAGATTCTAGTTTTGAGACAGTAGTAGTAGTAGTAGTAGTAGTAGTAGTAGTAGTAGTAGAAGAAGAAGAAGAAGAAGAAGAAGAATAGGAAGAGGAGGAAGAGGAGGAGGAGGAGGGGTGAGTTTGAAAACCCAACAGTGTAAATCCCAAAAATGTTTACTCAAAAGTTAATTCAGTCAAACTGAGGAGGCATTCCTCTGAGGAAAGCATGCATTCAATTTCAGCCTAAGCGCCCAATGCTATGCTTGTCTACTCAGACATCAGTCATATTATAATCAATGGAGTTTAGTTTCAGGAAAGCATGGAAAGGATTGTGGGCTAACAGCCCAATCCTAAGCTTCCTGGAGTGCCATGACTGCTGCAATGCCAAATGGCTGCATGGTATCCTAAGCATACTGGGAAGCCAGTGGCAGCTCCCCTTTTTCCAGTGACATTTATCCCCTTCTACCAGGTAAGAAAAGTAGACCCATAATAGCACTACTCAATTCTGTGGTACCTGTTGGGATGGAATAGAATGAAAACGCTGTAAAGCCTTTTTATGTCAGGCTGTCAGGTCCAATACCGGGCTATGGATCTGGCAGAGCTGAACCATACCGGTTCTGCTCTTCCCATACGGCTCTCTCCCCAACCACATCTCCTCCCTGCCCTCCCCAACCCCAGAGTGCCTCCTCCACAAATGTTCCTTACAGTCCACATGCTGTGAATTTAGATTCTAGTTTTGAGACAGTAGTAGTAGTAGTAGCAGTAGTAGTAGTAGTAGTAGTAGTAGTAGTAGTAGGAGAATAGGAAGAGGAGGAGGAGGAGGAGGAGGAGGAGGAGGAAGGGTGCGCCACGCACGGGATTGTGCTGTCAGGTGTTTTTAAGCCACTCTTTCTTAAATGAAGTTCCTACAAAACAGTATGTTTATTATTGAGCAGTCTACCTTTCTGGCACTTTGAAAAGCATGTACTGATGCAGTTTTCTAGATGTTGCCATATGCGCATGTACACATAAATACCTCAACATTACAAGCAGACAAAACCAGAATGGTAAAGTGAATTTGTTGTATTGAATTTTGACCACTGGGCCATTACAACCAAACGATGAAGAAATGTTCTATTAAGTGGTTAATACCCTCCGCTGATAAGTACTGAGGCCATTCGCTTCAGAAGAATCCCAAGGGGACTGCTGTATCACTGGCAATATTGCAAAGAGAAGAAAAGAACCACCTCTGCTTCTTTTTGTGTGGCTGCTCAGTGGGTGTTATTTATCATCACTGTTTGCTTAAAAATACCATGCTGAGATGGTAGTTGATGTAAAACAACACAAGTTCCTCTGGAATATAAAGACTGGTATGGTACTACACTTAAAATAGAACCAGTCAAGTCCTCAAGGAGTAAAATGGATGACACCTCTTCAGACTGCAGATGGGCACCTCTTTTCTGAAAAGTCTCTTACACTTAATAAATCTTTGCAAGAAAAATAAAATTTGCACAGCAGGGAGAGGTAGGGAAGGACCAATTCTCTTCAATATACTAGTCTCCCATGTACATGAATTCCTTCCCCCCTTTTTATAACATAAAACAATAAAAAATATTTCCTATCTACAGTCCAGCATGGTATTGCTCATTGTACCAACTCTTTCTATTGTGTGAGTAGAGGTGAAAATGGTAGATAATGATTTAATTAAACAAAATCATACAACGTCTGAGCCTCAGACTGCTTCAGAGGTGAAAACTGTAAAAGCCTTTCTGAGGCATTCTGAGGCCATTTTGTTGAAAACCAGAAAAACCTTTCTCATGCCCCTGAAAAGCACCCCCTCAACTTCAAGATGGTGTTTTGGGGGCAATGGACACCCACATTCCTTAGCTATGCCACAAATAGCTGTGGTGACAGTTTGGAAAGGTTTTTGAGTTGCCTCTTCCATGTTACCAGATTCCCTTACAGTCATCAAAGAACAAAAAGCTTCTTAAACCCAGAAGAAAACTGAAAGAATTGGGAAAACAATGAAGACTTTGGGTGCAATCCAGAGTGGGGAGTCCTTGCTCTGGTGTAAGAACAATTTACTCTGGATTGCAATATGAATTTCCCATAGGTTTTCACTAGGTGGTGCAATAACTATGGGTGCATGTAATGTCTCTTACATGCTCCCGTAGTTACTATGGATTGTAGGGTATGTTGAGTGACAGATTAAGGTTGCAATCCTAAAGATACTTTCCTGGGAGTAAGACCCATTGAACATAATGGGGCTTACTTTTGAGTAGACATGGTTAGGATTGTGCTCTAAGTTAGCGTTTCTTTGTAAAATGAATAAGCAAATGTGGACTGGGATAAAACTTACACTTTTTACAGATACACATCGCATGAAATCATTTTCCCCGTACCTTCATTTGCTATCTATAGTGCACTCAAGACAAGAGGGCAGAAGTTTCTTCTAAAGCAACAGGCTATTATTTTAATTGAGTTCATTCTTGTCTCTTGTGTTGTATTGCCAGGTGGGTTTATCCAGGCTCTCTCAAGTTTTAATTATCTGTTCTCTTAATGAGTATAGTAGCTGATCCAGATTTATTGTAGATGCTAGAAGCTTGTGTGAATAAAATATCAGGCCTGTTTGGGATCTGGCAGCTATCTTTGTTTGCCAACTCTTCCAATTACTTCCAGGTCATTAGGCTCATCTCTAGTAGATACTTTACTGTCATTAGGAAATGTGGTGTAATGACATTCAATGAGTCAACAGCTCCTGCCGAAAAAAGGAGAGGTTAAGTCAGCAGAGGGCAAGAATCAGAGTCAATGTGTCTGGTCTTACTACCTGTTTAACCCAGGCACATTAATAGAATCAAGCTGGAAAGAATTGAAAGCCGATATTTGCTATATACAGTACTGCGTACCTTCCAGGATCCAAAAAAACAGGCCAATGAGGGCACAATCCTAAACAAGTTAGGTTGGCATAAGTTACCTGGCATATCTTCCCATGGCGTTGTGGGGAGGTTGGCATATGCCTGTGCATTATCCTAAACTGCTCCAGGGATAGGGCAGAATGCCTTGAAGTACCTTTGTGACACCCCCAGGTCAGAACAGAACTTATGCCTGGGTTTAGGGCAACCTAACTGGAGAATAGGATTGTAGTCTGAGTCTCAAACTCTGGCTTCGACCCAAAGTACACAGGGTGAAATGTCTCTGTATTAAGAGAGGGGGATGTGGGTTCACTAGCTTCTCCCCGAGACTTCGTGCCACAGCTGAACATGATCCAGCAAATCTCTGTGTTTTCAGGATATAAAGGAATGATTCTTGTGAGAGGAATCATCTTTACCTCTCTCTCTCTCTCTCTGGCTGATACTCAAAGCCCTGACAATGGAGGTGCCTTCATATTACCCTGTTTTAAAGAAGGACATGAAAATGTATTGTAAACTTTTTTCATCCCAGGTTGCAGTTTCTAGAAATGTGAATTCTGAACATACACAGGTTGAACCTCCCCATTTGATTCCCTGTGACATTTGATTCCCTGTAATGGTGTAATTAAGTATTTTTACATTATGAAAGTCAATTAGTTACCATGGTAACAAGGCATTAATGAATAAAGTTCTTTGAAGTGGCTGCTAATTGTTCAGCAGGGAGCTGAACTCTTGCAAGTTCTTGATCTCTTGCAAAAATCTTGCAAGCATGTGCGAGCAGTTTGCAAACAGTTTGCAAATATTGGCTCAGAGGTGCACCCCTTCCAGATGAACAGAAACTAAAACTTAAAAAGTTACAAACTTTTAAGAGAAGCTGAATTGCCCATGTAAGCAGGCTGCCTTTAAGCCATTATTAACTGCTCTCAGGAGGAAAGCTTAACTTTCAATTTAAAAAGCCAACCTCAGTCGTTTCAAGTCAGAGGCTGCAATCCTAAAGACACTTTCCTGGGAGTAAGACCTATTGAACACAATGGAGCTTACTTTTGAGTAGATGTGGTTATGCACTTTATCACATATAAATAATTTGCATATAATTAGGCTATACCTGTGCATCCTTGAAACAAAGCATCAGCTTAGATCAGGTGAATGAGTTAGAAGAACAATAGCTGCTCTGTCAGGTGGAAATTGGTGGCCACCTAACATTGCATGAGAAGGAAAGTCTGAGGGAAATCTATAGGACAAGTAGGATCCTATCATAAGGGGCTTGTGAGCTTGTGGATTTAAAAAAAAAGCAGGCCTCTGTCAGTCTTGAAAGACTATGGTATCGTGCTTGGCGCTGCATACGCTGCATGCGAAGCACGAAAGCCTGGGTTGGATTGTTATGGAGGATAGGCTGTTACCCAAGCAGCAAATCCCCCCTCTCCACGCCACTGAATTAGTCCAGTGGAAAGGCAGAGCCAATACGATTGGATCCAGCTGGCGTCGCAGAGCTGGGCTAAGGACAGGAGCTCACCCTGTCTTGTGGGGCTGACCTGGGTCTCGAACCCTGGCCTGCTGGTTAACAGGCACAGTGTCTTAACTGCTTGCACCACCCTTGTGGATTAATTCTATTTGTAAATATGTAATGCTTGATCTTCCTGTTCTGTTGTTGAGCCTTTGGGCGCAATCCAGAGTAAGTACAGGGAGTCCTTGCTCCAGTGTAAGAACAATTTACTCTGGATTGCATTGTGAATTTCCCATAGGTTTTCACTAGGTGGTGCAGTAACTATGGGTGCACATAATATCTCTTACGGGCTCCCGTAGTTACTCTGGATTGTAGGGTTTATCTTATTACATCACAGGCTGGGATGATTGATGCCCCTTTTCCTTTTAATGTTTCTTCAAGTAGGCATAGAATGTATGCCCAGTAGTGGGCTTCAGGGGGTACTCACAGGTTTTATAGAACCCTTTGCTAATGAGCACCTGGTTCTGAGAACCAGTTACTAATGGGACATTGAACCTTTTGTTAATTTATTTGAATCCCACCACTGTGTATGCCCCTTTCTCAGTACTTTTCTCTCTCAGAATTTCCCACCTCATGGCAAGGAACAATCTTCAGACTTTATTGAGTATTTGAAAATTCTTGGTTATTACAGTTCATTTCCTCTTTCCCTTCTTTCACCTGGTTCCTTTCTGCATTCCTGCCAGTCTGACCTCATTCCTCCATGGGGTACAGATGGTGTGCAGTAGAGTCAGTTCTATTCTCTGGAGGAGGGAAAAGGGGGCATTCTTAATGACTGGGTTCATCCCACCCCCTGAATGAGACAGGGCTGGATGAAGTCTTGTCTCCTTTCTGGCTTGGGACAGCTCCTCCCAATCCGGCTCTGGCTCCCTAAGGGCCATGTCTCAGAACATGGCTAGTCTCCTTCCTTTCTTTCTTCCAGCACCTTTTTCTCTGCTTGTTTCTGCTTAGCTCTCTCTCCCCCACTTTCTCCTCCTGTTTCCTCTTCCTATTCTTCTGGATAGCTGGACTTGCAACCTAGGAGTGATTGCCTGCCCCCAGCAGGAACCGTAGGCCTCTGGCCTTTCCACCAGCAAGGAGAGCTCTCCATTGGTTTCCTGGGGGCTGTCGCGGATCCCACCTGCGATCTGCAGTGCACCCACTGTTTTAGGCTCCCCCAGGCCTCCCTATGCAAAAAACCCACAAAACTTACTTTTATTTCTTTAAACCAGTGTTTTTCAATCCTTTTCATCTCAAGGCACACTTAACAAAGCACTGAAATCAACTGGCACACCATCAGTTGTTTTTACCATTGACAAGGTACGCCAGACTGTTCCAATCCCCCAATTTTCCTATTAATGAATGTCAATCTCCAAATTCCCACGGCACACATGAGGACTACCCACAGCACACCAGTGTTCCACGGCACACAGGTTGAAAATCACTGCTTTAAACATTCTGAGGCGGGGTTGCCATAATTCTCTTCCACAACATTGGGATAGGACCCTATGTTCCATTTGCCAGTATGTGAAAACAATCTCCCAAAATAGTGACTGTCCCTGTTTTTTGGGGACATATGGGAAACCTATTCTGAGGTCCACATAGGCCACTGGTAGACACAGCCTCTGTGTGGCTCACAATATCCCATGGAGGCAAGGGAAACACACTTCCTCTACCTTCAGTATACATAGGTGGAGTATCCTTGATATCTACAGTTTCACACGACCATGTAGAGTTTCAGAATGGAACCCTTGCTGATTCCAGGCATACTAGCATTTATATACTGCTTTTCAACCAGAGAAGCATGCAAGGTGGTTTACATATGTTAGTAAATGATGTGTGCCTGTGAACTCTCAGTGGGCCACTACCTTAACAATGAGACAAGTGACAAACTGCCCAGGTTTATCATGCAGCCATGATGGTGTGAAGGGTGAAGATCTTTTTCTTTGTTCTACACACATGCACCCGCACAGATGATAAGGAGCTAGATCAAAAGCCATGGTAGGCTTCTGATTGGTGGAACTTCCCTCCTCCACCAGATTGCAATTCTTTATGGGTTTCAACATGCATGAGCTAGTTATCATCAGTGCTGAGATGCAAATGTAACCTTTTCTGATATATAAAAAGCAGTTATATAAAAAGAAAATTGCCTATGACTGCCAATGTTTTAAAATTCCTTTTGAAAATAGTTTGCAAAGAAATTCAAGGATAAAATAGAAAGCTTGAATTCCTTAAGTTATTTTTTTATGAAGCAGTGGTTTAATTGGAAACTGACTGGCTCATGCCAATAAAGGGTGGGATATGGCACTGAACAGCCTGTGATAAGAAAAAAGAAAGGGAAAATATCTAAATATCTCTTGCAAAGACCCTTAGATCAACAACATGTTAAGACAGAACACAGCAATCTCTTGTAATGCTTTTCTTTGTTCTTGGAATAGTACTGAACTCTGGAATGTATGCGCTCAGGCATGGTTTTGCTTTACATCTGACATAGGGAGTATGAAGGGCCCTTTATTTGCTTTCTTGTGCCGGCCTAACCTGGGGTTAGGACTCTGTGGTGTGTCACATAATAGTGGGCACTATTCTGCCACAGCAAAACCCATCATCAGACAAATTCACTGTTGTCTATCAAAGGCCACCATCCTAAACACACTTTCCTGGGAGTAGGCCCCTTTGACTACAATAGAATTTACTTCTGAGTAGACATGCATAGGATGGCACTGAAAATAGAGTGGGAGCCGGGTAGCACACCAGAATGCCATGCAGAGGAAAAAAATGGCTTCTGTGCTCTGGTTTGCAGGTGGAAAATAGATGCTCTGTGTTTGAAAAAGAACAATTTATTAGCTTTCATTGATCCAAAGTTTGGAAACTGACCATTGCTTAAGTAGTTTGATAAAAACACAGAGCTTTTGGCAGGCTAAATGCCCCATGATAGCCTTGGTCATATATGCAGTTTATAAGAGCTCATTATATGATACACACCTTAATTATCCTTCTTTCCAGAACAAAATGTTTTTTGTTTTGCATTGCAGAACAATGCCAAAAGCATTGCAAAGGTCAGGACTTTATGTAGAAAGTGAAACATTTTTTTAAGTACAGTAAGTGAGAAATGGGATCTCCCCAATAATCCATTTCACTTGTTTACAAATTATCAGAATTTTAACAGAAGATAAACTGCAAGGTGACCACATTTGCAGATGACACCAATCTATTCAAGGTGGTAAGACTCAAGGCAAATTATGATGAGCTCCCAAAAAAATCTTCAAACTGGGTTCATATTCAGCTGATGGTAAATGCAATTTACTATCAATAGGTGTAATCTGATGCACATTTGGGAAAAAAGAAACCTTCGTTTATATAATATTGGGGTCTTAGTTGTTAGGAATTCACCGAGAAAAATATCTTAGTGTTGTGATGGATAGGTGAATGAAAATGTCAACCCAATGTGTGACAGCAACGAAGGAAAGAAAGCTAAGGGTCAATAACAATTGGCCAAGAAAAGAAACTTCAAGACATAATGATTGTCACCCTCCTGAAGGTGGCTGAGTCTAGGTATGGAATACTGTGCAGTGCTTTAGAGACCTGAGAATGAAGCAACAACACAAGAGATCTCTACCTTATTCCAGGATTCACAATAGATTGGCCCCCAATATTGGATACTGAAGGAATGCAGACTGGGCATGATCAGGGCATGGCAAGCTGGAGGATCTGAACTGGGATAAGGATTGGCTGGTTATTTGGGAATATTGTGTGGATGTTATTTGTGCATTCAGCTTTCCAAACCCTTAAATAATCTCTCAGACCAGATGACACCTCCATCTCACACCCACAAGCAGGTGTTTTATAGCCGAAAATGTCTTCAGGCGCAATCCAGAGTAACTATGGGGGAGTCCTTGCTCTGGTGTAAGAACAATTTGCTCTAGATTGCAATATGAATTTCCCATAGGTTTTCACTAGGTGCTGCAGTAACTACGGATGCATGTAATGTCTCTTACGTGCTCCCATAGTTACTCTGGATTGTAGGGTTCATCTGGATATACAACCTCTAAGGTGGCATCAGAAAGCAGGAGCCCTGATTGCCTGACCTGACAGTCAGAGCAAGCAGTCATTTGTGCATTGATTCAAAAATAGTACAGAATGCTTTGTGACTTTGGCATAAGTAAGTAGACCAGTTTCAATTTGTGCTGCTTGGCATAAGGTCATATACAATCCATGATGATTAATGAGAATACCAGTTAAAGATGTGAGTGTATCGTCTTTCTATGCTCCAGACTTGTACTAGGAACCATTTTGATTTCCAATTTGCAACTGAGAACAAAGTCTCTATCTATGCACATCTTATTTCAACAGAGGGAGATTGTCAAGAGTCGGGTTAACAAACAGCAATGATGTTGTAATCAGAGTACTTGTGGTATTGTGTTGATTTCATGTAGATTTATATTATTCTGCCAATAAAGGTTCATTGACTTAACTTATTTCAACACAAACTATCCCCTGATGAAATAAATTGAAGATTTTTTTCATCCCAGAGACCAATTCCCCTTTTCATTGAGATGCTATATAAAGCAAGGGGCTCATCTCCACGCTGACTGCCTGATCATGGCCACTGCCAGATTGCCTCTGTTCCTAATACTTTGTTGAACTGACAATAACTGTCCTTTCTCCAGTCATCTGTTTGGGAGATATCTGAAAGAATGCTATTCTTCCAAATGGGCTCTACAGCTATAATTAGATTCTGACACTCCAGTTAGGCAGTCAATGGCTGTGATTGTGATTCTGGAGGAAGATTTCAAAGTGCAAGGTCATGGAACATGTGAAAAAGTGCAGTTTAACCTACTTCTTCAATTGACCACTTATCCTGACAGCTCTAATTGTTCACCAGTGGACACATCTATCCATTAAAATGTCTTTCAGGATTGTTCTAAATCAAAGGATAATCTGACTTCAATCATCAGGTTTGAATTAGGAGGCTAATTGCATCTCTTCCTTGAGCTTTTAAAAGAGTTGCTCTTTCAATTTAACAAATCCCCAATGCGCTCTTTCAAACATAGCTACTCTGCAGTAGAAAGAAAATCTCAGTGACACACTCAGGCTGTTTGCCAGGGTGGAAAAGTTTGCTGTACAGGTACGTTTCAGTTGTTGGTTTTCAGGAATGGCAGTAACTTTAGTGAAAAATTTGCAACTACATTTTGTAGTCAACTTACGGTATAAAACTGTGCTTGGTACAAATTACCAAAAAGATAAAATGTGTTGAATTTTTTTAAATTAATTTGTCATAATAACACACAACGGTGAACATCAATCAGGATGCTTTGCAGCTTGGCCTATATGTTCACTTATTTGAATAATGCGGAATTACTTCCTGTTTTGGCATTTCAGTTTGAGGCAGAACTGTAGATTATAAAGAATTAAGATGATAGTCAAACATCTGAAGCTGTAGTCTGATACACATCTTGGGAGTAAGGTCCTCCAACACAGTAAGAATTCTTACTCAGAAGTAAGAATCGTTACTTCTGAGTCAGGATTGGTTGTCTTGTTCCCCATCCCTTATCAGCTAGTTCAGCCTTAACTATGTCCAGAGGTTGGTACATATTTTGTGTAGTCCACCCCTCCAATGGCAGCAAATTATATGGAAAAATGGGTGAGGAAATGGGCATCACTATGACATAAAGTCATAGAAACCATGTCATCAGCATATTAAAGGACAGAGAGAGGAGTTCCATTTAGCGCAGGGGGAGAATGATCAGAATTTGAAACTCTACAATCCAGAGTAATTACAGGAAGACATAAGAGGCACTTACTCTGGATTGCTCTATGCATTTCCCATAGGTTTCCCATAGGTGGCACCGTTACTTAGTTGGTGTAAAAGGTCCCATAGTTACTCTGGATTGTAGCCTAAGACTGGAACAATATGTGCCAAGAAAAAAGAAGTCTCACTGCAAAATCCTATGCATGTGTATACAGAAGTAAATTCCCATTGTGTTCAGTGGGGCTTTGGGCTTTATCCTAAATTGACCCAGCATCAGCATTAAGCCGTTGCACTGGTGTTGGGTGCCATAAACATGACTCAGAGTAGGGTGCACATGCACTAGGCCTGCATGAGTCAGATACTTAATGAGCCCAGACTGACGGAAAACCGACAACTGCTGGTGGGGTTAACTGTGAACATCAGACTCCCCCCGAGAAATGTCAGAGTTCCTTCTGAAGTGAAATATCTGCCAGTGTTGCAGAAAAGTCAAATATGTTTCTAACAAAATGAAAATTTTTCAGTGCAGAAATATCTACACCTCTCCCCATCTTTATCTCCAACCGCCATGGATCTAAGCACAAATAATAACATCCCCCTGCTCATTCTTTGGTTTCTCCATCTCCATGCCAATGTCTAACTGTGAATTGCTCTGGAGGAGATGTTTTTCTTCCCTTGTGGTTTAACATTGAAAGCATAGGCGTTTAATACATCTGCTGATAGCACTGCATCCATAAATGCATAGATAAATAAAAATAACGACAGTAAATAGAACTCAACAGTTCATACAAAAGCACATAACTCTGAAGTCTCCCTGCAGTTGACATTGATTGTCCCATCTCCAGACCGGTGTGTGCGCGCTCTGAACTACAATTCCTTATTGTGCTGGCAGAGTCTTGAGTAGGTGAGCAGGCTGTTTGGGAAGTGATAAAAAGTAACATTTCCATATCCTAATCAGAGATAGATGAGTCAAAACTGATGGAAAAACTCTCATACCACGAGGCATTAAGGAATCATTGAGATGTGAAGTAACTCTTCTTTGGAAAGGATTTTAATAATGCAGTCTTCACAATGCCAGGGAGTTGTCAAATCAGTCATAGGTAGCAAGCATTTTATTCCTTCGTGCAGGCTGAATTCCTGTTAAGAAAACAGTCATGAGGCAGGAGTTATTAATAAAAAAGCATTCCCTCTCAGCGAAAATTTATGTTCATAGCCTGATGGATATCCCAGATTAGGGTAATCTATCCACCACCACAGTACACTGACTTACAAAGAATAGTTTGCACACTTTTCCCTTTCAACTATGCAATCCTGTGCTTCTTATTTAAAAAATCCATAAATCCAGAATAACCATCTCCAAACAGTAGTTTTTTTCCCCACAAGAAGTATAATTTTTCAAATAGTAGCTTTATTCTTGAAGGTCCTCTCTTTATACAGGTTGTGTCCTTTTTTCCACTAGGGTTCAATTCTGGAATCCCTAATGAATTTTTTTTTAAATGCCAAATCAGTGGAAAAATAGCTTTAAAAACCCACTTTAAAGTCCAGGGCTTTCTTGTTCTATTGTTGCCCCAGAATTGCAATGATATAGGCACTAAACTGCATTAAGCTACTAGATGGGATGAATAATGGAATCTAATGGAAGAATAATATAATTATTAACAAAGTAAAGATAGGAAATTGGATTTAAGTGTTCTTTTCCTCATCACAAATCGTTTAAGCATGGATCTCAATATCAGTGGTTAATCAAATCGTGGATACCAAATCAGTGCATACTGAGGTCCCACCTGTATAAAGCAAGATTGGGAATTCAACTCAGATTATTCAGACTCAAGTCACAAAAATATTTTTTTTTGCTGATTCAGTAACTCCTGAGATGTGCACATGGAAGACTCCGAAAAACACTCTGATATAGAAAAATGTGACCAAAGGTTAGCATATCAGCAGCAGCCGCATTATGCTGACATATAGGTGGATCACATAAGTGTTTCAATTTCCACACTGTGGAACAGTCATGACATTGTGTACCCAGATTGCCAATCATCCTGAAAGGGGCTAAGAAAAAGAGCTAATCACAGGCTGATGTTCTTTCTGCTTGTGTGATGGTAAAGCAATCAAATAGCTGTTTCACCTGTGCTGTCGATTGGAATCAACCCAACACATAGAAGATTTATCTTAATCAGCCTTTTAATATCTCAATTTATCTTCTGCACTTACAGTAATGGAAGAGGGGATGAGAGGCAGGGGACAATAAGTGGCCTGAATTTGTACACATGCAAGCCACTCTTTGAGACTCAAGTTGACACTGAGGCAGAAGATGCACATTGAGTTTCAAGATGCTTTCCTTCATGATTTCTCCCTCAATGTCTTTCTCCCATGGGTGAAAAGGCAACTTGGTGGCTTTGTGATAGTAAAAGGATGAGAGGGGATAAAAAGACATGCCCTCTCCACTCTTGGGAGACAGGCTGCTGCTCCCAACCTGCAGTGCATCAACACCACAGAAACGTAAAGCAGTGGTTCTCAAAATGGGGGTCGGAACCCATTTTGGGGGTGTTGCGACTTTATTTCAGGGGGTCATGTAAAACGGCACCGCCATCTTGGGATCTGGCACTGGCCATTGCTTTCTTGGAATGGGGCAGTAAATCTGCTTTCCTGGGAGTAAGCCTCATAGAACACAATGGGACTTACTTCTGAGTAGACGTAGAGAAGGTCTGATGCCACAGTGATGTCGCTTCCTGTTTGATGGCACTTCTGGCCATGAAATCACTTCTTGGAGGGGGGTCCCCAGACAGATTGGCATTTTCAGAAGGAGGTGCTGGGCTGAAATTTTCAAGAACCACTGGTATATAGGATAGAATAATGAAACCTCATCTCAAATACAGCATTCCTGAGCCAGTATTCATGGCTCTTCTTATGTTCTTATGGGTGGTGAGACAGAGAACAAAAACACTTTTTTAAAAACAAAAGCCACTTCTTATCACAGCCTGTAAATATTTCTGAAAGGTTGAAGAACATCCATTATACTCAGTGATATTATTAGAAAGCAAATGATTATGCATTAAAAGCGAAGAGACTGAAGGAAATTAGAAGTACATGAAATTGTAATGATCATGGTGTGTCTTTTTAAGCTGCCAGGGAAGAAACTAAATTGTCTTTAAAAGAGAAAAAGAGAAGAATTTGGGAATTTCTTCATAAATTCATAGAAGAGAATTTAAAGACTGATATGTTGGTTAAGAGACTATCAATGTGGCCAATTAATAAAATTGTTCCAAATGCAGACCTTTCACAAATAAAGAGATACCTGAAAGGAAACTGAATTAAGATATGTAGATCTAGTTTTCAACCATATGTGCAAATTAGAGAAAATGGAATTATCTGGCTGAAGCATCCAAAACAATTAATTGTGGCAAACTTCTATAAAAGAATAAGTTTAAAGTTGGATAGGATTGGACCCTATGTTGGAATACAGTTTGTGTTAAGAATATCATGAGATGCAATGGTGTAGCTTATGTTCATGTAACTTGGTGCAAAGCTCAAAATGTAGTCTTGGAAATGCTGCCACAACCAAAAGTGATGTTATCCCTGGGTATTTTAAAAAAGAAAATTGGGGGGAAACTTGCCTCCTCCTCCTCAGCAATTCACCACCATTTGCTCTGCTATTGGCATAGCTAAAGCACCTACAGTGGTACCTCTCTTAAAGAGTGACCCTAAAGAATCCCCCTTAAAGAGGGATTCACTTAACAAGGTTAATTTTCCCTGAGAGTCTGCCTCGAGTAGCCAGCCTTGCTTCGCTTAACAAGCCAAGCTCTCAGGGAAATTTTTTTTTTAAATTTTTAAAATTGTTTGAGTTTCCATCATGTCCTATGGGAAACTCTGCTCCACCTAATGAGCATTTCACATAACGAGCATGCCTCTGGAATGAATTAAATTCATTATGTGAGGTACCATTGTATTTCCTACCTGGAGTTGAAGAAATTTTGTTCCCCTGCCCCGCCCCGCCCCACAACATCAAAATTAAATTTAATTAATTAAAAAAAAATGAAAATTCTGTCCCTTATTAGTCAGGGAAACTGCTGGGGCAAAGAGGAATGGTTATTCTTTCCCTGCTAATTATAGGAAGAACACCACTTAGAATTTCCTGTTTACTCAGTTAAAATGGGGTAACTGTTTTATGATATATGTGTTGCATATGATATATGTGCTGAGAGCTGATTCATATTAACATCTTATTAGTCCCATACAGTATCAGAATTACGTCTCATTGGTTCTCAGAGCAATCAGTAACATGGGAAAGTGTGAGTTAAGAAAATCCACTTTTGTTCCATAGGTTTTTGTGTTTTCATTTTCTGGTTAATTGGCCATAATTTTTGATAGACTACAGATAGTCCAATGCAGTTTGTTTCATTGCATTCTTTGTTAAATTACCTTTCCAATGATATATAACATGATGGTATTATGATTCAGATATATCCTGTTGTTTTTTTTACAATTTTAGTCACTAGTGCCAAGCTCAGCTTGTAGCCCCCTAAAGCGTGTAGCCTGGTGCAACTGCATCCCCTGCACTCTCCTAGCTACATGCACTGATGATTTGTTTGTATAATTGTGATCATATCAGGTTGCTGTTATGGCAGAAACTTCCATTCCACTAGGATAGTGTTGTCATATGTCCCAAAAAACAAGGTTGCCATATGTCCCCAATTTTGGGGGACTGTGTTCACATATTGGTTCACATACTTCCCATTCCTGTGGGCAGGGATAAAGGTGGAGATGGGGTAGAAATGAGGAAAAGAATAGTCTGAATTTCAGTACCTGTCATCCAGTTGGCGCTAGAGGTACAGCTGAAATAGTAACTAATAGTAAATAATGGTACTGCACTTCTACTGCACAATCCCTGTATGAATGGATGATTTCTGAATAGCCACTATTTTAGGGTGTCATTGGTCAGATGCAATCAAGCTGCTGTGGTGCTCTGTGAGTGTTTTCTAAAAATTGTTGTTTACTTCTGATACTTTTGCTTACTGTGATTTCTTAGCAATAGCATTGAACCTTCAGGGTGAACTTTGTAGTTCCCTGAAGTCTTCAATCAAACATGAATTGGACACAATAATTGCTCCCTACAGATCTGTATGCCCCTTATTGTTTGTTCTGTTCAAATCTTAGGTTAGGATATCTATGTAACAAACAGAAAATTTTTTGTCTCACCAAACTTGCTACACTTTTTTCCATTGCTTTTGAGAGTTTTTGCTTAAATGTAGTAAGGTTTCAGCTCAATAAATGACTGTCTTTGAGCCCAATCCTAAGCACATCTACTCAGGAGTAGATCCCACTGCACCTCACTCCCATGCAAATGTGGATAGGAGGATTGCAGCTTTAAATCCCTTTCCATTTACAGAATGAATCGAGTGGTTGCCTTTTAGAATATTTAATTAACAATTCTATCAATTATCCTGAACAAATATGCAAATATATCCATTGCCATTTCTTGCTGCGCATTCAGACTTGGCATTTATTAAATACACTGAGATAGTATAGCATATTAAATTCATTTAGCAAACAGCAAGTTTGCTGGTGGGGCAAAATTAAAGGTGCAATACTTTGGAGTAGATCATTAGAGTTAGGGCATCAGGGAAGCACTCTGTCCAGAGGAGAGTTCTGTTGGGGTGGGGAAGCATTCTTAGGGGCAGGGCAATGCGGTGGGAGGGGAAGTGTTGGAACTTGGGGAACTCTGCTCCACCATATCCTGAACCCCATGTTGGGCCTTCATAATACATCCACATGTCAACTCTATAAGTTAATGATGGCTATAATCCAGATTAAAATATACTATACAATTCATAGGTCAATTTATAAGGTTAATTCATAGATTAGGAAAAAAAATTGTACATATTGCAACAGCTGATTGCATGACCTGAAACATAACATCCTGAAAAAATAGACCTACTTGACCTTGGGATCAGATATCTTTCTATTCCATCTCTTCAAGATAGAAAAAGCTAGGAAGAAGTGAACTAGGACTTTAAAAGGGAGGTGGCAGAGGTGGGCAGACCTTAAGTAGTTCTGTAGGCAGAGGCTGGGATAGGAAAGCATACGCCTGGTTGGAATCTTAGGGAATAGGTTCCTTCTTGGCATGACAAGCTCTCCCAGAAACTAGGGGTAACCGTGTCTACTCAAAAGTAAGCTACATTGTGTTCAGTGGATCTTACTACCAGGAAAGTGTGTTTAGGATTGCAGCAATAGTCTGTTCCTTTGTTTCTACCTTAGTTTCCTATGCAAACACACAAAAAGCCAGAAGAACAGCATTTGACTTGCCAGAAAGAAGGGCAGCGAGATCTTCAAGAGAGCACAGAACTTGGCCTTCTGCTAGGATTACAAGTTCGAAGGGTATGTAAGCCATAAATTTTCAAACTTTTGCCTCTCATGGCACACTGATAAGGTACTAAAATTTCAAGGCAATTTTTTTTTAACCATTGAAAAAGGCATGCCATGCTATTTAGAGGGCATACTCTGGCATGCCAGAGGTCTACAGTACATGGGTTGAAAATCACTGATGTAAACAAATGGCTAAGGGTACAATCCTAACTTAAGCTGGTACAACTCATTGGTCTTCCCATTCCCTGTGGTGATGTAGGGATGCAAGAGCATGTCTATGCACTGATCTAACCTTTCCCCAGGAGTGGTGCAGAAGTGTCTTGTGACACTCCCAGGTCAGTACAGGATTTATGCTGGGGTTTAGGCTTGCCTAATTGGAGCTTAGGATTGCAGCTAGGATCACTGTAACAGGGAACAATGTTGAAGGACATTTGTCACTTATGTATAATGTAAACATGGCATATTGCACACCTGGCTATAAATATAAATTAGGCAACCGGAAACATCTGGAGCTTGAAGAAAAGGAACTTAAAAGAGCCAAAGGATTCAAATAAATTATACAGTTTTTCATCAAAATGGAAAGGCCTTGTGGGGAGGGGGAGGCAGGGAAAAGGGGCTTTGCTTCAATCTTTTGTTTTGAATTTGATACCTGTTGTGGTGGGGGGAGTAACTAGGACCTATTCAGTTTTCTTGAACATGAGGTATGCATCTCTGTTCATCAGTTTAATGGAAATGAAAATAGAAGCTATATTCCCCTGCAGCTGGAAGTGTTTGGTAGGTGAGATTTGATACACCTGACTAACATATCATCCTTACAGGTATATAAAATGTCAAGATTTTAGTGGCCACTTGCTGTTCTTATCATAATAGCTTTGTAGCTATTTAGAGGATTTGCTCACTTAAGCAATCTGCGCCCATAAATAAGAGCTAGTAGCGTGCAACCAAATACGTTCTTAAGGCTTTTAAAAGATATAAGAGATTAAATGCAAGGCATTTGTCTTTGTTATGGGTTCTGTGTTCTGCTGTGTGGCATGTCATTGTTCTTTATGGGGTGGTATTTGTGTTTGTCAAATTAGAAGGCTGCAGTCCTGGAAACAGAACTCAGCTGCTTCTCAAAGGAAGCCTGGAGTGGCTGCATTCTCAGCAAAAGCCTTAAGTAGAAGTGACAGGGAAATAAATCAGGGACTTCCTAGATATGCCAGCAAGGGGCTTCCATTCCACATGCTATAAGAGATCTAAGGGTGTCATTGTGAGTCAATCTCTGGAGTGCCTATGCGGAGGGACGCTGTAGTGTAGACTCTGGAAGCAACATCTCTGCACATCCTGAGTCTCTTTATTGCATTGTGGCCACCACAAGTTTTTGTTCTTTATTGTTTATGGCTTCTCTTTCAGACTAAGGATTGCTAGCAAACTCTTCTTTCCTGATTGACTAGAGTTACTGTATTCTAAAGAAAACAGGAAAGGATCCTAATAGGGGTGACAATATGTCCTCTTTTTTCGCCTTGTGTCCTGGAAAAAAAAATTAATTGTATTCCATTTCCTTCTGAAACTCCTTCCAATTTCCATTTCAGCATATGTAATGGTAATGGAGTACTGCCTTTTGGCTGTTGTTTTTTGTATGTGTAAATAAGTTCTCTAAATGAGTTATAATAGCACAGGGACATTAGTTTAAACATGTCAATGAGATAATAAATATTTCAGAAATAAGGGGATGTGTTTGTAATGCAATTAGTGTTTTAACAGCCTAATAAATTCATTATGTAACAACTTAATTGTATGTATAGTAGTACATCACAGGGTAAAATGGTAAATGATGTAAGAAAAGCCTTTCTTTGGATATAAACCTGTAGCCTTCTGCAATTTAGTAATGCCTTTGAACAGAGCAACAAATGAGGGCTCATAAATTTTGGCTCATCAATAGTTCTAAAGAGCTGCCCAAATGAATTAAAACTGAATGGTCATCAGGATCCAGTTATATCATTACCCTCTCTGATTCAATAGTACATTTGTAATACTTTCTCATCCACTGCAATAAACATATATAATCCCTCCAGAAAAGTATTTATGTCCTGCTTCATTTCTTTAATAGTTATTAATCAATCTTCATCTTTTTTAAAAACAAACCGAAGAACCCCTGAGTAGAAAACAAAATGTTATGCTTTACCAGTACTAAAGTCATCATTCATCATTGGCATCCTTCAGTCTCGAAAGACTATGGTATGTGTTCTGAGTGTCCTCTCCAGAGCACGATGGCCTGGGTAGATTAATAAGGAGGATAGACTGTTACCCAGGCAGCAAATCCCCCCTCTCCACATCACTGAAATAGTCCAATGGAATAGCAGAGCCAATACGATTGGTTCCAGCTGCGTCGCAGGAGTTACCAGAACGTGATTGTACACAGTCATGAACTGCTCCCGGGACTCCGGCTCCGGATTTTGCCTCAAGGTTGACTCCTGAAGGCTTTCCCATAGATGGGTATAGCCACAAGGCAGTGGAGGTTTGAGGTGGGAGTTTTTCTTTTTCAGACAACCCACGTTCAATGAGATTTTGGACAGGTTTAGTTTGGCTCCTCAACAAAGGCCTGTCTGGCAGGAGAGTCCCTGCCAGTAGCTACGCTACTGCCAGCATAGCTCTTTTATCACTGAAGCATACAATCCCACCACTATGAAAAGGTACTGGTTATCAGTGATGTCCATCAGTGTTTTGATAAAGAGTTGTTCTTATGATACCTCTACTATTTATATGATACCTCATGTCCTCCCTGACTGAAGGTACCACTTTGCAAGCAGAACTAGTCCAGGATGTATTCAGGAAACACTGTTTGCAAGTGCACATAGCAGGCCACTCACCACTTGCTGTGGCAACCAGCCTACACAATGGGCATGTCATGTTTTCTGACTGCCATAAAGCACCTAGTACCAGAATGCTTCTTCAGTGCTAGATGCTTTGCAAAGGTACCAGTAGAATTGGGGCCCAGTTCTGTCTGAAATATCTGCAGAGTGCCAACATGACCATGCCACAAAATCTGGGAGAGACAATTATCACTAAGTTTAGCTATTGAAAAGAAGTATGCTCCACTTGGCTCTGATTCAGATAGCTGACCATACATCAAAGATGTCTACAATCAAATAAAATTTCCATTAACGTTATGGGTGGATCCAGAATATTGAATTCTGCAGGAGAGAGGAGAAAATTGCTCTAAGTTTTTCCTTGAAGCACCTTTGCTATTGTCACACTACACGGTGGTTGGTTGAGTCTCAGCAAGTAATTTTTAAATTAAAATCAGTGAATCATATTTTTGCCACTATGCGGTACTATCATTTAGAGTGTTTTTTAATGGAAGCAAATTAAATGTGAGGGCAGAATTTCCACAAACGATTCCATCTGCTGAATCTTTCCTTCTCTGAGGGCAAACTTAAATGTTTAGGGGAAAAAAGGAGGTTGATGCATTCTGGAACCATGTGCTCTTATCCGCAGATTTTGTTTGACATCCTGTGAAAGGCAGAATGAGAATATCCTTTTGAAAACAAAGAATTAATGCATGTTGATTCTTCTTTTAAGGGGAATGAAAGATGAAGATAACATTTCAGTGACAAAAGCAAATATCAGCCAGCTCTCTTTTGGAGCTTCTATACCCACAAATGTATAAATACAATTTTCATACATTACATTACAATTGTCAGACACTGAGATGGAGCAGGCAACAAAGATAATCATTTGTGAAATGAGGTGTCTCCTTTCAACTGTTAATAAAAAAGATAGGATCAAATAAAGAATGAATCCATCAGAGAAATGGCTGGTATAAAATTAGTATTGGGGCAGATAGACAAGTAAACCTTCTCTCCTGTGATTCCCTTTATAGAAAATGAGGTGTAGGTGATGGTCAGAAACTTATCAGACGAAGGTGTACATGAAGGCCTTTTCTGTTCATTGTGCGAATATAAAAAGGCGCCCTGACCCATAGAATATTCACAAACTCATCATAAACGTGCCATAAGACATACCTATGAGACATACCATACTGCTGGGCCAGCACCGGAGCTAGCCCAGTATTGACTGGTGCTGAGCTAGTGCAGGGCAAGCACCTATTCATCATTGCTTGGCGGTCCTCATGGACCGCCACCAGCAAACAGCTGAAGGAGGCATGGGGAGGTGGGGAAGGCATTCCAACTTGAGAGATGGTAGGCAGATGGCAGGGGGGCAGAAGGTAGGATTAGTGGAGAGGAGAGCTCCACTAGATCCAGTGCCTCTGCAGAAGGCTTTTGGCCCTTATATGGAGGCTTTGTAAAAATGTACTACTTCTAGAGCTGGTACAGAAATGAATAGTCCCATTCCAGGACTGCTCAGTTGCATGGGGAAAGGGACAAATGTAGATGTCCTGCTCCCCCATAAGCTACTGTGGCAGTTTTTCAGGTGCTATGGTAGTCTTGGTGGTACAGGCAGCTCAGGATTGGGTTGCCCAGCAGACCATTTGTGCTTAAAGGATGTTTTTGTTCCTTTGTCTATATTCAAGTTGCCTTCTTCAAAATAAATGTCAAAATATACTTTTGTTTTCAAAATAAATTGATTCTTTGTTGTTTGCATATTTTGCATGCCTGCCTTAAATGCTGACCTTTACCCACATCTCCTATTCTGACTAATGTTTTTGCCCATCACTGTTATCATTAAGCCATCCATGTTGATGGCTCTTTACAACAAATGAACAGACAGGCTGTTGCCCCAAACAACTCATGGTTGATCAAAAAAAATTTGCAAGGGAGAGGAAGTGGAAACGTTTGTGATTTTTGCAATCACGTTGATATGATGATGACACTGCATCAATGTGATGTGAATCGATTCTGTCAGCAGGATAAGGGGACTGGAAAAGTGTTTTTAAACGGGAGTTGAAGGAGCAAGAGAAGGGGTGTCACAGGACATTCTAGAGTGCAGTTCTATGCAATGGAGAAAGGGTGTTGTTGTTCAAAGGAGACTTTAGGATAGCTGAGGGTTGGATGAGCAAACTTTAAACAGAAATGTGCTCTGCTATCAGAGTTCTGGGTTGGAAAGAGGCAGGGCTGCACATTGCCATAAGGTGGATTTCTGCATGAAAACGCCAACTAATGCCTATAATGAGGTTGCAGCAGTAGAATGCAAGGTTGAATACAAGGCACAGAAAGAGACCCAAGCCCAGAGAAGTGGTCCTGAAGCAAAGAGGAGAGAATGGGTACGGTATAATCTTTCCCCTCTCCAATAGCACTGAGCAAACAGGGGAATGCTCTCCAAACCAGGTTTGCATGTTCCTCCACAAACAGATGAAGAGGAGCAACCTTTAACCCCGAAAGTTGGGGGGGGGGGGAAGGAAACCATCCCTCCAAACTGATCCTTATAGTTTCTGTTTGTGGAAAATATTTGTGGATGAGCAACTGGATGAGCAACATTTATATACGTAATTTCCATCTCTACAATCCTATTAGGCACTTGAGGTGAGGCACCACAAAACATGCTGCTGTTGTGAGCTGTGGAACCTCTGGCACTAATAGGACATATTTTCCAGTGTCCCAGACAGACCATACTGAAGCAGGCGGCTTGTGGACAGTTTGGGAGAAAAGTGGAGAAGAAAGAAGGCACACAGCAACCAAGCAACCAGGCAGGATTAATTCTAGGATGGTTCAAGGTTGAATCTCAGTGGGTGGATCCCAGCAGTGAACGTTGGGATCTTATCCATCTTTCCAAGCCCGGATCTGCCCCATGATATGCCTCAGATTTATGCCAGCTTAATAACTGACAAAGATCTGAGGAGAACCATTAGAAACTCTTAGACCTACCTGTGATCTTTCCCCAGCACAGGAAGCAGGTCCTAATGCTATCCATCTTTCCGGTGCTAATATAGCTATGCTGAGTGCGGTGTGTGCTGCATGGGGAAGGGGAGAATCATGGAGACGTCCTCAAGTTAAGGGAATGTTTGTTACCTTGAGGGCTGCCTTGTGGTTGCGTCTGCAATGGAAGGTTGGTTAGGATTGAGCTCCTAGCCACCAAATAGTTTACAAAGGTGTGTGTACACATATGCACATCAGTGTTCAGCTCGACTGCCCTTGTGATGCAGCTTTCTCAGTACTTAAAAGTCAGACTTGAAATAAAATTTACACTTTGCTCTCAGCAAGAACTAATGCTTATCAAATGCCCCGGTCAAACACAATAAAATCACACTGGGTAAGGAAATTGCTTTTGTAATTGATTTACTACTTTTCGTTGAAAAGGCATTTCAATATCATTTTCATTAAATTGCTCATCTACAACAAAGAAATCCTACTTTTCTACTTTTAAAGGCCAAATACCTTGGTTTCTATGAAAAAGCTGTAGAATTATAGACTTGAGAAAGTGGTAGTTTGAGTAGCAAAAAGGATGGGATTCACTGTTAACAGTATTTTCAAAATGGAGAGTTTAAAACTTTTGTCATTTCCTGAATGGTTTTGTATGGAGAAGATGGAAGGGATTTTTGTGTTGCTGAAGTTACAGCATGAAGCAATGTTGAGTGTGTATTCACATGTACATTGAGAAGAGAACCAGTTTTTGCAACAAATCTGCCTTTGTGAACACTTTAAAAGTGGCTGTTGGCCTCTTCTATCTATCTTGAGACCATGGCATAGAACTCCTGGACTTGTCCTACTATATCACAACTTTCTGAACTATGTTCATACATTATATTGGCAAGTAGGTGGGAAAAGATGAGGTTTGTGTGACCCCGTCTCTATGGAAGCTGACCAAGTCTGAACATTCAGTATATGGTCCAAAAGGGCTCCTGTGTAAGATACTGTATAGTAGGACCTCACTCCTTGCTTTGTATAGTTATATAGCACTTGAAGTAATACTTGAAGAGATATCTGTTATATGGGTATTGCCAGTGGTGGAGGAAGCTGGTGTCCGGGGGATAGGTGACAAGCCCTCGCTACAGGAGGGTGTCTGGGGGCACTGGTGCATGGCTGGGGCAACACTCTCCTCTGCGGAACTTTGAATGTTTCCTGCGTCCTCTACAAGTTGCGGGGCATGTAACAGACATCATTTAAATCAGCCAGCGCTGTGATGTTGGGCCCAAACACCCTCTTGCATCTCCATTTGGCTTCTAAATAGAGCCTTTTCAGAACCAGGCCGTAGGCTGGATTCTTCCTAGGCTGGATTTGCCTGCACAGAGCAACACAGACTTGCCACAGCAATTTACAACCCTATCCTAATGAGCATTCCACTGCCATAAGAGTAAGTGGTCTCAAAGTGCTTACAAATGTCCCTTCACCCTGAGGAGAGCTGTAACAGCTAATGGCCAGTGTCACTACATCATCATGCCAGTGCCATTGCTCCACAGCATAGGGAGTTGAATAGGATTGGGTCATAATTGCCCTGCTTATTGAAAATATCTTTGATGATATTATTTTGCTCTGTGACAAGAACATGAATGAAAGAGATGTATGAATTTTTGATGGGGCTATGGCATAGATAGAGTTGATGGCATAGATAGAGTTCTGATAATACTTTTTTCTCTATTTTTCATTCTTGCTTACTTGCATACACACAGAAGAGGTGTGTGCATACACAGGAGAGAGGGAGAGAGAGGGAGAGTGTGTGTTGTTTTTGTTGCCTACAGAAGCCAAGAAATTCTATTGAAATTAAGTCTTGCTTAAATATAATGCCATATTACAGAGCATTGAGCTGACATTTAAAATACTTGCTTGCACAAACGACACTGTTCATATTACCAAAAATTAATTACCCTGATCTCACTCTCTTTTATGTATTATAATTCATGGATTACTGAAATTCATAATTGAATAATGTGTAGAAGTCACCTAGACGTACTAAAGCAATTCCCTCTTGTAATTGCTTGACTAAATAAGAATGACACCAACTTTAGTGTTTTCTTTCTTATTAGAACTGCTATAGGCTTGTAGTCAACTCAATGTAATATAAATCAATAAAGAATAATTTTCTAGGTGGTAAATCAATTGTCAGTTCATAGACCCTAATACCTCTGTGCTGGATTTATTGAAAAAAATGAATGGCAGTCTTGTTAGCAGAGGTGCTGAATGGTTTATGGGGGCACAATGGTGTAAAACCCAAACAATTACTTTCAGTGCAGCATCTGCTGATCAAATATATTAACCCTTCTTTAGTCACCGAAAAGCATGAAGCTCTTGCACTAGCAAATTCTATGGAAGATCAATTGCAGCAGTGCAGCTTGATATATTGACAGATCCAGCAGTGTTGGCCGGCCTCGCTTCTTACATCGCATGTGCCAAAGCTGTTGCACCAACTGGTACCAGGCATTCAGGGGAAAGGTGTAGGAAGACTTCTGTAGGGGCAAAATGAGCAGTCTTGGAAAAGACTCACCTTTCTTTTAGCTTGAGAATCTTTTTGACTGCCATGGAATGAATGACATTGTACATCCACAATTGGCCCACTGGTTATGCAATTTGAATGCAATTGCCCCCTTGGAGGGGGCAATGAACTGATGAAGGCTCCTCTCCTCCACCTATTATTCCAGTCAAGTCTGTCATATGAAACATGTTGTTCCAGTCAAGACTTTCTTGTTATTTTTGCTGTAATAGACAAAGCCACTGAAAATACTAATATTCAAAGAACTGGCTCCCAAATAGGTTTTCATTGACTCAGGGGGAACAAAAGGGTAAAGAGCATAAGAATAGCCCAGCTCAATCAGGTCCAGCTCACAGAATCATAGAATCATAGAGTTGGAAGGGATCCAGTAGGTCATCTAGTCCAACTCCCTGCCTGCAGCAGGAAATCCTCCTAGAGCAACTCCAACAGGTGATCGTCGAGCCTCTGCTTGAGGATCCCCAATGAAGGATCATTTACCCCCAAATCCAGAGTAACTACGGGAGCACGTAAGAGACTTTACGTGCACCCGTAGTTACTGCACCACCTAGTGAAAACCTATGGGAAATTCATATTGGAATCCAGAGTAAGTTGTTCTTACACCAGAGCAAGGACTCCCCGTAGTTACTCTGGATTTTGCACTATGTCCAGCTTTCTGTATCTCACAGTGGCCCAACAGATGCCTTAGGAATCACACAAGACCTTGTGCAGGCTTCCGTCAGTCTTGAAAGACTATGGTATCGTGCTCTGCAATATTTGCATCTCTCTGCTACCCCCTGCATCTATTTACCACTGCACCCCTCCAAGAACCAGAACTAATTCTTCAGTTGGCTAAGAGAAGTTGGCATACTTCTCCAGGTGGCATTGGCCAAACTTGCCATGAACTGAAAAGCTCTGAGTTTGAAGGGTTAGTGAAGCATCTTAATTTTTATTGCCACTGTACTTCCTCCTCTACCAGATCTAATCACTATTGTTTAAGCAGTAAGCCAGCTATTACCTGTCTACAGCTGACAAAAGAACTGAAGAGAGGAGAGCATACTGTCAAAACTTGCTGTCATGGTGAATACATTGGGTGTGAAATTGAAGTAATAACTGGAATATCTGCAGCATCTGTTCAAAGGCTTTGGACAATTTTGGCCAGTCTGGATCCTCCCAACTTTGGCTGAGTGATGATTTTTAATATCTGTCAAACATCTTTGTCTTTCATCTACACAGATGATATAGTGTCATGTTTCTGTAGGTTGGAGGAGAAAAAGCTTTCAAATTACAGGGGAGAATTTAAAGTTGACAGGTAGTCAGAAGGAGGTTGTCAGGAACTATTGGAGCTGTATTCTGAAGACATACATGGTTGACAGAAGACTTAACTTGGGCTTGTTACCCGAAAGGTCCCAGGAAGATAAAAGAAAGAGAGGAATACGTGCCTGTGAGGAGCTCAACAACCATGCTAACAGGTACAGTCACCTGCCCTTGTTAATTAACACACTGCTTCTAGCACTGAGTATTGTTCACTACATGACCTGGGGACCATATCCAACTTGTGAGATGTTCTTCTTTAAAAGGGAGTCCAGAGAGTGACTAGACATGATGGAGCTAATAAAGCATGAAGGACAGGATCTCCAAAGACCACCCAGAATCACAGAGCTGGAACAGAACCAATCAATAATCTGACTTAATATCAACAATGTTGTAATATTCTACCTGCTTCTGTTTAAGCAGCGTATTGTATGTAAAATGGAAGCATCCTAGAAGTGATGGTCCAAGCCCATATGGACCTGTGTATGGAGGTGAGGTGCTGCCCCATCTTTTCTTAATGTGTCTTTTGCTCAGCTCAAAGAGTGTGCCAAGACCTTAAACCGTAATGGTGGTGGTATCATCATCACCATCTTCTTCTTCTGCTGCTGCTTCTTCACCACCACCACCACCATCACCAACTTCCTTCCTTGTTGGTTGGCTAGAACACCCACAATACTTCTTCAAGGTAATTTTATCTGCTCTACCTGAAGATGGCACCAAGAACTGAAACAGAAAACTTCTTGATGCAAATCTGTGTCTAATACTGAACCACAACCCATGGGCTGAAACAACATTTAGGAGCCTGTGGAACAAAAATTAGAATTGTAATGGACTATAATGCAACCTCCTAACCTCCATTCCCATGCACACAAAAATGCAGTTAGATTAGGTAATCTATGGGATGCATTTGGTGAGATGCTGGAAGTGTTGACTATAGATAGTCCATTATGCGCCCTTGTTGCGGGTCAGTTGGGGAGGTCTCCTGAGCAAGCACTCCCCCAATTACTATCAGAGAGAACTGACTGCCCACAGCCACCGCTTCAGTGCCAGTTCTAGTAGTCTATTCTTTGCCCTCTGTGGTGTTTCATGAGGGTGCGCTTGCAGGGTGAGACATTATAAGTGATCAAAATCTAGCTTTTCTTTACCCAGATATGTCACAGACCACTTCTCAGGGTCTCAGGGTCCATCCATGGTGCATTGAAAGAAGGTTGGAAAGCACTGGTCTGAAAGAACCAACAAACAAGAATCAAAACCAAAACCCAGCTTTCCATTAGATATAAAATGAAAAAAGTTGTCTATAAAATGAAAAGCAAAATTCATTTAGGTATAGATTTATATTAGACCCTCCAGATCTTTCATTTTGTATAATCAAAGTCCCAAGACAAAACAACATTCATGCCATGATAATATCCAAAGGTTACCAGATATAAAGGGTCACCTGTCAATTTTATTTTTCTTCTTTTGAGACTCCATATAGGCCTTAAATATTATTTCAGATAAACCCCCACACACCTTGGTCCCCTCAGGAAACAGAGCACATCTTCCTATTTTGTGTATGTGTGCCTCTTCTCTTTTTCAAATAATTTGTCAGAGGGCATTTTTTTTTTCCTTTCTGAGAAAACAAACTTTTCTCATGTTGAAATGATTGTTTCATGCCTCACAGCTATTTGTGGGTATCACGAAAAGATCTAGCTGATTTGCCTGACTTCTTGCTGACAGACATATCAGAAGCCCTGGCAAGGATGTCATAATCTTTGGTTATGCAAATCTTTGGATCAAGATTGCTCAGAGGCAGACTGCGGAGCAGATGATAATGCAGGCTCCTTGTAGTACATCAGCAATTGTTTTGACAGATGATTTGGAATATTTCAAGAAAAACAATGCAGGGAAGAAAATAGAGGTGGCTTTACATGTTGCCAAATGTTCATAATCAAAATACAAGTTAATATTCTTAAAAACATGATGTGTATGAATGATATATTGCTGTTCTATGTCGCTTTCCTCACTTTTTGCTCCCCAGAGCAGTGTGCCCTGTTTCACATATTATTGTGAGGATAAAAATGGAACAATTTAAATGTACTTTCCAGGAATGACAGAAAGATAGATCGGGGATTTATTTGCGTGGAAAAATTGTGAAAAAGTGTTCAAGAGAATAATTGAATGACCTTGCTTAATATGACTATTTGGTCAACACCATCGTTTGGAGATGCTCTTCTTCAACCTCCATTCAAATGAAGGAAGGCACTCTCTTTTAAATTAGGTGTGTTGTAGAGCACTCTGTCCTTACTCTTCCATCATCAGAACATAAATGGCTCATCTATCAATAGAAATGCCTTAATCTGTGTGTGGTAGATGTCCGCATCTTCTGGCTTACACTCCATGTCAATCAAGCATGCTGAAGAGAGGGAACTGTCAACATTCCAACTGTCAACATTCCAACTACCACTTAAATCTTGGGAAGATTAAATGCTGGAGAGGGGGTGGTTTTTTGTTGATGAATAATGTCACAGTCATGTCTCATTCATTGGTCAGGTTAGTGACTGGACCACCATCCAAAAGTGAAAATCACTGAAATGTGGAACTCAGTCTTTTTCAGCTTGCAATTGCAAAATGGCCACCAAAAAGACATAAATATCACTTACAGTGGCTTCAGTCCTAACCACACTTTCCTGACAGTAAGTACTATTGAACATAATGGGACTTGCTTCTGAGTAGACATGCTTTGGATTACACTGTTAGTAATAAATACTTATTAACACATCGCCAAAATACACAACAAATTGCAGTAAAATGAACAAAGACATATGCGGGTAATGAATATCTTATGTATATGAATGATGGTTATTTACTGAAGAAAGTCATAAGGAAATGCCAAAAATGATTTGATCACCATGCCACATGTAAATCAACAGTAGGGAAGAGAATTTTAACCTTTAGACTGCGTTTTGTGTTTTAGGCTGTGAGCCCTTTTGGGGCAGGGACACATTAGCTATTAATTAGCTATTATTTTTTTCATTTTCTTGTTAACCGCTTTGTGAACTTTTCACTTAAAAAGTGAACTTTTGTGAACTTTTCACTTGAAAAGCGGTATATACATACTATAGATAGATAGACTCCAGAAAAGGAGAAGGAGAGAGAGAGGTTGAAAGACCGGAGCACATGTTGCATGAATGAGTTCTAGATATAATTGAAAGGCATTGAAGGAATCAAGAGAAGGGTGGAGAAGGAAGGTTAAACAAGGCCCCTCTCACTGCTGAACTCTGAGGCCTCATAGTTGGGTCAGCAATCTTCAACTCATTGTGGTGTTTCCAGTGCAGAAGAGGAAGTGTTGGATTTTGGAGATGATAATGAGTCCTTGCTATCATCCAGCCTCCATTCAAGGTAAAATTCAGATTGATAAAGTTGATAGAGGGTATGGAAA
The DNA here is from genome assembly GCA_030015325.1 of Cryptoblepharus egeriae. Lineage (NCBI taxonomy): Eukaryota > Metazoa > Chordata > Lepidosauria > Squamata > Scincidae > Cryptoblepharus > Cryptoblepharus egeriae. Next base: position 83,351,688 of record JAREYC010000002.1, on the reverse strand, counting down.
AGAGGGTTCACTGGAATCAAACCCTATTTTTCCCATAAGTGCAATATCCACTAATTCAAAATCCACTAAGTTTTGCAGGAATGTAGGTAATGAAATCTCACTGTACATTCCTAATCTTTTACTGATCATGAAATGGTTCTCTTTAATCAGGTAAGTATATTGCATACATAGTTTCCTAATGATAGTTTCCTAATGATAGTTTCCTAATGTGATCCTGTGTAATAATCTCTATAAGGCCATTTTCTTTGAAGACCATAATGCATGGATTGGATTTCCAGTCCTTGATCTCTTAATTTATTGGGTCTTCAGTCCTTTGGTATGTTCCTGAAGCCTTAAAAGCAAACTTTTTTACTTGGCCATAAGTTATTGGGATCAAATAGGAAGTTATTTTAAAGCACATAAAATAGGCTGTGATTGCATCCCAGTAGGAAAATATCCTGCCAAGAGCCGAAGGCATTTTCCAGACAATCGCTGAGATGGTTTAAGACAACAATAAACTGTAGTAAAAGAAAGCACCAAAGATTGTACTGGCATTTTTGCTTTTCTGCAGCGTACAGAGCCGAATGGACATTCCAGTCCTGCTGTCCATGCTCAAGTTGTTGAGAATTTGTGGTTTCCATTACAGTTTGATGGTGCGTAGACTGCATTTCTAGGGCAAGGTTTCAAGTTATCATGGATTGTCTTCACTCTCTGTATAAAAGAAAACAGCAGGTGCTGAAAAGGTGATAGGATTCAAATGGTTATACAGTCTCCTATCTGCAAGATCTGTCATTTTCTCTGTCCACGCTGCAAAGCAACCTCCTTTAGCCTGTGGCTGTCTTCACATGTGCAGTCACCCCTTCAATCTGAGCACTCTTTCCAAGTGAAATTTCATCCGTGCTCTGTCACAGGGACTCTCTGTCATTGTGTGAGTGTGGAAAGCATTAACCTTTAACGGAATTGCCCCTGTCACTTACAGGCTGTCATTTGCAAGAGAGTCTAGGAATTTTGCCTGTCATGAGCATCTGATGCAAGCATTAGGTCTTGCTTGGAAGGACTGAAAATAGCCCCTTGCAGTGGCACATTGCTGCCTGTAGCACTAATACCCCACTTAACAATCCTCTTGGATGAAAAACTGAGAGACAAATAGAGAGAGAGAGAGGGGGGGGGGACTTTATCTGTATTTATGATTCCATGGGAGAAAAAAAGTTAAGACTTTGCCCCCTCTATTTAAACTGAAACTACTCTAAAATGCAGAACAACAAAAAAGACAAGAATGCTGATTATGTTAGGTGAAGTACAAAAAGGCTGAGCTTTGCTGAGGGGCAGAAGAAATAAAGTGTCTGCTCTTAAAATTTTATTTCTGCCATCAGGATGCCCTGCTGTATAGATCCTGATAAATGACTGCCATTTACAAATGAACGAATGCTTACCTGTTTGTAAGACAAGTCACCTTGGATGCCATCTGTCATTCTCACTGGGTGCCTGCTTTCTATTCCTTACAGCTATTGAACAGCATGCCTGAGAGAACTCTTTAAAGTCATATCAGTAAAGATGTTTTGTTGGGAATCTGGAAAGCGTCTCGGAGTTCCTTCCCTATTATTATGTCTTGCCACTTTAGTTGTCTTTCACTGTTCTTGAGAAACAACAAATAAATTTTCAGCCCAATACGATCCTTGTGCAGCAGTTTACAACAGTGAACCAGAGTACTGCTATAGCAACATGGCTGCCAGTTGAGTGTGCCTGCTGAGTGGGCACTGCCTTTTGGGGCATACTGCCAAAGAGGTCCAGATCTGGATAACAGGGATATTAGACCTTCTAACTCAGGATGCGTTCTTCCTCAGAAGGCTGGGTTTAAAGAAGTGGCAACAGAATACAGGCTTCTTGTTGTCTTTGAGTACTCTCTGAGTAGGGTTGCCATAATTCTCTTCCACAAAATTGGGACAGGAGCCTCTGTCCCATTTGCCAGTATGTGAATACAAGCCCCTAAAACTGGGAATGTCCCTTTTTTCAGGACATATGGCAACCCTATTCCTGAGGCACCTCTTGGGTCACTGTGAAATACAGGAAACTGGACTAGAAGGGCCTTTGGTCTGATCCAGCTAGGTTTTTCTTATGTTCTTATGATAGGTATACATTGTATGGTTTATTTTTTATTGCAGACGCTCCTGCCCTTGTAATTCTATTATTCTACATCAGTACACCTCAAAAGAAGGGATATGAAAATGAACCGCAGCCAATTTATTGAATCTTCCAGACACTTCACATCTCCAGGAGCAAAGTGTTTCCCCAAGTGTTTGAAACCTCATTGCCGCAAGGTTTACTTTTAATTTCATAGTGTCACTTGTAAAAGAAATAAAACCAGGTTCCTAATTGACTTTGGAATGTACCCTACTTAGCCTTTGTCAACATAATTTCTCACCTTTCCCACCAACGACATGATCTTTCTTTTTAAATCTCGGAGAGCCGCTGATTTTCTTTTTTATTATGCCACAAGCTGTAATTCGCAAAATGAGCAAAGATTGTACTTTCTGTTATTTGCCATTTGCATTAATGTTATTACTCCCGTGAAAGCCACTGACAATACAGTGTAGTTAGGCATTCGCTGTAGCAGTTGTAATGTTAAGAAGCATCACGTACCTGCTGAAAATGAGCAAGGTTTTTATTTGAGAGGGTAATTGGCAGGCAAAGCGTATTCAATGATCCTAACGCAAAATAGATACCTTTTTAGTGTGTGTTCTCAGCTGTTCTGCAGTGTGTACATCTTTTCCATGAGAGCAAGAAAAGTGGTCCAAGAGCTTTCTGAGTGATTTCATTTTGGGTCCTCTTTCCACATTATGCACATTATGTTTTTACAGGTCCATCCATACAGGCAAGGTGTGAATGTGTCAAACCAGCATTTGAAAATATGAGCACCATATGGATAACTGTATATTTTTCTATGTGCAATGAACAGCAGCTTGGGTGAGCAATTTTCACAGGAAAAAGAGCACATGGGAAGGCTTAATCCAAACATTTATATGTGGGGAAGGCTGGAGTGGGTATTGGCTGCCTGGGCCATCAATATGCAACTTCTCTCCATTCCAGTTTCCATTCCAGTCTATTAACCCAGTTTCTCAATGGCTGATGTTGTCTTGCGTTGGTAGAGTTACACTATGGTCCCTTCTTGTGTGGTTCTGGATTTTTCATATTAATTTAGTGATGTGGGAAGGAGCAATGCTGCCTCTACACCACCAAGGCAACACAAAAACATAGTCCTTTCACTGTTGACAGTAGAGTAAATGCATATATTTTGAATATATTCTTCCCTAGACTTTCTCATCACACAACTACCCTCCTGCCGCCTGTTCCATTTTCAACATCAAAATGTTAATCCCATTGGGAGGGAAAGGGACCTTTCAACTTGTTTTACTTTTGTTACTTCATTCAGTGCCATAGCCAGAGATGACATTATACAAATCATCTTAATGCTCCCAGCAACTTTCGAAGATCATCTCATTAGAATTGTAGCTTGCCAGATGAACCTTACCAGTCACGTTGCATGCAGCGAAGCAAATCAACAACAAGCTTGAAACCCATAAAGACACTTCTCTCTCCCTGTACATTCACCATTTATCTTGTCACTATTGACTCATGTACACGGTGAGTCAAAGTAGTACATACTGAGATCTTATCCTCATTAACTGCAGGAAAGGTCATTGAACATATCACATATGTCAGATTAGCAAATTGGTATTATTATTTTTTTCTAAGATTCCATAGCTTCAGGATATGTTTCATTAAACTATTTTGTTTCGAATACAGATGGTAATCAGAAGTTGACCTTTACAACAAAAGGAATCGTCTTGTTGACATTTTTGAGACATGGATAAAAAGAAAAGCTGGTTCCAGAGTGCTGTGTTGTAGAATTTCTCTGTGTAATTCGGATATTACACAAGCAAAAACATGACAGTTCTGAACATCACAATCTCACTGAAATTTATCAGGTGGGTGTTAATATCAGATGAGAATGCTGAGTGTATTACACTCATCCCATTCACACAGTCCTTTGAGTATCTTAATCAGATCTATCTTAACATGTTCCATTGGGGTGACTGAAATTGATTTTACCTTCTGACAAGCCAGGTAGATTGCTATGTGATTTCACATGTCAATAGGCTCTCCTTTTGAATTGTAACCTCAAATCTAAAATCATGGAAGATTCTGCAAGACACTCAACTCCTGCTCCAGACAGAGATAATTAGAAGTTTGTATTATTGAACCATTGTTGGAATTAGTCACGACTAAGGCTGCAATCCTATCCTTATTTTCCTGGGTGTAGGGCTGGAATCCTAAACACACTTTCCTGGGAGTAGGCCCCATGGAATACAATAGAACTGAGCAGACATGTTTAGGATTGCACTGTAAGGGTGAAATCCAGAGTAACTATGGGGAGTCCTTGCTCCGGAGTAAGAACAAGTTACTCTGGATTGCAATATGAATTTTCCATAGATTTTCATTAGGTGGTGCAGTAACTATGGGTGCACATAATGTTTCTTACGTGCTCCCATAGTTACTTTGGATTGTGCCCATAGTCTCCCTAAACACAATGGCACTTCTAAGCATACATGTGTAGGATTGGGCTGCTATAAATTAAGTCCCTCCTTTTTAGGTGGGCCTAACTACAACTAATTTGACCTGGATTTGAACCAGATGCAAGGTTTGTCAAGCAATGAAGCATACATGGGTTTCAAAGTTATATGTTTTCTGAGCCCAGCAGGGAAAAGTGAGGTGAGTGAGCAAAATGCTGTACATAGATTGTGAGTTGGCACCATCCCATTGTGTCTTCCTGGTAAACAGGAATAGTATTTTGCTATTTATTTGGGCATTTGTATGCCACTTTTCCTCCTCCTACAAGGCCCTCAAGACCTTTCACTGGTTCAAAATATAGTTCCTCTTCTTTCTGCTCACAAAAATAACTGCAGTGCAATCCTATTCATGTCTACTCAGAAGTAAGATCCATTGAATTCAATGGGGCTTACTCCCCCCAAAAGGATTGCAGCTTTGGTGTATCTCTGTGTGGTTTTTGTCTGTGGGAAGGGGCTGCATAGTTCAGTTGGTCCCTAATCGGCTAGCTTTCCTTTCTCTTCTCACCACTGCATAGGCTGTTGTTCAGATAAGTAATTGACCACATAAACATTCAAACTAGATTGAACAGGGAACAGTCATTATTATTTGAAGGAAGCCACAGAAAGTACCATATCAAATCCTCCCTAATAAATAGGAAGTCAATATGAATCAGAGGTGGGTGTTTCTAGAATGCTATTAAATATACTATATTTTAATATAAGGTTGCCATATGTCCCTGAAAATGGACAATCCCGATTTTTGGGAATTATGTTCACATATTAGCAAATGGAACAGAGGGTCCTGTCCCGATTTTGTGGAAGAGAATTATGGCAACCCTCGTTTAATAGAAAATGTCTTTACCAAATTTACTAGAATAGGGAAACCCTGGTAACCTCTTCATGCTTCTGACCAAGTAGGCAGTGCCCCTTTGCCCCCACAACAAAATGTATTTGTGATTGTTTAAATAATCCATAAAACTCTTGCTATTTTAACAATACACTGATTTAGTGCTGCAGAGACGGCAATGATATTTTACTTTTCCTATTTGGTTTGCACAGCAAGATCAAAAATATTATGTGATTTCTGAGTTACCAATACCCTGTCTGAATAAATTGTTTCTCTTTCTTCTAGTGGTTGAGAACACATAGCACACACACACACACACACACACACACACAGAGAGAGAGAGAGAGAGAGAGAGAGAGAGAGAGAGAGCGCGCGAGCATGGGCTCATAAGCCTAATTCTCAGTGAAACTTTCCAAAAAGTGTTTATCCTGACTTTTAAAAGTTCCTGCAAAAACAGATGCTCTGAATATGTAACAAAAAGAACAATGCTGCCTCCTCTGGTTTTTGATATGCTGAGATCAGTGATAAGACGATCTCGGCTGTTATAATAACCTTGTGTGGTGTCCTTTGAAGCCATTCAAAGATCTCATTGAGGCAGCCCACGCACCTTGCTCTCACTTATCCTTTTTTGCAGTGCTGCTGCTTTTGTTTTTCTGGGAGCAGCCTGATCTGATCTAATCTTCTCTGTCTTCTTATATTGAAATTAACAAGCCATATACCCGGAGGCATAGGCTATATCTACGCCAGTGAAGCACAAATGAACTTGAACACGAGGTCAATCAACTGCACAAAATACATCACACAGTTATTCCAAGCCTCACGCTGTGTCTATAATTGCCCCTTGTTCTGTCATTAGAGCTCCCCTACAAGTCATTATTTTGAGTCAGCAAAGCTGCAGGGAGTATTCAGCCCAACAGTTAGCAGAAAGCTGGATAGATAATGTAAATATCTCCCTATACTCACATATGAGAAGCAGGTATTTAGATTAGCTCTTATAAAGCACGCAGCTGTTTAGTCTCTTTATGAACCCAAAGCAAAGCTATAATCATGAAACCCTTCAATATGGGCACACTTTTAAGTATTCCCCAGGAAGGAAGGAGGGCCTCCTTAAACTGGCAATATTTCAGAGAGAAGGTGCTAGGAATGAAACCCATATGCCCTCCGTTATGTCGCTAAAGCCTTCTGTAGAGATAGTTACAGGTGAAATGCCAAAGTCACTTAGGCTGCAATCCTAACCATGTCTACATAGACATAAGCCCCATTGTGCTCAATGTGTCTTACTCCCAGGAAAGTGTCTTTAGGATTGCAGCCTGTGTGGACTTGGAAGTGGCTTGTATTAGTGCTTAAGTGAACTGAATGGTTACAAAAGAGTGCTTGTTACAAGCAAACCACCTCTTTTAACCTGTTGGTTAGCTAATCACCTTTTGGTCAGTTAATATGCCGGGGGCCAGGAGTAGATGTTTTTCTGCTATTCCCAGGATGACCTTCAGCATCCCTGGGCCAGGAGGAGTGCTGATCAGCTGGCTGACCAAGTGCAGAGGTTCAAGAGGTCCTGCTGAGTTGAACATCCAGACTCTGATGATACGCAAAAAGTGATATTTTCTATGAAGTCTGTCACTGGGAATGCTGAAAACAAGACAAATCAGTTTGAAATTCTATACATATAGTGTCCAGGTTCCATTTGGGCACCCATTTATTATCCCAGGGTAAGCAATTCCCCTCCTAACTGGTGGCCCATCCAACAAGGCCACAGAGCCCCTGCAACAAAGGTCACCTCCTGGAGATGCAGAACCAGTGGTGGGCACCAGCAGGTTCGCACCTACTCTATAGAACCGGTTCTTAACAAGAGATAGTACATATAAAGTTTAAAAATAGCCATTTAAAAGTGGCTGCCAGATGGGCAGAGAACCGGTTCTTAATTTCTTTGAAGCCCATCACTGTGCAGAACACAATGAAGTAGCTGGGGCTGGAGCCAAAGCTTTCAAAGACTGAGGCAACATGAGCAAAGTACAAGGAGGTATAGAGGCACTGAGGGAGCAAGAGGGAGAAGGGGGCCAGAATCCTGTGATAGACTGTATACCAGGGAGAGAGAAAGGAGTGAAAGAGGGCCAGAAAACCCTTTTAAAGGCGGGGCAGGCCAGGGATGAAGATCAATTATGGTGAGGAAACTGACTGGCAAGGAAGCTGGCTAGCTGTGAGCCTTAAAAAAGCCATAAATGGGAGAGGGTTATGCAATCCCCTTTTTCCAAAGTGTATCCGAGATGTAGTGCTCTGGGCCTTGAAAGGGAGAGCCAACTGAGCTTGACACCACTATGTTGGCACTTGCCCTGGCCAGAACCAGCTTTAGCATGCTATCAACAATGCAGCTCCAATTGACAGCAATGCTCCAGCTCACCCTCCACTAGCAGTAAAATTCTCCATATTCACATCTCCAGTTACTGAAATGTACCTATATAGAAACCAGTTTTGAAGTTTGTGTGAGATGAATAGTAGATTCCTTTAAGTTGATTTCTAGTGAATAGTGTATAGTGAATTGTGTGAATAACAGTGGATTCCTTCACCTTATTGAATCAGACCAAATCTCCATCTAGTCCATTATTCTGTTTCATGCACAGGTCAGCACATTCTTTGGGAAACTCACTCAATTTGTTCTCCTCCAGATCCAGAAGATGTACACCAATTCTCTAAGGATAGAGACCTGCCCACCCAGAGTCTTGCTCTCTGCCTGCTCACCCCCTTCCCCCTGGAATGGCACCACCTCCCCACCAACTCCAGACCCTTTGTTAGTCTGGAAAGGCCAATGCTACTCACTATCAGTGCTGTTCCCGCAGAATCACAGGGCAGCATGGCCCACACACTGGCCCAAGTCACCCCCGAGTGTCTTGTGGCACTTCTTTGAAATCTCCAGGCTGGTGCAAGGGACTTGCATTCATCTACCCTACAATCCAGAGTAACTACAGGAGCATGTAAGAGAAATTACGTGCACCCGTAGTTACTGCACCACCTAGTGAAAACCTATGGGAAATTCATATTGCAATCCAGACCAAATTGTTCTTATACCAGAGCAAGGACTCCCCATAGTTACTCTGGATTGCGCCCTAAATCATTCTCAGGTTGTGGTCTCATGTTCCAAAAGACTTACATATACTGTATTTAGGATTAAAATGGTCCTTAAAGATCCATGATGTTTTCCCATATTACAGAAGCAGCATTGCAAATGTTTTGCATCTTAGCTTGTCTCTAGTTAAGGATGCAAACAAATGGTTAAAAGTGGTAAGATATGGGCAGCACTAAGGCCAACCTTAAAAATGAGGAATGGGAAAATTAGGAATGCCCGATGGATGTATTTCCACATATAATAATTTTCTGGGTCTCCTTGTGAGCATACCTTAGAGATCTCGGCACACAACTGGGCCTTGAAGCATTTTCCAACATCAGCTTGGAAGCCAGACGAGGGATGAAGTAGACCAACAGCTGCTAATGATATGAGCAGTGGTGGTCTCCAGCAGGTTTGCACCTACTCTATAGAACCGGTTGTTAACTAGAGATAGGCAATATAAAGTTTAAAAATATCCATTTAAAAGTGGCTGCCAGATGGGCAGAGAACCGGTTCTTAATTTCTTTGAAGCCCATCACTGGATATGAGAGTTTCTCTAGCAATTCCCTTCCTTAGATTCTCATAATACAGCTTGGTAGGACAGAGGACAGACCCATCCTTGAGACAACAGACCTTCAAGGACCTCACTGCAGTCAGAGAGTGGATCCCCAGAATAACCATAATGTGGTCGGCTTTCCTGCAACATGGGCTGTAAGGGAATACCAAATGCAAGTGTTCGTCTATGCCATGTGTCCATTTAGCCTGGTACCGGCTAATTTGACTGGCAGTGACATAAAAAAATTTCCATGGCTATCTGAGATCTGTTTGAATAGATGACATTCTGCTTTTGCACACATTATCTTTTGCAGGGATTGTGAAGCTGTTTCTTGCAGAAGTAGTGCTATTATTCTGAGAGTTCAGAGGGTTTTTATGTATATGTTTGCATTACGATTTTGGAATATGTTAGAAAGCGGGAGGAAGGACAGGTGCCTGCAAATCTTGCAGTTTTCAGTATATAATTTGCCTCTTTAGTTTGCCTTTTGTGCAACCGCAGGTAAAGTCAATACGAAACAGAGTCAAGGAGTATGGGAAGGAAGCAGAAGGGTGACAAGAAGAGATAAGATTAAGTGATGAGCCAGAAAGAAAGTGCAATACAAATGATCACAAAAAAGAAAAAAAATGACAGAACATTGCATTACAGGGGATTGAGATACTGTAGTTTAGGAAATCTCGGGCATTGGTCTTCCATAGGGGTCAATGTCATCAGGCAAAGGAGGAGAGATGTATATCTTTCTGGTTTGTTGTTGATGTGATTATAGTAAAAGAAACCAGGTTTCTAGGGAGACCAAATGAAGTGTGCGCATCCTCAGTCCCAGTTCAGCTGGTTGGCGTTGCAAATGGAAGCATCTACATTTCTGTATATAGGCGACTCTTCCCTGTCTTGAATAGAGATTGAACAGAGCACATGTCAAGAACTGAGATTCCTCTGCATTTTCTTTCAAGCTTTTATGTACATGATGAGCTAGAATAACCTCCCTGAACTGAATTATCCTTCTGTACCATGGTTCAGTGAACATCATTATATTCCAGCACAGCTTGAGTGATTTTTAATGCCAAAAACATCAGCAAGAAATACAAATGTTACAAAAATACTGAAACAATGCGCTGGAAAAAAACACATACACACCACAGGATCATAAATACTTTATTTTGCCAGGTCTTTAAGGTCAACATCACTAGAGTGTGGAAAATTAAAATGCTCCCTATGGGCATGTCTTTGGAGAAAAGGCATTTGCTATTTACTCCCCCCCAAAAAGGCAGAATTCCAGCCTTGGAACCTATTGTCGGCAGATTAACAATAAAAGGCCATTTTTTTCCTGGTTGTTGGAACTGACAATGTAGTCAAGTGCGTTTCATTCTTGTTTCCCTGTATGGTCTCATTAATATTCAATTAAATTAAAGCAGAAAAGAACTGCCTCAAAAAATAGAAGCCATTTAGCTGCTTGCATGATGAACAGAGTGTGCAGCCACAAGTAAATAGGCTTGATCATGAACACAAAAACAAAGCAAAGCCACCATCAGTGCGTGGAAGGAGAGATGAGCAAAACCTCCATCAATGCAGGAAGGAGAGACGATCTGCAACAAGGCACTATTTGCTGATTTGTAATATTATGGATTATTAGGAAGGAATATAGCAATGACAAGGGCAACACTCAGCCTGCCCACCTCCAGAAGCAAAGCAGCTTGTGAATGTAGAAATAAAGGGGTAAAAAAGGACTAGGGGTGCAGTCCAGAGTAACTATGGGGAGTCTTTGCTCCAACATAAGAACAATTTACTCTGGACTGCAATGTGAATTTCCCTAGGTGGAAAATTCACTAGGTGGTGCCATAACTACTTTGACGTAAATGTCTTTTACGTGCTCCTGTAGTTACTCTGGTTTGTAGAGTAGGTGAGGTGGCTGCAGAAGTGGCTGATTGTCTACACCACGGGTGTCCAAACTTTTTGGCAGGGTGGGGCCACATCATCTGACACTGTGTAAATTTGAATAAATTGACATAAATTTTCATAAAAGACTGTATTAGAGACATTACATGGCTTGCCCTGGGCTGATTGGAAGGGACTTGCCGAAGGCCAAATTTAGCCCCAGGGTTTGGACACCCCTGACAAACACCCATCTCTGCTGGAGGCAACCCAGTTCATCTCATCTCATAGAACACCTTGAGTAGAATAACAATTTCTTTTTAATCCCTATATACAGTGGCACCTCACATAAAGAATGCTCATGTAAAGTATGTTTCACATAACAAACAAAAATTTCTCTAGGATTCTGCTTCACGTAAAGAAAGTGCTTCACGTAAAGAACACATTCGTTGGCAATTGGGGCAGACGTGCTGGCTGGCAGCCTGCTTAAAAAGCGTCAGGGCTGCTTAGCGCACCTGCCCATAGTGAAAGCAACACTTCCATGCTGTTCCTCCTGTGGCCGGGTGTCCGCTGGGCAGAGGGAGAGAAGAGCAGTGGAGAAGAGGGAAGGAGCTCAGGGCCAGCCAGAAGGGAGCAGGGGAGAGAGAGGCTCAGGATGGAGAGAAGGAGAAAGTGGGGAGACACTTTGAAGGTGTCTTGGATTGCAGCCTCCTAACCATGTCTACCCAGAAGTAAGCCCCATTGTGTTAAATGGGTCTTACTCCCAGGAAAGTGTCTTTAGAACTGCAGCCTAAGTAGACTTCATAAGATCATGCACACTGAATGCATGTTTTGAATTCAATCCCAGTGTTCTGTTATCATTTTTACACCCAGTTAATATTTTTATATGAATATTTTGGGGGTTGTGGAACCAATCGTCTGAGTTTCCATTATTTCCTATGGGAAAATCTGCTTCACATAAAGAACATTTCACGTAACAAACATGCCTCCAGAACGAATTAAATTTGTTACGTGAGGCATCACTGTATTTCAGAATCTATCTCTCTTTACGATCATTTGCCAGTAGTCAAGAGGGAAGAACTGTCTCTTTAAGGCAGACAAGGTTATCAGTTTTGCCACATTCAACACATTTTCTCACCTTCAATAAACAGTCCAAAGTTCATTCAGTGTCATCAGAGCCAGCGTCTGTGATCAATATTGTGAGGCTTTAAAATGAATACTCATTACTTCTTGACTCCTGGTTAGGTGGCCTTTCAAACACTTTGCAATGCAGCACATAATTTCCCTCAATACCTGATCTGAAAATAATCATTTTGTACAGTCAACTTGCTTGCCTCTCAGAATCTGAATGGATGATAGCTAATCAAAATGCTTATTTAGTTTTTGACAATAGCCCCAACAGAGAGTCACGCTGTAAAGTTGGGCTGGTGTCTTCCCCGCTCAACCAGTTGATTGCCTTGAAAATCCACATTCTCACTCCTAGGGGAGACAGTAAATGATTTATATCTGTAAGATGATCCACAAATGGGTTAAGAAAGGTCTTTTTATACATCCAGACATTAACTTATGTGCTACCTCACCTTCACTTTCCTTAGACACTTTCTTCGTCCTTGCCAAGCACCCAGAACCGTCTGTTACTGGATTTTGTTAATCTTGCGGAGCTCTGGGAAGCAGCCCACATGGAGCTCACTTGGAAAACAAAGCCTCCGGCTCAATTTACTGCAAGCCTCACAGAGACTCCATGAGCCCGGCTGGAGGATCCTCTTTTCCCCATTTGGCACATGGTAAACGGGGAGGGGGAAAGGTTTGCCAGAGGACAGGGAAGAAGTCACAGTGCAGGTAAGGCAACATGGGAAAGACAGGAATGTGAGAGTGGGAAGAACAAGGGAAGGAAAAAGAGGAATGGAGCAAAGATTGGGGTGGGAAGGACATTGGATCAAGAGACGTGGATGGGATGATATTGGCGGCCATGTTGATATCCTATATCCTATCCCCTTTACCAGCTTTGATACCATTGGCACGGATTCAGGTAGACCCAGCAGGGCAGTAGGGATTTTTTACCCCAGAGCAAGGGGATGTATCTTGAGGAGGCCATCTCAGTCTAAAATCCTCCAATTGGGATGCATCATTCCAAGAGGGAAGTAGGGATCGGGCTGCCATATTGTTACTGAGACAGAGCAATATAAATTGTGAGGAAGCTAAACCAACCTTGGATTCATCTGGAATTATTCAAAAACATCAGATATCATCTTTACTCCCAAAATTAAGTACAGGCATATCCTACTGCTTTGCTTATGAGTTTTGGCCTGTTCAAAACTTTTATGCTTCTTCTTTTCATAGCCGGAAGAATTTTGAGTTCCATTTTAAAGGCCACTTCAAACATAATATGGCAACCAGAAAAATCGCATGAGACAACTGCTCCCGTGTTGATTTTGCTGCACATACTCGCTGTGGACACATGTACAAAGGAACCAGTCACAAATACAATGAAAGCCCTCTCAGGAAAAAGTTCTACCCTCAGTGGGTAGAAATGCAAGTTGTTGCATGACCTCTTTTCCACCTCATTTGGCTTCACAAAGAGCCATGTCAGAAGCATACAGTCATCACATTTTTCCCTTAGGCAAGCATGAGAGAGAGAGAGAGAGAGAGAGAGAGAGAGATGTCCAATTTGCTGAAAAGAAGTTTCTGTCTTTTTATTGCCTACAAAATGTAAGGAAAGTTCATAATGAATAACAATGAGCATAAAAGGGAATAGGAAATGAAGAAACCTTTATTGCCTACCTCAGATGTCTCTTTTGCCTTCTACTCCTGCAGGAGCACATTTGCAAACATTTGATACTTAACATGTCCTTTTTCAGCTCAGAACAAGGAAAATTTGCTGCTATTGCACTGTGAGGTGAGAAAGAATTTGGCTTTTCTTCTTTTCAGTTTTAAAGATTTATTAATAGGTATGGCTTTTCTTTTAGTAATTATTTCCATGCATCTTTCCTCTGTCAACAACTGTGAGATTGACTATCACAGGTGAGCATTAAAGGACAACAATATTTGTCCGTGCCCCCCTCCTCCCATCGTGTGATCTCAGAGAGGATGGGTTTCCGTGCTGGTCAGCCATCTTTCCATTACCCAGGAAGAGCAAATGTTTGTGTTTTGCAACAACTGCAAGACACAAATCGCAATGTACGGCAGCTTAAGTACCATTTTATCTCCCTTTACTCCTAGAAAAATTGCTTCCCTGCCCTGGAAAATAGAGCTTCTGGTCACTTTAAAGCGAGCCAAAACAAATCTTGAGGTTGTAATAACTGCCTTTTAAGTGAATTAACCTTGTTTCCCCTTGGGCTCATGTTAAAGGAAGAGAAATGGCTGCCCATTACTTAGCAGAATTATGGCACTCAGCGAACACTGCATGAAATTTAGTCTTTCCTCTTCGTTTTTTTCTCCTTTTCTTTAGGGTGGAGGGTTGTTTTCAGAGGATTACAAGTAAATATTTTGCACTTTCACCTCCTTAAGCATGATAAAATTCTTGGAAGATACTAAATGAATGCAGAATTCCCTTTGGAAGCAATAAGCAGGCTCAACTCCAAAAAGCAGCCCAGTATTTATGAAAACAAGCCTCTCTAATACAATTATGTAATGTCGTGGCAGCGTAGGACACTGTGTCTGTGCAGAGGTGCTGACAGCCTTCGATGGATGGTCATTACTAATTTAATAAGCAGCCCTCAAAGCTGTGGCAAATACAAAGGGATCTGGCCTTACATGTGTAATATGCCCGTGCACAAAATACTTAGTGCTGTTCTCTTTGAAACCTAGGACGACAGTGATTAAATTTTTATGGTGCAAATTAAAATTTAAGATTAAAATACAAGATCAAAAGAATTCTTTCCCTCCCCACCCCTCCTATCTATGCTATTAAGGATAAGCCTCTTCGAAGGGAGAAACCCAATGTCTTAGTGTCATGTCCTTCGCCTCTGGAGAGCTAGATTAGAACTAATCAGAGTTGACTATAGAAATGTATCTCCCTGTATTATTTTTTCCCCAAAAAAATGAACGAACAAGTGTATATTATGTTTTTAATATATTAACAGCCCAATCCTAAGGTAGAGTCATGCTGGCAGAACATGTGCTTCACCAACAGATGTTGCAAAATTGCCATAAAGTGCTTTCCATTATTTCTGTACCTTCCCTTGCATGTTAGTGGTTGTTGGGAGGCCCCTGGAGTAGATAGGTACAGCACAGGGATCAAGGAAGGATGGAGCCGCAGTGGGGGGCAGGGTGTGAGTTGATTGGACCCAGGAAGGGGTTGGAATTGGCAGTACCATTACATACTTATACTAACCCCCTTTTCAAACCTGATCCACCTTTGTGGATCAATGTGGACTTGTGCTAGTGACATCACTGGAACAAATCAGAGTTGACCTGATGTGGCTTCTGGGGCTTACCCTGGAACAAGGGAAAATACCGTATTTCCCGGCTTATTACATGCACCGGACCATGAGATGCACCAAAGTTTAGAGGAGCAAAACAAGAAAAAAAATATTCTGAATCAAATGGTGTACTAATATATTTAATAAAATATAGCAGAATAATATTTCAACCATGTAAAGTCAACAGTGGTGTTAAGAACCATTATCACTGTCATTAACAAATGAGGAAAGACTTTAAGCTTCAAGCACTCTTCTAATTTTCTGGAAACCCCCAAAACTCATCATCTCTAGTGAAAGTGAATTGTGACTTTTGCACAAATCTCATTGCAAATGATCAGACACCAACATTTTGCACAAATCTCATGGCAAATGGTCCAGGAAGGCCAGGGGGGTTCTTTTGGGGGTGGGGGATCTAGGTAGGCAGGGAAAGTGAGGGGATCTAGATAGATAGGGAAGAGTGAGGGAGGCACAGGCATGGAGCAGCAGGGACCAGGTCTTACGCATGTCTACTTTGAAGCAAGTCTCCAAGCCAGGGAAGGCTGCTTAGGATTGCAACTTTGCCAGGGTGACCAGATGCCAAACCCAAAATTCCCGAACCCCAAGGCCAAAATTCCTACCCGCTTAAAAAATTGCCAAAAATGTATTTTTTTGTTTTTATATTTTTGGTTTTTACTTTTTTGGCCATAACTTTTGATAGGAAGGAGATATCTCAAAACTGATTGTTGCATTAGTTTCTGCTCTTCAATCCAAATCGAACAACATATGACATGATGGGGTAAGGTGCTCCAGGAGTGGCCCTATCACTCTATAAGACACACAGACATTTCCCCGCTTTGGTGAGAAAAAAGTGCGCCTTATAAGCTGGGAAATACGGTACCTCTTTACCTCAATGATACTTTCAACAGTTAAAAAACCCCATGGGATGCAGTATAGCCTGTGCTGGTGCCACAGCATTGCTGCACGGGGATTTAGGTAGGATTGGACTTTAAGTTGGTATGTCCCAATGTGTGTATCGTGTCCCATTCTTGGGTTGCAAGTACAATTGCTGTGGTTATGGTTTGGGCTCTTTCATCCACATTTGTATTGCTTTGGCTCCAGGATTTGCATTATTTACCAGAGACTCGAGGCCTCTTCAGGCCTGACAACCCATTCTAAGGTCCTCTGCATGCCTCGGAATTGTCCACAAAAGCCACTAAAAGTAACTTCTGATTTTCTACAGAGGCCTGTAGAGCGGGTTGCTGGATTGGAAGAGGAATCCAGCATCACCAGGAGCTTCATGACCCACCACAGAAGATGAGAAGAGTTGCACTGCAAAGTTTGGGAACCCCTGCTATACGTCATTGTGAAGAAAAGGTGTACCAAGGGCTTTTGGTGTCCACAGCAATACCATAACATCATGATGCTACACACCATCTTGATGTCATTTGGGTGCATGCACTCCAGTTGCATCCCCCATTGGGTGCAAGCACTTGCTCTGCAGCCAGCTTGATAAAAGTCTTGAGTGAGAGGCAACTGGAGCACATGCTCTTGTGCCCACCTTCCAGTTTGCCCACTTGGCACAAATTACATTTTGCCACATGACTGGTATGTCTCAGTTGTAAGTCATTCACTAGCAGACTAGGAAAAGCCATATTCCATCCTAGCCACAAAACTCTGATGCAAAGTGCTGCCACCACCATTAAATTATATTGAGACTGCTAAAAGATTTACTTCTGGTCCAAATCATAGACAGCTTACCCCTAGGAATGTAGGGTGATTAATAATCCCTCTTCATAAGGCTGTTGACCATAAAGATGTCAACCATTGTCCAACAGTTATTAATTCTGGGGGACATTTTTATAATAAACTGCAAGATCAATAAAGTGCTCAGGAAGCAATGGAAATTGAATAATGGGAATCAGCAAGGGATGAACACATGTACATCACATCTGTATTCTTGAACGACAGGACAGCTTTATGTACAGTATGTGTGTGTTGTGCATGTCTTCAGATATTCAGCTTCATAAAATAGATTGGTAAGGAGTTAGAGAAGACACACAGGAAGTAATCTAATCTGTATGAATAAAAAAAACATTAAAACACATTTAATTGTATTGCATTATACACCAATGTACAGTATTGGTTGTATTACAAATTCTCAACATAGATAGCTTCTGAGGCACTAAATCAACAAAGCCCTAAACACCATTTTAATGTTGTAACATATCAGTGCATTTCAAATGCTAGCTAGTGCACTGCTATTATCCTAACACAGAACGTGCCACAATGCAATCCTACCCTCTGGTTAAGGTGGTACAAGTCCTGTGCTAGGCTATAAGGCACTTCTGTGCCTCTCTGGGGTGGGGGCGGTCAGACCAATGCAGTCATGCACTGGCCTCCCCACACCACAGCAAAGTACATATTTTGATACAAATTTGGATACATCTGGGTACATATTCGTATCTTTTTGATATTCTCACGTTCCATCTAGAATCATAAGATTAGAACAAAATGCCTGAAATTCAAAATGCCAATCATATTGGATATGTGTGACTGAGCATCTCATGATCTTCTGCTACAAGTGCCACTGTAGCATTGCCACACTTCCATCATGCACTGATGCTAATGGCTGCAGGCTCTGTGCCATAGGCTCTGCACACACGTCAGTGGCCCCATCTGAACAGGCAAAGTGGCAGATGAGCTGGTTCAAATTTGGAGGTGGTTCATCTGGTTCATCAGAGACAGGACCATCTGGAGGTGGGAGACAGAGGATCTCAATGGCAGCCGCACATGCCAAGTTCCTATTCACTTTTCCCTACCTACACCTATCCCCCCAGGCTCCCTGGATGTCTGCCAGCAAACAGGAACAGGAACGCTGACATATGTGTTCCCTGAAGCATCTGGTGGGCCATTGTATGGTACAGGAAGCTGGAGTAGATCAGCCTTTGGCCAGTTCCAGTGGAGGCTCTTCTTATGTTCTTATGTCTGTAGAGATCCATTGGTAGTCAGGCAGCCTACTAGAAGGTAACAAATATTATCTATTTCTCCTTGTTCATCTTGTTGTTGTTGTCATCGTCCCCCCAAAAATGTGCTTGCTCCATTGGCACTGCTGCATTATGCAAACTGGTGATGGTTAGGACTGAGTCAGAGGGAAATGGCGAGGCTTGGTTTCAGCTAGCAAAATCCTGCACAAACGCCTGATCATGCTTTTCAAAGTCTCCGCATGGAAAATAATAAGCTTCTTATTATGTTACTGACAAGCTTAAAACGGACTGACTGGCCAATGTGAATTTCATTAATTGAACAGATTTGGCATAATCCAGTCCCGCATTTTGTGAGAACTAAGAATAAAAGACATTATCAGGATTTCAATGACAAATTCCCAGGCTGACAAGTATTAGTTATAACAATGAAGGAAAAGGGCTGCAGGAAACCCTAAGCTAGAAAACTCATTAATATGAACCTTTGAGAGAGAGAGAGAGAGAGAGAGGACCAGACTGTCTCCTATTATAGAATCCAAAGCCTGACCATCTGCAGTTATCAGTTTCACAGACATATGTATCAGTGAAGCCAGATTGATGAACAGGCAGGCTAGACCAAAGAGATGTAATTTTATTTGATAATACAACAGGGGGAAAGAGCAGGATCAAATGAGAAACATGAAATAGATTGGAATGGCGAAAAGAAACTTTATCTCTAAAGAGCAAGCAAACATAAGATTGTTAGGACCGACTGAACAATATGGAAGGATTTCTAGCATGAAACAACAGAGAACTGGTACTTCTCATGAGGAATTGGCAGCTCATCCCCCATCGTGCCTCCTCCTAATTCTTGTTGAAAATCAGGCTAGGCTTGGCAAATCAAGCTTTTTTCCCAAAGAAAGAAACAGCCTGGTTAATTCAGAGCTCTGTTTAGAACAAGCTACATTCCTGAGGACATCATCAAGGCCTAAATTGTTTGCTGCAAACTACTGGGGGTTGATGGCAAGCAATATAGAAAGACTGTTCTTCCATATGCTCTTCTTAAATTACCTATATAGTGCTATTTTCTGAGCTGGTTGAGAATCATGGAATTCACTGAGCAGGCCCAATTTTTGTCAAACTAGAACATTATAAAATTTGGTGACACTACTACGTTCTAGTCTAGTGAATTCAGTCCTCAAGTGAGAAAAAATAAAATAAAACTGGAACAGTTTTCTCTACAAGCAAGAAAGTTTTCTCTATGTTTGAAATGCATTGAATTAATTTCATCAAAATACAAGACACAACCAAACCTATCTTCAATATTGCCACAGATGAACAGGTCTTTTTAAAATTAACTAGAATAATCACATAGTTCATAAAATTGTAACAAATAATGAAAAAATTGAATAGTCATATAGATCAGTGGCATAGCTAATGATGTAGCCCGGTGCAAAGTTCAAAATGTTGCCCCGGAAAGGATGTCACAACTGAAAGTGACATTATCCCTGGATATTTTTAAAAGGAAAATTGGTGAAACACCTTCCTTCTACTCCTCAGCAGTTCACCACCCATTTGCTCTGCTAGTGGCATAACTAAAGCACCTATTTGCTATCTGGAACTGAAGATTTTGTTGTCTCTTTGCCAACAACAAAATCAAATTTAATTAAGTAAAATAATGAAAATTGTTTCCCTTTCTGGTATGGAAAACTGTGGTGGCTCAAAGAAGTATGTTATTCTTTCCCTGCTAAATTAGAAGTGCCCTTATACTCAGTCAACATGGTCAATGTTATTATGCTATATGAATATGGAAATGAGTGCTGATTCATATTAACACCTATTAGTTCCATACAGTATCAGAATCACATCTCATTGGCTCTCAGAGCAATCAGTCTAATGGGAATGTTTTGACTTAAAAAAAAATCCACTTTTTGTTCCATTGGCTTTTGTGTTTTCATTTTCTGGTTAATTGGCCATAATTTTTGATATGGCAACAGATATTCCATTGCACCTTGTTTCATTGCATTCTGTATTAAATTACCTTTCCAGCGATATGTAACATGATGGTATTATCATTCTTATTTACCCCACTTTTCACAATTTCAGCCACTTGAGTCAAGCTCAGCTTGTTGCCCCCTAAAGCTATGCCACTGATATAGTTACTGAATACCAAATTCATTCATAAAATGCAATTAGAAGAAGTGATAACTTTGCTTTTTAGGCGCAGCAAATAAATTCTTAGATCTGAATCTAGGAAACCTGTGTTCAGGTTCTTCCTTTTGATTCAGAAAAATGCCATAATGTCATGAAGCCACAGACCATCATGACATCATTAGGGGACATGTGATCTAATTGCTTCTGTAGGTAGGAAGCAGTTGGAGTGCATACTTCTGGCATCCCCTCCAGTTGGCACCCAGGACATGTGGCATGATTTGCCACAGGACAATATACTGCTGCATAAATATTACAGGGTTATTTTAATCAAGTAACTGTGGCTCCGCCTAACCTACAAAGTTGTTGTGCTGATAAAATGTAAAGCCAGTGAACAGGTACACACCCCTATCCTGCACATACTGGAAGGGTTAGGGACCAGAGCACCATCCTAAAGTGTAACCATTGAAAAGTGGAATCCAGTTTTTTAACTGGGTTTTGCAAATGCAAAATGGCAACCAAAAAAGATATAGGTACTACTTGCTAAAGCATAAATAACACATATTTATTAACACAAAGCCAAAATATGTAACAAATTACAATAAAATGAACAAAGGCCTATGTGGACAATGATTATCTTCTGTATTTGAACAATTGTTATTTACTGAAGAAAGTCATAAGTAAATGCCATCATCAGGTCACAAGCAAATCAACATCAGGGAAGACAATTTTAGCCTTTAGACCAGCATAGAGAGGTGGAAAGAGTGGAGCATTCTGGGTATAATTGAATGGTGTCGAAAGAGAGGAACAATCAGAAAACGAACTGTCAGAAAGTGGGGCATACCTTTATGCTGTCCTGAGCTCCTGGAAGGACGAAGAGTAATTTTTTATATTTTCCAACAGTTTACAGGTTAATGTTGCCAATCCAACTTGTTACATTTACTTGGAAAAGTACGAATCTTTGGGCGCAAGCCTAACCATTTTAGGCTGGTCTAATTCACATGGCCTGTCCTGCTGTGATGGTGTAAGGATGTTAGTGTATGCCTGTGCATTGGCCTAACCCTTTCAGGAGTGGGCCAGAAGTGCCTTATGGCACTTTTGTCACACTCTCAGGTGAGGAGAGGACTTTTGTCAGGTCATAGGCTGGCCTGAGTGGAGGTTAGGATTGCAACCTTTGCAGCATATGTTATGGGAAATTGAAACACAAGGCTGTGTCTAAATGTAGGGTGCACTCTTCCTCATTTTTTTTTTCTTCAGAGAAACCTGTCCTATTCAGAGAAACCTGAAGAATGTAGAATTAGGTCAACTCATCAGTGCAGGACAATTTTTTTTCTTCTTGTTCCTTTTCTGTTGCAGCCCCTGGTTAGTAAAAAGGAAAATGGGCTTTTGAAATAGGGTGATAAAACATTCCAGTTTCCTGAAGGTGCCCTGATTTTGAGGGGTGGGGAGTGAAAACTTTGTGGGCCAGCAGATTACATGAAAGTCTTCAATGTGTTCCCTTTTCATATCAAGCAGCAGTCTAGTTGGCTTTCCTAAATTCCTGCCCAGTGACCCACAGAGCACCACAAAACTTCTGAAAATGTAGAATCTTATCACAAAGCATTATTTGATCTACATCCCTCAGTTTTTTATCATGCACAAGTTAAGTCAGATTTTTGGAGATCTCCAAAAGTGCTTGCATAAGAGAATGTATAACAGTCAAATAAAATTCATTTACCCTACAATCCAGAGTAATTACGGGAGCACGTAAGAGACATTACGTATACCCATAGTTACTGCACCACTTAGTGAAAACCTATGGAAAATTCATATTGCAATCCAGAGCAAATTGTTCTTACACCGGAGCAAGGACTCCACGTAGTTACTCTGGATTGCACCCTTAGTCTTTCACAGGAATGCATGGCCTTAGAAATGTCAACATTTTCAGACAACCGTGTCAGGGGGAGAGTGTTACCCAGGAATGCAGAACAAGGTCTGAAACATATTTAATTTTATAAGACTGGACTGGACTGTCTGGTCCAATGGCCCCCTGTCTGGCCTTCTGGGGCATGGCAGGTGCTTAGGGGCACTTGGGGGGGGGGGGGGGGCGTTAGAAGCAGCTGCAGCTTGGCTGACTAAGCCTGGCCAGCCGCTGCTAGAATATTAAAAAAGTTCACTAAGCATGTGAGTGTATCCTAGCATTTCCTGAAAAGACTTCCTAGACCGCCTCTGCGTGGGTGGAGACCTACCCTGTCCTCCACTGGCACTAATTGGAGGCGTATGCTGGTGGAGGTCAGGGGAGTTCTCTGCCCACGCAGAGGCAGTCTAGGAAGTCTAGGTAGTCTTTTCAGGAAACGCGAGGCTGCACGCACATGCTTAGTGAATTTTTTTTTGAATATTTTAGCAGCGGCTGGCCAGGCTTAGTCGGTCCAAGCCGCTGCTGATTCTATCATCCCCCCAGTGCTCCCAAGTACCCCCACCCAACAGAAGGCCTCCCCAGCCAAGGTAAGTAAAAAATTGTTTAATTTTTAAAAAATGTATGTCCTTTTTAAAAAAATGTATGTCTCAGGAAGCACATAAGATGCCTCCCTTGCATCAGGCATTTTTAGGAAGCCTTCATATAAAACTGGGGTCTCCAAACCCTGGCCCCGGGGCCGAATGTGGCCCTCTGCAAAACCACTCCATCTGGCCTGTGGGAAGCCTTATAATTTCTCTAATACAATCTTGGATGTAAATTTATGTACCTTTATTCAAATTTCACATGTGAATAATTTTTCCAGCCCCCTGACACAGTGTCAGAGTGATGATGTGACACTCCTGCCAAAACGCTTGATGTGGCCCTCCTGCCAAATATGGAGGCTGCACATTCCCTCCATGTCTTGCAACCTGTGATGGACTTTTCCTCCAGAAATTTGTTCAATTTCCTCTATAAGAACAATAACAAGAACAATCCCTTCCATAGGAACAATCCTCTCGAGTCCTGCTGGTCCTGGAAAAGATAATGTTAACATCTCATGTTTGAGTTTTGAAACGGATAAATGAAACCACATCAAGGAAAATATGGGCACCTTAATAGGCTGAAATATCATTTTCCTATATTGCTGAATAATTGTCAAAATACACTAGAGGAGACAGTAACAAAAGACTAAAAAAGAATAAGTACATTCCACTGCAGTAGCAAGGGAAGTTATTTCAAATTAATTTGATTAAACAGAATATCCCATTTTATTCTTTTAATAATTTATTTATAAATCACACATCCTGATGAAATGTAATATTTGCAATGCCATTAAAATAGTAAAATGTAATTTCTTTTATGCAGTGAATGAATTATGTGATATGTACAAAATACTTTTTCCTCTTTTCAAGGTAAAATTTTTAACATCTAATTATTTCACAAGTAATTTTCTTTTTAAAAACCTTGTTCCATCTTGAAACTGGGCAGCCATTGTGCCACATATTTTAACAGCTAATGTTGAGAATAAAAATGGCTGCTATAACTAGCATTAAGGATCACAGTATCTTATAGATCACCCTCATGTTGCAGTGCTACACACACACTCTCTTTCTTGTGAGTATGATTTATTGAATACAGTGGGACATACTTCTGAGTAGACATGCACAGGATTATGTTCAATCACACACAAAAATTTTATGATTTTTTTAATGCAACTTAGGCTGCAATCCTAAAGACACTTTCCTGGGAGTAAGACCCATTGAACACAACGAGGCTTACTTCTGAGTATACATGGTTAGGATTGTGCTCTATGTTTCAATATATTTTATTTTATTTATCCACCAGTGGAATTTGGAATTAAATATATACAATTTATTGCTTATGTTAAGCTGAGGTTCAATCTACTTTTTACATCAGCATTCTGTAGCAGGCTTCATCTGGTGGTTGAGTGTAGGGTTGCTGAAGATAGCTAAGCAGGGAATGACAGGATAGCTCCTGGATGGGAGATTGCATGCTAATAAAGCCGTCACTTGTCATCAGAGCCAGAAGTGTCAACATTTTCAGCTTGGTTGTCCTGAAAATTCCTGCTGGAAACTTGGAAGGCCTTTCCTGATACCAGATGTGACGACCACACCAGATGAAGGACCACACCACCACCACCACTAGGAGAAAGAGTTCTACTTGCTGCCCTTAGAACAACTACCTAACTCACAGGGTTGTTTGTGAGGACAAAAAATGGGGGTACATGGAAGGAACCTCAAAGACTACTGTGGAAATGATATTCCCAGCAGTTGGGTGTATTCTGGGCAACTCTGGAAACTCCACCAGTGGCTAAATCCTTCCACCACCAGTTACTGGATTTGGTAAATAAATAAATCAGCATTCTGTGGTGGGATGCCAGAAAAATTATCTTTAAAAAACAAAAAGCTGAGGCTACGATTGCCAGGAGTGAAAAGGAGTGGCAGTAGAATGCAGTATCTTGTTGTCTTGGGTTCTTCCTGAGGCATCTGATAGGGCACTGAAAGATATGGGAAGCTGAACTAGGTAGGCCTTTAACCTGTTCCAGTAAGGCCCTTCTTATCAGTGGTAAACCAGAGGGAGGCAAAGGGTCCAAAACACACAAATGCCAGCATTGGGAACAGTGTCTCCATAGCATCCTCCCAATATTCAGTAAGCCACCAAGAGCATCAGTGTGACAGTTTGAGGGCCACTCCTGAGGACCTCTCCCTAGAGTTGTTCTGAGGACCAGGAAAACCATACACAACTTCTCTGGCCCTCATTCTTATGGCCCACATTCTAATGTATTTTAGACACGGTATAATGCCAATCTAATGAATTGTTTGTAATGTATCCAAATCATCACTTCTAGTTACTCGGTGCCTGAAAGCCCTCTGTGGGTGCAATCCAGAGTAACTACAGGGAGTCCTTGCTCCGGTGTAAGAACAATTTGCTCTGGATTCCAATATGAATTTCCCATAGGTTTTAACTAGGTCGTGCAGTAACTACGGGTACACATAATGTCTCTTACGTGCTCCCGTAGTTGCTCTGGATTGTAGGGTGTGTCATACTAGAATCTACACTAGCAATTTCTCCGATGTAGATCCAAATAGCCCCATATAGGCTGGTCTACACTATTTAAGACCAGAAGGAAGATAGTTTGGGTTGCTTGTTTCCCTAGAGGAAGGTTGCTTCCTGGAGTACATATATTAATTTGTGGTCTTCCTAGCATTAAGCATGCTCAAAACAGCATTTGGTAATGGTCGATGATTTATCAGCTAAGCAAAAGTCTTGCCATCAGATTATTCCTTATGGCCATTCTTGAACTTTTTCTTTATCCCCCACCATCATTGAATATGTCAGACCAGGGGCATTGCTAGGGGTGTCTAGTTGCTGCAGTCTGCAGTGAGGGATGCACTGGGGGGGGGGCACGCTGGAGGGGTTTGACACTAGCCCACCTGCCAGATCCTGTGCCTGAGTGCACACGGTTGAGTGGGGCAAAGTTGTCAAAGCATGCATGTGCACAAGTGCAATTATTTTCCCTTAAAAAGCAAATCTTGACTTGGTTATTTTCATACGTACTCAGGATTTGGATATGGCATTTAGAAGGTGGCAATATATTGTGGGTAATTTTCACAGGACAGTACAAAGGAATAGTAAAAATGGTCATGAAATAAACTTATTTCCTTGCTCATTCAGGAAAGCTTTTATATCCTTGTTTTACGTGGCTTTGTGCAGTCCTGAGATGAGAAAAAGTTATGTATTAATAAAACAATATGAGGTGTATTCATAACAAAACATTTGCATCACCCAGCAGGGACAAATTCTTTGTATTTGAGCACATTCCTTTAATGAGATATTAACATCTATATAAATATCCATGAAGTTTAGAAATTAAATATATCTATTTGTGTCAATTTTGTGTAATAACCTTCCTAAAAATGATTAAAACAAATGTTTCAGTAATCTTTTCCCTTACTTCCTTTTTCCATTCTTTACTTATATCTATAATTGCAAAATCTCAATTTCCCTTCAACTGCCAGGGTAATTTATGTTCATGTTGTAATAGGAACAAAATGATCTGTCTTGGAGGCAAGTCAATTTTTTTCTAATAAGATTGTAAAAGGCAAATAAGATCTCACGTTTTATCAACTCTGTGGGTTCTGATGCTTGATTGTTAAACAAAACACAAAAATAAATTTACAAACAAATGGAAGAAAAATCAATAATGATTATAAATTGCATGGGGAAAGTGGCTTCTTTTAATGTTCAAGGACAAATTCTCTTGTAAATCTATAATGCATGAAATAATTTAATCAAATGATGAAAAATTGGAAGCAGTTACCTGGAGTCTTAGTGTATACTATGTATTCAAGAAATATTTGATTGTTTACTCAGTTGTAACTTTCACTTGAGGTAGGTCTAGGAGATTATTTTAAAGTGATATATTGCAGTCACCAGTGGTGATGCATATAACAGTTTGTGAGAAACATGCAGCTCAAGTTTGATGACCCCAATATCTATACCAAGCTAATGCTGGCCAACAAACAAATTAATGTTGTACTGAATCCTCTTCATGTGATACGTCTTAAACCATAGGGAAGCTAGAAAGGATAATACAGACCATTCTTTGTATTTGCAAATTTGTTCTCTGTGAAGCCACTTGTCTGCAAAGGGTAAAATAAAATAAAATAAAATAAAATAAAATAAAATAGCTAGCAGAAGCTTCCTCTAGACATTTTAAAGTGATCTGTGTTCGTTGCATTCACCATTCTGAAGGTCCCTGAAGCGTCTACAAAATCTCTGCAGGAGCCAGAGATATTTTGGCACTTCCTACTGCACTCTGATGGTTTCCTTAGGGTCTTTGCTGGATTCTTCTGGTGGTACACCTTCCTTCCATAGGATATCTCCTCAGCTTAATCCCAATGATCACATATGATCAATGATTTGTTATCTGTGAATTTGCTATCCGCTAGGTTTTCCAGGAACCTAACCTATATTGAATGGTAAAAGACCCTTTTGATTTTCTTTTGGGATGTACATTTTAATTTAATTTTAAGAGCATGGACAAGGATCCTTTGGTAGCATTAGGGAAAATTTGGTACCTGAAGTGTGAACTTCACAAAAAAAAAAAACTACAGTGGTGCCTCATATAAAAAGCTTAATTCATTCTGGAGGCATGCTCTTTAAGTGAAACACTCTTTAAGTGAAGCAGATTTTTCCATAGGAAATAATGGAAACTCAGACGATTGGTTCCACAACCTCCAAAATATTCATATAAAAATATTAACTGGATGTAAAAATGATGACAAAACACTGGAATTGAATTCAAAACATGCATTCAATGTGCATGATCCTATGAAGTCTACTTATGCTGCAATCCTAAAGACATTTTCCTGGGAGTATGCCCAATTTAACACAATTGGGCTCACTTCTGGGTAGACATGGTTAAGAGGCTGCAATCAAAGACACTTTCCTGGGAGTCAGACCCATTTAACACAATGGGGCTTTCTTCTGAGTACACATAGGCTGCAATCCTAAAGACACTTTCCTGAACACAATGGGGCTTACTTCTGAGTAGACATGGTTAGGATTGCAGCCATAGTTAGGTGACTGCAATCAAAGACACTTTCCTGTGAGGCTTACCAGGGCAGCTGCTGGAGGTTCAAGGTGGTCGGTGCGGGCACTTGGGGGCAGTTAGGGGCAGCTGCCTCTGGCACCTCCGGGCAACTGCCCCTAAGTTGGGGGCAGTTAGAAGCAGCAGCGCTGGCTGGCAGCCCTTTTAAAGAGCCTCCGTGTGGAGCATCAGGGCTGCATAGCACGCGTGCCCATAGCACACTTGCTTGTTAAGTGAAGCGGAACCTGTTATGTGAAGCAAGATTTCTTGAAATTTATACTTGTTATGTGAACGCTTGTTAAGCGAGGCGCTTGTTAAGTGAGGTACCACTGTACAGATCAGGGACATATAGTCGTGGAGGCAGGGGAAAGCAGAGCCTCATATGCCTCAAATTAAAATTTCTTCATATACAAGGAGAGGCTAGAGCTTGTTGCAGAGATAGATCAGCTTCCCTGAGTCCAGCTGAGTGTACATCAATCATTAAGGTAACTGTGGCTGTCTCTTTCCTGAAGCCAAGCTTTACCTCACTCCTCTCACCTCATCCAACCACTTCATGATATTCAAAGGCCAAACTTTAAAACTTTGTGATTTTTAAAAAATACTTGAACTAAAGTTTTCCCAGTCAATGACCATCTCTCTCTCTCTCTCTCTCTCTCTCTCTCTCTCTCTCTCTCTCTCTCTCATTGGCTACAGTACACCTGCATTATATTGTCTACTTTTTGAATAACAATCCAAATAATTATTTTTCAAAGCTTGATTTCTCTCTCCCTGGTAACTATATCAAGATATAAAATATGAATGGCCCAGAGAAATATATAAAATCAGTATGCATCATTGAACTTGTCAAATCAATTATTTTGCTCTCCAAATTCAAAAATTGATGCAACCAGTCCATTGCTGTGGAATTCCTAATTGCTCGTGGTGACAGAACAGAAAAATGTATCAATCACATATTGGCTTCATTGAAATTACATGAAAGAAGAGGAGGGAAAGGGAACAGATAGAAAGGTTGCAACTTTATAGGAAATTTAATATAAGTAGCAAAAATAATAGTTACTGCACAAAAATATTTTCTTGCCTCTCTGTATCTGTCAAGGTTCATGCAACCAAGAGTTACTGTTCAAAGTACAATCCAAAACACAATTAGGCAACAGTCCTATGACTAACCCCTGAATCCAGAGTAACTACGGGTGCATGTAAGAGACTTTACATGCACCCGTAGTTACTGCACCACCTAGTGAAAATCTGTGGGAAATTCATATTTTAATCTACAGTAAGTTGTTCTTACACTGGAGCAAGGACTCCCCGTAGTTACTCTGGATTTTGCCCTAAGCCCCACACAGTGAGACCAATCCAGAGGGCTCTGAGTGAGGCTGCAAAAGTGACAGCAGCTGTCATAAAAGTGTCATTAGGCATGCTGCAAGCCCTACTGCAGCATGGCTGAATAGGGATTTGAATTTGGATCTTCAAGGTCTAAGACCAACTGCAGGACAACTTCACCATCCTGGATAGTGACTGGCCCAAGGGCAGCCAAGAAGCTTCATGCCTGAACAGGGATTTGAATTTGGATCTTCCATTTCTAGGACCAACTTCAGGACACTAATTTAGATCTACAAATTTACACCAGCATGCCAGAAAGAGAAAGCAACCAGTATTTTCCCCTTATAAATGTGAAGATTCCTCACAGGGTTCTTGTGAAGAGCAAGGATGGGAAAACCATGTACACCAACCTGAGCTCATGGGAGGAAGGGTGTGTGTGAAAAATGTGAAAGATAAATAAAATAAAATTACTTATTTAAGCATCACTTGCTTCCATTTCTCACACCCATTTTTAAATGGAGCAAGGGCAGTGCAATATAACCCAAACAGATGGCAAATAAATAAAGACTGGGACAGCAATGCTGAAATACGTTCTTTAACATATCATTCTCACAAACAGGCAGAAAGTTTAAGAGGAAATCTGATTGACAGTCACTGTCGCTGAGACAAGGCTGTCATTACAGACTTGCTTTCCATCTGGCACCAGGTAGACGCCTAGCAAGACAACGTTTTGTACCAGCTGCGTTTTCTAATTGTGTGTGCCGGGAGAGCGGCAGAATCAGTGTTATTATAGCCATCGTGGAAGGGAACAAAGCCACCAACATCTGGACTTCTACATTGACAAGACAAACATTCAAAGGCATACTGGCATTCGTTTTTTTTCATCCTAAGGAGACAGGTGGGATGTTTCACCACAGTAAACATGTGTTATTCAAGGGTAAAAGCGGAAACTGGACTTCATTGTGTGCAGCTGTGTGTCGTAAGGTAGCAATGCAAACGGCCACCATTCTGCCTTGATGACAGGTTGCAAAAGCTGGAGATGGTTATTCAGCGATAGACACTGCATGGGCTTTGATGTGGAAGAGGACAGAAGGAACACCTGTGTTGATGGTCTGTTTCTCCACATTATCTCTGCAGTACAGGCCTGTGCAGCCTGTGCCCCGCCATTCAGAATGGCGTGCACCAGCAGCATATCGCAACTCATCTGGAACGTGATAAACTGACAGTTTTTGCTTCTGGTTTGGCACCACAAAACAGGTTGTCAAGCACCTGGCACGACACAATACAAGACCGGTGGGATGCACACACTTTGTTTTTGCCAGCTGACAAAACAACACCAGCCCAGTATGTTGTGTTATGTTATGTTGAGACCAAAGAAAAAGGATGAGGTCATTTTTCCCCATTCACCCAATTTTTTAAAAACTCATCACCTTCTGAAAACACAGCTTTTGTGTCAATGGCTGCCAAACCCTGGCATCTGCATGTGGCTTTGCCACTCAATCCTCTGTGGGAGGACTCTGCCTTGATACCAGAATCTTTTGTTTTGAAAGTTGGCACACCTGGTTGATTTGGTGAGAACAACCAGTTGCTCAGGCCAGCATAAGAGATGAGAAAGGCTGCAATCCTATCCACGCTTTACAATGGGAGTAAATTCCATTGGTTATAATAGGACTAAATTCTGAATAAACATGCATAAGATTGGGCTGTCAGTCACTGCAGTTCTCAGTGGATCAGCCTAGGATGCTCTTATCCTTGGTGTCAGGGTATCTTTACCCAAGACATGCTTCCATACCTGCACACAGGGTCACCATATGACCAGAAATTTCCAGATTAGTCCTCTTTTTTAGTCTCCTTTCTGGATGTCCTCCAAAAGGGCTTCATTGTCCTCCATTTTGGCTTCATTTTGGAACTTTATGATGGTGCGGATTACCCTATCATGCTATATGTTGTTGGATTCTTATTGAAGAGCAGAATCCAATGCCAAAATCAGTTTTGAAATTTCTCCTTCTTATCAAAGGTTATAGCAAAAAAACTAAAAATAAAAAATATGCATTGAGCTCAATGGGAAAATGAAAGTGCCCAATATCATGGCTTTACTTGTGAGTAGGCAAATATGCCATTGTCTGCCAGAAATGCTAGTCTGAGAGGAATCCAAGACCTTGTCCTCCTTTTGAGGTTTGGGCATCTGGTCACCCTGCCTGCACAGGCATATGGATGGACCTCTTTATATTTCCTTGGATGGCTGTCAGGCAGATCTTCACCACAAAAGCCAGGCATGACTCCATTTCAAGATATCAATTTGCATATACTTGCACTTCATATATGGTACTTGCATTTCACATATAATTGCACTTCAATTCCCCTCATGGCTGCTCATGATAATGGTCATGAAAACAGTAGTATCAAGCACAATTCTGGGAGTAAAACCAATGAACACGATGAGGCTTACTTTTGAGTAGACATGGTTAGGATTGTTCTCTAAGTTTTTGCTTTTTCTGAGGAAAAAAAATACTAATGCTCATATAATGCTCATAAATAACCCTATGGCACAGACCAAAAAGAAATTCTCCTATGCAAATCCCATGGAAATTGTTTTGGAGTTGTTTCACCATTTCCATTGTTTGTAAACGACTTTGCAGTAAAGAGCAACTCATTAGAAATGCATAAAGTATTCCTGAAGAAGAGGAAATTGTCCTCTCCGAAAGGAAACTGTGAAAGTGACTGTAGTCTAAATAGGGCACATTTGAAGTGGAAACAATAGACAGCCTTGGCTGTTTTGATTATTTCTTCCCTTGAAACTGAATTATTTATTATTTCTTAATGAAACAAAGAATAAACTATTTCCCCCCACAAGGTCTCCCTGGTGATATGCAAAAAATACCAGATGTAGGGGGACATCCATGGACTCCTGAACATTAGCATATTCTTAGCGTTGTGAGGTGATTTCTATGAACCACCACTGGGAAGAAAAGTCTGACACACTTTTCCAACTGAAGTGTGAACCTCACCACCGTCTTTATTCAGATGTTTCTACAAAATCTTTTTTTTTCTTTCCCTCTCACATCTGCTTTAAAGATGCAATGACAACATACCGGTAACTTTTTGTGTTTCAGATTATTTATTATCTGCATTGATTGAGTGTGACAAGTAATCACAAATTCACAGCAAACAAATATCTTCTTCTACATGAATTTTGGTTTGGTTTGAAAGGCACTTTCCCACTCATGGGAAATGTCTGCTGAAAAAAAGGGACTGTTATTACTTAGAATAGTGTTGCATGAAGAAAGTGAGCCTTCTGTCCATGCAGGTTCCACAAGAGTTTATACACAACTGTCTGTATCTTTATGAGTCATCATCTTTCTTGTAGCCTAACACAACTCCCAATATGTGAATTGGGAGTCACAGAGCCGTACAAACAGTCCAATCCTAAGGAGGGCCTGGGCTGGTGGAATACTTCTGGGACATGAAGTTGCAAAAATGTTAAATGTTAAAAAAATGTTAAATTTTTTAAAAGTGTATAAAGTGCCACAAAGTAAATAAATAATAAGTGTTTTGTAATAGTGCAGTGCCCAGGTGCACCAGTAGGAAGGGCATAGCCTTCTTACTAGTGCCAGTGCTCATTGGGATACATGGTGGAGCTGGTAAATTCAGCATAGAGGCTGGATGATGGCAAGGAACTGAAAAGGGAAGAGGAAGAGAAGAACTGGGTGCAATGAGAGCTGTGTGTGGGATAACTGGCCCCATGGGATAGGATTGGCAGCATCTGTGTGTGCCAAATCCCAACTGCCTTCTCAGGTCTGAGAAGTGGCTATCTGTCTGGGTGAGTGAACCATTTAAAGAGTGAATCATGTGAGTGAGTGAGTGAGCAAAGAGACAGTAGGCAACCTATCCAGGAGAAGGAAAACTCCCACCTCAAACCTCCACTGCCTTGTGGCTATACCCATCTATGGGAAAGGTTTCAGGAGTCAACCACAAAGCAAAATCAAGAGCCGGAGTCCTGGAAGCAGTTTGTGACTGTGTACAATCACGTTCTGGTAACTCCTGTGATGCAGCTGGAACCAGTTGTTTTGGTTCTGCCATTCCATTGGACTATTTCAGTGATGTGGAGAGGGGGGTTTGCTGCTTGGGTAACAGTCTATCCTCCATATTAATCTACCCAGGCAGTCGTGCTCTGGAGAGGACACTCCAGGTTCACATATAGTGTCGAAACAACACGGGAAGTGGCAGTTACCAGTTATAAGACATTGCTCGATTGGCACAGAGCATAATGCCAGGGGCTACTTCCTATTGCGGTAGAGTAGCCAGGGGCTACTTCCTATTCATTGTACCTCATTGGGCAGCTACCACCCCCTTTAAGCTGGGCAGTCCCCAGCCTGTAAAGTGCTGCCCCATCATGGTCTGTTAACATCACATGGTGTGTGGGGTTTAGGGTGAAAGCCAACAAGCAGATCAACAACTCTGCACCATGCAACAAACATAAGAAAACTTCAGCCCAAAAGTTGGGCACTTGGAATGTTCGGACAATGACTTCCTGGCCTCTATGATGATTTGCAAGAATTAGATGATGAATGTAAGACAGCTGTCATTGATATGGAACTGAGCAGACTGCAGATGGACATTGTTGCTCTTCAAGAGACAAGTCTGTCAGACTCAGGATCTATTAAGGAGATACATTTTTTGTTCTTCTGGCAGAGAAAACCATCAAATGAGACTAGGGAATATCAGGTTGGCTTTGCGGTCAGAAACACCTTACTTGGATCAATTATTCCACCTACTGCAGGAAGTGAAAGAATTCTGTCCTGGTAGCTAAACTCATCAGCAGGGCTGGTTACTCTTATTAGTGCAACATCATCATCTCCTGCAGAATCCAAAGACAAATTTTATGACAATCTGGCTGCCACAATCAAGAAAATCCCTGAGAAAGAATCATACTTTATCCTTGGCAATTTTAATGTCAGAATTGGATCTGACCATAGTTCTTGGCCCTCTTGTTTAGGTCATTTTGGCATTGGGAAGATGAATGAAAATGGCCAATGCCTGCTGGAGTTTTGCTGTTATTACGGTTTTTGCGTTAGCAATACATTCTTTAATAAAAAGCCTCAACACAGAGTCTATTGGAGACATCCAAGTCTGAAGCACTGGCACCAACTTGACTTGATTCTCACCAGATGCTCCAGCCATCCCAGTATTATGATTACATGCAGCTATTAGGGTGCTAATTGCGATACAGACCACTCTTTGGGGTGCAGCAGAGTTAAACTGCAAAAAAGAGATTGCATTACTTGGAGAAGTAAGGAAGACCATGAATTAATACCAGCAAGACCCACAAACAGAGAAAACTGGAGGAATTTGCACAAGCACTCAAGGAAACTTTCCCAAGCCCAGCTGCAGCAAATGCATCTGAACGATGGGAACATTTCAAGAATGATGTTTATAAGACCATCCTGTCAGTTTTTGGTAAGGAGGTTAGAAAGACAGCAGACTGGTTTGAAGCCCACTTGGAGGAGCTGACGCTGGCCATCAAGGAAAAGAGGAGAGCTCTAATCGCATACAAAACCTGCCCTAGCAAGTGCAACCTACAGGTTCTGCAAGCTGCTCATAGCAAAGTCCAACAGACTACCAGGAGAGGTGCTAACGATAATTGGCTGCAGCTTTGCTCTCAGATCCAGATAGCAGCTGACACAGGCAACATCAAGGGGATTTATGATGTCATTAAGCAGGCCTGAGGTCCAACAGAGAAGAAATCTGCCCCTCTGAAGTATGCTACAGGTGAGGTCATCCAGGATCGAGCACAACAGACGGTACACTGGGTGCAGCTTGACTCTGAGTTATACTCCAGAGAAAATGTAGTAACTGAAGAAGCATTAAACAACATTGCCTGCCTGTCTTGGAGGAGCTTGACAATGAACCAACTTTAGAAGAACCAAGCATGGCCCTGAATTCCCTTGCTTTTGGCAAGGCACCCAGGAAAGATTACATCCCTGCCGAAGTTCTGAGGTGCTGCAACAAGACCATTTCCACTGAACTGTATGAAATATTCTGCCTTTGTTAGAGGGAAGGTGGAGTACTGCAGGACATGAAGGATGCCAATATCGTCACACTGTATAAGAACAAAGGCGACAAGGGTGAATGTAACAACTACTCCACCATCTCTCTTCTCAGTTTTGTAGGGAAGCTGCTTGCCTGTGTCGTACTGAAGAGGCTCCAGGTGCTTTGCAGAAAGAGCCTATCCTGAATCACAGTGTGGATTTCGACACAACAGGTCCACTACTGATATGGTATTTTCCCTTAGACAGTTGCAAGAGAAATGTAGGGAACGTAGACAGGCACTTTTTGTAGCCTTCATAGATCTTACAAAGGCTTTTGATTTGTTCAGTATGGACAGTCTTTTTAAAATCCTCCCCAAGATTGGATGCCCACCTAAGCTCCTCAGCATCATCAGGTCCTTTCATGAGGAAATGAAGGGCACTATAGTTTTTGATGGCTTAACATCAGATTCCTTTGACATTCGAAGTGGAGTGAAGCAGGGCTGTGTCTTTTTTGCCATCATGCAGAAACATGATTTTGGAAATGCAACAGAGGGAATTTATCTCTGGACCAGATCAGACAGAAAACTCTTTAATCCCTCCAGACTGAGAGCAAAGTCCAAAATCCAGCTGAAATGCTTATGGGATTTCCTCTTTACTGACGATGCTGCCGTTACTGCTCACCCTGCTGAAGACCTTCAACAACTTATGGACTGCTTTAGCAAGGCCTGCCAAAACTTTGGACTACCAATCAGCTTGAAGAAAACGCAAGTCATGTGGATCCACCTCCCTGCATTACAATCTCTGAACACGAACTGGAGGTTGTCCATGACTTTGTGTACCTTGGCTCAACTATTTCTGACACTCTCTCCTTAGATACTGAGCTGAATAAACGTATTGGTAAAGCAGCTACCACATTGTCCAGACTTACAAAGAGAGTATGGCTTAACTGGCCCTACACATCCCAGCAATGTCTGTCGAAGTGGCTTCTGCTGGTGTTCTTTTTTGCATTTTTGCATTTTAGATTGTGAGCCCTTTTGGGACAGGGACCCATTAGCTTTTAATCAGCTATTATTATTTTTCCATTTTCTTTGTAAACCGCTTTGTGAACTTTTTAGTTGGGAAGTGGTATATAAATACTGTAGATAGATAGATAGATAATAAGAAGCTAACAGAACATACAAAGATCCAGGTCTATACAGCCTGTGTCCTGAACACACTCTTGTACTGCAGCGAGTCTTGGACCCTTAAGGCATGGTAGGAGAGAAAGCTGAACACCTTCCATATGCACTGTCTCCAATGTATGTTTGGCACCATCTGGCATGACAAAGTTTCAAACAGCACAGTCATGGAATGTGCTGGAATCTCTAGCATGTATGCAGTTTTTAAACAGCAACATCTACGATGGCTTGGGCATGTTGTGAGAATGGTTGATGTTCGGATTCTGAAAGATCTCCTATATGAAGAATTAGTGCAGGGAAAGCGCCCTAGAAGGAAATCACAGAGATATAAAGTCATCTGCAAGAGGAATCTAAAGGCCTTGGGAATGGACATCAACAGCTGGGAAACCTTGACCTCTGATCATTCAGCTTGGAGGCAAAAGACACAGCATGGCCTTCTCCAGCTCAAAGAGACACGTGTTCGGCAGGCTGAAGCAAGGAGACAGACCCAGAACCAGCGAAATCTGGGGGCTGGGCAAGGGACAGACTTTATCTGTCCTCAGTGTGGAAGGGATTGCCACTCTTGAATCGGCCTTTTTAGCCATAAAAGATGCTGTTTTAGGACCTTCATTCAGAGCACGATACCATAGTCTTTTGAGACTGAAGGATGCCAATGATGACAAAAGGTGAGGTTATTTTGGTTATTTATAAACACCCCTTTGTCAGGAAAAATAACCTAGCCTTTTGCAGATAAAAATCTTGCATCTGTTACTGAAGTGACAGCTACAGATGTGCCACACAGAAACCTGTACATAAGTGGTGCACACTGAGTAAAGGATGCACCATTTCTGTTTGGAGGGACATATAAACATTGCCATTACTTCTTCCACTAGTCCATTCCATTGTTTTCATATTTGAAAATAATTACTCTTCCGGCAGTGCAGTCTCTTTGGCATCTGAATCAGTACAAATGTTTATTACTCAGCCAAATTCAATCATATAAAAGGAAAATAACACCTTGTGTTATGAAATTTAATAGACATTAATCACAATGGAAAAATGTATGCTGACTTCTAAGTAGATCCTTTACACCTGCAAAGGCTTCACTCACAAGTGTGCTTGAACTCACTTTTCCTCTGTCCTGCACACCAGTAGATTCTTATTCTGCAGAAGAATACCTACAAATTCTCCTGCATTTTGGGAGCATAGGTAATACATACTGCCAAAGGCTAGAAGGAGGAGTCGACTCAGGAGCTCCATTCTACACTTAAAGCTTTATTTTTGCCATTTGGGTTGGGATTACAGCTGAAGATTACCAAGTATTCATATGTGACAGTACATGTTTATATAGTGATGTATACATACAGGTGGAATAAAAGTGAATGTGCATTTGGATCTTCACTTTCTCTTTGTCCTGCCGTGGTTTGCTTTGCTAAACAGAGCAGCTGCTGTTTGGCTTGTCTCTTTGGCTGTAGAAGCTACTAAAATAAAAAGAAGTTATAACTTCTTTTTTTCCCTCCTGCACCTCAATGCCCTTTCTTAGGATCTTAATCAAACCATTTTAACTATGTATAAGCATTCTGTACACTTAAACATCTGTGATATGCAACTTGGCATCCATCAGTCTTCAAAGACTATGGTATCGTGCTTGACGCTGCATGTGAAGCACGAAGGCCTGGGTGGATTGATATGGAGGATAGGCTGTTACCCAAGCAGCAAATCCCCCCTCTCAACGTCACTGAAATAGTCCAATGGAACGGCAGAGCCAATACGATTGATTCCAGCTGCGTCGCAGAGCTGGGCTAAGGACAGGAGCTCACCCTGTCTTGTGGGGCCAACCCAGGTCTCAAACCCTGGCCTGCTGGTTGATAGGCACTGTGTCTTAATCACTTGCGCCACCCACAGCCTCTGTGATATGCAACTTCCATATTTTTAATGGTTTACTATTGAGCTACATAAGAAGAGTCATGCGTTTTCTTTTATCGTGTAGTTTTCCTAGAGCAAATAAAGTACTGTATGAAAGGAGGAGGAATGAGGGAGGGACAGAAACATGTACTCAAATGAAAGAATATTGGAATTCAGAGGATGTTCAACAGTATACAATAAAATATATGCTGAAGAGGCAATGTGAATGAAAATGAGATTCATCGAGAGTAATAATGAAACACCATTTGGGTAAAAACATGAAGAGGCATAAAATAGAAGTGTGTCTGCCACTCTTTTTCTTTGTGAATGTACAAAGGCTTTTGCATAAAGACATAGCCACTGATTATAATTAGTTGAAGACTTTTTTCCCCAATCTTTTAAATGCAAATTAATGGAATCTATGACAAAAAAAGTCCTTGACACCTCTTGAAGGAAGACTCATGTTAAATGAATTATTTTCTACAAGGAGCAGCCAAAAGCTATCAAGGAAAGAGAGAACCTCGATCTTAGATAAAGTGGACCATCACTATTCAAAGAGAAACATAATTTCAAAGTAGATTCTTTTAACATAAGGTGGTTGGTGCTGAACAAAATTAAGGCTCAATACTCAGCACATTTTCCTGGGAGTAAGGCACAATGAGACTTACTTCTGCTGTAAATGTCTGTAAATACATTTGTTAGACTTAGGGCACAATCCAGAGTAACTACGAGAAGTCCTTGCTCCGGTGTAAGAACAATTTGCTCTGGATTGCAATATAAACTTCCCATAGGTTTTCATTAGCTGGTGCAGTAACTTTGGGTACACGTAATGTCTCTTACGTGCTCCCGTAGTTACTCTGGATTGTAGGGTAAGGCTGCAATCGTAACCTCCAGTTAAGCCAGCATAAGTCCTGTGCTGACCGGGGAGTGTCAGAAAAGTGCCGTAATGCACTTCTATCCCACTCCTGGAAAGGTTAGGCCACCTCAAAGGCATTCGATGACATTCCCACACTATCACAGGAAGATATGCCAGGTGAGTTATGATGTCCTAAATTGGTTAGGATTGCACTCCAAGCTAGGAAGATACAATTTAAACAAATTCAGATATAAACCTATACATGCTTACTTGGAAGTAAGTCCTGCTATACTCAATGAATTTGCACACTAAGTGCACAATCCAGAGTGAGGGCAGTGATGAGAGCACTAGCTGGGCTGCCCCAACTATTCTGAATCCAGAGAAGAAAGTTATGCTGCATCCAAAGAATCAGGAAGCCTGGGCTGCCCTCACTGCTCCAGATCACGCTCAGTAGGCACCAAATCAGTGACACCTGGGGAGGGCTTGCTCCTGAGGAGACCCCCTTCAGATCACACTGAACAAAGAACAGCTGGGGTACCTGCCTTATAAGGAGTCCCTGATTAGACTGCCAGTATGGTCTACAGTGAATAGACTGTATTCAGATTAATGAAGCCAAGGGGCTTCTGGCCTGCTGTATCCCCAGTTTAGGGGCTGCTGTGGTTGTGCCATATCCTGAAGTTGAGAGGCAGGGGTTGCAGCTAGGTTGGCTAAGAAAGATTTTTGGTCAACACTGCCATTCTTACTCTGGCTTATCATGGACCCCTATGGGTCTACTCATTACTATACCTCCTCCTAAGGTGGTATAACTGAGGAGCTGGAAGAGGGAATTTCTGTTCTGGAAACAGGTTTTGGATACTGAGTAACTGCTCTGCCCTAGGCAATGCTAAACATGCCCTCAACATGTCTCTCCTGAACTGCCTAGGCGGCCCAGCTAGGGCAGCCCAGGTGCACCTGTCTTGGGGCAGCCTATGTTGCTTAGGCTATCCCAAGCCTTTTCCAGAGTAACTAGGGTGGAGCATCTTGCAATTGGGTCAGCCCAGTGATAGATAAGGTAACCCAAGTGCACTTCTGGATTATGCCCAAAGATTACATTTTAGGTCTCCCAATTGACTTGTTTCCTAATGTGTTTTAGGGTTACATTACATTTTTATTCTTAAGCAGTTACCCCGGAACTGAAGCTCAAAAGGCAGAAGTTTTGAACAGAAAAATCACTAAAAGATCAATTTATGATAAAAAAGATTTACATGGGCAAGCTCCCAAATTCATTAGTGGCCTCAAGAAAGTTACCAGAATAAAAATTTAAGATTTAGATACAGGAGGTCCCCTTTATAAACCAGAACATGAAGAAGAATTTTTTTCCGTATGAAATATTATAAATAGGGTTTAAAATTGAGGAATTTTCTCTGACAAGAAACAATGGAATAATGTAGGGAAAGTGGTTTGCAGATAAGAGCAGCAAGGGTAGTCAAACTCATATGAACCCGTACACTCTGCATCCATTCATAACAACCCGGAACATAGCACTGGCACTTATTTTGAACTTGCACTTTAAAAAATAACACACAGAATATTGCATCGATACAACATTTTTTGCAAACATTTTTCCCATGAAAATCAATGACCTTAGATTTGCCTCTAAACTGCTGTAAGAAGCAGAGCAAATTAAAAAATAAATCCACTTCCTGTTTCGCATCAAACACCAGAAGTAGGTGGACCCTCCAGAGAGTTACAGTGATCTGCAAGTATTTTTTAAAAAAATAAAGTAAAAAACCTTTGATTCCTTATGGTGGCACAATTGTGGTGATCATATCACCACTGTTGCTCCACCCTTTAAGGGGTCAACAACAGAAGTTCTCTTGCTGGAGTGTCACAATGGCCCAGTTTGGGAACCTCTAATATAGGTAATATAATTCAGAGTGAGCAAGGTTTTACTATTCGTGAACCAAATCAACAGTAAATATCTGAGACCAACAGGGAGATGGCTATGTTAATGTACTTTGTGTAACATACTTCTCAATGTCACCAATGAAATATTAAAAATAAAGTCTCAGGCTTGATCTGCACTGAATTGATCACCTCTCTCCACCTTGAAAGTTTTCTTTTCACCGCAACCCTTTTGTCTTCGTCCTTTTAACCAGTTTTGCCCTTCTTATTGAAATTGCATTGATATCCATCTCTTTAAATTTCAGTAACATCCTGTGTAGCTCTACATCATCTACACCGACTGTACAAATAGATTAGATCAGACACTTGTGCATTTCTTTTCTGGTCTACTGTCACTCTCTATTCCCCTTACCTACAAAAATAGATGAAGTTTGGCTTGCTTGCATTATTCTGCTTCATCTTTGGCCCAATCCTGTCCCGACAGAACTGCTTACCCAGCAAATAGATACCTCTTCCTTCCAACCTTTTATCCTTCATCTGAAGAAAATCCTCTCATGTTTTCAGTAAAGTTTTTTGTTTGGGTCTATAGCTACAGAGGAGCAACTGCCCAGTAGGATGTTGATGACCTGAGTACCATTAAGAGCATGGCAGATAGGACATGTTGACATGCCTATTGCACAGCTGATGGGCACACTTGGAGGCCAAGCTTTGCAGCTCACCTGCACTTGGAGGCTACTCCTCCCCATTGACTAGCATGCCAGGCAGCCATGCCTCCAGATGGAGTGCCAACAGGACCGCACCTCCTGGCTGTCATCTGTGCTGGGAGAACTTATTCCCCAGCTGCTCACTGGCAGCCCTGCTTCCCTGAATGCAGGAATTAAGAAAAGTTGTTTTTAAACAATTGGAAAGGAATACATTTTAACTGTTTTTATTTAACACATTTTTTGTAGAATCAGGGAGTCCCAGAATCAAATCCCGGCAGCTGTCAATGAACAACCTTATTCTAACAGGAGCAAAAAAACTTCAGAATGTGACTTTAAATCTACTTCTCCACTTTTTTTAATTTTCTCAGTTTTTTCCATTGGAGGTTCTGGAATGGAACCCTTGTGGAGAATGAGGGACACCTGTAGTTTGAAAGCATTTAAGAACATAAGAAAACAGTAAATGCAAGTAGATAAATAGTATCTGAAGCAGTAGCACTTCAATGGACAGGTAACAGAGTTCTGTGCACATCTGTGTTTAGTAGTGTTCAAGAACCCTGGCTTGTTGGCTTTGTAATGGGATGAGCACCACCTTTAGAACTGGTCACAACTGGCAGGGCAACCTTTATGTTGATATGACTTGGAACACACGACCTGTCCTGCATAAAGATCCAAGTGATTCCTGGAAAAAGAAAGGGCAATCTTGTCCATAAGCAGTTGTGCAAAACAATGGATATTTAGTCCAAGGTAGTGGCTGAAACAATATATCGGGTATGGAAAAATGCAAGTTCATCTTTAAGTAGGATTAATGTCTGAACACATGTTGCATTATACTGTACATGTGCATCAGGATTCAAATATTCAAAAAGGCTTATTTTAGCATTCCAGTCAGGCAAGGGAATTCATGCACCAGTACTGTAGCTGGTACTGGGCTGTGGGTGGCGCAAGCGGTTAAGACGCTGTGCCTGTTAACCAGCAGGCCAGGGTTCAAGACCTGGGTCGGCCCCACAAGACAGGGTGAGCTCCTGTCTTTAGCCCAGCTCTGCGACGCCAGCTGGATCCAATCGTATTGGCTCTGCCTTTCCATTGGACTAATTCAGTGGCATGGAGAGGGGGGATTTGCTGCTTGGGTAACAGCCTATCCTCCATAACAATCCAACCCAGGCTTTCGTGCTTCACATGCAGCGTATGCAGCACCAAGCACAATACCATAGTCTTTCAAGACTGACGGAGGCCTGCTATACTATAGCTGGAGGGGTTGCCAAACAATAAGTATTGAAGTATCCTTACTGTACCATGTTGTGCCGCTAACTGTGCCAAGAATACAATGTGCTATGAAAGTAGCACTTCCTACTCATTGTTAGAACCATTCCAGGTAGTGACAGCAAGGAAAAGATGCTTACTGAAACTAACGGTGTCTCCTCCATTCCAGAGCATGGAACGGCTC
This sequence comes from Cryptoblepharus egeriae, assembly GCA_030015325.1. Lineage (NCBI taxonomy): Eukaryota > Metazoa > Chordata > Lepidosauria > Squamata > Scincidae > Cryptoblepharus > Cryptoblepharus egeriae. The sequence goes on along the minus strand of JAREYC010000002.1, from coordinate 83,308,376 downwards.
TAACAGAAAGTGGGAGGGGCTGCATACATGGCACATTATTGTACCTGTAGTTCTTACCATTTTGATCTCCCGGTTATAACCATGTGCTGTGCACAGAAAATTGCTTCTGTGTATCTCAGTGATTTGCAACCACTGTGCCATAGCACATTGGTGAACCATGGATGGTTACAAGTGTGCCACAAGAAGTGATCTTTTGCCCCATGCATGCTGAGTAGAAAAGAGGATAACAGCAATGATGAGGTAAAATAAATAAATCTTAGAGCATCCATTGGCCTTCTATTCTACAGCTAACCCTGAGGATTCAAAATTCAACTAAAAAAACCCCACCCTACTCAGAGTTGTAGCACCACAAAATTGGCTGTAATGCTACAATGCAGGCCTTTTATGTGCAATTTGACTATCACTCAATAGGTAAGTAGACAAGTTTGATTTAGTTGTGCCATTTTTAAATGGTGTTATCTGACAAATTGAGTACAGAATGTATAATTAGATCATGCTACTGCATTTATGATAATGAATGCTGCATTTGCAATACTTGAAGCTTCACGGCAGGCAGGTATTTAATTTTTTATGGCTGTTTCTGACAGGTAACATTTTTTATCCTGCACATAAATTTGTATAGGATGACTATTTGTACACAAGGTTCACACTTGGATTTTTAACTTGAGAGTTTGGGAGCATGTTTTATGTAAGCATATTCCCATTTGAAAAATTCCTTGCATTTCTAATTAACCTTCTTCTATTTGAAAAAAGAACAAGAGTTAAGCAAGCCTATAGAGATACAACATTATTTTTCTTGTAAACAGAAAGGTTTTTTAGGAAACTATTCTGAAGCAGAAATCATTTTGAAGTTTAAAAAAGCAAGTTTTTTTTTAAATAGGTATTTAGGCTGAGTGCCTCAGGAAGAAGTGGAAACGAAGAGGACAATTCACAAGATACAAGGGAAGAAGACAGTTCAGATCCTATCTCCCCCTCCTGGGCCTGAAAGTCCTGCACAGGGTTATTGACTTCTGTGATTCTGTGAACATTTATCCAAGTAGAACCATAGGTTCTACTGGCCTGACAAAGTAAAGGAATCCAGTTGCAGAATCATAGAGGAATGAATTACATGGATGACTAGTAAGGAGGGAATTATATGGATGACATATGTTAGTAAGGGAATTACATGGATGCCTAGATGAATGCAACTTTCTGAACAAATTGGGCTTTGGTTCTACAAGACCAGCCTGGACCAAAAAGATAGAAATCTTGACAAATTCAGCCAGAAAAGACCAAAGAAAAGAAGGCCACTTTCAAGAGAAACTCTAACAATAGTTGTAACTCTGATGAATAACATTTGATGGTGAAGAAGCCCCAGATGAGGTCCATACTCACTGAATGCACTCAGTGATAGCAACAGTGAATTGGGAGGTATAGATGAGAATTTGCAAAAGTGTGTGTACATGTGTGATTTTGCCCTTGGCAGAAAGACCATTGTAGGAAACTCCCGCATGAATTAGCTCATATACAGGAAAAGCTGTGACCCAACAAATTTAATTTGTTCTTCCTTTGTTAGTCCATCTCTATCCTTGGATAATGATCTCCTGTGGCACAGTAATACTCATATGGAGGTAACCTTACAGACACAAAAAATTCAAAACAAAAACTTCAACACAAAAACCTAACCCAGGAGTCCACACATACTGTAATTAGAAAATCTCACAATCCCTAACATAACAATGGTCATCAATTATTTGGGTGGTTAGTTCAATCCACATAATTTAACAGCAGTTAGGGTTTTCCTGCTGATTTTCTGGCTTATTAAGTGTCTCTATCTGCAGGATGCCCAAAGGAGTAAACTTCCATCACTTGGCAGAGATGTGTGAATCTGTCTTTCCTACTAGGGACTTCCCTGTTTCATTTCTCTTCCAGCAGTGATTCAGAAATCATCAACACCAATGCAGGACTAAGCTGTATCCATGTGGTTTTGTTTGCTCTTCACTCATGTTAACTGCAGGGATGAGGGCATAATGCTTCTGCAGGGAGTCAGCTGGTGGCCCCCCGCCCCAGCATTGGGACTTGCAGTGGCTGTAGAACTTCAAATTGAGGCTTGTGCTGTAAATCCTCTTTATTATAAATGAAAGCTGTTTAAAACCATCGCTTATAAAAACAATTATAGCATTATCTTCTTGGAGTTTTTACTGCAGCCACTGTAATCCTCATGACTGGATGTGGAATTTACTGCCCTTATAACAGGTTGCATGAATATTTTATTTGACATACTTTGGTCAAAGCTTGTAGCTCACAGTGTGGTGGAATTTACAAGAAGTGCTTTCCCCAATGGTTTTATGTCTTTCAATGCTTCTGAGAAAAAAGTTGGTGTCTCTTACACGTACTTAAAAGTCAAACAAATGTACTATGGCCATTATTTTCACTATATATTGTACCATTAACACCAGATATTTTAACAGTCCAGTCCTAACCTGCACTGGCATATCGAAGCTGCCTAGGCTATGCGAATCTTGGCGTGATATTTTTCCCCTTAATCCACCGCAGCCAAGGTTCTCTTGGACATGGGGAGAGATGGGGGAGGCATTCTGGGTTGGTGCGACGACAGTGGGGAGGAAGTATTGCAGGGAGGTAGGGAAACAGGAGTAGAGGAGCTCAGTTCCACCAGATTCTAAGCCCTATTTCAGGCTGCACAGCCCAGCACAGAACTCCTTGATTCTGCAGCAGAACAAGAATTGCTGCAGAATTGAGTGGCCCCTTAGTAGAGCCACATTCCTTACCCAGGGAATGAGGATCTGACAGCATTGCCTAGGAAAAATGGGTTGCTGTGGCACACTGCATGTAAGATTGGGTTGCCCAGCAAGTAACAATTTCTGCATCCTACTGTGCCATTTCATAATATGAGGATGGATTTTAAAAAAAAATTATTTTCATGCATTCTAAATATGGATGTTAAATTTCCAGGGATAAATGTTTGTCCTACTCCTTGTACTGAAAGTACACTAAAAGCTTGAATAAGCATCTCCAGAACCTGATTTCACTTTAGGTTTTTCCTGTGCAACCTATGAACAGAGACTTCTACTCCAGACATTGTGAAGCCTGATGTATGGTGCAAGATATCCTGGCAAACTACTGTATTTACTCAAATTTAATGCTCACCGTTTTCAGCCGAATTTAGTCTCCAAAATCAAGGTGAGCATTAGATTTGAAGGTTACTTAGATTAAAGTAACTGTGGTATTTTGATTATAAGTATGTGGTGTGCATTAGATTTGATGGTGCATTTGATACAAGTAAATACGGTAATAGAGCTACAGAACACAATTATTGCTTGCGAGAAAATCTGCCAAAGGATCACAAGGAGATTATGTTTCATCCTCACAATTATGAATGAAATTACAGAAATGATAATTCAGTTAGATTTAGATAACAGAGTTAGATTTTTCCATTGAACAAAATGTTTCCACCCACACTCTTGAGTGTAAAGCACTTTTCTCCCTTGCCTTCAGAACCAGCTGTGGCTGTGAAAGTCTTTGCTACTTGCTCTGAAGGCAAGGGGAAGGAATGCTTTACACAGGAATGGCTTATACATGCATCGTGTTTTCCCCCGTCTCTAGGAACACCACTGGGGATAGGATATGGTTGCTCAGATGCTAATTTGTGTAGTGGAGGGGAAAAAATCCTTGAACTGACATTAGACCTGGGATAAAGCCTGGAGCAGGATGGAATGTGGTTATTCAAGCTGCCTGAGAAGAAACTGAATGAGCAGCAGAATATCAGCTATTAATGTAAATCCCTTTCTTGCTACTGAATTCATCACTTTATCCATACAATGCTATTATAGTTTGGTTTTTTTGGTCCCACTTGGCTCATTACTTCCTTGGCTTTCATCCCAAAATGAATGGCTAGTGGGGTTTTTTCAGCATAACCACAGAGCTTCTTTATGCACAATCCAGAGTAACTACAGGAGCTCTTACATCGACATAGTTATAGTGCCACCTAGTGGAAACATATGGGAAATTCATATTGCAATCCAGAGTAAATTTTTCTTACATCAACATAAGAGCTCTCATAGTTACTCTGTGCTGTTCATCATATATCTATCTATCTACAGTATTTATATACCGCTTTTCATCTAAGAAGTTCACAAAGCGGTTTACAAAGAAAATGGAAAATAGCTAATTAAAAGCTAATGGGTCCCTGTCCCAGAAGGGATCACAATCTGAAATGCAAAAAACAACACCAGCAGAAGCCACTTGAACAGGCATTGCTGGGGTGTGTAGGGCCAGTTACTCTCCCCCTGCTAAATAAAAGAGGAGCACCCACTTGAAAGTATGCCTTTTGTCCAGTTAGCATATAGAGTTGCCATGAACAGGCACCCTTCTTCTGAGAAAACTCTTCTCTCCAAATGACAGCTCTCTGTATACACTGAGGCCAGTGGTGGGATTCAAATAAATTAACAACAGGTTCTATGTGCTAATAACCTAAATTAACAACAGGTTCAATGTTCTATTAGTATCCGGTTCTCAGAACCAGGCGCTCATTAGCAAAGTGTTCTATAGAACCAGCGGTGGGCTCCAGCAGGTTCGCACCTACTCTGTAGAACCGGTTGTTAACAAGAGATAGGACATATAAAGTTTAAAAATAGCCATTTAAAAGTGGCTGCCAGATGGGCAGAGAACCGGTTGTTAATTTCTTTGAAGCCCATCACTGTATAGAACCTGTGAGAACCCCCTGAAGCCCAACACTGACTGAGGCTGATTGAGGAGTTGCCTGTTACATCTCCATTCTGGCCAGAGATCAAAGTCAAGTTCTATATAGAGCCTTCCTTTTTCAAATGTTAATTGGAATCTCACAATTGTCTGGTTTCACCAGAGGATAGTAGTTTTACCAACACGTAACTCAAACCAGGTCAGTGGACTAGATGCTTACTTGATGGGGGAAATCTGAATGCCTGTTGATTTCAAACCAGCCTATCAGAACTTGGGAGACTAGTCACACAATCCAAACCATGTCTATTCAGAAGTAAGCCCCATTGTGTTCAATGGGTCTTACTCACAGGAAAGTGTGCTTAGGGTACTCACTTAAGTACTCACTTAGAAAGTGTGCAGCCGGAGACTGCTGTCTTATGCAGACTTACCTGAGAACTTTATGGGCCTTGTGTATGAAGAGATATGCATAGGATTGCAAAGGAGCTATGTGATGGTGATGATGGCAATTTTGGTTTTACACTGCTAAATAAAACAATAAGTTTCATAAATTATCCTTATTGGCTGGCAGTCATATTGGCTTTGCAGCATATTCAGCCACTGCTATATAAGTCCCAAAACCCCTGTGGTGCAAACCCAGACATGCCTTTGCCACGAACACCCAAAGTTGGCACTCCCCTTAAGAAGGAAAATGTTTTCTGCTATGGGGGGGGGGGGGGAGTGACCCTCAGGTTGGGAAATACTGCTGTACCAAGAGCCTGCAAGTGTCTGTCGGTTTAGAGAGCCTGCAAGTGCATTATTGCAAAAGCATATGATGATCTGTCTATTTATAATTAGTTTAGTTTGTGTGTACACACACACAAAAATATATACAAATATATATCTGTATATTTATGACTAGTTTGTCATAGTATAGTAACAAAATGTTTTCATTTTAGAAAGGCACTATACAACATCTTCGCTTACCAAGACAGCCCTGTATATTTTCACTTCAGTTGTTAAGTTTTACTGGTTAATATTATCTCTGGGCTATTGGCTCATTTAATTTTTATTCTATTTTTGAGTATATTGCATTCAGTTTACCCTTATGTGGTAACGGAGATGGAAATTTTAGAAAGGCAGGAAGCAATAGGGAGACATACCCCCAAGCACCACACTCCTGAAGTGAGGTTAAGTCATCTATGGAATCACCCAAGACACCCAGCAGAGACAATTAGAGTGTATACACTTCAAAATACCCTCTAGCGAGCCACTGGAACTAGCTAATTAGAAACACATATACAGCCCACAGAGATGGCGATGGCACACATCCTTTTCCTTGACAAGAAAAAAGAAACAGTTAAATCAGAAAATACCCAGACACTTACAGTGGCAGGAAAACTAACAGGAACTCATTTGTCAGGGGTCAAGAGTACTGGAAAGCTTTGGGCTGTTTGTCAGTTTAGATGGCTAACCTGCAGACACTTATCAGTAAATAAGTCTTATTGACTTCAGTGGGATTTCACATGCAGGAAACAACGAGCAGAACTATAGCCTGATGTATGGTGAATCAGCCAGATCTTCATCCTTGGCTGGTTGGTCCAGGTCATTTCCTCAGAACCAGTGCAGCTGCTATTCTCTACCTTCAGTCTCCTTACTTATTTTGTCACATCTTACACACTGTATATTTGTGAGACTTATGCAGGTATGCAATCCTAACCAATTTAGGGTTGGGCAACTCACTCACTCCTCATTCCCATGGTGGTGTTGGAAGGTGTGAGGAGTGGTGCAGAAGTATCCTAGTTAATGGCTCTTTGTGATCTTCAGAATCCAGTACAGGACTTGTGCCGGGACTTATGCCTGCCTAACCTGTTAGGATTGCAGCCAAAGCCGAAGATTGCATCCTGTTTTGATTAGGATGAGCTGTGTGGAGAGAAGAAGTTAGGGGTTCAGTACCAGTGTATCACTGGTTTCTTCCATGAATAGGAAGTTTCTTCCTTGAGTAGGAGAGTTGCAATCCCCCCCTTCAATTTCTCCTGGTATAGCAGACAGAATGCGTAAAGTACTCCTTTAATGCACAGACCTCCAGCTCCCATGAACAGCCTTTCTCAAACTAGCCATGAAATCCAGAATCTGGTTCTGGGACCAAGCAGGTTTTCCATTATGTGGCTTGTCCATCCCTCAAGTGCTGGATGCCAGCCAGTTTTCTTTCATCTAGCTACCCTTACACTCCAGTCTACCACTCAAACTCTATACTATGGAGAATGGAACTCAGTGACTGCCTGTTTAAAGTCTGTAGGATTGCTCATGCATCAAACAGATTTTGCTTTCTAAGCCAACCTTAAGTTTTGTGTCACTGAAGATATATAGTTTCCTCAGCCTGTAGCCTCTCCCTTCTTAGGTCAGAGGAAGTGGGTGTTTATGTTAAACAGATCCTATTTCCAGCATAACCAGATTGCTTTGGTGGGTTTTCCTCATATTGTTGCACATCCCTGTATTTGTTACACTATAGTAAGGTTTTGAGGTAAAGTTGCCCCTGCAGGTTGCCCTGCTAGTTATGACCAATTTCAGGAACAGGGTTCATCCCTGTTTCATGGCCATAGAGCTAGCTTTGGCCTTTCTGGTCATGTGGCCAGCATTACTAAATACCAAAGTGCTTGGAACACTCTTACCTTCCCACCAAAGTGGTATTTATTTACTTGCATTGACATGCTTTCAAACCGCTAGCATGGCAGGAGCTGAGCAGGAGACAGGAGCTCACTTGGTCTTGCAGTACATGGGTCTCAAACTGGCCACCTGCCAACCTTCAGGTTGATAAGTAGTGTCTTTAACCACTGAGCCACTTCAGCCCCAATAAAGCCTTTTAATCCCCCTTTATATTTGTTACAGTTTGCTCAATTCTGAGCATTATTTTTCTATTTTCCAAATGCGTTATCACTTTTGGATGACTGCTGCATTTAGATTGTCTATACCCTGCCTTGATCATTTATGTCCCATGAATTTCCAGCGGTGGGGGGAAAAAATCAATCAGTGAGGAATCTGACTGTGCATAAATTAACGTTTCAACAAATGCAGAAACTCTGGTATCAGAGTAGGACAAATTGGTAATGACAAAGAGATTCTGCATTGCATAAAAAACCCATTAAAATGACCAGACTCCTCATGCTGGAGAAGTGGCTGTATTTAAGCAAGTCATAAAGTAGGTTTTATTGTTGCCTAATGAAACTCACAGCCATCAAACTATTAGAAGCCTGTTATTCATCTCTACTATTAACAGGCATTTAGATTTTGGGCATCTTGCCATAAAAAGCTGCAATTTCTCTAGCTTCCTTCAGTTTTTAAGCTTGAGCTCCTTCTGATTTAGCAAATGTAAATTTGGCTTCCCTCTGGGGCAAAAAATGGCTGCATTTTAACACTTGTCATAACCTCTCCCCTTCCCAGTTTGCCTGCAAAGCACTGTCATGGATGCATCCGTATTTTTTCATTTCTGTTGGTGACTACATGAAAGAAACACAGCAGCCTCCCAATTGTCGTGCCCTCCACAGCTAGAACAACTGCACATCTTACTGGCTTATAAATGAAATATGAAAATAATTCCTGCTCATTTGCATGCCCCCAGGGGGACTAACTTGTTAGTAAGGCAATGGAATGAATTTCCAGGATGCTTTTTTTGCTTAAGCCGGTAGTTCAAGATAAATCTTGGAATGTGTTTCTAGGGACACATTCGGCTTGTTTTGCACACAGAACAGTTAGTGTCCAATTCACCCTTATTAAAAAAGGAAGAGCCACTTTTTCTCCCTTCCCCCTCTTGAAGCGGAGCTGGGAAGGAAAGCTCCTCCAAAGCCTGGTATTGCCAGCCATTGGATGTCACTGTTGCTCTGTGCAACTTTGCAAAATGAACAGTTCTGCAGTTTTTATTTTTTAAAAGGAGCTTCTTAAAGCCATTGGAATACTGATTAATCAGCTGTTATGCTGTTGTTTTTTTAATTCTGAATCTATCAGGAAAGAACAAATCCTGCTCATTCCTCTTCTCATTTCCCCAATCTAACAATGGGGGAAAATGTTGTTCAGACTAGTTCAAATTTGGATGGAGTATTTTCTGGACACTGGATGGGAGATCAGGATATTCCACAGCTTGGGGAAGTCTTCCAAAGAAAAGAGGCATTAGGAGAAACACCAGGTAAAACCATGTTTCTCAACCAGTGATACCACTTGAGGTGGTATCTGGTGGTACTTGTGGGATTCCTGAAATACGCTGCTTGGCAGCCAGACCAGAAATGCAACACAAAAAAATCACTAACAGGAGGCTCCAAAGCATGCTTTTCTATGCTTGAAAAAACCCTGAGCCTTTTACTGGTGTTTGTTGCATTGCATCTGACCTCTCAGTCCAGAAGCAACTGGAGATAATATCATTGCCAGTTCCTTCCATTGGTACTTAAGTAGGTGAACCAGGTTAAGTGTTACACTGGAAGATAAACATTGAGAAACACTGATGTAAAATGATGAAATCTGGGAGTTTGTTACGTTGTAAAAGCATTACAATTCTTGTTCAGCTTAAAAAAGAAATTAAATATCTATTAAAACTTCTTTTGCACCTCTGTTCAGTTTGGAAGCATATATTTGAGGCTACCTTCACTTTATTGGCAGACAATTTACAAAGCAAAATAAGGACCAGCAGCTGCTGATAAACAGAGTAACAGCAAAGCATTGGCTTGGGCTACTTAAAAAACCCATTATTAAAAGTTCTTTTAAAACTTTTGCATTTTTCAGTTTGCAAGCATGTATTTGATGCTACCTTCTCAAAGAAACAGGGTTATGCTGCATTTCACATGTTCACCATGAATGTACATTTGTACATTCCTATTGGCTAGCTTCCTGAGCTGCTTCCAGAGGCGTACCTAGACAAAATGGCGCCTTTAGCAAGGACTGAAATTTTGTCAAACACTGAAACCCATCTTACAGCTAATGTTACAAGTCAATAATATCAAACTAATATCACATAATATCAAACTACAAGTCAAGCCTTTCAAGTTTTCATTAAACTTTGGTGAGTTTGCACAAACTTTTTGCAGTTCCTTTTCCACCCCTTGGTGATATCAGCCCTTCTAGGGCCACAACCAAGTCCAATGCTGGTCAGTGAGCCATATCTTTAAGCTAACTGTGAAGCTTACCTTCAAGCTAACCTGTGTGGATGTGTGTGAAGTTACACATCCACACACACAAGATCTAACCATTTCAAGCCTGGAAAGGGAGAAGATCTGGGGTTACACAGACATCTGCCCCAACCGTAGCTGCCCCTAATCAGGGTGACCATATAGCCTCTTTTTCAAGGACTTGTCCTCTTTTTTAGCACTGAGTCCTGGAATTTTTTAGCCCTGAGTCCATTGTCCTCCTTTTCCTTACGACTGTGCAGCATCTGGCCTTCTTGTAATTAATAAAGTACATGTAATAAATTATATGTAATAGTTTCAAACTTAATAAGTAATATAGTGTTTAAATTAATCACATGAAAGCAATATCTGGGTGCAATCCTAACCAAGTCTACTCAAAAGTAAGCCCCATTGTGTTCAATGGGTCTTACTCAGTGATGGGCTTCAAAGAAATTAAGAACCGGTTCTCTGTCTATCTGGCAGCCACTTTTAAATGGCTATTTTAAAACTTTATATGTACTATCTCTTGTTAAGAACCGGTTCTATAGAGTAGGTGCGAACCTGCTGGTGCCCACCACTGGTCTTACTCCCAGGAACGTGTCTTTAGAATTGCAGCCTGAATGACTTTTTAGCTTTTATTTTGTCATATCCTATATTTTTATTGGATGTTCTACATTTGGGGGAGTTCACATTTACCTGGGAGAAAGGCTATTGACTATAATGGGACTACTTGTGGGTAGAGCTGTGGAAGGCTGGGCAGTGTGATGCTGGAGTCATGTAAAGAGCAAATGCAAACTGGTTCTGGAAGAGCTGTTGTCCCTTTTCAAGCCCTTTGGGTGATAAAAGGAAGGAACTGCTGGAGATGTTGTGTTTGAAAAGTAACTAGTTTTACCTGGATCTGGGCTCCTTTAAGACGGACAATGACGCTCTCTCCTGGGATGCTGTTCATTGCAATCTGCAGGGAAGGGAAGTGCGATAGCCCAGCTTAGCAGCCCTTCCCCTTTGAACTGCAGCCAAAGAGGATGTCTGTGGGAGGCTGGACTCCTTTGAAGTGTGCTGCAGGGGTGGGAGGGGGCAAAGTGCCTTTGGCTTTGGGCGCCTCTCCATGGGAAGAGCCCGTGCAAAAAGCATCCCCTACTACATCCTAGTTATGCCTCTGGTTGCTTTCATGTCAGCCATTTTGTCTGCTGGGCCATCTTTCATTACTCAGTAGCCCCAGTGAAACTGCTACCAAATCTTCTCATTCCAAAATTTTCCATTGAAAGACCTGATTTATTGCGTGTTTTTTCTTTCTTGAAAACACAATCACAGGACCAGACTGCAATATATTAAATTTATTAATTTATTTAATCAACATAATGTTACTTTTCCACAAAAGCATATGCGGGTGGGCAAATGGGGAGTGGGAGGCAGGGCTCAGATACGGAAGCTATGCAGGATTCAAACCTCCATCCCTGAGCTGCTGGCAACAGCCTCTGGCTTCTTTCCTCTACTTAGAACTTGGCAACCTCCAGAGGTGGCTGAGAACTGAGTAGAATCATTTGGACTGCTCTTGCTTTTACCCAGGGGAAGGGGAAAATCTTCCCCTTGCCCTGTGGTAGGGAGGCAGCAGCCCCAAGGGTACACTGGATGCAGCACAGGCATATCAGCAGCCTGCGTCAGCGCAACCTGGGATGCCAAACCAAATGGCATCTCCTGTGAGTTGCCATCATTGCCTGGAATGGCTCTGAGGGGTGCGAGGGGCTGCTTACACCAAATGTTGCTGCACCTGCAGTACTACACCATTTTACACCCCCTCTAGACATGCTATTGCAGGGTGACCAGGAAAAAGAGGACAAGCCCTTCCAAAACCCCCAGGAAAAATGTAGGACATGAAAAATTAAAGTTAAAAAAAACTCATATGAATTGCTTCCATGTGGTTAATTTAAGATAACAAAGATTAAAACTGAATATTTTTTCCAGGGCACAAGTTTAAATGAGAGGACATACCTTGGAAAAAGAGGACGAATGGTCACACTAGGGAAGACTGTCTAAAAACATTTCGAAATCCCCCTGGATTTACAAAGAGGAGCAAGACTCTGTATCCTTCCTAACCCTTAGGATCCCAACCGGGTCCACTGGACTCGATTTGGACATTTGTGCTGTGTTTTTTACTGGAATTTATTTTTTTATTGCTTATTAGATAGTTACAAATCCAAAAGCATGAAACTTTTGAATTTACAGGTTTTCTGTATTCAAAATTTTACTGTATTGTGAAATTCGAGTTTGAATTCAAGATCCCAGGACGGGTCCATTAGACCCATTCAATATTTCAATATTTTGCTAGCTAAAATTATAATTAAAATTCATAACTTCACAATATTTAGTATAAAATAATTGTACTACTACGTCTACAATAATAATACGTCTAATAATTGTTGTACGGGTACAATGGACCCATACACTCATACGTGTAAAAAAAAACCATGGGATTCTAAGGGTTCTAAGTAGTATGAACAATTTTGCTTCTCAGCCTAGGTGGACTAATTCTGATTAACAGTATTTCCAAAGGATAACTTAGCATTGGATTCTTTTCCAAATGACATTTTTAACTAAGTGTGCCAGTTTGCACATGATAACAGATGATTCTGCTCCAGTAATTAGGGCTTCTGAAAGTGCCAGTGGGAATTCAATTTAATATATCCCAGTTGTTTCTAAAGCCCCAAGCAGAATACAGGTTTCTTTGCTTTGTCATTTTCAACCTTGGGCCTAATAAAAATTGATGAGCTATTGGTCCTTACTATTCTGATACTGTCATTCCAGACCTCACCTGAATTGCCTGAGATCTCCCGTTAGTCTTCTCTTCTCCAGGCTAAACATACCTATGTGCAATCCAGAGCATAATCTGAACCAGTGCAAATCCCTTGTGCCATCCCAGGACTGTCACAGATGTTCATAAATCACATTTGTGTCTCCTCAAAAGTTGGCTGGGCCAATGCGAGAATGAATACCAGCAGCCCTCATCTAGCCTCTATGCCTTTAAGAAAGGTTTGGACAAATTCCTAGAGGAAAGGACTGCCATGGGTTACAAGCCATGAGGGGTGTGTGTGTAGAGATGGACAACCTCAGACTGCCAGATGCAGGGGAGGGCACCTGGATGTAGGTGTCATATCTGCTCCCTGAGGCATCTGGTGGGCCGCTGTGTGATACAGGTAGCTGGACTAGATGGGTCTTTGGCCTGATCTGGTTGGAGGCTCTTATGTTCTTAAGTTCAAATCCAGCCTCTGCACAACCCTGAAAAGTTTCTGCTGGCTTGGGGAGGCTGGTCCTCTGCGGACGATAGAGGCAGGGCAGAACTGGTGTGGTCTACTAAACCCCTAGATCATTTTTACACATGCTGCTGCCATGTGAAAGATCATTGCACAGTGGTACACAGCATGGAAAAAGTTCTGTATGAGACTCTTTAGAGCGACTGCCAGGCATCAGAGCTGCATAGATCATTGGCCAGACTTAGTACAAGGAAGTACCCTAAATATTTTCTGACATTTACCCATTCTTGCTTCCCCCCTTAAAGGATTTTTTTCCAGTTCTACCCACCAACACATAACGTGCATTGCTATTGAGGGCTTTTTTTGGTCTCCAATGCTTCTAGCATAATTGCCCTTAAAAGTGTCAAATAACCCGTTGCTGGGTCTAAGTATGTATGTATTTGTGAGCAACAGGGAATCTGCACATTATGGAATACATGCTGGGTGTGTAATGATCAGGAACATTTGGTTGGCTCAGTATGAGTAGCAGAGGAGCACTCTGAAAGATTAATGTGTAGAAGCCATTTTACTTATGAATTATGATTGCAGCAGAATCAGAAATAATGTCTTGGGCAGATTTTTTTATTATTTTTTGCCAGTGGCAACATCTTGCATGTGATTTTGCTACTATGTTTACAGAGAAGATTTTAAATACTGATTTCTCTAAATGGCTATAAATACAGTTTTGTGTTGTCCACCCGAGAATCTCTTGCCAGTTGCACAACTGTTTAAGCAGTTTACCTGCAGTGAAGACAACAATCATACAATGCTGTCTCCATTTCTGACCAAAAGGGAAGATGTTAATATCTCCCTTCAAAATGAATGATGAGGATGAAGAACTTGGAAATTCAAAATTGGCTTCATTTATGAACTGTATTTTATGGCTCACTGAAATATTTCAGCCAACTGTTGAGGATCTTCGTGGCTAGGATAATCCTCCAGTAGCACAGTTGTCATGTTGGCTCTGTAATGGAGAACTCCATTGACACGGCAGCTTTGACACTCCAGCTATGCATCATTAAAAAATACTAGTCCCTAAGCTTTCACCACAGCAGGCTGATTAATCCTCTTCCAAAAAAACATAAAAAGTGGTGTCATATAATCATGACCATTATTTCAAATTGAATAAGCATCCAGCTAAGTGGTGATCATTTACATATCAGATCAATTGTCCATCTACATCAGTATAACCGACACTGACTAGAAGTGGCCCTACAGGATTTCAGATAGAGACCTTTACCTATAGGTAAAGGATATTGTCAAAATCGACAAGCACCTATTGAAGATACTCTAGGAGAATTTCCTGCTACGGGCAGGGGGTTGGACTAGATGACCAGGCTGAGAGCAATCCAAGGACACCAGAAGGGTTCCTGATCCAATGAGTGCAGATCCCAAAATCACCTCAAAAAGAAGTTCTAGTCTTCAAGCTTCCCTTTTACAGCAAGCTCCATTAAAAGTAAACTGCACAGCCACATTTACTTGCAAGCAAGCAAACACTTTGGCTGATGTGGAAGGTCAGTCCAGGGATTGCAAGACTTCCAGTATTGCCCTGATCCCAGGCACCTGGTGCTTACAAGTGCCCCAGAAGGCAGCCCACCAACACTGAAAATGATGGAAACTGGCTCTACAGGTAATGTGAATTTTTAAAAAATAATTTATTTGTAAAAATAGTCCAAACTCCTCTTCCCCCTCTCTCCAAGCTTAATTTCCTGTCCCTATCCTTCTGGGGTTTTAATGCTTTTGGATGGGGTGTTTAAGGCTGTTTTTATTTCTTATTTTTAATCAGATGTCCTCTTTCTCCAGGACATGTCCTCTTTTTATCCATGTATCCTGGAAAAAAAAAATCTTCATTGTCCTTTTTTTCCCTGGAAGCAGACAGCCTGTAGCCTGCTTGGAATTAATAAATTATATGTAATGAATTGTATATATAATAATTTTAAATGTAAGGCTCAGTAATTAACCCTACAATCCAGAGTAACTATGGGAGCACTTAAGAGACATTTACGTCGATGTAGTTATGGCACCACCGAGTGAAATCCTATGGGAAATTCATATAGCAATCCAGTAAATTGTTCTTTCGTTGGAGCAAGGACTCCACGTAGTTACTTTGGATTGTGCCCTTAGTGTTTAAAATAAGCATGTGAAAGCAATATACAGAAGGGTTTTGAGCTTTTATTTTGTTATGTTCTACACTTTTCTTGGGTGTCCTACATTTTGAGGGTGAGGGCTGCTCTCAGAAAGAAGGGGACAGCCAAGCTTGGGGAGGGGAGGGAGTTCATCAAAAGGGAGCACCAGGAGCTCCCAAGCCAACCTCCCTGTTCCTCCACAAGGGCCTCTTTCTGTAGGCTGCCTGAGCCCTGAAAAATGCCTTCTAAGCCTACCTTCTCCCAGGAGCATGGGTTGTGTGCGTGTGTATGTGTATGCATAGTTTTTTTTGTTTGTTTTTTGGAAGGGGTGTTATTAAAATAGCTTTTTGTGTAAACTGGTCTGCCTCATCAACAATATGTAATGCTACTGTAGCTGTAGAAAAATCTTGCCTGGAGGCCTTTTTTGCACAGTATGTTATGATGACCAGCTAACACAGCAATTTTCTTCACATGACACACTCACAAGGCATTAAAAATTGTCAAGGCACACTACCAGTTTTTTTCAGTTGAAAAGACACATTGAATGCTGGAAAGGAGATGGGGTTCAAATGCCATAATTACTTAAGCTTTAATAAATTGGAATTAAATTTCAGGAAGTCAAAAATTTTGGTATTTTCTAATTTGTAGGGCTGTGGGTGGCACAAGTGGCTAAGACACTGTGCTTGTTAACCAGCAGGCCAGGATTCGAGACCTGGGTTGGCCCCACAAGACAGGGTGAGCTCCTGTCCTTAGCCCAGCTCTGCGACGCCAGCTGGATCCAATTGTATTGGCTCTGCCTTTCCATTGGACTAATTCAGTGGTGTGGAGAGGTGGGATTTGCTGCTTGGGTAACAGCCTATCCTTCATAACAATCTAACCCAGGCTTTCGTGCTTCGCATGCAGCTTATGCAGCGCCGAACACGATACCATAGTCTTCCAAGACTAACGGAGGCCTGCTTAGAAAGTATATACAAGTTCTGTAAAAGGGAGGAAAACTGAACATGCTAAAACCTTTACACATTTGGGGATGAACTTCCATTATACCTCACATGGGCTGTCCATCGAAGTTGTCAGCTAATCTAGTCCATTATACCACCCAATTGCTTTTTCTGTAGGCAAGGGAATTCTCATATTCCATCTGCCCATGAGGTTTATAACATCAAAAGAAATAACACAGCTTCTTTTTGATTCTCCAGTGTGGCTAAGCTTGACTAACTATTTAGATTTCTTTGGGCTAGATATTTTTAGGAGAATATTGGGTCTCCTCAGATGTGCCCCTTATGCAGCTGTTTATTTAGAACTTGGGTAATTATTGTTGGAAACTAGGATGTGGTAGCTAACATTCAAATATTGGCCACATATTCTTTTTCATACTAGCCAGGATATACCTCATGATTTCAGAATATTACGGCTTATTCGGAATAAGCCCAAATAGCTTATTAGAGTATGGAAGAAAATAGAGTCCCTGGGTCTTCTTTATGACCTTTCGGCATGTCTTCAGAAATGGAACTCCTTTCAAAAGCTAAATGGAAGCTACCTGATACTGAATTTCAAACTCTACTGAACCACAGTGACTTGCTCCCCCTTCCATTTTCAAATCCCACCAATCCACAATCAAATGGTTCCTTTTCTGTCTCTTTTGACTAGTCCCAAGGAATGTTGTGCAATTACACAACCCATCTTTAACATCTTTCTATCAGCAGTAACCTCAAATAAGTTTCCTTATTTGACCAGCATTGCCACTTTCTCTGACACAGGTCAAGACTCTTTCTAAAACACTCTTACCTTGCCCAATTCATTGGGAGGTAGAGGACTATGTGTTATAGTCATCTAAAATTTAACCCAATAAATAAAACTGTGCTTTCAGAACAGCTGAAATTCATATACTGATTAATGATGACCAAGTAGATGCATTGCAGGACACTGATAATTTGTCTGTCCCTTTAAGGTGCTTGCAGTTGGACGAATGAAGATGCACAGAAGTCTCTTGCTGCCCCCCTCTTTTTTTGTGCTTGTGAGAGATTCCCCTCCTCTCTCTCTCTGTGTGTGTGTGTTTGTGTGTGTGTGTGTGCTGGCTGCGAGGTGCCCTTGCGAAGAAGAGATAGGAGACGGGCACCCCTGGCAGATTCAGGAGAGGCAGAGAGACAGAGATAGAGCAGTCCTGCAGAGAGAAAGATAGACTTAGAGCACAATCCTAACCATGTCTACTCAAAAGTAACCCCATTGAGTTCAATGGGTCTTACTCCCAGGAAATTGTCTTTAGGATTGCAGTCAAAGCCAGCACACTCACATGCGCACACACTCTTCTCCCTGCCTCAAAACCAGCACACAGAGCACACAATTTTTGTGCTTTTAAAAAAACTTCTTTTTTTAACTTCCTATAGCATGATTCTTGCCATTCACATGAAACTTAGGAACCAAATGTCACACATAAAGAGTCTGGACCTGTATACATGTAACTCCTGCTACTATATTATTATTTTTCTGCTGACATGTCAATCATCAACACAACAATTTCCCTTCTTTTGGAGCAAACAGTCTGCAGCAAAGTCTCTTTCTGAGGAACAAGGTAACACTCAGTTCTACCCCAATTCTTCTATTTTTTTTTGGGGGGGGGGACTGGCCCCAACTAAAAAAATGTTCACTAACCATAAATTACTAAAAATAGATTCTTATATGTGAACTACCTTTGCAACAGAATTGCCACACAGAGTTCTATCCTGAAATCAGTTTTTCAATCTTTGCCAGCTTCCACATCAGAGTTACACTAGCAGTCAAGGCAGTAATTATTTGGATTATAAAAAACACAAAAACTTGGTGTTTAATAGCTACATATTTGAAATGTAAAATGAAGGCAGTGCAAATGAAAAACATAAAACAATTTGCTGTGTGCTGCACCAGAATTACAGTATCTGCCATTGGAAACAGGAGGCCTGATTTATATCAAAGACATATGATGCAGAACATTTCTTAGAGTCTGAAACTTTTTTCCTTTTAAAAAGAATGAATTGCTCCATTCCTGTTGATAATAAAATGAAATTCATTCCTCTACCTCCCAATAAATCCAAAGAGCATTATGCAAATTGGAGAATGCACCCTTGTCACAATGCTGTCAGATTGGACCTCTCACTTTGGAGGACTATTTGTACGCACAGAAAAACATGGAGAAAGTAGTAATAAATTGCTATAGTGCACACTTCTGGCAGCCGTTAATAAATCAATATGAAGGGGAGTTCTGAAGGGCAAAATGTTGCTGTCGGTGGGTGTCCGATTTAATTTTGCTCAAAATTAATATTTCGGATATGATAAGTGAGCTGGCAGGAACAGATTTCATGATTAATTCTACAGAATTGAAAATGCTTTGATGGCACCTTAATAGCAGTTCCAATCATCTAAAAGTTCCAGAGATGAACCCATGCACCTCACTTTCCACAGCATGCAACAATGACATTTTTTATTCTATTCAAATAATATATGAAGGTTGTTTAATTTGAAATGTGGGATGAAATTTTCAGGGGTTCATGGCTAGTGGAGTCACTTTGGGTAAACCAAATATTGCAGAGCTCATATTCTTACAGCCTGATATTATCCACATTTAGTCTGAACAAAGCCCTTGTTTTCTGTGTGGATTGTTGCCAAGAAAACCATGCACTGAATCGCAGCCACATAATAGTTTCCAAGAATCTGCATAGATCCCATGGCACTGAGTGCCCTTTCCACATGTTCAATGACTTGTGAGTTCAATGACTTGTGAGCTGGTGACAATCGCTGCAACTTCAAAGACCACACATACTTTGAAAAAAACAACCCATTGAAATCAACGGGACTTTCTTCCAAATAAACATGCTAAAAATCCATAATTGATTAGCATTTTGTCATTGATTTCTGTAGGAATAGGAATGCATCTCAAGAGAACAATTTCTTTAAAATGACCTTCAAAACAGTTACCCTGTTTGATTCATCATCTATCTCTGAATCAGACATTGAAATAGGGCCAACAACACACATGTGCCTGATCTAGGCAATACTTTACTCCCAATGATGTAGATATCTCTATCTATCTACAATATTTATATACTGCTTTTCAACTAAAAAGTTCACAAAGCGGTTTACAAAGGAAATGGAAAAAAATAATAGCTAATTAATAGCTAATGGATCCCTGTCCCCAAAGGGCTCACAATCTAAAATGCAAAAAAAAGAACACCAGCAGAAAACACTTGAACAGACATTGCTGGGGTGAGGAGGTCCAGTTACTTTCCCCCTGCTAAATAAAACTTTCGAGTGCCTCTTGTCTTAATGATGAGATTATTTAAAGTGCAAAGTTTCAGAAACATTTTGTGGCTCTTGGAATTCAAACCCCATTTTGGTGATAGAGAAGAGGCTTGAAGATGCTCATGAGAAGATTTTGAGAATTTATTTTCATCTAGGGATTCAAAAATTGGAGTGTGGACAACGCAACTGTTGCGATGCTTTCACTCATATAAATATTTAACCAAATCAGATTTAGTTAAGTGAACCTGTGGTGTTGTCACATTTTTTACATAACTCACATCGACCAGAAAAGCATTTCTCAAAATTTGTCCTTCCTTTATCACCTCACATGGCACAAGTATTGGATGTACCATTGGACATAACTAGTGATATCATCATCAGTTACTTCCAGATTGATTGATTTATCTTTTGTTGGGAGTGGGGGGTGACACTATGCAATAAACACCAGTAAGAAGCTCAGGGCAGACTGGAGAGTTTTTTCAAGAACAAAAAAATGTACACTGGAGTTCTGCTTGCCAGGCTGAGCCTTCTATCATGACTTGTCTCATTGTTACTAGTCTTGCTGTCAGATAGCAAGGAACTGGAGGTTCCACAGATACCACCACTAATCACCCCAAGTATCATTGGTTGAAAATCATTGACTAGAATCATGCAATGAAAATGCTGAATGAGAAGCAGCAACAAGAAGGTTCTACCACTGGATATACCCCTTCCATTGACTAGTAGCAAGTGGTGTTGACCACGTGAATGTGTGAGTTCATCTTTACCTTCTTTCCTAGGCAGTGTGTGCTACATAAAAATGAGCTATTGCCACACTAATGACTCAGAAATAGCTTCACATGCCTCAGCAATTTGTCATGAAGGCCACCTGTGAAAAGATTTTGTGAAGTTCATTTTGTGGATTAGGAATGGAGATAAAGGGAGACAAGTTTGGTCCCTGATATAAATGATGACTGAGTCGTACAGAAAATAGGATCAAGTAGAAGAGCAGTTTATCTTGCTCTGATCTCAAAAGCTGCAGGTTTGCATAATGAAGGCAATTTAAATGACACGTTGAATGTAGAAATATACAGAAGAAAGGTTGTAGCATGATTGCAATGCTGCAGCCTGTTACTCTGCCCCCCCACCCCCAATTGGCATGGGGCAATGGCAAAAAAATTAGTGCTGTTCATTGGATGGTGGGCTAGTTTAGGGTGGGAAGCAGGGAGGTCCCCTCATTCATACCTCAGAGCTTCCTCCATCCCCTCCCTATATTTCAGGCTGAGATTAGCTAGTTGCCTATAAGGTAGGAACTATTTTGTTGCCAGCTGGAATTGGCCATTTAACTGGGAGTTTTTTTTCCTACCGCAGACTGTATAATAGTGATCATCTCCTTAAAGTTATGGTTTAAGTCCTTAAAGACACTGCTTTCAGTGTCAGATTGGTCACATGAGGCATTGTACAGGTTGTAGGTGGTGGGAGACTTTGAAAGCCATCTTGAGACACCATTGCAAGGAGGTGAGCCAGTACCACTCACAATTTACTTGCCTGGCTCAGAGATACAAAGAAGGTGGCTCGTTTTGCATGGGTGCCTTCCTGTCCTTGCCACAGGGTCATTTTGAATGATCCCTTTGATCCACCCCTTTTGAGTGATCCTGATTTCCTTATTAGCAGCACCTGCAGAGTCTCTAACTTGTGGGTTAGTTGGAGGAATACTGCAAAAGACTTTACCCCAGACAGACGCAAATAAAGAGCCGGACAAAAGTGCTGGATTAAAGGGCCATTTTTATTAACTTTTTAGCATTAAACATTAAAGTAAACAGGGACTGCTCAACTATAGCCATGCGGTCTAAGGAGATGCGGCTCTCCGCATAGTTCCCCATGCAATTGTTAATGGCGTTCCCAGCCTGGCTCGGGGCATTCCTTGAACAGTGTTCAAGGATGCCCGTCTTTGCCAACCCAAAGGTCAAGGTAGCTGGACACGCAGACACCGGCTGTCCAACCATACCTGCGCCTAGGTTTCCCATCCAGATAAGGGGGCTCGTCCGACCATCCCCCGGAGCCGGTAGAGTATCACAGGGAGGCTTTCGCACCCCCAAACCCTGCTACCTAAGGCTGCACACCGTTGGCCTATCCTGCCTATTCAACACGATTCCT
The DNA here is from genome assembly GCA_030015325.1 of Cryptoblepharus egeriae. Taxonomy (NCBI): domain Eukaryota; kingdom Metazoa; phylum Chordata; class Lepidosauria; order Squamata; family Scincidae; genus Cryptoblepharus; species Cryptoblepharus egeriae. The sequence continues at coordinate 83,286,731 of JAREYC010000002.1, read as the reverse complement.
GCCACCCGGTGAGCCAGCCTAGCGCTTGGCTCCACTGCCCCACTACAAAACTGGAGCAGTCCCTGCTGCAAGTTAACTAAGAAAATATCAGCAGCCGTAGGAGACAAACACACTCCATCGGCTCTGTATAAACTTACCCGCCTGTATAAACCTGGATGCCTCCATTCAATTTGGGGGTGCTGGACAACCGCACCACCCACACTAAAGAGGAAACAAGCCACGTAAGCATTAATTCACTTACTCGACACGTCCACCCTCCGGACGCTTCTAGCGCCCGACCATGCATATCTGGGCAGCATCTCAGACCAGACAATGCACACTCCTGGGCCACAGACCTTGACTAGGGAGAACTCCTCAACAATCTGCACCCTCAAGGACACAGAGGCCCTCTAAGTGAGATTATTCTCCCCCAAATGAACCAGGAGTACCTGTGGAGGCGGGTTCCTGCCAAGGAACTCTAACACGGTGGGCAAAAAACTGCCCCCAATGCATCCCCCTCTGAGACACCCAGGAGATGGAGGCCCCAGATCCCAGCCCGAGCTGGGTGCAAAATCCACTGCATTCGGCCCTCTTCCTGGCCCAGAAGAGGATGGAATCGCCGATGAGCAGGATCCGAGTCTGGGTTCCTCCTAAGAGGGAAAGAGAAAACATAGCCCAATTAGAATGCAACATACAGCATCATAGGCCAAACAAACATAAACATACGGGGAGCACCCGTGCTCGACCAAGCCCTACTGGCAGGTCAATGGGCTCGACGGCGCCGACCCGAGCCCCTAGCCCTAACCGTAGCCCGAAAGCCAAACAAATGCAAGCTATGCCCAATACGGTGCCACCCTATGCAGGATGCAACACCAGCAGACCCGAACCGGTGCCGGCCAGGCCGCTCAACACAATTAGGGCACAAGCCCATACCATAACAAGCCAAGCTGATGCCAGCAAGGCTGGGGCATACACCCCAACGTGCCAAACCCCCCGTGGGAAAGGCAGAACACAACATACGAACTTGGGCACACGCCCAATACGGGCCAACCCGGCTGGGAAGGCCCAATAGCAAAGCCTCGTGCTGGCAATGCCAATCTCTCTGGGATAACAGGCCCCGGAGCTTGGGCATGTGCCCAACATAGGCCAACCCGGCTGGGAAAGGCCCAAAGGTAATGCCTCGAGCAGGCAACACCAATCTCTCTGGGATAATAGGTCCTCAAACTTCTCTCTGAGACAACAGGCACTGGAACTTGGGCACGCGCCCAAACATAGGCCAACCCGGCTGGGAAAGGCCCAATGGTAATGCCTCGAGCAGGCAATACCAATCTCTCTGGGATAACAGGCCCTGGAACTTCTCTCTCAGACAACAGACCCTGGAACTTGGGCACGCGCCCAAACATAGGCCAACCCGGCTGGGAAAGGCCTTGAGCAGGCAATACCAATCTCTCTGGGATAACAAGCCCTGGAACTTCTCTCTGAGACAACAGGCAATGGAACTTGGGCACACGCCCAAATACAGGCCAACCCGTCTAGGGAAGGCCCAATGGCAAAGCCTCGTGCAGGCAATACCAATCTCTCTGGGACAACTGGCCCGGGAACTTCTATCTGGGACAACAGGCCCAAAAAACATTGGTAAAGCCAAAACTACCTGCCTTGTTACCTTCCAGTGAAATGCCACCAAGGATGGTCCAGGGTAAAAGACACTGGAGAATAACTGCAGAAAGGCCACTCTGAACATTGTACATCATGGCTCAAAGCTAGTGATACCACAAACCTGATATGTATGTCCCCCAGCAAAACACACCCAGCCTACATTAATATGAATATGCATAAGCATAAAAGTTGCTTGATAAAAGCATGGGAGGTAACTGAGCCCCCAGTGATCCTTGCACTCCTCATGGCAACTGTGCCTCCACCATGAGTACTTGTCAAAGGTGCCCACCGAACAGACCCAGAAGGCAGCAAAGCCACTTGTGATCCACATACACCTAACAAAGCTAAACCCTGTTGTGGGCTATAACTACCCATTCTTTACTTGCTGATGCAAATGCAAAAGCATCAAAGGAGCCTGATAAAGGCATCAAAGGCAGCCAAGCCACCAATGGATTTACTAATCACAGTGAAACTAAACCCCATAGCAGGCCATAACCACACTTCCTACACCTACTAATGTGAGTATGAGCACAATCCTAACCATGTCTTCAATAGGGCCCACTCCCAGGAAAGTGTCTTTAGGATTGCAACCTATGTCAAATATAAAAACCGCCCGATAAGGCATCAAAGGTAGCCGAGCCACCAATCATCCTTAGACATCCTACACCTATGAATGTAATTATGCACAACTATAAAGCTGCCTGTTAAATTACCCCTGTGAACATGTACCATAGGGAAAAAAATTGTCTGTTAACCCAGGAAAAAAGGAGCAGGCCAGTATGGAGTTTATGACTTACTAAGCCAAGCCCCATCTCTGATGATATAGCTGAGAAAATACCATGAAGATTTTGCCTGTTATCCAGGCTCAGTAGCCCCACCTAAAGATGTGAATCTGAGTAAGTATAACAAGATGCTTGGTAACCAGGCTCAGAAGGCCCGAAGCCACCATCGAGCCAGAGTTCAGCAACAGGCAAAGCCCAACCGTGGGCATAGCCACACAGCATTCAAACACTGATGTGAATATGTATAAAAGTTGCCTGTCAACCATGCACAGAAAATAACAGAAATACCTAGTAGCTTATTGCTCATCAGTATGCTAGGCCTCACCATGTGACAGCCACACATCCACCAGTTATTGATGTGAAATATATAAGCACTAAATAGTGGAACCACCTTAGAGCTTATTGCTAAACACAAGGCTAACCCAACCAGGGTAAAGGTGGTTGTGAATATGCATAAGCATACAAGTAGCCTGTCAAGTGGGCACAAAGGATAGCAGAGCTACCCGTGCGTATCTCATCTGCAGGTTAAGCCCCCATCCGTGGGTAAGAACCCCACCTCCTGCATTTATGCACCCAATATTAAGTGGGTGCATGGGTGTGAATTTGTATAAGTAGGAAAGTTGCCTGTCAACCAGGCACTGAAGGTAGTAAAGGCCCTTAGAGCTCCTTAGCCTAACTCCCCCAGGACAATAGCCACATCCCCTCCATTCACATATGTGAACATGTATAAATATCCATTGTCGAGTACATAAAGGAGGAAAAGATATCAGCGTATATGAAACCAATCATCAGGCAACCCTCAAGGCAGAAAAAGCCATACATCTCTCACTTACAGATGTTAGCATATAACTATAGCCCAGGAGGTAGCCTCCCTTAAGCATAGTCTTTCACCATGCTATGCATCACCGAGAGCAATAACCCTACATCCTACACCCACCATGAACTTGTAGGTCAAATTGCCCTCAAACCATGCACTGAAGGCATGGGAGCCACTACCGAATGCACTGTTCTGCCCTAAGCCAAAAGATCCCATTGGTAACAATAACCACACCTCCCCCTGCATGGATATTAATATTTAGGAAGCAAAAGTTTGCCCATTAACAGGCCAAAATTAAGGTGCCCATAACATGCATACAGCTCCTCAAAATGCAAAGCCTCTCTGTGGGTTAAAGCCACCCATGCTACCCTTACAAATACAACTAGAGCATGTAGAAATATTATTCAAAGACATTGCTCCACTAATCAGTTAACCCTCAGGGTCTTAAGCACAGGGTCACTGATGCTTAGAGCCTGTTAAAAGTTAAAACAATCAGGGAAATTGAGACATCACTAACTAACCCACCTACAGCATGGACGGAATTGGAGGATAGAGGCTGCATAAAGCAGCACAGCCAATAACAGTAACAGAAGATCCTCATACCGACAACAGTACTTAATGAGGACCACAAATATGCAGACATAAGGCCCGAAGAGGGGAGGGAGAAACCCACAAGCCCACAACAGTCCCAGAAGACCCTGTTGCCGGGCAGGGCAGGAAAACCAGATTGAGAAAGGGGGTCCTTCATGCTGACAGGCAAGCAATCTAATGACATAAAAATCATTATCCATATTATCTTGACAAAACAAATAAGGGGGTGGGGAACCCGAGTCAGCGAAAAAGGAAGGGTGTACCCCAAATAGCCCCTAATGGGCTGAAATGCACCTAGGAAGAGGGGAGGTTAGCCCCAATCCCTAAGCCCCACAGGGGAGGAGAAGCACTGGGAGAGAGAGCATGAAGCCCCAATTCTCTCAACCCAAAATGGCACCCACTGTCACAAAATGGCAGCTGCAACCCAAGCAGCACTCATCGAATGGCAGCCACCCCCGGTGAAGAAACATTAACCCTGGCAATGCAACCTTCCCAGGGCCAGCCAACCACCACCCTGTGTGTGTTTAAGGTTAAACTCAAAGGATATGGGCAGCATTAAGCTGCAGCAGCACATGGTGGTCTCAGCAGAAGGCACCGGAGGTCAGGCAGCAAAATGGGAGGTAGAAACAGCATTAAAAGAGGGGGGCCAAAAGGATGCACCCCATCTCCCTACCACCTTCTAATAAACTGAAGTCAGGCTCCTCCCCAGGCCCCAGTAGAGGCCCTCCCTTCAACCTAAGGGAGAGAATAGCCAAGGGGGGAAGAATCCTCCTATGCAGGCTCCAACCAAGCCCCAGAGCCAGTAGAAAGAAAACCTCAAAGTGAAGCCAGGGAGGAGATCAGCAAAGCTCCTCTCCTGATGCTTGCTGGAGCCCGACTGAGCTTCCCCGGGCAAGGCAAGCCCGGGAACAGTCAGGCTCCACCCCCCAGGCCCTTCTGCAGCCAATGACTGCAATGCATTTTGCCCAGACTCTGCTGCAGTCTGCTGAAGGGCAAAGTGAGCCGGTGCTGCAAGGTGCACCAGCTTCATTGTTGGACTGCTTAATGAACTGGAGAACCTTGGACTGCTTCTTTGACTATTCTTTTGGGACACTGATTTGGATGCTGGTTGCTGTGCTAACTGACTGCCTTTGTGTGTAAGACCCGGACTGCCTTGACTATCGCTGTTGGTATTGCTGTGCGTAATACAGTCTATGCAAACAAGCTGCACATGTCTGTCGTCACTCTTGCGCCCTGCACTCTTGTGCCCAGCAACAGGAAGCCCATCAGTGCTAAATCTGACACATGGAAGGGCAAAAGCAAGAAGAAGGCAAAAAGGGTGAAAAGAAAAATCCCCCAGGATACTTTCAACACCACTGTTCAGAATGTGTCTTGTCCCATTCCGTTCTACACCAGTTGGATTGGTACATATATTCTTCAAACCTATGGATCTTAACAGGAAAAATGAAGATGTGTCTTAAATATAAATATATTATAAATATAAATCTATGTGCATGCTTGTGGAATACAGGTTAAAATCCTGTAGAAACCCATATGTAAGAAAACTAATTAACGCCTTCAATGTAAATTACTCTCTTTTACTTACGCATTTTCTTCTATTTAGAATATTCATAAGGAGATCTGGAAATAAGTCATCTTGCTGGCTATATTTCAGTGAAATCAAAGCATGTCCTCGTTAACTCCCTGGAAACAGTCAAGACATTTCTATGTGCCTATTTATGTACAGATTAGTAAATACAGTTTACTCCGCAAGTTCATGTGTATTATCCTCCTATAAGATATCCCACCACCACCCAAACGCATAGATTGTTAAAACAGGTGAAAGAGGCTGTGTGTTGAGTACAGCCTCAGGCTCCTCAGAGTGAACAGGAGTTAGCAATTGGGATGATTGCCCAACCAGGCACTGTTGGGAACATCAATGGTCCATAAGTGGCATCAATCAGCTGCTGAGGGAAGGAGGAAATGGGCAACACAATCCTATGCAACTTTACAGCTCTGGTATAGCCACAATGCAGTGCCATGAGAAAGGAACAAATGTTCTCATACTTTGAGAAGGTCCCAGCGACAGCTCCTCCACCACAGGAGGCAGTGCATACCCCACCGGCACAACTGCATCTGCACTAGAAAATTGGATAGGATTGGGCCATAAGAAAGTAGCTATCTTGGGTATCCTTCCTTAGGAAGAAAGGCAGGATATAAATGAAAATAAATGAAGTCTGATGTTGAAGTTGAAGTTGCAGAGGGAGTAGAAAGGAAGAGGGCTCAGAGGAGAAAGATGATGATGGGGAAAGGAAGAGGGAAAGAACAAAAACCAAGGAGACATACAGAGGAAGGGGAGGAGGAGAGGCTGAAGGTTAAATTTGGTGGGAAACAGACAGAACAAAAGGATAGACCAAGAATAAGATATGGAAGAAAGAAAAAAGAGAGCAGGGGAATAAAACTGCATGAATCCCTATAAATTATAATCATGCAAATAATGGCAGCCCTGTTTATACATCTCAGGTGATGGTACCAGTTTATACAACCAGGACTCTGTGCAGTTGTTGCCAGGTCTTGAACTTATGCTCTGCCTCACACTTCCTACAGGCAATACTGAAGGAGCCATGGGCAGTCCAATCTAGAGCTTCCTGTTGCTGACTTTTGAAAGCCCCAAATCCCATAATGGAGCTTCTGAAGTCTGTGTTGGCTAGTTTTCTGGCACAGATTAGGGAGACTCTATGTTGGACCTTCCAGCCTGACAGAGTCCAGGATATAGAAAAGCAGAGCCTTGCCAGTCCCAGCCCCTGCTGTCCCAGTTCTTCCCCTATCCTATTGAGCCCACACTGAGCCCAGTTGTTGTGCATCCTCTTCCTGATGATGTTGGGTCTGGTTCCTGATGTACACAGGTCCATCGCAGGTCTTCCCACTCACCAGATTCTGTAAATGGCTGTTTAGAGCTCCTGCCACCGGCAGTAGGACTCAGTGCTGGTGCTAGACCAGTTTAGGATTGGTGATAAAGGGCTAAACTGGGCCCCTGTGTCTAGGAAGTCAATACTTGGATACTTCATCTGTGAGTTACATCTGTCTCTAATACACTGATGCATGGGGAGTTCTTTACACACAAAATATATTATTTTATAATGTTTCCTGACAAGCTATTATGTCAATGATTCTAAAGATAATGACACTTCTAAAGATTCTGCATTAAATACCAAGTAAGTTGATTCACAATAATGAGATATTTTGAGTATTACTCTTCTCCAGTCACATGATATTTTCCTTTGCTTCTCAAAGGAAAATGAGGTACTGTTAAAAAGAAGGTGTGTTTCATGCAAAGCATTATTTGTTTTCCATATACAGTGAATATTCCAGTGCCTTTGGGGCACTTAGTTCCGATACTTAAATGTACGCAATAAATACAACTTGTATTATCATGTGTGATATCAGGGCAATAGAGCAGTTCCTCTCTATTTTCAAAATGGCCACTTGAGGGACAAGGGACAGATCCCCGGCAATGAAGATGGTGACAATTAGGTAGTTCTGAATTACAGTCCACAGGCAATTTCTCAACATTTCTTTTTTCAAATCATAAATTCATTAAAGTAACAACAATATACAACTTGTAACAAAATTGTTCACATTCAGCATCTAACATTTGGTTGTCAGTTGTGGAAAATACATGTTGTATTCTGAGTGGTCTTTTTTCTGGCTCTCTGAATGAATGGAAGGAAGCTGAGGAGGAAATAAAAAATAAATTCTCTTACACAAATTGGCCATTCCAGTGATAAACTAGCAATCATTTTCCCCATGTTGCCACAGAAACACAGAAAGATCTAATGTTCCTACGGCTGCAGTTCCCTGACTCATTCCTTGAAATTAATGCCATCTTTTTATTTGAGAGGGTGGATTTGGCTGGGGAGGGGGAAACTTCAGAAGCAACACTTTGATGTCTTTCTGTTGCAGAAGAAAAACCTTTAATTAGGTCACCTAAACTTCATTTTCTTTCAAACTGTTCACGTTTACGATCCCTTTTTCTTCTGTTCCCTTTGATGTTTCAAAATATATGCCAGTGATATTTAAGTTTATTTATTATGCACAGGCATTAAACTTCTGCTATTAACATTTATTCATGCCCTTGAAAATTGATTAGTTAATTAAGTGCAGGAGGCCTCTTATGGAAAGCTATTCATTCATGTTTCATTTAATAATCTACATGTACATGTACAGTACATACATTTTTTTCCTAGGAATAACAGCTGTTACTTCTATGATATAGCTTTTACAGTCTACAATGGTATGGCATTTTAACTGAACTTTCCTAGGTGCTATTATCAAACCCACTCTGAACTTGATCCTTGATATAAATGTGATCTAATTCTGTAACAATGTCTTGCTTTACTGCTAAAAAGGCAATTTGAGCTGAGCACTAGTTCCACATTAGGTCCTAGATTGTAGTGAAGGTGGTGACTTAAAATGCTACCTTTTGTATTGGCTCTGCCTTTCCATTGGACTAATTCAGTGGCGTGAAGAGGGGGGATTTGCTGCTTGGGTAACAGCCTATCCTCCATAACAATCCAACCCAGGCTTTCGTGCTTTGCATGCAGCATATGCAGCACCAAGCACGATACCATAGTCTTTCAAGACTGACGGAGGCCTGCAAAGTGGGATCCTCTTATAATTTAGCAGGGGCTATCAATTGTCAACCTTCATCCTAGCATGGCATCTTTTTCAGTGGCTGTTTGATGGCATCCGTTTTGCAACTTTTAAAGATTGTGAGCACTTTGGGGATAGGGGGAATGTATCTATTTAATTTGCTATGTGAACTGTTTTATATTCAAGTAATATATAAATAATCTTCATCATACTCCTCATTGCCCTCATTATCAAGCAGTCAACAGCCCAGTCCTCTTGCCTACTGGCCCATAGCATGCAGTCCAGCTGCTAATGCACATGCTACATGCAATTGGGGGGAGGAGCCAGGCAACAATGGAGTAAACTCCAATGTGTCACCTTAATCTACACCACCTATTTTCCTTTCATAAGGCCAAGGAACCTCAAGGGTACTTCAGGGTATGGAAAGAGGGATAGGATTTTGGTGTTGCCCTTCTGCCACTGAGATCATGCAACAAAACCATTCCCTGCTCAGCCTTCTCTCTACCCCTTATTGTCCTGAACTGAACCTTTCCCCCCTCCATTACTGACATACCTACTCTGGTGGCACATCTGCTTAGCTTCAAGCCATTTGCACAACTGGCTACAATGTGCATGACACAGGGTGATCAGATGACCAGAAAAACCCAGATTTGTCCAGATTTTTAGCCTCCTGTCCGGGTGTCCTACATTTTGGCATCATTGTCCTACATTTTGGCTTCATTTTGAAACTTCGTGATAGTGCACAGTACCCCATCATGCCATATGTCGTTGGATTCGTATTGAAGAACAGAATCCAATGAAATAATCAGTTTTGAGATATCTCCTTCCTATCAAAAGTTATGGTCAAAAAACCAAAAAATGAAAACAAAAAAATACATTTTTTGGCAATTTTTTTTCAGCAGGTAGGAATTTTGGCCTGGGATTAGGAATTTTGGCCTTGGGGTTCAGGAATTTTGGGTTTGGCATCTGGTTACCCTCGCATGACAGCAGCATGGCTTTCATGCCAGCATCCCAAATTCTGAAATGGCAGATTGCAAGATCTGCTATCAATAAGCCCCATAGGATACGGCTATGAAAGTGCTATAGTTCCATTTTTTTGTGTATAATTAACTGTGATCAAATTATAGATGTTTTTAAGGATCTGCTTGTTTGATTCTGCTTGAAGAAAAATGCAGCTGAATCCCTGCACTGTCCACTGATAAGGCGAAGGGAGGTCACCTCCTCTCAATGATTGACTGCTGCCTTTAAAGTCTCAATGCACATCCTCAGGAGTGAGAAGCTTTCATATAGTCTAGGACTTCTCTGAGCTGGCAGCACCTTAGCTGTGAACTTTTAGAAACACATAGCTACTAATAAATGGCAACTACATTTTATATGTGCTATTGATCTGCACATGTGAACTCAGGACAAAGCCATTATGGGAGATAGACATGTTGCAGAGAGGTTTCCTGGCTTTTGGTCCTGTCTAGCATTGAGCACTATGGCAAATGGAGATAAGGGAAGGGAGAGATCACACAAAGTCTGATAATTGAGATGACTTATGAGATGAGGTGGGAGAGAGAGAGAGGGGGGGGGGCCCTTCTACAGAAATGGCTGATTCTTGACACAGTCTGGAGCTGTTATGTTTATGGTCTTTCCTGAACATGAGCTGGAGCAAAATGTCTGAGCTGTTCCACCTGGTATTCTTTTCCTCTGCCCCTCTGGAGATCTTTGACATTGCAGGACTAGAGGGTTGACAGGGAATCGTAATATCTGTGGAATAAGCTGTCTGTTGCGATTAAAAAGTGGCCCACTCTCCATCAAGACTCATCCTACTTAACCACAAAGAAAGACTTTTAATTAGACTTTAGAATTCTATTACAAAAAACAAATACCACTACTTAACTGCTCCTATATGACATGATGAAAATTACTGTCATAATTAGATTTTTAATAGTGTTAATGAGTCTTGTATCTTATTAATAAGAATTAAGGCTAATGCTTGCTGTATGATGAAAGATTGCTACTGAATGCTCTCCTACAGTTACATCTAATCACAATAATGCGTTTTTCCACTGCCAAAAAATTCTGTTTTAATTTGGTCTCTCGCATGGTGTCGTATATTGTGGTGGCATTTAATACTCTTCCATCGTTGCAGATATTAAAGTTAAATATTTTCAGCCAGTTCCAGTCAGCATGTAGTTGTTGGGGCAGGGGAAGTGGGTTTTTGAAATGTAGCCAGGTTGTCTGTGTCGCAAAATACAGTGATGCCAACAATGAGATATTCTATAGTTTTTACGACAGGCAATTATTCTTGCTGGGGATGCTCAAAGGAACACAGTAATAAGGCAAGTAGAACTTATGCAGAATTAACTTGCATTCAGCTTGGTGAGGCTGTTTTCTATAAAACCCTTTTCAGCTATGTGGTTCCATATCGACATTCACATCTACATTCACACATGCACAAGCTTGCCTATAGCTTCAAGGGGACATTTGCTTGTGAAAATGAGCCATCACATATTCAGTACTACAGATGAAGCTTTAATATTATCATCAAACTCAATTTTTCTGAATGAATGAGTTTCTGAGCTGGATGAGATCACATATTCTACAGCAGTGGTATCCAAACCCAGGCCCTCTGTTAGCCTCTGTCTGGCTCATGGCCTGCCTTTGAACCCCTGCAAGCTTCTGGCCCATTTGACTGAACCCACACAAAGCTGTGCTCTGATTATGGGGAATGTTATGACGGAAAAAACACTTCCTAGTTTCCCCCAAACCAGAAGTAACTCCTCTAAAAACCCTTGAAAATGCTTGGGAGGTTGGAGAAGCAGAGTATGTGCTTGATTTCTATGATGTCTATTGATGTTTGGAGAAATCTTGGAAATTTCAACTCATTCATTATCCAACTTACCCCCAAATCCAGAGTAACTACAGGAGCACGTAAGAGACATTACGTGCACCTGTACTTACTTGCATCTCCTACTGAAAACCAATGGGAAATTCATATTGGAATCCAGATGAAATTGTTCTTACACTGGAGCAAAGACTCCCCATAGTTACTCTGGATTTTGCCCTTATTCATTTATCTACTTTTAATCTCTAATGTATTCATTTAAATTTTATATTCAAATGTATTTTCTGGCCCTTGACACTGCACCAAGTATTTGATGTGGCTGAAAGTTGTGAAAGTGCTTTATGTTGGTGGGAATGTGCTTTATGGCACCTTCATGATGATGGGCAAAATCCAGAGCAGTTACGGGTCCCCACAGTTACAGCGCCCTCTAGTGTTATCTTATGGAAAGTCACCTTAACTGCTCCAACGCACAGGACTTATTTTGACTTTAGGATGTGGGCCGATGATGGACTAGCACATATGATTTGTGCCAGCAGATGCAAGCCCATCTGCCTCTCAGGACTGCATCCTAAGAGTTACTGTGAGCATTCTTGTTCCGTGAACTGTACTGTGATCATTGTTTCAAGTTTTGTCTTTACTCTGTGATTTTCTCATCCATACCAGGTCAGATATGAATCCACTGACAGATTCATATTTTGATTACCTGATTCAGCCTCCATTTTGGTGGAGAGTTGAGAGGAGCACAGAGTCCCAGGTGAGTGGAGGAGGAAGAGCTGCTTAGCTGGGGGGTTAATTGCTGCTAGCTGTTCATTGGCTGGTTGCCTGGTGGTAGGAGCTTTTAAGGGCAGCATCAGGGCCTGAGGCATGATCCTGTGGATCGGTTCTTGTAAGCAAGGAGGACTTGTGAAGTTGACAGGAGATGGACTGCATCCTAAGAGTTACTGTGAGCATTCTTGTTCCGTGAACTGTACTGTGATCATTGTTTCAAGTTTTGTCTTTACTCTGTGATTTTCTCATCCATACCAGGTCAGATATGAATCCACTGACAGATTCATATTTTGATTACCTGATTCAGCCTCCATTTTGGTGGAGAGTTGAGAGGAGCACAGAGTCCCAGGTGAGTGGAGGAGGAAGAGCTGCTTAGCTGGGGGGTTAATTGCTGCTAGCTGTTCATTGGCTGGTTGCCTGGTGGTAGGAGCTTTTAAGGGCAGCATCAGGGCCTGAGGCATGATCCTGTGGATCGGTTCTTGTAAGCAAGGAGGACTTGTGAAGTTGACAGGAGATGGAAGGGAAGGGAGCAGTTGTCATGACATGCACCACATGTGCCATGTTCGTCTTCTTGCACAAGGACCCCAGGGATTATCGATGCTGCAAGTGCGAACTAGTTGCACTGTTGGAGGAGAAGGTGGAAGCATTGGAGGGTGAAGTTTCCACCCTTCGTCAAATTAAGGTATCTGAGGAGTTCCTCGATGCAACGCACATGGAACTTCTCCAGAGGGAAGTTTCAGATGACTTCCTGAGTGGGGATGACACCAGTGGGAACCGCAGCAACAATGTCTCTTTGTGGAGACACGTGACAGTCAGGAGAAAAAAGAGCAGGAGCAGTCGAGAACCACTGGAGCTATACTGGAGCTATACAACCGTTTCCAGAGTCTCTCAGATTCCACCATGCTGGCAGAAGTTCCTCTTGCTAGCACACCTACACCGGATCCTGGCATTCCCCTTACTGGCATGCCTGCAGATCCCCCTCATAGACAGCAGCCAAAACCAGTTAGTGTGGGGGAATCTCGACACAGAAGGAGAACACGGAGGAGAGTGGTGGTGATTGGAGATTCTCTCCTGTGGGGCATGGAAGCTGTATGCCAAACAGACCTGTTTTCCTGTGAGGTGTGCTGCCTCCCTGGTGCCAGGATATGGGATATCACGGAGAGGCTGCCGAGGATGATCACACCTGCTGATCGCCACCCGTTCTTACTCATCCACGTAGGAACAAACGATACTGCTCAGCAAACATTCCAAAAGATAGTTGGGGATTATGAAGTTCTGGGAAGGAAGATTAAGGACCTGGGGGATACCCAAGTGGTATTCTTGTCCATCCTCCCAGTAATCGGCAAAGGTCCTCAGAGAGATGGCAAGATTTTCCAGGTCAATAGCTGGCTTTGAAAATGGTGTCATCGAGAAGGATTTGGATTCTGGGATCACAGGATGACCTTCCTCAAGGAAGGAATCCTAGCAAAGGATGGACTACATCTTATGGGTTGGGGGAAGAGTGTCTTCAGTTGGGAGATGGCCAACCTGATCAGGAGGGCTTTAAACTAAATAAGAAGGGGGTGGGTTACATCCAAAGGGAACCTAGGAATAAGGAAAATGCTCTGGATGGAAATTGCCAGCACATGGCTTTAAGTCAAAAATCTTTAGAGGGGCCTGGCAATACAAAAAAGGCGGGAAATGCATTGAGTTGCAACCTTCAGGGCTTACATTGCATTTACACAAATGCACAGAGCCTGGGAAATAAACAAGATGAGCTGGAGCTTTTAGCAAGTGAAGGGAAATTTGATTTGATAGGAATAACTGAAACTTGGTGGGACTCCCATGACTGGAACACACAATTGGAAGGCTATCAGCTGTTCCGGAGGAACAGAAGTGGCAAAAGGGGAGGCGGAGTAGCATTATATGTCAAGAACGTATATACCTGCTCTGAAATCCAGGAAACTGGTCCGGATATCCCTGTGGAATGCGTTTGGGTAAAGGTTAGGGGGAAAAACAAGAAACAAAACATTGTGGTGGGCGTCTACTATAGACCGCCAGGCCAAGGAGAAGGAGTAGACAATGTCTTCTTGGAGCAACTGGCAGGCGTTGCAAGAAAATATGAGGTAGTAGTAATGGGGGAGTTTAACTATCCAGACATTTGCTGGGAGACAAATTCAGCCAAACATGGAAGCTCCAATAAATTCCTGATGGGCCTGGAAGATAACTTCATGGTCCAAAAGGTGGAGGAAGCAACAAGGGAAGGGGCCATCCTTGACCTGATCTTAACTAATCGTGATGAATTGATTGACCGGGTCATCGTGGCGGGAACTTTAGGGGAAAGTGATCATGAGCAGCTGGAATTTAGAATAATGTGGGAAATAAAAAGAGTGCAGAGTGAAACGTATACATTGGATTTCAGGAAAGCTGATTTCAACAGGTTTAGAGGAGTCATAGGCGGGATCCCATGGATTGATGAACAAACAGGAAAAGGGGCCCAAGATGGGTGGGAGCTCCTTAAGAGGCAGCTTCTGCAAGCTCAGTCAGAAACAATTCCAATGAAAAAGAAAGGGGAGAAAACCTGAAAAAACCAAGTTGGCTCCACAAGCAACTTGGGGATCAGCTGAAGTTAAAGAAAGAGAAGTATAGGGAGTGGAAAACTAGAAAGATCACCAGGGAGGAGTACAGGCAGATAGCCCGGTCTTGTAGGGAGGGGGTCAGGAATGCTAAAGCTCAGTATGAGCTGAGGCTGGCCAGGGGAGTCAAGGGTAAGAAAAAGAGCTTCTTTAGATATGCCCAAAGGAACAGGAGGAGAGACGAGGGGGTGGGGCTGCTCCTGGACAAAGATGGACAGCAGGTGTCTGGAAACCAGGAGAAGGCAGAGCTGCTCAACTCCTACTTTGCGTCCGTCTATTCTCGGAAGGAGGGCTGTGCAAATGGGGGTGCAGGATCACTGGCTGATGCGTGGATGTGCTTGCATCCCCAAAGAGGTAATGAAAACATGGATGGTGCAGAAGAGTAGATTAAGATTGACAGAGAACTGGTTCGAAACCACTTAACTGGCCTAAATGAATTCAAGTCATTTGGACCAGATGAGCTGCATCCTTGAGTTCTTAAGGAACTCACGGATGTCCTTGCAGAGCCTCTGTCGATCATCTTTGAGAAATCCTTGAGGAGTGGAGAAGTGCCACTGGACTGGAAGAGGGCGAATGTAGTCCCAATCTTTAAGAAGGGGAAAAAAGAAGACCCAGGAAATTATAGACCAGTCAGTTTAACTTCAATCCCGGGCAAGATATTAGAGCAAATCATAAAACGCACAATTTGTGCACATCTAGACAAGTACTTGGTGATCAAAACAACCCAGCATGGATTTACCAAGAATAAATCTTGCCAGACAAATCTGATCTCCTTTTTTGATTGGGTTACGAGCTTACTGGACAGTGGCAATGCTGTGGATGTCATTTATCCTGACTTCAGCAAATCATTTGACATAGTCCCACATGACATTTTAATTGGGAAGTTGGAAATATGGGCTAGACGGGGCAATTGTAAGGTGGATCCGCAACTGGCTCAACGACCACACACAAAGGGTTTTAGTAAATGGTTCTGTGTCAACCTGGAGGTTGGTTTCAAGTGGGGTACCCCAAGGCTCTGTCATGGGACCGGTTCTCTACCATTTTCATTAATGACTTAGAGGAAGGGATACGGGGGAGCCTGATCAAATTTGCGGATGACACCAAGCTGGGAGGAGTAGCAAACACATCAGAAGACAGGAGAAACCTTCAGGAGGATCTGGATAAACTGGAATACTGGGCTGTAACAAATAGAATGAATTTCAATAGGGAGAAGTGCAAGGTTCTGCACTTAGGGAATAAAAACCAAAAATACAGGTATAGAATGGGGGATACTTGGCTTGGCAGCACAACATGTGAGCGGGATCTTGGAGTCGCCGTGGATCACAAGCTGAACATGAGTCAGCAGTGTGATGTGTCTGCAAAGAAGGCAAATGCCATTTTAGGTTGCATTAAGAGGACTGTAGCTTCCAAGTCACGAGAAGTTCTAGTTCCTCTTTATTCTGCATTGGTGAGACCTCACCTTGAGTACTGTGTTCAGTTCTGGGCAACTCATTTTAAGAAAGATGCCGCCAAACTGGAGCAAGTCCAGAGGAGAGCAACAAAAATGATCAGTGGGATGGAAGGGAAGCCCTACGAGGAAAGGTTGGGGGAACTTGGGATGTTCAGCCTGGAGAAGAGGAGGCTGAGAGGAGACATGATTGCCCTGTTCAGATACCTGAAGGGCTGTCATAGGGAGGAAGGGGCTCATTTGTTCATAGCTGCTTCTGAAAGCAGAACTAGAACCAATGGGTACAAACTGCAAGAAAGGAGATTCCGGCTGGAAATCTGGAAAAAATTCTTGACGGTGAGGGCGCTTCGGCAGTGGAACAGATTGCCAAGGGAGGTGGTGGACTCTCCCTCACTGGGGATCTTCAAGCAGAGTCTCGACAAGTACCTGTTGGGGATACTCCAGGGGAATTTCCTGCTGCAGGAAGGGGATTGGACTAGATGACCTACTAGGTCCCTTCCAACTCTATGATTCTATGATTCTAAATGTTATTCTTCTGTTCTGTTCCTATGTGCAGCCTTGTGGTTGGCAGGTGAAAGAACAATTAGTGTGGAATGGCAAAACAGACAGCACCCTTTACTAAATGTGGCATTCATAATTCCTCTTTGGTTGTTTAGTCTGAGTAGCAAACCAAGGACATTTTGGGGAAATTATATAATTATAGTGGATTTTATCCAAAATCTAGGACAGTAAATTGTTTCCTTGGCATCGGTGGCTTGCTGGATTCATCTTTATGGGCACTATCATTCAAGAATCTGCACAGCAAATTTATCATCCTCCAGTTGGAAGGTGTGCTAGTCACAATTTTGTATTTTTTTCTTGTCTTTTGACAGCAAAACACAGAAACAGCCCATGGGCACATTTTGTGCAGCCAATCTTTGCATACCACAATTCAGTGACACTCAAATGATTTCATTGTGGAAAGTAAGAAGCAGGCACAGCTTCACAGATAGCCAGAAATTGGTTTCTCAGCAGTTAGGTTTTTTTCTCTTCCCTTTTCCAGCCTAACATATCTAGTTTTAGCACCTGTCATCAGTTCTGGTGTATTTTCTTCATGGAGAAACACTGCATGCTGGCCCGAGGCTGCCTTTTATTCTGGCATTCAATAATAATGGACAGTGTGTTAAGATCTGTAATCAAAAGGTAAACGCTCCAGCATTGTGTACAAATAACTCCTGAGATATTTATCCGGAGAAACAACAAGGTTAACATTACTGTGTTGCAGACACCAGGGAAAACCCACCTGATAAGTGAGCAAGTCCCTTTGTCTTTGTCTGTAAATTGTTTGGCAAGCATGTTCAAGTTCACAAGCTCTGAACATGAAACCTTAGCAATCATAAGGCCAGAAAAGCAATACAGTGGCTTTAGCAGTTATAACGGACAGGTTCACATGATCACTTTTGTAAAGGAGAGAGCAGAGCTGACCAGACCACAATCCACACCCTTAGCGCTTTTGCTTCTTTAACCTTGATGCAGTCTGTGGGCTCTTTTCTACAGAGTTAGCTCATGTTTCTTTAAGAAGCCAGAAATACATGATGAGAAGAGGTAAAGCCTATCAGTTATGCACTACAGGATCTGGAGGCTCCATCACAGCTTGATAGAAGTAAATGAGGCTTGGGAATCCTGGAAAGGGTGAGGACACTCTGAGCTCCATATCTGATTATGGCTGTAATCCAAAAGGCACTTTCCTGTGAGTAAGACCCATTAAACACAATGGAGCTTACTTTTGAGTAGAGATGGGTTGTGCTTTAACCGTGATTTTCCCCAGGTGTGCCATGAATACTCTGCAGGTGTGCCATGGAAGTTTGGGAGAGGAAGAATTATAAATTATATAATAATTAGTAGAACTAGTGGGGAATATGATTCTTCTGTGACAATGATTCCAGAATCATTAGAAACTATTGAAACTAATAATAATAACTTCTATGTGCGCCTTGAGATGAAAAAGACTGAAAATCACTGGATTAACAGATGTTTTCAAACCAAGCAAACCATGTTGTGTCAAGCCAAAGGGAAAAGGGAAAGCCTGGATGAAAAAGGGGGGGAACTTTTGATGAAATTCTTCAGCAGCATCACAGGCAGAATCTCTTGAAGTGATGCCAATGCATTGCAAATTGGCTTTGTTGTTCCCCAGAATAATGTCTGACTGACTAAGGATGTGCTACTGATATGTGCCCCAGAAATGAAGCCAGAGAAGAGGGGAAGTAGCACAGTAAGTACAGGAGGTGACTCAACTCTCTCTCTCTCTCTCTCTCTCTCTCTCTCTCTCTCTCTCTCTCTAACATAGGTATTCAAAGCAGTGACAGCATTGTGCAGGTGGTCACCAACAGCAACAGAAATGGTCAACAGCAAGGGAAATGGCAAGGGAGAGGAGATGCACATTGTGGCACCTACCATACTTACAGTGCCAGCACTTTTCTGGCTATGCTTCTGGTCACCCCAATCGTTATTGTCATCCCCAGTGAGTTTGTCGCAGCCCTAAAAACCAACTAAGTAGAAGCAGCAATTATGGCAAAAAGTTTTCTTCGAAAGCTTGATTTTCAGTCTCCATATGGAAACAGGAAAACCTCCTCATTTTGTCGTATCATTCTTTTTTCTTCTGTGTACTATGGTCCACTTTTCTAGTGGCAAGTGTGGTAAGTTAGTCAGAAAATAAGTGGTTCACAGTGTCTTGAAAACTACACTGTATCTCGTTAAGAAGCTCCTTTGCACTTTAACTTCAAAGTCCCTTCACATCAAAAGGGTTTTCTGTTTCAAACCCTACCTCCCTAACCTGATTTCCTCTGAAACTTCCCAAACAGTATGAATCTGGAACCCAGTGTGAGGAAAACTGCTGGGATAATGGAGGAAAGAAGCAGAGGGCAGGAAAAGGGTGAAGCGCACACTTGCTCCTGCCTCTTCTCAGGTTGCCCTTTCCTTGAGCAGCCTCTTTCCTGGGGAAAGAGGCCATGGGTCTGTCATCACACACATTTGCATGCAAGACTTAGATAAGCTCTAAGAAAAGCAGTAACGAAGCAGTGCTCATTATCCTCCCCTACCAATAAAATAATGTACTTGGATTTTTTTCTCCTCTGTGAAGCTCTGCCACTAATATCCACTAAGTATAACCTTACTGCATGAATATATGAAGAAAGTACCAATGTATTTGCATGTGTGATTTTTAATCTATTTCAAAGGTCATAAGTTAGCTCCTGAGGGCTCCTTGGAGTTCCTGATTTTTTGGTGCCCTCCTTGAATGCTTACTCTCAAAATTTGCTTTTATACCATCTTTCCTCAAAGAAAATTATGAGTGTAGAAGTCATTTTTCACAAACCAAGCTCAGTGATAGCTTTGTGACTGTGCCTAAAGGCCTGGTATTGACCCTCTGCCAACACTGAGTTGCAAGTGTACCATGAAGTGCGCCTATTCAGTGCTGGATGCTAAAGTCCCCTTTCCCCAAGCAGCTTCTGTCAGCTTCCCAGTGTGTGTTGGATGCAGCAGCCACCATTTTGGCACCACTGCTCTTCTGGACACTGGGCATCTCTATTTATCTACAGTATCTACAGTATTTATATACTGCTTTTCAACTGAAAGTTCACAAAGCAGTTTACAAAGAAAATGAAAAAAATAATAGCTAATTAATAGCTAATTAATAATCTCATGATTGGGTTGTCAGTTTCCTGCTAAATGAACAGTTATGAAACATACACACATGAATTCATTACATGAGACACAGAATTCGTGCAATTCCTCACAGTTAATCTACTTCAGCGTAAGAGACTTTACATTCTATATATGCATGCATACATGAATGTCCATATGCTTGTGTGCATTCAGCCCATCACTGCTTCCAGATAACAGCTGAGAATCTCCACTGACTTTTCTGTTCAAGATGACAAGAGAGACAGAGTTAAGTGTCATCTATATAGTTGTGGCAACCAGTCCCAAATACGAAGACCCTTCCTGCTTTTTTCTTCTTCTCTCCTTTCTCCTTTGGCAGACATGTCTGCTGCCTATACAGCTACAGTCAGTGCAGAGCCGACAGGATCTGTTCATTTTGTTTTGCTTTCTCTAAGGAAAACCATTGAGAAGAAAACCTTTTCATTCATGCGGCCAGGCAACCTGTTGGTGACAGCAGAGTTACACATAAGCAAACTGGCTGAACGCACGCGCACGAACGCGCACACACACAGATTTTAGCTCCAAACATTCTCGCAGAGGGATGGACACAGCTTAATGCGTTTTCATTAAATTGCTTAATTACTTTGATATGAAAAGCACCTGGATTCTTCTATTTATAAAGTAATGGTCTGACCTACTAAGATGAGAAAAAGGAAAAGAAGGGCAAAGAGGAAATTGCTGGTGTTTGGGAGGGGTTTGAATTTCTTTGAGATGAGCTGAAAATCCCACATTAGAAGCTGATTGAGAGTTGATTTAAGGGAAAGGGGAAAAACATTTTATAAAAACCCCTTGCTAATTATTGCTGTGAGATATAGGCTGCAATTCTAACCACATTTTCCTGGGAGTATGTACTATTGAACACAATGGGACTTACTTATGAGTAAACATGCTTAGGATTGCACTGTGACTCAATCAGAAGCACTAAGTTACTGTGCTTGCTGCAAAGATATGGAGGCTATGTTTTAACTATTAATGTGCCATTGAACTGTCCAGTGCAGGTAAGGAGGTGCAGGAGGTGAGCTGGAAGTGGGTGTAATTTGGCAGGGAGGTGGAAAGTACAAGACAAGAATTGACACACCAAGAGGCATGTTGGGGCATTCAAAGGGCAATTAGCAGCAATGACACCACCAGTATGCTATGTCTAATCTCTTATATGCCCTCTTGGTACAGGTTCATATGGTATCAGAAGGCTCACCTGGGTATAAGAGACCAAAGGTTTCCTTACCTTAATCCTGATTGTCCTCCTCCACTATAGATTACAGAGTGTGCATCTCCATGCCCTCAGTGATGTTAGAACTGATGGCAGGGCATAGGACTTTGAGTTATATCTGTTTGACTGTGAGATATATCTGGTATAAAAGAAATAATTGTAATTCTAGGCAAGACCAGATGAAATGTGGCTTTGAACTAACTTGGTCTCTTTACTGCACAAATAATGTTTCTACTGTCAAATCTACTTAAAATTTCCCCTTTTATTCTGCGTCTATGAACATTGTTATGAGACATTTTTAGTTAGCTATTTTATTACATATCCTGAAAGATTGTGGTAAGATATTTGAATGATTTGAGCAGGCACGATCAACCTGTCAGTTGAACATTTAGATGCAACACATTATTTATTAAATCCATTCAATTGTCATTGCTTTGAGCCACTTCATTTAGTACAATTGATTCTGGCTACATCCATCTTTTTATGTTCACTGATTTAAAAGCTGAAGAATCCATACCCACATTTTACAAAGGCTCGTGTCCTGATCCTATCATTTACAGGCAAGTAGCATGCAGCAGTACAGTTGCCGGGTTTGCAATTTACAATGGCCCTTCTGGGCACCTATGGGCTGTGGGTGGCGCAAGCGGTTAAGACAATGTACCTGTTAACCAGCAGGCCAGGGGTCAAGACCTGGGTCCCCACAAGACAGGGTGAGCTCCTGTCCTTAGCCCAGCTCTGCGATGCAGCTGGAACCAATCGTATTGGCTCTGCCGTTCCACTGGACTATTTCATTGGCATAACAGCCTATCCCCCCAGGCCTTGGGTAACATATCTGCTGCTTGGGTAACATGCTGCTTGGGTAACATATCTATCTACCCAGACCTTCGTGCTTTGCATACAGCGTCGAGCATGATACCATAGTCTTTTGAGACTGATGGATCCAATCTGGGGACCTTGATGAGAGAGAGGGAGGGGGGTTTTACTTACCTATTCTGCTGTGGCATTGTCCAGGCTCCTTCCTGGTTCGAGTCCAAGTTGCCACCAATATTGCCCTCTTTCCCTACCCACCATACTTCTCTGTTCTGCTCCTACCCTCCCTGTCCACAACTTACCCCATAAGATAACTTACTTCCCCCGGCACTCCAGTAGTGACAGTTTGAGAAAAGTAAACTTGCAAAAAGTCAAATAAGCAAAGTTGCCCATAATTGTCTGGGGTCCTCTACTATTTCTTAAATTCTGCTGCTCAGTCAAACTTTATATTTTGCAGAACACACATATTTATAAGAGTATCTGAATAAGTCATGGGATTTGCAACAAGTATTTGCTCCTTGTTGTCTTGTTTGCAAAGATATGACAAGAAAGCACCATAAAATTTTTTGGAGAGGTTCTGTTCAGGTTGCTAATAATCAGGATTATTTTTTTAAAAGTCTCTTCCCTCCCCCCAACATTGTAGTCAAGAGCCCAGATTTCTGCCAGATTATTGTATTAAAAGGAGCACATTTTGTGCAGTGAACATTGTTTTCCAAAAGGAAAATTGATAGCACTCCCACTAAGCTATTTCCAGACTTAGCAAGTAGCTATTTCACTGCCAGTCAGGTTGTTTTATTTCAAATGTGATGAAACATCTGGGTCCCACATTTCCTTCAAGAAATTTTTGCCTCCAGTTTTAATATTGCTCTACGTTTGGCAAACATACAGTTCATCTTAGTTTTGCTATTTTGATAAATTGAATTCAATCCAATTTATACTTTGGAATAAACAAAGGCTTTTCTGTTTCTTTGATACTATTGCTAGGCATAGCTGAGTCCCTATAACACTATATACTATTTAATGGTCTATTTCTTTAACACATTGGCAAAAACCTGATAGGTGAAGTATGAAAATATTACAATGTATTTTGCAGGCTTTAGTGAAGATCCATGGGTGGACGTTCTAATACAAAGTATAGGTACAACTTAGCCAACTTTAATTTCTTTAAGGATTGCCTTATGTTGTTTAAAAAGGGCTGTAGTGGTGTACAGTCATGCCAGCCACATGACCACAGAAGCATCTTTGGACAATACTGGCTTTTTGGATTAGAAATGGGGACAATCACCACACCCTGCAATCGGTCCCAACTAGATGTAAAACCTGTGGGGGACTCCTTTACCTTTACTGGTAAAGTAAATTTTAATAGAAATTAAGTTTGGCAGTTTGTATGGCATCATACAAATTGGACATCAAAGCAAATTTCAAGGCTGCTCCCAGGAAAAATATCAAAATTTCCTTGCAAGTGAGAGGAGTTCATAAAGCAAAAAAAAAACAAAACAAAATGCTCAGAAAGATTTCTACTGTACCTATTAAATTCAGGGGACTAAAATGTCCTTAACTTTGGCTGGATTATACAAATGATAATTCTCTACTTAGTTCTCTTTATATTATGCACCTATTAAAGATGTGTTTTTTATGTTCCACATATTTAAATATTGAATGCTATTTTATGTTCCACATATTTAAATATTGAATGCTATTTTATGTTCCACATATTTAAATACTGAAGCTATTTTTGAAATCCTTCTGCATGTATCATTTCATGTTAATGTTGTCTTTATAAGTTTTTTTACAATAATGATACCTTGTAAATGTTGTTTTGATAAAATAGTTTTGGATTAAGAGTGGTGGAAAGTATTCTTAAAATGAAGATGATACGAAGCACAGTCCTGTACATGTTAACTTCTATACAAGCTCCACTATGTTCAATGGAGTATTGTGTTACAGCCTATATATGCCACTTTAGATTGACAGCGGAAGAGAGTACAGTACGACTTTTCATCCATTCATCCAAGAAAGCTTAAAGTAGAAATGCTGGGATCCAATTTTATCCAATTTTTCCATCTCTGATTCAGCAGTGCTAACAGATTGTGCTGTATCCTACAGTGGATCATTGTGGACAATTATGGATGCTTTATCAAGGTAAGCGAACATGTGTTGGGCTGCATTATGGTTACATCAGACTGGAAAGTTGCATAGGATTGGATCCTAAAAGACTCTCCAAGTCTCTCCAATCCTATGACACAGTTGTACTGAATATTTGTACATCTTCAGAACGTCAGTTAAGTCAATGGAAGAAAAATGCCAGAATGATGATCCCCTCCCAATTTTTGAGGTATTTTTTTTAACTTCTCAAGTTTTGTGACTCTGGCTGCTATCCTAAAGAGACTTTCCTCAGAGAAAGACCCATTGAACAAAATGGGGCTTACTTTTGAGTAGAGATGTTTAGGCGTGTCCTCTGAGTAATACAGGGTGATTGAAAAGTCACTCCCTATATTGTAATTTACAAGTAGGGAGTGCTTAAGTATGCTAGGGAGTGACTTTTCAATCACCCTGTAGACAGGAAACAAAATATCCTCTTTTGTGTCAATGTGTCTGCACTTCAGATGATACAGATCATGCCAATAGTAGTTGTCTTATTTCTCAAAATCAAATTTCACTTTCCCCTTCTACTCATTTGACTTTCTTATGCACTTTATTGTGCCTGGGAATTACTCTCTTTGTTTGTATCAGCATAAGTCCTTTCATCCTTTTTCTCCCTTGACTCACCTTTATCTATTCCCTCAGAAATGCTTATAATTAGCCATGTCAGACTTGAAATGCTGGTGACATTTCCCTTTCTCTTTGCTCAAAACACTCCTATGACAAAAATGAAATCCCACTGATCGGAGAGGAAATCGGGTTCTTATTTTTGGCATTTTTTCCCTTTTCTTTCATTTGAGTATATTTTTCCTTCTCCTAATTAACTTTCCTTATATTTCCACAAATTTTGTTTCATATACCTGGAGCGGAACATTTATAATATGAATGAGGACAGAAGTATGGCATCTATCTTAGGTTCTCACATTTGTTATTTATATCTGCATTCTTTGACATTGCTATTTTTCTCTCCCTCTCTTGTTTCTCAAGGTTTAAATGGTGCTTCATTCATCTCCAGGAAGAATAATGCATAGATGTTCTAATTTTTTTAATAATAGTTTGTCTTCACCCTCCCCTCTCCATTTTTCAAGCTATCTTCTCTTTGACTGGATTCTTGGTTCGTCCTTACATTTTGCCAAGATCTTTGTATTGCCTGTATTTTTACTTTTGTTCCTAATTTCTGCAAACAGTTCTTCCACATTGCAGCCCATGCTGCTTTCACTGCTCAGGAAATGCATTGGCATAATTGCCACACTGCAGCTGTGTTAGGCTGCAGTTAGGCTGGCATAAGCCTCGGCATAAGTCCTATGGTGACCTGGTGGTGTCACACTTCTTCCTCACTCCTGGGGGTGGGTGGGTAGGCTAGTTCAAAGGCCTCCCTACACCACCCTACACCACTTCCCTAAAAACCTCCCCACACCACTACGGGAAGTTAAACCAGTTGAGGTAGGCTGGCCTAAATTGGTTAAGATTGCACCCATACGCCACAATCCTAAAGGCACTTTCCTGGGAGTAAGACCCATTGAACACAATGAGGCTTACTTTTGAGTAGACATGGTTAGGATTTGTTCTATGTCTCTTCAGGCAGGTGTCATGTGGACTAGTAGGCAGCTGGGAGACCTTGGAATCAACTTTGAGGCAGCCAGTTGCAGGGGTGAGCCAGAACAGCTTACATGTTCCTTGCCCAACTCATAGAGGCAGCCTGGCAAGCCGCTTGACTCGGTAAGGCAGGAAAGCAGTTGGATTCATCCATCTTCATTTCTGTCCTTGCCAGCTACCCTGACCTCATGTTGGACACCAGCAGGGACAAGTGAGCCCTGTTTATGGTGAGGCCCAAGCTTTGAGGCAGATGGCACACCTGAAAACAATCAGGGGGAGACATCTTGGATCTTGGACGGGATCTTGGGGTCGCCGTGGATCACAAGCTGAACATGAGTCAGCAGTGTGATGTGTCTGCAAAGAAGGCAAATGCCATTTTAGGCCACATTAAGAGGTCTTAATGTCTTAAGGTCTTAAGAGCTTCCAAGTCGCGAGAAATTATAGTTCCTCTTTATTCAGCATTGGTCAGACCTCACCTTGACTACTGTGTTCAGTTCTGGGCACCTCACTTGAAGAAAGATGCAGCCAAACTGGAGCAAGTCCAGAGGAGAGCAACAAGAATGATCAGTGGGATGGAAGGGAAGCCCTACCAGGAAAGGTTGGGGAAACTTGGGATGTTCAGCCAGGAGAAGAGGAGGCTGAGGGAAGACATGATTGCCCTCTTCAGATAACTGAAGGGCTGTCATATGGAGGAAGGGTCTCATTAGTTCTTGGCTGCTTCTGAAAGCAGAACTAGAACCAATGGGTACAAACTGCAAGAAAGGAGATTCCAGTTGGATATCCGGAAAAAATTCCTGACAGTGAGGGCCAGTTCGGCAGCGGAACAGATTGCCGAGGGAGGTGGTGGACTCTCCCTCACTGGGGCTCGTCAAGTGGAGGCTTGACGTGCACCTGTCGGAGATGTTCTAGGCGGATTTCCTGCTGCAGGCAGGGGTTTTGGACTAGATGACCTACTAGGTCCCTTACAACTCTAGGATTCTATGATTCTATGATTCTATATGACAAGTACCATTCTTCCACCTTAGGCTCTGCTGCAGTTTTTCTGTTTAATAGTTAATAAAGTAGCCCAAGTTCAAAACCAATCTATCTGCCTTTCGTCTTTTTGAGGAGGGGGAATGACAAGGATCACCTAAAAAGCGAATAAACAAAAAAGAAACAATTTTTTTGCTCCTTTTCTGGAGACAGCACTTGCATCAATAGCCTGTGTGACACAGTATGCTGCAATGCTTAGCTTTCAGCTTTGGCTAGCTGTTCAAGAGAAGCATGGAGGCACGTACTATTTTTTTTGATGGAGTGGCAGCCGGGGAGAACCATACCTGTACATCTGTGTATAAGTGCATCTTCTCCTTTGGGGACCAGTCAATTTGGATTGACACAGTTTGAAAACAGTTCTTCAAATATTCTGACCTGGAACAAAATGGGCTTTAAAGGTCAAAATCTGCAGCTTGAACTGGGCCCAGAAACACATCATCAGCATATGGGATATCAGCATAGTATCCCCATATTGCAAATAAGAATTCAGGTGAAGTAAGGAATGGGTACTTGGGGCATCAGTAATGGCTAACATGAAATTTAAAACTCACAGCTGACTCTTACTACTATTTACAATGGTATGCTAGATGGCCTTGGTTCATCCAGTTGCTGCCAAGACTTAAATTACACCAAATGCTCAATTTCCCCCTTTTTGCCCATGAGGTCTTTTAATTCAAATCAGCTGAGAGCAGAAAGTGAAATGGGAAACAGGAAAAAAAACTGTTCCACTTCATCCCTTCTTAATATTTGCCTGCTCAAAACTTCTTCCTTAGATGCTTTCCCATATGCTAGAGAATAGATACTGGAACTTCACAGTTTTTCTCACACAAGTGGGAAAGCCATTTGAATGCAGAACTTCTGAGTAGACAAATAGCAGGTAATTGAAAGAGGATGCAACCACCCTCTAGATAAAGGTAAAGGTGTGCCCCACATCCTGCTAGTTGTGACCGATTCTAGGGTGTGGTGTTCATCCCTATTACTTACGCCAGAAAGCCAGCATTGTTGGAGGTCACCTCCATGGTCATGTGGCCTGCATGACTAAACACCAAAGTGCAGGGATTGCTGTATTCCTACCAACATGGTACTTATTTATCTACTTGCATTTACATGCTTTTCAAACTGCTAGCTTGGCAGGAGCTCGGCAAGGAATAGGAGCTCAACCTGTCTTGTAGCACCCGGGTCTCAAACCCCAGCCTGCTGGTCGACAGGCATGGTGTCTTAACCAGTGAGCCACTACAGCCCATAACCACTCTCTTCCACCCAACTTTGCTGCTCTCAACGCAGCCTCTGACCATTAGGTTAACCTTTAGACTTGTGGATCAAAAACTGTGGGTCTGGGACTTATGATATGATCTTATTTTTGGTGGTTCATGAAACTGACAGGGCTGCTATGGACGAAGCATAGCTGCCCAAGCACCAATACATGATTAAGAATCACCAATCAATAGACATGATTAGGATTGCACCATATATTTATTTTTTTGTAACTAGCTTTAACTCGCTGTTGGCAAATCATCCAATTCCCCATCACTGTTTTAGTAGGGACTGAGAATTGTGCTGTCTGCTTATTCAGGTGTAAAGTAATGGGTACCTACATACACCATGTATGCTTGACTGGTTATTATTTTTAATACCAAGTGTGTTTAATATAATCTCTTTGCTTAATATGAATTTATTGTCACCAGCCGATGACAGCGCGAATGAGAGGGTTTTAATATTGGAATAACTGCAAGCATCACCAATCCCTTTTGAAACTCCGAACTCAAATTGCTCCATGCAGTGTTGAGAGTGTTAATAAATGGATTTCCACACAGCCAAAGAGAAAACGGGATTGGCAGGAATGCAAAGATCAGGAATGGTTAATTAGTAACGTACAGGGCACTACCACAATTGGGTGTGAGTCAAGGGCTTCATGTTTATAGTTATTTGTGCCAGTGTACAATATTTAAATCTTATTGTCAGAAATCAAAATTAGATCCACAGGATCATATCCCTTATGGTGTCCAAATCATTTGACAAAGGGCGAAATCCAGAGTAATTATGGGGAGTGCTTGCTCTGATGTAAGAATAATTTACTCTGGATTGGAATATGAATTTCCAATAGGTTTTCAATAGGTGGTGCAGCAACTACGGGTGGAAGTAATGTCTCTTACGTGCTCACGTAGTTACTCTGGATTGTAGAGAAAATGCACTTAAATGTAGAGAGAATAGAAATGTAAATGGTAAGACTCAGGCTGAAATCCTATCTGTGCTTACCTGGGAGTAAGCCCCACTGATTTTAACGGGATTTACTTCTGATCAGAAATGCATTGGATTGGGCTCTCAGAGAACATCATGTAATGCATAACTCTTGTGAAATCAGGTGGTGCTGTGGGATGGAAGTAATGTTAGTGTGGTGTCATATTCCAGGCCCGTGGACCATAAGGAGCAAGTTTCTGTTCCTGACAAATAAAATCAAAATCCAATCCACATTAACAGTAGGATTTGAGCCTCTACCAGCAGCATGGTGTACCTTGTCAATGATGAAAAACTGATGGTGTGCCTTGGCAATTTTAGTGCCGAGTATGCTAGTTTAATAACGCAAAACAAGGCTGCAAATGGTTTCTTCTTATCAAATCCACAAATTTCTCCTCTCCAATCCAGTCTATAAACACCAGGTCATTACAAGGATAAAGACGGCAAGCTTAGCAGGTCATATTCCACATAGAAAATTGTTCAGGTAGCAACTTTCTGTTGATGGCTTAAGCAAGTCCTCATACCTCTGCTTTACATATTTCTGAATAAAAGGTTTATTTTCAGAGCTGCAGGAAGATTCTGGTCCCATAAGCTTGAAATCTTTGATTTTCATATAAATGTTTCTTCTGATTTAAAAAATGGGAACTATTTAATTCAAATGAGTGCAGCACATCTTGCAGCTAGGTAGAGCGTGAATGTGCAAGATAGGGCAAAATCAAATAGAGCCTTGTAATACCATAATCAGTGCCTTTAATGCACTTTTTTGTTCTGCAAGCTTAGTTCTTATGGTATGTAGACCATGTATGACTTTTTAAAGAGATGTTAAATGCCATGTTATTATGATTCACGACTCTGAAGAGTCTATCTGTTATTAATGTCTGGGAGACAGGCATTAAAGAGGAGATATATATGTAAAGCAAAGCGTTCTTAGTTGGCATTACACTCTGACTTTCAGAACATTAAAATGTGGACATGAGAGAATAAGATAAGTAGTAATGTTTTGCCTCTCATGTCTTCATCTTTGGAAATACCAATAACACTGGGCAATTAGGGGGTTGAAATTCAGGGTGAACTGTACAGGTTCACAAAGAGGAGACTTTTTGTCACCCTGGAGGAAAATACTCAGTATAATAACACTGTTACACTAATAGTGTAACCTTAAGCATGTCTACTCTGAAGTCGCATTATATTCAGTAGTACTTACTCCCAGGAATGTGTGGTTAGGATTGCAACCTAAGTTAACTCAGTGGAGGAAATAACTCCTCCATTTGGTAGTTGTAAGCAGCAAATGACCCATTAGTTCATCTCTGTGAAGATGAGAAAAGAATGCATGGGGCTAAATGAGTTGTGCACATAAAAAATAGCATGGCCCACTGGGTGGAAAGAGTTCTTTATTAGGAGCGTGTGTGGAAGGAAGTGAAACCTGATGAAATTAGGTGAAGGGGGAGGAAAGGAGGCTTTAGAACTCCTATTCTGGAACTGGGCTTTTCTTCTAATCATGTTTTCTACCATGTACCTTTTATAGTCCAATCTACTGCAACTCACTGTGCACAGGTGTATTAGTGGCAACATAGTGCATGCTATATCCAGTGGTGGGCAGGCCTGGCCCTAACAACCGGTTCTCCGGAAGTGGGCGGAGCCAGGCAAGGTCAGGGGGCGGGGCCAAGGTCAGGGGCCGGGCCAAGGGATTTTTTTAAATTAAAAAAATTAAAAAAAATTAAGCATGTGGCTTACCTCTGAGTAGACCTGCATAGGATGGTGCTCTGAGGCTGAAGTCCTCGACATGGCCTGGAAGTAAGTCCCATTGACTTTCGTGGGACTTACTTCTGAGTAGACCTGCTTAGGATAGGGTTCTCAGGCTGGGGGCCTGAAGCTGAAGTCCTCTCAACATTGGCCTGGAAGTAAGTCCCATTGACTTTCATGGGACTTACTTCTGAGTAGACCTGCTTAGGATGGGGGTCTGAAGCTGAAGTCCTCTCTACAGTGGCCTAGAAATAAGTCCCATTGACTTTCATGGGACTTACTTCTGAGTAGACCTGCTTAGGATGGGACTCTCAGGCTGCAGTCCCAGCCACATTTTCCTGGGAGTAAGCCTTTCCTGGGACTAAGCAGGCGGGGGAAGGCTCAGAGCCCTCATGGCCAGCAGGGAAGGCAGGCTTTGGCTCCCAAAGGAGCGCGCGATTGGTTGAATTGAAATGGTGTCCGTGGTGGCCAAAAACACATGAATGACCCCCGAACCGGTTTGGCCGTTATGGCCAGCCCCCACAACAACCGGTACCCAACCGGTGGCCTGATTTTAACAACAGGTTCGGCCGATCCGGTCCGAACCGGTATTAGCCCATGCCTGGCTATATCTATTCATGTAGGAGAATATTGACCTCCAAAAATCTCAGGATAAGGGAACATTTGTTCCCTTGACTTGTAGTAGACCCCTGCTGGCACAAGTCTGAATAATCTAGACCTGTGTCAAAAATATTGCTGGTAAATGCCTGTGTGTACCTTGATCAAGCAATCAAAGATAGAAGGGGGGTTTGGTTTCAATTTGTGGTTTTAGTTTTTGCAGCCGAAACTGTCCCCCTTCCTGCTCCTGATACACCCTAATTACTGCCTATTCTCCCCACTCCTGGTTGGATTAGGTAGGCTACAGCAGGAAACATCAAACTTCCTGATTACCTTGGGCCAGTGATGCTCTCTCAGCCACATGAACTTCACAGGATTTGTGTGAGGACAAAAGAAGAGGGGAGCTATGGAGATCAAGAGAGAATTGCCAAAGCCTGGCCCTAGCAAGCAGTTCATAAAGATACCATGGAAGATGATGGCATCCAATACTTCTAAATGAACCAATAGTACCCATGGAGGTGCATTTGTCATATATGAAGATCATCCAGGTGAACAAGCCTGTCCCTGTTTAAAATAGGGTCTGAAACTAGCTGGAAAGAGGTTTCAATAACAAGGAACATCCAGGAATTTTGGGGATTGAGTCACCATTATTAAGGGATGGGGAAGAGAAACTTTGTCACAGTGTACTTGCAGCAGTGGAAAACGGTGCTATCTGTGGCTCTACAGTGGCTAATTCCTTTGGCATGTTCTCCCAGCCTACTGCTATCTAGTACGCAAGGACATCAGTGCAATATTGCTATAAAAGAGTGTTCAAGGATAGCTTTGGATAATATTATTCTCTGACATGAGATTTCACAATGCTGCCTCTAAAGCATCCCTAACAGAACCCTTTCTGGCTGATAAACTGAAGTTGGATTGGGGGAAGCAGGGCAGGGCAGGCTCAGAAGAACCATATCTTGTGTTACCAGAGTTGCAGGCAGCAGTATACAGAAGGGATTATTAGCGACTGGAAAGGAAGTCCTTTGCATTTTCTGCTTACTGAATTAATCCTATTTAATGCGTGCTGTCAGACAACATTATTATAATTTGTTTACATAAACCAAGGGCTTTATTTCGTGTTAGTGTAACCTTGCAGAGGATGGGATGTTAGCAAGGAACTCTGTCCTTCAGTGCCTCTAATCAGATGAAACGTGGAACTACTTGTTGAGTCCTCTTCTGGTTGCTAGTTTCAGGACATAATAGAAATCTTATAGTGTTAACAATGAAATTTGGGAAGGGGAATCTAATCTCAGTAGTATGTGCAAGTGATTACCAGAGGCTGTAGAAACCAGCAGCTACATTCAGACAGATTTCATCTGTTTAGGAGAAATCTGGTCTCTTAAAATCAAGTTAAATTTTAGTGCACCAAAAGCTGCACCAAAATTAATCAATTTAAAAATAAACTACCAGAAGTCATAATGGAACAAGACAACTAGCATTAAAATGAGTTCAGTGTAAGTGTCTATATGGCAACTTTTACATTCATGCTATGACTGGATTGCATCATTTTTCCTTCTGGCATTTTGGTACTAAATTTGGCAAACAATTGCATAAATTTCCCAGGCCCATGCATTGCACCCTATAACTGGGCCAGGTGCTTTAGCTTCCCAGGCAGGTGTGCCTGCTTCTGATGATGCAAAATGCCTCCAGGACATGTTTATTGCTTGCCTCTAGAGATGGCTGGATGGTTAGAGAGCAGCTTTGTGGTTTCTAGACCTGATCCTCCTCTTCTTATATATGGCTGTGGGAGTTTCTTACCAGATATGCAAAAAATGACATGGTTAGGTAAAACAGGCTACTGGTAGTTCATTTTACAGAGTAATATGTAGGGACCCAGTTGTGATGGACTAACCATGCACTAACCAGCAAGGAACTCATTTTTTCAATTACAGTTATAGTTGGGTTACAAGCTGTGAGAGGTGTGTATAGAGGTGGACAGCCTCAAAATGCAAATGGAGGGGAAGGCACCTGGATGCAGGTATCATAAGTGCTTCCTGAAGCATCTGGTGGGCCATTGTGTAATACAGGAAGCTGGCCTAGATGGGCCTGTAGTCTGATCCTTATATTCTTATGACATTGTGGTGTGGTGTTTGCAACTTCTGTCATGTGTAATGTGGGCCTAGGCGTAGGAATGCTGTGTGAACCCTAAGTAAGCATCAGAGGAGTTTGCATAGTATACATAGAAATGGTTAGAGAGCAACATTTTCTGCTTACTGAATTAATCCTATTTAATGTGTGCTGTCAGACAATGTAGTTAGGGTTCCCAAATATTTAACTGGGGGCACAATCCTAACCAATTTAGGCTAACCTAAATCACCCGGCCTATCTTCCTGTGGTGGTGTGAGGAGCTGGCATATGCCTGTGCATATGAAGTGGGGCAGAAGTGCCTTATAGCACTTTTGTGATACCCTCTGATAGGCACAGGACTTATGCTGGAGCTTCGGCTGGCCTAAATGGAGTTTAGGGTTGCAGCCTGAATTTCCTAGATTAATGGACACTGATGTTTAAGGATGAATTAACTCCCACATCACAGTTATAACAGGTTCCCGAACTGTAAGAGGAGCCACAGTCAGGACTTAGGTGGAATCCTTGCATAACCTATTCCTTATGCAATGTATAGAATTGTAGCCCTGATAGGGAGCTGCAGCCCAGTAGGTCAAGAGAGCCACCACTCAAAAAAATTTGTAATTTCCTTACAGGAACTATGGGTATTGTACACCCATATCTTGCACGGTACATCTTGCACAGTAATTGTAATGTTTGGCATTGCTCTGTATCACTGATCAGACTGGAACTTGGGATAAAATGACGACTGATTGAGTTGTGACAGACTGAGATAACAATTCCAAAATAATCTGAATCCCATTACCATGTTCAGCAAGCCAGGTCGGAGCCCTAACGATGGGAAAGGACGCGGTACTGACTGAGTGCTTTGTTGATTAGAGTGGAGCGTGTATGATGTCAAAGTGAGCGTTTGAAGTATTACACACCAAAGCATATGCCGGTGGTGTCTTTGAATTTTGTGGAAAGAAATGCAAATCTAATCATTCCTGGGGGAAAGTGAAAAACTAGCTGTAGGTTTAAAAATTAAGACGGCCATAACTACTGAGGGTAATGATGCAAAAAGCTAACCAGGAAAGAAGCAAGGACTGCCATTTTTCAAAGCCTGTGCAGGAAGGCAGATTCTGAAACCCAGCTCAGTGCTTCTTCCTTACAATTTACTGCTTGAATCTTGAGTGGCAATAATTTCTGCATGGCCTTCAGTTGTGAGAAATATACAGGTTATCAGGTTTACAAATTTGCTTCTCCTAAGTAACTTGTCACGAAAGATTAATGAAGTTCCCCCCTTTACAGAGTGCTTTGGGCTTGGTTTACCAATGTTTGGGAAGCCAAGGGAACAATGCACTCCAGTGAGATTTCAGATTTCCTTTTTATGTTTCATTTCCTTGCCTTTTCAATTTCTCTTTCTAACTGTCTGAGTTAATTCTCATTACTTCTCTTTGTCTCTTCCAGTTAAAGTCTCAATTTTATATCTGTCTTCAATCTGCAAGCTTCCACACAGTACTTAACTACCAGGTTAGGAGAAGAGCTTTAAATGCATCACCACTCAGAAAACACACACACACACACACACACACATGATAAAGGATAAAGATTGCATGCTATAGCACTCCTACCCCTGCACTTTTCAGATGCAGGGGTGGGGGGGGGGCTGTGACTTATGCAGGAAAGTTCTCTTGTCTGAGCACAGAGATGCTGGAAGAAATTGTTACCCTAGCTTTGGCTGTTTGGCCAGCTTCATGGTGCCTATACTGGCATGTTCTGAGATAAATGTCACCTGTTTTATTTCCAGAAATTATTGCCATACCAAATCACATGGTGCACCTCATCACATCTTAGACCACAGCCAGGGGTGGGCACAGCCTGGCCCAAGAACCAGTTCTCCGGAAGTGGGCAGGGGCCAGGGGCGGGGCCAGGGTCAAGGCGGGGCCAGGGTCAAGGGGCAGGGCCAGGGGCGGTTTTTAATTTAAAAATAAAAATTTTTTAAAAATTACTTACTTCAGTGTAGACCTGCATAGGATGGTGCTCTGAGGCTGCAGTCCTCTCCACACCTGCCTGGGAGTAAGTCCCATTGACTATACTGGGACTTACTTCTGAGTAGACCTGCTTAGGATGGGTATCTGAGGCTGCAGTCCTGTCAACACTGGCCTGGGAGTAAGTCTCATTGACTATACTGGGACTTACTTCTGAGTAGACCTGCACAGAATGCAGCTCTCAGCCTCCCCAGGAGAGGCAGGGAGAATGCAGCTCTAAGCCAGCCAGGAGAGGCAGGGAGAGCGTGGCGGTGCTGCGCTCCTCTCCTTCGCCTCCCTGCCAGCCAGGAGAGGCAGGGAGAGCGTGATGGTGCTGCGCTCCGCCTCCCTTCCGGCCAAGAGGCTTAGTACACGTGCGTCCTGCTGGACGCCCGGGTACTCAGTCTCCTGGAGCTCGGCCTCAGGAAATGCAGTAGCGCACTGCGTCTCCTGAAGCCAAGCTTCAGGAGATGTGGCAGCCGCCAGCGAACCAGTCCCCGCGGCTCTTGCAGCCGTGGGTCTGGCCGGCTTGCTATCGTCCGCCCAGGTGGAAGATCCGGTTCAGGCGAGTAGGCCCAAACCGGTATCTGCCCACCTGTGACTACAGCCATACAAAAGTTTGTCAGCTTTTCAGAGTATTATTTCTCCACAATTAGTTGCAAGTGTAATTGTTAGATGGAAAGAAAAAAATTATATATTGGTGTGATTTGCCAAGTGGACATGTGTGGAATCATGCTCCCTTTAAACAGATCATAGCTGGTGAAAGAGCAAGAGACCAGACAGCCTTCCAGATGGTCACAAGCATGGATCAATTGAGCTGTTGGAACTAGTACTTACATTGTTCTCAATTATGCAATTGTGAGTTTAATTTTGTAGTATCACTGAAAGGAACTGCCATTTGAATTACCCTACAATCCAGAGTAACTACATGAGCACATAAGAGACATTACGTGCACCCATAGTTACTGCACCATCTCGTGAAAACCTATGGGAAATTCATATTACAATCCAGAGTAAATTGTTCTTACACCAGAGCAAGGACTCCCTATAGTTACTCTGGATTTCGCCCTTAAACATCTTTAAGACTGGTTCTAAAAGCTAAGATGTCTGTGACACTCTGTACTTGCACTTCCTATTATGGGAGTGGGTATTAGAATAGCTCCAGTTGTTCAGTCCTGCCTTTGTCTTCTTCTTGGACAAGACACTACCTGATTTTTTTATTGTAAATATCTGTTTTTTTAATATTGGATTCCATTCTTTATGAAGGGTGCTACTTATTTTAAAAAATAGTGGATTCAGAAGAAAATGTAGCACTCTTCTTTAGAACCATACTACCAATATATTGATGATTAGGAAAAAACTGAGTTTACAAAAAAACTATACTGGGTTATAATTGTTGCTACCCGCTACCTCGCCTCATCTGCTCCATTTCTACATAACTACTTGACCTCCTGTTTCTGCAGACAACTTGATGACCAAGAATTTTTTTTAAAAAATTCTGTTTTAAAACCTACTTCTATTGATTTTGGAGGGAGTCGGAAACATAGGGATGGAAGAAATCAAGAACTGACACAGGAGATGAGTTGTTAGCGTTTAATAATCGCCAAGACACAGGGGAAAGTGAGCAGAAACCTTTCAAACAATAATGATCTTATAAAGAAGCGAGGTGAAAATATGTGCAGATGTTGCAAGTACCTTTGCTAGAGAGTGCAAAGGGCTCATTTCCTGTACTCTGATCACTAAGATTTAATAAGGGAGCAATTTATCACTGTTTATTGCTTATATGCAATGTGTTCCTTTTTGCAAGAGTGTGCACTATCCAGAATCTATGGATCTCTGCACATAGGAAATGTTCACCTAGGGAGTTCATTATTTAAACAAAAAAATGAAAAAATACAACTTCCACTCTTCGTCAAACCTAGGAATTAAGTTATCCTCAGAGAAACAAATTTGCTAAGGTTATTCAGCGAATTCATAGATGTGCAAGAATTCAGTATCTGTTCCCAACACTGAAGCTCTGTTGACAGTGTTGCACCAGGTAATGTGCTCTATCTAATTAAATGCTTGTGACTTTTGGACCAATCCAATGGGGCCAAATATGCAGTGGATCTTGCAATCTGCTGCTGTAAGTGACCCTGCAATAGTGCAAACATTATATTACTATTGCACAAAGTGGAACTGCCAGTGGAAATGTTACAGAACTGTACTTTAACCCACTTACTACAGTCTGAGTCTGTAAGACCCCATAGGAAGTTAGTGTTGTGTTTTTAAATGGAATTACCGGTATTATTATTTGATAAAAACTTTTGACTTTTTTAGTGCTACTTGGACAGTTATAAATCCAAAAGCATTAATTTTTTGAAGTTACATTTTTTGAATTTATATACTATAGAACATGGTCCATTTGACCCAGAAAGTAATTGGTAATACAAAAAACATGCTTTCAGATTTATAACTAACTAGCAGTAAAAAAGTCATGTTCTTATCAAATAATAATAGTAAATTCCATTTAAAAAACACAACACTAACTTCCTACAGGGTCTTAATAAAACTTGATACCACATTTATTCATTATATGTACCAAACAATAGTACAGGGTCCATTGGACCCTGGGAGTGATTGGTGATTAAAAAATAATTGAGTAGTAAGAAGGTTAAACAGGTTAATAACTACATGCTTTTAACAATAACAGTCAGTGAGGTTTACTCCCAGGTAAGAGTGGATAGGATTGCAGACTTTGGGATGTTCTGGAGAACTTCTTTACATGAATGAACAACTGCTTGGCCAGTGGTGTAGCTAGAGTGGTGCAGAGGCAGCAGTTGCACTGGGTAGCAAGCTTTAGGGAGGCAACAAGCTAAGCTTAACACTAATGACTAAAATTGTGAAAAATGGGATATGCATGAATAATAATATTATCATATTATCTTCTATATATATAAAAAAGAGAAAAGTCACTGACTGACTGACTCACTGACTCACTCATCAATGCCCAGCCAAAACCGCTGGGCCTAGAACTGGGAAATTTGGGGTGGGTGTTACTTCCATGGCAGAGGGACTCACTAAGAAACGGTTTTAGGAAATTCCAACTGGAAGGGGTGAAATGGGGCAAAACGCATTTTCCTCCCTATACATTGCATTGAAGAATCAGTGACTGAGGGATGCTCTGCCCCAACCCCTGGACCTAGGAGCATGAAATTCGGGGAAGGGGGTTCCTTCTGTCACATGAATACCCACCAAGAACGAATGTGGAAAAATTCAACCCTTAAGCAGCTGAAAAGGGGTACAACATGTTTTTGTCCTATACTCAGTGGTGGGCTCCTCCTCCTACTCTATAGAATCAGTTGTTAACGAGAGATAGGACATATAAAGTTTAAAAATAGCCATTTAAAAGTGGCTGCCAGATGGGCAGAGAACTGGCTGTTAATTTCTTTGAATCCCATCACTGCCTATACTTAACGTGAAAGACTGACCAACATCCAGTCGATTTGGTGCTCGGTGCAGTGGGGGAGGATGTTGTTCGGAGGGAGGGGTTGCACTGGGGAGGATGCTGTGCATGGGGGGTTGCACATGGTGAATGAAGCTCATGGGGTGATGATGCTCATGGGGGTTCGATGCTCATGGGGGTTGGATGCGCATGGGGGACTGATGCGCATGGGGGACTGATGCGCATGGGAGACTGATGCGTATGGGTGGATGTTACACATGGGGATGTTGCATGTGGTGGATTGATGCGCAGTGGGGGTTCGATGTGCATGGGGGTTGTTGCGCATGGGGGTTGTTGTGTATGGGGGACTGATGCGTATGGGGGACTGCTGCGCATGGGTGGATGTTGCACATGGGGGATGTTGCATGTGGCGGATTGATGTGTGTGGGGGATTGATGCGCAGTGGGGGGATGGCATACAGGGAAATTTAAAATGGATCTTATTTATTTTAAATCAATTTTTAAACTTATTGCAGACTTTTAATTGACTTACTTGACTGATTTGAACTTTTTTGTTTCCCATCTGTTAAAATTTTTCTTGTTTGATGATGTTAGTTTTGGCTATGATATCACTTTCAGATTAATGACATTATAGTGGACGAAAAACCAGTTATTAAAATTTATTAGAATTTATTGAAATTATTTGATACCTCTGAAATCATACTGTAAACCCAGGCAACTTGCAAACACACATTCCCAGGCAGAAGCTTCCAAATCGACTTTCACAGGTTTCCAGGAAAAGGGATTAACATCACAATGCATTGCCTTAGTTCTCAAGCATTGATATGATCTGCAGTAAATAGCCCACTTAAGACTTGTAAAGGTATGCTTATCTCAGCAGGAACTGAAAGAAAATTCCCTCCTTTGTCTTGCCTAACCCTGCAGCCTAGACGGAAGGTAAAGCAATGTTAATTGTCAAGGCAAATCAGAAGAACTTATCTGAAGCCCAAAGATTATAAAAATTAAAATAATATTTTAATTTCCTTTTGTGTAAACGGAAGCCCAAAATGAATCAAGTGAATGTAAAACCTGTAAGTGCTGGACTTTGTATGGCTATTGTAAGTGTTTTCCATTGTAAAATATGAACCATGCATCCTTTCCTTTTCTGTTCCCTTTCATAAGCCAGGAAGCCTCTAAAGATATGCATCCTTTCCTCTTCTGTTCTTTTCCAAGCCAGGAAGCTCTAAAAATAAAATCTCTTTCTCTATGAATTTCTCTTGTCGTAAACAGAATAATCTCCTTATGTAAGGTTTTACCTACAGTTCAGCTATAAAAAGTGTGATCAAGATGTACAACTGGCTCAGTCTTTTGGGAGACAGAAACTCTGTCCGACTGCAGTCTTGAAGCTTCAATAAAGAATATCTCTTGCTTGCATAAGCCTCTTCTGGGTTTTTCCTGCTGGTACCAATCTCATTTCCATTACAACATCACTTGTGAAGGGCCCTGACTCATTCTAAAAAGTGGTTCCTGGTGCTACAAAGTTTGAGGACTACTTTTTATAGGAGGTATTCCTATATACTTACTAGTCTACCCAGTGGAATGGGGAGAAAAAATATTGTGTATACTGAAATCAAAGAAACAAGTTATCATTTCAAATCCACTGTTCTTTTGGCTGCAGGATAGCTGTGGTATTTCAGTTTCTCCATTTTAAAACTACACTCCATTTAGTATTCACTTCTGTTGGCCTCCCTCTGACACTCTCATTAACTTTTTTCTTTTCCATTTTCCATTATTGTTGTCTACTAGATGAACACACTTGTTCTGAAATAGTCCTATCCCATGCTTATGCTGATGATCCTTGATACTTCAAAGTATGAGCTGCTTTTAATTTGAATGGGTCAATTGCAAACATCCATATTAGTACTCAATTAATGCATTTTATCAGCCCAGAGGAACTGAAAGAGAGACTTTGCATTTGAATATAGATTTCAATTTAATGCATAGTTTAAAAGCATCTTTTGAAGAGAATCCTTAAATTAAGAATGTACCTCCAAATGACTGGTCTGTTTTTATGTCACAATTAAAATCCATCTAATGTTCCATCTTTAATAAGCCATAATGTTAGTTTGTTGAACACAGTCTGTTATTTGTTTTTAATGCCATAGAAGCCAATGCTTCATTACTAAGTGTCCTTAAGACTCTTAACACAAATACTTTTCTGATGGCCATACACAAATAATTTGAGTGTATGATAGTGTAGGAGGAAAAAATGCCAATTTTTAGTGTTTTCAGCGTGCTCACCCAGGGAAGGGGAATTAAGTCGTTAAATATGTTTCTTTTGTCCTCTGCTCCTCTTATGATATAAATGGTGCCACAAGTAATGCTGTTTATTTTTGCACATCATTTTCTCTAGAATCATCTTTCCTCCCCTTGGAGACACTTGTAATTTATTTATTTAAGGGATTTATACCCCACCTTTCACAAGCTAACTCAACTGCCCAAAGAAGCTAAGCAAGCTTTAATCCTTTTGTCGTCACAACAATCAAGTGAGGTAGGTGAGGCTGAGAGTAACTGGTCACCCAGAAAGCTTCATGGTCAAGGAGGGATTTGAATCTGGATCAACCCCTAATCACTTCACAACCCATATTTTAACTCTGAGGTTATTTTGTACCCTTAGTTCATTGCTGGTCAAACTCCAATGTCATCAGATGTAGATCACATTAGTGTGGGAGATGGAAGGAATGACAGATTTCATTTTCATTCTGAGTGTTATTTTTGACATGAAGTAGACAAATCCACTTCCCACAATTTGAGTGAGATGTGGATCACCCACTTTTTTAACTGTGCTCCTCACACAGTTGTCAAATCTGGAAGTGCAGATGTTTGAAATCCCATTACAGTGTTGAAATCCCATTACAGTGGTTCAGTGTTTTTTAAAAAAAATATTACTCTTGAACAAGACTGAGGGAGAAATCTTATGCATAATTCTCTGGAAGTAATTCTCATTGAATGTAATAGGTAGACATGCTTAGGATTGTCCTGTAAGTTATAAATGCATATTCCTAATTAGCCACTGGGCCATGTTTTTATTTATACAGAAGCATGCAAATGTTATAAGAAGCATGCTTCATATGTTCAATGATATTATGCACTTTATGTATTCATATAGCTATCCAGAAGTAAGAAGATATAGTTATATTACAATGATTTTTAAAAAATGTCTATATTGCTATGACTAATGTAGAAACTCTTGCCAGGATAGTCTGTCCTAGCCTTGAATGAGTGCTTTAATGGGCCTTCAAGTCCAACCTGTGATGAGACCCCTGCTGTAAACAAAAGTATGGCCAGATTAATGAACTCAAGAAACTACCTTATACTGAGTCCACATATCCAATACTGTCTACTCCAGGGTTTCTCAACCCCCGGTCCATGGTCCACTGGAGGTCCTTGGCAGCTGCCTGACAGGTCTGTGAAAGGACTCCTCCAAGTGCCTCTTCCCCTCCTCACAGCAGGAGGGCTCTGTTGGAGGACTGCAGTCTCAGAGACTAATCCTATGCTTGTCTACTCAGTAGTAAATCCCATTGTAGGCAGTAGAGCTTAGTCCCATGGATAAGATTGCAGCCTCAGAGTCCAATCCAATGCCTGTCTACTCAGAAATAAGTTCCATTATAGTCAATGAGGCTTTCTCTCTAATAAGAGTGACTAGACTGGCTTTGCGCTTTTTCATTGCATCCTGCATTGAAAAAGATTGAAAATCCCTGCTCTGAGTAAACATGCATTGGGACATTGGGCTTTCACCTACAATCCCATCCGCAATAACCTAGCAATAGCTCTATTTATTATAATGGGATTTACAGCTGGAGGCAGCTGTGCTGTGCTCTAGGTGGGGAAGCCCTCCCAGGTCGCCAGAGGCACAACTCTTTTCAGGGCTGGTCCCTGGAAAATTCCTCTTCCACAGAACCAGTCCCTGGGGCCAGAAAGGTTGAGGACCACTGGTCTACTCTGACAAAATAATCCAATGTCTCAAACAGAGAGAGGCAATTTTCAATCTTAAATCTAAAGTTCCTTTATAACTTGAGTCTTTCTCAGGCTTGAACCTTAGACTTGCTGCCTGCAGAGCATGTGCTGAAACTCTGACTCCTCCCTATCAAAAGGCCAAATTTGTTGCATAGAGTTTCTCATCCCTCATCCCTGCCTTGTGTCCAAGTAATGCTGGAGTAATGACACGGGTTGTAATTAATGCATTAGCATTGCAGCCATTGCACTCCATTCTGAGCACTAATGAGCTGACACAATAATTGGAGGACCAGGCTGTTGAAAAAGTTATACAGGGCTTCCAAAAGCGATCCTATATGAATGACTGACAAATGGACATTAATGAATTATTTAACAAAGGCATATGAATACATAATGAACACTTAGTGGTGCTTAGGTAGATGACACAGGTTACCAAGCCATCTCTTACTAAAACCTGAATTCTTATGAGCATTGGTACCAGGGGAATAGCAAACAACCTCCCATTTATCATCACTTCCTGGTGTGTTACAATGAATGCACAATGGACAGAATGGGATAAAGCAATATATAAAAACCTACAGGAGATAGAAAGGGTTTGTCATATACTTACGGTATATGAGAATCCTGTTTGATTCCATATAACGAGACAAAAATAATGTTTGCTGAGGTCTGAAAGTGACATCATTAAGTAGGATGGAAGTGTGGTCATTAAGCAGAAATGGCCAGAAATGAGCACATTGTTAATACATAAGACGGAAAAGAAAATCTTGATCGTATTTTTCAAGATATAGCCCAATTACCTATGCACCACCTAACTAAGACATTG
Organism: Cryptoblepharus egeriae; assembly: GCA_030015325.1. Lineage (NCBI taxonomy): Eukaryota > Metazoa > Chordata > Lepidosauria > Squamata > Scincidae > Cryptoblepharus > Cryptoblepharus egeriae. The sequence continues at coordinate 83,243,169 of JAREYC010000002.1, read as the reverse complement.
AGCTGGATGATGAATCATAATTGGGCCACTTTATTGAAAAAGTGGTCTGCTAATTCTCCTGGAGTATTCCTTTCATTCTGAGGCCTCCATCCATTTCTCCTTCTCAGAGTAATGGGAAGGTGACACTGAAAGGGCTGAAAGTGAAAGGTGACACTGGAAGGGCCCACTTATCACAAGAGCTGGAAAGATGATCAACTCAAGGATCAACCTTGATCCTTGAGAAGAAGTTTTGTTAGGACCTGTTGGACGCCACAGTCTGCCATGAACCTATGGAATGATAGTAGGGAGATACCAGATGAATGGGTCCAATCATATGCATTCTCACAGCCTGGCCAAGAACAACCATGGCCTATGTGGAAATTAGACTGCGTGCGTGGGTAGGAAGATCTAAGAACAACCTGAGGAAATGGGGAAAAACCATGAAACATGGGCTATGCAAACCACCCCAATATATGCTCCAGTGCATATGGTGCCCTTCTATATGCACAGAGGAAGATTTTATGTTGGCAAGAGAAAACGCTGTTGAAGTAGCCCAGTTTGGGGCAAATGACATTTCATTAACTTTAATGTTTTTTGGAAATTTTTATCTGTACTTGTGCCTCTGACTTAAATAAAGACATGTGCAAATGGGATTAAATGTACCTAATTTAAAAAAATTTCAAGATCCAGAATGGTGTAGTGTTTAAGGAGTTTTAATGAGATATGGAAGAGCCTGGTTCAAATCCCTCCTTGGCAATGAAACCTCCTGGATGACATTGGGCCAGTCAATCACTCAGCCTCACCTACCTCACTAGGTTGTTGTGAAGATAGCTGGAGGGGAGGAACTATGTACACAATCCTACTGAACCAGGTCTACTGAACCAGGTCTACTGAAGAATAAGCTCCATTGTGTTCAATGGGTCTTACTCCCAGGGAAGTGTCTTTAGGATTGCAGCCTAGGGGCGAAATCCAGAGTAACTACGGGGAGTCCTTGCTCCGGTGTAAGAACAATTTACTCTGGATTGCAGTATGAATTTCCCATAGGTTTTCACTAGGTGGTGCAATAACTACAGGTGCACATAATGTCTCTTACATGCTCACATAGTTATTCTGGATTTGGTTGTAAATCTTTTTTAAGTTGCCTTGGGCATTTGCAATGGGAAAGGTGGGTATAAATCCCATAAACAAATAAATTAAATGAATTTGTTGTCAAAAACTGATTTTTTTCAAAAAAAGTATTAGGTCTAAAAATATGACGCATTTAAGGGCCTTCTTTTCCAGGAGGGATGGGAAGTTATGCAAATCAAAAACTAAGGACAAAACAGATGACATATGAATCAGGATAACTCCTTCATTTCAATCTCTTTTTAAAAATGTAAATACCCTGACCTTTCATGTCAATATATGCAAATGTCAATACCTTTAATCCTTCATTTTCGGCAGGGCCAATATTTTTATATAGGTACCAGATGTGGTGTGTTAGTGGAAAGGATGAAAAGAGCTCAAGGCAATGATACTGTAAATGTTGCTGAACTCATTTTCTTTGCAAGGGGATGAATTTAATTTTTCTCATTTAGTTGATTTCTCTTTCCTGCTCTGCAAACCCTTCCACCCTCACTGCTTTTGGGCCTACATATCTGGGTCTAGCACTGGTCTTCCCATACTGTTTGTGGAAGCACTCCTAAAATGGCCCCCAGTGACAATGCAGCATGCCACTGATATCATTAGCTATTAATTAGCTATTAATTTTTTCATTTTCTTGTAAACCACTTTGTGAACTTTTCAGTTGAAAAGTGGTATATAAATACTGTAGATAGATAGATAGATAGATAGATAGATAGATAGATAGATAGATAGATATCAATTTTACAATAGCAGAACTGTGTTCCACTGAGCAACCCCAACAATACCAGCCATCAATGACAAACAGGCCATCAAATCCTATGTCAGACAGGCCAGTCTGAATTTCCACTCGGGGTAAACTGATGCTACTTATGGTCAGTGGTGGGCCCAGCCTGCCCTAACAACCGGTTCTCCGGAAGTGGGCGGGGCCAGGCTGGGTCAGGGGGCGGGCAGGGGAGGGCATGCCACCTTAACCCTTACTTTACCAAAAAAATTGTATCACTTCTGACGGCATCAATCAGTATTAAGCCCCTGAGTTCAGTGTAATTTATTCCTATGCATTACACTTTGTTATGCTCTCAGGGGGAATGTGTGCCACAAATAAGAACATAAAAGCATAAGAAAAGCCTCCACTGGATCACACCAAAGACCCATCTAGTCCAGCTTCCTGAATCACACAGCAGCCCACCAGCTGCCTCAGGGAGCACACATGACACTTGCATCCAGGTGCCTAATACAGCAGACACTACCACAAGTTCCACTGGTGGTACTCATACCACTGGTTGAGAAACACTGATCTACAGTTTAGGACCAGAGTCTGTGGTGTCCCCTCTGCAGGCTGAGGCTTGCCTCTAAACCACTACTTAAGGCTACAATCCTGTCCAGACTTTCCTGTAAGTAAGCTCCATTGAATATAATAGGACTTCTGAGTAGTCAAGCAAAGGACTGAGCTCTTAGTAATCAGCCTCTGGCTGCAATCCTACTCACTTTCCTGAGAATAAGCTCCACACACTCTAATGGGAATTACTTCTGAGTAGCCAAGAATAGGATTGGGCTCTAATGCTGCACTCCTCTGCACACTTTCCTGGGAGTAAGCTTCATAGATTGAAATGGGATTAACTTTTGAGTAGTCAGGCATAGGATTACAAGCTCTTAGAAACCAGCTTCTTTCCAGGGAGTAAGCTTCACTATTATAATGAAACTTACTTCTGGGTAGCCAGTGATTGGGCTTTGAGGCTACACTCCTATCCTCACAGGGGAGTAAAACCTACTGACTTTAATAGGATTTACTTCAGAGTAGGCAGTGGACTGGGCTCCTGGGGGTGCAGGATGGGAACTGCATGCTGCCTGCTTATAAGGAAAAGGAGGACAATGAAGATTTTTTCCCAGGCAGAAGAGTGAAAAGAGGACCTGTCCCGGGAAAAAAATAAAATTTATGAGAAGGCTGCATGCTGCCTGCTTATAAGGAAAAGGAGGACAGTGAAGATTTATTGTGGTCCTGGAAAAAGCATGGATAATAAGAAGACTCCATGTTGCCTGCTCATAAGGAAAAGGAGGAGTAAAAAGAGGACCTGTTCTGGGAAAGGAGGACATATGGTCACTCAGTACTTGCTTCTGAGCAGGCATGCAGAGTATTGGGCTCTGATGCTGCCATCCTATCCACACCTACCTGGGAGTAAGCTCCATTGACTCAGATGGGACTAGGATAGGATTTACTTCAGAGTAGGCAGTGGAGTGGGCTCCTGGGGGGGCAGGATGGGAACTGGGGCTATTTCTTCAGGTACCCTCCATACTTCTTGCCCTCAATCTCAGGTGGAGAGATTTCTCAGAGGGGCAGGATGAGGTGGGGAGATCTCTTGGGGGGGAGCAAAAGGTCTACAGTGTGGATAGGATTGCAGCCTGAGCCCAATCCTAACAGTGTCTACTCAGAAGTAAGTACCATTCAAATCAATGGGGCTTACTCCCAAAACTGTGTGGTCAGGATTTTAGCCTTACAGTCCAATCCTATGCAGGCTTACTTAGAAGTAACTCTCATTCTAGTCAGTGGGGCTTACTCCCATGTAAGTGTGGATATGATTGCAGCCTCAGAGCCCAGTCCTAATCATGTCTACTCAGTAGAAAGTCCCATTATAGACAGTGAGCTTACTCTCAGGAAAGTAGACTGGGCTGGAGGAACAGGGCTGGAGGGAGAGATCCAATCCTCTGCCAATCTTCTCAGAAGTAAGTCCCATTATAGTCAGTGTGCTTACTCTCAGGAAAGTCTGAATGGGAAAGTAGCCTCAAATCCTATGCTACTCAGAAGGAAATCCCATGATAGTCAATGGGAATTGCTCCCAGGAAAGTGTGGCTAGGATTGTGGCCACAGGCTGCAGTCCTCTACTATACAGTGTGGCTTACTCCTGAGTAGCACTGGGTAGTACTGAGTAGTTCTCCATGCCTAATACTGGGCTGCAAAGGCACCCGGGGAGGCAGGCAGGCATGGCCCCCACCAAAAGCCCTGGAGGACTCATCCTCACAACACTCAGATGCTCAGCTACAGACCTTTCTCAATAGCTCTGGCTTCTGTATTCCTGCCCAAGGAGCCCTTAGTCAAGCTGTCCATCATGTGCCTGATTAAAAAAAAAAACACACACCATTGCCAGAGAGGCTGCTCATTTGCATATGAGAACCCATCATGCTTTGCCAACTGCACAAGGAAATAACTTCTGAAAACTTGCTAGAAATAAGGTTTTTAATCAAAATAAGATATTTAGCAAAGACAGGATTCCTGAATAGCATCAATCAAAGGTTTGGGGCATGAAGAATTTCCTCACCCTGACTTTAAAGCATGGAGCTAATAGTGATGCAAACACCCTCCATCTCAGCAGTCAGAGTCTGAATGTGCTGTGGGATGGTAGCAAAGCCCTCTCTGAATGATGGTAAAAGGAACAGACTCTTTGTATTTTAAAATTAAAAAATAAACTTAGGGAGGGGAAGGAGGGGGGAGAGAAGGGGAGGGGGGCTCAGAAGGGGAGGGAGGAGGAGGGAGTAGAGCTTCTCCTCTGGGAAGACAGACCCAGAGGCTGTTCAAACACACTTGCATGCAATTCAAAGATGATGGCCCCCAATTAACAACCAGTTCACTAAAGTCAGCCCCTAATTAACAACCGGTTCTACAGATCTGGTGCGAACCGGCCTCAGCCCACCTGTGCTTATGGTCCTGGTGACTTAAGGACAAATCAGATGAAATCCCTTGTTGCAGCTGCCTCAGCAGCAGGGGTATTTGGCAGGATTGGGCTTCCTGAATTGGTTCTTAGGCATCAGCGGAAGATAATTTGCCTTCAGTCTGGTTGTAACATAATATTCTTTGAAGGCTTACACTTCACGATTTGCAAAGTTGTGCTGCTTGCAGCAATTGCTGTTCCACAGCATAAGCATTTATTCTCTGACATAGCAGGTCATAAGATAGTGCTACTTATCCTAATGGACTTAAAGCTAATCTCATACGTAATGCAATGTAGCATCCATCAAAGCTCATGAAAGGCCGTCCTGTGCATCAGTGGACACTATTTTTTATTCCTGTCCCATATTTTAGGCTTAATAAATTGACAGTGTATTTTAGAAGATGACAGATATAAAGTATCCACTGTTAATGCAAAAGTTGCAGCACAATTCAACAATGAAAAGAATTCTGCCACATAAAGTCCTTGTATTCCTTTCAGAGCAATTGCCCTAAATGTGTTTAATATGAATACTCAATATACAAGAAAATTGTTTTTATATAATTGGTAATATTTCCTTAAGTGGAGTTCTACAAAATCCTGTAGAGTCCTAAAGGACTTGGAAACTTCCCATTGTACCTTCTTTTTGAGTTTTAATTACCACCACAGCCTTGCACAGAACTCATAGGATTTGGAATCTCAGACATTTCCCAGGTTTAGCATTTCAGTGTTAGTTTAAAATGGAAACTTCTGTAGAGCCTGTTAAGATGGTGCCCACTATTCATTGTGTTGGATCTGTACTGAACATCATTTGTGACAACTTCCAGCATACTCAAGAGATAATGTTTTCCTGAGATTCCATCATTTTTATTAAAGAAAAGAATACAGGTGGGGGCCTCTATTGTATTGTGTATTTTAATGAATTGTTATGTGCCTTGAGTACCCTTTGGGGAGAAAGACAGAATATAAACGAACTGTGGATTATTCATCTGGCTCTATATGGGTCCCCTGGACCCATGTGGAGCCTGACATGGCCTCACCACAGCCTTCCAGAAGAGACTAGAACTGTAACCAGAGTGGACGCATTTATCCTTGCCGCGTGGGTGCCATCAACCTTGCAGAGGCAGCGTGCGTGTGCCTGCTGCCCCGTAGGCTACAGAATGGCCTTTTGGCTAAAGAGACATTTCTGTTTTACCTTGAGAGACCAAAAGTGACTGATATTGTCTCGAAAGGCTATTCAAAAGCCCACAGAGGCAGTAGGCAGATGTATGCTGCCTCTTTGGGTTTAAAAAGCCCTCCAGAGGCAACCTGGAGTGCAGCATCTGTCACCTCTGGAGGACTCAGGCGAAATTCAGCATCTGCAGTGGGACAAGACCTTATCACCAGAAGATACCAAGGCCCCACCTGTACCTCCTTCCAAAGTCTGTTTCATTAATACTGCACTAATTCCTCTGTGAGATTACCCCTAAGTGAAAAGGCAAGTGGATTGTTACTGACTATACCAACTTTGAACGCAGGAATTGTTAACTTTGGGAAATAGGACGCTGTTTAAGGGCACCATTCTCCATTATATTTCTCCTTTAATTTCCCATTTTCCATGGAATCTCTTGGAAGTTTCTGTGTGGATTCCCAGTTTCCACAGAATCTCTTGGATTAAGAGGACCAGAGCTCCTTCACATCTGCCTCCCTCCCTGGGAGAGAGGGAACTCTAAAAGTTCATGTGAGGAAACATTTTTCAGTCACATCACTAAGGGATTTTAAGTATGCTTTTTTGCAGTTGCTTTTCAATATATAAGAGGTCAGGAAGAAAAAGAAAATAATCTTCATTCTGAAAATCAATTCTGTGTAACTTCACAATACCTCACATCTTGACACTTCTTTTTATGCTGCCTATCCTTTCATATCTGGTGTTAAATCTCTCCTTTGGAAGTCTTTTGCTAAATTTTTGAGTGTCACACCAGAACCTGTAGAGTTGTTTGTAGTTATAAATGCTTTAATATTAAAGTGATGACAGATTTAAATTCTGTATATAAAACAAAGCTTTTTAATGGAGATAAATTTTATTTTCCTAGCAGCACCTTTCAGAATATGCTTTAAATACTCTCTTTTTCTCCTCCCATCAAAGGTCTGAACTTCAAACTGTTGCTGGTTATTCTGGTGATTGTATTCACTTTTCCAGGGTTCATTTTTCATTTGTAAGGACAACAAAGCAGCAGAGAAGAGCTTGCTTTGGAGGAATAACTCCTCCCCACCTGCCAGAATAGCAATGAACCAGCACTATCATCTTGCTTTGTTGACAGCTCGCTTAGCTAGGCCTACTTAACAAAATTATGGACAGGTGAGATAAAGTATTTGGCTTACTATGGGCCATCCTTTGAAATGTTCTCTCTAATTTGTCTTGGTTGCTTATGGGACTGCCTTTTCAAACTGACACCCTTTGAATTTATGAGGACGCTGCAATGCACAATAAATAGTCTCAGCGTGGCATTTGTTTGCCATTGGGTGCCTGAGATGCTCCAATTTCTGTTTAGAACAAAAAAAAAACATAAGAAGAGCAATCAAATGTCAGTTATCATTCTAGACTTAAAAGTAAACACACATGTAAGTTGTCCAAAATAATATGGTAAGTGTGTGATGCTGCTTTCATCACCATCCAGAGACAACTTCAAACTAGACCTTCCTGTGAGCTAGAAGTATCCTTGTAAGTAAGCTTAATGAGTGATGTGCAGGGATAGGAAAACTCAGTGGTTTTCCTTCAGACTTCAGTCAAGTCTAGAGTCTCAACTTGACCAGTGGTGGGCTTCAGGGGGTTCTCACAGGTTCTACAGAACCTTTTGCTAATGAGCATCTGGTTCTGAAAACTAGTTACTAATGGGACATAGAACCTGTTGTTAATTTAGGTTATTAGGACATAGAACCTGTCCTATTTGATTCCCACCACTGAGCTAGTCTTAAGGTAAAACCCCTTTTAGCTCCTCCTCCTGCTCAGCCAAAGAAAATACCAAACTTTGCATCTTTTGTCAAATGACCATTTGTCCCTTCCTTCCTATCAGAGATAAGTAAAAAAGCCTACTCCTGCTTCCCTCCGCTGCAAAAGGAAGCATTTACCCTTCCCTGCCTTGTAGCTGGAACTCCTTGTGCCTGCCTGGTTTGAGTGATGGCTCTACAAAGTTTTTTTGTGATACAAAAAAGCAAGCACACATAGACTGAGGTTACAATCCTAACCCCTCGTTAAGCCAGCATAGATCCTGGCACAAGTCCCAAGCTGGCCTGGGGTGTTGCAAAAGTGCCACAAAACACTTCTGTGCCACTCCTAGGAAGGGTTTGGCCAGTGCATAGACATGTGCTGGCCTAAATTGGTTATGATTGCATACAAAAACACAAACATGAGCATGTATGCATGGGAACAAATGTAGTTAGGGTGTTTCACCCCTGTGCATGACTCACAAGTCAATAAATCAGTGAAAATATGCATTTTCATGACTTAAATTTGTGGCTCCATCTCTGGTGATGTGATACAAACAAGCTTACTGCATGCAAGGGCCCAAGTTAGAAACCAAAAGCTTAAATCAAGCCCCTGTGAAATCTGGTAATGGCTTTGGTCTCTATCTTAAGAACCAAGGCTCTTAAATTGTGCTTGTAGACCTTTCTTTCTTTAAAACAAATGGCAAGGGGCTGGGTCCTGCTGGGGATGCCTGCTGGTATATGGAGGCATGTATGGGGAGGGAAGGAGGATGAGGGAAGGTGAAGTGGGGTGGGGTGGGCAGAAAAGAGTAGTGACAGAGAGGTGAGTTCTGTGGATCAGAACTGGGAAGGGAACTGATTCAACATCAATGGAATCCACTAAATTCAACCTTCCTTGTCAGACTTAACCCATCTACAAAGGTGAATCTAGACTTACACCAGCAATATTGCTGGGTGCATGTCTAAGAAGACCCATTGGGGTAGTATAGGCCTGAGTTCCATAGCTTCTCCATAGTTGGTGCAAATGAGGCACCATTTTGATACAGCTGCATTGTACATGAGCCACATTTTTCAGCTTGCAAATGCAAAATGGCCACCAAAAAAGACATAAATATCATTTGCAAAAGCTTAAATGACACATATTTATTAAAACAGCCAAACTACACAACAAAATACAGTAAAACGAACAAAGACATATATGGTTAATGAATATCTTATGCATTTGATGATGGCTATTTACTGAAAATTCAAAAGGAAATGGCAAAAAACTGTTTGATCACCATGTCACTTGCAAATCAACATTTGAGAAGACTATTTCAGCTTTATCAACATTAGGGAAGACAATTTCAGCTTTTAGACCAGCAGAGAGAGGTTGAAAGAATGGAGCATGTGTTGAATGAATTAATTCTGGGTATAACTGAAAGGTGCTGAAAGAACAGAACCATCAGACAAGGTGGTTCCCCCCATCGGAAAGTGCGGGATGCCTGTAAATGACAGGTTCATTGTTGGGTGGCAGAAGGTGTTGCAGCAGCAGCAAACAGTGGACAGTGTTGGATTATCCTTTCACCAGAATTCCAATATACAAACTCCTCCAACACAGTGAAAGGAGGAAAGGGGCTGCTTTATCAGCTGCTTTATCAGTGTTTTAACTGTGTTTTTGGGAAGGCTGTGGGTGGCGCAAGTGGCTAAGACACTGTGCTTGTTAACAAGCAGGCCAGGGTTTGAGACCTGGGTCGGCCCCACAAGACAGGGTGAGCTCCTGTTCTTAGCCGAGCTCTGCGACGCCAGCTGGATCCAAATCGTATTGGCTCTGCCTTTCCATTGGACTAATTCAGTGGCGTAGAGAGGGGGGATTTGCTGCTTGGGTAACAGCCTATCCTCCATAACAATCTAACCCAGGCTTTTGTGCTTTGCATGCAGCATATGCAGTGCCGGGCATGATACCATAGTCTTCCAAGACTGACGGAGGCCTGCTTTATCAGTGTTTTATTGTTCTTTTAATTGTTGTTCGTTGCCTTGAGTTCCCTTTGGTTAGGGAAGAAAGGTGGGAAATAAATAAATAAATAAATAAATAAATAAATAAATAAATAAATAAATAAATATCATTAGCTGACATTTGGCCAATGTGAATCCCCTGCTCAAAAATTGCACATGCTATTATTTTTATTTACACTTGCAGAAATAATCCCATTGGTTGACCCTTTTCATTATTGCTGGGAACCAGTAATTCCATGTCATGATCTCTGCTTCTTAGGAAATATATTTTGCTTTACCTTCATCTATTCCCTACTGTTGAAAAAATAATATAACTTATGCAAATGTTTAACCCTGTTATATTATGTCAGGGCACTTGACTATAGGCTGGTGTTTACTATTCTAATTAAGTAAACATGACTGATGCAGAGAATTAAGATAATAAAACACTTTTTACAAGATAATTAATCTTTTCTTTCTGATCCAGCCTTCCCGAGCCCAAGCCTGAAAATGTTATTTACCTCAGAGGCAAGCCCAACATCAGGATGTAATTGGAAACGTTTCCCATGACCGTTGGCTAGGATGAGAGATCAGGTAATTTGCATCTCATCTATTTAGAAATTAAAAATGAAGGACTGACCACTTGACACTGCAGAAATTCTTGAAATAAAGCCTGCTGAGATCTATTTGCAGTAACTGCTAAACGATTCTGCTCGCCAATTTGAATGCATGATGAAATTCTTATTAGGACACAGTGCTGCAATTATGGCCAACATAAGGCAAGTGTGAGAGACCGACTGTAAATCATCTTGATTTTAACCCTTTTCTGGTCTTAAAAGAAGAAACTCAACACATGCAGCATTTAAATCTACATTTATATGGGAGTCTTCTGTTCTGTCACTTAAATTTTGGCTGATTGACTGAACAAGGTGTGAAAAGGAAGGAGGCAGAGCCTCTCAAAACAACCACTGGCAATTTAAACTGAGCCAGGTTGAGCGTGATCCAATCCAGTAGGGCAGTTCTTATTTTCTTAAGCATTTTCTGGATTCCTTATCATAGATTAGTTATGCCATAGCAGTTGTGAACTCCTGCATTGTAAATTTAAGACAGGTTCATGTACCATAATAATTCTTGTAGTGCTATCATGATATTCCTCTTCAATTTCACTGTCCCAATCATGGGCAGAAATATTGGAGTGCCATTTTGAAGACAATGGGGTGGAAATTGAAATTAGAAATGAATGAAACTTGCTGGCAATAGTAGCAGGACCCCTCCCAACAGCCATAGAATTGTAGTTGTGATTTTTTCCCTCCTGAATCTGTTGTCTGATAGTCTTGATATATTTCATTTTTGTAGGCATGCATGGAACACATATGTTCACCTGGATCCCTGACAGTCTAGCATGCTGGAGGTCTTTAATGTTGTACTAGTTCTAGGCTGATACCCAAAGGTTTCAGGTTCTTAGGGCAAGAGAAAAACTGAACATTTAATGAATGAAGCAATTCCCACAATGCACACACACATACATACATATACACACTCACACACAAAGCTGGGTTAGATGGAGCCTTACCTTCTCCAAAATTCCATGAAGAACAACATTTTGCTGTAACAATGAGATTGACCCTATCATTTCCTTTCTGGCTTGGAAAAACGCAATTGTTAACAAAACAAAAGTAGAAACCCTGCCTTATGCCCTATGCAACTTTGCCCCAATCCTATTGATGATATATCAATATTATCTGAGACAAGCATTCTAAGACACTTTTTGGCTATTGTCAAAGGTGATACACCAGTGTGCACAGCCTACCTGGATACATGTAGTTCCATGGACTATCCTAGGTGAGTTCTGCCTCACCTGCCCCTGCCTGCACTGCCTGTGCCTGGTATGTATAAACACTTTTCATTCTTTTTTTTTGCTAATAAAATTCATAGGAAAGTGTGTAAAAACTGGAGATGCTAGTTTAGCTCCCTCAAAATTAAGCAGAAATTATAATTTATCAAAATTATAGTAGAAAGGATATACTAAATAGAAGCCACTTTACTACAGAAGAAATTTCTGGTGAAACTATTCAATTCCTATAATTCAGGGGTTGGCAAACATTTTGGCAGGATGGCCACATCATCTCTGACACTTCGTTGGGGATAAAAAAAAAAAGAATTCATTTACATTTCACATTTGAATAAATTTATATAAGTGAATTCATTAACAATAGATCTGAATGAATAAATTTTACTGAGCTTATTTATAAAGAAAACTACAAAATATGAGAACTACAGAAGAGTTTTGTAAAGAGAACTACAAAACAGGCATGTAAACTATATGAGAATCATAACTGCTTTTCTCTCTTCTCAGATACCAATGTTCTAGTAGAAAGCTTACATTTCCATCTCTCACCTATTCACTGATTATATACCTATTCACTGAGGCCTAAACAACTTTGACAAAACATTTTTATTCATTTAATAAATACTGTATATGGCCTGCCCATCTGTACAGAAATATCCATGGTGGTGTGCTGTAAAAGCTATTAAAACAACGTAGTGAAATGCAGTATGACCTCAATACAAATCACTGAACCAATAGCCATGAAACCAGTAAAAATGAGAAAATCCATAAATACCAAGCAGAGGTCATAAAACACAGCTGACCAGCGATAAAAATGATAGAATGTCTGGGCAAATAAATAAGTCTTTGCCTGGTACTGAAAAAAGCAGCAGGTGTCAACTGAGAATGAAGATAAGTACTCTAGGTAGGTTATCATGCATCAAGTACTTATCTTGGTAGGGTACTTGTCTATCAAGCCAAAGACCTGGAGGAGGTTCCCTTATAATGACCCAAGCAACTAGGACAGGTTCATAGAAGTAATCCATCAAGTAGCCAACTGCGAGCTAGTCAGGGCTTTATATGGAAAAATTAATACTGTATTTTTGATTGTGCCCAGCAATAGCCTGGCAGATAATTAAAATAGGCCTTGACAAAATCAGTTCCCTTCAGCTGGTTGCTGTTGGTAGCTGAATAGCTGTATTTTTTTAGTGTTTCTGAGAATTGTTCAAAGGCATGCATGATACAACTTGCAGCAATGGCCTGGTCTAAATGCTTCCAGGATATGATACAGAGGCTGTGGTCAGGTTCTCTCTCAAGTACTTCCCAGCAGGTACACCAGCTTGGCTTGTGAAAGGCACAGTAGGTTGTGACTGCCACAATGCTATATCTTGTCAGGCTACAAAGTTGATCTTAGCAAAACTTGTTTTTTGTGCAGATAAATCTTATCCAAAGAATAGTGAATGTCTCTTTCCTGCTTAGGAGAACCACCTACCGACAGAATCTACTAATAATACTGTGTGCCTTTAGACTAGTCTCTTCTCATAGAATCACATAACATCTGTTCTGCTTCCACCTGCTCTCTCTTAAAGTGTGCTTCACTCTTGTTTGTGAGACATCATGGCAGAGGTTCCTAACCCAGGGCATTGTGATGCCCTAGCCAAGGAAGCCCTGTCAATGCCCCTTAAGGGGCAGAATGATGGGAATGAAGAAATGCCCACAACAGCACTGTGCAATAAGGGCTTTCTGACTTTTCACCTTTAAAAAGGGGTCATAAAGGGTCACTATGGGCATAATCTAGAGTAGGGGCAATGATGAGAGCCCTAGCTGGGCTGCCCCAACTATTCTGAATCGAGAACAGAAAGTTATGCTGCATCCAGAGAGTCAGGAAGCCTGGGCTGCCCTACCTGCTCCAGAGCATGCTCAGTAGGCACCAAGTCAGTGACAGCTGCGGAGGACTTGCTCCTGAGGAGACCCCCTCAGATCACACTGAACAAGGAACAGCTGTGGTGCCTGCCTTATAAGAAAGCCCAGCAGTTCCTGACAACCAGTAACAGCTACAGTACTTCTAGTGGAGGGTGGATGCTTGGAGTGCCCTGCTGTATCCCCAGGTGAGTGGGCAGCCGTAGTTGTTCCATATCCTGAGATTGAGAGGTAGGGGTTGGAGGTAGACTACAAGAACTCAGATTTTTGGTCAACACTGCCATTCTTACTCAGGCCTTATCTTGGACCCCTATGGGTCTACTCATTACTATACCTGCTCCTGAGGTGGTCTAACTCTGAGGAGCTGGAAGAGGGCATTTCTGCTTTGGAAACAGGCTCTGGATACAGAGTACCTGCTCTGCTCTAGGCAATGCTAAACATTCCCTCAACAGGCCTCTCCTGAGCTGCCTAGGCTGCCCCAGCTAGAACAGCCCAGGGCCACCTCTCTTGGGGCAGCCTATATTTCCTTGCTCTGCTCCAAGCCTTTTCCAGAGTAACTAGGGTGAAGCATCTTGCAGTTGCTTGAACCTAGTGATAGATAGGGCAACCCAAGTGCTTCTCTGGATTGGGCTGTATGGCCCTCTAAAGAGTGTGGGGAACGTGCAATCCCCTTGTCACCTCCTTGCATCTCAGAACAGCTCCAAAATGTGATTGTGATTCACTTCTACTTTTGGTATGCTGCCTTTTCTGCTCCCCTGCAAAGACTTACAGTGGACCCTCCAAGCTCTATAGAAGAGTTTGGTAACCTCTGATAAGTTTTCATGGGCTGATCATCAGGACTAGAAAATGTATGGTCCAAACCATCCAGCAGGGTTTGGATAAGATAATTCAGTTACTTTCAGTGATCCTATGAGCCTTCTTGTGTAATACAAAACTCATTTTAAAATGAGCCTTGGTCCATAACAAATAGTAGAAGATTATTGTAAAAAAGAACTAAACCTAGGCAAAAATATTCAATGTTTACTTTTTAAATCCAACATTTCCTTTTGCTGCTAGAAACAATATTTTAATAATATTGCAATTAAATAATAATAAGTAATAATAATGCTATTACTTGGTGTGCTGTGCAGTCGTGTGTTTAAAGAGGGTCTTGGGTGGGGGTGTTGTTTGGGGGGGTTTGTCAGGGCTGGTCTTTGGATGTCTTATGAATTTCGTTGTATGTCTGTACAATGACAATAAATTATTATTTCATATTTCATTTCATATTTTAATTATTTTTCATCTGCTTAGGTATTAGATACAGTTACAGCTGGATTAGATATTTATTGGTTAAAGCAGCCTCCACAACTTTTTCCATGAGGATTTGAGATGTCTTTCTTGCTTTACTGAGGATTAGGAAGAATTAGGTCAAGTTGTATCACAGTTCAGGAGTGGGGAGGCATGGTTCCATTCAACACACTTTACATTAATTACTGATTCATAGGATTTTGCAGAAACATACTGTATTCCTACTGAAAATTAAGAGGCCTTAGACAGTGGTGGGCTCCAGCAGGTTCGCACCTACTCTATAGAACCGGTTGTTAACGAGAGATAGGACATATAAAGTTTAAAAATATCCATTTAAAAGTGGCTGCCAGATGGGCAGAGAACCGGTTCTTAATTTATTTGAAGCCCATCACTGGTCTTAGAACAATGCGTCGAAAAGACGCAATCTCTCTATCTCATGTATCCATACATACACACACACACACACACACACACACACACACACACACACACACACACACAAACATGTTATTAGATATATATTCTGTATTTACTTGAATCTAATGCTCACCTTTTCCAGTCAAATTTAGTCTCCAAAATCAGGGCGTGCATTAGATTCAATAGTGCATTAGGCTTGAGTAAATGTGGTATTTTGATTATGAGTATAGGATGCACATTAGATTCAATGGTGCATTAAATTTGAGTAAATATGGTATATCATATATGATATATGTGTGATGTATACACTCATACCCTACAATCCAGAGTAACTATGGGAAAACATAAGAGGCACTTACTCTGGATTGCACTATGCATTTCCCATAAGTTTCCCATAAGTGGTACCATAACTACATCGATGTAAAAGGTCCTGTAGTTACTCTGGACTGTAGCCATACATTCTCTCTCTCTCTCTCCCCCCCCCCCCACACACACACAGAGTGGCGGGGAGGAAAGTGCTATCTATTCATTAGGTTTAAATTTCTCTTCCCAACCTTCCACTTATTTTTTCACATTATTGAATGTACAGCCCAATTCTGTACATATCTACTCAGAAGTAAGTTCCATTGTATTCATTACTTCCAGAAAAGTGTGTTTAGTACTTCAGCCTTTTACTTCCTGTAATGATACAATCATTATGGCCTATGTATTCTTTGTTTCTCAAAACTTTAATACAGTATAGTATATTTCCCCCCTGTGTCGTGGTACATCTTTTCTCAGTGCTAAAGGATGTACATGGAGACTATTCCACACCTACAGTTCTGAAATACCCAACAATTACATTCTCTTCTACCCAAGACACTGCAGGAATAGTTACAATTTAATAAGTAAAATATATGCTCGTGCCACATGTGGATCTTTCTTTCCTCTTCCTTTAGAGTATGTTGATTGAGTATTCAGTTCTTAAAGTATGTGTGTTATATTGAAAAAGACATAATACAAATCTCGAATAAGCCTTGCCTCAAGGAAAATGGTCACTTCTGCCTAGCTACTGCTAATAATCAACTTGGAATTTTTCATTTTAAAAACTGAATTCACAGAAAGCCTTGTCATGTTCCAGAGACTTCATGCAGAGGTTAGTTCCTACAAAGTAAATGTGAAGGAATTAATTCTTCAGTTTTTTCACATCTACTGTCTCAGTTTGTGGCGTTGTTCTCAGAAAAAGTGGAAAGCAGTGATTTCAGAGAAATCTCTGGAAGCAGAGAAACCCTCAGGAAATTTGGCCGTCTTTAGTAATTGGATGGGAAATGATACAGTTTATTCACATCATATTATTTGCAAGTTTCATTTCAGCAAGTTTTTCAAGCACCTCCTTTTCAATATTAACCATCAGTCATTATTAGTTGCTTGTAGAAGTGAAGAAATCACTCATAATGATAACCTTGGAACACCTCATATCTTCACTTATTGTCGTGTTTTATTGATAACTAGTTTATTGTATAACTAATTTATAACTAGTTTTATTGTAATTGTCGTGTTTAATTGATAACTAGTAAGTTAATTATGAAATATACTTGAAGGTTAGTGACTGGACAATAAGACAGGAACTGGAGTGCTTGGTCTCATGATTGAATTTTACATGATCTATGATTAGCCCACAGTCAGTAAGAAATAATATGTATCCACATGTGGAAAAAAGAAGCAAGTTAAAACCAGTTGTATAGCTAGGCCAGGGAGATGTTTTGCCCTTTTCATGCCAAATTGGTGGTTCTCTACGGCTTGCAATAAAGCAGTTTCCAGGGCCACAGCCACAAATGCATGGGCAAAGGGGTGATTCCAATGGTAGGCTTCAGGGGGTTGTCACAGGTTCTATAGAACCCTTTGCTAATGAGCACCTGGTTCTGAGAACCGGTTACTAATGGGACATAGAACCTGTTGTAAATTTATTTGAATCCCAACACTGGGTGACTCCCAATCTACTTGGGAGTTGTATCATTCAATTATGAAGTCAACAGTCAGTCTGCTTGAAGGAGTGCCTGGCAACTCTGGGCCTTCTCCTTGGAACCATTTGAATCTATTTGAGCAACCCTAGCTACTTTGAATCAAATTAATATCCCTCTCTACTCCAGTCTGCTGAGTTCCTGTTAACAGGAAGGTCAGTGTTTTTTAACCAGTGGTGGTACTTGATGTTGTGGCTTGTAGTACATGCAGGATCTCAAGACTCCCTGCATCAGGCAGCAAGACCAGCAGTGCATCGTGCTAACTAGCCATAGAAGGCTTGGCTGGCTGAGCTAAGCATGTACTTTTTACAAGCTTTCCCATCAACTCTGAACCTCTTACTAATCAAGAGCCTGTCTTGGGCAGTGAGACCATAGACTGGGTTCCCAATCCGGTGGAGTGCTGGCTGGTGCTGGGCCAGCTCTGGCACTGGGTAGACTCTAATGGTTACAGATGTGCTTTATTGCATATTAGCCAGCTTAGGATCATTAGAGCATAAGGATTTGGCTCGTGGACCAGTTACATTTTGCACAAATTTCTTTCAGGGTAACATAGTGAGAACAGAATGTTTGGGTGAAGAATCATGTTTACCATATTGGAGAATGGGCAGGATATACATGTGGGTAATACTTACTGTTCACATCTTGATGATGGATAGCAATTCCTACAATTTGGTAGAAATATGTTATTTCTATTTCAAGGAAATCCTAGTGAAACTGGAGTTAGCTTCCAGGATGCTGGTTCAATCCATGTCAAGGGAATGAACTAATTTAAAATATTAATTTAACCTCAGGCAAGACTCCCATGGCTGGGTGCATTGTACTTCCTTGGAAGATAGATTTCACTTAATATGCTAAAAAGATTTCCCAACTGTGGTTCCTTATATGATTAAAGTTTAGACTTGTGGACTTTGTATCATTTCAAAGATACAAGAGGGTCATCAATATAAGGAAAGTATAGATATTGGGATGAGCAAGGGAAGGTCATTTGTAACTGATTAGCATTCCAAACATCAGAAAATAGTTTTATGTAGAAGGTCAAATTTGGCCCTTATGCCTACAGACATTTTGTATAAAGACTCTGAACTGTATAAAGACTCTTGCACCAGCAGGCATGAACAATCATTAGGCCACTGTAGAAACCTTTCCAATCCAATTTTTGTACAAAGAGGAAGGATCACTATGAGATCTTCCTTGTTCAAATATTGATTCATGATGTCAGGAACTAAAGGCCACTTATTATTTTTCTGGGTCTTTGTAGTTCTAATTGTAGGTGATACATCTATCTCTACATTTTAGGCCATCTCTGCTCCTGTCCTGGGCCTGAACTACCCCTCCACATTCCCACACCCTCTTCTCAGCTTGTGGGATGCTCTCTCATGTCACTCTCATGGTACCACTGAGACACTTATGCTGCAATCCTAAACACACTTTCCTGAGAGTAAGACCCATTTAATAGAATGGGGCTTACTTCTGCATAGTCATGGTTAGAATTGTGCTCATTGTGCAAAGCTTACCTCTGCCAGTGGCTGTTGGGTGGATTGTAGTGCAGTGGCACAGGCCTTCCCACCAGCACTACTTGCTCACGGGGTAGCGGAATATAACACTCAGTGCCAGTACTGCCCAACGATAGTGTCAAGCACTAAGGCTGCAGTCCTAAAGACACTTTTTCTGGGAGTAAGACCCATTGAACACACTTTTGAGTAGACATGGTTAGGATTGTGCTCCTTGTCTTTTAAGGATTGTCTCCAGGAGCTCAGCTGACCCTCTGATCACCATTTTGTTCCTGATCTCTCTGTGAGCTGTGCAGAATTTCTTGTTTGATTCCAGTTGGCTCGCTGTGGTAAAACCAGATATCAATATATATGAATAAAAATATGGCTAATGGGACGTGAGTGCATAAGAATTGCCAGATTATGCAGAATAAAGATAATTGTTGCATAGTTAAAAATGTATCAACCGTTCAGAATTCCTTCTCCTCTCTTTCCCCTACTAATGATTAACAGAGAGACAGTGTTCAGCTGGGTGAATTTTCCCCAGTTAAGTGCTTCTTTTCTTACCTTTTTAATGATAATGATGAACATACTGTCAATTTCAGTTAATATTTCCCTCTAGAAATATTAATGTTGTGCTTATTCTCCCTGATTCAACATTTACCTTGAGCAGGGGCTCAAACTCTGTTCTTATAGTGGGATGGGTTGCTGAGAACTATTCTAGGAAAGCCAAAACTCTGCCCATGTTGAAATTATGGGCTTAGCGCTGTTTTCTAGCTCTGTTTTCTAGCTCTGTTTTCTAGCGCTGTATTTTGGGCTTAGCACTGTGATCTAGCTCCTTTATCTAAGAACAAGTCCTAAAAGAGGGTCCTAAATTAAAAATCTAAAAAAATTCTAAAACTAAAATCCAAAGAATCTTAAACTCAAACCAAATGCCTGACAGCTGTGGTGAGCTTCTTCACCATATCCTCACCATATCCTTCCTCACAGCAGATCCTTTGATTACCCAAAGATGAAAAGGACCCACATTCCCAGGCAGGAGTATATCAAATCCCAACTTGCTGTGGGAGGGTGTACATCAGCTGTGGGCTTTTCATTTTGGTTTTTAGATTCTTTAGATTTTAGCTTTAATCTTTGTTTTTAGTATTTTAGATGTCATTTTAATTCTAGATTGGTTACTTTCTAGGTTCTTATCTTTAACTTTTTATCCTTTATGGATTATTTTTGATAGCTTTTAGGAAACTTTTCTCAGTTCATAGCTTTAGTGTGGTGACAGTTAGCCCCACCCCATTCACCCCGTCTTTTAGGATTTGTTTTTAGACTTAGCAGCTAGACCATGGCACCAAGCCCAAAAGAATGGAAGCCATCTGTAAAAACCTTAGCACATACAAGCAGGCCTCCGTCAGTCTTGAAAGACTATGGTATCGTGCTTGGCGCTGCATACGCTGCATGCGAAGCACGAAAGCCTGGGTTGGATTGCTATGGAGGATAGGCTGTTACCCAAGCAGCAAATCCCCCCTCTCCACGCCACTGAATAACCCTACAATCCAGAGCAACTACGGGAGCACGTAAGAGACATTATGTGTACCCATGGTTACTGTACCACCTAATGAAAACCTATGGGAAATTCATATTGCAATCCAGAGCAAATTGTTCTTACACCGGAGCAAGAACTCCCCGTAGTTGCTCTGGATTGTGCCCTTAGTCCAATAGAAAGGCAGAGCCAATATGACTGGATCCAGCTGGCGTTGCAGAGTTTGGCTAAGGACAGGAGCTCACCCTGTCTTGTGAGGCCGACCCGGGTCTCGAACCCCGGCCTGCTGGTTAACAGGGACAGCGGCTTAACTGCTTGCACCACCCACAGCCCATACAGTAACTATAGCATCTCAATAAAGCAGAAGAATAGGCTTGTATCATGAATATTGCACAATTCCACAGGATCCCTGAAAGATGCAGAAGCACAGAAGAAAGAACTTCAATTTACGTACCATTTGCCAATCTCTCTCATAGGCTCCCAGTACTAACGTATGTGTATAGCAACTATTTGACCTGCTGAAATAAGTTTCATATTAAGTATAGAGAAACTGCTTGACAATTTCACAAGGAAAAAATATATCAAATATTTAACATTTGCAGAAGGTATTGGATTTGAAAAAGAATGTATAATTGAAAATCTCTGTTTGCTGATCGAAACTGCAAACATCAGGAAACTAGTGGATCACAGCAGTACAACAGGGGAAAATGGGCCTTAAAAATGGGTGGAATCATGTGAGCAGTTATGCCACATAGCAGGGTTTGCACATTGCTTTATCCTTCCATACTTGGTCTTGCTTAACTGAGGCTGCAATCCTAAACTCCCATTAGGCTGGCATAAGTCCTGTGCTGACTTGGGGGTGTCTCAAAAGTGCCACAAGGCTCTTTTGCCCCACTCCTGGGAGGCAGGGGTTTATGCAACTGCACAAGTATACACTGACCTCCCTACACCACCACAGAAAGATCTGCCATGTGACTTAGGCTGGCCTAAATTTGTTAGGATTGTTGCCTCAGTGAACTGCCTTGTATAAAAAGCCTTGTGAAATACCAAGCAAAAACAAAGTTGTGGAGAATCATAAACATTTGAGTTTCCTACAGTCATAAATTTCTTGAAAGGTTTGGTCAGGGTGAAATAATATTGCAGTATTATTCCTCATATATGAGGAGTAGCTATGCAGTGCTATGTGACATTTATGGCGGTAGTATTTGGAGTTTTACTTCCACATGATGGTCCATTCAAGCCAAAGGGAAGAAAGGTGGTGAGGGAAAAATAAGCTTAAATCAAGACAGCAAAAAGGAAAAAAGTATTTCCCAAATGAGAACCCCAACCAGTCACACTACATCCTTCAGACAGCCATAGGAAATGTTCTTTAAAATGTTATGTTATGGTCAGTTAGAATGCAGTTAGATATCTAATTGGCTGATTGCTGAATCATATATATGTTCTGCCTCACAAATAACCTTCCTGACCTTGGAAAGAGCAGAATGTAGTGCTGGTGTATATGTCCCTAAACACAAGGCATACCAGCTTCTTATTATTCCTGTATGCCCTGTTGCACTTTAAATGCTTTGGGAGCAAATTTGTATTGTATGTATGATACAGAGCTAGAGGGCACCTTGGGAATAGTGGTTGTTTGTAACTCCCTGAATGGTTCATAACTTAAGATGTTCTCCCCATTGAATAATCCTTTATATTGTCTCCTGCTGCATCCTGAATCTGATGCCTGCTGAGGTTCTTGTGCATTCTGGCGTTCATCAGTGCCTGCCCATTTGTTTTTCTAGTTATCAGGATCAACCAGCTACAATGCTGCTTCAATCATACAACCATGTTCAGCATCCTGAAGCTCTTGAAGGGCTGTTTTTATGTCAGGAATGGCAAGTCCAGGAACTAGAGCCTGCAGTATATATTCAGCATTTAGGAACTGAGGCTGAATGTTGAACAGAAACATCTACATGAAACTGATAGGAGAGCTTATCGGGGGATTGGACAGGGACAAGTTTTCACCAATATACAAACGACACACAGTTCATATTGATACTCAATTTAATCTAATGAAGGGGATATCATTGCTACAGCTAGAGTATATATAGATATTATGAATACGACTTTTATTGTACAAGATTTTTATCAACATTACAGGAATGCTGATGTTTACATTATAGTGATATTAAAGGTTTCATTCAGTTGGTGGCCACCATAGCCTCCTGGATTAATTACTAGCAGAACTTGCAGGATCCACCTGGGGTAGTAAATAGAACCCTGCCAGCTTTCTTAATATCTTAAGCAAATAGATTGTACATGGAATTGACTATGTGGTGTAACCTGGTATAAATGGTCTCATGAATGAGGGTATTGGTGAGGTTGGAAGGTTGGCCCACTCAAACACAGGCTAAGTGACGATTACATTTAACTCCTATAATGCAGTGTATCGTATTCCAAATTTTCTGTGTACTGAGCCTAAGGAACAAATTAAATGGGTAATGCAATTGTCAATCTTAAAAAACTGACTAGTACCTGCTTTTGACATATGTAGGGATTTGATCATGGGAGACTTTCAGAGAAGTTCTCTGAACTCATGGTAGGTATGGAATGAAATAAAGGGCAGGCATGGCCCTCTAAAAAGTTGTTTGCCAAATCATGTCAGTTTCCAGTTCCTTCATATCCTAGGGAAAGCATTAGAGTTCTGACCTGAAGGCACATCTTGTTACCATGTATCAAATTTTAGATTTAATTATAGATATTGCAACACCAATATTAGATCAGGAATGAAATGAAAAACCAACCTGATTAATTGACTCAGTTATAATAACTGAAAGAATTATTATGTTTTTAGAGGTAGTACCATCAGTAACTTATACTAATATTGGCCTGGTTCAATAGGAAGCCACAGTGCTTGAGATGGTACCCACTTCTCTAAAACACTACCCCAGAAACTACTACGACCCCAGTTTGAAGTGATCTGATACACAGTATCACCTTGTTAAGAGAAGATAAGATTGCTTCATATACATTCACAAAAACACAGCTAATTTACATTTTAGTTATGCAAACAATTATAGCTGTTACATTTTAATATTTAATAGTAAACATTTTTATATTTTCTTGGGTCTTACATCATCATCATCATCACACACACACACACACACACACACACACACACACACACACAGACAACTTTCATTAACACTCAACAAACTTTTTACCAGCTGAAAAGGTGGAAGTTGTTAAAAAAATCATAGCACAGATGGTATTTTCTCAGCCTTAAGCTCAGAGATGAACATGATGTAAAATCAATAACCTGCTTGGAGTGCAGTTTCGTCATTTATTGATTTACATGTCATTTGTCTCCATAGAAAATGCAATTACTGCTTAAATACAATACAGCATTTTGCTAATAGGATACAAATGTCACCACTGAGTATAAAGGTCAGGGAAGCATGTAAATGGCTGTCAACCCAAATGCATGCTTAATGCTCCTTTTAGTTTATTAATAGCCAGGGAGTAGATCTTGCTTCCATCTAAGTTAATGGAAGTTTCACCACATTACTCAAGGCCCAAGGCAGAACTTTGGTTCTTGTACTCTTGGTGTGACACTCTTGTACCACATTGACCTAAGAGAGCAGACATGTACTGAAAATTGCTGGCTTCTTTGGTCCCCTAACCAGCATAGGATTTCCTCTCCAAGCAAAGAGAAACAGGGTCAACATCCCTTTTATTTTCATAGGCAAAACCGTGTTGAGAGATCAGAACATTTTGTTAGCTGGAAGGATAGGCAAGAGCCACAACAGAATGAAAATCCTATTTCTTAGTATATTCCTTTTGGCATTTTGCTTAAATCAGGGTTGTCCAAAACACAGCCCAGGGTCTAGATGCAGCCCACTCAAAGCTTTTACCTGGTCTGCAGCCAGTCTCTAGTCCCCCTAAGAGTCACTAACTCAGTTGACACGACTGGATGATGGGGTGGAGGAAGGGGACTCAATTTAAGTTTATGCTTTATTTCTGTACTGTGAGTTAGAGCCTGCAGGTTGGCAGGAGCTGGAACGAGTGATGAGAACTCACTCTGACATTTGGGATTCGGGTCTCAAACCACCAACCTGTCATGTCATATAAAGATAAGTTCAAAGCGTTAAGCTAAGCTAAAAGTGACAGCCCTTGTGGCTGAGCAGGTGTGAAACACTGAGTGACTGACATAAAGGAAGGGACTTCTGGTCTTAAATGTCCAGGGAGTTTGTCTATTCCCTAGTAAAAAGAAGGCCTTTTGAATCTGATTGATCATCTTTACCCAGCAACAGAATGCAAAACCAATCTGTCTCTTTCCTGCCAACTGGGAAGGAGTACAACCGGGATTGTTCATTTAGTCCTAAAAATTATGAACCACTTTCTCTTTAGTGGCATAATTACAGTATGATAGAGTTCATACTGTATTAGTACATTCTATGTTAGCTTTTCTATTTGGGCTGAACTATATTAGACAACGACATCTCTCCAGTTTCTGCCCATTTAATGTAAATAATTGCTGCACTATGAGGACTTCAATGGGGATTGCCAGTTTTATAATTAATTCTTTTTGTTTCATCCTTCTTACTAATTGAAAATAGTCTTTCAACACAGAATGTGTTGAGACTGGGTGAAGAGATGGAATTGCAAATGAACTTAATTAACTGCAAACTGTCAAAATCAATCAGAGCTTGACAGTGCCTTTGTAACATACAGAGTTCATCATTTACTCGGGATTGGTTGTACTTGCCATTCCATAACTGCACAATGAATATGCTATCAGACAGCAAACAATGGTGGGGAAGCTGTGCTGAAAAGCCATCTTGGATTTTTGCACAGATGCTATTCAGGGGCAAAAGGATTCATGATTTCTCTTAAGCACACCAGGGGACGGTTTAAAGGATTTCTCCAAATCTGCTGCTATTAATGCTATAGAAAATGAAATCAATTTGAAATGAGCATCGGTGCAATCTGGTATTTAAACCCACTGTGTTCTTGTTCCATCAGCCATGATGTTCATGCACATGGAAACCATAAGCTCATAAGAAGATCAAGTAATATTAAATCCCATTCAAAATGGCTTATGGAATTTGTATGAAGCTCCAACTAGTTTGCTTTTAAAATGGATTCGCTCAATATTACCATACAAATGCCGTCTGTTGCCATTCATTTTGGAAGTGAGGGCATTTTGCCTTGTTCCACTGTTACATGACGTAAGGGTGGGCTAATGCTGCTGCTTCATTGGCTCTTTCTGTAGGGAAGGAGTGTGGCTACTCTACTTTTTGGTCATCATGCCTCAAGTTTTAAAAGACCCCAAAAAAGTTTTTCTTTTGAACTATAGCATGTTAGACTTAAGGAATCATTGCATGTTATGATGATCATTCTAGTCCAACAATTTTCCACCTTTTTCTTCTCATGGCACATTGGGAAGGCACTAAAGGTATAATCCTAACCAACAGTTCCAGGGTAAGGGCAATGCAGCTCCAAGTTAAGGGAATAAACATTGCACTATGACATAGTAGTTGAAAATGGTTTATCTAGGCTGCAATCCTAACCTCCAGCCAGCCTTAGCCCCAGCATAAGTCCTGTGCTGACCCGGGGGGGGGGGGGGTGGTGTCACAAAAGTGCAGTAAAACACTTCTGCCCCACTCCTGAGTTAGGCCAATGCACAGGCATACACCAACCTCCCCATACCACCATGGAAAGATAGGCCAGGTGAGTTAGGTTAGCCTAAATTTCTTAGGATTAAATCCCTAGTTTCCTGTTGGTGATGCTCTTCTCAGTACTAGTGACTACTGAACTGTATTTACTACAGTACTCAAGCATCTGCTTGAAAATTTACTGCTTGAACATGGAGATACAACTCTGCATGAAGGAAACTGCCAGACAGCTCATACCACTAAGAAATTCTTTTTAAAGCACAGATTCAACAGACACCTACTGGTGATGCTGTAAGACAGTGTTTGCCAAGCTGTGATACTACTGAGAACCAGAAAACCCATCCTTTAGTGGATAGAACTTGCCATTTTGCTGAGTAGTCTCTTCCCCTCTGATCTCCTTAAACCTCATGCTGGCCAGCTGCATATGCCTGGAATCCAGGCACAATGTGTGCTGATTCAACAGGTAGCAGAAGCAGCAGGCCAACATGAGGATCTGGGGAGAGGAAGATATGAGGTTGCGTTGCAAAATGGTATGCTTTGTTCATGATAGGGACAGGTTTTTCCCTTGATGAATCTGCCCATACATAGGCTGTAGTTTGGCTAATGCTACTCTAGGAGGATTTGTGCTGCAGCAGGGTGCCCATATGACCAGATTTTTCCAAATTTGTCATCTTTTTTAGTCTTCTCTCCAGGTGTCCTCCAAAAGGGCTTCATTATCCTCCATTTTGGCTTCATTTTGGAACTTTGCAATGGTGTGCAGTACCCCATCAGTTCATATGTTATTGGATTTGAATTGAAGAGCGGAATCCAATGCAAAAATCAGTTTTGAAATATCTCCTTTCTATCAAACGTTATGGCCAAAAAACTAAAAATAAAAAATATGTATTGAGCTCTATGGGAAAATGAAAGTGCCCAATATTGTGGCTTTACTTGTGAGTAGGCAAACATGCCACTGTCTGCCAGAAAGGCCAAGATGACAGGAATCCAAGACCTAGTCCTCCTTTTGAGGTTTGGGCATCTGGTCACACTGAGCTGCAGACATTAGGTTGGACTAGATGACCTCATGGGTTAACTTTATGATTCAATGTCTAGCCTAAATCTACTTCTTTTTTAACCAATTGTTTTTAATCCTGCCACCCAGAAAGTCTCCTCTACTTAAGATCATAAGAGGAGCCTCTACTGGATCAGGCCAAAGGCCTATCTAGTCCTGCTTCCTGTATCACACAGCAGCCCACCAGATGCCTCATGGAGTACACATGACATCTGCATCCAGGTACCCTCCTCAGCATCTGACATTTGAAGGATGCTACACACACCCTTCATGGGTTATAAAGTGTGATGGTCCTTTCCACTAGGAATTTGTCCAATTCCTTCTTAAAGGCATTGTGGTGCTGTTCCTGAGTTGAAAAAGAGCTTTTATTTTTAAAGAAAAAGAGCATGCTGAGCAGAAACCAAACATGCTTAAGAAATTTAGGGCACAGTCCTACCCACCATTCCAGCACTAGCAGAGTTGTGCCAGTGGGGCATGTGCTGCACACTGCTTTTTTTGGGGGGGGCGGGGGGATCGGGTCAGCAACAGCCCTCCTCAAGGAAAGACAATGTTTCTACTTTGTTTTTGGAGTTGCATTGCCCTTACTCTGGATCTGGACAATTGGTTAGGACTGTGCCCTTAAAGACAAAGAGAAAAAAACTGACAGTTCACAACAAATAAAGCACATTTGAACACTGAAGATGTGACAGGATCAATGTTTCCTACATTTTATCTTTAGAATTAAAAAAATACAGTTCAAAAAAAATTGTTACAAATAACAGACAGGAAAATTGCATAGATGGTAAACAGTGATTTTGTATGCAGTCTCCACTGACACTACCAATGAAATATGTGACAGTGCTCTTTTAGAAAGGAAGTCTATAGAAACAAAGCAACTTCAACTGGAAAAAAATTGAATCTGACAAATCACACTTGATCAATCCATTTTGGTCTGGATAATCAAATCTTTACTGCTGTGAAGAAAAATAATGGAAAAGCTAATATTTTGTCTGCACATGGAAACTCTGCTTTATGATGTGTGCATAGCACATCTTCATGTGCATCTATCAATCAGCACAGATAACTTTTATTTGCAAAATGCAAGGGCTTCATCTTATTGCTTTACTAAAAGCCTAATCCTACCCTCACTTTCTTGGGAGTAAGCCCCTTTTTACTCTAAAGAGACTTCTGAGGAGACATGCGTAGAACCGGGCTCATATAGGTCTCAGCATTGCACACTGTTACCAGGTGTGCAATCCAGAACACACATAATATGTGCACATGGAAAGATTATTATGTGAGTTTGGACTGTCTGCAGCAACCAATGGCACCAGTGCAACCATTCAATGAAGTAACAATGCAATCAATACAAAGATACAGTATTACGACATTCTGAATCCAGAGCAGAAAGTTATGCTGCATCCAGAGTCAGGAAGCCTGGGCTGCCATAACTGCTCCAGAGCATGCTCAGTAGGCACCAAGTCAGTGACACCTGGGGAGGACTTGCTCCTGAGGAGAACCCCCTAAGATCACGCTGAACAAGGAACAGCTATGGTGCCTGCATTATAAGGAGTCCCTGATGAGATGCTAGTACAGTCTACAGTGAAAACGGGGCTTCTTGGAATGGCCTGCTGTACCCCCAGGTTAGTGGCTGCCATAGTTGTGCTATATCCTGAGGTTGAGAGGCAGGGGTTGCAGATATGCTGGCCAATAACTCAATTTTTTTTTGTCAACACTGCCATTTTTACTCTGCTTTATCATGGACCCCTATGGGTCTATTCATTACTATACCTACCCCTGAGGTGGTATAATTCTGTGGAGCTGGAAGAGGAAATATATGCCAGGAAACAATTTATGCCTGTATACAGCATAACTGCCCTAGGCAATGCTGAACATGACCTCAACTTGCCTCTCCTGAGCTGCCTAAGCTGGCCCAGCTAGAGCAGTCCAGGTCCACCTGTCTTGGGGCAAGGCTATGTTGCCTTAGGCTGCCCCAAGCCTTCTCTAGCATAACTGGGCTGCCCCATCTTGGCCTTGGGCCACCCTAGTTATAGATAGGGAAACCCAAGTGCATTCTGGATTGCAGCCTTAGTAAACTAATTAGAGAGCTATCCTAACTTAGGCCTAACTTATTGGTCTTCCTATTCCTGTGGTGATGTAGGAAGGCAAGTGCATGTTTGTGCACTTTGCCTAACCCCCTCACCCAGGAGTGATGCCAAAGTCACTTATGGCACTTTGGTGACATCCCCTGGTCGGCACAGGACTTATGCCAGGGCTTAGGTCAGCATGACTGGAGGTTAGGATTGCAGCCTAAGGGCCCAATCCTATCAAATAGAAATATCATATATCTTAAAGAAACTCAACTAACTGTCAAATCTAAATACTTTATCAGATTTATTATACTAAATCTTTTGGTGCCAAATCTAAATACCTTATCAGAGTGGTAAAATGTTTGACTCTTTCCTACTGCCTCTGTACTTAATAATGTTGACCTGTTTTTTAAAAAAGTCCAGTAAATTCCATCAGAGATTACAGCTGTCTCAATGTTATGTTAGCAGTAATAATCAATGAATCATTTTAAGGATTCCTTTCTTAAGTATTCACTGCACTGTAGAACTTTTCAGGCAGAACTTTTCAGTCAGGTGAAATGGGGAAAAATAAGTTTATGAGCCACTTGCACAATCTCTTCTGAGGCTGACTTTTGTTCCTTGGATAATTCTACGGGCAGGTACACATTGTTTGCACCATACTTTTTCTAGAAATAAAGATGGAGGTACTCACCTTGAAGATGTTATTTGTTATCGTAGACATGTCATTTGTAATCGTAGACATGTCTACATGGGGGCCACAGAGGTGCTGGTACTCAGTACCAGTGAGACCTCCAAAAGACCCCTGCAAACCCTGTGAACAGAAGTCACATAGTGGAGTGAAGAAAAGTAAGTAAACTGGAAGAAACAATGGAATGACTTGAAGTAAACTATGACATTGATCACACACAAATGGAGAATACTGGGAATACTGGAGATGATGATGATAAGTCAGGTTGGACGCTGTAATGGTGCCGGAATTGGACTGAGACTTTGAAGATCCAGGTTCAAATCTCTCCTTGGCCACGAATAATCCTGGAGGACCTTGGGCCAGTCATCACTCTAAGCCTCACCTGCCTCACAGCATTGTTGTGTGGACAGCAAGAGGGGAAGAATTAAAGATGCCTTGTAGGATGCCTTTGTTAGATGCCTTGGGCATTCACAGTAGCATGGGAAAGGAGGGATATAAATCCGTTACATAAAAAATAAATTTCTATTGTCTTTCACCCCTTTAAAAATAATATAATAATATTACTTAAATCTTATACTGAATATTTCTCTGCTCTATAAAGCACAGACAAAATATGATGGGCAACAATATCACACATTGCCTTTCTAGTTGGATCATGACCTAATGTCACACAGCTCACATGAACTATTTCAGCATGACCAACTTTATTCCCATTCATGTCAATTGCAATTTTCTAATTTGCTTCAGGATTATAACCTAGGATCAGCAACTCCATCCAGCAGCT
This sequence comes from Cryptoblepharus egeriae, assembly GCA_030015325.1. Taxonomy (NCBI): domain Eukaryota; kingdom Metazoa; phylum Chordata; class Lepidosauria; order Squamata; family Scincidae; genus Cryptoblepharus; species Cryptoblepharus egeriae. The sequence goes on along the minus strand of JAREYC010000002.1, from coordinate 83,212,704 downwards.
GAATGCTCCATTCAGCATATGTTACCATCGCCTTAGGTTAGAACGCTGACGTTTTCCAGTGGTATGAAAACGATTCATGTACATGCATACTGCAACAATTCATCTAGAGACATTTGACAGGAACAAGGGCTAATATGCTCTTGTGGTTATTAATATAACCTGCCTACAGCATTAGAGTGCTTGAAGGTTGGGAAAGTGGCTTCAATCCAGCACAGCAATGGAAAGCATACCTATTTATGAAAAATGGGAAACACATTTAAGGGTGATATGAAACTGCTTTGATATAAAAACAAAGACTGATTTCTATGCAAAAAATAATAAACCAATTGTTTTCCAATCCTTCTCAAATGTTAGAAGTGAACACACACACACACACACACACACACACACACATTTTAAAATCTGTTCTTGAAAAACAGATGCACTTCAATAAGACATTACAATTGACAATAGGAAATGACAGTTTTAAGATGTATTGCCCCAATATTACAAACTGCTCAAGTTTTGATTTACACAAATTATTTATACACCTGACTTACCCAGTCTCCTTTCAGCCTCCTATTCTGATCATCCATGTCACAGTCAATTAAGATAAAGGCACTTTTGGTGACTTCCAGAAGGTTGCTACAATATTTGCAAGCTTGCTGAGTGTCCCATGGACATAAATAATATATGAGCAATTGATGAGAGGCCTCTGTATTAATGATTAATTTCATGGTTAATAACTCATTAAATAGGCTACAAATTACTCTTTAATTCTCAATAAACTTTAAATAAATAATATGGTGTCACTTGGCTTCACAGAGGCAAAGGAATCCGTGACTCAGGCAGGGCTTGTACATCAGCTCAGAATGCCAGACACAAGGAGGGCACCAGGATGCAGTTCTCTTGCTGTCTTGTGGACTCCCGGAGGTATTTGGTGGGCCACTGTGAGATGCAGGAAGCTGGACTAGATGGGGCATTTGGCCAGATCCAGAAGAGGTTCTTCTTATGTTACATTTTTAGCTGTCCTTGTTTACACTCAAAGGACTTATGGGGGTACTAATCAATGTGTAAGCACAACAGAGACTCTTAAAAATGTTCTTTGCCTTCACTTCCATTTTGGCTAAAGGACACCAAAGACTATGACATAAGAGACTTCGTAAAGGTTATATCAGCTGAGCAGGTTTACAATTGTATAAGAATTAAGCAGCAAGGGTAAAGGAAAAGATTGGATACAGACAGTAGGAAGCATCAGCAATATTTTGAAGCTGAATGTTTCAGTTTTTCATGTGTTGGGTGGAGGTAACATGTGTACCTGAATGCAAACATATTCCTTGTCTAATTCAAAACTGCCAAGCTGCTCCAGCATTTATTAGCCTAATGCTGAGTTATCCTATATCTCATCACGTGGTAAGCAAAGACTTGAGTTATAGTGATACTCACAAGGTACCTGGATAAGGACTTCAGTTAAGGACTTCATTTATTACTTTAGAGGAAAATATACTTCTTTTCTACCAAACTGAGTTGCAAATTAGGCCAATACATTTACTATTGGAGAAAACCTTAGCCAAATCTTACCAATACAATAAAGATTAATAAAAATCATACAATACAATAAATTTTTAAAATGTTAAAAAGCGAATTGGAGGATGAGTTTTGAATGCTATTCAATGTATTCTCATTCTTGATATTTTCTTTGGATATTACTTTTAATTAAAAAAGTTTGGACAGCTATGTTGACTTTTGAAAACCTGGTTTTCAAATAACTAATTGCTCATCACTAAAATTGAATATGTATGTATGTTTGTATGTATGTGTGTGTGTGTGTGTGTGTGTGTGTGTGTGTGATTTATATCCTACCTTTCTTCCCTAACCAAAGGGAACTCAAGGCAGCTAACAACAATTAAAAGAACAATAAAACACCACTAAAATTAGATAACAATAAATACAGATTAAAACACAATTAAAATTCAGTTAAAATACAATTAGATTATATAAAAACGTTTAAAACACCCCATCCTAAATGTTTACAGTAAAAACTAAGTAAAAACAACAAAATTAAAAACCATGCTAAAAGAATGTGCAGAAGGGTGGCCAGGTTAAAGACCAGTCAATTAAAAATTCAGAAGACTGTTGTAAATAAAAAGTTTTTAGGCCATGTTGAAAAGTTTCTGGGGATGGAGCCATCTTTAAATCAAGAGGAAAGGAATAGCTTTATCCTTCTTTTCTGTACGTTGGACAATATACAGTTCTTGTCAGCTGTCCACTTATATACAATATACAGTTCTTTTCCACTGATTCAGAACAAGATAAACAGCTACATGTTTCATTCCCAACTCCTGTTATGAACGTGCACTGCTGGAACTGGTGTTCCAACAGCTTGACACTAAATGACACAAAAGACTATTCAGGTAGCAGCTTTGTCAACCTTGCCAGAAAGGTTTTTGCTGAACTTTGCTGTAAACAATTCCAGTGCCCCAATTCTCTTAAAAGTGTAATCTTTTCCCTTTTGGTGGTGACCCAATCTGAAAAAGTGCAGAAAAAGTTTCACAGAAAAATTCCAGAAAAATTGGTGAAAGCTATTTATTTATTTATTTATTTATTTATTTATTTATTTATTTATTTATTTATTTATTTGGAGAAGGGCTTGTGTTACTGTATGAACCGATAGTGTGTTGGAGAGCATGGATAGAAGATAGGGTACTACTCCTGGGTAGAGTATTGAGAACACAAAACACCCAGTCCAAACATCTGGTGGGCTATGTCTTCACTGAGGAAAAGGAAGAGGAGGAGGAGGAGGAAGAAGAAGAAGAATACATACTTCTCTGTATGAAGAACAATACACATACATCATGCACTCACTCAGACACACACACACCCTCACCTTCAGGCTGTGCTGGCTCCCACCTTCCTGATGGAGCGCTCAGAAGGCGCTCCTGCAAGGTGCTCGTCAGAAGCACCTTGCAAATGTCCAGGGGCCCAGGAGGGCTGTAGTGGCCGCGGGGAGCCTATGGTGGTGGTGAGCAGCGGTGGGTGCCCATGTGGGGGTTATGCAGGAGGTGGAGGCTGCTGGAGACATAGGGCTGGCCAGCAAGGCTGCGGGGGACGCAGAGGGTGCTACAGGGGCTGCAGAGCCCCAGGATAAGCCACAACAGAGAAGTGGCGGGGAGGCAGTGATTGTGCAGAAGGTGCTACTGCAGTCGGTAGGAGACCCTGCCATGCCTCACTGTGCAGCCGAGGTGCACATGAGGTAAAGGAGGCCACTCCTGCTTCCACCTCATTGTGCAGGCCGGAAGCAGGCTCTGTCAGGCACTCCAGGAAAGCCGCAGCTTCCTCAGAAGTGCACACCAAAGCGTGCGCCCGCCTAGCAGGAGGCTAATTCCAGACAAGTGGCAATTTGGGAAAATGTCCGGTAAAAGAGTCCCTATTCCTGAGACCTTCCAGGGATAACCAGATCGCTGGGCAGCCTAGTCTTACCACATCAACATACAGCTCATATGCAGGATTTAAGATGCCATGCCCCCCATGAATAATGTAAGACCTCCCTTCCCAGCCACACATATGTCTTATCCACTACCTGAGATTGCAATCCTAAGCACTTTACCCAGCATAACTCAACTGGTATAACTCCCCGTGGTGGTGTCGGGAGGTTGGCAGTGGCCTGTGCACTGGCCTAACACCCTAGTAGTGGGACAGAAATGCCTTATGACATTTTTGTGACACCCACGCCAGCACAGGACTTATGCCAGGACTCATGCGGCCTCACTAGGAAAGAGTGCAGTCTCAGCCTGCTACACTGGTAATTAAGCAGGACATACTCCATGTGAGTACAGTTTTACAATGTACTGCTTCATTTCTAAGGCTAGTGGCAGCTATTATGAATTTATAATGGGCCCCTTAGCATACAGCAACATTCCAAGATATAGTCAAATATTTTGCAGAACTCAGCTGTTTTTAAGAATTGTGACCTATAGTAGCAAACATGTTATTTATTCAATTTATTAGTAATAAAATCAGTCATCAGACAAATAGTTGCTTGCTGATTTCAGTAAGCAAAGCTTCTTATGCTGCAAAAAGTTCTGGGTAACTTTTTTACTCCCAACTATTTTATGATGATACAACAATAACAAAACTATTGAAATGTATTTTGAAAAAGTGACCCAAGCCAAACTGGCATGGAATTTGATTCAAAGCTTCACAACTGCAACATACACAGGTCTCCCCTCTTTTGTTTTCTGCCACTTTATTCATTGAAAATCTCCAGCATTGGGTGCATCTATTGTTAGTATGGCTATCTGGGTTCCTTCATTTTCTCTCATTGTGGCTTCTCCCCATAGCCATGGACGTCAAGCAGGGATCAAAGGATAAAATGGCACATGGGCTTATGAACAAAACAATTTTCTATCCAAAAATTCAATCAAAGTTCTTTTAATCAGGACATAAATCTTTCAGACACACATCTCAAAACCTGACTACAGTGGTATTTCCTCCCAGCTTTTCTTCAATTGCAGCCTATTGCAGAGATGCAGGTGATGGAAACGGAGTTATCTTAGGAAAAGAGAGAGAGAGAAAGAGAAGGAAAGAGAGAGAACATGTAAAAAGTGGTTTTAAAGATGATGAACTATACTTTTCATTTATTTAGGTCTGGGATTTTAGCCCTTTGGGGAGGGAATGAGATGAAATTGGTCTCTGGCAATCAATAAAATGAAATCTTTTAGTGGATATACTATAAACATTGAATCAGCCCTCCTTCACCTACCTGCAAAAATACCTTGTGATTTTCTGTTGTTTAATGATGGGAAAAGAAATCACAATAATAAATAAGACAATTTTTAAAGACAGGGTTATCATTTTGCTTAGGTGAGAGATGAAACCTCAGAATGATCATGATTTTAGGCAAAGTCTAAAAGCTGCCACACTCCTCAGGCTGATTCACATGGTCAATGTCAGCCCAAGATTTCCTAGTACTTGAGGCATGTTGCCACATGCTGCCCTGCCCTCACCAATATTCAGTTAGGCTGCAATCCTAAACACACTCCTGGGAGTAAGACCCATCAAACACAATAGGGCTTACTTTTGAGTAGACATGTTTAGGATTGTTCTCATAATTTTAATACTACCTGGTGTTAGGGTGATCATATGACTGGATTTTTCCAGATTTGTCCTCTTTTTTAGCCTTCTGTCTGGGTGTCCTCCAAAAGGGCTTCATTGTCCTCCACATTTTGGAACTTTGCAATGGTGTGGGGTACCCCATCATGTCATATGTCATTGGATTTGAATTGAAGAGCAGAATCCAATGCAAAAATTGGTTTTGAAATATCTCCTTCCTATTGAACGTTATGGCCAAAAAACTAAAACTAAAAAATATGCATTTAGCTCTATGGGAAAGTGAAAGTGCCCAATATCGTGGCTTTATTCATGAGTAGAAAAAAACGTGCCATTGTCTGCCAGGAAGACCAGGCTGAGAGGAGTCCAAGACCTTGTCCTCTTTTTATCTGGTCAGCCTGCTGGCTGTCAATATGGATTTATGTGCTGTGTGGTTGCAGATGAACTATTCTTTGCTCTCTAAAATGGTTTTTTTTTGGAGTTTACCTATGAAGTTTACAGCTGTCCAGTCTCATGGAGACAGAGGACAGCTGACTCATACCCCAATCCTTCTTAATGGTAGTAGTGGTGAAAGAAGTGTTTATCAGTACTAGCTGACACAAAAGTTCTGTAAATTTCATAGGCCTTGGTGTGATGTAGATTACAACATACTTATGATTTACTGTCCTACTTCCAGTCCACCAGTCACATGTAGTGACTCAACAGGGACTTGATAAACCTGTAATTTTTGTGACTGTTAAACCTACCAGTTTGTGGCTTAAACTACACATTACATCAAATTCTTTTGGATTGTCCTGGATGTTTTTGTTTTCTGTTTTTGGAAAAACAGGTCAGGCTAGCTGTGAGTCAGGGCAGAAGAAGGGCAGGTGGAGATTTCAACAAATTCATCTCACACACACTCCCCCCAAGAGCTTAAACATCCTTTAAGAAGGGAGAAAACATCTCTGTTTTAAAAGTCCTTAGAAAGATTGAAGAAACTTCAATCTGGAAAATCACCAGCAATGATCTCCGGTACACACACATACTACCAAATCTAGCTAAATTTATCACCAAGTACAGAGATGTGGATCATATCAACTGACCCCCTTCTATATAATTAAGGAAGTGAGTACGACTTCCCCTGGCCATAAAGGAAGGGAAAAGAAAAAAAATGGATAAGACTAAAAATCTGGAAGTTACTTCCACATGTGGCAATAAGATATGGCAGCTGACCACTGATGGTCATTTGATATTACAGTTCCCTGAATTTTCATCATGACTCTAGATGGGAATGCTCATGCTTTATGATCAAGCTACATAGAGAATAGCGATAATCTTAGTACTGATTGTGTTGGTCAGAATGAGACAGGAATAATGGACTATATAAAAATTTGTCTGGAAGGGGCTGAAAATAGAGTACTAAAACATATCCCCTAACGGCTGACTTGCAGGGCTTCCTGGACCATTTCAAATTAGCTCAAGAAATTATTTTTAATGGCTCTTTCTGTCTTGGGTGAAACAGTGGAGGGAAAGAATGATAAAGTATCCTTTTTCTCTGAGTAGGACTTGCAATAACAGTAATAACCCTTGCAGCCAGAAATAAAGATTGAAAGGAACATTCTACGTATGTTTCAGAATTAATTAGCCCAGCACTCCACGCAGATTGTACAAAACCTTCCCAAACAATATTTTTCAAAACCACTTGTTCTGGGAAAGTTTGCTAAGTTCCCATCATTTATTTTTCTACAACATTAATTCAAATATAAGGAGCAAGAAGGATTGCAAAATTGAATTAGCTTTGACTCCATTCAAATATGAAACAGTCCCAGGCATAAAAAGCCTGCTACAATAGCCTTCTCTTTGCAACAGTGTATTTTTACCATGGGGGGAGTATTATTTTATTATTGAGGGGGTGTTACAAAATCTTCTCTAACTCCTGTAGAAAACAGATAGATGACTTATCTATGTCAATAGCTACGGAGGAGGCAGCAGAGAAAATGAATGGAGAGCTGATGGAGGCAGATTTTCCCCCAGTTTTCTTTTTTAAAAAACCCAGGATATCATTTCTGGTTGTGACTTTTCTTCAGGGCAACATTTTGAGCTTTGCACAGGGCTACATGATCTATACCTATGCCACTATGTGTATGTGTGTGTGTGTGAGAGAGAGAGAGAAAGACAGAGAGATTGGAGGGAATATCACAAATGTTAGGAGTTTACTGTATTAGATTGTGATATTAGTTAAATGTAATCCTCTGTTTTTATGCATGCATGACAACAGTACCTGAGTTAATAAAAGCAGACAACATGTTCCACTGGCATAAAAAATGGCCAGAGCACCATTTCTCCTCCTTTAAAATCTAACCTTTCCTCATCCTCCTTTTCCTGTCCCCCGCCTTTTCTTCTGCCTCCTAAAACCTGCCCTTCCAAGTTTCCTCCATGGGCAGCTGGTGTGGGTGAATCACCTTTTCCTCCAGCTCAGGGTTCAAACAGCCTCTGCCCTGAGCAACTTCCCACAGCCCACTGCTGGTGGGGTGTCCTCTGGTTGGTCTATTGCTGTATTTTTTTAGCAGTATTGCTAGAAATTTCCAACAATACTCCAGCTTCAAGTTTTTTATGAGGTCACCATGATTTACAAAAGAAACCCACAAATTATGCTGTGGTAAAAGTAATCTGAAGTCATTCTAAACAGAAACTTTGCAGGCATACTGGACATAATTAGACCATCACTTACAACCGTTCAATAAATTGACCATCTCAAAGATGCAAACTTCACCTGTTTATGAACAAGCTTAATTGCAAGTATGCAAATTGTGTTTTTGGAGGAAAGCAGCCTCTAAATTAGTTCTGCAATAGTAGGTGGCATTTGAATCGCTGTCTGAAGGAAGTGGGGGACTGGATGAGGGTGAACAAACTGAGATTAAATATTGATAAGACAGAGGTTCTTTTGGTCTGGAAGCCGTCAACTCATGTATTGGAGTATCGTCCTGCTCTGGATAAGGTTGCACTCCCTCTGAAGGAGCAGGTCTGCAGCTTGGGAATTCTCCTGGATTCGCAGTTGCTCCTGGAGTCCCAAGTGGTGGCTGTAGCCAGGGGAGCCTTTGCTCAGCTTCGGCTAATCGACCAACTGCACCAGTAATGGAATTCAAAGATATTAACAACCGGTTCTCTGCCCATCTGGCAGCCAATTTTAAATGGCTATTTTTAAACTTTATATGTCCTATCTCTCATTAACAACTGGTTCTATAGAGTAGGTGCAAACCTGCTGGAGCCCACCACTGAACTGCACCCATACCTGAGTCACTCAGATCTGGCCACAGTGACCCATGTCCCATGACATCAGGATTAGACTATTGTAACACACTCTACATGGGGCTGCCTCTGAAGACAGTCTGGAAGCTTCACGTAGTCCCGAATGCGGCGGCCCGTGTGGTTGTTGGGGCTTGTCAGTTCGACTCTGTCGGGCCACTGCTTCAGTGACTACACTGGCTGCCCATTCATTTCTGGGCTGAATTCAAAGTGCTGGTCCTGACCTTTAAATCCCTAAACAGCTTGGTCCAGGGTATCTGAGGGACTGCCTTCTTCTGTACAATCTGACCTGACATATAAGGTCATCTGAGGGGGCCCTGCTGACTGTGCTGCCACTAAGGGATGTGAGAGGTGTGGCGGCCAGAGATAGGGCCTTCTCCCTCCCCTTAGAACTTAGGAAAGCTCCCTCGATACAGAGCTTCAGGCGAAGCCTAAAAACCTTTTATTTAAAAAAAGCATTTTAAGGGGGAAGAGGTTGGGAGGGGGTTACTGTTTGTATTGTTTTTAGCTTCCACCTTTTTAATTGTTTTTAATTGAAAGTTCTACTTGATGTTTTAAATTGTGTTTTAATGTGAGCCACCTTGAGTCAGTCTATGACCCGAGAAAGGCAGGATACAAATTTTTAAAATAATAATAAAATAATAATAATTTGTTCTGGCTTGGTTATAATACAACATTTTCAGGTTTGGCATTACTCCAACATCACAACTTTTAAACAAGTCTGAATGTCACCTGGAAGCTGTTACCACTCTGCTGTTGTATTATCACAGGAGGGAACTGCTAAACCATCATTGTGAACAGAAAACATTTGCCTGTGGAAGTCTGTCAAAAAAATTACAGTGTCAGATCTACAAAGGTGTGAATGGTATCTCTAGGGAAAGAGACTTTTGTATGCTTAATGCTAACGCTGAATTTAATGTACAAGTTACAAATGAATCAAGTAAAACATTTTGATGCACAACATACAACTGGGCTGCTATAGTATGATATATGTTAAAATACAAGGAAGTTCTTATTATTCCATGACATACACAGAAAGGTGACTTTGAAAACTGGACTCCGACGAAATGGAAAAGATCAACACTATAACATTGTCCTTTTAACACCCTACTATTAAACAGAGCATCTAGAACATTGGTTACTGTAATATACTGACGGGCCATTCCTATGAGAGGATTTCCTTCTTGTATTGTACTACTTATGTAATAAATTAATTTGTGCATACAAAATAGCAGTTCTGTGTAAATGGGTACAGGGCCCACCCATAAGCAATCAACCACATTAAAATACAAGCAGGAATCCTGCTGAAAGCAAACATCTCTAGAGGAAATTGAATGATTGCTTTGCCCTAGGTAGCTTCCCTGCCTCTGCATCTGGATGGAAGTCAGCCCAATGATAATATGATAAGCACATCATTAGCACAATTTAAAAAGAGAAATTTTCATATTAATAGCTTTCTCCATGTATTAATGAAAACAATCCAGTGCTGTAATGGGGACATCACTTAAATTTCATCACAGTTACTCAAATGCAAGAAGACTGTGAAAGGAGACCTTGGTATATGTGTTAGTATCACTGTTGCAGTAAAGAAAATTTATGCTGGCTTTGATGCAATCAAACAATGAACCTTCCTCTAAGTCTCCTGTTGACTCCAGTGACTTTTCAATAGTTGCAAGTCTTTCATGTTAAAAGAAAACTTTGTAAAATCAAGGATATGCTCAAACTTATGGATGTTGAGTCTTCTTTGAGCTATTTATCAAGGCCACGATTCCTTTTAATAAAAAAAGTAGAAGCAGATACAGTACATGTAGCTCACCTGGCTTTAATCAGCAAATGCTGTTTGGCTTAACAAGCAGCTGGGCAATTTAAAAATGGCATTACCTTTCAGTTTCAACCAAAAACTCTCTGGTTTCCTTATTAGATGCATGCATGATATGCTAGGGTTCACTTTCAATAGGGTTCAATGTGGAACCTTGGAGGGGGGACTTCTTCTGGGTTGACTGGTGGGGCTGCATTCATAGGATCAAGACCCCTTAGCCTCCCTTTTCAATGTTTGTCTACTTGCAAGTAAAGGTACAGTATGGATCCATTTCACTTTCTATAGAGACCAGTGCAATTACCAGGGACTTCCTTCTGGGGTGATTTGTGGGACTGTCTTCATTGGATTAGGACAATTTTGGTATCCTTTGCTTCTTCTTAGCCTGTCCTTTCTTGAAGACTATGGCACCTACTCCAAGTAATGCCACAGTATGGGCCACTTTTACTTTCCATAGAACTCTAAGCATTTTTTTTAGTTTTTTGGCCATAGCTTTTGATGGAAAAGCTACATTTCAAAGGGAAAGGTACATTTCAAAACTTATTTGCATTGGTTAAAATGTTGCTGTTCACCAATAGGTGGAGTTGCGATCTAACTTGGTAAAGCTTTGTGGTTTGTTCTCATCTACTTTCACTAGAGCCTTGTTCAGCTTTTTTTCCTAACTCTTTGTTATGCCTGCAGTTATTTCCTGCAATTTTTTCCTTGTTGTTGACTGCAGTTTTTTTCCTTGTTCCAGTAAAGTTCTTAGTAAAACTCAACTTTGTCATTTGTGGGGATGTGGTGGAACAGCAGAAAAAAATTGGCAAGTCAAATGCCAGTGGACACGTCATACCACCCCCACCTACCCACTAAAATTTTTCAAGTGGATTGTTTTGGTGCAGCAGCATTAGCAGCAAAAGGATTTGCTCAGAGTGGGAATGGGGATAGAGTGAAAGAGTTAACTTTTTTGTTTGTGCTCCAAAAAATTGCCAGGATCTTAAGATGCACCATTGTGCAAAATAATTTTTAAAAATCTTTCCTCTGCACACCACAATGCTGCAAAGGCCACTGCTGCCTTCCCACTTAACCACCTCTTAAAGGATGAGAGAAAAGTGTACTTCCTTTCTAGTGAGTCATAACCCATCAATTTGGGATCTGCTGTCATAGATGTTCCAGAAATAGTATATTAAAATGATAGAGGTTTATAGGATGGAACATGCACATCAACCCCCCCATGTACAATATGCGCCATGCTCATCAACCCCCCCATGCGCATCAACCCCCATGCGCAAATCCCCCATGCGCAGCATCCCCTATGTGCAACATCCTCCCCAGTGCAATCCCTCCCTCCGAACAACATTCCCCCCACTGCACTGGACACCAAGCACCAAATTGACTGGATATTGGTCAGTCTTCAATGTTAAGTATAGGACAGAAACATGTTTTACCCCTTTTCACCCCCTTAAGGGTTAAATTTTTCAACATCAGTTTTTGGTGGGTGTTCATGTCACAGAAGGAACACCCTCCCTGACTTTCATGCTTGTAAGTCCAGGGGTTGGGGCAGGGACATGATCAGTCAGGAATACTTCAATGTATAGTATAGGGAGGAAGAAATGTTGCGCCCCTTTTCACCCCCTTCCGTAAGTTGGAATTCCCGTAAACTGGTTCCTAGTGAGTGCCTCCATCACCAAAGGAATACCCTCCCCAAATTTCACGCTTCTAGGTCCAGTGGTTTTGGCTGGGTGTTGATGAATCAGTGAGTGAGAGAGTCAGTGAGTGAGTCAGTCACTTTTCAATTATATATACAGATAATAATTGATTTTATATCCTGATTTGTTTGTACAAGCATGGTTCAGCCCTGACTCATATATTTCATATATTATGTAATCCTTTAAAATAAGACATGATGAGACTGTGATAAATAAGCGTCCCTGACCATTTTAAAGCAACAAAAAGGAATATTTCAGTGTTATTTTTTTAAAAAAATCCTGGTTTTTGAGAATAGTATGCATGGTAACAACATGGTAAAATCCTGGCACAGTAGAAAATTCCTCCAGCTGTCTTTTAGAAGTCACTGTCTTCAGCATTGAAAGTGAAAGAAGAGGAACAAATCTTGTCTCAGAGGTTCAAAAAAGTGAGCAGCCAAGTATATTAAATAATGACAATGTATGTTTTTTAAGATAACTTTGCCATATCCTTCAGAGTTCTCATCAGTGTGTCCCACAGTATGGCTTGCTCAGATGAGATGGGTAAGACATTTCCTACAACTATTATGGGACTTAAGAAGTTAATTACTTGAGATAGTCGGATTATTTTATTTTGTATCAGAATTCATTGGAGACTCCACACAATTTGCAATGTAGCACCACACTTAGAGTCCACTTCAGATACAGCCAATTATACAGGTCCATCAACAGCTATTTGATTATGGGAACAATGAAGACAGAAGGCAAGTGTTCTGTGCTGAATGTAGATTAGCAAGAGGTCACTCTGACATACATAATTAGTCTTAGAATTGCCAGTTAATAGGTAGTGTGCTTTTTATGCATCCACATATGGAAGGCTGGAAGAGATCTGGTCCAGCCCTGGTCTGTGTTTGCCAACAATGCCAAGGCTGGCTGCTCTGCTTGCAAAATGATGCAAGATATATATGGGATGGCTAAACCAGTATGAAAACCATTTTTGCGTAATACCTTTGGAAACATTTGCACTGTTAAATAATTATGTAAATTCTACGTTGATGACTGCAAAGGATTTTTCTTCAGGTGCCTTGTGAGAATTGAGCAGATGCTTAAGCAAGGACACAGAAAAAAAAACTGATTTTTTTAAAAGGTAAATGCTTAATAATCATGAGCATAGCACTACAAAGCACTGCATGGGCTGTGGATGGTGCAAGTGGTTAAGACACTGTGCCTGTTAACCAGCAGGCCAGGGTTCGAGACCCGGGTCCCCACAAGACAGGGTGAGCTCCTGTCCTTAGTCCAGCTCTGTGACGCAACTGGAACCAATCGTATTGGCTCTGCCGTTCCATTGGACTATTTCAATGGTGTGAAGAGGGGAATTTGCTGCTTGAGTAACAGCCTATCCTCCATATTAATCTACCCAGAACTTGGGGCTTTGCATACAGTGCTGAGCATGATACCATAGTCTTTCGAGCCTGATGGATGCCAAGGTAGGATAGCACTATAAACTCAAAATAGTAAATGTACAGGTAATCTGAAAGCCAGCTGTGCTGTCCAAAACTGAACAAAAATTGTGGTATTTTCCACTTTCCTGGGTGCACTCAAAATTGCACTAGGAAAGTTGCAAGCATTTGGGCAGTGGAGACTTGCCCCTGGCCAAGGAAACAAATGTGCCCTTATGGAGATCTCTGGGAATGTCCCCCCTCAAGCCTGCAGAATGTAGCATGGCTGCCTCAGGAGTGTGGCTGCCTCCATATAGGAGGGCTTAGTTAGAATAGGACTTCCCATCTATCTCTAATTCTTTTTAGGATCCAGGTCAGCCTCAGGCCAGCAATGATTCCCCTTAAACTGATCTGTCAAGGACACCGAGAACAAGATAAATCGTCTCTGCCATTGACTCCCATTTAGAGGCCTGGGGCATGGTAATGAGTGATGGTTCAGTGGGAGAGACAAGCACTCCTACTACAAGCGCATGCAGTGGCTTTACAGCCTGTAAACCTGTAACCCTGTTTTATGCTGCACAAAACTGCAGCACTACCATGGTCTTTTGCCACAATCAAAAGCTTCTCTGCTCCTCTCTCTGGCTCCTTTCCACTCCCTCTGTGACTACAAGAAAACCCCTGGTTTTCCAGCCCTTGTTTCACCCAGTAACCCTTGTGCTTTCCCTACAGCTTGTGCCTCTTCTTTCTCTTATATGGATTTCTTCCTCCCTTTTTAAAAACCCAGGAACTGAATATAAATCTTATTGTTTTAAATTTCTGATAAGAAAACATCAGATAAAGTGAAAAAGTAGCAGTGAATACAGCAAATTCCATGCTTGGGGTCATAAGAGAAGGTTCAGAGGAAAGTGACTAAAATGATTGATGGTCTGGGACACCGTCTGTATGAGGAAAGGTGTTTGGGGCTCTTCAGTCTTGAAAAGATGCTTTAGGGGAAATATGATTGAGATGTAGAATATTATGCATGGAATGGGTTGTGTGAACAAGGATATGCTATTTTCCCTGTCACGTAACACCAGAACTTGGGGACATACACTAAAATTGAATGTAGGGAGGGTTAGGACAAACGAAAGGAAATACTGTTTACTTGAATCTAACGTTCACATTTTCCAGCTGAATTTAGTCTCAAAAATTGAGGTCCACATTAGATTTGATGGCACATTAGATTCGAGTAAATACAGGTATTTTGATTATAAGTATGGGTCAGCATTTAGGCTGCAATCCTAAAGACTTTCCTGGGAGTAAGACCCATTGAACACAATGGAACTTACTTTAGAGTGGACATGGTTAGGACTGTGCTCATAGTTTAACAGTTTACTATTTTGTAATTAAAATTAACATAAAGTCATTATTGTACAAAGTAGTGCAACTGATACAGGTGTCATCTGTGCTCCCTGACGCATCTGGTGGGCCACTGTTTGATACAGAAAGCTGGACTAGTTGGGTCTTTGGCCTGATCCAGTGGAGGCTCTTCTTATGTTCTTAAACTCTCCTTACTACTCTTATTTCTTCCTCAGTGATACAATTGTTGCAACTCTATCTTTCTGATGAATAGCCCAATCTTATGCATGTCTGCTTAGAAGTTACCGTAAATCCTGTTAAAGTCCCAAGTAAGTGTGGATAGGTTTGCAGCCTTAGTTTCTGCAGAAGCACTTCTGGTAACACAGTGGCAAGGAAAGGAAAGGGGTGTAGGTGAAATCAGTGGATTACAGCAATGGCTTCTTTGCTTCAGGTGTGGCAGGCAGGCACTGGGAGTAAGAAGATTTTAAGGCTGAATTCTGCTATATTGGCATTTTCATATCCCCCCTGCCCCCCAAAAAAGTTTTCAAAAGTTAGAAATTTTTGACTTTGACTTTTCAATATCATATAAGCCATTATCTGAAAATGGCACTTGAAAAGTTTTGGTATTGTCAATCAATGACTTTTATTTTACCAAATGAAGTGTATTCTTGACAGTCGGAATTCTGGACTGTCAGATTTTTGTTTCAGAGATGATGTCAATAGAATAAAATGCCACTGCAGAATGCTTTCCAGCTGGTATGGAAATGCCAAGGGGTGGAACCTCATAATTGTATTTATCTTTTTAAGGACAAAATAAATGTTGAAGCAATACCACATGTTTGTTTCCAAAGCAGGAAACTCTGATTCTGTGACAACCCCTTATTAGAATGTCTTCCCATCCATTATTATGCCAGATGATTGATATGCCACAAGCTGAAACATTTTGTCCTGTGGGAACTACTGGAATTGAGTGAATTTCACACCCTATTAGCTCTGATTTGCTGAATTCTTCCTCATCCTTTGCTTTGTTCATCATTAGCTTCCATTTCAAAATTGTGGTGTCAAATGTGCTTGCATACTCTTTATGGACTGTCTCTTTCCTGCAAGGCTTCTTTTTGGCAAGTACACTTTGGGGTTCCTATTTATCAAGCAAATTGCATTGGGTTTAGCAGTAGAGAGTTCTGTCTCGTCACATGGAATTCTAGCTCTGGAGTATTTGGGACAATTGGTTATAATATGAATGAAAGGAAAAATGATACCACTGAAGACATTGCAGTGTGCAATGCTAACTTGCACTGGATTAGGCAGGTGCAAGTGCTGGGAATGCTGATGCACT
This sequence comes from Cryptoblepharus egeriae, assembly GCA_030015325.1. Classification (NCBI taxonomy): domain Eukaryota; kingdom Metazoa; phylum Chordata; class Lepidosauria; order Squamata; family Scincidae; genus Cryptoblepharus; species Cryptoblepharus egeriae. Next base: position 83,196,738 of record JAREYC010000002.1, on the reverse strand, counting down.
ACCACTAGGAAGGGGAGGCTTGTTTCCTTCCCTGCAGGAAGGCTGCAGCATCCCAAACAGATCTTCTCAGTCTTAGAGCACAATCCTAACCATGTTTACTCAGAAATAAGCCCCATTCTGTTCAATGAATCTTACTCCCAGGAAAATGTGTTTAGGATTGCAAACTTAGGCCACTCCCAGAGCCTGCTCACAGCTGCCCATCAGATGAGGTTCAGATCCAGCATAACTCCTAGATCCAAGCACCATTTTCTGCTCCCTGTTCTCCTGCCCCTAGGCCTGCCCTCTACTCTCCCTATGTCTGTCCTGGAAACCTCCCTCCTATCTCCTCCCTGTCCTCCCCAGACCCTGCACTGGCCTTGAAAGACCAATGTAAGCAATGGTGGGCTCCAGCAGGTTCACACCTACTCTATAGAACTGGTTGTTAACGAGAGATAGGACATATAAAGTTTAAAAATAGCCATTTAAAAGTGGCTGCCAGATGGACATAGAACGGTTGTTAATTTCTTTGAATCCCATCACTGAATGTAAGTCTCCCTTCATGCCATTCCCATGGAGTCACTGGGTGGTGTGGAAAGGATGATGTTCATACGTGTGGTATCCTAAGTGCAAGGGGATGATGTAAGCATGCCTTTCAGCACAATTCCCTCTGGCCAGTGCAAGGGTGTTGCTCCCTTGTGGCAAGTGCTGTCCTGCTGAGGATTGTGCTGTTATAGTCACATCCCTGGTTTCTCACAAATTCTAACACAATGAGAGACTTGCAGTGCTGGATTTGCAAGTAAGCACGTGACATAGCCCATTATTATTTCCTTTAATCATCACTGGTGCAGCCATGCTAGATGTTTCAGTATCTTCACTGTAGTGGCCAGAAGCTCTTGCACAGCATCTCCAAGAGAATTCCTTTTAAGAAATGCAAAACAAAATGAGCAGCACAAAGTAAACGATGCAACAGTGATAATGCAGCCGCTCAGAAAATATGGGCCATGATCGAGGAGTTCTCACATGTGGGGAATTCCCCAAAGCCTCTTTGAAAACACTCTGTTTGGAACACTCTCCTCTTATCATTACCCTTTATAGGAGTGAATTGAAGTCATCCCCAAGAGGTGCATTTTTAAGAGCCAAAAATAGCTGCACTGTTTGCTCAACAATTGTTTCTTTTCCCTAACCATGGCAGCTCATGCTGTAGGCATATGTCTTGTCTGACCAGCTCCCACACACACTTTTTTCCTATGTGACTTTCATGCCATGAGTACATAAACGTATGCTGCTATGTTGCATTGTTCTGCATTTCTTCTATTATCATTAGGGTTGCTGTATGTCCTCCAAAACAGGAACAGTCCTGATTTTTTTGGATTGTGTTCACATACTGGCGTGACCTGATTTTGTGGAACAGAATTATGGCAACCCTAATTATCATAAGGGTTTCTGGGAAAATGCATAAATTTAAACTTATTTCAGTTCAAATCACTGAAATTCTGTCAGTAACTTCAGAACTGATAATTACAATATACTAAATGGTATCGAGATGCAAAATTTTAAACACGATTGTTTTCCTTTGTCCAGTTTAAAATTCATGAACAAAAATGAAGCAGCAATTACTAGAAGCATAAAGCTTTCCTTTAAAAATATATTCTTAATTATGAACATTAATGTTGAATATTAAGGTTGATATAAGGGCTGCCATTTAAAAACTGGTTTTAGTTATGGCGTTTGGGAGTGCCCTGTTCTTTGCAAAATTTGTCACAGGTTTCTGCTGAGATCCATATGAAATTTCATCCAAGAGGTCTGGGTGTTGAACTCTTTCCACCAAGATAGGTGCCTTCTCTTAGCATGAGGGGGATGTTCGATACAGGGTACACTGCAGATATTTCTTTTTAGATAAATAAACATGGCCACATTTGTTTATTTGATTTCTATCCGCCTTTTTCAGCGGAAGCCAACTCAAGCCAGCTAATAATTACAAAGTTAAAAACACAGTAAATAAGAACATATAAAAGCCTTTTAAAACATTGTAAAATGTATCAACTTGTCCCATGTATTTTCTGGGGAATTTTTGAGTTTGAGAATGTGTGGGCAGGTCCTTCTGCTTAGGAATCCAAATAAAAATATTACAGCACAATCCTATATACCAGTGTGTCCCAAAATACTCCAGTCTAATGACAGCCCTGCTGGCACGGAAGTCTGCTTTCCAATGCGTGTGCCATGGAAGCCAGCTAGGGATAGACTACATCTCTAATGAGAAAATGTGTGCCTTGGGACTCTCTGGTAACATAACAAGGAAATTTGTTGATGTGAACTATGGTGAACCACACTTGGCACACAAGGGTAGCTCTTTGCCGAAACAAAGATACAGTGTAGCATTTTAAATTAGCCCCCCTTAAAAGCCTCTAGGAGCAGATTTTCTTTTATAGGATAAAATTCTAAAACCTGAGCTGCCTGAAACAAACAGATATTCATAGACTACAATTAAAGGAGAAAGTATCCATGACCTTCAAGTGCTCCAGGGCATCTGTCTGGAGATGGCCAGCTAAACACTGATTTGGGAGTTCTGCAGTTGAGGCAACAATCAATCTTTTTCTGATTCTTGTTCTCTGATGGCCAATTTGCAATTGTCATTCAGCATTCAAGAACAAATGTCCATGTTCAGTACACAAGCTTTCCGGAAAATGTTAAAAGTACACATGATTAATGCCGCCTGCCAAAAGTAGAGGACTTACAAATGCTTAACATTTGGTGGGATCATGCCCCAAGCATTTAGTACATCACATTATGGCAGCAATCCTAAAGACACTTTCCTGGGAGTAAGATCCATTGAACACAATGGGGCTTACTTTTGAGTAGACATGATTAGGATTGTGCTGTATGTAACTGGAAATATGTGAGAACCCACCCACGGAGAGTCATATTCACATAGTTATATCTATATTGATTCCTGTCAGATTTGTCGCATTGTCAACATCTCGACTCTGAGCTGCCTCAATAATGTATTGTAACAAAAGACATACATAAACAACTGGGTTGATATCACATTTAATCTATGGGGGAGAAAGTTCTGGAGCCTCTTTCTATTAGATGCAATTACCTTCACCCTTGGAAATTCATCAGGATCTTTTTTTCTCTCAAAAAATGCCATCATTGTATTCTTATAATGACAGTTCCCTTCATAAGCAATGCTGGAGCATTCATGTATTCACTTTCATCACATCAATGAAACATGACAAATTTTTCAATATTGTTAGGCTCCGATTAGGTTGTTACTGAACACACATCATGAGAAGGATGATTTGTAAGCTATTGCCTGGCATTGGCTTTGCAAAATTTCCAACATTATCTATGCAGAATATGTAGTTTGATAAATGAATAAAAAAACAAATGTACCTATAAAATGTTTATTAATAGCGTGATTATTGAAAAAGGGATCTCTCTCACAAATTTGACCTTTGTCTTTATTACATCAACCTGATGATTTGTTCCAGAAACAAAAAACAGGAACTGTGTCACATCATTCCTGCCTTATTGATCCAATTCCATTGAGCTGGGAGGAGCATTTTTATCCAGTGGTCCATTAATGTGGCAAACACTTAGACATGTAAGAGAGAAAGAATAATGATATCATCAGCAGTGCTCTAAAATCCCCAATTCGATTTTCCACATTCGAAATGGTGGCCTTCCATTTCCTTACCTCAAGCAAGGATACAGCTAATTATCCTTTGCTAATTTCCTTTGCTTTATTACACTTAGGCCCTATATTTTGAGTCCTCAATCTCATCCATTACTAGTGTGTGTAAATATTATGCAAAGGTTTAAGCACTATAATCTGTCATGGGGGTAGTGGAGGTCAGGCAGCTCTCAAAACCTTGCATTTCACTTTCATTAACCATGAAAGTTGATAAGTCTTCTCTGCTCCCATTTCTCTATGTTTGCCAAAGTCTCCATTGTAGTCCTCAGTGCTACAAAAGTGCAGAGCTCCTCCTTTCATTGATATGGTCCTTGCCTTTACTCAAAATATAATTGACTTTGAGGGGTATGAAAAATTTTTATTCATAAATCTATAGACTCAGAGCACATGTTCTAGGGAGTGTTATTTTGTGATCCTACATCTCTTTTTATTTCTGGATTCTGCCTTCCTCACATGTAATGGATGAGCAAATGGGACTCATTTAGCTTCCCTGTTTGTTTGTTTGTTTTCTTTTCGTTTCTTGTTTTGTTCCAGTCTCCCCACTTCAAAAAGGAACCCTGAAGGGAATGCACCGAAAACTCAAAGGGAATGTCTGGGAGTGCAGAACTATGCGTATGTTCTATCCATATATTGCTTTATTCATATGTTCTATGAGGGTTTCTTTATTCATATGTTCATATGTAGGTTCTATTCATATGTTTCTTATTAAATATTGTATTAATGTAAGTCAGCCTACTTGGATTTGGTGCTGAATTCATGTCTTTCCCTTACATATCTTGTGATGCACACTGGATTCTTGTGGATAGTGTGATCCGAGTCTCACACTATACCTACTAGAAGTTACCAATATGGTGAAACTCACATCAGATCTCAGAAAATAATATAGGATAGGCAAAATAATAGCTCACCAAAGAGATGAAAGGTAAAAGATTTCTACCCAGCCCCCCAAAGCAGCCAGCTAATCTGAAGCTATCCATTGGATAGGCTGGGCCCAACATCACCTGAAATTCAGTTGGCAAGTTCAGAAGAGACAGCAAGGAAAAACACCAAGGGAATCTTCCCAATTACCAGCACCAAATGAGCACAGCTCTTCTCCATCTTGCCTCACCGAGGGTAGGGCTGAAGAAGGGAGACCTCCATCTATAACAGTGGTGTGGCTGCATTCATCAAGTCACCTGAGATCTGACACTTTTGGGAAAAGCCTGAATAAAAACAAAAATCTTGCAACACTTTGAAAAGAAATGCAAGAAAGTGGTAGTCCTAACCATTACTGGGAAGTGGCTTCACAGTTTGCAGATAGCGACTGAAAAAAACCGTCTATCACTGAAAAAACTGTCAATGTTTGCACCTGCTGGAAAAACAGCCCTGGAGGAAATCCTGCTGGTTAAACAATAGAGTCATCAAATGTTTTATAGGTAAGAGAATGTCCTTAAGGTCAGTAAAGATACAAAACAATGCAAAGTTCTGCCTAAGAGACTTGTGGCTCTGTTCTACTCAACAAGTGCAGAGCTGCTATGCCATAAAAGCACATTTGCAGTACTATGAGTTAATAAGCCATTCTGGCCCATTGGTGAGTATAGTGTCAAGAGGTGCATGAGGAGGGAAAGGGCAGAATGGAGGGGTGAAGGGTGATTTGGGGTAGAGGAGGGATTGATATAAAAGGCTTCTGACTAATTCTATTTCCCACCCTGAGCCTTTCCCCCTCCCACCAACACCAGGCTTCTCAGATTTGTGATTTTGCTGGTGCCTGAGTACCCCCACTGAGCAGGCTTGGGCTTGATCTGGTTTAAGGAAACAAATGCTCCCTTACACTAGTCTGAAGGAATCCCAGGTCTCAAACCCCAGATCTTTGTGGTTCCATCACACTACCACTGGATAAGATTTGGCTGCCCAAGGGTGAAAGAGGAGGTGACTGTTTTTCCTGCAGAAAAAGCTCTAAAGGTGTAGTAAACAGTTCCACAGTTGCCTAACAGGAACCAGTACTGCTCTCCCCTTCCCTTCTATATACCAGGAGAAAATGCTTACTGATGAATTGTCATCCCATGGGCTATCATTTACAAAAAGATATATAAGAAGTGCTCACTATTTGTCCTGGATATTAAACACACACACATGCAAAATAACTTTCTGTTCATGTGTCATTTTATAATAGCAACAGTGACCTTGGCATCTGGCATCACATAGGTTAATGACTGTTTGAAGTTAATGGCCCTTAGCTGCACTTTGGGACATCAGCTCCACCTAGGTTGTCATTAATCCCCAGAAAAATGTGTCCTGCCTAAATCATCCTCACTTAATTAGGTAGCATGAAACTGCATGTTAATTGCCAAATTACAGGAGGCCAAGAATGGGCAGGTGGCTGCAAAGATCAGTAGTATTGGAACACAACCACCCAATTTGCCATCTTTTCAAAGGTGCAAATAATTCATCTTCCTAAGAGTTTTTCAGATTCACTTCTTTGGTATTCCATATGTACTGTTCACTTTATTCAAAATGGGTGAGAGGAGCAATGGGGTCAGATTATGCAGCATTTGGTATTCTGAAGTAGTGAGCCTTTCTGTGGCTTTTGCAGATTTACATTTGTTAAATATAAATACACCTTTCACTTTTCCATTGACTAGCAGTGGATCTGAAGCAAAAGAAAAATTTGACTGCGTCAGTTTAAACCCAGCAAATCAGTCATTTGTCAATGTAACTCTCAGTATCCTATTGAAGATATAGATCTATAGAGACTTTGGGGACAATATAAAAAGGCACAAAATAAGTATTGGTATAACATACAACAATAATAATCACAGGTGCAATCCTACCCAATTTTCCAGCTCTTGAGGTAAGAGCAATTTAACTTCAAGGTAAAGAAAAAAATAATCCTTACCTTGAAGAGAGCTTCTATGACAGTACGTCCCACTGGCACAGCTATGCCAGTGCTAGAACATTGTTTAGATTTGGGCCTACAGTGATTCAACAACTGAGTAAAGCAAAGACAACTTGTAGGGCACCATATCCTTTGCTCTGTCATCCCCACGTGATCTTAGGTCATGCCCCAAAATTACAATTTTGTTATTTCCCATAACATATCACCTCATATGGGAGCCCTGTCTACTCACCTGACTGACTAGAATATGGTCAGGTCAAATGGTCCAAATTAGTGGCCATTCAATATAAATCTGAATGGAAGGGAAACCCTATGAGGAAAGGTTGGGGGAACTTGGGATGTTCAGCCTGGAGAAGAGGAGGTTGAGAGGAGACCTGATTGCCCTTTTCAGATACCTGAAGGGCTGTCATAGGGAGGAAAGGGGCTCATTTGTTCATAGCTGCTTCTGAAAGCAGGACTAGAACCAATGGGAACAAACTGCAAGAGAGGAGATTCCAGTTGGATTTCCAGAAAAAATTCCTGATGGTGAGGGCAGTTCGGCAGTGGAACAGATTGCCAAGGGAGGTGGTGGACTCTCCCTCACTGGAGATCTTCAAGCAGAAGCTCAATGAGTACCTGTCGGAGATGCTCTAGGAGGATTTCCTGCTGCAGGCAGGGGGTTGGACTAGATGACCTACTAGGTCCCTTCCAACTCTAGGATTCCAAGATTCTATGAATCGCTTTGCATTTCATTAGAAACCACATTTCCTAAATTAAAATAATCGCCAAGCCACCCACAAAAAGAATCAAGACGTATTTGATAGTGGTGGTGATTTGTTGAGGGACTTCCTTCTTTACACTATTTTATATGTGGTACTTGACATTCCCTGCAACCCAATGCTAACCCCTACCTTGTTGTGGTGGGGGAGATGGTTCTCTCCACAGTCAGTACTCTATAATATAGAATGGAGGAGGCAAGGCTATATATAGTTGCCTGTTCTTTGTATTCTTGTTGAGCCTCAGGCCACCTTCAGCTGGTGGAAGCAACCTCCAGTATTGGAAGGAAAGCTTACTGTCACTTGAATAAAAACATCCAAAGTATCTGCAATGTTCTTAAGATATGCTGCTGCTGTTGCTGTTGCTGATGCTTCTTCTTTTACTTCATTACTGGGCATAAGTGAGCACCTTCTGTATAACATAATTAATAAATGTAATTCAAAGGAAGTTAAATGTCCCTACATCCTGTTGAAATTAATGGAGCAGATGCACAATTTAGTGCTCAAGTCCCATTGATTTCAAAGGGACATAAAATGCACCCAGATTTATTTTGTACCACATCCAATCAATTTAAGCTAGTCCACATCAGCGCTTAGCTCTTTACAAAATGCTTAGAAAAAGAAATTTAGCACAGTTATGTTGGAAGAAGAGAGCAAAGGAAAGCAAAGACAGAATGCTGAAGATCACTGGGAGCTTCTTTTTGCTAGATGGGCTGATTTGTTCTTGTGTTGTGTGGGACAATATGGAGGCAAGAGTGGACTACTGAAGCACTTGGACTACATTGAAATATTTCTTTGCTACAAAGCACTATTCTATAGGAAGATCATAAGAAGAAAAATGAATAGCAAATTTAATGTTTAAGACTGCAGCATCCAGGAAGACAAAGAGCACAATCCTAACCATGTCTACTCAAAAGTAAGCCCTACTGTGTTCAGTGTGTCTTATCCAAGGAAAGTGTCTTTAGGATTGCAGCCATAATTACTACTCAGATTTAGTAGACGTTGGTTCAGGGTTTTGTATAAAAAACCATATTTGTTGTCAGGTTTTGCTGGTTGTTGAGGTCAGTGTCAATAGTAATTTTCCAACAACCCTAAATGGTCATGGGCTATGCACTTTTCTCAAGAGAGCAGAAGGCCCAAGTCAGACAATGATAAGGCTTTAGGCCTGTGTATTGTTTTCACTTAGGCATGTTTCAATATGAAACCTGTGTCTGTCTTTTTTTAAAGCCTTTTTCACTGTTAACACCTTTCAATTGGTTTAATGGATGCTTTTTTTTAGCATAACTTCTTGACAAGAGGGCCTTTCATTTCTTCTGGCACTGTTACAGCTGTATGGTACTGGAGCCTGGACAATGGGGCAAAGTGATGGTATACCAAGAGCAAGCAGTGCAATCCTAATTGTGTCTGCTCAGAAGTAAGGTCCATTGTGTTCAATAGTACTTACTCCCAGGAAAGTGTGCTTAGGATTGCAGCCCAAGTACACTAACTTGGAAAATGCTCTTTTAATTTTATGCATGTGAAAATTCTTCACGTTTCAATGCCACTTTAATCATGCTTTGAACTTTTTTTTTGCAGACGACTAACGATACTGATAACCATAAATTGGACCTAATCATATTGTGGTTAATTACTCAGTGTGTGAATTAAGCTTATCTATAAGCCAGCTTGCAAAAAAAGTGAATATATTAATCTCTTGACTGAATATCAAGTCTCCAGGTGAATCTCTAGGTTAGTCTCTAGGTGAATACGTTAGTCTCATGGGATGTGGGCTGCCTGGCAGTCTGTACGTTAGGTGAGATGTTACATTACAGTGTGGGAAGATAACAGAAGCTGAGCAAAGCCTCATCTCCAGTCTGAATGACTCCTACACAATAAGGAACAAGTAGCACATTGCATGAACCTACAAGGCTTTGGAGGTGGGGGAATTAAAACAAAAGCCAGAAATAACAACCGGATCCACATAATAATTCTGCCTGCCCTTGTACTATTCAGCTCCAACTTAATACACAAGTACACCCTTGTTTAAGCCAGTGGCCTGTTGCATAACACTTGACAAAGGATTTTCTGTGTAATTCAAAAAGCTCCCTCCCCAAGGTTATGTTTTCTTCAAGGGATTTTAGAGAGCTAAAACGTCCCTGTTGTAAGTTTTGATGTATCCATTCAACATTACTTTTTTAATACATATAACCTGATAGCATTATGTTTCTTTGCTACTCCAAATGTTAAGTACTCCGTTATTTTCCCCTGAATGCAATAAGGCACCAGTTTATCCGACTTCAGTATACCCTGACTATACCCTGATATTTCCAGTATAGTCTGGAATAAAGTGACAAACTTATTCCAAGTTCTCACTATCAGCAAGAGCTAATTGTTTCAGGGTTGTAATAAGCAATGCTTCTTGTTGAACAAGTATAAACAGTCTTTTTTGAACAAGGGGACAGAACATGAATTAACAATTAGTTAATACGAGATTGATAACAGATTGATAGTAAGAGAAAAAAGTACAAGATGACAAAGTCAAAATTTACCCAAGGTGACATCTATATGAACAAAACCGAATCTCTGCTTTTGCAAAAACTGCAGTAATTAAAAAGACCTAAACTTTTTAATTCTTGAAACGCAGGCTGCCATCTTATCCATCACATGGAAGCGAAAGAAGTGTACACCCCACTGGAGGTGTTTTGATTTTGTCTTTTACAGCAGTTGATCAGCCTGCTAAGCAAGCAAGCAAGCTGCATTTAAATGGAAAAGTGGTTTACCCATTGTGCTGAGTTATCGGTCGCAATGGAATTCAGGCTAGGACTGCTTTTTTCTGCTATTCATGCGATGGTTGTACAGAATTGTGGACCTACGGCACAAATTTTATCCTTTCATTCAAAGATATATACTTTTTAGACATGACCCTTTTCAAGATAAGCTGGAATAAGCTATTTGTTGGAAATTTGAGGGTAAAATATGTATGCATACATACATATGGTTTTCAGCTTTTCATACTTTTCAAAAGTTTTCATATTTTTGCTTGGCCTAAAAACGTTTCTCTTTAGAACAGCATTCTGAGCTTTTTAGTGTGCTAGTTTTTTAAGTCTGGCTACTTCTACTGTATAACTCTTGGTTTTAATTAGTGTTTTAATGAAGACGTTTTGTTTTATTGTTTTTAAGATGCCTGTTTTAACTGTTTTAATGGATTTTATTGTTGATGTTTTTATGGATTGTTTTATACGCCACCTTGAGTTCCTCCAGGAGAAAGGCGGGATATAAATTAAATTTATTATTATTAATATTAGTTCATAAGTTGGTGTTAAGAACAGAATCTATTTAAACATTTTCTTAGTTGAGTTACAAGTCTATTAACATTTACTTGGGACTTAAACTCCATTGACTATAATGGGGCTTAATTCTGACTAGACGTGTAAGATTGAGCTTTCTTATTCTTCCATGAAATTTAGACTTCTCTGAATGTTATAAGGGATGTTTATAAGGGATGTTTAAAAGAAGAAATTTAATATTGGAAGTTTAAGATGTCAGTGATAACCTATGGTTCTGTTTTTCCGCTATGTTGATAGTGAACAAATAAATCTTATCCCATATGTGTTTGTCATTTTAATGCTTTCCACATTTCCATTTCCCCTACAACCACACTCAGCTATTAGTGGATTGTCATTATCCCATATTATCTCAATTAACAGAGCAAATGTGGAGAGAGTACAATGTAAATCAATTCTCCATGTAAACTGGTATACTGTGCAGATTGAGTTTTTGTGACCAATACATTTTCCCTAAAGCATCTGCAATAAAGTGATTTCTTCTCATTAAGAAGTGTGGTTAAAATGTAAACACACATTTAGCTGTATACTGAGTCTCCTTTCTTTTTCCATTTAAAGTGAAGAATCTGGTGCTTATTCATGAAAATGCTCTGGGGCTGTTGACTACTCAAAACAGATCTATCTTTCAATACTCCTATCTTCTTTCATGCAAATACAGTACTTGGGAGCTGTTTTCCAGTGATACAATTCCATGCCACTGGGAACAAATATAGTGACTGCCTCTAACATGTGGGTAGAACAGCAATGCTCAAAGTTGCAATGTCTGTGGCCAAGGAATGTGGTCTCTGCCCAGACAGCATCTGAGCATCCTGATCAGGTGCTGCACAAAGTCCTTCTTGTATGGCAGTTGGGGACACCCTAAATAGTTGCTTCTGTTGCACAATATGACATATCCCAGAATATGACAAGCTATCCAGGCAGATATGACTGCCCAAAGTGTCCCTGTCCTCCAAATGAGGAGGACTTTATGTGTGACCTGAGTGGAACCAAAACATCCACTCACTAGTTGGACAAAACCCCTGAATCCTGTATCTGGACCTTGGGGTGGGTTCAAATGATCCTGGAATAGACTAATTGCATGGGAAAGGCTATGAGTTAGAAGACACATGTGATGGATACAGTACTAAAGTTCACTTTCTAATGACATGAGATTGCTGCTGTGTGAAGATCTCCCATGATGCTGACCATGTGAAAAAAGCAATCTAGATTCTCTGACCACCTGGCTCTTTTCATTGTGGCCACAATGGTTCCATTTTTGAATCACACTCTTCCTTATGAAGTCAGTTTATACTGAATATTGTGTTTACCCTTACATATAAAACATGATGTGCCACACATACTATCGTGATCTACAGTAGCGCCTTGGTTTACAAACATAATTTGTTTCGGAAGCATATTTGTAATCCAAAACACTTGTAATCCGAAGTGGATTTTCCTATTGGAAATAACAGAAACTCAGACAATTCATTCCTTTACCCAAAAAATATTCGTTTAAAAATGATTATCATGCAAGATAATGAAAAAATATATAAAACTGAAAAATCACTGACTGACACACTTATGTGGAACACTCGCTACTCGAGGCACTCATTATGCAAGGTATCATTGTAATTCACATTTTGCTAATTATGGTGCCATGTTCATAGTTTTGTGCCATATCAACTTGATATAAATTCTCTGCATTTCTAAAAAAGCCTGAAAACTTTATACCACACATTGCTCATCCTGAGGCTGCCAAGTACATAATGAGACACGGAAAGTGCCCATTTGCAAACCCCTATCATGTATTAATTAAAGAATGTGATTGGGAAGGTTAGAGATTGCTGCTAAGATTCAGCTGATGCCATTTTGGAAGGTCCATAGACACAGAATGCTTATAATATTTCATAAGCAAATGCACATTCATGAAATAAACGTGGCAGTTTCTTCCAGAACACACTGAGAGTAATTAGGAAATGAAAACATATTCGAGATTAGCATTTTGCATAATCACCTTTCATGAGCGGTCATTCCTTGAAATAAAGAAGAAGCCATAACTTTTCAAACGAAGTGATATTGCCATATTGAACATTGTTGGTAAAGGGATCTTTCTGTGCTAGAGAGTTCAAGATGCACCAGCTCTTCCATTGCCAATGCTCTTTGTAAACTTTGTTCCCTCTAAAGAAGATGCAAAGCATATAGTGTACCAAGCTGACAATTATTTTCCATTTTCAGAGTGTGTTTGATTAGTTTTCTCCCCTTTCATATATATCAGTTGTACTCAAAGTGGGGATCGGGACTTCCTCGGGGAGTCACAAACTCAGATCAGGGAGTTGTGAAAGGATGGGATCTGCCATCTTGGAGTGCCAATTTGGCACTAAGCTTTCCTGGGAGTAAGTCTCATTGAACACAATGGGACTTACTTCTGAGTAGACATTGAGGAGCTCTGGCAACACAGTGATGTCACATCCTGATAAGTATGATAGGGAGTCCTGGACAGATTTGAAAGGGGGTCCAGGGCTAAAATGCCCAAGTACCACTTGTATATATGCTTCCCCCTGAAATGTACCCTCATTCAGCCAACACATACTAAAGTGATACTTTCAACAGGAAATTTTTGTCCCCCATATTCATGCTGAAAAATACAATTTGACTTACAAAACACCCTGGAACTCTCTATTCACATGTATATCAATGAATAAATTTTGCAGCATTTTGTTCTGGGGTTTGATGCACTCATGTAGTCAGTCTAATAACAGTTGCAGTTCAGACATTGTACAAATATTCATCCTCATCAATCCCTCTCCTTTGAGAGCAGAGCTTTTCAGTCACATTGTCAGAATGGTAGTGTTTATAAATGGAGTCGTGGAGATAAAACACTAGCTTTTCCTCCAAGAAGTCCCATTGCGTTGCTTCCAGCGTCCAAGCAGGAGTGAGGAAACCTAATTAGGCGTGCCTAATTTTATTCCGTTTTCTGACACACTTGACTGCAGTTCAATTGTGACTCATAACATTGCGATTAATTATACGGCAGAACCTTTGCTTTTGTGTCCTTTGCTAGGTGTCCCCTAGACCACACTTATAACTGTTGTACATAAAACATAAAACTGCTTCAGCAACATACATACACACACAGGCCTTTCAGGGGACCAGAAGACAAACTGAAGCAATAAAGATGACTGAAAGTTTTGATTGAAACATTGGTGATTAGAAAACGTATTGGATCAGTTTGTGTAAACTTCTGAAGAACAGTAATTAAGGTTCCAGGCAGGGCCACTGGCATTTTTTAGAGACAAAACTACTGATTCCATCACTATCAGCAAAATGTACTGTTGGTTGTTTTCTTCAATTCAACAACACATATCATTGCAGTTTAGCTTTCAGCAGAAAACTTAAAAGGTCAACCAAAGAAAACAGAAACAAAAAGGACTGACTAGAAAAATGGGGATTGGGATGGGATGATTTGGGAAAATGTTAATCAAGGAGACTAATCCTAAGCAAGTCTGCTCTCTGGAAAATATAGTTAGGATTGCAGCCCAAGAATTATATTTTGAAGAAAAGAAAGTTAAAAACGGGGCATGCGAATGATGGCTGTTTTTACCAAGTCAAAGGAGAAGATTCATGCTAGAGGTGTATTTTTCTCCTGGGGGGGAGGGGGACATGAAATCCCCTAAAAATAACAATGTTTATTAAATAGGAACAAAGAAAAAGTGGAACTCTAAAAAGGATGTTTGTAGTGGGTCAAGGTGGCAGCACATGGACAAGGAGCAGTGACAGGGTAGGAGTTGGCCTGCTCAGGAACCACACAGTGGGAGATGGCTAGTGGTGGGGCTGGCTATCATCTCCCTTTACCTTCACTCTTTCTCTTCGCATCATTTTTCCTTCTTGGGTGGCAGGCATTTGCAAAAAGAAAAATTCAAGAGTTTGTTGGGGATTTGATAACACAATCATGTCACCACCAAAATTCCTATGTTTACCCCCCCCCCCCACACACACACACTGGGTGTCACAAATGTTCATGATGCCACTGAGTCTAGGTCATGGTCTTCTGGCATTCACCTATTCCCACAGACACATTCAAAGAAACATCATCCAAAAAAGCTTGTCAGACAACACATCTCACACTGTCAGAACAAATTATTTTTGGATTATGATGTTCATGCTGTGGATTGGAACCCACTAGGTGGGTTGCAAGCCAGTTCCATAGGGTCACATAGCTCCTAGCTCAGACATAATTGAAAATAGAGGAAGATGGGATGCTGGAAGGATATTATTGACATTTCTTCCTCTTTTTGATTCATTTTACTTTGGAAAAATTACTGATAAATAACCAAACTCATTGCTGCATTCTCAGACACACCACGCCACTTTTCCACCACAGTAACTGTGCTTCCTGTTTGATTATGTGACGTCTGGCCATGACATCAGTTCCAGGGTAGTTCCAGTTCCATCAGGTTCCCAGATAGGTTGTCATTTTCAAAAGTGGGTATTAAAAAAGTTTGAGAATCACAGTATCAGAGGATTGTGAAATCAGTTGATAATATAAATGCCATTCCAATTGCTTTATTTTGAGTATGCTGTTTTCATATTCCTATATTTTGACACTTAGCTACTGGCACAATAACCTTTCACTTGGTCTACATTTTGAAGTGCCATGTCCATACATTTCATATATAACTGAAATAATATATTACATCAAAGTTGGCTTGTTACCTGTGTAGTTGTATGCATCCTGTTTCATTGATCCTAGTCAATGAACTAGCTAGGTTGTTGTATAGAAAGGCAATAAAGCAAGGGAAATTGTTCCTGATGCATATGTGACCTACTCTTAGTATTACTACTTTGTTTATTTGAAGTATTTGTATACAGCTCTTCAGCTGACATGTTTTCTAGATCACTTTGATTTCATCAGTGGGAAATTATTACAACAGCAATGGAGTTCATTTGTGCATGAACATGTACCTTCATATGGATATGGAGGAGATGTACAAAGGTTTCTCCAACTCCTCCAACTTCCCCAGAGCTATTGATGGTTCTTTTCTGTAGTGAGCAGAAAGGAAGCCACAGCCCAATCCTAAACAGCATAGAGTACCAGGACTACCACAGTGCCAAAATGATGCCAAAATAGCTGCCATGGTATCCTTTGAGAAACCAAGCAGCTACCAGTGGCTCCTTGGTGAAGGGGACTTTCATCCCCTGAGCAAGAGAAGTAACCCTGCAATTGGGCTACTCAACTTTTGCCCAGCACAGAGGCTCTTGATCTGGCAGAGATGAGCTATACCAGTTCTACCCGCCTCCTGTCCCACTCTCTCCCCCTGGAATATCTCTTCTCCACCCTCTCCTCACCTCCCCTCAACCCAGAATGCCTCCTCCCCTCCTTGCCCTATGCTCCCACTCACCTCTCCATTGCCCAGCCATTCAGGTGAACATGGAATGGCAGAGCACTGCCATTCCATTGATGCTGGCTGATGCTGAGCTGGTGCTGAGCTGTCAAGGTCACAATCCAGAGTAACTACGGGGAGTCCTTGCTACAATGTAAGAACAAATTACTCTGGATTGCAATGTGAATTTCCCATAGGTTTTCACTAGGTGGTGCAATAATTACGGGTGCACATAATGTCTCTTACATGCTCCCCTAGTTACTCTGGATTGTAGGGTAACTTCACATTTCATGCATTTATTCAAAACAGTGTTGTGATACAGGGGCGGGGCCAGGGTGGGCCTGGGGAGGGTCGGGGCCGGGGAGGCTGCGCTGTGGGTGGGCAGGGCGAGGGGTGGGGCAAGGGGCGGGCCCCAACCCTGGCATACTGTGTGTGCACCAAGGTTGGCGCAGGCGCAGTTGCATCCTAAAGAGGACGTGACTGCGCTTTGTGACTGGATCACTAGCGGCGGGCCAAAACCAGGAACAAGTTCGGACGATCCAGCCCAAACTGGCCTGGGCCCACCTGTGAAGCAGACCATATCTGTAACTCAGTACAAGAGAATATGTTTGCATGCAGATCTCATTTTCAGTGTATGACATGTATTTCATGGCATGTATGATGTCTCCATTGCAAATAATTGTGTATGAGTTGTTATAAAAGTAATATCTCTCTTTTGCTGAATATATGTGGCCCATAAAAGTCACAGGGGAAGGTTATAGGAGAGAGAGAAGGGGAGATAACATGAGAAGGAAGTGGTAACATGATAAGAAATGAATTTATTTGTCCATAAGCTAAAATAATATTAAAATAACAATTCAAGGCAACAACCAAAAGCAGTACTTGCACAGATACATCAATTTCCTACATAAACCTTGGCATGCACACTCCCCAGTGGGGACTCATAAATCCACCTTTTCACTTTATAGCCTTCTCATTACAGCCTTTTGGTTTCTACCTTTTCAGCAACATACAGGTTTGGTTTAAGTCAAGGTGGCTGGAACTGAGAAGAAGACAAAAATATGAAACAAAAAAATGTTTAAGTGATTTCTGTTTTTATCTATTGATTTATATAGTACAAACATTTTTGGCTCAACCCTATTGATCTTAAACTGCTAGCCTAATGTTAAGACAGTGTAAAGTCCTTTATGGCTGTTATGTAACACAATATACTACTGTGTATGGTGTGTCCACTGGGTCCAAGCAGCCAGATTCTCACACTAACAGTTTGTCCATGTCCCCCAGTGGGGACAAGTCAGCAATTCAGTGTGGGAGTTGGGAGAGATGGGGAGCAGAGTAAGAAATTGGGATGGGGGGCAGCGGTCACTGGTGCAAGGCTGAGTTGCCCCAGTGAGTGCCAAGGGTAGCAGTAGCACTGGATAGCAAGCACTGGGGAGCAACAAACTAAGCTTGACACTAGTGGTCAAAATTATGAAAACCAGGGTATGTTTAAATAAGTAAAATTATTTAATTAATTAATATCAGTATCAATTACTTAATAACAAATTTTTATAGCACCCTTTTATACCTCCACTTGGGGTGGTGTATGTAGTTCCTCCCTTTTTTGTCCTTACAACAACCCTGTGAGGTAGTGACACTGAGAGATGGAACTGATAGACATGGAATTAATAATAATAATGGTCAGAAAATATACACAGTGAAGAGGAAAAGGATAGTGTAAATTTTTTTCCAGATCACAAGGCTAAAAAAGAGGATGTGTCCTGGGAAAAGAGGATATGTAGTCAACCACCACCAAATGGATGCTGTCTTATAGCCTGCCTGCAACAATATCCCCTATAAATATATAGGGGACAATATCCCCTTTTCAGCCCACTCATTAGCACTCAAGCCTTGGAGTGGGGGGTGGCGGAGGTGAGGCTTTTGGAGTACTGGCTGAGCTCCATTTTTGCTGAATCAGTACCATCCTGGGGGACTTGCATTCCTCTGAGTTTGACCTGAACCGGAGGCCAGGCACGGTTGCTTACTTGCATGTAAACAAAACCGTGCAGTTTACTTCCACTTTCCATAGACCTCAATGCAGATGAGCCTGGACCAAGGACATCCTTCTGGGGTAAATGGGGGGAGGGCTGCATTTATTGGATCACTGCTTCCAATTAGCCTGATCTAAGATAGATTAGCCTACTTACAAGTAAAAGCACGATAAGGCTACATTTCAATTTATATAGAGTAAATGCAATTAAGGGTGCAATCCAGAGTAACTACAGGGAGTCCTTGCTCCGACATAAGAACAATTTACTCTGGATTGCAGTATGAATTTCCCATAGGTTTTCAATAGATGGTGCTGTAACTATGTTGACGTAAATGTCTCATATGTGCTCCCGTATTTACTCTGGATTGTAGGGTAAAAGGGACAATTTCTGGGGTGATTTGCAGGCAGCATTCATTGTATCAGGATCCATCTGATTCACGATAGGCACATAGTGGGTAAAGCCACGATGTGGGGTGCTTTCATTTTCCCACAGAGTTCAGTGCATATTTTTTATTTTAGTTTTTTGGCAGTAACTTTTGATAGGAAGGAGATATTAAAAAATGGAGTTTTGCATTGGATTCTGCTCTTCAATACAAATCCAACAGTATATGGCATGGTGGGGCTCCTCCATTCCTTCATGAAGTTGTGATATATATTGGTCAACTCCCCCCCCCAGAGTATGTTAAAAGTATTGGCATCCATCAGTCTCGAAAGACTGGTATTATGCTCGACGCTGTATGTGAAGCATGAAGGCCTGGGTAGATTGATATGGAGGATAGGCTGTTACCCAAGCAGCAAATCCCCCCTCTCCATGCCACTGAAATAGTCCAATGGAACAGCAGAGCTGATACGATTGGTTCCAGCTGCGTCGCAGAGCTGGGCTAAGGACAGGAGTTTACCCTGTCTTGTGGGGACCCAGGCCTTCTGGTTAACCCTGACCTTCTGGTTAACAGGCACAGCGTCTTAACCACCTGCATCACCCGGGGTAGATGGTACCCTTTTCCACCCTCTAGCAACACCACTGGCTACACCACTCTGTGGAAATATGGAGAATTGTGAAACATATTATTTAAAACACTCTTGAGTCTGAATGCCACTGTTAAGCCATCTCACTTTGAAAACATAGTCTCCATATAAAGGCGAAAAGTCCTCCATGGTGGCCCTGGATCTAGTGGAGCAAAGCAAAGCTCCACTGGTCCAGCCTCTGTCCCTTTTTCGGCGCACCACCTGCTCATCCCCCATACTCCCCCTTGGCTCTCACTGCTTTGTTGTCCACTTGAACCACTGATCCGCAAAGAACTAGCTCTGTTGGTACTGGGCTAGTTCTGTTGCTGGCCCAGCAGTGGGGCTTACAGCCATGCCTTATGGTATGTTTACAACGCCCACCCTCCACCACACCCTATGCTGAGCTCTCAGGATTGGGCTTTCAGTTCTGAACTGCATGAATTGTACTCCTGAAGTTCACGCATTTCATTGACATCATTATGAATGTTCTGTTGTGGAAGATATGATTTCAGTCATGCATGTCAAAGGAGAAAAACGGGACCACAGTTCTGGTGGATGGGGACCTAGATCCACCACCTCCCTCAGCCTCCCTGTCCCCCATTCCTTCCTCCTTCCTGCCCAGTTCCTTCCTCTCCCTGTCTCCGCTCTACCCTCCCCCAGCCATCATTCTTTCCTTCGTAGCCTGTTGCAGGATGGTCTTTGGCATAGTGTCAGAGCACACTTTATGGCCAATTTTGTGTAGTCACCACAAGGTGACAATTGGGTCATAAGATTGATAGCTGCTGAACACCCTTCTATTTTTTGATCTAGGCAAATGTTTTCCTCCATTATTGCTTTCATTTCTCCAAGACTTATAAATACATCTCCTCTACGCTCTTCCATCCTCTTCTCTGAATTTTCAGTTTTGATGCATGTCATTCCAGTTTTTCTGAAAATGAACAAACGTCCCAGAACCTCCTACTGTCCCTTTGGGAGAACAGTGATCTCAACTAATGTATAGATGAGTTAGATAGTGATAAAATAATGATGCATAATGAGTATGTTTAGCATTTCATGCATGTGAAACATTCCAATGGCTTAGAGGCAAGAATGTTCTTGATTTTCTGGGTCTTTTTCACACTCTTGGAATAACTAAGTTATCACAAAGTTGTCTGACAACCTATGAAATTGTCAAAATCTACTGACATGGCTTCTCTCCAGATACAATCTTTTTTTTTTTTTAAAAAAAGAAAAATCTTCTGCTATAAAGAAACTTACAAGAGCAAATAAGGGAAAAACCCTGCTATTTGCTA
Organism: Cryptoblepharus egeriae; assembly: GCA_030015325.1. NCBI lineage: Eukaryota > Metazoa > Chordata > Lepidosauria > Squamata > Scincidae > Cryptoblepharus > Cryptoblepharus egeriae. The sequence goes on along the minus strand of JAREYC010000002.1, from coordinate 83,176,423 downwards.
GAAATGTTTTAAATCTTTAATAAGTGACATTACATAAAATAACAAGCAAGTCATGCCAAGACTGTGACAGTTTAGATATCTCCAACTTAAATGCAACTAGACATGGAGTTGCTGCCACTCAGTTTCTCCTTCTTCCCTCCTCCACTCCCTTCTTTGAACATCTGCTTAATCAAAATTGTACTATGCATCGCCATAACTATACGTCACCCACTGCAGATGTCCAGTAACCTAAGGAGAGCACAGGGTGACCAGGGATCATAACTGCAAAAGAAGTAAAGGTGCCCCAAAATGTAGGACACCCAAGAAAAATGTAGGACATGACAAAAAACTAAAAAAACACATCTACATATATGGTTTCAGGTGGATAACTTAAACATTGTACTACTTATTAAATTTAAAACCATTCCATGTAATTTATTATATATAATTTATTAATTACAAGATGGCTATGTGCTGCCTGCTTACAACAAAAAGGAGGAGAATGAAGTTTTTTTTCCCATAGGACACAAGCCTGGAAAAGAGGGCATGTCCTGGAAAGAAGGTCAAATGCAGGAGGAAGTGATGCGTATGAAAAGTGAATGCAAGAGAAAAAAAGTAGAAACACCCAGTCTCTCAGGAAATCTTATCCTCTCTTGAATGATGTAATATTTAAAGAGTATGAGCTGTTAAATTTGAAAATATTCTATTTTTTGTTGACTAAAGAGCAGAGTCAATTAGTTCCTGAGGCTGTCCTGGCTCCTGAAATTGTCTGTCAAATACCACCCTGATTTATCTGGGGTACACTAGCAATTGTCTTGGCTCCTCAATGGCATTGCTAAGGGAACCGGGGAAGCACTGCCTCAGATACCTCACTTTAGGGAATGTCAGAAGCCTCCAAAAGGTGGTTTTCAAGGGGGAAAAAATACCCATAAGTGCCTTTTGAAGCCCTCTAAAATGTCCTCTCAAGACACCTAGTATATGGATATACATTGTAAAGGAGGTTAAAAATTGGCAGTTTGTCTGTTATGGAGGTGTTAAAAAAATTGTTGAGGCTGGGTGCCAGATGCCTTAGCTACGCTGCTTCTTCTTCAGGTTAGATAGACAGATAGACAAACAGATGCCATAGTCTATACCTTCAACATTGGCAGACAGGAACAAAAATGATTGAACAGTCTTGCAATTCTGGTACAGCTGAGATGTGTACATTTTCAAAAAATGGCAAAGCCAGGAAATTAATTATTTCCTTCATTTTCCCAGAAAATGGAAAGGGGAATGAAACTATTTATCTTTGTGCCAAAACAGCACAGAGTGAATGATATGTGCAGGAAGAAAAGGAGAATGGGAAATATATATATATATATATATATATATATATATATATATATATATATATATATATATATATATATATATATATATATATATATATATATATATATATATAAAGAGAGAGAGAGATTGAGAGAGAGAGAGAGAGAATCAGGCTTTCAAGATGAGGCATGTATCCTAAGGATCTCTGGATACATATGCAAAGAGCTTAACTTTGCATCTGTAGCCCCTTTTTGAAAACCAGTTTCCATAAATGCATGGTGCAGGCCAATAGGGTATAGGCTAGGATTTATAAGCCAGAGCTTTAAGTAATTGACTCTGTTGCTTTAAATAACCTGGTGTCCTACTTTGACTCACCAACCCACTTCAGTGAAAGAGTTACTTTCTGTAAATAAATTAGGAGATCTAAGTAAAAAGGACCCCCACACTTCATTTGATTTCATTTATCAACACGCTTTCTACTCGGGAAGTTTAAAGTACTGTCAAGTCCATTCTGCATCAAGAAATGAATCAGTAAACCACTGGTACCTGCCAGAGATCATGCAGAGTCAGTTAATTATCGTCTGAGTTGAAATGGAGACTGTGCAGTAGATCAGAGGCACATGAGAACAGTTGGAGGTGCCTTAACTAGTAGTAAATAGGACTCCTGTCACTTCCTCCCTGCACTTCACTTGCCTACTCATTTTTCTTTTGGAAGTTCGATAGTGAAGTACAAGGAAAATTAGGGGGGAAAAACTTTTTAGACAAGCAGATGTAAAAATGAAAATACTAACTAGAAACCAGAACACCAAAATAGGGGGGAAAATCTGGTTGCAACCGCAGGGCCCAAGAGATGAAGGCAAAGATCTAATAACATCCAGAGTTCATACTTGTGGTAGATTTCTTTTGTTCCTCTTTGAAGCCAGAATGCTACTGACTTTGGCCTTGATAAGGAACTTTTCATGTTACCTTATTTTATGAGATCAATGGCATCAGTAGCCTTGGCTTCACTCAGTGCAGGGTGCTCAGCAACCTGGAAGTTTGGCATTGGCATTGAAGTGAGGACAAAAGCTTTTGCTTTCAAGTACACAATGTGATGAGGACCTACCCCGTGGTGAGGGATTAACAGCACTGAGAACATTTTTGCAACTGATGAGCAACAACCAGCAACAACTCAGTGCTGAAAAAGGAATGGAGAGGAGCTCCAGATTGCTGGCCCACTAGCAGAGGCAGCAATGACAATGGCAGCCAACAAACTCTTCAGTGTTGGTGGCTACAATGAGTGTACAGAGTTTTTGCCAGCCATTTGCAAGTTGAAGTTACTTATGTCAATAATTAGATAGACCTAGAATTTAATTAAAAATAGCTATTTACATAAGAATCATATTTTGATGTGTGTAGAAAATCATACATTAGATGTCTGTGGAAACAAGCAGTCTCTTAAGACATGAAACTTTCTATTACTGGGTTAAAACAAAGAGGACCCAGCAAAACAAAACTGATGTTCATGAGACTAGAATGAATAGAGTCCACACATTTGTATACACTATAAAGAACCATGTCCACTTCAAAAAAAGAGTGGGCTACATGGTAGAATAAGATTTAGACATATAGAATATAAACTGCATTTTAAGACTGCAAAGCTCATGATCAGTAAATGGGCAGAGTTTTCAAGGAGGACAGTATATCCGCAAGCCTATCCTATCCTGTGCTGGAACAGATCACACTATCAGCAAAGATATTCAGCACGGGACAGGAGGTGGATCCAGCACAACTGGAAAGCAGATTTCTTTCTGCTTACTCTGTGCTATGTGACAGTCATCTCAGTGGTCTACTCATGTCTGTGTCAGCTAAATTACTACAATGCCAGTGTAATGCCAGGCTGCTTGGAAGGGAGGTTAGGATCCTAAGTGCTGGGGGTTGCTCACACTCTGCTCCTAGTCACCTCAGTCTGGCCATTGGTTTGCTTTCTCACTGTCCTCCCTACCTCTCCTTACCTTTCCCTGACATTTTTGAGACTGGATTTGGCCTCTGTAAGTAAGCACACATCCTGGAACTGGCTAAGCCAATTCCCAAGGAAGCACAAAAGGGTCTAATGAAAGTCCCTTGCACCAGATTGCGTCAGTCAATCTGAGGGTTGGAGTTGAACCCATAAGCACATATTTAAAATAATACATTATCTGGCCCAACCAGATGGCTGGTTTTAACTCTAGAAGACACCCCATACAATCCAGAGTAACTATGGGAGCACATAAGAGACATTACATGCACCCGTAGTTACTGCACCACCTAGTGAAAACCTATGGGAAATTCATATTGCAATGCAGAGCAAATTGTTCTTACACTAGAGCAAGGACTCCCCATGGTTACTCTGGACTGTGCCCACCATGTCTGAGTCACAGTGCAATCATAACTTGTGCTGGAACAACTTTGTTAACACAAGTTAGAGAGGTTGCTGCTGCACTTCTGTGGAAAGGAAGACTTGCCCCCTTCCGCAAGGTAAGGTTGCAGCAGCCTCTATAGGTCTACTTGGATTTAGGCTACCACTGGAGATGGCCTAATCTGAGCAGACCAGAATGGTGATACACCACTTCTGCCTGGCCAGAAAGCAGGTTCAGGATCCAACAGAAAGTTGTATCCTAGACCTGCCTCCTGCTCTCCCCCAGCCATACAGAAGTGCTTTACGGCAGTTTTGCAACTCCTTTCAGCCGTGGCTGACGCGAGTTGGGGATTGTGCCCTCAGAATTTTTTTTTTCTATTTGTCAGAATTGACTATTACTTTTCTTGAAGTTACTTTTCGTGAAGTTTTCCTTCTCTGTCTCATCATTGCTGTTATTACATGTGCTACAGGTTACATAGAATGACAAATGCTTGTGAAAACTCAATGCTCGTTTTTGAAGATGAAAGCGTAGGGGTCAATGTGTGGTGGATGCTTTTGAAAATGATGACATAACACAGTGCTCTCCAACTGAAAATCCAGTGTTCCCTTCACACATGCATGCACATCCATACATGCAGGCATACTCTACGCTTAACTCAGTTGTACCCTTCAGTGTGATTTTCAAAAAAATTCAGGATGTGTAAAAGGATTTATTCAGTTAAAAAATTAACTATTTTTATTCTTCTAAAGTTCAGGATGTTTCTAATCTAGGCTATATCTACCTTGGGGCCAGAACAATCCTAACGTTTGGTGTGGGAGGGGCTAATTGATGTGAGGAAGTTGTGTGTGTGTGTGTGTGTATGTGTGTGTGAGTATGCGTTACCCTATTTTTTACTATTACATTTGTTTAATAGTAGCCTATCTAACCTTTCTACACAATGTATTATCACTCCATGCTACCGTTTTTCTATACAGAAAGAAGTACAGTAATGAAGAGTTGGGAGCATTTTAAGTTGCTGTTGGGAACAGGAGGAGAGAGCAAGCAGTACAATCCTCAGAACTGTGGTGCTCCCAGAGACAGATGTGATTTTTTTTCCCTTACCTGTAGCCAGCATTACAAAACCAGAAGTGCTTTTTTTACTTTCATAGGGATAGAAAGCCCTGTGGAGGGGTCCCTAGACCCCCCCCCCCGACCCCTCAGGGCTTCAGTGAATGCCCTGTGAAGGCAAAGGAGGACCCTAACAGTATCAGAAGATGAAATGAAACTGGAAGTCGCCTTCCAAAGCTTTGGAGGGCTTGTCTGGAGACCATGTGCAGCCTCAGAAAGAAATTCAGAGCTTCTAGAAAGGCTCTTCTGTCTTGTGGCAGAAAACTGGAGGTGCCATTCTAGCATCTCTGGAAGCCATTCTGAGACTGTGGAGGGTACACGTAGCCTTCACAGGCCTCAGAACAACTCTAGATGTGACTGGAGAAAGGATTAGTGGTGCAAAAAAACCCACATGATTTTATGTGGAATTTGGTATTTGGTATGGGTTGAGGAACGGAAACCTTGCAGGTAATGAAGATCCACCAGTACTTCCTTAGGCCACAATCCTTATGCCTAACGTTCATGGGCCCCAGCTTAAGACAGTTCTGTGCCAATCCTGGAGAAGGGTTAGGCCAGTGCACAGACATGCGCTTGCCTCCATACATCACCACAGGAACAGGAAGACCAATAAGTTGTGCCAGCCCATCTCAGCTTTCAGTTGCATCAGGATAAGAGCACTGACCCACCTTATTTGGTTTTTGTAACAACTACAACCAAATCATGGAAAGAGACCCAGAAGTGATAGGGAAAATTCTGAGATCTAAAGTGCTTTGAACACACTAAGGTTCAACTAGATAGATATATGTAATAGATGTATTATTGATAAAACTGCTTTTTATGTTTTAGAATCTTTATAATGACTTTTATGTTAGAACTACAGTATTGGACAGCAATAATGTCTTCCTTAATGTTTAGTTCTTCATTCTGTCTTCGGCTGAGAATGTCCACCAAAGAATGTTCTTCATAGGTAGTCTATGTAAATTTAAAGTATGCATTTCCATGTCAAAAGAAACTGCTCTCACAAAAGCCTTCTTACTTCATTCACCTCTTCTTTGGGAGAAATATGGCCAGTGTAATCCTCACTTGCACTGGAAACAGGTAGGCTGGTGTGCCTGCACTATATCCAGCACATGTTTTTGAGGCTGCTACTGTGCTACCCTGAGGAGGGGAGGTTTCTCCCCTTCCCCAAGGTAAGGCTGCTGCAGCCTCTATGGGTCTACTCAAACTTACGCCACCTTTGGAAGCAGTGCAAGTCTGAGGAGACGGCCATGAACTGCTCTTGTCTTCCCTCAGAGAGACGATCCAAGATCCAACTTAACCTTTGGATCTTGGCTCCTTCCCCACTCTCCTCCCTCCCACCCTCTGTCTGCCTCCCTCCCACCCACCCCAACTCATAGCCTGTCCAACCTCCTTCCCGCCCTTACCTCATCTCACCCTTGCCCACCTCCTCCCTCCACCCCCCCCCCCCAGTGTCTGCTAGCCCAAACTCTCATTCCCCCCACCCCCAACAGTGCAAAAGTGCTTTGCAGCACATTTGTGACATCCTTTGGCTGGCACAAGGGTGCTTTGGAGATTGCGCCCATAGATAGCAAATACCTCAACTAAGCAGTCAAGAATGATGAGCGATGATGAGTCAAGATTTGCAGAACTGAAACATTAATGAAAAATATTAAATTGCTCTCAATTTGCTTCTTAGCATTTGTATGACCTTTCAAGTCTGTCTCACTCTTCCTAATCTCATCTCATGAAACGCTTTTCACTTTACATAGAGTATACAAAACCACGCAATCTTGCGTACACAAACACACACACATACATGCACTCACACACAATTTTATTTTCCCCATTTTTATACTGTTTCCTCCAAGGAACTCAGGTGCTATACATGGTTCTTAACCTCTTTTTGTCCTCTCAGTCAACTGGGAGGGGGGTAGATTGGGGTGACAGCTAGTGAGTAGCCCAAGGTTTTAAATAAATACATTAATAAATTAATTTCTCTCTCTGTTTCTGTGTGTGTGTGTGTGTGTGTGTGTGTGTGAGAGAGAGAGAGAGAGAGAGAGAGAGAGAGAGAGAGAGAGAGATTCAGTAAAAGTTTTTAGGTTTCAGGCCCAGACCCTAAGTGAATGCCCGTTTTGTTTACACTAAAATGGGAATTTGGTTTAGTTTGGAGAAAATTTGCTCCCTATAAATTAGGCACTGCACAGCCCCCCTCTCTCTTTCTCTCTCTCTCTCTCAACAAAGAAGTAGTTGAAAATGACCAAAGCCTTAGAAACAATCATGCTTGTGAGAACTATCCCATGGCAAGAAATCTGTAGCCTTCAATGAGTTCTGGGCATGGGGCTGCCATGAGGAAAGCCTAGCATGATGAGTTTGTCTGGATTCCTTTAAGGCTGCCTGCCAGCCGAAGCACAGCACGGCACATCCTTGCAGCTCTTGCCTACAGAGTGATGTGGTGCACTGTGGAGGTTTCTGTCTTCCTTTTGCCACAGATACATTTACTTGAGCAGGGAAGCAAGCAGCACAGTTGCCTGTCAGATGGTACTTTCCTAATGTCTGCAGAATAAACTGAATGCGAACTCACCATTAGAGAGAGAGAGAGAGAGAGAGAGAGAGAGAGAGAGAGAGAATGCTCTCTGGCATATTAGTGCACTGGGTCTCTCTGTAAAGGCAGAAGGAGCAGCATCAGCAACCTTGCAGGCAATGACTGTAACTCTTTCTTATTAATAAATGGACTGACTGACTTTGATAATTTGCTACCTGTGCAGAGATACTCAGGGTTGGCTGATACCTGGAAGTGCTGAACACACCTTTGTGTCTGGTTTACTTAAGGACAGCCATACACCAACTCTTATCAAGGGACTCTCTCACTGGACAGGTAAGAGATGTCTACTTTCTTGCCACCTGTATAAAGGTTAACTTAAGTCAACATGATTTACTTGCTTAATCATTTTTACCTAGTATTGACTGTCTGTGTTCTTCTTACGGCTTTTGAATAACTGCAGTGCCAATGCAAGCTCTGAATTTTAAAACGATCTGATGAGCACTAAAGCAATCATTATCTTAAGACTTATAAGAGCAAACTGAAACTTATATTTTCACTTAGGATGTGCTGAATATGTTTCTTTATTTGTTCCTTGTGCTGTTTATAACACAATTTATCAGCAGAATGTGTCATTTGGTGAATATGCAAAGGTTGTGGATTTCACTGTTTTGCAGGGATGCAGCCCCAGCAAAGTTGGGAAAGTTTTCTCAAACATCCCATTTACAACAAGGTGGATTATGATGATTTGCATCAGTCATGGAGTGGTTTTTGTTGTTAATTATGACAGATAAGTGTTGAGCAATATGTTACCTCATAATCCAAAATGCACAGTTTAAAACAGTTGTGAATATATTATCATTATTGCAGATTGCATTTGCCAACTTAAATATCTGTGCTACACTATGTTGATATAGCTTGTTTCCAGCAACTTAGCTTTGACAACAATGACATTTTTAACAAAGACTTGGAAATAAAAATCCTACACTGCTTTTTTCACTGATGCAGTGACAGCAGGTCAAAGTGACCCACACCATAACCAGACAACTGCCATCAACTTACTGTACTGACTGACACAGCTGTCTTGGAACTCTGCTCAAATGGCGTGTACTGTATTGGTATGGTGCAGCCCAAGGTCATAGAGGAATACTATATTAATGTTCACCCTCCACATCATGGGTCAGTATTGTCTACTGAAATAACAGCCTTAAATTAACAGCTTTTCCAGTGTTTTGGGTTTCTGGTACTTCAATATATGCACCATAACTCAATCCAATCAAATTTCCTGCTGAGAAAATGTATTTAGAATGATGGGTGTTAAGTAATGATTACTTCCTAAAGGGATCAATACCGCACAATATTGGCAAAGTAGTCAAAAATAAACATTAATGCTGGGATAATGCTGATTTCTGTTATTCTAAGTACGGATTCTGAAGAAGTATTTATGTGTCACTTCCCATTTCTGTGCTTTAGATGGGAAGAAAGTAACTTCTGTTGAATAAAAACTGATACAATGAGGTGAGAGAGACAGAGAACATTTGAAAATGTTTCAATAAAAATAAGATATAGTGACACTCAATGTTCAAAGTTCATGATTCTTGGAAATGTACAGATCAACTTTTTTTTACTTCCTCAAACTTTCTCATTTACAGTACTTGCTGTCAATCTGCAACTTGTTCATTTCAAGCTTTTTATAGTGAACACCTTTAAATTTAGTCGTTCTTTCCTAATTACTTGGTAAAAGAAGCTTGATGTGTCAATTACCTAAAGACACAATGATAACATTTTTATAGTTTCTAGGTTCCTGACTTGCTTGATTGTAAAAAAATAATGAAAATCCAAATGCAAGATCCAGTTGAAGAGACATTTACACACACACAGTTTTGATTAGCCATTTTAATTACGTAGTTTGATGAATTAGCAGCTATTCTACCTTTAAAATTTTATAAGAGATAGTTTGTGAAACTTTTACTATTCAAGACAAACTGATAGCTTTCTCTACTGTACTCTCCAATATGCAGGAAATCAAATTTGCTTCCTGTGTAAACACCAGTAAGAATCGAATACTGTCTGTAAGTACTTTTTTGAAGTTGTTTTCTCGTGGTTGCTCACTTAAGATGAGAACCTACCTTCATGAAGAGGGCCACATTTGTTACAAAGAAGTTGTGGTATTTCATATTTCATATTATATATTTATCAGTTTTGTAATTCCACCCATCTATAGCTTGTTTTGTTAGGAGTTGTAAACTATTTTTTTAAATCACTCTGACTTGCCCATAGTACATGTAAATAGATCAGAAGCTGAAGTGATAATGATTATTAATGGTGCAAAATTTCAATACTTCAAGACTGCTATGCTAACAAAAACTTCAAGGGGCACATTTATGCAGACTCACATCTCCAGCATTGCAAACTGTAACATGTATAAAATGTGGCTTCTATATAACCCTCCCATAAAATAGTTTCCTCACACGAGCACTAGGAAAGCCTCATGAGAGGCAGCGCATGAAGGCACAATCCTAACCAATTTAGGCAAGCACAACTCACCTATCTCCCTATGCCCATTGTGGTATGGGAAGCCAGTGCATATCTGTGCACTGGCCTAATCCCCCTAGGAGTGGTACAGAAGTGCCTATCAGCACTTTTGTGACACCTCCAGGCCACTTGTGCTGGCCTAACCAAGGGTTAGGATTGAGCTGCGAGATGTTTACATTTCCAAATCATCCTGGCTGCAAGCTATTGTGATGTGACACTTGGGGCCCAGTTGTATTCAACATCAGCCCACATGGCCCTGCTGACAGAGTGCACACTGCAAGTCTGGGAGAGAAAGACAGCCAGGGGAGATAACATATTTATTTACTTCTCTGTAGGCTACCTAGCCTCCAGTAGATTTCCCTAGAATGAAACCGTCATTTTTACTAGTGTGACCCATGGACCTGGGTCCAGACGAGGAAGCAGGGAAAGAATCTTGGCAAGTATGGCTTCTTCCAACATCCTTTTCCTCCTGCCCCCAATCCCCTGCCCCAGAATACCTCTCTCCAGTCTCCATCTCACACACTCCCCACCATACTCACATCATTGTATCAGCCAAGCTTGGCTATAGAGTGTGAATTCAGCCTTCACAGGTTGGTGCACTGCTATGCACCACTATGGCTTATCCTTGAGGAGTAGCAAATGTGCTTTATGGCATTTTTACAACCTTCTTCGGCTAGTGCACTGACCAAAGAGGGGTTTGGATTGCACTCTGAGTGTCATAATAAGCCAGAAACTCTCTTTTTCTTTTGTATAGAACAGTTGCAACAAGCATGTAGCAATTTTGTGGAGCAAGATTTAGCAGAGAACTATTTCAGATAACTGTGTCATGATTTGTGATTGAATAGTTCCAGATTGGTCCCTATGAACGTTTTTGAAAGAGCATGAAGAAGCATACTTTTGGCACAATCTGTGAGTTAATATCCATCTCTAATGTTAGTTTGTGAAGTACTGTATAACTATAGACATAGAAATAGGTGGCTTGATACTATCAGAAATGCAAACAAAAACAGAATAAAAGTGCATTCCAGGCATCCCTGCAAGGAGAACTGGCAGGAAAAATCTCTGGGTGGATTTCATGTCCTCTGTCTATCTATCTGCAGTATTTATATACTGCTTTTCAACTGAAAAGTTCACAAAGCGGTTTACAAGAAAATGAAAAAATAGCTAATGAATATCTAATGAGTCCCTGTCCCAAAAGGGCTCACAATCTAAAATGCAAAAGGACACCAGCAGAAGCCACTAGAACAGATAGAACAGACATTGCTGGGGTGTGTGGGGCCAGTTACTCTCCCCCTGCTAAATAAAGGAAGAACACCCACTTGAAAGAGTGTCTCTTGTCCAGTTAGCAGGGGTCCAAGGGTCTCTGTCCCCACATATCTCCAGGGTTCCTGTGTATTGCTGAGGATGGTGGGAAATGCTACTCTTTGGGAAATGCTACTCTTTCTAATATCACATTTCATGCATTAGTTCATTTCTCAAAATATTTTGAATCTTGTCTCTGTTTAAGCACTGGGCACCATCAAGGGAAACTTCAGGACCACAGTTTTCAAAAGAACACATTTCCCCTTTGTTTTATCTATGGGAATCTCTGGCTAATTCTCTGTCCCTTTTATTAGTTCAGCTGAGCAGGAACTGAGCCTTGTTCCCCTCTGAATCTTCTTTGCTATTTCCTCTCCCATTCAAGGCATAAGCTAGAGGAGATTCACTGGCTATATCTAGAGATCCTCAAAAGTACTCATTTATCCTTGGTAGGCACCCTGTCTGTCCCCCATTATGAGAAGCAGTGCACAGGCATTATGTCAGTTTTCTGCAAGACCCCAGGAACAGCAGATAGATGCTTCTCATGTTGAGAACTCTTTGTCTGGGCAAAGGGGTGAGAAAGGTCTGAGATACAGCTGAGAAACATCTCCTGGAGGCATTTTCTAACCCACTGCAAGCATTATGCTCTGGTCATTCCTGTCTCACCCACCAATTTGGCTATTCCTTCAGGAGCTGTACTTCAGTGCTGTCAGTGTAAAAATGCTGCTGGTGGAGTGGTCAGTATGGTATGAACTGACATTTATTAATTCCTGTCACCTCTAGGTTGGCACTGAGCAATGTGAAAATAGATTTTGGGCAAGCTTTCATTTCAGTTGGGTACACTTAAAAGGAAGAACAGAGCAATTTTCTGACTTTTATTGATACGCAGCAAAGGAAAGCAGACCTTGCTCAATGCTATTGATTTTGTATTTGGAGCCCAGCAATATATCCAATTCCAAATTACGTGATTAGAAGAGAGGCACATTGGTCAATATGTAGGTATGTTGAATCTCTCTCCATTCATTGGATTTTTAGAATCATTTTGCAAAGGTTTGCAGCACACAGTGATCAAGGTATCATAAACGAGGGTTCTCTTTTATTTGAACACATGTATGATATAATTAGAAGAATCTTTAAATGCCCTTGGGGCACTTCCAGATGTAACTTTTCCCATGCTATTTATTTTAACATTATTGTAGCACTGAATTAATACCTGTGGCCAACATATGGATCTCTACCTGTTGCATGTCAGGTCAATACTTGTGGTGAGAATGTAGCTTGGGTGGCGCAAGGGTGCGGTAAGAACATGAGTGGATAGAGAGATGCTGTTTTCCCTTTCACATAACCCCAGAACTCGGGGACATTCACTAAAATTGAATGTCAGGAGGGTTAAAATGAACAAGAGAAAATATTTCTTTACCCAGCATGTAGTCGATCTATGAAACTCCCTGCCACTAGAAGTGGTAATGGCATCTAGCCTTAACACAGGGTTTCTCAATCCACGGTCCGGGGACCACTGGAGGTCCTTTGCCAGCTGCCTGACCAGTCCATGAGAGGACTCCTCTGTGCCTCTTCCCCTCCTCACAGCAGGAGGGCTCTGTCAGAGGATTGCAGCCTCAGAGACCAAGCCTCTGCCTGTCTACTCAGTAATAAATCCCACTGAATTCAGTGGAGCTTACTCCCAGCAAACTGTGAACAAAATTGCAGCCTCAGAACCTGATCCAATGGTTGTCTGCTCAGAAATAAGTCCCATTATAGTCAGTGAGGCTTACTCTCCAATAAGAGTGACTGGGATGGTTTTGTGCGTTTTCAATGCATCCTGCATTGAAAAAGGTTGAAAATCCCTGCTCTGAGTAGATGTGCATTGAGACATTGGGCTCTCACCTGCAATCTCATCCACAATAACCTAGCCATAGCTCTATTTATTACAATGGGATTTACAGCTGGAGGCAGCTGTTATGTGTTCTAGGTGGAGAAGCCCTCCCACCAGGTCACCAGAGGCAGAACTTTCCCCCCACCCCTGGGCTGGTGCCAGGAAAATTTCTTTTCCACAGAACCAGTCCCTGGGGCCAAAAAGGTTGAGGACCACTGCCTTATTGCCTTTAAGAAGGGATTGGACAAAATCCTAGAGGAAAGACCATCACTGATTACAAGCCATGAGTGGTGTGTGTAGAGGTGGACAACGTTAAAATGCCAGATGCAGGGGAGGGCACTTGGATGCAGGTGTCATATGTGCTCCCTGAAGCATCTGGTGGGCTACTGTGTATTACAGTAAGCTGGACTAGATGGGCTTTCAACCTGATCCAGTGGAGGCTCTTATGTCCTACGTTAGGCGTAGCAAAGATTTGAATTCCATGTGATTTTGTTTTTGCTCCCTCTCTGCACTGTGATGGCCAAGAGGCCTGCCCCTCCTAGTGTCTTCCTAGTGCTGTTTGAAACCCCCTACTGATTTTTCCAGCTTCTTTTCTGGGGAGCTTTTGGGACCCTCTGGCAAATTTTTACCACCATCGCCCCTCCTAAGCTGACTTTTGGAAGTTTCTTATTTCCTTTTATATTCATCATAACTATTTATTTAGCTCTTTTTATGAATGGAAATTACAAAGATTGTGGATATGATTTTGTTCATAATATTGTACATATTTTGTACATAAATATGTATTTTTGCCTAGGGTTGCCAATTAGATACAGTTCAAGCGTGTACTCCTGTTTGCTTTTTCTCTTGTCTTTGAAAAAAGCCATTTCAGCCTGCATTTTACTGACCATTTGCTCATGTTGTCTTCACACCTTTGATTGCTATCTATGCACATGCTAATGAACAAGTCCTCTTTGCCTTCAGTTAGGACTCTCCCATTGTTCATGGGGTTCCTGATCCTGTCCTGACCCTGTTGATGATATGGATGTTTCTCCTTTCCAAGGCTCTTTCCCCCCTACTTTGGTGAGGTGTTGGTTTCCCCCCTACTTTGGTGAGGTGTTACCTTCCAGGGATAGCTGCATCTCATGACTTTTATTGTTCGCTTTCCTATTGATTTCAAAAGGAACAGAGAACACATGCAGAGTAGTTTGGCTTGTCCAACAAGGGCCACATCTATGGGTTTTCTAAGCCAAATGCGGCCCTCGAGGCTCTTGTTGGACAAGCCTTTCAGTCACAGAACTGAACTGTGAACTTCCCAACAGCGACTCAGAGTGACTCTACAGTGCCTATATTTCCAGTTCAGCTCATAATTAATGCTCATATGTCTTTCTTTTTCATGAAATAAGGCAATGTGGAGGCGGGTATTAATTTTCAGTGATTTTGGTTTTACTTGCTGTATGATTAATAAATGAGGATTTTTGAATCAGATTTTGATTATTGTCTCTTTGTACATCCTAATGAATGCCACTTAACACTTTAAGAGTGTTACAATTGAGTTAATTAGGTGCTTATGATAGTTTTCTAACACTGGAATTTTGTGCTCACTACGCCCAACTGTTGAGTCAAACAGCTACGCCTGACGAAGGGTTAAAGTGAAGCAGTCATAGAATGAAATGGATTAGAAGGTTTGTTAGCAGGCCTAGTTTTCATTGGACAAAATGAGTGACAGTGGCTCCCAAATGCCATCATAAGAGGTGTCTCTTCTTTGAAATACTTTCTTTTTCCTTGATGTAATTGCTGAGAAAATTGACACCTGAAAGCACTTTAAGTTTTCACAGGAACCTCTTCTGTCTGCTTATTAAGCAGGTCATTAAAGTGACTTCACAGTCTAAAATCCTTTCTCTTTCTATTTAAATGTCCACTTTCAAAGTGTGAGCTGAAAAGACACCATCCAGAGCAATTGCCAAAGATACTGTTTCTGATTTTATGACACACTCGTCAGGAAGTCTGCTTGGATATCCACTTCAGTGCTAGCTGCCTGATACAGACGCATCTTTAGGAAGGCAAAACTAATGGCTGTAACTAATGTGAACTGTAAAACAAGGAGAGACACTTTGTACAAGCTCTGGTCTTCATAAGCCATAAGATACTTCATAAGCCTTACCTTCAGGCAAACGTTTCCTACAATGTTCTGTAGAACTTTCCTTCATTAACTAAGGAATTCTGGATCGATGTATGTGGTGAGAATGCAGCTTGGGTGGCTCAAGGCTGAGGTCGAAGCAATCAGTCAACAGTATTTTTGCACTGCTTTTCAACAAAAAGTTCCCAAAGAGAAAATAAAATAACCAGTGGCAGAGATTGAAATTTGCAACCTTAGCAAGAGTCATACTTTTACTTGGAACTCATTACAGGTCATTTGCACCTTGAATTTCTAGGCCAGAAATTTCTTTGGAATGTGATAAATGAAAGAATATTGTACCATCATAAACTGGCTTTTGGAATCAAATAGAAAAAATGAATACATATGCATTGATTTGTTTTCACATGAATGATATCATAAGTATGGATTTAGAAATGGATTTCCTCTATACATTTAAAAAAATACTGTATATAAAAATATGGCATATGCATATAAGCTTCCGTATACTTTTTCCTTTGCTAGTGAAAGGCCACTTATTTGCCCTCAAAGGTGTCATAAATAATTCTTCCAGGTGTTCTTGTTAAATTTCTTTTCTGTTCCTTAAACATTGTACACCTCAAACATGATTTGAGCAAATGGGTATTTGGAATGCCAGTGGAAAATATCAGAAAGTTTAAAAAAAATTAAAATCAATGTAAGAGATCTCCCATTATGTTGAGCTCATGAGAGTTGTACCTACAGAATGATTTGTTCACTTCTATATGTTGAGTTAGGTCAAATGCATCTATTGCATATGCATTGATACACCACCTGTTTTTTATTTTCAAAGACATCACAGGAGCATTGAAGTTGGTTAACCATTATTTTTTCTTATATTTAGTTGCACACTGCTACAGGTTTGGTTTCAGAAGATGGAGAGTTTTCCTTTCCAGGCAACTGCAGGGTCTGCAGAGGGCTGGGACAAGGAGGAGGCGAGAAGGTGTGTTCTGAGATGAAGGATGGGTGGGCTTCGTGTAAGTTTGGGTACCTCTGTTTTGTACAGTCAGATCTTTTTGTATGCAAATTTGCTATCGGCAGATTCACTTATTTACAAGGCACAGAATTGCCACTGAACAATATCTGTGATTCTGTTTTCTTTTTCTACTAATACTGTGCTGGGATTACATCACATCGGCATTGGTTCCTTGGAGAATTGTTGGACATATTTGTGTCCACTTCCAGACTTGTTTGGCCATATTGGGCATCATTTTGAGGACTCCAGCTTAACCTTCACAACTCTGGTGATGATGAGAGGCTGTTAATGAAATATCTCTGGAAGGCTTCCTATTGTGAGGCAAGCCCATGGAAGAAACCAAGAGACAAGCGAAGGAGGCAGGTGAAGCATCAGTGTGTTTCCTCCAGCTGGAGGAGATGTGCTGTACGTGTGCTGAGGTCAGCAGCGCATCTCCTCCCAGCGTGCGAACCAGAAAACAAGGGTTTTCTGCCCCCCACCGCTGCTACTGGTTTGGTAGCAGCGGGGTTTTGGGAACAACCGGTTCAGGTGATCCAGCCTGAACCAGCCTGGGCCCACCACTGATCTACATGCCTACCAATTTAAGCTTTTCCCTTGGTGGTGGTGGTGGTGGGAGGGAATGTTCCATTTTCTGAAATGGCTACAACAGGTCTTTTCTTTATTCACCTGGTTCCATCTTTGTTACTTTTTAGATGCCAAGCAAAATGTCTGGTGCTTATTTGCCTCTTTCTCCTGTGCCTGTTGTAATATCTGAGTTTGGCTGGTCATTATTTAGAATTGCATTTTATTAGTTTGTTGTGGTGGCAGTTGTAAGCTATGTTACATATTGTTTGCGGCAAAAGCTGGAATACAAATAACAATACAAAACATGTACTGCATTCTGCTTTCCAAAATCCTATAAGCCAAGCTAAATAAGACTGTAGAAATACTGCATATATAAACAAGGGGTTTCCTCAGCTACTGTACGTAGAAAGAGTGTTCATCTGAACAGCAAACATAACACTTCGGTGTGGAGTCCTAACTTCCATACTTTTGGTTATCTCCCTACAGCTCTCACACTCAACCACGATTCAACCAGATGAGTAGATCAGAGCCCAGCTGATCAGCTCAACTGGCATCAAAGCTCAACTGAGAAAAAAAGTGCTCAGAGAAGGAAACTGGCTGGGAGACAGAGAAGGCTGTGAAAAGGAAAGAGGGAGAGGTGAATAGCCCTCACTTGGCTTCATGTCCGGTTCCAGTTAACATCCAATTGACACCCAGTCCTCTTTCTAAGAGATTGGGTCAGATCCATGCGAAAATGCATGCTACCACTGCAGTCATGACAGATAGATGAAAGGAAGAAGGCCTGTGAGAAAATGTCTTTCTGGACTGATGTGAAATCTTTTAAACCCTAAGGATGCCTGCAAAACCCATACTTTAAGCCACTTATCTGAGCTTATCTCTCTGCAAACACACCAGCAGATTTCCAGCTTCTGGCCATCTTCTTTCCTTGTAAGAAGGAAAAAAAAATCTTATCTGTCTTTGAGACAGAAACATGTTATTTAAAATTGTTTTAAAATTAGAAAAAAGTTCTTTTTTACATTATTCTAAACTTCTTATTCTGTTTTTCCCCAATTGATTTATTTTCCTTTGATTGAGATATGTATTATTTTCATTCCTTAATGTATCCTCATCTGTCCTTACGATCAGTGGTTGCCATTTTGGAATCAGCACATTGGCAAGGTTGTAACCATACGATAGAGCTGTTAAAGAGCTCAGAGTAGGTTTTGGGAGGGTTAGGTTGCTAAAACCTTTCCTGAATTTACCTTCCCTGAAGGATGAGGTTTGGGACATTTAGTGTGAAGATCGGCATCAACTGAAGTTCCAACTGAAGAGAAATGCAAGGGAGTATCTTCAAAGTCACAAGAGATTTATTAAAGAAACATGTATAGGATGTCCTCATTTAAAGTTGCATTGGAAACTGCAATTTTAAGCTAAAGACCTATAACAAAACTAGGCTAATTTATATATGTAAAAAGAAGTTAAGTTCCTACAGCATATTCCTGGTCACAAAAATATAAGGAAACATATAAATAAAGAACCCAGACACTTGTAATACAAATAAAATGTGAGTTTTTTTGGGCAGGAGAAAACCCATCAGATGTGGGGGGAAATATGTATAATCCACACAAGATCGTGGCCCTGGCTGGGTATCAATTTTAAAGTGACTCAGCAACTTTAAATCAAAATGACTTACAAAATATATATAGCACAATCCTAACTGTGATTACTTAAAAGTAAGCCCCATTGTGGAAGTTCCCAGAAGAAAGTCACTGATAGTTGCATTGAGCCTTATGGAAAGCAAACCTGAGCTTTATAGCTCAAACCTGAGCTATATCCACATCAGAGTTGGGTCCTACCTCGCCCAACAACCGGTTCGCCGAAGTAAACACAGCTGTGTTTACTTGTGAGTAAGCAAACACTCCTTGGCTCATGTTCAGTTCAGGCACAGAGAAATGAAAGGTCACCAGAATGGTCCCAATCCAGTGAAAGTGAAGCGCAACAAGTGCTCCAGAAGTCAGCCTCATGTCCCTTCCAAAAAAGAATAAAATAGGCTGAATAGGTAAACTAAGTTATAAAATGAAAACATTAATAGAACTAGTGAGTTATATTAAGACGGGCTGGATGGGCTGCTTTGACTTGTTTCATTGCCTTGCATCAAACACATACGTTCCATGACTTAGTGTGTGGGCACACTACCAATCAATATAAAATAATTTCAGAGAAATCACCACAGAGTAGCTCTCCTTAGACATACATTGAATTTCTGGACTTTGGACAGGGACTAAAAGGACCTCTGAAAACCAGATAGGTTTGTTGATGCAGTTTGACACAAACATGCTAACAGTCCTAAATAATACAGTAGTTTTTTATAATTCAAGATGCTGTAGTAGGAGTCAAAAGTGATGAACAACATCCAGCAATGTACCAAGGACACAGAATATTATAATTTTAATTGGTCAGTAAATGTGTTTATGAGAAAAGATGGAAGAATGAATTCAGCAAATAGCTAGATAGGCCTTAGGCATTCAGAAAAAAATACAGGGTAAGGAAGCGAGGCTGAGCACTGAAAGTTGAAACAATGTTTGCATTGGCTTTAAAGCATTGGAAGCGAGAAACAATTCATTGACAGGTGCACATAATTATACCACCAATTGTTTTAATAGCTCTGAGGCAAATTATACCAAGCGAGGAGATGAACCACAGCATACGATTTGTATTCATTGTTGTTCTCATGGGTAGCAAGTGAAGTATTTTTGATCTGCGGGAATTGCCTGGAGATTGCTGTCAAGTACTTAGGATAAATATGTCAGGAATCCTATGGAAAGACTTCAGAATGTATAAAGAGAGCCACCTGTTTTAATCCCAAAAGTAGGGATTGGTGTTTGATAATCTTGTTCCACCAAGAGCCATCTTGACAAAGCTGACCCTTTCACAGAGCAGAGGGAAGCAGATTTTGGCTGTCCTTGTTTGTGAGGGAAAGAGTTGTTTCCATTTTAGAAATTTGAAAATTACCCTGTAGCATGCTAAATAAAGAAAGGGGACACACCAATTGGTATTCCCCTTCAGGAAACTAATGTTAAAAGGCTGGCGTTGCTTCTTTATTTGATGAAAGTTGCCTGACATAAACAGTGAGGAATATATGGGGGAGGGAGGTTGGAATTATTAATAGTTTCAAAGTTCCTCTAAGGCAGTGGTCCTCAACCTTTTTGGTTCCACGGACTGGTTCTGTGGAAAAGAAATTTTCCAGGGACCAGCCCAGGGGTGAGAGGAGATTTCTGCCTCTGCCGACCGGGGAGGGCTTCTCCACCTAGAACATAGCACAGCTGCCTCCAGCTGTAAATCCCATTATAATAAATAGAGCTCTTGCTAAGTTCCAAATTACTGTGGATAGGATTGCAAGTGAGAGCCCAATGTCTCTTTGCAAGTCTCCTCAGAGCAGGGATTTTCAGCCCTTTGCACAAAGCCATCCTAGTCACTCTTATTGGAAAGAAAGCCTCATTGACTATAATTGGACTCATTTCTGAGTAGACAGGCATTGGAGTGGACTCTGAGGCTGCAATTCTCCGATTGAGTCCTCTTGTTGTGAGGAGGGGAAGATACACTTAGAGGAGTCCTCTCAAGGACTGGTCAGGCAGCTGCCAAGGATCTCCTGTGGTCCCCAGACCAGGGGTTGAGAAACCCTGCTCTCAGGCTTTGACATCTTGCTGCTGAGTGATTGAAGCATATACTAAAAAAAATTAATAAACTTCCGCTGTTATGGTATTAGAACATATGGTATTAAAACATAAAATTAATAGAAGTATTAATTTTCTACCTGGAAGATATTACTAACTGTTTGAGTATAATAAATGCACACATACAGAATTTATGTGTGTGTGTGTGTGTTTTAAATGTTATAGCATACTATATAAGCAAACTGCCAAAAGCACTATCATAAGTTATGATAAATAATATTTTGAATAGTTCATATAAAGCAATCCTTCTGGTAGCATTTTTCAGCAAAACATTACAACTTTCATACACAGTGAATGCATTTTGGAAGTCTTGTCCTCTCCTGGACTGATCTTCCACTCCAGCCAAGGCGTGCTTGCTTACTCCCCAGTAAACACAGCTGTGCAGTTCATATCCATTTTCAGTGAATTTCAATGCAATCATCAGGGACCTCCATCTGGGGTGATTTGTGGGGGCTGCGTTCATTGGATCAGGACAGTTCTGGTGTCCTTAGATTCCTCTCAGCCTGCCCTTTCCAATGAACTATGGCATGTTTGCCTACTAACAAGTAAAGCCACAATATAGGTCATTTTCAGTTTCCATAGAGTTCAATGCATATTTTTAATTTTTAGTTTTTTGGCCATAACTTTTAATAGGAAGTTATGCTATTTCAAAACAGACTTTTGCATTTGATTTTGCTCTTCAATACAAATCCAACAGTATATGACACGATAGGGTCTGATGCTCCATCATGAAGTTGCAATTTTTAGGTTCCCCAGTGTGCGTCAACCCCTTTGGGCGCATCACCCAGTGCGGATCACACCACCCGCACTACCCTGGTGACGTCACTGTGCCACTGTCCAGTTAGCTCATAACTCGATTTAAAAAGGAGATCAGATTTGTCTGGCAAGATTTATTCTTGGTAAATCCATTCTTGGTAAGTCCTTTTGATCACTGAGTCTAGGTGTGCACAAATTGTCTAGATGTGAACAAATTTTGTGTTTTATGACTTGTTCTAATATCTTCCCTGGGATTGAAGTCAAACTGTCAGGTCTATAATTTCCAGGGTCTTCTTTTTTCCCCTTCTTAAAGATTGGGACTACATTTGCCCTCTTCCAGTCCAGTGGCACTTCTCCACTCCTCAAGGATTTCTCAAAGATGATCGACAGAGGCTCTGCAAGGACATCTGCAAGTTTATTAAGAACTTGAGGATGCAGCTCATCCAGTCCAAATGACTTGAATTCATTTGGGCCAGTTAAGTGGTTTTGAACAATTTCTGTCAAACTTAGGCCCATATCCTAAAGTCAAAATAAGCCCTTTGCATTGGAGCAGTTAATTTGACTTTCCATAAGATGACACTAGAGGGTGATGTCACTAGAGGGTGCTGTAACTGCCTGGACCCGTAACTGGACATCCATGTTTCCAATACCCCTTTGGGGATGCATGCATATCCCCCATCAGCCAATGATCCCACACCCACATTTGCACAGCCCTCCTTCTGAGAGTAGATGGATGCAAAGTAGGAATTGAGCAGTTCTGCCTTCTTTTGGTTTCCAGACACCTGTTGTCCATCTTTGTCTAGGAGCAAACCCACCCCCTTGTTCCTGTTTCTTTGGGCATATCTAAAGAAGCTCTTTTTGTTATCCTTGACACCACTGGCCAGCCTCAGCTCATACTGAACTTTAGCATTCCTGACCCCCCTCCCTACAGAACAGGTCTATCTGCCTGTACTCCTTCCTGGTGATCTTTCCAGTCTTCATTCCCTATACAGTGGTACCTCTCATAACAAGTGCCTCACATAACAAGCATTTCACATAACAAGTATAAATTTCAAAGAAATCTTGCTTCATATAACAAGTTCTGCTTCACTTACAATAGCAAGCGTGCTATGGGCACATGTGCTATGGGCATATGTGCTATGCAGCCCTGATGCTCTGCATGGAGGCTCTTTAAAAGGGCTGCCGGCCAGTGCTGCTGCCTCTAACTGCCCCCAACTTGGGGGCAGTGGCCTGGGGGTGCCAGAGGCAGCTTCCCTAACGGCCCCCAAGTGCTCCCACTGGCCACCTTGAACCTCTAGCAGCAGTCTAGGTAAGCTTCCCAAAAAAGTGTCTTTGATTGCAGCATTCTAACCATGTCTACCCAGAAGTAAGCCCCATTGTGTTAAATGGGACTTGCTCCCAGGAAAGTGTCTTTGATTGCAGCTTCCTAACCAGGAAGTTAGGATGTCTACCCAGAAGGTAGAAGGATGTCTACCCAGAAGTAAGCCCCATTGTGTTAAATGGGGCTTACTCCCAGGAAAGTGTCTTTAGGATTGCAGCATAAGTAGACTTCATAAAATCATGCACATTGAATGCATGTTTTGAATTCAATTCCAGTGTTTTGTCATCATTTTCACATCAAGCTAATATTTTTATATGAATATTTTGGGGATTGTGGAACCAGTTGTCTGATTTTCCATTATTTCCTATGGGAAAATCTGCTTTACTTAAAAAGTGTTTCACTTAAAGAGCACCATTGTACATCTCTTTAATTTCAGGTGATCCCCACATTGCTTGTGGAGCCATCCTGGTTTTTAGAGTTTTTCCCCCTTTTTCAAAGGAATTGTTTCTGCTTGTAGAAGCTGCCTCTTAAGGAGCTCCCACCCATCTTGGGTCCCTTTTCCCGTTAGTTCATCAACCCATGGGATCCCACCTCTGATTCCTTTAAGCTTGTTGATATCAGCCTTCCTGAAATCCAATGTATAGGTTTCACAGTGCACTCTTTTTATTTTCCATAGTATTCTAAATTCCAGCAGTTTGTGATCTTTTTCTCCTAAAATTCCTGCTACACTGACCCAGTCAATCAGTTCTTCATGATTTGTGAAGATCAAGTCAAGGATGGCCTCTCTCCCATTGCTTCCTTCACTTTCTGGACCATGAAGTTGTCTTCCAGGCCCATCAGGAATTTATCAATGCTTCCATACTTGGCTGAGTTTGTCTCCCAACAAATGTCTGGATAGTTGAAGTCCCCCTTTACTACTACCTCATATTTCCTTGCAACCTCTGCCAGTAGCTTCAAGAAGACATTATCCACTTCTTCTCCTTCTGGTCGTCCATAGTAGACACCCACTACAATGTTTTGTTTTTTTTTGTTTTTCCCCTTAACCTTTACCCAAACACACTTCACAGGGATATCCGGACCAGTTTCTTGGATTTCAGAGTAGGTATATATGTTCTTGACATATAATGCTACTCTACCTCCTCTTTTGCCACTTCTGTTCCTCCTGCATAGCCAATAGCCTTCCATTTGTGCATTCCATTCATGGGATTTATCCCACCAAGTTTCCATTATTCCTTTCAAGTCAAATTTTCCTTCACTTGCTAGAACTTCAAGCTCATCTTGTTTATTTCCCAGGCTCTGTGCATGTGTATAAATGCAATATAAGCCCTGGAGGTTGCAACTCAATGCGTGTTCCCCGCTTTTTTAAAGGCCAGTCCCCTCAAAGAATATAGCAGTGCCCTGAAGATTCCTATCAGAGCATTTTCTTGATTTTCTAGTTTTCTTTTTGGCTTATCCCACCCCCTTTTTATTTAGTTTAAAGCCCTCTTGATCAGGTTAGCCATGTTCCATCTGAAGACACTCTTCCCACAACCCATAGGATGCAGTCCATCCTCTGCCAGAAGTCCCTCCTCTAGGAAGCTCAGTCCATGATCACAGAAGCCAAATCCTTTTCAATGACATCATTTCTGGGGGGTCCTTGGCAGTGTCATTCTTGGAAGGGAGTCCTGGACTGAAATGCTTGAATACCACTGATGTAGATAGACAAAATATATGCCAATATATGGCATTGGTACATGCAGTATTGGCATTTAGGCAAAATGGCATCACTCTGTCACTACTGGAAAGTGGTTCTAATAGACCTTCCCCAGCCACCATGTCCATTCTTTCAGTAAATTCCCAGAAGTTATATTTGCACCCTGTTTCTCATGCTGCTGCAAGCCACATACTTGAAACCTGGAAAACCATGGTTACAATATTGCTATTGCTACATCTTTTACACTTATTCAGTCACTATGGGTGCAATCCTAACTTCCAAACAGCACAATTCCTAACAGATCCTAATGGCACAATTCACTGGTCTTCCCGTTCCCTCGGTGATGTAGGGAGGCAAGTGTATGTCTGTGCATTGGCCTAACCCCTTCCCCAGGAGTTGTGTAAAAGTGACTTACAGCGCTTTTGTGACACCCCCACGCCAGCATAGGACTTTTGCCGGGGTTTAGGCCAGCCCAAATGCAGGTTAGGATTGTAGTACAATCCTAACCATGTCTACTCAAAAGTAAGCCCCATTGTGTTCAATGGGTCTTACTCCTAGGAAAGTGCCTTTAGGATTGCAGCCTAAATTGGTGAAGTGATCCTGGTTATGTATGATCAGGGCTCCATATATCTGTGAGAACATTTGAACAGACTCTCCACACTGGTCTGCGAGATCACATGGGGTATCCATCTGATACCCCATATAGAATGGAGAGGTAGAATGGATAGGTAGGGTTATAGGAGTTCCAGTTCAAGTATAGGGATCTCACTGTGGTGCCATTCTAGAACCTCCCATGGATAAAAAAATCTGTGGCTAAATAAAACAATGGAAAAATAGACTTAAAGGCCCACTTTCAAGTTTCTTGCTCCTCCATTGCATCTAATGGAATAAGGTAGTGCCTCAATCTGCAGGGGTTTGTTTCTGGGACTGAAGAATGGAAAGATTGCTTGCATGTCTGCCTCTTTACAACAGTGGAAAAGAAGTTTTAGAAACTGTGATTTGCAGTGGCCATTCGTGTTAAGTCAAATATGTGTATTAAAAATCTGTGTATAGGTTGGACCTGTATTTAAATCCACATGAACTTTAGGGAGGCTTGGATGATCAGCCTTGAATTGAGAGAGAGTATTTCCAGGAATGTATCTATTATATTTGCAGAATGCATGCTTATTTGCTAATTTTCTATAAACTTGGGATGACTTATCATGTCATCCATTAACCATATGGCATCTCATCTCCAATTCCAATCCAATCTTAAATACTCACAAGTCATAAATGATTTTTTTATTTCCAACAGAGAACATGTGGTGAGTCCAGATGTTCACTCACAACATGTCCCTGTAGACTCATAAAATAGTTAAATTCAAGAATAGGCATGTTAAATATTATATATAATAGTCTCTGTAAGGCAATTTCAAAATATGAACATTGATATTAAATGTAGGGAAAGGGAGGAGGAAATGCCACAATACACATGTAACTATTGCCTCCATTTCAACTGTTTTGAAAGCAGTTTTGCAGAATTAGGGTGCAATCTTAACCAATTTAGGCCAGCCTAACTCACATGGCATATCTTCCTGTGGTGGTGTGAGGAGGTTGATGTCTGCCTGTACACTGGCCTAACCCTCCTGGAGGACAGAAGTCTCTTCCAGAAGGGGCAGAAGTCCCTTCCAGCATTTTTGTGACACCCCCAGGTCAGCACAGGACTTTTGCTGGGGCTTATGCCAGCTTATGTGGAGGTTAGGACTGCAGCCTTAGTTCATTTCTTTTCATCAAGTTAGTGGCATGAAATAAATCAGAATGTTCATTAACAGTCTCATTTTATATATGTTTACTTGGAAAGAAGACCCCTGTCCTGTGATCTGACACCAGGACCAAAGTAGCTAGAGTAGGCCAGAAAGACACACACTATATATTGGGGGAGGCAACTCAAAGATAAACTGAAGGTGAGTAAAAATGTTTTGAACTTTTTTCTGAATATGTTCTGAGGGCTCCTACAGATTTCCTATAATATACCCCCTCTTTTGTCTTCAGGAAAGGGGGCTGTTTTAAAAAGAGGATATAAGGTCTGCCATGCATCAGTTGTCACTGGATCCACTTCCTCCCTGTCCTTTCCTGCCCTACCCAGTTCTTCCCCTGGAATGACTAGTTCTTTTCCCTCCTTTTCAATTATCTGCCCCCTTTCACCAGCTCATCATATACAGAGTAGGTTGTTGATTCCAGCACTGGGTTGTTGCCACTACCATATGTGGCTGCATTTCCAAAATAGTCCCCTGCAACATGCATTATGAAGAGCTTATATGACCTGACACCAGTGGTGGGCTCCTACTCTATAGAACCGGTTGTTAACAAGAGATAGGACATATAAAGTTTAAAAATAGCCATTTAAAAGTGGCTGCCAGATGGGCAGAGAACCGGTTCTTAATTTCTTTGAAGCCCATCACTGCCTGACACCTGTGCAGACACGATCTGCAGACAGTGGAACTCTATCTGATAGGATTGGGCTGTGTGTCTCCTGTGTTCAGGTTATTTCCATGTGAACTTACATAGAATTGAAGGCTGGGGTTCAGACGTTATGTTTCCACATTTCAAATGGCAAGTGCTGAGAGTCAATTGAGCCAACAAGATTTGTTCCAATGTCAATAGCAAAAAAAAAAAAAGACTGAAAACCTTAATTGCTTCATTATGCTAAGAGGATGATCCTAAGAAGTAACAATCTGTTGGCAGAGGATCTTGGATCAGCTTCAAAAGTCTTTGATTCAAGCACAACGTTGTAGTTCATGGAACTGTGCCTACAGGAGTACATGCATGACCAACTGCAGTATAAGAATTATTTTCCTCATCCAGCAGAGTATCAAGTTCAGTGAAACTGAGCCATGAAAGCTACTGCACAGGAAGCTATAAAGCTATAGTAACCAGGAAGTGCAATATAAGGGCAGGATCCTACCCAGTTCATCTGGGCAGAATCTCAAGTCTTCCAGCCTCATCAGACTGGCACAATTCAATGTACTTTTTCCTTTTGACAATGGTGTTATCTGTGAAGGCTTATTTCATTGGCAGGAAAAAAGAACTGGAAAATGAATTGCTTATCTCTTTGCTACCTTCCCAAATATAGGTTCCAACTGTGCAACTACTTGTGAAAGAAGTTTTCAAATATATGGTATGTTAGACTCTAAAAGCTCGACCTGCAGGCATAGATCTGAGAAGTCTCATGGCTGTGGTGGAGACTTTCCTTGGTGTGAGTGAACAAAAGTTAACTTACCCTGAGGAGACCTTTCTAACTGCCTTTCATCTCATGGATATAATACACACACTATTGCTCTGGTGGGAGTGGGGATTTGGTTAGGATTGGTCTGTTAATGCTAATAAAGAAAAGCAGCTTTTGTGGAAATCCATTTTTTTTTCAAGTTATCATATGGATCTCATAATTGAGGGTGCCATGGTAGCACCAAAGGATTGTACATACATGCCCTATTCATGTATATATTTATCCTTTGCAGACAGTTTATATGTGCATAGAGAACCAATCAGTGCCAGGAGATTAGCAGAAGACAAGCAGCACAATAATGGTAAGAGCTTGGATACTCAGAAGTAACTACAAATCCAATAAAAAAAGAGTTAATGAAACGGGAAAGGTTGAGTAGTAAAAGTAGAAGCTACCTAATGGAAAATGGTTGAACTAATGAAAGCTGGCTAATGGTTGAACTAATGGAAGTACAGGCTGGTGGACATACAAACAGACTAATGGCTGATAAAGTACAGACATTTTCACCAAATGAAACCAATAACCAGAAAGGCCCAGTAGATGGCACTGGAATGCTACTCAAACTACTCAGTTCACAACCTCAGCGAGCCAGGCTTTGCTTCGTTAACCTAGGAAACTTAGCACAAAGACTGCAGCCACAACAAAATGCTACTGTTCACCAGCCTTGTCCACACCACAATTAATATCAAGAATACAGAGCTTTCCATTTCCCCACTCTTTTCTCATATAGTGGGCATATAACTGCTCCCTTCTTACACAGTTTAAATGCAATTTTACGGTACCATTGGAATTTACAAAGACATGGCTATGTGTTTGTGCACCACCTTCGTCCAATGAACCTCAGGTTAGTATACAGGTTAGTATGATCTTAGTTCTTACATCATTTTCTTCTCATAACAAAGACTGAGGATGGCAAGCAGCTCAAGGTCACCCAGGAAGCTTTATGTCTGAGTAGAGATTTGAATCTGTATTTTCCAGGTCTAACACTACAAAGCCATTCAGGATCTGTATTTGCACCTCCTTGGGCAGGAAATAGGAAAAGCAATATCAATTGCAGAATTCTGTGAAATGCACCTAAACACAACCTATTATCACACCTTTGTCATTACTTCGTATACATTAGTTAGCGTGATAATAACTTGTCTGGGTCTGGTGTTCTCTGGCAGACTTTAGTCGGCAGTTGTATATCAGTTCAGTATTACAATCCTTGCTTACCATGAATGTAATATTCAGGAAATTATCCAGACGTAATTAATTTCAAACTCTGGTTACATCCAAGAATCCCAAGTGTAATTCCTGTTTACAGAGGGCAAAGACACCTCAGTCATCCCATTACAATTAACTTCCATATGCCCCTAATTACAAATGCAGTAACATGTTTATACAGGTAAACCTCTAGTGATAGTGAGATACCTTGGACTGGATTTTCTCTTTATTCTCTACACTTCTAGGCACTTTTGTATATAAATCCCTGAACCAACAGTTTATCACCTGTCAGTTCATAGAAGAGACATATCTTTAAATTGCCATTCATCCTTGCTGAGATTAATAAGTACAGGATTTCAAAGCTAATCTTTCATTAGTTGAAAAACCTACCATACATGGTTTTAGGCCTAGTGAATAGTTTGGCAGCACTTGTTCGTTCGTTCATTCATTCATTCATTCATTCATTCATTCATTCATTCATATGGGAACCCTGTGCTGGTGAGAAACTGATCAGTGGCCCAATCCTAATTGGCCCTGGCACCCCCTGAATGTTCATTTGAGAGATATAAGACCTTTTATGGTTGCAAAAGATGACAAGGCATTTGGTTGTTTTCCCTTCTAGAAGCCAGAAGCTTTCTGTGTGAGTGTATATCCATGTGCTGTACTCACTATCATACAGCATGTATGCCATCTAGGTGCCTCTGGGATCAGTTAGAGATATTTTATTAGAGGTTACTGATTGCCATCATCCTGCTTCAGCTGTTATTTCAGTTGAAATCAAAATAAAGTTACATATACTATAAAGCAAACATGGCTCATTGCAGAAAAAAGTCACAACTCCAAGCTGAGAAATAAATGGAATAACATGGGAGTCTCACTGGGGAAGCATCATAAATATCCATTGCGTTAGAAACATCTTATCAGCATCTTCATCGATCCAATGAACATATCCTTGGCTTTATGATGACTTCAATATAAAGCATCATTCCTGCTTTCTTTCCACAAAGAATGGGCAGAATTAATGTCACTTAGAATAACTGAGACAAGGAAGGAGATAGCCATTTGGAATTATCACAACCATCATTTTCCTCATAATTAAACTCCAATTTTTGTGGTACAAGGAACCTCTGAAGAACAGCACCACCACTAATTTCTTGGGTTCTGCTGTTTAAAATATGGTAAATAAATGACTGCTGGCTCACATGAAGCATGGTTTGAACAATCTTTTATTTTTCCTGGACTCTGAAGTTTATTGTGATGAGCACTCTTGATGTGGGAATTTGTATGACAAATGCAGTCATGTTTTGAAACTAATGAAGTGTGCTCAATGCTTTAACTAGAAGAGATCTGATCTAATAGGGTTTTTTTCTTTTCCCCCTTAATGGACTGTTTCTCATGCCAGCACCATATTTATCTATGCAGAAGCCACGTTAATCGATGCTATGGTCAATGCACTGGTCAATGAACTCTACTAAGCTACATCCTCTGTCTTCATATGAATATGACAAATAGCCTGTATTTTTATGGCAGTTTTACCTGTCACTGAGCTGGGGATAGATGAGCTTTAATGGATAGTTAAATGTCTGATACTTGGTCTTTGGACAGATGCCTGGTGTTGCAACACATTATTTATTCATGTATTAATTAGAGTGTATATTCAGCAATGAATAAAGCACAAAAACAAATGGAAAACAAAAATCTCAGTGAGGCTTTGTCCTCCATGAGGACTCAAGCAAGGACTACACTTGAAGATACAGGACATTCCTGTGTCTGGCATTCCTAACAAATTATTTGCGGAAATGTGAAAAAGACGTAATTTAAATAATTTAGACTAGAGCATCTTGACACATTAGTAAGCATTTTATATGCAAGGCACATTCCTGTATACGCAATGTGACCATATCCAAACTGTATGACCTGTTTGGTGCTTCCAAGGGGGATTTGGCTTTAATGGTTATCATAAATCATTCCATATATCCCATATCGATACATTTTTTAAACACAAAGGAGTTTATGATATAGCCTAATGGAACAATCCTATCAGGTTTCCTGCATTGCAATTCAGCAGTGCTGAAACAGCCTCCACTGTATCAAGTGTAGATAGAGCCAGCTGGATTTTTCCCTATTCTCCAATCCAGCCCTCCTTGCCATCTGCCACCCTCTCCATCTGCCCTTTTTCCAACCCTCTGCTTGTGGACAGCTTACCTCTTACCTTACTCATAGATCTACAAGTAGAATCCACCTATAGATCTACCCATAGATCTTCTACTAGTGCTGGCAGCTTTCCATCATCACCAGTAGCCTCCACATGGCCACACAATGCCTTATGACCCAAGAAGCATGCTCCTCATCTACAAGATACAAGTCATTTGAAAGGAAGAAAGACTTTGATCAGCTTGTTGAACCTCTTTATACTTCTCAAACATGAAGTGGCTTGTGGCATCACCTTGCCTTTACTGATTCAGCCTCCCTGGGTCTCAGGTAGCTGGTGCTGAGACTGCTATGTTCTTAAACTGCCAGGCAGGAAACCTAAGGGTACATTCCTAACCTAGGCTGGTACAACTCATCAGTCGTCCCATTCTGTGGTGATGTAGGAAGGCAAGTGCATGTTTGTGCACTGAACTAATCCTCCACCAGGAGCAGCACTTGTGACAGCACTTGGGCTGGACAGCACCCCCACCCCAGATCAGTACAGGACTTAGGCAAGGGCTTACGCCGGCCTAACTGGGGATCAGGATTGCAGCCCTAATTCTTGTTCTTCCCTCAGGATGTTCTGGGCTTTCTCTCCTTCCTCTCCAGAAGTGGAAGCAGCTTTGAGTCATGTTGAAAAGAAATTCCACACTGCCTCATCTCCTCCAAAGGGATGGAGTGGTGGGAAGAACCATGGAGATGGGAACTGCTGCCTTTGTGGTTTGGCACGTGACCTGGCAGCTAAAGCAGACTGTAGAATTGGGAGTCCTCCTCCTCCTCCTCCTCCTTCTTCACCACCACCATACATTGCCAATGGCAAAGCTAGCCACCCTGGAACCAGTACAAAAGTAATGCCCCCCATATCACACCCAGAAATGATGTAAGTTCCAGGTGTGATGTCACATCTATTTTTTAAAATTAAAAAATCCACCTTCAGTCCATCTCCTGCTTACTCCCCAAGAGGCATAAATGGCACTTGGAATCTTTCGCTACTCACTTCCCTTGCTCTGCTGCCTCTCCCACCCGTAGCCTTCTCCTGCTTGCCCCCAAGCCCTCAGGGCAAGGAGAGTAAGTTGCCAGTGACTGTGATCCTTACTGCCCCTCTTGCAAAGAGTGCTGTGCTATCCAACACTTTTTGTAAAAGGGGCAAATGGTGATTGCATGGGCAGGCAGCTAGACTGTTGCACCCAAACAGCCTGCAGTCTGATGCAGTTGGTACCTCTGCACCCCTTCTAGCTATGCCACTGGACATTGCACGTAAATTAAAATCACTAGTATACATTTCTGGAAACGCATGGTTACATTACCCATCTTCTGAGTTCCTTTTCTGTTCAGCCTTGTGTTTTTAACTATTGAGAAGAGGACCCAAACAAACTGCATATTATTTTGAGCCAAAGATCTGTTTGGCCTACCTACCAAACTTTTGTAAGTTATCCTGTTAAAAGTCAATGGGAACTGTAGACATTAGTAGAATAGCTTTGTATTTTTTAAGGTTCTATATTTAGTGTGAGTGCAAGGGAGTATTACAACTGCTTGACAGTAGCTATCTTTCATGGTAGAACTAATTACTTATTAATCATTAAACAATCTTGCTAGTAGTTTATTTTCGTCTAAGATCAAACCACCAGCATTTTAACAGTATTAGCTGTTAAAATAGTGTTATCTGGAGACTTCCGCCCCAGCCTCCACTTGAGGAAGAAAAAAAAACTTTCCTAAGATTTATTGTACTCTTAGAAAGGATCTATATCTTCTCCCTGTGAAGGTTATAAGCAAAGAAAGCCACAAGGAGCCAGTTCTTAACTGTTCCTCATATTTAAAGAGGAACATTACCCTTGCAATGATCCTTATATAGCATGCATAAGTATTGAACACAGAACCCATGGAGACTATTTGACCTTCTCTGTCTAAAGCCTCCCGTTAGCCTCTAGCACAGTGATTTTCAACCTTTTTCATCTCACAGCGCACTTAACAAGGCACTGAAATTGTCAAGGCACACCATCAGTTCGAGTCCAGATGAAGAAGAAGCCTAACCACTGGTGGCAGCACCAGCAGCCTCATCTTCTGCACACTTGTTCCATGAGCACATTTGACAGGGAGGATCTCTACAAAATCTGCTTTTGACTCCAAGTCTTCTACTATTCAGACAGCGACCACATTGGGGTTTCAACTCCAGGGTTAAAGAACACTGCCCTTTGGGATTCCCTTAGGACAGTACCTCTGAAATAGTAGAAAAGGGCTGATGTCCTTAATGCACTGATGGGGGTAAGGAACACAGCTTACTGCACTGTGATAATTGGGAGAGATGGATTGTTATCCCTTCCTGGTCCAGTAAACATACCAAATGAGAACCTCTGCCTACATACCACTTCTAAGCAAACTGTTATGACTTACTTTGATTTCACAGCTTGTTTGCAGAGCACTTTAAATTTCATCTGGGGCTTTCGTGAAGAGTTGCTGCTCATCCTGCAGAAGAACCACTGTTGTGAATATTATGAGTAGGGGGAAATTACTTGAATAGAGCGCACAAGAATGGTTTAAACTTGCTCATTAAGGACAGATTAACTAAAAACAGATTTGGATAATCTGGTAATCAGACATGGACATACGACCCCTTAGAAATGCTGAGTGCTGTATATAGGCGATTAATTATTTTTTCTTCCAAAGCCTTGTGCTTCAGCCAAAAATAAAATGTAGTCCTGGTAAAAAAATCTAATTTCTTTATTGCAGTTGGATTTCACTTCATTTGCCACCTGCACAGTGCACAGAAAGTAACACAACAATTAATTTCTTAAAAATTAATTTTAGTTCCTCCCTTGAGACCTAGCCATGAGAACCCACAGACTCATATCTATTAGCAGATATTCCCCACCCTAGCCTTGGCAGATGCAGATACTATGGGCAGAAACATTTTCTTATTCCCTGAATGGCTGATGTCTTGCTGGGAAAATGATGAAATGAAAGAAGATAATTGGATGTCTATGCAGAATAAACAGTGTTGCTTTATACGATACAAGAAATCTCTATCTTTCCTCTTTAATGAATTTGATTGCGGTTCCCTCCCTTTTAAAATGCTCATCCAAGGTGGAACAAAAGGGTAGAAGGCAGAGTATGTTTACTTGAGATTTATTACTAGGGATTATAGGTAATGAAATACATCCTGAGCCTGATGCTACATGGCTGGGGTGCTTAATATGTACAAATTAAATCTTCTCCTGGAAATATACTCATAAAAACAATGAATTAAACATCAGGACTAAGAGATTTTAGGCTTATTAATACAGTGTAACCCTATTCAGTGAACTTCAATTTGCTGAACACAGATGTTGCCAGCAAAATAATTAGTAGAGAAAAATGTGTATCCAGCAGAATATCAAATGTATCACATATTAAATTTTAATGTCTTGTAAAAAGTTGGGGGAAAGTGATTTGTGATGGGAAATCGTAACCAATTTTATGGCTTAAACTCTGGAAAATGGAACATTTTTATAGAAGCTGCATGCTGAAAACTGAATATTAAAGAAAAATCCCCCGGGACAAATATGACTCCTGTTTTCTGAGAGAAGCTTTGGTAGAATATATTGACAATATATTTAAAAAATTATCAGGAGAATTGCACTTCAAGTATTTATCCTGTGGCAGGCACATATTCTTATGATAATGTATAAGAGGCAAAAAACTCTGAAACAGCTGAACATTTGATTTTGTTCATAGATTTGGTTTTTTTTATTAATGAAAAACCATAAGAAATACAAAAACAACTGTTTGATGATGTTAATGCATTTGTAACTTCACATGACAACTCTAGACTTTTTAGCAAAATGTGTGTTCCACTGTGCTGTCGGTCCTATCATGAAGATGATGATGTCTTCAACTGGAGATGCCAGAAGCTTCTGTATTGAAAGTATATGGTCTGACTGAATGATGATTCCACCCTAGGACAGGAGACTAGAAATAAGACATATCTAATATTCTCTGTAAAGTTGTTAGTACATTTATGGCCTGTTGCCATTATTTCCTAACCATTTGGTGATTTATTCCCAGAAATTCTTGCACCACAGCAAGAAGCTGCAGAGAGGGGGGGGGGGGGGGGTCATCAAGGGGCTGCCAGCTGTCCTGGAATGGAAACTGCACCTAGAGTCATAGCTAGGAGGATGCAGAGGGTGCAGTTGCGTCAGGGAACTATGGGAGCAACAAACTGAGGTTGACACTAGTGGCTAAAACTGTGAAAACTGGGGAATGATAATATGATCATCTATATTTTTAAAAGAGAAAAGTCACTGACTGACTCACTGACTCACTGACTGACTCATTGACTCATCACCGCCCTGCCAAAACTGCCCGCCCTAGAAGTGTGAAATTTGAGGTGGGTGTTCCTTCCGTGACTGAGGGGTGCACTAAGAACCGGTTTTCGGAAATTCCAACCGGAAGGGGGTGAAAAGGGGCGCAATGCGTTTTCCTCCCTATACTTTGCATTGAAGAATTGCTGACTCAGCAACATTCCTCCCCAACTGCTGGGCCTGAAGCATGGAATTCTGGGAGTTCCTTCTGTCACCTGAACTCCCACCAAGAACCATCTGGAGAAATTAACCCTTCAGGGGCTGAAAAGGGGGCAACGTGTTTCTGTCCTATACTTAACATGGGAGACTGAACAATCTCCAGCCAACTTGGTGCTCAGTGCCTGGTGAACAGGGGAATGTTTTCCAGAGGAAGAGGTTGCACTGGCGAGGATGCTGTGCATGGGGGGAAGTTGCACATGGAGGAAAGTTGCGCATCGGCGGTTGATGTGTATGGGGAAAGTTGCGCTTGAGGGGATGATGCACATGGGGAAGTTGCACATGGGTGGAAGTTGCACATGGGTGGAAGTTGTGCATGGGGGGATGATGCGCATGGGGGAAAGTTGAGCATGGGGAAAAGTTGTGCATAGGCGGATGATGCGCATGGGGAAAGTTGCGCATGAGGGGATGATGCACATGGGGGAAGTTGCGCATGGGTGGAAGTTGCGCATGGGGGAACTTGCACATGGGGAGAAGTTGCGCATGGGGAAGTTGCGCATGGGGAAGTTGTGCATTGGCAGATGATGCGCATGGGGGATGATGCGCATGGGGGAAAGTTGCGCATGGGGGTTGATGCGTATGGGCGAACGTTGTGCATTGGGGTTGATGAATATGGGGAAAGTTGCACATGGGGGAAGTTGCACATGGGGGAAGTTGCGCATTGGGGAAAGTTGCGCATTGGGGAAAGTTGCGCATTGGGGAAATTGTGCATGAGGGGACGTTGCACATGGGGGATGATGCGCATGGGGGGATGAGGCGCATGGAGGGATGATGTGCAGGGGGGATGATACGCATGGGGGAAGGGCACATGGGGTGTTTCTGCGCCATGGGGGGGTGGCATAGGGAGAAATGTTACACCCACAACGCGGGTACGCTTTTCGCTAGTCTATAAATATAAAACTGAAAGTCACTGACTCATTCGCTCAGTCACTGACTCATCAGGAGTCAGCCAAAACTGCTGGGCCCAGAAATGTGAAATTTGGGGAGGGTGCTCCTTCTGTGATGGAGGCACCCACTAAGAATCAGTTTTCGGAAATTCCAACCAGAAGGAGGTGAAAAGGGGCGCAACACGTTTTCCTCCCTATACATTGTAGAATACCTGACTGAGGGACGCTCTGCCCCAACCTCTGGACCTAGAAGCATGAAATTTGGGGTGTATATTCCTTCTCCAACAGGAACACCTACCACAAACCAATTTCTAGAAATTTAACCCCTAAGGGTCTGAAAGGGGTGAAATGCATTTTTTGGCATATACTTAACATTGAAGACTGACTGATCAATGTCCAGCTGATTTAGTAGGAGAGGGGTGCACACAGGATGATGGTGCACATGGGGGTCTTGCGCATGGGGGGTTGGTGCACATCAGGGGGATTGTGCTTGGGGGGAATTGCGCATGAGGGTTGATGCACATGGGGATTGATGCACTTGGGTGTGATGCACAGTGGGGGATGGTGCACGTGGGGGATGATACAAGGTGCGGGGTGTTGGTACACATGGGAGATGATATACAATGGGGTGTTTGTGCGCATGAGGTTGATGCGCAGTGGGGGAGTGTTGATATGCAGTGGGGGGAATTTTACTCCCGCAATACAGGTACATTTTGGCTAGTGTTATATATTCTTGGAAAGGTAATTTAATGCAGAATGCAATGAAACAAACTGCATTGAAATATCTATATTTTAAGTTATGGCCAATTAATCAAAAAATGAAACTGCAGATGGAATCAAAAGTGGATTTTCTTAACTC
Organism: Cryptoblepharus egeriae; assembly: GCA_030015325.1. Lineage (NCBI taxonomy): Eukaryota > Metazoa > Chordata > Lepidosauria > Squamata > Scincidae > Cryptoblepharus > Cryptoblepharus egeriae. Next base: position 83,139,288 of record JAREYC010000002.1, on the reverse strand, counting down.
AAAACTTTCCCATGATAATGATTGTTCTGATGATACTGATTGCTCTGACAGCCAATGAAATGTAATTATGATACTGTATGGAACAAATAAGGTGTTAATATGAATCAGCTCTCATTTCCATATTCATATATCATAATACAGTTACCTATGCTAAATAGGTATACAGACACTTCTAACTGGTGCTCCTCTTATATTTATCAGAGAAAGAATAACAATTCCACTTTGTCACAGAATAGTTTCCCTAACTGATAAGGGACACAATTTTCATTTTTTTACTTAACAAAATTTTCTTTTATTTTTGCTGGGGACAACGACACACAAAATTTTCTTGAAGTGCTGAGGAGGAGGAGGTAGGTTTTTCCCCAATTTTCTTTTTAAAAATACTTGAAGATGACATCACTTCTATTTGTGACATCACTTCCAGGGCAACATTTTGAGCTTTACACCGAGCTACATGATAATTTGCATGACTGCATTGCACCACTCAACAGGTATTAGAGGCTTGGAACAGTGGGAAGACTTCTCATGAGAAAACCACCATAGCTTCCCTACAGGGCTGTAGTGGGGATGGGCTGGGGTGGGGGGAACACTCCTGGAATGACGCAGAGCATCCTGAACCTGGAATGGCTCATAAGGGGAGGAGATCCATTGCACTTAGCCATTCCAGGATGCTTCCTCCTCCTGGAATGGCTCAGAGTGGAGGAGGTCCTTTGCACATTGCAGGGAGGATCCCTACAAAACTTTGTGTGTCCCCCACAGCTACAGCCCTACTTCCCTATCCCCCTTACTATTATTTGAATGTCTTCAAACCCATATGTGAATGTGAATAATCCATCATTTCCAGGAGCCACTCAAATGCAGCAAGTGAGGGCATTGTGGTCCCCAATACTTTGGGATCATCTGGCCTAAGGCAATAACTGTCCATATTCTGTGGCAGCCCACCACAGTTATAGTCAAAGATGTCATAAGGACACCATATTATTATCAAAGATGCCATAAGGACACCATATCACAAACAAGTACAGTAATTACAGTGGATCCAACTTTATCGTATTTTAAAGTTGAGCCATATGGTCATTAATCATAGAGTGAAATACCAAAGATAAGCCATTCTCCCCAGGTCTGTACTGTTTGTTCAACCACCACTGTTATAGCACTCAGTTTGTCTTCCATGGGAGTTTTGTATTTCACAATGGTGATAGCAGATGATGCACTTACGCCAACAAAAAAGCAAAAAGAAAAATTCAGAGGTATTCCTGTGAGAGGAGACTTTATTTTTTTTTAAATGATGAGCTTCTCTTCAGGAACCCAGATGCAATCCTAGGGACTGAAGAAAAAAACGAACTATAAATTTTGTGGGTATTCCCACAACAGTGAAAGTGATGATTTAACAAATCTGTTGTTCTGTTTTTAAATTGTATTTGTAAGGAGCTAGTTATTTTCCAACTCCTTCTTTTTAAAATATCCATTCTGCTTGAGGGCAAAAGGATGGTGGAAATAAAAATAAACAAAATAAAAAGAAATGTTGCTGTCTCAGCACGCAAACTAATCAAAGTCATTCAAAATATCTGCTTCTGGGGCAGTTCAAAATCCCAGAAGATGCTTAAATTGTCCCTTAGAAAATTGCATCTGTTACATTTGTTGCATGTGGCAACAAACTTGAATTACTGCTACCTGGTATGGTTTAAACCAGTGTAAAGTTCCCCTGCTCCCTTTAAGGGGTAGGGAAAGGGGAAACCAGCAGTAAGATCTCCAGGATTGTGCCCCTATGGGAGGAAGGGGAATATTTTTAAACCAGTCAGCAAATCTGCCAGGGCAAAGTGCATGCAGGGCTTCCCAAGGCTTGAAAATATTGAAAATAGTGATATGTTCAAACCAGAAGTCTGATTTGGGAAACCCTGCATGTGCTCCTTCATCTGCAAGGCCATGATCCTGAGGATTGTCTCGCTGCCCTAACTGTGAGGTCATATCCTAGGAAAGCCACGTAGTTTCAACACCCACAAAGGGGTCAAAACTGCAGTAGGTTCCTCAGCCCATGTCAAGACTGAGAGCCTTTGTGATAGACTTGCAATGGGGTGTTGTTGCGCATGGTGTGTTGTTGTGCATGGGGAGATGATGCGCATAGGGGACTTATGCACTTAGAGCACAATCCTAACAATGTCTACTCAAAAGCAAGCTCAATTGTGTTCAATGGGTGTGACTCCCAGGAAAGTGTCTTTAGGATTGCAACCATAGGGGGACTTATGTGCATGGGGGATGTTATGCATGGGGTGTTGATGCACATGGGGGCTGATGCGCATGGTGGGTTGTTGTGCCTGGGAGGTTGATGCTCATGGGGGGTTGATGCGCATGGGAGGATGTTGCACATGGGGGGACTGATGCACATGGGGGTTGTTATGCATGGGGAAGTGATGCACATGAGGGGATGTTGTGCATGGGGGGATATTGCACTGTGGGGGGATGGCGTATGGGGGAATCATACTCCCACAATGCAGGTACGCTTTTCGTTAGTCTAAATTATATAATGTATGTGTGTGCATTCATGTGTATGGTATCTAGCTAACTACCTACCTACCTATCAAAATTCTGTATGTTTGTGGTTTTGCATAATGTGCTCCGCCACCTACTAATATGGTTAACAATTTTGGTGACCTCATGTACTTTGAGTGACTTCCCCACCTAATTGTGGGTGACCCACACTTCCTGAGTACCCCCACTCCTCCACCACCCAATTTTTGGTGTGGTTAAGGACTGTTGGTGGGTTTATTTACAGCAGGGTTGTCCAAACTTTTAGCTTCCCTGGGCCGCATTGGAAGAAGATGAGTTGGTTTGGGCCGCACACATAAACACTAACAACTTTTTTAAAAAGTAGGACAAAATGTGGGATGTCCTATATTTTGTCCTACATTTTAAAACCTTGGTGTAAGTCTCATTGATTTTAATGGGGCTTACTTCTGAGTAGGCATGATGTATAGGATGGGCAGCAATCCTCTCCAAGCTAAACCTTGGAGTGTCATTAATTATCATGGGGTTTTCTGCTGAGTAGCCATGCATAGGATTGGGCTCTCAGACTGCAACTTGGGAGTAAGCCTCATTGACTTTAGTGGGGCTTTCTTCTGAGGAGGCATGATGCATAGGATGGGCTGTGATCCTCTCCAAGCTTAACCTTGGAGATATGCTGCAACCTTGAACACACTTTCCTGGAAGTAAGACCCACTGGGTACAATAGGTCTTACTTCTGAGTAGACATGGTTACGATTACAGCATATCTCCAAGGTTAAGCTTGGAGAGGATCACAGCCCATCCTATGCATCACTGGGCTCTCAGACTGCAACTTGGGAGTAAACCTCATTGACTTTAACAGGGCTTACAACTTAACTGAGCAGGTCTTAAGGGCAGCAGGCAGCATCTGGGATAAAGGCTGAGGCTGCTGTTGGGGGATGCAGGCAGGTGAGCTCTGCAAGGTCTGCAGGGGCCTGAAGCACTCTGAGTGCCAGCAGGCAGGTACGGGGAGGAGCCAGGCACCCCAGACCAGCTTTGTGGTGGCCGCCCAGGGCAGTGCGCAGAGAAGCACGTGAAATTTGAAAATGGCTGCTGCCACAAAGCCGGTTTTTCCAATGGTGGTGGCCAGCTTTGCAGGAGGGGCGCATCCACCCTCGTCCTGGGCCGCATGTGGCCCCTGGGCCGTGTTTTGCGCACTCCTGATTTACAGTATAATTTAATAGCTTCCATTTCTTTGTTGCTTGCTACTGAGGAAAATAGAACTTGGCTTCAGTCCTCAAAATTCTTCTCCCTGCAAGAGATGCCTGTTAATATATATTTTACACCCCAAGTCTAACATCCAGAGACTATACACCAGTTGGAAAGAGGGTGGCTGGGGTCCGGTGAGCATTAAAACCACTATCCTGGATGAAACTCAGAATATCCAGGAATACATCCACAAGATGGCACCCAAAGATGAGCTGGTGAGAGAATGTCTCCAGCAACAACAAATATGGAAGGAAGATCAAACTGTCCTGGCAAAATAAGACCCTGCATGGGATGTCGCCAGATAGCTGAAGTCACTGACACTTGGAAATCCTATCAGTGGCTGGAAAGAGCTGGCTTCAAAGATAGCACGGAAGCTCTAATCATGGCAGCACAAGGACAGGCACCAAGTACCTCAGAGAAAGTCCAACACATAGTGGCAGGGTGTGAGATGCAGGCAGGAACAGCATACACTGAATGGCATGATCAAGTAGCCAGCATTGTGTACAGGAACATCTGCTCAGCCTATGGATTAATCCCTCCCGAGACCAGATGGGAGACCCCTCAGAAGGTTGTGGAGAACGACAGGTCCTGTGGGACTTCCATATCCAGACAGATAAAAAGGTGCTGATTAACCAACCAGACATTGTGGAGGTAGATAAGGCCCAGAAGGCAACCCTGGTGATAGATATAGTAATACCAAATGACAGCAACGTCAGGAAAAAAGAGCATGAAAAGGTGGAAAAATATCAGGGTTTGAAGGAGGAATTAGAAAGGATGTGGAAAGTAAAGGTGAAAGTGATCCCAATAGTGATCAGAGCACAAGGGGCTGTCACACCCAAGCTGAAAGAATGGCTCCAACAGATTCCAAGAAAGATGCCTGAATCAGTATTCAGGCATGCTAGGAACAGCTAACAGCTAATACTAGGAACAGCTAAAATACTGCGCAGAACCCTCAAACTCCCAAAATTGAGAAAAACACACACACATACCACCAACGGTGGTGAGAAAAACTTTATATATATATACACAGTATGTGCAATATATATACAGTATGTGCAAACCACCATCATAATTGCATTGGTTCTAATGTTGGAGAAAAGGATTGGGCTGTGAGAGCATAGTATAAATCCAATTCTATGCTTGTCTACCCATTGATTTCCATGGAGCTTAATGTCAGGAAGGTGTGCATAGAATTTTAGTCTAACAATAGGAAACTGGATCAACAGTTGTCAGTTTGACTTTCATAGAACCAAAAATGACGACAACACCCTTGAGTTATGTATTGTATGAGGTTTTTTTAAAATGCATGAGCAAGGTTTTTATCCCTCATACTTTATTCAGGTGTTGAGACGTGAATGTAGCACTAGATGTATGGATGTGGTTTACTGGCACTTTTAAAAGAGTGATAAGCTTGCATATGTTTAGCTTTAGGTTATTTGAGATGACAGACTGATGACAGTCTAAGGAAGACAAGAAGGTGGTTCAGATTTCAGATACTATATTTGGTGATATTGAGGCTTGTTTTCTTTAAAAATGGTTATAAAATTAATTTTCAAAGGAGACGTCTCTGATATCATTGATGTATTGCAAAAAGATATTGTAGATCATATTGCAGATCATATTGTACAACAAACTTGTACAACAAACTTCAGGCCATTAGACTATGGTAGTCTTGAAAGACTATGGTATCGTGCTCAGCGCTGCATACACTGCATTCGAAGCATGAAAGCCTGGGTTGGATTTTTATGGAGGATAGGCTGTTACCCAAGCAGCAAATCCCCCCTCTGAATTAGTCCAATGGAAAGGCAGAGCCAATACGATTGGATCCAGCTGGCGTCGCAGAGCTGGGCTAAGGACAGGAGCTCACCCTCTCTTGTGGGGCCGACCCGGGTCTCGAACCCTGGCCTACTGGTTAACAGGCACAGCATCTTAACCGCTTGCGCCACCCACAGCCTTTAAAGCTATAGTATAATGCAGTGATGAGCGTGTTGAAACAAGTCGAATCTAGAGTCACCGAATCTTTGTGACTCAGCTCAAGTCAAGTGGCTCTAGGGCAGTAATATTTGAGCATTTCAGCCTGGGACCCCCTTCTGAGAATGACAATCTGTCTGAGACCCCCCCCCCCCCCAAGTAATGTCATGGTTGGAAGTGACATTAAAAGTGTCCAGTGCCAGGTTCCAAGATGACTGCATCCAGCCTTTCATGACCTCCCTAAAATGAAGTCACAACCCCTACTTTGAAGTACACTGCTAGGGTAACACCATGAGTCCCCAAGTCAGCTGTTTTTAAGTTAAAAGCACTTGAGCTGACTCGACTCTATACTTGACTTGAGGTTTGCACCCTCTAACAGAGTAAGCAAGGACCCCCACCCAACACAGGAGACTTGGTGACTGAAATAGGGAAAAGACACAAGTCGGGGGGGGTTTCAACTTGAGTTTTCACATTTTTGACTACTCGAGAATATTTGAGTCGATCTTTGAGTCAATTGAATTTCATATCTGAGTCTTTTGACTCAAGTTCCTATTTCTGGTACTATTTATACATCATTCTCACCTCAGAGTTCTTGTACATTAAATGGTGATATCTACTGCCAAGCTAGGAATTGTTATTGGACTGGACCTATACCTTGTTTCCAACTCCATCTGGCGAATCAGAGCCCAGTCCCAGGATGGGAAGCCTAACATTCAATAGTGGGTGCAGATCCATTGAGGCAACCTGGATGTCAAACCTGAAGAGACCTTACCCTGAAGAGACCTGGTTCTGTTTCACTAGCCCCATGGGATGTAGTAGTCATTATTTTAGGATGCTGCAGCTCTGGGTGCTAGCAAACATAGCATTGGGCCATTAGTCCATTGGCTTCCTCCAGCCGCTGCACTTTCTTAGGGTTTGGGAACTTCATGAACATAAAGATATTTGGTTAAGGGTGTGGGTGAAAGCACAATGACTCACTGAAAATCATCCCCTCCTGTCATGAAGACAGTACATGTATAAGAGAGGGTTTGAATCAAACTCTGTATATGTTCAAAACAATCTTCAAAACTACTTCAGAATATAGCTGTATCATGGAAATATTTGGAAAAACATGAACATTTTCAGCCCTTGAAGCCTCTACATAAAACTGTGAAAGCTTAAATGGTCTGCATCCCAGACTTGCTAAATGGATTACTTTAAGATGTTTTATTTCATCTGTAATATCACAAAGAATTCTTTCCACTTACATCTTGCAAAAGGCAGCTACAGCGTCATTTTCAAAAATGCTGAGGTAGAGCTGCTAACATCTGAATGTGGGTTTGATGTTTCTACAACAACAATTTTTCAGACCCACTTATTCCGTGTTTGCTCAGACAACATTGATGAATGGCAATTCTGAACTAATTTTTCTTGAAATATTTCTATATTTTCAAGCAGTAAATAATTCCTCTGAAACTCTGAACTCACATTCAATAGAAATGTATGATTTCTGTTCTTAATCGAATATCTGGGAATTAACTTTGTTAATCAAGTGACTCAAGAAGCTTTGTCACATTTTTCTTCTCAGCTGTTGTTCAGTGTTTTCAGAATTCTTCTCCTGGCGATCAGTAGCTTTGGCCTATCTCAAGACCTGTTTCTCTGCTTGATAAACTATTTTTTTCATGACCTATAGATTTTAGAATTTTATGTTATAAATCAATCATAAATATATAGTTAGGAGACATATTCTTCTCATGTACTAAGTTATGCACTGTGAAAACAAATTAGGATCCTTGTGTACTTCAGAACTGCTATCATTTATCTCTCCATGATTTACAGGATATGGTTCTATAAACTCGAAAGTTAACACTGCTTTTCCTTGACAAGAGTTTGAGAAATATATGTAAAGTCTGGCAAACTCAGAAAACTAAACTCTGGCAAACAGGTGAATGGACCCAAATGTCAGACATGTTTGTGAAGACAAAGAGTTCCTAAAGGATTTTAGACCACATACTACATTTCAGGGTCCAATCCAGAGCCTGGCATCCTGGCGTACCACTGTCATCCACTGTCACAAACAAGCCATAAGGCATGTTCATTTAGCACATTAGCTGGCCCAGTGCCAAAGCTAGCCTGGCACAAACCTGGGCTAGGGAAGCTCTGATGCTGGGCCTGCGTTTCAGAGTCCGGTGCTTTCCTGGACTACTGGGCTATGGTGAGATGAGATGGGGAATGGGAGAGGCAGTAGGTGTTCTGGGGCAGGTAGGGTACAGCAGGGAGAGGATGAGGAAAAGGAGTTGCAGTGGAGGAAGCAGGGCAGGAGGGGGAAAGAACCCTCTGGTGGATCCAGAGCCCTCTGTTGGGCTCACAGCTTTACAAGGGATTTCTTGATTTTGCACCTGCCAAAGAGCCACTGCACGGCTACTTTCCTTACCCAAAGGAAGAGGGTATTTTTTTAAGAAAATTGGACTCACTGACACATCTGCTGTCATTTGTAGTTTGGCCCTAAAACTTTATGGGGGTGGGGGATTGTTTAGGATGATGGTATGCTGTGAAACAGTTTGAGATGGGTAGAGTGTAACTGTGACATTTCATCATTCCATAGGACTCAAAAGGTTCATTGAGGAAACTGCTCACAACAGGATCCTAACTCCATTAATAATTTATGATCTGTGATGTATAATCTAGTGTAAAAAGGGAAATAACACTGTCTGGCACTTGACATGACATGATGAATGTGATGCTCAACTTGGGAAGTAGTTTTCCTGTCTAAAGAAAGAGAAAATTGAAGTCAACATTCAGAGCGGTAAGCAACATCCTTTAGGGTGCAACCCTAAACTAGACTGTCACAACTCATTTGTCTTCCCATGGTGATGTGGAGAGGCTAGTGCATGTCTGTGCACTGTCCAGGAGTGGCACAGAACTGCCTTACTTACAGCACTTCTGTGACATGCCCAGGTCAGCACCGGACTTGTGTCAGGGCCTAGGCTTAACTGCAGGCTTAACTTTCCTGAGAGTAAGTAAACACTTTCCATAGAACACAATGGGACATATAGAGTAGACATGCTTAGGAGTGCACCCTTAGTGTTTTGTTTTTTTAATTCTTGGGGAGATTACACAATATTTTAAATCCCACAAACAAAGCTGAATTGTTGAAGTGCATTATGCCTTAACAGTGTCCAAAATTATGGAGACAGATGGAGTTTGAGCTGAGCCCAAATCTGCTGAATCTTAGTAGTGTGCCTTCTGGAAAACAATAACCCAAGATCATCATGTTCAGAAAGACAAAAGCTCATCCAACATTAAATTCTCAATGTGCTAAGCTCTTTGGCATAAAACAAGGCTTTTATGGCTTACAGCCTGATTGTAAACATATTAATTGGAAGTAAGTCTCTTGGAAATGGTGGGATTTATTTCCAATTAATGTGTTTATGATCAGGGTGTTATTGTAACGATGAAAGTTACTCAACTCATAGTTTACTATAATCACAATTTGCCACTTGGCTTGGCAAAACTTCATGTTTTTCAGCTTTTCTTTAGCACAGGGGTCTCCAAATTCCAGCCCAGGGGCCAGATGTGGCCCCCAGAAGCCCGCAAAGTGGCCTCCCATCTTTTTCTCATCTCCCGTTTGATCAGGCCCACCCCCCAAAAAAAACTCTGGCCCATGGGAAGCTCCTTCTGCTCTTCAGAGGGAAACAGGAAGGCTGCCTGCTGAGCTTCCCCACAGTGCTGGAAAGGCAGGGGCAGGGGGAGGCACAGGCTAGACACAGTCAGGCTGGAGTTTTGAATGGCGCATGCTTGGGGTGCAGGAGGGCAGGCCAGGGAGCAGGCAGGGCTTCTGCATGGAGGGAGAGGGGTGCTTGCTGGAGAGGCTGGAGATCTTGTGGAATGGAAGGAACATGGGAGCCTCCAGGAGAGAGATAGGGGAAAGCTTTGAATGCTGCCAGTGTGGTGGGTGATCTTTTTTTGGGGGGAAAGGGGGAGGGAACTACAATGAGAAGATTATTTGGATGTGTTTTGGTGGTGGGGGATGTGGAGAGAGGTTGTGGGGAGAAGCATAAAGAGGAGAAGATCAGGGGTTTTGTGATGGGACAGGGTGACCATAAGCCCCTTTCTCCAGAACACAAGGATTTTAGCCTGGTATCCTGGGAAAAAAAACCTCCAGTGTCCTCCTTTTTCTTCTGAGTAAGCAGCATGTAGCAAGCTTATAATTCATAAATTATATGTATTAGTTTTTAAATTCAATAATATAGTGTTTAAATTAAGCATATGAAAGTCATATATATGAACATGTCCTACATTTTTCCTGGGTGTCCTATGTTTAGGGGGACCTTGTCCCCATTTTTGGTTCTTGCACATGGTCACCTTGGGGTGCAAAGGAGAGAAGATCCTGCAAGAAGAGTGATCAGAAAAAGCAGGGTATCCAGAAAAAGAGGACAAGATCCCCCCATATGCATCAACCCCCCATGCGCATCAACCCCACCATGCACAACTGTTTGAATGAGGAGGAATATGCTGCCTTTGCTGAGTTATGAGGAGGAGGGAAGCTGGCTTGACTTTGTTTCCCCATGTGAACCTTAAGGGCCTTTTGGGGGGGGGGGGGCAAAATGTGTGCTCCTGTTTCCCTGGCTCTGTGGGGCTGAAATCCTATCCACACTTTCCTAAGAGTAAGCCCCATTGACTATAATGGGACTTACTTCAGAGTAGAAAAACATAGGATTGGGGTCTGAGCATAATTCAGAATTCAGAGTCAGAAAACCTGTCTCCAAGCCTTTTCTGTTTAATCTGTATGCTTATGTATATTTGTATTATAATAGTATTTTATTATGACTAAGTTACAGTAAGTAAAAATTCATAGAAATTGTCTTTAATGTATTAATCTATGTAAATTTATGTAGACTTATTCTAATTAAAATGCAAATTAATTCATTTCCCCCTCTGCCCCCCAATACAGTGTCAGAGAGATGATGTGGCCCTTCAGCCAAAAAGTTTGGAAGCTCCTGCTTTAGCTCAACTTGTGTTGTCTTTCATTGGCCATTTTATTCCAGTTTAGTTTTAAATCAAAAGACAATCTGATGAGAGGAAATTTTTTTAATGAAATAAGAACTTTCTGAATATTTAGGACTTGACTACTGTTTCAGAGACAATTGTGACATGCCACAGTGATATAGTCAGCTCTTCATTCAAGTGTCCTGAATGTTTTGGGAAGCACAAGAACTTACTTTCCTTAGTACTTTCAGCCCAATCCTAAACTGTGCTGGTGCTGGTAGGGCCATATGGCCTATATTATCCATTGTAGCTCAGGAAGTGGATGGACATCTCTCTGATGTCATGTCCCTGATGTACCTCTTACCAAAGTAAAGTCCAAGCTTTCTCAGATTTCTCAGATCTGCAACAGATATTTAGCTGCTGTAAATTTAAGAAAAACCAGTGCAGCACCAGGTGGACCAGAAGGCGTAATCACATGGTGAAAACTGCTCAGCCAGGTTACATAGCAGAACCCCCACTTCTGTCTTGATCCCAAAATGCTCCATCCTGACATCCAAAATGCCCTTCCTCCACCATCACCCATGTCTCCTTACCTGTGGTAGCTGTTGCTACTCTAGGATGCAGTGCCAACAGACAGGCGGAGGTCCTTGTTCAGGTGTAGCCAGTGCATGAACTATTACAAACATACCTTATGGCGTGTTTGCAACACTCTAAATTTGCACAGGAAAAGTTATGCCAGCTCAAGGGCCAGTTAGAACTGTGCTGTCAATCATTCAGAAGATGGAGGGACGGGGTTTCCCAGGGGTCTTTTTGAGGAGGAACTCACCAGTATGGATTACTGACACCTTTGTGTGAGTACTTGCACCTCATGTGGCTCCCAAGTAGACATCCCTATGACTACAAACAACATCTTCATGGTGAGTACCCTTCGGCCTAAGGAAAGGGGGGTGCAGCCAGCACATTGTTCCAGGCCCCATGGAGCTCAAAGGGGCCCATGAAGGTGAAATTTTTTAAAAAATTTACAAAACCAAATTTTTAAAAAGAAAAACAATATTGGATATATACTACATACTCTATACTTTGTTTGTATAGCAAAACCTCCTTGCAGCCTTGTTTGACATAACCTTTATTAATCTGAACACTCAAGTGAACAGTTATTTATGTAATTTATTGAATTTTAACCCTTCCCAGCATTGCTGCTCCAAATGACGCCTCATAAAAGAAAATTTTTTTTAAATCCTTAATATTTTTTGCAACTTTTCAAAGCATTCCTTATTAGAACTCTACTGAGTATCCTTCAAAGCCCCAACAGATTTCAGCTGAGCCAGTGTCTGTTTAGGAACACAGTCTCAATGCCAGGAAAAAGGAGGATTTTGAGAGAAGGGAGGGGGGCTGCATTCATGTGCCTTGAAGGAGGATCCTGGAAACGGAGTATCTTTTTTCCATTCCTTCTTCGCCTACAAATGACCCCTGGTTGGTGATTTTGCTTGTCTATCTCATAGTTTCCAAGGGGACACCCCAGAATACAAGGCTCTGTTAAGAGCATCCCTGTCCCTTCGTGGAAGACAATTTCCCAGCATTCTGGTCTCGGGGCCTGGCTTTGCCTTCTTTCCTGCTTCAGTCAATGGAGTTTTATCTGGGAACCCTCATGCAAGAGACTTTTTTTCTTGAATATTTTGCTGGCTATTTATGTGTCCAGGTGTAGGTGAAGAGGCCATATTAGTCTTGTTCCAGCACTGAATAATCCTCTCGGTGGCCCTGAGTACTCTCACCTTTATTACTGGAAAAGTCCTGGGGTTTACCATTATGATAAGGCAAACATTTAGCAGCAGCCAGTGAGCAAGCATAGCTATGAATGGCTATCGCTGATGGGGGGAAAGATGGGCATCACATCCTTACTGGTAGCTGTTGGTTTGTAGGACTGGATAGCAGATCAGCACTAGAAAGCTGTTCACCTGCCCAACAGCGCTTCATTTAGGTTGCTCCCATCCTTCAAAACAAATGGAATATACAGGATAGCAGCAGTAGGGAGGTGGAAAGTTAAGTGGGTGGTGGGAAATGGCCCCAAAGCTGCACTACTGTAGACATGCTTCTTGGGGAAGTTGCAAGAATAGCAGAAGCTGTTGGATTAATGATCTGGGAACCCATTAGAGAGGCTGTAATCCTGAAAGAATTGCCATTGAAGCTGGACCCAACTCAATAGGAAGACCCCAAAGTCAGCCATTGTTCTCATTTGTCTAGCTTTTTAAACTGCACGGGAATATTTTAGTATGACTCACTTATCCTGTCTAGTTTACAGCAGCATGTCTATCCAGAATTAACTCTCCGCCAAGGAGGCCAACATTAATTTGTTGGCAGGTGCAGAAGTGTCAGTGGATGATGAAGTGCTTACTCTCCTGGGCTGATCAAAAGATTACAGCTCTCATCTATAAATACAAGTGGAATGAATGTATTGATGGCCTTGCCACTTACATCCCTTCTCTAGATTTTGCCCTGCAAGATGGCTGTGTGTTCTGGGTATTTATTGTTTTCCTTATCACTCAGGGGTTGATAAACTAGCAAATGCAAAGCAGGATTCAAGTGGGCAGGCAGCACTAATCTTCAGTATTCATTGCAAGCGCTGAGCTGGAGATGCTGTGCATTCATTTGCTGTTCAGAGTGCTGTCTGCTTCCTGATTATTATTAACAGCCCCTCTTCTCCCCCTCCCAATTTTTATATGAGTACAGAACTGAGCTGAGAAAAACTCACCACAAATATGCCAGTACTAGAGGCACAATAAAGTCTCCATGTTCTGTCATTTTTATGTGGATCTGGAGTGGTAGTCAGACCTTGCACTTGGCAGTAGACATGAAGTTTGCAAAGTTAGCCTGAATTAATGGCTATATCTAAGGAGAAATAATCATACCAGCAGAGCTTCCTTTGGTGACCTGATTCACTTCTGTTTAGCTGATTCACATCTTAGGCTGTATCTATTGCTTACCAGAGAGCTTTCCATTTTCCCAGTCCTTTAGGAAACACACCTTTCATTTGATGCTCGTCCTTGAATGGCTGTATAATAACTTAGGGGACAAGCAGAGCACAATGCAGTATTGCCAGTGTGCTCCTTTTTTGAACATGCCAAGGTGTGGTAGGTATTGGCCATTATTTTACTAGGAAAATTGTATCTCTCCTGCACATTCTGTCAGTGGGGCTGCAATGAACTAACTGGCAATGAATTAATGAAAACTGGAAAATTGCCACATTCTAACCTGCTAGTTGCACATGCATTTGGCCAGCTTGCACCTGAGCAAGTGGACATAAGTCAGGGATAATTATTGAATTAATCTGCAGCAATTTTCAGAGTACACCAGTGTAGTGGTCTTTCCTCATCAGCCACCCCTGCACCACACGTCCCTACTGTACTTCTAGTACCATTTCGACTGCAATCCTCAGTTCCAGTTAGGCAAGCATAAATTCTGTGCTGACCAGGGTGTGTCACCAAAGTGCTGTAAGACACTTCAGCACCACTCCAGGGGAAGGGGGTAGGCCAGTGCACAGACATGCATTTGCCACCCTATATCACTATATCACCCTATATCACTATATCACTATATCACATGCATTTGCCACCCTATATCACTATTGGAAGACCAATGAATCGTGCCAGCATAGGTTAGGATTGCATCCTTTACCTTTTGTTGGTCCTGGACATAAGTTTTGCTTTTCTTGTCTGTATATGAAATAAGGGTGGTTGAAAGCTCCCTCTTAACAAATTACCAATTAGATAACCAAATGAGTCCAGGTAAACCCCAGTCTCTATTACATCAATCAGAGCTTTGCCATACATTTCAACAGTCTCTTTTTTCACCCATTATTTGGTGTTTCTGCCAGTGGGAAGTTCACAATACAATCATTAAGATAATTTCTCTTTATGCCATCTTCAGTCTTGCATTTTATATGAGCCTGCATTTTTTTTTTAAGTTTAGGGAGAGAGAAATTTCCAAAGATTGGTTGGTTGAAGAGGATCTGACTCTATGTACCATCCTGTTTAAACCAAGATGGCAGAGTGAAGAGGGTGCTCCATACTGAAGCCACAGGAAATGATTCAAGTATGTACAAACACAGCATCTCCCTAGAGGGAAACTGCAGATCTTTCAGGCATCTCACTTCTTAGATCTATTTCATAACTGCAGTTTTCCCCAGAGTTTAAAATCTGAGTTTCTTACATATAAATGCCTGACAAAGATATCCCTTTTCAACATAACCTAAACTTGAGCTCTTGGATTTTGATGAAACAAAATATGTAGTTCTAAGTAACTAACAAGCACTTTCTGTAAGAGGAGCAGGGCTGGTTTACTTCAAAATAAAGGACTCTAGGCTTCAAAGATTTGTTTTTTTCGTTCAAAGCTGACACTAAAAAACAGCAGGCACCAGTGCCTGCAACTACAGTTCTAATGCTGTTCTGTTCTTTCAACATAAACGTATACATGTCACTGTCACACATAGATGCACCTGAACAACAAGAAAAGTGATTTTAACTGTGATTTTTGCCTTTTTGAAGCAAGATATATAGTATTTTACTATCAGAACAAAAATCTTTACTGACTCTGCAAATGACAATTTGATCACAATATTTTAGGATATATCTAAGATGAGGGTGTAATGGAGAAGGGGGAGGGCAGAACAGAGCAGAATAAAAGGAGGAGGTTATGCATGTGGGAGGTTAGAGGGGTGGCACTTGATAGTGGCATCACTATATGGGAGAAAGGGGATGTGGACCTCTCTGGGTAGCATGCACACTGGTGACACTACTATTGGCCAAAATTGTTAAAATCTTGGTATTAAAAAAAAATACCATCATATTGAATATTATTCAGTGTTATATTTTGTGCAGAATGAAATGAGACTTAGTGCACAATCCTAACCATGTCTACTCAAAAGAAAGCCCCATGGTGTTCAATGGGGCTTACTCCCAGGAAAGTGTCTTTAGGATTGCAGCCTTAGGCTACAATCCAGAATAACTACAGGACCTTTTACACTGACATAGTTATGGTGCCACCTATAGAAAACCTATGGGAATTGCATAGAACAACCCAGAGTAAGTGCCTCTTACGTCTTCCTGTAGTTATTCTGGATTGTAGGGAATGGGCACAATTCAGAGTAACTATGGGACCTTTTACGCTGATGTCGTTATGGTGCCACCAAAGGGAAACCTATGGGAAATGCATAGAGCAATCCAGAGTAAGTGCCTCTTATGTGTTCCCATAGTTACTCTGGATTGTTGGATAAGGCTTTCCTGGGAGTAAGACCCAACACAATGGGGCTTACTTTTGAGTAGACATGGTTAGGATTGTGAAGTGTGTTGAAATAACTCTATTCTATCAAATGTTATAGCCCAAAATACAGTGGGGGCAGGGTAAGGTATATCACCATATTTCCTGCCTGGAGCATTGTCCCACCTACTACATCGAAGAAAGTCCATCTTGAGGGTGATGTGCTGGCCTCCCATACCAGGTGCCACAATCCCTAGTGACACCACTCCTGACAGAATAATTTGATCCTCTCTGCAGTGAGCTGCCATGCCCCCTTTCTCTCCTCAGACTTGCACCAGATAAAGAGCTGGCATGGTGCTAAAAAGAGCCATTGGTGTTTAGGACCCTTATGGGGAGATAAGGGAAAACATTTTCTCTTCCCTCCACCAAACCTTCTAATGAGCCCCCTCCATCATAGCAGGTTGCACATCCCCTTTTTCAAAAACATCTGAAGCTTTGGCCTGTATATTCATATGCTAAAATAATCTTCTAGGACATTTTCCTCAAAGCTGGCTATGTGCATATCATCGGGATGATAATATAAACAGGATTATGCAACCATCTTATAAGCAGGCCTTGATAGCTTTCATTTTTATATAGAGTCAAAATCATTTCTGTACACTTTGGCCCCAGATTAATCACAGACCACATTAGAAATGTCCTCCTGCTCAACGATTAATTATAATAAGCACAAATATGCTACAGAATTCTCTTAAGGAATTGTAACAGCCATTATTTTTTAATAATTCATTAACGTAATAGGATGTTGACCTGTAGCTAAGTGGAGAGGAAACTCATATTTCACATAATGCAGGCAATTGCAGAAAACAAATATTAGCTTTATTGTTTTAGACCATAATATTTTGTATTTATTGTGTAGTATTTAAATGACTCCAATTACAGTGGTGGCTTTTAACACAATGGAGCTTACTTCTGGGTAGACATGGTTAGGAGGCTGCAATCAAAAATACTTTCCTGCAAGTAAGCCCCATTTAACACAATGGGGCTTACTACTGAGTAGTTATGGTTAGGAGACTGCAAGGACACTTTCCTGGGAGGCTTACATGGGCTTACATGCTGGAGGTTCAAGGTGGCCAGTGGCAGCACTTGGGGGCAGTTAGAGGCAGCAGCACTGGCCGGCAGCCCTTTTAAACAGCCTCCACATGGAGCGTCAGGGCTGCATAGCACGCGTGCCCAAAGTGCGCTTGCTTGTTAAGTGAAGTGGAACTTGTTATGTGAAGCAGGATTCCTTGTTATGGAATCATTTGTTATGTGAAACGCTTGTTATGAGAGGTACCACTGTACTTTGGGTAGACAGGAATGATCTATTGTTTATGTATGGTCTAAAGCTGGCTTTGTCCAATTTTCCTGCCCATCCCAGAATTATTCAGGGTTTTCCAGCAGAGTTCTGCCAGTCACAACCCCCTCCTGTCCTGGTTTCTCACCTGCTGCGCCCTGCCCTGGAATGCAACCTCACTGCCCACCCCCAGGAAGCCCTTGCTGCCACACCGAGTTATTACCCAGCACCAGGCAGTGTCCAGCTGGCTATTGGGCACAGTGCCAACTGATGCTAGACTGGCATCATCAGTGATTTGTGGGTGTACTTCACAACATGTTTGTGACACCAAGCACCACTGCTGGAGGTGATCACTGGTCCAACTTAGAATTGGTCCCTCACTCCCTAGCAGATGTGTTTAGGATTGCAGCCTGATTTTATTATATCACTTTTATTAAGACTTATATTCTTGACTAGATCACAATCCTAACCATGTCTACACAAAAGTAAGCCCCACTGTATTCAGGAAAGTTTCTTTAGGATTGCAGCCTTCTGCTATTATTTCAAAACTATAAGTTTTTATTAAATGTAGAGCTCTCTCTGGCTTTGTAGGATTCAATGCTGGGATGCTGTAGGACAGCCAGTGTTACCAGCATAATCTAATCTGGAAGGGTGTTGTTGTTTTTGGTGTTCTCTACCACTCCCCTACAACAGTTCGCCTTGCAGGTAGCAGTGTGAGATTTAGAGCACAATCCTAACCATGTCTATTGGATCTCACTCCCAGAAAAGTGTGTTTAGGATTTCAGCCTAAGGGACAAAATAAATTTAAAGGGACAGAATAAATTTCCTTTTACCCCACACTGCCAATAATGACATAGCCACAGCCTTGGAATGCAACTGGGCCAATTTATTAACTATTTAACTACAATAAACAGCAAGGAACTGGATAACTCTTTATTGTGTAGGGAGCTGTTTGGGGGAAATTGTCCATTGTCAGTTAAACAGCAGAACAGGGATCTGCCTGGCTCTTGCCATAGGGTGCAATCCTAAGAAATTTAGGCTGTCCTAACTCATCTGGCCTATTTTTCCCGAGATGGTGTGGGGAGGTTGGTGTATGCCTGTGCACTGACTTAAACTCCCCCAGGAGTGGGGCAGAAGTGTCTTACTGCACTTTTGTGACACGCCCCAGGTCAGCACAGGACTTATCTCGTGGCTTAGACCGACCTAACTGGAATGTACAAACTAAGGATTGTAGCCTTAGTTAACCCATAGGTGGAGTTGGTTTATCTTTTTTTTACCTAGCTGTAGGTCTCCTGGGTTATAATAAAATGGTGACTATAATTAATTTCATACAAACATAATTTTGTGTTCATTCCAGGGGGTAGGAAAAATAGTCTTTGCCAGGGAGTGTCAAACTCCTTTCATACAACAGGTTGAAGATACACGGCCAAAAAGTTCTTGTCTGGCTCCACAGCAAAAACCTTGTTAATATTAAAGAGCAAAATAAAGAGAGCAAGAGCAAGCGAGCGAGAGAAAGAGAGAGAGAGAGAGAGTCTCCATTGATTTTGAATTAACTTGGATTCTAGTGAACCTCCAAAGGGAGAGCATGTCACTCAGGAAAGAGAAAGTCTGACCACTAATTTTTGTGGCAGTGTTGGGTGAGAAGCAGTGTGTAGGGAATGCTACCTAAACATTAAGCATTAAGTATATAATAGTGTTTGGGAAGCACCCGGACAGCTTAATATTGCTCATGTGCAGTAGCATCACATCTTCTATTTGAAATTTTGTTCACTAGCAAACAGCAGTAAATGTAATTATGCGATTCCTTATGGTAGTGATTTTCCAAAAACATGCACATCTGCTACGATAAAGCAATCTGACAGCTCTAGGGAAATATCACTTAGGAAAACATGTAGTGCACAAAAAGCAATTTCCAGCAAAGTTGTTTGCTAAACTAAAGCCAACATGCTGGAGCAACGAAAGCTGGAGATGAGAAACCCAAGCCGCCACCAGATCCTGTGTATCTTGGGACGTGGTTAGTACCAGTCTAAGCGGGAGTGGGAATCACCACATTGAATTATATACTAACCAGCTTTTGAGTGCAGAAATGCCTGCAAATCTGGTAGAACAGATAGTGTAATGCGTATACATATTTTAGCTGCTACTCAAATGTCATCACAGGGTAGAATTCTCTCTCTATGTATACTTCTCATGTACTGTGCCAGCCCAGCAGAGCACCAGCCGCTGTCTCTGCTAGTCTTCCGCAGAAAGGAAAAGGTGAATAGGATGGAAGATAAAATATTGAAAAGAGCAGCATGGTGGGTTTGTTCGGGCATTGCAAGTGTTCTGTTCTAGTAGATTGTGTAGCTGCATCAGCAAATGGAGGGGATTTAGCTGTTTGACATTTAACTGAATATCAGTGAAATATCAGTGACTACAAATTAGAGGAATGAATTGGTGACTCAAAGTTCACTCCAGACATTAATGAGTTCCATGATTTCTGGAGATGTTTATATTTTCTCAAAGTATTCATTTAATTCACATTGGTGAAAAGAGAAGGTAGGACTAGGCCATTCATATTTTTTCATAATTCAGAGATCAGTTCTATCTAAATCTCTGTAAGTTGATGCAATCTCTGTAAGTGGTACCAGCACAACTTCTGTTCCAACCTTCAGGGGATTTTTGGCTATTGGAGATCTCCCAAGGATATGAGAGCCCCCCCCCCCACACACACCCATAATGAGTCAACCCAGCAATACTGTCAAAACCAGATCTGCAAATCATGCCTGGGGAAGGGGTTGGGATTCAGTGTGTCCTGCCACAGCCAAACCTGTCCCCTTCCTGGCCAGTCTTTCCCACAGAGTCCCACTGCCTGCTCATTGCTGCCTCCCCCTACCCGACTCAGGCTACAATCCAGAGTAACTACGGGACCTTTTACACAGACGTAGTTATGGTGCCACCGATGGGAAACCTATGGGAAATGGGTAATCCAGCAATCCAGAGTAAGTGCCTCTTACATCTTCCCGTAGTTATTCTGGATTGTAGGGTCAGTCTTCTTGGTGGAGTACCATCTCCCTGTGTTGCTGCAAATCACTTTAAGGTACGTTTTGTGGCTGTCAGCACCAACGGAACTTCCATTCAACTTCTTTTCAGTAGATTCAACCTTTTATTTTTCTTGTCTTCTAACAACAGTAACAGAAGTATGCCTACCACTATATGGGGAGCATCCTTCACAACAACACTCTAATTTTAGAAACTGGGCTTTCCAAATCATTCTAATGAGAGAGGCTTACTCAAACATCAATAAAAATGAAAGATTGTGAGAAGATTTTTACCCAAGGCTCCAATAACCAAAATCATTCTATTCATCCTTAATCCCCCACACTCGGGGGATCAGGGCTCAAAAATACAGCTTTATTGTAAGTTGAAAATGTTTCTCTATAGAGATAATACTATTCCTTTGATTGCAGAAATAAGTTTTGTGACAGCCATGTCCTATATAAACTCAAATGGCTGTGAAAATCTGTCTATCCCCAGAAGACCTGTAAGCTCTGATGATTTTCTCCAAATCTGCAGAACCTGATCTTTTCCATTTGTTTATTCAAATTTTCTGACCCCTGTTACTATCTGTACCTTCTTCGATAGAAAACGACTGTAAAAAAGGAAACAGTTGTTGTTAACAGAAAAACAAGATTGGAAGGAATTTGTTGCTAGAATGCTGCTGGGCAGCAGGTGTGGTCTGGTGGTTGAATGAAGAGCTGCTGAAGAAGAGAGGAAAAGACCTGATGAACTTTTGGATGGGAGACTGAAAGGGAGACTGATAAAGATGTCATGAGATAAAAAAGACATTACTCCTGCTGGAAGCTTGGAAGGTATTTGCTGATGCTGGGTGTGATGATCATGAAGGATTCCATCTGGAAGAGAACTACAAATTGCCTGCAGAATAATTACCTACCTTACAGGGTTGTTGTGAGGACAAAAAGGATAAAAAGCTATGTTATCAGACTTGGGCAGGATATAAATCCATAAACTAAATAAATATGCATTTCTGCCTTGGCAAATCTCCAAAATATACCATGGGATTTACCTAGTTCCTGGAACACAAAGATTTTTTTTTCGCAGCAAGCTCAATGGGGATGGCAGTTCCATATTGTGCAGGGGAAAAGCATTCCAGGTAAATCAAGTATACAGAAGTTTTAGTGCCTAAAACACTCTGCAACATCCTACCAAGATGTCAAAGTTCTGGAACATCCAGATTCAGATAAATCTAAGATTTTAGGCAGAAGAGGATAGGAATCCAGCTCCTGAATTTGGGGTGTGAATTTCTTGAACAGGTTGCCCAAATTCTTTCTCTTTTTCTTCTATCTTTGGCTGAACTTATGTTCGTTCCAGGCATTCCAAGATGGAAGAAGGGTGGGCAGAGGGAAGGTCTGAGGTGGGTAGGCAGCAGGAAGTGGGGTTCAGACTCAGATATACCAGATCAAGGTCTCGTATACCAAAATCTGGTATAATTTGGAAGTGGCCTAAGGCTAAGTAGATCTTTACTACTGCTGCAGCCCTTCCACTGGGAAGGGGACGAGCCAGCATACCTAACACAGCAAGTTATGATTGCAGTGCCCATTTCCTCACTGTTTGGGTGACTGGGAAGAGACATCTTTCCAAAATATTTTTCTCCTTTTCCATCTGCAATGTGATATATACTTTTCAACATAATTGTGTGTTATCTTTTCCCTTGTGCAGATCATATTATTTCGGTGGCAGTGTTTTAGAAAACCAGGGAGAGGAATTTGTGCAATAGTTAAAAGGATTCCTTCATCTAGGGGAATTCTTTGACACTTCTCTGAAATGTAATTTCATTGTACTAAAACAGTTCAAAAACATAGGCTGAGAAAGAGGAAGAAAATATAATGTATACAAAAAGCAGTTCAGTTGAAAACCAAGGTGCTGAAGGTTTTCACAAAGGGTGATGAGGTGATTGAGTATGATAGCACTTTCTGAGAAATAGGGAAAATGTATAATTATGGTAAATGGTGTTGAGAAAGGAGCTAAAATTAAAAAAGGGGTTAGAACCCCGTTGATGTGAAATAAAAGAATGGCTTTAAAAAAAATTTCAGCTGAAGATAATGCAATCCTTATTTCGATAGACATACCACTACAACAATACCCAGTTGTTGCAAACCCACTCCAAAACCCAGTTTGAGAGCTCAGTGAATCACTCCCTTGATAAACCTCTTCCCATATCAGCCTAAAGCAGTGGAATCACTAGGGTCGGGGTAAAACCCATTAATTTTAATATATAATGTTAACCTAACATTTAATGTAGGTTAACATGTTAACCTAACAAATCAGTTAATGTTAATGTTAACCTAACAAATCAGTAAAAAACAGAAAACCAGTCACCAACTTGATGACACTCACACAACTAAATAAGAGCGCAATCCTAACCATGTCTACTCAGATGTAAGCCCCATTGTGTCGTATGGGTCTTACTCCCAGGAAAGTGTCTTTAGGATTGCAGCCTAAGAATTCTACCCTAAGCTCTGGTATATGGAGAAGAGATTTGACTCAGACTAACAACTTGTGGGTTCCCTACTGTGTCATAATAACACCTCATTGCTGTCAGAATAATTAATCTTACTGGTCAGTTTAGAATGGTGGTCAAAAATCTATTTGTTACATAATCCATCTGTTACATACATTTCCTTTTTGGTAGTTGATAGTGTACAGTAGTTTGGTAGTTTGATAGTGTACAGATAATGCAATATAATCTTTTATTACATTCTACATGAAATTACCTTTCCAATGTTATATTCCATCAGGTGGGTAACCTGGGAGATCCAGGGTACAGCTGTATCCCAGGACTCTAACAACCTGGTCCTGATACTGGGTTCAAGCATAACTTCTTGTACCCAACTCTGTGCTCCTCAGGTGATCTGTCACAATGCATATCAATGCATCAATTTCTATAGTAAACTATATAAGATGAACCTTGCTGTGTTGATTCATGAAAATTTGGCCTTAAAAATTGAGATCTTAAAATAAAACAACATAACAGTTATGTTTAGGGATGCTATCCACATTTCTGAATGGGGGGGGGAATCATCCGCATATATTTACAGTTGTCTCAAAGTCTGACAAAGCTTTGCAGTATCTGATGGGCGTGATAGAGATGTTACTTTGGATGTGCATCTTTTCCCCACAGTTTGATTTGATTGAAGGCCTTTGATTTGTGTAATCATTACATGATGCAAGCTTATCTAAATGACAGCATGCAAATTGCCATTCATTGATTGGCTGATGGCTATTACTGGCCATTCAGAGATTACAGATTTGCACAATCACTTTGTGCTTTTCTCTAGTAATGGTACCATGAATGTGCCAATTATCTGCTCTGGCGATTCTAATGTTGCTGCCCTGATTGGCTGCTGCATTCAGAACTACTTGGCTAGAAGATACCAGCTATCTCAGGTTTTTCTGTCTGTAATAACAGGTCCTTTTAAGTAAAAAAAAAGCTCTTTACATTTCCAAGAACTCTTTCTGTGTTTGCAAGAATATTTCAAAAATAAAAGTGTCTTTGTGTTTTTATTAACAAATGTCCTGTGGTTTCCTTTTTTTGGTCAGTTCAGTTTTTCCCCCCTGGTTTATAATTGAAATATTCAAGAAATAGTCATTAGTTCAAACACCATATTGTATGCATATGAATACGACTTAGGTTGCAATCCAGAGTAACTACAGGGAGTCCTTGCTCCGGTGTAAGAACAATTTACTCTGGATTGCAATATGAATTTCCCATAGGTTTTCACTGGAAGGTGCAGTAACTACGGGTGCACGTAATGTCTCTAATGTGCTCCTGTAGATACTTTGGATTGTAGGGATAGGCAGAAATACTAAAGACACTTTCCTGGGAGTAAGACCCATTGAACAAAATAGGGCTTACTTCTGAGTAGAGTTGATTAGGTTTGTGCTCTTAGTC
This sequence comes from Cryptoblepharus egeriae, assembly GCA_030015325.1. Taxonomy (NCBI): domain Eukaryota; kingdom Metazoa; phylum Chordata; class Lepidosauria; order Squamata; family Scincidae; genus Cryptoblepharus; species Cryptoblepharus egeriae. Next base: position 83,115,058 of record JAREYC010000002.1, on the reverse strand, counting down.
TTGAAGGATTCTGAAACATTAAAAATAAATATTGCAACCAAAAATTTCAAAAAAAAAATGAAATGAAGTGGTAGGAAATTCCAGACATTGTCTTATATAGGGCCAATATCCAAATGATGGCAATACAGTAGGAAATCATGTTTATTGTAAAAAAAACTAAGCAGAAAATGGACAGTAGGCAAACACCTACAAAGCAGGCTGGACTTTAAAGCATTTCCACCAGCCTCCTTTCACCAGATGAAAAATGTGCACTTCTCTTTCTCTGCAAGCATTCCAGTTGGCTGGATGTTTATCTCAACCCCCACCCAAACAGTAGCCACCTACTAATTAAAAAGCCATAAATGCTCACTGAAGAAGCTTCACTAGGCATTTACAGGCCAATACAGAGATTCCAAGCCAAAATAGCTATCGTATTCAGCTGCTGGGAAGAAGCCACTGAATGTTCCCTTCCCCTGAGGAAAGCCCCCAGTTCTCAATAGGAATAGAAATTCAGGATACTGTGGAATAGGGTTCTGCTAGTCTTGCCCCATCTCCCGTGAAAATCAGAAATAACTGCTGATCAGGATTAAGGGCTTTTTCACACAGCCATGGAAAGATGACCCTGCAGGGGGCTGTGAACCTTCAGGGACCTGCAAGAGGTCAGCCTTGGCCATCAGGTAAAAAACAAGCCCCTTGAATGTAATGGCACTTTGCCAGTTACAGTGCCTTCACTGCTCCTTCTCCATCCCCCCTGCCCATACAAACACTTACCTGGTTCTCAACTTCCTGTATGGGCTTAGAATCACTTCAGTCAAGCTCAGAAAACTGCTGACTGAACACCCTGGAGATGTTCCAGATGCCACTATTCTTTCAGCAATGTTTTGTGTTCTTTGTTCAGATTACTGTATCTACAGGAGACAGGAGTTTGACAGTTTCATTGTCTTCCTCACTGGAAGTGTCCACACTGTTTTGATAGTCTTTTTTTCAGAAGAAGCTGCCACAATGCCCAGTTCACAAAGTTTTTTCCCCACTTAGAAAACATCCAATCCCACATCTCCAGTCAACCTCCAGAGGAACTGCCTACCTTGATTTAATTTTCATTCAAGTCTTGAAGCCGTACAACCCAGTTTCACATTGCAGAAAGACAGAATCATCCCAGGAGAATAGGGATCAGTCAGTTCCTTTCTCTCTTATTCCTCCAAAACCTATTTTCACCTTCTTTACCTGCATTAAAACTATTCTAGCCTTTCTAACTGCTTGAAACATCCCACCATTCTTCATCTCTTTTTGAGATGTGCTGCACAGAAGAAACTGACCCTGCTCTTCCCAACACTTTTCTGGCAGAATGTAACCCTTTTCCATTTGCCTTTTTATGCATAACCACTAAAACTCGAAAGTGATTCGTTCCACAAGTAAAATAGCTATATTTCTTGTTTGGTATTTTTATTAATTCCAAGAAACCCCATATTCCTTCAAAACTCTTTTATTAGCTTAGTCAGAGGTACTGACTTTGTACTTTGTACTAACCTTTGTACTAAGGTATAACTAAAAAAGCAAGCCTCCGTCAGTCTTGAAAGACTATGGTATCGTGCTTGGCGCTGCACACGCTGCATGCAAAGCACGAAAGCCTGGGTTGGATTGTTATGGAGGATAGGCTGTTACCCAAGCAGCAAATCCCCCCTCTCCACACCACTGAATTAGTCCAATGGAAAGGCAGAGCCAATACGATTGGATCCAGCTGGCATCGCAGAGCTGGGCTAAGGACAGGAGCTCATCCTGTCTTGTGGGGCCGACCGGGAATCGAACCCTGGCCTGCTGGTTAACAGGCACATTGTCAACACTTGCGCCACCCACAGCCCTAGGGTATAACTAAGCTAACTGTTTTTAGCTTAATCAGAGGTACTTTAAGGTTGCTCTGCTCCCCAGTCAAGGATCCCGTTCAACAGCCATATACAAACATTCTTTTCCATTCTAGTTTCTGAGCTTAAACTCCTTTCATTTTATTTTAGTGAACTAATTTTAGTGAACTTATTTTAGTAAACGAAACCTGAGATAAACCTGACATATAGAGGCAGATATGTGCATGTGAACAGAGCTATGTTGGCAATGCAGAAATACGTTCTCTTTGATATTCAGTTTCTGTTTTCTCCCCTTCCGATGCTTAGTTTGTGCACAAGGTTGAATATCAAGTGGATAATATTTTTGTCCTGGTCAAAAGTAAATCTGTAGATAAATCAGATTGAATTGGACAGTTCAGAATAACAATCCGAACTAATATTGCATCAGAAATTAGTCCTGAGATTTTGCCATAGAATTTCAGAACATATTATATTTATTATTTTCTATTTCCTTTAACAGCGTTCCATGTGCCTCAGCATATAGTCATGCCGGCCACATGACCATGGAGATGTCTTTGGACAGTGCTGGCTCTTTGTCTTAGAAACAGGAATGAGTTCTGCACCATACAGTCGATCATGATTAGCAGAACAACCTGCAGGGGGACACCTTTACCTTATTTCCTTTAAAATATTTCCTATGAATTTTCAGTTTCCTTTCAGTGTCTCCTCTTTGGGGAAAACAACGAAAGCAGGACCATTCTGCTAGGAAACAGAAAAGTGTGTGAAGGCTTAATGAACCCATGACCTGCAAGGAGGATGGCAGAAAACACGCAGGTTAAATCTCTGGTGTTTCAGTGCAGGTTCACTGAGAACAGCTCTGGTTTGAAATCCTAAGCTTTGCAGCTTAGGTCCGGTGATTTGAGGTGAGCCTCCTGCTGGCAGTCCTGCACATTATTTAGGTGTCAAATGTGACTCTAAGCTTTGCTGTTCCTCTTAAAGAAAGTTTTTGCTTTCTGAAGTTGCATCCTTTGCTAGTCCATCAGATTTATATTATCCAATAACCCCTGAAACTACAGCAACAAATTTGAAACATTTCCTTAACAAAATAAAAGTGCAAGTCTTAGGAAGACAGCAATTTTTAAAAATCCTCTTTAAATCCTCAAGTTTGGGGTTAGGCAAACAGACTGCAGGATGGCTTAAATAATGTATAGGTCAGTGGCCTCCATGGGTATTATTTCAAGCACATCAGTTACATGGAATTCAAGAACTATATTGATATTTTAGAGATGTGCAAAGGCTAGAAACTCTGCCTATTTTTCTGCTAATTTATTCCCTTGCTGAACTTTCTTTCCTTAGTAAACCAACTGAATGAACTGGGCAAGTTTCATACCAAAGGTGAAATTCAGCTTTAGGGAAAGACAGATTCCAAAGTTGTCTCTGAAATGCTCTTGGAGAGAAATTAAGTAGTGATTTGTACGAGTGGACTTCCTACCCTAAAGCTACCATCACATCAGGAGGTGGCTTGAGATGAGTACATAACAAAGGCATATTTAAGGAAGTGAAGATGGGGTTGTACAATAGCCTGAAAGCTATTTTGGACTGCTGGTTAAAAATCACAAATAGTTCCTTGAACAATGTCTTTTCGTTAGCAGATTTTGGGTGCAGTTTACTAAGTTCTGCTCTCATGACAGCCCCACTAAAATCAGCCAAATTTGCACAGGAACATACGGTAGTTAACTAGGTCACAAATAAAGGGTATGTTTTATGTTCCTTTTGTACATGGATTTATTACAATACCATCAGAAACCGATCAGCCCAATCCTATCTAACTCTTAGTCGTAGCCAGTCCTGCAATTTGTGGGGATGTGATTTTCTTCCAGGAAAGGGATCATCAGTTCTCTTGGCAGGAGGAAGAACCTGACTACTCCACTGAATGTAGGGAGACCTGCACCAGTTTATGTCTGAGTAGACATGGCAAGGCAGATTGAGGCCAGGAAGAAGGATAGGATAAAGGGGATGCTGCTGTTGCTTATACTACCCCCACCCTGGCCTTCACACACATCTATCATGACCAGTCTCTTTCTCATTCCTGCCTTTCCATAACACCCTCTGCCCTCCCCTGCTCTCTTGCACACTTTCTGGAACTAGAGGGCCTTCAGAGTCTATTCAAAACTCTTTATTGACCACAATAAAGCATGTTGCACTCTATGACTGGAATCCTAAAGAAAGTTTCTTGGCAGTAAGATCCATTCAACACAATGGGGCTTCCTTTTGAGTAGACATGGTTAGGATTGTGCTCTAATTCTCCTATGTTGAAATATATTTGCCTATGTGCATTTGTGAATAAGATGGTAATATTCATATTTTAAGTGCTTCCACCACCCCTAAAATCTATATACATAAAACTGAAAAGTGACTGACTCACTCACTCCCTCACTCATCAATGCCCAGCCAAACCGCTGGGCCTAAAAGTGTGAAATTTGGGGAGGGTGTTCCTTCCATGACGGAGAGACCCACTAAGAACTTGTTTTTGGACATTCCAACAGGAAGGGTGCAAATGGGGTGCAACACTTTTTTCCTCCCTATACTTTGCATTGAAGAATTGGTGACTGATGGATGCTCTGTCCCAACCCCTGGACTTAGAAGCATGAAATTTGGGGAGGGTGTTCCGTCTGTGACATGAATATCCACCAACAACCAATGTTGAGAAATTTAACCCTTAAGAAGCTGAAAAAGGGGTGCAATATGCTTTTGCCCTAAACTTAACAGTGAAGACTGACTGACGATCCAGCCGATTTGGTGCCTGCTGCCTGATGCACTGGAAGGGAGGGTACAGTGGGGGGGCATGGTGCACAAGGGGGGATGGTGCACATGAGGGTTGGTGTGCATGGAGGGATAGTGCAAATGGGGGTGCACACGGGGAGACAATGCGCATGAGGGGATGTTGCGCAGGAGGATGTCATGCATGGGCCGGATGGTGTGCATGCAGGGTTGTTGCGCATGGAGGGTTGATGTGCATGAGGGGTAATGTGCATGGGTATTATATGGAATGGGGGATGGTGTACAGGGAGTATTTTACTCCGGCAGCATGGCCACATTTTGCTAGTAGTGTATAAGATTTTAATGCATAGTCTTTAAAAAGTGTGTGTGTTGTTTTGCTACCTAAGCCTTTTTTCTATTAACAATTATTTAACAGTGAATCATATGAAGGATTTTCTTCATATTTCACTCTTCATCATTCCATAAAAACCCATGTGGAATATGTTGAAGAGATGAAACAGTCTCCATGACAAACCAGCATCTCAAATCAATCATTTCCTTTACTCAGCTGTTTTCCATGATTAAAGTGCACCTTGTAAAATTGGAGATCAGGGCACCAATAATCTGCCTCTATAATCTGGGGAAAATCTGAAAAGCCAGTAGATCTCTTTGTGCCACTGGACTTCCAACAGTAAAATAGGCGTGATCTTACAGCCAGAGCAACAAAGCTGTTGCAAGGCCAGATACACAGGTGATTTAAGCACAACAGAAGAATGATTATAGCAGTGGCACCGTACTTCTAGACTAGACACCCATTTAAGAACATGTTTCAGAAAGAGAAGATAGTTGCATACCTCCCCTGGAGAATTTTCATCCATTACAGTTAAACATTTATGTACTACTTTGCTGGAAAAGACTTTGAGCACAATCCTAACCATGACTACTCAAAAGTAAGCTCAAAATTGTGTTCAGTGGGTCTTACTCCCAGGAAAATGTCTTTAGGATTGCAACATTAAGGAAAGATTTTATGACAGCCCTTAAGGCATACATTTCGAGGTAAAATTTCTTAACAACACCAACTTTGAAACAATTCATATTGTTTACATTCATCTCTTCAAGACTAAAAGCTATAGTAATTTTCTGTAGCTTGCATTTTCATCTAATCTAGCACAGATATGATAGGTGGTTTAAAAAAAAATAAAGTTGCACCTCCCCATCTGTTGAAATGGATTGAGTATCTCCAAACACTAGATGCCACCTTCAGAGAGTCTCAGACCAGTCTGTGGCCAGCCTCTGGTCCCCTATGAGTTTCTGACCCAGTTGACCAAACATAATTGGAGCTGTGATGGTAGGATGGGAAATGAGGGTCCCTTTAAAATGTATGCTTTATTTCTGTGCTGTGTGTTGGAACATGCAGAAATCCTAGAAATTTGAGTCCATTTATTCATTTATTTATACAAATATAGTATATATTTATTTATATACTTTATACAAAACAATTTTTCTGGCTCTCAGCACTGTGCCAGAAACTGTATTTGAGGTGGTCCTTTGGCCAAAAATTTTGGAGACCAGAGCAGGGTTTCTCAAAGTGATAGTCCCGTTAGGATTCAGGGGATTTCAGGTGGGCTGGGAAAAGCTGCGTGCCACAATTTTGGACTTTGATGCTGGGTGCCACCATCTTGGAATGGGGCATTCAAGCTGCTTTCCTGGGAATTTATCTCACTGAACACAGTGGGACTTACTTCTGACTTACTTCCAACTAGACTAGACATGCTGGCTTCCCACCTCAAGCAGGGGTTTGAAGTGTGACACACATGCGCAAAGATCACACACGTATGTTGCACTTCAGATCCCTCCAGGTGAATAAGGTGCAGACCTGCCCTTCACTCACCTGAAGTATTCTGAGTGCAGCATGCGGGTGCAAACATTGCACATCAGTGCGCTACCTTGGAGTGATGGACAGGTTGCTCTGAGCTTGCCCTTCTGGCTGAGTTTGGAGGGAGTTTCTAAACATGACTGAATTGGGCTATGGCTGCGGGAGGAGGTTAGTGTCAAACTCCTCCAGGCTTTCACCTCTTTAGATGTATCACATGGTGCAGGCTGCACTAGATGCACCCTATAGTGACATCCCTGCTTCTGAGTCAAGTAAATAGCAGTTTTCAAACACCTTTATTAGTGGGACTCTCCTGTGCAGGTTGATGATCAATGACGTGAAACAAATCTCTAACTTAAATAGAAAATTAAGCCACACTGAAACAATTGGCTATGAGTACTGTGAAAGATGTAATGCGAACTAAAGAGGGACTGAATCCTTCCCCCCCCCCTTGTTACTGCATCCAGTTATTATTGTCCTTTCTAGCAGTGCTGTGTGCCTGAAGTCCTCATGCTTCTGATGGCAATTTCCAGATAGAGAGGCATGCACCCATGTCTGCTTTGTGCATACAGATTCTTATCCAACCAGTGACACATTCAGGGAAGATGGCTTCTGTGTGCAATCCACAAAATTCATTGAGGCCTATGGACAAGAGATTGCCACCAACATTTCATCCTATCTGGCTCTTTTTATAGTCTGTTCATTGCCGCTCATGGCAAGCAAAAAATTCCCCTCATTTCATCAAGCTGTAACTCCTGATACAGTGGCACACTCTGATAAAATAATGTCACTGAAGAGAGAATGAAACTGTAATTACAATCAGAGTTCAAGCTCACAGGAGATGGGCTAAAAAATTAAACGTGCTAAATCTGTGGCATTTTGATTATCTGAAACCTCCCACAGAACTTGTAGATGACTATATTTAAATATGGAGCTAAGTGGCTCCTTATAAATCAAGTCATAATTGTTCAGGGCCCCGCTACAGAAGCCACTGTCAATTTTCCACTTCTTGTGAAATGTTAGGCTTTGATTAAGAATGAACTGAGGTATGAATAATAATCACCTCCCCACATTAGCCCCTCTCCTCACCCATAAATGCATTCTTCCAGAGGAATAAAGTTTGTCATCTAGAATATAGCATGCCCAATTGTTGACCATGAGGAAGATCTCAATTAGAAATGCTTCTTTATAATAAATGCTTTCCTCAATTAAAATTATTTCACAGAGTACAAAATCATGACGCACAGATTCCTCAACTGCTTCCCACATACATTATGCAGGGATGGATTGCATGGTGCTAAGTATACACTTGATGGGGCCATCACGAACCAAGTATGTGTGACACACAAACAGAAATAAAAGTAATAAAAGGGGCAAGGCTTTGCATTTCTGCAGACATCTAGACCACAAGCCTAACCATGTCTATTCAAAAGTAAGCCCCTTTATGTTCAATGGGTCTTACTTCCAGGAAAGTGACTTTAGGATTGCAACCTTTGTTAGTCTCTAGTCTAAGGCAATCCTGGATTGCTGATGAGTGAATGAAATGTTGCCACTGTTGATCACATTTGAGCATTGCATATCTGGAAATGTTTCAGATGATCCTTTTCCAATTTGGATGACATTTTTTCAGCCTCTCCCATCTTTGTTCAATTAAGGATGTGAACATGCATTGAGTGTGCACCTCTGGACCCGTTTGGTTATATCAGGATTCCACCACCTCATATCATGGAAATCATACTATTGTTATGATATGTTAACTATTCCTACAATCCAGAGTAACTACGGGAGCACGTAAGAGACTCCCATGGGAAAGTCCCATGGGAAAACCCATGGGAAATTCACATTGCAATCCAGAGCAAATTGTTCTTACACCGGAGCAAAGACTCCCCGTAGTTACTCTGGATTGCGCCCTATGTTAACCATAGTTAAGCATGCATAGAGGAGTGGTGCTCACAAACCATCTCCCATGAGATTCAGTGGCAACAGAAAGTGCCAGGACCTGCATGCTAAAATGTGCTTCATTGCAGAAAGATAGGTCGGGTCAGGCTAAACACCACCAGAACCTTCTCTATATATTTGGGGGGGGGGGGGAGTCTTTGATAAATGCACCTAAACAATGAAAAAGCCATTAAAGGTGACAAAACTCTGGGGTCATCTAAAATGCATGACTTATTTATTATATATACATGAAAAGGCAAACTTTGCAAATGTTTTTCACTTCCTACATAAATTTCAAGTACGTATAAAAGAAACACAGGTAACAACAATGCAGGATCTGTAGGAAACAACTCTAATTAGAGAGGCTGTCTCTGTAATTTCAACCAGTTGGCTTTCTAAATTATTCAAATTTGTCAAAATGTCAAAATTGTTTCTTAGGGCAGTGCTACTGAAACTGGGAGGTTGCAACATTCCAGTTCATGAAAAGGTTCCTCATATCTTTTATGGGGTGGAGGAAGGGGGAAAGCAGCAATGCAATCCCAAGCATCATGTCTCTGCGGAGCATGGGTGCTATTTTAAAACCAAACAAAGGTGCTGCCAGGGTCTGGGGATCTCCACAGAGAACTGCAGGGTTTCTGCAGCTTGGAAATAGAGAAAGAAGTAATTACAACAAAACCTGAAATCTGGCTTCTGGTTTCATCATGATTGCTACCTTCACTATTTCCAAGCCACATGGAACCCTGCAAACAGTCTGTGGGGTTCCCCAAATGCCCACACCCTCGCAGCACCTCTGTTAGGTTTAGAAACAGCCCCCTTATGAAATAATAGGGTCATGATCATGGAAATTGTGTCAATGCCCAAGCCCATCCTCCTGCAAAGACTTACTTAGGTAGTAAAGCTTGAGAACCACTGTTAGGGTAGCTGGAGAAAAGGGGAACTCTGGGGGGGAAAGTCTTCGCTACCAGAAACATCAAACTGTTTACTGCCCCAGATCACATCCCTGTTTATTGTTTCATTTGAGTTCTTAATTGTTTTAACTCTGATTCTTGCAGGCTGCCATAGACATCTTTTGTTTTGAAATTGCAGAAGGTTAATGTCTCAAGGCTCTATAATCCTCCCTTCTCAGGAAAAGTGCCAATTTCTAACATTAAATCAAACATATATGCAGACAACAAAATAAGAAAAGAAAAACTACTGGATTGTGTGAAATGATTTTGCACCTACAAGCAATAGGAAGAGATGTTGGGAGCCCTCCATATGGGTATGGCATTTTCAGTGGCAGCCCTTTGTTTCCCTTAATGTGTTGTTCTGCTCTTTACTAGAACAAACTGTGCCTGATTCACTCACCTGCAAGAGATTATAAGGTTGGTAATGAGGGTGATGGTAGCACTATTTGTGAGAAGAAGGCTATTGCCCCCACATGTAGCACTACACATCAACATGCAGGCACTGAGACGTCTGTTGGCCTGAAGGCACAATATAACACTTGGCTAGGTAGAATAATGCAGTAGCAAATATTATGAAATAGTCAAACTAATTGATTTTATAACAAAGCAGTGAGTGGGAGATGAAGCTGCTTGATTCCCATTCAGGCCAGCCAAAAATGATCAACTAATTGCAATTCTATGGTGGATTTGTCATTGATCTGATTGAATATAATTGATTTACTAGTGCTATGGTAGACTGTCACAGTGTAACAGCTAAAAATACTTTGTAAAAATGAAATGTAACAAGGGACTAGTGAAAATTAGAAAGATTTTACAAATTACAGATTTTGATGCAAAGCTGGCAGAACAATTTTATTCCTGATAAAGGAATTATGTATTCTTGTATTCAACTGATCAGGACATGATTCAGTGAAAGGGAAGCACTTATATGGCCCATTGGGTTCCACAAAACAGTTGAGCATGTACATGAATCACACATGCTTTAAATCAATAGAACTTTAGCATTTTGAATTTGGGCTGGCTAGAAGAACAAAATTGCATCTCCTGCTCAACTTACAAAGGCAGCTGCACTGCAGCTCAAAACAGCATTTCAGTTATGCACTGCTTACTGTATATTTCTTCACTGTTTACATACCAGCATTGGTGCTGGCTTGAGCCCAAAGATCTGGAAAAATCCAGAGTAACTACAGGGAATCCTTGCTCCAGTGTAAGATCGACTTACTCTGGATTCCAATATGAATTTCGCATAGGTTTTCACTAGGTGGTGCAGTAACTATGGGTGCACGTAAAGTCTCTTATGTGCTCCCGTGGTTACTCTGGATTTGGGGGTTAGTGGGGCTTACTTCTGAAGGGACATGCAGAGGATTTCACTCTCCATTATAGAGTTGTTTTGGATTTTCAATTATTTTATAATTTCCTCAATTGTATTTATTATTATTGATAGGGCAATCCCATCTCCCTTCTCCATCTGAGCAGCCCAATACAGTACTGAAATTGTACCAGCTATACAAGAATTTACATAGGGATGACTAGGACTTTACTTGGCTTAAGGGGAAAAATATGCTACATCAATAAAGCATCTTAGGCTTGAATTCTTGGACCAATATGCATGGTTCTGATGCCATCCAGCAAAATGTCTCCATATGTTTTCGTCTGGCAGTTTCTTCTTTGGTCCAATGGGACACAAGCCTTTGCCTGAATCAGCACATCTTCTGCTTTTGCTATTGAGTTGTGACTGCCTTTTGACATAATTGTACAATTCTTGTTACTTTGTACACCAATCAATCTGAGCAGGCCAAAACTGCAATTACAATCAATGCTCATATCGACAAAAGGAGACCAATAATGAGAAACTGCAGGTCAGTAATAAACATGTTGTGATGTGCTTTTTTAACAGCTTGCAATAAAGAAGGGTTGAGCCTATTGACTAACCCATAAACTATCTGTAAGTTATTGTCAAACCTTAAACAGTCAGGTGTATTTCCTAACAAACACATAGAACTTTCACAGGGAGAACAAAAAGAATATCTAGAATGGTTCATAAAGGATAATTAAGAAGATGAATAAAAGACATCACATTGATGGACTACATGGTACATTAGATGTGACACTGCATGTATTTCTTACACAACAAAGCAGCCACACAATATGAATTTTCTTTATCTTTCTTGTAATGTAGACAAAGATGTTTAAACTGCTGTGTGCTTGTAATTGAAATAATGAGAACCAGTTGTCTGCATTTGCCAAATGCCCAAAGGAACAGTCAGCTTTCGTACCAACTTATTCCCAATTACTTGGATGCTGCACTATTCCAACTCTAATTCTTCACAAGGTATTCCTGGCACCATGGGAATTCCTGGAAGTCCTACGTGAACACCAAATGTCAGGTAAAAAAGTCATTAACAATGTACTGAGTCCTGTTTTGTGCAGATCATTGAAACAGAAATATGTCGTCTAGTTAATGGTATACTTGCAGCATATAGGTTATTCTTATTTGAAGGATGGGTGTAAAACTAGCACTGGTTTACCTCTTCCTGAAAAGGCCCTCTCTGGACCCCTTTATATTCAACAACTATTGGCCAGTCTACTATCTCCCTTTCCTGGGCAGAGGGATTGAATGGGTAGTTGCATCTCAGTTCCAGAGGGAACTGAGATGAAGCGGATTATCTGGATCCCTTTCAGTCTGGCTTCATGCTTTGGGATGGAGACAGCTTTATCACCTTAGCAATGACCTATACTGGGGGCTGGATGGAGAGAGTGCATTCTTGCTAGTGCTCCTGGGTCTCTTAGTGGCTTTGGACACCATTGACCATGGGATGGGTGGCTAAGGTGGGGATTGGCTTTTTTATACTGGTTTTATAAGGTGGGGATAAGGCTTTTTTCTGTTCTGTTCCTTCTTGGCCAACAGATCCCAGATGGGAGTACTGGAGGACTGCTGCCCACCACCCTGGGCTCCGAGTTATGGGAGGCCGCAGGGTTCTATATTGTCCCCCATGTTGTCCATTCTCTGAGGTCATCAGAGAGGCCCATGCTGACTGTGCCACCACTAAGAGAGGATAGGGATGCAGTGGCTGGAAGCAGGGCCTTCTCAGTGGTGGCACTCATACTCTGGAACTCCCTTTCAGTGATGGGCTTCAGGGGGTTCTCACAGGTTCTATAGAATCCTTTACTAATGAGTGCCTGGTTTTGAGAATTGGTTACTAATGGGACATAGAACCTGTTGTTCATTTAGGTTATTAGGATATAGAATCTGTTGTTAATTTGTTTGAATCCCACCACTGCTCCCTTTGAGTTGAGAATGGCTTCCTTATTACTAACTTTCTAGCGGGGCCTAACCTGTTTATTTCGGAAAGGCTTTGAGCCCTCATAATGTTTTATGCTGCTAATATGAAGTTATGTTTTCACTGAGCAATTTTATTGCTAATGCCTGGTATATTTTTATATTTTGATGTTTTTGTTGTTGTTAAGTGTATTGTTTTATTCACATTTTATTATTTTCTTGTATAAATTGATTGTTATTGTATAAATTATTGATTGTTAGTTTCCCTTTGAGTACTCATCAGAGAAAGGTGGACTACAAATCCAATAAATAAATAAATAGTCCCTTTACAATGGTTTAAAACAGCTTTTATTTTATTTTAAAAATTTGTATCCCGAATTAAAACTCAAAAAAATTTGTGTCGCAATACAAAAATTTGTATCCCGTAGACCGACTCAAGGCAGCTCACATTAAAACATAATTTAAAACATTAAATAAAACATTCAATTAAAAATAATTAAAACATAGAAGCTAAAAACAATACAAACAGCAACTCCCCCAATCTCTGCCCCACTAAAATGCTTTTTTTAAAATAAAAGATTTTTAGGCTGTGCCTGAAGCTCTGTATTGAGGGAGCTATCCTCAGTTCTAAGAGGAGTTCCAAAGCAGGGGTGCAACCACCAAAAAGGCCCTATCTCTGGCCACCACATCTCTCACATCCCTTAGTGGTGGCACAGTGAGTAGGTCCCCCTCAGATGAACCTAAGTGACGGGTTGGATTGTACAGAAGAAGGCAGTCCCTCAGATACCCTGGACACAAGCTATTTAGGGCTTTAAAGGTCAGAACCAGCCCTTTGAATTCAGCCCGGAAAGGAATGGGCAGCCAGTGCAGTCGTTGAAGCAGTGGCCGGACAGAGTCAAACCAACGAGCCCCAGCAACCACACGGGCTTTTCTTACTGTTTTAGAGAAGAGATCAGCAATTAGAAATGCAAAGGACCTCCTGCCTTTACCTGACAGCTGAAGAACAGAAGAAAAACAGTTTTTAGCCATTCTTGTTGAATCAAATCCATATATAAAAGAATTTGTGTATAATAAGGTTAGACATGGTTTCTGAGCAGATCTTGATGTGCACTATCTTGATGCAGTCCTGTGATTTACATAAGGTACACCAGCAAGTTAAAAGTACAACCAAGAGTCAAACCAGAGACTGCCTGATTTGCATGTTAGTCCTTTATGGTGCAATCCTATGCTTGTCTACTCAGAAGTAAGTCCTATTATTTTCAATGGGGCTTACTCCTAGGAAAGTCTGTTTAGGATTACAGCCTTATCCACTTTTTTACAGTGGAGTGTCATGAGTTAAGGGACAAAGTTATGTGAATACATTTATTTTTGCAGATTAGTATTTGATGAATTAATACTGTTCTAAGCACCTGCACAATAAGAAAAATTTGAATCACAAGGAAGCTCAAGTTAGAAATACTCTTTCATTTAGCAGTCCCTGAAACAACAAAAGTATTTTTCTTTACTATTTACTATGAATTTATTTCAGAAGTATTTGGATGTTGTACTTCTAAAATTACCCTTAAAGACAAAAAACTTGATACAGTGGGCGATATACTTGATTCATAGAGATACACACAAACTTTGGATCAGATGATATGTGATTTAATGTTGGAGGTGAGTGTTTGATAGATCATGCACCTAATACAATAGTCATGGAGTTGTGATTCAGTGGGGGATGCTTCTGACTTGGTAAGTGAACAATTTGCTTTGACTTAGATCTATTTTCCTGTGGGGGATACATTTATTTTAATAACAGATATATTTATTTTAGTGTGAAGTATGTCAAATCCATAGCACAGTGTTCTTTCTTCTGTGGGTGTGATTTATAGGTTTTACTGCTCATATATACATTTTGATTAATCAGAATATAAAACATTCATTACATCCATTTTACATTTCCCAGAATTTCTACATCAGCTGGCAACTGCACTGCACTCAGATTCTAAGAGGTCAAACTGAACACAAGAATTATGAGCTTGTCTTTGGTTGACATCCATTTTACACAGAAATTGAATATGAATATTTACACAGAATATGCTGCCCCTTAGCATAGCTAGGATGTTTGGCACCTAGGGCCCCTAAATTTTTTCTGTACCCCATACAACAGGGGGTATGCCTTCCCTCCCTCCCTCAAAGAGGGGTGCATCATTCTGCACTCTTCCATCTCTCATTTGCTCATCCTTTCCTTCCCAGAGAATGGCTGTGTATCTCGCAATTGTGGCTGGCTGCCTCCATCACTCCCTCCTGTGATCCCACAAGCAGCCATATCTCTTTCCTGCTCACTCTCCTTTCCACCCACCCAGAAGCTTAATGAAGAGGCAGTGGTGTAACGTCTTTTCCTGCCCTCCTCTGCTCTTTCTAGGATCCAGGACATAGCCACAGGGTAGGAGGCTTCTCATTGACCTCAGTTGGCCACAGTTTCAGGCCTGGAGGGCAAACGGAGGGCAGAAATGGAGCGTTGCCACTGCTTCAGGGCACAAAATGAAGAAAGACCCAGGGTAGGAGGAACTGAAACTTCTAGGACTGTAGCACCTGTTTGCTCAGCTCTTGGGTCATAATGTGTGACTTCTACTCTACCCCTTGCTTGCTCCAGGGCCTCCATGGGAAACCACAGATTGTGGGCCACCTCTCTGTGGCACATATTCCAGTACTGCAAAGGGTGGAGAAGAAGACTATCTGCTTTCTGTAGCCCCAAAGCCACATACAGGTAGCTTCTTCTCTGACTTCCTTATCTTCTGGATGGGGAGGATGCAAAGGTGCTAGGCTGCCTGACTGACTGGGACCTGGAACAAAATAAAAGCTGGATGGAATAAATAAAAATAAATAAAAGTCCTGGATGGAATAAAAGCACACAGCACAGATTTGGAGTGCAGCAAGCAAGTAGGTGATTGTGCAGGAGGACCTGGGCAGCCTCCAGTGGGCTAGCCTGGACTAGCCTGTATGTAGCCCCATGTCACACAAAACACAGCCACCATATTGGGTGGCTTGAAGGGACAGGAGAGCTTGTCTCCCCCCACCTTATGGTACCTGGGGTTGGTGCCTTCCTTGACACCCCCATGTGCAAAAGGAGTTGTCACATGCTTATGGCTCCTTGTGCTTTAGGCTAGAATACTTGCTGTAGTTTTTTGTTTTATTTGATTGTTTATAAATTTAATAATAGATATTACATATAATTTATTAATGACAAGAAGGCTACATGCTACCTGCTTGCAAGGAGATGGAGGACAATGGAGATTTTTTTTCCCCAGAAGAGTTGACCAGTGCTCCTGGCACCTTTTGAGTAGGGTCCTCTATGTAGCTGCCTATGGACGCAATCCAGAGTAACTACAGGGAGACCTTGCTCTGGTGTAAGAACAAGTTACTCTGGATTGCAATATGAATTTCCCATAGGTTTTCACTAGGTGCTGCAGTAACTACAGGTGCATGTAATGTCTATTACGTGCACCCATAGTTACTCTGGATTGTAGGGTATATCAGGGCATTCAGCAGCCCATTTAGCTTTCCATTGCGTGTAAATGTCAAAGTTGTTAGCTGTGGTGTGAATAAGGTACATCCAGGAAGATGGCTTCCTGGATTTAAGCCTGCCAATTGCTCGATGATGATGATCCGTGTGCACAGGAAGCAGTGGGTTGCTCATAATTTTGCTGTACTCCTTCACTATGGCATCCTGACTTTGTAGAGCTGGTGATGCTAAGTAGCTCATCATGCGGAGCCAGCAAGAAGGAGTAGATTTTATACAACCGCTTATGATCCTCATGGTTTCATTTAGTCTGCCATCGATTTTACCAGTGTGGCAGCAATTAAGCCATACAGGGACACAGTATTCTGCTGTGGAGTAGACCAACTCTAATGCTGATATTCTTAGAGTAGCAGCTGAGGCTCCCCATCTTGATCCTCTTAGTTTCTTGAGTATGTTGTTCCTGGTATTAATTTTTGCAGACATATTCTCTAGGTGTTTCTTATGAGAGTCTGATCCAAAGTAACTTTAAGGTATTTGGGGTGGGGGGTCATAAGGGAGTAAGTTGTTATTCAGGTAGACCTTTGGGGCAGCACTGGCAAGTTTGTTGTTAAGATGGAAACAGGTTGTCATTGTTTTGCTGACACTGGGTGTGAGTCTCCAGTCAGCAAAGTATTTTCCCAAGATCGCAGGAATGCTAAAACTAAACAAATTATTGTAATTTGATGGATGTCATGGCCAGAAGTGTTTTCTCTTGCTCTGTTTACATATCAGCCCATATTGCACACTGAAAGATACTATCCCTTCCTTTGAAAGCAAACATAGTTTTTCCAACTGAAGGCATAGTCCTAACCAATGGGCTGCATCGTGCGGTTGGAGTGAGTCATAAAGGCCTCCTCAAGATAATGTTTGTTCCCCTACCTCAGGAGTTGCATTATCCTGACACTAGAGCCAGAAAATTGGCTAGATTTTATCTCTTTTTATTACCATATGTAATTTTAGTGGTGTTTTATTGTTTTTTAATTGTTTGGCCGCCTTGAGTTCCCCCCTGTGGGGGAAGAAAGGCGGGATAAAAATTACTTAAATAAATTAAATAAATAAATAGATTTGTGCCATCACATAGCCTGCTGTCTCCTCTACCCAGTCAGGGTTTCCTGCCAAACTAGCAATTCAGAAGCATGTAAATGCAAGTGGAAAAAATAGGTATCACATCAGTAACAGCTTTCTGTATGCCTTGGGGTATAGTCATGCCAGACACATGACCATGGAGACATCTTTGGACAGCACTGGCTCTTTGGCTTACAAACGAGGATGAGCACCACACCCTACACAACCAGTAGTACAAGCTACAGGGGACACCTTTACACAGTGAGGAAGACACTCAGCACAATTCAGCACAAGCACAAATTTGCTTCTAGTTGCCTACAAATTAGTTCCCATTAAAAATTTTACATGAAGTTTGCAGTTCTGTTTCCTACCTGTGAGTAAGCCCTGTTGAATCCTGTTAGAGTTATTTTTAGTACACTTACATAGCATTGTGCTATGAGGTTCTTTCTGATTTTTTTTCTTTCTTGTATCTGCAGCCAGTAGTGAAAAAGTTCTGCCCTTCTCTAAAACGCCAGAACCAAAGAGAGGTTCTATTTAGGTTGGGAAGTGAAAATGCCAGACTGGCTTTGCCAGAGGAAACTAACCCTACAATCCAGAGTAACTACGGGAGCACGTAAGAGACTTTACGTGCACCCGTAGTTACTGCACCACCTAGTGAAAACCTATGGGAAATTCATATTGCAATCCAGAGCAAATTGTTCTTACACCGGAGCAAGGACTCCCCATAGTTACTCAGGATTGCGCCCTAAGTCTACCTAACTACCATGAGACAATGCAATGGCCACATAATGTGAAGATGTTTTGACTTTCAAAGTCCTCCCTAAGGTAAAGGAATATTTATTCCCCTGCCCAGCATAAGCCCTCTACTAAACCTGATGAGTCCACTCAGATCTGCACTGCCTATATAGCTGATGCACCTCCGAGTGGACGCATGAAGACAAAAGGGGGCAAAGATTCAGTGAACACCTCTGGTGCTGAACCCATTTCCTTCTTGGACCTGATCTGCTGCCATCTCCCCCCCCCCATTCCTTCTCCTCCCCACTTCTCTCCAACTTTCACTCCCACTTACGAACAGAACTGTGATAGCCATCTCAAGTCAGCTGGTGCATGAACCCATCACTCAGTGCTTCTGATGGCTGTCAGGCTGCACACTCTCATGTGTCACATTTGCTACAGCTGAAAGCATGTTATGCCACTAGAGTGTTCATTCCTAATCTGGCTTGTATTAGAACACAAGGTATTTTATCAAAATCCTTTGGAGCCATGCAGAGATTTACTTATTCCTGATTGTCTCTATTGCTGATCATGTAGTGAGGGCCATTTTTTCAAGTGCATCTTAGAACAAAAAAACCCTCACTACAGACTACAGCAGACAGAATTCTGTAGAGCTTTTAGTAATACATAATGATGGGGGAGCTTTTGCCACTTACACTTAAAATGAAATTTGGACTATTACAGCCATGTCTCTATTTGTATCTATGAGGGGAACATCCTATAATGTTAGCTCCCGGTCTTTTGTTCCAAAATCTTTCCCAATCTCAAGGCAGAAGCTCAAGCTTTAACTGACCTTCTGGCTAGAAGATTTTTTCTTCCCTTTAAATACAACCTCATCTTAATTATTTCTAATGACTAGCCTCAGATCTTTAATTGCTTTTTCAGATAATTTGTTCTAAGGTGAAATGTATCTATGTCTAGGACAAAGAGAACATATAAAATGCTATTACGTTTGAAACAAAATATTTGGTTTCAGTCATTTTAACTTTATTAGGTTTGTATAAAATTCTTTTAAAATATTTTTTCTTTTAATTCTGAATTAAGATCCCAGCTTATTTTCTCATGGTTGTGGCTGGTTTGACTGAATTTGAGCTAGGAGTTACCAAGTCATATGGTGCAATACTAAGCATGTCTACTCAGAAGCAAGTTCCATTGTGTTTTGTGGGACTTACTCCTAACCCTCGGTAGGTTAGGAGTTGAAATTAAATCCCAGACACGGCTTCATCTGAGTACATTCTAGAGTAACTACTGGAAGACGTAAGAGGCACTTACTCTGGATTGCTCTATGCATTTCCTATAGGTTTCCCATATGTGGCACCATAACTACATTGTTGTAAAAAGGCCCGTAGTTACTCTGGATTGTAGCCTAGTTCTATGAGGCATTTTGCTTGCAAACATCTTTTCTTTCCTATGGAATTTTTTTTTATGTTTGTGCAACCTAGTGCTGGATTTACATATAAGCTAGGGCCCCACTCTCTTGGGGGCCAGTAAAAAATTTAGAGGAGAAAAAAATGGATGTACATAACAATCATTTTGATAAAATACATAATTTATTATGTGGAAATGGCTTTAGATACCTATTAGGTCCATAAATTATCATGTAGCTCATATTTAACACAATAACAATTTGTTGTTGACAAAGGATAGCTGGACATATGAAGGGCCCCATTACCTTCAATAGCTTAGGGCCTCATCAAACCTAAATCCGGCCCTGGTGCAACCACACTGTTGGACTATGCTGTCAAGTTCACATGTAGATTTGTCTTTCCCTCCTCTGTTGTTTCTTTCTGCTCCCAGTAGCAGTGACATTAGTATATATTGGGTCATATCCAACTTTGCAGTATTCTCCTGTAGTTCATCAATTCCTTGAAGTAGAACAATTTTCAATGTAGTGTAACAGAGCTGGTCAGTTCATGTGAGAGGAAGCCAGGCAACACTAGACAGAAACCAATTTTTTGCCTGCTATTAAACTCAAAGCATAAAAGTCAAGGAGTGCCTGCAATCTTGCTTTCTTTTTCTCCTGCTGACTTGGTATCCTGCTCACTGTCTGCCAAGGAGTTCAAGATTTCATTCAGACTGTAATGCCTCTTCATCACTGACTCTCTGGAGGGTAGGGAAGTCTGAAAGGAGTAGGTGAAGACATCTTTAAACATCATCAACGGGCATTTGATAGCTTAGGCATGGAATCTGGGGCTTCCATATAAGCCTATATTGACAAAGTGCAATGGCAGCAGCTTCATGAATATTATCACTTGTTCTCATTCTGGGATGGACCCAAATCAATCAAGATTAGACGTGTAATTGTATGTTAATCCTGAGGAGCTGCTTAATATTGCTTCTTAGTAGTAGCCTGTTCTCTTCTATACATCTTGTGTTGCTGCCTTCAGTTTGCAATGCTGGCTAGGAACTTGTGTTGGCAAAATGTGCTTGCCCAGGAATCACATCTGGCATTATGCAAGCATAAGCAACAAAGCCATTCTTTACTCAAGCAATGTTTTACAGTTCTCCGGGCCAGTGAAAATGCTGGCCAGATTTTCTAAATCAATATTACATATTTGTCACCAAGGATGCTCTGGAACTTATGTACTGTATGCACATGAGGGAAATTAAAAAGCATGCAAAAACCATTATGCTTATGCTTATGAGGTTTAGGGAACACTTCAATGAAACTTGCTTGTAAGGATTCAGACTTGCAAGATGAAAGTGCTTTTTAAGACAAATCCCCATTGGCTGGCTCCAGGTGGCTGAGACCTCCTCCTGCCTTCAGTACCTGCACCCGGCCAGCAGAGGGCCACACAGAGGGACATCTCTAGCAAGCAGTCTAAGCCTGGAACCCTATTCCTTCCCCCCAAGAAAGCCTTCCCTGCTTGGACCCCACTTCCCCCCACCCACCACCTTCCCTTCCTGGACCCCACTTTTGCATCCTTTGCTGCTCCTGCTGCAACTTGGAAAGCGTCAGGCTGACATCCTACACACTTTGCTGTGTGTAAGCCCCAGTGGATTCAAAGGGACTTGATTTTGAGTAGACAGGATAGAATCTTTGCCCCGTTTGCATTCAGGCACAAGCTTTTGCTGCTGGTCTCCTGCAAACTGCCTAACTGGTTTGCATAGATAGATCTCACACAGAAAGAGGTTCCTTGTTAAAGTTGCTCAAAAAGACTCCAGTGACTCTTTTAGTGAAAATTAGTCATCCTTGGCCATAAAGGTTTTTCTTTTCTATTTTACTGTACACTATATAACAGTGTTTTATTACAGTAATTGTGTTCTGTATCACATTACAGTGTTTTGAATTTGATTACAGTGTCATCATTTATACATACAGTTAATATTTTTGGGTTCTGGAACCAGTTGTCTGATTTCCCATTACTTCCTACGGTAAAATCCGCTTTGTAAGAAGAATGCTTTGTAAGACAAGCATACCCTACAATCCAGAGCAACTTCTGGAGCACATAAAAGACATTTACATCGACGTAGTAACGGCACCACCTAGTGAACACCTATGGGAAATTCATACTGCAATCCAGAGTAAATTGTTCTTACATCGGAGCAAGGACTCCCCGTAGTTACTCTGGATTGCGCCCCTACTTCCAGAACAATTAAGTTTGTCTTATAAGCAACCACTATATATTAAAAACAAAAAGTATTAAAAACATTAAAAAGTAAAAAAAACAAAAAGTATTAAAAACAAAAAGTAAAAAAAATTAATATCCACTGTTAACCCATTTAACTAATCCACTGAAATTAGCATCCACCAAAGTCTTAACTTCCCCTTCCTTTTTGAATTTACCCATTACTAATTCAAAGAAAGAGGCATGGAGAAGCTAGGGAAGAGACCTGGACATGCTACGGAGTTCACATGCATAATGGAAGCAAGAAGGTCCTACAGAATACAGCATGCTATAATGCTGTTAAAATAGTGTATTTGAATTTAGCTTTAGAACAAAAAGTTTAATGAAACATATCACCTTCATAATTCACTCTTGTAAATGATGGAAATTCCACTCCAGGGACACATTTCAACAAATTGCATTGTGTCAGGCAAGGCGCACCAGAGTTAAAATGAAAGCATAATGATTATTTCCACTCAGGATGCAATCCTAACCAATTTAGGTTGGCACAACTCCCTATTTCCATTGTGGTGTGGGGAGACTGTTGCATGTCACTAAGCAGGAGTGGCGCAGCAGTACCTTGCAATACTTTGTGACACATTCAGGCCAGCATGAGACTTGTGCTGACACTTAAGCTGACCTAACTGAGAGTTAGGCTTGCAGGGGCAGGGCTTGCAGGCAGGTCTTGCAGGGGCAGAGTTAGATTGAGGGGCAGGGGTTTGCCTAGGACTCAGATTTTTTTGCCAACACTTCCAATATTACTCTGGCTTATCATGGACCCCTATGGGTCTACTCAGATTTATTCCTGCTCCTTAGGTGGTCTAACTCTGAAAAGCTACGTGTGGGCATTAAAAAAAAGCAGGCCTCCGTCAGTCTTGGAAGACTATGGTATCGTGCTTGGCGCTGCATACGCTGCATGCGAAGCATGAAAGCCTGGGTTAGATTGTTATGGAGGATAGGCTGTTACCCAAGCAGCAAATCCCCCCTCTCCACACCACTGAATTAGTCCAATGGAAAGGCAGAGCCAATACAATTGGATCCAGCTGGCGTCGCAGAGCTGGGCTAAGGACAGGAGCTCACCCTGTCTTGTGGGGCCAACCTGGGTCTCGAACCCTGGCCTGCTGGTTAACAGGCACAGCGTCTTAACTGTTTGCGCCACCCACAGCCCATGTGTGGGCATTACTGCCCTGGAAATAGGCTCTGGATATAGCCTAATGGCACTGCTCCAGGCCATCCCTTCAGCATGCCTCTCCTGGTCTGCCTAGGCTGGCAAATCGAGGCCGGCACAGGCCCATCTGTCTTGGGCCAGCCTATGTTGACTTTCACTGGTCCAAGGCTTTCTGGTGTTACTGGGCTGGCCCATCTTGGAATTGGGAACTCTGGGTGTCCTACATTTTGGCACAGCCTTGTCCTCTTGTTTTGTTATACTACTTGATCACCCTGGCCAGACAAGGGAAGGGAGGGATGGATCTCTATAGTAGCATCATACATCAGGATTCTACCCCTCTTTTTATTTGTCCTCCCATTTTATCTCCTGACATATCAGGTGTATAGATGGTGCAGGTCCAAGGAAGCTAAAAAGTTATCACGTAGCCAATGGAGATATAAGGGGAAAAAATTTTCTATCATATCTTTCTGATCCCTCTCCCATCATAGCCTGCAGCATGTGTCACCATGGCATGGGTGCATACTACAGATTGGCAGGGGATAGGATTGGGCCAGTGGCATATCTGAAGGTGGGTCCATGGGCAGTTCCTGGGCAGGCAAAGAGTGTAGGGACAGAATTTGGCATTTGTATTATGCTGATTTCTGGTTTTAAGGCTTTGTTTTTAGCAGAGTATACTATTATTTCCAACCATGATGCCCCATGCTAAGCTTTGTCCAATATATCTACAGAGATGTTCTGAAGGCCTTTAAATATAATTATTAGACTTCAACCAAAACTGAAGAATTTTTTTTTAAAAATGAACCTGACAAAAAGGCACTCCATAGCAGGGGTGCTGCAAGAGTTCGTGTCACCTGGTGTGGGGCTGAGCGTGTCACCCCGGGACTGCATGTCATTGCCAGGACATGCGTGCTGCCTCCCTGGTGTTGTGCTGCCTCTATTGTGCATGTCCAGGTTTCTGGACTTGTGCAGTGGGAAAGGCGCGCACCTCTCCCACTGCACATGTCCAGAGGCCTGGGCATGAGCAATGCTCCTCACCTCAGCCATTTGGCCTAGGTGGAGCAGCAGCCAGGAGCTCCTAGTCTGCCTTGAAGGAGGACCAAATCACTGCGCTGAGGCCCGGAGCCACAGGAGGAGAGTCAAACTCCTCTGGTGCATCACCCCCAGTGGCACGTCACCCAGTGTGGCCTGCACCAGCTGCACCATCCTGGCGACACCACTGCTCCAGAGGCTTTAAAAGGTCTTCTGAGGAGACCATGTGTGGCATTTCCAGCCCTCAGAATGCCTCCAGGGGAGGCAACAAGCATGGAGAGACAGCATCTCCATGTGGGTCAGTATCCCTGGTAGTGTGTTGTGGACAATGCAGTGACTAGGACCACCACTGGATTGAGATGTGAGAAACAGACCTAAATCTGCAGTCAGAAATACAGTTATAAGGAACTGAGCCTGACTAAACATAGTATGACTTACTTCTAAGGAAACATACATAGTCTTGCACTATACATGCTGGAAATAAAATCAATGTCAATATTTGGATTAGAAATTTGCACACTGTTATCGCTGCAGTTCCAAAATATAATGATAAAGTAGAAAATGTTTTTTGCCTTTTGTTGTTTGTTAGGTTTGCATCAATTTTCTGGTCTCAGAAAATATTTTTGAGTGTTCTCAATGATGACATTGCAAAGGCAGCTTTGGGATACATGCTTTAACAATCAAAACTTATTAATGCCACAAAAAAAATGTTGTTTCAGCTGTTTTTCTGTGCAGCAAAATAGTGGCACCCAGTGGCCAGATATGTGAAAACTTAACCCACTAAGCTTTAATGACCTTTTTTAAAAAAAAAACAACCAAAAACTAAGGGAATAATGAACATTAAAAATATTTTTGGTTTGCTCCTTCTGATAGCTGGCTGTTTGCTGAGCTCCTTGTAGAAAATATAAAAACTCCTTAAAGTTCAAAGCCACAACAAGGAACCTACATTCCATATATATATACAATGATAAGAATAAAGGTGCAATTGGGCTGATTTTCACATAACCCTCTCCCCCTATGGAGAGAGAATAACAGCAACCTCTGAGTCAAATCTGTATACCATAGATTTTTCAGGAAACTTTTGTAATGTTGTGATGCTCTTGATCATGAATCTACTCCTGAAAAGTCATTGCAGGCACAGCATTTAAAGATAATGAATGTTCCTTTGTTGAAGACACTGGAAATATTTACAAAGGGATTATTTTATGGGTTGTTTTTTTTTAAAAAATGCATGACTTGAGGCTTTTTAGCTACTCTCTCATTTTCATTGCTACAGGAAAGAAATAGGATACATCATCAATCCTCTGCAAAAAGATGCCTTGTTGTAGGAGATGTTAACCAAGGATCATACTTTATTCACTCAAGTCGCTCTTCTGTTTTCTTTTCATGTATTAATGGAAAACAATGGGGGAAGAAAATTGAGAATCACCTTAAAAGGCAAGACAAGAATTTACCAAATTGTGACAAAGGGATGCCCATCTTCAAGCAAATGGAAGTCTGATTGTATCTGTGGAAATATTTTTCCTCTATTATGTACCAAACTGTCATTCAGAAATTGATGAAGGCATATGTAGGAAGAAGAATTCACTCAAGGCCACCTCTTATTATTTGTTTTGTGCTCAGGTAAAGCTACCAAATGCAATATACACCCACCATCATAAGTTGTACATGTGCATGCACAGTCACAAATATGCACATTTGAATCACCATGGTCCTTGGCAAAATCTAGAGAAGCAGCAACTGAAAAATGAACAGGCTTTGAAAATATACTCTTCAGTATATTCTAAATATGAAAATATATATTTTCAGTATATTGTGCAACATGTTTTTGTCCCTATATGTAATATGACTGACTCATCAACACCCAGCCCCAACCCCTGCATGAAGCCCTGCATTTCTAGCAGCATGAAATTTGGGCATTGTATTCCTTCTGTGATGCAGGGACCCAATCAGGCATGTCACAAGACTGGTGTGGCTGGTGCGGTCCACACCGGATGATGCACCTGCTAGGGATGACACACTGGAGGAGTTTGACACTCCTCCAGCCAGCCCCAGGCATCAGCCAGTCATTCCAGCTGGCTCTGAGACAGAGTGGCAGCCAGAAGCTTTGCTCCGCCTTGGAGCCAGCTGGAATGTCCGGCTGAGGCACTGTGCGCAAAGATGCACTTCGCATATCCGAGACTTTGGACATGTGCGGTGTGTCTCTGTGCACCCACTGGGCTTTGCTGCGAAGGTGGAGCCAGCTGCTCTGCATCCGGAGCAAGGCCCAATGGCTGCGCAGATGCACTGCGCATGTCCAAATTCTTGGACATGTGCAGTGCATCCCCCTGCGTGGCCATTCGGCCTCATTAGGGGGACCAAGCAGCAGCTTCTGGCTGCCACTCTGCCTCTTTAGCGACTTCCTCCTCTCTAAGGAGGAGGTGGCTGCTCCTCCCTAGAGAGGAGGAATTCTCCTCTGAAGTCGACCAGCTTCAGAAGAGACTGTGCATGCGCCAAAGTCAGCATGTGCACAGAGTTCTTCTGAAACCAATTTGTTTCAGAAGTGACAATGCAGATGCACCAACTTTGTTGCATGTGCAGTGTTGCAAGGGGTGGTGTGTGCGTCCCGGGGGTGCACGTTTCCCCAGGCGTGACGCGCTGTGCCCTTGCACTGGATGACACATGGGCTCCAATTGCCCCTGGACCAATAAGAACCAATTTGGTTCTCAGTGGTGCCAAGTGCCTGTGCTGTCTGCTGCCCAGTATTGCCCACTGGTGTCCAGTGCAGTGGCAGAAATGACTGGTGTTCATTAGGAATGCCTGGTGGTGCCCACTGCTGCCTAGTGGTGCCTGATACCCAGCGGTGCCCAGTAGTGCCTGGCACTATGTAGTGCCTGGCACTACATAGTGTCCTATGCCTGGCGCTACATAGTGTCCTACACCTGGTGCCCAATAGGGGTGCCTGTTAGTGTCCACTGCTTGGTTCTGCCCAGTGATCTCTGCTGCCTGCTGCCCATGGTGCCCACTGCACAGTGGTGTCCACTGCACAGTAGAGCCTGGTACAGATTTCTGGGATCCACTGTTGCCTGGTGGTGCCTGCTGGTGCCCAGTGTTGTCCACTGACTGCTGATGCACCATGTTGCTTACTGCCCACTGGTGCCTGGTATCCAGTATTGATGCCTGGTGCCCTGTGCTCACTGCCCACAGGTGCCTGGTGGTGCCTGCAGCCTGATGCTGCCCAGTCGGGATGCTTGGTGCCACTATCCACCACTGCCCCCTGGTACCTTCAGGTGCATACTGCCTGTTGATGCTCACCTGGTACCTGCCATCCAGTGCCAATGCCAGTGCCTAGTATTCAGCGGTGCCCACTAGTACCCAATAGTGCCCAGCCATGACCAGGGCCCACAAATATTCTCAAAATTTTACTCCTGCAATGATGCGTAAATTCAGTTAGTTTACTAATATTGTTAATAATAATGGACAGCTGCTGCCATAGATGACAAGTTTCCAGTGTGTCCAGTTACATGTGTGTGAAGGCTGCTTCACTATAGATTGATAGAAATGGGTACCATAGTTCGTTTTGCAGCTTATAGTGATGTGCCATCTGGTATGACATATGTTAAACAATGTACTCCCTGTTTCCACCATAATGTTTGACGTGTCTCACAGCTTTGTTAAAATCAGTGGGACTTACTACTCTTAGGAACAATCTTCCTGTCATCACTAATGCACCCTGTAGGAAAAAAGAATCACCCTAATTCACCCTAGAGATACTGTTTACTGCAAATGGTAGTGATAGAACATTCACAATCCTAGGGGAAAATTCTCCAGGGATAAGTGTTTGCATGAACATTAATGCGCTGTCCACAGCAGTGACTTTCAACCACTGTGCTGTGTTACATTGGTTTGCCACAAATGACCTGCAGGTATGTCATGTTAGTTTGGGGGAGGGTCATATAAGAGCCACTGAGGAATTTCAGCCACCAGCTGACAATATGGTGTGCCTTGTTCAATTGTAAAAAAAAAAATCAGTGTTCCCAGGCTTAGCATCTTTCAGTGCACTGCGAAATGAAAAACATTAAAGGTTGAAAACTGCACATGGAAAGAAATTCATGAAACATTCATGATCATCATCATTTCACCCAGTAGTTTCCAAATGTTTTTGCATCAAGTCCCATTTTCTTTGCAGGGAAGTTAAGAGAATCAGTATGTGTTTTTGAGGCTGAAGTTCAATTATCTGATTATTTCCATCAATCACCCTCTGGCAACTCACCAAAATCAGGCCATGCCTACCAATGGTTGGGCTCACAAACTCAAGTTTGGAAACCACTGACCTACACAAATACTGCAGGAGAGAGCATCTGCTGTACTGATATTTAGTGCTGAAAACAGCTCTAAGGGAAAATCAGTCATCAATGAGTGGGTACATCCATTCCTTATTATCTCGTTTTCCTTGTGTGCCTATTGAAAAAAGACTGCCCATGAGAGGTGATTGAGTGAAAACATAAACAATAATAAAAAGGAGGAGACTCATATTTTGTCTCAAAGTGGTTGAAACATCAAACTGTCATGATTCATTATGCATGCTGTGCTGCTTTCATTCTTGCTGTTACCTTACTCATTAGGAAATTTTTAATTTATTATGTTACAATCTTTGATATATTTTCTATAATGAGCATTTGATTGTTCAAATTTCTATTTACATTAGATTGCAGTTTGAAACTAAATTATTCAAACTCACATTTGTTTCCTTTTTATGGTTATTGCTTTTAGTGGCTTGGATAAGTTCTCCAAATGAAGCTACAGAACATCACTTACCTGACAGTGGTTCTCAAACTTGAATGTCACAACCTCTAGTTTAAGCAGCACAGACGTACCGGGGACAGAGTTGGAGATAATTGTCACTGTTTACTATCTCAATGACACACAAACGTGTATAGAAATTAATCAAACTAATGCTGCTCTTCTAAATAAATGTATTTGGAAGTTAGTCCCATTGAACTCCAGGCAAATTATTTCTGAGTAAAAGTGGTTCCTATCAGACTGTGAGGACTTAATCCTATCTTTCCCCTAGATGCGCTATCCCCTATATGCACAATCCTAACCCCATTAGGCTAGCCTAACCCCCACCACATCCCACGCTGGCCTGGGGGGTGTCACAAAAGTGCTATAAGACAGTTCTGCGCCACTCCTGAAAAAAGGTTAGGCCAGTGCACAGACTTCTGCTTGCCTCTCTACATCACAACTGGAATGGGAGACAAATGAGTTGAGCCCGCCTAAGTTAGGATTGCACACTAAAAGACTGGCACTTCATCTTGTGTTGAATGAAGGTATGCCACTCACAATGGGTTACTTCAGTCCTGTGCAAGCTTTTCAGCTAGTGCAAGTATGAAGAGAGAAAGGGAAGAGGAAGCATCTGGCATAAGTTGCCCTCTCCAGGTGCCACCCCTAGCCACCTCCCAGCATGCCTTCTTCCCTCCCCTGTTCCTCACTCCTCTACACCATTTTGCTCTCAGTGCTGACGCAATCATTGGCAGGCGCTGCTCTATGCTTGGGTGCACAGTTGGCCTCTGCAATCTCTCCATTGGCTTTGCATGCTGCCGGAGTGGCTTTTACAACTTCCAAAAGGCAATCTCTGCTTCAAGAATGCCAATTCCTGTGGCAGATAAGCCCACAAGGCTGCAAACAAACCCACTAGGAAACAGTCATACTGTAATGACATACAGTCATTGACTTCAGTCAATTCATGCTACCCGCAAAGAAGACTAATGGCCAAATAGTTGCTCTGAAGAGTTTTCAGCTTGTGGTAAAATCTGAAAGAAACAGCAAGTCAAACAAGACAGTCAGTCAAACTCCTCCCAGCCCCACCTATGTAGGTAGTAGCATTTTTTGTTCAGTGGTCCCTTATACAAGTTAGGGAATGGGCCAGCAGCCAACTTGCATCAGCGGCCTTCATATCAGTTGCTAGAAGACTTCTTGACAAATGTATGCATCATTATGTAGCAAATGTATGAACTGGGCTAATAATATTCCCACCGCTTGGGCCAGAATAGCCCTGCAAGGCATTAAGTCATCCAGCCTGAGATTCCTGGCTTTCTACTGATCATTTGCTACGGTGTGTGTTTTTTTAATCTGATAAAATATGCCTAATTTAAAAGAAGCAAAAGTTTTAGCCAAGAAAGTTTTTTCCCTCACCTTTTCATACCAGAAACCTAGTTTGATGGCAGAGTCTGCTTAGCTGGAAAATTCCTATCTTATGTTGAATTATTCTAAATCAGGCAATAAACCTGATTTCAAAACAGAACCTTGAGAAATAAAATATGAAGGTTTTAAATAAGGCATGCTTAATGTCTCATGAGTCAATAAAATTACTTTGTGGTTTAGGCTGATTTTATATTATTAATAGGGCTGAACAACAATCTCTAGCAAATCTCTTATTCCGCTGGTAATAACTTTTTTCCTAGTGCAAACAGAGAAAATAGGAAGATGTATTGGGAGATGCTAATGACTGTGAAATTAAGATCTAAAAAAACTTGCATAAACTCTGAGTAGCTGGGATTTTATTGAAATGCTTAGATTTTGTAACAGTAATTGTGTTACAAGATAACTTTCCCCTGTGATTTATTCTTTACTTTTAATACATATTTCTCTGGAAAAAGTGAGATGAGTTATAAAGTCTGGGAGTTATAAGTGTGGATTTTTAATCAATATTTCCCACAGATTGGTGTTATGGAATGGATGGAAGACAGAATCTGCTATTGGCTGCCATGACCCAAGAGAGATAGCAGGCATTTTAAGCTGCTGATAGTCTAAAGGGGACAGTGAGGGAAACAAGGTTTCCAATTAAACAGCAGTTCCAAACTGGAGCCCACAAAGCAATGGAAAAGGCATCCCCCATGAAAAGACACTTACTGTTCTGCCAGAAAGTTATCCTTTCCTGTTGCCACTCTCCTTCAAACTGAATCCCAGCCAGTCCCAGTCCAGAAGTCTGGGTGCAGTGAATCCTCCAAAAGTTGGAGGAAATGAACCCACAAAAATTAACTGGGGGGGGGGGGAATGAACAGCAAAATAGCAGGTCACATCAGTGTAAGTAAGGATAAAAAAGCAAGTGATACATGTTGAGGCAAGAAATCAAAACGTGTGTGTGTGTGCGCGCATGCATGTGCAGTGTTTCCCAAACTGTGGGTCATGATGCAGTGTGTGGTGGAACAGCTATTCTAATGGATTCTAATGTGATGGATCAGGAGGGAGATATCAGTGTGGTAGTGAGCAGCCCAATGGAAGTGTCACACCAGTGTGAAACCCAGCTGTGAATAAGGGCAACTCCATGCCAGCATAATTTTTAAAAATAGCCAAATTATAATGCCATTGTACAAATCATTGGTAAGACCACATCTGCAGTATTGTGTCCATTTCTAGTCTCCATATCAGCAAAGGACAAGAAAAGATGCAGAAGAGAGTGACCAAAATGATTATTAGGCTGAGGTGTATTCCTTATGAGGAAAGGCTTCAGCAAATACTCTAGTGGGGCAGCTGCCATTGGTGGAAATGGATTTAGTTAAGATTAGGTTGTAAGTCATTAGGTATCTGTATCAGGGCACAATCCAGAGTGAGGGCAGTGAGGAGTGCCCCAGCTGGGCTGCCCCAACTATTCTGAATCCAGCGCAGAAAGGTATGCTGCATCCAGAAAGTCAGGAAGCCTGGGCTGCCCTAACTGCTCAGAGCATGCTCAGTAGGCACCAAGTCAGTGACACCTGGGGAGGACTTGCTCCTGAGGAGACCTCCCTCAGATCACACTGAACAAGGAACAACTGTGGTGCCTGCCTTATAATGAGTCCTTGATGAGATGCCAGGACAGACTACAGTGAAATTAAGGGGTTACTTGGAGTAGCCTGCTGTATCCCCAGATTATTGGGCTGCCGTAGTTGTTCCATATCTTGAGGTTGAGAGGCAGGGCTTGCAGTCAGGCTGGCCTTGAACTCAGATTTTTGGTCAACACTGCCATTCTTACTCTGGCTTATCATGGACTCCTATGGGTCTACTCATTATTATACCTGCTTCTGAGGTGATAAAACTCTGAGGTGCTAGAAGAGAGCATTTCTGCCCTGGAAACAGGCTCTGGATACAGAGTAATTGCTGTGCCCTGGCAATGCTAAACATGCCCTCAGCTTGCCTCTCCTGAACTGCCTAGGCTGCTCCAGTTAGGGCAGCCAAGGTCCACCTCATTTGGGGCAGCCTATGTTGCCTTAGGCTGCCCCAAGTCTTTTCCAGAATAACTAGGGTGGCTTATCTTGCAGTTGGGTCAGCCCAGTGATAGATAGGGTAACCCAAGTGTACTTCTGTATTGTGCCCTTAGTCAGATGTTTCTTTACACCAGTACTGAAAGCCTGATGTCTGTTATCCAGCAGAACATAAAATCAGACTGAAAGCCTAATTGGTCACTAGTAATACTATAACATTTTGTCTAACTGTAAGTCTATAACATTTTGGACAAGACAGTATAATTTTTTTTAAAAGCCTTTTTTGGGGAAGAAACGGGGTTGTTTGAAAGGTTTTTCGATTTAAATATTCAGATCCACTTTACATATGGCTAAATTAGCCTTGCTATTGCAATGCTACACTAGCCAGGCCTCACTGATACTGAGATGCAACACCCTGCCAATGTGAATTAAAATTTTGATGTGTTTTTTCCTCTTTTAGTCCAGTAAGGTCAAGCTCTCAGCCAGTCCTTGGAAGTGCTAAATATGACCTCCTGCTCACCTCATTCTTGAAGAAACTTTTGACATATCCTCAAGGTGGAAATGGATAAAAAGCTTTCTGATGATTCAGTAGTTAAAACTACTATCAGGATTTTGATATGCCTCCAAGGCATTATTTTTCTGCTTGTGTCTGTTGGATTGATATGAGCTTTCTTCAGTGGTTTAATTATGCTTGTGAAATATACAGGGCCCAATGGCACTGATGCAGAACCTTTAACATTTCCCCTGGCTAGGCCACTTCTTGAGGGTAATTAATCTGTTTTAGTAGGCTTGCCTTAGTCTCTGGCTTATATTGACCTACTTGGAAACAAACATGGGGCATGAAACCTCTTTTTTTAGACATTAACTGAGCTGTCCTATGCCTGAACTATATTTGCATGGCTGTGTGAGAAAAATCTATCCAGCATTACAGGTGTATTAGGCATAAACCAGTTTTATGTATCTGCCAGTCTTCTTCCTTCAGGAAAACTTCTGACAAGCAGACCAGATGAATATCATTGTAGTGTAGAATTCTTCTAACTAGACCCATTTTCAGCAGCAGAGGTCTGGCTAGTCCTTTTTTAGAAAAGAGAAATCCACATATAATTGGATAATAGTGAAGACATTCTCCTTGCTCCTTCTCTTCTGCATCATTCCCATTTAATGTTATCTAAAAATATCTCAGATGCCATAGTTCACCTGTGGCAGATGCTCCTCTCTTATTGTGCTAGAAGGGTCAGTAATATTTGATATACCTCTTTAAACTCCAAAAGGGAAAGGGAATGTTGATGTACTGGTAGGGAGATGCAATAGACATGCCTGGTATTCTCACAAGCAGGAGGAAAACTTTATCCAGCTTGTGGTGTGGAAGGGGTTGCAGATTAAGAAGCTTTATCAGGGAAAGGGGATTCAAAACTTCTTACCCCTGCAAAAGCTCTGACTCTGTAATGGGCCCTCCTTACTTTTGTGCTAATGATCTTGATAGTGCAAATCTAAGGAGAGGAAGGGCCAAGGAGGTTCCAGGAAAGGAGGACTGGATCTGGCACATGAATCGCTGCTGAATCCTGTCCTGCAGCACCCCCTCTCTGTTACATCCCTTTTCCCTGCTAGTTTTCTCCTCTCTCTGTCCCCACTCAGCTTCCCAATCACTGCCAACTTTTCCTGCTGGCTTACTTGTACTAGTAGTGGATGGCAGGAGAGTTGACAATATATGCAAAAAGGACTTGGCTCTCTGGCCAGTGTCCTAACAGTGCACTACTCAAGCAGTAAAGTGCCAGCAAACACTTCATGGTGCTTTTGCAGAAGTCAGCGCCAATGACTTCTAAAGGAGCCTCTTCTAGTTTATTGTCTCCTGATTTCAAAGGAGCTACTCTGCTCTTACCAGTTACATATGAAGAAGACAATAAGCAGGAACTGTTTCTGATCCACAAAGATGGGAGAAAACTACAAATATTTCCAAACATATACAATCCACATCTAAACATTCTGTTAACACTGAAGTTTCAGAACCCCCTTTTTGTCAGGAGTAGGTATTAGGCAACCTTGGGTAACTTTAACCTTAATGCTGTTTATGATGTTCTCCAGCAACAGGCCTCCCTCAGTCTTGGAAGACTATGGTATCGTGTTTGGCGCTGCATATGCTGCATGCGAAGCATGAAAGCCTGGGTTAGATAGTTATGGAGGATAGGCTGTTACCCAAGCAGCAAATCCCCCCTCTCCACACCACTGAATTAGTCCAATGGAAAGGCAGAGCTGATACGATTGGATCCAGCTGGCGTTGCAGAACTGGGCTAAGGACAAGAGCTCACCCTGACTTGTGGTGCCAACCTGGGTCTCGAACCCTGGCTTGCTGGTTAACAGGCACTGGAAAAATACTACTAATTGAATTTTTAAAAAAATAACAATAAAAGTAAGCATTATCATCACGCTGATATGCAACAGAACAGAAAGAGAGACTATGTATGTCAGTTAAATTGTTCATTGTGAATTGCTAGCCTGTCTCTACAACAAAGCCAGCAAGCTTAGCATCATTTTTCATTTAATCTTTGAAATCTTTCATTTTATTAATATATAGTTTTAAAAACCATCAGGATTTTTCCATCCATAACTCATCAGGTTGATATTCAAATATAATGTCAAGAGAGAAAGTTAGTTAAGAAGCAATCCAGTCTATTAAAATGGAACTGCAGCACTGCTTGGATTTGGATTTGGAGCTTTCAAATGCAACCCTAGCTGGCTGGAAGGAAGGAGACAGGAGCTTGCCAAATGTTCCCTGTAAGGCAGATGGAGAGGTAACTAACAATCTTGCTAAACTCATTTTGGCTCCCATCTTCTGAGTACCCATAAAACTCACAAAGTTACTCTTCAAATTAACTTCATCACAGCATTCTCTGAGAATAACTCGTCAAGTTCTTCCCGTGAACCTTGCCATTTTCTCCAGAACTCCGTATGGATTATTTCAATCCCTGATTCTGTTCTCACATCTTTTGTTTAACTAGAATGATATAATTAGCATTGATGGCTGAGGAACCTCTATGGAATATATTCCAGATTTTACTATCTTCTTCACCCCACATGTTAAAGACTATAGTATGTATAGAAGTTTTAGCAATTTCATTATAATTAATTGGACTTATTTTACAAGTGCTATGTTCAACAGTGGGTTATTTTAAATCTTCTCAATTATATTAATACCCCAGTCTAATAAAGTGATGAGTTCTCCATCTGCAAAACAACTAATTGTCACATAAAATGGTGCTTACATATGGCAAAACATGCCCTGGAAAGGCATCTGTTCCAAGAACTAAATGAAGTTATTCTTGCAAAACAAGACGAATAAATGTGTGCTTTTTGGTCTGCAGTACAATCTTACAGCTGACTCTAACATGGTATGTTTTGTTTTATTTCCTTATTGAGCAGGTTGTGCTTAATAAGCACTTTTGGTTGTTTTTTCCCATTGAACCAAAAATTAGGAAGAATGTATTGTCATATTATAGTTCAATTAGTATTTTACTAATCTTCTGACTGATTCATACACTAAATAAATTCAGCTGTTAGTCTAATGACATGAGACCTGATCACTGGTTTTGAGTGGTAAATATGCTATAATGATAAGTATACATTTGTTGCATTTTCATCCTACCTTTTCTCCCAAAAAGTTGAGGGAGGCATATATAGATTTTCCCCCTTTCTTTTTAATCTCAAAACAATCCTGTGACATAGGTTAAAGCAATCTGAGACGCCCCACTGTGAATTACAATCTGTCCTGGACCCCCAGAAGTTATATCATGGCCGGAAGTGACATCAAACAGGAAATGACATTACTATAAGCCATACCGCCTCTATGTCTACTTCGAAGTAAGTCCTGTTGTGTTCAATGAGACTTACTCCCAGGAAAGTTTGGTTTGGAACATAAATGGCAGATTCCAGGATGGTGGCACCCAGTGCCAGATTCCAAGATTGTGGCACCCAGCTTTTCATATCCCCCCCCCCCAAAATGAAGTCTCAACCTCCCTCACGGGAATCCCAACCCCTATTTTGAGAACCACTGGTAAAGCTGTGGGAAGGTGAACAGTCCAGATATGTATATATTGGCTGTTGAAATATTAGTCAATTGCAATTTTTAAGAATCTTTTACCAGGCCATCCTATGAATGCTGTCTCAGTAAGACCAATGTGTTGCGTAAGACATGCTCCTGAGTAACCCTACAATCTAGAGCAGCTACAACAGTACCTGCATCAACGCAAGATACATTTATGCTGATGCAGTTATGGCACCATCTAGTGTAAACCTATGGAAAGTTCATAGATCAATCCACAGTAAATGTTATGTGCGTCGATGCAAGAACTGCCATAGTTACTCTGGATTCTGCCCTATGTGTGCTGAGTAAGTATGTTGATCATAATATAACATGTTTTCTGTGCAGTACAATATGCAATAAAAATATAATAGGCCAAAGGTACATATTGTATAAATCCAAAGGATATGCTCCTTTCACCTTCCTTTTTATTATTGGTGCAGTATGCAGGCAGGAGCCTACTAATCTGTCTCTAAGTGGAGACAATTTCCTCATTTCCAAAATGTACAACAGGAGGAAGGAGGAAAAGGGAATACAAACAAATGAAATAAAACCACTGAGGAGATTATTGACCTGAGTGAAACTAGATGAGCTAGAAAATGTATTTCCTATTTGTCCCACATTGTAACTTATTATTGGTTTGTGTGACGATATCTATTGGAGAATTGTTCTTCGGAGCATATTTAGTAGAGGAAACCAGGCTCATTTCCTTTATATATCTAGGGAGTTACACTTGCAAAGTCAACACGTTTGATTGTGTTATGAACTGAACAAAGTAGTAAACCAGGTGAGTGTGTAATAAGGTGTAAATTGAACTATCTTTGTGAACATCAGTAAAGTTATGTACCAAGGCACTGGTACCGAGGCTGCAGGAGTATTTATTTTTATTTGTTAACTTTTGTTAAATGTATTCCTTGGTTTTATCCTCAAAAGATCCCAAGTCAATTTATTTATGTACTATTACATCCTCTTCCCCCCTCCAAAGGATCTCAGAATGACTCAAGTAGGGGCTCCAGCTAGTTTCCCATTTGGACACTATTCAGAGCAGAGGTACTGCAGTTTTTTCGGTTTCCTGATTCAGGCTCAAATTATGACTTGAAGCCAGGGACAACAACTCTACTCAGAACTCAAAACCATTTTCAGCTTGAGTACCTATATGTATAGTATGTGTCTGACAGGCTGATTTTAAAAGCAAAAGTACCAATATTGAGCATGAAAGATGAATATGAGGCTAGAGTACCTTATGCACTGTATTGAAAAACCATACATATACCATTGATAGAAGAGTATTGGACAGAAGTTATGGACTTTAAGGAAATGGATAAGCTTATTACTTTACTTAAAGAAAAATCAACAAAAACTTTATGAATAATTGGAAATCAGTCATTGACTTTTTGTAAGAGAGCAAGTACTGATTTAATTAGTTTTAAAGATTAGTCATAAGATGAAATGTTGGTGATACAACTTTTTATCATTTAGATTATTACTATATGTTATTTAGATTATTACTACGTATAAAAGCAAAAAGTAAGTTGAATTTATGGCTTTATCATTGTTAGAAATACGCTATTGTACTTTTATGTATTAATGTTTATTTTTTAATTTTTAATACTATTATAATAAAATATAAATATCAGTATCAGCAAGATACTCATAGTTTGCCATTTAGAAAAGACTACGTCGTTTGTTCAGTAAGGATTTGAATGTCCCAGGTTCAGTGTGAAAACTCTCCTGTCAGGCTGGAAGCCTTCCTTGTGTTCTTCAGCTAGAATTCATTTAGTAAGTATAGGTTCAGAAGTCAAGGAGAGGAGGAGGATATGGGTGCATCCTTTTCAATCTCACTGCTGCACCACTCTGGCTTCTCCTTCTCCAAAATAGAAGCTGAAAGTGCAAGAGGAAGACCAAAAAGTTTTTTGAAGCAAGGGGGGGGGGGTGAGATAGCTGCAGCTGGGTTTTGGGGTGTGCCAAAAAGGACATTGTGGGTCACATACAGCCCGTGGGCCTTTTTTTGGACCAGCTTCACTTACAAAGTAATATTTCATGTATCCAGAATGCTGGTCTGAAGTCATTGTTACATGAGATTTGTAATCTAGATGGGTATATCTTTTAAGAAATGGCCCAAATATAAAATCCTCAAACAAAATCTAATACAACATTCATTCTTTAGGGAGCCTCCTGGAAACACTGTATTGTTGAATAGATTGGTTGCTCTGTCTTGAGTTTCTAAAAGAATGTGACCTTTTTTGATAGGTTTATTATATGTTTCTAAGCTAAAATGCAGTTGGGAGTAAAGTGATTTAGTGGCCCAGCAATTGTTTACTGACTGTACTTCACATGCAACCAGGCAGTTCAACCCTATTTCTCACCTGTGACTCCAGCCTGTAAATTATAATCATGCCAGCACAATCATTATATTATTATTTTTATAGCTCTCAGTTTACAACTCTGCCTATCTTTGTATTTGCTACCATCTCCTGGGGGAGGTTCATTGACTTGTGAGACTGTACTATGTCCAACTGAAAATTTGTTCTGAGGTCTTTTGGAAACGAAGATGTTGCTACCATAGCTTACGGTATACAGCCTCACATTTTATACAGGTACAAGTGAAATGTACCCATGTTGCAAGAATACAATACCCTCCATATGCCATTCCCCCTTAGTGTAACACCCTCCCATGCGCTTCAAACACCCATGCGCTTCAACTTCCCATGCGCAATATTCTCCTTATGCACTTCAAGCCCACCATGCGGAACATCTCCTCATGCACAACATCCCTCAATGCACATCAACCCAGGTGCAACATCTTCTCATGCACAACATCCCGCCATGCACATCAACCCCCATGCACAACATCCCCATGTGCAACATCCCACCATGTGCACCATCCATCATGCTCATCATCCCCTATGCAGATGATCCCCCCATGCGCAACATCCCCCATGCACACCATCCCCACATGCACATCATTGTCCATGTGCACCCTCATTCCCAGGGCATCAGGCACCAAATTGCTGAATGTTAATTAATCTTCAATGTTAAGTGTAGGACAAAAATATGTTTCACCCTCTTTCAGCCCCTTAAGGGTTAAAATTTCTCAACATCACTTCTTGGTGGGTGTTGATGTCACAAATGGAACACCCTCCCCAAATTTCATGCATCTAGGTCCAGGGATTGGGACAGAGTGAGCCTTAATCAGAGACTCTTCAATGTAAATTATAGGGAGGAAAATGTGTTGCACCCCTTTGTATCCCCTTCTGGTTGGAATTTCCAAAAATCAGTTCTTAGTGGGTGCCTCTGAGTAGATATGGTTAGGGTTGTGCTCATAGTCTTCCAAATGGCTGAACAACCATAAATAAAACAAAATCATGTATTGAAAATTGTGCTTGTTATCTTGAATATTGTTGTATTGAATTCATAAACCCAAACAGGAAGACCTATTTATTTTAATAGTACAAAGAGTGTGATCTTAAATCTCCAGATGCCTTTATGAGAAAGCCCAACTGAATATACTGGGACTAATTTTCATGCCTAGATTCAGGTCTATGAGCACAGAATCTAGAAATCAGTATTTAATTTAGTGAGACAAATGCTTGAGTAAGGGCGCTAATCTAACCTATGCTGACACAACTCATTGGTCTTCCCTTTCCCATAATGATGTAGGAATGCAAGCACATGTCTGCACAGGTCTAACCGTCTCCCAGGAGTGGCACACAAGTGTCTTATTGCAATCTGGTGACACACACGCCCGGTCAACAGATGATTTATGCCAGGTTAACTGCAGGTTAGGATTGCAGCCTAAGTAGTTTAGGATTGGGCTGCTAGTCTCACATCA
This sequence comes from Cryptoblepharus egeriae, assembly GCA_030015325.1. NCBI lineage: Eukaryota > Metazoa > Chordata > Lepidosauria > Squamata > Scincidae > Cryptoblepharus > Cryptoblepharus egeriae. The sequence continues at coordinate 83,075,132 of JAREYC010000002.1, read as the reverse complement.
TGACTTTATGTTCTCAATTCTAAATACTGTATCTACTCGAATCTAAGGGCACAATCCAGAATAACTACGGGAAGTCTTTGCTCCGGTGTAAGAACAACTTACTCTGGATTCCAATATGAATTTCCCATAGGTTTTCACTAGGTGGTGCAGTAACTACGGGTGCACGTAATGTCTCTTACGTGCTCCCGTAGTTACTCTGGATTGTAGGGTCTCATGCATTTTTCCAGCCAAATTTAGCCTCCATAATTGGTGTGCATTACATTCTAATGGTGCATTAGATTTGAGTAAATACAGTACATTACTTTGATAAGCAGTGGTGGGATTCAAATTAACAACAAGCTCTATGCCCTATGTCCTATAACATCATATGTCCTATAGACATATGTCCTATAACAACAAGTTCTATAGAGTAGGTAAGAATCTGCTGAAGCCCACCTCTGATTATTACAGGTCAGTATTTAGTTTAACAGTTTACTATAGTGTAATAAAAATGTAACATAAACCAATTGTTGTATAAAGTAGTGCAATTAGGTAAAATTAAATTATGCATCTGCTTTATAGGTGTGCATTACAATGTCCAGTAAACAATTTTTAATGTAAAGCTTATTAAAATCAGGGTACACATTAGATTTGATGTGCATTAGATTTGAGTAAATTCAATTTATTTCTCTTTGAAGTAAAAAGAAAAAAGCATGACGTGACAGTCTTCCTGCAGTTCACCTGATACCAGTGAAGTGTTTTTCAATTTTAATCTCTCACAAAGTTCTACCTAATTTGAGTGGAATGCAGACTGTGCCTTAGTATAAAGAAATAAAAAAGAGAGCTGTTGAAAAATTAAGGAAATATTGAAGGAAACAACACCAAATTGTTGATTGTTTTGTCTAAAGCCATTTTCTCCAACAGATATAGTGCAGTCAGAATGCAGATGTCAAGCTGTGTGATAACTTTTTCGCAAAACTGACTGTGCAGTGTTTTTATTTTATTTTCTTAATTATTGTTTCATTTGGTGTTCACACATTATTTTACCTATTGTGTATGTCCTGCGGGAGTTTTAAGGAGCTTGAAAGCTGAATTCGTGCCTTTTGGAGGATGCATGCTAATTGCTAGTTTGACAGCATATAATAACATGAGAGCATCAGTGAATGGAAAAACAGAGCAGAATGTGCAATTATTTTATAAAAAGGGTTTCTTTCCTTGAGGGAGAAATCTGTGCACTTACCATATGTGACAAATGAAATGATGTGTTCTGGAAGTAGCTCCTCAGTCTGTGTTTATGAAATGGGATGAACTTGAAATGACATTAAATAATTTTGATGGGGGGAGGTTTGACAATGGTGTTAAAGGTATCCAGTAGGTATGTAAGAATGTAGAGTAGCCATTTGGGTGAATGACCACAAGAGGTGGCAGTACTCCTGGCCTGTTGCAGGTAAGGCTGTGTAGAGGGTGGGGAGAACTGGGAAGGGAGTGAATAGGCGTAGAGGAGGCTGTGAGAGGGGTAGATCTGGGCGCTATGGTGCAGGTGCACACCAAATCCTATCCCCTTTTGGCAGCCTTCATGCTCCCTTTCTATCCTTGGACTTGGGCCAGTTAAAGAACCTAAAAGTTGGTGTAAGTCCAAGGATATTCATTGTGGAAGGAGAGGCTTATGGAAGGTTCAAAGTGCTGAAATGATCACAATGACCAAAGGGAATGCAGGACCTTAAAGGGAGTGGGGGATTCCCCAGTTTGAATAGCACTGTTCTCCACTATTGACAAATATAAACTGTGATGTTAAATGTCATTGCATAGCAAATTTGTTTGTGGGTTGCAGTGAGTTCTTTTTTTTAGTTTTTAATTACCCTGTAGTCCTGTAGTTACTCTAGATTGTAGGGTTTCTGTATATCCCACCTCTTTCCATAGGGGACTCAAGGTGGTGACGTAAGGTACATTTGTGCTTCCTTGCGAGCCAGGGAGGCTAGTAAGATAACCTGGCCAGCCTAGGGAAACTGGAATAAGAGTTGGGAAGGGTGGGTGGTGGGTGGTGGAAAGAGAGAATGGAGGCATTTTGGAGTGGAGCATTTTGGAATAGACTTGTGGGCAGATTGTGCCCTGGAAGGGGGTGATACCAGCCTCCTGCAAATAGGCCATGTACTAACTTCTCTCCAGAGCATCCTTGAAGACTTGGGTTTATTCCAGTGATTTTGCTACTTCTGGTCCAACAAGCCCCATTGAGGTGGCTGCTGTGATACATGTGATAAGGGGAAATAAATCCACTTCCTACCCTGCCTTGGATACAAATAGTCAGCCTATTTGTTCCAGCACAGGATAGGACTGGGCTGCCTGATGCCTACCCAAACATCATGGGACACGTACAGTTCTGTTTTTATTATAGCTATACTACTTTTTATAGTCAGGAGAGTGCTTTTATTTGCAACCTGATGCTTTGATCGGAGAAAAATTAGTTAACTGCCTTCCGTGCTTGAGGACCAGTTTGCCTCTCTGTACACAATCTGACTGATTATGATAGATGATATAAGGTTCTTAGGACAGGGATTTGCACAGTAACAGTGTTGATATTAAAAGTGACAGGTGTAGTAAATTCAAAGGTGTTCGTTAATTAAGAATGACAAATGGAACATGATTCATTTGATGGGGGAAGGGTGCGTAAAGCCATATGCACCACTCTGAATCACACGGCTGATCTTTTCTCTTCCCTTCCCTCTGCACCTCACCCCTCTTCAAGCGTTGAGAGAAGATGCAGAAGGAAAGACAGCCTTGAATGAAGCTTTGCAACAAAAAAGAACAAGTCTCTGAAGTAGGAACTTGTCCAATTTATATTGCCAGTGCTATTAAATTGAATATTTCCTAAAGAAACATTGCCAAACTTATATAATGGCTGCAGTTCTAAAGACACTTTACTGGGAGTAAGACACATTAAACACAATGGGGCTTACTTCTGAGTAGACCTGGTTAGGATTGTGATCGTAGTTGAAAATAACAAAAGGAATAAGAATTTTCAGCATCCAACGAATAGCAAAGCATTGATTTCTCCAATTCTGCTGAATCTCTAATCCTTTAAGGGTCTTTTTGAGAACATGATGGCTTGCCAGAGCCCAGACAAGGCTCTCTCATCAGAGCCAGATCAAGCTGGGTAAAGACCTAGAGCTGTAATCGTTTTAAATATACACACATTATGGAAATCTCCAGTGATGGGAACAATCCAGTAGGACTTGACGATTCTAGAGTTCATCCCCACAACTCAGAAATGTGTCATAAAGGGTGCACTTTATGTTCCTGAGTCCAAGTTGCTGAGTTACCCTCCATGACTCAATAGGACTGAGAGCTGATTCATATTAACATCTTATCAATTCCATACATTATCAGAGTGTGATGTCAACTTGAGCAATATCAGACTTGATTAACTATTCAAATTGGTGTTCAATCATAATGCGATAACAGCAGATGTGGCTTCTGCAGTGGTGTAGCGAGGGGGTGCAGGGGGTGCACTTGCACCAGGCTACAAGCTTGGTGGGGGGGCTACAAGCTGAGCTTGACCCTAGTGACTAAAATTGTGAAAAATGAGGTCTGAATGAATGATAACACCATCATGTTATATAACGCTGGAAAGGTAATTTTATGCAGAATGCAATGAAAAAACTGCACTGAAATATCTATAATCTATCAAATTACAGAACTGAAAAGGTGTCAATATGAATTAGCTCTCAGTACATACATCATATATGGTATATACTATATATAATAATACAGTTGCTGATGCTTACCGTATACAGGCACTTGTAAGTGGTGCTCCTCTTATATTTAGGCACTTGTTTTAGGTATACAGGTATACATATTTAGTTATAAAGGCACTTGTAAGTGGTGCTCCTCTTATATTTAGCAGGGAAAAGAATAAACATTCCTCTTTGCCCCAGGAATTTCCCTAACCATAAGGGACAGAATTTTCTTTTTTTTACTTACCGGTAATTAAATTTGAATTTGTTGTTGCAGGTTGTGGGGCAACAAAATCATCTTCAACTCCAGTTAGCAAATAGGTGCTTTAACTTTGCCACTAGCAAAGCAAATGGGTGGTGAACAGCTGAGGCAGGTTTTCCCCAAATTTTCTTTTAAAAAATACCCATTACATTGACATTACTTCCGGTTGTGACATCACTTCCAGGGCAACATTTTGAGCTTTGCACCTGACTATACAATCATTAGCTATGCCTCTGGGCTTTTTTTGTTTTCTTTTAAAAAACCTTTTAAAATACTACAATCCTTTCTCTTTAAAAATACCCTAGGAAAGATCTTGTGTGGTCTTTAGTGCAGTTGTCCCTTAGAAAGATATTGTTGCTGGCAATGGTTTAAAAAAACTGTACGTAACATACACACATGGAGAAAGCAGGTTCCAATCCTGTGCACTCTTTCCTGAGAGTAGCGTCCATTGAAGACAATAGGACTTTCTTTGGAGTAGGCAAGCATGGGCTTGTGCTCTCAGTGTGCTGGCCAACTGAAGATCTCTGGAATATGGTGATAAAAGGATGACTGGTGCAAGATCTGTGAGCTGTGGGTGGCGCAAGTGATTAAGACACTGTGCCTGTTAACCAGCAGGCCAGGGTTCGACCCCCGGGTCGGCCCCCCAAGACAGGGTGTGCTCCTGTCCTTAGCCCAGCTCTGTGATGCCAGCTGGATCCAAATCGTATTGGCTCTGCCTTTCCATTGCACTAATTCAATGGCGTGGAGAGGGGGGATTTGCTGCTTGGGTAACAGCCTATCCTCCATAACTATCCAACCCAGGCTTTCGTGCTTTGCATGCAGCATATGCAGCGCATGATACCATAGTCTCTCAAGACTGACGGAGGTCTGCTAGTGCAAGATCACCAATGGGCCTCATGGACATAGGTAGACTTTTTGCCAGCGTTAAGTCCAAAGAGAAGCAGACATGATGGGATGGAATAATAGGTGTAAGATACTAAACAGATGGTATTGCTCCTAAATCCACCCATCCATTGTTCTGGATGGAATATGATCTAACTCAATATAAAGGTGAAAACCATAGCTGCACTTGGACCTTTGTAAGTCCTTTGTGCTGGCCCAGAAGTAAGGCACCTTTGCATCACCTCAAGTGGCCTTTGGAGATTGTCTCTGGTGCAGGGCGTCCAGATGCCCGGAAACCCCCGGACAGGTCTGGAATTTGACTTCCTGTTCGGCCTGTCTGGTCATGGGGGGGCTTGTCCGGGCATGGGGGGTTTATGTAGTGCTTTGTGCTACTTACAATGTAGCTTGGGCCGGCGCGCGTACAAGCTGCTGCCTGAGCAGCCATGTTCGGCAATAGAGGCTGTGCGCGTTTGGGTTTTTTTTAAGAGGCTGTGCGCATGCCTCTATCCCTGTCCGCTGTGGGATTTTTAAGAAGAGGCTGTGTGCATGCGCACAGCCTCTATCTGTCTGAGACCGCACGGTCTGTGGAGGGGAGGCATCCCTCGGCAGACCGCTTGCAACCAATTGAGCGGTCTACCTTCCAAGCAGTCTGCCTGAGCTCCAGTGTTTCCAGGCATACTGCTTGCCTTTGGAGCCTCCCTGTGCCTGGATGCCTGGAGATCCGCAGCGAGGCTCCAAAGGCAAGCAGTCTGCCTGGAATCACTGGAGCTCAGGCAGACCGCTCAGAAGGTAGACCGCTCACCTGGATGCAAGCGGTCTGCAGAGAGATGCCTCCCCTCCACAGACCGCGCAGTCTCAGACAGATAGAGGCTGTGCGCATGCACACAGCCTCTTCTTTAAAAAAACCCACAGCGGACAGGGATAGAGGCATACGCACAGCCTCTTCTTAAAAAAAACCCGAACGCGGACAGCCTCTATTGCTGAGCACGACTGCTCGGGCGCCCACTTGTACACGCGCCGGCCCGAGCTACATTGTAAGTTGTGCAAAGCACTACATACACCCCCCATGCCCGGACAAGGTAAGCACAAAATGTTTTTTGTTATTTTTAAAAAGCAGGACAAAATGTAGGACAGGGCCCTCAGTTCAGTTGAAAATCCGGACTTTTGGGGATCCTTGTCCAACATTTTGGGGTGTAGCATATGGTCACCCTGCTCTGGTGCCATTGTGCCAGAGAAGGGGTTAGTTTGCACCAGCTATGTTGTACATTCATTGTGCTGCCCAGGTTCTGAGCAGTGTGGGGTGAGGGTGGAATGGAGGCATTCTGGGGAAGGGAAGGGAGAGTGAGCCAAGCAGAGGAATGGCTTGAAACTTACCCCACCACCGGGTAACCCAGCACAGTGCCATGCTGCTCAGATATGCATCACCTTGTTAGGTGTTGGAGGTACAGCTGGACACATTGGGGCTGTTGTTACATTACTTAGGGCAGCAGTGTCCAAAGTCCAGCCCTGGGCCGAACGCAGCCCTGAATTTTGAATCCTCAGAATGGTTTGTATGTGAGAATCTCTATATTCCTCACAACACAATTTAAGGTAGATTGGCTGAGGTTGAGAGTTTGTGGATTTCCCAAAGCCAGCTATTGAGTTGAGAGCTGCAGTGAAATTTGAATTGGGACTCCCTCAGCCACATCTTACACTTGGAGCTACTAAACTATACAAGCTCATTCATGCTGTTAGCAGTTTTTAAAGTTAGAGTAGCCAGCTTGTCAGCTCAAATGGAAGCAATGAGAAATCTATCCTCTTGGTTTCAGATGTTGTCTTTGACTTTGAATTTCTATGACTTTTCCAACACCTAGTGGAAGAGAAAGTTGAAAACTGTCCATGTCCTTTAAATATAGGTTATGCTACTGCACTACTAAATAAATAAAAGTAGAAATGCATTATTTGTTCCAGCTGTGCATCTCTGAGACATTTTTGTGAGAACATGTTCTCTAGTGAAAAATATCTGTTTGACTTTGCAATGGTAGTATTTCATGCTAATTGGTACCTCACAACATAGGCCTGAAATTTCCATGCAACAGAAGCAATGAGAGACTTGTATATGTCAGAAATTGCTCCTTCTTCTATTCAGAGAAATGTACCCTACATATTATGGAGAGAAGCCAGCTGTTTACAATCCATCTAAACTGTGAAAAATAAACAAGAAAAGTTTTTTATCCTGTCTCATCTCAAGGCTTTATGTAGCAACAATAGATAATAAAATACACAATTATTTATGAAGTGAAAATACTTGCTAAAACACAACAAGTTTTCAGCCTACTACTAAGGTGTCTGTGACACCAGGACTACTGTGGCACCATAATGGCTGCTGCGGTATCCTGAGCACTGCAGGCTACTACCAGTGGCTACTCAGGTGAAGGGTACTTTCCCCCTTCTCACAAGTAAGCAAGAGTAGCCCTGCAATGGTGTACTAAATTCTGCAACAGTTCTAGAGCCAACGCAGACTCAAAGATATCCATGTGGTGCCAAAAGGGAGATATGATCGTTCAAGTTTCAGCGGAGTTGAGCTTTGCGATCCTGCCCGACTCTCTCCTCTGTCACACCACCTCCTTCTACCGGCTTCCCCAAATGTCTCCATCATGTGTTCACCCACACCCTTCCACAGAGTTGTTGGGGGCTACCACCAACTGGCAGAGCACTAGTGCAGAACTAGTGTTAGCACATCGCCAGCTAACATTGATGAACCTGATGATGGTTACCAAAATGTATTTTACAGCATATTTGCAACACATGACAGTCATAGAATGTCAGCAGTAAGCCCTTTGGTGGAATTTCATATTGGTGGAACATGATCAACTGAAAGTCAGTACAGCCATCATCTTATATCTAAAGAATGCTTAAGTAAGGGTGAAATCCAGAGTAACTACGGGGAGTCCTTGCTCCGGAGTAAAAACAAGTTACTCTGGATTGCAATATGAATTTCCCATAGGTTTTCACTAGGTGGTGCAGTAACTACGGGTGCACATAATGTCTCTTATGTGGTCCCGTAGTTACTCTGGATTGTGCCCAATGATAAAAATGTTACAATTACGTCAACTGCTGCATTTTTAACAGTTCACTGAAATATATAAATGGACAGTTAAAAAGTCCAGTGGGGAAATAAAGAAATGTAACACTTTATCTCTCAGTAATTCAGTTTGATAATCTGTGAAAGATTTATGATAAGAGATATATTAAAAGGTTGATGTGAGAGTTATTTCTTTTGTACAGGATTTTGGGAACATTAGATTATTATTACCCACATCCGTAACTCTCAAATTAATGTCGCACCATGGACTAATTTGGATTTTTTCTAATTTATATTCGATTCACACATCTGTTCTTAAATTGATAAATGGTTTCCAAATGCACTAACACATCCCTTCAACTGTTATTTTTGCAAATTCTTAATTCAGGGCTTTGTCAGATTATCACATATGTAGGCAGAAAGATATTTTGGAGGTGGCCTGGTCAGATTCATGCTGTAGACAGGTAGGATGAAGATGGCTGGAACAGAATTTTTTGACCTTTATTATTATTATTATTATTATTATTATTATTATTATTATTATTATTATTATTATTATTATTATTAATTTCATATTATGACTATTGCTGAAAATAATTTTCAGTGCACAGTCGCACACAGGCCTCCCCCCACCATCATAAGAATGGGGATCAGGTAACTTCTGCCACCCTAAATTGATTAGGATTGCATCCTCACTCTTCTCCTATGCAGGCATATTTGACCTGGAGTGTGGGAGTATTTATGCATGCAGACGACAGCAACTATTGAGGGATGCAACAATTCCCAGCAATCTGGTTTTAAAGACGAATCGTGCATAAACTCAAGCTGAGAAGTGGTCTCCTGTGAAACAAGCACAAGCCGTTTAGTGTCAGAGGGACCCTCATAAAGGCTGATAAGCAGCATCAAGAACCAATTAAGAACACAATGTTTTATGCTTCCATTGCACATGTTTTGGTTATTGAAATAAGGAAAAGAAAGCTAAAAAGTAATTTCTTGTTTACGGAAGATGCAATCCTAATGCATTTAGCCCAATACAACTCACCCACTACCCATTCCTGTGGTATGTGGGCAGACCGGCACATGTCTCTGCACTGGCCTTATCCCGTAACAGTGGCATAGCTAATTATCATATAGCCCAGTGCAAAGCTCAAAATGTTGCCCTGGAAGTGATGTCACAACCAGAAGTGAACTCATCCAGAACATCACATCAATAAACAGAGTTTTAATTAGTTTTTTTCTCTTCATGTTTTAATTTTATCCAGTTTTAAGTTGTATATTATTTCTGTATATTAATATTAACAACAACAATAACAACAACAATAATAATTAACTTTATTTATATCCGAACTTTCTCCTGGAGGGACTCAAGGCAGCTTACAAAACTAACCATATATATATATATATATATATATATATATATATATATATATATATATATATATATATATATATATATATATATATATATATATATATATATTTGGAATAGAGGGCCTTATTAGTGCCCTACAATTACATCACCTTGGCTCTCAAAGCAATCAGTATCATGGAAAAGTTAAGATACGAAACTCCACCATTTGTTCTATAGCCTTTTGTGTTTTAATTTTCTGGTTAATTGGCCATAACATTTGATAGAATATAGATATTCCAATGTAGTTTGTATCAATGGATTCTGCAATAAATTGCCTTTCCAACAATATATAACATGATGGTATTATCATTAATATGTAGACCGTTTTTCACAATTTTAGTCTCTAGGGTCAAGCTCAGCTTGTAGCCCCCCCTAAAGGTTGTAGCCCGTTGCAACTGCACCCCCTACCAATGACACGGCACCGCCACCCCAGGAGTGATGTACAAGTGCCTTGCAGCACTTTTGTGACAGTCCCAGGCCAGCATGGGACTTGTGCCAAGACTTATACTGGCCCACCTGGGGATAATAATAATAATTTATTATATTCCACAGATTCCTGCCAACCTACCAGTTCAAAAGGATGTAAATACAAGTTCCGGTAGATAAATAGATACCACCTCAGTTGGAAGGTAACAGCATTTGGTGCTCATGTTGACCAATCTCCCTCACTTGGACTCTCTCTCATTGGGGATCTTCAAGCAGAGGCTCGACAAGCATCTGTCGGGGATGCTCTAGGGGGATTTCCTGCTGCAGGCAGAGGGTTGAACTAGATGACCTACTAGGGCCCTTCCAACTCTATGATACTATGATTCTATGTCCATGGAGGCATTCTTGGACAATGCTGGCTCTATGGCTCTATGGAACAAGGGATGAGCACCGCTCCCTAGAGCGACTAGGAGGGAATCCCACAGGGACTCCTTTACCTTTTATTCCACAGATATGGTGCTGACATTTCAAGGATGCCAGTGTGAAATCTCTCATATCTTAAACTCAGCCAAAGTTGAAAGTGAGGGAACACAATGGAGTCTGTGCCACATTCGATTGGCATAGGCTGCAATTCTAAAGACACTTTCTTAAGTGTAAGACCCACTGAACATAATGGGCTTACTTTTGAGTAGACATTGTTAGGCTTGTGGTCTTTGCCTGCCTAGTAATGTTCATGTTCCCAGCAACAATGATGTTCTCTTTCATTGACTTCATGGCCATTAAAGCAGGCCTCCATCAGTCTTGAGAGACTATGGTATCGTGCTTGGCGCTGCATACGCTGCATGCGAAGCACGAAAGCCTGGGTTGGATAGTTATGGAGGATAGGCTGTTACCCAAGCAGCAAATCCCCCCTCTCTGCACCACTGAATTAGTCCAATGGAAAGGCAGAGCCAATACGGTTGGATCCAGCTGGCGTCGCAGAGCTGGGCTAAGGACAGGAGCTCACCCTGTCTTGTGGGGCCGACCCAGGTCTCAAACCCTGGCCTGCTGGTTAACAGGCACAGTGTCTTAGCCACTTGTGCCACCCACAGCCCATTAGTGTCACAACAATCTGGTGATCAAGCAGTGTCCTCCAGACCCTTCCACTGGACTGCAACGCCATCTTCCAGGCCTATATCCAGGCACCAGCCTCACCACCTGAAAGCAAGCTTGTAGCATAGGCCAGCACAGCCAGATGGTCTTCGCTGTCCCAGTGGGTCATGATCCCAAACACACTGGTCCTAGGTTGCCCCTTTGTGCAATACCTTTACATTGTGGTTCCTGTTATCTATTGAATATATATAGTTGTGTTAAGCCTTGCTAAAGTGAAACTAACCTTTAGATGACTCTGTTAACTCCAACTGTTCTGGAGAGAAACTTAGAACATTCATATGCAAGTGGGCCTTTTCCAGTATTATGATTGGTTAAGGTCCTGTGGGCTTAGAGTATAAACTACAACCATTTGCCTGCTGTTCCTCTGTTCCAGTTTGAGTCAATAAATGACCTGCTATGACCAGCTCTGCTTTTTGTTTACTGAAAGCCCACAACACCATAGTACCTATTACCAAAGTTTCCTTTTAAAGGACCAATTATATTTAGTCTCAAGCCATATGCCAGAAAAGAGCTTAGATAGTGTGGTAGGTGTGATTGGCAGCCAGATGATAGTCTGTCTGTAGTCTGGCTTCCTGATGTATTCTGTATCCTATGTTTGATTATGGAAGGGGGACTGACAGGAACTGCACTTTTCTTCTGTTTTTCATTTCCTTATTGCTTCCCAGTGGCATAGTTAGGGTGGTGCAGTTGGTGTGGGCCGCACCAGGTGACGCACTGGGAGGGGATAACACACTTAGCACCCCATAAATCTTCAGCAGAGTTATTGAGTTGTGGGGAAGAGTTGTCTCACTGCAGCTCACTCCCCCCCCCCCACAACACACAAAATCAGTCTCTCGTTCTACTTTCCAGGGTCATTTTCCTCCCACCCCCTCTTCCCTCAGTTCACATCTTGTGCAGACTGACACCACTACTATTCAACATTTTTAAAAAGCTTGGTTTTTTTTAATCATGTTATGTATAAACTGATGTGCAATTTCATGCAGAATGCAATGACAGAAACTGCGCTAAAATATCCATTCTTTCAAAAGTTGTCACCAGAAAGCTAGGAGTGGGGTGATGGTACATAATCATGCCCACCATCTGGGGCATTGGCATGCCCACTGCATGAGATAAAGGTCCATCATAGGGGTGATGTGCTGGCCTCCCACATTGGTTGACATGAACCCTAGTGACACCACTGTTGCTTTTTATGGGGTTCCTCCTAGTCATGCCAAGTCTGTTATAGATAAAGCATTTTCATGGCAGCAGGGCATGATCATCAACTGAGAGATGATGGCATCATTTGACTCCTCCTCATCCTTCTCCTAACCCTCTGATGCCCCACCAATGTCAAATCCTATTCTCCTCCCTGTTTCAGATTCTCTACCAGTGGTTTTTCACCAGTGTCTAGGACCAGGTCATGCCCAGATTATGACAGTGCAGTGTTTTTTTGCTTGTTGGCATTAGCACCTTTATTGTGATGGAGAGGACAGAGTAACTATGCCCTTTTTCCATGTCCTGTTTTTTAGACTTCTCTTCTGGGGAAAAACACCAAAATCTCATTGTCCTCCTTTTCCTTGAGATCAGACAGCATGAAGCCTTCTTGTTTTTAATAAATTCTAATAGTTTTAAATTTAATAATAAGTAATATAACATTTAAACTAACCACATGAAGGCAATATATATATGTTTTTAATTTTTATTTCATCATATCCTACATTTTTATTGGATATCCTACATTTTTTGGAGCTTTGTACTCTTTTGCAGTTATGACATATGGTGGTGGGTGCATTTCTGCCCCAGCAAGACTTTCATTTTAGCATATAGGGTGATATGCTGTATCTTGTGAATATGTTTGGGCCTTAAGTGTGTGTTCCTGTGATAGGAAAACTGCCTCCGAGCAAGTCCTTATTTTATTTTTGCAAATGTGTGATTGATTGCAGAATCTGAAAAGGAGGCTTTGGTTATAGAAAGCAGAGTTAAGCTTTGTTTGGTCACACATTTGTTTCACAGAGCTAATATTTCATACAGATAGCTTTGTAGTCTTTGGGGGAAAGTATGGTATTCAGTCAATCAGTCAAGTGACCTTAGAGCTCACCATCTACTGGGATCAGAAAAAAATGAGGTCTGCATGTAGCCAGCAGGTGTTTTTTTAATCCCCTAAAATGCCCATATCACTTGTCAAGTGTCTCTCAGGTACATGCTTATTATTACTTCCAACTTTTAGAAATAGCACTTTTTTGGGACAGCAAGCTAGATACTTGAAGTCATTATGTTTGTGAAATCCCATGGCAGTGTTTACTGAACAATGAGGATCCATCTCTGTCTCCCAAGAGCTATATATAGTTGATACTCACAGCGGGTGCTTTCCGCAGTGCTCCCAACCACAAATATGGATTTCTATGGACTTCCAAACTTTACTGAGGCATTACAAATGATGAAAAGAACACTAAGTGAAACCTGAACAAGCTATCAGCTGTCACAGAATGGGAGAGGAAAAAATGGAAATCATATCTAGGGACTAGATTTGAGTGGAAAGATTCTTTGAGAGGATGGATGGAAACTGAGGCTGTGCATAAATCTAGAAGAACATCTGTTGTACAGGGAGCTCAGCATGCAGTGTTATCCATCAAGTTTCTAGCAGTGCATCCAGTCTTAATACAAAAACTAGGTGTGAGGAGAAATGCTGCATGCGTAGTCCTTGAATTGGATAGTTATTCTGGAAGTTGCACCTGCCTATGGGGTTCCAGCATAGGGAAATCATACTGCCAAGTTTGGTTAGAGATCCGCATGCCAAACAGGTAATCAGTGCTGCCAAAGTTTTTAGCCTTCTATTGGATGGCTAACTATGTACAGTAGCATGTGAGCAGCTCACAACAGTGCATACATGATGGTTGTTAAGGATGTAGGCTGTGGTTCAGCAAGTACTTCTATTTATTTATTAGTGGCATATAAGCAAGTACTTTTTAATGGTGAGCAACTTTCCAAATGGTAAGCAGCAATGGGTCAAGCCGCCCACAACAACTTTTCAATGTGCTTTGATGTCAAGACTGGTGGGCATAGCCATTGTTCTCTTTGTACTTTATGGGCAAAATCCAGAGCAGTTACGGGTCCACGCTGTTATGGCACCCTCTAGTGTTATCTTATGGAAAGTCAACTTAACTGCTCCAATGCAAAGGGCTTATTTTGACTTTAGGATATGGGCCTTTGTCCATCTTGCTCCAAGATTTACAGCTGTGCAAAGGGAGACAGTATGGTAATTGCCTTTGTCTTAGGGGACCCATTTGCTCCTCTAATGTAGATAGAGAGGATAAAGCTAGATAGATATGTAATGCAGAGAGTTCCTTGGCTATAGCATCACATGAACAGATATGGGATAATGTATGAGTAAAGCTGGTGTGCCTGCCTATCTGAAGATTAGCAGGTCAGCAGTTTGAGACCCAAGCAGTGCAAGACAGAGTGAGCTCCTACCAGTTGCCCAGCTCTTGCCATCCTCGCAGATTGAAAGCATGCAAATGCAAGTAGACAAATAGGTACCACCTCAGTAGGAAAGTAACAGTGTTCAGTGTGCCTCAGCATATAGTCATGCTGGCCACATAACCATGGAAGTGCCTTTGGACAATGCTGGCTCTTTGGTTTAGAAAAGGTTATGAGTACTGCACCCTATAGTTGGTCACAATTAGCAGCAACCTTTACCTTTTGACGAGTACAGTAATAGAGTTGTTTTAATGGCAGAACAAGAGAGAAAAAAAGTAGTGGAAATTACAGTCATGCGGACCTGGGCCTCCCAATGTCATATAAGCCATTAAAATATCTCAGATGACTTTTTCAGTGTGAGGTTTGATTTTGAGTCTAGCAGAAGCCATAAAAGGATGTTTGCAGCCTCTGCTGGGCTCAGAGGACCCTCTGGAGGTGCAGGAAACTGAACTCCCCTCTCCTCTGGATGGGGAGCATGTGGGAGAGCTTCCACGACCTAATCCATGAATAACTAAATCTATGGATATGGGATCCATATATACGGTGTCTCCCTTACCTTGTGAAGAGGTGTTAGTCCCAGAGATTCATTAATTATGCCCAATTCACTCTGCCGAATTGCTGAAGTTTGCTTGGATCCTTCAGAGATTCCTATTTGTTTCAACCACACCCTCTCCACATTCCATCTTCACCTCTTCATGATTATTCTTTGGTGTTTCCTAATGTATGCAAATGTATGCTGGTACTAATGTGATATTAATGCATCTAGGCTAACAATGACATGTTCAGTGCCCCCATACAAGGTGACGCATGTCTGTGAGAAGCCTGAGGAAATATATATCTTCAAATACAGAAGCCTGTACTTCAGTGACGTATATAAAATGATACATTGTTTATAAATGTGAACTTTTAAAAACTAAATAATAGGGTAATATTTGGAGGTATCTGTTGGATATCAGGTGGAGCATAGTGGTGTTTTGTTTTTAAAGAAAAAAACCCATACTTCAAAAATTTATGTGTTTACACTGCAGTGCTAAATGAAAGCATTCCCGTCTCTAGCAGAAATAAGAGGGAAAAGGTGCATGCAAGGTGAAAAAAATAGGAAGGTGTACGCATAAGGCAAAGATATGTGTCAGTGATTGCTGGTCAGTGGAGGCTGCCTGGCCAAACAAACAAACAAACAAACAAAGAAGGGCACAAACATACCCTTAGAACATTGTACTTCCTGAAGACAAGATACAAGTAGAAAGTGTGCTAACTGTTGCAGAGCTGTGATTATGTAGCCCCTTTTGATATAGCCTTGTCAGAAGCCAGCCTGAACTTTTGACCTGTGTTCACCTTCAGGTCAACAAAATCTGGGCAGTTTATACATACATGACAGAAAGACTTCTGCTTCATTGGTGTCACAAGGGTTTGAGTCACCTGGTGCGTCAGGCTAGTGCATCACACACCCCCCATGATGGACTTCCTCCTATGCAGTGGGCATTGAAACAACTATTTTAACTTTTGATAGAGTGGATGGTTTGTTTCATTGGATTAGCCTGTACATCACGTGTCCATTGGATATATAACATGACAGTATCATTCCTAAAAACTGTGATTGTTACCATTTTTGTCACTCCCATGTGTGTCACTCATACAGCCCATTCAGCAACATTGACTGATGAGGGTTTTATTTTACTTTTTAACTCTGACGTGATTTGGAATAAGGCCTAATGGATGTTATGTGTATAGACTGGTTACAGTGATGGGAAAAGAGAGGTGAAATCATTTGAAAGAGAAAACAGAATCTGGTCAATGGCTTTGCCTCTAATTCCTGATACAAGCAAATGGCTTCCTAAACCCTACCTATAATGTAAGTCATGACTGCCCTGCATAATAATGTGCTCTGTTGCTTTTTCTCCTATGGAAATGAGACATATAATCCATGGACCATTTCCTGTGGGAAACAAGGGAGAGAATGTCAATTGTCTTATACTTGTTAAATGAATTAAGTGTAAAGGGAGTTTTGTTGTCTAGAGATTGATCTCCATTTGGCAAGCAAGCAGGGAGTCAAGTGCAAAGACTGCTATTTGAGTTTTGGCCTCAGGATGCTTGATAATAAAAAGCACTGGATCTTATTAATGTTTCTATTGTAGGTTCTCTCCTGATTGCACAGTGCTTTACTGACCGATCATGGATGATACTTTGACATTGTTATTTCTTGATCTGTATGTTTGAAAGGCATGCTTGATATGCCTCAGTGAATCAGCTATCCCCAAATACAGAACTCTCCCGTTATCTCAGTGACAACTCTTTTCAGTGCAACTATTTTCACTCATTCAGTAACTAGTCATATATGGATCCAGGTCACTTCTTTGGTAGCCTCAATATATTGACCATTTGAAGCATGTTGGCTTTTGGCTTTGTGAAAATTCTGTAGTGTGTCTGAATTTTTGTATGAACTGGCACCTTCATAATGGGCTGAGCAAGCACTCCTCACCATATTTTGATTTCATAAATGCTGAGAGCCATATGTGGAGCCCCTCATGTTGCTGTTGATGCCAGCAACTGGCTACTTCATATAATTTCTAACAGAGATAGGTGTCCAGGACTTGGCAGGACTGGTCAGTTGAAGATCAACTCCATAATGATGAAATGTAATAACTCTCTGTAATTAATTACCTATAATAATTGCATATCCAATCCTATGCAATACTTTACTCTGGCAATACTTCACAAATGGCCCAATTCTATTGAGGCCCTGCACCAATTGAATGCATGTTTTGCTGGTGTGTGCTGCCACAAAAAAAAAAAGAAAACTCAGAAGCAGTGTAAGGTGCTAATGTGCCAGCAAAAGGCCAGACACTTCTTGATGCTCTAATGCTCTGGCCCATCAAAACATATGGGTGCAGCACGGGGCTTAATGGGGCAGGGGAAAGTGCCAATGGTCTGAATACAGATGTCCTTCAAAGGCCTAATTCGCCTACCTGGGTCAACACGGACTTATGCCAGTGATAATGTGGCACAATTTTAAGTAGACAAGTTGTCACTACTGGTCTATAGCCCAGAGCAAAGGAACAAATATCCCTCCAAAGAGAACTTTAGCAGCAGAAAAGGTTACTTTAAAAAAAAAAACCATGCCTTGTAGTCTAACTTGCCTCTCTGCTGTTGCATTGCTATACAAGATTTATGTTGTGTTGGGCTACTGTAGGTCATGAAAATTGCCATAATATAAGAGTCCAGATTAAAAAAAACAGCTCCACTCTATTCTTCACAAATCAGATATCATTGGGAATACTATGTCACACAGCCCTGTGTATTAAGAAGTACACTAATGACCTGGAGCCATTTAAAGGTGAGCAAGGCCAGCACAGTTGTATCCAGGGCTTATTCTTGTATTTCATCAGTGTAAGTCCCAAGATGGCAGTTGTTTGGGCTGCAGCCACCTAAATGGCTGGAGGCTGCACTTGGAGGCTGAGCAACAGCAGCCAACTGAACTTCCTATATCCCATGCTATTCCCAAATTGTCAGCCCATCATACCTCCAACTCTCTTCAGGTGAACCCAGATTAAATAGCTGGTATAGGTCCAAAGTAATTCATCAAAGGATGGGTGCCCCAAAGGATGGTAAAAACAAAACTTACCTCACTATGGTATGCAATTCATTCTCTATCAGTGTACCTGCATATTAGGGACTGGCTGGGTATAGGATCAAGCTGAAATAGTGTGTGAGGTTTAGAAAGGTCAAGCTGGATCAACGGCACAAAGGCACAATTCAATGTAAGGCAGCTTCATATGTTGATTTCCACAAGTTAAGCTCTGAAGTAAGCCAAGTATATTCTATATATACAGTGGTGTCTCACATAAAAAACGCCTCATGTAAAGTGTTTCACGTAACAAACAAAAATTTCTCTAGGATTCTGTTTCGTGTAAAGAACACGTTCGTTGGCAGTTGGGGCAGACGCGCTGGCTGGCAGCCTGTTTAAAAAGCGTCAGGGCTGCCTAGTGCACCTGCCCATAGTGAAAGCAACACTTCCATGCTGTTCCTCCTGTGGCCGGGTGCCTGCTGGGCAGAGGGAGAGAAGAGCACTGGAGTAGAGGGAAGCAGCTCAGGGCCAGCCAGGAGGGAGCAGGGGAGAGAGAAGCTCAGGACGGAGAGGAGAAAGTGGGGAGACACTTTGAAGGTGTCTTGGATTGCAGCCTCCTAACCATGTCTACCCAGAAGTAAGCCCCATTGTGTTAAATGGGTCTTACTCCCAGGAAAGTGTCTTTAGGACTGCAGCCTAAGCAGACTTCATAAGATCATGCACATTGAATGCATGTTTTGAATTCAATCCCAGTGTTTTGTCATCATTTTTACATCCAGTTGATATTTTTATATGAATATTTTGGGGGTTGTGGAACCAATCGTCTGAGTTCCCATTATTTCCTATGGGAAAATCTGCTTCACGTAAAGAACATTTCACATAACAAACGTGCCTCCAAAACAAAATAAAATTTGTTACATGAGGCATCACTGTATAAGCTAATTATATAAAAATTATATCTCCCATTTTCCATGTGTTCTTTACCTGTTTTTGAGAAATCCAGCATAACAACAGTTAATGGGGCATTAGAGTATTTCCTGTGTTTTCTGAATTCCTCTGAGCCACAGAGCCTAAATCCCAATGCCTCTTTTTTAAGCACAGATGCTGTTTTTAGCAAGATAGTGCTTCCCTATTCTCTGAACATCATGGCAGATGTTTTACCTCGAGGTTAATATCTGACTTGCTTTAAATTCATGTGGGAAATCTGAAAGTTCCATTTCCTATCTCAAAAATCAATGGAAACTTAATCAGAGCTGCTAAAAACAAATCCCACTTCTTTTGTAACAGAGAAAGTAAACAAGGTACAAAATTAAAAGTGACAGAATATTTTACATGAAGGACGTGGAATGCACCACCAGCTCCGACAGGATGGGCCGGCTTTGTGCCTTCAAAGTTACAGGCTGATTAGAAAATTTCTCCATCTGGTTGTTTCTGGCTGCAGTCCACAACCTTCTCACTCTGATGTAGTCTCTATAACTGGAATAGGGATTCCTGGGTGTAAATGCCTTGCATTACAGGCTGTGTGACAAGGAGACTCTTTGAAGATTCCCTTTCATTCAGCCTATATGGAGGAACAGAATGCATGGAGGTTGGAGCTGTACCATGGAGTGCACTGATGCCATGTGAATCTGTCAATATAACGTCTTGCTTTCCCTTAATGCATTCAGCATATGGGATGGTAGAAACATTAGAGACAATATGTTTTGTCTGGACCATTCATACCAGATGACAGTCATGCATATTTACAGTTTGTTCATGTCCTCTTCCCTGCCTTCTTTTTTGGGTGAATTAACAGCCAGATCCTATCTTTTCCTGAGCATCCAGAGCAATGCAGTGCCAAAATAGTGTCCACTGTATCCTATGGGGCCAGGGAAATAATGTCAGGTCTCCTCAGGGTACAGGAACAGATGTTTCCTTACTTGAGCAGTACCAATGGCCTCTTAGACCTGCACATGGTATTGAGCAGGAAAAGAACTGAGGAGGCCTGTCCAGTCAGGATTTTCCAGTCTAGGAGGGGATTAGGATATGGTGGCAGAGATTGCTACTGTCTCCACTCTCTCCTGAACCCGCTTTTCCCCTCCCCACAGAAAGCCTGCAATCAGTCTGCAGCCATACCCACCACTAGCTTTCGGCATCCATCATTGGGAACTGAGGTTCAGCTCTGGCTGCACATTCTTAGTGCTTGCACCAATCCACAGTATCAG